>OZ014562.1:9441747-14241747 GCA_963966155.1 Clivina fossor | reverse complement strand
AATAGAGAATTTTATTGAATTTGTATATTTGGTGCCAGTGAGTGTTTAAAATTTTAGTTGATATGAAAAAAATAATAATGTCAAATGAAAACATTGAGCTATATACATTTTATATAACGATGTAAATAAAGAAATTAGATTATATTATTTTAAATAGCACTAAATTGAGGATTATAAAAAATTAACTAATGATAGATGATAGATGCAAATTTTTTTGCATGTTCATGTTTATTGTCCAATAAAAATTACAAATCTGTTTCGTTCGGCGTGCATAGGCAGTAAACATTAATATTATCTATAAACATTTACAACCAAATAAACAAATTAGTATATAACAACCCTAACAAATCTATAAAAATATAAATCTCTTTTATTGACTGTAAGTTGAAAGGAAAAAGCACCGCGCACAGTCCCTGAAAACCTATCTGAATCGCTGAAATTCTCGCCGGATTGTAACCATTCTGAGCGGCCAAACTTCAATTACGGGAATAATAAGTTCTTATGAAAGCACATATACATACAGCATACAGCACTATCCACACGCTCACAGAAGAAGGACGCAAAATCGCTATATAATATAAGCAAAATTTTCGGCAAGCAAAATAGGTAGCTGTATGAAACCTTTGAATACCATGTGGAATTGTGAAATTTTGCTGTTCAATTTCCTTGAAGAAGAGTAGCAATGCTTGGAGTCATCTCTTTACCCTTCTGCTCTTTCAGGAATTTAGGGAAATAGATAGAATATTTTAGATAAGTCGTTTGCAACACAAAAAAAAAACCTTTATAGATAACCGTTTTCATATTTTTAACCTTAACCGTCTTCGGCTGTATTTGGGTTGCGTAGAATTGGTCTGACCTTCAACTAAAAAAAATTTCTTCCTTTTGCTACGTGGCAAATTTAATTTGAGGTTATCGTACAATATTGCTACAATATTTCCGTGAGTAAATTTTAGTTGTATTCTGTTCGAAAATTATTTGTGCTGGTATATTTTCTTATTTAGTTTTCATATTATACAAGATATTATTTATTTTTGTGTAGCAAAATATGTTTGTAAGTTTGCAATATATGGATTGTTCTGAAACTATGTACCTACAGCTACATATTACAAACACATATTGTTATTGTTTCAGTAAATAATATTTATACACCGGACGGAAAGACATACATGTGTACATGTGTATAACTGTCGAAGTTAGATTTGAAAATTTACAAAATTTTGATTTAGTACTAGCCAGGACATAAAAACAAAAAACAAATCAATTTAAATTGGAAATAGTTACGTAGAGATTATCGTCCGTATGCATAAATATTTTCGTTAAAAATAATGGTTTGTTTAAATAAAAATTCTTGGATTCCGTAAGAAATCTTTCTATATATATTGCAACGAAATTTCTTACGAGATTCAAGATTTTTTATTTTAACGAACCGTTTTTTTTAAGGAAAATGTTTATGTATACAGGCATAAGACTTATTTTTGTTGCAATTCAATTTTCAGACACAGTATGCAGAATTGTTTTTTGTTTTAATTTTATGACTAATACTATTAAATTGTACTTTTGTAATTTTTTAAATCAAATTTATGCAGTTATAAAGCATGCGAAATAAATTTTGTATATTTATTAAAATGTATAATTTTATGCTCTACAACATTTATTTGAAACAATTTTCTCTAAAATAATTTTGGGAGCAATGTGCAGAAAAGCCTGTTTTTTTTTCATTTTAATAATTTTTTCTTAACATTTGTAATAAACCGATTCAAACTTTTTTGACAATGTATAAAGAACTTAAATTTATAGAATTTTCTGTGCTGTTATGACGTAATCGATCTATCCTCGTTGCTTGGTGACAGAATTCATTTATTAAGCACTGAGGATACCATCTACAATGTATGGCAATACGTTTGCGACAAAGAAAGATCAACCAGGCATACCAGTTTAGAAAATTCTATAAATTTATTGGATACCGGCCGTGAAAGCCTGAATATTATTATAAAAAACTTTTTTCACGTAACTAAAAATTACTGGTCAATCTGATAATATCAACACAAAGTTGATTCATCAAATAATGTTTTTTAAAAATTATTTATAATAATAACTGAAAAATTACGTATTTTTTTAGTTGTGTCACTTTTAAACCAACAGTGCAACTTTTTAAAAAATACACGTGTAAAATACCTATGCGTAAAGAATAACTACGCGTAAAATGCAATCTTGGAGAATAATAATTTTAATACCTTTTTTCCCAACAATGTGAAAGCAATATGTATTAAAATTTTATTAATGCAAAGATCAAGAATACAAACACAATACTAAATTTACATTTTCATCTTCTGAAAGTTCCACCTTCCGACCGAAATTCTTTTCTCAAACATTTCTCCCCATACAAGCCAGAGAATTCTTCATTAGATCATACCCGTGAGCTTTACCATTATTCCACGCCTTCATAAATCAACTTCTTCAGCGACGCAGCGCGGTGGCGGTGTGTGTGCGCGCGTGTGTTTGAAAAATGAACAGCGTTGCGTAAGTGACACATCAACAGTCGAACAATGTCTGCTTTTGCGTACAATTAATTAAGTTTTGCCGTGTGATATATTACGCACTTGTGCGTGTGCATGTTAAACCGTTTTTGGAAGGAAACGGAATAGAGGTGTCACCGCATCCTTCAATTGATAATAGTATTTGAGACGCGTCTCTCTCTTTTGCGCTACGAAACCGGGATAAACTTGGTGATACAGTGAATTCCACGTCATTAGATGTTCTTGTAGGTTGTTGAAAGTAAAGAGAGCAATTTTAGCTATATGTAAATTTCAAGTAATGTATCGTTTTTTGGGACAAGCTTAGCGAATGTGTAGTTGTTTGAAATAATTCTAAAGTTAGATGTTAAATGTTAAGACAGATTTTGTTGATGACTTTAATGTATTTTTTGTACAGAGAAAATAATTTGATTATTAAATTAACTGGAATATTAATTTTATAATTATAATGACAAATAACAAATATACAAGAAAAATCCGTTTCTTTAATATTAATAAAAAAAATATAATAACAAATTTTTGTTTTATTTTAAATAAATTTATTTATTAAAAAAAAATATTTGTTCGTAATGAATAAATATTTTATTATATATTTGTCACTATTTTAAAAATATTTAGGTATTTAATAAAAATTATTTTCTTTACTCGAAAGAATATTATTTCTCAGTGTAGTTATATATTTTTTATTAAATTGAACAACTAAAAGATTTCACGGTCGGGTATCTATTGAATTTATAGAATTTTTTTGGACTGGTATTCCGCTAGTATACCTTAGTCGCAATACTGAGGATGCCATCTACAATGTTTAGTGCAACATCTGCGGCGAGGATAGATCGACCAGATAAAATGGTGGTTTATTGAAAAGATTTTTAAGATGTATTTTTAATTTAAAAATTGTTATTGACAGTTATATCAATATCCTAAAAGTCCAGAACTTGGTTTGTGTTTGATCAGCGGTAATGAAATAAAAAATTAATTATAAAAGTTTCTGATACATTTTATACAATTTTTATATTTTTGCTCCGTTATTAATTTTTCGACAAATAATATAAAGTATTTGTGATCATTTTTAGAAGAACATCTATTAAAACGCATTATTTGATGTATGTTTCAAATTATTTATTATTAATTTTCATAGCTTTGTGTAGATTAGAAAACTATAAAAAATATGAACTACATTTGGTAATAAAAAAAAGAGACCGTAAATTATAGATTTAAAAAAAATATCTATAAATATGAATCAATTTGTTACACTTGTTTTTATTTTATAATTTAATAAAATAATAAATAAATCTTAAATACAAATATAATTTTTTTTATTAAATATATTCTGATTATAAAGTCAATTTTGCATATATTATTGCTTGTACAATAAAAACGTAACAATTGTTTTTGTATGCAAACATAAACACATAAGATAATTCTTGATTGAAATCTCAAACAGGGAGAAACGTTTTTTTAGGCATTCCCGCGTATTTTTTGTCTCCATAAAATAAAAACAAAAGCTGATTATCTCCAACAAAAGCACGTGGTAGCGTTTAATTTTTCCTCGCATTTTTTTCCTGCTATATAATCCTCCTCAACCTTACGCCTCGAAAATTTCCACCATTTTGAAAGCCAACTGGGAAATTATCACAGTCATGTCGTTGCCAGCATATATATATATTTCGTTTGCGGAATATTAAATAACAAAGTTTCTGAATAACATGCGAAATAGTTGCGTAGCAAACCCAGTCGGACAATGTAAACTTTATCGGTCAATGCATTAGTCAAATGACCAGTAATGGACTGTGAGACTTTCTAAACTCCCCCAACTTGTGTGTGCAAAGTCAGGGCTAGTCTATATAGCTTGTATGTATGTTGTCGGACGATGTCGCTGTTACAGCTCGATTACTCTTGAGCTTCAATTGTCAACGTGTCTTTTGTTGTATGAGAGTGGGTGGAGGAATGTGTAAGATCCCCGGGCCATTGTTGTCAAATATGACATTAACATTACCGAGTTGTTTCTCTCTGGAAGGTATAATGAATGCATTTACTTCCCCAGTTCCCATTGAGATTAACGACATTGTACAATTAACCAATATGATTTGATATCTGTTATTGAGTCACATTGTTTTATTAATTACTAAAATATAGATTTATTAGATTTTGTTTTTAATAAAATTAATTAATATTGATATTGTTTTTTTTTAATCATACAGTGGCTAATGTAATAAATCATTATATACTTACTGTATTCTTTGATTAATTTAAGATAAGAATAACTAATAAAGAAACAAGCGTGTAATTTTAATTAAAATCTTTGTATAATATTCAAATCTTTTCATAATCGATATTACAATAAAATTAAAATACTATATTAAATGAGATATTGCTAGTTAGAAAAATATATTGTTTTCATATGTAAGACTTTTCCAAAACTATATTTTCTGGTATATTCATGTCTCGTAGCACATAAGAGAAAGGCAAAATTTAAATTCTGTCACTATCGTAAAATTTTTCCAATTTTGCGAAATAAACTCAAAGACATACCAAAATGACATATTTCACCAGTACATCGTAACGCGCGTTTTCATATTCTTCCTTTTGAAGTTCATGATTTGAAAAGTTCTATCATCTAAACGTGATGAATATCTCTAAATATTAAATTTCCGTTATCGTCATTTTGACAGCCTTTATTTTCCCAACAATGTGTTTTTGTTTTTCTTCTATATCTATTTCATATTATATAGGTAAATAATATTAAAGTTTTTATTTCTACAATTTCTTTTGTATTGCAACTAACAAATGTGTTTAAAATACGAAAGAAAAATATAGGCTCGTATTCTCATCTCACTTTTTCATGAAAAAGTGCTTTTATCATTAATTTCAAAATAATTTTTTGCTTTTGTTTTTTATTAAATATAAATAGTTTTTCTATTTTTAATCATTTTTATTAGATTTGGTATTATAAAATTTAAATAAACTATTATATAGAGAAATACAGAGAGAATACGGGCCATAGTATTTGTACAAGAACTCGACACGATCACTAAACGAATTTCTCTGAATTGTTATGATACATTAGAGTTGTTGTTAAATTAGATGTTATCAATATTTTTTTTATACGTTATAGAATCTATTTTTGTAATTATTCTACTGTAATTTTTAATTAGTAGTAGTAGTAAAATTATTATTAATTAAAAACCACACAAAAATTTTCAAATATTTTGAAATCATATGGTAGTATCTTTTAATGTAAGTAACATTTTAGAATGCATTTGTATTAAATATTGCTTACAGCAAATGTTTAATTATTACACACTTTTATAAATAATCTTAAAATAATTTGAAAGAAATTTATCTAGACATTAATAAGTAATTTTTATTTTAATTTTAAACTAAAACAAATTTTTGAAATTTAGCATCTAAGTTTTATATCAAATTTAATTTTTTTCAGAATTATTAATAATAATTACTTGACAAAATAAAAAGTTGATAAAATAACAAAAATAAAATAAATTCGAAAAGAATATTTTTAATTTCAAAATTATTAACTGAATTATTATTTAAATTATAGTATTTGAATTTTTATTATCTATTTTTTTTTTTTGAAAAACAAAATTAAAATTATCATTATGTAGGAATAATTAGGAGGAACTTTAGTAAGTACACTGTAAAAAATGTAATACATATTTATTATTTATGTAATTTTACATAATTGTTAACAGTAAAAGAGCAAAATTTTGCCATTTTTACTGCGATAATTGATGTAATATTACAGTTTTTCTGAAAAAATATATTTATAGCTTATGTAAATTTACATAATTTTTTTTCAGTGCAAATTTGAATTTCTTTAATCTTTGTATTTTATTTATCAAATACAAAAACACTATTCATGATTAAAATTTGAGTTATATAAAATAGATTTTTTATAATATTGGAGCATGATATTTAAAAAAAAATCCACGAGTAAGATTTGAATAATTGACACATGAGCATACGCCATAACGCTGCTATTTAATCCAAATGTTAAGTATGCAATTATAATATAACAATTACAGCGACATTAATAGATTTTGACACGTCCGATTTTCACTGTTATCATAATTCAACGCGCAACGTAAATTCTCCTGATTCCCAATGTTGGAAAACTAGCGAGACGCAAAACTATCCCGGCTTTTGTTTCCAGTTATCATAAGCGTGCGAGCGATTGCAAATAAGTATAAAAGCAATTTCTGTACGTCTGCTGGGTGCTTGTTGTCAAAGTTTAGAAAATACGTTTATATAGTTATCTTTAACGTGCCGAACAAATAATTATTGTCTGGTAGTTGTTCGATTGTTAGCAGTTTTGTTATTATTAAGTTTATTATTTATTCGATGCAACTAACGCAACGACTGAGATTTCAGTGATTTGTGTTTTGAATGCAATTTGGAACGCTGTTAGTAAGTTAAATATTTTAAATTAAATAATACTGCGGTTTATAGATAGATTTTAATCATTATAATTCAAATGCATATATTAATTAAAATAATTTATGCAAGTTGTTATGAACAACGTCTCTATGTAATGAGATTTTGAAAATTATAAGGGTTATACGGTATGAAATTATCTAAAAGTGTAAAAACAAATATAATTAGTTGAGTTAATTTGACCATCTTGAACCAATACATAATAAAAAATATAAATGTAAGTAATTAAAATATGTAGTTTAGTATGCTTAATCGCTTTCAAAATTAAAATCTGTCCACTCTGTATTGTCATTAAAACTACGTATGTGTGTAGTTTTTAACTATCTAACAAGTAAACTTTAATAAAAGTTTATAAAAAAACAATTATATAATCTATAAGTTTCACTTGCAATTATAAAATAATTTTGTTATTAAGTACTAAATTTCAAAAATAAGTAAAACTAAAATAAAACTGTTTTAGCCAATTTTTTAAAAACTAACTAAAAATATATAAATTTTATGATCTAGTTACTTATTTGTTACCTAGTACAACTTATTTCTATGTTTTGGTATTTACTATGAATTCTACTTGTTATTTTTTTTTGTCAAAACGTCGATTATAAATAAATATTAATACAGAACTTTAACCTCAAGCAGTTTTATTTTAATATAATGAGATTTGAAAGATTTTTTACTAAGTAAAACTAAATGAAACTTGAAAAAATTATAAAAATGTCTAAATAATTCCATTGTCTACAATATATCCTAAAAGTTTATAAAAAAAATCGTATAAAAACAGGTAAATAAATTCAAATTTTTCCAAGAGAACAGTGTATACTACATTGTTTACCGTTGCATGTATCAGTGCGCTGCCACCAAAATGTCCCTGCGGACTTAGCAATGAAAACAAATGCAGTTTACTCACAAACAAAAGAGTAACGTTTTCATTCATATTGTATATATTGTTTATTATCAAATTTTGAATTTATTTATCATGTGCAATATATATATATATTCTTATCTTTTTCATGTTTGCGTTTTATGGTACAGAATTCATTACATTAAAAATTACATATTTAAATATAATATTTTGCATTAATACAATTTTTCCTTTTTGTTAAAATCTTAAGAGGTATTTCTTCCATTTTTACAATTAACATGTAGTTTTTTTTATATACTTTTATATATATATATATATATATATATATATATATATATATATATATATAAGTAAAACTATACGTTAACTATAACAACTTTTTTTTTATAATTAACAAAAAACTACTCTAAGCGTTGAAAATTTTTTGTAAAATATTGTGACAAAAAATATTCAACTATATTATGCTTTTTCATATTTATTAAAAATTTGAAATATGCATTTTGATATTTTCCACTAAAAATGGATATGTTCAAAATTTCGTTTGTATCAAATGCAGTGTAGCTTGTAATGAGAATAGTCGATATGTCAACCTATTCAAATATATTTTGCAACTGTTTCACGCTGAATATTATCTGTATATTTAACTGAAATTGAAAAATTCTTCCCTAAATACCAGTTACAATTTTTAATTTTGATTCATATTGTAGGGCGATGATTTTAGTATATAATTAATAGTTTTAAAATTAATTTTTATTTTACATATACTGACAGCATATTTATTTATTTTCTGATTATAAAACTATAAAATCTATTGTGGCGAACGTTTATAAATATAATATATTTGATATAAATTCCCTAGTGGTTGGTTTCATAAAAAACACTTTAACTAAAGTCAATTTTAAGCCGACAAAAAAAACATTATTAAATTGGCAATAACAAACAATTTTGATTGATAAAAAAAGCATCGTTTTACCGAACTGATATATATTTTTTTTAATCGAATTAAAACAAAAAAATAACGGTCCCAAGCCCTGATTTTCATTTAGGTGGTTGATGTTAATACATAACATAATATATTTTTAGGCCCGTATTCCCACCTTTTTTGTTTATAAAAAAGTGCTTTTATTTTTTTGATTTAAAATAAATTATTACTTCTACTTCTTATCAAATATGAATATTATTTCTGTTTTCAATATATTTCTTTATATTTAATATTATAAAATTCAAATAAACTAATTAAAATTGCTTAATAAGTAATTTTAAGTAAACGTCAAAAATAATTTTGACAAGAATCACATTTAAAAATGAAGAGGAAATATGGGCCTTAGTTACTAAGCAGTAATCCTTATAAACCAATAAGTTGTTTAAAGTTATCTTTTGATAAAATATTGCTACAATTTGTTAATAATTCGGACCAACTTTTGTGATTTTGAAATTTATCTACCCGTTTTCATATTCAGCATTCCAAATCTAATAAGAAAAATTATTTTACAAAAAAAGCTACTATTTTGAAGTTAAAATTAGTTGTCCAGTGTAATTTATTAGAAAATTGAAGTAATAGTAAAAATAGATTAATGTAATATTCTAACATATTTGTGTGTTGAAAAATATCTATCTGATGTTTTCGTATTTAAAATCGCTTTAGTTCTGAAACAAACCAAACTAAAAACCATTTCCATGCATACCACGAAAAGAATTTATGTTTGTTCTAAACGCAAAAACAATAAAAACCATGTTGATAACTAGTCTGGTACAGTATAGCATCCCGAAAATATGTTTCACGTTTTAGTTTTTAGCAGCTATATGTGTTTTTCAAACGTTTTGTATTCGTTTTAAATTTACATACGTTTTTTTTTTATCAACTGTAAATTTTTGCTGTACTGCAATGTTTATATACTTAGTCCAACTTAATTCAGTTGTGTTAATGCGTTCTGTTTGCATTTAAAACTAAAGTAATAATTATTATTTATTGAGCCATTTGTTAGTATTATGATTTAGCAATTGAAATATTTTTGGATTAACATTATTACCAGTAAATTTGGATTATTATAAATTTATATTGTATTATAAGTAATTATTATACATATATTTAAATGTTATATTTTATTAAAGTATCGAAAAATCATAAAATAAAAATTATTTCTTAAATTTATTATTTTATCAATTCAGGGATTAACTAAAAAAAATTTTTTTTTTGTTTTTTTTTAAATAGTGTTCTCTAAAGTTTAAACATTTTTAAAACAAATATTATAATAAAAATGTAGTAATAGACCTTGAACAAATAAATGTTCGTATTGTCATTGTGAAATTTAATATAATAATACTCAAGAATATTGAGATTTTATATTTTTCCCAAAATTTCACAAGATACTCAGTCATTGAATCGGCTGTTAAGCTATGCATCAATGACTGGCCAGTTTAACCGTAGACACGTGTTTCGGTCTTTAGGACCTCATCAGTACGGTGCTGTGATCAGTTGCTGTAAGGCAGATTAAATTCTATATATATTTTATTTAAAAATTGATGTTTTGATATACTCTACGTATATCATCAGAAAAAAATAGACTACTAGTTGTATATTTTTCCTGATGATAATATACGCAGAGTATATCGAAATGGCGATTTTAAAATAAAGTATATACAGAACTTAATCCGAAAACGTGTTTATTTTTCTTCTTTTTATTCTCTTTTACCGTTAAGTATAATAAAATATATTTGACTATAAAATTTCGTGTAATAAGTAATTTTAAAGTAAATATGAATTTTAGACATATCTTTTACCTTACTTAATATGATATGGAAGTGCAGTAACCGGCAGGTCAGTTTTAATTATAATTTTCATTTCGAGTCGGCGTTGCTTTCATGAATATTTTACATGGATCCATGAACAAGATGTAATGAACTTTCACAGTTCACTCTGATCTTTTGCTAATAAATTTGGAATTTACACTGACAACATATATGCATACTCTATGTGTTACTTTATCTAAACCAGCTTTATTTGCATTTGTAAATTATATAATATTTACTTTATTTTTTACTGATATTGGAATAACATTTTATTTAAAATAATATTTTGTATACAAATTTTTAAATTAATTATACACAGTTTATTAAATTAAAATTTAACTTCATTTTTATGAATAACAATTATTATTATATATATTTATTAAATGATGTACTATTATTTCCAAGTTAAAATCTAAAAAAGAAAACTTTAAATAATAAAAATAAAATCTAAAGTCTTAAGAAAAACAAGTTAGATTCAGTAAAAAAAAATTACTGTAAAAGTTTAAATTTGTAAATAAGTAATTTAATAGAATTAAAATAATTTACATTTTTGTTTAAAAAATACATATTTCACAAAATTTTATTGTATGTTTTATATTCATAAAATTAGTTAAATAATATTATATAATATAGATTATTCACAATCAAAATTTGACAATTATAATCAATTTTGCAATAATTTTTTTTTTTAAGAAAATGAAGGAAAAAAATGGAGCTGTTATAAGTAAATTACAAATTAAATAGTGCAATCAATCAATTTTAAAAGAAATATATATATATACATATATATATATATATATATATATATATATATATGTATATATATATATTATTCCAAAGATAAAAATACCAAAGCTATTTTTTTGCAATTTAGCTTTAATAAATCAAATTTGACATGTCTGATGTTGCTTAATATTATTTTGATATCTTCCGGTTTTGATGATGATTTGTCAGATATAAACAAGTCATTATTTTAAAATATAGATGTATTCACATCAATATGTTGAAATATACATACCTATATACCATATATATATATATATATATATATATATATATATATATATATATATATATATATATATATAAACAAATTATTCAACTGATTTAGTTTGGAAACGTTTCTAATTTATTCGGGAAAAACAGTATGAATGTGATTGGGATGGTCAGACAACCATGAAAAATTAACAAAAATTAAACAAAATTAGACAAATCAAAATTTTTTAAATACTTCTTAAATATTCTTTATACTTTTAAATTACACTAAATAAATGTCATTTTTGTTGGTTGATTGGATATAATGAAATTTGTTGTATTTTTAATTATATAAATAAATTATTAAATAATATTTTGTTGTTTAATTATTATATTAATTTAATATAAATAAATAATAAATATGTACCTTTTATGTAAAACTTATTAATTGTAATTATACTTGAACATAAATTAACACATTTCTCGTACATTATTAAGTAGATTTTGACTTAGTTGTTACATTGTTTTTTTTTTTATTTTTAAAAAGAGTTTAGTACTTTATTTATTTTTTGCAAGAGAATATTCGGTTTTAAAACTAAATATTCGGAAGAATAACGAATAGCAAAAATGGCAGAATCGGTTCTATCGCTTTTAGTGGTAAATGCAATTGTCAAGAGAAATATTTTATTTAATATACACATTTAATTAATAACAATTATTGAATGCCCATTCAGCATTAGTTAATAAATTAGAATGTAAAATTATATATAATTATATATTGCCATAGTTGCATTAAACGTAGCTTATTCAATAATATAGTAAAATATTATTGCAATCGCCTACAAGTACACATTTATCATGTTATAAGAGTTTTAAACGCAATTTAATGCAATTAATTAACAATATATATTAGCCTCGTCATAATTAATGTCAACTTAAAACCATATGAATGTAAAGCATTATATGACAATTAGAACAATTTATAATTTATGAGTTGTTATAGGTAATGTGTGCGATTGTGAGTTCGATGATTTGTACTACACGCGCTAAAATTTATCTGAATTTACTATTAAATATGGATACGTGTGCCTGATATAAATTGTGTTTGTAATTTATGTTTTATTAAACAAAATTTGATGTTATGTTTCATACATAATTTCAAATTTTAAATGTACTGTTTTATGTAAACGTTATTACAATAAAATTATAGTAGTCTAGATATCGTAAACTTGAATTATTGTCAATGCAATACAGTAACGTGCGTTTATGTTTTTTGAACACACTTTGTTAATGTTACAAGTTTATATTTAATATTTTTAAAGTCGAAATATTAAATGAAAAAATTCCGTTCGGGAAAACCAACCCACATTTTCTCGATTACCGTTTGAGCGTTTTGCCCGTTAAGCCACAGGTGACTATGCTAGTTTATTGTATATTATTATTTCAGTTATTTGAAATAAATAAAATTAATTTTGAAAACTGGAGTAGTCACCTGTAGTCCGGGCAAGGCTCTTGATCGGAAATCGATAGATGGTGTGTTCGATTCCAGCCTGATTAAGAAGAAATTTTTTTCATTTAATATTTTGACTTTAAAACTATTAAATATAAACTTGTAACTAAATACATGCAACCGTAGGCTAGTGGTAGAGTGTTGGATTTGGATCCCAAAGGTTCTTGGTTCGTGCAGCGCTTACACCAAAAATTAAATTAAATATTAAGTTATAGTATTTTGTTTTTGTTTAAATCGCCATTAATTTATTTCAATGAACTAATTAAATCATTAGTTAATTTTAAAATGAAGAAAAATACATTGACCTTGCCGGGGTTTGAATATATAAAAATATACTAACATTACTGGATTTATAGATACATCATGTGATGTATTTGACTGGATTAAATTAATGAGTAAAAATAAATAAAATGCATTACCTTGTCGCGTTTACCGCGAAAGCAAAAGATCCCGGATTTAATGATTTAATTAGTACATCAAAGTAAATTAATGACGATTTAAGCAAAAAAAAAATACTATTACCTAATATAATACGCCATGTGTAATTAAGAATATATAAAAATAAATTAAATATAATTTCTGGTTTAAAACCTTGTACCACTGAACTGATATCGACTGAATTAGCGTGGTTTGGATCCCACTATAAGCTGTAAGTCCTTTGCTTGACTGTGGACTACCGACTTGCACGACAATAAAAGTATAAATTGTTAAGAAATTTTATATTCAGATTGTCGAACATATAGCCCCTATGTTCCAGCTAGGTATTGATTAACTTTTAAATTCAAATTTACAAAATTTCACCTTTAAAAAATTTTAAAATAACATAAAATCTCATTAAACATCTAAAATTACAACTTTAAACTTTCAATTCATATAATTCAAGTGTGCGTATTCTACTACTTTAGTAACTCAGATCTTTGTAGTTTGTACTTGGGCAACAACACCACCAAAATCGTGTACGATGCAGTAGCAAGGTACGTAACTCGCTACTAACCCAGCCCCTCCGTCCTCAATCCTATTTACGTGATGTTCTATGCAAGTCGACTGCAAATTGCTAGACACCTGACATCTTCTTCCGGTCTTATAGTTCACTTTAGTTTCTAACATAAGACGGTTGCGCTGTTCGTGTTTCCGCTTTGCTTACGCCAAGAATTATTTCAGCGAGCAAAACTTAGACGAATATGTGTTAAGCTATTTTTTACACAGATGTAATTTATTTTCAAACTTGATTGAAAATTACAAAATTATTCAAGATTTGATTGTTATAAATTTTTGATTAGTAATA
The DNA here is from genome assembly GCA_963966155.1 of Clivina fossor. NCBI lineage: Eukaryota > Metazoa > Arthropoda > Insecta > Coleoptera > Carabidae > Clivina > Clivina fossor. Next base: position 14,227,342 of record OZ014562.1, on the reverse strand, counting down.
CAGAGTGTCTTAGAACAAGTTTACGTTATCTATATTTTGAAAACTGTATAATATTATAACATACCGGGTGTCCAAAAAGTGTTAAAATGGTTAAATATCTCGAAAACGACACATCGACTTACAAATTTACAAAACACATGTTTCTTTATTTTGAAAATAGATGTGTCGTTCTCGAGTAATTTAACCGTTTCCACACTTTTTTGACACCCGGTATATGACAATAAATATGATTTAGTGAATCAATTGAATATTAATAATATTACAAGTATATATTTAGTATAATACAGTAAAAAGTTCTTTCAGAACTCATTAAATTAAAATAAAACGGATTTATGTTGTAGTTCTGTATTCACTTTTAATAATAAACGACGTTTCTATATACTCAACATACATCTCTTTCAGAACTACAACCGAAAGCCATTTATTTTAATATATTTGGTATTTTTAAAGTCGAAATATTAAATTACAAAATTCCTTCATCTGGCGGGAATCAAACTCCCATGTGAAGTACAACAATATTAAATAAAAAGACTTTAGGTTTAAGTTCTGTATTAATATTTATTAATAATCAAAGTTTCGACGAACTCAATATCCGTCTTTATCAGGAAAAATAATACAAATGACAATTACAGTAAATAACACATCATAGAAACAAGGTACTAGATAACAAATAAGTAACTAGATACTAAAAATTTTATAAATTTTTAATTAATGGTAGCTAAATTTTATTTAAATCAAGGCCTTTACAGTGATTGTTGTTTTTTTTTCTATAAATTTTTATTGTTTCTCTTACCAATCTGTTGTTAATATTGATTGGTCTTGCAATAATTACAGTATTTTCAAATTTCACATCATATTACAACAATGTTGTTTAAAAGTTAATATGAAAATTATACGTAAATATTGATCATAAATTTATATATTAATGAATATTTTAAAATTTATAAGTTATATATTTCATAAACTGTTAATTAATAAAATCTTTAATCATTTTTATCTGCAATATATTAACAAAACAATAATAATAACTTCCTGCAGATATAAATTTTTCTTTTATATTTTTTCTTATTTCTTATTTTATTTGAAAAACATATAAAAGTTATAAAAAAGAAAAAACTAGAATAGAAATATAATGCTTGAAATATTCCGTGAAAATGATGTATTTTCCCCAACAGTGATCTATAATGTTCAATATAGATTTTATAGACGTTTTTATTACGAATGAAATGTAATATCATTTTTTTTTTATTATAGCTACGGAAAAAATTGGAAAATCGCAACTGAATTATGATATTGCTACCACAGCAAGATTACAGTATTTGTTGGTTTGTAGATTATGTAGCACAATTGAACCAAGTGTTGTAAATATGCGGTTTCAGTAAAATATTAGATTGAGCTTTGTAATGTTTACTACAAAAATTTTGGTTTATTTTGTATTGCATTTTACATTGTAATCATAACAATGCATTTTTATAGTTTTGTTTATTTTTTGTACCACCACTATGAAAAATATTGCGTTGGTGTGCATAATTATCAGGCATGTTTTAAACAATATTTATTATGAAAAAGACATAATAATTCAACAAAAATTTAAATAATAAGCAATTTTTAACTACTGAATAAAGGAAGCTTAGGTTTTCTAATATTTTATCGTAAACAACAATATAGTTTTAAGTAATAACCACTAACATATTGTTTGTTAACGTTTTATATATATATATATATATATATATATATATATATATATATATATATATATATATATATATATATATATATGAATCAAATCGAAATCGGTATAAATCCACATGTTGTTTTTCCGAAAAGCCTTCAACAAAATTACTTTCATGTAGATAATCCATATATACCGAAAAGTAAACCTCATCTCGCATCCTGTAAATATTTCATTCCATTAAGAGAAAATTCGTGAATTCAAAGTTTCAAGTTAAATGATAAGCTTGTTGGCTTTCTTGCTCGGCCCAGCCCAGCTCGGTGTGGCTTCACTTCGTTTCGTTCTTAACATAAAATAACCCCCGAAACGCTAAAGAAATAAAACCTGAGCTGGGCCCCTGAAAGATTAATGAAACATTCCTGTAACTGTTCAATAGAAAGGCAGCGAGATAAAGAGAGAGAGGGGGCCTTTTCTAGTTTGCGTTTTAATAAAACAGCCACGGCGAATGGTGCTGGGGCAAAATGAAATAGTTATGAATTAGAAATGATTACAGTTAAAATTAATAAAGCATACATAAGTAAGTGCGGTTATGCCGCGGCTAAATAAGGTTTGTTGTACACAAAGCATTTTCAAAATGGGTTTTCAACCGAAAGTTTTTGATTATTTAAGAGCTACTTAATGTATTATTTTGTGGGAATATGCGTGACTAGTAAAACAATTACATTTTCACAATTTCTTTATTGATCTGCTTTATAGTTCAAAATAATTTGCGTACTTTCTGTACTTAATAAATAAATCAATATTATTAATTATTTACTTATTTTAAAACTAATAAGATCTGGTACTACAGATGCATTGTTAAACGTTTTGTAAGTTAACCAATCTGTTAACTTATCGACTGACAAAGCAATCAGGCGGTTTTAAAACAATTTAAAATCTAATGGCCTGATTAACTTATTGATTAAGTTAACAATGCTTTGTGAAACCGCGACTAATATAACAAGTTATATGCTTAATATACCAATATGTAATCAAACTAATTCATTTTTATACACGACTGGTTTAAAAAGTATTTTATAATAAAATTAAAAATACTTTAGATTAAAGTTCTTTTATTATATTTATTTTAGCCGATGTTTTAGAATTATAAACTAATAGATTTTTTAAGACAAAATACAAAATATGACAAAAAAAATTAAATAAACATACTAACATGTAACTATAAACTATATGTAAATTTAGTGCTAAATTTTGTAAATAAATCAACCACTCGCAGTCGTCACAATGTAAATCAGCCTTATAGTTACAGAATGCTTGAAAACAAAAATAATATGTAGTTCTTTAGTTCATTTTTATACATCATATCCACAATAAATTAAAATATATAAACCATATTTATTCATTTGTAAAACATATATTCCGACAAGCTTCAACTACTACTAAAGGTCTTAAGCCTCCAGCATTGCAATCGGAGGGTAAAATGGTGATATATAGTTCTCTATCAATCGACAGGTAGAACTACGTGTTGGAACGGATGTAAAGCCGATCTGATTCCAACGGAATAAATTAAACCTACTGCCTAGATTGGATAATTTATTGAACCGTTTTTTTTTTGCTGCTACATCGGTAACGGACATTCTCTGTGGCAGTGTCATTCGGTGCCACCCCGGATATATTCCTCTGCTCTAGTGAGAACCCAGAGGGATGTGTTTTGAAATTTTGTACATGCAATGTTTGGTTTGTTACAAATTCCTATGCAGTTTTATTTTTTGAAAAATTTTACTGCTTTGGTATTTAAATATTTTAATGTTTTGTTTCCAAATATTTTTCTTTGAAAACTTTGTCAATTAAATGTAAATTTTTTTAATTAACATTACACTTAAATTCACTTAGTTTTATAATTAAAATATTTCCCAATAAGATGCCACTTTCGGTTTAACTATAGGTCATTACTATATTACAAAAACTTAATTTAACATTCTAGCAACGTATTGCAATAATCCATCTGCATATTATTCCTCACCACATTGAACGTTAAATAAACCCGCAAAATTTCCATCATTTCGTCCTATATTCCCAAACATGAAAATTCAGTGCGAAAACACGTCAATTTATCCGTGAAATAACACGCAACTACGCACATTTGGCACTGTCTGTCCTGCACGTCAACCTAACAATTTAGGAACATAATTGCGGTCTACATCTGTCATCGGCATAGTCAAACTCGTGTGCGTACACCTCACAGTGCCACACGATGACAATATATGCAATGCTCGCGTACAACCACATGCCTGAACCAATACAATTGATTACAATGCGGTAATGATCTTAACTGTCGCCTGGACAGCGACCAAATTGGTATATTGGCATGTTGGACAGCGGTGCCCCCCCGCCACGGTACAAATGCAGCTCAGTTTGCTCAACTCGAATCGGTGTTATTACTGGTCATTACACTTAGTGTACCATGTTCAGTGTTAACATAAATAAAATAAGAAATTAATATAGAGGAAGTAAAGATACAGAATTTTATTTTATTATATATATATATATATATCAAAACAAAAGTTTATCTAGATAATATAGATAAATAATAATTGGTATTACTCAAAAAAATATGTATATTTTTTAATTTTTAAAATACATACATACACTGTAAAAAAATGTAATATATATTTATGTAATTTTGCATAACTATTAACAGTAAAATAGCGCCTTTTTGTAATTTTTACTACGATAATGACGATTTTTTTCTGTAAAAATACATCTACAGAATATGTAAATTTACATAATTTTTTTGCAATTTATGTTATTAGAAATAACAAAAAATCATATAAATTTTCTTCATTATTAGTAAAAAATAAATATTGACAATTTTAAAAGAGTTTTATACAATTGAATTTATAGAATTTTCTGAACTAGTATGCCGTGAACGATCTATTCTCGTCGCAAACGTTTTGCCCTACATTGTAGATGCTATTCTCGGTGCTCAGAAAATTCTATAAAGCCTGAAGATTACTACAAATATATAAAACTTTAACAAATACTTTTTTAACGTTACCGGTTTTATATTTATAATTCCATTTATAAAAGTTAGTATTATTTATAATAAATCTGACTGTGAGACCAATAAAATTAGACAAATAATTTAAGAAAACAATAAATGCAAAAAGTATTAACTCCATATTAATATTATTTGTAAAAATATAAGCTTACAGCACTTAACAGATAGCTTCGCATTTTAGCTAGTACTTATATATAATATGAAAACAAAATTACTGAAAATAGTATTGTTAATAATTATAAGTAATCATGCGTTTCATCCAAAAATAACTTTTAATGAAAAGCCTAACCTTCAAATAAGTTTCGAAATTTTATAAACATAAACATCTGTAAAATATGTTTGTTACTTTACTTTTTATTTCTTTATCAATGAAATGTTCGCTAAAACGAAAACTTTTACACGTTTATTTCTTATCTTCATTTCTGTCAAGAAAAGTTATTTCACAGATACATATAACACGCCTTTATTTCAAATTTAATAACTTTCCTGACAAGACAACACAGTAAATATTTCAGGGAAGGTAATGTAAGAATGTTCCCAGATTATCTTCTATACTAAAGTAGAATTTATTTGAAATATACAAGCGCGGTGTTTACACTGGTTAAGTTTTAGTTTTACTAATCTATTATGAATTAAGATTTAACCATTTCTTGTCTGTTAGATATTGATTTAATAATGTATTACCGCTAATAGCAAAGCAGTAATTATTCACTAAAGGGTTAATAGTTTGTGGGCTAAAAATCATGAAAAATAAGTTAGTTTTTTTAGCAATATATTGTATAGTCAAAAATAAATATTTAGAAAAAATTAAATTAATACCTAAATAATTTATTATTCAGTATATATTCATAAAAAATATAATAAAGAAAAAATTAAAAAAAGTTGTACATTTGTTAATAATTTAAATGTTGTTTAAAAAAATCTGTTAAATTATTAGCAATACAATATTTATTTATTTAGGTATTTACTTAACCAAATATATGTCCAATTATAGGGTACTATAATTAAAAAAGAATTGTTAAAACAAAACAATAAAATATTATAAACAATCATGGAAATGTAACAAAGTGATAACAACAGATTTTTTTTTGAAAACAAAAAAAGATGAACAAAAAAAATGTCATTACAGTTACTGAGCCAGTTAAATAAGTGACAGATTGAGTAAACGGGAGAACTATGCCCGGTATTATAGACATAAAAGTAAATTTCAGATAACTAGTTCCGAAGTAAATTTGCTTCCAAACTAAATAACTTTGATAACAAATTACCGTATTATAAACGGAAGTAGCAAAGTTATTATCTACAGAATTACCGACTGTATAGTGATACACAAATACAGATGGCACTACCTATCATTTAGTAGTTTTTTTTTGAAATTTGAAGCTTATTTTTGGCGTGATAAAGAGCAGTTTTTAGAAATTGTCAGTAGATAAGTGAATATCTGCAAGCAAAATGCAGTGCGTGGCAAAATATCGGCGTAAAATTTAATTCCATTTCACAAACTGGATCTAGGTAAGTTAATCTACAATCTACAAATTAAAATAATTTATTATTAAAATTACTATTTTTATTATTATTTTAGACAAATTTGTTACATTTTTAACTAGAAATATAAAAATTTTCACATATATTTGATATTTGTATATTATAGGTTAGATATTTTAAAAATAAGTAACTGAAATAAACATATCCATATTATATAGTAATATATTAAGTACCACTAGAGTAAATTTATCTAGTCTTTGTAATACAGAAATCTATAGTCTAAACTCATTAACTCTTAAAGTAAATTTTATTCCTCAAGTAATTTAGTTAACAGCTTTTATAATACCGGGCACTAGACAGTTACCAATTTCTTAAAATAATATATAAACTTTTAAAATATTTAAAAAAATCAAATTACAAAATTTACTTTCACCATCCTTAACAACAAAAAATCACTCTCCAATCACTTTCTGCAACATTTAACAAACCTTATCAATTCAAGGTCATTCCGAAAGAACAACTCAAAACTATTTCACGCATTTCATCCTTTCAGCACGCGAGAACTTTTAACAGATTTGATGCGTTAACTCTAAGCGAAACTCCTTCAGTATTTTCCAGTACTTTCGGTAACATTTTCAGCATTTTCAGACAATTGCCCAGTTGATCGAACTCCTCCTATGCCGTCCGCAACCCTCCCCTTCTTACAAAAGTGAAAAGTTTCCTGTCTTTCTCGTTCTACGCTGACGCTATTCTTCCTAAGTTACGAGTTTCGTTTGTTACAAATTAATGATTGTGCCAAAAGTTTGAAGGTTAGCTGTGAATATGTCTGCGGTACGCCACTCCTTATGCCTGGTTATTTTTAACTGGTGCAAATGAATCTTTTGATGGTACTAGGTTTATTACCGTGTTTGAATGGTTTGGCTTGTTCTTTTTTTTCATTACTTAGTCCTGAACTGTTTAAGTCTTGCGTGTGAAAACATTAGAATGTAATTACTAAATGAGATGGTATTATTTTGTTAAAATAGTTTTCAATATCTATTGCACAATGTATTTAATTTTTGATGAAAATATTTCTGTAAAGTTCTATATTGTATTATAAATCATGTAAATCTTTATTCTTCAACTAGTGTTGAGACAAATAAAGAAAATAATAATCTAGATAAAAATAAAAATACAGTATTTGTTATTATTTAGATAAAATAATATGTTACTATGTTAAAATAATAGATTTCAGATAATTAGATAATTGATAATAGTTAAAAAAAGATTTAATTTTTAAAATATATGCATATGTTATTAGGGATAATAAAAATAAATCATAACAATTTTCTTTATTGTTATTTAAACAAATTGGTTATTAATATTTAAAAAAAAATGTTCATTCCACGTAAAACTTACTTTAAAAATGTTATTAAAATAATACTAGTTTGTAGTAGTTTTAAAGTTCATAAAATTTAATTAAATCTCTGATGCATTAGATTATTACAAAAGGAAAATTTTTACAATTTTTTTTAACACATATTGGCCATAGTTGCTAAGGTTTCTTGTCAAAACAATGTTTATTATTATATTTATAATATATTTAAGACGATATAAAGACATCACAAATATTCAAAAATCAACTGGGATTTAAACCCTGGCTCGAGCGGTGTCAGACTCATTTTAAATCGTTCGGCCATGCAAACCGGCAACTGTTAAACACTTATATGTTAAAATTCTACGTTATATTTTAAATTCAATAATAATTAATTGATTGATTTAAAAGTTAAATTATAGTTACCGGAGAATTTTACATGTAAACAATTACAAACGTATTGGCAAGTACAATTCTATGCTAAGTAAAACTTTTAATTTTGACAACTTTATTGCAATAATTTTATAGTAGAAAATTAATTCAGATTAGACAATAGATATAAAATTTTAAATATAAATAAAATAAATGGTAGTATCCCAACACTGTCCCCAACCTTTAGAACTTCACTTCAATCATTTGAAGTAAAATACTAAAATTATTTTTATTGTTTTACTTATCTAATGTTATCTTGTATTCCTTGTAATTTATAAAATAATTAAACATTTAAAAAAAGAATTAACTCCAATAGGTAAATTTACTGCTAAAACTTGTAGTTTCTGCAAAATAAAACAACCAAAACTTGTATATTATCCGCTTAAATAACTCAAAAAGTAAAAAAAAGAACACTTGTTATATTAGCGTTTTTCAATCACCAACACGTTTAACAATTAATTCACTCGTAATGTTTTCATTCCAAACTTTTAATTTCGCAAAGTACAAGCGATCAATTCGGCGCAAATCGAAATACTCGACGTACATTCATCATGGACACAAAACCGGGCCGAGGAAAAAAATTCATCCATTTTCCAGGGACTTTATCGGGCGTCACTTCGTTTCAGAGTACTGTAAAATAACGTTGTATAATCCCAATACAAGCAAAGCACTCCTCCACCCCTCAATGGAAACGCCAGCTTTGGATATTATACGTTTCATGTCAGTATCAACGGAAAATACTGAAAATACTGAAACTGTAATACGAAAGCGTGGAAACTGTTGTTTTATATTGACTGCTGATTATTGTCTATCGATTTTTTTTTGCGCCAGACAGGAAGAAATTGAAAATAAATTTCGGAAGCGACAAAGCAATATCTTGGTTGCTGAACATTTTTGTAAAAACTAATATACTTTCATTTTAACGTCAGAATATAGGAGAGTGTTTATGTAAGTAATATGTTTTTAATGATGTTTTAATAAGATTATCAAGAGAGTGGTTACAAAGTAATGTAATAGAGTTTTTTTTTATTTATTTTTGTTCTCGAAATATAAAGATTGCATTGTAATGACTGTAATTTTCTGCGTACGAGGAAAATAATAATAATGCAAAATGGGTTTTAAATTTAATGAATTATCAAAGAAATCTGATAAGAATGTGTACGAAACTAACATTGGATATAGTTTCATGCAAAAATTGTTATTATTTTGTGTTATTTTAGTTTATTTACGTACTACAATTAATAGTATATTTATTTTACAATACCTGTATGTACGAAAAAAAATTGTGCAACAAAAAAAAACATATTATTTGAAACTAGATATTAATTTAATAACAGTTTTAGCTACATGATAATATCTATTAGAAACTTTGTGTTTTATAAAAAAATATAACATTTAACATTTAACTTAAAAATATATTTACACAAAAAAATAAGTAGGTAAAATAGTCACGAAAGAATTACATTTTTATATCTATAAATATTAGATATTTTTCTTGCAATAGTTTATTTATTGTATGCAAATTGTTTGTTTTTCAATATTTTCATTTTATTTTTTTTATTTTTGGAAACCAATTTAAATAAAATCTATATGTATATATATATATAAGTTTTGACATAAGCACATATCTATATATTCATATATTCAGTAAGCTAATCCAGTAAATCTAATTAAAAAACCAATATCTAATATTTTTCCAAGCAAATCATAAATATTTATGAATCTTGCCAGCGTATCGTCAATAAACTCTTTAATTCCACATATGTAGAAAAACAAAAAAAAAAGCCAGGTTCATTTCACAGGCATCTAGATTTTCATTTATCTGTCAGCGGCGAATAGGAAAAAAAAACACTCGCAACAGATGCACGGAATAAAATCTGCGTAGCGAAGGTTTATTTTCAAAATGAAAATATCTCAGGTGGCGGTTGCTGCTGACTAAGTAAGTACAAACGAAGTGAAACGATATAGCTTCGATTTCGTTATCGTAACGATTTCGTGTTTACGTTTGGTTGCGGGTGCTTTGCAAAATGTATTTTACTTTTTACTTGCTGCGTTTGCTGTTTTGCAAAATGACCGCTTCGGCGTTTTAGATGGATTTTGTGGTTATATAACGTGGCCAAATGTAGTTGAAAATAGACAAAAAAAAATAGTTTTTTTTTGTGTATGAAGTAATTTTGTTAATTTGTGTTTTGATATTAAAAATGGAATATATGTATTCATTTTTTTCTATGATTGCTAAAAATATTTTACAATTTTTTGTTCGTATAAAATTACATACCTGCACAATCATGCTGTTTATCCAAAAAAATAAAATAAATGCAATAAAAATATAAGGTTATTTGTTATAATAACACTGTGTGAGAAACATATTTTACTGTAATTTACAGTTACTTACCGTTGTTAAAAGTTAAAACAAATATTTATTATTGTGTAAAACGGCAACTAAAAAAATTTGCATGTTAAAATGGCGAACCCATTAAATATTTGAATTAAATGTTAATTATCTTAATGCATTTTAAAATTACTATGTACTATGTACGTACTTGAACCCTTTAACTCGGCATGCGTGATATATCAACATTTAACCTAGCCTGTATGTAAGTAGTTATTAAAATAAAACATAAAATTTAATTTTATTAATATTTTCTGTAATTTTATGTACATTTCGGGGATTCTAGAAGTGCGTATTAATTTTATCATTATGTGAATTTTCATACAAAGATATCGCAGCATTACTTTTTATTATCCCATCAAATTTTACGCTGAACAAAGCAAAGAAAACGTTTGAAAAATATGCGGAAATCTGTGTTATATATATAGAAAGTATTTCATTATCTTTATGATACAACAGGGAATTCTAAATGTTGTAGAACTCAAATATTTTTATTTCTTTTTTTATTCAATCGCAAATACGGAATTTTTCAATCAAGCAAAATTAAACGATAATGGATATTTTTAATTTCCCAACAAAACCATTTTCGTTATTCTGTAACTCATCCGCGAGCTGTCTGACGTAAGATTAATTCTCCAATACCTTTGAAATGAAGTTCCGCCAACGAAATTTCACTTAATTTGATGGGTAAGAAGTTCGTTTGGAAGGAATGAAGAATTGGTGCCATGACGCGCGCAAGCAGATCAATGCCTAGTGTAACTCGTTCAACAAATTTAAATTAATAACATTCCTTCGGATATAAATTTACTCGCGAGGAATTTGCATTTATTGGAAAGAATCTCTCTTTTTCTTCTTTAACTTTGAGAGAATGAATGGCGAAGAAAATTAGAAATGGATTGTTGAAATTTAATTGCATTACCCCTTTCTTTGTGTAACCAAAAAAATACAATCAATTTGCCGTATTTTTAATTTACTTTATAATGTATTTTTACTTATTGTATTTAGTTAAAATAATATATATATATATATATATATATATATATATATATATATATATATATATATATATATTTGACCATTATCTAATATAACTTAACTGATTTTTCTTTTAGTGCATTTTAACTTTTATTTTCAAGAAATGGTCTAAACTTAAAATATCAAAATATGTCATTTGGTTTAGTTTTTTTCTATGCCTCTCATTTGTTCCTGTTTTGTCAATTTGTGATCCGTCACCCGAAATAAAAAAAAAAAATTGTTTTGTCATCTCAACTTTTGTTACCTACTCAGAAGTAATATATTATTCTAATTTCTTGTTCTAATAGCAAAAATAAAAAAAAATTACAAAATTAACATTTTTGGCCGTTACTTTGTTACATATTTAAATAAAAATAAAAAAATTGAATATCTTTATAAATTCACTTTATTACACAATTGTAGTGACTGTAGTTTCGACAAACATTGTTGTTATCAAACTGTTTGTCGAAACTGTGTATTAAAGTGAATTTTCAAAGTTAATAAAGTTTTTTATTTTTATTACAATAATTTACTTTTAAACCGAACTTATTCAGCAATGAACAGAACCAAAAATCTTCAGATGATGAAACCAATAATACAAAAGATCGATTTAGATAAAATTTGCCTAATTAACAAATCATGAATTGACAAAACAAGAAAGCATCATATATATATATATATATATATATATATATATATATATATATATATATATATATATATATATATATATACAGGGTGTAACAGAATAACTATTCCTAATTTTAACTGGAGTATCCAGGGCTCAGAATATGAAGATTTAATGCAAATCACTGAGATAAAATGTGGCTCCTAACTGAGCTACAGGGTGTTTTATATAAAAATTTAAAAACGATTTTTGCCCAGTACTTTAAAACTATTTGATGTATCCTTATCATACTTGGCAGGAAATGTAGGTACCGTACACCATACTAAATTATGTTAAATAAAAGTTTCTGGCTACTGCCAGTGGCGTACAACAGGGGCAAGAGAGAGGTTAATCCTTCCTAAATTCTACGCCACTGGCGGAATTGTTATTTTAGCACAATTTTTCGATTTTCCAATACTTGCTGTGTAAAAAACATACTCTTCCTTTGTAACGATAAAGTCACTGTTTTTCGAGATATTTAAAGTTAAACATAAGCTGCACTCTTGGGATTTTTTCAAAATTTGCTCAAAAAAATCTGAAAAAAATCAGTAAAATAGAGAAAAAAATTAGCTACATAATAACTAAGTAACTTTTTTCTCTAACTCATTCTGATTTGGCTGTAAAAATTATTGAAAATAAAAAAAATAAAATGCAAAAAAAAAAAAATTTTCAATAATTTTTCCAGCCAAACCAGAATGAGTTAGAGAAAAAGTTACTTAGATATTATGTAGCTAATTTTTTTCTCTATTTTACTGAATTTTTTTCAGATTTTTTTAGCAAATTTTGAAAAAATCCCAAGGGTTCAGCTTATGTTTAACTTTAAATATCTCGAAAAACAGTGACTTTATCGTTACAAAAGCAAAGTATGTTTTTTACACAGCAAGTATTGGAGAATCGAAAAATTGTGCTAAAATAACAATTCCGCCAGTGGCGTAGAATTTAGGAAGGATCAACTTCTCACTTGCCCCTGTTGTACGCCACTGGCAGTAGCCAGAAACTTTTATTTAACATAATTTAGTATGGTGTACGGTACCTACATTTCCTGCCAAGTATGATAAAGATACGTCAAATAGTTTTAAAGTACTGGGCAAAAATCGTTTTTAAATTTTTATATAAAACACCCTGTAGCTCAGTAAGGAGCCACATTTTATCTCAGTGATTTGCATTAAATCTTCATATTCTGAGCCCAAGATACTCCAGTTAAAATTAGGAATAGTTATTCTGTTACACCCTGTATATATAAATTGTTATTATTGTTATTCATCATAAAACTTGGTTCGATGTAAAAATAAATATATTTTTTTTTTTATTACAAATATATTGTCGCAAAATGAATAACAAATTATTTAAATATATCACATGATTAACAAAGTTTTACCAAAATAGTGGCGTTTCTATTCTCATAAAATATTAGTGGGCATTGATTTCGTAGAACAAAGTTTCATGATGTGACAGAGGTGTTAAGCTATTATTCTAATCTTTAAACGACAATATCTTTAAACTCTAAAAGTAAGATATTTGTCACTTTTCCACTGAGCGCTTTATATGATAACATAAAAAAACTGTATAAATAATATAATTAGCATTTACTACAGTTGTATGTTTCACAAGCATAAAACTACTAATTTCACATTTTGCCATGAAATTATCTGTTTATTTTTGTGCAAAAAATACTAAAATAACACGCATAATAGTGGGTTATTTTCAAAAATATTTTTTTTATAAAACAAAATAAAAAATTCAGCAAAACACTAATGCATTCTGAAAATAACAAAAGCTAAATTAAAACAACAAAACCGCCAATTTTGAAATAATATATTCCAGAAACCGGAACAGATTATTTCAACAGAGACGAAACTTTATCATTGCAAATCAGTATACATATACAACTTAATGCGATATAAATTACGCTTAGAATACATTTGCACAAAATATATTTCACTTCGTATACATACAATTATTCCTCAACCAAAACAAATGCATAAATATACATATAAACATAAGTTGGCGCTGCTAACAAAATGCGAAAATTAAATTCAAACAATTGCATATCGCATGCAATACAAGGTTGATGAATGAAAATGTATTCTTACACGCACTGCGATTAAGAGAGAAAGAGAAAAGTTTAGGACGATAAATTTTACTTAACTTATGTTCATTGTAATGCAATATTGTGCACGGGAATATTGTGCAATATACGAGAGAACGTATATTGTCAAGTGCAACAGCTATGAAAGCTAGCTTGAGTCTCCGAACTTTAGATTACATCGAGACAGTTGGTCCGCTTGCACGAACAGAGTAATTTTGAACTACACAATTTGGTACAATTTGGTGCAACGGTTCGGGATGTTTGCTTAAACGGGAAGAGAATTGAAATAAACTAAATTATTTGCAATTGTTTAAATTATTATACTGTTAAACTAGAGTTTAAACTATTTACCTCGTTTATGTAATGTTTAGTTTTCAATTTACTACATTAGAATTCAGTATTGTTTTAGAGTAATACCAATTTCATTGTTTTTTTTATAAAGAAATAAACAGATCTAATAAATAATAATAAATATTTTAGGAAAATATGGTCTACATAGTTTTAAGAATTATGACTGTGTATTATACTTACATTTATAATAATGCAGATTGCTTGTTTATAACAAAACTATAAAACATGCACATTGTAATTGTAATAGATTTTAAACCAACTTGAATAAGGAAATAGTCATACAGAAAATTTGGATTTTTTAAATATAAAAAACCTATATTTTTTATTTTTGAATAAAGTTAGCAAATACAGAAAAATAAATTGTTAAAATTATTAAAATTTATAGATGTGCTTTTTCAAATAATATTGTTTCATCAAATCTTCATACTTACACGAAAAATTAAGTCAAGTTTTTTCTAAATTAATTTACAACTAAATTGATATTAAATTGAAAATATAGTAGTATGAAAGTTTAAAATATATTAAACTTCAGTACATTTACAAATGTTAATTCGATGTTTATAAATTTGTTGAGGTTATAAGATTAGATATATGCACAGAATACATAATATTAAATATTTTTAAAATCTGAATTGAAAAATATTGTTTATACCAGAAAAACAACAACTCTTGATTATATCTTTATGTATGCATACGTATTATTCATCTAGTTAGCTTTCAGGAATGTTCAAAATATTGAAACGGAAATGCAGTAGTGTTCAGTGAACTGTAAAACATAATCAGGTATTAGTTTTCTCTCTATATATTAGTGCGTTTAATGCAATACAAAATCAAACGTTGTGTGAGTAAGCATTAAAATTAATAACAATAAGTCCGGGGAGAAATTGCTTAAGCAAAATGAAGACTTATGTGGCTCCCACATGCAGCAGG
The DNA here is from genome assembly GCA_963966155.1 of Clivina fossor. Classification (NCBI taxonomy): domain Eukaryota; kingdom Metazoa; phylum Arthropoda; class Insecta; order Coleoptera; family Carabidae; genus Clivina; species Clivina fossor. Next base: position 14,211,895 of record OZ014562.1, on the reverse strand, counting down.
CGTCATACTAGTAGAGAGTTACGTATATATGAACTAAAGACTAACTGAAGTTATTCACTATTTAGGAAATTTGAAGCGAGAGATTATTAATTTAAAGCCGACGGGAGACATAGAGTTAATTTTGTTTTATTGAAATGTTTAAAGGTTGATTATTAATATGTTTAATTAGACGGAGAATATAACTTAGCAATTTGAAATTATTTGAAAAGTTAAAATAAAAACTGTTTTAGGATTAAATTTCGTTTAATTATTTTATAAAAACTACTTTTCGACAAGACTGAATGTTTATCTTCATCAGGTCAATTTGTTTTTATCAATGGCAGTAAAATAAATAAAAGTACTGATACTGTATCAATTTTCTTGATAAAGACGGACATTGAGTTCGTCGAAACGTCGATTATTAATAAATATTAATACAGAACTTAAACCTAATACAGTTTTATTTTACATAATGAGTTCTGAAAATTTTTTTTACTATGTTTCAAATTTTATTTAAACCACTTTAGAAAGCTTTATTATTGTTAAATAACTATTGAAATATTGTTCGACATTTACTAACAATAATCTACAATTTATTATTCATAAAAATTATTTATAATAATTTTATTTTGTCATTTAAAAAAAAAAACCACGTATTTTTATGTAAATAGAAATTCCTTTTATTTATTAAACGTTCTTCACATAAAAAATAACTCGAATTTCGTCCATCTAATGCGTGCATCTATGTATGCGTCTTTCTGCGTATACGTAAATGCGTTGGGACGCCGCCGCCGTTGAGGCCACAACCATCCCCGGAACATACGTATAAGGGCATATAAGGGCCCACCTCAAGAGTCTGCCGACGTAATGGGCCCTAGGCAACGGCACTTCGATGTCTACACTTACGACCGAGAAGGATTTATTTTACTTCACCCCGGTTTTCGAGGCTGGTGTACCCTGGTGGTGTAATGGCGCTAGCAAACGCACATGTAGTAGCCTGCACGTAAACAAAATGATCCTTTAAAGCATGAGAAAAGTATGAGTATAATTTAGCTTGTTTTTTTTTTAATTGAAAATACAAATAATATAAATGTTTTAATTACAAAATGTTTGTAATATCGTCAGTCAATTTCTTGTTTATTCCATACTAAAAAAAAAACGTTACTTTCGAGAAAATTATGTTTAAAGTTTCTGAACTAAATTGTTTATCGTTAGGATATGGAACCAATTAAAATTTATATTTCCGAAACTATTAAAATTATAACATCCACCACTGTTCAAATAGAATGAAACCAAACAAAATTGCTAACATAAACAATGACTCATAAAAAAATCAATTCATTATCTTTATTAGCTTTAGATCTTGACTAATTCTAATATACCACGAGTGAGAAACATTGCTGCAAATTATTCTGTGCTCAATATGATTAGATTTTAGTATACAAAAGCCTGTATACTTCTTATGAAGCTTACATTTATTTTGAACTGGTCAAAATACCTGATTATTTTGTATAATTTCTGATTTTAAATTAATTACAGAGTGCATAATAATCTTTTTAGATATCATAATGTAATATACGTACATATATTTAAATAAAACTGTTTAAAATTTAATGTGACAGTGGTCAATAAAGCTTATTTTAGTTTGATTAAAGAAGTGGTATTAAATAAACGATTATCATATAGTAAACCTGTTTCACACAATATCAATTTAGTATTTAACTTTTTGTATTACTTAAATGAAGTATTATCATGGCGTAAATAACTTTTTTTAACACACAAATACTTATTTTACATATAACTTTAAAAAAATATTAAGAAGATGATATGATTAAATTTTATTTCTTTTTTAAAAATTTCTATAGTGTAAAATGGATATATTACTGTACTACATATGCTGTTGATAAAAACTTTCGTATTATTTTTATTTAAATCTGTTTTACATTAAACATATATTCCCATGTTTTGATTGCGTATTGCGGAAACTATTAAATATATATATATATATATATATAAGAAATTACGATTGTTTAAAATTGAATAATTTTCAACCTATTATATAACAGTAAAAAAAGTAAAACTGTGTTTTTAATTGTGGTAACATGTAAATATTTGATTGAATGTGTTTGAGAATAGGGCACCTGTTGGTAAACCGTTGCGTGTTTATGCTGGAGATGGACGATACGGCAGGGAAGCACTCAGGAGGTAGTAAATTTTCGACAAAGGTTGTGGGATTAAAGAGTGTTTTGTAATCATGCTTATGAATTGTTTATTAAATACAGTATTAAAGCTGTTGTTTAGGCCCCTTATTATAACCTAACTATAAAATTTAAATTATTCAAAATTGGTATTAACACTTGAAAGCAAAACATTGTTAGATTCTAATTATAATAAAAATAAAACATAACAATTACTAGCATTATATCTGAATTTATATTTACCATAAGTCGAATTTTATTTTTAGATACAACAGAACATCAACCTAGAGCTTTTTAATTTTAATATAATAATTTCTAAAAAAATTATTACTACGATAATATTTTTTTGATTCATTTCATGGTTTTGAAGCTGGAGCTCGGGCAGCATGACTTTGCTCGGAGCATGAGTGAAGTTGGAGCTGTGAAAATATTGGCTGCTCCACTGCTTCATTTTTAGAAACATATATTAATGGAAAAATCGATTTTTTCACATATATTTTTCAAGTTTTCACAAAAAAAATATTTAATAAGTTTAATAATGTTTTTTTTTTGTTAAAATATATATTTTTTTATAATTTGTATCGGAGCACGAATTGGAGCTAGAACAAAGCCGGAGCAGTTGCATAAATATCGGTGCTGAGTAGGAACAGTAAAAACTAGAACTGCTCCAAAGCCCTGATTAATTCACACTGTTATCGAATTGTTAAATATACACAAATATGTCATTCTAACTTATCTTGAAATTAAGAACTAAAATTGTTTATATACATTGGATTTCAATCTGTAGATAGTACATATCGTCATAAGCAGACATGAGTAGTTCAAAGTAGAATCAGTTTTGTCAAATCCAAATTCGAAGCTTTGAACCGAAGTCCGGGCGTATTACAGACGAAAACAGCCGTCGGTCTTTTGCCTTAGGTTGTTGGTCACTGCGACTCGTACCCTTGCAAAATTGTTTAGGTTACTATCAAAGGGTTTGTGTATATTTTGCTTAATTATGAAGTTAAATTTATAGTTAGACTGCGATTGACGCACTAGTAAACTGGGAATGCAAATATGTATATTTTAGTATAATTTAATTTTATGAATTGAATTTTCAATTTGAAATATTAAACTAAAAGTGCTTTTAGTTATAGTAAAATAAATTGTTGATCTAGTAGCTTAGAGTATAAACGTGTTTATTATTTGGTTTTTGACATATTAAAATAATAATAATAATATTGAGTATCACTCAAAGGTGAGGTTGAGCCAAAAACTTTTCTTTCCACCTAATAGGTACAATAAATAAAAATACAAATAATAATAAAACAAACAAACAAACATAAGTTAGAAAAAAATATATATACATAAATATACGCAGAAAATTGTAATAAATTAATAATAATTAATACATTAATTTATAAACTTGGTAATTGATTAAGAAATTATATTAAAAAAATTCAAAACAATACAACTTTTTTATATTTGATTTGAAAGTAGGCAAAAACAATAATTTTAAATAATTTAAAATATTATTGCACACGGTTGTAGCAATACATGAAAAACTCGAAAAATCGAGAAATTAAATTTGTTTATAAACATTTAATTAAAAAATCAAAACATTTAGATATGAACTAAACTAATTTAAATCACATAAACTAATTAATTATTTTGTTTCAACTTATAGTTTAAAATAAACTAGGTTGTTAAACAACACGCATTCTAGAAAAATGTTAGAAAAAAATATATTTTTGTATATTTTATAATATATATATAGCCTATATGATACAATTTATAATTCTTTAGAAAAATTACAAGCAACTTTTGTTTCATCTACGTTTATAATTTTTCCTATACATGTTTTTTTTATACTTACTATTTCTTCCAGCACTCTCAATCATTCCTACCTATATACTCATTGAACGTGCATAAATGTATATTTATAATTTTTGAAATAATTAATTCTTGCTCAAATGAAAATTACAAATAGTATATTAGTAAACAATACTGTTCTATGATTACATAAATTCCAATCACTTCCAAATATCAAATATGAGATTCAATATGTTGTCCAATTTGTCATGTAAATATTAAAATTAGCACGTAACGAAACAATGTTGATATCAAAATTATTAAACAAACGTCATATTGCATAAGAGGCTACTATTTCTGTGTAATGTGATTTCAAAATAGTACAGGTTTGTAATTTCCAAGTAAGTTGACACTTTCCAAAGTTTCCAAGCTAAGATATTGTCACATCAAAGATAAATTATGGCGGCACCGACTTTATATGTGTCTGTGATAAGTTTGAAATTTGAATAACATAAACTATTGAAACTTTGTAAATTACTGCTATCTATCATTATATGTAGGAAATGATGTACAACTGTAATGAAATTAAAATTTCAAACTTAGATTAACTGGGCTGTTCGTATTGTAAACATGAAGATGTGTAAATTTGATATTTATAATATACAGTGTGATTCAGAAATACTCGTACAAACTTTATAAGTAAACTAAACAAGTGAAATATGTCATACATGTGCCCGGAAATGCCTGGTTAAAGAAAAATAATTTTAAATCTTATATAAAACTAAATATAAAACTAACAAAAAACTATATAAAACTATACATTTATTTGTTAATGCGGACAAACTGAATTTTATCTTGAAAACGGCGCTAACAATTCCGAAATAAATTGGTAAACCTATATTCTTGAGTGCGTGAAAATAATTTAGTTTAGTCTCAATTTTTAGAAAACTTGTATATAATATTATTAAAAGAAGCTTATTTTTAAATTCAGTTTTGACACAAATAATATTTTGACACATTACTGACATATGGTCACCATGGAAACATTACTAAAATTAAAATTGGAATCATAAAAGATGTCCACTTATGTATTAAAGCAAACTGAAGATGTTTTGGACATTTATTATAAATTGTGATAATGTTCTTTGGCATTTTATAGCCCTTTGGCTTTGTTTTACTTCGCTTTCTAATAATTTTACCTCGGGCAGTAAACACGTACATTGCAAACATGATATATAAATAACTAAAATAAATTTTACATATTAGTATTTATTCTCGAAATATTAATTAACGAGCTATCAATCTATAAACTTTTAATTTTATTTTAAATTTGTTGTATTAATTCTCTTATGGTATTTCTAATATTCTGTTATTTATTATATTATATTTTTCAATTTACAATATAAATTAACGAAGCTTTACAATTTAAATAAAAAGATTCCGAACATAATTAAAGCAGAATACAATTTATTTTACAAACAAAACGAAATAAAAAAAAAAGGTATCACCTTGATTTAGTTTTACGTTCGCTTCAACATCTGTTTTTCTATAATCAACTGTGCATCAGCGTAGCTAACTCCTAAGCTGACAAACTAATACGGTGTGAAAATTAGCTCTTGTTGTATTTTCCTATTTTCCGTCAGCTAGCGTACTAGTTTTTCCTCCTATTAGCTCGGGCACGGCATGCAACAGCGTCATGTCGCGCTACTTTGTAGGAAAAATGAAAATTACGTGAGATGGTCTCTCTGTTTGCTGTTTTCTCTCGTAGACATGCAGCATTGATTATTCATTTCAGTCGGAAAATTTTTGCTTTCAACTTCCGAGTTAATTTAGGTTGGAGATATATATAAGTTTAAAATAATTTTTAATAAAGTAATATTTAGATTTTTTTATTGTAAACTCTATGTTTTTCTATATAGTTCATTACAACAATATTTATTTAATGTATTATTATTAATTGATAGTTATTTAAATAATTTTCAAATATCAAAAAATATATGTGATTAATATACAATTTTTTTTTATATATTATTATATATTATTTATATATTGTTTACTTTATTAAATTTTTATGGTTCTATGATTTAATGTAAATTTCATTTATTTAATAAATTATTTAAAACAAAAGCTCAAATGTTTTAAACTAATGATAATTAAAAATTATGTTTTATTCTAATTAGTTAAAATTTATTTAGTTAAAATTTTATTGCAGAACAATATTCAGAATTACATTTGTATAAATAAAAATAAAAAATTTTTTTTAGTAGATATACGTACTTGAAATACTTATAGTGCCATTTTTGAAAAACAAACAAAGTTTGTTACTCACCTGAAAAAGAATAAAAATACATTAATATATTAATATGTTACGTGCATAATTAATACATAATTTTTTTGTATTTGTAGTTAGTTACAGTTGCAGATTATTAAAAAAAATCGCAAAAAATATATTTAAAAAAATAATACTTTTCAATATGTTTAGTTCTTTAATTATTATAATAAATAAAAAAGAAATATAATAATAATATAATAATATATTAAACTTATTGTTAGTTATTATTTTTTAAATACATTTTTTATTAATAAAAACACTGAATTAAATTTTCATATTAATAGGTAAATAATCTTATTGGAATATAACTAACAATAACATGTAATTTCTTAATAATCAGTCTCAAAACTAGGAATTTACATTTTTATACTAAACAAATCCATATTATCTAATTTATAATAAAAATTTGGCTAAAAAAAAACTACCACACATTTAACCAAAAACACAAACCAAAGTTCTATTGATTTAACATCATAGAAAACATGCCATAGAAGAAGAAAAAATATTATTAGACATGCTATCACTGAATATCATTCTGGAATCTCATTTGAATATTTATCTAACAAAAATCGCTGTAGGTAAATAAAGAATATACCCGCCAGCAGAAAAAAAATCTGACTCCAAGATTCTTGAAACCTAAATTTAACTCGATTTCGTTATACAACGATTTCGTTACGTAACGAACACAGCAGCAGCAACAGCAGTAAGTAGATAAACCCTGACAGAACCGAATCAAAAGATAAAACTTTCTTTTTTTCCCTCATTCGATATAAAAACTTTACGAAAAGGAGAGTTCAGTTAAAACGATTTTAACAATTGACTCACGTAACCCAATCTAAAGAACAATTCGATACAAGTCTACATTAAAATTTTGCACAATTTATATAGAAAATACTTCTTTCTGCTTGGACGGACTTTAAGAGTGTTTTAAGATTTTTTTTGGGAAGTTGGTGATAGAATTTGGACGCAAATACGTGACTTCTGTTCTGTTATTGCTTCGATTGTTAACGATCAAAAACATAATTGTGATTTTCTTTTGTCTGCGACTTGATTTCTAGATCTGAAAGTTGAATGTTTATAAAAATTTGGCTGTTAATCGAATTTCAAATTCGATTAGGTTTGAACTAATTTGTTGAATCGGAAAATAGTTTTGCATTGTGAATTTCTTTTCATTATATAGTAAATGTTTCAGAAAATTGTTGCTGTTAATTAAAAATATGCAAAATTCGACAAAAAGTTTTATTGTTCAGTACCTTTAAAAATGTTCAGTATATTAATTCGAAATTTTATAAAACAATGTTAACAAATATTATCTACAAATTCGATAGAAAATTCAGAATAAGTTACTTTATCAATGTTAACAAAAAACAAACAAAAAAAAATTATTCTTAGAATAATTAATCCGAACATAAGAAAATGTTTATTCATATTTTTTCAATGTCAAAAAAATTAGTATAAAAATGTAAAACTAATAAATTCTATAACCTTTAAATAAACTTAATTATATATATATATATATATATATATATATATATATATATATATATATATATGTATATATTTAAATATAATGATTTTTGAAAGATTTTTTACTATGTTAATAATATTAGAATTTTCCTTCCAATTTATATAACAAATTCAATTTAAATTAAAATAAGCTTATTGAATGGTGGCACCATACAATCTGATATATATATATATATATATATATATATATATATATATATATATATATATATATATATATCGTTTGACTATAATAATATAATGTCTAGAGTATGCTATGAAATTACTCCATTACCTTGTGTGTGCACCATGATATTACAATAAACTATTGTTATGTAACTCATACTTGATCAATGAACACTTACGCACTATCGCCCAGCCCGCCATCATCGTCAGTATTAGATAATGTGTCGCATAGTTTAATGTGTCAAACCGGAACTAAATTCCTCTACAAATAACTCGACTAGCTTTCAGAAATTTACTATCGATTATTTAGTGTTCATTTTGCGAAACAAATTTGCGTTTTACGATACGATACAAAGCATCAGATAGTTTGTGCAGCCATTTTGAATGGGGGGATGTGTTTGATAGGTGATTGTTTTGTTAATAATTTTATAGCTTAATTTTGATTGTGTATTAGATAATAATTGACGTTTGTTAGATACATTTTAGGTTACATTGTTAACATGTTATTATTGTGTAAATTCAATAAATGATAAAAATATAAGCAATATAAAATTTTTAGAGTTAAATTTAGATGACTATTTATAATGTGGAAATCCCTATGTACTGAAATAACTAAAAAATAAAGTCAATTATGTTATAAGGTTAGGAAACTTAAAAACATATTAAATACGCAATAGATATCAATATTCCACCATGATTGCATAAAATCAAAACTTATTTATGGCATCTGTTTTTGGGCTCGTCTTCTTATACAAAAAAAATATTTATAATTCAAAAAAGAATTTTTAAATGAAGTTTGTTTAAGAAATGTAAAACTTTTGCACTATAGCTAAATAAATATAGTTCTAATATACATTCTGATAATCATAACTATATGATATACGTAATAAAAATTCCTTTTGTATACCTACATCTAAACGAAATTTAGAACAAAATTCTACTGACAGAATTTATTTAAAAATATTCAACAAATTAGACAATGATATAAAAAATAAATATTAAATTGTTCAAACGTAAGGTTTTAAGTATCTATTAAACAATAGTTTTAATGCATTATATTAGTATGAATATTTTAATATAAGTTTTGTATATTTGTAACAATCTCTACACGCAAGTATTTTGTATCGAAAGAAATAAATAAATTATTATTATTTATTTGTATTGTGATACCAGATTAGAAATATTAGTAAACTGGTGTTTTTTTTTCATATGTTAAACTAGAACTAAAATTAAAAAACCAGTATTTTTTATTTTGAATAAATTCACTAATTTACTAATTATTGACATCAAATATAAACATTTTAAAAATATGTATCATTTTATTTAACATAAAATTTCGATTTACATTAAAGAATCTAATTTTAATTTTTACTGAATAACCGTATTAGAAAATAAAAAAATAAAATATGAAGATACAATATGCAAGCAAATACAATTAAAAAAAAAAAACAATGTCACAAGAAATTTTGTGCAAATACTTAAAATAAATAAACGTAAATAATTTATTAAAATATTTATATTTAAATTATTAAAAAATGTAAGATAAGTTATACGATCTTAAACATTTATAATGACATTATTAAAGACATTAGTTATATAAAAATAACAAACTGAAGATAACAATATGTATATATCCTTGTCAAAAAACCAGAATGAAACATTTCTTTGTGCAAACAATTTCATATCTAGTCCGTGATTAATTTTGGGTTTTAAGCTCATACCTTCATCGCAGAACAAATTATCTTTTTGTCAGCATTTTCAGTCACAAACCCATACACAGGCGCACACGCACATACACACAAACACACGCATACATCTAAACAAAAAAGCAAATAATTTTAACGAATCATCCCAAAAGGGTTTACATCGACAATTTTAAATTACTGCCACCTAGCTGCCAACGACAAATATAACATAATCCAATAACAAAAGTTGGCGTAGAAGCACTAATTTGTTCCTGCTAAGCAGTACGATCGTCAGATTTCTTTAATTGTCTTCCTTTTGTTATTTCTGTCAGGTTCTTTAGAGAATTAGAGGATCAAAGGTCAAAGACCATTGCTTAACTATGTCATAATGATTTCCGTTTTCCGTACTTGAAATGTCTGTTTTAATAATTTAATGAATTCAACAAAAATATAGTGAATTTATAATATATTCTGGAAAAATTGACTATAATAAATATTCTTTTAAAATGTTACGCAAATAAAACAATAAAATGTTTTATTGTTAATCACTTTAAATATAATTGTTCTTAAAATAAAAAAAAAACTTTTAGTTTTAGTTCTGTTTAATTATAATTTTTCATTTTGTTTCTGTCACCTTTCAAAAATAATCACGTGATAATAGTTCAAAGACCTTTACAGATGTTCTTCCTCTTTCCATTTTGCTTTCAGTTGCTGCCATTTATAAAGCACTACAAAAAAACTTGACAGTTGAAAAGCAAATCCGAGTAAAAAATTGTGAATTGTTTAATTTGACAGCTTCTCACCTAACTGAATTACTATTAAACTGATCGGAAAGCCGAATTTACTTTTCCACATAGAAGTAAATTGCTATTTAAACTGATAAATCAGATCAACCATAATATAGATGAAAAACACAATACAATGTTCTATTATATTATTAAGAGAAAAAAGTTTTGCTTATAAAGACTATTGTTTTGATTCCCCTGTGTTGACTGACGAGTCCATTTTATATATACATATGTGTCAGGTTACAAAATGTAAATAAACATTATCTCCATCCTTTTTTTTAAAATCTGTATAACGTTACAATGTATATTTATGGTTGATCTGATGCTGATAACTACTGAACAGGAAACGTCGCTATAGCAGAGTGAGAGGAACGAATGAAAACGATATAGTTTCCGTGCTAAAATGCACTTCTTCATTGGAATAGTTGGCGTGATTCAAACACACAACGTTCATTATTATTGTCTCCGAAAGAGCAATGTATATTTTGAGGATGAGAGGAACAAGGATGAGTAAATGTGCGTGGTATACTCTTGAGTGAGATGACATGAATTGTGTTTTATCGTGACTAACTACTTGCGGACGCATTGCATCCGATTGCAAGACAATTATTTGATTTGCTTAAAAGTTTTTGTGGTTTTCTTGTTTCGAAAAGTACTTGTTGAAGTTAAAATTGGAAAATAAATATTTGATCCTAAAAAGAGTCGTATATTTAAATTATATCAAATTTATTTCAATGTATAAGTAATCTTCAGGCTTTTACGGCCGGTATTCATTGAATTTATAAAATTTCTGAGCTGGTATGCCGTGATCGATTGATCTATGAAATCGTTAAATTTTTTAAAATTAAAAGTTTACAAACGTACTAAATTTAACTTAAAAATAATAAACTTATATTTAGAGCTTATTTGAAAGTAATTAAGAATGAATAACTTGATATATATACGAGTATATTTCTTAAAAACTTTAATATTATTAGCTAATACTATAAGCTCAGTTTTATGTATTTTAATTTATTAATTTAATTCTGGTGTTATAAAAGTTGCATTGACTTAAAACCCATATTATTTATAATTGATTTTAAAACCAAATTTGCCTTAGGTACCAGTTAATTATTTTAAAATAATTCCTATAATAACATAACTGCAAATAATAAATGGGAACAAAATTTATTTCAGATAAATTTGCATTTATAAAATCACATTATTTAAATTTGAACTTGGATGATAAATATATTATCGTGCTAAAAGTATTTCTGTACTTTAAAAAATGTGTTACATTTTTCAGGTATTTCAAATATGTTTTTTCCAGTAATTTTGGTTAATTTAAGTGATTTATTAAACCACAATTTTCAAAACAAATTGTAAATTTTATTTTTAAATCTTATTTTCAATCTAATGCTACTCTATTTACGCCAAGCACGAACTCTAAAAATAATTTGTGTGTTGATATTGGCGAAACATATTTCATATATAATGAATGCAATAATTTACTTTCGTACCTATGTTCACACAAACTATTATTATTTTATTACTTTGAACTTTGAAAATGTTATTTTTGGTTGTATATTTTTATATTAAAAACATTTTTTATCATTACAGCTTTGTTGCAGATTCTATTACGTTTCTAACTTCATTTGTTTTTACATAGCTTTGTAGAAAAATATGTTAGAAATTTATTTTTATTTCCAGCAATTTGAACCTAAAATTGTCAAAGTTTATTGCGCAATTCTCACATATGGCATACATTACTAGTAATCTTGTTGAAAAATATCAATTTTAAAAAGAAAATGTGTTTGCCAGTCTAACACTAAACATTTGCAGTTTAAAATAAGAAAATTTTCTTATAAAAGATTAACCATTTTACGCAGAATATGACACATAATTTGTAAAAATATTTTCTCAATACTTCTGTGGCTTTTTTGCAAAATGATTTTATTTTTATTCGCATTCAAATATTCTGGATTGTATGCAAGAAGTGTAAAAAGAAATTTTGATTGAAAAATTCAATTTTGTTGTACCTATTTGACGTGTCATGACAATTTCAATTCTTATTCTGACCTACATTTTCTGCTAAGGTATCCAATTTTAGAGAATTTTTGGTGTATTAATATATTTTTACGTAGCTTCTTTGCAGAATCATGCAATTTTTGTTAGGTAATTTTCTACGATAAAAGAAGCAATTTGCAACTCAATTTTGCGAGAATATTTGTATATTTAAATATTTATTTTTCATATATTTAAAAAGATACGAAATATATGTGTTAAAGTTTTTGATATATACAGTGTTTGCCAAAAAGAATGTAAGAAAAATTTAATTTAATTTTAATTTAATTAAAAATTAATGTAAGAAAAATTTTTATTTGTTTTTTCAAAATTATTATTATGGGACCTTGTGGTCCTAATTTTCAAAAAACAAATAATAAATTTTTTTTCATATAATGCCGACATTTTGGGAGAATTTTAGAAACTTGTAAAGTAATAATTATTATTTTAGTGTTATAAATCATTAAGTTATTGATACTAATGTAATTAATTTTTTAGTCTCATTAACACTTCCCTATATATTTAGTGCAGAACTACACTATTTACAAGCTAGTAAAAATACAATAATATTAATCTTAACAGCAACTGACATTTGCGTTACTTTTGGTAAATATGATAGTTTGATTAAGAATCATTTGCATTACGACAAAAACAAAACAATAATTTTATAATTAATAAAGTATTTTGAATAAGCATAAATACAAATTGAATTAAATTTAAATTAAAATAACATAAACTATAACGGAATAACGCCTGTAAATATGCAATCTAATGCACTCATACAATTATGTATTACTGGTTACAAATTTTAAAAAAGGTTATTAACCTTTAACTTTCAGAAAACATCAATTTTTGGTTTGTTTCATTCAACGATACGATGTAAATAAACATTATTTTTAACATCACGAAATTAATGGTGTATTATTCAACAATAATAAATAATAGTTTCTACAATAATAATAATATAATTAATTAACTAATAATCCAATCTATATAGTTCTACATTATTTATTTTATAATATGGTTTTAGATTAAAGTAATACTTTGTTTGTTTTTTTTAAATAAATAATAATTTGCTTAAAAGTTGTTTGATTTTATAGAAATATTATGTTTTAAATTGCAATTGTTTTAATTTTTTGAATTTGTAGATAAAATGCTTTTTCGATTTAATAAAGATAACAAAATCAAATTGGAATTGAATTGCATTCAATAACAATAGTTTTTCGATAATTTTGTTCGGTGTTTTTGACATTTATTTTAATACATATGCGGGACCTGAAATGAGCGTAGCAATGTAAAATTATTTAAACGCATGAAATAGATTCAGTTGGGAGTTTTAAAATTTTTGTTGAAAACTCATATTACGCGGACGTATTTTCGAATTAAATAATAACAGATTATATCAGTATCCAATATGCATAATTTATTTGTAATATAAAATAATATTGAATTAATTTTGTTAATCGCCTAATCTCTGTATTGCATTTTGTCATTTACGTGTATTGACAATGTTAAATTTATAATAAATGCATATATTATTATTTTATTTATGATAATTTAATCCAAGATATATTATTTATTGTTAAAAATTTTACTAATATATGTAGCAAACAAAATTTACAAACGTATTTAAATTATAGCTACGATTAGTTAATTTAAATCCAAGAAAATTGTGGTAGAAAGCAGAGCTGGTTTTTACACTTTTAAGGTAGATAGGTATATATCAAATTATACAAGCTAAAAATATTGAAAAAAAAAATTACATATTATTATCACAGGAAAAAATTAATTAAGCGTTTGAGAGTATACAACACCTTTTTGACTATTAATTACATAAATTGTGTAATTATAAAAAGTATAAAGTACTAAAAAATATAATTTATTGTAGAATTTGATACTATTGAAATATTTTTATACTTCAATACATTTCAGGTACTTTTTTGTACTAAATACCTAAGTGTTTTGAAATGTTTCCTAAAATTTAATACTTAAAATAAAGTGGCTTTAGGATGTAGTTCTGTATTAATATATATTAATTATCGACGTTTCGACGTACGTACCTCTTTATCAAAAGAAATGATACAAATGACATTTACAGTAAATAAACAGAATATATAAACAAGTTACTAGGTAACAAATTTAATAACTAGATCATAAAATGTATAAAATTTTAATTAAAAAGATATCATCAATCTAGTTAAATATTTTTTACATAGAAACTTGTTTTTATATTCCTGTTTATTTACTGTAAATATCATTTGTATAATTTTTTTCTGATAAAGACGTATGCTGAGTTTGTCAAAACGTCGATATTAATAAATATTAATACAGAACTACATCTCGAAGCCATATTATTCTAATATAATAAATTCCAAAAGATTCTTTTACTATGTTAATACTTAAAAATTTTAAACAATTTTGATTATTTATTATAATCAAGTAACTGTATGTCAAAAACGGAAAAGATGCTTACCACTTCTTATTGTTAATATTAAAAAGAGTAATTACTTTAATACTCGAGTTTCTAAAGTATTTTTGCTACATTATATATATTTTTAATATATGGTACAGTAAATTTAGCTTTTTTACAATTATTTTTTTCGCCCTGTAATTTTTGAACAAATATTAAAGGATCAAAAACCAAAAAAATATACAAAATGTTCCATTTAAAAAAAAAAGTTAATTTAGTACACTCCTCACAAATAAATCACTCTGTATATTTAAAAGTATTTCAAATTTGTAGTACAATTTACTGTTTAAAATTTTATTTAATTTTTTTTTGTTGTAAACTTATTAGAAAACGGGATATTAAAACGTTATATTACTTTTTATGCATACTGTATAACAAATTAATAAGTATATATTTTATTTTCTTTAAAATTTATGAGTTTTTAAATATCAATAAAAATAATTGCTCATTTTATAGTTATTTTATGAACTATGTTCTTAAACGTAAAACTATTTTAAAAAGCATTTATTACAATTGCCATTATACAGGCACATAAAATATATAATAACATAGATATTATTTAATGTACATATAAGTAATGTACATTACGTTAACAAACTGTGAAATACAGTTAAACAATTTGAATTTGTATATTATAATATACATATATACACATAATAATAATAATAATTTTATTTAAATACGCAAAACATGCTTATTCAAAATAATAACTGAGTATTAAAATAACATGTGCAGATTTGTATTAATAATAAAATTACGTTACTAGCTTGTGTTTGCATCTAACGCGGTATTAATTAATTGTAAATATAAATGTATTAATATTATTTATTATTTAGAACAATTAATGAAAATATATCTTTTAATATGTGATACATGTTGTAATATATAAATCATTTGATGTTCAATATGTCATTTATAGAATATAGAATATTGTTATATTTTATAAATAAAATGTTGTAAATATGAAAATACAAAAGTATGTATTATTAAATTAATTGTATAATATTGTTCAAAATGTGTTTAATATTAAAACGAAAATATTGATTACGTTAACGCAAAATTTTACATTAATGTTCAAAACGAATTTTTTTTCTGCAAGTGAGAAGTTGACAAGTGATATAAGAACAGGAACGTTAAGAGAAATTGTTTTTTGCAACAATAGAACTTTAAAAAATGTATTAACTAATTAGTTTATCAAAATAAATTAATGGTGATTTAAGCAAAAAAACTAAATATTACAACCCAATAAATTTTATTAATTTAATGTAATTAATTAATAATATATAACGAAAATCAACACATATATAAATCAGTTTCTTATCAGCACAATAACTTGTAAAATATCTCCAAATATGCATCAAATCATAATTTACTATATCCTACACGTATATATCTGACTTTCATCTCTCAACATCTCTCTCCTCTAGTTTATACCATCCGCACCAACTGAGCTATCGCTTCAGATCGCACACGCTCCGACGCGCCCGTCATGTGACAATGACGAAATGTCAACCACCACCACCACCACGTTGACGTGCTTCATTCCTATTGTGCGACGTCATTTAGCGTCATTATACGTTGCTAGGAGCAGATGCGTCTGATATGTGCATATGGGAGCAACCCAGATCCACGTGTGGTTTGTTATATATATTTTCAATGCGAAGCAGCGCGCAGCAGAAGTGAAATATATTGTAACCATACCGGTTATTACCGGTTCGACGAGGTGGATGAGAATTCTGCAGAAGATCGGAAATAGGTTTACACCTGCGGTTTTTTAGAATTAATAACGGATATTGAATACGTTTCGGAATTTATTAGTTTGCAAGTGAATGTAGGTCACATTTGAGTATTTTACTTTACTCGAACCTATATTACTTTTATAATAAAACTTGATGTTACTTTGTTTTAAAGGATGATAATGAAATATTGTTTTAATAACAGCATTAATAGTATACTAAAATTAATGGCAAGCAGTCCAAGCTTGATTTTGGGTGTTTTAGTTTAATTTTTTGTTTAGTTTTGTTCTTATGACTAAAGCTGTATCGAAGAAAAATAAATTAAATACATTTAGTATTTAATTAGAAAATACATAAAAATGTGAAAGAGAAAATTGTTAAAAAAAAACTCAATGCTTGGTGAATGATTGACAGTTTCTGCTCCGCAATTAGGTCAGCAAAAATCGGCCAATGGCGTAACGCCACATGCAGAAGATGGTGGAGGTACAGGTATATATATAAATCAGATTGCGGTGCAGAAATTGTCATTCAATTACCAAGCGCTGAGAATGTCATCTACGATAGATGGCGAAACGTCTACGACATGAATAAATCAACCAAGGAATACCAGCCAAGAAAATTCTATGAAATCAACGGATACCTTGACTAACTTTTGGAAAAAAAAACATATTATATTACAATGCACTATAACTATAATGTTTCTCTAATATTTTTAAATATTTAAAATTTATGAAATACATGAAGTTACTACCATATTTTATTTAAATAAAAATTGCAATTAATTTTGGAAAAAAAAAACATCATTATAATAACCAAAAAATAGAAGTTATTTTTTCCAGAACAAAGTTTTACGGTTAACCTTCCATTCCAAACATAAAAACATAACATTCTATTTCACAAAAAAAAAAAATAAAGAAAAACACCAAAGTAGTTTCAAGCAAAAATTAGCTAGCTATGTCACTGTCATTCAACCTGTCTTTCCTGATAGTTCAAACTCCTATTTGCCCTATCCCTATCGACTTGAACAAAAGAAAGTAGTAGGCATCACCTCAAATGTTCCAGACATCTATTGCAAGACAAGTGATTGCTGATGCTGACTAACGTAACCTAAAGCAAAACTTAACCTGTACCTCTGCGTTCGGTATATACGTTTTAGCTTGCCGCTTTGCCGACGAGGAAAAAAAAGTGCTGAATTTCGTGTTTCTTTCACTGTATGTTGGCTGCTATCACAACAACGTTCAGAATGCCAAGAATTTCAGCGATAAATTCTCTCTGTAAATGTTAAATTTTAAATTGTGATATTCTCTTCTTGAATCGTTTGCAGTTTTCAAGCTCTGCACTTGGTATTTTTCATATTATTCTACATGAATTTAAAATATAAACAGCCATGTTGACAATGTGATATTAAATTTGTTTGTCTGCCTTCTGTTTTGTTTTATTAGACTGAGAAATATAAACTCGCCGCATATTTTTCATGTTTAATATGCTTGTGCCAAGTTTTTTAATTTATTTTTGACATAATTTTACAGTTACCAGATAATAATATATATTTTGGATTTATATATTTATATTTAGGTATTTTACGGCACAATATATCGCTCGTATAAGCTTGTATAGCGCCAAATTATGTGTACTTTTAATTGGCAGTTCTTTTACTGAAACAAATTTTAAATTATTAATTATTTCAGATTGTCATAACTAAAAAAAAATCTAAAATATTTAAAGAATTACGTAGATTATAACTTTTTTGATGTTTACTTACGATTTTTATTAATTCTAATAACTTTAGCCCAACTCTATATATAGTTTTTCCATTATTGTTTTTTTTTATTAAACAGCTCGATGTCTGACGCCGTTCGTATCTGTACGCGCCCAGGTTCGAATCTCGCCTGAGGCATTGATGTTTGTATCGTCAAAATAGAATTTGAAAAGTGATATCTAATAACGTTTTCAAGTTATTATTTCAGTGCGCACTGAAATAGTAAGTTGAAAACGTTATAAGCATTTATTGATGGTCTTCGCTACCGAATTTATTTGAGTAAAAAATATCAACTAAGAGTATAGCCACCAACAAATAAATTAACTACTTAATTGGTGATAATTAGATTATGTAATAGAATTAAACAAATTAATATAATATAAATAATATACATTTTGAAGTGACAACACATTAATATTTTGTATATTTTTTTTAATTATAAATAAATATATAAAAATTTGCAAACTGAATTGTATTAATAATATTTATAAATTATTAGTGAAAAAAGTGTTCTAATTCGAATTTTAATTTCAGAAGACTTCAGAGGCCTTCAGTGAAGTTCAAGCAAAATACCAGGTTTCTCGCAGAATTCAGCAATGGTCAGAATTTTTATTATTATTATTATTATTATTATTAAAATTATTGAAAATTCTAAAAAACATTTTAAAAAAAATTCTAGCGCCCAAACCGCACATGCCAGCAAATTAAAACTAAAACCAAATTATATACTCCTAACTTTTTATTCCCTATCGAAAAGTATTCTGCATATTATCGATATTCCATGTTATTGCCCTATATCAACCTGGCGAACAAACACCTTGTATATATATACCAAGAAATACTGAAATAACAAATATATATTTTTAATTACTTCAACTAATGAACTAAGTCAAAAATCAATAAAAATTTGTAAACAAATATGTGATAAAAATCATGTTTCTGAAACAATTATGTGAATGTAAATATAAAAACAAACCTAAATACATAAATATTTGTATTACCACCCTCATACCAATACCTGACAAACATTTTTTTTTAAGTTCAGATTAAATTTCTTCTTTTACAAAGAACACGAACAATTTGTTAAACACTAAAATTTCTTTTGTAAGATATCTGTTGAATAAACAATATATAACATACTTTATGTCAAAACAATTTAAAAAACAATCAAAGCAAAATCTTTTTAAATAAACCCAAAGATTAAATACCGTCATTCTTAGATTAAAAACCAAAGTTAAGGAACGAAAACAGAAAATTGATACATGGCAGACAATCAAAATACACAGTACGCGAAATGTTCGTTCATTAAATCAAACTCATTAATTCGCGAATCGTGCACATAAAACCGCAGAAGCGTTGATGCAACAATAAGAGCCGAGATTGAGCAAAAACGAGCTCGCAACTCGACTGCTTGTAATTTGCGCTCTGTCGGTATCCGAGCTTTGAGCTAAAAGAGTTGTCGACGCAAATTATAAGGCATGTTGTTAGTAAGTTCTCATGATTATTATTTCTTTTCCTTTGAAATCCTGGTGTACGTGTTATGAAGAAAGATGAACGAACTATTTGAGGAAATACTTGAGTATTGAGTGTGATTTTTTTTTGATAATGTTTAGTATGCAAAAGTATAAACGAAAAATGACTGCTGTGGAAATAAGATTTTTACTTGGGGTATGTGGTAACTAGGGCATGTGGTACCTAGGAGGAATCAGGTACAAAATAGATTAGTGTATGAAAAAAAGATAATGGTGTTAATCAGTTAAGATGGTTCGAACATCTTGAGTAAATGTCTAATGAACGTTTGGTTAAAAAATTTTATATGAATAATTTTGAGGCTATACGTTTACGTGGACGTCCGATGTAGTTGGAGTGATAATTGAAAGTGTTTTGCGTTACCGAAACTTTCCAAGTAGTAGGAATAGAAGAGCATGTATGAGAGGAGTTATGAATATGGATGAAGCTAAAGTTGCATGTCTGGATAGGGATGTTTGGAAGAGGCTGATTTCGGGATAGTAGAAAGAGTTTGTGTCGCACACTTTTGGGTACATGGCGTGATTGTGTATGTATGTATGTATGTTTATTATAAAAAAAGGTGTTTCTTTTATTATTACTTTTGTTAATTAAATTTTAATAATGTTGTTTTCAAAAAACTATTTAATGTGGTAACTATTTCTCTAGTTTTTACTAAAAGTATAGAGTTTCTAATAATTTTCATATGTAAGACCTGTAGCGTTACCGATTATTTTGTCTTTTTCTATCAATAAAAAATTCAATTTAATTCAAAAATAGTAAATATTCTATAACACTACTGTGAACCTAATAGACCCATTAATTTTTTATTTTAGAATAAAACTTATTATATAGTATTTATATTTCCCTGGTATTTATTTTAAATAGAAATTTATCTCAAAACTACAACACCAGTATCGCATCAAAACATTATTTTCTAAAATATCTTTCTCGAAGATCATCCCATTCCAATTCCATTTTTTCCAATTCGCACAGCATCCGTCATCGTATCCATTTATTTATTATATTTCTGAAACCAATCTAATAACTGTCAGCCAAATGCATATAAATATATCCATCAAGTCTTCAGCTGTATTCTCGTTCACCGTTTACCGCTCCTGAGACAAAACAATGCCGGACGCCGTTCGCTTACGCTTGACCGGACAAATTCGTTTCTCTTTCTCTCTTGCGTGCACAAATCAAGCAGACTGCGCAATTTCATTGACCCGAACGCGGGGTTTGGCTACATTATTTACCCCGAATGTCATTTTCCACTGTTGGTTCCGGTGTTACCATCCACCATCAGATCAACCACAATATAGATAGAGAACACAACACTTGTGTTATGTTAATAAGAAAGAGAAGTTTTGCTAGCGATTTCATTTTAATCATATAGACGTGTTATTTTATAAAATGTAAACATAAGCACTATATTCCGGAGCAGATACACTGCACGTCGCGGTCAAAAATCCCAAGTTTAAATAACGAAACTGCACGCCGGTTGCGAATTATCGGATTATATTTTCCGGTCTTAGGTCCGATTCTTACCTGATTTTAGGTTAAAATCTTAATCCCTTAATCTGTTTGAAAATAACCGGCGTGGAAAATTTCGGAAAGATATTAAAACCCAACCGCTGCGTGCAGTTTATATGTACCCTTATATTAATCATTTTTTGATCTGTATAACAAAACAATCCATATATTGGATATCGGCATTACATATCTATAGTTATGGTTGTTTTGATGTTTCAGCCATTGGTGCTTAAATTGGGAAGGGAATGTGGTTCGAATGTTTGGTTTGATGCTATATTACAACTGCTTCTGCGTCAATAAATGTGTTTTGGATTTAAAGCTAGGTGTTTAATTTTGATATATTTGAGTAAAAGTTTTGAGAAGGTGATTTGGTGTAAGGATATTTTGTTTAGATAACAGTTGCAAATTGATAAATTTTTGAAGTAAGTTATTGCAAAAGTTTTGATATGATTAAAGGTATATGTCTATGTGGAAGTCAGATGAGTAAATGGGTAGGTATGATTGAGAATATTTTGTGTGAGCAAATGTTTTCCAGCGGTAATATTATTTGAGAAAGGTATAATAAAAGTGGATAAAACAAAAGTTGCTTATATAAAAGTTTGTAGCAAACCCTTGTGGATATATAGCGTGATTGTGTATGTATGTATTTTTTTATAATAAGAATATAGAAAATTGCGGAATATTTGGTGAAATCTTGAAGGCACGTCATAATCTAGGGGGAAAATAAAAGTTCCTAATGAACAAAAATAAATTCTTTCTATTATACACGCAATTAGTTAAATTTGCTAAAATACATACAAATATTTTATTTTAATAAAGTTTAAGTTAAATATGTAAAGATATATCACATATTATTGTATTTTTTATTGAATATAATATATTTATTTTGCATCTCTTGGCAACAGTATTTTGCAAAATCAAATAGTACGCTTTGTCCAAATTGGACGTTATTTCTATTACGTTTGATACTAGGTTAGGTGGGAAATATAGCATAATGACAAACAATTTCATTCCGTTTCGGAAGCTCATGTAAATTTATAACGTGCTTTCAAGGTTTCATTGGTTCTTCTTGTGTTGAAAATTTCTACAATAATTTAAAATAAGATGTAATATAAATGATGTTACTCATGAAACCAATTTAAAAAAGTTTAAAATGTAATACAATTCGTATATAATATTTAGAAAAATACAAATATAAAAACTTCTCCATTTTTTTTTTTACAAATATTAGATAAATATTACTATTAGAAAGTATTTCTACTACCTTCAAAAAAAAATCTTTGACAAGATTTCAAAAAAAAACAAACTAATATATCAGTATCTTGCATTGTATTAAATCTTATATTTTGTAATAAAATTGTAATTTATTTAATAGTCTTATAACTTTAATATTCCAATAAATCACTTTATAAACCAACTCTTTGTACCCCCAGCTAAATTCTAATAACAACACAATCAGTATTTTGATTGTAAGGGGAAAAAAACTGTAATCAAACCGCAAGTTTCTATCATTTGTTGCTTTTGAAAGCAAAACAGGAAAATATCTCGTGGGAACCAAAACAAAAGCAAAAATAAAAACAAATTTTAAAGCGAAAGAAAAAACAAATGACGATGTAATAACGAGATTGCAGTAGATTTTTTTGTTGACGATGTAACAAATCTATTTTCATTGGTGAATAATATTACGTTGTTTTTGTTTTAATGTAACTGCACCAAATAAATATTTGTTTATATTGTATTACATTAATATATATATATATATATATATATATATATATATATATATATTAATTTAAATAAAAAATATATTAAAATAAAAAAGAATAACAACATCAGTCACTGTGAAGGCATTGAGTTAAATAAAATTTGGGTTCCATTAATTAAAAATCAATAAAATTTTATGATTTAGTTGCTTATTTGTTACCTAGTAACATGTTTCCATGTACTGTTATTTACTGTAATGTTATTTGTACTAGTTTTACTGATAAAGATGAGCGTTGAGTTTCGTCGAAACGTTGATTATAAATAAATTTTAATAAATAACTTGAACTTAAATTATTTTTAATTTGAATATAATTATAAAAAATAATAATTATAATTTTAAATTTTATATTTTTTATTTACGCATTAATATTGTTCTAAAAAATAATAGAAAAAAAATGTTCAAATTATCAATATTTTTATAACAAAATATTTTATGTAATAATGGTAAAATCAACTAATAGTCGATTCTTGAGTCAATTAGATTTTCATTGAAATATTCTTTAAATTTTCAACTTTTATTATAATCCACTTCAGAAAATGGGTTATTTTATAAATAATTTACATAATTTTAAATAAATAATAATTTTAAATAAATTAATTGTTGATTCTTCAGTCAATTAGAACTATATTGAGATAATCTTTAAATTTTCCACTTTTATTATATGTTTTTAAAATTAAAAGTTAAGTTGTTATACAAAACTACGTTACACAAATAAAAAAACAATTTAAAATTGTCCACTTTTAATTTACTTGACCAGAATTCCAAAAAAGGCATAAATAATAATTCGTAATCAACATTATGGAATACTTTTTAATTATTGAAAATGCTTTTTGCACATTTTAAAGTAATTGTTTTTATAATAACTATAATATCATTAAACAAGTCACTCACACCCATAAAAATTTTAAGTAGTTCATATGTATTCTAAATTATAAAATATTGTTCTTGTAGAAAAGCTCAAGAAATCCTAAATATCAAACTCAATGAAAACAAGATTAGAAGTATATGGGTAAACCCATATAGAGACTACTTTGACATTTCTCGGAAAGTTGGTAACACTGTATTTTAATAATATTATAATTTATGTGGGCACTAGGAAAAACTTTTCTGAAAATTTGATCAAAATCGAATAAATAATCTAGCTACAATAAATTTTAGTAATTTTTTTCTCGGAAAGTTGGCAACACTGTATTTTGTTAAAATTACATAAATTATATGAATACTAGGAGAATTTTTTGTGAAAATTTGAGTAAAATCGGTTAAATAACATAGCTATAATAAATTTTTTAAAACTTTAGTAATTTTTTTCTCGGAAAGTTGGCAACATTGGATATTAATAAAATTATTTAATTAATGAGAGCACTAGGGAAATATTTTCTGAAAATTTGAACAAAATCGGATAAATAACGTAGCCAATATGAATTTTTAAAAACTTTAGTAATATTTTTCTCGGAAAGTTGGCATTACTGGAAAAAAATAAAACCACATGACCATCTTGGGTACTAGATAAATTTATCCTGAAAATTTCATTAAAATCGGTTGAACCGTCTAGGAGGAGTTGCGGCCACAAAATTTTGACTTACGACCGAGCGAGTGAGCGAGCGAGCTGACGACGCACACACATACACCCACATAAACAAAGTTCAGATTCGTCATCTAGAGGCTATATGAAGGATTTCTATACAATTTTTTTTTTTTTTTTTGAAATGTTACAGACACCGTACCAAACGCTATACTACTTTTCTTTGCAGTCAAAGTAGTAATAAACCTTTTTGACTAATTAATTCATTGCTATTCCTGTTGTTGTATTTTATATTTTGTAGAATATTCTTTTGTATATATTTTTAGAAACATTTCAGAAAAACAAATTTAAAGAAATGCAAAGCAATAAACTCTTAATACTACATCAAAAAAAAGTAAAAAAAATTTGCATTCTCAAGTTACGTTATTTTTAGTTGCAAAATTAATATTCCTCTAAGAACAGCAACATACAATACACTCGACAGTACCATTGCATTGTTCTTCGGGTTTAAAACTATCATATACTATCTACTTAATAGCTTAAAACGTCTCTACAAATTACAGTAGCATTTCAATTGCGCTATAATACATTTTTATATCATTTCCAAATCTATTGTTTTCTATTATTCGAGCTGACGAAGTATGTGAGACAATACGCAAACAAATAAAGTGACGGAACCAATATTACATTAAGCGATCAGGCGACAAATAGACGAGAAATTGTGCTGTGTCGTTTAATAAAAAGTTTTCCGAAAAGTACTTGGCAGATGCAGTTGAAGTTTGGGGCGAAACGTGTGAGCAAACCAATACACACAATCGGGCGAATCAAGTCGTTTAGTTTGATTTTGTTTCGACCGATTGTGTTTGTAGATCTGTAAGATGCAAGTAGAAATTGGTATTTACTTTTGTCGCTCTATGAGATTCAATTGAGCGGTAACTTTTTGTTGTTCATATTCGATGGATAAAAACACTGATATAAAAATAACTGTTTTGAAAATTATTATTATGGAAACTCATAAAGTTATATGATTATTACTGTTGCAAGTTTTATGATTATTTTTTCATGTAAAATTGCTAAGTATAATTTATAATTATTAATATAAAACTGTATTATATTGTTAGCTGGTTGTGCAATTACTCTGTTTATAATGCCTGCAATATACGGCAGAATTTTATTTACTTACATACACAATTACGCCATATACCCAAAAGGGTGTGGCGTAATTATCATTATCCCGAAATCAGCCTCCTCTGAACATTCCTATCGAACAAGCAACTTTAATTTCTACTATTTATCTTCTACTTGGAAACTTCCACTCACGCAAAATACTCTCAATCATATCACTCCAACTACTCATCGAAAAAATTTAATGATCATTAAGCTACATTTACCACTTTAATTTTAGCAGCAGCAGTAGAACAGAATTGAAAAACTAGTGTATGTCAGTCTAAGCAGAATGCTCATTACCACGCTTATATTAACTCACTCTGTTGTCACGGTCAGTCACGGTCAAATTTTGTAACCAATTTTTAGACCACTTCCTATCATTTGATCTGACTGAAATTTTGCATGCAGTTTCATTTCAGGAGACAACACAATATTATATAAAAAAAAAACCGATTACAAGATATGACACGCTTATATTTATTTTTTTGATACAACTAATGACATCTGTCACATGAACTATTTTTTTGTTCAATTAACAATTGAATAATGTAAATGACAGATAAAAATAAAATTGTAATAAGCGTGGTTTTTAAAAAAGTTTTTTTTAAATTTAAGCTTATTTTATATTTCACTCAGATTTCTTGACTTCGGTTCTGCTTCGGCCGCAAGTATCTGGACAAAACACAATGTTTCTAGTAACATAATATACTATTATATGGCACAACACACTACAAACTGAAAGTCTATAACAGTAAATTTATTTTGTTCAAAACACAAAATAAAAATCATACTAGATTTATTCATTTGCAACAAATTCTGTGAATATCAACTCAATTTTCACGTATATATTATACGATTGCAGAACCGCTTAATCTTAACCATTCTACCGCAATATATTTTTAACTCTCCACCTTCATACGTGCAATTCAAGTGGTAATTGCAACATGAATTTATCTTAACCACCGTGTCTCTGTTTGCGTCTGCACTACGCCACGTTCTCTCACACTGAACGTAAAATAAAGTAAGGTAAACGTAAATGTCATGATACGGAAAACGACAACGAACACATGAGTTTTCCGCGGCTGGGAAAATTATATTTCCCAAGTTGGATTCGAATTAGTGTTGCATTAAATGGAATAACATGTCAGAGTTGTTCGCTTACGTTTACCAGTTAAAATTTGTTACTATTTTAAATTAGTTTAACGATGCAGTTGCTGTTTTTAGGTTCTCTGCTAGTTCGTTAATGTATCGTGGCAATGCTGATACACGTGGAAATTAAATTAAGTTTTTGCAAAAATTAAACTTTAGTAATAATAATAGTAAGAAATCTTTCAAAACTCGTTATATTAAAATAAAACGGCTTTAGGATTTAGTTCTGTATTAATTTTTATTAATAATCGAGGGTACATCATTAAGAAAAATGATACAAATTAAATATGCAGTAAATATATATATATATATATATATATATATATATATATATATATATATATATATATACAGTCGATACATACATAAACGCTGGTTAAATTTACTTTTGAAGTAAATTAATTTACTCTAATTATTGTATAAAAAAAATGGTAATAAATGGTATTAAAAAATAGTTATTATTATTATTATTTTAATAATAATCAGATAGTAAATTGTTGAAATTACATTTGTTTGTAAGGTTTTAAATAGGAGAAAAAATTTACTTACGAAATAAATTTATTTATGGTTTATGAAATGGGTCTACAACATTTTAAAATAATAAATAAAATACTAATTAAAACAAAAACATTGACAAGTAAAACGCTCTTTCCTCATATGTTGAAAACCGTTAAAAACTAAAAATATTCCCCGAAGTACCATCAACGCTCGGCTAGATGTCACAGCGGTCAAGCAACACGGGAGTGATATATCATTTTTGTCCGTTAGGATGTGTTCCGTTATCAATCAAAAACCGGCGCGCGGCGTCGTTGCGCGTCGCCAGTAGGGTTTTTTTTCCTCTTTCGTACGAGTATAGTCACTGTGCGCCTAGCTGTCAACTATGTTATTAGTTTTTATGTTTGTTTTACGCCAAACCGACCAGATATTTTATTCATTAATTTTCGCTTGTAAAGATTAGCTTCTTGCTGTGTTAAAAGTAATGATTGTTTTTTCTTTGGGAGAGATAACGTTAGTGGCTTAAACTGTTTTATTATTGTATATGATTTTTTTATCAAGACAAAATAAGTTTCAAATTTTTTTGTAAGAAATATAAAAATGTTTTTTTAGATTAATTGTTTGTAATTAATGGAATAACTATTATGAGAACAGTTATATTTTTTGTAGTACCTACATGTTTTTTTTTTACACAAATGGATTCGGTAGCGAAGACCATCAATCCAGTAGATGCTAGATATATATCACTTTTCAAAGTGTATTTAGACGAAACAAAGACAACACAAACATCCGTGCCCCAAGCGGGATTCGAACACGAGCACAAGTACGAGCGGTTTCAGACACACGTCTTAAACCGCTTGGCTGTTAAATTATAGTTTTCAACTCGCTGATTACATAAATTACATAAGTAACATTACCATTTAGACTAAATTTTTACAAAAACTTTTATATAAAGTAATGTAACTGAAATTCTTTATAAATGATTAAAAATGGATATTGTTTTCTTGCAACATTAAATTTAATGAATAGATAATTATGTATTTTAAAATAAAATTAATGGGCTTGATGCGTGAGAGATTGACTTAAACTTGACTTAGTTTTTAAGTTAAGTTTTAAATATTTCAAGTTAAGTTTTAAAAATCTTTTTAGCTTGAAATTTTAAGCCAAGTTAAGTCTTTAAATTACCAATGTTTTCTGCAATGACACTAAGAGTTTCACTAAAATTTAAATAGCCAATTCATCGCAGTGAACTAATAATAAATTTCATAAATTAGCTTTGCTGGAATTCGAACCCGGGATCTTTTGCTTTCGTTGCAACATCCTATCAGGTAAAACACTAAATTATTTCCAGAAAAGTAAGTTCAGGAGCCTTACTTTTTGATAGGTTTTCTGTTTTTTTTTTTATATGTATGTGATATGTAAACTATATTTTAAAAATAAAAATATTGATTTAATTTAATCAGTAGATTAGCACCAAACTAAGTTTAGTAGCATTATTTTTGATTGATTTTTGAATGATATATGCATTTGTGTGATATGTTAAATATAATTAAAAAATGAGTGATTCATGTTTTCTTTATAAATCTTCGAGATGTAAAATTTGAAGATACTGTAATAATTGCTAGATCAATCAATATTAGCAGTAGATTGATAAGAGAAGCAATAGAGATTTTTAAAGAAAAATATAACACAAATCATTATGAAGTCACTGAGTCCAATAAAATTTGGCTTCCATTAATTAAAAATTTATAATCTTGTTACTTATTTGTTACCTAGTAACTTGTTCTTTACTGTACTGTTATTAGTATGTTTTATCCTGATGAAGACGTGTGTTGAGTTTCGTCAAAACGTCGATTCTAAATAAGTATTTATACAGAACTTTAATCTAAAGCAGTTTTATTTTAATAATATAAGTTCTGAAAGGTTTTTTACTATGTTAATATTTGTTTAGATTTCAGTATAAGTATTTTCACCAAATACGTTTTTGTTTGTTATAAAATCGAAAATAAATGTATTCATTCAAAAATAATTTTACTGTAACCTTTCAAAAAGCATTAAAATAATTTTAACTTTAAAATAAATACCAGTTATCAACCTCTTCGTTTAGGGGACGAAAGATATGGTCATATGTTCGATTCAATCTGCGTTTCTATATTAATCGGTTACGCCATTAAAACCGAAGCGAACCGGTCAAGAGGGACCATTTTAGGGGCTGTAAATGATGGGCACGATTGAATGTAATTGAAACTCATTTGCTACTTTTACTATTGATTACCATCAAGTACCTATTGCCGGGCCTCTGGACCCGACTGGCTTTAGTTCGCTTTTATAAAGTTTTTTGCTTTTAGAAATTTGGGACGTATAAAAATTGCTTGATGGCTGAATACATTAACGTTTAATTGAGAAGTATTTAACGTAATATTTTTTTTTCTTGTTATAAGCTATTTCCAAAATATTTTTATAAATTAGGTTAATTTTCTATAATTGTACAAAAATATATATTTAAAAATTAATTTTACATTTTACAAAATTATAATAAATTTCTAGAAAAACATTTAATTCGTAACAGTTCATTGTATTTAAAGAATTGATTTTGTTCATGACTGCATATATATATTGGTTAATAGATTTAGACAATAGGTTAGGTTAGGTTAGCTATGTGATTTTATGACAATGCTGTATTAAATATGAAAAAATATATGAAAAACATAGTTTTATTATTAACTGTAACTTATATAAAAATAAATATATACAAATTATTGATACGCGGTGGTCCGATTCTTACATATTTTAAGAAAAAATATTTATGACGAATGTAAATAATATTTTTTATTTATTATAATCATATATATATATATATATATATATATATATATATATATATATATATATATATAAACACAATTTACATTAAAATTAAATACATTTTTTGTAAAAAAAAATTGGAAATTTTCTTGAAAACACATTCGACGCATAGTATGATAGATTGACACATACGTCAAGTCAACGTAAATAAAAAATTATAAATTCGTATTTTGTGCATTGAATCGTGACAGATTTCAATCTATCGATACAAACTTTTCGACTGATTAAACGTAAAATATTATCACCAGAATTTTTGAAAGGTATAACATTTTAAAAAGCACTTTTATGCAACAACTTTTTAGATGACAAATTGCTCAAAATATTTTTAGATCGTACAAAGTAAAAGGCTCACATTTACAAAATGAACTTTAAACTGCTTGCTATAAATATTCAACATAGGAAATCTTTATAACGTAAAATTTGTAAATACAAAAAAATTGTTGCAAGACTTAATAATATTAACAGTAGATTGATAAGAGTAGCAATAGAAATTTACAAAGAAAAAGATATCATTAATCAGTGGGATGTTTCTGATTTAAATCAAACCTTTTCTTTCCTTAATTAATAATTTATATAAAAAAAATATTATCTAACTAGATAATATCAAAACTAGTTTTAAACTAGTTTTTTTTTTAGGTACAATAATTAATAATTTATGAAAAGTTTAAACTAATTTCGAAAAAATGTTCAAAAATCAAGAAAGACACTTATATTAAACTAAACTAAATAAAACTGTAAAACAGAAACTTTTGTATTGGCCACACAGTTAATTTTTATCTTTGGAAATTGTTTCATTACAATTGCTTCTCGTCGACTTTTTATCAACGATCATTTTCAACTTTCCAAGAAGTTCTCCTCGACGCAGAGAATGAATCCAGTGAAGAACATTTCGCAAATTTAAACGTTTTGTTAATGCCCCTTTGTAATGATGAAACAAATCAGTTGGTGCCTCTTTGCCTAAACTCGTTGTTCTTCTAGAAGATTGCAAAATAAATTATGCATTCAACGATTACTTCAGAGACGAATCGCTATTTTCGAGTTCATCTTTACGTTTAGCTTCAGTTTAACATTAGCTTGTTAAATCCTCTTTAATCTTTGTTCTTCTTTTTCCTTAAATTTGTTTCCAAATCAAATTATTAATTTATAATACCGTTGGAGAATGTTAACATGTTCTAATTTTGTTATTATTTATTTTATTAAGATTTTCACTATAATAATGTTAGAACTATGGCTGGATTTTATAGTAAAACTAAATTTGAATAAAATATTCAATTACTTTTTAAAAATTAACAATACACAATAAATAAAAACAAATGTATTTTAATCTTTAATCATAAATTTTTCTATGAGTCAAACTTTTTAAACAAAATTGTTTTATTTATCAGAATTTGAAACACAAATTTATTTATAAAACTTACAAAAAAAATTAATCCATCTATTTTGAATGTCCAAGAAAATTAAAAATATAAAGGAACAAATATATTTTGTGTTGGCGTTATCAAAAGTATTTGTACTGATATTATATAATAAAACGCGAAGTTTATGATTGCATCAATCAAAATGCTTTTGTTTGATTTTGTAGTCATTTGTGAAACTAGTCGTATTTGTAATGAAGTATTGTAAATTTTTATTCGATTTCAATTACGACCAAGATTTAAATTTTGCTGGTTGTTCTTGTTTTTAAATCAATGGTAATAAAAATGCATGAAATTTATTAATACATTTGTCAATAAGTCTAGAAAAGTGTGATACAATGTATATATATATATATATATATATATACATTACATACATACATACATATACATATACATATATACATACATATACATACATTGTATCACACTTTTACATATATATATATATATATATATATATATATATATATATATATATATATATTCTCAATATAAAAAATAACTGAATTTGACTTTATTGACTTATTTTCTCAGAAAAAAAGTAATCAAACAATCTAATTTTACTGGAAAGTTGCAGAATTAAGAAGAAAATAATTTTCACAAGAAAGTTGGTTATATAAATTTCAAACTCAATTATGCTTGGTTGCACCAGAGACAATTAAATCAGTTTTTCAATTAGAAAGAACAATATTGTTGTGCAGATATTGTCATTCAACTGATAAGATTTTGCTTTTGAAACTTTTACCAACAAAATTTATATTGTTTCAAACAAAAATGCTATCTCGCTTTTATTTCACATACAATAATAGATGTTAAAATGTACGAGACAGATATTCAACAAATTTTTTACAATCATCTATCAAATCATATTAAAAGCATAAAACCAGAAAAAAATTAATTTTATTTAAAATTACTAAATTATTACAAATTTGGCGATTGCCTTAATGATACGTCTTAATAATCAATATTTAGTATTTTACTATAATTTAAATATTATTTTTATTGTACTATACTGTAATTCATTATTTTACGTATATTTTCTTTTGTTTGTTGCATGTACGGGGGTGTACATATTTCTACGTATGATAATTACTATACTTTTGCAAATTTCTTTCTTTCAATTCTGTGTAAAGCTAAATATTTCTGAATCAAAAGTTTAGGCAATGCAAATGTTTGACGATACGTAATACTGTGTACACTGTGTATTCGAAAGTAAAATTAAAACCGCGTAATATACTAAACACGCGTTTATAATCATAAGCTTGTGTAAAACTGAGTAATCTTATCGATACGTAAAACTATGTAGAATTAAAACCAGATGTGTGACTAAGCCATAATACTACGAGACAAAAATTAAAAACAACTCTTTCAACTATATTAGTGTCAAAAAAATTTCTATCTTTATCGTAAAATATTACAATATCTGTCCCATAAATATCCGACATACCGTGTAGATAAAATTTTCTCTAAATTCCAATTAAATTGTCCATGTATACCGTCTTTCAATAATTCAAAACAGCGTTATATATTAGAGCGGGGTTTGCGGTCCAGATAAACGTATAAAAATCGAATATATTGACACATCAACTTACGATAAGTCCGCAACCCACATTGCATCGTAAAATTCAACATTTCGCCGATCGGTTCGTGTGTTTTATTATCTTAGTACATTATGTACATATATTTCTGGCGTTTGGCCCGCTTTTCATTGACATATTTGATTTGACCGAGGAAGAGCACCGGCTCAAATAACCGTTGTAAATATTGGTGATGGGAATCACCCTAACTGACCTACTAGATATATATTAAGATACGCGCTGTTATTTTGAACGATTGCTGTAAAAGTTAAATCGACGGATTAAATGGAAATTTCGGAAAAGCATAAATAAACGAAAAAGGTTCCAAAAATCCTAGAATTGTTGTTTGATGTTTTATATTTGCCAGATATACGTACAAGCTACATGTATTGATGACTATTTAAAATCGTTTAGCTTTAATGTCATATTAAACTTGTTATTACTCTATTACTTGGAATTTCAAAAACCTAATCTAAGACCCGTTTTTATTGAACTAAAATAAATTTTAAGCTAAATAAATCATCTATTATTGGTAACAATAATAAAAATATAACAAAAATTGCAAATCAAACCGGTCGGTGAAAAAAAACCAAACCGAATTTTAATTCAAAATTTAGTAATCAATCAGTTACTAATAGTTGTAGAATAGTATGTATATGTATATATTATCTATATTTGTAAGATAAATTATGAAAATTAATTTTTAATTGATTAAATATATAATTTCTGCCTACCCTGGGTGGTATATATTACATTTCTTGTACTTTTTCACACATTTTCAATAATCAAATTCAAATTCTAGCAAAAATAAACAATGCAATTGTCAATTAACTTAACTTGACTTAATAATGTCAAATTAAATACACTTGATCGTGTTTCTGTGGTCGATTATACAGTTTCTGATAAATCTGATGGTGAATATTATATTTCCTGCACTTCTTCACACATTTACAATCATCAAATTAAAATTCAAGCGAAAATAGACAGTGCAACTGTCAGTTAACTTAACTTGACATAATAATGTCAAATTAATTACACTTGATCGTGTTTCTGTGGTCGAATATACAGTTTTTGACAAATCTGATGATAAATATTGTATTTCCTGCACTTCTTCACACATTTACAATAATCAAATTAAAATTCAAGCGAAAATAGACAATGCAATTGTCAATTAACTTAACTTAACTTGACGTAACAGTTTTTCAATATGGCCGCCGATGTCAGATTAATACACTTGACGTTGTAGTTATGTTTGATGCTACCATCAGTAACTAATTGCTCTATAATAATGTAATTATTGTATTAGTAACATAATGACTTTTGTATACATAGGCAATATAGTAACTTAATATTAGTATTATGATATGCTTGAAGAAAAAATAATATAGTACTAAATTTTCTTATTAGATCATAAATTAAAATATTAACTAACTCAGAAATATAACTACAAAAGCGGATGGTTTAAAAAAAAAGTACCAAAAATACTTCTCTCAAGATCTAATTCCGATATTTGTCTAGTTTTTCTTTCTTAAAAAAATAAAGATAACTATTTATTTCCTGCCAGGCAAAACTCAATAATCTGTTATTATTTTCCGATCAAAAAAACTAAAAATAAACCGCAAACCACTTCCTGCAAAACTCGATAATACTTTATTCAACTATTACATTAGCATACTATGTATTATTAATAAAGATCAAATACGTTCAAAGTAATATATCGGTGGAAAATATGATAGTCGGTGAATAAAATATGCATTTATCATTTGCAGGTTTGATTTCTACCAACCTAATATCAGAAAAAGCCCCCAATACCTAGTATTGGATTCCGTGATTTACATTACACAACCGACGATAAAACGCCAAGTATATGTTGGTCTTTTTTTTTTAGATTTTATCCGATTCTGATGTTCAGGTTCTTTTTTGCAAATGTTTCCTATCTGTTTTATATTTTATTACATTTACAACATATGAGTTACGTTTGTTCGCGAGTTGAATGTGCGATACAGTATTCATATGAATATATTTTTAAATGTAAATTTGAAAATGTCGCATATAAATATTCGATAAAAGAATTTATATTATATTGTCGCAATTTTGAATACAAATTGTCTTATTATTGCATGCATATTTTTGTGTGTTATTAAAAAAAACATTTTAATATTGTGGTTTTTATTATTTTTCAAATAAAAAATATATTTATATTTAATTTGAAATAGATATAAATGACGTATGTAGAAATATTCTACACAAACATAAAATTTGTTAGTAAATGAAACAAACTATTAATATTTTTCATGCCCTTTTTTATAAACAATAGAAAGCAAGAAAGTTAATACGTTTATTTATATTTTTCGTTCCGGTTCAATTAAATATATCTCCCTTTAAGTGATTGCTAGTTTCATTTTCAATTTCAATAACTGAATATTCATCCAGAAAAAACAAACAAATCAAATACTCTTTCGCGTAAGACAAGCTGCGACTTGTAACTACGCTACGAGACCCCGAAAATGAAAAAAAAACGACAAATATTTGACCACCTCTGTTTTACACTATACTTTCTACGACTTATAAAATAATAAATTCTAGCAAAGTATTTAATATTTATGTTTTAAATTATGTCATGTTAATATATTTGCGTGTATGTTTTATATTTTCATACAAAAATACAATATTTTATTAATTTTTAAATAATAAACTATAGTTTTATGAAATATAATAAGTTATAACCATATGCTACACTGAATATAAATAAAAAATATAATTTAAAAATATTATACCTAAATTTATTTTTACAAAAAATAAATATAATAAAAGTGTATTAAAAATTTTTAAACATACATCACGTTTGAATAAAATAAATAATGAACCAAATATTTGATTTTAAAATATTTCGATTTGACACGTATAAATATTTTTAAAATGTAAATAATTGGCTTTGTTTATTTAAAATATCATTTTATACAAAGCATGAATATACGAACAAAAACACAAAGATTACTGCATTTATTGCATTTTGTTTTAAGCAGTAAATTTAATTAAAATTGTCAAATAAAACTCAAAATTAAAGTTAAATTTTTTGTATGAAATAATTTTGTGGATGTAATAAAAAACAGTGCTGCATATTTCATAATTAAAATAATATTTGTACACGTAAAAACATCATAGAAAACATGAATTAATAGAAAAAGCCACTTGTTTTGACAAATATACTACATAAAATATTTATGATGATATTTAATTATTTTATCTAGTTGTAAACATATCATGCGGAAAATAACTTTGATAAAATTGTTATATACGCGTATTCAGCAATATTTTACAGAAAGAAAAATTATTTCGTTTATTTCGCCGATTGGTTTGTGTCAAATCACATATGTCAGGGAACGTTTGGTTAAAAGAATATTTGTGAATGATTTTGTAGGTATATGTTTGCATAGACGTTCGATAAGTAGATGGAGTGGTATAGTTGATAATGTTTTACGTGAGCGAAAGTTTCCAAGTAGTAGGAATAGAAAAGCATGCATGAGAGGTACCGTAAATGTGAAGGAAACTGGAGTTTTTACCTGGATAGGAATGTTTAGAGAAAACTAATTTCGAGATAGTAGAAATAGTTTGTGCCACATACTTTTGCAAAAACAAATCTACAAGTTGCGGCATAATTTATGCAACTTATGGGTTTATTTGGTTCATATCTATAAGATCTGTTGTATTAGAGAATGTTTTGTCTTTTCCAGCAAATGGAATTTTTCTATTGATAGAAAAAACTAAATATTCTGTAACACTACAGGTCTTACAGATGTGAACCATTAATCATTAAAATTTTAAATAAAATGTAGTAAAAATTCTTTCAGATATTATTATAATAAAATAAAAAGGGTTTAGTTCTATATTAATTTGAATTCAAATTAAAATTTTAAAAATTTAATTGTGTTATTAAAATATGGTTGGGTCTTGTAATTATTTTAGTACACAAGAATCACAAAAAAAATTATAAAGAAAAAGATAATGTCAATTAGTGTAAAGACACTAATCTACCTTTCTTTAATTAATAAATTATAAAATTTTGTAATCTAGTTATTCGAATTTTGTTATCTACTTACTTGTTTCTATGATTTATTTGTGTTTTATTTATATCATTTGTATTTTTTTTCTGATGATGATATACATGTAGTATATCGAAACGTCGAATTTTAATATAAAATTAAACAGAACTTCAACCTAAAACTCTTTTATTTTAATCAAAAAATAAATTACGAGTCAAAATTTTATTATTTCTGTAAAACATCACTAACAAATTTCTTGCAATAAACTTTTAAAACTAAAATATTTTTTAAGAACATAAATGCAATATGAAGCCAACATAATGCTAGGCAAAACCAAATAAAACACCAACAGCCAGCTTGTCCCATCAAAGACGATAGCACTGCGTTCCAATGCTCGGCCAACGCGACAGCAGGAGCTATCAACACGCTAACTTGCCGCAGCAGTAACGGCTGATGTGACAGAATGCATTGCAGGAATGTGGCCGCAGTCGATACAGGAGCATTCTAACCGAACGAAGAAAATGGTGGGGGGGAAGGGAGGCTAGCGCCAGAATGTAATGCCTGCGTTAACCGACTCTGCTTAGTGATGTAATGGGCTAGCTTCCGGGGAGATACGAGGAATTCGCGTCGTTTGATAGTCTTTGTGCCTTTGCAGGAGTGAAGGAATGACGGAAAATAGGAGGTTAATTTTTAGGTATTTAGGTGAAGGTCAGGGTACAGGAAATTTAAGAAAATGCGAGGATTAAATTATGATAAAAAACAGAAAATATTTTAAAAGCTTTAAAGAGTTTTAAGAAAAGTATGAGAAAAGATATGAACTTATTAGATACTTTGATTCATATTTATATTCCTTTCTAGAAACACTTTCAGACAAAAATACTACTTCATGTATATTTCATATTATTTATTATTACACTGAAAAACAAAATTACTTTTAAACTATTTCTACTATTAATATTATTAATGTATTTTTTTTTCCTGTTATTCATTTTAATAAATATGTTAACATTTTTTTCCTTATACTTACTTGAATAACTCTTCTTTATGTTTTAAGTGACTATTAATTCAAATACAAACATACTTTTGATCTGTAAAATTGGATTTTTATAGCGAAATATTTTTTAATAAAGGTAAATAACAGTATAACTATTTTGAAAGTTTTGTATAAAATTATGAATTTACTATTTCATTTACTGGAAAAATTTGAGTATAAAATTATTAATAATTTTCAAGTAAAACATATATTTTTGTCTATTTATTTATATATATATATATATATATATATATATATATATATATATATACATTATATATATATATATACATTATACATATATATATATATATATATATATATATATATATATATATATATATATTAAGAATCGGACAGAGAATTATAAATTTAGTAAGTCAACTGTCAAAACTATTTTATTATTATATTAAAAAGACAATTATTTCTTAAAGTAGTTTAGCATTCTTAATAAATTATTAAATTTCAACCGTAAAGAAATTTTTGTATTTTTCTTTAATTTTATTGTTAAATAATAGAAAAAACTTACTAAATATTGAATTTGAATATTAGAGTACATATATCCTTTTATTATACTCATGAAACTTGTTTCGCATCCTTTTTTTTATTCCAAATCCAACAGGCAAAAACCATCCCTGAAAAACGTTACATTTCCACCACTGGTAACCGTATGACATCAGGCCAGATCGATTTCATGTTCGGGAGGGAGGGTGGTCGTAGCTTCGGCACTGTTTGCCCTCAAATATCTCGCGTGCGCGCAAGATGATCGTTGTCGAAATGAAGTGGTTCGACAAGCTCAAATATTTGCAGTTGTGAGCAAAAACTCTTCTGCGCTCGGATCGGAGGTTTTTAGAGTAAATTCGCCAACCAGAGACGAGCGCCGAACGGGCCGGGCACACACCTTATTTACATGGAATCGAGATTCAGACACCGAACCGAACGTTTGGTTTATACTACCATATGCAATGTGATACTGTTGCCAGTTTAAATTTTTGATCCTTTGAGCCGACATTAGAATGATTTTTTTGAATGTTAGTCAAATGTTGTCTTTGTTTTTAAATTTCTTTGAAAAGTTAAGGAGTTTGTTTAGAGCCTTATTCAGTTTACTACTATTAACAATTTTGGAACAATTTTACTTACTAATTTATTTTTGGAAAACAACACAAATGCACGATTAAAATTTTATCAGTTGTTGATTTTATGGCAACCAAAAACTGAGATTGTTAATGTCTTTTAACAGAATTTTATTGTGTTTTTACAAACTAAAAAACATTGCATTTTATTACGGCTACACATAAAACTAATTTCGAAATAAGTGGAAGTATAAATGAAATTTTTTACAGTACTAGTTTAATTTACGATTAGTATTCATAAATTTAACAGTAAACACTTAAATAATAATAATATAATAATAGATATTTTATATCTAAAGTCGAAAGATTAAACGAAGCACCTTGTCCGTTAGACCACAGTTGTCTATGCCAGTTTTCAAAATTAATTTTATTTTTTAATGTTTATTTATTTTAATGTTAATTATTAAATATTAAAAATAAACTTGTAATATTAATAATATTATAACTGATTATTAATTTTTATAATAAACGATTATTAATATAACGGAATTAAAATATAGATTCATTAGATTCACGAAATATAACTTGATTTCTATATGAAGAAGGTTGCATCATTACTCACATCATCAAAAGTAATGACGTTGAATTTATTTTATTTACATTCGAATACAGTTGCCATTTGACATTCTTTTATTTTCAATGTATTATTTTTCTGTAATAAACAGTCATATTGATTACTCTTTCTATATAAAAACTTTATGCTAATTTATGTATATTAATTATGTTTTTAATTATCTTTTTAATTATTTATTATTATTATTTTAATTTATATATATATATATATATATATATATATATATATATATATATATATGTAATTAATATAGAAACATTAGCTTAAGCCAATAGGAAAAAAATAGAAAATGAAAAAATATGTAAAAAAATAGATCAGATTAAATATTATTTAGTTTTATTAAATATTAGTAATCATTTGTATAACTTCAGATAATAAAATATATAATTTTATTTAATTTATCCATTTAAGTTTTGGTGCTAGCGAATTTTTAAAATCTAAAATCTAAATAATCTTGGTATAAAAATTGATTTATAGTAAGTTAATTTTTTTTGTAGATTGAGAATTAACACTAGAACTACCAACCGGTCAAAATGACCGGTTGCATCAGTTCATCACCACTTTTTGTTTATAATTACAAAAAATATTGTTTTTAGAATAGTATGTATTTTTCTAAATTTATGAAATCTTTAATTTTACAAAATATTAGATTCGTGCGATTTCATTTTACAGAGATAAATATGTGGTATACCTAAATATACCAACCGGTCATTCTGACCGTCATATAAAAACATTAGCAGAGTTTAGGATTGCTTGTGCAAATGCAAAAAAATTAAAACACGCGTTAGCAACACACTCTGTCAACATTGTAGCATACACAAAACATATTTTTTACTCTAAATACGGGGAGTCCCACGAATAAAAAGATTCTGTTCTGGTTCACATTTCTGCGGCTAAGTAGTTTCATTTTCTTGTTGGTGCTTCTGGTGCGAGGTGAAATAAATATAAAAAGTGAACAATATTTTGGCAAATATTTTACCATTGTTGCTAATATTGTAAAAGTAAGTTGTGAACAAATATTTTTATCATATACATAATATTCCATATATTTATTCAGTAATTACACATGCAACTACACATCAAACCGGTCATTTTGACCGGTTGGTAGAAATAGGTATAGAACAAATCCTGGTAGTTCTAGTGTTAAATCAATATTTTTAAACACATTTTATCAAAAATCAAAATAATACAAGTTCGGTTTTTGGGTGTTTCAGCTCATTTGTTTAGCCCTGCTTTTATGACAGTTAAATTGCCTTAAAATCAAACTTGTATTACCAATCCATATGTATATCAATATAAAAAAAAATAAGATTATTAAAACCATTTTGAATATTTATAAAAACAATCACAAAATACCGAACATAATAGAAAATCTTTCACATGTCTACCCATAAAATCAGCAACATCAAATGTAAATTGCTTTTACGTTAGATCAAGCAGGCGAGAGCACACGAAAAAGCAAAGAAAAAATAAAATTGAAAGACGAATGTCTATGAATAATGGGGTTATGAGTGCATAGTGAATCTTACTGTTTCGCAACGCGATATGGATTCATCAAACACAAGAAAAGATTTTTCTAGCGCGCCGCAACCGTTATCCTTTTGAAAGCCTTGAATACACGAATCCGACCAAGAAAAATGCTTTTAGATTTTTGTCGGCTTCACATGTTTGCAACGGAATGGAGCTGTATTTATTCTTATCCGATTTCAAGTAGAATGATATTACTTTTCAAAAATTTTAATTTCATTTTATTCTGATATATTAAATAAAATATATTACTTGCAGTCATTGTTTTTAAATCAAACTGTATTAAATTTTTGTGTTGATTGAAACTAGTTTTTGCTTTTTTATTTTTCGTTTAACTAATATCGAGAACTATATTGGAATATTAGTGTTCGTTTTTTAACTAGTTTTTTTTTATATTCTAGACTGCTTTCAATCGGTTAATTTTATAAAATAATACTGCATAAATAATGTATAATATATTTTATCTACGGTCGCCCTTAAAGTTTACACTTTACACATTAGAGACACTGTAAAAAATTGATGTTTACCAAACGATGTGTAAAACAGCCAGCGTTGCCAATGTCAGAGATGCTGGTTAAATCAGATCAGTTTTATTATTAATTGTAAGTTAACATTTATCTCTTTAAAGAAAAGACGTATTAGAGTAAATAATAATTCCATATTATTTTTAAGTACAGAATGTATTCTACATTTTTTTAAATATTTCTAATGTTTTTCTTATTAAAAGCTTTAAAATTTTGTTAATTAGTTAGTGGTAAATATATCTGACATATTTTTCAAAAAACTGAAGAAAATTTTGGTAATAGGCTGTTCTTGGAATCAGTTCAAGAAAGGCTGAACTTAAGTTGTCGATAAACTTACAAAAATTTATAGGTGTAAGTTGCAGT
Organism: Clivina fossor; assembly: GCA_963966155.1. Classification (NCBI taxonomy): domain Eukaryota; kingdom Metazoa; phylum Arthropoda; class Insecta; order Coleoptera; family Carabidae; genus Clivina; species Clivina fossor. Next base: position 14,169,228 of record OZ014562.1, on the reverse strand, counting down.
TCCAACATTATTGATAGAAACCCTTAGAGGTTATAAATTTTGTAGCTTTTTGCAAACTTCAGCGAAAAACGTACACGTTTTAAAGTTGGAATATGGTTTATTACTTTTACAGAAAAAAAAAGAAACAAATGTATGTACTTACACATTTACAATATTTTTTGTTTTTATATACATGATATCAAAATTATTTTTTGTACGATATTATATTAACTTTCTTTGAAGAAATGACAGCTTAATGATTGCATAAGTTTTTTCTATTATAATTATTTTTACAAATTTGAGAATAAATTAAAAAAGTTATAAAATAAAATTTTTATTTTGTATAAATTTTAAATGTTGACATCAAATGATTTTCTAAATTATGTAAAATTATTTAACAGTTTATTTTTATTTTTATTAAAAATACCCGTAACAATAGATTGACAATTTTTGTATTATACAGTTACAAATATTTTTTTATAAAATAAGCAAAATTTAAAGAAAATATTGTACTCGTGTATGAATCTCACAGAAAAACTGCGTTTTTAGTACTAGATACATACATATATAACTTTAAAATTATTTTAAAAACATTATATGATAATAACATAAATGACAATCGTTCAATTAAAAAAAAAACGAATGAAGAACGGCATCAATATATTTTGAAATCAAAAATTTGGTAAAGCACAGCACAGTAAAACAATGTAGATATCGCAAAGAAATACGTATAATTCTTTTTGTCGGACAGAAAATAGAACTAAGCTTAGAAGAATTCGTGATATCGATTTAAAAATAAAATATATGTACGTACTTTCTACAGATTTTTCAGATGCTACCCTAGTAAACTAAATTCAGCCGTGCGCTGAATTTTATAAATTGTAAATTTTTCAAATTTGAACTGATTTACAATCAATCTTACCATATTTTGGTTGCATCCTAAAAATTATTACAGAATTTTTATTATTTTTAAATAGGTATTAATAAATTTTCCAAGTTTCTTCTATTTTGACTTATTTTCTAACTCAATAATTATTTAAAAACTAATTTTCTAATAACGGATTTTTGGAAATTAAGAAAACCCGATTTTATCTCGTTCTTATAACTTATTTTTTTTTTTCAATTTTGTTAAAGTGCACTTACCAATTTAATATTGTAATATTCCATAATTAAATTTCAAGAAACTAATTAACACAACTTGAATAAAATTTCCAAATTTCTGTAATTTTCAGTACAGGTGAGATCTAAATATTAGCAAAACTTAAAAACACTTTAAACTGTCCGTTTCGAAAAAAGGGTAAATTTAAAGACTGTTCTTGTATCCCATTCATTCTTGCAGAAACAAAACCGAGAGAACCATTTGGTCACAGACAATTAGGTTTTCGTCCGAATGTTTTACGGGTCCCGTGTACAAGGTTTTTTTTTTTTGGAGAGAAATACTATAAAAAAAAGTTTTATTTTCCACCGGACGAAGCAAACGGGACGAAACCATCTCGTCGGGAAATAAATAAAATTAGTTTTTTTTTCCTCCCTGTGTTACTTAATGTTTAGTGTTGCAGTCCCAAGTCTAAGCAGCCGAACATTAGACATTCGTTTTTCTTTTGTTTGTAGTTTTGCTCATCTTTTTTTTTGTACTTTATTTGAGACGTTTTGGTGCGCTTTACCGTCGAAAAATTACGCTGGTTTATTAAATTTTCACAGCAGTCATTCGGTTAAGTTTACTGCTCCAAGTTTTATTTATTAAACGTGTGTTTTATTTCATGTTTTATAGACGTTTTAAGAATGTTTATTAGGAGTTTATTAGAACAAGTTTTAAAGTGATTGCTTGTAGTAGTTGTAGTTTATATTACCATAAATAATATTAAACTTTTCAAGAAACTCGTTCTAAATTTATTAGCTATTATTGATTATAAACTTATAGTAATTTCCACTATTAAATTTTTGAACATGCACTATAAACATGTACGTAAAATTTGACATTTTTTAAATTTATTTATGTTGTTTGTAAATTTAAAATTAATTATTTTATTTTTTAACTTTTATAGTTTAATTATCTAAAAAAACAGAGTGAATAAAACTTTTAAAAATATTATTTATTGTGTACTGATTCAATCATAATTACAAAATAAAAATTGAGAATAAAAATATGACTATTTCAAATTGGCATAGTCTAAAAAAATGTTTATTAATTCTTTTTTCAAAATATTACACTTTGACTTTAAAATATTAGTATTAATCGTCTTTACAATTAAAACTAATAGTTACTTAAACTGAATATTTGCATAACAAAAATAAATTCCCTGTTAGCTTTTGTTACTATTCTATTTCGTCGGTAACCATGACAACACCTCCCCGTCAACAAAAATTCGCCACTTGTCACCAAAATCAAATAACTCTGCAAATTTACACGTCGCTCACAAGCGTTGCATAAAATCTACAAGACGATACACATCCAGCTAACAAAAGAAACTAGCGAAACAAAAAAAAAAGAAACATCGCAAAGAGAGAAACAAAAGAATAACGACCGCACATATTTCGTGTGTCGTCCTGTTGAGCGTCTTCTTATTTACCTTTTTACGTGTCGTCATTGCTATAGTCACAACCGGGGCGAGCACGTTATACGGTTTGAATATTAAAATTCGTCGTCGTAGGAAGAGAGAGAAAAAAAGGGACTGAAAAAATTCAGCCGACAGTAGAACACTTTTAGTACTCGCACTGATTTATATACTTGACGTGATGATGACGTCATCAGCCCAACGCTACTGGAGGCCTACTTTGATGTTTCCGGAGTGGGTTTGAACGTTGGCGCGCTGAAACTATCTTTTGACGTGAATGTAGTGTTCAATGCTTGCTAGACTTTTTTTTTGTAGAAATGTACTGGCAAAACGTAAATAGTGCTATTGAAGGCATTTCAAATGTTTTACGTAGTTTTTTTTTTTTTGAAATAAATTTCAAAGTTAATTTTATAGAAAATGTTTAGGAAAAAATGCATACATGCTGCTCATTTGCTATTCATGTTTACTAAATAAAGTTGCTGTTTTTAAAATTACTGTACGATTAATGTAATGTTGATTTAAACAGCAACGTTAACTCTTTTCATACCTTTTAGTTAATAAACTCATAAAGCAATTTAGAAACTTTGGCCAACAAGAATATTACAAATTTTTCATAAACAAAATTACTTTAAAATACTTGACAATTTTTAGTAATTTTGTATTTATTTATTCTAAAAATGCTTACATATTGAAGATGTCGTTATTTCAAATAAATTTTCTTTATATTTAAATATAAATTTAAAATAGTAAAAACTTTTCAAAAGTCATTAATAAAAAAGGCTTTAGGTTGTAAGTAGTTCTGCATTAATGTTTATTAATTAAAAAAAATATAAAATTTTATTATCTAATTAGTATTAATTAATATTAATACCGAACACAACCTAGAACTGTTTTATTTTAATATAATAACTTATCTATATGTCTATTAAATAAAACGATCAAATTGATTCCACTCTTATTATAACCAAATCCATCTCATATTAAATTAAAGTCCCAGTCCAGTTGTACTTATAAATATTCGAGAAAATCCTAAATATCAAATCATCTCACAGCATAGCCCTCGCAAACTTTACAAACTACCTCATTGCTCCTCAAGGACTCGGACCAGTCCTGGCTCGTCGTATTTATTAGACAACCGACTACATTCAAGCGTGACGGGGTCCTTCGTGCCAGGTCCCTTCAAGCGACCTCCGATGAAGTTTATGTACCTCGGTGTACCTAACCGCACACAAGTTCGAGTTTTATACGCCTGTACGGGTTCCCGATGAGCGTCGAAATTTCAGATGCCCTTAGGATGGGAAAAAATGGCCGAAATGTCACAAGTGAATTTGGTTGTTAGGATGAAAGTTTGAGATTCGACCGACATTAGTGATTGAAAATTTTTCGGTGGTAAATAAAGTTTTAATGCGTTGCGGTCTGAATAAGAAAAATTTCGGACTTTTTTTAAAGTGTATTGATTAATACTTGACGCATTTTAAACTTTAAAATTGATGTATTATTAAAATAAAACGGCTTTAGGTTATAGTTCTGTATTAATACTCATTAATAATTAACGTTTCGACAAACTCAACGTACGTTTTCATCAGAAAAAAAATACAAATGATATTTACAGTAAATAAACAGAACATACAGACAAGTTACCTACTAGGTAACAGAATAAGTAATTATATCATAAAATTTATAAATTTTTAATTAAAGGAAACCAAATTTTATTTAAATCAGTGCCTTCACCCCTTGTGCCACACCCCTTTTGGGTACATAATATGATTGTGTGTACGTGTTAAAATTTTAAAGAATTTTTATTGGCCAAAAACTATGAGTTATGATTTCATAACTCTCGGTTCTAAATAACTTAAGAATGCACATATACGAAAAGTATTATTCAACAAAAACAGAAACAGTTATTTTATTTTTATTATTAATCAATACTCCTAATTAATAACTTGCAAAAGTATAATTTTTGTTTCTTGTTTCAGTTTTATTTTTTTGTTATAGAATATTTACTATTTTAATTATCTGCATCATAAAAAGTTCTTTTTACATAAATTAATAGTTTTATATTTTGATAAATATAACTACTAAATTATATAAAGACCAAAATATTATTCTTATAATAATATAAATCTCATAAAAGTTACTAAACAAAATATTTTCTATTATTTAATTATATAATTTTCTTTCGATTCATATTGTAGTTAAACTCTTCAAAAACGCCAACATAAATTTACAAATACCGAAAAATTGCAATGAACTTGCAAGCAAACCAACTAGCCACCTATAAATAAACGTCTGTAAAAATACACTTGTTCAACGGTTCAATAATAAATAAATAAATGTCAGTTGGATCGTCTTACATAGTATGGCACGTCTTCACGTCTTGAATGCGCGCTGAAAAATCGACTCGCATTTATTTTTTTTTCTTTTCTATTTAGTGAAAACCTGTTAGTACAGCTTTTTGGCTCGAGTGCTTTTTCGATTCGTAGCAGTCGGGTAAATTTGCCAAATTTGAAGTACTTATAAATTTACAGCAATTTGCGTTTGCATGTGCTATTTTCGAATTTGTTGCTTGAGTTATTTTGTCTAGATAGTTAATTTTCGAAAACAAAATATGATAAACATATTGGAAATATTAAATTGTAAAAATAGTCGGTAGTTAATATTTAATAAATTTTATAAATATATATAAATTTATTTTTTATTATTTACTAAGTCAACATTTCGGCAATCTCTAGTGCTTTCTTCAGGGCTAGCAAAATGTTTAGTTGGTTTTACATATAATGTAAAAATACATTATTTGATAAAAAGTATGTCAAAAAAACATTTTAATAACGTCGGCTTAGTAGATAATAAAAACATAAAAAAGACAATTACTTATTATTTATATGTATTTACACAATTATAATAGTATTTCAATCACATAAACTAATATATATATATATATATATATATATATATATATATATATATATATATATATATATATATTTAAGGGTATCACTATTTATTTCATAAAACTTTATATTAATATCATGATTAATACGTAATAATTATTTAATCTTTTTATATTGTTTATAAAATTCGAAAATTAAAAGTTGAAAATAATTTTGTTTTTATCTAGTATCCTATAATAAAAATTGATTAATATGTTCAAATTCTGATTTTTTTGCCTTATTTAACCAAAGTTCTAGTACAGTTTTCAAAATGTCATAAAAATTGATTTTGTTGTCTTTATTTTGTTTAAAATACAGTTTATTAATAACTTTATTAAAAACTCTAATTCAGAAATTATTATAAAAAATATAAAATATACTTACATATTACTCCAAAATTTAAACTTATAGAAACTTATAGAAATGTAGAAACTTGGACAGTTAACTTACCTGGAAACAGAAAAAAATTAATTAAATTATTATTGCAACTAAAACATTTATACATACAAATTTATTTAAATACTAAAACCCCACACTTTTACAAACCATTTAAATTTCTACAACATAAATAAATTGAAATTGAATTGTAATATAGAATTCCAAATAGTACTGATTGTAGACTCTTATACATGAAAATCAAATGTATATGTTTTATAATTTAAATTAATAATTATGTTACCTAGTAACTTGTTTCTATGTTCTGTTTATTTACATGTCATATCTGTAGTTTTTCCTGATGATAATATACGTGGAGTACGTCGAAACGCCGATTATTAATTAAATTAATACAGAACTATATCCTCGAACAGTTTTATTTTCATTATGTTTACTATTTAATTATTTTTATCTTACAATAATTTTATCTAAAATATTAATATCAAATAATGTTTTAAAAATATTCAAAATTAAACAAAATTTTAATTTATTTTTATTACAAAGTGTGAAAATTATAAGCTTTACAAATATTCTCCATTGAAAGTTATCTCAAATCATGTAAATAACATTTCAGTTTGCAGAATAAATACAGAAAATGAATATGAAATTTGGAACTCTTTAGTCAACTAGTGCTCTCTGTACATATCATATGCAGATGCACATTAATAAATGTATGTAAATAGGTTTGTAAATATATGTCTTTCATTGCATATTACTCTAAGCTTTACGCACTACACCAAATGACCTTATTTTATTTGCTCATGTGATGCAACTGAAATCATTTCATATTCAAGTCTGAACACACCGCATTTCAAATGGAGATCGAATAATAATATTTACGCTGTAATGCAAATGTTTATAGTGAATAATTAGAAAATCTCTGTGTATATTTCAAATAAATTGATTGAAATCTGAAAATTTATTTTATCTCATTAATATCATTTTAAAATTTAAGAATCAGTTGCAGAAAACGTTGTTATCTTAATCAATTAATTAACTAGACAACTAGATTGTCGTATAATTTAAGTTGTTTTGCAATCTTACGATTACAAACTTCAAATAAAATATTTTTCAGAACTCATTGTATTAAATTAAAAAAAATAATTGTTTTAGGATTAGATTCTGTTTAATTTATTGTTTAAAAACGACGTTTCGACGAAAGTGAACGCTCATCTTCATCAGGTCATAATTCATCAATGACATTAAAGTAAATAACAGTACGTAGTAACAAGTTACTAGGTAACATATAAGTAACTAGATCAGAAGAATTAGAGATATTTAATTAATGGAAGTCAAATTTTATTTAACTCAGTGCTTTCACAGTTGTTAATGTTATTCTTTTCTTTATAAATCTCTATTGCTTCTCTTATTAATCTGCTCTTAATATTGATTAGTCTAGCAATTATTACTGTATCTTAAAATTTTACATTATAAAGATATTCTAAGGCATGTTCAGCAATAGCAGATTTATCTGGATGATTTAGACGAATTGACCATTAATGTTCTGTCAGAACATAAATAATAAATTTTGACATGATAAAGACGAGCGTTCAGTTTCGTCGAAACGTCGTTTTTTTTTTTTAAATTTTAGTTTATAGAAATTTTTAGGCTGATATGCCGTACTCGATCTATTCTAGTCGCAGACATTTTTGCCATTTATGGTGAATAGAATAGATCAACCACGGCATATCATCCCAGATAATTTTATAAATTCAATGGTTATCGGCCGTAAAAGCCTGAAGTATCAGCTAATTTTAATTGTAGACAGTCGTAGAAAAATGTTTTTTTTTTACTATCGCCTATAATTCGTTTAGTAAAATATTTTATTAACGCAAAATATTGTATAAATTACTAGTTTATACAACATTGAATACACTTTAGAAAAACTGTATTAAAACAAGTCATCAGGAAACTAAACAAACGAGCTAACAAATCCAATAACCTAAAAAATAAAATGAAAATAAAACGATCTTTAAAAGGCAAAATCGCGATAAATGAAACCCTGGGCAAGCTGCTTTGTACGGGTCATATATAGCGAACGACAGTTATTAATTTCGTTAATTAATTTTTTAAAGTAAGCGCATAGCTAAAAATTGAGCTTGTTCTCATTAGAAGCGGTAATTAACCGGTCGACCGGGGGGCCGAGCCGTCGTCCTTTAAAACCTCGTAATAAAACCTCCGATAAAACGTAAGGTACGAGACCGGATAATTGCAGTCACCTTCAATAAACAGAAAGCGTTGATGAATTTTTAATAGCTGGTGTCGAAGTCGCGTTCTCGGCCCGGTTCCCCGTACCCGTACGATATGACAATTAATTTCCTAAGGGGATGAATAATTGCGTTGCGCCCGATTTTATTATTTCGTTTTTTACGCGGTTCTGTTTGAATGAAGATAAAGAATTTGTCTGGGGTTTATTGAAAACTGGAAAGGACGATATGAATGATGATATATTTATTTCCGAATATTGTTTTTATTGATTTGTTATACCTATAGCAGATGCAAATGTAAATCTATTTAATTAAATCTGTAATATTAAACAGAACTTCAACCTAAAGCTTTTTATTTTTTTAATTTTAATATAATATAATCTGAAAGATTTTTTTACTCTGTTAAATATATATTTTTTAAATAAGAATATAAAATACTTAGAGATTAATGTTTTAATATTTTAAAACGTTATAATGCTTATACTACAACACATGGCGGTATCTAGTCTAAGCCAACACATATGTTAGATGTATTCATCTAACTCTTGCTTTTTACATAATTTTAATACCGTGTTAAGAGTTATTAGTGGTGAGAATTAAAAGTAAAACACTATCTATTACATTACTAAGACATTGTTAAATATTTAGGTGTATATTTTGATTGCAAATTCAATTTCACTGAGCACGTTGACCATATAATTGCATCTGCCTATAAAATGCTAAGTTTTATTGTTAGAAATACTAAAGAATTTAATATTTTTACGTTGATAGCATTATACTACAGATTCGTTAGATCAAAATTAGAATATTGTTCATTAATTTGTTCTCCAATATACAACGGAAATTTTTAAAGTTTCAAATCTAGCGGTGTATATCCAAAATATGGTGCAGACTTGTCTACATTTATAAATAATTTAAAAATGAAAAGCATTACATATTCGCCACATTAAGTCCTCAATATCATTTTTAATATACTACAATATAAAGTTAACTGTCCAGAATTATTAGATAAAATCAATTTCAACGTACAACGAATATAACATCACGGTTTTTCTACATTTTTAATAATAATATTGGAAAATCAAATTTGCTTTGAAAATCTGCCGTAAGCAAAATGTGTCATTATTTCAACAAATATTACAATAACGTAAATACTCTACGTTCAATACTCAATTTTAAATGTAACATGTAACTAATAAAACATTACTTTTTTTCTCTTATGCTAGTTCTTAAAAAAAAATACATTGTAAATTTGCATAAATAATTATCTATGTTTTTTTTTATCTTATCATTATTCTGCAATATTTTTATTCGGTAATTGTAATTTATATGTTAGGGAAATAAATAAATATAAATTTAAAAAAAATGTACTATACGTTTTTTGTTTTTTTTTTCATTACAAAATTATTTTTTGTTAACATAATTTTACACTAATTTTTATGCTCATTTCAATAATTTAACTCCATAACAGACGCCAATCTACATACCCTTCTCAAAGACATAACACCGACGGGAGACCGGTTTAAGCATGCAACGGGGGAGGTCAAATGTCACCGGTTGTACACGCTAATTGTTTTAGTGACGCGGCTTGCTTGCGTTCAAAGCACACACCGCACACCGGCATCCGATCGCCTGGCATAGCATCCAGTTTAAATTTATTGATCCGGACGGGGGATACGGTACCCGCTCCGGAACGATGCACTCCTGCTTCTTGTTGTCGTTCCTGTGTTGACGTGTTATACAATTTCATTATGCTAGTCACCGGAAACTGTAACCGAATGTACGAAACTGTTAAATGTCTGTCGCAAGGCGCTCTCCCAATACGCCAGCCCGTACTCCCAGTTCACTTGTCGTTCACTTGGTGATCTTGGTCGGCTATGGATTAACAGGGTAGAAATATGATGATCAAGGGTAATGAATTTGTTAGTGACAAGGTTAGGATTATTGATTGAAATTATAATTAATTCGTATGACAATAATACTAATTTTTTTGTGTATTAAAAAATTGGTATTAAGTTATTTATTGCCTATGTAGAAGAAGGTTGTTATATTACTAGTACAATACTGTACATTATTTAATAGCAGTTAGTTACTATATATACACTACTAGTGGCAGCACCAGATATGATTACTGCGTCAAGTGTATTTAATCTAACATTTTCGGCGATCATATTGAACATTATTACGTCAAGTTAAGTTAATTGATAATTGCATTATTTATTGTCGCTTGAATGTAAATTTGATTATTAAAAATGTGTGAAGAAATGCAAAAAATGCAAAGTACATCAACTGATTTGTCAGAAATTGTATATTCAACAAAAAAAAACATTAATTCTCACAAATCACCTAACAAATATAAATAATATGTACATATACATACTATTCTACACTGTTAAGATGGTTAAGATTACTTGGAATGTATTTTTATTTGTTTTTAATTTTGTTTCATAACAAAACGCTTGAAGAAAAAATAGCATATGTCACTAGAAGCCGAATGCTCATTTTATGTTTCACCCAGATTTCTTGAGCGCGATTCTTTTACTACATCAGTAAAATAGCTATTTTTTCGATTTATTTTTCAGTTATTTTAATTTTAAATTGCAAATTTTCTCTAGAATAAGTGACAAAATAAAAATTAAATTTTTTAAATAAAAAAAATTAACAAGTAGTTTTCAGAAATTAAAAGACTAACACAGTAAAGAATCTTTCAGAATCAGTTCATAATCAGTTAATAAATATTAATACAAAACTACAAACTAAAATTGTTTTATTTTCGAAAACTAACAGTAACGATACGAGATGTCTAGTCACTGGAACTACAAAGAAATATGAATATATTTTAAATTAACGTAAATAAAATATAACTAAAAGAATAGTCCATTGTTTCCTCAAAAATTAACGATGCTAATTAAAAAAGTAACTCGTTCATTACAATAAAACCTAACAACATATTTGGAGTCTACCAAAAATGTACTTGCTCCCCTCATTACCATTGAATAAAACAAACATATACCACCATTTACCGGCACCGATATTTCACACGATAGCGAATGCGCAAAGTAATTGTCGAAAATTCTGTCTGTGTGTCGTTCTTGGCTTGCGTATGTGCGTGTACGGCGTTAGAAATGTAAATGAAGACGATTAGTGCGCGTAGACCGTAAGTGTTAAATAAAATAGACTGTAATTGAATACAAGCCGACATTTAATGCTGTTTACATATGTTACATTTGGTGGCGTTACACGCATGAAATGCTTGTTACCTTTTCGGTAATTTCTCGCTGTTGCTGGTTCAAATTGCTCGATACTTTTTCACCCTCTGTTCCATGTTTATTGTAGTGTTATTATTTTTGCTGTTTATTAAAATGTTAAATGGTATATAATGTACTTTATTTGGCAAAAAACGAGGAATGAGGTTTGTTTTAATGTAACTTGTAAAATTATATATTTCAAACTCAGGATAAAATATTAAATAGCCAATCATAAAATAAATGTATACGTATTTTTACTATGCATTTATTTTGTGGTTAAATATTCCACATTTTATCCGTAACTGTAAGTAAACAAATTATTATTATTTTTAAACATTATTTTACCTATACGAGTATCTTATATTTTGAATGTTTTCATCATCATCATCATCATCATAAAAATCAAAACAAACAAAAAATAAATATGTATAAAATGTTCGAAGTGTGTTTAGAATACTATTACACCAAAAGTAAATTTATGGTTTCTATGTTCTTACGTCCTTCCGTACAAACTAATTAAAAGCTAATTATTTTGTCGTAAAGTCTTAAGTAATTCATGATTAAACATTCAATTTTGTCTAAATTACTAGCAACTGACGCTAGAAATGACTACAAACACGCCTACGTGCTTTCAAACTTCTTGGAACCAATTCTTAAATCAGCAAGTTAAATTATTCTATTTTTGTATAGTTTAAAATTCACTGTAGCAAATATTACAAAAAAAATATTACGTTTTATATGTTGAAAAATGTGGCGAAATAAACAAAATTATTCAATAATAAAAAAGTCTTTCAAACGCTTTTTACTGTAAAAAAATATACATTAAACTTAGAAGCAAATAAAAGATAACAATATTTAATGCAGTAAGTACACTTTAAGCACATTTACAATTCAAATTTTTGCACTGGACATACATAATCCTTTAATTCTTTGACCTAATTGTAAGCCTGAAAAACTCAGGTATTTTTTAATTACTCACTCAAGTTCTTAACATTAAAATTACTATACATTTTTCGCTTTAAATTTAAATAATTAAATATTGCAGAAAAAAGAAAACGTGAAATTAACTCCGCAAAAATTATTTTAGAATATTCGAATTTGTACTAATTTTTTAATTAATAACTGACGGTATTAATCTTTATCTCCTTTGAGTGTTTTGATGCCAATGTTCGTATGTAGTAGTAAGTGTTAGGTTTAGGCTACAGAAGCATAAAAGGAAATAATTGCTGTGGAAATGAGATTTTAACATGGTACATGTGGTTTGGTTAGAAGAATATATATGAATGATATTGAATGAATACGGTTATGTAGACGTCCGATGAGTAGATAGGTAGGTATGATTGAAAATATTTTACATGAGTGAATATTTCCTAGTTGTTAGAATGTAAGAGTTTATATTTAGAAGTATTATATATGTGGATGAAACAGAAGTTGCTTGTCTGTCACATTTAAATAAGGATTTAAATTCGAAATCAAATCAAACAAATAATGTTTCTTTCCATATTATTAAATGAACAATTCTTCTATTTAAGGGATACACTCCCTTTTAAACAAGCGAAGTTCGATTTTCCTTATATGTACAACATTTTTATTCGTCTACAAATCAAATCATCATTAGAAAGATTAACTTGAATATTGTCCTCTTGCCCAAATATCCCAACTATCAAGTTTTCATTCAACGCATATCAAATATTCCTAGTCTAATTTATTCTGCAATTAGTGACCGTATGAAATCCTTTCGAAGGACCTTCGAACCTTTGTTCGGCTAGGAGTATTGTCTCGTCCTTTTGGCCGGACAATGCTAAAACAATATTGAATTCGCGTATAATGACTATTAGGACGCATTCAGTTGTGTTTATGTCTAACTAGGTTCCGCTTCTGGCTTTCTGGCTTCGCTCTACTATGCTTCGGGACTAAAACGAACTATTAAGATTTTGCAGGATAGTCAGATGTGTAACACAAACATTACCTAACTAGCTACCGAACCATAAATGCCTTTATTTAATCTATATTTAAATTATTTGGTTAAAGTTAATGGTCTTGGATTTTTTTGTTATTTAAATTAAATATTACTTTTCTTTGAAGAAACAATAGGTAACTATTTTCTGTTTTTACTTTTGCATATAAAGAGTTAATTAAATCTTTTCTAGTTTTATTAAATAAAGTTACATATTGTATTATCCCAAATTATACAAATGATTACTAAAATAACTAATTATATTTAATAAATTTAAAGAAATTTAATATAAAAGTTTAATTAATATTAAATTACTAACAAGGTATTGTGTTACTTTTTCATACGTACATAAAAAATTTCCATGTTTTAAACAACTTATTGAAGATTGGTTTTAATCATTTAGATTAATTTGAAAAGTTAGCAACCACAACCTTTTATGCATTTTCATATCATTATTAATATAAAAGTTTTTCATAAAAATATTTAATTAAGTAATTTTAGAGAAGCTTGCGTTGGCACTTGTTGGAACATATTGTAATATATTAAATAAAATAACCGAGATAACCGAAATAAATAACCAAGTGTTTTTATTTAATATATTTAATTAAGTAGTCATTTAAATATTGTTTTATGTAACATTATTATTAAATTATAAAAGTTTACAATGGGTGCTTATTTTGGTTTCAAGTACCCATAGTTAGCAACTGAAAATGGTTGCAAAGCGTTTATAAAACCGGGTTGCAACAAACAATTTTGTTTCAGTGTAAGCATAACATGTTTTATTTTTCTTAATTCCAGAATATTACAAAAAAAAAAAATTATTTATTTATATTTAAAATAATTTTAATGAAACTTGCTGCATTAATTATATAACAAATAATTCATTTACGCGTAATATCTTTACCTATATCATATTTTTTTGTACATGTAGAGAAACAAATTAATTTCCATTAATTTACCATATCTTAAAAATAACATTTACCACCAACGAAACAAATAATCATCATTAACACCCTTTTAACCAAGCCTAAACAAAAATTCCCGCTCATTTCGCGTACATCTCCGGAGCCGTAAACCAAATCCAGCTATCAGAATAAACTGCTAACGATCCAGCTTAAACCCCAGCCATTACATCCGACACCCATAGGGGCTGCGCGTTCTGTTCATAGGCTCATAGGCGTTGGTGTTTATGCCTAGACATCGGGCCTTCATTTCGGGCCCGTTTACAAACGTGTTAAACACCCCCAAAGGCGGTGCTGCCCTCTGTGTAGCGCCTTGCGCTCTATTAATTTTATATGGCGCTCGTTAAGAAATACGCAAGAGGTGTGATTAATTTCCCGGTATTTGATGTATCGGATGGATGATTTGGGAGATACGTGATGGAATATGGGATAGGATATTTGGTAGATGAAATTAAAAAAAGGATAGATTTAGAGTTAAAAATCTGGAGGATTAGATAATTAAATTAATTAGGTGATTGTTTTTTGTTGAGGGAAAAAAGAAATTGATGTATGGAACAAATATTGTTTTGGATTTAGACAGGATCTATTTTAGAATCAAAACAAGGATTGTTTATAGCTTAAATGAATGATTTGAAAATCACTAATGTAATAAAATTTTTATTATACAAATATATCAACTTTTTTTGGGTGTAGAAAAAAAATGTTAACATTTAAAATTTAATGTAGATCAATTTTCTAATAGGAGAAAAATGAAAATAAAAAAATATGTCAATAAATTTTCTAAAAGATTAGATTAGTAGATGTTTATAATAAAGCAGGCATTTACGAAATTCAATGTCAATGCGGTTTGAAATATATTGGTCAAACAAAAAGATCCATTATTACTAGATTTAAAGAACATATAGCCCACTTCAAAAACAATAGAATTAGCAAATCTAGTGTAGCCCAACATATTTATGATACTTGCCACGGTTTAGATATCAAAAATTTAAAATTAATAAAACAAGTTACAAATTTTAATCAATTAGATATTTTAGAAAGTCTTTATATTTTCAAAAATAAAGGCAATCTTATAAACGCAGATGACGGACCAATCCCACGATCTATTCTTTTTGACATATTACCCAATCAAAATTGACCATTGACTTTTAACCAACCCCACCCCCTCCCATAGTTTCACTTATTTAATATTTTATTTTTATTTTATTTTTCCGACTCGCCAGTGATATTCGACAAGTGCTTAAGTGATTATGTACTTTGGATCACAGGTAAGATTTTTGTAGATTTTATTTGCTACTGAAGATGGAAGCTTAGCTTCCGAAATACGTATTTAGCTTTATTTTAATTTAAGTGTGGTTTTGGGATTTTTTATAAAATTATTTTTATAATTTTATTTTTATTTAAATAAATTTTCTAGTTTTATTAGATAAAGTTACATATTTTATTATCAAAAATTATATAATTAATTACTAAAATTACTAATTATATTTAATAAAGCTAGAGAATTTGTAATATATGTAGCAATTATTTATATTATTGTGTTATATTATTTTCTATGTTATAATATTTAGATTATAGCTAAAATAAAGAGTTATTATTATTATTATATTATATAATCATTTTATTGACTTTCTTTATTTTTCTCCTAATGGTAGCAATGAAATTTCAATCAATATTTTTATGCTGTATTTGTACATAATAATTGATCTGAGAGCGTTGTGCTGTTAGTGCTTTATTTATTAATTAGTATAAACATTTTATAAAATAGGATAATTTTTAATGTAGCAACATAAATGTAGGAATTAGGAGAGGCTTATTTTAAAAATGCGTAGAATTATGTAATTAACTAAATTAGGTACATGTATTTTTAAGGGTTGACATGTATTTAATATTGTGTTGACAAGATAAGCTAGTAAATTTAGTAATACTAATACTTTAAGAGTCATTTTAAAAATGTTCAGTATTAAATAATAAATTAAATAAGTGACACGTTAAAAAGTTCATGTGTTAATTAAAAAGACCAGAATTTACACACGTTATTAGCTTTGTCTTAAATTATATACCGTTTTCAGCTTCCGGTGAGTTATTACGCATTTAGTTTATTTGAATGTAGTATATGATATTCGTATCAGATATTAGATAAAAAATATACCTTTTTAGTGTAATTATTATTCATATTAATGTTAGAAGGTTATAAAACTGTTATTCTTACGTATGATTAATTTTAATCTTATTATTAATAAATCTCTTATCGGGAGGACTGAATCATAAACACAGATAAAATAAAACACGAATCAAGTTAGATGACCGATAGGTATAAACATGTGGTCAATAATAAAAGAGACAATAAACCTGATAAGAGATTTAATAATAAAAAATTAAAATAATTATTACTCTTTGATAGATGCATAAAAAACTGTCTACAAATATACACAGAATTATTTTTATTAAAAATAATTTCTTAGTTAAAATAAAAATGTATTAAGTTTTAGTATTGTTTAATTTTTAATTAAAATTCGACGTTTTAAAATAGTAAACGTGTATTATCATCATGAAAAGAATATATACATACAAAGAACATAAATAATAAATAAACAAAAAATAAATAAAAATAAGTTACTAGGTAACAAAATACAAGTAACTAGATTACAAGATTTTATAATTTATTAATTAAAAGACAACAGATTTTACTAAAAATCAATGCCGTATTTTCACCTCATTTATAAAAGTGATTTTTACTAAAAGTACTTTTAACGTTTGCTTAAAATTATTTATTAAGTACTTTATAATAGTTTATTTAAATTTTATAATACCAAATATAATAAAAACGATCAAAAATAGTTAAATTATTTATATTTTATGACAAACATAAGCAAAAACTTATTTTGAAATTAATGATAAAAGCACTTTTTCACGAAAAAGTGAGGTGAGAATACGGGCCGACGTTTTTGCACTGATTGACATTATCTTTTGTTTGTAAATTTTTACTGTATTTCTTATCAATCTACTATTAATATTGTTGAGTCTTTCATTTACTTTAGTATCTTCAATTTTATGTCATGAAGATTTTTAACGTTGGATTTATCTGGATGGTTTAAACGTATTGAACTCTTATATTTTAACAATCTAGTAGAAACAGTTTTATTTGTTTGTTCAACGTAAAATTTATCGCATTTATACGGAGTTCTACATACACCTGAAAATTGTAGAGGAATAATATCTTTTACGTTTTTCAACATACGTTGCAATTTTATTTGTATGAAATAGGACACTTTAGTATTCTTTCTTGATAGATTTTTGCCTATTATATTATATTTTTTCCTGATGATGATACACGTTTGGAATATCAAAATGTTGAATTTTAATGAAAAATGAAACAATACCAAAACCTAAAGCTTTTTTTTTTATTTTAATATAATGAGTTTTGATTTTTTTTATTAATTATTAAAGAATTACTTTATTATATTTTACAAAATACCAAAGTACTTTTATCGAAAATTACCTTCATAGATATTAACACTGTCTAGCCTCTTAAGCATGTCCACTTATATGAAAAATTGTCGAAAAATAATAAATAACTCACAGCGTGTGCTTAATAAAAAAAACCGTACCACTAACACATCCATTTTTGCTCCGATATAAGTCTTTGTCGCCAACGACGACATCTGTTGGCCGCGTCGATTATTAGCACCGTCGGGGTGCGATCGACGACGCCTGCTTTTACCGCGTCGCTTGCCTCCACTTTGCTTCACGTTCTAAACGTGATTTTGTTCGGCCCAGCCCACGCGCGCTTACGCTAACTATCTTTATACTATGGTCTTTGATCGAATAAATCAGGTGAAAAACGATCGACTTGGCAAAGTTATTAGTGATTAGAGCTGAAGGAATCTAATCAAATTTTGATTGGTGATTGGATGCTGAAGATGAAGTGAATAGTTGAAGTGAATATAGGGATGTAATACTCATGCGCGTGTAAAAGCATGTATTTTTGGAAATTAAATATCTCTGAACGAATAACAAAAATAAGGTATACATATATTACTTGTTGTCACTTAAATATGAAAAGTAATTATTTAACAGACATTTTATAATAATTCTACTCATAATAGCATATTATGTTGAACCCAGATACTTACAACAAAATAGAAATAAATAGAAATATATAACAAGTAATCTTAACTAACAGTTGTAGAATAACATATTTGTTAAGTGATTTGTGAAAATCTACCGGTGTACATTGCATTTCTTGCAGTTTTTCACATAATTTCAGTAATCGAATTCAAATTCATGTGGCGAATATAATAAATAACTACTCTATAATAATGTTTACATTCTTATATAATGATCTCCTTTTACATAGATAATATAATATATAAACTTTTTCTATGACTGTTATTTATTATTATCTGATTAGAATAACATTTCAAAACATTTAATATGAAATTTGCGACAAGATATGTATTATAATAAAAATTTAAATAATTAACATGCAGTATTAATTTTTAATATTAATGTCATATTTTGTTTGTGCTAAAGTAGGTAAACTTAAATAAATTAAAGTATTTTTATAATTAATAATAAAACATTATATACGTATAAAAATTTAGTGTAATTAAATATTTAAAAAAAAAACATATAAAATATTAATTTCCTACAAAGTATCCTTGTTACATAAAATATTAATGAACTGCAATTAAAAAGAGTACAATAATTAATTAAGGCAGGGAAAAGAACAAAAAGTACGTTGATATAAAAAAAAATTAATTGGAAATTTAGTATAAAATATTAAATATTTTATTATAATTACTGTATAAAGTTGTTACAGTATTCCAAAAAAAAAAATTATCTTTTTAATTCAGTTATTACACATTTGCAAAATTTTAATTAGAATAGAATTTAAAACAATTAAAACATACAACAATAAAATATAAATTTAAAAATATAATATGTGTGGTAAAAAATTATTAAATAAAATTTTTAATTTTCAATCAAATTGTTGTGAAAAATGTATTAAAAAAACTAATAATTTTAAATTTTTAGTTGTGTAAACCTCCCAATTTTTGCCAAGAAACCTACTATCCTATTTTTTCTTTATTACTTTCTCTCAAAACGCATATTTACGTGATGAAATATGACGGTAATCCCGTAAAAATAATGCACAAAAGCATGTCTTAAAAACAAATACTAAGGCATGCCTCAAGGTTTATACTTGGGCCCATTAATTTTCCGCAGTTCGTTCCACAGAGGACGGTGTGTAATTAGATTATGTTACAGATTAAATATGTTCCACGTATTTACTTTAAAAATTGCACAGAATTCCGGAAAAAAAGGTTTCAATGTAGATTAATGTAAACGAAGTTCTTGGGAAATTAATTTTACGTTTTTTGCTGGTTTTATTTTCGCGGTTAAAATGATGAATAAGAAATTTTAATGTTTAATTAAAAAGTAATCGAAAAGTTTAAATGTTGTATTTTCATGTGGAAAATTTTTTTGTTCAAAAGTTTTCAAAGTTATTCTCTACAATACATAATTTAAAAATATAATTTTTATTCAAGTAAAATTTAAATTAACAATATTTATTTATTAACAATTATTTACAATATTTGTATAATCTTAATTATATAACAATGTTTTCTTTATAATTTTATTACTAATACTATTTGACCACTTGATCACTAATCACTAATGATTTTTGTTTTTTAATAATTTGCTTTTACCTTATGCTAGTTAGTATTTTGTATTTCTCCATAAGTTTTATAGTACTATAGAATCTTTTAAATAAATAATAAATACTACATTTTAAAAAAGATAAAAGATTTTATAGTACTATAAAGCTTATAAAAAATAATACCATTAGATCAATTTTTGCTTGTAATCAACTTTTACTGGCAATATAGCTTCCTTGTTGAATACATATCATTTCCTTAATTTCTATTTACCCCGCAATTATCCTAGCACAAAAAAAAACCAAGAGGAATTACCGCAAACCCTTTGAATTCCTAACCCGGAAAAGGCAGCCGGGAGAAAAAAAGAACCGTAAAGGCGTTTCATTTAAATTATTGAACTTGAAGCGGGGACCCAGCAATGAAAACGCAAACGCTATTCCACCCCGCTTAGTTCTTCTTCAAGCAGCAAAGGCATGTCGTTGCTCGCAGATGGCGCACTTAGGCACCCGGACAAACACTTAAATTAATGATCGGTCGCCGAACGATTACGACCGGATATGGAGGCGTAAGTGCACTAAATGCCCGGATCAAAACGAGAGAAGGTTATTTTTGGAAATAAAAAATTCTTAATTAGTATTTTTTCATTTCTCCGGTTGTTCCTGCTAAGAAATGTTGTATTGGATATTATATTAGATAAATTTAATAAGTTCTGTAGTTTTTATTTGCTTGTAGATTATTGAACATTTTATATACGATATCAATCTTGTATTTATAGCAGTTTTGTTTTAAATCAAGTGGAAACAATAGTCAATTTTTACATATATTTATTTATAGTATTTGCATTATACAGTAAGACCCCGCTTAACGCTGATCCGCTTTGCGCTGTTTCAGTTTAACACGATTTTTTTGGAATAATGTATTCTGCTGAATTTAGCCACTATAACGGAAATTATGGACCAATTTATTGAAAATGACACTGATTTTGATAGAAGTTCAAAGACAAGACGGGGTGTCATGGATACCTTGTCTACTTATTGACAACTTCTTACAGAGCGCAAAAGAAAAACGCCAATAACATTAGATATCTTCTTGATAAAAAAGCAGAAAATTGGAATTGCAGAAAAATCGAATGACTTAGAATTTTATTTATATATTTTTATATATTCTTTTGTTATGTTTCTATATTTGTAAGAAATAAGTATTTGTTGTTGTATTGATATAAAAAATATATTTAACGAACTTAACTGATAAAATATCTGAACAACTTTTTAATTTTCTACACGTTTTTCCCTAACTCCATTATTTACATGATGAGATTACCTCGTTTAAAGCTGTTTCGTATAACGCTCTACTTTTATAGAACGTATACCCCGCATTAAGCGGGGTCTTACTGTATTTGTAAAATTTTTATAAAATTATTATTATTTATATAGATCTCACCAAAATCTGACAAAAAAATAATAAATAAACATATTTTCATTTATTCCAAAAAAATTACCAATAAAGAGATAAATAAATTCTATCAAATTAATCAATTAAGAAACAATTATTTCTTTGGCATTAATGAATTGAAAAACAAAATATTGTTATAACTTATTTTAGTCTAACATACAATCCAATAAAACATGTAAATTTTTATAAACAAATATTGACAGCAGTAACATTTTACTAACCCTCCATCTTTATAAATCACCCGGTTAAAAACAAATTATTAATTAAACTACGAAATAAGAACAATATATTACGCGGACAGTAATAGTGTACAGATAAGAGCTATCCATCAGTGACCTTGACCGCACTCAATATCTTTCGCAGACACAAACCGTCAGATTAAGAAGAATTATGAAGCGAGAACTTAGCGAGCGCTACACACGACGGAGAACATTTCAAACTTGAAATCCACTGCACGACCAATGCGAAATATTTGTGGAATATTCCAGTTTTTTTTGAAAATATGAATAGACTATTTAAATAAGACTTATAATATTTTACCCATTAAAGTTATACTAAAAAGCAAAATTGCAAACCGTTAAAAACATTTGAACCGGTTCGGTTCGGTTCGGTTTGCTATTTCCAATATTTTGTCAGTTCGGTTTTTGTTCCGATTTAACAATTAAATAAAACCTGAACGGTTTTCTTTATATAACGCAAAAATAAAATTATTAAATTTATAGAATTTTCTGTAAACTTAACGTGATACTAATATGTTATTAACTTTTTTAATAACAATTATTCTGTTAAAATGCATTTTGATTAAATATATTGTGATGACTGTTGATTCTGTGTTAGCCACAGCAGATTTGTTTAAAAATATATTTGAAATTTATATAAATCCCAGTATTTATTAGTTTATAAAAAAAAAACTTCGTGAGAAAATCAATAGCAATTTTATCGCGTCGCAAACTACAATGCAATTGGATTATATATAGAATCGATACGTCATCAAGTGTACGTAATTGAATCAAAATATCCCCCGTGATTGGTTATTGAACTCATCATGCGTAAAGGTATTGTGATTGAAATCAAGTGCGCGACGCCACGCCAAACTTGTGATGGAAAATTGAAAAATAAAATAAAATCGGCACCCTGGCTCCCGAGAGCGAAGCCATTCATATTACAATACTTTCCGGATGGTAACAAAGATTATTCATGAAGTAAATTACATATTTCCCTCGGCTATTATTCGGCGCGCGACGAGAGAAAAAAAGTTATTTTTACGCCACTGATTGTGAGTTTTTTTTTACCAGACAGCGGCTTGTAGCTTGTAGTCTGGCCTGCTACTGACTTTGACATCGGAATAAATTAAATTCCAATTGTTTTTTCGCACGTACATATTAGCAGGATTAAGATCTGTATAATTTTTAATTAAAATCCAATGTTTCAATATACTCTACGCGTACCGTAAAATATACAAATCACATAAATAATAAACATAGTAAAAAATCTTTCAGAACTTATTATATAAAATAAAACTGCTCTAGGTTCAAGTTCTATATTAAAATTTTTATTTATAATCAACTTTTTGATGAAACTCAACGTTCGTCTTCATCAGGAAAAAACTGATACAAATCAGTTTTTTCTTGAGTTTCGTCGAAACGTCGATTATAAATGAGAATTTTAATACAAAGCTTGAACCTAAAGCAGTTTTATTTTATAAATAATAAAGTTTCTAGCTAAGGAAATACAAGTAACTAAATTATAAACTTTATAAATTATTAATTAAAGGAAATCAAATTTTATTTAAATCAATGCTTTACACTGATTGATGTTACCTTTTTCTTTGTAAATAACTTTGTTAATTTTACTGTTAAAGATTATTCTTATTTTTCAATATTTAATATTTAAACAATATATATATTATTTTTATTTTTGCATTAAACACCATTAATTTTATTATTATTTATCATATTAATTATTAGAAAATTTTTAAATTAAAGAAAAATGCATTGGCCCTGCCGGGGTTTGAACCTTTACGTTGCGCGACTAATAATATATATATATATATATATATATATATATATATATATATATATATTATAGTAAATAAAATAAAGTAATTTCCCTTAACCCCAAAATATTTTGTGGTTTAAGAGAAATTATTTTATTTTATTAACTTTTTGCCACATTAAGATCATATTTTCATTTTTATTCAATATTATATGGTAATATATACGACTGCATAAAAATTTAAATCAGTTTTACTTACTATATATTAAACTAAGATCCATCGGTAGCTAAGACTTCATTCAATAACGAGATTCAGAAAGGTTCAGTTTACTTTTGTGTCCCAAACTAACCCTACTTAGCCGTAATCTTCTTTCACAAATCCATGAGTTAAAGGTATCTGTCCCATGTTTATTTATCTTGAATTAATTTGAGAACGTTTTGTTTATTCAACTATTTTAAATTGTAAGCATTCATATTAAAAAAGTCACTAAATATTTTATGTTTTTCTTTATCGTTCGTCTGATTTTAAAATTATTTTATGCGTTAGATAAGAAAACAGCTGAACTGAATTTGAATAGATATGAGAAAGTTTTATGATTTAATTTTGAGTCATAAAACTGATACAAAAGTGTTTTTACTTACTTTATTGCAGTTTTATGTGTTGCTTTTCTAGAAAAAGTTGATGTTCTTAGATATTTCTTATATGTACCGTTTTTATAATGTTAGTTAAAATTATTTTTTATATTAAATATTATTAACTTAAGCATTTCACAAATTTTATATTCGTAAATATGTGTCTTAAAATTTTAATAAATTATTCATAAGAACTAAATATATTTGAGTTAATAATTTTACAGATTTTTAGGGAACTAATTTTTGCATGAATGAAAAAAATTGTGCTACATCCTTATAGATATATTGCGAACATACTGAATATACTTTTTTAAATTTTATATATTTATATAAACTTTTTGATCTTAGTTACTATTATTTACTAAAAATTTCAAATATTCTCCGAATATTTACATTTAATTTCAACGAATAAATTTTTTGAGTACAATTAGACATGATCTTTGTTACTTTAATTTCATGAAACAACAGAAGACTCAATTCTTTCATTGCAGTTAAACAACAGAGCCACTACCAAGCTTTTTTGTTGTCAACGAGCTTGACAATCTTCTTAAAAATGTCTGACTAACCTTCTAAATTAAATGGTTGTTACTGCTTTATTTCAAAGTCAAGTGTTAATTTTTTTTTTATATTCAACAGTATTTTTGTTTTTCTAGTATAAATATAGTCATGTAAAAGAACTTACTTTAAAATCATTTTAATTTCACTTGTTATCAATTAAAGTTAATTTTATGTCAGTTGGAAAACAAAATAAAACCATTAAATTAGTATATTCAAAAACAAAATTTATTTCAGAGTTTACGCTATGAGAAAATGGCAGTACGCAATCCTAATTGTTCGTTTCTGTACGATATACGTTACTAATCTCTGCTTTTTCTTAACACTCAGCTGACAAACTCATATAATACTTATGAAATATGTTCTTAGTTTTATCCGGGAAATATTTTTGCAGTTCCTTCATAGTATGTTTACAGTACTTTATTTTTAACAATCATTGAGTTTGTGCTTTAAATTATGTTTATTTTTTTAATGTTTCGAAATAAATTTACATACATACATACATACATACAAAATCAAGCTATTTAATAATCAATAGCATTACCTTTCTTCTAGCTAAATAAGTTAAAATATGTAACATTTAAATTTGCAAAACAGAATTATGAAAATTTATTATAATTTTATGGGATTAACAATATGAAATTGACAATTACAAAATAATGTTTCATCGAAGGACAATCAGATCACAGTTTCCAAGTATTCCCAGCTTTAACTAATTCAGTTTCCTTTAACACCCAGCCACCTTTAACCAAATCACAATTCTAAACCAATTCTCACACCCCTCGACCTGTCCGCATCCTAGCCCCCCGAACAGTTGTGTCCATCTCGAGTACCCAGAGCAACATTCTAGTTTGCATATTCAAATAGTAAACGACATCAGTGCGACACGGCACACAAGCAAGTAGGAATAATGACCAAGCGGAGGTTCGTCTAGATCTATACACGGTGAGCCAAACCAAATCCGATTTGGAGAGAAACCGGACTTTGTCGTCGTCATTTTGGAATCGACGGAGACAACGGTCATCAGGATTAATGTACGTACGCGTGATGTTTGATGCCTTTTGTGATTTGCTGAATGCTGAAGATTGAAGATTTAGCGAACTGTGATTTGGGTCTGCAAGACGGGAGACTAAACGTGCTGCTTTACTCTCACGGTCTGCTTTGGTCTAAAGATGTTTCTTAGAAAGGGATTGCTTGATTTGGCAGAAATTGGTTTGTAAACGGTGGATTTTATTGGGTAAATTTATTAATAAAGATAATATAATTTCTCGCTTTTTAAATATTATTTTAAGTATTAAGTGGATATAAAATCTAATATTTAAACAAATGTATAAAAATTATAAAAACGTATTTATATTCTTTTAATAAATATATCATACTTTTTTCACAAATTTTTAAACAAAACATTATATTCAATTACAAAATGGTAAAGGCATGAATTAAATAAATATTTTTTTGAGTTTAAACTACATTGAATTATCATAGAATTTTTCTAGCTTTTAAATTGAGATTTAAGATTTACTTAAAGACCAACCCACTATATGTATTTATAA
Source organism: Clivina fossor (assembly GCA_963966155.1). Classification (NCBI taxonomy): domain Eukaryota; kingdom Metazoa; phylum Arthropoda; class Insecta; order Coleoptera; family Carabidae; genus Clivina; species Clivina fossor. The sequence continues at coordinate 14,143,101 of OZ014562.1, read as the reverse complement.
AACTGACGCCAGATGAAATATAATTGACAGTTTTTACAACAAATGTTTCCAAGTAGTAAGAATAAAAAAGCATCATAATGTAGATGAATAGAAACTAATTTCTACATAAATGGAAAAAGTTTGTGAATGTATGTATCAATGCAAATGTGTATATTTATTTTTATTCAAATCTAAAATTACCTGCAATTGAATTGAATTTTGTAATATTTTTAGTATAACTTTCAAGAGCATAGTTATAACAAGTTAACACTTACGAACTTGGGGTCAGTTGCATAAAGTGTTGTTAACTTAGTCTACATATAATTCGTTACAGAATTGAATTGTGATTATTTTTAAAACATTTTATTGATTGATCAATTAATAATTTAACTACATGTTTAACTGACAATCGGGTCTATTCTGTAAACAAAATTCCAGAATTTATTAAAAATTTTATGTTAGCCAATTATTGTTCTAATACTTTACAAAATTCTAAAATATTTGTTATACCTAACATGTCGTTTATTTTGACAGCAATATTATACAGAATAGGAGCGAATTATATTTTGCGCAATAGACCTTATATGTTTCTGAATAATGGTTAGTGTTTTACTTACAAATTATAGCAATTAGTATGTTAATAATAGAGTTGAAGACACTGCTTACTTGTATTCATTTAATCAGTTTGTTGTATAAATTACATAAAATTTAATTTAAAAAACATCTCACAGCACAAAATCAATTTTAATCTGTTTAATTTCGCCTGTCATCAAACTTCAGCAAATCCTTCTATTGTAAGCAGTCCAAACTTAATTGAGCAAAAACTAATAAACACCCGATTTGTAGCCTAGCATCGCGCGTCAACCACTCTTCGCTAGGAAACCGATCGGTAGGGATAATCAGTTGACGACGAAGATAATTCGACGTGTGCATGGCAACCGACGGCTTTACCGGTTTCGCTCGTATGTTCTCTCCATTGGCTTGGTTTTGCTTCGACATCATCACGACGGCCCTTCGCGATCAATATATCTATCGGCATTCCACACCGAACGAACGAGCAAGTGCGTGTGTGTTTGTGTGTGTGTACGTGTGCGGGCAAAACCGCCAAGCATAGCACTGCTCTGGCGTAGCATTGCTTCGCGTTAGGATGACCGTACATTGAAGATAATCTAACACAATACAGTATGTGTAAAATGTGTCTGCAGAACATAAACTGACACAAACTCATTCGATAGAAGATATGTTTTTAAATATTATGTGTTTACAAAATATTTTAGGTACAAATTCTTTTCAAACATAATACAATACAATGAGTTTATATAGAAAGAACAAATTATACTAGATCATACTGTAAGAGAGACAGAAAATTACATAAAAATAACACCTTAGTTTTCTATAAATTAATTTTAAAATTTACGTTATTTGTTCAGAATGTCTAATTGGCTGGATTAGCGTTTATCTACTAAAAAACCTATAATTTTAAAATCAATTTCGTAACTTTAAAACTTGTTTTTTGGTAATGTATAATGCTTAATGACCAATTTTCTAGTAAACTATAAATTAAAAACCAAAACAACAAAATGTTAATAAGATCAATATAAAATTGTAAAATAAAAAAGATTTAGGTTAGTTGTGTATAATTTTTAATTAAATTTTGCAAAGTTCAATTGAATTTTAAATTTTAAAAAATATCGTTACTTATCAGACAACTTCGTGATCTAACTAGTTAAGAAGTTAGTTTATTTAACTGGAGATTTTAGATTCAAATGCTGAAAAAATATTTTGTAAATAAAGTAAATAGTTTTTGATATGCAAAATTTAGTTTCATATTGTTTGATAATTTTTTTTTCTATATTAGAAATATATTCAAATATCAAATCAATCATAATATAGATGAAGAACACAATACAATTTTTTGTTATATTAATAAGAGAAAGAAGTTTTGTTTATAAACACGTTTATATTTCTTTCAATACCTCTGCGTTAGTTGGCGAATCCATTTTAGTTATACAGAGCTGTCAGGTTACAAAATGTAAACAAGAAGTACTATTTTCATCCTTATTTAATCTGTATAACTTAAAAATGCATATATTAGGTATAGACATAAGATATCTATATTTATGTTTGATCTGATGTTCAAACATATTGAAAGAACGTTTTAAATATTAATATTTCATTTTTACTTAAAACTCGAACATGATACATACATTTGAATAGTATGTTTTTGTCAGTTTAGTTATTTTACAGTAAATTACACTATGTTCAATATCTGATAAATAATATTGAAGACTCATTCAGATCATCTTACTTATCACAAAATTAGTGTTTTGCTTAAGCTCAGAGCTAATAATTCTGAACCAAACTACTTACTAACTTATAAAAAAAAAACCTTTGTGTTTTTAATACGTTTATATTTTGTTTTTACAATCTAGTATACATAATTAGTTTTGAGATAAGTGGAAAACTGCAAATGACACATTAAACTATCTCGCTGTCAGATTGTGTTTTGCAATGCTGTGCTAAACAGCGTTCAATGTGCGACCAGCTTGATTCTGGCGTAACGTTGCTCTTGGCCGTGCCCATCACCTCCGGGCCCTGGCTTAATACCATGAAGGGGATGGGGAGCCTTAACATTCAATCACTCGACTGGGATAAAGGCTCATTTTGTCTCGCACCAAACATACCGCCGCAATGAGACCGGGCCTGCCCGGGACTGATTCTCTAATCGGTCGGAGATGAGTGGGTATTGGAAGGAAATTGAGATATATTGTTTTTTATAGATTTTCTTGTTTGTTGTTTGTGCGGAGGGAAATTGATAACGATAGTGGAGGATATTAGTTTTGAAATGTTTAGTTGTGTGTGTGTGTGTGGGTATTTGATGAGTGGGAAGATGTATAATTTCCAGATTTGCGGGAATAAGCTTGAAAAATAAAAGAATTAATGTTTACCTAAAAAGTCTTATAAAATAAAACAAACAAAGAATTTTTGTTAAAAAAAAAATAGAAGGAATTGGGTACGAAATAGATTAGTGTATGATGAGTGTGAAATTGAAAAAAATGTTTTTGCAATAGTTGATATTAATCAGTTAAGATGGTTCGGTTATCTTGAGCGTTAAAAGAATATATGTGAGTGATTTTGAAGGTATACGTTGAATAACTGGAGCTGTATGATTAAGAGAGTGGCTTGGATAAGCGAATGTTTCCAAGTAGTAGCAATAGAAAAGTATGTATGAAAGGTATCATAAATATAAATGAAGCTAAAGTTATTTGTTTGGTGGAAACTTATTTCGAAATAGTGAGAAGAGTATATGTCACACCCTTTTGGGTACACAGCATGATTGTGTATGTATACGTTGCATAGTTGAGTCATCAATCATCAAAACTACATATATGTAATTTTAAGTATTATATATTTTGTATAGTAAAATTTCTTGATCGAATAAGGGTTAAACTTAATTTTTTTGTTAGTATTGTGGGTAATATAATTTCCGCTGATATAAAATGAAATAGTTGTGTATCAAAAACAGCAGTTCAACGTTTGAAGAATTAGTTTCTAAGATTATCAAATTCCCAATAGATCAAAATGAACATCCTTGCTGAATTCTTTTGAACCGTTGTAGATCAGAAGGTAACGATTTTAAGTTTATATATACTTGCTGTTTTGTTGCATTCCAACTAAGCAAGGCTTAGAATCAGTATCAAGAGGCGAATAGTTCGTCAAAGGGCCCTTTTTCCCTCCTGCATAGAATTCTTATTAAGTTCTGTCGACAAAGAAACCTTCTTTTTTCTTCTTGTACTCTACTAAGAAATAAATTGTTTAATGTGTGGTCAGGAAATATGTTGCCTTTGATGTTTTTCTTTGTCTACTACAATAGACTTAAGATTTTTCATTTAAATTAGTAGTTACAATCTTGCAATATTTGGTAAAAAAAATTTATTTTCAAACAAATACTATTCCCACCTTTTTTTGTTTATGAAAAAGTACTTTTATTTTTTGCTTTAAAATATTCTATTTTATTCTATTTCTGATATATTTTTCTATTCTTAATATATTTTTATTATATTTTTTTATATTCTGTTTCTATTCTTATATAGTTTATTTTTGATATATTTTTTATATTTAATATCATAAAATTTAAATAAACTAATTAAAATTGCTTAATAAGTAATTTTAAGTAAATGTTAAAAATTACTTTTGACAAAAATTACTTTTAAAAGAGAGACATTGTTTTTGTGAAAAAATTCTATTTCTAACTTATACGTAATAAGAATGAAAATAAAAATATTAATAAAAATAAAATAAAATAATAAATATTATTTTGCACTGTGCCAAAAAGTCGGTATCATATAGGAAAAAAAATATTATTTTTCTTTTGAAAATTATTATCGCGGAACTTTTGGTGCTTATCTAAAAACGATAAATGCACTAGCCGGAAATACTGATATCACTATCGATGTAGGTAAAATTAAACAATACTTTATTTGTAAAAATTTCTAAAAAAAAATTATATGAAAACTTTTCAGAATGACATATACCAGTTTTTTTCACATATTTTTAAATCGTAATTTGTAATTCATTCAAAAAATACACATTTTTAATAATTTAATCATTATTTGACAATATCATTCGTCTAAATGTATTATTACTTAAAATGTTATTGTTATTAAAAATTTTATTAATTTTTTATAAATAGGTACTTATTACCACTTTCTATTTTTTCAAATTTGTCTTGTTTAATGCAAAATTTATGTCAGATAAGAAGAAAACATTTATTTAAATACAAATTCAAATTTTCCAAACTTTCTTGATATTTTTTGAGTATAAATATGAAACATGCAGTTAATCTACATGTTTTTAATTATTTTTTTAAAGTCGGCTCTGGAAACAATATTTTTTGTATATAGATTTTAAATAACTTTATTTTAAATTTTTACAAATAAAGTAAGTTTACCTGAATTTTCTTTCATTATTATTTAATTTAACCTACACTGGAAGTGATATCAATATTTTCAATTAGTGCTATTTAAGTTAAAGCCAAGCACCAAAAAGTACCGTAACAATATTTTTTTAAAAAACAAATAATACATTTTTCTCAAATTATACAGAATTTTTAGCGGATATTGAATATTGGTTTCATAAATTCTAAGCTAAACAATACACATTAATATTATCTTTTAAAATACAGAAAACAACTCTATCAGTATAAATAAATGCAAATACCAATTTAACTTAACAACTTTTGATACTAAACTACACAAAACTAGATGTCACAAACTTGCAAACTTATTTTTCCTTATACGGAGAATAAGAAGAAAAACTCCAATCCTTATTATGCAAATAATTTCGTATCCTTGTCGAGGATATAAAACACTCGTCCGCCAAGGTCAAGATAAGTGGGTCAAATTTACCCTTCGAGCGGTATCAAAATCGCGTGTGTCCCCTCATTGGCATGTAAATGCATTGAGACCTGCAAGACTCTCTTCTGTTTGTGTTAAGGGGGGGGGGGGGGGGGGCTTAAGAATTTTGCTAGTTATGTAAATGAAATGCAAGCACTACTCGATACCGGGATAGCATATGAATAATTCGGCCGCAAAATTTGTTATTGCAGCCACCCAGGAAAACTTTTAAAACTGATTTGTGGTCGAAGACTCGTGTTCTTCGAACGTAACGAATGATGAGGTTAAATTATAGTATTACTATATTTTATTGCAATAGCTATGATAGTGTTTTATAATACTATCAGAATAATACGGTAATCAAATATCCATCTATATGTTATTTGGTAATATTTTGTGCAAATACATTCGCTCACGTAAAACACTCTCAAAAATATAAACTACATAAGTTACTATTAAACAATAATTTTCATTCATTATATATATATATATATATATATATATATATATATATATATATATATATATATATATTAATATGCAATTTGTATATTTGTAATTATTAATTATAATTACAATATTACTATTAATATTAATTAAAATAGTAAATTAAATTAAATTAATTAATTAATTATTAATTAATATTAAAATTAATATTAACATTAATTATAATTACTGACACAATACAATTAAATTATAATTATTTTAAAATGTTATTTACTTCACAACGAAAACTTATTTTTTTCTGTTGTACAGTCGTAGGAAAAGTATTGCTTGTTATGACTATAACTCACTTAAATGATTTGCGGCATTCATTTTTATATATTTATACATATTTATATATATATATATATATATAAAAATATATATATATATATATATATATTTAAATATATATAAATATATATATATATTAAATATATATATATATATATATAAAAATATATATATATATATATATATTTAAATATATATAAATAATAATAATAATAATAATAATATAATTTATTTGTTTTAAAAATATACAATTTTATACAAAGGAGTGAATAATTTGAGTACAAAATATATATTTACATTCGATAATTGAGTGTGTCTATTTTAACAGTAGTTAATGACAATTAGAAGATCTGGAGAACTGGAAACCTGTCTGGAATTTAAATGAATTAGATGTTTTCATATTTTAAAAAATTATCATATAAAAATTTTAAAATTTAATTATTCGTTTAGAATGAAAGCTCTTATTTTTAGCGCGTTGATAGTGTAGTTATAAATATTATTTAATTTAGTTATTGAGTCTATATTAAGTAACTTTTTTTCTATTTCGACGTGGTGCCTGTTATGTACATAGTCGTTAATAAATTGATTTCTGATTTCATTGTATATTGGGCATGTAACAAAGAAATGAATTAAATTTTCGTTTTCTAGGGTGTTGCATAATGTGCATATAATGTCTGTCTGTATTTGGTATTTACAACCTTTTATGTATATGTTAATGTTGTTCTTATTTGAGAGACGTAATTGATTAATGCATCTTATTTTAGTAATCGCGATTTTGTATTTGAGGTATTCCTCAGTTTCATAATCGGTTTTAAGAATCTTATATATGTTGCTGTAACTCGATGCTTGTAGTTTTTGTAAGTCTTCGTTTCTTTTGTATGTTTTATATGCTTCTATGATATTTTTCATTTCAAAATCTAACATGTTCGGATCTTGCTCTATCCATAAGTTTTCGTAACCTATTTTGGTGAGTTCAATTTGTAATTGGGTAGTCCAGTTATACTTTTCATTGTTGTTTTCAAATTCTTGTAATTCCAGTAGTCTTTTGTATTGTAGTTTTGGGAGTCGGTGTTCTTCCATTAATAATATTTTTTTCCACCAATTTAAGTTTCTTTTGAGAACCTCTAATGCTACGTGACAGCTTCCAGTTTCGATTCGTATCATGTAGTCTGGTGTGTTTCTTGGTAGATGGAGTATATTTTTTAGAAATTGTGTCTGAATTTTTTCAAGTTTGTCAAGATAGCGTAAAGCCCATACTTCACTTGCATATAAAAGAGTTGGTAATACCACTGTGTTGAAAAGTTTCATTCTTGTTTCCCAAGATGATGTTTTTGTTTTTATTAGCGTCTGTATTACATTACCTGCAGCTACTCTTGCTTTAGTTATCATGTAGTTACTAGTTTCTAAGAAGATTCCTGAGGATGTCATTTGTATACCTAAGTAGGTATATTTTTTAACAACTTCTAATTTTTGCCCGTTTAAGAGGTAGAAATCAGGTAATTGGCGGGGTCTCCCTTTATGAAATTGAAGAATTTTTGTTTTTTCTGTGTTGATTTTTAAATTATTTGTTGTTGCATATTGTTCTAATGCCACTAATTTCCGTTTGACATCTACAGGTGACGTTGCAAAAATAACCAAATCATCGGCATAGAGTAAAAGTAGCAGATCTTTGTTATCTTTAATATGTATGCCGGTTAGATTGTGTTTTCTAAATTCTTCTTCTATATCTCTTATGTATATTGAGAACAGTAATGGAGAGAGAGTATCACCCTGCAAGACTCCTTTGGTGACTTTAATTTGCTTGCTGAGTTGTTGGTTTGATTTTATCTGTATGTAAGTACTGTCATATAGATTTTTAATTATTCTAATTATTTTGCCACTAACTCCTTGTTCGTACATTTTTATCCAAAGTTTTTCATGGTTTAGCGAGTCAAAGGCTTTTTGGAAATCGACAAAGATTGCGTATACGTTACGTTTATGTAATCTTAAACATGTGTGAACTGACGTTGTTAACGAGAAAAGATTGTCTATACAGCTACGTTTTTGTCTAAACCCGGTTTGTGATTCTGGCAAGATTTTATTGTTTTCAGCCCAGTTATTTAATCTTTGCGATATAATATGAGTGAATAGTTTTGTACAAGTGTTCATTAAAGCTAATCCTCTATAATTGTTGGGGTCTTTTGGATCTCCTTTTTTCCATATGTGAAATATTTCTATAATACCCCATTTTTCAGGGATTTTCTCCTTGATCATAATATCGTTAAACAATGATAAAACGTATTGTTGGAATGATTCTGGTAATAGTTTCCAAATTTCATTTGGCAGTAGGTCATTACCTGGAGCTTTTTTAGTTTTTAAACATTTTATGCTTGATTTTAATTCGCTCATTAAAATTGTGCTGTCTAAGTAATCATTGCCTACATCGTAAAAGTTTATATTATTTTGAGGCTCTGGTTGATGTTGGTCGGTGTAGAATTTTTCCCACTTTATGATAGGAATTGGATCTTCTACAAATCTTTTTTTTGATGTATATTTTTTTACGGTTTTCCAGAATTCATTTGGGTTAGAAATATCGTTTATTTTATTTTTTATGTCTTGTTCGTATTGTTTTTTTGCTTCTGAGATTAGTGATTTATATTCTTTCTTTTTTGTTAAATATTTTTGAATATTTTCTGCTGTTCTATTATTTTTCAAAATCTTGAGATTCTTTTTCGCTCTTTTTTTAGCTTCTGCACATGTTTTATTAAACCATGGTTTATTTTTATTATTAATATCGGTGTTTATAGTTTTAATTTGTATCATATTTGCGTTGTTTAACGTTTCTATTACTGTGTTTATTAAACAATTATAGTTATTTTCGATTGTGCTGGACTCATCGTAGTTTAATTTTAACGAGTTAAGTAATTCGGTAAATTTACTTGTTTTTTCTTCATTAAATTGTATGTATTGTTTATTCATTATTAACTTGTTATTCCATTTGTTTTTTTCATTTCTATTTAATATGAGTTTGCACGGAAAGTGATCGGAAATAATAATATCTTCATATACGTAAAAGTCTTTGATTATGTTTAACCCGGAATTGTTTACTATAGCTAGATCTATGGTGCTGCTGCCATTGTTACTTACATAGGTGAATTTCGCTGGAAAATCGTTACGGCTCCTACCGTTAATTATATTGAAGTTTGAATCTTCTAATAAAGTGTTCAGTTGTTTGCCTTTATTGTTAACAATTGTGTCGATTGATTCGCGTATGTGTAACAGGTTTGTGTTTTCGTAAATTAGTTCATCGTTGTGGTTTAAGTTTCCCACTCGGCAGTTAAAATCACCTGTTAGTATAATTGATTTGTGTGGGTTATTTTCTGTTATATCTTTAAGAGTTAAATCAAAAAGTTCACTCAAAATATTAAAGTCCTTATTCGGTGAGAAGTAAATTACTGCCACAATTATATCTTCTGTTTTTGTTTTTATGTTTAAAAATATCCAGTTGCAAGACTGTTCTATTATATTTATATCACTAAAATTTTTATTAACGCATATAGCTAAGCCTCCGCTGGCTCTTCCTTTAGATTTATCTTTAATCGCGAGACTTTGAAATATATGATAATTTTTTAAAACTTTATTTAATGTTTCATTTGTTTTATTCCAGATCCAGGTTTCACTAAAACATAAAATATCACTTTTAACTATATATTCTAATTCTATGTTATCTAATTTATATAAATTATTTGATCCTTGCATATTCCAGAAAAAAATATTATTTATTGAATTAAAATTACTTAACTTATTTTTTGCTGCATCGGTGTTCAGTTTTTTGAAGTAGAAGCTGGATTTGCTGAATTGACTTTGGGTCGAAGAAATTTTTCTATTGATGCGGGGCGCTGTTGTTTTGCGGTGTTCTCTCTTACTGCACTACGAGTTCTTGGCGTCCCTTCTTTTAGACCTTCGTGCCTCGATTTCGACGCTATTGGATTTGGTTTTTCGGTCTGTTTCCGAAAAGTGTAGTTGTCGCTACTGTTACTATAAGATTTTTCGGTAGCTGGATTTTTGTTTTCTTCGTTGCTGATTTCTTTTTCCTGTGAGATGACTTTAGTTGTTGCTAAGTATTTTTTAACATCTTCTAGGTTGACTTTTTCGTTGTTTACATATAATGCATGATGCTTTATGTAAGCTTTGTATCCCATATCACATAGCTGTTGTCTATATATTTTTATTTTTTTTTCTTCCAATAGTTTTTCCTTTGGCAAATCTTCTTTTATCCATATATCAGTTCCTTTTAGTTTTTGCGAATTATGTAGTATTTCATTTCGTGTGCTTATTTTCGTAAAAGAAACGCTGGTGGGTCTGCAGTGGTCTTTTGGTTTGCCTAGCCTTTTTACTGTATCTATATTTGTCTTGTCGATATCAATATGCATTTTTTCTTTTATAATACCTACAATTTTCCTATCTAGATCTTCTTGATTTTCTTCTTCTGTTTCTTGAATATTGTAGAAAATTAAATTTTTTCTTTTTAGTTGCCCTTTAATATAATTGTTTTCATTTTTTATTTTGCTTAATTCATCTTTTAATTTTGATAATTCTTCGTCTTGGTTATGTATTTTTAGTTCCATTTCCTCAATTTTTTCTTTATTGCCGGTAATTAGTTCGATAATTTCTTGTAATTGATGTTTTTGAGATTTATTTTCATTTTTTATCTCTTTAATATCATCCCAAATTTTGTTTAGTATTACTTCAGACATTTTTGAACAGGTGTTTATATTACCGACTGTAATATGTGATATTGCTCTTGATTGATAGGTGACGCTACTTGTTATCACTTCGTGTTATTAAATTGTCTAATTTTGCAAGCATGTGTTAATTTGCAATTTGTAGGTTATATTTGTAGTTTGAAATATTACTTTTAAACTGTGTACGATACCTGTTTTTGTTTTATCTTAAAAGGATATTTATACGTTGTTGTCTTGTTTTGATAATAGTACACCTTTATGAATTTTCAATTTTTCTGTAATTTGTAAATTATTGTCGCTAAATTTTTTCTGCGTGACACAGTGTTGCCACTCAATTTCTCACTTTTTCAAAATATAAATATATATAAAAATATATATAAATATATATAAAATATATATATCAAAATATATATAAATATATATATATATATATATAAATTTTATATACATATCGACGGTGATCTGACAATACCTCCTATCTGCTGTAAACTAGATTTTAGAGTAGGCATAGAGAATATTATCCTCAATCATTCATGTTTATAATTATGTGATTGTAAGCATTTTTACAACCGTTAAAAACAGTTTTTTATGCCTACTCTAAAATCTAGTTTACATCAGATAGGAGGTATTGTCAGATCCCTGTCGATATGTATAAAAATATTACGCTATTTAAAAAAGTAAAGAATATTTCGAAAAAAAAATACAATAACAAATATATTTTAATCTAGTACTAATCGCACGGTATCAAAACAATTTTATTAAATAATTCTATTAAACAATTTTGTATAATGATTTAGAATATAAAAGTTAATGTCTTAATTTTATAGCAATAAATAAAATTTGTAATATGTAACAAGCGTGTATTACAAAATTAATATAAATACTAGCACATATGTGAAACGAAAAAATATTATTAAAAAAGCTAGAGTTCATTAACTGAAGTGGCCACACATTTATATTAAAGTGTTATTCACTTTAGAGCACCGTGTGCCAGTTCGTAAACACCTATTTTCATTTATCTTCTTTTAGTTGAAGCAAAAAAAACATCAGGAAAATATTTATTTTACAACCTCATATGGCAGGAAAAATTACTTTTGTGGGCTTCCGTTTTAGAGCAGCCTTGCAATATAAAGCATGCACACAATTCTTTTTTTTTTCGGCTGCCTTCAAATGCTTTTTTGAAGTTATATGCTTAGTTTGTCGTATATATATATATATATATATATATATATATATATATATATATATGTATATATATATATATATATATATATATATATATATATATGTATATATATATATATATATATATATATATATATATATATATACTGCTTGGTATTTAAAATACTTTATGTCTTTTTATTTCGACGCGCTTGGTGAAATTGCCTTCTTAAATTTACCAAAGTGAAAATAAAATCGTAAAAATTAACATTTTGGGTGCATAAATATAGATGAGTAAAAATATAAAATATTGAAAATATAAATAATGAATTAGTTTTATTTAAATTTTTTTAAATTTTTAGCTTTTATTATAGCCTTCTTTAGAAAATACACATTTAATAAAAAAAAATGAGTTGTTATACGAAAATAAGTTATGCAAAATGGAAGAAGATTTTAAATTGTTTTATTTTCATGTAATAACTTAATTTTTAATTAATTACACATTTTCTGAAGAGCTGAAAATAAAGTTTTATAACTTTACATTCAATTATTTTTAATCTGGTAAAATTTAGAAATAAATGTTTAATATTTAAAAAATTCTTTTTTGTTTTTTAGTTACAACTTTGTGGCTGTATGTACGAATATGTATGTCTATCTCCTACAGACAAAGAGTGTCTGGCTTAGTGAAAATTTACATGTTGAAAAAAATTGTTAATAATTTATATTTTCATTTTTTAATTAATTTATAAGAATTTTTATTACTCATATACTTGTAATAAGCAAAGCATTATTTTCTAAAAAAAAATAAACATTTGGATATCTTAATTAGTATAAAAGACAAAAGTAGATAAATTGAAAAAAAAATTGTAGGTTTATTATAAAGATTATTTAGTATTTTATGAAATAAATTTTAATTAAATTTTTGAAAAACGAAATTGTACTGCAGTAATAAAAACATATAAAAATTAAACTAATGGTAATATTTTATTTTTAATATTTAAATTTTAAATACTTGTACGATTCTCCGTTGGTTAATAAAGTTTTTAAGACTCAAAGATTAAATTTTATAAACGAAATAATTTCGTTCGTTGAGATTTAGAATTTAAATTTTCTTACATAAGAACGAAAATATGAAGAACATAAAATATAATTATGTGTTGTAAAATGCAAAAAAAAAGAAAATGTTAGATGGAAAAAATAAATTAGATTTTAAATGAATTTCTCATTTTTAAATTTTTAACTTAAACGAACCGTATATTGAAAAATGTACCAATTACGCTTTAATGTGAAATTGTTTCTTGTATTTTCTTTAAAATAATTTCAAAATTGTAAATTTTCTTTCTATATTTATTTTTAATTAAAATTAAGTAACAATGATTATTAAATAATTTCACCAATATATACATATACTTTATATTTAAACAAAATATTAAAATGTCATGCTAATTTACTTATTATTATGTTTTTATTTACAAAAATTAATACATTATTAATTTCAATAACAATTTTTTTTTATATATCGTAATAATTTCATTTGCTTGTTGCGTAGAATATAATAGTATTAATATTTATAAAATTATGTACATTTAACATTAAGTCAATAAGAAATTATTTATCTGAGTATTGCTATAAGTAATGTAGTCTGTAAAAAGAACTAAATAAAAACAATTGACTTTCGTTGAAGAAAATTAAAAAACTTAATTTTCTATCAATTGAAATTGCTGTTAATAGTTTCTTCACGTGTCGAAAGTTCTGTTTCTAATTACTATCGCGAGCGCGGCAATGTTAAAGTTTAACGTTTAACTTGTTTTCAAAAGACGTCCATTCCAGCCGTACCTCTATATATTGATTTATTTCGTGAATAGATACAAAATGAAGAAATTAACAATTGTTCGACAAAAAAAGTACTACAACTTTTCTACAGCAACGCGTTTTATTGATATAGTGAAACTTTAAAAAGCTAAATAAAAAGCAGAACAATTTTTGTAGTTTTCTACTTGTAGTATAATATATCGAGTTTATAAAGCTTCGATAAGAACTTATAAATTATTAATAAAATACTATAATTTATTATTACGTGTGCTCGTAAGTATTTAATGTCAAAATTTTGTTTTATGAGTAAATTGAATTATTTTATTAAGTAATTATGTTAAAAACATAAAAACTAAATTTATTTAAAATTTTATGAGTTGCTATAAACATTATTAGCCACATTGATTTCGTGAATTTTGTACATATCCGATAAAATATTTAGGACATATTATATTATACAGTATCCGCCAAAATATTATTTGTTTCTTGTAAATTATTATTACGAAACTTTTTGGTGTTTGTCTGAAAACCAAAAATACACTAGCCGGATGTACTGATATTAGTTCCGGTGTAATTTAAATTAAATAATAATAAAAAAATTCAGTTACACTCTATTTTATTTAAAATGCAGAATTGCAATAATTAAGGTGTAAATTTAGTTTTTTTGTCTTTTATTTATTTCTAGTGACTAGTTTCGGTTTCATTTTCCAATTATGATCGGTGTGTATTTATTCAACTATTCAATTAAATAATGTTTCGCTGACAGGCGCTAAACTCTTACTATATATATATATATATATATATATATATATATATATATATATATATACTTGACTAATTTTTTTTAACGTATTTATTATATTTTATGTAATTCTAGCAACCGAAATAAATTTTAAAATAAAACTTGTATTTCGAATTGTTCTTTATACTTAAAATTATTGAAAACAAAATAACTAATTTAACCCCGTCATTTAGAAATAATTAAATCGAAAAATGAAACATAATCAAAACTCTTTAAAGTAACCCCTTCTTGCGCGGACAATAAAACGTCCGAAGAAGGAGAGAGCTATATATAAGATAATGAAAACTGTCAGTTTCATTTTGCCATTCTGATGACTCCGTGCCTAGCCATATAATTTGAGTCATTAATTCCGGACGACGCGTACCCCCCACCCCCCGGAAACAACGACCACTTTTACACTCTTTGTGTATCCCTTCATTTGACTCCTGGCTCTTGAAAACGCGAACGCAACTCAAGATCATCATTATTAATTTAAAACTCGAAAGGAATGAAAACAAAATCTTTGTGTATTCTTATATTACCTACTTCTAATTAACTTAAATTTGCATATCAAAGACAATTATTTTGTTAGATTTTCTCAAGAAAAATGCACCTAATAAATTAACTTTTTATCGATTGTTCTACAATAAAAGCAGTATTATGCACATTATTAAAAAAAAAACAATTATTTTTTAAATAAATATTGTTTAACATAGTAAACATTTTTTAGAACTTATATTAAAACAAAAAACCTATATGTTGAAGTTCTATTTCATTTTATATTTACATTTGACGATATGATGCGCGTATATTATTATCGGGGAAAAAAATACAAATACCATAAGTAATATACAAACAAAACATAGAAATAAATTACTAGCTAACCAAATACAAGTAACTAGATTACAAAACTTTTATGATTTATTATTAAAAGGAAAAGAGATTTTATTTAAATTAATGCCTGGATACTGATTGATGTTATCTATTTCTGTGTACATTTCTATTGCTTTTCTTATCAATAAAATCTAGCTTCTTTAATTATTAAATTATAAAATTGTAATCTAGTTACTTGTATTCTAGTGACTTGTTTCTATATTCTGTTTGTTTATTTTTATATCATTTGTATAACTTTTTTCTGATAATATCATGATGCGTTTTAGTATATCAAAAAGTCAAATTTTAATTTTAAGTATTATTTAAAAATCTATAAAATAAAATTATAGAATCTTTACGATGTAAAATGTATATTTACATAAATAACATATACAAAATCACAAAAAAATATACAACTTATTTTTTAAATTTTCTTGTCATAAATAACATCAACTTTTCCCCGGACATTTTCAACGATTTAGAACCCGCTAAATATATCTATTTTTTCGTCACCGATATCAGCAACAATGCTTTCTATTGAAACTGCACAGTGTCGAATCCGTTTATCGGGCATTCGAACTTTACATGCAACCGCTGGCAGTGCGCTGCGACATTTACCGCGTTAGCAGGAATGTTGCAGGAGTGCGCAGGATACAACCTCCCGCAGGACTAACGTTTCTTTCACATACACACACACACATACACACACACACACACATCCAGAATAGTTTCATGTCTATACTATTTCTTCTCAATCGTGTGTTGTAACGGAGATGTTCGATGCGCTATTCAGTGAAGAATTTGGTGGAGGCACCACAAATTTTTGCGAGGTTTATTTTTTGATGTTTATGCTTGAATTTTCTATTGATTGTTTGGCTTTAACTAGATTTTTATAAAAAAAATATATAAGTGATAGTTTAACATGTTGTTTACTTAATTTTAATTCTAGAAATACTAATACTAACCAATAAAAAGAAAAGAAATATTTTGATAATGGAGAAATATATTATAAATTTATTGTTATAATTTTAAATAAGGTTTTTTTTTTTATAATACGATTGTTTATCGTATATTTTCCAAATTAAATGTATAATAAATTATGTATGCATATTTTATGTAAAATTAATTATTTGTATTTAAACTTTTACATAACAAATTATAAATTTTATTAAATTACAAATAGCATTTTTAATCTATTAACTTTTAGTTTTAAGTATAATTTATTTTAAGGGCATTATTAATTAAAATCTAATTTACATTTATAGCAAAAAAAATTGTAAAAAAGCTTTTTTAACTGTAATAGGCAAAATACAAAATGTTAAATTTGCTTAACGTCTACAATTCTTGACGCAGAAGTAAAGTAATAATGAAGTTTAGAAGTTGTTAGTAAATTTCAAGAACTCTAAGAAAAGAAAAAGTTAGAGAAACTTTTGTGTTTCTTCTTTTGTCATTTAACTAGTTTTTTTTTGTTGCTCGATATACACGTTTAAAAGTATAAGTATTTTATGTTAAGGATTTTTTTTTCCGTTTTATTTTGTAAAGATTTGAGGTAATATAGAACATTTTTAATATAGTTGATAGTTTTAAATAATTATTGCTTTTTAATTATTTGGCTAGTTTTATTTGGAATTAGTTGCATAACCTAAAGGGAAAATAATTATTATCATTTTTTATACTCATAATTAAAAACATAAAAATATTATTTATACATTTTACTACCCCATTTACATAAAGCAAACAAAAATTTTGTCATTCACATAATTTATTTATAATTTACCATTAAATTTCAAAACAAAGTGTATCTTAAAAAACAAATTGTATTATTTTTTTCTGTATTATATTTATCTAATTAAATAATTATGTTTGTAATAATAAAAAAAACTTAACGCTGAAAATTGTATGCAGCAAAATGAATTTATTTTGTAATAAAATATAAATCAAACATTTACTGTAGATTATAACAAATAAATAAAATAAAATTTCAAATTTCCACGTAAAATTTATTAATAATTTTAATTATGTAAATATGTAATTAACAAAACAAATACAAAAACTATAACGTTGAAAATATTTCGCAAATTACACTGTAAATACTTGTTCTACTCGATGTAAATTCGCGTGAATTCTCGATTTAATTTGTAGCGCTCTCTCTCCGTATTCGACGATTCTTAAATTAGTAATGAACGTTTTGCAGCCACAATATTCTAGTTTGCGTGCCAAAAAGACCGCAAGATATTTGCAAATGCTTGTCATTACTAATTGATTTACGGTTGCAATCTAGTGTGCTTACGATAAACACTAATCTAATTAAGTATTCTACATTTCCTAATTAGCGTGAGCATGTAATTGATATTTAAATCTTGTTTGAATTGTGGATAAACCTAATGAAACAAATATTGGTTTTTGTTGTTATTTTGATTATGTACATTTTTTTAATAATATTTTTACATTTTTAGTAATAATTGTTAGATTTAAAATTAAATATAAAAGCTAAACACAGAAACGGAAATTAGGTGTTACCTAATGTATGTGAATATGAAATCATAAAAATTTCTATTTAATGATTGAAAAATAGGAAAATTGTCGCACTCGGTATAAAAAAATTACATATCATCACCTAAATACAGAACTAGCATAAATGTCTGTCACTATTTAATTTCGGCTTGTGCTGATATTTATAATAATAATATAGTTTATTATCAAAAAATGTTATACATAGACCAAAAAATACATATATACTTTACAAAATGTGTACAATACTAAATGTGTTATATATTGCTTGTGTATATATTAATTGAGTAGCACTATTATGAGTTTACACGGTAAATTACTGGTACCAATAGCTTAGTTCTAACTAAACGACTTTTAAAACAATATAATTGTCATAAGAGTAAGACTAAACAAATGAATTGAAAAACTCAAAAATCGAACTTGCAGTAAGTACTCATACTTTAAAAATCTACTGTCAAAGATCAATAGATAATTTTTGACTAGTGTTTATAGAAACTTAACTTTTAAATTCCTTACTTAACTTTATTACAAATCACATTAAAATCTAGAAAAACATTTATTATCATTGCTAACTAAAAAACTTTATAATTTAAATATTTCTATCTAGGTATTTTTACCTCATTTATAACTGTAATATTATTCATAAATAATTAAACTTCCACATTCATACCATCAGCAAAAATTTTATTTTTTTAGCATCAATTTCACAAAATTAAAGTTTACCTAATCATTCCAATTTTAGAGTGATTGTACTATTTGCTTTCCCAATTTAATCTATGTAAAATCCTAGTTACATTTCACATAACCTCAATACGATTCTAGCCTTGATCCCATCGTACGTATATCGAAGTTACGCGTTACCTACCATTTCAGTATCATCATTTTCCGCTGCATGTGACGATGGCGCGCTGCAAGCCAAATAAACTTTATTGGATTCGATACAAATGAAATTGCCATTAAAATTATACACGGATCATTAACAACACATAAATTAGCGATGGAAATGTATTCAATGTATTCTGTAATACGATGTCCCTGAATAGTTTATCTTAATCTTTTTCAGATAATATATAGTTTAGTAATTTTTCTAAAGTTAGTGATATGTTTTTAATGTTTCCTGTATTAGTAAAAGTTATTTTATTAATGCTATTATAGATTGTTGTAACGACTGTAACACAAAAATAATTTTTGAGACACAAGTCGCAGGTGAAATCCGTAAATCATCTAAAAGTAATATTTCTATGTTTTTTGTATATTTTTTCTGATGATTATAGACTTTTAGTACATTGAAACATCAAATATAAAATTAAACAGAAATTTAATATGAAGTTTTTCATTTTAAAAGAATATTATTTTATTTAACTGTAAATTATTTTTTACAATTTATTTGATGATCGGATCTTTAATAAGTTCAAATAAAATTACATGTAAAAGAATAATATTTATTTTAACCTAACGATTCTAAGTACTTGAACGTTAAAGCATAGCTGAAATATCACGTCTGAAAATCGGTCAGCGGTGACATATTTCAGCTGAAAGATACAACCGCTAAAATTTATTGATAAATTTTTTAAATGTAATAAAAGTTAATACTTATAAATATAATAAACGTGTATTAGTTTATAAATTTGTATATTGGAGAATAAAAGAAAATGATAACTTTAATCTTGTCGCTGATTTGCATGGCCGAGCTGTTTAAGACGTGTGTATAATATCGCTCGTCACCCATGCGAATCCGGATTCAAATTCTATATTTAATATTTACTGAAAAAAAATTTTTTTAACTAAAAACCGCAGTTACTATAGCTAATATATGTCTATCTAAAAAAAAACTCTAGCTTATTTATTGAATTAATTAAATACTAGGATTTCTATATATTAATTAAATTTACAAACAGTTATATAAACATTTGTCTTATTAAGTTATGGAATATTCGACTATATCTGTCAATATTAGATTTACTGTTGACATAAAATTCAGAACTAATAAATGTTTAATTACTCGTAAAATATTACGTTTATATTAGAAATGTTCCGAATATTCGGTTACTATTTGGTATTCGGCCCATTTTTTAATATATGGCCGAATACTGACTATATATTTTAATATATCTAACATGTATTTATAAATTTTGGTGTAATTTAATAATTTTATTGAGCTATCTGTTTTAACATTATGCTATATCAGATTAATTTTTTTATGTAATAAAATGTAACTGTTTAGAAATAATTATAATAATATATCACATTTTACACAGAAACATCTTTGATGAACACATTCCCAATAATATATGCAAACACACTTATTCCGAATCTAGTTGTTATTACAGCCACGTTCGAATCTATTCCACACCGACGCGACATTTTCTTTAGCGTTAATAAAAGGAAATCGTTTAAATAAACGAAAATTCAAAATAGATCGTCGGCAGCCAGCATTCAACTATTGTGTAACTATAATGTTGTTATTGTGCTAAGGTAACGTAGCGGCGTGCTGCTAGGTAATACACAAAACGCCACAGCGAAACGAACGACGCCCTGGTATCTATAATAAAATCGCGCATGTAACAGACATGATTCATTTGTTTAGAAAGCTCAGGATTAAGGCTAGACGAGGAGCGAGCCAGCCATCGCTATTCGAACCCAAGCACACACATACAGACAATGTAATTAGCTTTACAAATGATGTAAACTACGTGAAATTGTCTTTGTTTTCCCTCACTCGGTTTGCCCGTGTTGTTGTTCATTTAGTTTGAAATGTACGGTGAGTGAAACGTTCGAGAATTTCAAGTACATTTGCGAAATCGAACGTAGAATTGTTGATAGACTTATAAGGCTTTAACTAAATTTCGAGTAGAATGTTGGTTTTTAATAAAATTGTATGCTAGCGCTTTTATTAACCAGTAAAAATGACAAAGTAACAAACAATATCCTTGTATAGACACAATATATTTGTTTATTATACAAATTACAATACAATTTTTTTTTAATAATAATAATATTTTTTGTAGAATTATTTCTATGGTTAACTGGCCAGTCATTGATGCATAGCTTAACAGCCGATTTAATGATTGAGTATTTGGGAAAAAATCTCAATATTTGAATATTATTATATTAATTTCACAGATACACTTGTGAACATTTTTTGTTCAATGTTAGAATTATTTGTTGAATTCTAGAATATAATTTATTTACTTATTTTGTTACCTACTAACTTGTTTTCTATGTCCTGTTTCATTTACTGTATATGTTATTTGTATTATTTTTCCTGATGAAGATGTACGTTGAGTACGTCAAGACGTCGATTATTAATAAAAATTAATACAGAACTAAATCCTAAAGCCGTTTTATTTGTATATAGATATAATTCTGTATTTTTCAAATAAGTCAAAAATAATGTTAAATTAAAAATTGAAATATACATGGTAAATTTTCGGTAACTAGTTTATTATCTTTTTCAACATATTTTATTATACTAGTTATTTTATGCATAACTGAATTATTTATCTAATATTGATTCATTTTAATATTAGAAAATTTTATACATTTGGCAAATATATATTAATACCTAACTGTCAAAGTACCGCATTTAGTAAATAAAAATTTATAATGATAAATTGAAAATAAATTCTAGAAAATTCTCGAAACTTAGGAATTTCCAATAGGGAAACCTCAATATATTTTGCAGTAAATTTCGTTGCA
Source organism: Clivina fossor (assembly GCA_963966155.1). Classification (NCBI taxonomy): domain Eukaryota; kingdom Metazoa; phylum Arthropoda; class Insecta; order Coleoptera; family Carabidae; genus Clivina; species Clivina fossor. The sequence goes on along the minus strand of OZ014562.1, from coordinate 14,121,385 downwards.
GTTAATTCAATAACTGTCAGTTCTTTATGACAAAATACAAAATAAGAAACATAAGAACGTGGAAAAGAAAACCAAGAAATATTTGTCGTTTTCAATTTAAATAAATGTGATGAAAATTTGTTATTCCACGCGCATTCAAATTGAATGAAATATAAAATACATTATTGGACTGTATTGGCTTAGTTTTTATTCAAACTGTGAAATTTAATGAATTTTTTTGAAGCAATTTTTACAATTGGTATACATATTTAATTTATGGTGAATAGCCACATTAAAATATTTAAAATAATTTTTTTACAAGTATCTAAAAAATATTTTATAAATATTTGCTAGCTAAAGAGACGATACACTTATGAACATTTTTGTTCAAAGTTATTATTATTAAAATAATAAAAAGGCAAACTTTAAGTTTTCCACCGTGTTATCATATTTAATAAGTATTTATAAATTAAAAAAAAATATTACTTTACTTTAGTTAAAATTAATTATTAATCAATACATTTAATAACTTATTCTAAAATCTCAATTTATTTATTGTTTGTTTAATATATTCTAAACAAAACTTGTTTCGTATATATTAATATTCACGATGTGAAATGTCACATTTTCAATATTCTAAAAATTTTCACGTCTCGATTTAAAATCGTAGCTTTTTGGATAAAGCTTCAACAGCGATTTGTCGATGGTCGATACATCACATTGAAGCAGTGCTTTAAGCTCTGTGCTATGCTTTCAAAGTTTAAAACTAACATCAAATTTATTCCGGACCAGTTGAAAAACTTTTTCCAAGTGCTAAAGATTTTTACGACGACTTTAGCAGCTCGGATTTAGAAAAGGATTTTAAAGAATTGTTGATAATATGGTGTAGGTTTTTGTTTTGTATACTATTTCAATTGCGGAACAATTCAATTATTTACAAATTGTTTTCTTGAATGTAAAAATACCTTATATATTTATTATAAAGTTATATAGGTACATATTTTATTTAAAAATCGACGTGTCAATTTTTATCATCAGGAAAAAAATAAGCAAATGATATAAATAATAAACAAAAAAAAACACAGAATCAAGTTACTAAGTAACAATATACAAGTAACAAGGTAATTACAAAATTTATAAATTATTAATTAAAGAGAGCCAAATTTTATTTAAATGACTGTGAAGGCATGAGTGTTATCTAAAAAACAACCTTTTCATAAACAAACTTTTTAGAAATAATTTAAAGATATAAATAAAATGATATTTTAAAATATAACTTATTTTGCTGTAACACTACTTCAAAAGTAATTACCAAAGTATCTTTGTCATAAACAGAATCATTAGTAACGTATCAATAAAAATCTATTTTTATATCTATATTGCATCAATTCTTCTCAAAACTCTTCATTTTTCAGCTTAGATTGATCCGTCTTAGAACGAATCAAAAGACTCAGAAAGAATTCCAACACAAGAAATCCTAAAAAGCATTCTTTTTATCACTATTACATTCCTAACCCTTCAATCCAAAGCATTGCACTAATTTATAAAGTCGCCAATTTTTTCTGCCAAATTGATTCAATTGTTTGTCTGAAAAGGTCACGATAGTCTGTCAAAAACGTAATATCATCCTTAGTAGGCTTTGACCAAATGACAAATTCGTACTATTTATTATCTAGCATCTATTCCTCGTTCGGGGGAGCTGAATGTTCTTCTATCTCATTTGCTCTTATTGATGTTTATGTCCGCACCGATTTGAAATGGTATCTATCTTTCTCACTCGCCACACGATCAAATTTACGATAGTTCGGATTTCATTTGTTGAGCGGAATGTTGCAATATTTCAGTTTTATTTTCAGGAAGTTCACATGATATACAATTTAATTTTTTTCTAGAATTTGATATTGTGTTCCGAGAAATTGGTAATTATATTAAATAAAGTTTTGTAATAGATTGTAACTCCATATTTTGTTAGCACAAACATATATCTTACATACATAAACAATTACGCCATGGACGCAAAGTTGTGGCACAAACTCTTTCTATTTACGCAGAAATTAGTTTAAGCCAAACATTTCTATTCAAACAAGCAAGTTTTGCGTCATCTATATTTAACAATTATATTTAAAACTAAATTGAGCATGCGCTATAAAGAAATTTAAAACTAATTTTTTATTATTATTATTATTATTACGTAAATAAATTACTACAGTTAATTAGTTAATTTGTATATTAATAAGTTATAATTTATTTGATGACGCAGTTATCATTTTTATAAAGCTGTAAAACTTTTATGGTTTTTGTATATAAATTTATAAACTTTGTACTCGTATTTTTTAAATTATTTTATAGCAAAATTAATCTTTGAGTTATTTATTTGATTGAAATTAAAACTTATTTTTAGAAAATGTCAAAACTTTTAAATGTCATACGAATACATGCTGAAATTAATGTAGCAGGACAGTGTTGGGCCATGTGGTTGTTGTAACTCTGATACATATTTCTGTATGACAGATTTATATATCAAGGTTCATGGCAAACCATTTGTTACTTTCAACTATTTTTTGGACATATTTTGACGTATTTTAGATTTTTTGTTGTAACTTTCGTAGAAGTCACAATGTGGTTTGTCTATTTTAGTAAAATTTGTGTTTTGTTCGCTTTACATCTTCCAATCTACATTCTTCTTTGTTTTAGTTAAATCAGTCTACGTTTGTCAGTCTACGTACGCCTTCGCTTTAGTTAAGTCCGCTTTTGACATTTGTATAAGTTGGCTTTTGTTTAGTAAAACAAAATTAAGTTTTATTTCACGCTTAGAGTACCAGAGGTCTCTTGTTCACTTTATTTTACTTAATTCGATTATTTGTTTTTTATATTTTATTAATTTAATTTAATTTAGTTTTTTTACATCGCTTAAATTTTGTATTAGTAATTTATATGTCTCTTTGTGTATTTTTGTTACATATTCAACAGTATCATGGAAATATACATTTATTTTCAACAATTTTTAATAAGCATAAACTTTTTGTAGTTTTAATATTTTACATGGGACAATAAATAAATCCTGACATTTAAATATATCTCTCAATTTAATTTATTTTACTATTTGTCATTATCTATATAAAATACATAAAAATAAAGTACAAAATTTTATAATGTTATATGTATTTCCTTTAATATTAATTCTGCAATAAGGCTATATGTTTCCTGCAAGTAGAAAATTAATAGCAGGAACGCAGATTCATATAACAAAACAAATAAAGAAAGCAATATTGTGAGTGACATTTCAAAGACACAGTAACAGAGATTATTTGCTGGGGGGGAGTTATTTCTCTATTCCAGCTATCCCGTATAGTAGTAATTCCCGGTGTGAGTAGAACGCCTCCGTGTTGTCTTGTAGCGTGTGTGATTGCAGTGAGCAATTTTACCAACCTGAGACATTTACCTGCAACGTGGGACCGGATGTGACGTTTATATTCCTAATAGAATGCTTATATGTTGCACTTAGTTTTTTCATTTAGTTTATGCACTGTCTTAAGTAAATTATAAAAGACAATATTATAATAAAATGAATTTTTGTTGTATAACTAAGGTATCTATGTAACAATAATATTTTTATATAAAAAAAGAAATAAAAAACTAAAATAATTCATATTTGTTTGTTTTCAAAACTAAATTGAAATTTATATGTTACGATATAAAAATCTATTTATTTTTAATCAAAAATCATATATACTTACAAAAAATAAACATTTAATCATTCCAATATCTCTAACATATGGTTAATGCTTGTCAATCTACCACACCTCAACAATATACTATTTCGTTACAGTAATTATTTGAAATTCAATTTTAATTAAAACATTTCTAATATGATAAAAAAAGCGCTATTTTACAGATGAAGATTTTAAAAACTGTTGCTGACAAGTAACAATAAACAAAAAAAAACAATTATTAACCACAACCTGGAAAACATACATAAAAATCTAATCAAATATCTAATCACAGTCGGAATCAAACTCAGCACCATCAATGGACGAAAACAGAAAAGCAAGGAAAACAATAAAAACTCCATCTAAGATTTTTCCCAATTCTATCGACTGTCTTCCTCCCCCCAAAAAAAAACACGTGACCTAATTGTGTTGACTGTGCTGCCACCTAGATCCCAGTTGACCGTTTCTCGTACTAGCATCGTGTCGTTTAAATCGTATCTGTGCTTTAGTTTGGCCTCAACTCATGTTACCTGAACGGTGTCTCTAGTCATGCTTAAAGTACAAGGTAACGTTCAATTGCCTGAAATGTCTGTCTCGAGTTTTCAGGAATGTATGTTTGTCCATTGAACGAGGGCGACGACAGAATGACAAAGCGTTCTGTGTGTATTGTATTAATGTAACGCGGGGCTAGGTCGTGTTATTGAGAACAGCCCCCATCGAAATGGATATATGGAAATGGAGAGTGATTGTTGTAATGATACATTGGATTTTCAATGGAAATGCTGGGAATAGTGTTTGATATCTAGATGGAATGCTGGAGTAATAAATGGAGTATAGAATGTATTTGTGTAACTGGAGAAATGAATTTTGTAGAATTTAGTCGTTGGAAAAAAAAATTGTAATAGTTCAAATATAAGAAACAGATATTCGACAAGTGATACGATACATCTAAAAAAAAATAATTAAAAAAATTAAAATAATAAAAAAATTAGTATTACATTTGTTATTAAAATTATTTTATTTATAATTACAAAATTATATTACTTTTACCTAAAATTTATGTAAACCATCATTTTGCTGAAATAATATGTAATTTTTTTATATAGCTTTTATGTAAAATGGCAACTTTTTTAAAGTATATGTACCTATGTATATTTTTTTAAATGAAATTATCGATAAAATGTACAATTTTATCAATTTTATTTGGCATGAATAATTTGATTTAACATATTCAATTTTTGTTTGCAAGCAACAAAGCTATATTGAAACTTATATAAGCTTCAAAATAGACTAAATACACACACAGGCCAATTGCCCGTGCAGAGAGAGAAAGTTGGAAAGAAATCCGAGTTTATTTGAACATTTATGGAAGGATTTTTCCGTTTTGCATATATGAAAAGGACATGAACACAAACACGTAATCCTTATTTATGTTCTACAGATTTCGATTTCGGTTCTAATACGAAACTTTACGAATGTATAAATGGTCACGACAAAAAAAGGGTTCACTCCAATATTTTTTGTCCAAGTTTTTATTTCCTATTCTGACTTTGTTGGTTTATACCAGTATATATGAAGCATTTTAAATTGAAATATTAAAGATGACAACTGCTTAGTTTATCATCTAGCAAATATTTTAACAATTTTGTTTTCTATTTTAATAAAATACTCATAATACATAAAAGATTAATTCTCATTTAATAGTTTCGTTAATATATTTAAGCAATTATATATTTTACAGTATTAACAAATAATATTTTTCCTTAAGGTTTAATACATCCGAATATCAAGGGACAAAATTGTTTCCAAACAATTGTGAAAATCTAAATAGAATAAGACTATAAGACTAATATATTTAAGCAGATTAAGTTATTCATTTAACAAATCTCTACTAAATTACTAAATATTGTTAGATATTTTCAATGATATAACAATTGGTATTCCGTATAAGCCCAATTTGAAAATTTATAGCTACATATTAATGGAATATTGTAACTAAATTAACTAAATTTTACTTATTACAATACTATCTTTACATACAAATAATCTTATCTAATTTATTATAGCTACATTATTGTAAAGAATCTATTCTAGATATTTATCATTTAATTTTATATATTTCATAAAACTATTTACAGTATCATTTTAAATTAACAATTTTCAAAGTTTTAACTTTAAATTACTAACCAGTTATCTGAGAAAATATCATATTACTGCAAAAAGTACAAACCTTTTTTTCTTCCAATTCTTAATTTAAGTAATTTTTATGTATTACTTATAACATCATTAGTATATATATTTTGTCTAATAAACTATTTCTCATTTTTGATAAAAAAAAAAACAAAATACAGAATAAAGTAATAATCAATGTTGGGACAGATAAAGAAAAAATAATCTAGATAAAGATAAGATACATTATTAATTATTATCTAGATTTGACAATAGATATCAGAACAAAAGTTTATCTAGATAATATATAACTAATTAGATAATTGGTGTTAGTTTTTTTTTATTTATTTTCAAAATTTATGCATATATTATTAAAGATAATGTATCATTATATATTAAAATTTTATGTGATATTCTGAATTCAATAATAATTATGTACTAAATTGATTAATTTTTAAATTAAAAATAATTATGAATACATTAGCAGACACAATATTATGACAAGAGAAAAAAACAGCAACTTTATCTAGACAACTTATATAATAGATTATAAAAAATTGTCTAGATTAGATAATAGATATTAAATTTGTCTCATTAAGATAAAAGATAACAATTTTTATCTAGATAAATCCCAACACTGGTAATACTTGTAATATAGTGCTTGATAGTTTGTTTACCCAACAATGATTAAAATTAGACATCAAATGAAAAATTATACGTAAGATATATTGAAAACAAAAAATATAAATTTGCTTTTTTTAAGATTAGACTCTAATAGCACAATTAATTTCAAAACTTTACTAAACATTATTACTATCTTAGAGAACATTTAAGCAATTGCCAAAATATTGAAATCCATTTTTAACGATTCAAGTTATCACCTTTCTAAACAGTCCAATTTCATTGTCCTTTCAAAGTAATAATTCTATAGGGTTTAAGGACAAGAATGAAAGTGCCCTTGACCTCGTTAGTCATCTGTTTTCATTGCGTGTATCGTTCTTATCGGCACAATCAAAAGGATAACAAACACCGGGCCTGCTTTCGAACTGTGAGTTTGGTTGCGCTCGCCCGCAGGGTTAAACAGCATAAATCACTTGTACTCGAAACATTAGTTATGCGGTACCGGAGTTGTGCCTGCCCGCCGGCTATCCTGATACACAAGCCGGACACTTAATAGGTGGTAATATCTGCCAGATATACATGCTAATTTAACTTCCCGATTGCATTCTGGTGTATTTGTTTTTTCCATGATGGAAAAATGAAATTGCAATCTGCGATTTGTTTGGTAGCTTGATCAGATTTTAATCGTTTTTTTTTTTTTCTATAACGAATAATATGCAAAACAGAGTTGTTTAAATGAAAGTGTAGAGTTTTTGATTATTTTCTAATTTTGCGAATTGAATTTTTAATTTACAGTGTTTGTGCTTCATTAAAAATAAATATTATAAAATATTTTTTAAACTTTTAGTAACATTTTGAAGATACACAAACCAGAGATGAAATAATAGTATTTTTACATTATGTTATATAACGTTATAAAAATATTACCAAATGAATTTTAATATGTAAAATACGAGTATAAACAAAATATATCTTTCTCTCAAAAGAAAACTTTTTTACGAAACGTTATCGGTTATTGTAACATTATTAAAATATCGTTAAGTTATTGTATTAGAAATTATAGTTTTATAATTATTATAACGTTATTAAGTATTGTTACATTACGTTTTTCATCTCTGATACAAACATGTCTATCTGAACAGTAAAAAATCTTTTAGAACTAATTTTATTAAAACAAAAAACTTTAAGTTGAAGTTCCGTAAATTATATGTTAAAATTGTTGAAATTGAAATAACTGATACAAAATCAGTTTTTTCGAGATGAGAATGAGCGCTGAGTTTCTTCGAAACGTTGATTATAAATAAATTTCAATACAGAACTTGAGCCTAGAGCAGTTTTATTTTATAATTTTTAAATAAAAGCACAATGTTTTGGTTTGTTACCAAAATAAATTACAGATTATTAACTTGTAGATATATTAGTGCTCATATATTTTCCTAAATTGTTGTGGTTATCAAGGTACCATATAATCATTTTTTGATAATAAAAATTTATTGCTTAACATTATCAAAAGACCGCATCGAAATTGGGATAATTCCCTGCAGTCGTAAGGATAGGCATATGAAGGACTTTCAGTTGGGCAATTTTCTATCTGTACCTGTTTTTATTGTCAAGTTTAAATTATTATACGAGCATCAACGTTGTGACACTATCAAATAATGATTTTTATATTTTCAACAATATAACATGTTCATTCCAATTAAAATCTTCATCCTTAACATAACTAAACAACCTTAACCTAACCTAACTTACCATAAGCCAACCCGGAGAGTTAGCTTATGCAACGTTTTTGGTACCAAAAACAAATATTTATTTATAGTAAGTGGAATGAAAAATCACTGTTTTAACAATATATCTAGGTAATTAACCGCATTCTTTTTATTTATCGCTTGTTGTTGTAGATACACAAAAATTAAAATTGTTAATATCTAGCAATTTACGTCCCTTCTCACTGATTATGCGATTTATTTCCATGATCAGTAAAAGTTATTAAAAGAATACTAAACCCTAACTCAGGTAAACCCGATATCTACACTGTAAGAGAATAAAATGCCCAACCGGAATACCCAGATTAAGGGACCCTTTACCGAATGCCCAACTCGACTGCACCGTATCAAAATTATATAAAATTACAATAATTACATTAAAAAAAAAAAATTTGATATTAAGGTTACTTAAAAATGACAATATACTGCAAATTGTTTTTTATATACTAATTATTTAAAAAAACACATACAAATTTTCATTATATAAAAACAATCAAATTTTTAATTAACAATATTATGTTTCTTTACAGCAATTAATTAATATTAAAGTAAAAAAATTCTCGTAAAATATCTACTTTAATTTCGGAAATAATAAACAGGTTTTTCTTTCTTTTTTTAAAGTACTCATTTGAGACTCATTAAAATGTTCTTCATATTCTTAACAAAACATTTCATAAAAATATTTTACTGTACATTTAAATTGTAAATTACTTTAAACATTTTTTAATATTTTGGGAAATAAAAATTTAATAATTTTACTTTCTTAAAAAACAATTAAAATCCTTCTTAATCTTACTCCAACCCAACCCCAAAAAAAAGTAATGGAATTTAATTTAAAACATGTAAATAAAAATTAAAAATATTGTATAATAATAAACGTTTTTATTGGAACGAAATATGAAGAATAATTTAAAAAAATATATCTGCTATAAAAAAATCTAGGCTTGAATATCTCACAAAATGTTCACAGTTTTATCAGCATTCTACAAACAAAAGTGAAATAAAAAATCTTTCTTTTTGTTAGGTAATAAGAAAAATGTATACTATATATCTGACTTGTAGCCAAATGTCGTACTTTTTTACGAGTTTTATTTTTCTGTTCGTTTATTCTTTTACCACAATTTTATTTGGTTCCCTCTTTTCTTGATCCATTAGCAAGCAAAAGAAAAAACGACACAAAAACAAAATAACGTGTTTAACTAGGATTATATTGTAAAACAGCAGCAGTAAATACTGCAAAATAAGAAAACGACGCTGTGAGCATTGTGATACTTTTTTTAGAAAATGAAATAGGTTTTCCGAAAATCATGTGAACGTAATTGTAATATAGTAAAAAAAATTTCAGAACTCATTATATTGAAATAAAATGGTTTTAAGTTGTAGTTCTGAATTAATATTTATTAATAATCGACGTTTCGACGTACTCGACGTACATCTCCTTCTATTTATTTACTGTAAATGAAGATGTACGTTAATAGCCGTTTTATCCTAATTTACATATTTATAAAATATTTTAAACAATAATATATATTTTCTAGAAAAATGTAGAAGATTTTTAAATATAAATCAGATTATTAAGTGTGTAAGTAAAACAAAAACATAGACGTATTGTTTATAAATTAAAATAATACGATCTAATAGCTTTATCAGCTAAAATTGTTTTCATAACCTAAAATATTATATTTTTTGTAGACGTAACGTGTTGAACACGATAAACGAAAGTCTAAACTTTTTGCAAAAAAGAGTAATTAGTGTTAAAAACTAAACAAAACATTAATTTGCATGTGTTAATTCCATTAACCTTTTAAACTACAATTTTATATTATTAAATGATTAAAGGTTGATTTTATTTTTAATCAAAAACTAACTTTTTTTTCTCTCACGTAAATTATGCGATTTGAGCGTGCTAATGTTTTTGACCTCCAAAAATCTTTACACTAATTTACCGATAACTTATCGAGAACCAATCTGACGCAGGTCCTTCGAAAGGTAAAATAATATACAATCAAAATTATACATAATCTATAAATGTTTATTTGATCTAATATGTACATCTAATTAAATATAATTAATCAAATTAATTTTTTACTTAACAAATTTTTAGACAACCGAAAACAATTAATCAAAAATACAAATGCTGTTAAGTAAATATAAATTTAGAAATATGTAAAATTTACTGGTTTATAAAAATTTTACTCATGAAAATTCATAATTCGTTTCCAAACATGAAAATTTTAAAAATCTACACTTTTTACATTTAAAAACGACAGTTATTTTTGTTTTAATGTCTTTTAAACTGGAAACGTTAATGTTATGAATATTTAAAAATTGTCGAAAAAATGTTTCTGTATGAGAAACAGTGATTATGTGACAATGTTGTATGAATATTTACTGATATATTAACAAAAAATTACCATTTTTTTTCATTCACTGTTTGCACTGTATTACATGTATTTCATATTTTTTCTCCTTATTTTTTAATAACAATTTACGACTCGAATAAAATTTATTTAAATTAGTACTAATTCTTTTATATATATATATATATATATATATATATATATATATATATATATAGGGTGTTCGTTCGCTTGGTTGATATAGGGCAATAACATGGGATTTCGATAATATGCAGAATACTTCTTTCTGAAGTAAAATTCGGAGAAATACCTGAAATACTTTTCGATAGGGAATAAAAAGTTATATAATCTGGTTTTAGTTTTAGTTTGCTAGCATGTGTCGTTTGAGCGCTAGAATTTTTTTTAAATGTTTTTTAGAATTTTCAATAATTTTTCCTGCTAAATCAGTATGAGTTAGAGAAAAAAGTTACTTAGCTATTATGTAGCTAATTTTTTTCTCTATTTTACTGAATTTTTTCAGAATTTTTTTAAACAAGTTTTGAAAAAAGTTATATTTGAAAAAAATTTGAAATATAACTTTTTTTAAAATTTGCTCAAAAAAATCTGAAAAAATTTAGTAAAATAGAGAAAAAAATTAGCTACTTAATAGCTAAGTAACTTTTTTCTCTAACTCTTACTGATTTAGCAGGAAAAATTATTGAAAATTCTAAACAACATTTTAAAAAAATTCTAGCGCCCAAACGGCACATGCTAGCAAACTAAAACTAATACCAAATTATATAACTTTTTATTCCCTATCGAAAAGTATTCCAGGTATTTCTCCGAATTTTACTTCAGAAAGAAGTATTCTGCATATTATCGAAATCCCATGTTATTGCCCTATATCAACCAAGCGAACGAACACCCTGTATATATACACCCTATATATATATATATATATATATAACAATTAATAGTGGGAAGGCAGCCAAGGATGTGAGTGAATAATTAAAAACTCATTTTTAATATATGACGAGCTTTCGACAAATTTTTTGTCTTTCTCAAGTCGTTAATATTTAGAGTTCTTTCGTCAAAACATATTAAAAAGTACAACATGTACAATACAATGCAAGAGAATAATAAAATTAGCACAACTTTCAACGGATTTTTGAAATACAAAACAATGTACGATATAATATTGTGCAACTAAAAAACGATTCAAAACTAATAATAATTATTGGTAACACCGGTGCTCATTGAAAAATATTTGATAAACAAGTATATTTTTCAATGAGCAGCGGTGTTACCAATAATTATTATTAGTTTTGAATCGTTTTTTAGTTGCACAATATTATATCGTACATTGTTTTGTATTTCAAAAATCCGTTGAAAGTTGTGCTAATTTTATTATTCTCTTGCATTGTATTGTACATGTTGTACTTTTTAATATGTTTTGACGAAAGAACTCTAAATATTAACGACTTGAGAAAGACAAAAAATTTGTCGAAAGCTCGTCATATATTAAAAATGAGTTTTTAATTATTCACTCACATCCTTGGCTGCTTTCCCACTATTAATTGTTACATCATAGTATTTCCAGCCACTACCATTTACTTATTATATATATATATATATATATATTGTAACAATTTTATTGTTACTGGCTAATAAATTGCATTGAATTCAAACTCAAACTTCGCGCGAACTATCTTTTTCCGGCTCCTAACCTGTCTTGGCCAAGCTGACGCGCTGACTGAGTCATTCTGTTCCCGGTCGTGCGAGAGTCCACATCGTAGTAACTGCAATTTTTGGTAATATTTTTTTCTGCTTTTATCTCAATCATCCGATTTAAATTTTTGAAAGTAGTGTTAAATTATGGTATATTATTATCTCGGCTATCGTTTAGAATCATTATTTTTTATAAATTTCTGTTAATTTAAATTTTTTTGCTTTCAATTAAGAACACGTGTTCGACGATTTTTTTTTTGGCGTAGTGGCTTTTGTACGGCCCGGAATAGAATCATCCTTTCGTGGTTCAGGATTATAGTATATGTTAATTAATTTAGTTCTTTTGTTTGTTTGTTTTTTGAACCATATAGCTATTCCTTTCCATTGGACCTGGGTCCTTCAATTTTGTTTTAACTACCCCAGTTTTGTTTTCTCTTTAGATTCGTAATACTCTGTTTAGATTGGTGTCTTTGGGGCACCCTTGGGTTCTTAAATTTATAATGGTTGGCCTTGCTTAGTGCGGTCAAACATATCATTTTGTGCGGTGTGGAGTCATTCCTTTTTGTGTGAAGGAGCTTGTGGCCGAACTTCGCTGTTGGCGCAGCGCTAGTTGAAATCTCGTCATTTCTTATTAATTTGTATTTATTGTAGTTGATGTTCGAGTATTTAGATTGTTGAAGCCAGCTTTCTTGTTGTCGATTTTTTGCTGTTGGCTTCAATCTAAAAAATTAATAAGATTCTGCGAAGTTCGAGTTGGAGCATTCCGTGGTAGCATTTTCACACAATAAGAGCAAATGTAAGTAGCATTGGTTTTTGTAACGATTTTTGTATTTATTTGATATCTGCCCTAATGTTAAATTATATTTGGTAATTATTTATTGTTTGATATTGATGAAATTATTAACATTTTGGTATTTAAATTGTATTAATTATTCTGCTCAATTTGTTTTATTTGCGATTTACTATTGTTTCAATTATTGTAATTTTTTTGTATTTGAATTGTACTAAGATTTTTGCTAAATATTTTAAATAGTTTGTGTATGACATTCTCGCTTAGTTACATTATTATTCTGTTCAAGTTAGAAAACATTGTAAGCTCACGAGCAGTGATTTTTATTGGGCAACTTAATTTATATCTTGTGTAAAATTTTGTCAGTCGTAGCAAGGATACTGTTGTTTGTATATGATTTTTCAGGGTTGGTGTAGTTGTTGCTGGAGGATTCAGTTTAGGGCTGTGTCGTTGGGTCGTCGTCTCCAGGTGGAACCAGCCTCAGTCAGTTAAGACAAAGTACGCTGATAAAAATCGATCTATCCGAAACACGGCTCAGGAAAATCGTTCCAGTTCCCAATATTAGGTGACTAGATCACTGAGGATTTAAATCGCTCGTGTCACGAAAATCAGCCCGACCACTTGAGTTTATATTTGTCGTCCACTTGAGCTTATCTTTGTCGTCCACGAGCTGTACCAACTCACAGTCCTGGCTGGATGCCTTCAGCCTTCTACTCCAACAAGAAGAGGACTTAGCTAGGACCTTGCTCGGTAACTTTCATAAGCGTAAGATCTATCAATCATATTTTTGTTGCCCAAAAATCAATTAAACAATTTGTAGTCAATATAATAATTTAAAACTCTGTGAGAAAAATTACTCAACTAAATAAAATTTATTTAAATTCAATTCTGCTGCATCAAATTGAGTTTCATTTCAAAAAAAAAAAAAAAAATAAATACATAATAAATAATTCCATAAACAAAACTGAAACCATTATCCAATAAATTTGTGTTTCCTTGTGTAATTGTCCAAACCTTTGGCCTTCGAGTTTCTGCGATACTTGTAAATTTTTTATATCTCAGTGGCGCCTCTGAAACCCACCCCTATTGCCTACCAAACCAACTGTAGCCGGAGCCGTATGGCGGATTCAGGTAGGAGCCAAAAATAAAATAAATAATAAATAAAATAATACTCAGAAAAACGTCATACATATTTTGGCGCCCAACGTGGGGCTTTTGTTGATTTTCTGATTAGCGTCTTTTGTAATTGATATTTGATATTTTATTTTGGTTATACTTAATCGTGACATACAATTATTCATTAGGTGTGGTAAAAAATCCTATCATTCCTTCCTTAGATTGGTTAATGGTTTTGTTTTGAGTTGTATTGCTTATAAAAATCAGTGCTACTAATTATTCAGTATAGTTGTTATTTATTATTCGATTTTAGTGTATAAGAAAATTATTGTTATATTCTGTTGTAAAACCATTGCTACACACCGTATATTTTCTTGTATTAATATTATATTTTTCTGTTATTATGGCCAATTTACCGTTCGGTCTTGAGCATCTTTCCGATGAGGAAATTATATATGAATTGTCTATCCGGAATGCGGATAACACTGGTACGATCGCAGATTTGAGGACAGTCTTGACGGGGTTATTGCAGTTGGAGTTGGAGGGTGCCTCGCTTGTTCAAACCGCTTTATGTTTGCCTGCTGAATTGGATGCACGGTGCTGTAAATCTAAGTTGCATGATCTTTTGGGTATGATACACACTTTTGCTTATTTATCGGGTGCTGAACAACGCCAACTTGATGAGAAATCGGCTGCTCGTATTGCGTATTTACATTCGAGAATTTTAAGAATTAATATTGATTGTCAGCGCGAACTCATCTCGTTGTTGTCGGTTGTTAAGCAACTGCACGTGAAAAATAAAGAGTCACTTGAAACTACTCCAAATTTGATAAATTTGAATGTTGCAACTGACTCTGAGTTGAGTAACAATACCGCTAATCCCGCCTCTATCCATCCTTCCTCAGACGGATTTTCCACGCTTATAAATCGCCTGAATTTTGATAGTACAGTAAACAGTAATACGTTTCCGAATCGTTCGGGACAAGTTTCACATTCATACTCCGAATCTTCGCCTGCGCGACCGGCTGTTACCTTCCGTGAAATAACGCCATGTGAACGAACACCCGCTTATCAGTCCGATAATTCTAACATCATTCCAAAATGGAACATTACTTTTAACGGTTCTTCCGGGATCAATCAGTTTTTGGAGCGCATTCTTGAAGCTGCTCATGCTCATAACGTTTCTCCGGACACACTGTTTCGACAAGCGACTTTATTATTTACTGGTGACGCGTTAGTCTGGTTTCGCATGATTCGTTCTACTGTAAATACTTGGTCTGAGTTAGTATCGCGTTTGAGACAAACATTCCTGCCTGCTAACTACGAATTATCTCTTTGGGACGAAATCCGTCAACGAACGCAAGGTTCCAATGAACGCGTTGAAATTTATATCGCGGTTATGGAGAATTTATTCTCTCGGTTACCTACTTTACCGCCTGAGAACACTCGCGTTATTACTATTCAAAAGAACTTGCTTCCGCACTTTCAACGGTTATGCGCGCTGCAATCTATTAGCTCGCTATCGGATTTAATTAATAGTTGTAAACGGATTGAGGATTCCGAATGTAACGTATCGTCATTAAAAGCTCCCCCAACTCGCAATCCATTATTATTGGAACCTGATCTCGCGTATCAACGTCCTGCTAAACCACAAGTTTCAATCGTCAATTCACCTACTCCGGAAACCAGGTCATGCTGGAATTGTCATGCTGTCGGTCACTTGTCCTTGTCATGTACAAAGCCGAAAAATATTTTCTGTTATGGTTGTGGACGAAAGAACGTTACGCGCCCTAAATGCCGTGTTTGTAATCAGTCAAATCTGTCAAAAAACGAGTGCGCTGTTTCCGACGCGTCAGCCCTCGAAAACATGCCCCGTTCCGAGCTGACAAACGCGAATGGACTGCCTGGTTAAACACTATCTTTGAATTTTGTCGTACACCTGACGTTTCTCCGGTTTTTAATGAAACTTATGGTGATAATCGTCCCTTTATCTCTGTTATGTTGCGTAATAAATGTGTTACTGCGCTGCTCGATTCCGGCGCGAATATTTCTATCATTGGCGGTCGTGGCCTGTCTCTTTTAGGCAATGTTACTTTTACTTCGTCGCGTTCTGCTATTACTACCGCGGATGGCCAGTTACAAGCCACTCTAGGAAATGTAACTTTACCGATTACGGTTAATGACGTGACTAAGAAGTGTGCCTTTACGGTGGTACCGTCTATTCGGCATCCTCTGATACTGGGTATGGATTTTTGTCGTGCCTTCGGTCTGTCGTTAAAATTTTCGAATAACTCGTGGTCGGCTGCTTCCGAAATTGCTACGTGCCGAGGCGTGTCTAGTTATGATGATCTTAATGCCACACAACGTTGTTCTTTAAACTCCGTGATATCTGATTTCGAATCTCTCAATACAAGCGGTTTGGGTAAAACTCACTTAGTTGAGCATATCATTGATACCGGTGACGCTTTACCAGTTAAGCAACGCCAATATCCGTTGTCCGAAGTAGTTCGTGAACACTTGAATGTCGAACTTAACGATATGTTAAAATCGGGAGTAATTCGTCCTTCTTTTAGTCCTTGGTCATCACCCATATTGATGGTAAAGAAATCGTCGGGTGAATACCGCTTTTGTTTTGATGGTCGCAAATTAAATGCTGTCACAAAAAAAGATTCTTACCCCCTGCCGCGAGTCGATTATATACTCAATCAATTGCGTAGTGCTAGATATCTCACCTCTATCGACTTGAAGAGCGCGTTTTGGCAAGTTCCTCTTTCCCCTACCTCCTGCGAAAAAACCGCGTTTTCGGTGCCTGGCCGCGGACTGTTTGAATTCGTTCGTATGCCCTTCGGTTTGTGTAATGCGCCTCAGACACTTCAACGTTTAATGGATCGTATTATTGGTCCTGAATTAGAACCTGAAGTTTTTGTATATTTAGATGATCTTATTATTGTTTCGTCGTCTTTTGATGATCATGTAGATACTTTGAAAGATGTTTACCGTCGCTTAAAGACGGCTGGTCTGTCGATAAATCGCGAAAAATGTAAATTTTGCTGTCATTCATTAAATTATCTCGGCTTTGTGATCGATCAGTTCGGCCTGCGTACTAACCCGGATAAAGTCAGCGCCATCGCTAACTTTCCGCGTCCTACTAACGTAACGGAGATTAAACGGTTTCTCGGACTATGTTCGTGGTATAGGCGTTTTGTTCCTAATTTTGCCTCTATTTCTGCACCTATCTCGGAGCTTACGAAAGGTAGAAAGAAAAAGATGCCAGTCTCCTGGACTCCTGCTGCGGTTTCCGCTTTTGAGAAATTAAAATCTGCTCTAACCACCACGCCTATTCTCGTTAGTCCTGATTACTCTCGGCCGGTACGCCCTTTCCGAATATATACGGACGCTTCTAACTTCGGTATCGGCGCCGTGTTGACGCAAGAGGATACCGATGGCGTCGAACATGCCATATCCTTTATCAGTCGTACGTTGAATCGCTCCGAACGAAATTATTCTGTAACCGAACGTGAATGTTTAGCCGTGGTTTTTGCAATTGATAAGTTTCGGCCATATGTCGAAGGCTTACCGTTCACTGTAGTTACAGACCATCATTCTCTACTTTGGTTGATGCGAATGTCTGAACCTGCCGGGAAGCTTGCTCGGTGGGCCGTTAAACTACAACAATTTGATTTTACGCTCGTTCATCGTCCTGGTAAGGAACATGAACTGCCAGACGCACTTTCGCGCGCTCCTTTAGAAATAGCTGCCGTTGATAAGTTCGAAGATACCAACGATACGTGGTATATTCATATGCGCGAACGTATTCTCGCTACTCCTGAACGGTATCCTGATTGGCGGGTAGAAAATCGAGTTATTTTTAAGCTTGTGTCGCATCACGGGGAAATACCGGTCAATCTCTCTGCGTGGAAACTCGTTGTGCCGCGTTCGGAGGAACAGAATATTGTCCGGCAGCATCATGACGAACCGACTGCTGGTCATTTCGGCATTTTTAAGACCATGCGACGCATCGCGGAGCGTTACTACTGGCCGCGGATGCTCAGTTCTGTCATCCGCTACGTGCGTCGTTGTCGGACCTGCCTTGCGAACAAGGTAGAACAGCTACCCCCTGCCGGCCAAATGGGTAAGGCAAAGCAAATTTACTTTCCGTGGCAAGCCATCTCGATTGACTTGATGGGCCCCCTCCCTCCTACTACCCATCCCCACCGCTATCAATACATCCTCGTGATTTCGGATTGGTTTTCCAAATACATTCTTTTGTTTCCGCTTAAACAGGCCAGCGCGCCCAAAATTTGCGAAATTTTAGAACGCGATGTGTTTCTCTTATTCGGTGTGCCGCAAATTGTGATGGTCGATAACGGTACACAGTTTACGAGTGCTGTTTTTACAGAATGTATGGCAAAATATCAAGTGCCGAAGGTTTGGTATAATGCAAAATACCACCCTCAAGTCAACTTCGTTGAACGATCTAACCGCGTAATTAAGACGGCTCTCCGATCCTATCTTTCCAACAACCATCGGGAATGGGATAAGCACCTTCCGGCCATCGCTCAAGCCATTCGTACCTCCGTACATGAGGTTACCGGTTTTGCGCCTGCTTTTTTAATGTTCGGACGTCATGTACCGACTTCGGGTAAATTTTATGATAAGCTGCCGGATAATATCTGTTCTAGCGAGCCGTTGGAGTATGCAAATCGGTTGCAGTCTCTGTCCGACGTTTTCAAAACGACTCAAGACCGAATTCATCGCGCCTACGAACGAAATGCGCGGTACTATAATGCTCGTCGTCGAAATCTAGAGTTTAACGTCGGTGACGTGGTTTGGAAGAAGAATTACGTTCTGTCGGATGGTGCTCGTCACTTTTCTTCTAAGCTTGCGCCGCGTTATACCGAATGTCAGGTTACTACCAAGATCTCTCCTTTAACCTACCGGTTATCGGATTCGCTCGGTGTCGATATCGGCGTTTGGCACGTAAAAGACCTAAAGGCCTCACCTGTTGACTTAGAGGATGTTGAATAGACGTTTCATCCGTGTGTTTCTTTTCTTCGCGCCTTACCCTTATCTTCGCGATTACGTAACTATTATTTTTTTTTTTTTTTGGAGGAAACGGGGACGTAACAATTTTATTGTTACTGGCTAATAAATTGCATTGAATTCAAACTCAAACTTCGCGCGAACTATCTTTTTCCGGCTCCTAACCTGTCTTGGCCAAGCTGACGCGCTGACTGAGTCATTCTGTTCCCGGTCGTGCGAGAGTCCACATCGTAGTAACTGCAATTTTTGGTAATATTTTTTTCTGCTTTTATCTCAATCATCCGATTTAAATTTTTGAAAGTAGTGTTAAATTATGGTATATTATTATCTCGGCTATCGTTTAGAATCATTATTTTTTATAAATTTCTGTTAATTTAAATTTTTTTGCTTTCAATTAAGAACACGTGTTCGACGATTTTTTTTTTGGCGTAGTGGCTTTTGTACGGCCCGGAATAGAATCATCCTTTCGTGGTTCAGGATTATAGTATATGTTAATTAATTTAGTTCTTTTGTTTGTTTGTTTTTTGAACCATATAGCTATTCCTTTCCATTGGACCTGGGTCCTTCAATTTTGTTTTAACTACCCCAGTTTTGTTTTCTCTTTAGATTCGTAATACTCTGTTTAGATTGGTGTCTTTGGGGCACCCTTGGGTTCTTAAATTTATAATGGTTGGCCTTGCTTAGTGCGGTCAAACATATCATTTTGTGCGGTGTGGAGTCATTCCTTTTTGTGTGAAGGAGCTTGTGGCCGAACTTCGCTGTTGGCGCAGCGCTAGTTGAAATCTCGTCATTTCTTATTAATTTGTATTTATTGTAGTTGATGTTCGAGTATTTAGATTGTTGAAGCCAGCTTTCTTGTTGTCGATTTTTTGCTGTTGGCTTCAATCTAAAAAATTAATAAGATTCTGCGAAGTTCGAGTTGGAGCATTCCGTGGTAGCATTTTCACACAATAAGAGCAAATGTAAGTAGCATTGGTTTTTGTAACGATTTTTGTATTTATTTGATATCTGCCCTAATGTTAAATTATATTTGGTAATTATTTATTGTTTGATATTGATGAAATTATTAACATTTTGGTATTTAAATTGTATTAATTATTCTGCTCAATTTGTTTTATTTGCGATTTACTATTGTTTCAATTATTGTAATTTTTTTGTATTTGAATTGTACTAAGATTTTTGCTAAATATTTTAAATAGTTTGTGTATGACATTCTCGCTTAGTTACATTATTATTCTGTTCAAGTTAGAAAACATTGTAAGCTCACGAGCAGTGATTTTTATTGGGCAACTTAATTTATATCTTGTGTAAAATTTTGTCAGTCGTAGCAAGGATACTGTTGTTTGTATATGATTTTTCAGGGTTGGTGTAGTTGTTGCTGGAGGATTCAGTTTAGGGCTGTGTCGTTGGGTCGTCGTCTCCAGGTGGAACCAGCCTCAGTCAGTTAAGTCAAAGTACGCTGATAAAAATCGATCTATCCGAAACACGGCTCAGGAAAATCGTTCCAGTTCCCAATATTAGGTGACTAGATCACTGAGGATTTAAATCGCTCGTGTCACGAAAATCAGCCCGACCACTTGAGTTTATATTTGTCGTCCACTTGAGCTTATCTTTGTCGTCCACGAGCTGTACCAACTCACAGTCCTGGCTGGATGCCTTCAGCCTTCTACTCCAACAAGAAGAGGACTTAGCTAGGACCTTGCTCGGTAACTTTCATAAGCGTAAGATCTATCAATCATATTTTTGTTGCCCAAAAATCAATTAAACAATTTGTAGTCAATATAATAATTTAAAACTCTGTGAGAAAAATTACTCAACTAAATAAAATTTATTTAAATTCAATTCTGCTGCATCAAATTGAGTTTCATTTCAAAAAAAAAAAAAAAAAATAAATAAATACATAATAAATAATTCCATAAACAAAACTGAAACCATTATCCAATAAATTTGTGTTTCCTTGTGTAATTGTCCAAACCTTTGGCCTTCGAGTTTCTGCGATACTTGTAAATTTTTTATATCTCAGTGGCGCCTCTGAAACCCACCCCTATTGCCTACCAAACCAACTGTAGCCGGAGCCGTATGGCGGATTCAGGTAGGAGCCAAAAATAAAATAAATAATAAATAAAATAATACTCAGAAAAACGTCATAATATATATATATATATATATATAATTAATTTTATATTACTACAAAGTAAAACGTACAACTAATAAATATAGTTAATCCTATCTTTGTACGGAACTAATTAAAATTTATTATTTACAAATGATTAAAATTTTCCAAGAGAATAGTCTGCAAAACAAAGTTAAAAGAGTTGAATTATCAAAATAAATCGTTTGAATAATTTTAATTGCAAGTGATAATAAACTTATTATTTATATAGATTTTATTTAAATTTTATAAATTAAAAAATATAAATATAGTATAGTAAATAATCTTTCAGCATATTACTGGTACCGAAATACTTGTTTCATGATCTTTCATTTAGACATTTTTTCGAAACTGCTTGAGTCTGATTCTAATTAACTAATGTTTGACCTTGCGGCATTTTTTTGATTTTTAACAGAAACACCGATTTGAACTATTGAATTTAGTATTATATTCGGTAATATCTGACGATTAAACATGTACGTTTAATAAATGAATGTATTTAACAAAAATAAATATAAATTTGTTTTTTTTTTGTATTCCTACGGTGCCAACTTATTGAGAAGTATATTTTACAATACTAAAATTTAAAAATAAATAATATTATTATATTATCATCAGATATACGAAACAAATTATTTATTAAATAATTATTCTCATCCGAACATGAATGCATAGTACTGTCTTCATCAGATAGTATAATACTTGTCACAAAATATAATTCAATTTTTATTCGAAAAATAAATAATGAACTCGTAAGCGACCTGAAAGAGAATGACAAACAGTACATTTTCAACAAACCAGTTGGGAAATCATCATGTTTGAAGCACAGACATTGTCAGCGCATTCACTACCCTTATTTCAGCAACGTATATATTCCCTTTTAATAATACATCATATAGAATAAGAGCCCAAGTATAATACCTAGCAGATAACTATTTACTTGAATAGTTAATACGACAACGAATTTCGGAAGAACATTGGCCCAAGGACACGGGGACACGACTATAATATCCCAACCAGAAGAAGAATAAAACGTTATTTAGCTATACTAGTTTCGTAAGCAAGTAAAATAAACTGTCATTGTTGTTACGTTCTCGATTACCCTGGGGTTTCAATTGTTGATGGAATAAAATCCTGGGCGAGCTATTGTTACTCGAGAAACGCACAATAGGGTTTGGAATCGAGTTGTTACGTCTGATGACCGAATGGGTGACGTCAAGGAGTTACTCCAGGGACACCTGACATGGCCATTCAAATGTTGATAAAACTTCGTTTTTTTTTCGTTTACTTTTTGTCTGCTAAATCGAAGATACATGACGTTGGAGATATTGCTTGTTAAAAATAGGTCAATATAAAATGGATTTTTTAGAAAAATAAATATTTTATCTATACGAAATACGATGCAAGAATACAATGTAAAACTGCATATAATGCAATATTATTATGTTATATTTTCTCCATATATAGAAGATTCTAGCAAAGATTTGACATTAAAAATTTATATGAATAATAAAAATGTATAACTTTTTTAATAAAAAAAATAAAAAGCTTGAGGATTAAGTTCTGTAGATATTTTCTCATCATCAGAAAAAATTATAATAATAATTGTAGATATTTAATAGAATTAGGCCTAATCTTAATTAATTACGTAAGCTTACAGTTATATTTTAAGCTTTGCTTAAAAGTAAATTATAGTATTTCACTGTAAGTTAATGTATAAATTAATTTAACTTCAAATTATCTAATTTTTGTTTATATTTGATAATGTCGATGTCAAATATAATTTATGACAATTTTTAGTTAAAAAAAAATAATAATAAATTTTGTCATAATATAACTATAATACTAAATACAAATAAAATAAATTACGGATATTTGAAATTACATTTGACAGTTGTAATTAGGCGATGCTTGTCATTAATCCATATTCAGTCTGTAGTTTAAGTTGATCTTCAGTTTTTCAAATAAATTGAAACTGAAATACATAAATAAGTTTAATTTTACTTAAAACTTATAGTTTAAATTACATAAGAAATATCGGGCCTTACAATATCTTCAATATTTCTATAGTAATTAAAATTTTGGTGACGTAGTAATTTTTGTTTTTAATTTTACAAAATAATTAGATACGTTGTCAGTGATTAACTTTTACAAATTGACATACTGTTAAATTAATTAATATTTGTGTTTGTGTACATCATAAAAGTTATTACAAATATCTGAGATAACTGATGTATATTTTTTACTTTGTAATGCTAGGCTCTTTTTCAAACTTAATCGAAAAATGTGAAAACATAATTGGTGGAATACCATTTTTAATTAACTGATAGAAATCAAGATCTGATAGAATCGGTAAAACAACATCGTTTGCTTTGCAATCAAAAGTTAATCATTTAAAATTTTGCTTACCAAAAAGTTAATGAAATATTACTAATGATATTGAATGATTCAAATGTCATATTTTATGTAGTAACACTATATTTAAATAAATTAATTCTGTACAATTCTTAACAAATATGAAAAGTAAATATTAGTATATTAATATATAAAACTATGAATAATTAAAGTGACAGCTAAATGAAATATATAAATTAATTTCAATTTCTTAAGAAAATCATAAACTAATCTTTAGTTTAAGTTACACTAAAAAAAATATTATACGATACTTTTGTGAAGGTATCAAATGAACATAGTCATTGCGTCTGAATTATTCTGATTGTAGAATTTAATTGAATGTTCACGGTGCAGTGAGTAAAAGATCGACGAAAGAAGAGTGAAAATTCTCTAAATTAATATCAGTTCAATTTAAGAAAATTCAATCCGCTCAGATACTTCAAAAGACGGCTAATCCTACCGGAACGAAACGTCGTCAAAGATTGGAACTTTTTCTTTCTTTTTATTCTTCAGCTGATAATGAGAATGAGACCAACTTATTTTTTTTATAAAAAAATAATGATATAGATTTCTCGTGTCCGTAGAATTTTTATCATTTAATAAAAATTTAATTTTTCTATAATTCAATTAATATGATATATCAGGAACAATACAAATATTTCGAAATTATAATTTTACAGGTAGTAATATCAATGTATACAGTATTAAAAATATTAATAATAATTTTAAGTAATTGTAAAATTCGAATAAAATATGTTTGACATATAAATTACAAAATGGAAAATTATTCAAAATAGGATAAAATTTATATATGTTGCAAGCTAATGTCATTAATAAAAATGAATAATGATCATTACATGCGATTAGAATAATATATTTGTTCAATAAAAAAAAAACTACACTTTTCTGTTTGATATGAATTTATTATATTTTAAAATACCTACAACAATTTCATTTTAATCTAGTAAAAATGCGAACTTACACAGTGACGTAAATATAAATTTTGCTTTCTTCTACAACTTTTTTTTAATGAGTTCCCCTAAATATATAAAATTTTTAAAAATCTTATTTAAAACATCATTAAAACATTATTTTAATTGGTATGTGTTAGTGACGAACTAAATATCGCGGCATAATATAAAACAGTAAAAATAAATAAATTTAAGTATAATCAATATTTTAGACAAATTTTCTTTAAATATATTTGTAAACAAAATAATTTGAAGTGGAAAATTTTAATAGCGCTATATATTTTTGATATGTTTTTTAAGTGTTTTGGTTTATGGATTTCTTTCGCTAGCGACCCCTTTGTAATTAAACAAACTGTTGAGTAATAAAATTACAAATGTTTTATTAAGTAATAACGGTATTACATTTCGAGAAACACAGAACAGGAATAGAAATACTCTTTGACTAAAAACTGAATATATTTTATAATAAAACAAATTAGAATATCTATTTTATTATTTTGTCAAAATGCATTTAAGTTAGGTAAACAAATTAAAAGATATCCCCGATTCATCCAAGCATGTAAATGTAGTGTCGTAATTTTTCTGTGGTTTTACGATTTTGAAGAATGCACTAAAAGTGTCTCTGGTTGAGCGTGTCGAAGATAATATTCTGGATCATAAATTTTGCATTTTTAGTGTAAAAATGTTCGACTTTAATAGGTTTCTTGCAAGCAGCGTGTCGCATGGGCACTTGCTTGGTCCATCACGCTGAAGAATACATTTTGAAAAGCATCGCGCGCCCGATTCACCCTGTTACAGAAAAGTAATTTCCTCCGCACTTTTGCTTTATGCTATCACCGGGTTTGTTCCCTTAGTGTAGCGGGTACACAGAAAGAGCGCTCGGCTATTGCGATTCAATATCTTTCTAGCAGCGAAACGTTTTCTCGTCGAACGTTCAAAAGCAAATATGAGTGGCTACATTTGTTGGAAATAAGTTGTTACAGTTGAGTGGTGTGATTCTTTCTTTGTGACAATGTTGTTTTTCAGTTTACTTACGATATATTTTTGTAGTTTTATGTTTTGTTCTTAAAAATAAAAATTGACGCTATTGTTTTTTATTTATAGTATTCTTCAGCTAAGATTGTGATTACGCTATAATATTTCGTTAAAATGCAGTTCAGAAATGTTTCATTTTGTTTTATATTCAATTCAAGTCAAAAGTGCAGCGATACGAAACATTGTATACCAATGTCAACAAAGTAGGTTGGCAGTTTAGAATTTTTTCCTGAACAGAGTTACAACGTACGTAACGCTACAAACAGGTCAGATAACTTCTGTCGCAAATTACGTATGTTTTTTCGAATCATTCATTTAATATTGCACAATCATAATTTTAGCTAAAGAATACTATAACACAATTTATGGATCAATTCAGTTCACATTTGTAAAACCTGTAGTGTTACAGAATGTTTTTTTTTTTTCTAGTAAATAGAATTTTTCTATTGAGAAAAACAGACAAAATATTCTATATCATTGCGGGTTTTACAGATAACAGATTTAACAGACCTATTACTTTGAGTCACTCGAAATTTTCTCAAAATTGAAACACAAATTGAAAACTGTAGAATTAAATTTTATAACTATATTAAACATTTTATAATAAATAAAATAAGTGTATAAATATTTTAAGTAGTACCTTTAACATTTAACATTCTATCTATAAATAAACAATACATGAACTTTTGTTATTTTTTTCTAATAATATTTGAAAAGACCGAAATAAATACTCTGTTTTGGCAAAATTTATTTAATTTGAATAAGTAAATAAAAATATCTGTCCATTATAGTTAAATTTAAAATTTTTTTACAGTGTAATTAATAATTTTATATAGATAGTTCAACATTGCAAAATAGTATTATAATTGAATTAAATAAAAACGATATGGAAATATCTAGTTTACAAGTAATTTTATAGCTATCACAAAAAGTTATTTCACCAAAATAACCTATATTAGAGATAAAACAAAATCGTTATTTGATCATATTATATGCATGCATCTAAAAATATGAAAATAAACAAAAAAAAAACCATATGCCACATACTACCAGATGCCAGTTTGTTAGTTTTCGACAACTTGTCGTTATATATGTATTGCATAATTTAACGTCGCAATAAAATCAAGCACGAAGTTTGCAACTGTATAACGAGTTGTGAGATATACATATATTCGTATACGACGTACAAGTACAAAGTTTGCTATAATAAAATAAAATACTATCTAGTTTGAAACGTATATGTCCCGTGAGAAAAGAATGTCTAGACTTTATAAATAATATTATAAATATAAATAAATATATGAAGAGTTTGCTAGTAAAATTACCGGAAAAATTTGCTATTTTGCCAGTACCTGACGGTGAATTGGAATTTATTGATATTTTGTAATATATGCAAGAAAATACTTTTAGCAATATTCACATTTTCTGATATAAATTGCTTGACTTTTAAATTTCACTTTGTTTGAATTTTACACTCGATATAAAATGTATCTGTTTATGTATTTTAAATTTTTCTTACAAAAACTTTATAAACAGTAAAATCATCAAAAAACGACATAAACTTTAACATTCATTAAATTCATGAATCACGAAACTATACAAAAAATACACAATAATTATTTAAATAATAAAAAAAGATTTAATAGGTATATCACGTTTTTAAAACGGACTAAAAAGTATAAAATAATTTCTCCTAGCTCAATACAAATTTATAACTCCATATAGATTGTCCCGAAAATTTGTAATTGTAAATTTTTAATAGCTAAAACACTACTTGTAAGATTTAAAACAAAAAACATAGGGCGTATGCAATAGATAATAATTAGCAGTGTAGGGAGTAGCAGTCGTTGCGCTCCATGTTTTTCGTTTTAAATCTTAAATGATAAAAGCTTAGCTTTCGAAATATGTATTTAGCTTTTTAAAATTATTTTGTGGTTTAAGGGAAATTATTTCATTTTATTAACTTTTCGCCACAGTAAGATCATATTTTTATTTATTATCTGATTCCAATTAATAAAATAGTTATTTTATTTGCTGTGTGTATCTGAAAATGTAAAAAAACAAAATCTTTAATAAAATTTTAATAAATTGATGGAACCTGTCAATAAGTGTATTATAAAATTAAACTAAATTTCATTTAAAATACCAGCTCGTTATTAAATTCATCTAAAAATGCTCTCAAATTAATCCAATTCCTTTTTTACTTTAATGCAACTAAAAGAGCCGTCTAATTGAAAGTTAAGCTTCGGCTCAAAGTAAACCAGGCGGCACCAATTTTTACCTCATCACTAAATGACAATGGGAAAAAATTAGTTATCTCCGTAAAAGAATCTAAAATTGGTCTTGCCATTTTGACGGGAACCGAGCCGAGAGAAGAGGACATCAGGAACCATTATTGAAACAGTTTCACTAATGATGAGACATTTGGCGCAAGTCTTTCTTTTTTTTTTATTTTTTTTTGTTCTCTCTCTATCTCATTTGCTCCATTGCCCATCATCCTTATTCTATCCCGTTTTGTTCTTCCGTTTTATAGAAGCGATGACGTACTAGGGATACGTCATTTGCCGTTCGAATGCAACAAGCCGATTTGAAAGTTTTTTGAAATAGGAATTAGAAATGGGAAATTTACGAAATGGAATGTAAGGCCCCGTATTCCCACATATTTTGTTTATGAAAAAGTGCTTATATTTTTTTACTTTAAAATACATTTTTACTTCTACTTCTTATTATAAGAATAGAATTTCTGTTTTTGATATATTTTTTAATATCTTATATTATGAAATTTAAATAAACTAATTTAAATTGCTTAATAAGTAATTTTAAATAAACGTCAAAAGTACTTTTCACAAAAAATCACTTTTAAAAGTGAGGTGAGAGTGCGGGTCTAAATATCTAGTAGCAATAAAATGAAAGAATAGTAGGATTTATGATGATATCTAAATTGCACTTGTAATGAATATTTAAAACTGCTTTAGTTTTTGTTGAAAAATTTAAGTGCATCTAATATTAGATATTTGTTTTATTTACAGTGGTAAATAGTTTATTTGATATTCTACGGTCGTTTTTAGTTGAATTACAGTACGTGGTTTTAAAAATATGGTTTACAGTGAAGAATAAATCTAATTTATTATATAATATATCGTTACAAATTCTATATATTTTATTTCATTTTAAAATTATTCATTTTAAATAATAATCTTATTTATTTATTCATATCCAAATAATAGTAATGAAATTATATTTAAAATATAATTCAAAAAGAGTTTTAATTTTTATAAAAAATATGAAAAATAATAAGCTTGGTGAATTATTCGATTCTGTTATTTTATTGTAAAAGTAAAAATATATTTAATATCAGTACGTAAACAAAATAGCAATACAATCGCTTATTAATTACTATTTTATTAATTATAAATTTTCATAAATTTTCTTTTATGTTTTTTCAAAAGAAAAATTCTATTCGAATTTTTTACTCGAAATATTATTTTTTATTGATAATTATGGCTTCGTACATTAATTATACTTCAATAACACAACAAATGCCAACAACAATTTTATTTAAATATAAAAATTTTCATTTTATAATCTACGTTATATTATTGAAAAAATATTGAACAACACCAATTTCCCATACCATTTCAATCATAACCTGCATCACTCGGTCGTCCAACTCCGGTAATTTTCCGGAAATTGCGCAGCATTTAGTGCAACCGCAGGCAGGAATTACTGTTTCTGGTACCGCTAACCTAGTGTTCATTAAGCTGGTATAAACCGCACAGAATACGGTTAAAACTAAGACTGTTGTTGGCACTGTATTCTAATTATAAATTTAATTCCTGCGTTTGTTTATATATATATATATATATATATATATATATATATATATATATATATATACAAACCGGAATCCTACTTTAAACAAACTATTATTAATATACGCGTTATTAAATTTTGGGATTTCATATATGCTAAGATAAATACTTAAATTTCGTGATAATGATTCTTTATATTTTGTTGCGATTTAAAAACTGTTTCGTTTATAACCAAAGGCTGGTATTACAACAAATAAACTAAAGAACCCAAAAACCGAATTTATAATGTCAACCAATAAGTGTGTCGAATAATTCTTTATTAGCTATTTAAAATCTATTATAAAATGTAAATTTATATATTTTATTTTAAAAGTTAACTAATGACTATCAATGCACGTATATGTCAATTAAAAAAAAATAAGTTATATTTTTATATTTTTTATGTATTAAATATACGTTATACTATAGTACACTTTATTGCACTGCAAAAGTGAAAACTGACAAGTATTTTAATTTATATCTAGAGGGATTCTTTACCAATCAATAAATGCTACAAACTTGTAATATTTTATCTTCTTCTAGACCAAAATATATTTCATTTAACGGATAAAATATTATGCAACGCTGCATATCGCACAAATATTATCAGAATCTGTCCATAAGTTTCAACTTTATCAATTATTTCTTGACGATTATACAGTCTCTTTTGGGAAATAACTTACTCAAATGTATATGTATCACATTCATTAATCATTTTAATGTTTAGAAATTTAGCAATATTTGTACATTAAATATAAATGAGAAAACTTTAATACTTTATAATTAAATACTTACAGTTTAAATTATGTTTAATATAGTTGAAAGAATTTTTTATAAACTAAATAATATTATATCCCAGCTTAATATTTTAATTCATATCACGAGTTTATCAGATTTAATGTTAAATATTTCTCTAAAACATATACCAAATAAATTTATAATTAAACCTATTTAATATTGTCAAACTATTTAAAAAAAATATGTATATTAAAATTAATACACAACTGAGAACACAAGAATAAATATATTTTAAAATGTCTCCATAGAAAAAGTGTCAATAAACAAATAAAACTAATTTTAATACAAAATTTATAACAATAATAAAATACAACTACTTCTTTTACACACTGTTTGCTAACGTCAAAGTGTTAAATACAAGGGTGCGCATCAGTGCATGCACCCTTAAAAATTACAAAAATTAACTTCTCATTTAACCTCAAAAACAAACACGTTAATCGCCGAAAAAAGAAGAAAAAAAATGCAAATTAAGCACACAGTACTGCCATCTGGTGGCTAAATTATTATAGTCCGCGTGCGCACCCACGTTTGTGTAAAAATGGCGAATAATAAAAAGTACTTTTGACATATGCTCCAGAGTATTATTCAACGCGTTAGTAATGCACATTGCTTTTTCAAGTGTTAGAAGTGAAACTTCAACTTTGCACTTGATAAATGTAAGTTTTATTCAGTAACTTTTGAATACTGTAAGACGAAAACGCGTCGCGGCCAATCACTGACTAGCATTTTGAAATGTTTGTACCGTTCACATAAATACAGTCGGTTGAGAGAAAATTGAAATAATGAATTGTAAATTCAGTTGTTTTATTGGTTTTTTGCTTGGAATGTATGTATGATTTTATACGGTTGAATGTGCATTTCACCGATTTTTCCTCTTAGAAATTTATATGAAAAACTTATGCAAAGATTTACTGACAAGTCAGTTGGGAAAATTTACGAGTTTTTTAAAATATATGAGTTTGATATTGTTCTACACAAAAATATAGCGGAATATGAATCTATTACTGCTACTTACTGTTTTCTTTTTCTTAAAGTTTTTTTGCTTGTTGTTGTTGTTCATAGAATTATAGTTGATATTTACTTACCTGCAAAAAAAAAGAAAATATATTAATTAAATATTTTTAGAATTGTTAGAACTGTTTCTACTAGACTGACAGAACAAAAAAGATCAATTCGTATCATCTAGATAAATCTACTATTGCTGAATAATACATTTTTGAAGAGCACTGGTATATTTTACTGACATACATAATCTTTTAATACTACTTACAGTAAAACAAATATAGATTCCTTTTTTATTTAAAATATAAAGACAATAAACAATAAAAGAAAGCAAAATATAAATTTCATTAATATATCGGAATTATTCATGAATATGTAACCTTTAATAAAACGATAAAATATTTTAAAAATAAAACAAAACATAATCAATTTCTCCTTTTAATTTGCATTATCCAAACAGTTTATTCCACTACTCGTATCTGTAGCAAATTATTTAACGAGTCCAATAAAACGCTAATTATTTCAAAAGTTACTCTCTGGATTTAAACTTATCGTACGTTTTAAGTTAGAACTACAATACAGGCGCCAACAAACCCCAGGTACATGCACATGAACACAAACACTTTGACCAGGCCCCCCGTTATTCAATTGCAGAAAGTCCACCCATGGAAATAGCTCTCGGAGGTCAGAAGTTTGTCCAGCACTCGCGCTTGATAAATATAACGGCTACAATCGTAAATTTTCCACCCCTATACGATTTACAACCCCAACGGGGTGACATTGAAAACAGCAAAAATTTCGCCCGGCCAGAAAATGTAACAAAACACAACCGAAAAAAATACTGGACGAAAAAATAAACTGATGTTGTTTTATATAGAAATTTATACACTGTACGTGGTTTAGCAGCTTTATAACTGTTTTTCGCAAATTATTTTTAAAAACTTTGTGCTTGAGATAAAATAAAAGTTTTTTTTTTCGTTTTGGAGGAATGCGTGGGAAGAGAGAGCAGTGCGTTGCTTTTTTGTTTGACTTATACGGTAAATTTGTCGTGTTTAGTTGTTTTGAAAGTTTATGTACATAAATTTTTGTTACACATGCTTTTATTTGTATGCTACAGTCAATTCAACGAAAAAAATGATAAAAAATTTAAAAAAATGCCTAAAAATTTGAATAAATACACGTAAAATTTTATATGTTTTAAAAGTTCAATTTAATAATAAAGTTTTTTTACACAAATAAATTTTCATTACATTATTTTTTTATTTGATTATGTATACGTGATCCAATTTTTTAACTATTATTAAGGAAAAACAATTAAATTTAATAAATATTTAAAAATAAATGTACAATTTAATACTATTCTAACACTGAAAAAAATGTTATTTTAAAATAAATGTTTTTACCATTAATTCAAAAGTAAACTTAACTTAACTCTGTAAAATTGTTTTTTATAATAGAAATAAATTCTTTAATAAAACTAAATAATAGTAAGTTATAGTATAACTATTTTGAAAGTTGTGTAACAAATTATTTACTATTTCATTGGGAAACGCAGTGTTTTTTTGGAAAAATTACATACATACATACACAATCACACCATGTACCCAAAAATTTGTTGCATGAACTTTTTCCACTATGTCGAAATTAGTTTCATCCAAACACTGTTATCTCGACAAGTAATTTTTGAAAAAATTGATTCGAAAAATTATTAATAATTTTCAATTCAAATGTATTTGTTCCTAAATTGAATATTAAGAAAATTTCTAAAAATTTAATAAAATAGTTACTATTATTTATCGGTATTAAAAAATGTATTTCTATTAAAAAAAACTCAATTTTACAAATCAAAAGTATGTTAGTTTTGAATTGATAGTCAAAAGTTTGAAAGTAATATTTTTTTTAAACAAATAATATGTAATATTATAGTCATAATTATTATAGAATAGTCACCACGTTCATTTAAAAACGTATTATACAAAAAAAGATATAAAATTTATTCAGAAATCAATAAAGATGGTAAGCTAAAAATTAAAAAAAATAATTAATTAAGAATATCTTCAATAATATTTACGAAATTTATATAAATATAATAAAGAGTACAACAAACAAAATAAATTAATTCTAAAATAATTGAAAGTAAGGAAATGCAGTGTATTTATTTTTGCTTGTTAGTATTTTATAAATAATACCAAAGTTTATAATAATAGAAAAGATTTTTTTTGTCAATAAAATCGAATTTTCTTTTAAAATTTTTATTGTAAATATTTAAATAAAGATATAAATATCGAAGCTGTTAAAAACTGTTTCTTATTTAAAACTTTAAAAAATAAAAGTTATCAAATACATATTCAAGCAAGAAAGTTAGTTCGTAGCTTTATTAAAGCTTTTGTTATAGTTCCTTCTTTAGTGTATTCAAGTTTTTTAAACTTATTGTTAGTTTGGAAAAGTTATGAATAAATTTTGATGTAATATAATTTTTCTTAGCGTGTACTGAAATAAATATTTTATAGGTCATATTAATATTTTATATAAGTTTTAGAGCTGTAAAATATTTTGTAAAAGAGTTAGTTAAAAACATTTTATTTTTAATCTTACAATTAAAAAAATATACTTTTTACGCTGAGTTACGACTGATTTAATTTAAAATGTGCTATCTTTACAGATCTTGATCTAGGTCAGAGGTTCCCAAACTTTTTTGTCTCGTAGATCACGTACCAACTTTTTCTGTTTTGGGTAGACCCCCGCCTTTCTAATTTCTCTTTCTAAAATTGTTACAAATTTATCACATTTAAATGTGTTTTTGAGAGCTGACACAGTTCTACTCACTTTGATATGTTTAACTGTAGATTCTACAGTTAAATCTATCGAATCCTAAGGTTCGATATAGACCATTTTTGGGAACCATTGATCTAGATTATCTAGATCATCTTGAGAAAGATCATACGTTCACTTGCATTGAAAATTATAGCTCGCATATTAGTTACGTTGCGTTTAATAAAATTTAACACCTCATTGCTCTCACCTGCTATAGTTGAACGACTATTTAGTAGTGGAGGTCAAATATTAGACGTTTGTAATTTGAGAAATAATAGATTTGAATCATTATTATTTCTAAATGAAATTATCAAAAGAATTCAAGTCTCTAGGGAACTAATATTTGACAAACTAAGAACGTAAATAATTTGTTTTACATAACTATCTTTCAATTAAAATAAACATACAATAAAATTAACAATTTTTTTATTAATTGAATACTTTGAAATCATGTTGCCTCTTTTTTATTATAGGGGTAATATATTTCAATGTAATATAAGTAATGATCTTAAAAAAATATGATCACAAATTTTTGATCTGATTTAAAAAAAGATCCGACTGCAGAAATTAATTTATGATATAATCTAGAACATATTAACTGTGAGAATTTCGATATTGATGTCACGTAATGAGTGACATCATAAAGCTCAATAAATTAAAATAAAATTTATCTAATTCATAGATCTATTAGTTTATAGAAAATGCTCGTAATACTAGCATTAATCTATCATTAAAAACTTAGTGTTTTTTTCTTCTTCTTTATTTTTACACTGTCAATTTAAACATCAAACAAAAACAGTAATGCAAAGTTTCCGAAACTTATCTAATAGTTCCTTCACTCGCTGAAGCGTGTCGCTCGTGACGCACGCAATATCTTCTCCCTTCTTCGTCTTCGTCTTCACGGAAATATAAGAGCAACCAATGCGACGCGCGGGCTTTAAGAGGCCAAACTACAGTTTTCCAAGTTCCCATCGGGCTAGCACTTAAGCTCGACGCAAAGAGTAAAACTTTAAGAATATCTGATTTATCGTATAGCGCGGAATAATCGATGTAGATCATAGTGTCTTAAACTGAATTGAAAAGAACTTGACTTTTCAACTGTTTTGAAATAGTTTTACAGAAAGTTGGTGACCGTAAACTGATAGTTTTAAATTTGTTAGTTTTGTTTTTTGTTATTGCATAATATACAAATATAACTTTGATTTTACATTAAATATAGCAATTATGCATGCTTCAAATAGAATTTTATAAAACCTATAACTCAAATAGATATTTAAAATATTTTGTAATATAATATTGTTAATTTCGTAATTTCATGTATTTTTAAATAATTTTCATTACCGTTATAATTATGTTATTATATATTTACTTAAATAAAAAATTAATATTTTAAATCATCAAATAAAACTAAACAAATTATTAAAGTATCATGTGAAGATTATATCAGGTTAATTAATTTGATTGCGTCTAATTTTAATAAATAATATATTACTTTATATTCATAATCAATTTAATTATATTATACATACGTGTTTTATTTCAAATAATTACAAAACTAATGTTGCATGATAATAATTTATTTAATGATATTGATTTTTATATCCACATTTTCAATAAAAGTTAATAATAATTTACAATATTTATTACTCTTATTAGTTTCCACTTTAACAAAATTTTATTTGAGAAGCAATAAAATTCTAATAACCTCTTAAGATTCATGTTTTTCCTGTTATTTCTACTCAACTGATAAAAATACAAACATCAGCAATTTCTGCTTCCTTAAAAATGTAAGAAAAAAATGCTGACATTTATATAATATATTCATATTTATGAAATTTTCTTTTGATAGCGTAAGTTCCAACAAACTTTGGAAAATTTCAAAACGATTTGGAGAGATATAACTTTTTTGAAAGTCGACAATTACATTTATACAATTTGGTTGATTTGTAAAACTTTTTATATATAATTTAAAATGTCACATCTCATTATCTTTGCATTCTTATAACTTTTGGAAAAATATAATCCAGTATTAAAAGTTCAGATTTTCAATGTTTTCGTTACTGTCAACAAAACTCGGTAGACTTTAAAATAATATTTTATCTTTTTCGAAGGAAAAAAAATACACGTAAGTTAAAAGACCTTTTTTATATGTAAGTGTCAAAAGGCCGTAAAAGTTTTATAATATCTAGAAATGAATAAATTTTTCTTTTCGGATTCTCACGTATAACGAAAAAAGTTTGTCATAAAAATATGACGTTCGGACAATTCAGCAAATTTTTATATTTAAATATATGCTTCTTCAGCTAATACTTTTAATTTATTTATTTAACTTATGCAGTAATATAAAATATATTTATTTATTTTTTTAATTATAAATGTCGAAATTTAAATTTCCTTATATATTAAGCCTACAAGTAGCGTAAAGCAGTGGCAGCATATTAAATTGGAACTTTAAATGTTTTTTGAATAATTTAGAACTTATTGTATGTGGTAGATTTTTTCTTAACATAGTACAAAATCATTCTGAACTCTTTATATTAGAAAAAAACTGCTTTATGTTAAAGTTCTGTATTACTCCTAATATTTATTTATAATCAACAATGATACAAATGACATTTACAGTAAATAACAGAACATAGAAATAAGTTACTAGGTAACAAGTAAATAACTAGATCATGAAATTTATAGATTTTTAATTAATAGAAGTCAAATTTTATTTAACTTAGTGCCTTCACAGTGATTGATGTTATCTTTTTCTTCATAAATTTCTTTTGCTATAAAATTTAAGATCTAGTTCTGTGTTAATTTTTATTAATAATTGACGTTTCGACGTAGCCTACATCATCTAGAAATATAATACAAATACAGTAAATAAACAGAACAAATTTCTATTGCTATAGAAATTTATTATACAAATGACATTTACAGTAAATGAACAGAACATAGAAACAAGTTACTAGATAACAAAATAAGTAACTAGATCATAAAATTTAAAAAAAATTAATTAAAGGATTTTTAATTAATGTTATATTTTTCTTCATAAATTTCTATTGATTCTCTACTGTTAATATTGATGGGTCTTGCAATTATTACAGTATCTTCGAATTTTACATCATAAAAAACTACAAACTAAAGTTGTTTTATTTTAATATAATGAGTTCTGAAAGATTTTTTAATATACAAATATCTATTTATATTTTAAATAAAATTATTAATCATATCGCTAAAAAACATTTTTGAATATAATTACAAAAAAATTAATAATTTTTTCTTTCAAATTTAAAACAGTACACTTGTTTCAAATATATTTATTTTTCCTGTATTATTTCATACTTATCACGCCAATGGTTATAGGTTTATTTTCAAAACAAAGACAGTTTATAAATTTCACATCATTGTTAGTTTAGTCAATGAATTTTCATACGTGCATTTACCATGATGGTCATATAAAATAACAAGCGAATATGTATTTTGTTGTTAGAAAATATTTAGTTAACTTTGTGAAGCGGGTACATTGTATATATTGTACATATGTTGTTGTTTGGTATTAACTTATTTGCCTCAGTGCTTTGAAAATTTTGTTTAGCTATATAAGAAGATTTTGCAAAATTCGCAACTTTATAATATATAATATAACAAGCAACGAACGCGTGCCACTTTTTAGCTAAAAGTTTTCCATATTATAACTGGAGTATTATTTGTTTGCATATTAAATTCAATTTATGCAGCAGCAATGAGAAATTTATGTCTTGGGCAAAATAATTCTGTTTAAACAAATTAAAATTTATATTATTTTATTTGTATTGTCTTAGAAATTAATATGCATTTGTGGTTTATTTATTCAAATTGATTGATATTTTATTAAAAATAAAACTATTTGGTTCTGTATTAAATTACAACAAATTTATTTAACAAAAATACACAGATTTTTTTGTATTGTGGGCTTTTATAAGCTTTTATAAGAATGGTTTTGTTGCTAATCAAATTCGCAAACTTTTTAAAAAAATTGAAAGTTTTCTATAAATTAATGTGTATTCTCGTAAATAATTTTATTACAAATAAACAAAGTACTTCTACTTGTTAATTATTTTATTAAAGAGTAATAATTTTAATCCCTAGAAAAAGTAAAATTAGTCTAAATTATTGTGTAAAACTCTCGTAAAAACTTAATTTACGAATAAACTTTTCAGCGAATTAACCGTAAGCCAAAGCCGTCGAATGATCTATCGTATTTTTTTACTGCCATTTTCAGTTTTTAAATATCAAAGTGAATATTAAAGTAGGCATAAAAAATAAAATATTTCCTTGGAGAGGAGTGCACATATTTCTTATTCAAAAAACATTAAGAACTTTTCAAAACTGAACATAAATAACGTTGTTCAAAGTTCATAACGAACTTTTGCAATTTTTTTTATTTTGACGTCCAGTAGTATGAAGTCAGAAACTGTTTACCACTTTGCCCAGTCAATAACTGAAAATTTATCAAGTTTTTCTTTTATGATTAACTGCGCTATAAAAGATTTTTTTCAGGTATTGAAAATCAAGTTTTTAGTTCCGCATTCTTAATCTTTGAAATAAGTGAAGTATATAATTTGTTTATATTCATGTTATGATTTTTTTTTTTCAAGAAAAACTTTAAATCAAGGAACTACAAAAAGTTTCGATAAACAAAGTTAAGTTCTTGTAAAATCTGAATTTTTATAACATAAACAAGAATATAAAGTTTATCGAAAAAACTTTGTAGTTACCGCATATAAAAAAAGTTTTCAAAATTTTATATATAAAAAATCTGATATAATTAAAATACATTTTACATTAAAACTAGGTCAACGGAAATTAAAATATAGTAAACATTAAAACTAAAGTATTAGTAATTTAATAATTTATTGAGACAATGTCATTAAAACATTACAAGAAATATGCCAACAAATTTCAATAAGCTACTTCTTAATGGAAAATCTTAAACAGTATTAAAACACTTTATATTATCAACAACAAATTATTCAAAATAATTTTATATTAATTATTGTTGAAGTAGCTGGTCAAAAAATTTAGATTATTTATGAAGGTAAAGTTATTGTATAGTTTACTTATGCTCCGTTTTACAAACGTGAATTATAATTTAACTGAAGTTAAATAAATAATTTAACTGAAAATAAAATTTATATATATATATATATATATATATATATATAAATAGTGATCTTTGACTAGTAATCACATCTTAATTTATTAAGTATATATAATTAACTCGAGATTAAATTCATTCATTTACAATAAATAGTTAAATTAAACCTCAAAATACATAATTTGTTTATAGAGATGAAGGTTAAATTTATGCTTGGAATATGATATTTTCGTAACTCAAGTTAAATTTTAATTTTTGTTTATAAAACCAAGTATTAATAAAGAAAATCAAGTAATATTAAGCAATATTTACAAATTTAGAAATCCATCTCCAATACTTCGAAATAGCGAGACAATACAATCGTATAGATATCATGGGAACACAACATCAAAAACAAATGCAATAAATCAAAATTCCGTACATTTCAATAAAGCCATCTGTCGGTTTGATGCATTTTCACCAGACCCGGTATTCATCGGTGATGCCAGGCTTTAAACGCAAATGCGAAAAATAGAAATTTGTCAACGGAGCAGCAAATTTTTATGATTTACCAATGGTGTTTGGAAAGCTTGCTGTGACAGAGTGTCATATGAATGTAGTTACGGTATATAGAGTTATTTTCTGATTGAAAAGATCTGGCTGCCTAGCTGTATAATTAAACAAAATTTATCTTTAATTTTATGAAAAAATAATAAATAAAAATTGGGTAGTAATGTAGTAAATAAATTAAAATAAAACGGCTTTAGTTCTGCATTAATATTTATTAATAATTGACGTTTCGACGAACTAAACGTACGTCTGCATCAAGAAAAAAATGTACGAATAACATTTATAGTAAATAAACAAAACTAACAATACTACTAGGTAACAATATAAGTAACTAGATCATTAAATATATAAATTGTTTTTATAATTATTAAAAACGAAAAATAAAATGTGAAAAACATATTTACACATATATAGTGAAATTTTTAAATAATATCAGGATTAAATATCTTAAATTTATTTAAAATAAAAATTTTATCTTATAAATTTTATATTTATTTTCTTATCGTTTATATAATATATTTGAGTAAAATGTGATATATGTAATATATTTGTTATCTCATAAAATTTTAAATTCTGTATTATTGTCTAAAAATAAACTAAAATATTTTTTTAAATATTGTATATATGCGCACAACCAACATACATATAAAACTTTTATTAAATTGTGTAGAGTTTACAGATTTTTATCTGAATTCTGTTTATCTCAACAAATAAACTGTTTTATATGTGTATCTAAAATGTACATAAAATTTTAATATAAAAAAAAATTACGAAATAAATGTAACATAAAATATATTTTGAATACAATTTTATTTCATAATAAAATTTGCTTGGTCAATCAGAATTTATAGATTTGTTTTGACTGGCCAAGGGCTAGAAATACTACTTTAATAGTGACGCACAAAGAAGTCTTTTTTAATAATAATAAATATTATTAATTTTTAATTTAACATTTTGTAGTTTGCTTTATTTTGATTTCAGTATTATTATTTTCTCTTGTCACAAGCACATTTTATTCAATTAAAACCTCACCAATCAATTTTCGTATAATGGAATATCCATTTATAATTGTTGCATCGCAAATATTTTGCTTTAGTTTTTAATATATGAAACTAAAAATATTAGCCGGCAATAATTGAATAATTGGATTTCAAAACTCCAATTTCTCGATATTTTACCATTAATAATATTACGGTTTAATCAGTCATTAACAAATTTATATTGTAAAGGTCATATTTTGCGTCACAAATTTACAAAATACAATAATTGACTTACCATATGCCTTACATATTATAACATGCAGTTAAAACACGTCAAATATCGTTATAAATAATTAATTTTGAAAACTAAATTTTCAACTAGCAAGAACTTATGTCTCCACGGAAAAGTACGGATGTAAAACTTTCTAAATCTAAGTTGTATCAGACTATCTTCAGTTTATAATATTGATTTTAGAAATTACTGTCAAATACTAAACGAAACTTCTTCAATGAGTTACTGATTTTAATTAATATTAAGATCAAAGTAGTATGTGATAGACTTTTGTTTCATCAATGTGCTACAATGTAGAACTATTTAGTTATATATGAAAATGCTTTCGCTAAACTTATACGTATTCATGAAATATTTATTATGAATTAACATTAATATATGCATAATGTTGACTGCAAAGTTAACAGAATATTAAAATGG
This sequence comes from Clivina fossor, assembly GCA_963966155.1. Lineage (NCBI taxonomy): Eukaryota > Metazoa > Arthropoda > Insecta > Coleoptera > Carabidae > Clivina > Clivina fossor. The sequence goes on along the minus strand of OZ014562.1, from coordinate 14,079,738 downwards.
AAATTTCTCTGAAAATTTTATTAATGTATTCTTGAAGAATTACGAATATTTAACATTTATAATTATTTAAGTTTTGGGTTCTAGATTTTTTATAGTTTTAATAATTTTTTATTTTTATATAAATGGACCCTTTAATACTTGTGCTTACTCAACTTTTAAAAAAATTAATATAATTTACATCAAATTATATTAATAACTGACCATTAAGAATTAAATAATGATTATTAAATATTAAAAAATTGCATCTGCATTATGTTATAAATGAAATATAAAATTAAAATAAAAAACTTTAGGATTAATTTTTGTAGGTAACAAAATAAAAGGAACCAGATTATAAAAATTTAAAGAAATTTATATAAATCAGTGCTTTGACAACCAATTGATGTTATCTTTTCCTTTGTACTTTTCTATTGCTTTTTTTATCATTCTACTGTTAATATTGTTGAGTCTTGAAATTATTTTAGTATCTTCAAATGTTACATCATAAAGATTTTATAACGCATGTTGCGCAATTTATCTGGATGGTTTAGATCAAACATGTCAAACTTGCGGCCCGAACACAGTAAATAAGCGGCCCGGACATAATAAATAATAATAAGATAAAGTTTTGTGAAATAAAGCTGAGACTTATTTTCAAATTGAAATTAATTTTACGTTAATATTAGGCCTGACAAAGATTTAAAGATTTTACGTTTTTAATCTTGGTGATATAACATTTGTAATAAATAAACAATTGAGGAGGATAAAGAGGTATCAAATATCGGGAAAAAAATATAATTAATTTTGTTTTGTTAATTTTTACAATATTTAAAATAAATTCATTCCATGATTATGAGACTTTTTATTTTTTGCGGTTCACCTAAATTTAAACCTACATTTTTTGGCCCAGAGGAATTTACGAGTTTGACATGCTTGGTTTAAGACATTGACTTGTTATATTCTGACAATCTAGTAAAATGAATTCTACCTATTTTTCCAACATAAACTTTACTGCATTCGAACTGAATTTTATATAGTATACCTGATGATTGAAGAGGAATAATATGAGTTCTGAAAGATTTTTTACTACGTTAGAAAATAAAATGTAAAATTTGTATATCCAAATAAATCGATATGAAAATACATCATTAAATTTCAGTTTACATTAAACATTTAAAAATTGAAAAAACCAACTTCTATCCGCCGATAGATAATTTAATAAAAACTTTGTCAATTCGCTCGCAAAAACAAAAGAGAAAAATAAAATGTTTCCCGTCTTGTATCGTCTACAAATTGAACAATATCCAATTTCTCTTTTCATACTGGAAAATTTTTCTTCACGCACGTCCATCCGAACGGCAGACGAACGAAAACATAAACACAGGATGGTTCCGTTATGACAACGGTAAAGAACAGATAGTGTGCCACACGTAAAAAAAAAACAAAAACATTGTTTGTGATATTTCACTTGGAAAGAAATTGACGCTCGAGTTTTGGGTCATTGATAAAAGGTACGTCATCTTTCATCGCCTCGATCTTACAAGCGCTTCAGACGTTTGAGGCTGAAGCTTTTTTTGTTTTTGATCAATTGATGTTTTCTTTTACACCTGCTGTATGTAAAATCTTATTTGTTTCCGTCAAAGTTAACGTTGGTTAAACAATTGAAAAATGTATTTGCATTTCGACACCTGCAGCGAAAACTATTGTTTTTGCTTTTTTAGAAATATCAACGTAAAATGAATTTTTTTTCTGTATTTACTATAGTAGAAAAATGTATGGTTATGGCAATTTTGCGTACATAAAATTTGTAAACTTATTTAATGATTTAATTATAATCCGATTATCGTTGTACGTCGTACAAAAAGGTAACTAAATCTATAACATCGTTCCTGAGTAACATGCGTTCGTATATATGAGCTCATAGTAAATATCTTTTTAAAATGTTATACAAGTTGCATTCTTTATAATACTACGTTATTGCGGTAGAAAAATTGTACGATATAACGTACCACAACAACGCCGTAACAGTAATAACAACAAAATGAAAATACTGAACAATAGATCTTACAAAAATCGTAAAGTAAACGGTACAAAAGTTTAAACGCAAATGACTAGCTAGTGATTTGAACTAAGAATACGTTACTAATAAGTTGTCTCTTTCTACTCTACATCAATAAATGTGTAATGCGCGTACATTTATATTACATCAGAAATGTAAAGTATAACTTGATTTTATTTGTTGAGCGGTATGTTTATATCCTGATAACCACAAGCACATTATACATACAAGCACGAATAATTACGAAAAATAGCGAATAGTACTCGCTCTTTTGGCAATATTTTTAAAGGCATACGGTAAATAAATTTTGTAAAAAATATGAGAATTTTTATTATGTTTTATACATAAATTCTAAATTGCAAACAAAAAAAAATTGTGGGCAGGCTTATTGTAATATACGAGTACATACATTTTGCAACTATTCTCCTTTCATGTGCAAAAATTAAATTACTGAATTATTTTCTCATCTAGCGAGCACACACACACACACAAGCACACACACACTGACGCGCATACATTTAAAATGATCATCTCCATAAACTAGATCCAGATTATATTTTAGGTATACAGTTCGAATGCTATTGTGAATAGCATAACATGAAATCATTAAGCAACGATGTATCCCTAAACCACTGATGCAATAAGCGCATTTTGGGGGGAAAACGGTTGTGGTTTATACATTCTAACGTTTTGATATGTGGCGGTTAAACTGGTTGGTAACTCAATTCATGATTGAGATTAGGCTGAGTGGTTGAATTTATGATCTGTTGTAAATTTTCGGTTACAACCGAACCATACCATTCAATAATCGTATTGCACATATGTAGTTAGTTGCATTAACTAAATATTAATAGGATTATATTACATTTAAATTATAATAAATGCATTACATTTTTATGAAAATAAAACCTAAAAATTATTTCAAAAATATAACCAAATTACTTTTTTTCTTATTGTTTTGGATTTTTTTTAATGTTAGCTTTAAAATGTAACATTATTTATTTTGTTTTTAATCTAATGCTGGTTTTACACGATGTATTTTTCTATACAAAAAATTTATAGTTTTCTATACAATTAAAATTTTCTGTATTACATGATCCAATATTTAGTTCTATATAGAAATCTGTGCAAAATATTTTATAGACGTGTATGCTTAGTTTGTCCGGGAAAATCTATATAAAAAAATATGTGAATTAAAATACGTCCTGTATTTCCTATGCGAAACTGAATACGCATGTTATTAAAAACGTCAAATTCTCATTTAAGTTATATATTATTATAAATTCATATTTGTATGTGCGTATGTTTTTTTTTAATTCTTATTTAGTTGAAGCAGTAAATGTTATTGATAAATATGCCATTTTTTGATTAGATATAAATAAATTTTCATAATGTAAAATATCATTGCGCATGCGTCTGTATATTTTATTTTATATCGTGTATTGTATAGAAAATTCTATAAATTTTTGTATAAAAAATTATATCGTACAAAACCAATATAAGAAGTTAATTTTGTCTTCAAGCGTATGAAAATATTGATATTAGAAAGAGGGTATTATGTTAGTAAAATAATGTAAACATTTATTATACAGTAATTACTTACTTACTATATACACCAGTGGTGGATACACCAAACATGACTACACGCTCAAATGTATTTAATCGGATAGATCCGACAGTCATATCTGGATACAACGCAATAACGATCGCTTTTTTTGCTACTGATAACATAATATACTATTCTTTACTTAATCCAATAGTATTTTGTCGCGCACTAATAAATAATAGAAACAATTAATATTTCTTAATTTTTAAAATTAATTTGAAATTCCGAAAATGATATAAGTTTAATAATATTTTGCCAAATTTCTTTTTAGAATTTGAAAATATGAACATTCACTTTAGAATTTATAAACAAGATACCGAATAATTTTTGGCCAGAATATATAAAACCTCAATTAACAATAGTATAAAAACGACTAACAACTTCAAAAAGTTTCGTACAAAGTAAAAGTGTAATTTTATACACAAAATACTATCAAAAAGTAATTTGAAAATGCAAATTTGATTCGCCAAGTTTCTTTATGTGTTAAAAATTACCATATCATCAAGTGACAGTCTCATACTTTGCAACTGCAATTAAAATTCATCAGTGTCAAAAACAAACAAATGAAAAACAGTCAATTTTCATTTGCGGTTTGTTTTTCTACCACCCGTGTCGCTAGTGGTTTCTTTCTATATGAATAAATATTGACCGAAATATATTAAATATCCTTCAAATATTATTCAATTTTACCTAATATTTTTTTATTAAATTAAACAAAGAATATTATATTTGTTTTAATAAATAAATCACTGTCTAGCCTTAGTAATAACATAATAAATAAATGATTATTTTACAAAAATAAAATTGAGTCCAATTGTAATGAAAATTATTCGTTAAACATAATAATTTTCTATATTTTATTTTGTTTACTTATCTGAAATATACTTTGCAACCTGAAATTAAATGCTATTTTGTTAATTAAATATAATTAGTATTAATTAAATGCACACAATATTTGCAAGAAATATCCATTTGAATTTCATTAAGATGCAAAAGATGTAGTCAGATGGGAAAATTATAATTCAGAAACAAAATTACATTTTACAGTTATAACTTTTTCTCGTATTAGTAATTTTTTAGTGAATATAAATTATAATAGTATATTATATTACGAGAAGTAGAAAGCGATGATTACTGTGTTAATCTCAGACATTTGTGGCCGTGGCAAAGCAATTTGGACAAAAAAAGAGATGTCAAATTAAATACACTTGACCGTGTTGCAGATTACCCTAGATGGTGAATATTAAATTTTTTACACTTCTTCACACATTTTTAATAATTAAATTTAAATTCAAGCAAAAATAAATAATGCAACTGTCAATTACCTTAACTTGACGTAATAGTTTTGCAGTATGGTCGCCGAAGCTGTCAGATTAAATACACTTGACATTGTAGCTATGTTTGATGCTGTTACCAGTGGTGTATATAATAACTAACTGCTGTCAATAATGTCATTATTGTACTAGTGACCTAATGACCTCTTTCTACATAGGTAATATGATAACCTAATATTGATATTATAACGCTTGAAGAAAAAATAAATTTACAATTATTTATATTTTATATCTTTGTTCGTTCTTTATAAATTATTTTATTATTTATTAATATAATACATGAATAATATGAAAAGTAGTATTAAAACCTAGTTTACATTAGTAGAGTACGATGGTAGAGTCTATAGTAATATTTTATTTTATTACGAACGAAAATAAAATAGACGGAAGTTGAACAAATTTTAAGCATTAAACTCTACCAAACTACTAGCTTTGAGTAAACAGTTATTCTGGCAAAATTAGTAGTAGTATTATAGTGTATTCTACCATTAACTCTACTCATGTAATCTTGGTTTAATATACAAGATATTTATTAATTTAGAAATGCAAAAAGTAACTGCTTTAAATTTATAGAATTTTTTAGGTTGGTATGCCATGGTCGATCTATCCTCGTTGCAGACGTTTTGTCATATATCGTAAATGGCATCCTCATCTACGATGTATAGCAAAACATCTGCGACAAAGATAGATCGACCACGACATAACAGTCCAGAAAATTCTGTAAATTCGATGAATACCGGCAGTGAAATCCTGAAGATTACTAGTAACTGTTTCGTTTATTAATAATATAACAAGTAATATAAATTTCAAAATCGTAATATAACAATTTCATTCAATGTACATAACAAAATTATAGTCATAGTACAAAATATAAAAACTGTTTTTCAATTTCAGTGAATATATTTGAAATAAATCTGTTTACGCATATTAAATTACGTATATTTTATTGTTACATTTTAGCAAAATATAACTAGAATAAAAGTAAAAATATTATTAGCATAATAATATTTACAATTTCATAATAATCCGCAATCAGTACTAAGGTTATAAGACAATTTTCTCCGCAATTTACCACCATTGAAAACAGCTAAGAATCGGCGTACACAAATATAAATAGCATTATCATGTCAATTAGACAGCTTTTCATGAAAATTTTCGCGAAAATTTTGAAAGCTGATAGCGTAACCACGACGACAAATGAATATCTTTTGCATAGAATATAAATATGCCGAATAAAGCACTGGCGAATTAAGACAAAATGTATTTAGAAACACCAGAAATATTTTGAAATAAAAATTTATTTAGTTAGAGCATTATTTCATTACGCTTTTGTATAAGAAAGTAAAGTTTTAGTTAAGTTAGTACAAGATGGCTGTTGATTATCATTTGTTTAATATTTATTTTATTTACAAATAAGTTTTTCTTAAATATATTATATATATATATATATATAATATAATTTATTTTTTTATTATATTTATATACGTATATTATTGTTTTTATCTACTTATGTGACATTTATTATTAAAATGATTTTTTGACATGCTTTTTATATAACAGTGATAATTTGTATTTTAAAATTTTCGCATTTTATTTGCATTAAATTAAATTAAATAATAATGTAAAATAATAAATAAAAACTATCAAATATATCAAATATATTCCTAATTTTAATTAAAATACGATCAAAAAAATGTATTCGTTTTTCTACTGCATCAATCTAATATATTTCAATACAAACAATTTCTATATCGGTTTCATAATAAACAAAATTACTTATTTGAAACATAAAATAAATTAGAATTAACTATAGATATTTTTTTCATGTTCTCTTTGTATTTTTATTAATCATATAAAAATTGTGCACGCTTAATGTTTTTTAGATAATTTATATTTATTATTTATTATTATTTATATAATTTATATTATATTTTATAAGTCTACGTTTGTATCGTTTGCGCCATTTAATTGGGCTGTTGCATATTTAGTGTAAATAAATAAATATCAAAATTAATTATTTTCTAAATATTTAGGAACACGTATAATATAGCAAATTAGAACTAAGTCCGTTCCTGTGTTAAAAAATTTAGATTAGTCTTCTTTATATGAACATAGTTATCATAGTTTTGAAACATATGTACTTGGAGACACTATTATAATTCTCCAGCATGAATTTAAATTGTGTTTATTATTTAATACCTATTATATAAAAATAAATAACAATATACATATAAAAAAAAATATGTTAAATGTATCAATATTTCCGAAAAAAGTATTCATATAAAACCATTTTTTTGACAGTAAGTAAAGATTTATTCTAAGATCATTTTATTTTTTGCGCGAAAAAGCCTTTTCTAAAAAGTTAATATATTTCGAAATACTTTTCATGTTTTTTTTTGGTAGCTTTAACATACATCCGATTGTATCAAAAAAACTATATATTTTACGAAAAATACGTCGAAATTTATTTACTATTTCTTATATTTACTGTCACGTAATATTTCCATAACGAGATTACTTTTTTTCGAGCATTTTGGCAATTAATTATGAATAAAAATATGCTAGAACATATAGACTAAAAATAAAATAACAATTCAATATTTTATCCATTTTTGCGGGCAATTTAATCAATATATTTTGAAACATATAGATTATTAAAATACATTATCAGCAAAATAAATAATTTAAAAATATTGTCAATTTTGGATTTGGCTGCAAAAGTATAAAAGAAAAATAACTGCATTGGAAATGAGATTTTTACGACATAGATTAGTGTGAAATTGAAAAAATTTTGAGTGAATATCTAATGAACGTTTGGTTAAAAGAATCTATATGAATGGTTTTGAAGGTATATGTTACGTGTGCGTGGAGGGATGTGTGCGTAGTTGGAGTGATATGAGTGATATGATTCCATGTAGTAGGAATAGAAAAGCTTGTACAAGAGTTATTATGAATATAGATGGAGCTAAAGTTGCTTGTCTGGATAGAAATGTTTGGAAGAAACTGATTTCGGGATAGTAAAAAAAAGTTTGTGCAGCATCCTTTTGGGTACATGACGTGATTATGTATGTATGCCAAAGTTTAAAATTTAATACAAAGATATTAGTTAGAAAATTGAAAACATAAATCAATATAATTATTTAAAATTACAGACATACATGCAAAATAAACAAATTACAAAATTTTTCAATAATTACAAATCTGTCTGCAATATAAAATATTGTCATTACTGAAAAACAAAATTTTAATTTGTTTGTAATTTCGGAATGTAGGTATGCAAATTTTAATATTTATTTGAATTATTATCAATAAATTTTAGGAAATTTAAATTTTGAAAATATTTCTATATTTTATATTTAACGATAATAGCTACAAAAAATATGTCAGTAGCAGAGACGTTATACATATCTAATTTAAATTTGTTTATACTTTTAAAAAGCGGGACAACCACCATTAATTATTTAATAACACTATTTCGAAAGACACAAATTTACATACGTACATATAGAAATAGTCATAAGAAATATTACGATTTTATATTTTCAATTTAAATAATAAATAGATGCATAAACAAATCTAATCAATTATTATAATATATGCTCTAAACACAAAATTAATAATATTTAACTTTAAAATAAAGAAAACCAAAACATATAAATCTGACACAATAAAATACATTATGTCCACATAATATGACAGTAAATCTAAACCAGGGCTAAAACCAGACAAGGCCTGCGCTGATCTATTCAGCAAAACCGCATATCATAAAACAAAAGAAAAAGAAAAATAGCATCCAGTAAAACAAAAGAGAGGTCAGCTCCACTGATGAGGTTATTCAAGTGAACATCTGTTCCGTATAAAACTACATAAAAATACTGTCCGATGTAGGGAGAGAGCATATTCGAACAAACGCGAAACCGCCGCCATGCCGCGCTGGTGAAAGAGAGACACTCCTAGGCGCACAAAAACACATGTGGCCCCGTTTCAAACTGCCCAGCTAGCTAGCCTAAACTCTAGCTGACTTGCTTGCGAAAAGGGAGGATGTTTTTTATACTCCTGATTCGATTTTTTCCATTTTTTTGTCAGTCATCATAACGATATCATTTTTATTATACTGACGGATAAAAAGCCTGCCGCTTTTTTGTTGTTACAGGAAAATATAAATTGACAAAATTTTATATAACATGATACATTAAATTAAATAATTTTGCAGTTGGTTTTTTTTTTATTTTAGCAGCTATTTTTAAAGTAAGTGTAAGGTTTGTTTATGTTTTTAAAATTTGTAGTTATTACAAAATGTTTAATAAACAGTTATAATAATACTCAAATGTTGGGATTTTATTTTTCACAAAAATTTCACAAGTTACTCAATCATTGAATCGGCTTGTTAGGCTTTGCATCAATAACAGTTATTATTAGTTATGCCAGTTACTGGCCAGTTAACTGTATACACGTGTTTTGCTCTTTATAAGCTCGTCAGTATGGTGCTTTGATCAGTGCCATTGTCTGGCTGGCTTTTATACCAAGTAAATTTAAACGATGTAGTTGAGAAGCAATAAATACCACCAACGCTATCTATACAATAATGCACTAAGCATTTACAATAATATTGAACAAATAAATGTTTATAAGTGTATTTGTGAAATTAATATAATAATTAATTGTTTATTTCATTATAATTATATAAATTTAATAATTAATAATATAATAATATAATTTGGGAAAAATTAAATCTCAACATTTCATTGTATTTATTTTTATTTATTTATTATTCTTGTATTATTTTTTTCTGATTAAGATATGTACTGAGAGTATATCGAAACGTCGATATTCAAATAAAATATATAGAGAACTTACTCCTAAAACTTTTTTCAATTTTCAATTTATTTATATGCATATTTATTTGAAACAATTTCCTCTAAAATATTTTGGGAAACGATGCACACGGAAACCTGATTTTTTTATGTAACATGTATGTATATATATATATATATATATATATATATATATATATATTGTTTAATTAAATCAAAATCATATTTTTATATTTCTAAATATAATACAACGTATACAATAGTACCTTATAAAGTACTTTCATTTCATTATCAAGATTGATATAAATTAACAAACAGACCAAAAGCTGCTTTTGCAAAAACCACTAATAGCTAGTAAGCTTTGAAAACAAAAGCGCCATCTATTTACCCGTCAAATTACCTAAACGATCTAAGAACAAAAGACATGGAAAAGGCCAAGCAATTGTTTTGTCCCTTGGACACGGACTTAGTATATCCATATACAGTAATTACCTTAGACTATTCACACATCTGTGACCTTTCCCTACATATAGTTACTGACACACACACACTCACACACACATAACCTAACCTAACCTAACCTAGAAAATTTAACAAGAAGAAACTTACGGCGTAATTAACTATATATAGCTAACTGTAAATATTTTGTTGGTTGTTTTACTTTGTACTCAAGTTGCGATAAACCAGACACATATGCTGTGCGGTCGACTTTATTGCAGTATAAATAATAATAATAAGCAGTCATCGTTTAATTTAGCAATGTGAAATTAATTATTTTATTATACCTGTGTTTTATGTGGTCCACGGTGGGATAGCTATTTTCATTAGCTTGACTGGTCGGATCCTACCATGGAAAATTAATTGTCGCTGAAAGGGTAGATAAATTGGGGATGCATATAAAAATTGATAAATATTTTTTTTGTTTTTGTTTTGAAACTTTATATTAAACACATATTGTTTTTATTTAAAATATAGGATTGCAAAATAATGATAAAGGTGTAAATTTAAATTTTTATTGATTTTTGGCGACCCGTTTCGGATATTTTTACATTCTTCAGACCAAAAACGTCAGGTTAGCTACAAACATTGTTTTACATGTGTTGTCTTTTTTAAGTTATGATTTGAAGACATGGAAATTAAAATTATTTTTCATATTATAAAGAAAAACTATATGTAGATTAAAGATTTGACTAGATTTTGTGTTCATAATAAATAAAATATTAAATATATTAAATAATAAATTTAAAATAAAATAGTTGTTTCTTAGAAATCACAGACAAAAATAACAATGACGATTTTTGTCTGTGATGGATTGATTATTTACTATATAAAATTTATAATATCTATTTAAATTTTTCAACTTTTTAAATTAATGTATAAAACACGCAATAAATACTGTTTCAAATTTTAAATAAAATAAAATACATACATTTTTATTTTATGTTTTATTTGTAGTTCAACTATGAACTTTAATAATCTAACATAGTAAAAAATCTTTTAGAACTCGTTATATTAAAATAAAACGGCTTTAGATTACAAAAATATATCCTAAAGCTTTTTTATTCTAATAATCTATTTGATTTTCTCTGCATATGTTTTATGTAACTATTAAACCAGTTAATATTTTGCCTAATTTTCAGTGCATATGTGCACCTAATTACTTTTAATTATAATTCTAATTTATGATCGTAATTAGTTGGAAAATCAGTAATTATGCGCCAGTCAATTTTGGCTATTCAAATTTCTGAGTGACAGTTGATTATTACTGCTATTTTCATCAACCGAATGCAAAATAAACTTGCTACTCAACTTAAAAAACAAAAGTGGACGCGAAAGTTTTAAATTCGATTCTAATTAAAAATAAATATATATTTGAAAAAGTTTTTAATTAAATATAATACTTAGTTATTATATTTTGTTTTTAGTAATTATTGAATTAAGTGCTATTTTATAAACATTTGAGACTTATAAAATAAAATAATTATGACTTCAAATTCAAATTCAAACATTTCTGTCATAACAGTAAAAATCTTTTACAAATCATATTAAAATTTTGTAATCTACTTATTTGTATTTTGTTACCTAGTAACTTGTATCTATGTTTTGTCTGTTTATTATTTATGTCATTTGTGTATATTTTTTCCAGACGGCAGACGAGGAATATAACAAAACGTCGTATTTTAATATAAAATTAAACACAACTGAAATCTGAAGATTTTCTATTGTAACATTTCTGTTAAGTTGAAAGATTTTAATTTAATTTATATTCATGTTTATTCATTAACATTAAGAACAATATTTGATTAATATGTAAGTATTATATATTACTCATATACAAAATTGAACAAAAGTTTTAAACAAAATTAATATCTTAAAACTATTTATTATATTAATACGTAACTTTACAAAAACTTTGAAGATAATAAAACAGTTTAACTAAGTTGATTATAATTGAAATTAGGTTTAAATTTAAGATTATTCAAAATTTTAATAAATAAACGAAATAAAAATTTTAACTTTGAAATAATTATTTAATTTTTGTAAGAAACATGATAAAATATCAATATTCTCTTATTTAATACATATTTTATTTATTTGAAAAATATTATAAATAATTTTTATAACAATAAATAACAAATACATATATTTTGAAACCAAAATAGTAATAAACAAAAAATATTAACAATTAAATATTTGATAAATTTCAATTGCATGTAAATTCTATAAGTACATAGGATTTTTTTTATTGAATAATTAATTACACGTATATTATCTATTTTTTTAGAATAATCAGTTATAGTAAATATGTTGTATTAAATGATTAAATTTAGTATAAAATTCAAGTGTATAAAGCAGTCAGATCTAACCTCCGTGAAGATTATTTTTACTAATTATTTTATTTTATTAAATACATTATACATCAGTTGACAAAAATAATTGTGTTTGTGACAATTAAAAAATCTTATTACGTATCAAGTAACCAAATAGTAAAAAATTGTAAATACCAACTTTATTTTTTCAAATATTAACACAAAATTGAGATAATGCACGTTTTTGATAATAAATATTAATCAAAATATACAAAAAAAAAAGAAAATTAATATAAATTAATATAGAAAACACAATAGATTGTCGAGGAAAACCTGTATCGTGTTTATAATTTAATAAACATGGTTTTTCTAAAAATTGTTGGTAAATTTTATACCAAACAAAAAATGGCTGCTTTTGCATTTTTTAACAATAAGCATTGCTAAATTTTTTATGAAATCTAAAATTAATTTTCTTGCTGACACAGTTTCATCACAGTGTATAAAACATTTTGTTTTAAAATGCGAATTTAATTTTATTCAGAATTTAACAATTAACTTTTTATAATTAAAATTATTTTTTTTTTTGTTTTATACACATTTATTAAATAATGTTTTATACGGAAATAAATTTATAATAAACCATATATAATTTTTAAATTTAATTATATTTATATTTGTATTTCTGCAAACAAGTTGTAATTTTTTTATATATTCTGGATCAATCACAACTTTAATGAAAGAAAAAGATAATATCAATCAGTGTGGACTTGATTTAAATAAAATTTGGCTTTCTTTAATTAATAATTTATAAATTTTATACGTCGAAATGTCGATTTTTTTTTATTAAAATATAAAATATAAAAATATATAGCCTTTTTATTTTAAGAATTTTATGTATTAAATATATTTACACTGATATTATACAATACATGTCTATTATAATGCATAAAAAATTGTAAATCATTAATAAGCATTTAATGTGAATATGTTAAATATAAATAATAAGTATACAAATCCATTTTAGTTTTAGGTTATAATAAAATTTGCTTGATAATGAGAAAACTTATTAAATATACTTAGTTGAATTACGTTAGTGTACACGGGATATCAATTTCGTTAATTCTTCTTCTTTGTTTGTAAAATTGTTTATTAACTACCATTTGATTTTATGAAAAAGATCATAATTTTATTGAACATAAAATTTTACATTTTTGATAAATTATTTACGATAAAAATGTATCATCATAACTCTATTTTAATATAATATATAGTCTATACTTATTTTATAATAGTAATTCTATTGGTGGTTATGTAACTTCTATTGCTATTCGGCAGTTTAAAAAATTTCTAGTCTTACCATTCTATTGTGTATTAGTGCACCATATTGGAAAAATTGTCCAGTAAACACAATTTCAAAACAATTTTGTTGCTTGCAAAATTTGATTTTTTTCTCGTTTTCCTGATCAAATTTAAACGAAGAAAACAATCCGTGGAATTTTATTTTGTTGCAATATATATCTTCCAATTGGATTTTAAAATAAATTTCAAATAGATAGAACATTGTCCCAGATATTTACGAAAATATTTACTAACATCAGTTTTATAGATTTTTGAAATATGTTGGAAATTGATTTTTTTTCAGATTTTTTAGTAAATGTTTATTTACTTTGCATTATTGTTTCAAAACAGTAGTTGTTTTATATAATAATTGTAAATCTTATAAAACAGTAAAAAAAATTTCAAACGGCTACAGGTTCTAGTTTTGTAATAATTTATTAATAAATTAACGTTTCGATGAACTAAACGTGCGTCTATATCAGAAAAAAGATAGAAACGTTGATTTATAAATAATTTATTACAGAACTAGAACCTAAAACCGTTGTAAATCTTATATTATTCGACAAGCAAATAATGATAGTTTTGATAACTTTACGGCACAAACCACAGGCTAGTTTTGTAATCTATTAAAAAAAATAATAATTATCACATTTGACTAAAATATCATGCCTTTTCTGCATCCATACAATAGTAAAACACATTTATAAAACATTTTTCTTGAAATCAATTTTTTTAATTTAATATTTAAAGTGATTATACTAAAATTTATTATTTACATATAATTTCTATTTTACTTTAAAATTAATTAATTATAAAAAGAAACAATGTAATTCATTAATCCTTTCCAGTTTTTTATACGGAAATAAAATATACTCTAATATCAACATATTTAATTTTAGAAACATATTTTGCAAAAATATTTCAAATAATGAAAAAAAAAAACTAAACAAGATTGTATTAATATCTTTCTCGCATATTGGTCCATAGAGATTAAAAAAGCAATTAATTTAGGGTAGAAAAAAATCTAATACCTTTAAAGCCTATCTCATTGGTGGTTAGTAAAAAAAACTCAGATCTCTTTATGTTTACGCCGATGTGCGTTCAACAACAAAAAAAAATATTGCTCAGGAAGTTTGGAGGAAAGCCGCGTTAAATTAAAAAAGATTACGTTAATATAATAATTTTTGCATATACACAAGAGCATTATTGCCTGAGGAAAACTTTTAAATTGGATGAAAACCATTATAATGAAAAGAGAATGCATGTACTCACCCTATTAGGTTGATCGTTAAAAACTTTCTGGATTTGTTAATAATGCAGTTAGTTTTACATAGTTCTCAGTTACAACTAGATTTTTCTCCAGTTAGAGTGTGTTATGTTAATGTAATTAATTCAGAAATTAGATTATAGTTAAAGGAATAATTTTTCAAATGCATGTTACTGGACAAAATATTTCCGTATAAAAAATTATTTCATTAACAAAAAATGCTCAAATGTTTACCATCAATCAATGTCAAATATTTCGTTTTACCGTTCCATGTTTTATTTCTGTATTTGATTGTTTATAGTATTTTTTTTGATATGATAAATTTTCATTATTTATTGTTTTATTCGTTTCAGTTGTTTATTTAAATTTATGAATTGTTTTTTCGATTCTTGACAATAAATTTGTTCGATTGACTCTTCTGCGTTTTACTGTAAAATGCCGCTGTAAATGATGCAGCGATTTGTCATTTACATAATATGTAACTGCAAAGTAAATAAAACAACAAATATTGACGTAGCAATAAACAATAGACGCAAGTGTGCAAATCGAACAGAAATTAACAGAAAATATTTTCCATTTTTTTTTTTTGAAACTAAGAGAAATAAAAAAAAATTGTAATTTTCTATAATTATTTTAGAAAAACAATTTACCGAGACACTTCAATTTAATTTAATGAACGATCATTAAGCTACATTCACACTGTGGTTTTAGTAGTAGCAGGATATAACAATGCAGTGATAGCTATATAATTAAAATTATGATTTTCAACTATGTTTATTCTATTTTGTACAACTATATTTTTAATTATTGCAAATATAGTGTAATGATCATAAAATAATAAGTTGTTCCTTTTATAGTATAATAATTTTGTAATTTGAATATACCACAATAATCTTCAATTAATGTAACCTGCACCACAAATATAGTAAAATATGTTACTTAATACTAATAACTTACAACAATTCGAACACATAAACAAGACATAATCAACCGCAAACAATTACACGAACACAAAACGCAAACCCATATCTATAAACCAAATTCAACTCATATTCTTTTAGTAACATTCTAACACCGAGCAGAGTTAAGCCAAATTCATAAGCCATTACGGTTAACTATCGCATTTGTTAGCGCATAATCCGTTGCTTTAACAGGTTAACCTCAAAACTGCACTGTTGCAGTCACTGGCTGTAGATTAGCAAACCGTCTGCGCACCGGAGCTAAACTCGTTACTTTATAGCTGGAGAAGATTTTACCCCATTGGGCTATTCGCCGAGTAATGACTGTGAAAATCTTCTAAGGATGTAGTTTTTACTAACTGCATAAGATAGGAACAAGTAACGGCAATTTGGTTTTATTTTGTATTGTTTGGGAAAAATTGAGTGGAATGTAAAATTACTGAACAAAATTCTTTGAATGCATCAACACAAAGTGATAAATACGCTGTATATATTTTTATTTTCTTTTTAAACTATTCTGCATCATATTTATGTAGCTTTTGTAGACTTTCTACGAACAACTAACGTTTTGTAAAACGATAAACATTTATCAGGCATTTTCAATTTGCATAAATCAGGGCTCATATAAAAACTTAAATATTAAATAAAATAATTCTATATATTTTTATATGCTTGAAATAATTTTAATTTTATATTTGAATTACAAACCTTGAGTAAGTATATTTAATTATATATTTTTCTTATTTTAATAATATGCATTGTTTCAGAAAATTTTATATTTGAATTTGAATAATTAAGCTGACTCAATGTTTATATAAAAATTTTAACCAGTACCAGATTTAATACCAAAAGATAATACGTATATTGAAATTTGACATAAAATGTAAATAAATAAAAATAATAATAGTTTAATAGATCTATTTGTTTTATATTTATAAGATATGTAGTGTTACAGAATATTTTGTCTTTTTCTATTAAAAAAAATTTCATTTACTAGAAAAAGACAAAACATTCTGTAACATTACCGGTCTTACAAATATGATAAAGAATTTAATTAACAATAAAATATTGAATATAAAAATATATCACTACTCGTAAGATAATCTTCAGAATTGTAATAGATTTTTTAATCAACAATTTTTTTAAATAAAATTTAAAAATTTTTATTTAATATTTTAGAATATTCAGTAATTAAAGTTGTATATAAAATAAGAAAGTTAATTTTACTAAAAAACTAATTTGCAACTAATTTAAAACACCTCAAATGCACTTTTTTCAAAACTGCAGAATTATTTAAGTATTTTCAGTGTTTTTGTTGACTACTGAATACAAATAACATTACATAAGAAAATTAAACTGGCAACATTAGCTTCTTACAATTATATTAATGTATTGAAATTATTGGACAAAGTTCTAATGCTTGTGGTATAATATTTACATTTACCGCGAATCATTCAGCATAAATATTCTTGGTATAGTTTGCCAGTTTATATGGTTTCCAATTTACATATTAATAGAATGATCGCTGTATATTTATGAACATATGCCAGAACAATTTGTTCTTGGTATTTCAAAGATCAGGGAATATTGTAGGTATATAGTAGCTATTAACCCTTACAAAGTGTATTCATTTCTGTAAATTTCTGCGGCAATTTCGGCTATTTTCATTCAAATATGGAAGATAGGGCACCATTATTGTTATTGAAAGCTGTTTTAATGATTTGCAAATTAATATTGCAGAATTTATTATGATCTTTATTAGACTAATTATAAACATAACTCTTCTATATAGCTCTCGAAATTTAAATTATTCCAAAAAATTTTATCATTAACGTACCACTATAAGTTATATTTTTATATCATTAAAAAGATTAAATATATGTTATTTAGTAATCTTCAGGCTTTTACGGCCGGTATCCATTGAATTTATAAATTTATTCTCGTCGAGACGTTTTGCCATACATCGCAGATGGCATTCTCAGTCATTGAAGAAACAAAAATCAGCTATTACCACAGATAAAAATTATGTTGTATAGTTTGTCCATTGCTTATAAACTTATTTTATTGAATTATGTACGAATGAAATTTTTATGGAAAATATTTTGTAAACATATATTATTTAAAAACATTTTCGCATAACTCTATGTTCTATTGAATAAGTTTATGTCAGTTTATGTTCTGTGAACACATTTTACAGTTGTTTGTCAAACATGAATAATAATTAAAAATTATTGTAATGAATAAAAAAAATAGCAAAAACTAGATTATTAATAGACATAAAGATTATTAAAAAATTGACACAACAAATTGATCAAAAATTAAACAAAAATTTCTCATTTAATAATATAGTGTGTTAATATTGGCAAAAATAAATTTTAACTGATAAATAAACAACAGATTTGAAACTTGTATATAAATAATATTCAAATAATATCTATTCTCTCAACTAAAATCTATCAGAACTACAACAGCAAATTATGGTAAACTCTCGTAGTACATAGCCTCAAATCTAGTTTGCATTGCGTATTAATTTTCCATCATACATGTAAGTTACGAACCTCCTAGTTTCAGCAAAGCAAATAGATATTTATCCCCTTATCATCTATTCCATTAATTGATATAAATTTCAGATTTTGATGTGATTTGTATATCCGAATGACAAATGACAAATGGAAGATGTATTTCAATTCTCGATTAATACAGTAATTTGATGTGAATATGTTTTAGTAGTTTTAACATTTGCTCTTGGGATTCAATAAGTTTGTCAGAACTTATAAATTTGTGTTTAAAATGCAGTTTGATTTTGTGTTAGTTGCTGAATTTAAATAAACTGCAACGCAATGTTAAATAAATGATATGCAAAATTGTACAGGATTAGTTTTACATATTTACATTGGAAATCTTTTAGATTAAATTTAAAGTTGTTTAAAAATATTTGAATTTTTTTATTAAAGTTATTTAAGTATTAGTAATCTTCAGGCTTTCACTGCCAGTATCCATCGAATTTATAGAATTTTCTAGGGTAGTATGCCGTGGTCGATCTATCCTCATCGCAAACGTTTTGCCATACATTGTAAATGGCATCCTAAGTGCTTGGTGCCTTCCTATATAAATTCAAAAATTTTAGTTTAAATTTTTTTAATTTAATTTTAAAAACAAAAGCCCGTATTTTTACCTAACTTTTATAAGTGTTTTTTGTAAAAATTTCTTTTGACGTTTACTTAAAATTACTTGTTGAGCAATTTTAATAGATTTTTTTGAATTTTATAATATTAGATATAAAAATATATATCAAAAATAGAAATATTATTCATATTTAATAAGAGGTAAAAATAACAATTTATTTTAAAGTGAAAAAACGAGGTGGAAATACGGGCCGAATTCTTTAAACATTTATAACATTCATAAATTTTCTATACAATCTAATACTAATTTGAAATCCTCGTATCGTATTTCCACCGATTGAAGAATCAGAGCATCTAGTATCTTCATGCTTGTGCTTCCAAAACCCATATAGTTGAGGATTAATGTCTCTACACCCGTCTGTACATCCGGAAACTACATCACAACCCCCGGAAACGAAGCAGTTTATGTTTCACAGCGTCCGGCTATTGCTAAATTATGTAGTCCGGACTTGATGACCAATGCCCGGAGCATTAGAAAGAAATTGAAACAGCACCAAAAGATATGGTTTGGGCTAGAACCGCACGTCTATTATTTATGCTCGTAATGAGATGAGAGGAAGTTACCGTTTTATTTATTTATTTATATAGAGTTTTGTTTTTTGTTTGCTCTATTTTAAAGTTGAGGTTTTTGAGAAGTTAATAATGTATTGGATGCAATTTCAGTGAGTGGTTAGAAAGGCTTTCTGTAATGGATGCAAAGATGGATGGATGATTTAAGTAATATTTTTAATAAAAGTTTGATGAATATATATGTTCACAGTTTATATAATAATTTTTCTTAATATTTCGCGTATTTTATGATAATATTTGTGTACTTACATTGTATTGTATTTATAAAATAGAAGGATTTATATATTACAATAAAATTCTGGTACTTTATTTGAAATTTAATAAAGTTTTCTACACTTTTAGTTTTAAAACAATGACATATTGAAAATTGAGGTTTTCGAGATGTTAATAATCTATCAGATGCAATTCAAGTGAGTGGTGTAAATGGTTTAAAAGTCTTTCTTTAATGGATGCATAAATAGATGGATGACAAAAGTTATATTTTTAATAAAAATTTGATGAAAATATTTCAATAGTTTACATAATATTTTTTCTTAATTTTGTGCATATTTTACATTAATATTAATTTACGTACATTGTATTGATATATTTATAAAAATATTAGAACATTTTACATATATTCTGCTACAATATTTACAACAAAAAAATATTTTACACTTTATTATTTCTATTATTTTGAAATAATAATAATAATATTGTATAAAATGTTGAGCTAATTTGTATTGTTACTTGATTTTAAATCAGGCGGAGTTAGTTTCACAAATTTGT
This sequence comes from Clivina fossor, assembly GCA_963966155.1. Classification (NCBI taxonomy): domain Eukaryota; kingdom Metazoa; phylum Arthropoda; class Insecta; order Coleoptera; family Carabidae; genus Clivina; species Clivina fossor. Next base: position 14,059,049 of record OZ014562.1, on the reverse strand, counting down.
TTAAAATTCTACATTTTTTTGGCTCATTTATCTTCTTGTAATAGTCCTCAAAAGCTAATAATCATCTTGTTTTAATACAATTAAATTAATACAAAAACGATGTAAAGATTCTTTTGATGCAGTAGCAAAAAATACTGCATAGATATTACAAATAAAATTTCATAAATTTCATATTTTACAAATGCCTAAATATAAAAACTGAAATGCATTAAATTACATGCAATAACGTAGTAAAAAATCTTTTAGAACACATTATATAACTTGTTTCTATGTTCTGTTTATTTACTGTAATATCATTTGTAAAATTTTTCCTGATGATTACATACGTCGAAATGTCTATTATTAATAGGAATTAATACAGAACTATATTCTAAAGTCGTTTTATTTTATATGCAATAAAATTATTAAATAAATTGAAATTAAATTTTTGTTCACGCATTGTAGAATTAACAAGATTAAACATTATATGGAAATAATTAAAACTAGATTATATTTTTGTTACAGGTGAGCGAATAATCCGTGGCTAATTTCAACTGTTTCTGGTATGTAAATTTAATATAAATTTCGCAATATTTTAATTCTGGAAAAATATTTCATTTTCATAACTCGTTTATATTATATTTTGGTTTGTTTTTCATCTACATGAGTAACAACATTTATTTAGTGAATAATAAAAATTAAAATCATATTATAAATGCACAATGTATACTAAATTATAAGCACGGTTCAGTTTATTTTCAATAAATTGTTAATTATTTTGTTGAAATAACTAAGTTAAATATTTATTAAAATAATATTGTCATTTTAGTGCATTTGTTTTCGGTTTTTTATTCATTAATTTGTTTTAATTTTAAATACATTTCTTTTAAAATTTATAAATTATAATTTATAATAATATAAAGAAAATATTTAGTATATCAAAAAATGTTACAAGGATTAGAAAGCAATGATTATTTTGTTGAGTTTAGTTATTTGTGGCCAAAGCAAAGCCGAGGCCAAACAATCTGAGCGAAACCCAAATCTATTCCGAGTGATATATACGATTTTTTTTTCAAGCGTTCTAAACAAGAAACTAAACTGAATGTATATATTATTTATATTTGTAACGTGATTTGTTAAAATTAATCTTTCTTTTCTGAATATACAATTTCTGGCAAATCTCTCGGTGTTTCTTCAAACATTTTCAATAATCCAATTCAAATTCAAGCGAAAATAAACAATGCAATTGTCAGTTAACTTGTCTTAATAATTTTTAATAGGTATAATTGTCGAAGATGTCAAATTAAATACACTTGATTGTGTTTTTTTTTGCAAAAATTCAATATTCTAATAATTTTACTTTAAATTAAAGAACATAAACCATTATTTTTCAAATATTAGTTTTAATTAATAAAATTAACAATTTCGATAAAAGGTCAGTTGCATAAAAGAGTGAATAACTATTCAACAGAAATATTGAAACTAATTTCAGAATTTCATGATTACACGCTTTAATCAAATCTAACATAAAAATTATCTGTATAATAAAACGTGTGCATATTTGTCTACAGGCCTGCGTAAAATTTTTCAAACAGTCCGAGTTTTTTCAGCTGGACACGTTTTGTCATAACAAAGGTTCTGTTAATTACAAAGATAAATGCGTTCACGTCTAGTGTCGCCATCTGCAATTAAGAGAACAAAGAACCATTTCTGAGTGTGTTTTTATCAGTGTCTATGTATTTTAAGCCCCGCCTCGGAAGTAATACGTACGAACAGACGACATCAAGCCGCTTGAAAATTAGATAACTCGGGGAGAATTTACATATTTAGGATTTTTTAGTTTTCTTTTTTTTTAACAATTCTGTATTTGACTGAATTTGTTTTCATTTACTAGTAGCATTTGATTGAATTGAAATAATTATTTATTCAAAAGTGCATGTTTAATTGGTGAATTTGTCTATTGAAGATAATGAGAGACAAAAATATTATTGTAAAATCAAATATTGTCTACTTAATATTATAATAATAATATTTTTAGTTTCAATAAAATATTTTACTTTTAAAATTAATTATGTATTAAATTTTAAATAAGACAAATTTATGAAATTGCAAATCATATTTATACGAATAATAAACTAAAAATAATTTAAAAATATATATTTTGTATCGCTGAGATTTGTAAGATTTCCAATTTTAAAAACTAAATATTGTATAATATTCTAATAATGAGATTTTTTTGAAACTTTAGGAAAAAATATTACTATATTAATTTTACAGACACATTTATGAACTTTTTATTTATTTTTGCTTCTCAACTACATTTTTTTCATCTACTTGGCATAAAAGCCAGCCAGACAGTTACACCTGCATCAGTGTCTTCGGACATTGATTGGATCAGCATACTGATGAGCTCCCAAAGAACGAAACACGTGTTTGCGGTTAACTTGATGCATAGCCAAAATAGGCCGATTCAATGATTGGGTAATTTGTGAAATTTTGAGGAAAAAATCTCAACATTAGAATATTACTATATTAATTTTGCAAACACATTTATAAACTTTTTTGTTTTTATTATTTATAAATATTGTATGTAGTAATATTTGTGTTTTATCTAGTTCATTTTAATTTAGTATAACTTATTTTTGTAAATTGTTTTATTAATAAAACAAAATAATTAAATATAAATTAGTAATAAGCAAAAAAAAAAGCACAGATAACAAAAATTGATTTTGTTTACAATTAGTGTTTAAATATCCATCAATCTGTGCTTACGGTTGGTAAAACTGTTTTCCATTAATGTCGTACAACCGGAGACGCATTCATCCGGTGTATATACATCAAGTTGGCTTAGAACGGATTGAACTTTCAATTACGGATTACTGATTTCAGAGTTAACCATTTCGTGAAAACTACAAAGTAATTACAACCTTTTTTTTTGTAATTTTCATTTATTGTGATTTGATTCTATTATTATTTAGAATTTATCTAATAAAATATATGTTTACACAAACTAAACTAAGTAGCAAAAAAGTTGATAAAATTTGTAAGTTTTATGAGTAACTCTTTATTATTCTTAATAAGATATAAAAACGGTATTTGTGTTAATATTAATCTACAGTTACCAAAAAATCCTTTAAAGTATGAAGATAAATTACACAGTAATGTAACATAAGGTTGGAGCTAGCTCAGTTCACTGTTAGCTCTCAAAGTATTATTTGCAATCAATTTTACTTTACCATGTGTACTAGAATATAGTTATCTTTAAATTAAAAAATCTTAGGTTAATGTATTGTATTATTTTTATTAAAATCTTGATTTACGAAAGATTTTTTACTTTGTTATTGTTGTATTTTTTTTTGATATAGTGCAGAATATTTCTCTTTTATTACAATCTGATATTTTATTTAAGCAATATTTTCTGCAATTGCACTAAGAGTTTTAATAAATATTTTTATTTCCACTAATGTATTTATCTCGCCGGGATTTGAACCTGGATTTCCTGCTTTCAATGCAAGTCCATTGCATATTACAACAACTACATGGAAAATTATTCTATTTCAGTGCTAATATATATATATAATATTGCCCTAATATACATACTCCAGTTTTTTTTTTAATAATAATCATATGCACGCCACTGAACAGTGTCGAAGAGGCAGTTGAGCGTGAAAACCTTGTCAAGCTGGTGTAACATTTTTTTTATCAGGTTCATTGTACCCTACGGGAGCTGTATAAAGTACTCATTTAGAATAAAATTAAAAATATCTCGAGCGTCTGTAATAGGTTCTGAAATATGCAAATTTGGAAAGACCCTGCTCGTAAATAGATACGGAGTTTTTTCTGGCTTACTACAGTTTTGAACAATATTTTGTTTTATTAGAATTTATAATTTTTTTCCATATTATCAATAAATATTTATCATTAATTTCTTTGTTTTAAGATAGTTAAAAAAAATTTCGAATTAATTATATAAAATAAAACTGCTTTAGGTTGACGTTCTGTATTAAACTTTTTGTTTATAATCGACGTTTAAACGAAACTCAACGGTTGTCTTCATCACGAAAAAACTGATACAAATGACATTTGTATCAGTTTTTGAAAAATTGCACAGAAATATAAAATTAAAATTTAGACAATATTAATATTATTTACTTTAAACGCAAACAACGAAAACATAAAAACAAAAATAATAAACTTTTAAATTTATTAGTTCAATAACAATTAATAGGTGACAATTGCGAATCGATAAATTTTACAGCCGTCCATTAAAAATAATATTTGTGCTGTTTTATATCTCTCTAATTTAAAAGAATTTTGTTTTGTTTTATTACGCTATGCAGTGTAACAAAACAAGAACAAAAATAATTAGAAAATTGGAATATTTATTTTTTATAATGTGCGTAAACTGTTTTCGGAATATGTCTTGTACTTCTTCGTCGTAATCTGATGAAATTTGTGTTGGAATTTCAAAATTTAATATTTATTTACTTTAATACAGTTTAGCTCTACACAATTTAGATTTTTGGTTTATTAGTTTTTTATCTTGTGTTATGAGTTTTACTCTTGTTTTTTGTTTATATCTAAGTAGATCTTTATTAAATTTAAGATTATTTCGTTTTAGTAGAAGAACAGGTATTTCATAATATTTATTAATTCAAGAAGTAAACAAATTTTTTACGAAACATGAATAACGTTATAAATTAAGTAATGAAACTATTTTATTTATAAAAATAATATTTTATAAATTAAGAAAATTTGCCGTTTTGAAAATTTTACTACTATAGATAAGTTTGTTACATTTATTAGCAATTTTGCATATCGTTTCAAAATATAAATTTAAAATATGCTTCTCAATAATATTTTTTACAATAGAACCTAGTAAATTACGTTATAAGAGTTACTAAGTTAACACAGTCTCTATAAGAATTTTTTCTGAAGTTATTAACAAAATAATCTATATATTGTTAAACTAGTTGTCACTTTGTAGAACATACTAATAAATTATGAAAAGTTACATCTGCAAAAAACAATAATATACGACTTACATTTCATTTCATATGGTCAAAAATATAATTTATTAAAGTTATTACAAACATCTGGCAAACCGTAATATATAACATTAAAAACTGTTATCATAAAAACTTGAATAAAATTTTAACACTTGAAATAAATAATCGTGTATCCGCAGTCCGTAGAAGTAGTAGTGGAAAATATTTTACGAGACGAAACACGATGAGACAATAGAGCAGGATAGAAAGAGATAGAGAGAGAGAGAAAGAGAAGTGAGAAAAAAAGCGTTCTATATAAAATGCAACAGCTCTCAACATTTGATAAACGTGACCTTTGTAAGTAATTGTCTCTTTTGTATTTTATCCCGTTGCTTGTAAAAAGCAAAGAGTGCTAAGGTATATTTTTGTTTAACCTGAAAAGTGTACTTCAAGCTTTGTTATTCTTGTCGCAGTATTTTTCCACGCCAAAGAAAAACACACAATTCTTTTACTTATATATTACACGTTCATACTACAATTATATAATATATATTTTCTTCAAGTGTTCACAAGCATTCTATCGTATTTTACAAATAATTAAAAGATAATTTCAAACTGATTCAAAAATAGTAATCTTCAGGCTTTCGCGGTCGGTATCTATTGATTTTACAGAATTTTCTGGACTGGTATGCTGTGGTATGGTGAAACGTCTGCGACAAGGACAGATCAACTACGGCATACGGCATAGAAAATTCTATTAATTCAATGATATAACTAAGTCAAAGTTCTATATTTCTTTTGTTATTACCGCTTTTACTGAAAAGAAAAGTGATACAGTGTTCGGTACGCTCTTTATAATATTGCCAAAAATTAAAAAAAGTAGTTCGTAAGAGTGTAGGTAATTGGTTTTTTTTAATTTTAATTTTAATTACATATATTTTGATTATATCAAAACCGTATAGTTAACAAAAAACATCGATTTCCACATTTTCATTTATGTAAATATTGCAAAAGGGAATGTAAACACTAAAATTTTATTAATTAATAGTATAATAAAAATGATAACTGTATTATGTAGATTTTTAGTTTCAAATATTAAATTTTCAATATTGTGTGTTTCAGATATATTTTAATTAAAAAAAAGAAACATAAAAATGTAACATTTGTTTCTAAAAATTTATTGTGTTACCAATAGCTATTATAGCGAACATTTAACAATATATGTATTTTAAGTTTTGCAAATATTGTTATATTTTACAAAATATTGAATGTTTTATCAAATCAACTTTGTTATTTTACATTAACAGTTATCTACTCTAACACTTAATGGTTGATATCAAATAAAGTTATTAATTGTAAAAAAGTTATTTTCGGAAAAATATTGCTTTATTTCAAATAACTAGATTGAAATTAAAATTATATCACAGTAACTCAAACATACTTGGCGTCTGTTAGAATATTGATAAAATGTTTGTTTAGATTATAAACAAACAAAATTTCTTTGTTTAAAAGCTCGTATTACTTTGATTCTATTTGGCAATGAATGTATTTCATTTATTTATTTATTTGTTTAATTACACCAAACAAGCAACAGCCCAATTAAATAGTGCAAATGATATAAACATAAACTTATAAAATATAATACATAAATTTACTTAAAACATTAAATGTGTACAATATGTAAATGATTAATAAAAATACAAAGAAAACATAAAAAAATAACTATACTTAATTCTAACTTATTAAATGAGAACACATATAGTAAATGGGAACTTTGCTAAAAAATTAGAATGCGCAAAAGCAGATAAAAATATTTGCATTTTTTGTAGAGGAAGAAAGAAGAAATTGTAGTTGAAAGAGTAGTGTAGAGTCATCGATAAAGTTATAAATTAACTTAAATTAATACTATTTGAAATCATTCGCTAAAGAAATTCTGAAACACGAAATAACTCAACCGAATTCAAAGCTATAAGTAAATCTTTACATAAAACAAAAGAGAAAAGAAAACAATGAAAACTACCAATAATATCGAAGCATTAGTTCGATCGTGTCTTAATTGAACGCGTATAGAATGTTGGGTGTTCCCTATACATTTGCGTCAAAGGTAATTAATGTACAAGCAATTGCACTAGGTGATAACACGTGCTGAAATTATTGTCACCCCGCGGTCCTTTCATGACGTCACGCCGTTTCGACTCGATTTACGTGCTGGTTTCGACGTAAATGCATTTATATTCACGATTCACTATACTCACACTAAACATTACGACTACCTAGCGTTACCGTTTTGTTTTATTATATAATATATTGCAACTGCTCTGAGCTGCAGCATGAGAAATTGACACATGACGTTGGATGTTGTGATTAGTCTGTCCGTTTTTAGTTTATCGCTTGTATTATTGTTGTTTTAAATATTAAATTAAGCGTAATATTTGAATTTGTTATCATATCAAATCAACCATAAATATAGGTACGTAATGCCTATATCTATATACAGATTAAAAAGGATGAATATAATGTTTCTTTACATTTTGGCGTTTTTTTAAACAATATTAATTATAAAAACAGAAATAAAAATTAAACAATAACATTTATAAATAATTATTCCGAATCTTAGCCACCATTTACTTCAATAACTGCTTCTTATTTGTAAAACCATATCAGTTACTCCTATTATTTTTTCAAATACTTTTTTAAAAATAATGTTTGAAATCTTCAATATGTACCTTGCCTTTAATCTACCTGTCTTGCAAGAAGCAACAACCCGGCAAATGTGCTTTCAACTCTTAACGAACGGGGGGGGGGGGGGCTAAGATTTTCGTGGGCAAACCATCGCCTTCGTCAAGCCAGTGAGCAAGGAGAAAGACATTAATAAAATTACCGGGCGACGCTGTTGCTTGGCACCAGACTCAACGCACTGCGACTTGGGCGTCTGTTATCATTTTCTTCGTTTAATCATCTAATTTGATGCAGCCTGAACACACTGATATGCTTCTGGATGGGATTTAAGAGTACCACGCCAGTGTGACGGGGTGTGTAACTGTGGACAGGTTTAATTTTCGACTAACCCGGAATAATCTATTTAGCGAGGATGGTGGAAGATGAACGTGTTGTGCAAGATGGTGTAGGCAGGATTCAGATGCAGCAGTTAATTGTATGTTGAGTGAGTTGGAAAAATAACAACATGGGACGATTTTGCTTAATATCTTATGTTTGAATTCGGCGTATTTGTTCTATATCTGCAGGTCAACAGAATTGATAAAATTGTTAAAGAACTTTAAAGATAGTTAATAATTTAATTTCGTAGTTAACCATTAAAGTTAAGGTTTTACAAAAAAACAATATAACTTTAAATAATCATATTTAAACTTGCATACATACACAATCACGCCATGTATCCAAAAGTGAGTAGCACAAACTTTTTCCACTATGTCGAAATTATTTTTCGTTAAACATTTCTATGATAATTCTCATACCTGGAAACATTTACTCATATATTTACTGGATATCTATGCAACGCGTTGTGCCTTCAATATCAATCACACATTTTTTTAACCAAACGTTCATTAGATATTCGCTCAAGATGACCAAACCATCTTAACTGACTAACACAAACTGTGCAACATTTTTTTTTTCCAATTTCATACTCTTCATACACTAATCTATTTCGCACCCGATTCCTTTTTGTTACTTTATTAATATATTTATGCTCTGATAATCAATCATTAAATATAAAAATTCTCATTCAATATACTGTTATTAAAATCAGTAGTTTTTAAAAAAAATTACAGTAATTTAGAGTCGTCAATAACCATAAGTCAACGAGCACTTTCATTTGCTTTTCAGTAACAAAGTATAAAAAAAAGAGGCAACAAAACTAAAATCAAGCTGGTTTGTTAGTGTGAAAAATACTGCAATATTGCTAGAAGTATCAGCAAATGATCCGTAACTTTGTCTTTCTTTTTTTTTTGTACCTTAAACTTTATTTTCCGTCAAATTCATGCTTGAGAAACGCCGGGATCATTCCATCAGACGTTTAAGAGCGTATATCTTAAAGTTAAATCATTTCGTTCGGTTCTATCACCATTTTTTATTGCCTTTTTAGAAAAAATACACGTTGTAAAATTTGTATTACATGTTACATAAGCTATTGTTTGTAGATTACATTTTTAGTTAAATATCGGTATTTATATTTTTTGAAGCAGTGATTTTAACATTGCTATAAAAAATAATGGAAAATTTAAATTTAATAAATAAATATGTATAAAATTAAAAAATTATTAAATTTTAATTATTTTTTTGACTGGTACAACAGTTGCGTAATCTTACAACTAAAATTAGTTAAAACAGATTTTAAAGCCAAGCTTTTAGTACCAGCCCATATGTTATAACAAAATTATTATAATCATATAATACAAACAAGATAAAACATATTTTTCTATTTAGATGAATTATCTATATTAGCAATTCCCAAAGTGTTGGTTGCAACCCACTGGTGGGTCGCTAGCTAATGTAACAGTACAGAATTAATATTTATTAAAACAACTTTAAATTCATCTGTTCAATACATTTATATATTTAGTATTCAATAAAAAAAATTCTTTTAAAATATGCATTAGGAACAAATGCGTCCTAATTTTATTTGGTGAATAAATATATTGATTTTTAAAATAAAACGGCTTTAGGTTAAAGTTCTGTATTAATATTTATTGATAATCGACGTTATAACGTACTTAACGTATATCTGCATCAGGAAAAAATAGAAATAATATTTACAGTGAATAAACAGAACATAGAAATAAGTTACTAGGTAACAAAATAAGTACTTATTTTGTTACCTAGTAACTTGTTTCTATGTTCTATATTTACTGTAAATGTCATTTGTACCATTTTTCCTGGTGAAGATGTACATTAAGTAGATCGAATCGATTATCAATAAATATGAATGCAGAACTTCAACTTAAAGTCGTTTTATTTTAATATAATAAATTCTGAAAAATTTTCTACTATGTTATGATGTTTTTTATTTATAAAATTGCATGTTTCCAGTTTTGTACCGCCTTCAAAATAAATATCATATTTAATTTCTAGAATTAGATATGATATAAACATTTCTAGAACACACTTGCTCGAAAATTAGTAGTAGCATGCATCTAAATTTCTGCAGCATCTCGTTAAGGGACTTTAGAAACACTAAACCTTCTGCTGCTACACTGACATAAACTACAATACTGGTACATTCCTCGTGTATAACTCCTCCTATTTTCCACTACAATAACGTTTCAACATTATAACTTGAATTTATAACACGTCCTGTATAAATACTGAAACATTTGCGCAGTGACAATGAATATTTCTGCATGTATGCAAACTCCAGCCGGCGGTGTTGATTCCATTTATTTTATTTCCTATTTCTATTTATTTCAATGCGCGCCACCATGCTCATACAAAATGTCATAAAAGATATATCGGTCTCTGTTTATGTAAATTGAGGCTATCAGATAAAATTGCTGAGGTAATAAAGACATTATGTTGAAAGACGTTAGTTTTGAAATGGGTCACGTAAATAAAAATATCATTCCTATGAAGTTTTCTCTTTAGAAGATATCTTCGCCTATATTATTATGTAATTTGTTTACACTATCGGATAATATAGTAATCATAAAACTTTGAAAAAATATAAGTAAATACAGTTAAATTAAAACTCAATAGCTAAAACTCAGAGATGTCCGCAGAAAATGTTCCAGGAAGAGGCAAAGCTTAGAAACGAGTTCTTCAATACAGTTTTATTAAATTTTTATTTGTTATTTAACAATAGCAGAATATTTTTATATATTTCAAAAATAGTAAGCGATATATTTCTTGCTGTATCGATCATGTTCAATTTATAGATTTTTGATTGATTGATAATTTAAATTAAATTCTATTAACTAGAATATAATTTCATTAAAAATATTCGATGTAGATTAAATTTTATATTTAATTTAATAAATGTTTAAGAACTTGTTAAAGATAACTTAGAATTTTCTTGTCTTAGAACAAAACTAAAAAAAAAAAAACAATTTGACTTAAACAGCAGCAATAAACTTTAAAATTGCCAGTTTAAATAGAAACCTGTAGAATTACGACACATTACTTACGACAGAACAAACAAATGAAACACTGGAAAAAGTTGCATTACGACAGTTGCAAGATTTTGCAATCAACGCTAAAATGTATTTTTATTTGTTTCAGATTTACGTCACATTGCTGTTATACGCTCTGAAGTATCATTATTTCAAAGTACTTGTTGACAATTCTTTTTCAGTTTCAGAAGAAAATTATTATGAAAATTTTATTAAGTTTTTACGTCTACAATATTGCATTTTTTATCTTAGATTTCAATTGTATAAGTTTTATATTTTATTCTGTTTTTGTTGGCAGAAGAATTTTATTTTCGTCTGTGTATAAGATCGGTATAACCTTCTACTATAATAGTAAAAAATAATTCTATTAATCAATTACTGTTTTAAAAATTAATACATTTTTTTATTAATTAAAAACACATTTTAATTGTTTAAATAAACTATAAATTACCAGAATATTTAATTATTTAAAATTATATTTCATATTTTTATTGTTTATGTATACGTATAACACCTGTTGTTTTAATATTGCTAAATTAATATTGATAATTATGTTTGTGGCTTTTTTTACTTTTTAATTAAACTAATAAATATTACATTTTATCTATATTAAACTTCAAGTTAAATTCAGTTTGCAAAATATATGGTTTCAAATTAATAAATTTATATAAAATATACTGAAGTAAAAATTGTGGGCGTTGTTTTCAGAAACATAAATTTGATTTATTATTCATATTAAGTTTATAAATTTTGTTGAAAGTACACGATTTATATACAATATATGTATATATATATATATATATATATATATATATATATAACATATGTTATCCATTATTTATCTTATATAGTTTATAGAATTTTCCAATAAAATTTAATGCATGACTGGAAGCAGAAGCTGTTTTTACGAGGAAACATTAATCAGTTCAATAAAATTAATTTTTCATGTGTTGTAATAAAAGTAAATGCATTTTTTATTCAAATTTTTAGCATAATTTTTTTATTTTTGTATTATGTAATATAGTATAATATGTGCTACATAACGTCGCTATAATTAAAAAATTTGGTAAATTTATTTTTGATCTAATTAGCACTGTCTGTTTGATATAAACTAAACACATCAATTTGAAAATGGAATGAAGATGTTCGTTGATTACATTGAAATAATTATTAATAAAAATTGATACAGAATTACAACTTAAGGCTGTTTTCTTTGTTACATGCAAGTATGATATATAAAATCTAAAACGTAACATGTAACGGTAACATTTCGTCAGCTGTAATAACTGAGACCAGTTTAGGATTCTGTACTGAGGCGTTTTATTTGATTTAGAAATATAAAGCAACTACAAAAAAGATTACATGAGAATAAAACTTGTATCGTTGTTAAGTAATAAACTTACAAAATTAATTTTTTTTAAATTTATTTGTTTTATGTCATGACTAATTTATTCTTCTGCTGTTTGAAAGTAAATCAAAGCCAATTACGTTTCGGAAAAATAAAGCATTTGCAAGTTTGTCACTGTCAAATCAGACATGATACCGAACGATCAACGGTGGCTGGCGTACAAACGCGATTTCTTAAACGATATTAACTCCCGATTTCTGTATTTATCTTGTAACCATTTAGACGCAGAAGTTAATTGTCTTACAAGTACCAAGCGCGTACACATTAATCAAGTATGCTAGACAAGCCCAACAGCGCCAGCCCAGTTTACAGATAACAAGGTTAACTTAACAAGTATAAGCGCAGCTCGTCGTTACTGAATTTATATTGTCGTTATAGATTACATAGATGGCACTGCTAACCAACTCGTTGAACGTGTAACGTCATTGGTTTTCCAGACGGAAGTTTTAACTATATTTATACTATTACGGAAATTGAATTTTTTGTATTTGATATAGTTTCTTCTTTATTAGAAGATTTAATGTTTTATGCTCGATTTCATAACAGAATGTTAAATATGATGTTAAGAACATATTTAAAACCAACTTTAGCAAAACGTTAGATTTTTAACGGAATGCTAAAGTGTTTTTGGAACTAGTCGTTAACATCTTAATATTTATTTAAAAAAATAATATATGTTTAAATTTTATACACAATGACATCAGGTACCCATAAGAGTGTGGCACAAACTTTTTCCATTTATGCAGAAATTAATTTGCACCAAAACATTTCTATGTAAACAAAACAACTTTTGCCTTTCATACATGCTCTTCTATTTTTATCACTTTAAAACGTTCGCTCACGCAAAATACTCTCAATCACACCATGCAATATTACTCATATATATTCTTTTAGTCTAACGTTCATTAGACATTCACTCAAGAACCAAACCATTTTAACTGACAAACAGCAACTTTTAGAAAAACATTATTACCAATTTTACACTTCAATTTACTTCGCATCTGATTCTTTTTAGTTACACCACATACCCCACCCAAAAATTTCATTTCCAGAGCAGTCATTTCCTTTTTAGGCTTTCGCAGCCAAACGCAACACTCTACTATCGTATAAGTACACTAAAAGAGTTTTCTGATACATTTACGTTTCTAGCAAATGAATTAAAGCAAATATATGTTTTCATTTTGGATAAACCATTAGTATAATTATTGACGAAAAACACAGTAACAAAACAAATAAAAAAAAAATATTTTTTAAACATGTTTCTATTCACATATTTAAAATCTTTACATTAAAATATTCCAAGTTACAAAATCTATTAAAAATTAAAAGATGTAGATTTTTGTCAATATTTTGAACGTTTACTTAAAATTACTGAGTAAGCGATTTTAATTAGTTTATTTAAATTTTATAATATTAAATACGAAAAATATATCAAAAATAGAAATACTATTCATATTTGATAAGAAAAAAGTAAAAATTTATTTTAAAGCAAAAATAAAAGCAATTTTTTATATACAAAAGAAGTGAGAATACGTATTTTTCAAAGAATCTCATTTAATAATGTGTGATCAAAGACATCAAATATTCTACAAAAAGAAACATTTAAGTTCTAGACAGAAAAAAAATCGTATACTATATATCTTTATATACTTTTTAATCCAAATATTAAAAACAAAAGTACAACAAAAAAAAATTTGTTCCGAAAAATCATTCATTAAAAAAAAAAACTTTTTTGTGAAGGATTATTTATTGTATTTGTGGTTCTACTAAAACATTTATTTGATTAAATTTTATTTGTTTAATGTATGTCTTGACGGTTATCAAGTATTAAATTGAAAACGCTAAAATAAATATTGAATTCAAGTTTTTCTTCTGATTACAATTTTGGTGAGGTAAGAAAAAAAATAAATAAAAGCAGACTTTTTCGAATTGATTAGTCCAAGTTTATTTTTAGTTTTTTTTTTTTTTTTTTAATAATCAATGAAAAAGTATTATGAAAACTTTTCAAACAGCAAAATAACGTTTCTGTATTTTTTAGTTTTCAGAATACTTCAATTGTAAAATAAAATAAAAGCAGCAACTACTTGAACTTTGCCACAAGCAATAAATATATATTGGAATTCAAGAAGTTTTAATTAGGTATTTCCTTTTTATTTCTGAATTGGTTAAATGGGCGTTCTTTTAAAATTGGTTTAATAATATTGGATTTGCTTTTCAACTAATTATTTTAAGAAATAATATTTAAATTAGCCCAACATTTATGTTTTTTCACACAATTATATTCAATAAAATATAAAAAATTGATATTTTGAAAAATATAATACAAATATTTGAAGTGAGAAATGTCTTTAGCTATTTTATACTATATTAAAACAATATTTTCTGCGATGAAACTAAGAATTTCACTTAATCACAGAGAACTGATGTTTAAATATTTGTGAAACTATTTTATACCGAATAATGAAATAAGTTCCTCTATTTTATTGTTAGATATATACTTTAAGACCAGTATTACAAGCTTGATTTTAAAATTGGTTTTAACTAATACTTGAAGTTTTAATATATCATCATCATCAGAAAAAAAAAATACAAAATACTAGATAACAAAACACAAACAACTGGATTATAAAATTTATAAATTATTAAAGAAAGCCAAATTTAATTTAAATTAGTGCGTTCGCACTGATTGATGTTGTCTTTTTCTTTGTAAATTTCTATTAGTCCTCTTATCAATCTACTATTAACATTTTTTAGTCTTGTAGTTATTTTAGTATCTTCTAATTTTACATAAACATTTTTAACGCATGTTTTGAAAAAACGGATTTTTTTTTAATTATTTAAAAATTAATTATAAATATTTAATATCATATTACTTTCGTATTTAATGTTTATTTTTAATGTTAATTACATTAACATGATTAAAAGTCAATTAAATCAAATAATATTGTTAATTAGCAAACTTATTTTTATATGATTTATTTTATAATTATATTTCAACTTTACAATCCAATGCTAATGTTAATTTATTAATTAAAAATAAATGTTATTTGCAAAGTTAATAAATTAAATGAAAAAAAATATACCATACAAAAAAAGCAAAGTTTACCTAAAAGTTCAGATTGATTTGTTTGACACGTGTGCACAAAAGTCAAACAATATTTAGAAAGAAGTATTATTAAAAACTCTAACAAAACTTGACAACAACAATATCTTGACAAGAATTCCTTTCAATCCGCAATTTATTTCAGCAATTTCCCTTGAAAGTCAAAGAACAACAAAAGAAAAAAAGGAACGACTTAAAAATAGCGGGAAAAAATTCAAAAAATCTAATAAATTTAATTTTATTGCCGAACGATATTTGTGCTCTTTCATTCACGCCATCCAACACTGAAGTCCTTAACATGACGTGCTACGCTCTTACACACACACACATTTACACGCACAACGTCACAAATAATCATCTTTGCTACGCCTACGGTTATTCTACTCTTATACTACTCCTTGAATATAGGCAGCACTTGTCATCTGACATCCCTACTACATTTTTATACGCCCCGCTACTCGAACGCTGGAGTGAGGGACGAACGAACAACGTATAGCATGCGTGCCATTTCCCCCCACAGTTGTGGCGTTAAGGGAGTGAAGAGAGAGGGAAGATGAATATTGTGGTAGGGGATGTGACAAAGGCGCTGAGTGCCGCCACAAAGTGACGTCAAACCAGCACCCTTTGATGCTCGGTAAATACGTTGAGATGGAATCTAATATTAATTTTCCAGGGAAGACCTTAACGGCTTTTGCTAGACAGCGTAATGGCTGAATAGCGAGGATAAAAGTAGCCCAGGGTCAGTTAATACCAAGCAATTTGTTGTCGCTCGTCTTTTAAAAAATTTTCGGGATGTTTTATTAGTTTTTTCGGGCACCGAAACCGCGTTTTATTGTATCTTAAATGGCTGGACAAATGATATTAGTGTTTTTATGTTAAAGGATTTGTAATCATTTATTTTATTTGATAAATTATTATTTGTATAGTGAAATAACATAAATATATGTTATATTATTAGTAAGGAAATAAATAATAGCTAATATGAACTACTACAACTATAAAAACGTAACTAACTAAAAAAAATTAAAAGTAAATAAATCAGTAATCTTAAAAAAGACAAATGAATACAGACGGAGTTCAAAAAACTGGTTCACTATGAGTATATCAAAAAGTGTAAGAGATACGAAGGTAGTTAAATTAGACAAAAATTTTATATAAAAATACATAAAACATTAGATATTATCAAAAATGTAAATTTTACTAATTTGATTTCTTGCCTATAAATTATTTGAGTTTGCATTTTCTGCAGGCACTTTTTTATGAGAATTTTACAGCAATCCTTAAATTTTTGTAAACTCAAAATTAATATCAACTTTTAATTTTCATATGAAGTTGAAAGTAGTCTATAAAAAATTAAATAAAGAATTTTATTCTTTTTCCAACATGTGAAATATGTGTATATTAATATTAAAATTTTATTTACTACTAGTTTTCAAAAACTGAAGACAGAAAGTATTCGGCAATATCATATCATATATCATCATATCAAAACACATATTTTATGTCGTTGAAATGAGAAAAAAAAACTATAACTCTTTCATAATTCACTTTGAACTCCATATGAAAATTAAAAATTGGTATAAATTTCTAAAAAAGTATATAAATTATTATAAAAAGAGAACAGAAAATTTAATCAGCAAAATTTTTATTTTTTGACCTATAAATTAGAATAAAATCAAAAGCAAGATATTTTAAATACCAAGTATATATTTTTATAAATTAATTTTAAATTTATTATTAAATATTACAAGCACAGTATGTAACAAATATAATAACTTATAACAAACAAAATTCTTTGTTTGAATTAATTGACCCAATATTTTAAAAAATTAAATTATTACGGTTATTTAGACAGACGGGTAAAATAAAAGATATATGATATTAGATGCAATGTAGGTTTTTAGGTTAACTAAGCGATTAAAACTTTTTTTTATTTTGTGTTTAAAATATCAGTGACCGTTCTCCGTGTTTGAACCGTAGTGATCGGAGGCTATTACAACCTAAAAACAATATAGAGTTTACTGTCAAAACAAGAGAAAAAAAACGTACTGTGAAAATAATCGCTCAAAACTGACAGAATTTCGATAACACAGTGTGACAAAAAATAATGAAAAATGTCACCAATATATCATGGATAAATTTCTCTACCATGGCATCGAGCAAAGAGACAAAGAATTGTCTATGAAAATTGCGCTTATCAGCCGCTGACTTTTTTTTGCACTGTATAAAGTTTAATATTATGAAATAAAGCCGTTGCGCCCACACTTTTACAAATAGTTTGTAATAAATTTTGATACTTTGTGTGACGTTCTTTTATTTATTTTGTTACCTAATTGTACATTGTTTTAAATTGTACACATTTGTTTACGTATGAAATATAATTGTTGAATAAATAAATATAGAAGTGACGTATGAAAAGTTGTTGAAACAAATCAACTATCGTTTTCAAATATATTCAGTTATTCAACAAACAAAAATTGCGTTGAAAAAATTTACAGTTTTTAATGAGTATTAATAAAATTTAACAAAAAAAATATATAGCTCAATTCTTATACCAAAACTGTTTGTCAATTGACATTGTCATTTTTTTATACCACTCACTGACACGAAAACTTATATGCACCAATTCAATAAAACTATATATTTTATTATTTTAAATTATGCAAATAATTCCTAATAATAATCATAAAATTTCATAAAATTATTGAAGTTTCAGTCTAATTAATTTTTTGACAATTTTTTACATTTTAGTTTTTCTCTTATTGGTAGCAATAAAATTTCAGCTAAAGTTTCTCCGCTGTATTTATACATATCATCACATTTTCGTGATGATTTTTAAGTGAGATGCGATGAATATGATCACAGTAAACCAACTGAAAGACAAATAAAACAAAAATTTAAAGAACATTTTAGAAAACATACACTAACATTTGCAAGACAAATTAATATAAAATACAGGCCAGTTACTGTTGATGCTTTAGACTTTGTTTACATTTTTTGTTCCTTCAGTAACAATATAAATTTCAAAATGACAGTTACTAGTGACTAGAAATAATCAAATAAATATTTAAATAAAGTATTTGATTAATTTTTTAGTTATTTTATAATAAAAAAATTGTATTTTTCTTTAATAAACATATAATTAAATTTCCCAAAAAGTAATTTAAAACAAGAGTTTTTCATTTGAAAATTTGAACGTAAAGTCGACAAATAAATTACTAAAAATTCTTTTATTTGTTATATAAACAAACGAAATATAATTAGATAAATCGAATTTAATTTAAAAGCCATTTATTTACCATGGCAACATATAAGCTTTTTGGGTTCTTTAAAGTTCAAAAGAATTTTATGTTTGCCATGTTCAATTCTACGCTAGCTAATAAACACTTCAGACTGGCTTTTTAAACTTAAATAAAAGCTTTTTTCCCCTTTTATAATTTATTTTTAAAGTTGGCCGTGTTTTATTTTCTTTTATTATGTATATTTATTGATTTCTGATTTTATCAAATGAACATACGAATTACTAAATTAAGAATTAATGCTTAATAATCATTAAATTCTGTCATGTGTTCTAGGTATTATTATATATAGATTATTATAGAAGATTCAGAATATTTTTACATTTTAGATTTTATTTAAATCTGCACTCTATGTACTTAGTACATGAATATTTATTTTAAATTATATACAAATTACCAGTATATGTCAAACTTTGACAGTCAAAGTGAATATATCAAATTCAAAATACACGAATTAATTACGATATAATTTATAATAAAAATAAATTCATAACTTCAATGTAAGGTCAATTAAAATAATCATAATAATTATAATTATTTTCCAAAATTTTTTTAGATTGATTACGTGTATTAATATAGAAACTAACTTAAATAATGGGTAATGTAATTAACAGGCAAATTAATTAACCTCCAAAATAATTTAGATCAAACGATTACTTTTCCTAATATACGTTTATATTTTAGTGGTTTGACGTGCAACAAAAATATCACTTGGTAAATAATTTAACCGATTATCTTTTATGATTATTTAGTATAATTTTTATAAATATTTAGAGAAATGTATATTACACTTTAAAAAGTAATCATAACTGACGTTTGTTCGTTTACTTTCAATTAAATATTGATATTTATTGACGTGTTAGGGAAATGAAATTGGACAAAGTTTTAAATACAAATATTAAATATCGTTAATTTTTATATTGCATATTTGTTTGTTTTAATTGTTGTATTACGAATTTAATTTAGTTTTTATTTTTTGGATACTATATAATAAAATTTTAAAGCTGATATTGTAATAATGTCATTACTGTTGGCACACATTTATTTCTATAAAAAGTACACATTTTCCGTATGAGATATACGCATTTTTTTTTAATTGTGACAAATTACTTTCTTTAAAATAATCATACTAATCTTTACGAATTTTTTAAAAATAACCAGCATGTTTTTTTTGCAATGGACACCATAAACACAGCGTCAAATATAAAGTATTTCGAAAATAATAATGTTTAACAGAGAAATTACAATAAAATTTATAATTTACCGCCGTAATCACAATATATAATTAGTAAAAATTTGGCGAAAATATGAAAAATTATGAAAATTTATTAATTCGTATTAAAAAAAAAGTTATAATTTGCATGGAATTTTTTTTGTTTAGTTACATTTTTAAATATTTTTCTGTTGTAAAATATTCGTAAAATACATAAAAAGTGACATTAGTAAACATTCAGTAGAAGGATTTATACCAAAAGTTAATCAAATTGAGATATTCATGTCTGAAACTTAAATTAATATAAAAATAAAAAAGGTTTTAAATTGTAGTTTTATATCAATATTTATCCTGATGAAGATATACGTTATGTACGTTTTTATTGTCGATTATTAATAAATATTAATACAGAACTTTAAAGAGCAGAACTATATAAAGCCGTTTTATTTTAATATAATGAGTTTCGAAAGATTGCTTGAAATAAACAGATAAGCAGACAAACAGATAGAAATTATGCCAGAAATTGTTGATTCAATGTTACAAAGTAATTTTCTCAATAAATAAAATTGGATAAAATGAATTATTTACATAAACTAAAGCAGAATTATCCTGCTACAACTCTAAATAAATACACTTATTAAATAGATTTACTTTTTATACCAGTAATATATAATAAACACATAACTCCATTTTTTGTAGAGTATTAAATATAACAAAATTATTGGGAAGTATCTCAGTTTTTGGATGTTTTAGTGCATTTATTTACACTAATATCAATTGTTTTATCTTAACACCGGTATTAGTTAAAACCGATTTTAAACTCGGAGTTTGTAGTACCAGCGATTTTGTTTAAAAAACACACTTCAAGCGGAAGTTATGAATATATATATATATATATATATATATATATATATATATATATAACATGATTCTTGGTGGAGTACCTGGCAGGCAAAATTCTCTCCGAAAATTCGTCTTTTTAAAAGACGAGACACATACAGCGAAATAACAAGGACCTTGGCTTGTATCGTCATCGTAGTGGCAAAAGCATGGAAAACGTAGGGCAGGTCCTATGAACAGATAACACACAGAGAATGCGAAGAATTTAACTTCGAGTAATGCAATAAATTCAGTCGCTCTCTGGCTCTGAAGTTTCGACCGGGCCAAGCAACCGATCTTATACCCGTTCGAAGAGACGTAGCAAAACTTGCGCGATATATTTGAAAATCGCTTGTTTTGCAGAAAAATACCAATTAATTAAATAAAGTACGTAAATAAACGAATTACCAGCGAATTGGTATCTATAGTATTAAATTCTTTCGCTGCAGATCGTAAAATTTATTGTTTATATCGTTTTGAGATATTTAGAAGTTTTTATTTTTGTTACTTATAAAAATTAAAAGTGTTGCAATATTTTCAATTGAAAGAGATTACAAACATGTAACAAATAGAAATACATATGAACATTAAAATATTATAATAAAATTTGACCTACAATAATTCTAAAATTTAATAATAAATTCATATTTAGGTAATAACTTTTATATTGTTGATTGATATTGATTATATCCATGTTCGTGCTCATTATCAGTCATGTTTCATCAAAATTTGTCATTATTTATTTTTACTAATATAAAAATTAATTATATATTGTTATGTATCTTCAAATATATTTGCAATATTTCAATTTATTTTATAAATGCAATCAATCAAAAATTTAATAAATAAATTTGTTATATTTAAATAGTAAATTGTTTAAATAACATATATATATATATATATATATATATATATATATATATATTTATATATATATATATATTTATTTTGCAAATTAAATTTATATTTTATATGTATTTTAGTTTATTTACATTTCTATGAACAAACTTTTATATTTATAATATTTCATAAAAATATAATTATTTTTTATTAATATTAAAATATTCTTTAACAAATAATAATAAATGAATTTATGTTTATATTAATTATATAAAATATGCATTCACAAATAGTTTTATATCAGATACTAAAAATCAATCAATCACAATCAATTTATATAATTTTTATTTACATTTTCGATGGTGCTGACAGTTAGTTCATACTTCAAATAAAACGATAATTAAAAATACTATTAACAAATATTGTTTTTCTACTTCTGTCAAATAATATGTTCATAATATATAATTTCTAGTTACAACAACTGTAACTTTTTTAATGTGCATAAAAATTTATTTCCATAATTGAATTTCCCACATTGTGAATAAGAAACCAAAGTTCCGAAATTAAAGCAACTTTAGAATCCCAAATATAAAAAAGCCACTATTTTGTTTTTCTACTCGAAGCTTTTTGTAAAAACCGAAATTTTTTTTCGCATTTTAAATTTTCACACCACTAGAAAATCGCAATACAAAGCAAATGGCGCGCAACATTCTCAACGGAAAGAAAAGGAAGAAAGACGCCGGCCATATTGACATCGTTGTTACATAAATCTTACACAAATATATGAGACGCGAACGCAAAGGCAACGCACTCCCGTTTTACAAAAGACGTATCTTCCGCCCCAGTAAACCAGACAGACTGGGGCTGTCTCTGTTTTCTTTATATTTTCAAGAACAACGACGATGATTCCTTTTCTGGATTCCTCTCTTAGATCTTGTTGTCATGCACTGTTCCGCGTACGCTTTTGGACGCAACGCCTTACCAACTTGAACGAAGTATTTCTCTCACAGTATATGATGCCTGTACTTAAATGATTCTCTAAATCTTATAGTTCGGAGTTTGATCAAAGAATCTTATATATTATACATATACACATCGCTGTTAGTAGCACCAAACATAACTATAACGTCAAGTGTATTTAATCTGACGTCTTTGACTACCACATTGAGAACGCTACTACGTTAAGTTAAGTTATTTGATAATTGCATTGTTTATTTTTTTTTTAAATTTTAATGTAATTATTGAAAGTGTTTAAAAAACTGCACGAAGTTCAATGTGCGCTATTTAGGGTGGTCAGAAACTGCATATTCAATCAAAGAAACAGGATCAAGTGTATTTAATTTGACATCAAAGACGGTTATATTAAATTTTTTTCACAAATTATAAAATAATATTTCATTATTTAAATTACGAAATAAATCAATATTTTTTTCATGCGTATCATATTATTAATATCACGTTACCATATTGTTTTTGTAGAAAGTCATTATTAGATATTAAAAATGTGTTTATTTTCGCTTGAATTAGAATATTGATAATATGTGAATAAGTGCAAGAAATGTATATTCGACCAAAGAATGATTAATTCTCACAAATCATATAACAAATATAAATAATATATCCATATACATACTATTCTACAACTTTTAGTAAAGTGAAGGTTACTTGATATGTATTTTTATTAATTTTTAGTTTAGTTTTTTGTTTAAAACGCTTGAAGAAAAAATCGTATATATCACTCGGAATAAAAAGTTCTTTTTGTGTTTCGCACAGATTGTTTGTCTAGGCTACAAATATCTGGTCTCAACAAAATAATCATTGCTTTCTACTTCTCGTAACTTAATATACTAAAACACAATTTACTATCTAATTTAAGTTACACCAAAATAATTAAGGATTTATAGGTTTAAAGAATAAGATTTTTTTCTTTGTTTGTATGATTTGTATGGGTATTGAAAAAAAAAGCTTCCGGACACTAGAATCAGGCATTCTTTTCTACGCCTGTGAAACGTACTCGTATATTTTTAAAATACATGAAAAGGATGAATCTAACAATAGTCCTTTGTTTATAATGTAAACATTCAGGAAATTTCTACTACTAAATTAATTTAGTTTCTGCGAGCCAGCATTTTAAATTAAATTGAGTGCTACAAATAGTTTTTCAAATAACATAGTTTACAGAATTTACAATTTAATATCTGTAAATATAATTATGTACTAAAACAATAATCGTACATATTCAAGATTCTAATATTTCGTAATTTTGAAATTTTCAATTAAAAATTTCTTGAACATTTTGTTTAAAACAAAATGTAATTTTTTATAGAGAAACAAACAATAAAAAAAACTGTTAAAATTATTTAAAAAAATATTTATTTTAACGAAAATTTGACATGAAAATTCTTTCAAAAATAATTTTCCTCTTCACACGAAATGTAAAAATTAAATTGAATTAAATTAAATTTCTAGGTTTCCGTGAAATACATGAATAAGTTTCATGTATCATACGCAAAATTAAATTTAGCACTACTCTAAATATGAAAACAAACTGACCAGGTATACGGGGTAACCATATTTCGGTCCAGAGCCGAAGAAGATCTAGAAATTTATTTAGAAAATTATATGTATATTCATCACACGTAGGTATACGCGTACGTAGATGTATAATTACAAATATATTGTAAAATGATGAAAGCAAATAATTTCGTTTAACGTCAGAGTGTAAATAATGAAATTAGCGAAAGTTCTATATATATTTCATTTTCTGTTTTCAATGAAAATGTGTAAATTAATTAGAATGTAATAATTTGTACGGCTGGCAAAATTGTTAATTTGATTTTTCGTGTTTTCTCTATTATATAAAACAATTTTCGGATTAATACACAATAAATATAAGATACAAATACAAATATGAAATATTAATTTTAACTTCTTTAAAATAAAATATTTAATGAGCTATTACTTATAATTAAAATATCGATAAATCTCATAAAAGTAATACATTAAAAATTTTTTTAGAACTTATTATAAAATAAAGCGGCTTTAAGTTATAGTTCTGTATTAATATTTATTAATAATCGATGTTTCGACGTACTCAACGTACATCTTTATCAGAAAAAATAATACAAATTATATTTACAGTAAATAAACAGAACATAGAAACAAATCACCCAATGATAACAAAATAACAAAATATTTAATTTAAATTATATTGAGAACACGTCCCAAATTTAAGCTCGAACTACCGATTCAAATATATTATAATTTGCCTATAGAAGTATTTTAGTACGATATAACAAAAACAAAATTACGTATAAAACTACAAGTAAGCTCTTTTGTAAAAAAACAAATATTTTCCAAAATCAAGCACAAACACAATGATGGAAAACAAATCAAATAGTTGCATTAATATTCAAAAGCTAGTCGTGGTTAAAATTGATTCCGAACGACAACAAAATATCGTCGAGATTACGAAACGAAAACACTAAATCTTAGCAAAATCAACAAACAATTCCCTTTCCCCAATTCTGATACAATGAATATTTATGTTGTTACGAAATTGAACGTCTTAAACATTATCAGCGCCCGGACTAATACAAACAGAACTAGAAGTGTTTAGAAGGCTTTGCATTCATAACGTAGGGATTTACTCGGCTCCTGTCTAGCATCAGCTTTATACCATACATGCTACACGAAACTTTAATTAATAATAGTTGATAATTAATACACGATGCACGTATTGAACGTTGTAATATTCGATTACAAGCCGAGTGTTTGTAGGCCCTATAGGGCCTGTGTTCGACAATGTAAAAGGATAGAGGTGTTGGCATTCATGTTCTAAATGTTCCTTCAAGGGCTGGTTTAACACATTTGGATTTGTTATTCAGATAGAAGCTCTGGTAACGTTTGGAGAGTGCCTCAAGGATCTACTATTTGATGCTGCATTCTGGTTTGTTTAATTACAGTCTGCGTGTTACCAATGCTCTCTGCCAGATAATTGAATGATATAATTTTACTCTAAAAAAAAAAAGAACAGATTGTTTTCATATGAATGAATAGAATTCATCGAAAAAGATTTCTATAATGAATTTAAAAGTTTAAAAAGTATTTTTATTTGTACATTTCTAAATTATTAATATACACGGTATATCCAAATTTAAAATGACCAACCTGCATTACCAAGAGATCAAATTACTTTGATATTACTAATAAACATTGTTTCTGGCTACAAGCCTTAATACTTGTGTCCATTATATGTATTAAAAAAAATATGTTTAGATAATTATAAAATAATAAATATTAAAACTAATATATAATTTATCCGTTACGTAAACTCGTATTATAGTTTATAGTATTTTATAATAATATTTCAATGATCTTATTACTGATTGGAGAGTTGCTATAAAATTTAAAAATCTTTACTAACTTTTTCAAAAAAATTATAATTTTATCCAGACTACTCAACATATCACAAAATTATTGTTATGTTTTAGTAATAATAATATTGGTTCTAAACTACAACATTTACTAACTAAAACACAAAAACATTTTGTTTTTACAATATCAATTTTTGACTGCAATAAAACCAACAACTAATAAAATTAAAATCGTATATTTACGTTGTTTTTTTTTTTTTTCATAAGTTAGAAATTAGTTTAGTTTATTTCCACTAGCTATGCACTAAGACATAACACTAATTTTATGATAAATAGTGTGATATGAATGAGCTTTAAAAGATATAAATATTAAATTATGTAAACTATAATAAAATAACACCTGTAAAGTACACAATCTAATGCACATATACAACTACGTATTGTGGGTCACAAATTTTGAAAAAGGTTATTAACCTTTAATGTTTATAAACTTCAATTTTTATTTAGTTTTTTTTAAATTGGACTTAATTTTGTGATAAATAATTTAATTAGTTTTAAGAAATGCAACAAAACACAAAAATAAGTACCGTATTTTTCGGACTATAAGATGCACTTTTTTATATAGAAAAATGGACTCAAATTTTGGGTGAGTTTTATGGTAAAATATTTTTTTCAATAAATCGTCTCTAAATTTGAGGTAAGTCTTATAGTCCGAAAAATATGGCACGCCACTGAAGGTAGGTATGACGCAAGTTATCTCAAGACAAGCGGGGAAATCACCGATGAACTGAATATTGCTAGTACGAGTTATGTTAACAATAAATAAAAATTATGACCCGAAAGTAACATTAAAATATATTTTTCTAAAAATCATCTTATAAATTTGAGGTGCGTTTTATCGTCCGGGTCTTACAGTCCGAAAAATACGGTAGTTAATAAAGTCGCAAGAGAATTACTTTTTCATAGTTAAAATAGTAGTTTATACTAATTTTCAGAGATAATTAACATTCTTTACTACATAAACTAATTAATCAACAATTATTTCCACTTTTTAGTAATTTAATAATAATATATAAAGCGTTATAACTATCTCAAGTAATTCGCTCGCGATTATTTTAACTACTTATTTTATTGTGTGTATAAATAAGATTTAAAGCAAAACTTTTTTATTTAAAATAAAATCAATATTGTTTCCCATCTGGTTAGAGTTTGCCTTCACATTACAGAGTAAATCAAAGCAGTTTATTATATTAGCAATTACATAAAAAAAGCTGTTACTCTCATTTTCCAAACCCCGACAAAAGAAAAAAACCGTAAACTGATTTCAGTGAGCTCGTCCGGCTAATAATAAAATAAGCATAACTAACCATCGGATCGCAGTGCGTCGCCGTCAGTGCCGCGGTGTACGGTAATAAAGTAAAAGGGTGTACGTGTCAAATCCAGCTGAATGATCCAATAGGCAAATTGCGTCATGTGCCATTCACCTGTCATTAATGATCGAATTTAGCTCCCCCCGAAACGGGATGGAGCGCGCACAGCGGCGATAGCTGGAAGCAACGAACAGCGAAACATGGCCCCCCAAACATACACACAATGTGTTTCCGAACATAAAGCATTATTGTCGCGCTATGTCAGGGGTCGGCAGTCTTTTAAGTTAGAAGAACCAAGTTGTTAAGGAAACAGGATTACAAAGGTATCAGAGAGCCATAGGTATATATATATATATATATATATATATATATATATATATATATGTTGCGATTGAGAGGAACATGTGTGTGTTTCTTGTGAAACTGAAATTGATGTCTGAAGAGCCGCAAACGCCTGTGCAAAGAGCCGCATGCGGCTCGCGAGCCGCGGTCTGCCGACCGCTGCGCTATGTTATGGATGCTCTGGTCAATTCAATGCGATGCGAATATTTGTTTGTGTTTTATTTCTGGGGAGATAATATTTTAAAGTGTTTGTTGAATAATATTTAGTACTTTTGTTTTTGAAATGAAGCTATTTTTAGTTAAAGTTTGGAATTGAAGAATTTTGTCGAAATCATATAAAAAGTTTTATCAACAACATGAATAAAATTATGCAGCTAACATATTATAATAATTACTTATATTTTTATTTTCATATTTCTACTATTATTTATATTACTAATTTGTATTTGTATTTTTATTCGTATATATATATATATATATATATATATATATATATTCCTTCATTTAGGCTTGCCTGTTAGATATGTATGAAAATAAATAAATTTAAAAAAAAACACAATAAATATATATATATATATATATATATATATATATATATATATATATATATATATATATATAATGTTACATCTGCTTATACTACAATTTTATTATCCAAACATATACGTCTGCGTGTACATCCGTTAAGTAGATGGGTAGGAGCATATATTTCTAGGTATCATAAATGTAGATAAAGAAAAAGTGCTTGTCTGGACAGATATGTATGGCGGAAAGTAATTTCTGCTTGAATAAAAAGATTTATGCCACACCTTTATGGATAAATGGCGTAATTTTGAATGTATGTATGTGTGTAGTATAATGAGCACTACATAATTGTATCTAAATAATATTAAAAATTATTATCTTTTGTCTTATTTATTTATGTTTAAAATTTAATATTGATTAGTTTTCTTGCAATCTTTTATAAAACTATCTATATAATATTTTTGCAAACAATAATTTTAATTCGAAGGTATTTTAAAGTTTTTCTTAAAATAGAACTCAATTAATGCTTTCGTAATTGTATTTACATGTGAAATTTTGGAATCACATCTAATTTTAAATTTAGTTGGTTTAGTAGTTATTATTAAAATCAAAATTTGATGTAAAATTTTAATATTTATAAACATATTTCAACTGTAACAATTTTTTTATAAAAATTTAACGCATCTGAAATTTCATTAAAATTTATAAAATATTATTATTTTAGTATTACTATAACGATGTTTTTTATAATAAAAATCGAAACATACTTGAAAATTTAAAATAAATATCAATAACTATTTTTTTATAAAGATAATATAGTAAATTTTTATGTTTTCTTTTGTTATACTTATTATCTAAATAATCTTTTATTTTGTTATCTATTGTCTCATCTAAATGATTTAGAAATACTGTATCATTATTTTATCTAGATTATTTTTTTCCATTATCTATCTCAACACTCAACTACCATTAATATTCCAAATTTATTAAATTCTAATAGATTATAAACAATAACATTTAAATCATTTACCTAAACAACAAGCATGCTATCTATAATTATTTCTCTTAATTAATACCATATACATATTGTTCTATTATTATCTATTTCACATATGTATTTCTCGTGTAATAAAACGATTTATAACTGAATAGGTATATGATGTGTTT
This sequence comes from Clivina fossor, assembly GCA_963966155.1. NCBI lineage: Eukaryota > Metazoa > Arthropoda > Insecta > Coleoptera > Carabidae > Clivina > Clivina fossor. Next base: position 14,029,435 of record OZ014562.1, on the reverse strand, counting down.
CTCGCATCTGTATAACTCAGTAAGCATTCTATCATATTATAGCATTAATTGTCTTATTACAACTACAGACATAATTGTTATTTCAATAATGCATTTAGAATATTTGATCTTAAAACTAAATTATTTCATGTAAATGGTATTTAATCTACAATATCCGTTTCGGCAAAATTAACGTTTTTTTTTTCGGTTTTCGGTTCAGTTTCGAGTAATTAATTTTTAAATTTCTTTAATGTTTTTCTTTAGATTCAAAAGTTATTTTCTACCATAATTTAAAACATTTTATTTCTATTTTTATAATACGCATACTATTATTAAATAATTAAAGATATAATAATTAAAAGTACCTATATAATATATGGTAATAATATAATTTATTATTCTAAATTTGTATGTTTATTTTAATTATATAATAATAAGATAACAGATGTAGCAAATTCTTGTATACAGGATTTTTATTTATTAATAATAATAATAATAATAATAATCGGAAAATAATTGAAAATTACCATTAGTTATAAAAATATTTTTCAATGTATTTTCATTTAAACTATTTAAAGATTATTAAAAGCAAAGTTATAATCAAGTATATAAGTTTCAATTTCAATAACTGAGTATTCATCCACAAAAAACAAACCAAATATTCTTTCGCGTAAGATGAGTTGCGACTTGCGACTATGCTACGAGATCCCGAAAATGAAAAAAGTAAAAAAACGAAAACTGACTTAGAAAGTATAATTGTGTTAATACGCGCGTGTTTCAACATGTATTGAACCGAAATTAACCGATATTTTTTTTTCGGTTCAGTTCCGGTTCAAAGCCCTGGTAGAAAGTAAATTCGTTCAATAAACATAACATTTTAAAAAGGTAACCATTATACGAAATAAGTACAACATAACAATTTAGAAAACTATATAGTTAAAATAAGTATTTGATTAATACATACGGTTCAAAATATTTTTCTCTAGTTTTAAACTCGCTTTTCCGAAAGAAAAGCCACGACACCAGCAAAGCTTTTTCTTCACACAAGTGCCAACCATCGCCGTCGTAAATAACAACGACGCACACGCGTCGGCAGCGCGGTGGGGTAACTTTAAAAGGCGCGAAACCGGTAGTTGTGCAATTAGCCGTTTCCTGTACGCGTCGCGAACAGAAAACGACGGAAATAAGAAGGACCGCGTTACGTCGCAAAGCACGACACGTCAAATGTAAATTCAATTAAATATTTCGCTTTTTGCAAAACGAAAAGAATAGATTCCGAAAGAGAATAGAACAGACGGATAAACGAAATTGCATGTGTGAAAAAATGCAAAAAAAAAAATAATCACAAGATAAAGTTAATTATATGGAGAGAAATAATTAAAAAAAACTGTATACAATAAAAAAAATTTAAGAAGATACGTCAATCAAGCCATGTAACCAATAAAAATATTCTAACTTATTAAATTATTAAAATATTTAACAATTACTTTTATAACTAAAATATGTAATGTAATATTTAAAGCATTGACCTAAATAACAAGTACTATATGTTATCTACAATTATTTCGCATAATTAATAAAATTTGGATTGTTAGAAATGTTTAGCGAAAAATTATTTCGGCATAATGGAAAAAGTTTATGCCACACCCTTTTGGATACATGACATGATTATGTATATATATATATATATATATATATATATATGTGTGTGTGTGTGTGTGTGTGTGTGTGTGTGTGTGTGTGTGTGTATTTTACTTAAAACATTGTAACTTCGTTCTTACAATTATATAGAAAGATTTCTTACGGAATCGGAGAATTTTCATTTTAACGAACCGTTATTTTTAACGAAAATATTTAGTTAGTGTATTATACTAGTTTTCAATGTCATAATTTTCAAATATCGATTGGTTTTTGTTTTCTATGTGCGCGATATTGGAATACATTGTTTATTACTGTAATATATGACACATTTGAAAATTTGACAATAAAATATTAAACATTATTACATTAATAAATAGCGTTCGTAATTATTGACCAACTAACTTGATTTATTAGCCAAATAATAGCAAAGTGTGCTGGGGCAAATTCGGAAGAGTTTATCTAAAAATTATCGTTTAGTTTAAATTCGGTTATATGTGAATGAGCTATAGGGTAATTTAGATAGTTGTAAATAATGATAAATGATATGTGAATTTGAATTTTATAGTGTACATTAAGAGTATATTTTATGTGGTTTTTGTTACAAAAGTGATTAATACCATTGCGTATTCTATTGTATGTACCTAAATATTCTCATTTTCTAAAAATAATAAATTTTACATTGTAATATATATAGTTTTCAACCCGCTAATTACAAAAATCGTAGATAAAATTATTATTGAGATCAGAAATCTGAAGCTGAACTTGAATTGAACCAATATATTTTAAGAAATAAAATTTAAATCCAAACAACCTTTGCTGTATCTTTAATAGGTTTAGGAAATTATTGTAGTATATGTAACATTTTAAAATTATTGTTTCATAATATATTTAAATACTTTAAATATTAAAAAAAATACATTAAAATAAATACTCAATTCTAAATACTAAAACATTTATTTTCAATCTCTACCTACTGTTTTTTCTAATACATTATATTAAAATGTTTTTATCAATAATCAATCCATACAATAATTATATATTATTTCTTTAGTTTATTTCTGCTTTCTTGTGTGTTTGTTTTTTACTTATTATTTGGATTTCTAAGATAAAATATTTAAAAATGGAAAAATAATTTTGTTTTTCAAGAGTAAAATTTATTATTTGGTCATTTATTTTTATTATTTATATTTTAATTGTATTTAATACGCATGTTAGATAGTTATAGATATTTGTTTTATTGTAAATAATTTCTATTATTAAACCTGAACCTGAAATTGAATTAAGGTCGATATATTGTACTTCGATTTGAATTTGAACATAAAAAATTACAAATTTCTGATTAAAATTTAGTTTTTGCAAAAACTTACATAGAAGCTAATCAAATCATTGTAAATTTTCAACTTTGGGTATCACTAAGTGCAAATAGTTATTTGTTTATGTAAAATTAAATTCAGTGTATTGAGAATTATATATATATATATAGGACGATTTTTTATTAAAATTACTAGAAAAAATATAGTAATATAAAAATAAATAAATATACTAATCTCTTTAAAATATAAACACCTCCAAATCCCGAAAATTATGCCAAACTAAACCTTGTTTACCATTTTTGAAATCCTAGCACAAGAAAAACTGCTACCAAAAAAGAATTTTGGTTCATTTCCATACAAAAATATCCACTAGCTTTAGTAACTCTAGGCTGTTTATACAGACATGTAAATTTCACTTGAAAACAAGCGGTCACATTGTATAAAATTTTGATATCTCATCGCACTGGCTTTGAAACAAGTGTGTTTCAATAGCCAATATGTCGCCGGAATATCTTCCAATATCGATGTTTTTGTTTCTGATATTCTGCAAACAATATTTAGCCAAAATCATGAAAGGTTAGCCCAATATATTGTATATTTCTACAAACATGAAAACTGTTGTATCAAGAATGCATATGTTTGCAATATTCGTATGTATATATTAAATTAGTTTTAAAACTAAAGTATGAATGCACAAAGGCATTGTTAACTTAATCAGTTAGTTAACTTAGCAACTATATTATTTAACTGTTTTTAAACATTGATTAGTCATAAATGTGGGTAGATAATTAGAATAACCAATATATTTGTTTTTATATTTGATATATAATTTTTTATTTTATATCTGGCTGATTAATTTCGGCGCTTATTGCCATTATCAAAGCCTCCTTAGGTAATGAATATTAAATTTTTTATTGTCTCATTGTAAAATATTGTTTTGTAGTTGAATATAATTTAAAATTAAGATTAATTGAAGAAACAGTAAATCACGTCATAGTTTTCGTTGCGTCGTAGTCAATGTCATAGTCGAGTCTGACTAGTCAGTTGACAAGTTAACGAATTGGTTAAATTACAAAGCGTTCAACAATGTTTTATGTAATCGAGCTTGTGTTTTTTTGTAAATTTTTCAAGATTAGCATATTTTGAAAATGTTAAATACAAATTAGTCTGTATATTGTAACATACTCATATTAAAATTTATCTTGATTTATTAGGCTTTACTCTATGTTTCACAATTTAATTGAAAAAATGTGTTTCTTTCGTCGTTGGCTCGTAATCTAGTACGAGTAGTTGAAACGTTTGCCGCAAAAGCAAGAAACCAGAGTTCGAATCTCGGCGAAACCAATACACTTTTCCAAATTTATTAAATTTTTTTATTATGTATTAGTTCACTGTGGTTAAGCGGAAATTAAAATATTTGTAAAACTCTTAGATGAAATATAATAAAAATAATAAATAAAATTAGAGATACTCGTTTATTTTTTAGATTTATTTATGTCAAATGTATTAATATCAAATATGAAGAACTACTACATTCAAAAAATCTAAATAAGTACATCAAAATAAACTTTTAATTATAAATTTATTAAAATAAACTAACAATTCATAATTTTATTTTTCACATTGTGCCATAAAAATATAAGATTAATTTAAACATTCTTAATTTTTGTTTTTGTCAATAATAATCTAATATTAAAAACACAGTTAGTATTTTACACAAAATTGAACATCCAATATACATTTCAATATTTTCATTATGAAACTAATTTCAAATATTATGTTTAACAATAATTACACAAAATCCCATTTTCAAAAATATCCTAACCTTAACCGAATATATTCAACCTGGCAATATCCAGTTCCACTTAAAGTAGAAAAGTTAGTAAATGTTTTCCAATAAACGTGTTTATATTCTTCGCCGTACATACACGCACTCTTTGCGTGCGGGTGGCTTTTAGCCAAACTCGCGAGACACTAAATAAGATTAACTATAATAAGAGTATATGGAATTGTCGCCAATTCTTACGCCATCGATTTAACGACCAGAACACGGTTTGTGTGTATGTGTGTGTGTGTGCACGAAAAAATTGGAGATTATTTTAGACGTACGCCAAATGGAGTTACATTTCTATTATTTTTTATTTTTATTATTTTTTTCCCGGACGATGATAAAGGTTAATGCTTTGTTTTCGCGAGGGCACTGAACGCCAAATTGCCTGCAATTTTAAGGGTTTGCTGATGTGATTAAGCTGGGTTGAAGCCAACTTTATTGGAGTCAAATAATTTTTTAATCTTTTTTCTGGATTTTACAAATGCGGTTGTTAATGGCGTTATATTTTGAAGAATATTGAAATAAAACATTGAGTTTGTGTTACGTAATATTTATATTTTTTTTATGTTTTTACGAATATCTGTGGATTTAACAGCAATGTAAATTTTATTGTACAAATAGTAGAGATATTATTATGATATAAAAAATATTTTATACTAAAATATTTTATGTATCAAAATCCATTAGAATTATTAAAAAATAGTGATAAAAATATCAAAGTTTTATCTACAGAATGATTAAATATTTGTAGTATTTATATGTAATACTATGCCTAATAAATAAAGACAAATTTAACTATATACATATAAAATCACGCCATGTATCTACCCATAATGGTGTGCCAAAAACATTTTTAATTTAAGCAGAAACACATTTCCGACGAACATTACTATCCAAATAAGGAACTTTTGTTTCCTTCACATTAAAGATACCTTTCATATATTTATATCACTTGGAAATATTTGCTCAAGCAAAATTCTCTCAATTATTCCTACCCATGTACTCATTGAACGTATACCTTCAATATCACTCGTGTATATATATATATATATATATATATATATATATATATATATATATATATATATATAGTTAAGTTAATGTTTATGGCTGGAATATATGGAAATTTAATGTAAATGATGGGTAAAACAGCCGATGTGGTTTTTTTTCGTCCATTTTGTGTTCGTTGGTTCTGATGGAAATTTTGCAAATTTTGTTTAAAAAATTTTTACATACATTATTCAAAATAAGAACGATCACCACGAACTTTATCGTTATAAGAAAAAAGCAAGGTGTTTCTACGTTTTATTCTCTGACTATTGTCCTATATATTTATTTATTTTTTAACTTTTAACAATTTTGACTATACATATGTATTTGGTTTTTATAATTTTAACAATTTTAACAACACACCAAAAAATCCTCTGTGAAAACACACACTTGAAAAAGGCACGAATTGTACCGAAAGCTTGTGAATTTCAAATGAGTATTTGATTTTTTAAAAAAACCACATCGGCTGTTTTACCCATCATTTACATTAAATTATATATATATATATATATATATATATATATATATATATATATATATATATTTATTTATTTATATTCTTTCAAACAAACTATTATTTATTCATTTCATGTACCCAAAAGGGTGTGGCACAAACTTTTCTCCACTACGCCGAAATTAGTTTGTAATTTTTATAAATTATTTTAGCAAAATATTTTATTAAATTATTTATCTGAAAATTTTTTACAATTTTAAAAAAACAAAATCACTATTTCAACTTGCTTATATAACAATTCTTAGCAATATCTTACTAAATTATAATCCGGAAACGATATAAAGAAGAAGAAAGAAAAAAGACATTGGATATTTATAAAACGATATCGAAGAACGAAATCTAATTGTCCGCTGAAATGGAAATGCACAAACAGGGAAATTGGTCCTGTTTTAATTTTCCTTTCCAGAGACGAAAAAGAAAAACAATATCATGGCACAATACTCGAACTCAAGCATGCTTGACCGGGTAGACGCAGTCCGATCTAACCACGAACGAATCTCCAATCCTCAGCACACCAGCACTACGACTCTTATTGATTTTATTTGGATATTTTCCGGTATATGTGTATCCATATTTCTTTCGGAGATGAACAACAGGAACAAAAAAGAGAAAATATTGGCACCATAGCGTAATGTAAATCGAAAGTCGGATCATTTATTCTCTATGAACAAATTTATTGGCGGTTATAATGATTTATTTTATGACAAATTTAGCTAGAATGAGTATTTTGTTTTTTATTTAGCTTAATTATACATGTTGTTGAACTCCAATTTTATCCATGATATTATACCAATATTTAAGTAATATTTTGATTTATATAATTTTATTAACAAATATTATTTGTATTGGTAATAATCTTTTATTTTTGTTAAGTGTACCGCCAAAAATCAATGGGGTTATTCAGTAAATTTGAGTTTTTATATGTTAAACTAGAGTTAAAAATAAGAGACCCGTATTTTATTTTTTATTTTTTGAATAAAGTGAAAAAAAAATTGATGCTCAAATTTATAGTTGTTTTTTTTTTAATATTCTGACGCTGACGCCAAAGTTCCATACTTACACAAAAGATGAATTTATTTCTGGATTAAGTTACAACTAATGAACTAGATATGGATATAGGAATTGGTATAATATAAAGAAATAATACAAAAATTTTAAATATATTAAACTTCAGTGCGTTTAGAAATATTAATCTGGCATTTATAAGTTTTTTAGACTATGAGATTATGCACAGCATACATTTAATATTCTTAAAATATAAATAAGAACTATCACTTTACAATAGAATTATTGAATAACACCAAATAAAATCGAATAAAATGTTTATTTCTATTTTTATTCCTATTTTGATATTTCAATGTTTTTTTAACAACACTATTTTTAACCATTTCATCACTGGGGATTAAACGTCACTTTTTATCCTTAATTTACTAATTATTAACATTGCATATAAACATTTATGTTTACATTAAATTATACTGATTTTAATTTTTACTAAATGACCTCATTGCATATGCTTAATTTTGTTTTACGATATGTTTCAAAAATCTTAGAAAATTAATTATTAACATAATTATATTTTTTTTTATATATATATATATATTATTTAAAATTGTCATTCACTATTAATAAAATTAACTGTAATTTAAAAGGCAAGCTATACTTTATTTAACTAGAATTTTAATAAAACATACATATCACAAATAACCAGTATAAGCCAAAAGATAAACACGAAGCCCAATTTCAACTGGACTATATAACAATATAACCTGTAAGAGTGAAAGTGATGCGTTTTATTTATAGATGGCAATAAAATCGCTTCACATCGTATATATTTCTTTTCGATGCGCAACTGTTTTCGATTTGGGCGAAATAGAGGATTAGCGAAAAGATTTTCGATCTTTTTTTCAGGCTTTTGTTGATACAACCTGAAAGAGAAAGTTAACGGGGGAGAATGTGTGACTTTTGCTGAAATATTGAAAAGTATTTTCACAGGAAACAAACATTTACATAAATCTATCTTCAACACTGTACCAAACCGCTCTTTCCGCTTAGATGATTTCGCGGGTTCGTATTATTTGCGAATAGATTTATTGAAAGGAATATCTTTTAGTTGAATCTTGTGCATATATTCTTGTGGTATGGACATTGATTTTGGGTTAAAGTTGAGATAAAATGAATTACCTACGTGCAGATAATGGTGTTGCGCCATTAAAATGCTGTAAAACACATAGTTATGGCCTGCGGTATTTTTAGAGTGTTCGCGTTGTTCAAGCTTTACGTTTTATTTTAAAATTAGAACATTGTCAGTTTACAGTACGATATTGTTATACATTATTATTTAATTTGAAATAAATAAAAATGTTTTGCAAAATCAAATAGACTTGTATGGTAAAAGTAGAAAATATGAATAAAAAATAATGAAAATGTAAACGAAATAAACATTGCTTGTTATAAAAAATAATTTGCTTAAATGAGAAGAATTTGTGCCACACTTTTATGGATATACATAATTTATTTATATAATTTTAAGAAGAATATTTAAACTAAATTTAATATAAATTAGTTCAAGCTTTAAACATTTCAAAGAATGCAAGTGCATTTAGGTAATCAGTAAAAAAACTTAAAAAAATTGTTATTCAAAATCGATAAAACAATAAGAGAGATAAGAGTAAATTTCTAAAAGACTTCTCAATAAACTAAGCTGCAGTAAAGTAATTCACATAAATTTATAATTCGTAGAAAACAAAAGACTCTCGACGACTTTTATCACATTCAAGTGTTTTATAGACACTGAAAACTATGGAATTATCAAGTAACCTCAGGCATATTTTTAGGTTATATTTCTGCACTTAAGCATCATCATTTTCATTGAAAAAAAAAAGGCGTAAAGTACGCCTTATAACATTTCAAAAATCTTATCTACTGTCTACTGATGGTCAGAATTATAATAAACTTTTCACATAAAATTGTTTTAAAATTGCAGAATAATCCTAGGTTTGTTGTCGAACATATTTAAAAATTTTATGAGACTCTATAAAATGGATAATGTGTTTTTGCACTTATAAGGTTTATTGAGAATTTTAAAACCGATTTTTATTATGTAGGTTGTTTATTATTTTATATTTTTAAAATATAATTCCTGTGACATATTGACATGGAAATTTTTTTATTTATAATACTAAAATTATTTTTGTGTTCTAAAATTTCAAATGTAAGTAAATTGAAGTATATTTTACATTTAATAAACAAAAATATTATTAAAATAAAAAATCAAAATAGAAGAATGAAAAAATAAAAAAACTAGCACTAATTTTTCCAGTTAGGATTAAATGAAGTTTGGTATTCTATCTTCATTTAACTAAGTCATAAACTTTTAATTATACGTCGTAACTATCGAAAACTTTAAATAGTTTAACTTTTATACTTTAAATCGATTTTGTTGGAAATTGTTGTTAAATTTTGTTCGAGAGAAAATTAATTGTTTGACACTTAGGAAGCTCCTACTTGCTGTTTTAGTGTACTCAATATGTGAAAACTATTTTGCGGAATATTAATAAACTGTTTTAAAAGCGATAAAATTAGTATTTAATGACTTAATTATTTTTAATGTATATTATATATTAATAAACAGATAAAAATATATTGATTTATAATATAGCATATTATTTGATGAGTAGTTATCATCATAGATGTCTGCAAAAGGGGCAAACAAGGCACTTGCCACTTCTAGGATTGAGTAAAAACAAAAACCAAATTCATTTCTTGCGCGATTTATTTATGTATTTGTTTTTGCATTGATGTAATATTGAATTACATTATATATTTACAACAACAAACTTAAAAAATGATAAATAATTAAATACAAATTTATTTATGTAATAACTTGTCTTCCAGTTTTGTCCCTTTCTGATTTTTATACGGACGCCTCTAATAATTACGATAGTAACATAGTAAACAAATTTTTAGAACTCATTATATTAAAATAAAATAATTTTAGGTTGTAGTTCTGTATTAACATTTATTAATAATCGACATACTTATATAAACCTATATATTACCTACATACTTTCAAAAAAATACCTAAAAATATTATAAATAATTTAATACAAATTTATTGATGTAAAAACTTGTTTTCAAGTTTTACCCTTTTCTGATTTTTATGCGGATGTCTCTGATTATTACGGTACTAATATAGTTAAAAAAAATCAGAATTCATTATATTAAAATAAAACGGCTTCAGGTTGTAGTTCTGTAATAATATTTATTAATAATAGATGTCTTCATCAGGAAGATATATATCTTTTTCCTGATAAAGATGTACCTTTAATTCGTCGAAACATCGATTATTAATAAATATTAATACAGAACTACAACCTAGAGCCGTTTTATTTTATTATGGTACTATTTAATAAATTGAACAATATTTAACATTACACAGTTTGTTTCATATTTTTACTTTGTTACTAATTATTGTAAAAGTAATTATTTTATAGTTGAATAATAATGACTGATGAAAAACTCAAAAATAATATTCCAATATTTTTCTTTCTCTTTTCAAGGCTTTCTTCATCGCAATACATTACCATAGATCTTTTCCGATTCCCTCCTTGCTCCTTTATAATAATTCCATTACACCGCCCACGTAGCGCATATTCTGCTGACTCGTTACCAACATCTGCACACGGAGAACCTAAAAATCAACCGCTGCGCGCGCTAAACGTGCATGACTAGTTTCAGCTACAGCTTCCCAGCTTCAGGCACGAGACGCTCTTCAAAATCACTCACAAAGCGCTATTTTACGCGAGGATCAAAATGTCACAGTCGTGTCAGATTTAGCGACGACAGCGAAGTGCCGGGAACACCCTGAAAAATCTTTCGATAAAATTTGTCTTCGGAATACGCTCTGACCAGCAACGCATATGAGCTGAAGTAAAGTTAGAAGGCAGTCGACGAAGAAAGATTTGCAACGACGCGACATATTCGGGATTTAGTTGTTTATAAAAATATATTGATTTAATTTAATTGAAACATTATTTTCAGTCAGCACGATAGCCGAGCGTGTAATACTGAAAATTAGAATTCGAATCTGTTGAACGGCGCTTTTGTTTGTTGTAAAATTGAAAAAAAATATTACAAAGTTAGGCATTAATTAAACAGAATCGGACACATCAGTTTGATCAATTGTTTATCTTAAAAACCTCTGTAGTTTAGATTACTAGTCGGAACTTGTCGCTGCTCTAAACGAATGCAGGACTTGCTTATTTATTAATTAAAACAAAATTTGGTTTAACGTTCTTTCTAGATTATATTTGGTATATTTAATTTTTTTTTGTATTGTACTAATTATTATGATGTTCTTTCTTTTTAAACAAAAATAAATTTTCGTTAGTTAATAATTGGAAAATACTTTTCTAAATAAGCTAAGAGAGTAATTACAAACATAAATATTGCAAGAAACATTTCATAACACATTTAATTAAAATAGAAAAACTTTAGGTTTTAGTTTTACATTTTATTAATTAAAGGAAGTCATATTTTATTTTTTTATAAATTTTTTAATCAAGTTACGTGCATTTTGTTACCTTGTAACTTGTTTCTGTTTTGTTTATTTATTATTTATGTCATATTTATATATTTTCCTATATATGTTCAGTATATCGAAACGTCGAAATTTCATTAAAAATTATAAAAACTAGAACTTAAAGCTTCTTGTATTTTTCACATAAATATATCTCAAATATTTATTTAATACTACTGGTTTACTTTTATCACACAAAAATTAAATAATACCTATATTTCATTATATAAGCCTAAAAATCATTTAAAACACTGTATAATATAACTATATAAAATTTATACAAAATAAAACGGCTTTGAGATATAGTTTTAAATTAATTTTTATTAATAACAATTGTCGTTTCGACGTACTCTACGTACATCCTAATGATGATACACGTAGTCTACGTCGAAACGTCAAATATTAACCAAAATTAATAGAGACTAAAGCCGTTTTATTTTAATGTAATGAGTTTTAAAAGATTTTTTACTATGTTCACATTTATATAGTTAATAATTATTACAATTACACTTTTAACAAATGTTTATTTTTTCCAATAACGTTAGAACGATTCCAGAATAAAATTTTAAAATTTGACCATGCCCGTTACGTGGCATCGATAAAATCAATGTTGCACCGTACCGGATGCAGCAAATTTCCGGAAACTAGTAATATTGTTGCAATTTCGTTTCAATAACGATTCGTAATTGAATAAACGTAGTAGCCGTGATGTCGGCACCGCACTGCTCTCCTACTGGACAGGTGTACAGCAAAAAATCTATGTGTACCGCTTCCGATAAATAACGTAATAAAGAGCAATATTGGCAGAAATAGTTTTTTTTAAGTATTTTTCTAAGAGTTGTTGAAAGCATAAATAGATTTTTTACGTTTTAGAAGGTTCAAGATAGTTTGATAATGTAATTATAGTTTTTTTATTATTATTATTTTATTTCAGTAAGACATTATTACATTGTTTTTATTTTTCTAATTTTTCTAGTTATAATAGTTTTTATACTTCTGTTCAATAATATTTTTATAATACACTTGCATGTGTATTTTGTTAAGTTATTTTGTACATAACTTACAATAACGAATTATAAATTTATAACTCACGGTTTTTGTATAAAAAAAATTTAATTATAAATTATATTTAACTTAACATAGTAAAATTTTTCAGAACTAATTATATTAAAATAGAACGACTTTAGGTTTAAGTTCTGTATTAATATATATTAATAATCGATGTTTCGACGAACATATACACTAAATAACAGAACATAGAAACAAGTTACAAGGTAACAAAATAAGTAACTAGATCATATAAATTTATAAATTTTTTATTAATGGAAAGTTAAATTTTACCTAAATCAGTGCCTTCCCAGTAATTGACGTTATCTTTTTCTTTATAAATTTCTATTGCATGTATATTATATTTAGCTTCTACGTGATCACAACGAATACAAAACTGTTTCATTAAATAGTTAAAATTTTTAGAAAAACATATTTGGCGATACCAGAATTCAAACTTAAATACCTATCAAATTATTGAAAACAAAATTAACAACTTTATCTATCAAAATTAATAGTCCCGTTTGGAAATGTATTTGAAAAATTAATTCACCATTTGAAACAGGTCAACATTTACTCGAATGAAAGATCATTAATATTAATAACCAATATCGAAAAACAGAATCCAAAATCGCTGAACAGCAATAATAATGAAACGATTTCGAGGGCAAAACGCTATCAGTTTGGGGGGGGGGAGGAATACTTATCTTCCTAATTGCTTCAATATTTATATTCCGCCCACTTGCGAGTTTTATAATCTACTAATATTTCACACGCTTAAGGGCCGAGAGCACCCCGGGAACATTTTAATCCTAATTCAGTAAAATTTCGCCGATTAATCTGGGCAGTAAATTCTTAGCCACGGTTTGCATCTACACAGGTTTGCGGTGATCGCCAAGTTTAACTTGAAAATGAATCGATTGAAAAGAGATTCTTAGCTTAGTCGTAGTTCTAACTTAGTGTAAGCTTTTGAGAGAGTATACTAAAAGAAGGGGTATTTAATCCAGACGTTTCATGAAATGTGCCGGTGAGCTAAATAATATTCAATTTGAAAAATTAACGTGTTTAAGAAAGGTTTTTCAGTTCTCTATACGAATATGAAATAAAAAATACCATGTTTTATTTTAAAAAATATGACGACGTCATTAATTAAAATCATCATTGTAGTTGTCTTTAAAAATAAATTTTATCATATTAATCAATTTAAAATTGTATTAATCCCAAGTTGATGAATTTATTCTATTTGAAAATCTCACTTTGCATTAATAATTAATTTTATTATAGAGAATATCTAGTATTTTTTATGAAATAAATTCTAACAATTTTATAAACTAATTTATTCTAAGTTTTAACATAATTAGTTAATTACAAACTGAAGTAAGAAATAGGAAGCATTATTTTTAATTAACTTTTACATTAAAATTTTAATTTGTTCGTTCTGAAACTTAACTGTTATTAAAATAAAAAGACTTTAGTAGGTTGTAGTATTAATATTTATTAATAATCGACGTTTTGACGTACTCAACGTACATCTTTTTGAGGAAAAATTATACAAATGACGTTGAGTACGTTAAATTAATAAAAATAATTTTCTTTTAAAGTTTTTTTATGTAAATGTTAAACAACCTAAGCGTAGGTTTCTTTTTGTTTCGAGTAATTTGTTATAAATAAATAAACCTATAACATTAAAAAGTTTTTAGTGACTTGACTTTATATTTGCAAAGGAAATTGGATAATTTTGCCTGTCTTATATTCTTATGATGAATATATTCATTTAATTGAAATTTAATTATATTTTAATAAAAAAATTAAATTCTCAAGTAGTTACAGTTTGAAAACTACTGTACTAGAGGAATATGAAGCTTAACGTTACTGCGTCTCAACAACAATGTTTAGAAAGTTAGAAAGAGGTGTAATCTAGTTAACATTGTTTAATAGGTATTAAAAATGAATCTTGTCAAGTTTTCATAGTGGTTGTTTTGGTATTTGTAAACTTGGTTAAGCTTAAACTTTAAAGTTAAATGTCTATAACATATTTAAAATTATTGCCTTGTTACTACAAATTCGGTTTTAAAATCGTTTTTAACTAATTTTAGTTTTAAAATAATACAACTCTCATAACACGAGGACTAAACAAATGAATTAAAACACTCAAAACCGAATTTAATCTCTCTAATTGTCAAATGTTTGTATGTATGTATATATGTTTCTCCAGCATCTCCTCCTAAACTCCTGATGAGAGTGGTGTCATTTTAATTGTAACGGAATAGTACGCACTCTACTACCGTATTCTACTAATAACTCTATCAATATAAACTAGGCTTAAGTACTTAATATACTTATAATATAGATTAAGAAAGGTTTCATTATTACTAACGTCATCAAAATCAATAACGTCAAATTAATTCTGTTTACAATCGACTACATTGCGATTTGGAATTAATTCATTATGGGTTGCGTAATTGGTAAATTTATTTTCAATATACCATTTTTATTTAACCAACATAATATTGATTATTTTTTTGATATTAAAAAAAAACGTTAATTAACCAATAATACTAATAGCACGCTGTCAAAACGATTATTATATATGCATAAACAAGGTATAGAAAACATTAGCTGAAAATTCATTCTACCAATAGCAAAAAATAAAAATAAAAAATATGTTAAAATATATAAATATATAATGTAAATATTTTAGTTTTATTAAATATAATAAAATACATAACTTTCTTTAACTTGTTAAGTTTTGATTATTTTAAATCTCCATTTGGTATAAAAATAACGATGATGCTGTTAAATGACAAACAGTTTTGGAATGAAAATTGAGCTATATTTATTTTATAGTATCTAAATTATCCACTTTCGTATAAAACAAAATTGACTAAGTTTTTGTAATTATTGAATTATAATTTATGATCTAATAATCGAATTATTATACAAAATTTATAGTGAATCGATTTGAACTATAAAAAAAAAATTAACAACGTATATGATCATTTGACAGTTACAAAAATTTCTGACAAATTTCAAATGTTAGATTTACAAATTACAATTGACGCAAATTTAAGCAGAAATTCCTAGAATTTCACTAATTTTCTAAGTATTTAAACTAAGATAATTACTTTGGAAATTTGGTGTAAAATGTTCTTTGCAAGTCTAATAAAATAAATTGTGAAATTATATTTGTAATTGTCGTCTCATGTTATCAACTCCATTAGAATTTCAAGCTAATTAGCTGACATATACTGCATATGTAAAATGTCTTTATCATATTACATTGAATAGACAAGTTAAATTTTCATTAATAAAATTGAATTTAAAATTATTACTTCATTTATTTTTATCATTTAAAATAGTTCAGCTATCTTGAGCTACAGTCTATTGAACGGTTGATTAAAAGAATATACGTGAGTAATATTGATGGTATTCGTTTATGTGGACATCCGATTAGTAGATGGATAAATGTGATTGAGAGTATTGAATTTATAGAATTTTCTGGGCTAGTATGCCACGTTCGATCTATCCTCGTCGCAGATGTTTCGTCATACATTGTACGATGTGTCATTCAGTCACAAAGTACTGAGGATGCCATCTACTATGTATGGCAAAACGTCTGCGATAATGATAGATCGACCACGGCATACCAACCTAGGAAATTCTATAAATTCAATGAATACCTGCCATGAAAGCCTGTATTATGATTGAGAGTATTCTGCATGAGCAAATGTTTCCAAATGACAAGAATATAAGAGCATGTATTAGTAGTATCATAAAAGTGAATAAAACAAAAGTTGCTTGTCTGGATAAGAATGTTTGGCGGAAATAAATTTTTGCTTAAACAAAAAGAGTTAGTGCTACTCTCTTATGAGTATATGGCTTGATTGTCTATGTAGGTATGTTTTTTTTTAAAGCACATTTGAATTTTTTTATAATTATAAAATAATTAAAAAAACAACTTATACAGATTTATACTGAAACAAAATAAAAAAACACGATTTATAAGTATCCAACAATAATTACTGTTTAAAAAAGAAAACTTATTAAGTTAAATCTAAAACAAAACTTTAATGAACTTTTGGTTAGATGGCAACAGTATAGTGTTAGAACAACCAATCAGATTAAAGCACTTGGTATCACCACAACATTTGTTTTCTTTAGCTAGATTCATATAGAAAAACTTTGAAAACTACTTAAAAGCTCTGAACTGCAACCGCTACTTAACAAAGATTTAACGGTAACAAATTAATTGACCGCCGACAAGTTTAGTTTTAATGCTGAAATATTTGATAAAATTTAAAATAAAATCCATATTAAAGTTATTCTATTTGAAAGTACCTTAATATTTATTTATTTGAAAATATTATTCTTTTAAATATATTATAGGTATATTATTTTCATATTTTTCATCAAATTAATTGTAAAATAATATACAAAACATTGATTTATTTAGTTTGATATAACAAACAATAAATTTTCAATATTTCATTTTTTTTTTGTTTATACTTACCTACTTGATTTGTATGAAAATATAAGCTTCAAAAATTTGGACACATTTCACTTACCTAAAACAAAAACCAAGAATTAATACAATTGTCAAATTCACACTGAAAACAATGATGTATAGACTAAAAAAAAATGCAGTTGTCATTATGAAAACCAAATATATAAAATATACGATATTTGAATTTGTGGAAACGGAATAAAAAAGTGATATATTTTTTTACATTTATCATTGTTTCATAGTTTTGCATTTATAACTAAAAATGTTAATAATGATTTATGTTTATACTGCATAATACAAAATTCTGCATTATATATATACAGATGGTGTGACACTGTATTTGATAAATATGCATATATATTCATTACACATAATTTTACTGCAGTTTTTTTGTTTATTGATTCGGTATTGTTTGTATTTTTAGTAAATATTATGCTAATAAAATATTCCGGTTACTGTTTTTGTTTAGTATTGAACAAAATTTTTATTTTAAATTATAGTTATAATAAAAAATAGAAATATAATACGTATTATGTTTTGTCAGTGTCAGTTTAAAATAATTTTTTAACGAATTTATACCAACAATTAGAAAAAAAATTTGCATTTATTAAAATTTAAAAAACTGGAAAAAAAAGCTAATTTCTAATTTTGTTGTTTAATTGAAGTAAACGCATTTTGAGTAAAAGAAATCACTTAACTTCGTCAAGATTCCTGAGCAACAGGGTTGAAAATTTGAAGCAACTGCTGTAGCAACAGGCAAAATAATTAAATTATCTTTGCTTGAAAAACTTTGCTTATCAACATTATGGTAGCAGCAGTTTCACAAAGCATTTTAGATTGTTTTTAAAATGTTCAGTAGATGCAGTTACTATCTTTATAAATTTTCATGCACATAGAGAAAAAATTAAAATGATTTTGTTTTTTAGAGATTATCATTTTTTTTTAATTCACTGTATAAATTATGTAAAACTTATTAAGTTTTTTAAATAGTTTATAATTTAGGATTAAACTTTTAACCTTAGTTAAAGTGTACGTTCACTAGTTTAAACTGATATTCACTTTCAATGAAACTAATTATTTATATGTATCAAGGCTGTGGAGTTAAAAAAAAATCGATTGATTCCAACTCCTAATTTTTTTTTATTATTTAACTTCGACATCAACATTTAATCCGATCATATTTTTTATGTTTCATCATATTAAATTAACTACAGAATATACAGTCCGTGATTATACTACTACATTGTAAATTAAAATAAAGCAATAACAAAAATAATGTTACATATATTTATAATAATATCCATCTGTTACATATGTTTGTGCATACTGCATACATTCTATTAATATTAATCTTAATATTCATTGTTTTTAAATTTAAAACAACAAAAATTAAAAAATAAATTAACTTTTTGTTCTAACAAAAATGTTACATGCAAGATAATTCATATTTATTTTATATAATAATAATGTGTTAATTTTTTGTTTTAATTTTAAAAATTACTCCGACTTTGACAAAAAATTTCAACCCCGCGACTCTAACTCCAACTTCGTCTCCACACCTCTATTATGTACCTTAATTGATGAATATAACATATCTTATAATTAAATATATTTAAATGACAATATCATTCTTGTTACAGAATATTTTAATGATAAATCAAATAAAATTTCATATAAAATTGATTGTATTTGATATGAATATAAAAATGTCTTTTGACTGACAAAACAAAAAGCCGAATTTACGTCACTAATTAAAAATTAAAATACACTTTGACGTGTTGTAAATGCAGGACAATCACTAATGAATTTGCCTCCGGCTACGTACAAATTATTGTTTCTAATTAACGTGTTTGTTGGAAAATGTTTTATTATAAATGAAATAGACTTTTTATATATTTTTTTTTTTCAAAAAGGTTACTTGTTAATTTTCCCGATAAAATACAGAAAAATTTAAACTGATATATATTTCAATATATTTTTTTTGCTTTTTTGTTTACATTCAATTAATAAACTATATGTCAATGTTATTAAAATATTTTTTGTCAGATATTAATTGACTTTTTCATTAATTTGGTTATGAAAATTCACAAAAGTTTTTTGTTTCATAAAATACAAAATAAACACTAAATAAAACTTTAATATGCACGTAAAATATGAAAAAAAAACTGTACCTATGTAATCTTAATAAATTTCGTTATACAGAGTGTCCCACGACGCGCTTGCGCTATCTGTACTTTAAAAACTATATAATATTACAACTACACTACAACTACACTACACTACTACAATATTAAAACTATATTACAAATTTTGTTATATAGGGATATTCTGATATGCTCAGTTAAAGTAAAATATTGACAATAGGATTCTACTTTCGGTTTAACCGGCAGTTGACCCTAACTACCTTGTTCTAAACGGAATACCCCTTTTTTATTTTATCATTAAATTTAGTAGTAAATTTTTCATGTAATAAATACATTAGTTTAATTCAACATAGTAAAAAAATCTTTCAGAACTTATTATATAAAATAGAACGGCTTTGAGTTTAAGTTCTGTATTAATATTTATTAAAAAATCGACGTTTCAACGAACTCAACGTTTGTCTTCAACAGGAAAACTGATACAAAAGACATTTGTTTCAGTTTTCCTAATGAAGACAAACGTTGAGTTCGTTGAAACGTCGATTTTTTAATAAATATTAGTACAAAACTTAAACCAAGAGCAGATTTATTTTATTTTCATTCAATTCAACAGTTTTTGACATATTTCAACTTTTTTAATTTTTTATTTAATATCGGCTACATTTTTCAGAGTCCGTATCTCAAGAATGCAATCAAATATTTGCAATTTGTAAACGGGGTTTTATTATGGAAGCTTTGGAATACTTTCTTATAAAAAATAAATTCAAACTATTTAAAAATGTATCTACAATATTACTATAAACTTGAAATTCAAAAAACATTCACATGTCATTTTTTTTGTTCAAACTGAGACCCCATTTTTTACTACTTTAATGAATATTATGTTAGAAAATACTGTTAGTTTACGTAACATTTTCTAGGTTGAAAGTTGATAGATTTTTAGTAAAATAGAAAATATATGTAATTTGAATAGTGTAGAGTTAAAGTTTATAGACATACTAACAAAAAAAAAAATTTTTTTCAAATTATGCAAAATTTTATTTTATATAGGAGTTTCATTAAGTACTTCAAAAAGCTCGTATTTGGTTCCTTTTGAAAAAAAAAAAACATATTTTTGTAAAAGACTGTTTATAGCATCAATATATTTTTTATCGATGTTTATAAACATATGTTGAAGATACATAAAAACGACAAAAAAGTTATTGAACTCGAAAAGGCAAAGTGTTTTCCAGTGTTTACCATAAAGTAAGTTGAAAACTTCAAAGTTTATTGTTCACTTTCTGATATATTTGATCGAGTAGGCTAGTCAGAAATGTATAAATATTAATATATACTGTTATTTTTTAGCTTATATATAAAATTTATTATTATTTATAAATATGTAATAGTAAAACTTGCACTATTATTTATGTATTTATTATTTAAACAAAAACTGTGCTTGAATTATATATTTACTAATAGTAAAAAACAAGATAATTAACAGCTTTATATCTACTAATTATTTTGGAATATTTTATATTCAAACTATTGCTTATATTAGTAATTCATTCTTCTTTTTTTTTAAATACAGTGTGTACAAAAAGTAATGTTACGTATCAATATCTCATCTTTCGATAAGTTTACAAAAAAAAAGTTTTAAATAAAAGTTTTAGGCAGTAATTTAAAATATTTTTTAATATACAGAGTAATTCAAATGTGTTCCAAAATTATCTTTATTAAATACTACACCTGTATATTTTTATAGGTAATTGTTGATCTTCTATTTAATTGCAAATTGAACTGTAAAAATCGCATGTTCCAAA
The DNA here is from genome assembly GCA_963966155.1 of Clivina fossor. NCBI lineage: Eukaryota > Metazoa > Arthropoda > Insecta > Coleoptera > Carabidae > Clivina > Clivina fossor. The sequence goes on along the minus strand of OZ014562.1, from coordinate 14,008,032 downwards.
AATTACAGGTAAAAAAAAAAATTATTGTAAATACTAAAAATACCGTACATTTTTAAAAATTTTACAGAAATATTTCAAAAGCAGGAGTATTAAAGAAATTACTATTTTCAATATTAACAATAAGAAGTACTAAGCGTCGTTGATATTTTTGTCGAAATGTTGCAAAATTCAATTTAGGCAATCTCTCAAAAATGACTGTAAGTACAACAACATGATCGTGCAAAAATATTATACACAACATGTTTGTTTAAATTTATCAAAACCATAAAATAATAGTGTAGTTATATGTAACACCAACACCTTATATTACAAAACGATACCTCGCTACGTATTTAATCTCTCTATTTCTTTTTATTGTCCGTTTTTCTTGTACCGTTAAACGTCACACGTAAGGATACGAAATACACCGAATAATCGCCTCTAAAATATAAATTTTTAATCATATAAGCTACGTTAACACAGGATGCGAGCCACGTGCGTGTCTTCACGCGCATACATTATTTTTTTCTAATGAAATAATGTAATGTAATGTTTCTACGACGTGAAAGTTTTTGCTGTTTACACGGCATTTTTAAATCATGAACATGGAAGAGATATTGTCAGCAAGTGCAACAAAATTACTTCATCTTCATATAATTTAAAAAAAATCTAATTTGTATCTATTTCGCTATGTTTTAAATTTGGAACACTCAATTTTATGTCAATCATATACACTCACAAAATACATAAATATGTACTACATAACGAAAGAGATTAATGTATGATGAGTGTGAAATTGAAAAAAATGTAGCAAAAGTTGGTGTTAGTCAGTTAAGATGGTTCGGACATGTTGAGCGAATGTCTAATGAACGTTTGGTTAAAAAGATTTATTTGAATGATTTTGATGGTATACGTTTGCTAGTGGACGTCCGATGAGTAGTTGGAGTGGTATGATTGAGAGTGTTTTACGTGAGCGAAAGTTTCCAAGTAGTAGAAATAAAAGAGCATGTATAAACGTGGATGAAGCAAAAGTTGCTTGTTTGGATAGAAATGTTTGGAGGCGAGTGATTTCGGGATGATGAAAAGAGTTTGTGCCACACCCTTTTGGGTATGTATGTATGTATATATGTTTACTGTCTTTTCTAAACTGCCAATACAAAAAATTACCGGGCAGACCCACTTTTTCGCTAATTCTTCAAAACTTTATCATACATTTACAACAAAATAAACTAGTTACCTTCCAATCTACTCTAGTTACATCATCAATATTACCCTCCTTCTTTCCACAATAGTCATCTCCTACTGATATATTGTTTGCTAACTGAAGCCGAGGTATATCGGATGCTAGATCCTCGATTTCGAATTCCAGCCTGGTATCAGATAGGACGCGACGGCGACGTGGCGCGGCCGCATCGGTTTGTCGGTTTGGATTGAGATGTGCGCGCTCTGCTGCTACTGCTGTCCGGTTTATCCGACATCAATTATTAACGAGGCACCTCCTGTTCGTGTTGTTCCAGGTCCGAGACCCGGGTTGCTCATGGTGTGGATATGTGCGTGGATACGGCACATGGGCGGGAATGAAATGCGATCCGACTTTAGGCTGATTGAAGCTGGGATAGAAATTGGGAAATTGTTGAGGGCTGGGAAGAGGTATATGATGCTGAAGATGAATGAATGGTGAAATTATTATTGAATGAAATATATTTTTTTATTTCATAAATAAACAGTATTGCAATAGATAATATTATATTGTGTTACGAGGAGTAGAGAGCACTAAGTATGCCATCTATGATGTATTAGAAACTGGGAATTTGTTGAGGGCTGGGAAGAGGTATATGATGCTGAAGATAATTATAAGTGAATAGTGAAATTATTATTGAATTTATTTTTTTATATCATAAATAAACAGTATTGCAATAGATAATATTATATTGTGTTACGAGGAGTAGAAAGCACTGAGGATACCATCTATGAAGTATGGCGAAACGTTTGCAAACACGGCATACCAGCTAAGAAAATTTTATAAATACCGGACGTGAAAGTCTGAAAATTGCTATTTAATGACTAGGTCTACCTTAAAATAAATATTGTAAAGAATACACTCTAAAAAAATTATGTAATTTTACCTACCAATGATACACTATAATGACCAGTATTTTTAGGTATAATTACTGAACTACTGTAATTTTATTCATAATTGTTTAAAAAATACATAATATCGGAACTATTACAAATATTATTTAATATGATATTACCAACGGGACTATTGCACATACATTTCTAAATTTATATAATTTTTAAATTAAAATAAATGAATTACGTTTAAAATACTTTATTAATATTATTACACAAAATATGTACTATTCTCATTATTTTAATGAATTATTACAGATATTAATATGCAAGCTGCAATTTTACATAAGTATGTGATGTAATTTGCAGAAAGTAAGCAATTTTACATACTTATTAGATCATTTTTACTTACTTTATGTGATTATTATAAATTATGTAAAAATTACAGAATTTTTAGTTATAAATACAGAATATTTATGGTAAATAAAAATTACAAATTTTTTTATAGTAAATTTTTACTAGTATCTTTCTGTAATTTAACTATTTTTTTTTATTTACAGTTTAAATATAACTTATCGATATTTATACAAATTTAAATAAGCCACTTAATATGGAACACAAAGTAAACAATAATTTCTAAAGTTTTTCAGTAAGTCTTTTATAGTAAACATTGAAAACACTCAACTTTGATAACTTGTTTGTTGTATTTATATATTTTCATTACCAGAATGCGATAAACACCAATAAAACCTCAACATAAATACGATAAACCTATAAAAATGTTTTCTTTCTATATTTTTATTTGGCACTGTCAGATATTCCAGTTTAATTATTATTAACTAAAAATAAAACAAATTAATTATTTCAAATACAGCTGCATTATTTTTAATTCAAAATATTTTATCATTTTAACCAAATTTTAATTTGCGAACAACTTTAATAAAAATAATACGATGAAAACGCGAATGTCAAACAGGCAAAGTAAAATAAAATTAATTTAAAAATTATTCGCGAAAATAATAAGAAACAAAGTTGAAATTTCTTCTTAACGACTTTTGAAGGAGAAAATGACGAAAAATTGTCATTGACCAAAAATTTCAGCGTAAAAGATAATTTGAAAATGACTCTGGAGACACACACACACAGAAAAGAGAGAGAGAGAGAGAGAAAAAGAGAGTAGAAAATGATTATACGAAAGAAGAAACTTGTCTAAATAAGCAATGCGGCAGCAACAGACGGTTTCAATTCAAAACTTCGTTTTTGGAGTCGACACGACGGAAATCTTTTTGGTTTAGTTAGACTCGTTAGTCGACTTCGATTAAATTGTCTTTCCAAGATTTTAATTCTTTAAATTGTTCGTAAATAGGTATTAGTTATAACTGAAAATATCTATTTTTCAGAACTTATTTTCATAAAATAAAAAGGTTTTGGGATTTAGTTCTGTGTTAATTTAATTAAAAATTGACTACGTCCGAGTTGTCTTCTGCTTGAATTGTTAAGAAAGTATATGATCAATTTTCTCGTATATTACATTTAGGAATTACGGAAAGAAATAAGTAGAAAAAAACAATAAATTAACGAGTACTTTATTAATTTTTCTATTTTAATATACTACAAAAGCTTTGGGACAATAAATTGAAGAAGAATTTTTGAAACCGTAGTGTATTTGTGGACAGAGTAAGTGGTGAAAAACTCGGACTTATTTTGCTAATTTGTGAACGCATCCGTAAATTTTAAATTAAATTTCTGTTGACGTGTAGTTACTTGAACGGCAAATACACACAATTTAATTAACGGAATCCGTTATGCAAAAAGCGAATTGTAGGAAAAATATTTCCAACGACATCATTCTTTTGTATTTAATCTTTTTGCTTACTTTGTTTTTTTTTTTTGGCCTACTTTCTTGCAGTTGTTTTTTTTTCCCTGTTATATATTTGTAGCGTTGGTAACAAATTAAAATTCTGGAAGCAGTGTTCTATTCATTAATTTTTTATTAGAAATGAGAGCGGACTTGTAGCGGACCAATTATGCCCCGGATAACGAGTAGCACTTATGCCCTTTGCCTTAATTAAATAAAAAAGGACGGAGCAATAGTCTATTGCTTACGCTATTTTTGTCTTTGCGCGTATAATCGTATATTTCAATTTGCAATTAGATACACAGAAAAATCACATCTGTTTTTTGTACTTAGTGCTCATTGAAGCGAAATACATTAATATTAATATTATTCGTCGAATGCAAAAAGACTTTAATTTGGTTAAGTGTTTTCTTGTAACTGGAACTGCTACTATTGTAAAAAAAAACAACGTTTTTTTTATATTTAAAATAAAAACTAGCATTGTAATAATACAAATATTTAATTTTAGTATACAGTTAAAGCATAAAAAGAAAAAATTAAAATATACTAGTTGTGAGAACTATTTTTTGTCTAATTCAACAAAAGTCCTTGAATTTTACATTATTTACTAAATTTGTATTATATGGTTTCTGATACATTTTTTAATATTTTGATAGAGATTTTCGATATAGTTTTGTGTGCATTTTAGGTATATTGTGGCCTTTTTTCGAATAATATATTGGACGAATGACAAATAAGTGAATTACCAAACTATAATGTTTTTTAAAGTGCATGTACAAGTTTTGCCTATTGTAACAATAAAATAATAAAATATAATAATATGTGAATAATATTTAAGTAAAATATAAATATATATATATATAATTATATATATATATATATATATATATATATATATATATGTATATATATACAATACAGTGTAAATTAAAAAAAATATTACCAAATTAATTTTTATGTTTGAAATACTAACAAAATATATCTTTCCCTCAAAAGAAAACTCATAGACTAGTATTGCAAGCTCGATTTTTTGTTTTTTTTTTAATTCATTTGTTTAGTCCTGTTGTTATAGTAGTTACATTGTTTTAAAACTTGTATTAGTTAAAACCACTTTTAAAATTGAGCTCGTAATACGGACCATTGAAAATAATGTTACAAAATATTTTTACAAAACGTTATAAATTATTATAATATTATATGATGTTATTAAAATGTTGTTACGTTATTGTTCGACAAATTATAGTTTAATCGTTATTATTACGTTATCGGGTATCGTTATGTTATATTTTCTAGTCCTGCTCATAAGATTTTCTGTCGAAAAAACTAAATTCCATTTCAAATCATTTATTTAAATAATATTGATAATTGAAACAGTAAATTATAAACATCTATTACTTAATATAATTGTATTTATTCTACAAAACAAATAAAATGAGACAAAGAACCCAATCTTGCTGTGTCACTATGGTTCTTTTTCATCTTCTAATCAGCAGAATTAGGACAAGATTAGTCCTCAGTACTTCACCAAACACACATCAACAAAAAAAAAATTAGGCAAATTTGTTATTTATCCCGTGAAAGCCGAACTGATCCTTTGTCTACCGCATCTATCCTGCTATTTCTCTACCATTCCCAGCATAGCCATCGGCAAGGAAAACCATACATGACAGTCCGATAACAAAAGCTAATCAAGCAGGAAACCAAACTCCGCCCACTTTCGAAACAGCGACCATTGAGAGAAAACTAGACGCAAAATAATGCAAAAACAACATTAGCACACAGTTGCTTCAACAACAGCAGAAAACGTTCCGGTTTGAAAATTTTTGTAGCTACGTTTTGGTGAAGAAGTCCATGTTCATTCATTCGATTCGCCGGGAAAACAGAAGGCACACGAGGGCAAATAGGAGGCAGCCAGGAAGCGTCATCGTGGTGGCGGTTAAGGGTCATATTGATCTGACATTCGGCGTGTTGGTTTGGCATAGCTTGGTTTGTTAGAACCTAAAGCTAAATATAGAACCGAAAATGCTTTTAATTTATTGTCCTTGCTTTTGGTCGGGAGTATTTAATAATTCGTGTGAAATATGGAAATGTGTTTCAGCCGTTTTGTTGCGAATGGTTTTGCCATTTGTTTTTCCATGGATGGTGTTGATTGTTTACTGGGTTTTTCTTCTACTGGTATTTTTTGGGTTTTTGCACAAAAAGAATCTACTGTTGCTACCACAGAATCGACCATTATCACAAAGTATTTAAACAAAATACTTTTCTATAGAAAAATAATGATAATATTAATTATATGTATTTGTAATTTACCGTAATCATGGAAAAGTATTGTCATATATGTCAAAATAGATTAAAAAAATAGAGTGATATTCCGCACGGCAAAATTGGTATTATTTACGACAAAATTGGTGAAATTTACGACAGAAAAGTAAAATGCACAACAAATAATGTTTTTCACTACAGTTAATGTAAGTAGTTTTACTTACGACAAAAAAATTTAGTTTTAGACATTCTAATAAGAAAAAAATCAAAAACTAAACTTTTAACTCTTTAACTTTTTAACCTTTTATCAAGCGATAATTGCAATAAAAATTTTCAGGTGTATTGACCTCTTTTAAAAAAATAAAATATAATAGTACATTAATTTGTTGTACTATATTTATAGTTCGATATACTAATTTTGTGGTAAAATTTCCCATTTATGTCGTTTTAAATACCATTTTTGTTGTGCCATCCTGATCGTTTGGAATATCAATTTTATCGTGAATGTTACCAGTTTTATCGTACAGTACTTCTTTCAAATGTCAGTCGTGTCGTGCAATTAAATCTCCGATAAGTATCACTAAAATATGAAAAATTATGAAAAAGTTATTAGCCGTATCAAAAAAAATTACAAACAAAATTTGTTATTTGTAACTTGTATAGAAACTATTGTTCAATAATTTTTTCGGAACATTTCTGCTTCAAAATATTTTTTAAAAAACAAAATTTATATCAGTAAACTTCCACTCGCGGTAGATGAAATAATGCGAAAAATTGATCAAACTGAAATATTCATATTTGAAGTTTGAACATATTTTTTTAATCCTTTCAACCGAATTTGTACTTCACGTGTTCACGGACAGACTGACATCACATTCTAAAAATTTAATTTATGTTACAAACAGCTTAATTCTGCAAAAATTTTAAAAAGACACTATATGTGACAGTCGGTAAAAATATAACATAATAATTTTAGTAAATTCATAATCAATTATATAATTTTAAATAGTCTGCTTTCAATAATTTTCTATTGCTAAATAATATTGTATTATTGTTATAAGTAATCACATATAAAAAAATAATACATTTAAAAGAATATTCGCAATTTGTTAAAACAGTTTTATTCATTAGATGCAATGACAATATCTAATGCCACTAAAATGTACCAAGTTCCACAATAAGTATCAGAGGCTGACAAATATCACAGCTCACATTGATTATATAATGACTTTAAGATAAAAATTTACAACTACAAATATATATATATATATATATATATATATATATATATATAAAACTTAAAAACAAACAAATTAAATTGATTGAACAGTCTAGAAGAAGAATTTGCGATCACAATTTTTTTTTCTATCAATAGAAAAATTACATTTACTAGAAAAATATCATTTTGTAACACTATAGGTCTTGCAGATGTGAACCGAATAGAATTATAAGTTTGGATTTGTCATCTAGAAGCTAAATAAATTTGTATTAATTACTGACAATATTACAGTCACAGTACCAAGCATTATACCACTTATTTTTCTAAATGAAAGTTGTAAAAATGCCATAATCTAACTTTTAATATACACTTTCTATGAAACAAAATGAGAAAAAAATTACGAAATGTTCACAAATTGATTCCGTGACCAAAACAAGCATGTCAATTCAAATATTTTCATCTCGCCATTATTCAACATCAGATTTTATTATAACCAAACACGGCAATCACGCTAAACTAATGTCAAACTTAACCTCAACTTTCGTAGTTTCTTTTTAAGCTTACTAAACACGTACTTAGTACATTCAATAAACCCGGATTATTATATCATAATTACTTTCAGGTTAAATACCAAATTTCATGCTACGTTCATCAGTTAACCAAAAATTACCATTATTTTTCCATTTAAGCCATTCATCACGAATTTTCAGTCTGAAAATTCGAAATTAATTGATGCAATAATAACTGAAAATGGTTAACAGGTATTCGGTTGATAACGGTTATCAGTTTAATACGGTTTATACGTATATTTGATGGATGGAACTTATTTATCTGTAACGTGCCAGTAAATGATTCAATAATGATGTTTTGTTTACAATATTGATTTCATCTTGATTATATGCTAAATTATTTTGGTCGAAAATAATTAATATAAAGAAATATTCTATTTACTTATGCTAGTATTATGTACTGTTTTATAAGCTTTATAGTACTATATAATTATTTATCTAATTTTAATATATGCAATTTTAAATTTGTTGAAGAAGACAAAAAATTCTATAAAACTGTAGAACTAACTGAAGAACAAAATACAAGCATTACCCCCGTATGCATAAACATTCGTTAAAAATAACGGTCCGTTATTCTTGGATTCCGTAAGAAATCTTGCTATGTATATTGCAACGAAATTTTTTACGAAATCGAAGAATTTTCAGTTTAACGAAGCGTTATATATGTAATGAACGTTTATGCATACGGGCATTAATCTATTAGTTTTTAAAACTGAAATGTAACACAATCTCGAATAAAAATTATTTAAAATACTGAATTATTTATTTAAGGAAAATTATTAAGAAGACGGAAATGAATCATGAATAAATATTTTTGTCAATTTAATTTTTTATTCTGTACATTAAAATTAATAAAAATTGTAGCAGCTAATCTAATATAATATATATTTATTTAAAATAAAACAGCTTTGGGTTGTAGTTCTGTATTAATATTTATTAATAACCGACGTTTTCAACGTACATCTTCATCAGGAAAAATAATACAAATGACATTTACAATAAATAAACAGAACATAAAAACAAGTTACTAAGTAACAAAAGAACTAACTAGATTACAAAATTTAAATATTATTAATTAAAGGAAGCCAAATTTGATGTTATCTTTTCCTTTTTTACTATGTTAAAAATTTATAAATTTTATAATCTAGTTAATTATTTTGTTACCTAGTAACTTGTTTTTATGTTCTGAATGTCATTTGAATAATTTTTCCTGATGATGATGTACGTCGAAATGTCGATTATTATTAATAAAAATTAATACAAAACTATATCTTAAGCCATTTTTATTTTAATATAATAAGTTCAGAAATATATGTTAATAATAAAATATTATATTCCTATAGTGATATGCTTGTATCTAAATACAGCTCAAAATTCACTATAATTTGTATTTCACAATTTTATTTGAATTTTAAATTAATATATTATGTTTCATACAGAAAATATTATATATAATCGTAAATTAGCAAATGTAACATGTACATGTATTTTAAAAATAAAATTACCAACAAAAAACTTTAATACTTAAAATGCATATAATGATTTGATGCCAGTAACAAATAATATTTGATTTTGTGTATGGTTACTTCGACATTGTGAGATAGTAAGATATTAAATAACAAAACATAATTAAAATTTGAAACTTGATATTTGAGTTTCTAGTCAAATATAGCCAGAATTATTAAATTTTGCTAGAAATTGCTTCACTGTTAATATAATCTTCTAAAAAGCTAGTTTTGATTATCATAATATTAAAATTAATTTTATACTATATTTCTAAATTAAAAAACTTGTTTTTCAAATATGAAATTATTTTAAACTAAATAGGTACTTATAAAGCAGATCCTTAATTATCCGATATCGCAGATTAACTGGGAGTAATCAAAAATTTGAATAATTTTTCGAAATATGAAATAATACATAAAATGTAAATATAATTTTTCATTCAATTGCATAATGTTTGATATATACTAGAAAATAAAAGTTACAGAATTGTCATATATTAAATACTAGTTACTTGTTTCTTATTGCTGGCTTTACACACTACATTTTTTTATACAAAAATCTGTACAATTTTCTATATAAAATTTTATAGATTATTAACAAAATTTATAGTTTTTGCACCATATAGAATAAACAAATTCGCAATTATATTTTGACAATTTATTTACATTTAATCTAAAAATTGCACATTCATAATTAACAATATTTACTGCTTCAACTAATACATAATCTAAACATAAACATAAACATAACCTAAATGAGAATTTGATGTTTCTAATTCCGATCCTTATTCAGTTTCGTGTCAAAAATTCTTGTAAAATAGGACGTGTTCAAATTTATATAGTTTTCTTTATAGAATGTCACGATCAAACTGAGCATGCGCGTTTATAAAATATTCTGTACAGATTTCTATATAGAATCTAATATTGGATCGTTACTTATTTTGCTATTTAGTTACTTGTTTCTATGTTCGTTTTATTTAGAATCACATTATATAATTTATAAAAACATGTTTGTTTCTATTGTTAATAATATTAACTTGGCAAATTAACTCCGAAACAAATTACAAATTAAATGTAAGACAATAACTCCGTCCAACAAACCAAAAATTTCTAATTTAACTCTCAAACAAACAAACATTAAAACGTTAATAAAACCGTCATTTCAACATGTATATTTAAATAGTTATTAAGTGACAAACCATTAAAAATTCTCTTTTATTATTCAGACATGCGCAAAAATTATATTATCTATGTATGTGTGAAAAATATTGATTTAATATGTACGCAAAATTACCGAGCGAAAACTATATTATAGTCATATATGAATTGAAATTTCATTTAATAAAGTCAGCGTATATGGGAAGCAAAATAAAGTTATTGGGTCGTATAAAACTACTGTTAATGCAGTTAGAGGTAGTTCGGAACTATTGGTTCCAGTATTGGGACACCTGGCATTATTTGTCCTTTTGTCCTAAGAACGCTGATGACTTTATTGAGGTTCATTTTAGTTCCAGGAATTTCTTAGAAATTGATTAAAATATTTGTTTTATCGACAAAAGGGTTTCATATAGTTTGTTCTTATATTTATTAGGAAATATGCATTGCATTGTTCTCAAGTTAATTTAAACGAAATAATAAAAAATAATATATATATATATATATATATATATAGTATATATATATATATATATATATATATATATATATATAGTATATATATATATATATATATATATATATATATATATATCAGTGTTCGTTTGCTAAATTAACATAGTTGATTAACATGGTAAAACGACAATATTTAAAATACTTCTTTCTCGAGTTAAATTTCGAGAAATTACTGCTATGATTATTTAGATATTAAACAGTAACAATGATTAAATATATTTAATTATTTACCATTATTTAAAAAATATATTTTAAATAAATTATTTGACAATAATATAGAAACTTTTCTTTTTATTTTGGTGAGAGGAACACGCCATATATAGGATGCCGTTTGTTTCTGAATGTAAATTTATTATATTTGCTGGTGGTCACTATTGTAATAATCTGCTAAGCGATTATTGTATATTTAAAAAGTACGGAAGCATGCATAAAGATTGTGACTACATAATTTCATATATTTTTCAATTATCTAGACTTTAATTAAATAAGAAGTCAACGATATATATATATATATATATATATATATATATATATATTAATTAAACCACAAATTACACTAAACTAAAATAAAAGTAACTTGTCTGGATAGGAATGTTAAGAGAAAACTAATTTTGCGATAGTAATATTGTCTCTTTTGGATACTTGGTGTGATTGTATATGCATGTATTATTATTCATAATTGTAACATATTTTAATTAGTTAATTAAATACATTTAATTAAAAAGATAATGAAAAGTTCTTGAGAAAGAAAAATAGCATTTTATATATTACCATTTCCAGCTCGTGCAGGACTCTATATACGTTTTGCAAAATAAGAAACACCATTTACTCTGAAAAGTATAATATCTTAAATCATAGTTAATTAAATCAGTGATACTCCATTCTACGAAACTACGGCCTGTTCCATCTGGAGAAGCAGCGAACACATAACTGTTATGGTATTATTAGCTACCGCTGGTTTAACATCTTTTACCAACCGTCACTAGCCAAAAAGCCATGTTGTAATTAATTCGCTCATAAAAACAATTGCACAGCACATTTAGTAATTGTTAAAGTTTCCAAATAATTTGCGAATTTATCGCTAGATGGCAGTCGAGGTTTCTCATTGCGTTGAATTTTCCGTAATGGCATCGTGTATAGAAAAGCGGCAGGAATGGTTGGGCGACAAATTATTACGGAAAATAATACTAAAGTATTTCGTTTGTTAGAACAAAAGTACCCAAGTACCAAGTACCTCTTAGGGCTGCCATATTTGGTTGGCTTCTGCGGCGTGTAATAATTCTATATTTAGACAGAATCAGAAGTTCGTAAAATTAAAGTTTAAAGTGACGAAAGACAATATTGGATGCTTCAGAAAATTTACAATAATTTCATCGCCAAATAAGGAACGACGTGTAGTTGACAACAGTACACTCTAAAGAAAATTATGTAATTTTACCTGCAAAATATGAGACAATATGATGCCCAATATTTCTATAATTATTCAATTTCTGTAATTTTAACATAATTATTTAAAAATACATAATATCAGAACTATTACAAACATTATGTAATGTAATATTACTAACGAGATGAAAACGTACATACCTATATATGTAATATTAATATTTTTAGTAAAGTCTCTTTTAGTAAATTTACAGAACTTCAGTAAATTTGCTGTCAGGAATTTTCCATAAATAGGTAAAATTTGTTTAGTTGTGTAATATTATTGTTGGTATAATTACATACATTTCTAAATTTATATAAAAAATGTATTTTGAAATGAATGAATTACACTTAAAATATTTTATTAGTATTATTACACAAAATATGTACTAAGTCTCATTATTTTGATGAACTATTACAAATATTAATATGCAAATTGTGGTTTTACATAATTTAAGAAGTTATAACAATAATATATAATTCTACATTAAGTATGTGATGCAATTTGCAGACAGTAAGCAATTTTACTTACTTATTATATCATTTTTACTTATTTTATGTGATTATTATAAATTTTGTAAAAATTATAGAATTTTAAGGTAGATATACAAAAAATTTATGGTAAAATAAAATTACAGATTTTTTTATAGTAAAATTTTACTGTTATCTTTGTGTAATTTTGCAATTTTTTTTATTACAGAGTGTATTATATTACAAAAAACAATAAGCGATCTTTATTGAGTCCAGATACTTGCGGCCGAGGCAGAACCGAAGCTCAGCAATTTGAGCAAAACATAAAAATAGCATTCTGCTTCGAGTTACATATGCTAATTTTTCGTATAAAACTAAACTAAATATAAATCAAAATACATACCAAGTAACCTAGTTAGAAGTTAGAACTGCAAATTATAATAATCCTTAAAATCTAGAAATAATACAATAGCTTGTAAATTACAAAACATTAAAATAAAATATAAACTTTTAACATTTATCAGTAACAATTATTTATATTTTTTAATGCATAATTTTACATGAATATATTATATTTGCATTCATTCAGAAATCTATTTGCTTTGTAAATAAATTTTTCATATCTAAAAATATTTCCATAACTATCTTCAAAAGAATGACCTTCAAATAAAAATATGCATTTGGTAGGAAAATCATGCAATGTGTTAATTATACAAAATGATTTTATTTCTAAAGTATATATTGTGCATTTCACAGAACGTTTAATAAAAATCTGTGACATTGTTAACCGCATGAGCGGCAAGCAAAAACCTACAAACAAAAATAATTTATTTGAACGTAATTGCGTGAGTTACGTGCTTAACAATTATAAACAGTTTAATTACGGATTTGCTCAAATAAGTTTGTTAAGTTGCTTTATTTAGTTTGAAAATATTTTTATGATATTTTACTGTATTTAATTTTGCTAATTAAACAAAAATATTAATATAGTCGCGACAAGATAAAAAGATAGGTACGTCATAATCACGTGATAAAACTTAACAACATGAAACTCACTAATGAACAAAATTAATTTTATTCTATTTTACATATAATGAACTAAATCTTTTTGAAACTATTTACGTATGTTATTTTAATCAAATTAAAATGTAATATATACAAATATATGGTCTATTATTGGATTTTTTTATCGAAATCAACTTATTTAATTTTGCTATATTTGGCAGCATTGATTTTCAATGTCAAAAGTCACAGAGCGTTTATATTAGTTCATTTGACGATATATTTTGAATGTGTATTTTTGTAATATATTATTGCAAAAAGATGGTCTAGGCGATGTCAACAGTTAGTTGGCAATTTAATTTCATATTTTGAACAAGAAAAGGAAAATAATGGGCTATTAATGTCCCTGTCTGCTGTACGCAAGAAGCTCATATAAACATAGTAGTGAATGACGTTATTTACTTAGTGACAAAAATTGATGACGTCCCTATCTTTTTATCTTGTCGCTACTATAATAATATTAACATAGTAAAAAAAACTTTTAGAACCATTATATTAAGTTAAGATGTAGTTACTTATTTTGTTACCTAGTAATTTGTTTCTATGTTTTATTTATTTGCTGTAAATGTTATTCGTATCTTTTTTCTTAATAAAAACGTTCGTTAAGTTCGTATTTTTACATGCATACAACTGGTATTAAACTAAATTAAACAATTGAATAAATGCATTAATAAATAAATCAACTTGATAATGTAATATCAATCAAAATATTTATTACAAAAACAAGTATTTTTTGAAACTACCATTTATATTTTCAATTAATATTGTACAAAAAAGAACCTTAAATTACCAAGACAGAGTAAAAATTACTCAAGTAAAATTTATTTCTTGCAAAACATAAAACAATTTAATAAATATTTCGTTAAGTGTGATTTATACGAGCGCAGTCATGATTTATTCGCAGATCAAGAAGAGCCCCTCTTCTGCACCGTGTAACAAACAATAATAAAACGACTAAATTCCTCGCTTACTCTCGGATGTGTTCGGTCCCCTCATTATTGTAATTATGAAGATAAATTCGTAGCACCGAAATTATTTACAAATACAAATGTTTTGTTCCGAACGAACGAAATATTTTAAACAATATAAATAATGCAAATTTTCATTTACGTACTACACGAGTTGTAGCCAGGCGACGACTCGGCCTGGTATTATTACAATTAATTTTCCACTTTCAAAATAAATAAGCCAATCTCATTTCAGCTTAGAGCCGTGTTAGGTATTTAGATAATATACTATATTCAGCATATGATAATATATTAGCTTTTTATTTGATATATTTTTTCATAAAATTTTATCTACAATTTTAAATAAAAATAACGACTTTTTGTATTGAAAACTTTAGAATATATAATAAATATAGTAATTTATTTACGGGAAAAGAAATACAAAAATAGTATAATAAAACAGCTTTAAGTTTCAGAAGTTTTAAATCACAAAAAAAACAGTGTGACGAACAGTAAATAAATGAACGTGAAGTAGTTTGTTATAGAAATGAGTAAAACTTAATTTGTGATTAAAAAGAAAGAGAATAGAAAGCAACATTTGCAAAACTATTAATTTCTTTTTTTCCAGATGTTGCAAAAGCTATTAGTTATTTCGCGTCATATATACGTTACCTTTTTCTCGTTGATTTATTAGTTTTTCCTTTTAAAAGCTAGGCTAGAGCTTTCACATTGGCTAGAAGATTTTTATGATAATCCCACACGATATTGTTCCTGGTCAAGGGCAAGACTTTGATCTACTTATGTTTCCTTTTTTTTTTGCTTTTTAAAAATACGATTTCTTTTTAATCTTTTCTTTAATAACACATTGTTATTGCAATATGTCGGTTTACATATATTATTAAAAATGATAAATTATTTTGTATTTTAATATATTTATAATGCATAATTTTCAATACAAATTATATAAAATTTGATTTTATAATATTATATTTATGTAAAATTTATATAAATCCATAGATATTCAATCGTTTCACTATCTGTCAATTTTTATTTTGTGTTACATCTTCTTTAATTATAAAAATAGCAAATATTAATTAAATATATTTCGAAATATAAATATATTTTTATTATTTATAGTTATTAAATATAACAAAAAGTTATGTTTAATTAATTTAATATAAACTGTACAATATGAATAAGAAAGTACTTTATCTTTACACAAATCAATATTACTTATTAACATCAATAGAGAGACAATAATTTAATATGAAATTTGTTAAAATATTCCAAAAATTGTTAAAGTTATTTAACTGTTTGAATTTGCAAATTTAAAACTGCGTTTTGAAGAAACATGCGTTAAACAATAACAAATTTTCACATTATATTTTTCAAAAGATGTACGAGATTTCTATTAGTATTAAAAAATAAACTAAAATAGGTTTTAATTAATGTAGTAAAGAATATATCAGAACTTATTGTATTAAAATAAAACAGCTTTAAGTTGTAGTTTTGTATTAATATGTATTAATAATCGACTTTTTGACGAACTCAACTTACGTTTTCATCAGTAAATAAACAGAACATAGAAACAAGTTACTAGGTAACAAAATAAGTAACTAGATCATAAAATTTTATAAATTTGCACTTAAAGGAGGCCAAATTTTATTTACTGTAAATATCAAAATTTTAAAAATAAAACATATTATTTTTCTAATATATAATTTTTTATTACAGACGTTCATGCATTAAACAGAATTCAAATTCAGACCAAGTAAGTAATTTGAAATAAAACTTTATTTATTACAATATTTATTAATATTTAAATATAAATCAAAATTTATTATAGCATGTTTAACTTTAAATATTATTATTAAAAAGCAATCAAAATGCAATTGTATTTATATTTACATTAGTAGAACAAATATCAATAACTTGTCAAATAAAAATTATTTGTATTTGTTATTCCACCGCTAGCATTATTTCGGCAGCAAAACAACCGCAAAAATGCCCCAAATATTTTGTTATTCAGGGCAATGCATCCGAAGTATTAGAAAAAATAAGCCCATAAAATCAATGAAAATATGTAGAAATGGCCGACACTAAATCACTGTCAAATTTCAATTTTTTTCGAAAAAAATTCTCGAGCATTATTAGCTCCGTACATAAAAAATCGATTTACATTTTTACGTGTTCTAAATACAAATTACAAGCATGCATGCGGTGGATATTGTAGGAATTAAAACTTTTTTTTTTTGACGTAGCAGGCTGTAATCGGATTAGTCAACTGTTTGTAAAAAATAAAATGACAAAAACAAGTGACAAATTTTAATCCAATCAGAAGTGAATATTTTATAAAAACATCTTTACATAATTGATTCTTTTGTTTTTTGGAATCCAATTATTCAAGTTAATTTTTTCTTGTTGCAGAATTTCATTGGGTCAATTTATTTATAAATTGATAAATTTTAATTTCATTACTTTTTTGTTAACAAATAAAACTATATAGTTATTAATTTTATAGTAATTTTAAAAAATATATTCCCAGTTATGTGATATTAAAATTTTAAAGTTATTAATCGATTTGTTAAATTTTTTAAAAATTACATCATCAAACAATCATGCCATGTACCTCAATAAAAGTGTATCACAAACTTTTTTCATTCAAGCAAAAATTAGTTTCTGCTAAAAATTACCATCCAGACAAGGAATTTTTGCTTTATCTGCATTCATAATACTATTACATATGCTCTTTAATTTTTACTACTTGGAAACATATGTTCCACACACAACACTCTTAATCATCCCTGTCTATCTACTCGTCGGACGTCCACGTAAACGTATACCTGCAACATCACTCACATACATTTTTTTTTAATAAAACGTTTATTAGACATTCGTTCAAAATAACCAAACTATCTTAACTAACTAACACTAACAATATTTTTATCAATTTTCCAATCTTCACCCACCAATTTATTTCGTACTCCAACCCTTTTAATCACATCATCATTTATCTTTTATGCTTCTGCAGTCAAACCCAACACTCATTACTATATAAGATTAAAAATACACAATTTAATAATAGTTTTGAAAACAACTGTAAATAAATGATTGTAAATTTAAACAGTAACTGGCCATATTATTTTTGTGAAACAACAATTTTCTTAAAATATTGTACTTTGAAAATATATATATATATATATATATATATATATATATATATATTATATCAAGTTAATTTTGTCTAGTTGCAGAATTTAATTTTATAAAGTAAACATGGACGGTAAATCTGTAAAATTATTGCTTGGATTAACAGAATTTTATTTTACATTTTACAAGATATTTATGCTAAAAAGCGTCTACAGTCAGTTCATTATTGTAAATGAACACGCACAAGTTTTGAAAATGTTAATATGCTAATTAAGGGAATGCTTTGTAAACAGTTTTAAACATATATTCATTTGATTATATCTCACTTTTATTTTATAGTATTACTTTATTTTTACTCTAAAATTAACTATAAGACTGTAGTTAATTTGAATTTAAATTACATTAAAATCTAAAATCTTTGTAGATTAAATTTATTATTAATTATTTTTTTAAGTTTAATAAATCTTTAGTGACCATATTCATATTTAAATGTTTACAAATATAAATATCTTTTCATATCTATAAAATTTTTAATTGTTTCTGAAACAACTACATGTTAGTTTAAAACTAATATCTGATAAACTTATGATTAAATGAAAATATTTGCAAAAAATAAAAATTATGTATTATTAGATTACTGAAATTATTAAATTTGTTTTATGCAAATTAAAAATTAAAAAGATGATAAAATTAGAGAAAGTTCTCTCTTTTGGAAAGATATACGAAAAATATTTTTTGTAAAATTAATGGGTCTTTCAGGTTCACATCTGTTAAATGTATAGTGTTACTGTATGTTTTTTTAATAATAAATGGAACTCTTTTATTGATAAAAATAGATAAAATATCTTGTAACCTTACATGTCTTATAAATCTAAACTTTTTTTTGGTGGAGGAGCCACGGATATCAAAAGTTAGAAAGCAGATTTTTCTGACTTTATACATACTCTGTTTCAGTTTTGAGTACCTTGAGGGTTTTAGTACTTATTGTTAGTATTTAAATTTTCCTAGTACTTTTTAAATTTTTCTTAAACATGATAAAACTTGGAGATATGCATTGTTACTATTACGCACCTTACAACACTTACGATTTTTCTTGCACTCAAACTCGAATAGAGTAATTCGATTGTTTATCGAACCAAATAAACCAGACATCTCTATAATATTTATTGCGCGTGTGTTATTAGCGCAAATTGTTACACTGATATTTAATTTTAATCGCCTATTTCTCACCCTACCAAATTGTAAGTCAAACTTCAAAATGACCAATAATCTCTATTCATTAACATTGTTTTGAACAAAAAAAGGTAATTTTTGTAGTTTGTCACATTCATAGCTCAAATAAAACACTTTAATGCTTTTACATAAACGTATATTACTCATAAAAACATCACAAATAAAAAGAATAAAACATCGAAAAGAGCTGAATACAAAAAAGAACAATAAATATTTTTTACATAGAAACATATATATATATATATATAAAATATATATACGAAAATATATGTACTTTTCACAAATAGTTTTTATTTCTTGATTCAGATGTAAAAGCCATATATTTTTAAAACAAAAAAATTTGATACCAATGCGAATAAAATATGAAGATAAGCATATTTATAAACACATCACACAATATATAAAAAAAAAACTAACTCAAAAAATAAAACAAGAAAAAGTCATAAATACTAAAATAAAACACGATCGAAAAATTCAAACATTTCCTGTTGATCTAGTAATCGTTTTCTCGTTTATCTTTTTTTTGTTTGTTTTTGTTTCAAATGTATCTATATTTCTTTAAAATATACTTATTGCCTAATTTACAAACAGAAATGGTTACTTTTGATTTAATCTTTAATAGCGTAGAAAATATTGCGCAAAATGTGAATTTTAATTAAATTCTAAATGAATCCGTATAAATTAAATGAAAATAATCTTTGTTGGAGCCTTGGCATATTTACCAAATATTAAAAACTTGGATCGATTTTTTTCAGTTTAATTTTAATTTCAAATTTTAAACAATTTGAAGATGAATATTTTTATTTGTTGTTATATTATATTTGCTTTATTTTTATTATTAAGTTTGAAATCTAAATTTTTCAAATAAATTATAACTATCAGTGTTAAACAGAAACTGATTTCTGCTTAAATGGAAACTTTGTGCCACACCCTTATGAGTACATGGGGTAATTGTATTATACAATAATATATCAAAATATTATTATAATACACTTTGCTTTAACACTATTTTATAATCCAGCAATTTCTTAGAAATAAATTAAAATTCATATTGTCTGAAAAGTTTTATAATTGAAATTAAAGTTAGTTTATATGCAAAATGTTTTATGTATGAATCTTTAATTTTCAATTATAGCTTTTTTCCTAATAAAATTTCAAAATTATAAATAATTGATTTTATTTTTACACACATTTTGATATAAAAAGTAATATAATAAATAAACTGGTATCAAAATATTAAAATAAAAGTTTTTAAATATGTGACCTGTCACAAGAAAAAAGACCTTATCCTCATAAAGTAAACTTTTTAAGCAAAGCCTATTAAAGTGATTCGACTCAAAATCTTATAATTTATTTTCAAAACACATTTTTAGCTAATTAAAAATGATTTTTTTACTTATCTGAAGAATAAATTAAATTGGAAATACTAGCCCTACAATAAAAAAACCTTAGATTGAAGTTCTGTTATAATTAAAATTGAACGTTTTGATAATAATACATGTGTAGTTTATTAAAACATTGAATTTTAATTATAATATAACAAAAACTTAACCAGAAGCTTTTTATTTGTACATAGTGAATTTTTAAAAGTTTTGTATTATGTATTTTAGTGTCAGTTTTTCAACGCTAGATAATTTTTACACATTTTAGTAGATATGATGTAGATATTTGTTATTAAAAAACGCATGTTCTCTTAAAATACACTATCAAAATTCAAAACAATAACTTCAACAGTTTTTGAAATATTTAACAAATCTTGATTTAAATTATTCAAAATTTTATGTTCTTTTTAATGATACTATTAACAAGTAAAAGATTTGGTATTTATAAAACCAATCATAAATTGTAAATTGATTATTAGTTTTAATTGGTTTGTTAAAAATTTACATAAATAATTTGCATTCCAGTTTTATAAATTTGGATCCAAATAAATGTAATCAAATAATTCGTATATTGTAATAAAATTTGTTTATATATATTGTAGTAAAAAATCTCTTAAAACTCATTGTATTAAAATAAAACTGCTTTACGTTAAAGTTCTGTATAACTATTTAAAATCGACGTTTCGACAAAACTTAATGTCATTAGTATCATTTATCATGATGAAAAAGAACGTGGAGTTTCGTCGAAACGTCGATTTTAAATAAATATTTATACAGAACTTTAACCTGAAGCAGTTTTATTTTAATGTCTATAAATCTTTCGTCTGAAAAGTAAAAATGGCTTACAAGAAAAGCATTTGTTGATAGTATAAGATAATATACTAACCAAAAATATACCGCATAAATATCATTCCAGACTTGTAAAAATAAATAAATTTAACGCACGAACATAAAAAAAGTAAAATAGCCGATGTAAATCAACATTTGTTACGCTTTATAAATTATTAAATAATTTTAATCAAAAAATCTTCAGATGTAAACAAAACGATAAAAATAAACAAGCAAAAATATTATTTATTACAATTTTTTGACTTTTAAAATGTATTTTTTTCTCAAATTACTTTAAATACCTATACTTATAAATAAAACATTGAGAATACAAAAGATATTTCAATTTTAATTTATAACATTTTGTTATTATTATTTATAAATATTTTTATTACTTCTTAATAAAAGAACAATAATATCTAAATACTATTATTTACAAAAATTTTATAATTTAAAAAATTTAATTTTTATAAATTTTTTAGTTTTTCTAACTGTAATATAATAGTATATTATGTTACAAAGAATATAAAACAATCTTTATTGTGTTGAGTCTAGATACGGCCGTAACAGAGTCGATGCCAAGCAATTTAGACGAAACATAAAAAAGCATTTTGCTCCAAGTGACATATACCATTTTTTCTTCAAGTTTTCCAAACGTTACAAAAATAATTGTTTTTATTATTTATTTTGTAGGTAATTTATTGGCATAAATAAAAAATATTGTATTATGTTACGAGGAGCAGAAAGCGATCTTATTTTGTTGAACCCAGATATTTGCCGAGGCCAAGCAATCTGGACAACACATAGAAAGAGCATTCTGCTCCGAGTGACATACACTATTTTTTTTTAGAATTTTAAGTAACATTAAGTAACATTCTAAATAACTTTAACTTTAGTAACAGTTTATAGAACAGTGTATTTGTTACGTGATTTGTAATAATTTCTTTGGTCGAATATGTAATTTCTTGCACTTTTTCACAAACATTTTTAATTTTCTAGCTCAAGGGAAAATAAACAATGCAATTGTCAATGTATATAATTTTCTATATAACCGCCTGAGCTGTCATATTAAATTACTGTATAATAATGTACATTATTTTACTAATAACCACTTTCCATCTAGGTAATAGTTACGTAATATTAAATTTTGATACTGTTGAAGACAAAATATCTTTAATTGAGTCAGCAATATTTCAAAAACATATATGGAATAATAAAATAAATTTGTAATAAATATTTTTATGTTTTTATGGCTAATAAAATTTAATTATTTCGGTGTTTAAATTTATTTAATAACATAAAAATTATTAGTCATAAAACAAATTGAATTTGTGTAAGTATCATATATTTTAACAGTAAAAAAAACCGTGTACTATATCTCTATATAAAATCGTATATAAAAAAACTGTATAAAATTTTTCTAAACATACGAGTATAATTTTTAAATATACTGACGTATATATACAATAAAAATAAAATTTTAAATATTATTTTTTCGTCATACAAATAAATTTGATTTTAAAATTTTCTGCAAAGAATTTTATACAGGTACAATTAAACCACCCATGGAATATTAAAATGCCATCATTTAATAATTTAATTAACCGTTTAATTAAAATTTCCATGTATGATTTTAAGTTCTGAAAGATTTTTTTAGTATGTTTAAACTAGATTTTTAGTTGTACATTTAATTTTAAAATATTATTGTTCCTAAAGACATAAATGTCAAATTTTATTTTATTCTAGCTTTTTATAATTAACTGTACGATATCAAATAATAGAAACAATATAATTAAAACTTGTTTTGCATATTAATATATCTAATTACTGTACACAAATCTGATATATACATTCAAAAATTTGATGACATCAAAAAACATTTTAAATTAGTTTTTTCACACGCCGTAAATCTTTAATGAAAATATTTTTCACTGCATACAAAACACTTGAACCGAAATCAAATAAATTACACGACCATAAAAGTGCAAAAATTCGGTGTGCCTAACAATTTGGTTTAAAAAAAAAACCAGGCCATGCCAAGCCGACATGGCACGTTGATTTAAATTGAAGGGACATGTATGTATGTACTATTGATTGTTCATCCCTTCATGTAAATTGGCAGGTAATTTTCTATTCATACTGAACAAGCTGCCCTTGTTACCGGTTGTTGGTCGGAAAAAATATTGAATTTTCGCTCAAAAAGATCCGCGCTAATTTTTTAAACATACAAAATTAATTTTACTCTTACCGTAATTAATATTTTATTCATCTATATTTTATGAATCATTTAGTTCTAATTATTTATTTATGTTTAATATCTGATTTACACGATAAATTTAATTTAATAATATTGAATCTAAGTTGAAATTTTCTATAAATAAACCGTATTTATAAATAAATAAAACGGCTTTAGATTACAGTTTTGTATCAACATTTATTAATAATCGATGTTTCGATGAACTCAACGTACGTTTTCTTCCTGATAAAACCGTACGTTGAATCAATTATTAATAAATATTAATACAGAACTATAACCAAGAACCGTTTTATTTTAATATAATGAGTTCTGAAATTTTTTTTTACAATGTTGTACCAAAATATTAATATTACGTTGCTAGATTGCATATGTAGTAGGAAATCATTATGTTAATGTATATTATTATACAGTAGTTAATTACAATATACACTACTGATGGCAATACCAAACATGACTATATGGGCCAGTGTATTTAATCTTACATCTCCGGCGGTCATATTGAAAGTTAATTGATACTATAATCACACATTAAATATAAATAATATATGTATGTTTTGTCCTACAACTGTTAATAAGAGTAAGATTATTTGGTATGTATTTGTATTTGTTTTTAGTTTAGTTTCATTAAGAACGCTTGAAGAAAAAGCAATATATATCATTCTAAGCAGAATGCTTTATGTTTTGCCCAGATTGCTTGGCATTGGTTCTGTCTCAGCCACAAGTATCTGGACGTAACACTATAAAGATTGATTTCTGGTCCTCGTATCATAATTCCATTATTATATATATATATATATATATATATATATATAACATAGATCGAAGTCATAGAAATCAATTTTTGTTATTAAATTTCGTGAAAAATATTAGTTTGGAATAAAAATGCTTTAGGTTAAAGTTCTGTATTAATATTTATTTATAATCGGCGTTTCAACAATCTCAACGTCCATCTTCATTAGAAAAAATGATACAAATGACATTTATAGTAAATAACAGAACATAGAAACAAGTTACTAGATAACAAATAAGTAACTAGATCATACAATTTTTATATATTTATTATATATTTTTAATTAATGGAAGCTAAATTTTATTTAACTCAGAGTCTTCACAGTGACTGATATTATCTTTTTCTATATCTATTGCTTTTTTATCAATTTGCTGTTTTAATATTGATTAGTTTAAAAAAAAAAATTATAAGCAATAGAAATTTGCAAAGAAAAAAATAACATCAATCAGTATAAAGGCATAGACAATACAATATAAAATAACACCAAAAATAACCAAATTTATTTTTAATAATATTTTTTGTAATATACCGGGTGTATATTTGGTTTATGCAATATAGGAAAAACAATGTTATTTTTTTAACATCGTAATTCCTGCCTCCCCGTTAGTTTTAGAGAAAAATTATAAGAGACAAAAATTATTTAGAATTAAAAACTACATTATTTACGCTTAAAATAATTGTGATATTACGTCTCAGTAATTAATTATTAATTAAATAAATATTATCAGTTTTCAGCAATATCAGACAGCCATGGACAAAACGCGAATGTATTTTGTTCACAAATGTCAGTGTATTGTCATTTAAATGCAAAAAATAACAAAATACATTCGCGTTTCGTCCATGGCTGTCTGATATTGCCGAAAACTGTTAATATTTATTTAATTAATAATTCATTACTGAGACGCAATATCGCAATTATTTTAAGCGTAAATAATGTAGTTTTTAATTGTAAACAATTTTTGTTTCTTATATTTTTTCTCTATAACTAACGGGGAAGCAGGAATTGCGATGTTAAAAAAATAACATTGTTTTTCCTATATTGCATAAACCAAGTATACACCCGGTATATTATGAAGTCGACTATTACAAACTTAAAAATAAATAAATGATATATGCTTTTGTAAAATTTGTATTTGTAGTTTAAAATTACACTTTTGTACAAGTCTAACGTATTAATCAACATAAGTTAATAGCTCTTTTAAGTGTTGTTCGGTACGTATATTACTTTGATAAATGAACGTTAATTGTATTCATTAAAAAATGAAATCAAGCTTTAATTATATGTTAATTGCTCTATTTATACTGCGTTTAGCTTTAGTAATGTATGAAAAATTATGCTTGAGATACTTATCTCTATTCTATTACGCTATTAAAACAATTTGTAATGGTTCTCCAAGTTTTTTCGTTTTTTTTTTGCGCAGTTGATGAATTGACATTTTGATCTCTTAATATCAACAAAAATTATTTTATTATCTTTACGTGATGTAAAGATACTAAAATAATTGCAAAACCCAACAATAGCTGTGTTTTTTTTTTTACATTTCACTCTAACATAAATCTTACTGCATTTTTACTATGTTTATTTAATTAATTATATAAAAATATTATAAATTCTTTTGTCTGTACTGAAAATGTCCGCATTATTTGTGGAAGTTATTCGAAAATTAGAAACATGTATTAAATATGATCCTTGTTATTACATTCGAGTTTCTTTTCAGTTTAAAATGTTTTCAATTGCTTTCAGCTTAAGCTCTGTATAACTTTTCCGAGTATTCAAATGTTGTACTAAGCTTTTGAAGAACATCTCGCCTAAGAAATGGCGAAACGCAAAATACATTTAGAATTCTTTAGCTCGAGTGATCTTTTAAATTTTAAATCTACAACTGTAGATGATATTCGCTTGTTTTAATATGGCTCTATTCAAAACATGTAAAATGAAAATTTTATTCGGTGTTTATTTTCTCAATGTGTTTTTTTTTTATATTATCTTACAATTTAACTATTTGCCAGTTACAAAAATTATCACAATTATCAGTAGATACTTAGAACCGATTACATTGTTAATTTAATTATTGAGCTAGCTAGGCAATTAGATTGTCTTTAAAGCGCTTAATTTTTTAGTAGGGTGGTATTATATATATATATATATATATATTTTTGTTATCTGGCGGGAATTAAACCCGTAATCTCTCGATCACCTGTCAAGCGCCTTGACCGTTAGACTACAGATAACTAAGCCAGTTTTTAAAATAAATTTCATTTAATATTTGTTAATTTCGAATACAAGTAACGTCACAGAATTGTTATTTATCATCATATATTCAAAATCAATTTATTTTCCCTACTAAAAAAATATAAATATTTCTAGAAATATTTTAACAGATTTTTTTATACACATTTTACTAAAATTAATAACAAAACCTCGACAAATATATTCTATCAAATATTAATAAAACGCATTACACAAAACAATGCATTACAAACCAGAAAACAAAAATATATTTTTAATCACATTATTGCACGGGTATTTGAAAAATTCTTTTTCTCTCTCTCTATCCGGCTCAATTTCAAATTAAACAAATCAAAATTCACCGAACAATAATTTGTATATGCATTTTGACAGCATTCATGTATTGCCGAGCAGTGGGTTTGTAGTTAAATAAGCCATGTCACAAAAATTCGTACTCCGGATGAAACAAAAACAAATCGTAACGTTTATACGTTTTGCCAGATAATAAATTGAACAATGAGCATTGAAGGCTTTTTCTGTATTTGATTGTTGTGACACAATTTGCGCTGTCATATAATTAATCATTATGATTGGATTCTATTTAATGGTATAAATTTGTTGATAAGTTTTTGTCGTTCGATGATAATGTAACAGTTTCGTAAATATTTATTCATGGAAGAATGTTTGTGTATTTATTCGAAGAATGAATGTTAATATCGCTGAATAACAAAAGATCGATATAAAAGTAATTCTTCCGGTGTTGCATCATGTAAAGTTTTTTACTGACTACTCTAGTATACACTCTTTTGCACTGAGTATAAATTGTCATACAAATATTTTAATTTCTACTTAATCACAGTGAACTAATACATTTTGATAATAATAATAAAAGATTTCACTATACTTGATTTTCCACTTTATTTATTTAATTGTTACATATGTTTCGACTTTTCAGTCATCATCAGACGTGTACAGATTTTTTTTAAAATTACAAGTATTTATACATTATTATGTACCGTTATATATTAAGTAGAGGTGAACAGCTTACATCTAATTGGTCATTTACAATATATTTCCCAGAATTTACTGCTTTTCTAATCTCTAAATTTTCCAGAAGGTTCATTCTAAATCCTTTTTCTGCTAAATGTATAATTTCAAATTCTCCATTAAAATTATGATTATTTTTAATACAATGTTCAGAAAAACCCGTCGTGCAATTTTGTTTATCAATAGCATTAATATGTTCCTTAATTCTAGATTTAAAACTGCGGCCGCTTTGTCCAATATAAATAGCATCACAATTACTGCATTTAATTTTATAAACACCATTAAGATCTGATTTTATGGGTTTTTCTTTGTTATTTGAAAGTAACGTTCCTAGTTTATATTTATTTGTAATAGTTGTTTTAATATTATGATTTTTTATTTTTATTTTCTTAGCTATATTATTAGTTATGTTCGGTATAAAATTTAAATAATGCCACTTGGATGTAGTATCAACCGTTCTGGAATTACAATAAATTTTTTCACATATTACAACCTTCTTTTTATTTTTAATAATATTATCAATATGTATTGGATTGTATCCATTATTTGTCGCTATGTCTTTAATTGTGTTAATTTCTGTATTGTAATTTTCTTGACTAAGTGGGATTGTTAGTAATCTATGGACCATGCTGTGAAAGGCTGACATTTTTATTGAATCCGATTGATTAGAATCATATGGTATAATCGAATCAGAAAATGTAGGTTTCCTATATATTTTGTAGTCGAGTTTATTGTTTGTTATGCTTATCGTTAAATCAAGGAAATTTATACTTTTATTTATTTCTTTTTCTAAAGTAAATTTAATGTTTTTATTTATATTATTCAAAAATTCAAGAAACATGTTAAGTTGTCTGTCAGAACCATTCCATATACAGAAAACATCGTCAACGTACCGGCACCAAAATTTAATACAATTTGTAAATTTAGTATTGTCCATAATCAGTTTTTCAAAATAATCCATATATATATCGGCAAATAACGGAGAAACAGGTGATCCCATCGGTAAACCTGAATTCATTTTATAAAATTTATCGTTAAATTTAAAATAATTTTGATCTAAACAAAGTTCAATAATTGCAAAATACTCCATTTTTTGAATTTGGTTAAGTTTTTTATTATTATCTAACATATCCCATAAAATTGATTTTAAGTCTATCGTAGGAATCGAAGTAAACAGATTAGTTACATCAAAAGAAATCAATTTGTAATTATTTTCTATTTGCAGATTTTTTGTACGATCTACAAAATTTATTGAATTTTTTATACTAAATTTAGAGTTAAAATTGAGGATGTCTGGTAATATTTTACACAAGTACTTACAAATTTTATAAGCAGGAGCGTTTACATAGGAAACTATCTGTCGCATTGGGCAGTTTGGTTTATGTAGTTTTGGTTGAGCAAACAGCTGGGGCGATCTAGGATTCATACACTTCATTACATACTTATCTTTTTCGCTAAACACTGATTTGCATTCTTTAATCACTTTAATAATATCCAATTGAAATTTATTTGTAGGATCACACTTTATTTCACTGCAATCACTGTCTTCTATCATTTTTAAAGTTTTCTGCTGGTATTCTTCTTTCTTCATGAGAGCTATTGTATTGCCTTTATCTGCTTTGCAAAGAATAATATTTTCTGTATCTAACCTGTTTTTTAAATCCCTTATAGTTTTACATTCTATTTTGTTATAAATTTTTGAATTACTGGATTGTCTACTATCTTTTAAAATTTTAGAGCACTCTAGTTTTATGCATTGTTTTTCATTAGGATCAATAATAGAATTTGTTGCAATTTCTGTATTAATAGCAAGTTCGTCAAAATCTTTTTGTTTAATTGGTATATGTGGCGAGTATTTCAAACCTTTTTCCAGTAATATTGTTTCTTTTTCATTCAGTATTGTGTCAGTAAGATTAATCACACGTGGATAAAATTTCTTTTTGCACGACGGGTTTTTCTGAACATTGTATTAAAAATAATCATAATTTTAATGGAGAATTTGAAATTATACATTTAGCAGAAAAAGGATTTAGAATGAACCTTCTGGAAAATTTAGAGATTAGAAAAGCAGTAAATTCTGGGAAATATATTGTAAATGACCAATTAGATGTAAGCTGTTCACCTCTACTTAATATATAACGGTACATAATAATGTATAAATACTTGTAATTTTAAAAAAAAATCTGTACACGTCTGATGATGACTGAAAAGTCGAAACATATGTAACAATTAAATAAATAAAGTGGAAAATCAAGTATAGTGAAATCTTTTATTATTATTATTAAAATGAAATTCCATCAAGAACCGACTACACACTCTCTTTTAATTATTAATACATTTTGACTAATTTTCATTGTGTTTTCACAAACTAGTAAATACTACAATTCAAACTAAAATATAAAACTAATTTTTAAATAAGTAGGAAAAAGCATGACTTGAACTTTGTACTTTCTTGCATTATAAGTTTATTGTAAAATCTAATAAATATATTTTATTTAGCATTTAAATGAAATATTATAATAATCTATCAAGGTTTCAACATTTTTGTTTTAATATGTTACACATTTTAATTATATTTTTTTACAAAAAAAAACAAGTGAATAACATTTTTAGATTTTATTAAAAGTACTTTTACATCAAAAGCCAGCTACGTTAAACCGGAAATATTCCGTACATTTTTCCTTTAAAATACATTCGATAATATAATTCCGTGATTTCTATTTGACAAACTTTATTCACTCGAGCACTTGAACAAACTTTTTCAATAACAATTACACGGTAAGAGACGTTAGGAAAAAAATCCGAGAAATCGACTTTCGATAAATATTTACATCCATACCAGTTG
This sequence comes from Clivina fossor, assembly GCA_963966155.1. Lineage (NCBI taxonomy): Eukaryota > Metazoa > Arthropoda > Insecta > Coleoptera > Carabidae > Clivina > Clivina fossor. The sequence goes on along the minus strand of OZ014562.1, from coordinate 13,977,229 downwards.
AGCTGTAACTGCGTAACTAAATCCATCGAAATCGTAGCCAAAATGGAAAAAACGAAACGTCGTTTATCCCGTCAGCCATATTTTCCATTTTGCCATCGAACGTTCCGAAAAAAAATGATGTCCGATCGAACGACGAATTTCTTTTTATTATTCACGCTCAAGTTCACGCAAAAATTTGCCGAATTTTTTAAAAAATAAATTACCGGTATTAATCAACAATATCGAAAGGTTGAAATTGTCAGTTTTACTCGGTTTTATTTTCAAAAGATGAAACGTGGAAGTTTCTGCTACATTTGCATTAGAAGACGTTTCCAATCTCTTTGATTTATTTAAATATAGATTCTTTTTGCACTTTTAGTCTTAGAACAAATTTAGTTATTTGTGTTACGGTAACGCAATCATAGCAAAAAATTACAGAAACTAGAATTTTGTACAAAATTTTTTGATTAACAACTAATTGGTAATATTTAATTAATAATCAACTTTATTTTACAAGATTATTGGAAAAACATAATAGATTAATAAAATCTGAAAATATTATATTATATTACTAAGAGTAGAAATAGATGATTATTATGTCGAGCACAAATTTGTGGCGGGGGCAAAGTCGAGGCCAAACAATCTGGTCAAAATCTGCTATTTAAGACAATTATTGTTCCAATACTTAATTAAATACATAATTCTATAATATTTGTTTTAACATGTTCTTCATTTTGATAGTAATGTAACAGAATAAGTCTATATATTTGATAATTTTGAAGGTCAGTTTATGTAATTGCTTTTAAAATAAACAAGATATGTCATTTTTTCCCTAAAAGTAGTTCAACAATTTACATAAATAACTCTTAAATTTTTATAATTTATTTTTAATATTAAAAATGCATATTATTGTTTGAAATGAAATTTTGTGTATCAACAAAACAAAATCCTTAAACGTGTAGAGGATTTAAACAAGTATGTATATTCAAAAAAAAATCTATAATTTATTAATTGTTTTATTTCTAAATTGACTAAAACAAAATCTATTAAATTTTTAATCAGACTCATTATCATTTGACCAAAATCGTGCGTATTCTTTTATAATAAATATGCCAGAATATATTTCTTCCTTATCTCAGTCATCTATTTATGTTCTCTTAATAATATTACTATAATGTATTATAATTAACATGCACTAATTAAATTGTATACGTGAATTTATTGGAGCTAAATATAGATAAAGTCTATTTATAATATTAATATCCAATGTACATGATTCTATTAAAAATCGCAAATTATATTTCGTTAGCTGAAATATAACATAGTACTATTAGAGGAAACAATGTAATTAGAGAAAGCTTTTTACTGCTAAAAATTTTATGGAAATTATATTGTTCGGCCGACAATTTTATTCATTGATAATGCATGAAGATAATTTTCCAACTGCAAAAACTGTCATCTCAATTATGTGAGTTTGGTTTAAATATGATAGCTTTATTTTTTGTTTGTTATGCATATCATATATTTTAGTTGATGTCGTTATCATTAAAATAATGACTGATAAATAATAAAATATATATTTTCATGTGACATATTTATTACTAATTCGAATATTGGATTATACTTTTATCTAATTATTAAACAATAAAATAAATTTTTAAACAAGATTTTTGATAACATTTATATGAATATTAAATATTTTATAATATATTGTATATCAAAATAAAAGAATATTAAATAATTACAAAATTCTTTAATTTATTTATTTTATTAAAATTCTATTTAAATTCTAAATATATATATTTTTGTTACATGACATTAAAACACAATAATTTGTCTAAAATTAATTTAGTAAATGTTTCTATAATTATTTTTCGAATTATATTTTATTTAAATATTTATATGTCATGCATAATTGATTAATAATATATCAATATTATTATTTGGTGTTTATTTTCATCAAAGCTATTTATAAAATGTATTTGATATTTTTAGCAACCTTTGTAAATTTTATTTTAAAGCAATCAAGATTACTTTGTGTATTAGGCGTATATAATTAGGTTTTTATAATATAAAATAACTCTTTAAGATAAGTTTGTTAAAAGCAATGTTATGTATTTTAAAATTAATATTACTTATAATTTATGCAGCATATTTACTACATGTAGCATTAAATAAATTCACATTTTTCAATAAACGTTTAAAAAAAAATAGTTAAAAAAAGAATTTTAATTTTGAATATAAATGAAAAAAGTTTTAAAAGCGTGTACCAATTTCTGAATAAAATAAAAAGAAATTTTTCTAAATTCTGTTAAAATTTTTGTGACATTTTGCCGAAACATGTCGAATAAGTTTTCATTCGGATCCATCGAATTGCAAAGTGACATATTTTAAAAAGGTATTCACCAGTGACACATGTCGTAACAGTGTTCACGAAACAGTTGCCAAAAAACAGACACACACAGACGACATAAAAGAACAAACGCCAAATGAAAAAGAAAAAAGAATACCGTGTGAAAAAAAAGAAAACTTACCAGAACGTAGACAGCAAACGGCATTACTACAACAGCGACCAGCAAATCAGCAAGCGCCAAACTGACGATAAAATAGTTAGTGACCGTTTGTAGGGTTCGTTCCCGATACACACTCAAAATCACCAGAACGTTACCAAATAACGTAAAAATCGGGAACAGCACTAGCACTAATGCCCAATAGTTGTACACAGTTCCACCTCCGATGATAGTATGATTGTAACAAGTGCTGTTCAACGTATCATTGCCCGTAAAACTACAATTGTTCACTTGCAAATCGTAAACACCATGCCTGTCCTCGGAACTATCGTTGCCCGACAGATTCAAGTGGCTGAAGTACTGATCTATGTCTTCGAAAAGGAGCAGAAGATTTTCCTTGGACTTTCCCACGGTGGAATTGTCTCCTACACCCAGATGGGCTTTTGAAGACGAATTAGTCGACGATTCATCGTACCAAAAGCGGATGTCTTCCGAGCTTGGTGTGGAGTTATCCATGGCTTTGTTTTTTCAGTTGTAGTTTATGGAATGAAATTTAGCAGAAGGTAAGTGCTGGCCCACCATCGTGGGAAAGCCATGGAAAGCTTTATCATTGTCAAGGTTACGGATACTACTATCGCGGACGAACGCGAGAACAGTGCGATGCTCGACAGCGCGTGGCAGGACTCTACTCCGACGCCGGGCATCGCATCGCCTGGCGCCGCCCAGTCTCCCAAACAACCGCGCACGCATGCCCAACTCTCTCTCTTGTTCTCCTCTCCTTTTTCTGAAAGCTCACTCTCGCCGCTGAAGCTACACTGAGACGATTCCTGCTGGCGCAAGTAATCAAAAATTCGGTATGTGTCACTTTCACATACGCAGGACTTGCTTGCAGGATTAATGCCGATTAAGCACGATCTATACATTCTTTTAACGCAATTTATTGGGATTCGCCATTTTCGGTTCTTAGGCGCTCTGGCTCTGTTGTGTCCTGCTGGGGTTTCGCTTCACGTTCGGTTCGATAGCAGAAAAGGAAATTTGTGCAGGAGTAACTTGACCTAGTGACTTGAGTGAAAGTTATTGCCTTAACTTTATGAAGCCCTGTGCGTTGTCTGTCTAATACATTGCAGGAAAAATATCTGCCTACCAAAACCAATATTGAACAATCCGTTCTGACGTAACCTTATATAATTACTACTTTATTTATGCACTAGACTAACTTTCTCTTTAGAACATTTTAGATTAAAATAATTAATTTAAACAAATGTTTTCATTTACCACATAAACATTATTTTTAAAATTTAATTATTTCAATAAAAATATATTTATATATCACTAATAAAAATTGTTTTACACTTTATCATTTTATTTTTAAATAATAAATAAATATATACTCGTATGAATTTCTTAATACTTTTTAATTATTAAATTTGTATGATAAAAATAAAAAATTTGTATACTATTCGAAAACTCTTGAAAAATTCACAAACTACACGAAAAAATTATATTAATTTTCGTATTATAATAAATTGAAGAAAGATATTGATATAACTACTTAAAAATTATATTTCAACTAAATGTTAGTTAATTCTAAAATAATTTAATTCCATATTATATTTATTTTTGATTTATTTCTGCCATTTAAAACTTGTTTTTTTGATATTCTTATTTATTTTTAATAATTTTATATTTGTAAATTAATTCTAAAAATACAAATACAAAAAATATAAGTTTAATTTTTTTACAAGATATAAATATTGACTTACATTTTAATTTTTAAAGATATAACAAAGGCCCACGCTACTGGAATTAAATTTCTAATTATAATTTACAAACAAAAGAAATAATGTAATGTCATATTCAAAAGAAACTCACATACAATTTTCTTACAATAAACAACCAGATATAATCTACATTGTGATAAAAATAGAAATATAATGATATAATTTCTTCAATATAAATAAGTGCTTTTAAAAAACTTATAAGCTATTAAATATGCTTTTTTGCAAACTTTTCCTAAATCTGTATCAAGATATAAAACATATTTTATAGTTAATAATATACTAAGTATATATTCTTAAGTTTATGTTTTACAATATTAATAATATAATATATAAGTTAGACAAGTTATTTGACGAAAATATAAGCTATAATAATGTATAATTTTGTCTTTAACTACTTTCAGATTGTTATTATGTTATACTTAATGAGTTATTTGTATTTTATTATATATTCCTATAAGATTAAAATTACAAATACAATATAAAAGTTATTTAAGTAACAAGTTTGTAAAGATGAATTTTATGACATAAATTTGAAAATTTTGTGTCGAGCAAAGCAAGTTACAAAAACATTTGAACGAATGTCATAAAATCCAGTTTACTTACAAATTTCATACAAAATTTATCTACGACCTCAAATTACATAAATAAATAATAATGTTTTACTATAAACAATATTTTTCCTATGTAGCCTTATACGACCTGCCTATTCTTTACAAAAATAATAATAAATCCTGATTGATATCATTGTCAATATGTGGCATACAAAGTATTTAAAAATATTGAAATATGTATAATTTCAGTGATTTTGTACATACATACACAATTACACAATCACGCCATATTTCTCCAAACATCCCTATTCTGACAAGCAAATAAAATAAATATTAAAATATAACACAAAATAATTTATGCTTATGTTTACAAAAATTTCGACGAAAAAAAAAACCTTACAAGAGAAAAACAGTTTTCTGTCTATAGATGCTGATATAAAACAAAACCCCTTTTTAGAGAACAGATATTGAAAAATTCCGATTTATATTCAAATTCAAAAGTGACCTTTTCAAATCATATTTCTCCGAAGAATTGTATTTATAGAAAATTGATTATCGCGGCACATTGATTTAATTTTTATGACTTTGATCTCGATGGAGGTGAACATCAAAAGAAATTTCATCTTTTTCTCTTTTTTCTTTCTGCTTGAAATTTGAATATATTTCACACGATATATTTTGAACCGAGACAAGAAAGCACTTGCTTTTTTTCATTTTCACTAAAAAATAATCAAATCGTAAAGAATATGTATTGCTGGAAAATCTTTAACAAGATAAATAAATAATATTATGTATTAAATATTTTTTTTTAATATTTATAAATATACCAAAAAACTTTTCTCCCATCAGACAAAACCAATTTTTTTTTATCAAGAGACATTTCATCTACAATAGATAAAAAAAAATCTTTAGCTCGTATTCCCACCTTATTTGTTTATAAAAAAGTGCTTTTATTTTTCTTTAAAATAAATTTTTACTACTACCTCTTGTCAAATATGAATAGTTCTGTTTTCTTTTTATATCTAATATTATAAAAGTAATTTTGACAAAAATCACTTTGAAAATTGAGGTTTAAGCCTTTATCTTTTAATTTATTTAAATAAATTAAAAATTTAATATTTATTATTTAATGTAGAGTAATTTTCTATGCTATTGTAAAATCGTCTAGATAAAATAACCGTATTTAAAAGTTTACCTTAAAATTATACCTATCAATTATAATTTGAGATTGCATTTTAAAATTGTATCTGAATATATTTCGAAAGTTATATGTATTCGTATTTTATTTTAGTTTAGAATTAACCACCATTGAAAATGTAAGTTAAAAATGCATGTTCCAAAACATATCTCCGAGTTTACATAAATTTGTAAAACTAATATTTATTTATAAAAATGACTTGACGACTGAACGTAATGTATCTGTTGCTGGTGAACGTTTAGAGCAGGTAGATAAATTTGTGTATTTGGGTAGTATATTATCCAAGGATTATTTTGATTGTGAGATTGAAGGTTGCAAGGCTGTGGTTCTAAGGCTGGTTGTAGGGTTTTGGGTACTTTAGGTACTTCTTCTAGAAACGTAAATTTTTTAGAGTTTGTGCCACATTTTTATAGGTACAAGACATGATTGTATATGTATGTACAGCCTAAATATCAAATATATCATTTAAAAGTGACTAATAATTACTAGTCTAAATTTTAATGACAAGAAAAATAAAATGATTTATTTTTAACCAATATTTTTTTATTCAATATTATTATTATTTTATATTATTAATCAGCAGATACATTTATTAATTTTTTTGTTAAAAATTATTAATTTAATTATTTGTGTGTTGCGTGATCGAATATTTCCAAGTAGTAGGAATAGAAGAGCATGTATGAAAAGTGTCATAAATGTAAATGAAACTAAAGGGATATTAGAAAGTGTTTATGCTACACTCTTTTGAGTATATAGCATGATTGTGTGTGAATGTATGTATATTAAACAATTTTTGTAATATATTGAATTTTCTCGACATTATTATTAAAAGTAATTTTGTATTACCAAGTGTAAAGACATTTCGAATTTATGTCGAAATAAACGTGAACATTTTAACCCATTAGTTAGTAACTAATTTACAAGTTTATGACGGCATGTACTCTTCTTATAATAAATTTTTCGAATGTTAGCAAAGTTGCTGGAAGTTTAGTTGAAGTTTAATGTAGCATATATTTAATAAATTAATTAGTTTTAAGCATGTGTAACTCTATATACTCGCACGGTCGTCTGTCATATATATTAATTAGGATTTTCATAGTTACTTTATATAAACTGTAAATTATAGGACACATATTTATTTTATAAGTCATATAAAGTAACAGTTTTTTTTAGAACTACTTGTAGTTCAGATTCAGTTCAAATTCAATAGAAATTCACATATTTCAATTCAAATTTATACGAAATTGAAAACAAAACTGTAAAAATTAAGGTCAAATTCAGTTTCATATAACATTTTAAACTATAACAAACTATAAATATTTTTAAAAACTTTTCAGAACTTATTATAGTTAAAATTACGAGGTTTTAGATTACACTTCTGTATTATTTTATTAAAATTAGACGTTTCAATTCATAAAACATAGTTGTAACGTTGGTTTGAAAACAATTGACAATTTAGTTTCCTACACTGATTAACTTAACAATACTTTGTGCAACCAAGCCTTAGCTTCATGTAGTTTTTTTTTTTTTAATAAATTACTTTTTACTAAAAATAAATAAAAATAACAACGGTATCATCAAAAGAGTAGAAAATCTACGTGAAACAACTGACAATTATCACTGCTTGCTGAGATTTTTTCTCCAGCACAAACATTTCCGTTACCGACGCGAAAGGATTTAAAACAAAAGCATCATGAGAGCGTCACCATAAGGTGCTTAAAATTACGTTAAAGTTTAACGTTATAATTTAAGGGATAACAATGGAGCCATTAGACCAGCAACCAGCACATCGCGCAAGGTGTGCGCGTCTCTTCCTCGTCGTGTTTTGTTTTCTATGTTGTGTTTGTTGCTGCTGCTGCTGTTGAGCACGAAGGCGTCATGTGCGTAAGCAATTATTACCGGCAAATAATCTACTTAAACAACAACGTTTTCGCGCGACGCAATGAGAAACAATACAATACGAAGATACCTAATGCGTTAGCGGAATCGATAATTTACGGGGCTGGCACGCGGAATGGTACTTGTATCGAAATATTTGCCATATTATTTGATTTTACTGTTTATATTTGAAATACATATGTACAAACAACTATGTCTCTATTATAATATCAAATAAATATATCACTTAACAGATATTATTTCTTATTCTATAAAAATTGTTAACATTTGCGACAAATCGCAAAATATTATATTACTTTGTCTTGCTAAAAAGTCCAATTATCTATGTATACTCATTCAAAAGAATTACTATACCCATCTGCTTTTTCTTTGAACTTTATCTTCATGAGTAATAACGTGCTTGTTGAATAATGTATTATTAAAACACAAAATTTAAATATGTGATTTCATTTTTTGTTTGAACCAAAACAAAAACAAAAATTAAGTTTATAAACGTGATTATAAATAATTCTTTAATTTATATTAAATATTATGCGTCAATTTTTATATTATATTTACATTTTATTATTAAAATTAGTTTTATGTTTTAGTCGTAATACTGTTTCTTCTAAGCTTTTGAAAATACGAAAAAGTAAAGTAAAAAGTACGAAAAAAAATACTCACCGGTATTTCGTCCAAAATTGAAAATTTTTGATCCATAATTGAGCTCAAACTACATTTAATTTTTTTGGTCCAAAATTTGATATTGTTGGTTTAAAATTGTCAAAAATTATGGGCCAAAAATTTTTAATTTTGGACGAAGTGGGGGTCCTAACTTTATTGACATCTTACCGGTAATATTTTTAAGGGCAACATTTTAGTATATTCAGAATTAAGCTATTTAATAATTTTAAAATCAGAAATTATTCAAAATAAGTAAATATTTTGACTATTACACAATGACTATAAGATGTTCCACAAGAAGTCAGTACAGATCAATATACTAATATCTAATTATGTTTAATTATGTTGTCCACAAAAAATTTGTGGGCATTATGCAAATGGTCTATATTATCGAATCTATAATCTCAATTTTTGGTTGCAATAAAACACAAACAATTATTGAAACTAAAATCTTGCACTTGCGTAATAATAAGTAATTTGGTTCAGAACCATGATCTTTGCGATAAAATATAACACTAATTTTGTAATATGTAGAATAGTCTGAATGCGCTTCAATATAAATTAAATTAAAATATTGTAAATTATAACAAAACGCCTGTAAAGTATGCAATTAAATTTCCAATTTCATTTTTGTATTGTGAGTCACAAATTTTTATAAAGGTTATTGACTTTTAACATTTATAAAATTTTAACTTTTAGTTTATTTTAATTGATCTTAAATAATATAAAATAAATTTTCAAACATAAATTTTTTAAATAAATAAGAAAGTGTGAACTTTTTAAATTTGGTTCACACAATATTTGTTAATATCTTGTAAATTTGTATACGTATATCTTTCCTAACAAACTCAATCTCAAATTAAATTCAAGCACTCCTCATTTGTTGGTAAACACCTTTTTGTATATGGCCCCCCCGTTCAATCCAAAAATCAATACAAAAACCGCATTACCTTACAGAGCGGCGTTACAGGCCGAAAAACTTTTAAATTAACTTTCGCCGCGCGGCGCATGTTAAAATACATTCGTTACCTTTGTTACGCGGCATAGCGCGGGCGGCAATTGATTGAATTTGGCCGTTACGACAATGCAAAGTTGGGGCTAACACACGTTTGGCCCCCCCCGACAAGTGACAAAGCTGTTGCCAATTAACCGGGTCATTATCGGCGGACAAACTGCCGTCTGTGTACGGTGCTTCGATGAGTACATACCGAACAAGCGACGGCGAATTTTGAACGCAGTTAGGAGTTTTAACCCGGACGGCAACTGTGATACGATTGCTTACGATACGTGATGCTGCATTAATTTTATAGTATAAGTTTTGGAAGTTTAAACTATATAAAGTTTAGCAAATGAAAATTCCAAAAATATATTAAATTATTATAGATTTGATTCAAATATTTATATACGAATATTTTACACCCATTTGTGTATTTTTTAATAGCATGGCTACCAATAATTATCAATAGATAATAAAATTAATCCATATATTTTGTTATAAAATTAAACATATTAAATAAACAAATATCAAAATTTATATTATTAAGTTAATTTATACGTATCAATAAATAATTTAATTTTCTCTTATATATATATATATATATATATATATATATATATATATATATATATATATATAATATATATATATGGAATATAATTATGCGAAATAATTATAATAGCATTTTCATTTAAATTTTAAAATAAATTAATTAACATTAAAATAATATTAATCAAAAATATAGAGAATATACAAACAAAACATAATTATAGCTATATTAAATAAAATCTCAAATTATGGTTTTCAAACGTATGAAAAATTTTGTCTTTCAATTTAATAAATTCTAAATATTTTAAAAGATTATTGAAAATTTAATTTGTGTGACCAATCAAAGGCAAATAATAATTGAAAATCGGAACAATCTCTTAATGAAGCTTATTTATTTCAAGCAATTAAAAATTTCTGATATTAATTAAGAAAATGTTTTATAGATGAAAGTAATTATAATTAAATCCTTTTAAGTAAATTTAAATTTTCAGTCCCACGTTTTATTTTATATCTAACTTTATTTTTTAAAAATATTTTATTAGCAAAATTATATTTAAAGTTTTATATTATTATTTTACTTTTGAAATATTACACAAATATTATAACAAATTACTAACAATATTAAAAATAAATATAATTTTATATAAATAAAAAAATACTAATATAAATAATAATAATACTAAAATAAAACTGCTTTAAGTTGTAGTTCTGTATTAATATCTGTTTGTTTTGTTTTGTGAGTGAAAGTTTCTAAGTAGTAGAGGCAGGATAGTGGAAAGAGTTTGTGCCACACCCTATAGGACGCATGGCGTGATTGTGAATGTATGTATTATTTTGTAAGTATTGCATATGTTATCACTTTTTAATATCGAATATCTTCAGTTATATTACAAAATTGCATGACAGATTTTTTACCCTAACTAAATAGAAGGTGTTGGTCGTTTGTGTAATACGATTTTGAGCTTTAAAGTTCAATTGTAAGCTTTCGGTAAATCGGTTTTACACTTTGCCAGCCAAGACTTTGACTAGAAAGAGCTTTGAAAATTTATTTTTCCACAAATGCTATTTTTATAGCTATGTACATTACAAGGTCACTACAACTACAACATTCGGTAAATTTTCTCTTCTACATCTTATTAAATATGAATAGTATTTCTATTTTTCATATATTTTTAATATCTAATATTATAAAATTAAAATAAATTGATTAAATTTGCTTTATAAATAATTTTAAATAAAAATCAAAAGTAATTTTGACAAAATCACTTTTAAAAGTGAAGTGAGAACACGGGCTAAAGAAACTAACAAACAAAATAATTTTCAAAGTTTGTAATTTTCCAAGACAGCAAAACAACTATTTATAGATTAAATAGAGATTATCAATATATCTACAATTTCCAATAACTTACTTCAAATATTTGAAAAACAAAAACATTCAGCAAAAAAACATTCGCTAGAGAAAAACCGTTTTAAGAATGAAGAAGCCCTGCCTAGGAAAATAGAATCGCAAAGTAGGCGAGGCGAGGCGAGCACATGCTTGCTGCTGAAATCACAGACGCAGAAACCGGACCAGCTGCTGGGAACATTTACAATTCTTATCTACGGTCCTTTCGCAACGACAAAATGCTGCTAACTGCACACTTATCCAACTAGGATTACTTTGTTCTCTCCGAGGCAAGCAACCAACGCATACTATTTTCCACTAACAACCGAGTTTGATGTGTGTGGGCTTAAAGATAGAAAAAGAGATTTGTTTTTAGTTTTCATGTACATGATGGTATTTTAGCTGCATTATGTTGTATTTAAATGAGAAAATTTATGTGTAAATAATTAAAAAGTTTAATGTGTATGACTATTTTTATTAGTAACTTGTTTCTCTGTTCTGTTTATTTACTGTAAATATCATTTGTATTATTTTTCCAGATGATGATGTACGTTAAGTACATTGAAACGTCGATTATCACTAAATATTAATACAGAACTACAATCTAAAGCCGTGTTATTTTAATATAATGAGTTCTGAAATTTTTTATTATGCTATATTATACAGTTTTTAGTAACAATAACTGATTGATTATAATATATGAAAAAATATTGAACACCAACTTTTATTAACTAGAAATATGTAAAAATAAACAATAAATAAATTATGCAATAAACTAAAAAACTTAACTTCGAGAAAGTGAAATAAAGCAGTTCTGAACATTCAACTTTAAGCATAACCATTTAAAGTATTTAATTTTTTTATTTTTAATGTACCTATATATTTAATTTCTTATCTTCCAAAATCATCTAAACAACAAAAAATTGTAAATATTTCCATATTATTCATATTCATGCAAATAATTTTCACACAAATTCTGCTAATTTAACGAGTTTAACCTAAAATTTAGCAGTTAAATTTAAAGGAATTTAAGCTAAAGTTTTACACGTAAAGTACATATTTAAGTAGTGATCAAAATTGAAATTTAATTAAAATTCTTTAAATTTAAAGATTTAATCTAAATTCAATGACCAGAATAGCGACATAATTCTTTTTAGTGTTCATTTGTTTAAACCTAAACTATACATTGTTTCTAAATTAATATTAACTAAAACGACGCTTAAAACAGACTTTATAATACCAACTATTTTCAATATTACTAAAATATACTCTTTTTGAATTCCATCTTATTAAAAAATGATAAAACTATTAATGAAAAAATATTTTTATATAAAAATCAAATAACTATAAATTTATTTTATAACTCCATTAGCAATAAACTAAAATCTTACTTCTGCAAGCTGTTTTCCAATCCGTACAAAACCAAACACAAGTCCTCGGTAATTCGCATAAGTTTTGACGGTAACCCAACCTAACGCTGCCCGCCAGCGAAATGTCGAACGGTCGCTGGTTTTAGTGATAGTGTTAAGAACATACTCTATGGCAGTGCTAATCTCTACGACGGCTATCTTTGGGAGGATACCCTACGGATTTGAATGTTCTAGAGGGGCGGGTTACGATAAACTAACCTTGCGACAGGTGTAAATGGGGTGGTAGTATGATTTTAGTTTTAGAATTTAGGGTATTAACAGATTGTAATATCGTACGATGCTAATGCTATAGTATTCTGTATTTATCTATAAATTTTACGTTAATAAAATATTTGTTTTTTTTTCCACAACAAATAAGACAAATTATTTTGATATTTTGCAGTGTTCTATTTTCTCTGTTGGTGCATAATAATTATCAGGGTTTTTTTTTTTTTTAATAACCTGAAAATAAAATAATATTTTTATTAAAAAAAGTAAACGAAAAAGCAATTTTATTAACAAATAATCCGACTAAAAGAACGCCTGAAAATTATGCACCAACCCAATAATTATATATATTATATTAATTTATAATTTCTGTCACAAAAACATTTTAACGTTTTAAAATAATTTTTTTTAAGGTTTAGTTCTGTGTTAATTTTTATTAATAATCGACGTTTCGACGTACATCATTATCAGAAAAAATGATACCAATGACATATACAGTAATTAAACAGAACATAGAAAAAAAGTTACTAGATAACGAAATAAGTAACTAGATTATACAAATTTATAAATTTTCTATTAAAGAACGATTAAAGTAAGCCAAATTTTATTTGAAGGCACTGATTTAAATAAAATTTGGCTTCTTTTAATAAAAATTTGTAAATTGTATAATCTAGTTATTTATTTTGTTACCAAAATTTGTTTTTATGTTTTGTTTATTTACTGTATATATCATTTACATCATTTTTCCTGATAATAATATGCGTCAAGTACGCCGAAACGTCGATAATTAATTAATACAGTACTACAACTTAAATATGTTTTATTTTAATACAATGTGTTCTAATCTAATATGTTTTAGATTTAAATTCAAAAATAAATTGTAAAAACTCACCAATTTATAGAAAAAAAATACAATAATAATGTCACTTTTGACACAAAAGCTAATTAAATATAACCAACTTAAACAGTATGTAGACGTCATCAATTTTCTCTCTCTCTCTCTCTAGATTCGGCGTACTCTATAAACTGCGTTATGGCGTAACCTGTTTTAGTATTAAATCATCTTGGTGACATATTAAAATTTTAATATACCAATGTTAACTAGATTTGATATTTTATCTAAAAATTTAAATACATATTTTTATTTTATATATATCCTACAAATATTATTGGAACAGATTAAAATAAGGACATAATAAAATTATATATACAATCATGTAGCAAATATAGCGGCTGGTATATCATTTTCAGTAAGACGAAAATTATGGAAAACATTTGAAGAACCGCGAATACATTTTTCACATGAATATTGTATCTTCATGCATATTTATAGGAATGTTTTGTTTAAATTACCAAGATAAAATTTAATTTCAGTTACTGAATAATAAAATAAAATAAATTTCGCTTTTATTCAGGTGTAGTCGTTCGGGAAAAAGTTTCTTTATTTTGTTTTGATTTCACAAAATATCATTCAAAAAGAAATTGAAAATTTATTTTGCTTTATAATTATGTTTTCAAATCATTATTATTCGTTATAATTTGCATCAACAACATTTATTAACAAAAATGTTAATGTATTTTTTAATTGATTACAGCATAAAGATAATAAGACAAAGTAAAAAGTCTTTCTGAACTTATTATACGATATTAAATGGGATTATTTTTTAACTTTAATTTATTAATTATTGACATCAAATATATTTTATTTAGCATAAAATTTCGATTTACATTAAAAAGTAACGATTGTAATTTTTATTGGTTTCGTATTGAACTAAAGAATCTAAAAACAATTATCATATATAAAATTTTATAGTAAAAGCATCATATACAAATTATTGCATTATTGCAAAAAACTATTATTACTATTATCAAAATTTAAAAACACATAGAAAAAGATTGAACATTTTTTCAAAGAACTTATCAATAGAGCCAAATGTTAAATAGCACTAACTCAAGCTACTTTAACTTTTTTTTTGAAAAATCTGTCCCTTGGGATAAAGACCTGCTTGATATCTGACCTTCAATAGCTTCATCTTCCAGATTACTGAAGCACTACAAATTCTTCAATTCAGCTATTTTCTACTACAAGTCTAAAATATATTCCGAATTCAATTTCGTATATTTATATTTGCGAATTTACAAAGCATAATAGGACTTCAAAGTTATTTATAATTTTTTCTTTATATTTTTTCTTTGAATACATTAATCTGAGTTTATATGTATTTTATGAATTTTTTTCGCGAAATTTTTTTGTTATGTCTGCAGAATTTTAATCGGATGCATGATGTGGAATTTATTTAAAGATATTTTAGTTATTTTTTGCGTAAAACATTAAATATTCATTTATTTATTCATGTGTATAATAAAAAACAAAAACCGAAACAATATATTATTATTTAATTTTTAATTTGTGCTTTAAAAAATATTTTATAATATGAAAATATAATATTATATAATTTTAAAACTATCGTTGTCACATAAATTTTATTTTAATTTATATACATTTGTATGTTAACGGAATATTATTTATTGTACAATAACAATCTTATTGTTAGCTGAAAAATACTATAGATAGTTTTTTATTGCGACAGTAAATTCAGTGAATCGAAAATATTGGCCCGTATTTTCATCTCACTTTTAAAAGTAATTTTTTTCAAAATTACTTTTTCATTAGTTTATTCAAATTTTATAATACTAGATATAAAAAAATATATATCAAAAATAGAAATACTATTCATATTTGATAAAAGGTAGAAGTAAAAATATATTTTAAAGTGAAAAATAAAAGCACTTTTTCAGAAACAAAGGAGGTGAGAATATGGGCCAATATATTTTGATATAAAATTTTGCAAAAACTAAATTTTAGATTTTTGGTCAAAATTTTAAAGTGTTCCGTATTTTGCAAATTTTGTCTAAAATTTTAAACAAAATTAATTGTATGAACAAAAATCATAAGTATACTTATCATCAAGTTTTTGCAAAAAATTAAAGAAAAAAACTAAAAGAATAATAAATTCTATTATAATTTTGCGTTATTTTCACATGCATAACTTTCCACAAAACTAAAGCACTTTCAAAAATTTGTAAATTAACAAGGAACAGCAGGTAAAAATCGCTGAAATTGAATATCGCACGTACTCTGTTTTCTGTTACTCTTTACTGGAAACAAATTTTCGACGGGTACGCATTGCGGGCATCCGCCTCGCCTGCCTACAGATCTACGCACGTTGTTCTACCGGCTGCGCCAGAATTCGAACAAAAATAAAGGTACCCGGTACCCGCACTTTTTCATTTCGGTGTAAAAGAGATAAAATAAATTGTTCCCTACTGGGCTGTGTGGTGCGTCGCCCCAGCGAGCTATGACCGTAAGACGATTTAGGCCGGTCATAATAGTTTTTTTGGTTTTCATTAGAATTGTTTGGTAAACAGAATACTAAATGAGTTTTTCTTTCGGATGCCGGTAGGCTAAGAATTTTATTGTCTAGACGCGGAAAAAGTGTGATGTTTATACTGACGATGATATTGAATTAGGGAGTATGGTTGTAAATTGCTGGTTTTTGAAAGTTTTGAAATTAATATTATAAAGTTTCAAAAAAAAAAAAACGTTAAAATATATTTGCAACTTTATATAAATGAATTATATCAATAATGCCCAGTTTCATAATAAACACTTTACAGGTGGATTTATGCAGCAAAAATTAACATTAATATTATTTTTAAAATAAACATTAAAAAGCTGAATTAATGCGAGTGCATAGTATACTTTACATACTTCTCTAAAACTAAACTAACATTATCACTAAACTAGAAAATTGGCAAGGTTTCAACTTTTTAAAGTTAAATTAAATTTTCCATCGAAACGCATGCGTTTAATTCATATGATTTAATAGCGATTTATATTCGCTTTCAGCTGACACTAAAACAAATTATTAGTGTCTGTTTTAAGTATGGATTGGAAAAAAGACGTTTTGTTAATTGATTTAGTTGAAAAAATTCCAATATTATACAATAATCATAAAAGTCTGTTAAAAGATAAAATTGTCAAAAATAACGCCTGGGGCGTAACTATAGAATCTGTTTTAAATAAATCCGGTTTGTATCAATATTTTTTGTCAATAAAAGTAGTAGATGTCGGTAATAATAAAGTCAACAGTACCTTATCATTTATTTTAAAAACAATATTTTTTTGAACCATACCAGGCAAACAGACTACGTATATAAAACTAGTGAGGTTATACAATTTTGAATAAATGACAAATGTCAAAACTAATCAACTGCGCAAGCGTAATGAAAGTCTGTATAAATGCTTTTTTTTTTAATTTTAAAGTTAATGTTAGTGTAAATGTTAATGTAAATTGAGTTTGCATAAATCTAATCTAATATTACTTTTTAGTCTAGTATGATAACTATGATAGTTTTTATTTTTAGGTAGGGCATTACAATGTTTTTTAACATATAGTAGACAGTGACAGTGTATTAATTTGTAATTAATTATAGTAAATTGTGCAATATTGGTCATAAGGAAAATATAATTAAGATTAAGTTGTAAAAACATGATATAATATAAGAGTGTAAATAAGGTTTCATTAACAAAGTAAACAATTGTAAAATTATAATTAAATTTCTCGTCTTTCTCCAATTTATAATCCAAATCAATTTCTTTAAAATACATAATATCCGAAAACACAAACAAGACAATAATATTCACAATAATTAATAACAGTCAGAACAAAAACCCATTTTCTTTGTAACTTCAAGGAAACACGACACTTTATTATCCTGAAAAGTAAATAAATGTTTCTTCATCCTTCAACCTTTCTCTCCCCGCAAATCCTCGAAAATTTTCTCTGTTTTTCATTTTCATGTCATTTAATTGTTGAACTGTCTTCATCATTGCCGATTTCATTACACGATTCTAAATCATTGTTTTTACCGTTTGACAGATTTTGCGTCGTATTTCAGGCCGTCATTTTTCATTTACTGCAACGAGAACTGAAAAATGGGGAAAACTCTATGCCATGTTTTATACGAATGAGGAATTTGTTCGTTTTGATTTAGCCCGTTTTCGAATCGATACCGTAATAAGATCTGATTGAACTTTTTATTCTAGTCGTGTGACATCTAATTCAGATGCTTAAGTGACACTATTGGTTCATATAACATATGATAGATGGAAGCCGTATCTTCTTACTACGTAGGCAAATGAGAAATTTGAGCGGTTTGTCTTATTGAATTTGTTATTGAGATGAAAGAATATTTTCAAGTTACTGGATCAAATTTTTATGTTTGCTGAAATATATATTAATTTATTTAATATTTAAAAGTAAAGAATATTTCTGAACTTATATTAAAATAAAAAACTTTAAGACGAATTTAGAAACTGAAAATTCGACTTGATAATTGCATGACAGAACATAACATAATATTTTTCTTTTTATCTAAAATCTAATTGTAATCATTTGTTTTAAAACATATAGTTTAAAATATAATTATTTTATAAAAATAAATAAAATTAGTTTTATGAAACGTGTAAATTTAATGTCTAAAATATTAAATTAACAAAAATATTGCAGTCTTTTCACACAAATAACAAATATATGTAATATTTTGTCTTATAAGAATGAAAAATTATTGCTCTTGTAAGAAAAACTCCAGCCGTCAATAACCCGAGTGAAAATTAATAGATTTTCTTTCTCTTTAATACTTTAATCTTCAAACTATTCTACTCAACTATTTTTATGCTCTTTTTTTACTCTTTGACAAGTTTGAAGAGTAGAAGTAGTTTGAAGTTTTAAGAACTGACACAGTTCTGCACCGCTTATTTCTGAGTTCTTACTCGGCTTCTGAACATATCACGTACGCTCTGAGTCTCAAGGGATAAATTTTCGAAAAAGGGGTTGATTCTACCGTCCTTTTAAAGTCGACTCATTTACCGTACTTAACATCCGGTGTATAGATAACGCGGTGATAAAATTCAATAACTTTAAAATTTTTGTCAGTTTCACGAGATTCATTTTTTTTATTAACTAAATAATTTTAAAGAGGAATCTTTCAATTATATTAATACAACATTATATTTGATTCATAATATTTAAATTTTATATATCCAAAAGAGTGTGGCACAAACTTTTTCCACTATCCCGAAATTAATTTTCTCCAAATATTCCTATCCAGACAAGCAACTTTAGCTTCATCCACATTTATGATACTTCTCATAGATACTCTACTTTTTTATTACTTAGAAACATTGGCTCACGCAAAACAATCTCAATCATATCACTTCATCTACTCATCGAACTGCCATTTTTTTATTTAATGTTATATAATATATAAAATAAGAAATTACGCAAAGTTTTCTGATTAAGTCAACAAGAAGCATTAAAAACTTTTTTAAGGTTAGAATGAAAGAAAACAATATAATAGAATTTTTGTGAAATTAAATACAACGTTGTATGATATTAAATATTTGTTAAGTACTTGAATAAAATTTGTAATTTTTACATTAATTAATTACTTTTTCTTTTGTTTCTAATATTTATTCTTTACTTTGAAACAAGTTAAATATTTATTAAAAGTTCAAAAGAACGTATTTTACATTTCAATGTTTATTACATGAACTTTCTTTACAAAAGTATATTATAAATATAAATGCAAATAAATATTTAATAATTTTAATTTTGTTTAAAAATTTAAATATTACCAATTAATTAATTTCTAAACTTTAATATTTAATTTTAAATTGGTTTTTGATATTTTACAAACATCATTTGTTATGTATATGTATTTGTTTTGTAATACGAAAATTATACAATCAAATTTTCAATAGAAGTTTTTTTACAAATAGTTATGGGCAATTTTTAAAGAAAATTATGATATTTTAAATCATATTATCATAGCTTTAATTAAGGGTCGACAAAAAATCTGTCGTATTATTTTAGTTAAACACCGACTACGACTTTTTGTTTGATCATTATTTTCATATTTTATCATATTATATTAACTACTGAATATGCAATCCATGTTTATACTATTACATAATAAATTAAAATAAAATATTAACGAAAATAATGTTACCAATTACTTTAAATAATTGCAATAGGATAAATTTATTTAGCAAAATACAAATATTTATAATAATGTGTTACACATGTGTGTGCATTCTAGTATTAATATTAATATTTACAGTTTTTAAAATTAAAAACAAAAAAATTATTTGTCTGAATAGAAATGTTTGGCGGAAACTAATTTCTACATTGTGAAAAAAGTTTGTGCCACTCCCTTATGGGTACATGGCGTGATTTTGTATGCATGTATAAGTTGATTTGTTGCTCTAACAAAAGTGTTACATAAAAAAATATTCATATTTATTAACGAAAAAAGTGGAAGTCGAAGTTAGAATAAAAAAATCAACTCCGATTTCTATCTCACATCTCTGGTTTCAATTATATGTATTAAAAAATAATTCTTGTTCCATCTGCACAATACTTTTAAAAAATAAACATAATAAATTGCAATAGTTTAATAAGAACTAAATACAAAATTTGAAAAAGTTCGAGAATGATAATTCGACATTTTGTTGTTCAAAAATTTATTGTATAGTTTAATAAATTTCAATACCTACAACTAAAAAGCCTAACACCAAAACGCGATAAATTTGTAATGTTACTTTCAAAAAATAATTGTATAATTATATAATAAATATCAAGTATTCAATTGAATTTAAAATTAATATTTCGCTTGTAAATGGATGAAAAACTTTCTATAAAAGCATTTCTAGAGCGTTGCCATTGAATCAAACTTCGTTGACATATTCAACGGAATATTACATGCTCATAATTTAAATTCAACCGACTAAACTTTATTTCTTAATTGAAAAAGCTTCTCTTCAAATGTAAATATCATTTTTACGCAATTGATAATAATCAATTTTTATTTTTAGCATCATTCATTAATTAATTACTTATCAAAATGAATAGATTTATGTATTTTTACAAGCTGTTTCAATAGGACACATAAAACTTTATTATCATATTTCGAAATTAGCTTTATATGTTAGTCTACTAGCTTGTGAAAACAGTACACATTTATTAAAAAAACTTTAAAAGCTTACATCACATTAATAGAGTTAGTAGTAGAGTAATTCTACTAATTTTGGTAAAGTAACTTTTTACCAGTGCAGGATTTACGTATAAGCTACACAAGCTATAGCTTAGGGCCCCCACTTTCTTGGGGGCCCAAAAAAAATTATCCGAGTGAGCAATCCTTATAACATGTTTCAAGAGATTAGATAACAAACATTTGTAAATTGTGCTTATTAAAAGAGCTATTGTTTCTTTTTACCAGAGTTTGCATTTTTAAGTGTGTTATGAATAAAAATGATTTTAAGTTAAAGATTTATTATTTCACTATAAATATACTTCTTAATTGTATTTCAGTTTATAAAAGGCCCCATATCTCAAATAGCTTAGAGCCTTATCAAGTTTAAGTCCGACCCTGCTTTTTACACAACGCTAGTAGTTTGGTAGTTTTGTCCATTTCATTTTCGTACGAATTGAAATAAAATATTATGTAACGATGGCAATAATTTGACATTCTCAATAACTACCGATCATATAAGTTTGAATAAACTTTAAGAAGAGTTAAAATTAAATTTAAATTGAAATTTTGCAAACTACAGCAAAATAACGCCTGTAAAGTATGAAAACTAACATATAAATACATTTATGTATTGTAGGTCAGAAATTTAAGAAAATATTTTTGACTCATAACGTTTATAAAACATTATCTTTTAGTTAGTTTAATTAAACTTATATGATGTAAAATAAATTTTAGCTTTAAAAACCAAATGTATTTGATATTTATCGTAAAATTGAATATGTGCTGACCACATCAGATTTTTGTACATTGTTGTGTTTACGACAATTTTAAATTAGATTTTTTATGTCCAAAGTAAACATAAGCAAAATCTAATAAAGCATTTTGTAAGACGTAATTTTAAAAATTAATATCAAATTTTAGAAGCAATATTTTAACTAAGAAAAAAATAACAGGATATATATTCGACAGGCATGTAAAGGAACTAAGCCACTAAGGTATTTCATATCTAAAGTTCCACGGGCCTTCTTGTGCTAGATGATAATCATGACCTGAGGGCTATAAAATGTTAAAACTAAAAATGAAAAAAGTTCTGTGAAGCTGAAGTTTTTTTACACTGGAAATTTATGTCTTTTTTCTTTATATTACACGTGACTTTTACCTTCTGTTACTCTATACTTTTCTTTTATATTCATCTTGCATTCTTGTGTTGCTACAAAACATTCTTGCAATGTCTGCAAACACATTGTATAATTAAAAATATAAATAGTTTTTCTGCTACTTTCCTTTTGTTTCTTATTTTTGCACAAATAATCCTAACATTGTTGCATTATAATAGTTTCATAATGCAGTGAGCAAATGCTGCATATTTTCAGAAACAATGTTACTATCTTCGTGTAATTTTCATTTTGTATGAAATGTACGTACGTTGCTTTATTTATTAAATTAAATTTAATAATTAAAAATTGTATTAAAGTTAAAATAAAATATGTGTTAAATGTACATATTTTTAATTATATTTCATCTAATTAAATACTAGTAGGTATGTTTATTATGTAATATAAAATTTACAAATCTTGTCTGTACGGAAAAGTAGATAAAATATTGTGCAATAAATATAAATTATATTTTTAATATATAGTTCAAAATTCTAGACGTATAACCTCAGATTCAACATATAAATTACGGAAACTAATTACTTTATGTATAATATGCATGTTCACAATAATTAAATTTTATTTTATTCTATTACCTAAAATAGAAATATATTTCAAATATTGTGATTTAAAAATGAATGTTAGTTATGATAAATCAGTTTGAAAAAATGCTTGAAAAATCATACTTACATTACTTATAAGTTGTCTCTTTCTACACTATTTCAATAAACGTATAACGAGCTCAGAAATGTAAAGTATAGCTTGATTTCATTAGTTGATAATGTGCGTATCCTGAAAATCCGTTTATGGTCATACGTAAAAACACGAATTACTGTGAAAAATAGCGAATATTACCCGCTTTTTTGGCAATTTTTAATAATATTTTTAAGGCACTTTATAGATAAATTTTGTAAAAAAAAAAATGTGTTTTTATACAGTATATTATAAATTGCAAATAAACAATTAGTGGACAGGCAAGCCCATTATTTAAAAATAATTGTATTAATACTAATCCAGTTATAATTTCCATATAAAACGAGATAGATTAATGAAAGTATAAACAATGTATTTCATAGCTTTCCACGATTAAACCACAAATAAAAATTAATGCATTCAACTGTTTTCCAAGCTAATACAAGCATATAGATACCGATCAAAATCCGGTTGCGTAAAACCCTATTTATGATCATTTTATTAAAAGGTCAGTAATCAAGTAATAAACAATCTAGTTATAATATCCCCCCTTCTCTGTATTGATCCACTGATTGTCTGGGAGCTTAAACTGGCATTTTCCAAATGAAATTTATTCATTTGAATATTTTGAGCAGCTTGCCGCAGTAGATCAGACAGACGTTGAAATATTTTTGTAATTTAATTTGAAAATCGAGAATAAATCGCTTAGAAATTATTTCTAATACGTTGATTGAATATTATTAAATTTTTTTGTTAATGTTATTATAGTATTTTAGCGAAAAGATGAACGTATTAAGATTGATTTTATGCTAGTAGAATTTTGAGAAATTATCTTTAGTTTTTGCAGCAATCAAGCAAAATCAGCACGTATTTGGACCATCAAAAAAATAGGGCTTCACATGGGATTGCCATGCGAGAGAGATATTCACCTCAAATAATTAATGAGAGGGGCGCAAAATTAAAAAAATAGTCAATTAAATAACTTTCAAAAATTTTATTTGTAGAATTTCTAGTCTTTTTTTTTCAATATTTCATACATTAAATATTACAATTCTTTTTAATAAAAATTGTTTTTATCGTCCATTAAAAAAACCCAGTAAAAATCTTTCATTATATTAAAATAAAACGGCTTTAGGTTGTAGTTCTGTATTAATATTTATTAATAATCGACGCACTCACCGTGCATCTTCATCAGGAAAAGAGATACAAATGAAATTTGTATTTTTTTTTTCCTAATAAAGACTAAACTAACTAACTAAACTAAATATGTAGCGTGTTAGTCGGGCGACTAAAAAGCGATTACTGCTACTACCCAATATTTTTAAAATTATTTATATCAAATCAAATTATTTCCGAAATTTATTCATATTACAACCGTCAAATAAAAATAAGAACAACTTTTTTGCTCATTAATTTCTCATAAAACACTGAAAGAAATATATTTCAAATTCACAATTTCTTATCAACGTCGTAAATGTCAACGTAAAAATAATGCGATGTTTTTTTTTATATATTTTATGACAAATATTACAATTTCATTGAGATATATGCATAAATATATATTAAAAAAAAAACTGTAAGTGTCGAAATATTGAGTGCGCCTGCTATGACGTCATTACCTTCTAGCGCCTGTATGACAACACTCCCTGCGACGAAAAACTCAACTAAATTTGCGATTGACGCAGTGTGATGTAGGTATGTAGTTTGGGAAAACTCCGCGATTGGCGCTAGTTTCTGGGTTAACTAGGAATATGTATAAAATTTATTATAGTATATACAATTGCAGGATTTGCAACATTAATAATACACTGAAATTTGTTTTGCAAGGTTTTTACTTGTAACTCAGAAGTAAACGTGATTTTAAACTGTAAACTTACGTTTTTCTAATAGAAATAAAATTTTAATATAGAAAAATAATAATAGTAAAAAACAGTGTAACTATTTTCAAAGATTTTCATAAAATCATTTACTATTTAGTTTAGAAACATAGGCCTGTATTTCCACTTTTTTTGTTAATGAAAAAGTGCTTTTATTTTTTGTTTTAAAATAAATTTTTACTCTCTTATCAAATATTTCTATCTATAATATATTTTTTAAAATCTAGTATTATAAAATTTAAATAAACTAATTAAAATTGTTTAATAAGTAATTTTCAGTAAACGTCAAAAGTAATTTTAACAAAAATTGCTTTTAAAAGTGAGGTAAGAATACGGATAATAATGTTTTTCTGGAATAAATGTAATTCTAAAATTATTAATAATTTTCAATATAAATGTAGTTTTATTTTTAAACTAAATATTAACTAATTTCATATAAAACTTTGAAAAATAGTTATGCTCTTACTTACTATTATTAAAATTTTTATTTTCATTAGAAAAAATAAGTTTACAGTTCAAAAACACGTTTACTTTTGAGTTAAAGGTAATAAATTCAAATCTAAAGAAAACGTTTTCAGTTTAAGTTTAAGTTACTCTTTAATAGAAATTCTATTTAAAAATCTAATAATTATGTAAAAAAAAATTAAATGTAATATTAAGTTTATACGTTTTTTTATATGTTCGATATCTAAAGTGTAAGCGGGAAATAATTTTTTTATAAAATTTCTTAATTTTTTTAAATGTGATATTAGGTTTTTGATTGTACTGTTCTCGGAGAATAATTTCTCTTGGAGACCACTATTTCCCCTATCCAACCAAGGATATTATCCTTTGTTGAGCTTTTTAAAGCTTGGTAAATCTAGAAATAAGCTTTAAATTATTGTAAATTTACAAAAAAACTTTATTCAAAATAAATTATATTTATATTCCAAATTATGTAAAATAAAAATAAAATAAACGACAAAAACTTATAAACTAATAATAAGTATTTTATAAATAATTCATAAAGCGCGTATTGGGCTAATGAAAAGATTAAAGATTGAAAATTCAATCAACAATTTAATATTACAGACTTTACTAATCAATTAGCGTAAAACATTGTTAAAATCAAGTCTATTGGAAAACTAATAAATATACGTAAAATTAAACGAAACATTTTCCAAATTTTCCGATTATTCATTTTCGTTGATTCGGAAGATATTTTAATTAATAGAAATTGTTTAAATAATAACGCAAAATACACAGATATTTCTATTCTGTTTTTACTAAAATATTCAACATTTTTTTACAGTGTTTTTACTAACAAATTTTGATTTAATAGTAATACTTTGTTGTTTGTTAAATTCGTATATGTATATTTTCCCAAGTTATGTCCGTATTTTTATTTTATTTTAAGGTCAGTATTTCCAATTCTACTTATTTTTAATAAGATAAATAAAAAGTTATTTATAATTGACTAAAAATGTATCCTCAAAATAAATTACAACATTTTATTGGCTAATTCTAAAATTATTCTAAAGATAAATTTATTTCAGCATTTATAAATATTGAGCCTTAATGAAATATAGTCAATTGTTAGTTAGTTACCTAGAAAACAACAGAAAATTTTCACTCTTCTAACGACATTAGAAAAGATTAGATGCAATATAAATTAGTGTATAAAAAGTGTAAAAATAAACCTGTTTAATAGAACTTAAAATTATGCAAAAATGTTTTCAATATAATATAATAATAATAATACTTTATTGATAGCTTGCGCTAATACATATCACTTTAGTAATGTAAATATAAAACAAAAATACAATAAATTGTAAAGAATATAAAAAAAGTAATATTCATACATAATCTAATACTAGATAAGAACATTCATTATTTTAAACTATTAATTACTCGATTCATGTAAGATAAAGTAGAAATCTGGCTAGTTTTGCTTGAAGGTGAGAACCGTTTTGCTTTTTTTGCTTCTTTAAGATGAAATCCTTGCCCCCCTCCCCCAAAACAAAATCCTGGCTACGCCACTGATCTGCATATTATATGTTTACAATATATTTCAGGTATACATATTTATATTCCCTTCAAATATAATATAATACAATACAATATGTTTATGATCTGTAAACTAGCCGTATTACCCTAGTAATAATTATATTACTAACCTTACATTTAAAATATCTATCACATAATGAAAAAATGCTTTTTTTAAATACATTTTTATCAATAGCTTTAAACTATGTACAATGTAATATACAGTAATATACATACGGTATAAACATACTCTTGTTTATCAATAAACCAAGTTAAACAGATATTTAATACCAGTCATAAAATCCAGTTTTCAATTAAAACAATTGAATTTAATCTAGTACAACACCCCATCTATTTCCTGTACATAATAAATCAAATGGCATTTACCAAAAAAAAAAACCTGTATAAAGTCTAGATTATGTTTTGTAATGGAAAACAAAATTTCATAATTATTAATTTATCGTAAAATTGTTTTAAATATATATTGTGTTAATAAAATAATAACAGTTTTGTTATATTTACGGTATTAATTTTAGGAATTAATATGTAATTAATATTTTTGCAAATAATTAATTTATATTTATTATACATTATGCAAATATAAATATATTAAAATAATTATTATATTGATATAATATACAATAAAATAATCGTGTATTAATATTTATTAATAATCGACGTTTCGACGTACTGAACGCTTTTTTTATGAAAATTTTTTACATTGTATTTAAAATAATATTATTTTTGTTTGAAAATTTTACGAATCAATACAGAAATTAAACTGTAAATTTAATATAAATTTCGTAGATAATTTCACGTAAATAAATTTTGTTTAGAACTACGTAGTTTTACATGATAAATGTGTAATTATTATTTTATAAATAATTGTTCTCGTAAAATTAACTACTATAGGAACCTTGGTTCGCAACTAGGATAAAATGAAATTTTAATCTAGTTATTGTAACAAATGTGTATCTTCATGTATTGTTATTAAAATTAAATTACATATTATATGTTTTATCTTCTTACGTAGAAACACCGTATTTCACAAATATTTACGCCTAAACTTGGTTTCATTTTATGAACAAAGCACAACAATATGTAATAACAATTTTGTTTTCTAATTTTAGTCATTTCCATATGTATTTGTAAATTCTAATTAAAACATCTGTAGAATTTTCAGTCGAATACTATATAAAATTAGCTTATTCATAATTGGTATTAAATTTTTTATAAATCAAAACATTGTTAGGCGTTATTTAAACTACCCTATTTATCACGAAACTAGTGTTGTTTTAGCGTAAAACTAAATTTTATTTTACATCAGGTAAAGTCTCATTTAAATGCCCTGTTAGTTTTACATAAAAGCACAAAAATTTGACAATCCAAACACTTGACACACTTTTAGTTTCAAGTGTTTGGGTTGGTCAAATTCTTGTGCTTGTACGTGAAACTAAAACGGTAGTTTGAATGAGGCTTAAGTGCAATTAAAATAAACTAAAAATTAAATTTTTATAAACGTAAAAGATCAACATCCTTTCTTAAAATTTGTGACCCACAATACATAAATGTATTTGTGCATCCAATTGCATACTATTCAGGCATTAATTTTTTATAATTTACAAGATTTTAATTAAAAGTCTATTCAGACCAGTCTTATCACAGTTATATATATATATATATATATATATATATATATATATATATACCAAATTGCAGAGAAAATGCCAAAATGTTTTTAAATATTGTATGTTTACAAAATATTTTAGATACAAATTTCTTTCAAAAGTAAGACAATACAATGGCTTATATATATATTACAAATTTTATTTTTGGGTGTTTTAGTTCATTTGTTTAGTTTAGCTTTTATGACAGTTAAATTGTCTTAAAACCGATATTAGTTAAAACAAATTTTAAAACCGAGCTCGTAATAAGAACCAATAAATTTATAAATTTAATATAATTATAATATAATCAGTAGCTTTGCAGTCTGCACTAAACTATAACACTAATTTTCTGATAAGTAGAATAGTCTGAATGAAATTTTACAAAATATATACAAAAATAAATCTTAACCGAAAATTTATCACTCAAAAACAAAACTAACAATAAATCAACGAAAATTCCTCTGAAAAAAGCTCATAATGACGTCAACAGGAGACCACTCCATTGTTCCATTTAAAAGGGTTGGTTAAAAATTTGTTGATGATATACCATCCCCTCTTTTCCATAGTGTACCTTGTGTCAAATCACCCTTCTAATGAAAAACAAATGAATTATTTTGAATGATGATGCACAAATTAGCTTCTGGTAACAACTGCTCGACTGATGATGGACCAAGAGACATATTGTTTATCCCATTTTCCTCCCCTCCCCCCTCTGACACTTTACCACACCTTTGCCGTATTTTACCCTATTTTTGACTGTGATTAATTGAGTTTGATTCGACGCAATATGGCAGGTGAATGATTGGATTAATAAGCCATTTTTTACCGATGTAATATTTGGTAATTTTTAATTTTATTTAATGCTTGTTTAGTTTGATAATTTGAAAATTTGTACTCGCAATCACAGAGATATATAATTTATCAGATAGCATTTATTCAAATGTTTGACAAAATGGTACGTAATATTCCATGTTTATATATATTTGAATTTAAAAACAAATAAATTTTTATTCATTTTTTTTACAATTTTAAAATATTTTTTATTACATAATGGAGATAATCATAATTTTGTTGTATCAATAAAACTAATTTTATTGGCAACTTAAATTAATAATTTTATATTTCTAGAACATTTATTTCAAATACTTTATTTTTAAAATATAAAAATAATACCTTATAAATTGTACTGATATTTTTAATAAAAATATTTTTCTAGTTTACATATTGATATTATTTATATGTATCCGAAATAATTTATAATATTTTTCTTTAAAAATTTATCTCTATTTTTGTTGGGTACCTAAGTTAATTATTTAATTAAGTAAAAATTATTATAATTGTTTAGTTTTTTGTTAACATGTATTATTTATTTTTATTATTATACATAGCAACAAAAGATTTTAACTAGCAACAATTTTTTAAACTAAATTTTAAATGTAGTTTAAATGACATAAAGACTTTACAAATAGCTATACATCAAACAAAAATCGAACCCGGGCCCGTATAAGTGTCGAGCAATATTTCATTTATGATGAAAGATTTTTGCTTATTATTTCAGAATTTTTAAAAATATATAGTATTTTATTTATTACAGTGAAATCTCGGTGTGTTACCCTTCCAAGACTACCAGAACTAGTGTTCAGAACTTCATGTGTTATCAGACTGTAAGTTTTTGAATATTTTTTTGCAATTTTATATGAGTATTTATTATAAAAATTAATGTACTATTGAGGAACACAAATTTTAGTTACAAAATTGATTAAGAAATATTTTCTTTGTTGATTTGTTTTAATTACCATAGTGTATTTATTTAGCTAGTCGATATTTTACTTAAAAAACTATTAAAAATGTACTCGCAGAAGTATTAAAATAAAACAAATTTTAAACTTTTTATTGTTATACAATAAGATACTGAAAATTTTCGAAATAGTCTAAAAATAATTGTTAATAAGATAAAATTATGAAATCTCCAATTGAGGTTAGGTCAGAATGTAGCAGCTTTAAGCTCACGGGGAGAGAGAGAAAGAGAGAAATGCGCTTAAATTATTTCCTAAGTACCTATTTACTATGATATATTATCTAGCCGTGCAGAACACTGGAGTGCTTAACTAGTCTTGTTTTATTTTATATTTTGTCGGTAGACGGGTAGTTGCATTTTCGACCTTCGCAAAATTCGCCATATTTTATCTTTATACTGAGACGTTTTATCACTCTTCTCTAGCGCAAAACACATATAAAGAATATCTTTATACATGCAACGTACCCATATTTTGTTTTATAGTTTTGTGATCTACCAAAATATATATATTGTCTTCTACACTTAAGTTTTATTTCTTTAAAGTTGATGTATTCCCAAGAAAAAAAAATGTATTTTACGAACCGAATATGTCGATCTTTTTGGGTACATTTTGCAGTAAACAAGTCTAATATTCAAGGATTTCTAAAGTTATAAAATAAACGAAACTATATAAATTTAAAAAAGTAGAATCATGATACTTTTAACAAATAATACATGTAAATATTTTTATAGAAACACGTTTTCAAAACATCGTAAAATGTCAATTTAAGAATAAAATATTATGTGTTTTATTGTTTTGTATAAACCAGAGCAAGTAACCTACAAAAATATTGGTTAACGATTAATCAGTATATTCTAAACCGGTGTTAACTGGTTAATTTTTTTCCGTTAGTTGTATAGAGTAAGAAGAACTGCAATTTAATTTTTATTTTCAGAAAATTAAAATTTGATTATAGATTATAAAATATTCGTACCTTAATTTTGAAATAATGATCCAATTTTATCTAGCTGTTTACAAATTGTTAGTACCTTTGTCAAACCTCATTTATAAACCCATTTCATAATAATAAACATATCAGTTATCGCAGTTACAAAAACTCGAAAAATAAGACAAACAAAAAAAAACATTTGAATAACTAAGTATCAAATACATTATGCATATCTCCTTAAACCAACTCTGAAGTTAAGTAGATTTAAATGTAACTTGAGAAATGTATATGTAAGTATTCGTTGAAATTTTAGCATATTTTCATTGTGAAAAGATATTTTCAAGAACTGTCCTCTCACGTAACTTGCGTTAGTGAAAAACGTCTGTAAATTAGAATTTCGAATAAAGTTATCTACAAATGTTTTACTCTAGTATAGCTTTCTAGAAGAAATCATTAAAATATTTCTCTCTTACATGATTTAAGTATGTTGAATATATTAAACTGTAATTTGAAATTAAGTCAAGATAGTAGTTACATTTTACTTGAAAATATTTTTAGGAATACATTTATTAATTATCTAAATATATGTACATTTAAAACGGATATGAAAAATAGTTTGTATAAAAAAACATAATAAAGGCATTTAGTAAAACTAAAATTAGCATTTTATATCAATAATATTAAATTATTACTTTATACTTAATATAATAATAAATTATAAATATAAAATATTCCACGCAGACGTACACATTTAATATCATATATTTTTTAAGACAAACGTTTATTAAATAATGAATATATGGGTCATAATAATATAGTTCTAACATTGATGTCGTCGTTGAATTACTATGATTTATACCATAAAATTTTTAAAAAAATACATGTAAATTTGTATTTCGACGAGCTTTAAATAGTGCAATAATAAAATCATCAAATTTTATTACGCAATGTAGCGCAATTTCAATTGAAAGGGTCAAATTTTCCCGGTCGCCACTAAGAAAATTTAAGTTTGAATGAGATTTAGAAATAAATAAATGATATTATAGAGCAAAAAAGTCGTAGATATTGAAAGGTAAAAAACATTCGAACTAAAGTAAACTTATACGCAAAATGTCAAAATTTGTATCAAAACCTCGCTATTCGTCATAAGTGTTGTACCTCCAGTTTTCGTACATTATTTAATATATATCCAAAGCAATTATATCAAAGATAAAGAAAAAATAAAACCATTTCTCTGATTTATATGTTGTTATTGTTATTGTTAATTTAATAAACAATAACTTTTAAAGGTTTTAATGCTTCATATTATCATCTATTAGTTATGCATTAATAAAAAAACCAGACCAGCATCCAATTTTTAGGACGTAATACAAAATTATAGATCAAAAATGTGAAAAAACGTTTGAACCGAATTTTCCTGGTCAGTCAGAAAAAGATACAAATGACATTTAGAGTAAATAAACAGAAAATAGAAATAAGTTATTAGGTAACAAAAATAAATAACTAGATCATAAAAAATTTATAAATCCAAATTTTATTTAAATCAGTGCTTTTACAGTTATTGAAATTAAATAAAAAATAAAATTTGACTTCCATTATAATTAAAAATTTTATGATCTAGTTACTTATTTTGTTACCAAGTAACTTGTTTCTATGTTATGTTTATTTAACGTTGATTTCGTCGAAACGTCGATTATTAATAAATATTAATACAGAACTAAACTTTTTAAATAAATACATATTATATTAGATTACTTGCTACAATTTTTATTACTTTTAATGAGCAGAATACAAATGTTTTTTAAAATTGAATTAATTTTAATTATGAAAGAAGGCGGAAACGTTTATTTATGATCTATTTTCGCCTTCTTCAATATTTATAATTTTTCTATAGCTTTTTAACTATAACCATTCTATAACCTAAATCTGTTTTATTTTGATTGTCAACTGTTTTTAAAATTTCTTATTAATCATATGTTCAACAACGTTTTGTGCATTTATTATACTGTATTATTCTGTACATTTTGTTATATAAAATGAAAAGAGCTGCAAGATTTTCGGAGATTTTCTTAAGGTTGTACTTGTCAATTTTCATACTAAACATTAAAATATTTACCTAGAATGAAATATGGATTTTTATATTATATAAGAAGAATTTTAAGAAAATAATATTTTTCTTTGAATACATAATTTCGTATGACAATTGAAAAATGTCCATCGTTTTATAGCCAACTAAATCCTTCTTATATTCAAACGTTGTGTGAAAAAAAAACTGATTTATTATAATGTAAATTTTTGCTTCTATTGAAAAATTATGAATGACTTTTAATATAAAAATTTTAGAATAAAAAAATGATATTTCATTTTATTGTTATTTTATTTAAAATAATTTTGTTCGAAAGAATATGTGATTAAGTTATTAAAAAGATATTTAAATTTAAGTCACTGCTGTATAAATATTTTTTAAATTACTTATCTTTTTAAATCAAGTGAATGATTTTTTATGGTAAAACCAATTTTCTTGTCAGATAGATTCGTTTATTTTTGATAAATATAATTTGTCACCTATTTTAATTAATAAATTGTTTTAATAATTAAACTATAGAAAAAAATGTGTTTGATAAAAATTTGATTATAATTACATTATTGTTTTAAAAATATTTTACAAAAAAAATATATTTTAAGTTAGTTAACAACTCACATGCTTTAGTATGCGAAAGAGTTTTAAAGATAAATAAAATTTAGTTAACATTCTTACTGCAATATATAACAAGTTGCCTATTATAAAACTTAATTTCAAATTTTTCTATTACGTAATTCATTATAGTGATGTTTCGACATTTAATTTTTATTTGAATTAATTATTATTTCTATATTTAGAAATATTAATTTATACTTTTGTGTAGATTATTTTTTATTATTAATATTTTATTCAGTTTTAAAAAGTTAAAATTATAGACCATACCAATTTCAAGGTAAACCTTTTTATAACATAATGTTATCGAAAATTCAAGAAATATGTTAAATATATCTATCATTATTAATATTATTATATTAAGAAAGAACATTAAAGTTTCCTATTTTCCATACATGAAATTGCAACGCATGTTGAAAGGTGTTAAAAATATTATTCCTTTTCAATCTTCGGGTATATAAAGCATTAAAAAACATTAAATCAATAAAGTTTGAATACATATTTAAAATATATTAATTAAAGTTTATAATTTTTTTACTTTGTTAACCAACCAATCAATGAAATGTTACAATCGAACTGCGTAGTTATTTATTGTTAAAGTTAATGAAGCTTTATGCAAGTGCCCCTTAATGTTTCATTAATTTTTATTGTATTATAAATTGAACATTATTGCTGTTCACAAAGATATATTATTGTATCACACTTTACAATAAAATAATTTAAAAATTTACAATTATAATTAAAAATACAGAAATAGTATTTTTTATTTATTCCTTTTTGGCTTCTTCGTCTTATAATATTTCTAAAACAAATCAAATAAAAAATATATTAAGAGAATAATATCTAAAATTTTAGTATTTACCTGTTACATTATACTTGAGTCCATATTTATTAAAAGGTTCCAAATTTTTCTCCAGATTATTGTAAACAGTTACCCAGTAATAAAGTACATCTCCTTTTTTCAATTTTATATTTTTATCAACAAATGACCAAAATGCTGTCCCTTCATCTGTAGTTTTAGAACCAACACGATGGAAAATTTCTCCTAATTTTTCACCTATTGCTTTATTGATATTTGCGTGAAATTCGAAAAATTGTATACCAGGAGCATCTATATTATGAAACATCAATTTTTTAACATTTATAATAAAAGATTTATACGTCAGTTATTACAAATAACATAACATAATTAAATATCTTGTTATTAAATAAATCTATGCAGTTTTTTCATAAGTGTTATAAAGTCGACATCAGACTGCAATGTTTTTAAATGATTTTATAAACATTTCTAGATAGATAAATGTTTTCTTTGACAAAATTGTTTGCTAAGTTAATATTATTAATAAACTATACCTGGTAAATATACTTTTAATCCATCTTCAAAAGCACCCACTGCAATCTCTGGAATTTCATATTTAGATTCCACATATATAATTATAGATAATATCACTAAACTCAAGGTTGTTTTCATTATTTATTTTTATACTTCACTGATGACTATATTGTTTAAATGTTAGATTATTACTGAATATCTTCGCAGAAAAAACATCATTTACCTTGTAGAGGTGATTTCATTGAAGTAGGAGAAACTTGTCATTCAACTTTTTTTTACTATGTTATTTTCTATATAATAATCTGAAGAAGAAATTTTAGTGTTTGCCAATAAATAAATTTTAAATAATATACATACATATAGTTAAATATACGGATGTAGTTTTGACTAAATTATAATGTAAAATAATGTATTTGAGAATACTGTGTAAATTAAATAATTAAAAATATAAACAAATTAAAAAATTGAGAAAAACATTATTATTATGTACTATTTAATTCATAGTCAAATTTTAGATTTTAAGATGTAAAAATCTGTAAAGTACTGCTAAACAATATAAAAATGTGTTTAACAATTTTAATTTAAATATTTTTGTAGCGAAATAATATAATTTAAATTCTGAAACATAATATTCAGATTAATGTAGATTTTATTTAGAAAATAATATTACAATATTGGAATATTAATCATGACTGGATTTTAAATCAATGGCTAGTACAAGCTCGGTAATTTAATTAACACTGGTTTACAAACACAAAATCGCGACTAAACAACTGAACTAAAATATTTAAAAACTTATCTTTTAACATAAAAAAACTTTAGGATTAAGTTCTGTATAAGTTTTAATTAACAATCGACGCTCGATATACTATATGCCTATCATCATCAGAAAAAATTATACAAAATAAAATTTTGTATAATTTTTCCTGATGATGATGTACAAG
The DNA here is from genome assembly GCA_963966155.1 of Clivina fossor. Lineage (NCBI taxonomy): Eukaryota > Metazoa > Arthropoda > Insecta > Coleoptera > Carabidae > Clivina > Clivina fossor. Next base: position 13,940,869 of record OZ014562.1, on the reverse strand, counting down.
GATATATCGAAACGTCGATTTTTAATTAAAATTTATACAGAACTTAATCTTAAGCCTTTCTATTTTATTTTAAAAGATTTTTTACTCTGTTGATCTTTTAAAATTTAATTCAAAATTAATTGTTATTTAGAATTTAAAAAAGAATTTATTAAAAAAAAATTGTTCAAAAATATTTGAAAAAAAGAAGGTATTATGCAAAATTAAAACAAGTAAAACATATTAAAAATATTTTATTGTAAAAATTTGTATATTACAAAATTATTCACAGTTAAATTTTCTAACATGTACTAAAGTTTTTTATGAAATAAATTTTCTTTATTAATTTATTAATCAACCAATTCTGCAACAAAAAAGTAAACAAATTAAAATATTGTTAATTTCAAATTTAAAATTTTAACTTATAAAGTTCAATATCAAATAATTTTTACCTTTAACGTCAAACTTATATCCATGTTTATCAAAAGTTTCCAAATTTTTCTCCAAATTATTATAAACTGTTACCCAATAGTGCAATGTATCTCCAGGTTTTAATTCCACATGCTTATCATGAAATGTCCATTGACCATTTACTGGAGAACTGACACGATCAAAGATATCTCCTATTTCTTTTTCGCCAATTTCTTTATTAATGTTTGCATGAAATTCGAAAATTTGTACGCCTGGATCATCTTAAATTGTATAATATTTTTGTTATAATATGCAAAATATATTTTTAACATGACTTTCAAGTAACTCAGTTTCGAATACTGGTGACCGTCATGAAAATCAACGTATTAATATACTAAATAGATACAAATCATTATCATAATTAATTATGATATAAATAATTGTATTTAAAAAATATATTGGCTAGTACTATAAGCACTTTTAAAATCGCTTTCAATAATCGATAGAACTAAAACGTCCAAAAACCAAACTTTTTCCTATAACATAAAAATCAAAATTTTGTATATATACCTAAAAATCTAAATTTTCAAAATTTTGTATATCTAAAAATTTGCTGTTTATTTAAGTATAGATACAGTTTTTATTTTTTTATAATAATTAAAATATAAAATTAAAAGTACCTGGCAAAGATACTCTTAGCCCAGTTTTTGTAGCTTCAACTTTAATATCTGGAATTTCATATCTAGATTCGACATAAACAACTATAGATAATATTACTAAACTTAAGAATATCTTCATATTTTGTAGTATTTCTGATGACTGTATTGGTTAAATGGTAAATTCATACTAATTATGTATCTTCTTAATAATAATAGCGCTATTTACCTTGTACATGATTTTTTTTTTGGTAGGAGAACTTGTTATTCGACTTTTGCATTTATAAATAAAAAAAATTATTCTTATAAATATTTATAAGCAAGTATGAAATATCATGTTTTATAAAAATTATAATTTGATTATAAAATATTTATTTATATAAAAATAACTGCATATTTTTGTACCGCATTAAAATATTAATTTTTTCAGGTTAGAAATATTTTGTTTAAAATTTCGGAAATTTTATATTTATTAAAAAAAAATGCAAGTAAAACATGTGTTTAGAATCTAAGTTTATATTACTAAAGCCACCTATGAAATATTGTTTCATACAAATTATTGACAAACTTTTGCAGTCCCTAAATTGAATGACATACATATGTTAAATTATTATTTAGTAATTTTCAATTAATAGAACAACAAATTATTTAAATCTTACCGATGGAAATATAACTATTTTAATAATAAAAAATCAATCAATTATTTCCATATATGTATTAAGATAGTAATTTATTAACTAAAAACTTTAATAAAAGATTAGAAAATGATCTACTGTGGCGAAATTTAAATAAAAATAATATTATAAAATTAATATTATAAAAAATCCCAAAACCACACCTAAATTAAAATAAAGCTAAATACGTATTTCGGAAGCTAAGCTTCCATCTTCAGTAGCAAATAAATTTACAAAAATCTTACCTGTGATCCTAGTACATGAACACTTAGGCACTTGTCAAAGGTCACTGAATAATAATCAGTGACCTTTGACAAGTGCCTAAGTGTTCATGTACTAGGATCACAGGTAAGATTTTTGTAAATTTATTTGCTACTGAAGATGGAAGCTTAGCTTCCGAAATACGTATTTAGCTTTATTTTAATTTAGGTGTGGTTTTGGGATTTTTTATAATATTAATTTTATAATATTATTTTTATTTAAAAACTTTAAAATAAAAAGCTTTGAATTTTAGTTCAATATTCAACATTTCGATATAACATCATCAAGATTCAAGATGTATAATATATGATGGCATAAATAATAAACAAAAAATACAAGTAATTAGATTACAAAATTTATATAGTAATTAATTATATAAATAATTTTTTTTTTAGTTTAAAACAAACTAAAAAGTAAAAAATAATTTCTAGAAAAACGTGGGGCGCACTTCTCAAGTTTTTCTAGGAGAAAGTATTATTTACTTTCTAGTCCGTTTTAAAAATGTAGTATGTTAATTTTTTTTTTTATTTAAATAATTATTTTCTGTTTTTTAGTCTTGTGTGTGTGTTCTGTTTTTTTTTGTAGTTTCTGTATGAGTTGTTTGTCTGGATAGGAATGTTTGGAGAAATCTAATTGCGGGTTAGTGGAAAAAGTTTTTGCCACACCCTTTTGAGTACATGGTGTGGTTGTGTATGTATGTTAATATTACATTGCGGGTGAGTGAAAGAGTTTGTGTCACATCCTTTTGTTGTGTATGTAGTAAGTTTAAAATCGAATGCAAAATTTGTGCCGAACAAACAAACAGGAAGGTTTAAAAATATTTTAGAACTCATTATATTAAAATAAATCGGCTTCTTGTTGTAGTTCTGTATTAATATTTATTAATAATCCACGTTCGGACGTATTGAACGTACATCTTCATCAGGAAAAATTATACAAAATAAAATCATTATATTATTAATGAATATTAATACAGAACTGCAACCTAAAGCCGTTTTATTTTACAAAATTGATGATTTAATAATTAAATAATCAACGTAAACGTATGTGGCGTAAATAGGAGAGATCGGGTACGAAATAGATTATAGTGTATGACGAGTGTGAAATTGAAAAAAATGTTGTAGCAAAAGTTGGTGTTACTCAGTTAAGATGGTTCGGACATGTTGAGCGAATATCTAATGAACGTTTGGTTAAAAAGATTTATTTGAATGATTTTGATGGTATAAGTTTGCGTGGACGTCCGATGAGTAGTTGGAGTGGTATGATTGAGAGTGTTTTGCGTGAGCGAAAGTTTCCAGGTAGTAGGAATAAAAAAGCATGTATGAGAGGAATTATGAATGTGGATGAAGCGAAAGTTGCTTGTTTGGATAGGAATGTTTGGAGGCGACTGATTTCGGGATGATGAAAAGAGTTTGTGCCACACCCTTTTGGGTACATGGCGTGATTGTGTATGTATGTAAACGTAAAATATTATTAAACATTTTTCAGTAATGATAGGAATAAGAAACGAATAAAACATTTATTTCAAATGTATATACATTTATTGTTAAAATTAGATTATTAATACATCATATTGTTATATTTTTCAGTTGACTTTTAAAGTATGATAAGTAATTGCCACTAAGATCATTTTAAAATCAGTAGTCGAATAAAATTGTACAAATATTAAAATTTCATTTCGTAAAACATAGGTAAGTCTGTACTGTTTGTTCTTCATAAAAATCTACTGTACACAAAAATTTTCTCGAAAATTCCCTGGCATGCACGCAACATACATATTTTACAAGTACATAAAATATTATTTCGATTTATCCTGTATATACATATTTAAAAATATTTTTTTATTAAAAATCACAAAAAACAATTATAATATTGTTTACAGTGTGTTACGCAAGTAGAAAAACTTATAATTATAAAAACGTTGATAGCTAGTAAAAAAAAAAACTATTTGTTACTTTTGTCACACACTGTATAATCAATATTTTTATAAATAATCTTTCATATTTCACAAAATAAATGATCAGATTTAACAAAAAGAATCTAAAAATAATATTTCAAATTAAATACGTAACAAAATTAATACTTTGTAATTACGACTGAAGTTAAAAAAATATTTTTGAAGAATTGGTAACTACTATATCTTATTTTTCTATTGCTAAATTTCAAAATAGACGTTTAAATTAGAAAAAATACTTCATTTTTATAAACTAATTTAAAAGAGTATCAAAATTGACGAAAACATGGACGCATTCATTTCTATATATAGGTATCTAAATACACATTTTATAAATTTATTTTACAAAAATTAAAAACACTAGATTTTCTTTATTTTAAAAATAATTTAATAATTAATATTATTTGGAAGCTAAAAATATTTATTCAAATTTATTGGAAACTGAACGTTGAGAAATAAAACATTTGATAAAGTATAATATGATTCAAAGCTGACAGGAAATACGTAAATATTAATATTCGTCATTTATTTATAAAATTTAATAAATTTATAATTATAATAGATCATAATTATAATAAATAATATTACGTAAATCTTATCAACCATTAATTTTACTTTACAAATAAAAATTCTGAAAATTCTATTATAAAAATAAACTTTGGAACAATTTCCAAATAGACTAATATTCAAACGAATTTAAAACGAAAATCTCAAGTGTCATTTTGGACACATCTAATCAAAATCACACAATTTGTTCTTTTTTTTTTGGAAAAATTTCTCTAACTGTACCTGTGGTCCTTGTCATGAAATCTAATTATGTAATGATTTGTATTTTACGCAATTCAAAAAATCAATTAAAACCTAGTTTTTTTTCTTCACTTAGACAAGAAATAATATTACATCAGTTTCTCTTAGTTTATTATTTTATCAATTATACTACGAATAGAATTAATTCATAAAATACGCTATCTACACACATAATTTACAATTAAAAAAAATTAACAGTTAGTGTATAAAAAGCCATACTTCTTTTTGTATCACGGTATTTTTTTTTACAGTAAAAAATCTAATAAACACACATGTAACATAATTGTCACAAATATATAAACAATACTAGATTTTTGCTAAGTTTACACTCGATTTTAAAATCAAATACAATTTACATATAACTGAATCATAACCAGTTTTTATTTATAAAATAATAAATATTATTTACAAAAATAGATCAACTTACAGAAATATAATATTTAAAACTTTTTAAAAATCGAATATAAACATAGCTGGTAGAAAATTTGAATCGTAATTTTTCGTCTACCGTACCTGCTAAGAAATATTTCTAAAACCATTTTTAAACTGTTTGTTTTTTCGATGAGAATAAAAAAATTATAATATTTTAAAATTGACCGTTTTTTTTTGTACTATATATTTTTACATATTAAGGTATTTTACCGAAACTGTTAAATGTTCCGTTTGAATTCAATTTAAAAACGAAATATTTCTAAGCAAATATGGTTAGTTGGTAGAGAATAATCTAATTATTTACAAAAATCGTTTATTTATAATTAGTTTTACGAATAGAATCGCATTATTTTTTGCTTGAAATAAGTTCTTTTGTAAATGCATCAGTAGAACAAATTAGTGTTCATAGTTTTTCGTACATTAAGCCAAAATCGAAGGTAGCATATTTAGAAAATTCTTGGATATGTATTTCAGACTAATTTATTTTTATTTAAAAAATAAATATTTAAAAGTAATTTCCGACTAGAATTACTTACTAGAGTTACTTACAACAGTAAATGGTAACATAGAATATAATTGTGCTGCCATAAAAATTTTTAAATAATTATTTTCTTATAATATTTTTAAATTGTTGAATGACAGATATTTTTCAAATTATCTGTTACAAATTTAATCGTGATATTTCCAATGTATCCTCTTGTTAATTAATTCTTTGAAAAAATATTGCAGCTGTTAATATAAATACATAATCTGGAGTATTACAAAGATTTGAGAACATTTAAGTAAACAAATTTTATATTACACACATAATTTTAATATTTAGAATTCGAATTAAATATTTTATCTGAAAGATGTCAATTGAATTAACAGAATAATTATTCAATAAACAATTATTTTGTTTCTAAATCACATTTTCTCTTAATTTAATCGAGTTTATAAATAATAATGTCAGTAGAATAATCTGACAAATAAATAGTTCACGGAAAACAAATCAAAGAATTTTTTAAATAGGACAGAACAGCCGAGAGGGGAAAAAAACCAAGCTGCAACATAACGTAGAACTTTGCACCATCCGCGCATTGCATTATAGGAGTTCAAGTACTGTTAACTGTTAAAAGTCAAAAGTTACTTACTCAAACGGTGTGTGTGTGTGAGAGTGTATAGGGGTTTTGTGTGTGTGTGTCACTACAAATACGCACTACATAATTTCACTAGAATCGCCAGATAGGTTATGACCGTACGCTAGTACATTAAATATGAATAGTATTCGTACACGGCGTAGAACATTTGTAGATGCACATACGTTGAGGTGATGAAGAATAAATGGAGAATGAAGAATTTGAGACAGTCTTGTGTTACGAGCTGCGGTGGGGTGGGACTATGACAATACTGTTCGCTGGGAATTTCACCAGTTTTATAAAACATGTCCAGCATGTGTTCTTTTTCTTCGAAGCGTTTGTACAGCCAGTGCATCATGGCATCGTGATCGGATGGAACCTAGTTACAATTTTTTAAGTTAATTTTACTTTACATTAAGGCCAATTCAAGGCAAACAAAAGGCTATATTCAGACAGGTGGTGGGAATACAAAAAAGGATAATTTTACATTCGATTTATTCGAATTATTCGAATGTCAAATGTAAAATTATCCTTTTTTTTATTCCCACCACCTGTCTGAATATAGCCTTTTGTTTGCCTTGGACTGGCCTTAATCAATTTGATTCATAGTCTCTTCTTTATGTTTTTTTTTATCAGTCTGAATAAAACTTATCAGTGTAAATCTTATAATATGAGAAATAAATTAAATCAGTTATTTCAAAAACGACACATGATATGTTTTGAGTTTTTAAGAAAAAAATTGCTTTGTTCAAGTTATTTTGTTTTTTAAAAATCTACAGTTTTAATTACAAATTTCTGCAATATATTCGTCACTTGATTAATGACATATTCGTCGTTAGAAATTTCTTAAAAAATATTTCACACATATCATTTCCGAAAATATTTTTGTGTCGTTCCTAAAATAATAGATTCTATTATAATTGAAGTTAAAAAAGTAAGTAAAAAATAATTTAAATAGGTATGGTTAATTTAACTGTCGCTGCAATCAATTACGAATTTTGCTACAAGTATTAAAAAATAAAGAAAAAGTTTTCAGAATTCGTAAATATTAAAATAATAAATTCATTTAAATTCAAATTGTGTTTCAAATAAATAAAACAACAAAAAATAAAAATATATATTTACTAACAAAGTTATTGATAAACAAAACAAAATTTTAAAACAAAAATAATATAAAGTTTACATATTTTTAATCGAAAATATCCTAATTTAAAAAATTTTAATGACAAGTCATCCTGATGCTAATGAATCATTTTCCAAAAGATAAGCATTTTTGTTCTATTCCAAAAATATAATTTCGATAAAAAGTCAGAAGGTTATAGCAGATAAGAAAAAAATAGTAAGTTGTAAGGTTTATGTAACATACACAAAAATTAGAAATAGATGATTCATTATATATATTATTAGTTAGTTAATTATTATAATTAAATTATAAAACAATCAAAGTATATAAATTTGCACTTTATTCCTATATAATTTCGAATCGATATCAGTCTTAGTAGGAATGTAAACAAACTCTGAACTAATCGTATGATGAAATAATTATCAATTTATCGTCTGTAGATATTAAAGTTCAAATTGGGGGGTCAGACAAAAAAAAATTAAAATACAGAACGAAACAGTAGACTAAATAATGTCAAAATAAAAATAATATAACGACTTACCTCTGAACACGGATATAATCTATAGAATAACGTTGTTTTACAAGGTGGACGATAACCTAGAATTATCGTCGGAAGATCTAATGGTTTACCTTCTGGATAAGCGATTGTTATGTCTAGTATCCAGCTCAAGTTATCGGAAAATGAGTTATCTGTTTGGAACAGAAAAATTGAAATAAGTCAATATCATTTTAAGTATCAATAAACTTTTGTTCTTAGGTCCTGAACCTGCGTTATGATTAATTTCTAATGTTATTAAATTTCCTGTCAGGTTTGTTACTGTTTTTTAACTGTAGGAATGGCCGTTTCATAAATATATAACACTTTACTTTTAATATATATATATTTAATAACTTTAATTCTAAATAACACAAAATATCCGTAATCGTAATGAATATATCGTGTTCGAGTTGCCAACTTGTCGGTCCTGGCGCGAAATTTTTAAATAAAAATAAAAATGCTTACATAACAATGACGCATTTCGACTTTTCAGTCATCTTCAGATTTTCTCAGTTTGGTCCGTTTTTTGTGGTTCACTCGAACCACAAACACGGACCAAACTCAGAAAATCTGAAGATAACTGAAAAGTGGAAACTCATCACTTTTGCAACCCGCGAAGTATCATTTTGTGTTTTCGCTTTATTTAATCCGATTCCGCAAAACTACACTTTTGTTATTTTTAAACTTGAACGAAAATGCTGAGAGTAACGTTAATATTTCGACAAGTGGGAAACGGTCTACGTGATTTATGAATATTGCTAAGTAAGCGTTTTACCTTTTCCTCACAATAATTTCGCTCTCGAAAAACCAATTGTTGTCCGCGAGTCGAACTGGTCACTTCGTATAATCTCTGATAATTAGACGTTAGAGTTTATATAAACTACAAAGTTAAACCAGACTTCATTGTTTTATTCAATAAATATATATATATATATACAGGGTGTAACAGAATAACTATTCCTAATTTTAACTGGAGTATCCTGGGCTCAGAATATGAAGATTTAATGCAAATCACTGAGATAAAATGTGGCTCCTTACTGAGCTACAGGGTGTTTTATATAAAAATTTAAAAACGATTTTTGCCCAGTACTTTAAAACTATTTGACGTATCCTTATCATACTTGGCAGGAAATGTAGGTACCGTACACCATACTAAATTATGTTAAATAAAAGTTTCTGGCTACTGCCAGTGGCGTACAACAGGGGCAAGTGAGAGGTTGATCCTTCCTAAATTCTACGCCACTGGCGGAATTGTCATTTTAGCATAATTTTTCGATTTTCCAATACTTTCTGTGTAAAAAACATACTCTTTCTTTGTAACGATAAAGTCACTGTTTTTTGAGATATTTAAAGTTAAACATAAGCTGCACCCTTGGGATTTTTTCAAAATTTGCTCAAAAAAATCTGAAAAAATTCAGTAAAATAGAGAAAAAAATTAGCTACATAATAAATAAGTAACTTTTTTCTCTAACTTATTCTGATTTGGCTGTAAAAATAATTGAAAATAAAAAAAATAAAATGCAAAAAATATTAATTTTCAATAATTTTTCCAGCCAAACCAGAATGAGTTAGAGAAAAAGTTACTTAAATATTATGTAGCTAATTTTTTTCTCTATTTTACTGAATTTTTTCAGATTTTTTTAGCAAATTTTGAAAAAATCCCAAGGATGCAGCTTATGTTTAACTTTAAATATCTCGAAAAACAATGACTTTATCGTTACAAAGGAAGAGTATGTTTTTTACACAGCAAGTATTGGAGAATCGAAAAATTGTGCTAAAATGACAATTCCGCCAGTGGCGTAGAATTTAGGAAGGATCAACCTCTCACTTGCCCCTGTTGTACGCCACTGGCAGTAGCCAGAAACTTTTATTTAACATAATTTAGTATGGTGTACGGTACCTACATTTCCTGCCAAGTATGATAAGGATACGTCAAATAGTTTTAAAGTACTGGACAAAAATCGTTTTTAAATTTTTATATAAAACACCCTGTAGCTCAGTAAGGAGCCACATTTCTGATTTGGCTGTAAAAATAATTGAAAATAAAAAAAATAAAATGCAAAAAATATTAATTTTCAATAATTTTTCCAGCCAAACCAGAATGAGTTAGAGAAAAAGTTACTTAAATATTATGTAGCTAATTTTTTTCTCTATTTTACTGAATTTTTTCAGATTTTTTTAGCAAATTTTGAAAAAATCCCAAGGATGCAGCTTATGTTTAACTTTAAATATCTCGAAAAACAATGACTTTATCGTTACAAAGGAAGAGTATGTTTTTTACACAGCAAGTATTGGAGAATCGAAAAATTGTGCTAAAATGACAATTCCGCCAGTGGCGTAGAATTTAGGAAGGATCAACCTCTCACTTGCCCCTGTTGTACGCCACTGGCAGTAGCCAGAAACTTTTATTTAACATAATTTAGTATGGTGTACGGTACCTACATTTCCTGCCAAGTATGATAAGGATACGTCAAATAGTTTTAAAGTACTGGACAAAAATCGTTTTTAAATTTTTATATAAAACACCCTGTAGCTCAGTAAGGAGCCACATTTTATCTCAGTGATTTGCATTAAATCTTCATATTCTGAGCCCAGGATACTCCAGTTAAAATTAGGAATAGTTATTCTGTTACACCCTGTATATATATATATATATATATATATATATATATATATATATATATATATATATACTTCGTAATTGTTAATAAATCAATCGACCATACTCGCATTTCGAAACCACGGCCAGTAAGGAGAAGAACCCGAATCTACAAAATCCTATGTGGTGGTCGCCCCAGATCATCACAACTATTAAACAAAAGTAACAAACCTGACAGGAAATTTAATAACATTAGAATTAATTTTAAGTATCTCTAGCTGAGAATTCTGGAAAATGTAAAAATTATTTTGAGAATTTATATATACATATATATTTATATTCTAGTTTTATATAAAATTCATTTTAATATCTGTATTTTTATATCAACTATATTTACAAATTTTTACACAAAATTATTTCCAACTTTTTTTTTACATGATAACAAATATCTATCTAACGATTCATAAGTTAAAAAAAATATAAATATTGTGAATAATTTTATCATAATTTTATTTTGTTTACAAACAAATAAAAATTACCAACGAATCAGTTTAAACGAAAATAGAATATAATATTAGTATTATTCAAAAATCAATGTATAAATGTATAGTTCATATAATTTTCAATAATTCTTAAATTAAATGAAAAACAATATTATTCACTGCGTGTATGATTAAATGTTAATTACACATTACAATATTTCATGGTAATTTTGTGATTTACACATGAATAAAACATCGTATTGAAAAATCGATATCTAAAAATAAAACTAGTATATTGTACTAGTTATAAAGTTAGCTAAAAAAAGTCGTTATTTTTAATATGAAGTATTTATAGCCAATAAAATATTATTACTAATTTATATTTATAAAATTATACTATTTTCTGATTACAAATACAAACATAGTCAACGGAGTATTTGAAAAATTGCAGTAAAGTAATTGAGATTACTACACTGTTATTTAAAAACAGTATATAATTCTGTAACAAAATAGCTAAGTTTTAACAATGTTGCTAACAACTATATTGTATTTAGTGTCTATTAACATTATTGATTAATGTTTGTTGGCAAACTTACTAGGACTAATATGTTACAGAATTGGGTTGGCCTAATTAAAAATACATAAAACAAAAACTCTTACCAGTGAAATGATCTCTTACAGAATCGGAATTATTATTTCCTACTTCGTATTTTGTCGATCCAACTGTGTCCATAATGGCGTGCAGTGCACCAACTCGCGGTAGCGATACGTGTTGTAAAACGGGTAAATTATTTTTCAACGCGTACCTTTGCGATGTCTCTCGTCGTTTACGCAAAAAACCACCCTCGGGAAAAAGCACCATCCATAATCGTTTACGAGGAATATATGAATTAAGTAAATGTTTGATTAACTGTTGCAGAGATCCATCGCGGTTTTCTTTGCCCTTTTCAAGAAAAATATTGCGTTATATTTCTTTTATTGAAAATATATATAAATAAGGAAATAAATAAATAAAAGTACTATATAAAAATAATTTTGTAACAGAAAATTTCAACGATATTAATATATATAAAAGCATGGCATATAACTTGTAAAAATATTGGTTTACGGCGAGTCAGTATCGAAAACTATATTTTAATATCGGTTTTGTTCTTTAACAGGCTTTTTATATTCTAAACCAATTTAATCAGTTAATTTTATAAAATAAAACTGTATAAATAATATATATATATATATATATATATATATATATATATATATATATATATATATATATATATATATATATATATATATATATATATATACATGTATATTTGTATTTTTTTTTTAAATATTTGTCATGTGACAATATATCGTAGTAAAATTAACACTAACATGCAACATTATTGACAGAATATATGATAATTGCAAAAATTATATAATACATTTATCATAATTATACCATATAAAAAAGGTAGATAATTAAACACAAAATGGTGATTAAAATCAATCATTAACAAATATAATAAATACATTTAGATGTTTCGATTTTAAAGAAAAGATAAAATATTTTTGATTACATAAAAGTATTATTGATATTTTACAGATTATAATCTAGATTTGTGTATGATTAAATTGTTAACTATTACGATAAGTTATTTCATTTTATTTGTCAAAATTTTTGAATTTTCTTTAAACACGTGTTTCGATAATTTTATTCAAAGAAATTTATACAGAATTAAAATTTAGTAAAATAAAGTATAGTTACAAATAATAGATCATTTCATTTAGCAATATTTAAATACTTGTAATAATAAATTAAAATTTTGTATTTTTGACCATACAAATTTTTACATTAGAAATACTAAAATTATAAAAATAACAAAATTACTAATTTATTAATTATGGAATTATTTGAAGATAAACTATGCAAATATTATTTTATCAACAATTTTTCAAACATACTTTAATGTAATATTTATAAACAAATGCATATAAAAATATTACAATATTTATTTTAAAATAATCACAAAAATATTTTAGGAAATTTACAGTTTTATGATAGTAACATTTTTATATATTTAGTGATCTATTTATTTTTTAAATATTCTATTTTGGAAAAAAAAATACAAACAAAAACTATATAAAAGAAATAATGAAAGCATTAAATGAATGTAGCAAACACGTTATTATTTAATAAAATTGACTTTAAAAATTAGGTTCTAAAATACTTTCTACTTTTTTACATAATGTAGTTCAATGCCATTTTCAATCTAAACAAGTTTTTTTTTCACTAACACGATAGTAAAATATAGTAATTATTTTTTTTTACTTAAAATTTTCATTATTATTTAAAATTTTTACGGCATTCTATTACCTGAAGTAGGTTTTATCATATTTATTTTTCAAAAAATCCTTATCATTTTTCCTTAACCGATATAATTCATTTCTCGGTATATCATACGATATTGTATGTTCTTTGAAATTTACTTTTTGCATAAGCTAATTTTGAAAAATATAATCATTTGTTTATATTATATATAATAAAACAAGGTTCAATGTCAAATTTTTGTTTCAAGGTAAATTTAAATCACTAGCTACAATGCTATAAATTATAATGAGAGTTCACAAAAAAATAGGTTCTTCTAAATTTCAATTTTATTCATATTTTCAAAGAAATCGTTGCTAAACACGATTTTTGTTTTAAGAACATTTAAATATATTTTAGAAATTATAAATTGTAATGTAATAGAAAATAAAAATACAATAAACTATTTTAAATAGAAATAATTGCGCTTGTTACATGGTTTTCAAGATTAATAAAGTTGATAATTTTATTTTGTACTGCAGGTTAAATAATATATGCGTTTGTTTGATATGTAATTCTAATTTTACTAGTAGCATATACATATATTTACTTTGAAAGTCAGCAAAACTCGAGTTCACAATCTCTAGTATGCCAAACAAACAAGCTACCTCTTGACTACACTTGCATATATATTTTTCAACTTTTATTTTTATTATTTTATAGGTCATAAATAGTAGAGACTTGTGAGTTTATATAACGGGAAGATAAACCACTAACATTTTTGGAAAATTTATAAAAATATATCGACATTTCATATAAATTTTGATACTTTTGATATAAAATATGCAATATTTCAATTAAAACACAATTAATTAATATATGTATTTGGACTAAAATTTCAACATACATTTTTGTACAATCATTCTAATTTCTAATATTGCTGTATACAAAATACAGACTTTTTTTACGCACTAGCACAATACACAAAACTTATTTAATTTGGTGTCTAGCGATAAAAATGTAATTACTAAAAATAATATACCAAACATATAATTTTTATCTAAGTTAGAACAAAAACAACTAAATGTATGTAAAAATAATAATAGACACTTACAGATATGATGAAAAAGTCTTGATGTAGTACACTAACAATTCCAAAATTTGTATATTTAAATAATCTATCCATAATCCACATTATATTTGGTAGAACGATCGGTTTCGTATTGAATGATGCCATCAACAACGGGACATCGGCTGTTGATTGATGATTTGCAATCACTAAAGTTCTTTCTTTCATGCATTTTCTGATATCGTCACCCAATTCAACAACTAAAAATAAACGAAACAGATTTCAACCATATAATAATCATGAAGACCGAACGATAAAAATCGTACGATATTTATGTTTCTTTGTCTTCTATTTTAAATTTCCGAAATCAGTTAAATATTTTTAATTTTAAAAAAATTTAAATTAAAATAGTAACATAGTTAAAAAAATCTTTCAGAACTCACTATATTAAAATAAAAAAGCTTTATATTAAAGTTCTGTTTAATTTTATATTATAATTCAACGTTTCGATATAGTAAAATATACTCAGGAAAAATATACCGTGTTTTGACTTGGACCGTCGTACATAGGGATTTAGCACGTAAAATCAGACATGTGCGATTTCCTGCTTCCCAAATTATTTTACAAAAAAAAACCTTATGATAAATGTTTTAGGGCATACTTTTCTGCATGTAAATCAATTACTAAAATTTTTTTTGGAACCTTCCTAACGTCAAGAATTAGGTCTAAAGTTGTTAAAAAATTGACTGGAAAATGGCAGTAGCCGTGAAATAGCATATAGCATTTGTTTTATTTTTGTTCCAATTTCACGGCTAATGTCATTTTCAGTCAATTTCTTGACAACTTTAGGACTAATTCCTGACGTTGGGATGGTTCCAAAAACAATTTTGTTGATTGATTTACATGTAAAAAAGTGTTTCCTAAAACATTTATCCCAAAGTTTTTTTTTGTAAAATAATTTGGGAAGCAGGAAATCGCACATGTCTGATTTTACATGCTAAATCCCTATGTACGACGATCCAAGTCAACACACGGTATACAAATGACATAAATAATAAACAAGCAAAACATAGAAACAAGTTACTAGGTGATAAAATACAAGTAATATTTTTATATAATGTAGTATATCGAAACGTTGAATTTTAATATAAAATTAAACAGAACAACTACCTAAAGCTTTTTTATTTTAACAAAAGTATATAATTGTGAGCTCCATAAACATTAATATAATAAATAGTATACATCTTATATATTATAATAACATTCCCAAGGTTGCAAACCACTAAAAAATCTAACTGGTTTGGTTTTCATTTCGGTTAAACTAAAAAAATTGGAGCAATTTGTAAACCAATTTATAAATCCGGTTTTATTCATTCATTCATTGATTGGCAATAAAATATTTTTCAAAGAAACATATTTTTGATATTTCTAATGAAAACAAACTAATTTCAAAAATCAGCTGTTTGTAAAATAAATTTCGTCAAACTTATTCCAGTTCAAAAGTCATTCATTTATATTTAGACAGTATTATTTATCATAAAAAAATTCAATCGAAATTTGTTTAACTCGGACTCGCAAAAAAAGGCATATACAAATATAAGTAATAGTTATTTATAGATAATTTAAAAGAAATATGACAAACAAAAGCTGAACAAGAAACAATTTTGTCTACAAAGAAAAGATGACTTTCAAGTCGCATTATTTTTTATTGTCATTTATTTCCAAATTTAGACCATTGCAGCCTTGATTTTATTGATGAATAATTAATGTAATATAATTAAAAACTAATTAATTATTACTTTTATATATTGCATGTAGATTTTTCTAAAACAAAATATAACTTTTACAATAAAATATTAATAAAAAAGATCGTTTTTGCAAGATTATATAAATAGAATTAATAAAAATAAGCGAGTGAAAATAATGAATAATAATCATTATGTAAATAACCGCAATTTTCTAAGAAATTAATAGAAAAAATGAAAATATGAAATCATTTTTACAAAGCAATAATATATTTATTTATTGATAATTAAAATATTTTAACGTGTCAAATTATCAATTTAAAACAATTCCAAATAAACTAAGCAAACAAACTGACAATTGACAAAGTTAAGAAAATGTCACTTACTGTCATATCCAGCTGTCCAAGACCACATGGACACCATAGCCAGTAACCAATGGAAAAAATATCCTTCTATTCTCCAGTAAACGTCTGGGTGTAATTTTCGTAATGGAAATAACAAAACCATCCATACCGCATATGTTGGAATGCAGTAAGCATTGTTGAGTAACACAAAACCGAGTCGAAGTGCCCCTTTTGACACTATCATACACGATCTAAAATATTTCAAACGCGAAATAGAAAACCTCGAACTTTGATACAAAACACAAATATTATGTAATAAAAATGACAATTTTACACACGCTAAATTTTTGAAACAAATTAAGGTTACATCAATTCAGCGTTAAAAATATGTAAATTGGATTATTACACACGTTCACAATAATCGTATTAACATAAATACTTACTCCAGAAACGACATATTGTTGAAAGATATCATTTAGAAGCTTGGTCACTATTTTAATTATTAATAAAGATTTATGTACAATAATACACTGCATTAACGTTATCCGGTCTTTTATTGTGATTCAATAAGTCTTATTGACAAACTAACTTTTGAAATTATGGTATATTTCGAGTGTTTATTTATTTATGTATTGCAAACTATTTAAACTGTACAATTCCGAATAAATACGAATAATTTAATTAAGTGCAAAAACTCAATCTAAATTTAATTTTAGTTGCATTAGTATGTTGTATTCGGATCTTCATTATCGTAATTTATTAATACTACACACAATTTTAAAAAAATGTAAGTTAATAACAAATATTATTTTATTAAACACTTCTACCGCACATACTAAACTACACAATCTGCCATCCCATTTAATAATTATGTAAATACTCAAAAAGTGACAGCAATTTTATTCATCTTTATATGGTAGCAATGCAATACCAACTGAAGAATAAAAAAATTCTCTATCCATAACTTTCCTCTATATATATAGTTATACATTTTATACAATAAAATTTGTATTTGTTACATAATATTATGATTTAATTTATATATGAGAATAACTATTTAAATATAACATTACTTTTAAATTATATATATTTAATTAAAATTTATGTACATTTATGTACCAATCGTACCAACCAACAACATTTCCAGGACTATTTAGTATCTGTCAAATACATGTGTTTCAAGTGCGTTGTTTTTAAAGTTTTTGAACATACGTAAATAATATTTAACAATGTGGAATAAAAAAGATCTAGCACCACCACCAATTAATTCATACAAAGCAAAAACTCTAGCAATCGGTATAAGGTAATTAAAATGATATGTAAACATAACCTATAATTATATTAACTAATTTTAGATTTACGAGCAATCCGTACACTACTTGACAATGGCATAAAAGAATTTTCCGAACGAAATGTATTACTCACAGAATCAAAATTACTATCTAGATGTATTTATCGTAACAAATTACAGTTTCGAAATGACAAGGGTTTTAAGTTTACGGAGAAAACCAATAAAATTTTGAAGCAATTAATAAATTTTGATATCGTCAAGGATTTGCAATTTTTTTTATCTTCTGTCCCAAAAAAATACGAAAAAGACACTTATTTTCCAACAAAACAAATGCTCGAATTTGTTTTAGTTCGATTACAAGGTTTCGCGCAACTTTTACGACATTTGGGCGAGTCTGCGATTAATACGGGTCGTTATATGTATTTTCGATTAAAATTAGGACACATTTGGATGATTGGAATGATTACGTTCGCAATTGCTGGACGTATTTTTACGGTTGCCAGACATCTAACCTCAAAATGTTGTATATTATACAATGATTTGCTTCCGTTACATGATAAATTGGAAATAACCGGCGGTAAATGGTTACAAGATGGTTATGTTTTCCCTCTGGATTTGTTAGAATGGTTAGATATTGATTGGTTGAAAGATAAACCAGATGTATTCGCTCAAGTACAAATTGATCTTCCGATTTTCAACTTATTAGATGATTCGGACGATGAAGACGTTCAGTTTTGTTATCAGTATAATTTAAATGATTGCATTGAGATTAAAGACGATTCGATTTTGAATAATGACGATGATGTACAACTTGTTGAAATTACAAGAAAAAATCTTATGCAAGGTACATTAACAAATATATATATAAATATATATATATATATATATATATATAAATATATATATATATATAAATATATATATATATATATATATATATATATATAAATATATATATATATATATATATATATATATATATATATATATATATTATAAAAATTTATATGTTATAATAGTAAATAAAAACTTTCTACAATTAGATGATAGTGATATTGAAGAAATAGAATTGGAAAATATGAAAGATAATAGCAATATTGAAGAAGTAGACATGAAAAACTTTAAAATAAGAAAAAATTTGTCAAAACCACTTCAAAGGAAAAATTCGATAGAAGATAGTTATTTAATGATTGATGATTCTGATATAAATGATGATTCTTCAGGTGCGTAAAAAATAATCGATATGAATAAATATTTTTTGTAATTATATTTATATTATTTTTAGTACAAATAGTTGATGAAGATGTTGGGGAAGCAATTTCTCGCGATATTATTAATTTATCTGATTCAGGTAAATATATATTATTTAAAACCCATCTATTTTATTTTCCGTTTTCAATTTTTAGTACAAATAAAAAGTATTTGTAATTAAATTATATGCGTGCATTTTACAAATACTTGATTTATTAAATTAAATATTGCTCTTTATTTATAACCACTAAGTTGATAACTATAATTTTTAAATAAAGCGTGATTGATATATTCAAATGATAATAAATAATGCAATAAAAACATTAGACAGTTATTATAGATTATAAAAAATTTATAAATTTGATTTAATGTTATGTATTTTTAAAAGTTATATTTTATATATCTTTGTAGAAATAATGGAAATTAATGAAGAAAATACTCTTATTAATGAAAATGATTTTGAAGAATCAGATACTCTTATTAATGAAAATGATTTTGAAGAATCAGTTTCTGGAGATAATAATGTCATTTCTATTAAAGAAGCGAATACAGTTACTAATGAAAATGATTTTGGTGAACCAATTCTTCGAAACAGTGGTATTATTTCTATACTATACTACCTTTTTTTTTGAAACAGTAATTTAATTTATTTATTATTGCAGTTTCTAATAACGCGTTTAAAAAGAAAAAGAAAAAAAATAAAAAGAAAAAATCCGAAATTTCTAATATTAACGCTGAAATAAAACGAAAAGAAAATTCAAATATTTCTGCTACGAGCAGCCTTAATCAAAGTGCAAATATAAGTAAAACTACTCCATCAAAAAATAAGAAAAAGAATAAAAAATTAAAATCAAATATTAAAATTGAAAATCTAGTAAAACAAAAACCAAATATTTCTGCTGCAATTAATTTTCATCAAGAATCTACTACAAGTAAAATAAATTCATCAAAAAATCAGAAAAAGAACAAAAAAAATAAAAACTTAAATGCAATTATTAAAGAAAAACCAAATATTTCGACTACTAGTAGCTTAAATAGAACGAGAAATAATGCGATTAAATCTAAGAAAAATAAAAAAAATAAAAATAAAACAGCGATAATCAATCAAAGTTCCGAAATTTTAATGAAACAGCAAACAATTATAGACGAATTAAAAGATGAACTGAAAAATGTAAATAAATGGAAGATAAAACCAAAATTCAAATTTTGAATATTGGTTAATAAAATATGTATATAAATTGCTTATTATTTTTTTATTTTGTCAATTCTAGTTTAACAATGTTTAAAAAATAAATAATTTATTTGTTATTTGTCTTGTTTTATTTATTATCTTGCAAAGATTAATAAACGTTTGATACAATTTGTAGCATAAAAAAATTAAAGAAATATGATTGCTGTGGGAATATAATTTTTGTGGTGTTACTAAAAGGGATTAGGTACGACATGAATTGGTGTACGAAGAGTGTGAACTTTGAATAAATATTGTTACAAAAGTCGGTGTAAATCAATTAGGATGGTTCAGCCATCTTCAATGCATATTTAGTGAACGTTTGATTAAATGAATATATCTAGGTGGTTTTGAAGGTGTACGTTTCTGTGAATATCCGATGAAGATTTTTTTGTTTTTGTGAATGTTACCAAGTATTAAGAATAAAAAAGCATGTATGAGAAGTATTTTTGAACAAGATGAAGCGAATTGATTGGATTGGAATGTTTGACGGAAACTAATTCAAAATAAAAAAAGCTTTAGGCTTAAGTTCTGTAGAATTTTTAAAAAAAAATCAATGATTCGATACACTCTACGTAGAGTAAATCGAATCGTCGATTTTAAATAAAAATTTATACGGAACTTAATCCTAAAGCTTTTTTTATTTTAATATAAAGAGTTCCAAAAGATTTTTTACGATGTTGGAAATTAACATTTCTTTGAATGAAAAGATTTTATGCCAAACCCTTATGGGTAGATAAAGTTCTTTTTCTACGATTAATTTATGAAAAATAATGAGAATCTAAACTTTGACAATTTTTGGATTTCTTTTTTATTGGTAACTATTGTATATGTTACGGATAATATCATAAATTAGTTACCATAATATGATAATTAAAATACATGTAAAAATAAACTTTGGTCAGACTTATTGGGGACAGATTGGGGGTAAAAATGTTAATTTTAATTATTTCATGTATATCAACGGTGAACAACCTCCGGTCAATGAATAATTTTTATCCGTTACGAAAGGATTGAATTTTAATACATGATGTTTTTTTTATTAATATACAATAGTGTAATAGATAAGAAAATTATTGTCAGTTATAATTTACTAAAATATATTCTTAGCCTGCGTATAAAACAGGGTTAAATTCGGCTCGATAGTTACAAAAGATTGCCTGCTAACTCCTGATACTGAAATAATGATTAAATCATGATTAATAATTCTAATCCTATCGTCATCATACATTTTTCATTCCCACGACCTGTGATTTTTCTTTTCCATACTTTTTTACATATATTTGTATATGCTAAAAAATATGAAGAAAATTCATATGAGGTGGGTATGTAAATGTTAAAAAAAATATTTATAATTTTTAAATTCTGAAATTTCTATAACATAAATTTTAATTTGTGTTTCAAAGTAACATTTTTTTTTTAATTATTTTGTTTATTTTCAAATATATGTAGTTCTATATTTTAAATATTATTAACCGTTAAGCGACTATATTTTGTTTCTAAACCTTTAATATTTTGTTTCTTAGTGGATGCTTAGTGGCTAGATGCAAAAATGGCGGAAAAATCAGGTATAGTTGTCAATGTTTTTAAATATAAATATTTACTAACTGCTAAAGTAATTTGTTTGATATATTTTATAATTATTATTATAGAAAATAAAAACTATCAGCAGATTTACGATAGTGATATTGTGAATAAAACAGGAAACAAATCACCAACTGGAATGGAAGATTCTGATGATGATGGTAGCTATACAATAAATAATAATGAAAAATATTTAACTGATTAATTTTATGATATTTTTTTTAGTAAAAATAATTGAAGAAATAGGTAATATTATTATATTGTCTGATTCAGGTAAATATTTACAATTTACGTAATGCTCTAATTGACTAGGTCGTTTAAAATATTTATTAATATTATAAATATTATTACATCATGTATCTTATTATAAGCCCATTTTTTATTCTTAGAACTTTAAATTACATTTTAAATATTTGTTATAAATCACAAAATTTGAGTGCGGAAATGATATTTACAATATTAAAACTGATTTTGAAAATTTGTTTTCAATTTGTTGAATGTTGAAAAACTCCTGTCATATTTTTCCATGTTTATAGCACTACTAACACATACTGTTATTTTTATTTTTTTACGTTCAAAACAACGAAAAATTCTTCACATGTCTTAAATGTTTCTAACCTAACATGCACTGAGTGCCACTATACCTATGTTTTCAAAATAAATAAGTTTTTTATTTATTTATCTCATTGTTAAAATTTTTATTGTGTTATATATACAGTGCGATATTTTTATCTCTGAACATATGAACTGAACTACATACAAATTCCCTATGTTCAATTTTTAAAAAAACATATCAGACGCATAGAGACATCCCTGACAGTTATGCAACCAATCATACGTAATATAATGTTTATTTGAATAAAAAATAAAATATTTAACAGAATATGGTCATTTATTGTAAATTGCTGAACACTTAAATTTATAAATAATAATAATAATAAATAATACTATACATTTTTAAACAGATTTCTTGAAATAATGCGAATAGTTTAATGCTTTCTAAATATTTTGTTGAAAGTAATTCATTTTTTTTCAAATAACTGTCACATTATGTAAGATTGGTTGCATAACTATCAGGGATGTCTCTATGCGTCTGATTTGTTTTTTTTTAAATTGAACATAGGAAATTTACATGTAATTCAGTTCATATGTTCAGAGATAAAAATATCGCACTGTTATATATATATATATATTTACTAACTGCTATAGTAATTTATTTGATATATTTTATAATTATTATTATAGAAAATAAAAACTATCAGCAGATGTACGATAGTGATATTGTGAATAAAACAGGAAACAAATCACCAACTGGAATGGAAGATTCTGATGATGATGGTAGCTATACAATAAATACTAATGAAAAATATTTAACTGATTAATTTTATGATATTTTTTTTAGTAAAAATAATTGAAGAAATAGCTAATATTATTATATTGTCTGATTCGGGTAAATATTTACAATTTACGTAATGCTCTAATTGACTAGGTCGTTTAAAATATCTATTAATATTATAAATATTATTACATCATGTATCTTATTATAAGCCCATTTTTTATTCTTAGAACTTTAAATTACATTTTAAATATTTGTTACAAATATTTTGTTTACAATATTAAAACTGATTTTGAAAATTTGTTTTCAACTTGTTGAATGTTGAAAAACTCCTGTCATATTTTTCCATGTTTATAGCACTACTAACACATACTACTACTAACACATACACACACATATATATATATATATATATATATATATATATATATATACATATATACGGGTGATGTAACTAAATGTAACGCATTTAATATTTATTAAGAAGCTATCGGAACCAATTCGTTTTTTCCTCAAGTCACTGCAAAATTTTATTGCTAAAAAGAATTAAGTAATACATAATTATAATAATACAAACTGTTATACAATCCTATATTATTTAATATGAAACATATTATTTTTTTCTTAAAGAATTCTGCCGATTAATAATTAGAATAGAATTTTGAACATATCTTATATTTCGCTTTGGAATTACATAAATTAGTAATACATATATTAAAAAATAAGGTTTTACACGTTTTTTATATATTATTTTGTAGACAGTGTAGAAATGAAAGAAGTGAAAACATTTAAAAATGATTTTGGAGATTCGATTTCTCCAAATATAGATGTTAATAAAGAAAAAATTACGATTATTAATGATGGCGATGGTGAACCAACTTCTCAGAACAACGATGCTATGTCTACAGTAATTTCAAGTAAGTATTTATTGAATAGTTATTTAAATTAGTACAGTATTTATCCGAATATAACGCGATATTTTTTGACTAATTGTTTTCCGTTAAAAAATTGACTCGCACTAAATTCGAGGTTTTATATAATGGAATGGAACAACTCTTGAGTTTTATTTTCTTTGAATTCTTTTGTGAAAAATGAATGAATTGCGTTAAATTCGGATTATTTTATGAAAAATTTCGGTGTCGCTTTAAATTCGGGATCGCGTTATTTCAGACAAATATCGGTAATTTAATTTATTTTACAGTTTCGAAACCTAAAAGAAAAAGAAAAAAAAATAGAAATAGAAGAGAGAAAAAATCTAAAAGATTTGCTATTTACAATGAAATGTCAATAAGACAAGAAGAAAGATCAAATAGTTTTGCTTCAACCAGTTTTAATCAAATAAGACAAGAAGAAAGTCGATTTGTGTCTGCTACAAATAGTTTTAATCAAGGAAGATATGCTACATCGAGTTATAATCAAATAAGACGAGAATATACGTTTGCTACAAACCGTTTTAATCAAAGAAGATATGAAGACTGCCCATATGATATGTTTGCTACAAACAATTTTAACCAAAGAAGATATGAAGAATGGCCATATAATATGTTTGCTACAAACAGTTTTAATCAAATGAGGCAAGCAGAAAGGCCATATATCACTTTTAATCAAATAAGACATGATAGACCAAATCCTTTTCCTCCAATCAGTTTTCATCAAAATACGTACACAAGTTTTATGGATTATACCGAAATTAATGATGAAAATAAAATAATGACACAAGAACCAAAGAGTTCTACTATAACCAGTATTGCTGAAAGTGCAAATACAATTACTCCATTGCAAAATTTTGATTCTTCTGCTATTAAAGTAGAAAATATAACAAAACAAGAACGAAATATTTCTTTTAAAACTGATTTTCATCACGAAGCAAGTACAAGTACTAATATAACGTCATCAACAAATCAAGTAATGGACCAAATAAATAAAAACTTAATTGAAATAAAAATACAAGCACCAGATATTTCAGAAACAACTAATTTCTATCAGGAAGCAAGTACAAGTAATATAACTCTATCAAAAAACCGGAAAGAAAATCAAATGAATTCAACAATAAAAGAAGAAACATATACTTCATTTGCAACTGATTTTCGTCAAGGAGCAATCATAAAACAAGAACCACATATGTCGGCTACAACTGATTTTTATCGGGCAGCAAGTACAAGTAATAATACTCTATTGAAATATCAGAAAGAGAACAAAATAAATCAAAACTTAAACGCAATAATAAAACAAGAATCAAATA
The DNA here is from genome assembly GCA_963966155.1 of Clivina fossor. NCBI lineage: Eukaryota > Metazoa > Arthropoda > Insecta > Coleoptera > Carabidae > Clivina > Clivina fossor. The sequence goes on along the minus strand of OZ014562.1, from coordinate 13,915,458 downwards.
TTTCGACTAGTAGCTTAAATATAACTAGTAATAATGTGACACAATCTAAAGAGAAGAAAGAAAATAAAATTACACTAGAAATACTGAAAGAAAGTGACAAAACTTTAAAGAAACAGAAAATGATTATAGAGGAATTAGAAAAAGAAATGATAAATATGGATTAAAGGAAGGTAGAATTAGAACGATTTTGAAAATCAATTATTTTGAATATTGTATAATAAAATACATAGTTAATAATTTCTTACTTTGTAAAATTGAGGATAATTTTTGTTTGTTTTTTTTTCTCTTGGAAACATATTTCTTGTTCTTATCTATTCTAGTTTAAAAATATGTAAAACAGAAATTGTTCACAATTATCTTATCTTATTATCTTATTTTGCAAAAATGATAATATGTGTTTACTTTTGTTTGTTATATTCTGTTTATTATACAGATCAGTTCTAGTTTAAAAAATGTAAAATATAGAAATTGTTCATTTTATGTTATTATCCGTTTATTGTAAAGATCGATTCTAGTTTTTTTTCCATGTTTTTTAAATTGAAGATAAAATTTGTTTGTTATTTAAAAAACATTTTATTTTCTGTTTATTGTACTAATCAATTTTAGTTTAAAAATGTATAATATAGAAATTATTGATTATTTTTCTTTTTTGTAAAATTGAAAATAGAATTTGTTTTTCTTTATAAAAACATTTTATGTTATCTATTTATTAAAAAAAAATATATTCTAGTTTAAAAATGTAAAACATTAAATAATTTTTCTGTTATCTCTTGTTTCTTGCAAAGATTAATAAACTTTTATTATAATTTGCAGTATTTGTTAGGTTTATTTATTAATCCCTGAGTCGTTTGGTGTAAATGTGATGTAAGTCAATTTTTTTGCCAATTTAGTTTAATACCATATATCGAAAGCTTTTAACACCATTCTGCTTTGTGCAGAAATAGTGTATATAAAACTGCATTAATTTCTCGCTAAATAGCGGAACAATCATAAATTGTTCACTTGAATTACATAGCTGTCCACAGCTGTCTAAATTATGGAATTTTGATATGGGGTTCTTCTGCAAGTACAGAAAAATTATTAATCGTACAAAAAAGAGCAATACGAATATTATATTCCTTGGATTGGAATGAAAGCTGCAAGAAATATTTCAAGAGAGAGAAAATATTAACTGTTACAAGCATATTTTATACATGAATGTATCAAATATATTCACTCAAATAAGACACTTTGCTTGAAAAATTCTGATAAACACAATTATAGCACGAGAAGAAAATCTGAATTATCGATACCACTTTGCAAAACAAACAAGTGTCAAAATTCAGTGTTGTAGTGGGGACCGAAACTGTACAACGTTCTTCCTAATAACATTAAACTCTTGAACAGTAAAAAATTCAATAGGCGCACTAAAGATATACTTCTACAAAAGACTATTTATTTTTTTGAAGATTATTTTAATTTTATAACTTGATTTTGTAATGTATAATGTATTTGTAATGTATAATTGAAATGTGTGAATGATTTTTCATGTAAATGATTAATAAACATTATTATTATTATTATTATTATATTTTAAGTGTCAATATGCGGTAATCAATTGTTTTGACTTTCACCATTTTTGCATTAAATAGCTCACATATTCCAGGAGTGGGAAACTGTTTATTCTGCTTCGCACGAGTTGCATATTATCAATAATTTGCATATAAGTTGACTAGATTATTAACTGTCTTTGAAGCGTTTTATTATTTACTGAAGAAATTATTTCTATTTTTCAATTAGTATAAAAAATGTGAGTGGTTGAAACATAATAGGATTGTAGCAAATTTTTTAATCAAATATATACATTAAAATAACCGTGTAAATACATGTTTCAAAGTAAAATTATTTATAATAAATTTTAAAGTTGAATGTCAAATTTGAATTTGCTCATCGTGACATAAGTATAGTGTATGTGCAGTAAGCATTCGGCGCTTCTTGCGGTAAAAACAACTATGCGAGAAGCAATCCCAAAATATTCATGGTACAACTGTCGTGACAAATCAGTAATTTTCAATCATAAATGGATTTTTTCCATAATTTAAGTAAATTAATGCAAACATTTTTACCTTTATATTATTATCTTGTTGTCTACATCAAAATTAATTATCGTTTGTATATCAACTACCAATTTCTATGTTTGATATTATAGCATCACAATCAATTCAGATCAAATAAGATGTCTATTTCAGTACATAGTACATTTACGTAATTGAATCAAAATAGCTATATTTACATATAAGCATATGTAATCTAAATGTTGTCTCTTGTATGTTTACTAACTAAAACATAAAACATTTACTATACCTCGGAGTATTTATTCTAATAAATATTACCAAGTATAGTTATTGCAACACATTTTTAAACAGGTAAGTGAATCTTTATGTTCCGCTACAAAAGCAAACAGTGAATATGTTAGTTTCCGTTATGAAAGCATACTTTCGGCATTAGTAATAATATCAGCTATTCGTCTAGTTTACTTGATATTCATTTTAAAGATTACAAGCATGGATAAAAGAAATGTTTATTTTATTGATATTTAGGACCTTTAAATTCAAGATCATATAACTATTTTTTAACAGCGGTTCTTAATTTGTGGTCTACGAAATTCTTGGGAGGGGTCGATTTAAAAAAAATGTTATAAACTGTTGCAGTTAAAATAGAAAAAGAATTTGAAGATCATTTATGAGAAACTTTAAATATTCTATGCAGTTTGGGGTTTTAAATTTTGAGTTAAGTCTTAGTGGACCGTAACAACGAAAGATATTTATATTATTCAGTTTATATCTGTAAGATCTATAATGTTACAGAATATATTGTTTTTTTTTTTCTAGAAAATAGTATGTTTCTAGTGATAGAAAAAGACAAAATATATTATAACGCTACATGTCTTACAGATGTGAACCGAATAGACACATTAAATGGGTTTATTATAAGAACCGATTTAGAATATTATAATATGTAAAGATACAAAAAAACGTCAATATAAACATCCCTTTTTTGGTTATCAAATGTTTTAAAAAACTGGGTAATGTCACTAAGCAGAAAGATTCAGGAAGGAATTCCGAATATTATATTGAATTTGTATATACCGGGTACCTATCGTCATAATAAACGGATTCTTGCTTAAAATTGTTTAATTATAAAGCAAACTATACTGACAGTATTACTGATTAAAAATACTGATAGCAATATTGATCGTGTAGGGTATGCTTAAGAGTGTCATTAGGGGGGAAATCTTTAAAAAAATCAAAAAAGAATTAATGCAGAATTTATCAATAGGCTAAGTTGCTCAGAAACTATAACATTTTAGGATCATCAAAATTAGTTTTTTCTAATAATTAAAAAAAAATTATAAATTTTAAGTTTGTTTTATATATTTTATCTTTAATGGTTAGTAACATTACAAGCAGGAGGAAATATTCGGAATTAAACTTAATGAAAATTAATTGTAAAATCTGTGTAATAACAATTATAAAAAAATTATTTAAATAATTAATTGCTTTGTTCTTGAATACTTTTTTGGTTACATATTTATCACAAAAATTAGTAGTGTAGATATTGATTTTCTGTAATTTACAGCATATTTTGGTCAACCTAGGTACCTATTTCAGTTGTCAGAAATGGCGAAATACATTGCTACAGTTCTGCTAATACAAATTATTTTAGCCGAATTTGCCAGTATGATACAATGATACGTTGACTTGAAACAAGAGATTATTATTTAAAATTAATGGATAGCAGGCTTGGGAGATAGGATTTTGTTTTACAAATCACAAATGGTTGATGATAAGCAGGATTTAAAAGTTTGTGAGAGATAAAAAGAATTTGTTTATTTGATAAATCGGTGCTGTTTCCCAGTGTTCACTTCAACGTGAAATAATGTTAATTTATTTAAGTTTATCCGTTCAATTTGATGGTTAAAATAAACATTAATAAAAAATTAAATAACAATTTAAAAGCGACACTATGTACGAAATTAAATACTGTACAATTTAATTACATAAAAAATAGTTTTTAGTCTGAATCGAGTCTTTGGTAAAAAAAATTAATATTTTAATGAATGCAAACGATCTAATATTCGTTTATAAACGGGTAACAATATTTTAATTAAAATTGAAAATCGTCGCTTACTCTAATCTTCTATATAGTATATAAGCTAGAGGTTCAGTTTTAATCAGAAATTTGTGATGGAAAATTTTACAGCTGCTGATGCGATCTTAATATCCGCCTCCATTAGGCTTCGATTGTTCTCGCATACTTTCAGGTCACTAGATTGCAAATGAGATAATAATAACCTTCAATTAATTTAAAGCGCGCGTTGCCTTTAGTATAATCTTGATGATAAGTCAATCGTGCCCAGTTTCCTTTTCAACAAGAAACTTTCGTAACGATTATATTCTAACTAGTTTCTAATGACATAATTACTGATTGTTTTCTAAGGAAATTGTCAGATTGACTATTTAATTTCTTTAATCAGTTTTTATATTATTATTTATGATATTTGTTTTTAAATTATTTTATTGGATACAGGCTAGCAGAATTAGCACAATTTTTATTCGTTTAGTCATATATTCAGCAGTCACTTCTAACGCTACAATTATTTATCCCAAAATATTGAGCCAACATTCATTATTTTAAACTATTAATTATTCGATTCATGTAAGATAAAGTGGAAATCTGGTTAGTATTTGCTTTTTTTTTGCTTCTCCAAGATAAAATCCTTGCCCCCCCCCAAGACAAAATCTTGGCTGCGCCACTGATTTGATATAATTTTTTGTTTATTACAAATATAGATATTTTGAGTTTTTTTTTATATACCAGACAATAAAAATATATTAATAATTCGATTTGGTATTAAACATGAAAGTTTTAAATATATCATTTATTCAAAAGAAGGGTATTTTTAATATCTAGAATTATATTTTAATATCTGTTTTCGTTCATTAATCGGTTTTTCATATTTTGAACCGGTTTATACCGGTTATATTTTCGGTTTTGTATAAATAACGTATATATTTTGTCAAATTAATTTTTTTAAAAATAGTTTTATATTTTGATTTTGTTCCTAGAAAAACTGGTATAATTTTTTTTTTCGGATAAGGTTTTTGAAGATTTTAAAATATTTGGTAAGGCTACGGTTAACGTTCGCAAAATATTTATAAAAGTATCATTTAACCGGTTTTTTTAATCGGTTTTATGCCTCGCTTGAAAAAAGTCATAGTTTGTTATATTTTCCACAGTTATATTGGAGAAATAACTGACTAACTGTTCTTCAAAATCGTATTTAAATGATTTTTGAGTTTTTATAATTTCTCGTTTCTCAGCCACACCTTGTATATGACACAAAATTAATATCTAAATAGTTCGTTCACGCGCAATTAGTCAAATACACCCTCAAAACACCAAAATAAATATTCCCTCGCGATGATATTCTAACCCAGTCGAGCCGACAAAGTCCAAAAGACCTGGAAACCATCTACATGACAAGTAAATGGACTTTGTGACCACACACACAGCTGGTGTGCGTGCGAGTGTATCGTCGCCGTGGATACGAGTGTAGAGTGTAGGGAATGTACGTAAACTAATTCTCCGGAGATAAGTTGCTTTACACATTATAATTACGTTAAAGTAATGTTACTTACTCGTCGCTGGTTCGGGGCTCTCGGCTCGCTTTTGCTATTAACGCGTCATCTGCCGTTGCCTGCCTGCGATGTTAAAGTAAGTGGTCTTTGGTGGAACGAAGTCAGGACGAGAGATGTGTTAGTGGAAATTGACAGAAGCGCGCACACTTTACCGAGGGTACACAAATATTGATGGGAAAGTTAAAGTGGCAATGTTATATGATTTTATTAAAAAAAAATTAAAATGTTGTATGTGTTGTTAGTTACGATATTTTGGCTATATTGAGTGAATGTCTAACGAACGTTTGGTTAAAAGAATATGTGTACTTGATATTGAAGTTGAATAAATTTTTGAGAAGGGTGATTTGATGACTGAATGTTAGTAGTGTATGGTTAGAGCAGATAGATGAATTTGTGTATTTGGGATATTTATTGTCTAAGGAGAGTAAATGCTGGTTGTAATGTTTTGGGTGCTTTAAGTACTTTGAATATTTTCTAAAAACGTAAATGTTTGCGAAGAAACTTATTTGAATGATGTATACAATGCTGTTTTGGTGCTTACGTTGATATATAATAGTGAATAGTGAGAAGCATAATAGCATAGAAGTATCTTGAGCAAATATCTAATTTAACAATTGGTTAAAAGAATTTATCTACGCGGACGTTTAATGAGTAGAGTAGTATGATTTTAGAGTGTTTTGTTTTAGCAAATGTTTCCAAGTAGTAGGAATAGAAGAATGCCGATGAAGCAAAAGTTGTTTTTCTAGATAGAAATGTTTGACGAAAACTAATTTCTGTTTAAATAGAAAGAGTTTATGAAGAGTTTATGAAGAGTTTGTTTGATATTATTCAAATAGAAATTAATTTATGTATTAAATATTATTGAAATAATAATACACAGATTTTATCAGAATTTTAAAAATATATATAGTAATACGAAGAAAAATGCGATGTTATGACGGCGTGACAGAGCATACCACATTTCAATTTTCTATGCATACTTATGCTTCTCATGCACTAAGTCTATATTAAATTTTACTAACAATTTTTATATTAGTTTGAAAGTTATAAGTAAAAATCAGAAGCCAAGAGCGCCTGGTATATTGCATAAACAATAACAATTACAATACATCCAATCAACAGACATTTAAAAATAGAAATTTAACAATTGGGTTGTTAATGAGCAATTTTTTTTAAATTATAGCTGTATGTATAATCAGTAGCATTTCAAACTAATTAAAAGAGCTTTCTTGGTAAATATATCTTAAGGGAAAATGTAAGAAACAGAAGCTTATTTAAATTTGAACGTTGAAAAAAACGGAAAACATCAAGTAGGCGTAAGGCGTTTTGCAGAACAAGTATATACGTAATTTATTTGTTATGTATTTGAGAATAATTAAATTCTAATTTATTTAGAAAAAAAATGTTTCAGAAGCATGAAAAAATAAATAGTCGACAAATAGTCTACCCTGTTTTCAAGAAGCATTTAACATTTTTAATTGCAATTCTTTACAAAAGAAGTAATCTTTGAACATAAAATATAAAATAAAACAGTTCTTTTTTTTTCATATTTTGTATTAGGAAGAAAAACTGATGGTCACTTGATTAACATTTTAGAATGCAAAATATTAATGCATTTTTATATTTCTCTTCCAAATCTGATATCTTAATTTGTAATAGTTACAAAAAAATAAGTGTAATATTTCAATTTCACGTATAAAATAATATATAAAATTTTCATCAATATCTGATAACAAATTCAAGAGAGAAAAAAAGCTTTTTTCGAATAGCAAGTTTAACTTAAAACCAATATCAGTTAAAGAAAGGGAAAAAAAAGTACCGTACAGAAGTTAGATCAGTTCTTTTTTTAAACAATTTTATGGAATGCCCTTACACGAGGAGATATCACGCCTTAGGAAGCAAGCGTTAGAAAAAAAGAGAAAAAGTTTTACAAATGATTGGTTTTTTTTTCTTCGTGTGCGCGCAGCGCAACGCCCGTACGAGAATCGAATTTCAAACTGAGCCGTACGTGAATAGTCAGTTGAGTTATAAAAGTCGGAGTCGAAGTAATTCCCAAAAACACATTTTGGCCTTCTATTTCTCTAGATAGTTTAGATGCTAATAATTAACTTATGTTTGTTTTATTTATTTTTGTTTATACATTGAATGTTATTTGATTATATTCGGAAATTTTAGATTAATACAATAATACAAATACACTAAAAAAAAACTAGCAAAATTACAGAAAAATAATTGTATCGCATACTTACTTAATGTAGAATTACATATTTTTGGTATAATTTCTTAAATTATGTAAAATCACAGCTTGCATATTAATAACTGTAATAATTATAAAATACATCCTTTAATATATATATATATATATATATATATATATATATATATATATATATATACTATAATATTATATACATATGTACTTTTCCATCCCGTTGGTAATAGTACATTTGTAATAGTTCTGATTTTATGTATTTCTAAACAATTATGCAAAATTGCAGCAGTTGAGTAATTAAGTAGGTAAAATTACATTTTATTAGGGTGTATGTAAAAATAGGTTTGTTAAAGTTTATAAAACTTTAAATTTATTCGAAATTTTGATATTATGATGTAAGTTGCTAGCTAGCAAGGTTGTAGTTCTACTGTAGGTATTTATTTTGTAATATTTAAACTATATGTGTAATATATTATTTAATTTATTAATTAATCTATTCATTAAATATAAAATATTTAAAAATCAATACATCATACTAAATGCTAAACAAAAAACTACATTATTTACTTTTTACAAAAAATATATATTAAGAGAAAGTGTATTTCTCATAGCCTGAAACATTTTTTCTTCTACTTTGTCTTCTGTCTTTGAGGGGATTATTTTGACGTATCTACAAATTACATTAGAGTAGAAACTTTGCTGTCAATGACATCAGAACATTACACCAAGTCTTTATGGAATTATTGAATTTTATTGATTCGACAAAAAAGAACCATTGTTCATTCTGATATTCTATTTTAGTTTTTATAGGGCCAGTATTTCCAATTTTATTTATTCTTAAGATAAGTAAAAATATATTTTCAGAATAAATGATAATATTTTATTGGTTAGGTTTAACATTATTTCAAAGATAAATTTATTCGAACATTTAAAAATACTGTGCCATAGAGATACATTACCTTAATAATATTAATGCAACTATAATAATCATTTTCTTTGTCTCATTAAAATTAATAATTCATAAAAGTAGGCTTTTATTTACACAAATTAAAATTAAGTTTACTAAAAATAAATCAAAATAGAAATGTAACAATATTTTGTATTGGCAAATGTTACTCATACATTATATCGAAAATAAAACTGTAAATTTGAAATTTATTATCAAAAAACATAAAAAGTTCAATACAGTAAAAATTATTGATATAACAGAAAAATTGAAATAAATATTTTTAGAGACATTTATCGTCAAAAAAGTAATAAATGTCTTGCGGTACATATAAATTTTTGTTTGTAAAGCTGAAAACGACAGGAAAAACAAATAAAAGAAAAATCATCACAAAAGTTAAAACAAAGAATATTTGTTTTATTTTATAATATATCGAAGTATTTTCAAAGAAACTACCAAGTTTATAAACTTACACTGAAAGTTTGGAATTATTTTCAAACCGCCAATCTTTAAAAATAAACATATCAGATTGTTAAAACAATAAATATAATTTATTATTTAATATGATATATTGTGTGTATATATCATTAAATAGTTTTGTCACTAATTTGAGATTTTGAATAGAGCTGTAGAGTTGCAGAATGTTTTTTCAAGTAACTGGAACTTTTCATTCGATAGAAAAAGATAAAATGTTCTATAACGCTATAAGATGTGTTTCGAGTTTCACTAGAAATTTCAATCAACAAAATTCGTTTCATTAAACTGACATCTACAAGTAATTTGTTGTAGATAAATTTTAACACAATTATGAGTTAATAGAATATATTTAATGCGTTCTAAATCTCGTCGGAATTTAACTTTATAATACAATTACATTGTAAATATATATAAGATACATCTTATGGATCTTAACCTAAATGTAATTGTTAAGTTTGGTAGAATACTCTTAATGAGGGGTTTAGTAACTTAAGCGACAGACAACTCCGATGAGATGTGTAACAGAATTAAAACACATGTGCTAATGATAGCTAACTTCAAATTAATTAACATTTAATTAACAAAATGTACTATTTAAGCTGACAGTAACTTCATACTTTTAGATTTGCCACGACAATTACATGACAAGATTTTCTTTATCACGATGTTGATACAAATTTAATTAAATTTAGTAGTTACAGTTTAGTGTATAACCGTATAACTAATGAAATTACTTCATAAATAAAATTTTATAATTATTTCAAATTATAGTATATATATATATATTATTTTAATAAACTAAATAATATTTAGAGTAATGTTATACAAATCTAAATTTTCTTTTTGTCTTGTCTGGACTACGTAAAATAAGTAATGTCTTCTTGTCTTAATTATTTTTAAAGACTGGATACTTAACTTAAATCAAGATTACATCATGTTTCTTAAAATCGCGTTTATTTTATTTAAATTTTTAAGTATGTATTTTAAATTTGCAAAACTAATTAAAATGTCATTTAAGGAAAAGAAAAATAATTAATACAGTAAAAAATCTTTCAAAACTCATTATATTAAAATAAAAAAAGCTTTAGGTTTTAGTTCTTGTTAAATTTGTAATTAATAAATTATAAATTTTGTAATCTAGTTACTTGTATTTTGTTACCTAATAACTTGTTTTTATGTTTCGTTTGTTTATTATTCATTTGTATATATTTTTCAGAATTAAAACCTAAAGCTTTTTATTTTGAAAATTAATAACATTTTTTTGAATATTTTTGGTACTTATTAATACATATCTGTAATATGAAAATATGTATTTTTACAAAATAAATTGAAAACTGCAAACTTGGAAACTTTTATTTATAAAAAATATAAAAATATTTGATAACTCGTATATTCGTTATTAAATTTACATTTTTTATACAAATATAAATGTTTTTTGTAACTTGCTTGCAAGCTACATATGTAATTATTAATTACAGTATTTTATTTTGTTTTTATCAATACAAAAAACATTATCTCTGCATATAAATTAACTAAGATAAGATTACATAGATGCCTAACTATTAGTATAAAAAATATTTTATATTGCACAAATAAAAGTTAATTTGTTATTGTCTAGGTTTAGGATAACCTATTACAGATTAAAACTTTATTATAAAATACTCCTATATTTTAACATATAAAAGATTAACAAATTATATATATATATATATATATATATATATATATATATATATATATATATATATATATATATATATATTACATTTATATTACATTTATATTATATAAAATAATAGAAATAAAATTAGAAATATTTACATTGTAAATATAATATATATGAGAATAAAAAAAATTTAACGAACACTTAGATACGATGGGGGTTTAAAATTTCTTGGTTCTAGATATCTGTACCCTAAACTACTGTCTCGTTTTGGCAATGGTGGTGGAATATTACATGGAGAAATTGATACATGGTCTTCGTATTTGTTGTTAATCTAAACAAAAATATAATTTATCGATATTTAATTACAAACTCGATTTTATAAACAAATGGTATTAATCAGAAATTCAGAACTATAGTGGATCAAGTCCAAAAATGAAAAAAATTAGATATTAATACATAGTGTAAAATAACATTTCATTTAGACGAATACGAAGAATAATAAACCAAGTTTTAACTTTAATTTCCAGCATATAGATGGCAATAATATTTCAAAATAAAATCAATAACTTATTAGGTATTTTAAATAATATTTTATGATTAATCACAAACTGTTGGGTAATAAACGTGCAAAATATTTATTTGCCAAATATGTTGAGTAATAACTTGAAAACTTATTAGTGTAAATAATGAATAACATTAAATATCAAGAAACGCATGTAATATAATGAATATCCTTATTATTATAGAAGTAAAACAATATGAATAATTTCATAAAAATTTTGTATTTGCAATTGCAAAATTATTTTATCATAAGCAAACATTAATTGTTTATGCTTTTTAAAAATTTACATAAAAAAACTTGATAATATTTATTTAATATTGAGTAAATATTGCGTTTAACTTTGTTTTCTTCATCACGAATATGATAAAACATTTTATTGATACATTGATCAAACTTACAGATTGTCGTGTAAACATAACTGGCGAACTATACTCCAAATCAGATCTGTCAGTAGTACATTTGTTTAGAATAAATTGAATTAATAAAACAATTAGTATTAATCCCAGAAAACAAAGCGAAATTGGTCCAATTATAATCCAAATTTTAGCGTAATAGTCTTCTTCGTGAAAATGTAAATAAAACATTTGTTTTTCAATTTCAATTGTGTCATTTATTATACACGAATAAATTCCAGTATCTTCTATATTACTATTAACAATCGTTAAAATAAATGAAGCTCTACTATTATCAATTTCAACCAATTTTTGATTATAAGTTTGTCCACTAGAACTTGTTGCATTTGTTTCGATAATTTTATCTCCAAATGTCCAAAAAATAATTTCTTGAAATCGTGTAGGATATTCACATTTTATTTCAATATTTTCTCCAATTTGTACTTGTATGTTTTTAATGTTGGCATTGTAGTTACAAGTAAAATTACTAGATGAAAGTAAAAACCAGGGAACATCTCTCAAATTTAGTGGATTAGTACACAAAGTCCTGTCATCTTTTAGACTTTTCCATCGTAGTAATATACCTTTTAAATGGCAATCACAAAACCAAGGATTTTTATTTAGTTCCAAAACTTTTAGTCCATGTAAATTTTGAATTACATCCAAATTTAAGTATTGCAGTTTATTACCACTTAAAGTAAGGTTGGTTAAATTACTATTTTTTGAAGGAAGTACATATTTTGCAATGTAGTTTATTTCATTATTATTTAATTGTAATAATTTTAGTTTAATTAATTTTACAAATAATCCATTTTCAATTGTTTTTATCTTATTCGAACCTAAATATAATTCTTCTAAATTTAAATTATAGTCGAAAATATTTTCAAGATTCGTTAATAAATTATTACCTAATGACAATTTCCATAAAGAATGCAAATAAATAAATAAATTGCATGGAACATCTTTAATTCGATTATTATTTAGATTTAATTTTTGTAGCAAAGTTAGATTAGTAAATATGTTTTCGTTCAAATGATTTATATAATTTTCTGATAAATCTAAATATACTAACTGTTTATTATTAGAAAATATATTTAAACTCAAATCCGTTATCATGTTTTTACAGATTTTTAATGTGCTTAACGAATACATATTTTCAAATACATTTTTTGAAATTGTTTTAATTGAATTTGTACATAAATCTAGAGTTTTTAGTTTTGTTAGATTACCAAATAAACCGTCAGTTAGATTATCAATAACATTTAATTGTAAATCAAGTATTTCTAAATTTGGTGTAAAATTGAATGTTTCCTTATCCCAAGTATTAATTTCATTGTGTCTAAGATTCAAACTTTTAACTTTCACAAATCTCACAAAAGTATTTTTGTCTATTGTTTGTACATTAGATCTCATAATTTCCAAAACTTCTGTCATTTCTGGTTCTTGTATTTCATATTGTAAAAATGTTTCATTATTTAAGTCTAATATATTTTTTGAATTTAAGAATACGTAATAACATTCACAGTTAATCACTAGTGTAAAACTTAATAACACAAAGTACAAACACAACATTTTTAAAGGTTAAAAACTAAACTGCATTTTATAAACATGATTCAAAAACTAAATATTTTACACATTTCACGGTTAGGTGTGCGTTTATCTTTCATTTTCTTTATTTGTGATATGTAAGTGTTTTGATAAAATCAGTTTGTAACTGCGTGATTACTAATATTGTACACGTTATATATGAAATATGTGATACGTATAGTTACTTAAATAATGCATATATTTTAAAAAATTATTGATGATTTAAGTTAAGGTAATGCCGCCTGATAACACAATTATAGAAGTGTACATCAGTGTCATGAAATTTTATATACATTCATAAACAAACAACAAATGTACACTTTTGACATATTTATTTAAATAAATTCAAAGCCATTTTAAACAAAAAAATATTATTATTTAATTACAAAAGTTTATTCTCTAGACTATTCTCTGCCTTTCTTATCACTCAGCTGACAAACTCATATATAATGTGAAGTATGTCTTAGCTTTATCCAGGAAATATTTTTGTAGTTCATTTATGGTACGTTTACAGTGTTTAATTTTTTTCAATCATTGACTTTGTGTTTTTAAATCGTATTTATTTTTAAATATTAATAAATATTAATAAATATTTAGAAATAAAAATAATAATTAACATTAGAATTAAGTAAGACAGCGTTTTAGCTAAATCAGTTAAAATTTAACATTTCAGTTTGCGGGGCATTATCATGTAAACGTACAATTATTACGCAATAAACTTAAAATATTTATTTTTCAGGTAGTCGTTGGTCTATAATTTTATATTATTTGTAATATTTATTTGTTATCACTAGATAAACATTTGAAGGTTTTCCGTGTGATAATTTTCAGAAATATTTAATTATTTTAAGGTGGAAAATAATTTTAAAATACTTAAGATATAAAATTTAAAATTAGTAGGATTAAACACAAAGAAAAGGAACAGATAGTTGATACAATGAAGTAACAGTAGTATTGTTCAAACACAAAAAAAGCTTTCTATTCCAAGTAACATATACGATTTTTTTCTTCTAATTAAATATTACCAACTTAAATAGTATTGACATCATAAACGAACAATGTAGACGTCATCAATTTTCTATCTCTCTCTGATAAGGTACAATAAACTGCGTTTATGGCGTAACTTGTCTTGGTATTAAGTCATTTTGATAAATACGAACTTTAACTAACTCAATTATTATACTATAAAATTTTTACTGTACAATATTTAAGCTAGTAAATACAAAAGACAAAACTTACACTAAAAGCGTAGTTACTAGTTTTCTATAAAGTTTTCTTTTGCAATTTTCCTCAAAGAAAATTCAAATTTATCCATGCATAATATTACAAAAATAAGTCATATTGTTGCACTAAACCTTCTAACGTATATTTTCTTCATAACAGTGTTATAAAGTCTGTAACTGAATATTAAAAGTAGATTAAATTTCTACGTAAAATTTTCTTCTAGGTTTTATTAAAATTGCATCGCTGACAGTTATTAGTGAAATAATTAAAATTAAATACTTATATGACACATATAAAGCTCGTTACTAACAGTTTATTCTAATATTAAAATTTTCATTTGCTTTTAATATGAGAATAATGAAAAAAAATTAAAAGATATTTTAGTATGTTATTTAAATTCTGCATATATGTCACCGTTAAAGCGTGTAATCCGATATTCTATGAAATACTTAATTATTTCATAAAATATCGTTTTACGGTACACTTAAAAAAAAATTTACTATAAATAAATCTGAAATTTTATTTTACCATAAATATTCTGTATTTCTACCTCGAAATTTTGTAATTCATAATAATCACATAAAGTAAGTAAAAATGACCTAATAAGTATGTAAAATTAGCTCCATCAAGCTGACAAAACCATTTTAGCAAAACCCACCAAAAAAAATTTGACATTTTTTTTGCTTTATAATTGCTATTTCATTACCCCAATTGCCAATTAATTGCTATTTATTTTTAAAAAATATAATTGGTTTTGCCAGCTTGAAGTCAAGCTTGGCAAAACCACAAATATTTTGTCACCGATGGGGATGCAATGTCAAGTAGAATTATTTGCTATTATTTGCTATCGGTTTTGACACATCTCCATTAATTGTTTATAATTATTTAAAAAAATATTATTAGTTTTGCTACCTTGATATCAAGCTAGCAAAACCACACGTATTAATATAAACACAAATTACACGAATATACAACAATACACAAAAAGAAATTTCAAATACAAAATTAAATCGATGTAAAGATTAAATTAAACTAAAATAATAAATTCTAAACAACGAATAAATAAATTTAGTGAAATAAAGTAAACTGGTCTCTTGCAATCTATGCTTGATTTTATTTTACTAAACAAAAACGAACCTAACTAAATTATGACTTTTACGAAATTTACAGCAAAAAATTTTAAACAGTTAAACATATTTAAAAAAAATCTCTTACAGTGGCAACTGGTTGACAAAAAATCGTGATACATAAATTTGTCACTAGGTCAGTTTTAACATTTTATGTTCTTATCATGAATATGTATATTACCTTTAAAAACATAAGTATACCATAAATTTATATAAAAACTCTACACGTGTTTTAGTTATATTATCATACTTTTTATATATATATCATATTTTAAAGAAATATGCTTTTGATAATTTTTATTATATTTTAAAAAATTTTAAAAAAATTGAACAATATTTTAAAAGTAAAATTGACGGTGTAACGCTATCATGCTTGTATATATAAATAAACTATTTTATAATCGCAAGTGTACGTGAATTTTCAAATATTTTGTGACTGTATATAATAAATTTTTATATATATGTATGTTTTATTCATAAAAGTTAGGGGACTAATACTTTGAATTTGTGCTCTTATTTTAAAATTTGTGAAATAAATTTGTACCAGATTTAATTAATGGATTTATTAATAATATTTGTTTTTATATTTCAGTAAGTATTTTTTTTAAAATATACGTTTTTATAGTTATAAATAATTATTGTTTTTTAAAGATCAGTTCAAACAAAGGAAATTCTAAAATTTCCTGATAATTTTAAATTTGGAGTCGCTACATCAGCTTATCAAATAGAAGGTTCTTGGAACAAAAATGGTTAATGTTTTAATTTTTTTTTTTTTTTACATAAATGGTTTTCGGTGCTTTGCCGATCAACCAGCCAATTTTAATCACTTTTTCAAAGTGTGTTTAAACAAAACAAAAACAACACAAACATCTATGCCCCAAGCGGAATTCGAACCCGGGCCCGCACAGGTACGAACGGTGTCAGACACACGTCTTAAACCGCTCGGATTAATTTAATTTAATATTATTTCTATGGTATTTAATTTTTTAGATAATTTTTATATAATTATTTAAAAATCATTTAGGATTTTTGTTTTTAACTTTTTGGACAAATTAGTTTCTGTTTGGAGTTATATCTGTTATTTATGAAAATAGAAGGAAATGTAATTGAGAAATGCTTAGTTAGTTAGTTTATTTGTAGGTAAGTTGTTAATTTTATTTTACAATACATGTAAATAAGAGTTTTATAAGTCAGTGACATATAATAAAAAATGATTTTTAATTTTAGTGATTTGTAAATATTTATAAATAATTAAAAATCTAATTAAACCATTTGATTTGCCTCAAAAGTTGGTAAATAAAAACTATCGTGATTATTTTATATAACTGTAATAGTATAACAGTATGTTACAAGGAATAGAAAGTAATATTTATTGTGTTGAGCACAATTGATATAATATAAATTTTTTTGGAATATACTCACAATGAAAATACAAAAATATAATACATAAAAAAATTAATGTTTTTAAAATAAGTTTTACTCAAAACATACAATTTGTAACATGGCTGTTTTTTCACACATGTCTTCAATTCTAAAGATATCGACTCTTAAGATTGTAAATTAACAATAAATAATAAGTTTAAAGTTTTATTATAGTATGGTTATACAATAAGAATGAATGTAAAATGATAAAATTTTAAATCAAAACATTGTTGAAACTTAGGGAGGGGAGAAAGCATGTGGGACAATTTGATTCACAATCATCCTAATTCTATAAGTGATCACTCTACTGGAGACATAGCAGACGATTCTTATAATAAATTGGATGATGATATCAAAAATCTTGTATGGCTTGGCGTAAATCATTATCGATTTTCTTTATCGTGGACCAGACTTTTGCCAACTGGTTTTTCTAATCAAATCAATCCAGATGGTGTACGATATTATAACGAATTAATTGATAAATTACTAGCATTTAATATAACTCCATTGGTGACAATTTATCATTGGGATCTACCTCAAAGTTTGTCAGATCTTGGTGGATGGACTAATACGGATATCGTAGATTATTTTCAAGAATTTGCTGATGTTGTTTTTAATTTATTCGGTGATAGAGTAAAACATTGGATTACAATCAATGAACCGTATCAAATTTGTCAGTATGGTTATGGATATGGAAGATTTGCGCCTGCACTTCATTCTGATGGGATAGCACCTTATTTATGTGGTCATACCTTGTTACTGGCACATGCTAAAGCATATCATTTATATAATAGGAAATATCGAAATTGTCAAAAAGGTATTTACGAATTTTTTTAAGTATAAGTTCGCTGAAATTTATAGTACAGTTTTGAATAAAATGACAATAGTATTAAATATAATTCTACTTAATGTGAGTTCGGATATTCCACTTTTTTTTATTATGAAATGGTTTGTTATCATTCGGGTATTGCTTTTGGGAGTGTTAAAGAGTTATTTTTATTTATCCTACCTCGTATAGCGTGAATTTGGGAATGTACATGCGCAGTAGCTTTAAATATTTAAATTATATTTTTTTTCTAAACAAACTTAATGTTTATAAAATAAAAATAACGGTCCATGTATTTAATGAAATAAAGATTAAAAAATATCGGGCCACATTCGAAAGTGTTGCTTGAATTGATGATTTACCAATTTAGAATTTACCGAATTTAGAACTTTTTCGTTCCTGTCATCATTATTAAATAAAAATTCTCTTATATTTATAATAACTTCTTTTTGATGGAATTTTATCTTTAGATAGAACAGATTACGTTTAGCGTTCGGCTTTCTTTAACACCCTAAACTTTGTGATTTCGTCTTATAAAATTACTATAATTCTACTCTAACTCCGAATTAATAGCCTAACTCACTAAATACATATATATATATATATATATATATATATACTAATAATTAAATATATAGTTAATAGATTTTAAAAGTAATTTTTAAAAAATGTATTTCTTTTTCCTAAAAATAGGAAAAGTAGGCATTACGATTGAAGCTACTTGGTATGAACCGAAATCAAATTCTACTTCAGATAAATTAGCAGCTGAAACCTGGATACAAATGACTGTAATTATAATTTTTATAAAAAATATTAAATATTTTTGAAATATTACTAATTTAATAGTTTGGTTGGTGGGCACATCCCATATTTTCTAAAGAAGGCGATTATCCCAAACTTATGAAAAGAAATATTAGACGAAATAGTGAAACTGAAAATTATGCACATTCACGTCTACCAAAATTTACAAGAAAACAAATTAAATTTATAAGAGGAACTTATGATTTTTTCGGTTTAAATCATTATAGTGTTTATTATGCAACTGCAGCAGATAATGATACACGAAAAAATTGGACAACACCATCATTTGCAAAAGATGTTGGTATGAAGAGGTATGGCGATCCACAATGGATACCAACTAAAGTAATAGGTTTTTACGACGAACCATGGGCTTTTAGAAAAATAATTAATTGGGTTAAAAATGAATATAATAATCCAGAAATTTTTGTAACTGAAAGTGGATATGCCGGTGATGATATCTTACATGATTCTAAAAGAATTCATTATCTTAAGGTAATTACATAATTTAGTATAATTAAGAAAGCATTTGGGAAAATTTAATAATAATAATAATTTTTTTTTAAATTTTTGATATAATTTTATAAATATAATTACAAAGAATACAACAAATATATGAAAAACGAATCAAGTTATTTGCTTTATAATAATTGTCAAATTTTTAAGTTATATTTACAGATTAATATATGCAAAATTTTGTATAAAAATATTTTTTAATTGTCCTAAAATATTGATTTTATGATAACCAAATTAATAAAAAGAAATATTTTTTTTTATCCTAGTATAAAGAAAAGATTTAATTTTAGTTACTAGACTTAATGAACATAATAGACATAGACAATCACGTCATATACTCATAAGGTTTGGGACAAACTTTTTCCATTTATACAGATATTAGTTTACGCCAAACATTTCTATTCAAACAAGTAACTTTTGCTTCATCCATATTTATGATGATTCTCATACAGTATCTTTTCTATCATTTGGAAACAGTCTTATTTACTCATTGGATGCATACGCAGATATATATCTCTAATATCACCCACATAGATTCTTTTAACATGTTGAGCGAGACGCCGAAGTTGTTGTCTTTTCTATTCAGCCGTTAGCTCAAGTGATTCGAGATACAAGGGTGATATCCGCGACTTTAAAAAAGTTATCACGTGTTGTAATATGTGTAAATCCAAGCCACATTTTTGTATAGAGTGTTTTAATAAATTTCATTAAAATAACTACATTTATTTTTTAACTGGGACTGACGCTGGCCAAACGTAAAATTCAGTGCTGGTCCCCAGGGACCGGCGCCGCGCTCAACGTGTTAACTAAACGGTTAAGATGACCGAACTATATTAACTGAGTAACACCAATTTTGTACTACAGTTTTAGATGGATTATTTTCTTTTGATTTAATAGGAAAAAATCTATTCCAGTCTATAGCTGGATGAAGATTAATAAATAAACTAATTTCAAAATTTTAGGGTTATTTACAAGCACTTCTAGAATCTATTTATATAGATAAATGTAATATTATTGGTTACACTGTATGGACATTAATGGATAATTTTGAATGGAATGATGGATATACGTATGTATATTTAATTTTGTTTTCTTATATTTAAGTATTAACATTATTAATAGTTACTACATAGTTGGATTTTAGGATACGTTTTGGATTATTTTACACTGATTATAAAGATAAAAACCGAACAAGGATTGCAAAAGATTCTGCAAAATATTACAAATATGTTATTTCGACAAGAGTTCTTGATAATGCAACTCCATCAAAAACATAAAATTAACATAGCAAAAAATCTTTCAGAATTTATTGTATAAAATAAAACTACTTTAGGTTTACAATCTGTATTAAAATACAGAAAATAATAAAACATAGAAACAAGTTACTAGGTAACAAATAAGTAATTCGATCATAAAATTTTTAATTAATGGAAGCCAAATTTTATTTAAATCAGTGCCTTTACTCTGCAAAACCAAGCAATATTAATAGCAGATTGATAAGAGAAGCAATAGATATTTATAAAGAAAAAGATAACATCAATCACTGTAAAGGAACTGATTTAAATAAAATTTGTCTTCCATTAATTAAAAAATTATATTTCTAAAAAAAATTTATGATCTAGTTACTTATTTGTTACCTAGTAACTTATTTACTGTAAATTGTCATTTGTATCAGTTTTTGTGATGAAGACGGACGTTGAGAACTTAAACCTAAAGTCGTTTTATATTACTTAGTATAAAATTATTGTAAATTAAAATATAATAAATATTAAATAAACTGTTTTATAGTTTTTAAAATATATTTTTATATATTTTGTATTATTTACAAAATTATTATTTATAAAACTATAGTTAAAAGTATGTAAATTAGTGAAAGACAAATTATAAGTTGTATTCGTTACTGTTTCAATTTGTTTTGTTATCAGAATTATATTTACAATAAGAAAAAATACTTTCTCATTACATATAATTTGCTTTATTAGTTTTTTTAAAATAACGTACATTTGTTTAACGTGCAGAAAATTGGCAACGAGATATGTACGTTAATTAAGCGATTATTTTCTTATTTAAAAAATGTATTTTTTTGATAATAAAGTAATTACCATGCAAAAACATAGATAATGTTATTACAAAATACAAATAATTGTTTTTTTTTCAACTCTATTCTAATTAAGAATTTAGCGATAATTCTTATGTTAAATATTATGTTTTAAACTAACCGGTTTATTTTTTTTCAAATGTATATCATTATTCTGTTAAGTTATAATACTCATAACTCACATTTTTTTGATTAATCATAATCATAATTTATTTTAAACATAAATTATACTGTTATAAAACAGATAACTTGTAAATTATCGTCGTTGATAAGATACTAAGCTGTTAATAAGAAATTTTGAACTTACCAAATATAGCTTGTATTTCAAAATGAAACCGTGGTTGTGGTAATACCAAGACAATAGGATAAAAGATTATTTGTTTTTTTTTAGGTTATGTGTTTATGAAATTACATTGTTCTCTAGTCGTAGAAAAAGTATACCGTTTTATTTGCATGTAATGAATAACTCACTCACATAATTTACGGCATTTCCTACCGCTTATATTATAAATTTCATTTCTATGACTTATACATTCATGCACAATGCCATGCACTCAAAGGTGTGGCACAAACTCTTTTCATTTCTACAGAAATTAGTTACACCCAACATTCTCATCTAGAAAAGCAACTTTAGCTTCATACACATTTATGATGCGTCTCATACATGGTCTTTTATTCTTATCTCTTCACTCTTGATCATTCTTTACCATCTACTTATTGGACATTTATGCAGACCTTCAATATCACTCACTTACACGTACGAGTATATTCATCATAATTTGCTTGTTGAACAATATATTGTTTTTTTTTAATTTGTTTTTATATTTTGTTTGTTTATTATCAATGTCATTTGTATAGTTTTTCCTGATGATGATATACGTGGAATATATATCAAAACGACGAATTTTAATTAAAAATTGTACAGAACTTAATCCTAAAGCTTTATATTTTAATATATTGTTTATTAATACATACATTCAGAATAAAAATTGAATAATAAAACGTGTAATTAATATTTTATAAAAATAATACAATTTTATTTTATCGATTATTAAATTACAACGAAAACTAAATCTCATGAAAAATAAATCTTTAAAAAGTCAAGTTTTACGTTTAAATTACAAATTAAAAACATTTTTAAATGTTTTTTTTAGTAAAACAAGAGAAAAATTCAATTATTTCGAAAAAATATTTTGAAACATTTCTCGAGAAATCAGTCGCAAATATTTCATTCGGTCGATGCTCGATGTAAATGCGCGAGTATGCATTACCGGTTTATCGGGTAGAATCAGTAAGTGAACCGGAAACTTTGCAATTATGCAACGAGCGAAGCAATGCCGAGCCTCTGTTTCAATGCTTTCAAACAATTACAGCTTGGTTGCACAGATAAACGAAGAAAACTCTATCCAATTTACGTATATTTTGCATCGTTTTTGCAAAACATACAAATCTGTCTTATTAAGGCATAGGAAAATTGGTTGTTTGTTTGATAAAACTTTATGAAAATTTAATGAAATTATTCTGATCATTGTTGTTGCTTTACATAGAAAGAAAAATATTTAAAAATCAAACTAAAAATAATGATTGGTACTTAGAACTGGTCAAAGACTGGCAAAAAATACTTAAGTATTATGCATTAAGTTCCGGGGAGTAAGTACTTGATGGAGTTCAAGCACAAATTCTGTAAAATATTTAAGTACGAGTACATACAAAAGAATTTTAGTAATTTTAAATAAAATTTAATTTACTTGCTTAATTACTGTGAAACTATTAAAGAATATTACTTGAATTAACAATTTAAATTGGTATACAATATTTATGCATAAAATTAAAAAGAAAACAGTAGAAAATTAAAGTTACTTATAATTTAAACAAATTTATTTAATATAGCTTTCTTTGTTCAAAATAATATTTAAATTTGTAGCAAATTAAATATTTAATTATTATACATATTATCAATTATAGTTTGTAAAGGTATATTTTTTAAAATTAAATTAACAAATATTAAATATTTCAGTACTTTAATAAATACTTAATTACTGTCTCAATATTTAAATATTTTTATAATACAAATTTTAAATATTAAGTATAAGTTATTTAATAAGTACTTGTAATTCTAGTACTAAGTACTTGTAATTCAAGTACTAAATACTTCAAAATTAAAAGTACTTAAAAAAGTACAGTTTATGCAAAATCGATAAAATTTTAATTTGTTTGTAGATTTTGTTTAATATTTCTTCATGATGAAGACGTACGTTGAGTTCATCTAAACGTCGATTATTAATAAATATTAATACAGAACTATATCATAAAGTCGTTTTATTTTACTTAAAAAGTATTTAAGTACCAAAGTATTTAAGTAATGTCCACCTTTGCTGGTAATTAATTTAATTAATTAATAAAAAATAAAGTATACTTGCAGCATTGACTGTATTTTACACTGTTTTACAGTTTAATACTTATTTTTTATCTTTTATAATAATTTGATTTTAGTGATAGGTACAGTCTCAAAAACTCTCTGCTCAATTTTTCTTTCTAAAATAAAATTTTGTAATTATTTTTAATGATTTTCTAATCTGGTTGTTTATTATACAATGTTACCAACTTAAAATTTGCGATGAATTTTTTGTAAAAAATTATACTGTATATAATTTTATCTGTAAATAGATATAAATCAATTTGAGCAATTAACAAATTATAAAGATATTAAATTTCAAAATATCGCAAAAATCAAGATGTCTTACAAAACTGAAAGATATTTGTAGCACAAAAAAAAGTTATAGATTCTTTTGTTCCAATAATGTGTATGAAATGTTTTTAACAATAAAAAAAATAGATTTATTAGGATCATAAATACGAGCATCTGACGCGAAAATACAGGACTTAAATAATGGTCCCCTAGCTTGTAATAAATTTTTCTTATCTTTCTTTGATACACTGGCCTTTGCACCATGATTTCCTACGTAACAATAATCCGGAATCCCGGACAAAACTTGCTGACCGATAATGCGAATGCAAAAAGCCACCAAGTCACTTGCCCGTAACAAATTTATTTAAATTTATCCAAATATATTAATTTATCATAATGTCCTGCAGTTTTTATGATGTAATATGAAAAATGATATAGATATTTAAAAATTCAGTATATAAAGTTAATTGGAAAGAAATTATCAGAATATTGTGCCAATTCACAACAGTTTGTGCAAATTAGATACAATTTAAAATCGTACGTAGATTTTGTTTAATATTACTGATTTAATTTTAAAATATATATAAAGATTTTTTGCGTTAATTATATTATAATATGTGTTACATATCTACTATTTTTATATTAATTATCGGCTGTTTAGAAAATAATTAATCAAACTAACATCATTGCTTATTTTAATTTGTATTTTTTTATATGTATTTTGTAATTTTGTACACATAACATATTCTGCAACTTGGTCATTAATATAGCCGGAAAAAAGTTATTAATAATGTTAATTATAACAAAAATTAATATGTAAAATTAAAGTATTTAATTTTTTTTATAAATAAGAATTTAAAATGTAAATAAATATAGAAGTAAAAATATTCATAAAACTGTTCAACAATATAACAAAAATAAATTTTGTCAAACTTGTAACATTTTATAATGAAAAATGTTCATAGTAGTTTGAAGCACCTGATGTGTAGGAAAAGCTTTTATATATTTTTACAATAGCATAAAACTTACGTTCTTAGCATTTTTATGACATTATACTTTAATATGTTTGCATGAAATATTGTTGTAGATAAAAAATAAAATAAAAATCAAAATGATCAACAGGTTTATAGAGCAGGAAAACTTTTACCAGATGTGAAATTAGTTTAAGATATGTTTTTCGTTGAGTTTTTACCGTTTTTACAATAAATTGAACAAGTGGAAATGTTTATAACCGTATCAAGCATACTTTTTACGTGAAAATGATATAAATAGGTTTCAAAAACTACAAAACAGGGCGATGAGACATATTTTAAATTTAAATAGATACAAATTGACAGCAGATGAATGGGGTTAAGTGCTGTATATATTTTATTTAAATATGGATATTGCGATGGACTCTACGAATATCTTTATCAGGGAAAAATAATACAAATGACATAAATAATAATCAAAAAAATGTTACTAGGTGACTAGGTAACTAGATTAAAAATATTTATAAATTATTAAAAAAAAAAAAAAAGAAAATTATTTTTTAATCTAGTTATTTTGTCATCAAGTAACTTGTTTCTTTGTTTTGTTTGATTATTATTTGTTATTTGTATTATTTTTCTTGATAAAGATATACGTCGAAATGTCGATATTTAAATAATATATATATATATATCCTAAAGCTTTTTATTTTAATATAATGAGTTCCGAAAGATTTTTTGTTATTAAATATATGTAATTATTTGTTGTTGTTTTTTTTAAATTTAATTGAAATATTTGAAAACTACAGCAACTTTTTTTTGAGTTAAATTATACTAAATTATTTTGTAGCAAACATATAATGTATCATATTATTAAATTCATATTTACAAAAATATTATTATTATTAGTAATAAATATGACATATACCCAAATTATAAAATTCTATTAATTTATTCAAAAAAAATATTTAAAATATATTTTTTATTTGATTACATTTTTTGTGTTCAAATAAATTACATTTGTCATATTTAATATTATAATATTATTAAATATGTTTTATACTATAAGTATAATAAATATAATTATAGTAACCTTGATATTGTGCATAAATAAAATATTTTTTTATTAATTTTTTACATATTTTACACATTAATTTGTTTATAAAAACTTTATAATATATGGGATTTACCAGTGAAATATTATTTATACAAGAGCACAAATATTTTTGTATCATTTTCGTGGTGAAGTAAATAGTTTTAATAATATATAAATAAAATGTTCAAATATTTGTGTATATTTTTATTGTTATTAGAAACAACATTTTTAGTGTATAGTACATCATATAAAACCATATTTTTCTACAAATTAAGTCTACAAAACATTTCAAAAGAAACTTTTAAAACATCAGATTTCGAACATGTCCGAGCAGTTGGTATAAGAAATTGTAATGTTGTTAATGTTGACAAACATACTTTTGAAGATATGAAAAATGTGATTTACATAAGTCTTTTGAACAACAGTATTCGAGAATTAGACAAGAGTACATTTAGTAAATTGAAGAATTTAAGATTTTTGAGACTATCAAATAATCATTTATCAAGACTTGAAGGAAATTTATTCAAAGAAAATAATTTAATGGTTCGATTGCAATTATTTGGAAACGATATAAATTATATTGATAAGAGCACATTTAAGAATTTAAAATATTTGACAATTTTAAACTTATTTAATAATCAAATTCATCAGCTCGATAAAAATATTTTTAATGATAATGTAAACTTGGAAATATTAAATATATTTAATAATAAAATACGAGATTTGGATAAAAATACTTTCAGCAGTTTGAAGAAGCTAGAAAAATTATCTTTACATTCGAACAAACTGGAACATATTGATAAAGATTTATTTTCAAATTTAATTTCTTTAAAAAATCTGTCTTTATGTTACAATAATATAACAGCACTAGAAGTGGACACATTTAAAAATACGAAAAATTTAGAATTTCTTTGGTTGAATAACAACGAATTAACTGAAATAAAAGATGGATTATTTAAAAATTTATTGAAACTAAAATATCTGCAATTACAAAATAATGGATTGATGAAATTGGGACAGAATTTATTTTCAGTAACGCCAACTTTACGTGGAATAAATTTAAACAGCAATAAATTATTTACACTGGACGCTTTGTTAGTGCAAAATTTAAATTTACATTATTTGGGATTATTTGATAATCCGTGGAATTGTAATTGTTCATTAATGCCACTTTACAATTATTGGAATCGACACAGAGTGCACTATTTGATACCAACTTGTAACAAGCCTGAAAATCTTAAATATATGTTGTGGACTAGCTTGAAACCTATTGATTTTAAATGTGATACCAAGGTATTAAATTATAATTTGTAATAATACTGATATATTTAAATATTTGTTTAATTACAGATTGCAACAATGGATAAGATAGTAACTACAGCAGCACCCCATGTTAAAAGAACTAATTAAATATATAAAAGGTTTTGAAATTAAGGTTTTATTTTATTTCTGTAAGAATTATAGCGTTACAGAATATTTTGTCTTTTTCTATTAATAGAAGAATACCATTTACTAGAAAAAGATAAAATATTCTGTAACGTTACAGGTCTTACAGATGTAAACCGAATAGATAAATAAAATTTGAGTATTTTTAATTCAACAAAATAATTATAATATATTTGAAGATAATTTAAAAATAATCTCTTTTATACCAATAACTTTTTAGAAAATGACAGTTTTTAAAACAAATAATTAAAATATTTAAAAATGATAAAAGTTGTTTTTGTTAAATAATCTATTGTAGTAATTTCCAAAAATAAGTTTCAATTTTTTTGTAAAATTAATAATAAAAATATAATCGAAGGTAAAAAATTAATAATTTAGAATCAGTATTTCCAGTTTTTATTTATTCTTAAGATAAGTTAAAAATTATATGTAATTGGCTAAAAAATGTATTTTCAAAGTAAATGACAATATTATATTGGTTAATTTTAATATTATTCCAAGAATAAATTTATTTCAAAATTTAAAAAAAAATTAGTAAAAAATTATTTAAAACAGATAATATAGTCTACGCCACTAGAAAATAGCATTGAACAATAATTGTATATTTACATGATAGTATTCTGCAAATTAAAATGTTATATCTTTTAAACTGTCTAGGTGATACCGTCTTATTTAACTCTAATATTAATTAATAAATTTATTTAACAAAAAATAAATACGATTTAAAAACACAAACACACTGATTGGTTAAAATAATGCACTGTAAACATACAATGAATGAACTACAAAAATATTTTCCAGTTAATGCTAAGACATACTTTACATTATATATGAGTTTGTAAACTGAGTGCTAAAGAGAAAAAGAAATAGGTAGGTATGTATGTCGTAATGAAATCGTACCATACACTTACTATTTGCGTATTCTCGTAGTGTAGACTATAAAAGAATTATAATAAAACTTACTATTTGCATTTTTAATTAAAACTTTTCCAGTTTGTAGTATTGCGATGTTTTTTATGAGTACAGTTTTAATATTTACTTGTTTTATTAATAATTCTTGATGTATAGTTTCTTTATTAATAAAAAAATAAATCATGACAATTTTTTGCATCTTTTTAAATCATTTATGTCATAATTAGAAATTCTCAAGATTTCAATGATGTTGACGTAGTAAAAATGTTGTATTATAGTTATTTATGAACGATCTAAATTGGAAGATGGATTTTTGATTTAGTTTTTTGTTTATAATCACTTTATACACGAATTAGAATCAGTACAAAGGAATTTTTTGAAATGTATTACTTTTTTACATACCTATTAGGATATTTTGTATTTACTTTATGTGATTATTATGAGATATGTACAAATTACAGAATTTTGAGATAGAAATACAGAATTTTTGTGGTAAAATGAAAAAACAGATTTATTCTGTAATTTTATTATTATTATTTTTTACAGTGTACATATTGAAGAAAGATATTTTAAATTAATATCTGCCAACGTTTCTTTCGAAAGCGTTTAAACAACAAATAACACTAACATTTAATTAGTTTAAATTGTAAACACTAGCGAAACTATTTGCGGATCATTGACGACAGTAATTTTGTAGTGTAAAACCACTACAGGTTAATTAGAGAAAAGGTACTTCAGTCTTTGTAAGTGGTCAGCGCTTTTGTATCGAAAATCGTTTACACGAATGGTTGTGGTGAACGTAAAACCGTTTGAGAAATTTAAACTTATTTCAATGTTAAATGTATGTAACTTAAATTTGAAAGAAATGCCATATGATCCTCATATAATTCGCTGTAATATTACATATAAAAAAATTATGTTAGATTTTATTATTACATTATTACAAAAAATATTTAAGTAGACAAATTTTTTCAGAATTTATTCTTTTTACATTTTTAAAAAGTTTTAATTTACAAAAAAAATGAAAAATTTTAAAATTCCATGAATCAATATTTGAAAATGTGGAAAATTTTGAAAAATGATATGATTAAATTTTTTATATAACTCAATATACTTATATCAAATATATTTTTATTTCAAATAAAATATTTTTAGGTTATACTATTTTGTTATTGCTTAAATCGCCAATAATTTATTTTGATGAACTAATTAAATTATTAGTTAATTTAGCAAATGGTGCCGGGTTCAAATCCAAGCAAGATTAATGCACTTTTTCTCATTTAAAAATTAATTAATGATTTAATTAGTTCATATTGTAATACTGTAACCTAATATAATACGCCGTGTGTAGAAAGGATTTTAAAAAATATTTTTATTTTTATAATAAAAGAAAGGGAAATATATTAATAATATAAAATTAATATATTTCATTTGTGTTTATCAAATATTTTATTAATTTAATTTAATATAAAATATTTTTATTGAAATTAAATTAAAAATATTAAATTTGGTGATGATTTTTGCTTGCAGTTTATATAAATTGAATATATATATATATATATATATATATATATATATATATATATATTTATTTATTTATTTATTTATTTACGTATTTTTTTATAAAAATATTTTATATTATACTTGATAAATACAAATAAAACTTGTTG
This sequence comes from Clivina fossor, assembly GCA_963966155.1. Taxonomy (NCBI): domain Eukaryota; kingdom Metazoa; phylum Arthropoda; class Insecta; order Coleoptera; family Carabidae; genus Clivina; species Clivina fossor. The sequence goes on along the minus strand of OZ014562.1, from coordinate 13,885,143 downwards.
AGTTTCGTTTAATGATACGTAGTATGAGAGAGAGACTCATTCCATCTATCTTTAACTTGTTTATCATTTCTTTATAAACAATTAACTCATTCAGCCAATTACAGTCAAGCTCTTTGATACTGGTAATATTAAAGACGTGAAAAACAGTTTAGTTTATTAAATATGGCTGCCGTTTGAGACATTTACTGTAGATTTGCGCGTTTATTATTTATTTTTACAAAAATAATGATTAAAAATTAAATATATTAGTATTTATATTTTGGACAACTGCATGTTAGTTTTATTTATTCAAAATAAAAGTTGGTTAAGAGAAGTTGAATAAGTAAATATTTACTGTGAAGTGACATTAGTGAATGTTTTGTAGTTGTTGTGTTCTCATGTGTTTTTTTTTTTTCTGGTGAATTAGCAGATTTGTGAAAAACTTCATACAAGGTAATACAGAATTATTATATATTAAGTAAAACATAATTTTTAAAAATGTTGTGTATAATGTTTATTTCATAATAATAATTTTAATTTTTTATGTAGTATTTAAAGTTTTTATAATAAAACAAACTGAATAATACGCGTATTTTTATGATTATTTAATTTTTGCAACAGAGTATTTACTTTAACTGTAATATTTACTTTGTTTAAATTTAATTCTAAAATAAAAATGTATATACGAGTAAAACTATAAAAAAAATTAAGCAGATAAAGGAAAATATATTTTTAAAATTTTGTTTTTGCTTGTCGAGTTAGGTTTGAAACTGGTATATCATATTACTTAGATAGTTAGCAACTGTGTAGCATCATATGATATAAATTTTTAAAATAATTACTTGAAGGGTTAATGAAGTATTGTATAATATTACGTACTTTAATTTTAATTAAAAACAGTATATTATTTTAACGTACGATAGAAAATCTTCATGATGTAAAATTTGAAGATACTAAAATAATTAAAAAACCTAACAATATCAACAGTAGATTGATAAAAGAAACAATATTAATTTACAAAGAAATATATAACATTAATTAATATCAAGGCACTAATTTAAATAAAACCTGGCTTTCTTTAATTAATAAATTATAAAATGTTTTGTTTGTTTAATTATTTATGTCATTTGTACATATTTTTTTCTTGATGGTGATATACGTTTAGTATAATGAAACGTCGAATTTTAATGTAAAATTAAACAGAACTTTAATCTAAAGTTATCTGTCTTAACTATACAGTTCTTTACTATTAAATATATATTTTATCCAAGTAAATGTAAAAATAACGTTTTCTAAGAAAACAAAAGTAAAAAAAACAAATTCGCATACTCTATTCACTGACTAGCCAAGAACTTATTTGTCCAAAGCCAAAATCTTACTAACTCAGCAGGCATCTTATTGTGTCAAGTTTTGTCGCCTGACACATTTAAGTTCCTGCTGGAGGTCCAGGGAACTCCTGCGGTTCGGTTGGGTTTGTGGTGAGTCCGTATATTTCATTCCTGCATGAAGGACTGACGGTTTATTTCTGGATTTGACTGTCGTATTATAATTATGAATTATCTTTAGTTTGTCGAAAGATGAAAATTATTTTATACGATTGTAATTGATATTTATGTAGCGTTTTCAAATGATTTAGTTGTTTTGGAAAAAGGAAACATTTAGTTTTTTCCTATTATAATGTTTGCAAAGTTGAAATTTGAAAAAAAAAAATTATTTAAAGATTCACTTGTTTTGAAAGAACAATATTATTTTATGAATAACTATAATATATTGACTAAAACAAACATTATTTATAATTTGAAAACTAAAAAAAATTATGAAACAAAAAACTTTTAGTTAAGTTGCGTAACAAGAGTTCTGAAATAATTTTAACTACTTAATTAATTTTTATATTTTTTAACAATCAATTAAAAATTGAAATAAAAATAAAATTATGAATTTTTTTTATATAAATGCTTTTCTTTTAACACATGAAAAAATATAAAATTTAAAATATATTCTGCGTTTTAACACAAATTGAATATTGTGTTATTTAATTTTTAAATATTTTAAAAGTATATTTTTATAATTTTAATTATTATAATAAAGTTAATAATTTTAATGCGATATTTGTATAATAATTTTAATTATACGAGGATTAATAAATATTAATTTTTTTCTACATAAATCATTCGGGAATAAATTCTCTGAATCATAAAATTTTATTAAAAATAATAAAATTGAATACGTATTTTGAAAGTTAAGCTTTCTTTAATAACAAAATTTGAACGTGATTATACTTCTAATAAGTAAATTTATTTTTATTTGTAATTATTTAAAATTTCATTGCTAAATTAAAACTGTTTATAAATAATTATAATAATGTATTTTTGTATATATCTTTCAATTTAAATTAATAATTTATTAAAACTAAAGTGTTTTATTTTAAAAAAATTTCTAAATAAACTAACCAACATGTCTTATAACCTATTTAATCTCACTACATCTTTACCTCTATTTTCCCGGTTAGTTATGACGGTCGCAATGCAGTTACCGGTAACAGCTCCAAGGCACTAGGGCAGGCGACACCTTTTATCTACCGGTTAGTTTACGTTCTTCGTGCGGTTAACGGAATCATTTAACCGTGGCGTGAATTAGCGATAAACTTGCTAAGCGGTTGATGAATTTTGCTGAAAATTTATTAAATAGCTTTTGCTATATTATTCGTTATATAATATAATTTATCCCTTTATAGAAATTTGTTTTCTGATACGAAAAATGTTAAATTTTTGAAAAAACTAATTTATTTAAAATCGACATTTCGACGAAACTCAACGTTTGTCTTCATCAGGATAAATTACAGTAAATAACTGTACATAGAAACAAGTTAACTAGGTAACAAATAAATATCTAGATCATAAAAATTATAGATTTTTAATTAATGGAAGCCAAATTTTATTTAACTCAGTGCCTTTACAGTGATTGATGTTATCCTTTTTTTATGAATTTCTATTGCTTCTCTTATCAATCTGCTGCTAATATGGATTGGTCTAGCAATTATTATAGTATTTTTAAATTTTACGTTCTGTGAATGTTCTAATTAGCAATTGACCTCTTATGTTTTGTTAATCTAGTAGAATCCTGATAAAGATAAACGTTGAGTTTTGTCGAAACGTTGATTTTAAATAAATATTTATACAAAACTTTAACCTAAAGCAGTTTCATTTTAATTTATTATTACTTATTTTATAAAATTACTTAAAGTAATTAAATACAATACATTATAGTAAATTTGAAATATTATTTTTGCGATAAGTTTGTGAAATTATAAATTATATTTAAATTTCTAAACAATAATTATAAAAAAATTGTAAAAAATTGAGTTCAAATTAAGCAACGTTAAATACATTTTTCGATTATTTAAAATAATTGAAATCATATTTAGTGATTGCAATTGTGTAGAATTTAAAATATAAATTATAATTTTACAAATATATCACAAATATAATATTTTAAATTTAGCAAATGTATATTTATTAATCGTTTAATAAAATAGATTCGCTAAATTGTAATTATATATGATGAAAATATATAGTTGCAAAATTGTGTATTTTGTATATATTAAAAACAACAATATTTTAACATAATAATGAAAATTTTAATTGATACCGTTGCGTTTGTGTATGTAAACATAGTATACAACACCAGAGCCGTGTCGAGGGTGAGGCATTTACCTGAGGTAAGAAATGTAGGAGGCTGCAAAATTAAAATGTAATTAGTTAAATCATTTTTAATTTTTCAATATTCTTTATATAGTATATTTTAATTATGTTAAAATGTATTAAAAATATTAAGGTTGGATTAAAAATTGTAATAAAACTAATAATATCTAAGTAATATGGCTTTAAATAAGGGTTGAAGCAAAATCTTTCAGAACTCATTATAATAAAATAAAACTGCTTTAGGTTCTAGTTCTGTATTAATATTTATTTATAATTGCGACTTACTCAACGTACGTTTTTACCAGGAAAAAAGGAGGACGTACGTTGAATACGTCTCGATTATAAATAAATATTAATACAGGACTGGAACCTAAAGCAGTTTTATTTTAAAGATAACTATTATTTTTCTTAATATTTTATTTGCCTCAGGTTTTAAAATTTGTCGGTACGGCTCTGTACAACACACATATTTATTTAATAATGTCAATAATAATGTTTATCGATACTACTATTATATAAAATATGATATGTTTTAAAAGTATTTTTTTAAAACAAATTTTTGCATTTATAATATAATTTTGAAAATAAATATATATTGTTGAATTTATTGTTTATAAAATTTGTTAGAAATTTTATGAATATTTAGTAAAAATATTAATAATAATCATTGTTGAACATTTATTAAATACGAAATAAATATGTAAAATATTTATCTATTGTTTTATTATAATATTTAATTATTAATAAACATATTAATCCGGTAACTTATAGCCGGTAATTTATATGTTTACATTTCGATTCATAAATACTTTATAAATTAAACCAAACCAATCAAATATAATTACAAATATTTTAACATATTACAAATACTTTTAACACTGCAGGCCGAATAAGTTTCTGAAGCCTAGCAATTCATTTTTTAAAATTTGTGGTCCATTTTTATAATAAAGACTTTCACCAAAGTCAACTTTAAGCCAATAAAAAAGTATCGATTTTAAATTCTATTGGCATAGTTATTATTGCATTTAAAAAATGATGCTTTTTTTGTCAATTTTATTATTAATGCTACCAAAACGATGCTTTATTGTCGGGTTAAGTTACAGTTAAGTGTTTAGTATGAAAACAGGCCTATAATCATAGTATATTATGTTACGAGGAGTAGAAAGCGATGATTATTGTGATGAATCCAGGTGTTTGCATCTGGGTAAATCTGGGCGAAACACAAAAAGAGCTTTCTATTCCGAGTGACATATACGATTTTTTTATCAAGCGTTCTGAATGAAACTAAACTAAAAATACATGCCAAGTAATTTTAACCAGGTACTAACAGTTGTAGAATAGTATGTATATTTATATATTATTTATATTTGTTATGTGATTTGGCGAATTAATATTTCTTTGGTCGAATATACTATTTTTGACCAGCCTAGGCGGGGTATACACATACATTGTATTTCTTGGACTTCTGCAAACATTTTCAATAATCAAATTCAAGCGACTTGACTAAATAATTTTTAATATATCCGTCGGAGATGTCAAATTTAATTTACTTGATCGTGTTTTTTGATCAAATATGCAGTTTCTGACCATCCTGAACGGTGAACATTGCACTTTTTGTACTTCTTTACACATTTTAGATAATCAAATTTAATATTAAAAAGATGTTTACATAAAAATATACAAATAGTAACTTACAGAAATTTACAACATTAGCTTAATTTATTTTATGTTTTTAAATATATATATAGTCAAAATAAAAATTATATAATGCATTAATAGCAGAATTAAATCGCAAAATCTACAGTATTTTAACATTTAAATTTTTTATTGTACAAAACACACATATTATTTCTTTTATGCAATTTATATATAGATACATAGATTAAACATAGTAAAAGCATTTTGTATTTTGCTGTATGGCGTATCAGGAAAGCTGCTAATCCGTGAGAGATTATTTTGGCGCTGATCCTTGTCTAAAGTAATATTTGTGTTTTAGCTATGCGAGAGGTATTAATGACAAAAGCTGTATGTATTTGATACTGTTGTAAAGGATAAAGTAACAAGATCTTTGATATTGTTTCTACACTAATATTTTCCTTAGTTTATTTTACTTAATTTTGTTTTGCATCTGGACTTATTTATAAATAAGATTTACAGTATTCGACTAAATTCATATTAGCATGTGTATATCATAAGATTGTCTTAAAAATTTTTTTACAATCTAATAAACAGTAAAGCAAAAATTATATAGTTTTTAAAATAAGTTAGCAACGTTATTTAAAAAATAATATTTGGTAATTCTTGTTAATATTACGAGAATTTTTATTGCAAATTTGATTTATTTCTTATAGTGACAAATTATATAGGGTCATATATTCACTTTTATAACGTATTTCTACATAAATTTTTATTTTTATCTTTTATCAAATATGGATTATTTTTCTATTATGAACAGAGTTGTATCTGATCTAGGTCAATGTAGGATATTTGATTTGATATAGATTATTTCGTCTTTACTAATCTTGGCTGTAGCTAAGCGTACAATCTAACCGCTGGATAAATAGATTTTATTGCGGGAATAGTGTGCGAGATGTATTTTCAAGATAAAATTCAGTATTTTGACGAAAAAAACATTATTAATTTTTTTCAGAGCTATCTACCATTTGTATTTTTTAAATGTGAATTTATTTTTATAATAGTTTTTAAATCTATAACGTTGAATAACTTGAACTTCAAGTAATAGCTCTAATATTTACCTTACTAACCGTAATTGCATCGCAAAATAAAAGAATCCCAAATCAAATAAAAAAATATTTATTTCGATTGTCTTCAATTACTTTCCTATAGAACAAACAATAAACTCCAATACCCGCGCGTCCGTCTATTATTTATTTTCTGAAGCGTTTTCCTTCAAACGCGTGACTCTCATTTGTCCGGAGCGTTGTGCAAACAATTCAGTTTTAGAACTTTACCAACTCGGCTAACGCGCATGCGCACCGAATTGAGATACGGCAGCCAGGCGCGTCGTAATTCGGAAATAAAAAAAAAACAAAACCGGAACCCCGTAACTGGCGCGACGTCTTTCCTCCTGCCGAAGACGATGGCTACGCACCATTGAACGAGATGTTGTGTTGTTTCCGGGTTTTGGTGTTCCGGTAGGTTCGATGGCCGGAACTAGCAAACAATCGACCAAAATAAACAACGAAAATATAAGACGATTAAATGTGACTTTGTCGGGCAAGACAATGTGACGGGTTTTTCTAGGTTAGGGTATTTCTCTCTCTCGGGGAAATTTTGTTACGGGTATTTGGTGGTAAATGTATAGCGTAATAAAATCGATATTGTATGTTAGTCGAGAATAAAATGAACTTACTTAGTATTTCAACTTAAAACCAAGATATAATAACAGAAACAGATGCTAGTTACTATACTCGTAATTTATAAGCATTATTTTCAAAGTTTAATTAAATAAATAATGTTTTATTTTGTTCTTGAACTCTTTTAATGTTTTGTTTTATGTACTTTCACAAACTTTTTTCATTATCCAGAAATCTATTTTCTCCAAACATCCCTATCCAGACAAGCAACTTTAACTTCATCCACATTCATGATACCTGTCATACATGATCTTCTATTCCTACTATTTGGAATTTTTTTTTTATCATACTACTACATCTATTTATCGGACGTCCATGCAAACGTATATTTCACAAAATATTTATGAAATATTCTACCGATTTACCGGGCCCTAAATGAAACTTGAACAAAAATTTACTGCTTATATAGAATCTTTGATATGTAACTCAAACATAAAGTAGTTCTTAAAATAAGTTTATAATCCAATATTCTTATCATCTATTTTAATAAAATTATCGGGTTAGCTTCTATTGGATTTGAAAAATAATTAATATTTTTAAAAAATTATTTTGTCTGAATCTGAACACTTAAAATATTTATATACTAATTTTGAACGTTTGTCTAAAAAGATATATTTTAATTTAATAAATTACTTACTAAAATAAAACTGTTTTAGGTTAAAGTTAGGTTAGAGTTCATCGAAACATCGATTTTTAATAAATATTAATACAGAACTTTAGCCGTTTAGTTCTGAAAGATTTTTTACTATGTTAAATTACTTACTGATTAAATTTAATAAGTAACAATTAATTTTTATTTTATTTGTGTTTATTTAAATTTTTACTAAATTTAAACATTTATATTTTCTGTGAACTTATTTTCATACAAAAAGAATTTCAAAAAAATAAATTGGAATAAATTTTTTTTTTTTAGATAAATTGTAGATAGTATTGAACGGAAAACATATTTACATTTGGTAAATCAAATTTGATTTGTAAATATTCACATTTCTGTATTTGTGCACGACCCTTTCGCGTGACTTACTTCAAAGGGCACAATCACTTACATCTAAACGAAAAAACTTCGTTCTATTCAAATATAAAAATTTATTTTTTTTCTTTTCAAATAAAACAAATTTATGTAGAATTTTTTTGTATTAGATGACATTTACGTATTTTTATTAATATAGAATATAATAAAATTGTCTACATTTATCAAAAGCACATTAGAAAGTAATAATTAAAAAATATAATTTAATATTCTCAAGATGATATTTAAGTACAGTAGAACTTGTATAGATCCATTATCGGGATATGGGAGAAGAAAATTTTATAGAAAAAGGGCTTTGTTTTTAGTCAAAAAATTTAAGTGGAATAATTTTCAATTTTTTTTTGCAATATTTGATATTTGTTTTTCTTTTTTAAATAAACTGTATCAATTTTAGTTTTTTGCATTTTAAAAAATTATTTTTAGTAATAATTTATATATAAAATGTAAAATAATTAATTTTTACTTGAAGTAATTATCTTGAAACATAAATTTTTGTATTTTATTGTATTAGATAATATTTTAATAGTGCATAATAAATTATATGCTAATTATACCAGTTTTTTAAATGACTATTAACTAATTTTAGATATCTGTTAACAGGGTTGTATTAAAACTTGTAGAGGCCTTAAACATTTAATGGATTTGGTGTTTCATATATATCTATTCCAAACATAAACAATAATAAACTATAAAATTAAATTTTACTTTTTGAAATGAAATATAAAGTTTAGCAATTGTATTCTCAATTTTTTTTGTGATTCTTTGTTTTTATTGACGCTTGTTAGGGCTTTTGATAAATGATACTCAATTAAATGCTATCCAAGCTTTTGATATAACTATACTATATTATCAGAGAGCTACAATAGCATACATGTAATTAATATAACATTCTTTTTAGTTAGGTTAACATCAAAGCACATGTTTAACTTTACAATTCGCAAAGACAGTAGAAACTGAATTCTTTAATAACAGGTAACCATTATACGAAATAATTATAACATAACTAAGAAACTTATATAGTTTTAGCAATAATAAAATTAGTATTTAATTAAGACATTCGGTTTGAAAAAGGCCTTAATAGACTGCTTTTAACCCACGAAATTTTTTATTTTTATATATATATATATATATTTAAATGATGAGTATTTTTAATATTAAATAAATTATGTCACCCGACTGGGATTTAAACCTAAACCTTTTGATTGCTAGTCACCATCAAGGAACCCACTTTATATGTATATTTAATGTTCAGTAATAAAAAAATAAAATAAATGAAAAAGGATTATAAAATTTAAAAAAAATATATCTAACAGAAATTTAGTTTTAAATAAAATACTTATTTTTATTTAATTGTATAAAAAAATTAATTGTTTTATATATTTTTTTCACATAAAAACGTTACTTTAAACCGAAGTGCAGTATAAATATAAATAATATATTAAATTTTCAAACATCAAATATTTGTGATGGAAAATACATTTCAATTTCAACATACAAAACAAACAAATACTGAATGGAATAAATAGAGAAACAAGTTAACAGATACAAGAGAAATGAATTTACGAAACGAATCAATAAAGAAAACTATAGAGGCAATCCATCGTCAAAAATATTTGTGACATAATATTGCGCAAAGATTGAACGATTTTCTAGTAAGTTTTTTTACCTCCCACACTATTGTAAAAAGGTGTAACAATAGTGTTTTATAAAGAAATCAAACGTCTCATTCATCTTTTAGATGTTGGAGTTGTTGTGCTTGCAGCGAGTAATAATTCTTTGAAAGATTTATTTTCTTCACTTCTTACATGAAATACACATTTTTCTTTATGAAAGCAAAAACTCCTTTTCCTGTCACTAACAGTTTATTTTATAGACAATAACAGATCAAAATTTCTTGCACGAAAAATATTGTTCACAGAACATTGTAATATATATTATTTTTTTATAAGATTACTAGAATAAATACACAAAATAATATAATATTATGTTACAAAGAGCAGAAAACGATTTTTATTGTGTTGACCCTAAATACTTACTGCCTAGAAATAGCCGAGACCAAGCAATCTGGGCGAAACATAAAAAGAGCATTCTGTTCCGAATGATATATATAAGCGTTCCAAACTATACTAAACTAAAAATAAGTAAAAATACGTACCAAGTAACCTTAATCTTACTACCAATTGTAGAACAGTATGTTTGTTACGTGATTTGTAAGAATATGCAATTTTTGACAAATCTATGGCATTTCTTACAATACTTTATACATTTTTCATAAAATAACTTGTGTGGAAATGAGATTTTTATGTGGCGTTTGTGATGTAACCAGAAGGAATTGGATACGAAATAGATTAGTATATGATGAGTGTGAATTTGAGAAAAGTTGTGTTGTAAAAGTTGATGATAATCAGTTGAGCTGGTTCGGTCAACTTGAGTGAATTCTAATAAATGTGTGAATGATATTGAAGATATATGTTTACGTAGAGTGGATGTTTTCAAATAGTAGGAATAGAAGAGCACGTACAAAAGGAATCATAAATGTGAATGAAGCAACAGCTACATATCTTCGACATAATGGAAAGAGTGTGTGCCATACCCTTTTGGGTATGTATGTATTTGTGAGAATAAATATTTTTTTTTGGTTAAATATGCAATTTCTGACAAATCTAGTGGTGGACATTTCTTGCACTTTTTTACACATTTTTAATAATAATATTTAAGTAAAAGCAAAAATAAACATTGAATCTGAATCTATCTGATTAAATACCATTGGTGTATATAGTAAGTAACTACTGTATAATAATATTTACATTATTGTACTAGTTACATAATGACTGTTTCATACATTGGGAACATGGTAATGTTATATTAATATTTTGACACGTTTTAAGATAAAATATAGTATGCACAAAATATTTTTCTTTTGGCAGTGCGAGGATTAAATTGAATTCAATTTTGTATTATAAATTTCTATGAAAGTAAAATAAATACTTTTTTATTTTAAACATATTTTACCTTTTTTGAATAGACTAAATTTTCAAAATATATTTTCTATACTTCAATTCAATTTCTTTTCACAAAGTAATTCATGCGTTGGGTCCAATTTATTCATCGTAATTTTCCGCTTATAGCACCATAATGGGTGTGAGTGTTTAAATTTAAACCGTGTAAAACAATAAACATTCAAGCATAATGTTTCAGCCGCAAAATGGCTGCAGGTTTGTTGGTTGTACTGTATTTGTACACATTCAGCAGACCGCGTACATGGGGACAATATTATATGCATTGGATTACTGTTGTGCGGCTATGCGAAGCGAACTTTTGTGCCATGTTTGAGGGGCCTGAGTTATTTCGTATTTATTGTCTGTTTCATTGTACATGGTTATATGCATAGTTTGTCCATTTTCCATAAACTCACATTCTTGTCACGGTTAAATTGATGTTTGATTATTAATTAATTAGATGTATGAGAACTGATTAAGTTGTCTATGATATTTTGTAGAAAATATGTATTAATTTTGATTTATATAGTTTACAGTTAATATAACAAAAAAGATACTCTTTGTATATTGCTAATCGTCTTAATAATTTTATAAAAGTAATTACTTACTTCACTTGGTAGAAGAATTTAATTACTTTAACAATATCGTCGAACGTAGAAAAATAAAATAGTGAACTGTATAGAATTCGCTTGATTGAAGAGATAATAAAGATTGATTCTTTGAGCCGTCATTTTTAAAAATGAACATTTCATTTTGAAGTTATTTGACCCGTACATTCGAAAGTTCCTTTTTATTAGGACACAGTGAAGAGCTGTCAAAAATGCTGAAATATTATCGATTGTACGAACATACACTAGATTAAAAGTGAACTGACAAGGGTATATTTTTAATAAAATAAAAAGATTGACACGAAATCAATAGCAACAACTTGGGCTGGGTATTATGCTACTCAATCTGAATAGACTTCGGAATTATAATCGTGATATAATATCGTTTTTTAAAAGCTTTTGATATGCTTTATGAAAGTGCTAATTAGAGTTTTTTTTTTTTAATAAAATGAATAAAATGGAATTTTTATTGAAAATAGCCAATACAAAAATTAAACCGTAATTTCTTTATAAAATAATAATAATATTTTTTACAAATAAATTCTACTTTAATTTTTGTAAAATTTGTATTTTTTTGAATTTTTGAAAAAATATAATTGGAATTATTGTTAAAATAAAATTGTTAAATTTAAACCTTTGTATGAAATTATTTACTGAACTGAAAATTATTAATAATTTTACAATTACATATATTTCACAAAAACTCTATATTCTGTATTCTCACTTTACTTTTAAAAGTGATTTTTGTCAAAAGTACTTTTGACGTTTACTTAAAATTACTTATTAAGCAATTTTAATTAGTTTATTTAAATTTTATAGTATTAGATATAAAGAAATATATTAGAAAATATAAATACTATTCATATTTGATAAGAGGTAGAAGTAAAAATTTATTTTAAAGCAAGAAATAGAAGCACTTTTTTATAAACACATAATTATTTTATTTTATTTTATACAAATCTTTTAAACTATTTTATTTTTTTTTAATTAAAATTTGTATTTCTTTCAGAAAAACATATGTTCAAATATACGTTTACTTTTGAGATAAAAGTAAAAACCTTGGATATATCTAAAGCAAAAAGAAAATTAATGTGGGTGTATACATTAACAATCAATCATGAAAGCTTCATAGAAAAAAATAATTTCAAACACATTGTATATTATGTTAAAATAGTTGCTTATTTTTTAGTTATTCTATATATTCGAGTTTTTTTAAATACTATTTTTATTAATCCACATTATGCATTTTATCGTAAATCAATTTTAGCTGGTAATAATCTTCTATTTTAAATTTATAGAAAAAAAGAATTATTCAACGTAAATCGTTTCGCTCTATTAAATAAAATACGAAAAATAAGTGATGATACATTTTAATCGTTAGCCATATGTACATATGAGTAAAAAACATTGTATTCGTACGTGTAACGTAAAGTAAATAGATTTAAAAATGGTACGAAAAAAAAAGATGAAATATGCATGAGTGCTAGCTATAAACGTCGTCCATAAATCCAAGATAGGAATATGGACGCAAAAACACAGGTTGTGTATTTATAAAGTCTACTTTTCTATTTATTTTTCATTTTCACTTTAGAAATGCTGTATTTTGCAAAAATATAGATATAGTAATTTGAATTCGTTGAAGCATATATTTATTTTAAATTTGTAGATAATATGTAACATATACTGTGTTGAGTAAAAATTTAAAATCGGTTTTGTATCTCAAAAATATATTTACTGAACAATAGTTTGAAATGTTACTAATATTATAAACTAGTGGTTTTCAAACTTTATATATTTTGGGAAAAATATAAAATCTCAATATTCTTGAGTATTATTATTTTATATATCTACCTTAGCTTTGTTTTTTTTTTATAAAAAATTGTTGCTTCGTCCCACATCTTTGAATTTTCATAACTGTTTAAATTCGTAAATAATTATTTATAAATTATGATTTATTTAAGAAAGTACAAAAAAGGCATTCCACATAAATCTAAATTACATACATTTATAATAATACAAGTTAATGGCATACGAACTATTAAATTTCCTATAAAACGAATATCTTGAGTATCCTTTAGATTATGAATAATAGCTCCACCACATATAAATAACAAAGCCTTAAACAAAGCATGAGATAATAAATGGAAAAAGGCTAACTTATAATTTCCTATAGATAAAATTCTCCCCATTAATCCTAATTGACTTAAAGTTGATAAAGCAATAATTTGCCTCTAATCCTGCTATAAATATTGTTGAAGTTGAAATTAATAATAAATATAAACCTAAATTTTCTCCAATTAGACTCCAATTTCGACTCCAAATTTTTTTTCATTCGATTCCAATTTCGACTAAAACTTCGATATAGATTCCGATTTAGACTCCAACTCCAACTCCAACTTTTAGTTCAAATATGATTTTTTATGTTTTATTACAATAAATTATGTAAAGCATACATATTCCATGATTAAATTAAATTAAAATTAAACATTGTCAAAAATAATGTTATTAATTACTTTAAATGTTGTAATGTGACAAATTTCTTTAGCAAAAAGTATATATCTATAATAATATACCCCATATATGTGTGTGCGTAGTGTTAATATATTCATAGGTTCATATTACGAGCTCGGTTTCAAAATAAGTTTTAACAACTAATACAGGTTTTAAAATAATGCAATTGCTATAAGAGCAGGATTAAACAAATGAATTAAAACACCCAAATATCGAGCTCGTAATACCAGCCATAGTTTTTAAATTTAAAACAACAAAAATTATATTATAAGATTTTATGTTATAACAAAAGTGTTACATATAAAATATTCATATAAAAATAATTTGTTAAATTTTTTGCTTTAACAACATAGTGGAATTGGAACAAAAAAGACTCCAAACAAAAATTTTCGATTCTTCGACTCCTCAACTCTAACTCCACATTCCTGAGTTATTACTATATTTTTACATGTTAGTTGAGGTTATATTGACATTGAGCTAATAACTCTTTCGTACCTTTTATTTTAACATAACCATTTCTATAATGGTAACGTTATTGTTTTTTTTACGTAACGCGACAACTGTTAAATATATAATTTATTTACACAAAACTCTTTAAATTTTCAACTAAACTAACAAATAAATTTACGCTATCTGCTCTGGCAACAAAACAAACCAACTAACCAAGATTTACCTGGCTTCATGTCATCAGTTAGGGGGAGGGAGGGGCGAGCTGGTCCTCGACGCCAGTACCATCTCGTGGCCCCGTGGCTATGCTCTCCGTATCGCAGGCTATCGCGCGACACCACTGACGAGATACAAATCCTGCAGGACTGCTGGGACACGTCAGCTAGGATTTTGCTTTGACATTTATATTAAAATACTTGGGAAACTACACGGGCTGTGCGCGTGTGTGTGTGTCTCTTTCTCCAGTTTTCACTGTGTATGTGTTTGTGTTTGAGTTGGGTGTAAATGTGTGAGTGTATGTGTGAGAGAGAGGTGCACCATGAGATTTCACTACTGAATTTAGATCTTGGTTTTGTTTGTACAATTTTGAATGACGGTTATGGTTACAGAATGGGTTCGGTTCTTATTACAGTTGTAATTAAGTTGGTTAACAAAAAATAGTTTTTTTTTTTAATTTATAAGAGAAATGATTTTTAAAAACATACATCGTAGATGGCTTCTTCAGAGCTTGGTGACTGAGCACTGAGGATGCCATCTACAATATATAGCGAAAATTCTAGAAATTCAATAGTAGAAAAATGTTTTTTTTTTTCATTGAAAGCACTATTTTTACAAATACGATATTTTTATTTAGCGGGGTAGTATAAATCCTTAACATAAACTTACGAAAAAGTGATAAATACATTATCATGAAATATAACTGAAATAATTTCTTTAGATACCCAAAATAGTTTTAGGAGCAAAATAGACTCACAAAAATTAATAATTTTTTGAATTTTGATTTATATCTCAAAATCGGAGATAGGTATTAAAAAATTAATAAAAAAAATATTATAAAATTTTTTTTATGTTCTATAAGATTGGCATTTTTTGCAAAGATCAGATGAAGTTTAGAAATTAATTTTTACAAATATATAAAATAAATAAAATTAATAACTAGTAAAATATATAGATATTACTAAAACACACAATACCAATAATAATTGAAATTTATACATGTTTGTTTAGAACAATAACGGCGGTAAATCTTTATGCAAAACACAATGTATTCAGTGAATATACGATATCAGCCGCATATTGCATTACAAATCAGGTACTATAACTTTCAATATATGTTTATCAAATACGACATACATAGACACAGTCTATGTATATACATACAAAATTTGTAAATACACAGACAAGACGTAGGGAATTTGCAAATGCATATTGCTACTTCATGCAAATCTTCTTGTTATGTATTCGAGTATTTTTTCTTCTTGTATCAGACTCAGCTTTCATAAAATTATGTTTATATTTTTTGGTCTGTTTAGAATATATATATATATATATATATATATATATATATATATATATATATATATATATATATATATATATAAAATAAACTATATATACAAATTAATCCTAAAGCTCTTTTTCATTTTAATATAATGAGTTCCGAAAGGTTTTTTACTATGTTATATAGATTAAACTACATTTCACAAGAACTATTAAACTCATACATTGAAAGCCTTATCTTATGGCCTTCTTCAGCCGAAATCAATATACTTCCTCTGTTAACACTCCCAACAACTTGCACTAGCCTACAATAAATGTTGAAAAGTTATTCATTGCGCTGACCATATACCATGTGGCCAATGTAGTGCTGGCAGCTAGTGGCCCTAGTATAGTAATAAAATGTTGACTTAGAGCTCGCTAGGCAGCAGGTTTTCAGCGTGAATTAATCTATTATAAACTAGGCTCGTATCCGACGCGAAGTTACGAGTCCTTTTCTGGCGCGTGCCCAAATCCTTTCTCGCCGAATGGACGACGTATATCATCCCCGGCGAAGGATCGCTGCAGGCCTTTGGCATCCTACGAAACGCTATTCCACGATGAATGGGTAGTTTTTGAAATTTAAATACAGTTAGGCTACATATAAAATAAACAATAATTAACTATTATATATATATATATATATATATATATATATATATATATATATATATATATATATATATATAGGAAAAAAATAATTTGAATTGTAACCAAAATTTGGAGGATGTTAAATAAAAATTTTAATTGTATATTCTTAGCCAAGCTTTCGGTGTAAATTTTCACCTTCAAGTCCCTACAATACGCTTTTATTATAGATTATTTGTAACAGAAAAACAAATCATAAAAACAAAATATTTTTATTTGGCTAAGAATCTACAATTGAGATTTTTATTTAACATCCTTTAAAGTTTGACTACAATTTCCATTATTCTTTTCCTAAATTAATTGTACTAGTTTATTATATATTGTTAATCTAACATTAATTAACATTCCATATAATTTTCTATTTTGCAAAAACTCAAAGAAATCAAGTATATGTATATCCCTTTGCAATATATTCATTACTATTTTTCGCATGTTGCAGTATACTATTTTATTTTCATTTCACATTATCTGTTAATTTTTTATTCGTTTTATTTTCAACTTTTGTTATCTGAATTTGTACGGAATTAATGTGAAATAACACGAAGATAATACATTTTCCGAAAAGCATTAGCAAATGCGTTTTCATAACATTATAAATTTACGATGTATCTAGGTGTTATTTTATATTTTATGAAGTTCGTAAATATGGATACTCGCACATAATGATTTTAGACTTGTCTATTTTGTTGTAATCTTTGTAATCTTCTTATTTATACTAGTATTAAGTTTTAATAGACTTCTTATTCCAATCTAGTTATTTACGGTATGTTATTTTATGGTTATGTATTACTATTTTAATAACGAGTTTTTAATCTATGGAAAGCAAATTTGTGTCGACAAAGTTTTAACAAGAAACTTCCCACAAGGTAATATAAATATATTAAGACCCATCAATATTAACAGTAAATTGATAAGAGAAGCAATAGAAATTTATAAAGAAAAAGAAAACATCAGTCACTGTGAATTTTACGATTCAGATATTTATTTTGTTAGCTAGTAACTTGTTTCTATGTTCCGTTTACTGTTTACTGTAAATGGCACTTGTATTATTTTTCCTGATGAAGATATAGGTTGAGTAGGTCGAAACGTCGATTATTAATACAGAACTACAACTTAAAGTCGTTTTATTGTAAATATATCAACTTATATCTTACTAAAATTAAATTTTCTTCAAAAGTGAGAACAAATCATTATAAACAAACTGATGTCTCCTAGATCTTATATCGCTAAGTTTTTTTTTTTTTTTTTTTTTTAGGTTAATGCATATTTTTCACGTTAATGATTATTTTATATTATTGCTTCTTGTTATTCATTTGTTTCTGATGGTGGAAGGTTAGCTTCCCTTCCGAAATACGTATTAAGATATATTTTACATTAATTCTGTAATATTTGGTAAATTTGTAAATTTTTTTTGTTATGATTAACAAAGATTTAAATATAATTAATATATAAAATATAAACTAATGTTTTATTGAAATTATTAATTTTAAAGTGAAAATAAAAATATATTAGTATAGTTTATAATATATATATATATATATATATATATATATATATATATATATATATATATATATATATATCTTGTTTAAACTTGTCGGACTAAAATAAATTAAAAAAAAATTTTGGAAAAATTTATTTATTTTGCACAATCACATTTAATTAAGTTTTTTCTGCATTTATAGAATTTTCTGAACTGGTATGCCATGGTTAATCAATCCTCGTCGCAGACATTTCGCCATAGAATGCTATCATAGATGGCATTCTTAGTGCTTGGTGAGTGATTTTTTTTTGTATTTTTTGCTGAATAGTTACACTTTAAATGTTAGATATATTAAAAATTAACAAATTTATAAATTTTTTTACATTGACAAAATATAATTGAAACTAAATATATTATCGACAGAAAAACTTCTCTAATTTTTTTAAAAACATTGTGATATTTATTTTGCAAGACGCAGTGATATCTAGTTTGAGTCAAATTATTATCATCTGACTCATTTATACTTTGCTTTTAACATAATTTTAATATTTCGTTTAGATTTAGAGTTATCGGGGCTTGGAGTTTTAAATAAAACACATTTGTGTATTAGTCTGATGGTACGTTTTGTAAAACTAAATATTTACTCCCTAAAAATAACACTGCAACATTTCTGTAGTTAAAGCTTGTGTTAAATATGTTTAAATTAATGCAACTGTTTTAGTAATTTTAATAAATTTAATTATATTATTATTGTTAGTATTCATTCCAAAATGGTTGACTTTTGTGCATCTACAAATAAATGGTATAACAACCGTACTGACGATAAACTAAGGGCTAAAAACAAAAGCCAAACTAAACGGGTACACGCATTGCATTAATTAACGGAACAAGTTATCGTTAACTCATTTACGAATTAAGTACCTATGTTAATTAACGGTATACGAAACAATTATATTGTAATTATTGGAAGGGATTGGGCAAACAATCAAATTCTACTACGTATGTTACTATCAACATTTGCTAATTGATATTATAATGTTAGATTTGATGCTGATTTGATTTAACATTCAACTGTTTTTATTTAATATGGGCAAAGTGATTAAATTGTTATTTTATTTTCTATTGTATTTCGATGTAATTGCATTAATAAATCAGAAATGTTTTTGGTGTTGTGAATACAAATTAGTATGTTGTTTTGCATAATTTGTTACAGTTTTAGTTGAAAATGTTGCTGAAAATATATTTATTTATAAAACATTGGGAATATTGAATATTTCGTATTTTTGCATAATTACTAGTATTTTTAAAGACTTTTTTGATTTTTTGGGTACATGGCGTGATTGTGTATGTATATGTTACATGAATAATGGTGAAAATATAATTTTGAAGATTTCTGTGCATAGAAGTTAATATATATTTTTTTATCAAAACAACCTTATATTTTTTTGTAAAAAATTTCATAAATTTTCGGATAATTCAAAGTAAATGTTATTTATGAACCAAATTTTATATAAAAATGAAATACCATTTATTATGAATCTATATTCATATATAAACAAGAAATACATCACAATATCATCATCATCATATATATCTATATCTTCACTTCGTTACATTCATTTCAATGCAAGCAAAATTAGCGTCATATAAATTTTATGAAAGAAAGCTTTATGTAGTTTTCGGTTCTCTTCTTCTTCTTTTCCTAGCGAACAAAGTAGCCATCTGTATGCATATACCTACGCTATACGTTCTAATGCGATGTGAATGTACGGTGTTCCGCAAGGATCTTGTACTGGGACCCGTTTTCTGTTTGAAAATCATTTAGATTGTGCTATGTAAATTCTGACATTAAATATTCTTGAATGGATTTCCTAGTTTAGATTATTATGTGACTTAATTCTTCAATCATTATAATAATAGCGTTTACTCTATTTTAAATTAGATATAAAATAATATAAAATAAATTAATCGTGTTTCGAGAGTTCAAGAATTATAATTTTATATACATTTAACTGAATATTATATCAACTAGAAAATTAAAATGAAATATAAATAATAATTGTAAAATTTTAGAGATTCATGAAAATATTTCTTTATTTGAAATACAGTGTAATGTTTTATATTTTACTTAGAATAGTTTCTTATTTTAAAAATTTTATATGTTTAACATTTATTTTTACAAATAATACTTCGTTATTAATTAAATCAGTATTATATTTAAAATTATAAATGTGAGATTAAAAAAAAATAAATTAATTTTACTTTGTATATCTAAAGAAAATTTAAGTAAATTTTGTTTTAATATTTTTTATATTATTTTTTTATTAAAAACAAGTAATTAAAAAAGAACATATAAAAACTCATCCAATACTAAAAGAACTCTTTTTATTAAAAAATAAATAGATATCAAAGTCATTTTAATTAAAAGTATAAGTAAAAGTAAATATAACGAGGCTTATACCTACATATGAGTATTTCAATATACATGTCGCAAAACTGTTATGAGATTCATTGCTTTTAGTAATGATCAATTAAAAAAAAAATGTATTTGTCCGATTGGAAAGCGTAGCTTACCCAGGTCTACCAGAATCGGCTAATGGCATAACGGCACCTGTAGAGGATGGTGGAGTTACAGATATATATATATATATATATATATATATATATATATATATATATATATATATATATATATATATATATACCAGATTGTAGAGCAGAAATTGTCATTCATTCGCCAAACACTATGGGTGCCATCTATGATGTATGACAAAATATTTACGACAAAGATAGATCGACTACGGCATACGAGTCCCGAAAATTCTATAAATTGTTTGTAACAAACTGTTTATTCATCTGGCAAGAATTCACTATAAAAATATTGTAACCTACTCCATGGATGGTTACAATATCCAAAGCACACTAAAATAATTTTTGTAATAAAATAATTAGTACAAATTGAATATGTACTGCATAAGCTGAGACAGCCGAAAGCAGGCTTTACTTTATTTGCGTGTCAACTTAAACGCTACTAGCAGTAAATTCTCATAACATTTCTCTTGTAAAGTCGAAACTAAACTAAAGTAACTAACTATCCGACTTGTACATATCCGTGGTAGTTTAAACATCACCACGGTCATTTGTACACTTGCCATAAAATATTTGTATTCCCTTTAATTAACTAAATTAATGGTATAGCTTCGCCATGTAAGTCTGTTTCATTACATTTTATACATATACATTTGCCGGAGTATGTACATAATATTCGCAAAATGTAAATCCTTTAACAGAACTAAATGCTTTGTAAATTGTAGTAAATTAAACTTCTCTATATGTCCGCCGTAAGCTACGTCTAAAACTGCGTATAAAATATAATTGTGTTCGTATTTGTTCCGGAAAATTTATAGTCTAGGAACTAATATTGTAAAGCTTTTTATAATTATGCAAAAGCTGTGAAATGACGTTTATATTACAAAAAAGCTTAATGCATTGTAATGTCGTTTAATGTTTGTGAAAAAGATATTATTTTATTTATAAGAGAAATATTATTATCAGTCTCAAAAATTACAGTTGTTTAAATTAACACTAATTTTTTTTTCTTTTAAAATAGTTTAAAATAGTTTAATAAATAATGTATATATGGTTTGGTGTTTCCATTTTCTGTTATGCCAAATTATGTTTCTATGTTAATTTTTTGGATTGATATTTTGCGCATAATTAAATGGCTGTTTTAATATTTCAGTTCTTTTGTTTAGTCCTGCTCTAATAACAGTTACATACGTTGTCTTAAAACTGGTATTAGTTAAAATCGACTTTAAAATTTTAAAAAGAATTTAGTAAAAATGTACGTAATTTATATTTAATAAAAAATATATTTTGGAATAGAGGAATAATATGGCCTGTCTTATTACTCGGAAAGCTCTTAACTGTATCTATGATTGTAATCAATAACTTTAAGTATATGTACATTAAGCTCGGCATTAAGCTCAAAGATATCAAAGAGCAGATGTATCTAAAGATAGAATTAATTATTGCTACTTTACATAGGAAAACTGGATATTGCGAGCAGTCTATATATTTATATAATACAGTAAATTTGTTGTAAAGTAATGAAATTTTTAAATAAATAAACTGAATTATTAAAATTAATGCTGGAATAGATCATACGTATTCGTATAATAAAGATCTAATATTGAGAAATATAATATTTAAATTTGAAAATAATTTTTATTGATTGATTTTAACAAAAATTTAAATATTTTTGCAACATTGCAAAAATACAAATACAAATAAAAAATACTGTGTAGACAATTAATTGGCAAATAAAACAAGATAAAAATGTATGAAATGCATTTTTAAAATGCGGACTCTGAAAGATGTTGCCAATTTCAAATAAACAATCAGAAATATGTCAAGAGTAATTGAACTGAATTCAAATATTTTTGACGTATCATATGTAAAATTTTATTCTAAATTCAATGGTAAAATAAAAAAGAGAATATATTATTAAAAATAAGAAAACTAGAATTATCTTCCGGGTAAACCGAAAGCGGTATCTTATTAAAAATATTTTTAGATACCAAATTTTGTGACATAATATTAGATAGTTTTTAAAATTTTGATATCGAAGGATACTTTGTATACGTTATTTATAATAATATTACTTTTTAAATAATGTATAAATTTGAACTATTTATATGAATTACAGTACTGCGAATTTTGCATATTTCCTATTGTGTTTCGTGTAATAATTTAACAGTTCACATATTTTCAAATCTAGTTCGTAGAATCTCTTTCAAGTTCTAGATTATCAACTTGATATTCTTAAACCAACACAGTGTGTTTATGCCAACCAAGACCATTTCCACACATCTTATGCAAATACAGACTCAATTCCCGAAACACATCGTGAGTGCATGCATTTTATTTAAACACACTACACTACACGATCTTCAAACCAACTTTGCCGTTGCGTTTTATAAAATCCATTTTCGCTTCTCAACTCTATAGAGTATTGCAAAGTCAAACGGATTTTTTCCTTTTACTAATTCAGTAAAACAGTTCGGCGAGGAAACTCAATGAACTTCCAGTACTCAACGGAGTTGTTGCATTCGGAAAATAGTTTCTCTACTACTTGCATCGGGATATTTCTTTCCAATGCCAATAGAAAATTGTCTTTTAAATAAGAACTGTTTGGAAGATGGCGACCGAAACAGTTGAACGTCTTAGTGCTAGTGAGGTTGGTTGCACTAACAATAAATTTTTTGTTTTGTTTTATTAACTTGATTTCATTTTTAGCGTTGAACTGGGAATTGTTATTTTTAAAGAATAAGTTTCGTAAAATATATTTCAGTTTATTATTTGACTGTTACAATCACCATTAATAAACTAATGAAATATTTAGTTAATTTTTAAATTAAGAAAAATATATTGACCATATAACCGTGGTTATAATTGAATGCATGTCGGTTTTCTAGTGTAGAGCTTTTGAGAAATATACCATACACAAAATTGTAACAAAAGATTTTTTCAAAATGTATTTGTCAATACGTTGACAATTCCACTGTAGGCCTAAGGCTACAGTACTAACAATGTTTCTTCAGAAAGTGTGTTGTCCTGAATAAACACTAAATTTTGGGTTCTGTTTGACAAAAACCTTCTAGGAATACACAAGAAAATAACATATTATTTGTTTATATTACGTTTGTGTTTATAAACGTTAATAAACATGTTACTTATTGTATTTGAATCAATTTTTTTTATTATTTTTTAAGTAAATACAAAACATACAAATGTAAATAATTTTGTATAAATTTTGTACAAAACAAATACTTATATTAGATTTTCTGTTGTTGATTATTTGAGTACATTTTTTATTTAATTAGCATTTGTTGTGTTGCCAACATTCATTCTGCTTAAATTTCAATTTAAATTTTCTAAATTGTAGCTAAAATTATGTATTTGTTTTGTTTGTCAAACTTCAAATATTTATCAAAGCAAACTTTGTAATGTAAATTTATTTTGTTAAAGCCGTTTTATTGCCGTGAATTTTACCTATGTGCGTAAATTTTTTTATCACAGTTTTTGTTTTGCTTATAAATATGCAAAGTTTTGACTGCCATATAGTGTTCAAAAATGTGTATTTTATGTTTCTGGGTAATTATGAAATATTGATAATTTTAACCATCATGGAGTATATTAGAAATTCAAAAATATAATTTTAGATAAAAGTATAACTAAAACATTTATTTTAATTTATATAAAAATATATTTATTTGTTATTTACTTTTATGAGCAATACATAATTTCAATTATATAAGTATATAATCAAAGGTTTTCTCAGCAGAAACAATATTTCTGCAATAAAACAGCAAAAGATTAAACTTACACATTTTAAGCTCATGTAATATGTAATGTAAGTAGAACGAACACAATGACCTCTTTGACCTAAGTACGAGTTTGTCAATTTGTCACGTTCAATGTTTTATTTATAAGGTTATTTATTGAAGCTGTTTGAAAGTAAAGTAAAACAGTTTGTTTGATTTGTTAATTAATGAGAATTCTGTTAAAAACAAAATCAAAATAACAAATGCAAACTGGTGATTTAAAATAAAATGTAATTGTAACAAAATTATATAAAATTTAAATCAACGTTGTGATTTATTGTTATTCTTAAGTATATTCTCTCGGCCAAGAATAATTTATTAACTGTTTATAGTGTCGCCAAAAAAATCGACATTATATTAGAATAAATTGTATTATTTGTTTTTTGAAAATTATTATTGCGGGACTTTTTGGTGCTTGTCAAAAAACTAAAAATGTACTAGCCAAGTGTACTAATATCATTTCCGGTATAAGTAAAAATTAAAATTATTTGGAAATTTTTTTTAAAATGTTATTTTAAGTGTGCGCCAACATAATATTCGCCACTTTCTACTGAATGAAATGCTTAATAATAATTTTAATTGTAAGCAATCATTTTAAACAAGTAATTTTTTTTTCAAATGATGCATATTTTTTGGCGAACACTGTATATTTTTAATCAATAAAGATTTGTATTAATGAAAATTAAAAAAAAGTAGGAAAATAGGATTTCTGTGTACACAGTAAAAAAAATGTAAATTTACATATTCTATAAATGTAATTTTACAGAAAAAAAATTAATATTACGTCAATTATCGAAGTAAAAATTATAAAATGCTGCTATTTTAATGTTAACAGTTATGTAAAATTACATACATAAATATTACATTTTTTATAGTGTATATTTCATTCAAATATCGACGTTTCCTGCTAAAGATATATGTAGAGTGTAGAGTGTCATAACTTGCTTTTAAAGCTGTTTTATTTTAATATAATGAGTTCTAAAAGATTTTTTACTATTTTTATTAATGTTATTTTTTTTAATATTATTATCAATCGGTTATGGTTATCAAAATTTCCAAGTTTCAATGTGATCATATAAAGAGGCGTGTCTTGTATAGTAAACTACAACTAATAAAATAATAGTCACTGTATCTGAAAGATAAGAAACTCAATACAAACTGCAAGTTTTCAGCTTCAACTGTGAACTAAATAGTTTCACAATTAACAATGCAAATAAGAATTGTTAATTCAGAATTTTGTGCATACAGTATAATATTCTACAAAGAAAATTGCCGAAAGTACTTTTTAGTTAATAACAATTTAAAAAAAATAGCAAACTTTTGATACTTAACGAGTAAATTAAACCAGTCTAGTGTGTAGTGTTAATTTTAGATTATCTAGTTTAAGTCTGAGAGAAACTAAAAGCAGTAACACAGTGTTTCTTTTTAAACACGCTGACAATACGAAGAAAAACTTCATGAATTTAAAAAGCTTTTTGCGCACAAAATCGACGTTGCTAAGATTCTCTAATTAACATGCTACACAGAAAACTACTTCTTATTTGGGAAAATACTTTATATTCGAACCAGGTTTATTTAAATTATTATTATATATATATTTTAATTTACAACTGGCCCCATTTGAAAGCCAACCAGCAAATTTGTTTATAATTAATAATTATATTAATTTTTAATTATATTGATAATATTAATAAATAATTAACAAAATTTTTGTAAAAAATCTAAAAAACTTTATTGGCATTTTTCTTGCGTACGTCTATGTTTAATTAGGTAATAATCTGTATAAAAATTAATTGTTTAGCCGACAAGTATTGATGCATTGACTTATATATTATTATTTTTCAAAACATTCCTGGACAGGTTTGCTCAACTCAATTACGAGTATATTCAATTAATATAATATATTAATTATATATATAATATATATATATATATATATATATATATATATATATATATACAACGAATATATTATATTCGTTGTCATTTTAAATACTCGTATAAATTTTTTGTTAGTCGTGTATAAAGTGTGGTGTGTCGTGTTAGAATGATTTTATTTGCAACTAATTGTATGCAAACAAAGATAAAATTTAATCGTTTTAAAATATGTAATAAACACAGTGACTTATTGTTAGTGCAATGTTTTTTTTAATTATACAGTTTTTGTAAAAAAAAATAATATAAATCAAAACCGAAGAAGCCGTTGCAGGTTAGAATAATTTAATTTTTTGTATATTTCGTTCATAAATCTGTATCTAGTAAGTAATTTTAAAGTAAATCATATTGATAATCACGTAGATAGGTATTACTAAGAACAAACTATTATATGTTAAATTTAATGAAAATAATTTCAAGTTTGAAATTTGGTAGAAAAGTTAAATTGGGAATTTCGTGGCTGGCGTACATTCAAATTAATTTATTAGAAACTTTACGAAATATTCTTGTTTTCGTTATTTTACAGTTGCGACAAACTAACTGCTTCATATGTACTAAGTATTCTGATTACAAATTATATCTGACGTTTTATAATTGAAACTTGGCAACTAATTTGAAATGTGACAAGTTTTTCCATATAGAAATCTCAGTAGTATACTAAATTTATTAAACTGATATATGAACCATTTTTATTTTGAATTATATTGTTGGTTATAAAAATAAAAGAAAAGGTTATTGAAAAGGGGATTTTATTCCCATATAAAAATCGAATTTATCGTAACTGGATAACAATAGTTAAAGAGAAAATTTTCTTGGTTACCTTATAAAATATATTGTTCATTAAACGAATTTACTTTTTACTGTTTCTGTGAATTCTCCCAGATGATGATATAATATATATTGAAAGTTTGGATTAGTTTGAGTTTTATTTACAAAAAGCCCTAACAGACTTCTTCTAACTTCTTCTTCTTTGATATAAATTTTACAATGAATATGATGAGTTTGACAAAATATAACAACTTTGCATCAAAGCGGTAACATCTATTTATGAAAATTAATAAAATTGTCAATAGCATTTAATTGTGTGATAAATAAGTAATTTATATATTTAGATAAGTGATATTCTTGTCAGATAGCATTTTTTTGAATAATTGAGAGGTAAAACACATTTAATAAAAATTGTTTTGTATTTTTTACATCCTTAAATGTTATTCTGAAACATTTTTTATAAATAACTTTCCAAAATTTTTATAAAAACTAATTTTATCTGAATTGTTCTTGTTTAATTTGAGTTATATATCGAAAGTGATATTTGTACATCAAAATCATTTAAGTCATAAACTTTTTGTCATAAATTTTTGTGCAAGTAAATTACTACACTTTTTCTACAGTTGTGCACGGAAATTTACACAACAAAATAATTAAATAATATTTGAATATTCAAAGCCAAAAACAAAAATAAATATGGGCACGCAAGCGCATAAATTGTTATAGATACTACAATTTTATTCGGCTGAAAAAATCGTAACATATACACTAGTATTTGTAGCGTATAGTTTTGATAAGTCATTTGCGTTCCGAATTTGCGTAATAAAAAATTCATATCTATCAGCCGCCAATTTGCTGTACGTTTATATAAAAATGGAAAACAACGACATGTGACGTATTTGAATCGAGTGTGGCGCAGTCCAACTGCAATCAATTCGGAAAAAGCATATGTATATAACGCAACGTACCACAGCCACAGTTCACTGAATATTTATGAAATTACGATCAGCATTGTTCGAATTGCGCCCAACGAAATTCTGCTGTTTGTTATATATAGGAATTGTTGTTTACTCGTCGGCACCGAAAAAACCGTCATTGTCATGTTAAATTTTCGATAGACAGTGTTTTAAATGCGTGCTTGATTAGCGTAAAAACGGTATAATATAGAGTTCTTTTGCGGGAAGTGCGGGTGCGGTATGGCTGTTGCAGAATAATATTTTTACAATGAGGTTCATTTAGAAGTGAAAATTTTTTGCATACGCATGTGATTTGTATACGTAATGTGGTTTTTGTTAAAGTAATTGTGTGAAATTGTTTTTTACAACTAGCTTTAGAACGTATTATTATTTAAGCTATTTTTAATTGAAAAAGAAAATTATATGTGAGTGATTTTGAATGGACGTCCGATGAATAGATTGAATGTGTGGTTTGCGTGAGCGAATGTTTTAGGATAGAAAAGCTGGTATCCCAATAAAATTAATACTTCCAAAACAATTTAAAACTGCGTAACAATAAATTGAAAAAATTGAACCGATGTACGGTTTGTTTTTTGAATTCGAAACCTCATAAATAAAGCATTGATCTATTATCACCACTTTAAATTACCGATACAGTAAAACAATAAACAATAGAAAACAATCAAAAAAACAATTGAATAATACCGCAAACAAAATTACATTTATCTTTTACTGTAAAATAATCCATTAAAAGTTGACTATCGACTATAGGCAATGAATAAAAACGAATCGAATTCCAAGCACAAGGGGGTTAATATTGTGAAAGCTCGAACAATGACTGAAATGTTTCAGGGATTCAGCCATTGATATTGAGGTATATAATGAGCAAATAGACTTGAAATTCTGATTGCAGTAGTTTGAAGTATTTGCTGAAAATTGATGTAATGAAAAACTGATTTGAACTAATTGCACTTTTAAGAGTTGATTTTATAAATAATATTACTGGAAATTTTAATTATTGACTGGCACTTCCATATGTACCTACAAAATTAATTAAGTTTTAATTTGATTAATACATGAATCGTTGTTAATTTAATTAATAATTAATTATAAATTAATATTGTCAATCGTTTTTCAAACACAAGACAATAGTTAAAACATGTCGTGAAAGGTGTTTTTTGTTTAATTTTAAATTCGACGTTTCAATATAATAAACGTATATCATTATCAGGAAAAAATATATCTACACCAACACAACACAGTAGATAAATCTAACTTTACTATTCCAGTTATAAATTTAAACAAAGCTAAATTGAATTCAAATCACCTTGGTTTTATTTTTTACAATTATCTCCCAAATCATATTAAAAGCATAAAATCCGAAAAAAATTCAAATTTTATATAACAGAATTTGTAATTGTAAACAATTGTTATAAATTTGAAGATTATCTTAGTAATTATTATTATTATTTTATTGTACTATACTGTAGTTGTAGTGCATTATTTTATGTATACATAGTTTTTCTTTATTATCTTCGTTTCATACCGGCGGTATTGGTTTAAATGGAAACAAAAATATTATTATTCAAATGACATAAATAATAAACAAACAAAACAATAATAAAGAAACAAGTTACTAGGTTATGGAACACAAGTAACTACATTACAAAAAATTTTAAGAAACAATATTCAAATACAGAATTCTCTCGTCAACATACCATACAATTCAAATATCTTCCAAATTCAAATAGTGTATTTTATTTAAAATCCAAAAATATTATTTTCAGTATTACAGAAAATTATATTTTTGTAAAATTTATATTTTTCTATGGCCTCCTGTATCTTTTCAACATTATGTTTATAAACAAAACAAATATTTTACAAGAAAGAAAAGTACCATGTAAATATCAACAATATCTTATCAACACAAATTAATATTTTTCTTTAAAATTAATATTAAGATTAAAATTTATGCATTATATTAGATATAAATTTACATTTGAAGTGAAAAAAACATAAATTTATATACAAACAATTTGAATTCAAATACAAATTTGCATATCAAAGTAAAATGCAATATTGAAGTGCAAGCAAGCGATTTACATATTTTTTACAATAGGTACTTTGCAAGTTATATCTTCTGTTTTAACAGTCTTGTTTGTAATTTTATAATGTAAAATACTGTTAGTGTTTAAACAATGAATAAATATGCTTTGTCTAGTTTCCTGTAAGATGAAACTTACAAGTATATTTTGAAATTTGAGTACATATTTAAATTACAAATAATTTCATTTAATTCCTATTTTATATTTAAAACACAAGCATTTTTTCTTAATAATTTTGTTGTACATGTATGTTATTATAACTTACAAATTAAAAACAATTTGTTTTTTTTTAATTAATTAATGTATAAATATTAGTAGCGTAAGTTCTGGACGAGAAACTTCGCAATTGGGAACGTATTATATATTAGGTTATTAATTTAATTAATTTATTTCGATGGACTAAAAATAAATTAATGGCGACTTAAGCAAAAACAAAAAACTATAACTTGAAAAATATTTGTTTATACAAATTGTAGACAAGTTTCCATATCACTTTATTTAAAGCATCACCATTTATCTGTAAACACATGCTTCACAACAACTCTCTACCAGAAAATGTGGCACTCTTATAACCACTTTATGCTTTTATTTGTGTTCTATCAAACATTCGCAATAGCTAAAGTTTTTCTCAAAATGTTGATGAAATTTTATTGTTTCTCCTAAGCAATCTTTTATGCCTTTCACCGAAGCTGCAAATGGCAAAATGTTTTCCACCATCTAGAAGACGATATTCTTCTTGTAACTGGCGACAGAATTCTATAGATTTGCGTTTTCGTTTTCGTTTTCGATATCTTAGTATCTTTTCGGATGTGTCATTGGTTGACAAATATTTATTTGTGCAAAAAGAAGTTTGATGTTGTTGACCTGAGATCAATATTGCCTTATATCCGCGCTGGATTGAATATATATATATATATATATATATATATATATATATATATATATATATATTTGTTTGGCGAAAAGTGACAACGAATATAAATCTAGAAATTAGAAGCTAGAAATGGGCTGTTTGTTTTTACAGTAAAATAGAAAATATTTATATAGCAAAAAATTGTATTATGTTTTTAAAATAAATTTATTGTAATGACCAGATTAGGAATTTATCTAGATAATTTTACTTAGATAATTCATCTAGATACGAAACTAGGCATACATTTTGTTTTTATGCTTTGAAATTTATTTCGAATTTATTTGAAGGCAATAATATAAAGCAGTGTTGGGATTTGTCTAGATAATATTATTTAGATAATTCATCTAGAAAAATAGACGTTATCTTTTTTCTTATTTATATATTTGTTATTTATAATCTATTTGATGAAGTTGCCGTATTTTAAAATACTCCTAAGCATGGAATTTTACTTGCTACTGTATTTACTGTAATTTTTACATGTAAAAATTATTCTCTTTTATTTAATTTAAACAATCAATCAAATAATTATTGTTGAATTTGGAATATAACGTACAATTTTAACATAAACATATAATTTATTGTATTTAGAATTTAATTATATTTTATGAATTTTTAAAACTACTAATTCAATAACATTTTGAAAATGTGTTTTTTTTTATGTAGAATAAAAATCGAAATTTATATGATAATTTTTTAAAAATACCAATAACCGATTTTTTAAATTACAATAAAAATTTTTTATGATTTCATTTATTATCCCTAATAATGTGTGAATATTTTTTTTGAATTAGTACCAATTATCTAGATAAACTTTTGCTCTGATATCTATTATCTCACCTAGATATTAAAAAAATATTGTATCTAGATGATTTTTTATTTATATATTTTTTTATTTATACAGTGGTAATGATAAATAATGCGTTACCTTTTATTTAGAAAATACAAAACATTTTTTGGGATAAACAAATTTGACAAACTCATATAATAAAAAATATCAAAATTTCACATGTAATACCCAACTTATATCATAAACCATATCCCATCTGTTAGAAGTACATTTATATTTTACCAAAATTCCCATCATACTTTTGCCATTATGATACGACAATAATAAACATGAAATCCCTGTATATGTAATACGCAATATATTAACATATACGTGTAGATATCTTACGTTGCGTTGCGTTGTGTTGTGTTACGTCGTTTTCTCTTATATAGCTATGTACCTATATCTCATTGGATACAAGGAAGTGTGAGCGCGTATACGTACGTATTCAGTTGAAGCCTGCCTGTCATCGCAATTTGTGACATTTAAGACATTCTACCACCACTGGAGAATTCGTGTAATCTAACAACATTTATGCCGTCTGAAAGCGAGCAATGGCGAAAAGGAATTACGCGGCCGTATACAATTTACTGCCTGAAATAAATATTTATTATTTTTCGATGTACGTAAAGTACGTCGAAACGTTGATTCACACTGAGAAAAATGGATAGTTACCGTAACGCTATTTATATTTAAAAAGGTGACACAAACACAAGATATTAAAAATAACAAAATAAGTATATTTAAAAATTAACTATAAATATAATAAAAACAAAAATTTAATACCATCAATTTGTATATAGTATTACAGTCTTAATTCTTAGTATAGTATTAAAATATATATGTGAGTAGATTTTAAAAATGTATAAATTTGTGAATACAGTAAACATACTCGTATATTTCAAATAAATATCTACTTATTATTGTACAATTTTTTAAATATCTATTTTTCTCAGTGCATTTAGTCTGAAAATGACCTAACTGTTAAAACTTTTTAATAAATATTGATTTTTTACAAAGTAATTGTGTTTTATTATTTTATCTTATTACTTAATATGTATTACGAAGTAAAGCCTGATCAAATTAAATTTACTATTTAGTTTAGAAATATAAACCCGTATTCTCGCCTCACTTTTAAAGGTACAGTTATAGTCGAACGTACCGCAGCGTACCGTACCGTACCTAAGTTAAACCTGTACAATCAAATGTGTTTATTCATAGTTTGACGCAGCAAACGTAGTTGACGTAGCTGACCGTAGCTGGCCGTAGTTAAACCGTACCAAAGTTGAAATATTTTAACTTTTTAGGTACGGCAGCTACGGCCAGCCAATTGCAATAGGCAACGTGAATTCGCACATGCGCATTGTCTGTTTTTTGAATGTTTGACATATATTTCTAAAAATTGATTCAAATATTTGCAAAAACATTATATAATTTATTTGTGTGCCTATATATTTTAAAATATATTTTTATAACAAAAATTAATATACATTACTAAACACAATTATTTTTTTTAAATGACCCACATATTATAACCAACAAATTCATTCTCTTTGTTTGTTTTGTTGTTGTTGTATTGTTACAAAAATGTTAACAAAAGAACAGTATTTATTGGGCGCTACGGATCTTTTGGTATGGGTTGCTGCATTACAGTTGTTAATGACGAAGAGATCTCGTCGATATAAAACAAGACCTATTAATAGAAATAGACAAACCTATAAAATATATCGTCGTTGTCAAGTCAAAATCTGCTATGTGGATAATTTAAATGTCCTTTTCAAATAATAAAAATTACATAGTTTTTTGCAGCTCCTGAAAAATTGTTGAAAAACAACATAGCAGATTTTAACTTGACAGCGACGATATGTCAAACATTCTGAAAACGTACAATGCGCATGTGCAAACTCAAGTTGTCTTGTTGCCTATTGGCTGGCCGTAGCTAGTCGTTGCTAGCTACGGTTGCTACGGTCAGCTACTGCCTGCTACGTCAAATTATAAATGATTGCATTTGATTATATTGGTTTAATAACTACGACCAAGTACGGTACGGTACGCTACGATACGCTACGGTACGGAACTGAAAAGTATAAATCTAACTTTAAAGTAATTTTTGACAAAATTATTTTTGAAGTTTATTAAAATTACTTATTTTAATTAGTTTATTTGAATTTTATAATATTAGATATTAAAAAATATATCAAAAATAGAAATTTGATATTTGTGCCACGCTCTTTTGGGTACATGGCGTGATTGTGTATGTATGTATATTATTATTTACTACTAGTATTATTTTTTCTATTAATATATTTATATTCATTAGAAAACCATAAGTTTGCAGTTTAAAATCAAGTTTACTTTTGAGTCGAATCTAAAGTAAAAATTTTCTCAGTGTAGAATACTTTGTTAGTAAATTTCTCATAGCTTGCATTATGCTTTTCCAGATAGGGAATCCTTGCCGGTAATTTTGATTCCCCACCGGCTTAGAGGCAAATTATACTTTGGCATTCGGGCACGCGGCGTGGCCCAGATTTCAAATAAATATTAATTTAAGATGCCTTTCGCATTGGCGTCAAGATAAAGTTCCAAAACGGAACGTATTTGAATGTCGCGTTGTCGTCTTGTAATATATTGATCACATTCCCCCGTATGTTGTAAGTGCGGCTTTTCGGTTATTAATTTAATATAGTGAACCGTGGCTGCACGACCATAGCGCGGCGCTGGCTGTAGTTTATATTACCCAGGTAGATTTTCGGTAGCGCAAAATTTAATAGCAACAGCAGCTTTATTACAGACAGCCACTAATTTTAGACGATAAAGTTTTGGTGGAGTAGGTATGGTACTGTGTACTGGGAATATTTTGGCGCTGTCTGAAATGTTTTGTGGTCAATTGTGACACATTTCAAAATTGTTTACAGATTTGCGGTACATTAGCGTGCTTGATAGCTTGACAGATTGCTGCGACTTAAACAATTAAACAAATTGTAATTAATTTTGGAACAAATGTTCTTTCTTGTAAAATTTATTTTATTATATAAATTTTACTTGTATTATTATTATTAAAATTAATAATGGACGGAATTCAGTCAGTTAAATATTTTTATTATCTTCTATGTCAACATTTCGGCAATCACTACAATAGATACAAATATGTATACATATATAATAATATACAGAAAAACTGAATAAAAATACAATTACAGCAGAATATAATTAGCTGATGTTATATGTGTAGAACGTAATTAGTGTTTAATATTATGTAACGCAATCTACATTTCTTGATCAGAAAATAAAAAAATAAAATAAAAATATTGTCGTTACATTAAATGCATTTTAAATTATTATTTTAATAATAAATAATTACATACGTAGATAAAAACAATCTATAAAAACCATATCTGAAAAACATTATTATTTTATAACTTAACATTAAAACTACCAAACTTGTCGGTCTGCATGGCCTAATTGTTTAGATTTCTGTACATGTCACAAAATTCATGTTATGTTTTAACTCGGAGCTAGTGATCTTGAATCAATTTATTTAATATCTTATGAAAAAATAACCCAATCATTTTAAAATAGTAATTAATATAGTAGAATTACTTTACTACAAAATTATTGTCCCCGATTCTGTCTCTTATTTGCAATGTGCGTAAATATTAACATATTTCGGCATATATAATACACTATATAAATGATCACGTTAAAATATTATATACTAATCTAATACATAAAATATTAATAACTAGATGGCTACTATGTGTACATGGGAAATTACTTGTAAAAGATTTTAAAAGAAATTTTTAATTACATATCCTCACTACTCCATTTATGTACAAATTTTTAATTTTTTACACATATTTTGTTTTTTATTATTAATATTTTCTACATAATTTAAATATACCTATATAAAAAAAAAATTAATTTAATAAATACTTAAAGAGTTTAACAATATTTTGAAATAAATTACTACATTATTAAATTTTAATTTTTTTACAAAATTTATAAAAATATAATATATTTTTGGTTATTCCATATTATTAAGTAAAATATAATAAAAATTTGCTTGAATTTGTGTTTTTTATAGATTAATTTTAGTTATTGTATGATGTAAATTTTGTTACAAACAATATTTATCACCACATATAATTTATTGTTATATATACATATATATTGTATAATATCGTATCTATCTATACGTGAATGAACAGATGGTTGCATATTATATGTATATCACAATATTGTGAAGGTATAACTTTCTATCATCACATAACTTTATACATCACTAAATCTGTATGTAATACAACTCAATATCTGACTTGAAATTAGTTTCAAACAGCCAAATATTTGTATGTGCATTTATATTACTATTGTTGTTTAATTTTACAATTAAATAGACATATATTGCGTTTAATTTAAACTTTGGTTATTACATATATTTGCGTATTACAGTTTTCAAATTAAATATAGTATATTTACAAAGTTTTAAGAATGAAACCCTTGTGTAATAATAATAATACTCAAATTTTTGTTTTCTGCATTATAAAACATTCTATTTGTAAATGAAATGAAATTAATTCTTCAAGTGATTTATATTTATAACAATAAAAAACTGTTAATACTTGAAATAAATAGTACTTTTGACATGAAAAAGAACTTCTTTCAGGAGATGAAATAGAATAAATCGGTGTTGAATTTACGTTCCATTAAATGTAATTACTTTTATTGAATTTTTACAATAGACTGTAATTTACTCAGCTCACTACAAAGCAAGAATATCTTCGCAATTTTTTTTACTTTTTTTATTTTTCCTCTCTTCTTATTTGAATGAAATTCTTTCGTTGTAAAATTGACGCAGCAGGTACATTTTCGCGTAAAAGCTTTTTACAGCTTCCTGCGAAATATATATATATATACGTAGTAGATGTGTATAACGACCATCACCATTTTAAGATCCATAAAAATAATTGCATTTATTCGTGACTTACAGTAATTCGATTCTATAATCCATTTTCTTCTGAAAATGTAACGTCAACTGACGAATAAAAACTGTATTATGTAAGAAGAAAAATTGTCTCTGCAAATTTCACTGACTTAATTTAGATATAATATTACTTTTATCAGATTTAGCATTCTTTTCTTGGAGTTTTTGATAAATTTCAATTCCATTTTAAACACTTTCTACTTTCTGAAATAATTGAAAAACTTATTATTTACCATATTTGTAAATATACATTTGGAATTTCTTAATTAAAATATCAAAAGTGTCAATTTCAATCATTTATACGCGTAATAAAAATAAAAATTTCTACATATTTAAAAAAAACATATTTAAAAACAATTTGTATTTGAAGAAAATTTGATTAAAAAAATATTAATTACTAGTTAATTATTTGATCAGCCAATTTCTTGAACAGTCAATTATCTAAACAGTTAATTACTTAACCACTCAATTACTTGGTCGGTCAAATATTACTTGTCATGTTAAATATTTGGTTAACAACTGATTACAGCTTAACTTTCTCAATTAACATTATGCATCTTTTTAATTTATTATAATTTAACATAGTAAAAAGTCTTTCAGAACTTATTATATTAAAATAAAAAAGCTGTAGGTTAAAGTTTCATTTTATTTTATATTGAAATTTGACGTTTCGATATAGTGAACGTATATCATCAGGAAAAAAATATATACAAATAACATAAATAATAAATAAACAAAATACAAGTAACTAGATTACAACATTTTTATAGAAATTATAGAAATCCTGGGCTGGTATGCAGACGTTTTGCCATACATCGTAGATGGCATACTCAGTGCTTGGTGACTGAGTTACCAAGTCATTCAATCACCAAGCACTGAGGATGCCATCTACGGTGTATAGCAAAACGTCTGCGACGAGGATAAATCGACCACGGCATATATCGGTCGTGAAAGCCTAAAGATTACTATAACAATTTTATAATTTATTAATTAAAAGAAGCCAGATTTTATTTAACTCAGTGCCTTTACAGTGATTGATATCTTTTTTTTTTATAAATTTCTATTGTTTCTCCTATTACTAATTATATAAGTAAAAAAAGATTTCGTGTAATAATAAACAAAAGAAGAAAACATTTAAAACAAAACACATCCACAACCACCTAATAGTAAACACAATAAAAATGATTTATTATCAACAAAAAACAATCACCTAACGTAAGAAAACAGCAATAGAACACATTTCTATCCATAACCCAATGCACGTGTTCGGGAAACATAAGTTTATTCCGTGGCTCGTTTCACATTTTACTTCATCCCTGTTGTGTGTGACACAAGGTGCAGTTTACGTGAACTTGCGTTTCGCGTTTGTCTCCCGGAGACAGAATGGGGGGAGGGGGGCGACCTATAAAGGCAGCCCCAAACAAGCAATGCTTTTACGACGCCGAATTGCCAATAAATATGCTGATTGATTCAAATGCTGCCGCATGTCAGCTGACTGAGCAGATAGCTTCGTTTTGACGACAGAAGTTATATAGGGGAAAGTTTTTTTAGGTTAACGTTGGTAAAACTGTTTTGTTTACTTATTGTGCATATATGGTAATTTTTGGGACAGATTTTTTGAATAAAGGGACGGATGTATAATAGTTTTTTTTTTTTTTAATATTTAATACATTATTTATTTATTTTTATTTTATGATGTTTTGGTTATAAGATTTGGTTATAAATGGACAGAATGATTTACTGTAATTTAGTTAAAACAATTGGGCAGAATGAATGAAAAAAAGACAGCTATATATGCTAGAAATACATATTTTCTTCAAGTGTATCAAAATAGTGATATTACTTTATAATGACAAAATTAATAATGAAGAAATATAATAAATATAAAGAATATTATAAACAAAAATTATATTAATAGATAATAATAATATTCACGAAAGGTTGTGTACAACCATAAGTTTAATTATTACTTTATTAACTTTAGAATGCGCTATTATAATCTACATATTAAATTCTACTATAAATACAACTAAATTTAATGTTTCAATATACCATCATATGAAGCACATATTACTAATTAAGGTTAAATAAATTAGTTAAATTAAGTTCTACGCTGTATTTTACATTTGTTATTAAAGTACAAACTTTATTTATACCTTGCACTACGTATTTTATACTATAATAACATTTTGAGTTAATAAAATTCAATTATGCGTAAAGAATTACATTGTTTATGTTTTTACTAGTACCATGAAATATTTACATAATTAACTTGATCTATTTCCTTCGTTATAATTCATAATTTATTATTGATTGGTTTCACAATAAAAATACATTTATTGCACATAATTAAATTCCAAATTTAACGTAAATATGATACTTACATATGTATGGAAATATATGACACAAATGAGCTTCCTATTCTATTCAAATGTTTGGTGTAAAATAATTCTGGCAGAATGAAAAGAGTGATGGCGTGATTGCGTATGTATGTAAATATTTTCGTAAATGGAAGGACTACTACTACTACTACTTTTTAAGATATATGTCCATTTCTTTAGTAAATTTATTCGACAAACAAAAAAGTAATATTAAAAACAAATTAACAACGTTAAGTAATAAAAAAAGAATAACAAAAAAGATAGGTTAAAGATACTCTAAGAATTAAGCAGGCTTTCAGATAAAAAAACATTTTCTTCTTACTAACGTCGAACAAAAACAAAACAAAAAGTAGACAAAACAACATCTAAAAGCCACGGAGAAAACTCAACGCTAACATAACGTTATTTTGCGTCAAACTCGCTGGTAACAAGTACAGTAAATGTAAGTTTCTGCGCAAGCAACAGAGAATAAAATGAATTTAAAAGCAAAATAAGTCACAACTTAACAAGTTCTATTTTTCACCTATTATGGTAAAGAAGAAAGCTAGAGAAAGAGACAGAAAGTTTTCTTATTTTACAGAACTTGTAAATGTAGAAAAGCAATCTATGCTGTAATTATGGCAATAAGACCGTTGTTATTGAATTTTGAGCAGGTAGATAATTAGACGATGTACAAAATACAGAAAATAGTTTAATATTTAATTTTTGTTTATTTTGTACATAAAAATGTAAGCTCTTTTTTTAAAATAATGTATTATATGGTAATGGATGCCATTAAATCATGACCTTTATTTTAAAAAATGGAAATTTATCTCAAATTAAAACTCTAAATAGTTAAATTTAAAAGAAAATATTTTAAAGTAACGTATCAAAACAGTGTTTTTTGCGATAAATCTAAAAATTTTACAAATATTTAAATATTCCTGCAATTATTTGTATATAATATACGTAGAGTTTTAATTATTCGGAACTCAAACTTTTTTATTTTAGATTGATTTTCTTTTGTTGTTTTAGTTGATATAATAGTTCGTAGTCCGTAAAGTTTCAAATTTTTAAAATATGTCTCACTATCTAAATATACTTTAAATTCTTGATGTAGAATACAAAATTACAAATATTTTATTTAAACAACAGACAGTAATTATTATGATATCAATAACAGTAGTATAATAATTATTCGCTAACATTTATCATAACTATTCATGTACAAATTTGCAAAATAGAATTTCAACTAGAAATTTTCTTATTTAACATTTAAAACGTAATTAACTCGGTACGGTTGAAGCAATCAACGTACAACTAAAACTTAGATGAGCTTCTGAAAGTGACCACTATTCCCATATTATAGTAAGCGCCACGAACATACTATGTTTACATTGTTTTTTTTATGCACACGGTTTATTTCAAATATGGTGTCCGCTATATAGTTTGCATTACAAAGGAAAAAAATATCTTTGTTTTTTGAACGGGATTTTTTGGTATTTGTTTGAAAACTAAAAATACACTAACCGGAAACACTGATATCACAAATAAAAATATTTCAGGTAAACTTATTTTTACTTTATTTGTAAAAACCTTGAACAATGTTATTGGACAAAATATAAATTATTGTGTGTTACTGAAAAAATTGATTTTATGATACAAATATTATATGTAAGAAATAAAAAAATAATATGAAAAATTTTATTTTTGATTTTAGCAAATAAAAGCATATATATTTGATATGTATTATATTATATTATATTTTTTTCGGTTTTCCATCTCGGTTTTTTTCATAATTTGTCTGTCAAAAATCTTATCATGTTTTATTCTGAGCCAGATTGTTTTCGTAGGTTTCTCTGACATATCGAAAATTTGTTCCAAAAGAAACATGCACATATCTGGTTATTGTTTTGTTTTTTTTTTTCTTGTTTCTTATTATATACAGTTTTAGTACACCAATTAATATAGTCAATTTATATGTACGATATATTAATAGATTGTGAATAAAAGTATGTATAAATAATGAGTTGGAATAATTTTCATTGAAATTTTTATATTTTAATTAATTTTATATTATTCAATATCTTATTCAGCACAAGTTCAATAAAAAGTATTATTTAACACAAAATTAGTAAACTATTAGCAACAAGAATTAATTTAATACATGCATATTAATGTAAATTATTAAATAATTATAATTAAAAATTTTAAAATTATTCTTCAATTATGTTCACTCATTATTGGCTCAGCCAGTAAAATTTAAGATATGTTTTCGGTCCGCAAGTAATTTGAGTTTGAGACCAGTGCACTCTGTGATAGAAATTCTGCAATATTAATCAAATACCAGGTAATCTGCCCGTCTTCGGACTGAATTAAAAGTTGGTTCTAGTAACACAAATTCTCTCAGAATTCAGTCAGTCGGATTTTAAAGTGCAATAATCAGTTATTTTTTTACATATCTTCTTTTTCACTTATTCTATAATACTATATAATATATAATACTATAATACTATAAGGATTCCTTATAGTATTATTATCATCAAAAAACTATGTAATGACAAATATAAATGACAAAAATGGAGTTACGACTGTTTACCTCTCAGGTACACGTATATTTTACACAGATGCTTTATGTAACATTACATAGATTATTTCAGTGTACGTAAATTTATTAAAAATATAATATATAACAGTAGATATAAATCAGAAAGATGATTTGATCATTCTGAATGCATATCTGTTTAACGTACTCACAAACCAATGCATAAGAGGATTAGTATAATTAAGAGCATTTTGTGTGTACTTCAATTAAACTGATTAAGAGTTAATACAAGTGTTTGTATAATTATTATTATTACAAACAATTTTCCTCATTGAAATATAGAAATACCACTCATAAAATTAAAAGCTAAAATATACTTCTACCCAATTTAGGCAAAAATCCCAACACATAACAAGCGTTAAAGTAAAACGAGATTTAAGCTACCTAGCTGTGATTAAAGTACGTGGTTAGGCGATGACAGGACATCGTTTTGCTAGGGGTTAGCCCTTCCATAATGTGAACCGTCCATCACTTTTGCCGTTGTGTCACTGAAAATGGTACAGGAAGTACAACATTAGTTCCACGGCGAAACGCCCGTGGGATGATGGAATGCTGACACAACGGAAATGCGATGTTTGGTTTTTTTCGTCTTAGAGTGAAGGATCTTGATTCCGAAATATATATTTTGACAAGACATTTTTTGACTAACTGTCTTGGCAGTTAAGATTAGATAAGATGGCTGAACTATATTATAAGGTTCTTTATTAGAAAAAATAGAATAAAATATAAGGATGTGGATAAATATGAGATAATAAAAAAAGTATCGTTATAGGTGTTAGTACTTTCAAATCTAATGCTATAATTTTTGGACTTTTCTTATCAAAAATCTTCTGTGACCACCACAGAATCGACCGTCATCGTAATAAATTTATAGAATAGAAAAATTTGTATAACGACAACTGCTGTAGTCATGCTTACTAAAACCAAAACTGTTTTGATATAAATATAAAAAATTATATAAAAGTTATTTAGTCGTATTGAAAAATGTTGAAAATAAAAGTTGTTAGTTATAACTTGTTTAGTAATTTTTATGAAATTTTTTTTTTTATTAAATATATTGGTGTATAAAGAATATAAAATTTGTAAAAATGTTGTTGCAAAAGTTGGTGTAAATTAATTAAGATGGTTCGGCCATTTTGAGCGAATGTCTAATAAAATAAATAAACTATTAAAGAGTTTCTGTCACACTCCTATGAGTGATTACGTATTTTTGTATGCTTGTAAATAAGTTACATCTTTATTTATTTTTAAAAATGTTACCAATTTAAATTATATATATATATATATATATATATATATATATATATATATAAAATTGGATAAATAAACAAATCATGTTATAATTGCATTCTGTA
This sequence comes from Clivina fossor, assembly GCA_963966155.1. Classification (NCBI taxonomy): domain Eukaryota; kingdom Metazoa; phylum Arthropoda; class Insecta; order Coleoptera; family Carabidae; genus Clivina; species Clivina fossor. The sequence continues at coordinate 13,841,634 of OZ014562.1, read as the reverse complement.
ATACTAGTTGTTAATTAACAACAATATGTTACTTGGAATTACAGATAATACAATTTATTCACTGCAACAAAAATTCCCAATTTATAAATGCTCTTTTGAAACGAATTAAAGTCAAATTTGGTAAAATATAGATTGCAATTGTGCGAACCACTGAAAATTACATGCCTTTAATCACTTTGATTTACAACGGTTAAAGAGGCAATTAACATCTTTTCGATTCATATATTTAGCACCGTAAAACAAATAAAATTTATTTAATTGGAGTTGAAATTAGTTGAAATTCTAACTCGGTTCGATCGTTTTTTTAGTTACAGGTTTCAGTGGCCGCGGTACAGTATAACGCTGCTATTTAACTAAACGGGGAATTAGCACCCTTGGGGAATTTTCGGCTATAGATCGTTGAGCGGTATTACCAGAACAAAACTGCAAATTCTAATTCCATAGCTGTTCAAGTGCAAAGTGACACTCAATTAATTTTTTTACCTCGCACTTTAATGAACAGTTGCTCAACTTTTTGACAAAATACGAAAAGTTAATTAAAACTTGATACTTTTTCAAGGATGTTTATTTTTTGTTATTAATTTTATTTTTCTGAATTTAAAAATATAAATACAGTCTAAAATAAAACGGCTTTGGGTTGAAGTTCTAAAGGTTGATTTTTATTGATAATCGACGTCTTGATGTACTTAACTTTTTGACAAAATACGAAAAATTTATTAAAACTTGATACTTTTTCAAGGATGTTTGTTTTTGTTAATAATTTTATTTTTCTGAATTTAAAAATATAAATACAGTGTAAAATAAAACTGCTTTGGGTTGAAGTTCTAAAGGTTGATATTTATTGATAATCGACGTTTTGATGTACTTAACTTACATCTTAATCATTTGTATTATTTTTTTCTTATGAATATGTACGTTAATTACGTCGAAACATCGATTATCAATAAATATTAATACAGATCTTCAATCGAAAGCTGTTTGTATTTTAACACGTTTTTATTAACTTGCTTTCTTTCCTGTTTGCCTGCTCAGTATAAATTTTGCAATCGATTTTAAACTAACTACCCGATGAGCTAGAGACTTGAAACTTTAAACATAGCTGATAATTGGATGATAATGCATTATTAATTAATTATAATTATTAAATTATAACTAATTAAATTAATTAATTAAGTTAAAGTTTTTTTTTTATTTTTACATATATTGACTTTGGATACGAGTCCATTAGCCAGCTACTTTGATATGGTATTTTTATTATTTATTAAAGTGTATTTTTAGACGAAACAAAGACAACACAAACATCGATGCCCCAAGCGGGATTCGAACCCGGGCCCGCACAGGTACGAGCGGTTTCAGACACAAATGACACAAATTAAAGTTAAAGTTAAACAAAACTAAAAAGCAAAAAATAATTATTTAAATAAAAAAATTAATTTACGTTTTTAACACTTAAAAAAAGCTGTAGAATATCATTTTGGGGCTGTATATTGCTTGATATTATCTGCCGTCTGTAAAACTTAGGAAACTACTTAGTTTTTATACAATTACTTTAAATAGATATATTATGCATCAGAAATATAGAACTATAATATAGTTTTTTTAACAGTTGTACAAAAAGTTATTTTTTTGCAATTACAATAAATATAACTAATTATATTTTTTTGCATTTTACAGATTTTGTGGTTCCTTAAATATTCATCCGAATCTCGCAGCTGCAAGGTAAGATTTTTTGATTTATAATATATGTCTATTTTTAATTTCAATAAAATCTTTTAATATTTAAAATTTTTTAAAACTTTTTTAGAAAGTAAAAAATAAATAAATAAAAGTTAGCTATTATTAATAAAAATTAAAATATGCAAAAAAAATATTTAAAAATTACTAATTTTTTACTTTTAAAATTTTATATATATATATATATATATATATATATATATATATATTTATAAATGAAAAATAATAAATGATTAAATTATCTTATAAATCTTTTTGTATATCAGGAAAACAAAAAAGTATTTTGGAAACTCTATATGTTAAATAAAGTGAATAAGATAAATTTAAACACGTAAAACTCTACAACTTTTATCTTGTTTTTCTACATTCTGTTAATTTAAAACAAAATATATCTACGTCAAGTTTTACCCAAACAAAAGTTCAAATAATAAATTATTTTGTTTCTACATTTTGGTAAAACTGTTAACTATTTTAACATATATTTGTTTGTATTTTTAAAATTAAATTAAAAATTCAACACATTATCGATTACAACAGAATTTTACATAAAAATATAGTAATCAACATTTAGATGTATATAATTGTCGTTTATATTATTATATGATAATTATTATTAATAATAAATAAATAGAATTACTATAAGTTGTTAAAATTTAATTTAGAAATTTAGGTTTATATACGTATAGTCACAAAGTTTGACACAAAATAATAATAATAATAATAATAATATTACAGTGACTTATGTATTTAAGTAGCCAAAATTGCCAAAATAATAATTTTACAGTGGCTTATGTATTTAAGTGGACAAAATTGCCAAAATATTTTTTTTTAGTGTACGATTTTATCTATATAAATATCACAGAGAAAAACGTTTCTATGATATTAATAAATAAATTTCGATAACAAATATTTCTTTATTCCCAATAAATTTATTTAGAGTAATTTTACAACCCTTTATTTAAAAAAAAAATTTTATTATCAAATATATATTTATTTGAATGAAAACGGGAAAGAATTATTTTTTTTTTTTGTATAATGTTGTTTTTTTGGTAAAAAATAATAATCACAATTCTTTGAGATTATAAATGTTCAAAAACAACCACTTTAAAAACAATTTTTTTTTTAAGAATTACAAAACAGAAGATTAATTTTTATTGTTAAATTTGAATATAAGATATATTATTACTTTTTAAAGTTTTGAAATATATTTTTAGTAAAACAAACTATACATTTTGTTTGAATATATTTGCCAGAACAAAATTTCAATTAATTTATACGTATGCATAACAAATATTGTGTATTTTACATGTTCTATCATCGACATTATTCAAATAATAAATGGCTTAAATAAAATACGCGTACCAAAATATTATTCCTTAGCGTATCATGTAACTAATTAACAAATAACAATCCATTAATTAAAATTAGATTTACATCTTGTTTAATGAAACTTTGTAACTGCGCTTATTCGGTTGTTTCTCGTATTTTCCTATTTAAATATAATAACACTTGTACTTTGTAAATGATAGTAAAGATTCTAATTCGTTGTACTGATAAAAATAAAATGTATATGCTGTTTAGCACGTCAACTTTTGTGAATGTTTATATTTTTGTCAGAGTTATATAAAAAGCAGGGTTGAGCTGTCGGTAATTTTTTTTTACGATTTTCGAAAATAAGAGTTTATTAATTATTTTTATGCACTTATAAATATAAATATATCATATAATTTTATACGTGTAATATTTAACGAAAACTTGCTACTTTAGGTCCTGCAACTCTTTATTTTTTAAATTTTAGTTAAAATTTCTACGTAAATATATTTTACAGTTTATTTACTACCTACTTAGCGCACAAATCTCTTTAACGGTAATGTCTAGTATATTTATGAAGATACTGTCCATGATATATAATAATTGGTGTCAACGGGCAAAATGTAAAATAAATTTTCGCAGAAAATTTGACAAAAATAAAAAAAATATAAGAGTTACATGACCTGGAGTGAGAAATTTCCATGACGACGACTTAGTCGAGTTATAGTACAATAGTATCGGAATCTATTAGAAGAAATTTTACATCATTATTTTACTGCAAAATAAGTTATAAGCTTAACAAAATAGAATAAATAGGAAGTAATGCAATTTTATTATAATCTATATGTTGAAATAAATTTGACTATTACTTTTTATGTAAAACACTTTTTATTCTAATTAAAATATCACTAAGTTTAATGTGAAATGACAATATAATATTTTTTTATGTTATATTATGTATATATATATATATATATATACATATATATCGAAATTTTTATTTGTAATACCTTTTGCATACCTATCATTATAGATTGCATTATTATTAAATACTATTCAATATATTTCGAATATTATAATTTTAATACTATTTTATATTATATGTTTTTATATTTTAATATTTATTTTGTGCTAGATGTATCTAGATAATTAATTAATTGTTAAAATAAAATTTAGTAAAAAAAAACTAATTAATTAAAATTGATTTAAATCATTGATTATTATTAAAAAAATCAAATGATTAAAATTGTGATTTAAATCAAATGATTAAAATCAGGCCAAACCTGATAAAAAGTATACAGAAACTTGAATTTAAACTAGATTTGTTCATAGAACAGTTTGAAACCGTTGTAACGGTCATAAGCATGCGCTTAAAACTGTTTTAGGATAAAATTTTATTAATTATTTATATAAAAATGACTTTTCGACGAAACTAACTGTCATTGATAAATTTTGACCTGTTGGAAACGAGCGTTTAGTTTCGTCGAAACATCGTTTTTATATAAATAATTAACAGAATTTTATTCTGAAACAGTTTTTATATTAACACAATACAATTTTACTATGTTATAGTCAATAATCTTTCAGAACTTATTATATTAAAATAAAATGTTTTAGGTGTTAGTTCTGTATAATTTTTCATAAAATTCGGCTTTTTGATAGACTCCACGTACATACGTTACGATATACTCTACGTATATAAGTAAATATATACAAATGACACAAATAATGAACAAACAAAACATTATTAATAATTTATAAAATTTATAATTTAGTTACTTGTATTTTATTACCTAGTTTGTTTCTATGTTTTGTTTGTTTATAATTTATGTCATTTGTATTTGTTTTTTTTTTTGATGATGTCAAATTGTCATTACAAATTATTCAGAACTTAATCCTGAAGTTTTTTAAACTTTAAAATAGTTTTTTTTAATAATTCTAGAAAAAAATATTTATAATTTAAATACATCATTTTTTTTCTTTTTTTATATAATAATCTGTTTTCAATTTTGTTCTATTCTATATTTAGTAAGTTGGTTAGAAAAATGCTCTTTTAATCTGTGTATTTTCTTATCACAGTTTTATTTATCATTGTGCAAATATTTTTTATTGAATATGTTTAAGATAAGGACACTGTGTGATCACGTAGACATTTTGTCACCTATTTTAAGTTTTTTTTTTTTAGAATTAAAATTGTAATACTATTACCATTCCCATTCTTTAACTTTTTAATATTTAATATGGATTTGTGTTGGTAAAGAAAGATAAAGTTAAATCAATAATGTTATCGGTGAAAAAATATATTTTTAACGTTTATTTTTATGTTTATTTTAACTTATTTCAAGATATGATTTATAAAATATTTTCCTGTAATTTTAATTATTAATTAACATATAAATATTTTAATTTTCACTTAATTACAGTGAACTAATATATAATTATTATATAATATTTGTGTTAAAATTTTTTTTTTAATATTTTTTTTGTAGCATTTATTCTATAGTTAACTATTTGACATCTTATCCAGATTAAAAGAGTTGGTCTTTAAAAAATATAATATTTCTTTAATTTCTATTCAAATTGTTTCATGTTAGAAGCTCGTTTTTTTTTCATTTGTTTAGTCCTGATTTTATGACAATTACGTTGTTTTAAAACAGGTATTAACTGGTGGTACCAGCCTATTTGTTTATTATAAATTATAAAATCACACGAGAAATAAATACAAAACATCAATCCACAGTTACAAATCTTGTAAAATGTTCGAACAACTCTCGTCCTGATTGGGGAGGGGATCGGTCGTCAATAGCGCTAAACCGGTAACTGAACACACCACTTAGACCCGGTTATCACTCAGTTGATCGTGACGTATTTTCGGACATCGTCGATGCTTCTGTGCGTGTAGACGGGTCGCCGTCCGTTGGGTGTACGCCGGAAATGAGTCCTGGAACACTCATCACGGCACGTTTCCGCTACTATAATTTAGTGCTGATTGAAGTGCGTTCCGGGCTGGCGAAGCTTCCAAGTTTTTTCCCGAGTTTTTGAATCGGTTAACTAGCCTAATCGAAAAGGTTATATATTTATAGGAAAATATTATGATTTCAGTACGTGGTATAGTTTTAAATCATAAGTAAATTATGTACCCAAAAGGATGTGGCACAAACTCTTTCCATTATACCGAAATCAGTTTCCTCCAAACATCTCTATGCAAACAATTAACTTTAATTTCATCAACAATCATAATTCCTTTCATACATATTCTTCTATTCCTACTACTTAGAAACTTTCGCTCACTCAAAACACTCCCTATCTACTCATCGGACGTCCACATACGAAAATGTTTCATCAAGTACTAACAACATCTTTAATTGAAATTAATAAAATTCAATTTTTAAAACAACAATACTACCCTAATGTTTATTGAATGTGTAAAAAATATATATAATATAAATACTGTCGACTACTGGTAGTAAATAAATAAGTTGTTTGTAACCAATATCTAATTATTTTTACAACAAACAAGATAAACACTAATTCCGGTATGCATAAACATTTTCGTTAAATATGATGGTTCGTTAAAATGAAAATTCTTGGATTCCGTAAGAAATCTTTCTCTGTATATTGCAACGAAATTTCTTACGAGAACCAAAAATTTTCATTTTACCGAATCATTATATTTAGTAAGTTATATATTTGATCAATAAATATGAGAGGAATTATGAATGTGGATGAAGCGAAAGTTGCTTGTTTGGATAGGAATGTTTGTGGGCGACTGATTTCGGGAAGATGAAAAGAGTTTGGGCCATACCTTTTTGGGTACATGGCGTAATTGTGTATGTATGTTTTAAATATGCACCATTGTTCTAAAAATACAATTAAAAAATTGGAAAAAAATCCATTGCAATATTTTACATTAATTAAATTGCTTAATTGGAAGTTAAAACGCATTCACATAAAACAAAATTTGTACATAACAATTGAAGTAATAAAACAGCAATTCGAAAACCCGTTTTAATAGTTTGAAATTCGTGTTTTTTGCCATAGTATACAAAGAGTGACAAGCCATCCAAATACAGAGAGAGAGAGAGAAAGACATGGGTATTGTCGGTTGATTTACAGCGGAGTGAAAATTTGACAATTTTTCAGTTCCGTTAACAAACATCGAACCTGCGTGTCATGTCAGCTACTACTCACACGAGCACAAATAAAAAAAAAACAGAACATGAATCAAAGCGATTGGTGTGTATCATGTGGACGTGTCAAATTTTGATGGATCGCGTGTAAACAAACTGCTAAATTACGCAATTCCTGCGTTGGATTAGATTTATTTGGCTAGCTTTGAATTATTTTCTTGTTTTTCTGGTTATGGTTTTGACAATATGAAATAGTAATATTTTATGAAGTGTAAAGAAAAGTAAGAGAACACATAATTTTTTCAAAAAGTGATAATATTAAACAAATAAATCTACTCTTTTCTCAAGTTCTTTCTATTCATAATACTTTTCACTAGGTAGTTGATTGTTAGTTAAAGAACAATTTTTAATATTTTTATAATTTTGTAAATATGTATTACAATGTAATTAATTATTTTTATTAGGTATCATTATTATTATTTTCATATGTAGATTTTATGTGATAATTAATCATATAACTTTTAATTATAATCTACAAATAATTCTAGAATAATAATTAATAACAAAACACAATATTTTTTTATAATACTAGACAACGATGACAAATCTGTGTTGATTTTTAAACTTTTTTATGAATCATAAATAATAAAAAATGAGTAATAATAAATAAACTTTAACGTTTAGGTTAAAAATCACTATTTATTCAAACGTGTATTAGTCAACGTAAATCACTAAAACTATTGATAAAATTTGCAAATATTATTTCAGTATATGTATTCCAATATATATAAATAATATGCAATTTAGCAACATATTGCGTTTTGCAATATGTAAAAATGAAAAAATTGCAATCTAATCTGCCATATATATTACATGTGAACTTTCCTGTTAAATTTTAAATATTAGATAAAGTTTATTTGATAATAATCTCAATAAAATGAATTTATATCACGTAGTCTCCAACCCATAAACTTATCGAATATTTATATAAAAATATTTATTATTGTTTTAGTAATAAGCAATTGAGATATAACATATTGTTATTGACAAATTATATTCTGATGTAAAAAAAAATGAACAGCATTTTTCAAATAAATTTAATATAAAAAGATAATCGATAACTTGACAGGTAATAATTTTGTTTCAATAATAAGATGTTGAGTATAAAATATTATCTAAATTTGCTCAATTCATCTCGAAAGAAAAATGAAAATGTAATAGATTTTTTTAGTATCTATGACATGATAATAAAACAATCATTTTAAATTCAAAATTTTTAAAAAAAATATTGATACTTTAATAGTTTAATAAAATTTCGTAAATTTTTTAATTCACCACACTTGAATTTCACACTAAAAATAAAAATTTTATAATCCAATTTCAAAAAATTTGTATATTATAGAAATTCCTGGAATTTCGAATGTTCTGTATGAAATACCTATTTTTTGCTTTTTATTTTGCATTTTTTTTAAAAAAATTGAGGTTTATTGATTTCTCAAATATTTGTAATACATATTTTAAATATTTTATTAAAAATTAATATTAAAACAGTATATATACAGCACAATATACCTTAAGATATTTACAAAAAATATTTACACATAAAACTAATTACTTTTTCTATCTACAATCTTATCAGTTATTATTTATCTAATACTTATATTTATCTAAATTGTTATTGAATTGACAAGGATACAAACACTTAACTTTATTATATATATATTTTTTAAAATAAAGAAAATGTTTGCTTTTCGTGTTATATAAAATACATTTTCTTATATTTTTTTATGAAAAGAATTAAATATACGAAATATATGCAAAAATAAATATAAAAAGTTGTAGATTTATACAAAAAGAATTTATCTTTAATAAACTATTTGTATTAATAAATATAAATGGCACATGATCAATTACTTTGTACAAAATTTTTAATATTTTCTAATATTCAAACAAACTAATATGACGCAAAAACATCAACAAATGTTTACAAAACATATAAATTTGATGGTGTATTGTCATTCGATGTTTTGGACTAAAACAACAAATATAAAATAAATATAAAAATCTAAAACTTATTAATAAACATGCACTATTTATAATATGAAAACCTAGTAGTGGGCTCCAAATAGTCTGGTTCGCCGTTTCTTCTCGGTAACATAGGAACATCTGATGGCATGTAACTTCTGTCAAAACTGTCAACGTATTTGTTATCCATCTGAAACAAAAACATTATTTACAAACTTTTTGAAATGAGAATAACTTTGTAAAATTAACTTACTGCTTTTTGAGATAACTTCACCATTTCAATATCTGGATTTTCTCGTTTGCATTTGAGGCAAGTAATTATTAAAGCCACGGTTAGTATAAGAATTAAAACCAAGAAAGATGATCCGCCAATAAGTATTATCTGTTGATTATTTTCTTCATTGACGATTGATAAAGAAAATTGTTGTGTCCGAGGTTGTACCAAATTTGTTAATTGGCATAAATAAGTTCCTTCATCTTCTATTTGGACATTGGAAATTGTTAATGTTAGTGAAGATAAATCCATGTCTTCTTCCAAGTATGTAAGTAAATATTTGTCATTTTGATTGATAACTCTACCAGAATATAACCAAGATATGTTATTCCTAACGGCAGTAGGAAACATACATGATACTGATACTTTATCATTGATACTTGATTTTAGTTTGAAATTATCTGGAATTGTCATATGAATATTGCTTTCTTTGCTAATCAGTTTATCTTGCTTTTTAATTACAAGTTTCTGCATTTTTTCCAAAACAACATTATTCTCCTTGAGAACACATTTATACTGTCCTTCATCTTCTGAACGAATTCCAAGAATAGTCAAGTTAAACCAAGCTGTACCATCTCGTCCATCTGAAGTATGAACTTTGTAAGTTCGTCTCAATTTATTCATTTGCTCTATTACATTTGTTCCGTTGTAATGCGTCCAAATAATGTTTTTGTGATTGGAATGTCCAGTAACTTGACAACTTAACGTAATTATATCATCTAAAGATGTTTCTATTTCCGAACCATTTGAAGGAATATTCATTGCTGGATTGCAAACGAAATCTTTGGATGTAAGATCCTTCCAAGATTTATCTCGAAGATTTTCTGGTTGTGAACATTTTGGTGTTACGTATGAATTAAATTTTTCCATGATTAAATAATGTTCTCTCAATCGACAATCACACAGCCAAGGATTATTGTACAAAGATAGTTCATTTAACCTTAAATTTTGTAAAAATGCTGAATCTAAATACTGCAGTTTATTTTTGTTTAACATAATGTAATTTAGAGTTGTAGTTTTTGGAAAAACATCTTTGTCGATGTATTCTATTTGATTATTTTCTAAATCCAATAATGTTAGCTGCATTAAATTTGTAAATATTCCATTATTTAGTTCTTTAATTTGATTGTTACTAAGCCACACTTTTTCCAGTTGCTTGTTATTATCAAATAAACCTACTTCTAAAGATGATATTAAATTTGAATGCAGTGATAGTTCTTTTAACCAAGTTAAACTTGAAAATGTATCTTTAGATAAATAAGCAATTCTATTGTAATGCAAGTGCAATTGTTGAAGTATTGTCATTTTATCAAAGATGTTTTCTTCCAATATATCAATATAGTTATAAGATAAAACTAAAGTGTCCAATTTTCTATTATTTTTAAAAATATCTTTGTTTAAGTTTATAAATCCATTCTTTGATATATCCAAATATTTCAGTGATTCCATATTAGAAAATATATTAACATTCAATGTAGAAAATTGATTATCATTTAAATAAAGATTTGTCATGTAATTTAAATTTTGAAATACATGATCTGGCAACGCTTCTATAGCATTATAACTCAAATGCAGCTCAGTTAATTTTTTATTATTTATAAAAACATTTTCATCTAACTCTATTATGCCATTAAGTGATAGGTCTAATTTTTGTAGATTTACCATATTTTCAAAAGTATCTGGATCCACTTTTTCAATGCTACAGCTGTACAAAGTCACTGTTTCCGCTGATACGGTGTCATAGTTTTGAAACGTGATCTTATTGATTTCCGATAAATCTTGATTATTTAATATAATTTCTTTGTCACAATTTACCAACACAATTGCGACAAATATACACCAAATTATACTGATTTTTAAACACATTTTTGCATAACTTGCTAAACTGTATTTACTCGTTTACAGTTGTGGGAATACTAAAGCTAATATTATCTTTTTAACCGATAATTCATTTCCAAACCTTATCATAAAAAATTTGATTCGTGTTTAAAAATCAATAGAAAAATAAAGATAATAATATTAGTTCAGTTTCTAGACTGTTTAGAAAATAACTTATTTTGCGCAGTATCAAAATTTAATAAATGTTTAATTTAAAAAATAAAAATAACAATATAATTGTAAAATTTAGATATATTAATATTTAAAAAATAAATTATTACAAATTTTGATAATAAAATCTTGAGAGTAACGCAACAGTAAAAATATTACAAAAAATCTCGCATTATTCCTAAAATAATTATGTTTCCCCCAAACAATTAGTATTGTTTGCTTAAACAAGAGGAAAAAAAAGCCGGCGTGCTTATTATGTTGTTAGACTTTCATTAATCTTCATCAAAACGGATTTTCATTCTCGTGAAAAAGTCTTAATTAAGCTTTTTTACTTTTATAATTCTTTCCGAACAATTCATCCAGTGAATTTGGAACTGTTTGCTTAGTCAACATTATCATCTTTTTACTTTATTCCACATTTTTATTCATTAAACTTATAAATTTTTTATTGATATTAATTTTAATTATTTTAGGTTAGAGTTAGCTTTATATAAAATTATTTACGTATTGCTGGTGTAACTAAATTTTAAAAAGAATTAAAAAAAATACGTTAATTCTCATTGTATTCAAAATTTTTAATATAAGATTAAATTTTGTATTGTTAAATTTATTATCTAAAAATATGCAAAATGTATATTATTTAAATTGTGATAACGTTTCCAGTTAAACCGGATATTGTATTATTATGTAAATTGTATTAAATTTGGAATAGGTCAAAATTATTTATATCATATACAAGATATTGAAAATAGATTACAATTTTAAGGGAGTATAATAATATATTATGTTACGAGAAGTAGAAAGCAATCTTTATTGTGTAGATTTCAGATACTTGCGGTCGAGAAACATAAAAAGAGAATTCTGCTCCGAGTAACTATACTATTTTTACCACTTTGACTTTGGTACGATGTCTGTAACATAGTCCAAAATTAAAACAAACACTTAGTTCAATTATATTTTTTTTTATTTTCCATTTATTATTTATTTTACCTATACAGTTGACTTATCTACGATACTGCAAACAATGCAATTGAAACGGAACTGTTTTCCGGTAAATGAGTCGGACTACCGTTACCGTTACATATCGTACCGGTTACGGGATGTTTCAAAACCATAGCACGTGAAAATGTACGATTGTGGTCTCGTCCCCAACTGGATTCACAATGCATGTCAAATTTAATGGGCTAGCGTAATTCGTAACCGTGTTTATGGCTATGTGACAATGTCAGTGCAGATATACGTTTAGGTTCCGTTTAGGTTAGGTTAGAATCGCCGGGAGTTGATTAAAATTTTACCGGATTTAAGTGCAGAAAATAATGGTTTGATTGAAGTTAGTAATGTTTAAGAAATACATATTTAATATTTGAAATGAAACACTAATGGATAGTTTCTGAAAGAATGTTGATATATTGGAGTAAATTATTTGTAATTAACTAATATTTTTAAATAAGTATATAAATAAAGACACACAATATATGTTCGCAATTGCAAAGAGAAAATGTATCTATTTATTGCAACTTTGCAATTCTGTTCTGATTTGCCTTGTTTTATTAATAATTATTGTAAACCAAAATAAAAATGAATATGATATTTTAAGAAATACATACTTAAAAAATACGTAAGTTTGTGAATACGTCTATATTGTCAAAACTATTTATTTAATAAATTTTTTAAAATTTAGTAGATGTAACAAATCTTAATTATGTTTTATTTACTTGCAATAGTAATAATAAAAACACAATTTATTATTTTATTTAATCATTTCGTATATTATACGTGTATAAATATACTCAGATTTGTCATTTAAATATTATATTAACAAACACAGAAATTAAATATAATAAAGCCTGTGTCTACAGAACATTAAACTAACAATATTTTATGCGCAAATTCTCTTTATGATATATATATATATATATATATATATATATATATATATATATATATATATATATATATATATAATTTTTGGTATTTCGGTTTGCCCATTCCTGATACACTTAATGTATTGTACTATGTTTGAACCTATGTTTATACCTAAAATATTTTGTGAACATATAATATTTAAAAACATTTTTGCATAACATTTTGTTATTACAAACAAATATATTCAAAGTTATAATAATAATCCTATTAACAAGAATAGAAACTCAAAATCCTACAATTCGAATAAACTAAATTATTATTTGATATATTTCTATAAACAAAACTGAAATTTAATACAATATAATGAAACACTCAATTATATTATGTTATCCTTTCGCTAATTCCAAAATCTATTATCCAATTCATAATATAAACCGTAGTCAATTGTTTACGTTTAGAGAAGTTGACCCGAAAACTAACCTCAAAGTCTGACATTTACAATTTCGACCCCACTGTTTCATTTGACCTTTGACTCAATAAGTCTTAACTTGTTGCTGGTGACGTCACCTGTATCGTCTGTAGGGGGCGCCGTGGCGCTGCCTTCTAGATTCAGGAACGACGCGCGCGCCCTATTACCCCGTAAAATCTCATTTAAGTTTTATCTTGTGTGCTAATTGTCTGACTCTAGACATTTTAATTGAATTTTAAATGTTAAATATGAGAGAATAGCGTTGTCGAATGTCAGCTTGATAATATTCTCCGCTGCTATCTTTGGACTGGAGTTGAGTTTGAATTTCTTGAGTTTTAAAGCTGATTTGACTCGCCCATTAAAACATATGATCATTTATCTCTAAATAAATGTATCTAAAATAAAGATTATCTTTAATTAATAACAGTAAAAGATTTTTTAATATAAAATTTAAAAAATTTAAAAAACAAAAAAAATAGTCTATTTTGATGCTAAGGCAAACATTTATTTTTTACGGCCGTATCTTTTTTATATGTTTTAAATTATTATTTTTTGAGTAATATTGTAAAATAATTACATAGTTTACAGTAATAATATGTAGTAGCTTTTTCATTATAAAACTACTTTAATTTGTAGAAAATCATACTTTCGAAATTTTCCACTTTCTTAATTATTATCCTTAATTATTATTCTTAAAATAGTTTTAAATCTAAGTTTAACGACATATTTAATTAATTTTTAATATTTGAACTTTAAGACTATTTTTCTCAATTTTTTTCAAATTTAACATATTGAAAATTTTATATGGTTGAAAACGGATAAAAAGTACTACCAAAATCAATAATAAAATATATAGGTTGCATTTAAAAAAAAATTGTCATTGTGAAATTTAGTATAATATGAACATGTATTTGTTCAAGGTTTATTACTATAATTGCTTATTGCATTATTGTATAGGTAGCCAGCCAGAACTAACATCTGCATCAGTGTCTTCCCGACACTAATCAAAGCACCGTACTGATGAGATCCTATAGGTCGAAACACGTGTTTACAATTAATCTTGCCAGTCATTGATGCATAGCCTAACAAGCCGATTCAATGACTGTGTAACTTGTAAAATTTTGGGAAAAATATAAAATCTCAATATTTTTCAGAATTATTATGTATACAGAACTTAATCCTAAAAAATTTTCTTTCTGATGTTATACTGTTCTTTGTAAATTTCTATTGCTTCTCTTATCAATCTACTGTTAATATTGTTGAGTCTTGCAATTATTATTAGAGTATATATTAACATTGTTAACAGTACAAAAACATGACTGAATACCGAATAATTATTTGGCTTCAGTCTCATCTCTATTATTTATAATAAAAAAAAGTTCTCTAGATATTTCTTAAATTTTCGAATAAAAACTGAGTTCAGATAAATTAAAATTTGACTATAAGTTTATTACAGTAATTGAACGTACTCGCAGTAGATCTGTCTAACATTACATTGGAAAAAGATTAAATTACAAATTATATATTGCAATATTCCTTGTGCTGGCTAAAATGTTTTAATTTAAGATTTTCATTTACATTTTACGTTTGTATATTATAAGCTCTAACAATATTTCAAATAAATTATTTATATCTATTTTTTACCATGATTTTTACAGTTTCTCTATTGTGAATCATTAAGTAACATGATCGGAATTGGCTTATTTTTTAAAAATTCTTTTAAATTATTTCTATATATAATTTGAAAACTAAAAAAAACTGTATATCAGGATAAAAATTACAATGTATGAATGTTTTCTAGATAAATCAAATAAATTTAATATATTTATTCATAAAATTTGTTGACAAAGCATAAATAACTTCAATCGTTAGTCAAACCTTTTCAATATTTTATATGCAACCTGTAAACATATAAAAAAAAAGTATTTCTAAAAACTCGATTCAGCAAAATAAAATTTATAACAGTAATATTACAAGACAGAATGTTGTAAAAGAAGCACTATGAAAATCTTATATCTATATAAATAATAGTTCTTTCGTGTCACCATAAGCAAATATTATGGCCGGCATATGATACATTGTAAACAGATGGTTTTTATATTAAATTATTTGATTTTAAGGTGCATTTGAAATGCAACTGTTTTTTAAATAAATTTTATAATATTTTTAATTTATATCGTGCTCATTATTTCCCGTTGACTTAATCAAAAGTAGGTTTTTATTTTTAAATATAATAATAATGATTTATTTGTTTTAAAAATATTACAATTTTGTACAAAGAGAAGATGTGTTAAAAATATTAGATGCGAATTTATATAAAATAAATAAAATGTAGAGTAAAACATGATATGAATATTATATGATAGTAATAAATAATAATAATATTAAAATACCAATAATAAATAATAATATTAAAGCGATCTGGAGAACTGGAAATCTGACTGGAATTTAAGTTTATTAGTTATAATTTTAAAGTATAATTTATAATAATAATAATATTTATTATATAAGGGAATACATTTAAATACAATTAATTATAAAAATGCAAAACTTTTAAAAACACGAAAATAAAAGGTGATATTCTTATGAATAAACTAATATTAAATAATATTTAAATATATAACATAGGTATATGTATACAAGAATAATACAATAATAAAATAAAAATAACGAAAGTATTAAATATTTAATTACTCATTTAGTATAAATACTTGAGGATACTATAATAATTGCAATACCTAACAATATTACCAGCAGATTGATAAGAGAAACAATTGAAATTTATAAGAAAAAAGATAACATCAATCACTGTGACTAGCAACTGATTTAAATAAAATTTGGCTTCCATTAATTAAAAATCTATAAAATTTTATGATCTAGTCATTTATCGGGTATGATTATGTTAGTTTTCTCATCCCTGATTATAAACATAATTTTTTTAACTGAAATTTAATAATTAAAATATTGTTAAATATATTGTAACGATATCGTTAACTTATCAACTGACCAATGAATAAAGCGCTATAAAAACAGTTAACAATGTAATTGCGTACTTTGTCATTGATTAAGTTAACAACAAAATAAAATAGTTTTAGAATCTATAAAGCCTCATTTAGACTGCCGTTTTAGTTTTAGTTTTACGAACAAGCACAAGAATTTGACGAATTTAACACTTGACGTTAAAACTAAAAGTGTCAAGTGTTAGGATTAGTCAAATTAGTCAAATGAGGCTTTATAATAATATTTATTTTGTTATTTGTTTATTTTTAAAATACGATATTTCGGTTTAAATCTTGTTCAAGAAAATAAAAATATCAATAAACTGAACTAATACCTGAAACATTTTTCTTTGAAGTTAGCAACGCTTTTTGCCAGAACAATAAAAAAAGATAATTTAAAATGAGAAATATAAAATTATTATTGATAAAATCGAAACTCTCAACAAATTCGATGAAAATATTTAATATTTTTATAGTTTTGCAGCATGTTGTTTTTATTTCAATATGTCAGATCTAAAAGTGTCAAAATAAAAAGGCAAAAGTTGAAAATTATGTTAAAAGGCAAATGTAAAAATAAGAAAAGCGCGAAAAATATTTTAATGCTGACGAAGGTCTACATGTGGCTTGATAAGAAACTGTCAGAATGAAAATAAATTACATTTGAACTGACATTTTGGAAATATCGCTTTATCTTGACGTAAAACAAACTGAAAGTAGCAGTAAATTAAGAAGATAATTAATGGTGATAGACTCAAAACCAGAAAGAGATCTTTTATGTACGAATTTTTCAGCATATTTTCTTCAATTTTTTTGATTTTTCTTACAATCTTTTCGCCTATTGTAGGAATTTGACAGGAAGTTTCACAGTTAACTAATTATGAAATGGATTATTCGTTTTACAATTTAAGCAAATTATGGATTTAATTTTTTATCAAACAATTTTGCTTCTTTAGTAATAGTTGAGGAAAAACTTCAGTTAAATTAAATTAATATTCAATAAAAATTGAATTAATTGCAATAATAATGCAAATGTAATTAATCTCTATACCGTGTTATTATTTACGGTATTTAATAAGCAATATATTAATTTAATATATGATAGCATATATGTAACAAATAATAATATTCATGGATATTTAAATAATTATTATGGTTAACTCTTTATGTAGAATTTAATTAATATTAAGTTTAAAATTATTATAACAATTTGCGATACATTTAACACAGGTTATTAAATATGCATGTATATGCAGTCTCTGAATTTAATTTCATATTTGTTAAAATTCATATTTATATTTCAACATTTTAGGTTAATAAAACTATTTCTTTCTCTGCAAACTAAATTATATTGAATTTTTTTAAAAATTATGTATAATAATATCTATTGACTTACAGATTTTTTTAAAATATAGTTTAAGTACTAAAAAAATTGTATGTTGTATTTTTTATAGTAAACTAAAATGGAATACGGATATATTTAAACATGCTAAAAAAGTAGACAAACATATGAGCTAATACATAACATGTAAATATTGATATGTACCAAATGAAAATCAAATACGTGTTTACTGATATGTACCAAAAATAAATAATGCACACACTAACTTACTAATATGTGACAAAATTACATGTCAAACGAATTTTTGAAATGTGCCCAAAGAGACGATTTTATTTGAAGTAATTGCTGAGTAAATTAGATAAAAAGGATAGTTTGTAATTTATACAAGAAATAGTTTTGCGTCAAATCTAATAATATCACATTTGACAGTCTCAATTTTTTTCAAAAGTAACATATTGAAAATTTTATATGATTGGAAATGGAATAAAAAGTACTACCAAAATCAATAATAAAAAATATAGGTTGTCATTTTAAAAAAAAGTCAATGACGTCATAACATGAAACACAAATGACTTAAGAAACTGAAAATAGGCTGAAAATATTCGCTGTAGTTAAAATCGCTATACCCCTTCGAGGTTTTTACCGAAAAATAAATATTAACGGAATTACTGAATTTATTCTTTACTTAATTTTCACACTGTATATAGTTATTGTAGATAATGATATTACAATAGTTCGCAGAAAATTTTGTTAATTTTAAACAAGCAGAATACACTTCAAAAGTTTATAGGGTAAAATTCAGTAGAAACCTATAAAAACACTCCATCCGAAATAAGACGCCAATTCAAATAACTTGATACGTCGTTGTCAGTCATTCCGAACTTTTTTACCAGTCCGGTACACTGCACTATCTCGCCTACCCTAATACTCTTATCCGCTATTTGCTGTCTAACCCCCCCTAACACCATGTCACGTCTCATATTAACTTCCCCTTCTTTGCAGTTGTTCCCATTCGCGTGCGTTTTCAGCTTCATCTTTTCGGTCGATTTGTCTTTTTATCAGTCGCTGAAAAGGGCCTTTTCGTTCATAATAAAGACAGCGTTTTGCGCGGGGTGGGCCATATTGAGACAATCAGATTAGAAGAGTTAGTGGACGCTCGCGCTCGTAGGGGATAGGAATATAAAGACGGGACAGATATCACTAGGATTCTAATCAATGGAAAATGACGTTTTGGGATTGAGTCGGATTTTTGATGGTTGAAAAATGTTTGCGGCTAGGAAGTTAGATTTAGGAAAAAGTCGTACAGAATGTGGAATTTGGTTTTTAAAGGTTTTACGTGTAATACTGTACGACACTTTAAATGGTATATTGAGGGAGAGAATAGTAAAAAATCTGAACATAATGTACCATAAATATGTAGAGTATTTAACAAGATATTACCAAATCAAAAACTGTTTCATTATTGGTGCGATAAAAAAATAGAATAGTATTTCTTTTCTTACATTTTTATCTGTTTCTTCTAGACTAGTTTGCAGTTGTTAATTTTATTTAAATTTAAGTTAAAATTCAAAATTAAATTACAATATATAGAATTTTATATATATATATATATATATATATATATATATATATATATATATATATATATATTGCCGACATCCATTATCCATTAATTCAATAATATATTTACGGCGGTTATTTAATAATTTCTATATATATATATATATATATATATATATATATATATATATATATATATATATATATAATTGTGATACAGATAAATGCTACAACAATCAAAAAGTTTCTTATTGTTCCGTTGAAGGAATCGTGTCTTTACTCAACTTTAGTAATTAGTGAAACTTGGAGTTAGTAATTGGTCACCTTTTATTTGAATTAAATCTGGAGATATATTACTCAATTTAATTTAATCTAGGGCTAGCTTACTAAAAAAAAGTGAAATTTAACGTTAAAAACCATTTTATAAACACATAAATATAATAAAATCACAATGAAAATAAGATTTCATTAATTTATTATATAATTGGAAAAATATATTTGTTTGTCGTGGATTTGTAATCTAGTGATTATAACATCTGCCGCGTAAACAGGAAAACCGGGTTCAAATCCTGGCGAGGCTAACATATTTTTCCAAATTTATTAAATTTTCTAATTATGTATTAGTTATTTTATAGTTAATATATATTTGTAAAACTCTTAGTGTCATCGTAGATAAATATTCTTATTGAAATACTAAATAATAAATTAATATATATTATTACACTACTAGTTTAATTAAAAATGTACCACAATTTATACTAATAAAAACAAATGCCACATTGCCGTATTTTTAAAGACTTTTCATTCCTACCATATATTTAAATTTATATTTTATTTATATTGATTTTTAATAAAAAATAACATTTTTTTTAAAAAGTACATTTATGTATGCGCGTAGACCTTTTTCAACAAAAAATTCTTAAATTTTTTACTACAAAAAAAAAAGTTATGACAACCCTTGTATATAGAAACATTTTCAACGTTTACTCAGCTATAACGTATGAGATAGATAGCAAACGTCTTAACTTTTATTCAGACCTACAGATTTCTAATCATATGTTGAAAGGATTTTATGTCCGTTTCAGATTTGAAATTGATAGTAGGTTCGTTTGAAATTTGTCAAATGTAAAATAGTATTGCATTTGTAATCAGATAAATTCATAAGTCAACCAATAAATATATAAATATAAACATTAATATATATTGTAAAATTATAATAATTTGCATTAATTAAATTAATAAGCAAAATATACTATGTTGAAAACTACACAGTCAAATACAATTAATGGAAATAAAAAGTTAATTATTGCTCGTGTTCAATAATTATTTTGTTATATTAATTATGAAAAAAAAAATTAATTATATGTGTATATCAATACATAATGCAATTTTATATTTACTTTGTCATGTATAATTAATTAATGTTGATTATAATGTTTAATAATATACATGATTTTTATATAATTATAAAATCATATATAAATTATTAGATAATAAATTAAAATAAAACATTAAAAAAATAATGCTACTACATACATACAAAATCAAGCCATATATCCAAAAGAGTGTGACACAAACTTTTTTCACTATCCCAAAATTAGTTTTCTCCCAACATTCCTATTCAGACAAGACACTCTAGCTTCCTTCATCCAAAATTGATACCTTTTATACATGATCTTCTATTTCTACTCATTTTAAACTTTTACTCATGTAACGTATTCTTAATCATATCGTTACAACTAGTTATCGGACATAAACCTATACCTTCAAAATCATTCATATCAATTTTTTTAACTAAACGTTCATTAGACATTCGCTCAAGATGATCAAAACATCTTAACTGGCTAACACCAACTTTTATAACAACTTTTTTTTTCAATTTTACACTAATCATACACTAATCTATTTCGTACTCGATTTCTAATTACTTTAAATATTGTAATGTGCTGAATTTATTTAGCAAAAAACATATAATTATATAAATGTATTTTTGTTACATATGTGTCCATTATATTTGTATTAATATTTATTATTAACGAAAAAAGTTGGAGTTAGAAACAGAGCAAAACAAAATATGTTCAATAAATCTATTTCTACTTACGAAAAAAGAAAATTTAAGAATTGAAAATACATTTCAGACCAAACATTATTTATTAATTGATATATTTGTTTATTTTTATTAAAGTTGTTTAAACAATAACAATAAAACTATTATTTGCACATATATAAACAAATAGAATATTACATATTTGCACAATGTATTACAATATATAATAATAAAATATATATCTGCATTAGCATAAACAAAACATTGTTATAATTACATAAAAATTAATGCGCGTTATTATAACAAAATTTCACGTTATATGCATTTTATGTATATACGTGATTCCGGAAATCATATTAAATTTTGCTTCACATATCATACAAAATAAAACTGCATTACGAAAAAAAAAACAAAATGCAGGCAGAATACGAGAAAAAGTTTAACATAAATATGTTTTTCGCTGATAAACATAGGGTAGGTACAAGAGATTACATGAAGATGGAGACACAGTCAGTTGCTTCCCTCTGAAAGTCGTTTACTTTTAAGTATATCATTGTAGTTTATGAACCGTTTTATCTCTTAAATTAATTAAGAGACACTGCCTCTCTATGCGTTGTTACTCACATCTTTTCTTTGTCATTTTCATACTTTTGCTTGTAATTCTTCAAACAGTTAAAAACTGTATGAATGTTATTATGGGGAATCAGTGGAAAAGTGTTGACAAATCTGCAACTTGATCGAAATGAATATTTTTAAATTTTTTATTAGAAGAAAGGATGTTCAATTGCATACTGCAGTTTATTTGGATAAATTGTCAATAATTATAGATTTATTCCCATTGGAAACAAAATAATGTATTATAGAGCGACAAAGACAGAATAATGAAGGTAATATTGAATGGAATACGCTACACGTTGCTGATTTAGGTATAGTGGAAAGAGTTTGTGCTACACCTTTTTGGGTACATGGCGTGATTGTGTATGTATGTATGTATAATGGTACAAATTTAATTGCCCTAAAAAAATTTTACACTTTTACTCTAAAATTTTAAACAGTATGATGTTACCAAAAGAGGTTACCAAAATTTATGTATAAAGATTGCAAAATTAAAAAAAAAATGTTACTGCACGAGTTAATGTAAATTAATTAAAATAATTCAGCCATCTTAAATAAACATCTAACAAATTTTTGGTTACTAGAATAAACGTGAATAATGTGAAACGTGAAAAATATTTACGTGATTATTCAATGAGTTGACTTGTCATGATTGAAAATGTTTTGCGAGAACAAAAGTATCCAAGTAATAAGAATAAACAGTATGTATATAAGATGAAATATCAAATAGCAGTAATAGCATATTTTAAATATTTCGCAGGTTTGAAGAATTAGCGAGCTTCTTTTTTGGGTTCTGAGGTAAACTACGCAATGAATTTTTAAGTCCAAACACGTGAGTTTGGAGCACAAAATGGCGTCCTTAACGTCGATTACTTTTTGAACACAGCGACGTTAGATGTTTTTTTTTTTACTTTTTGAAAGGCTATATAAGTTTGTAATACAGAATATAAAGCGTAACAAAAATGATATCATTAACTTAAAAATGTATTTATTTTTTTTTACTTAATCTAATGTAAATATATGAATTTTTATTTTATTTTTTATCAAAAGAAACGTAAACTTTATTAAAAATAATAAAATAAGTTAGTTATATTAAAAAAAGGTTTTTTTTTATTTCTTATTATGTAAATTCATAATTTACTTAAATCTCGTAACTAAATTTCAGCTTAAAAATTATTCAAGACATAACTTTAATGATTTTCATTACGTTGAAAATCTGATTTAACCAATTAAAACATTAAGTAAAGTTGTGCTTATTATTTTCGGTTCCAGCTATTCTCTAATTAAAATAATTAATTTACTAATTGTCAAAAAATAATTACGTTTTCATAATTTTACTCAACACTAATTAAGTACGGGAATTTCTAATTACTTGTACAAAAATCTAATTCATTAATTGATTATTTGGTTTTTGTGTGTTGCTAATATTCTGCATTACAACAGCTAAACAAATAACCATTGGATATACAGAAAATATAAATAGAAAAAAATAATCATGTTAGGTAAAAAAATTGTTATTCCAATATTTATTATATATCAGTAAACTGATAATAAAATTGTAACATATATAATTTCAAAAAAACATATTCAGTAGCTGATATTATATCGTAACAAACACTGTAAATTTTTTTTATAATTTTACATGGTTTTTTATGTAATTTTACATGCTTTTTAAATATAATTTTTTATAAAGAATGCAATATTACGTTAATTATCACAGTAAAATTATAAAATGTTGTTATTTTTACTGTTAAATAATGTTACAATAATAATATTATTTAACTTTTTTATATTTATTTAACAATAACTTAATAATTGAGTTGGTATTTGAAAATTTATCGAATCAGTAAAAATTGTTAATTAACCAATTAAGTGGTGAAATTTTTTTTAGCCCTATTTTATATTGTAATACACAATCAGCACAAATATTTGTAAATTCGAGGGAAATTAATTGATTCCAGTGACCTGAAATTAATGATTAAAAGTTTTCATTCTTGTAGAGCATTTTGCCAGTTAAGCTATGTTAAGCTCTAGGCTTCACTGGTTTCACAGCGTTCGGTTTTGTGTAATTTTAAAATCGATACAGTTTGAAAATGACTCTGTTTTACTTAGAATACCGTAAATTCTCTTTTCGTTTTGTTTTTGTTTACAGAGTCGAACTACATATTTTAAGTAAAAAAATTTTTTACTTGTTTTTTACTATTATGGACAATGTTTTATAATTTAAAACAAGAAAATATTTTTCTTTAGAAATTAAAGTTATTGCCAATGGCGGCGCTGTGATTATTTGACGAAATAGTATCAATTAAATATGTGTAAATTTTCATAATTTTCTAATCAAATAAATACTGTCAAAAATTTTATGTTAAACAATAAGTTTGTACATTTTTTCTCATGGAAAAATGCTATATATTATTTTAAAATTTTGATAAAAATCAACTATTGTTGATTTTAAAAGTACATAATAAAATTTTTTTCAGAATTCATTATATTAAAATAAAACGGTTTTATATTGCGGTTCTGTATTAATATTTATTAATACTTGACGTACTCAACGTAGTTAGTAGATATTATTCCTCTTCAATCTTTAGGTAAACCTATATAGAACTCCGTGCAAATGCGGTTAGATTTATGTTGAACAGACAAATAGAACTATTTCTACTAGATTGACAAAACAAGAGATCAATATTTCTAAACCATCCAGATAAATCTGCTATTGCACAACATGCGCTAGAAAAATCTTTATGATGTAAAATTCGAAGATACTGTAATAATTGCAAGGCCCATCAATATTAACAGTAGATTTATAAGAGAAGCAATAGAAATTTATAAAGAAAAAGATAACATCAATCAGTGTGATTAGTAACTGAGTTAAATAAAATATAATTTAGTTACTTGTATTTTGTTACCTAGTAACTTGTTTCTGTGTTCTGTTTATTTACTTGTAAGTGTTATTTGTATTATTTTTTAAATGAAGATGTACGTTGAGTACGTTGAATGTCGATTATTAATAAATAATAATGACCTAAGAACGTTTTATTTTGAAAGTACTAATTTTAACGAAAAAAATTAAAATGTCTAAACTAAACTTACTCCTGTCCACATCTGTATACCATTGCTTAAATTGTAGTCATTTCCAAAACTCCGGTACACCGAACTTTATCCCTTTTAGCACCGTTAAACAGATAACATTAAGCTAACCCTAACACTTTCAAACCTATCTCGTACGGGACTATCTTCAATCATGATATATTTTTTCGGGGGTTCCCAAAAATTACCGACGTCGACTAACTTTCAGCCTATATGCTGGTCAACTCGTAATTTCTAATTATCAGATTCATGGGCAATGAATCTTAAGGTCGTTCGCTAATTGTACTGAAAGTTACGATTTTTCTTCGTTGCAATCGTTAAGGTTAGGTTAGCTAAAGTAAGAATTTAAGATTAATAGATTACTGATAAAAATGTTTAATTACTTTATTGATTTGTAAATTTCTTCTAGCCCTATACAGATTTATGTATAGCTCCATACAGAAAAACGCGGGGCAACGACAGCTAGTCCCTATCTATTGCATGTGTAAGTTTTTAACAGATTTAAAACTGATCTGATAATAGATTAAAACAAAATAATGCCAAATTTTGAATTGCATGATTTAAATAAAACATAAAAACGTAATATTAGCACAAGTTGTGTTGATTTATAAACTGTATTTGCTTATGTTTTATTAATTATTCAAATATATATTTGAAAATAATATGCGTAATAATATATTTTACAAAATAACTATTTTCAAACTAAATAGACACAACTATAAACTCGCATTGTTTATTATATTTATTTATATTGAAAATTTATCAGTTTATTTGAACAATTTGAACTATTTAACATTAAATAAAACAATTCATATTTATTAAAACCATTGTGAATATAACAATACTTAAATTTCAATATTTCAACAAATATAGACAAAATAATTTATTTACATTCTCAGTATTAAATTAATATTTCCATATAACAAAACAGAACCACAATCAAATCAGAATTGTGTTTAATGTTTAATTAAATATAGTTCAGTTTTGCCGAAACAAACTGCAAATTTCGATCAATCAAAATTTTCAAAATTGAATTATACATTTCTAAATATAAACAAAGCGATTTAATATATAGTATATCGTAACTAAGTTTGCATATACTCGTAAAATATTAAATTTAATCTCTAATTAAAATTAATTTGAAATTCTATTTGCATTTGCTACCTAATATAATAACAATCACAAACAAATATGTATTTCAAGCTATTATAGTGTGATTTATAACGAGTGCAACGAACTTTAACAGTTTGTTAGGAAGGTAATTTCGAGTGAAAAATATCATATGAATATAGGTTCTATTCTATCTAGTTGCGCAACTACAAGAAATTAATATTTTATTAGCCACATAGTAAATTTACAAGTTTAACAACAAGTTACCTCGGCCGTACGTATCAGAGCTCAAGATAAAATAGTTCGCTTTCTGCTTCTAGTAACACAATATACTATTGGGATCTAAAATGTTCTGAATGGCATCTGGTGGCGAAATGAGAAACTAAAACATTGCGTGCACTTGTGTCAACGATCGAAAGTGACAGCTTGCGGAAAAAACGCTATTTTCTAATAAATAATATAATAAATAAATAAATATAATAAATATTTAAATTCTAGATGTTACTGACTTGAATATGCGTTTGATTTAAAGTTCTGTTGTGCAAAGTGTCAACTAACCTATAACAATATAATAAGGTTGCGATGCAGTGTTTACACTTTTCACCTAAACCAGCTTTGCAGGAACACACTTCAGACTTAATCGCACCGTTTCTGTCAATTGTCATTGAGATTTCATGTAGAACATTTTTTAAACTTGACGTTTTCAAACACAGAGATGTGACTGTCATCTTGCCATCACATCACTTTTCTAATGATTTTCCACAGTGTATAATATGTCCAGCGTTTAAAATACGCTCAGCTTGTGTAGAATTGTTCTGACAAGGGTTTAAGCCGGTCCATTTGCAAATTTTTTAATATTTTTTAATTAAAAAAAAAAAAACAATACACTTTGATTGAGTTTTGACTAGTGCACGCTTAGGTCCGCCATATTGAATAGGCCACGCCCCCATTTTAGATCCCAATTATTACACTTATTCATAATACCACAAAGATAAAACGGCTTTAGGATATAATTTTGTATTCTGATGTTATTTTTTTCTTTATGAATTTCTATTGCTTTTCTTATCAATCTACTGTTAATATTGATGAATTTTGCAAATAGAAGCGCATATATTTCTAAGTATCATTAATGTGGATGAAGCTAGAGTTGCTCGTCTAAATAATTTTTTAGGTACATGGCGTGATTGTCTATGTATGTAGAAATTAATATATTCTGCAAAATAATTACATAATTACAAAAAAAAAAGTTTTAATAACTATCATTCTTGATTAAAAACGTGTTGAAATTCTCTTAGATTGATAAAATAATAAACATTATATGAGAAGTCATTTGTTGTAATTTAAATTAATTACTAAACCGTATTACATCTATCTTACAATAAACACGTATATCTTTAGCTAAGCAAAATAACGCGCGTTTATCTTACAAAGCACTATTGTTGCTAATTACACTGTCAGTCACAACCCGGTGTAATAGTGCAGAAGTTCTAGTTGGAAGCTGAAATTTATGAAGGAGAGCGAAAAGGCACTTTGCACGTAGAATTGTGCATTCAATTATGCAATTAGAGAATCGCTGAAGTAGGTTTAATAATTTGCATACAACGCTTCTAGGCTTTGCTTATAACTGTGGATTAGAACATTTGGCGAAATTACACTTAATACCGAAATTGCTATTAATAATGTAAGATGATGAAAACGTATACGGTTTATCCTTAAATTGTTTTAAATTACTCTTATTTAACATAAAATATTTTGTGTACTGCTTTTGAAATTGTAGAAACATATTTTATAATTAAATTTAAAAATAAAATTCTAGGTTGTTTCAGATAATTAAAAATGAATCTTATATTACATTTAATTATAAAAATGTTAATATAGTAAAAAATCTTTTAAAACTTTTTATATTACAACAAAACGGGTTTAGGTTGTAGTTCTGTATTAATATTTATTAATAATAGACGTTTTGACGTCTCATCAAGAAAAAAGATACAAAGGACATTTACGGTAATAAACAGAAGAGAAACAAGTTACTAGGTAACAAAATAAGTAACTAAATTATAAAATTTATAAATTTTTAATTAATGAAAGTCAAATTTTATTTAAATCGTTGTCTTCACACTTGTTGATGTTATCTATTTCTTTATAAATTTCTATTGCTTCTTTTATCAATCTACGATTAATATTGATGGGTCTTGCAATTATGCACAACATGCGTTATAAAATCTTCATGATGTAAAATTCGAATCAAAAATTTTATTATAACAAGTAACATTTCGTAGATATTAAATTATAACGATGGAAGTAAAATTTGATATCTCAATTTATTATAAAATACTTAAACTAGTTTGTAACAAAGACAAACTTATAATTTAGTTTCAAAGAAGTCAAGGAAATAAAAAATGAAAAAAATCAATTGGTCAAAAAAATATGTTTTCCGATTTTTCATCTTTTCTTCTAAGTGAAATAGAAAATTGAATTTATTATTTATTTATTTTTTAACTTATATGAAGCAGATTTTTTATTAAAACAAAACTTTGTTATAATACTAATATCGATAATTGTAATCAATATTGTTTCAAAAACATTTAATATTTTAATTCAGTTGAAACATTAATATTCCTGATTGAATGTTTCTTGGTAATAAAAAGTTCAAATATTGACAATTCCTTTTACTGTTTTCAAAGTTTTTAAACTGTTTAATATTTATTTCTTCTACGAATTGACGAAGGTCTAAAAAAATTTTTTTCTAATGACGTTTTGAGACATTTTCAAATTCAATATTTTATATTTAAATAAATTTTTAAATTAATTAAATGGCTTAGAGCTGCCAGGTGAATGAAATTTCGAATCAAGCTCAAAAAGTGTCAGATATTAATTGTTTTTATTATTTACTAGTAGAAGAAAATTAGTTTCTCGAATTGAAAGCGTAATAAATAATGAAATGTTTGGCGGAAAGTAATTTTGCTTAAATGGAAAGAATTTGTGTCATGTCTTTATAGGTATATGTATAGTTTTCTGTATAAACAAAATTTTCTGTATTACACAATCCAAAATTCGATTCTATATAGAAATCAGTACAGAATATTTTATACACGCACATGCTCAGTTTATCCGTGACAGTTTATATTGAAAAATGTATGAATTAGAACTTATTTTTCATGAATATTCAATGCAAAACTCATGCGTAGTGGTATTAGGAACGTCAAACTATCATTTAGGTTATGTATTATTATTAATTTGAATTTATTTGTACAGTTTTTTTAATGTCTTATTTATTTGAAGCAGAACAAAATTATTATTAAAAAATATTTAGTTTTCAAAATGTAGGGATTTATTATTACAATTTGAACGAAATCCATATCTTATTACCAAATTAACTTGCAATACCCTGTATACAAATCTCTTCAATCAAGTAATCGTTGGATAATAGTCCAAACTATTTAATCTTCAATTTAACTATAGAACTCCTTTCGTGTGCTTGCGTTGGCACGCGTGTATTTTACGATATATACACGCGTTGACGACTCGCCAGTCAGTTTATCCTAAGTTATCTTACGTAATTCTAAATTACGTCTTTCATACTTACGCTTCTGTCTTGTTCACAGCGCAGAATGTGGTTATAAAATTTAATTCAGCCAAATGGTTGACGGTTTTGATGGTTTTAATGGTCAGAATTGAAATCGTAAATTAAGTGGAACATGTGATGGGTAGTTGTGGATATGGGATGTCTATTATTTTGAAGATGGTATAAAGATTCATGAAATTTAAAAAATTTTTTTTTTAATAATTGTTTTTTGATAATTCTTTTATTTATTGTTTAATATTATACAAAAATTATGTACATTTTTACAAAAATATTGGGTTTTTAAATGTTAAGAAAAATTGTTTTGTTTTGTTAAATGATAAATTTGAAAGTATTAAATTGGTGTTAAAACTAAAACTTTGTCAAGTGTTAGAATTTGTCAAATTTTAATGCTTGTAAGACTTTACTGGCAATGATTTAATATGCTTTTATATAAATTACTTTTTTAAAAGAAATTTATAATTAGATATCATCAAAGTGACTTAATTCTGTTCACCATATTTTATTTATATTTATAATTTCTGTGACACATATTTAAATATATAACAATTAAATAAATAAAATTATATACAAATATTTTTCTAAAGCAATTTTTAAAAAAATTCGTTATTTTTAAACAAATTTTTATGCTTTAAAATAAAATTTTGTTAATGGTATATTTTTTGTGTATTTTAATACCACTTTTTATTTTTACAAAAAACTTAAATATACATACATCAAACATAGTAAATTTAATGCTGTTTTATTTTAAAATTAAAACAAATTTGCTATAATTTTTATTACACTACCATAACACTACATTAAAAAACAAAAAATTAGTTTAAACTTCATCATAAAATTAATTCCAACTACTACCATGTTACATTAAAATTATCTTCAACAAAATTTTCTAAAACTATTATAAAACAAGCACAAGCCACCACCCATCAGACAGATTAATGTTAGAAACTAAATTACTACATACGGAACGTACCGTACATACTATCGCATAAAAATTCTTGTCTGGCAAATGATTCGTTTTATTTTTCCTTCCCGCCGAACAACTTTGGAAGATTACCTCTTTCTCATGCGAGACGCATTTGTAATCGTCTGACAAAAATGCATTACGACTCGGATGCATAGCGCACTCGAATAATCCAATTAAATAACAAAAGATGGTCGTGCTTAGCCTTAGCTCGTTCTTATACCGCCAGGTGGAGAAAAGGTAGATTATAATGATAGATAACCAGTAAGAAATAATATTTTTGCAGACTATTTTCGTATCTCGTATGTATATATATATATATATATATATATATATATATATATATATATATATATATATATATATATATGACAGGTATAATAATTATTTCTAATTTATGTACATATACCTATAATAGTTATTTATGTAACAAGTGTATAAAGATGGGTTTTATGACATGAGTTCGAAAATTTTGTGAAAAACGAAGCGAGAGACAAAAACAGCCAAACAAATATTATAAATACACTGTTCAAAATAATAGGGTAAAAGAGTAAAATTTTTTGAGGGTAATTAAATTTGCAGCCTTATTAGTGCAAAAAATTGCCCTGCTTTTGCGTATTTTAAAGTATTTGACTTTTTACCTTGATGGAAGGGGAAAAAAATACGAAAAATAAGAGTAAATAACTGCCCACCTATTTTGTTTTAGAGTAAAACAGTAAAATTTACCCTTTTTTTTGGAATTTTTTAAATTCTTGTTACTGCACATGGTTCAACGTGCGTGTGGTATTCATATTGCA
Source organism: Clivina fossor (assembly GCA_963966155.1). Taxonomy (NCBI): domain Eukaryota; kingdom Metazoa; phylum Arthropoda; class Insecta; order Coleoptera; family Carabidae; genus Clivina; species Clivina fossor. The sequence goes on along the minus strand of OZ014562.1, from coordinate 13,809,672 downwards.
CAAAAAAATTTAATTTAATTGCCTTAAAAAGAGTATCTATATATTTTTTACCCTTTTCTGGGATAATAAAGTGCTTTTTTAAATTTACCTATTTAGGGTAATCATATTTACCCTTTTTAGGGAACGGACTTATATAGGCACAAATTAGAGTATTTTTTTCGAACAGTGCACCTACTTACACAATCACGACATGTATCCAAAAGGGTGTGGCACAAACTCTTTTCACTATACCGAAATCAGTTTCCTCCAAACATCCCTATCCAGACAAGCAACTTTAGCTTCATCCACATTCATAATTTCTCTCAGAGATGTTCCTCTATTTTTACAAAATGGAAACTTTCTCTCACACAAAACACTCTCAATCATGCCACTCCATCCACTCATCGGACGTTCACGCAAACGTAGCTTCAAAATAATTCATTTTTTTTTTTAACCAAACGTTTATTAGACATTTGCTTAAGATGTCCTAACCATTTTAACTGATTAACATCAACTTTTGCCACAACATTTTTTTTTTCAATTTATAATTTTTATTATTAAATTATCTGCACTTAGAAATAACATTAGAATTATATTTTTTCACACTAATACGCCTACTCTTCAAAGAAAAAAAAAACGATTTAATAATAAAATAATAATCTGATCTGATTTTAATTGCATCTTTAACAATGGTAAAGCTGTTATATCGTATTATAACATTATTTTGGTAAACATTTATTGTTTACAATGGCTATAGTGTGTTAACTATAAAGTTTAGAGGTGACCGTAGATAAAATATTACAATCTGCATTATTTAATAAATAACCAGTAAGTCTGAATATTTTAAACATTAGAAAATATTTAATATTTTTTAGGAATTTTAATATTAGTTATTGCAAATTTATGTTTTTCCAAACTACTAATTAACTTAAAAAAATTATATAAAACAAAATATTAATTAAATATAAACATCTTCTTTGTATTTGAAACTAAAACAGAAAACATGAAAGTTTTTTTTTAGATATCTTTGTCATAAAAGAATAATTTTTTTTGTGGTGTCACCGTACAAGAAATGTACATATGTTTGAGTTTTTAATGTATGCAGAAGTTCTACGAAAATAAGTTATATTGCGGATGACGGCTTTTTTGTTGAGTTTATTTTTTCGAGGTTAGAATAAAGTTGTAGAAAGTTTTTTTCTATGCTGTTGTGAAAGCTGAAATCAGTTGCAAAAAATAAATAAATATATTTTGTTAAGTTTGTATAATTTTTTTTTAGTTTTGTGTTTTTTAAAAAAATTCTTAAGATATCTTTTCATAAATAAAACAAAAGATAATAAAATATATTTATATTTTGGTTACTAAATTTGTATATTTTTATTTATATTTATAAAATCAACATAGATATTTCGAAATAAGTGTATTTTATATAAACCTAAGACATTTTACTTTAATAAAATATTAAAAATGCAATTACTTATTTACTGCTGCTGAAAGAGTTATTAATTAATTTTGCCGAATATCCATTTTGACTGGAAAATATATTATTTATAAAGTTTGATATTTATATTTTATAAGCATTTCATGAAGAAATAAAACTTTTCTAATATATACAAAATAAATTCCATTTTCTTAAAATGTACCATTTTTAAGTCTCTCTTGAACTTGATGTAATATGCTTTGTGTTGTTTAGTCTAAATTACATTTACTTTAAATTACAAAATAAGTATATTAATATATTTATAAGGTACTCTATTCATATTTTAAAAATTTAAAAAAATAATATTTAATACACATATAAACAAAAATAGTGTCATCTAACAAAGAGAATATTATATTCTCTTTACTTCTAATCTAAATTACATTTATTTTTAATGACAAAATAAGTATATTTATATATTTTATAATTTTTACTGGTTGTAAATTAAGGTACTTTATTCATATTTTGAAAATTTCAAAAAATAATATTCAATACACATATAAACAAAAAACATTTGAATTTATTGATATTTTGTCTGCAAAACAAGACAAAAATAATCTAAAAATTTATGAAAAATATCAACCTTCCAATTTATTTTTTCTTCTTATATTTATTCAGATAGTCGATGCTGTACTTTTCAAAAATATCTTACTTACAAAAACCGAAAACCTAACCTATCAAATAAAATAAGCAAAACAACGCCTTACAATCTTCAACATCTTCCCCCACAAAACCATAAATTCCGAAACAAAGCAAAATTCACTATTCGCTCCCATAAACTTTCCTCTTCTATTCAAATCGATTCGAGAGTTCGTAGTGCCGCATTATCATTTGAACGTTTATGGGTATAGCTTTGGACGCCAAGTGTGTACAACCATCATTACGTCACGTGTGACTGGCTGCTAGCGACACCATTTACCGTGGCTGTGAGGTGAACTATTTTCATGGATGCATTTCCGGCGAGTATTTTCCCGGAAAGAATGATCCGTTGCCTTGATGCGCTTGATTTTGTATTTAGGACACAGTGGATTTATAAATACATAAATATATTGACAGAATGAAATGATGGTGTAATTTTTGTAAATGCTTTGCGGTTAGACAAGTAAAAATGTTGTAAAAGTTTATGTTAGTCAGTTAAGATGACTCGACCAAATTATGTTTAATAAATGTTTGCTTAAAAGAATAAAAATATATCTAAATAATGTTTTTAGGGAATAAAATTTTCTCTATTTTTTTTTTTTGAGTGTACATGAAACACTGATTTTAATCAGTAAATGAATTAGGAATTGAATTTCGTTATTGAAAATGCGGCAAATTTTTTTAAAATAATCTAATTTACATGCAAAACTACTATATTACATAACAATAAAACAAAACCTAAACATTAAAGTTGGTCAGTGAAAAGTTTTCCCTGAAATTCACCCGGCTGCGTTAATGCATTTACGTGATATCCCGGATATCCGGGTTTCTCGCGCCACAATACCCAGCGTCAAATTTTCGTGCACCGGATGCAAATTGAAGTCTACATACTTTATACCGTTTCTACATCAAAGCCGTGAAATCGTGAAATAGTTTGTGCGCTCGCTATACGATACGCATGTTTCGTATTTAATAAAACATAGCCGATGTTGCTCTAGTGTGAATCTGGTCTGAGCTAAGTTTCTGCATTCTGGAATAGTGATGGTGGAGGTTGCAGGATATGAATATAATATTTTAGATATGGTAGATATATTCATTACTGATTCTCTTTGAATGTCGACGATTTTTACACGGTGAATTTTAATATAAATATATATAATAAATGAAAGAAAAAATGAAATGTGTGTTTGATAGTTTGTAAAGAAGTGTGAAATCTAGTATTTTAAAGGGTTGGAATTAACTGCACTATAATTTAGAATATATTCACTTTAATTTAGATCATATTCACTTTGATAAAAATAATTTGCACTCATAACAAATATATTGCACGAAAAAAAAATAATTCTACTATAATTAAATTTATTAAAAAATTATTTAAAAAATTAAAAAAAAATTTAACTTTGAAAAAACGTATTGCAAAAAAAAATATTATCACTTGTATTAATTACTTTTCACTATAAAACGGGTACTTTCCACTATAAAAACGGATATTTTCTACTTTGGGGGCGGTCAATCATTTACGCCAGTCGATGCGGCGATGAGATAAGCGTCTATATTGAATAATAACTAAACAACCTAAACCTAACCTAACATCTAACAGTTAACATCATTTATAAACATTTATGACAGTTCAATCACATCAGTCAGTATTATAATTGAAATTAAAATCATGTTTGAATAAATATCTCATTTATTAAAAAAATTCTCCCGGAATATATTATATATTACGTCAAAAACATATATTATTCTGTTTATGCGAGGATATTTAATTATTGACATATATAATTAATATATCAAATAAAAATATTTATTGGCGATAATTCTTTCTCTTTATCTGATATTTATTTATTTATTTATTTAGTTATTTAAATAGTAGTATTTGGAGGATAAATACGAAGATATACATACAAAGTTATATAAAAATTGAAAAAATTAAATATTTCAACAATACAATTTCATTTTGATATCATTCGATGTATAGTTGCAGACTGTTTGCAGTATTGTTTGTCTATGTAATATCAAAATATTAAAAAAAAATGTCATATAAGAAAAATAGTTGTTTTATTTTTATAAAAAAAAATTAACAAGTATAAATATGTTATTTCAGATGTGTTAAAAATTTTATGACTGCAAAATTTATAATTATTATTTTAATACATATATAATAATACATATTGGAATAAATTTTTTTAATTAAAAAATTTAATTAAAAACAATAATCTTAATTATGTTTTCGGAAGCTAAGCTACTATCTTCAGCAGCAAATTATGAAAATGGCTAATTCTAATCCTAATTGTAATCTAAGTGTACACAAGTACTCAACGTACTTAGTGGTAACAGTTCTGAGAACTGATCTAACTTTAACTTTATAATTGGAAAATTTATTAAAATTATAATAGGATATTTTGTATCTTTACGCATTGAATCCATAGACTAAAAATAAAGTAACTCATTTTATTGACGTACATTGACTATATTGAAATAGTTTAAAAATTAATATATATATTGCCGTAATCTCTTCTTCACTCTAGTGTGAGCTTACAATATACACATTTGACAATGCACGTGAAATAGATAGTTAAAGTTTTCAGTCATTGAAATTGAGAAATAACTGATCATTTAAAATTTCAATAATATTTACCAACTATGAAAACAGCTTAAAATTTATTACAAATATTGATTTTTTTTGAACTCTTTACTCTGAAGAAATATTAAATCCATTCTATTTCTGGTCCGAAAAACACTTTATCAAATTTATCCAATTCATTTACTTCGATATTTAGTAGCTGATCAATACCAAACATTTTTCAAATTTAATTTCTAAAAATGTTCCTTCACATATTTTTCGCAAATGTGGTTTCAAGAAAAAAAGTTTAATATCCGTATAAGCAAACAAATAAATTATAAATTTTCACATATGTATAGATTCATTAATTTTCAATATCAAAATCGATTTTTCATTTATCATTTTTGTTTGATAAACGTTTAACAAGACATTGATTTCAATTGTAATTATTTATTCTTTATTCTTTTATGTAATTTTACATAGGTTTAAACAGTATAAATAACAATATTACATTTTTTATGAAAAATTACATAACTTATATGTAAAAATTATATAAAAAAATTTACAATGTACAAAATAGTAAAAAAATATTCATAACTCATTATATTAAAATAAAACTGCTTTAGGCTAAAGTTCTGTATTATATTTTATTTAATATCGACGTTACGACGAAACTCAACGTTTGTCAGGATAAATCAAGATAAATAATATAAAAAAAATTTGTATCATATATTATTTATCCTAATGAAGACAGACGTTGAGTTTCGTCGAAACGTCGATTTTAAATAAATATGAATACAAAACTTAATTTTTTAACAGTTTTATTTTAATGCTTAATATACTTAATAAAAATAAATGTAAATATGCAGTTTTTAAATTATTTGATTAAATTAATTATTTTACTCAGATTGACTTATTTTCTTTCAATATTTTTAGCAAACAAAAAATCGTGAAAGAAAATAAGTTAGAAAATTCGAGCCAATATTAAATCATTGATAAACGTAGCTATCAAATTTTTCATTACTTGCATCCACTCGATAGCATACGGACCAAATGGGAAATCGAAATGCTAATAGATGTACATTCAGTGTGAAAAACACTTAAGATAATAGAATTTTTATTAAAGCATAGTACAAATAAAAGAAAACGTGTAAATAATATTGGTTCGAGTATATTTTATTTGTTTTTTGCTTTAATGTAATGCAGTTATTAGTTTTACACTATTCTCGTTCAAAAGTTTTTTCTTTTTTTTGGTTTGGGAAAAAATATTTTTCTGTTTCGTTATTTATTGATTTTTAAGAAATATGTTGTAATTTTATTTTAAATATATAATACTAAGTGTATTGACAAAATCTTTATTAAATAAGAATTTTATTATAATTAATAAAACATAACAAACTTTTTGTTTTTGAATATTTACATAAATTTTATATTTATCTATAAAATCAAATACAATGTTTAGGAACTGTTTAATATTTATATATAATTTATTATAATTATTATTAAATATTAAAAATAAAAAATTTAAAAAAACAATTATTTACATTTTATTTTTAAATATTTATCTGTTTACCATTTCATAATTTTCAAGTAAGAATATTTTTCCATCAATGTTTTCTTTCAATGTTTTAATAATTAATTTATTTAATTTTTAACATTTTCAATTATTTTCTTCAGAAATAATTGAATTAAATTTTAATATTATGCAAATTCAAACAAATTATATAAACAAAAAAAAATATTAAATTTTGCGAATAATTATTTTTTAATATTTTTACAAATAAAGTCCGCTCTCGGACTGTAAAGAATAAAAATTTTAAATTAATAGGACTTTTGAAACTGCACACACATAACTAGAATGTGGGACTGAACAAAGTGTACTTTATTATTCTATTAAAATTAATAGAAATTAACACTTTTGAAGATAACATTAATAAGTAAATAATATTAATAATACTTTATTCCGAAAGACACAAATTTATATGCGTATAGAAATAGTTACAGGAAATATAACAATTTACAGTGTATAAAATAATTTTCTTTTAAAAAATTTTTTACATGTATTTTAAACAATCTGAGCATAGATTTACTTTTAATTGTTTCTGGTAATTTGTTATAAATATCTAAACATAAATAGAAATAGATTAGTGTATGATGTGTATGAAATTGAAAAAATGTTGTAGCAAAAGTTGGTGTTAAGTTAAGATGGTTCGGACATCTTGAGCGAATGCCTAATGAATATTTGGTTAAAATAATTTATATGAATGAATTTCCAAGTAGTGGGATTAGAAGAGCATGTATGAGAGGAATTATGAATGTGGATGAAGCTAAAGATGCTTGTCAGGATATGGATGTTTGGAGGAAACTGATTTCGGGATAGTGGAATGAGTTTTTGCCACATTCTTTTGGGTATATGGTGTGATTGCATTTTATGTATCTAAAGCTATAATATTAAAAAAAATTTTAGTGACATTATATTTTGCAAACGGAATTCTCAATAATTCTGCTTGTTTGGTTTATATATCGATATAATCTTGCATATTTTTTGGCAGACTATATTACAGCAGTTTTTTTACAAGTTTTACTGTATTATTATATAAATGTATTTGACTAGTACTGCAAGCTAGATTTTAATTTGTAATGTCGCTGTCGTAAAACTCAGGACTAAACAAGCAAGTTTGTTGTGTCAACTTTTGAGTTTAGTTTTAAATCTACAATATACGGATGAACAAATATTAATATTCTGTTTTATAATATGATCGTGTGATATTTCAGTACTTGTATTATTTTATCCGATTCTTGTCTATTATTCAAGCACTATTTCGCGCATAAAAATGTCTGCTCAACTAAAAAAAATATCACATTTTATCTGGCGCAATGTTTGATACCCGGAAGTTTATTGTTTAGATCGTTTAATTTTTTGTTTTGTTTTATAGTCACCATGACAACGGCATTTGAATGACGCTGTCATTTATTTTTTTGTTGTTAACCCTTCACATGGTGTGTTTGACAGAGTTGGTTTTTGATTTATCATGTTAGTATGTTTGAAACAAACAAAAAAATACTCAATGCCAACCTGTCACAAAACTGTTAATTTTTTTTTCAACTTTGTATGTATTTTTACGGATAATAACATGAAACATAACTACTGGTATATATAGTACACATTCATATTGTAATCATGTGACCGATTATTATAACCCTTCCACTTTAACTGCCACTTTACCTGACAGATTTAGTGCATTTTTCATATTTTTATTTTGTTTTAAAATCGTAAAATTTTATTTGAATATAAAAAGTTACAGTATTGTAAATTTATCTTCAAATTGTATCAATATTTGATAAAATTTTATAGTTGTGAATATCTGGTTGTACAATTTGAATTAAAGATAATATTTACAACAATTTTTTATGTAAATTATAACAAATACACTATCTTTAGCAAATATCTTAAAATGAAATAATTTTTTAATGAGAATTTGTATATTTTGTTCGAATTTTCTTTTTCTATTTAGAATAAAAAATGTAATATATATATATATATATATATATATATATATATATATATATATATATATATTCAATGAGAATGAAATAATAAGTTATAATTTTTAACTGTGATAATTTTGTGAATATTGCATATTATTTCCAAAAATACTAAATTAATTGCAAAATTTAATTAATTGTAGATTTATTTATGTAATTCTAAAACATAAATTTTAAAATTAAAATTTGTTTCAACGTACTTGTAATTCGTAAAAATTTGAAATAATTCGAATAAAACATAAAAACATGCAAAAAATTGTTTTTAGAAATCAAATATTTGACTTTGTAACTTTCTATACCATTTGATACATTTTCAAAAATATTATTTAACACAAAGAAATATTGGTTGCTTTTTGATATAATATGTTTGTTTTAAGCACAAGCATTCAACAATATTTTTGTTTTATTATTTTCTTCTTTATTTAGCGAAATTTGGTATTGATATAATAAAAAAAAATTCAGAATTCATTATTTTAAAGCCGTTTCATTTTATTTGGTGTTAATGTTAATGCTTTTTCAATTTTCATCAAAATATAATTATTTTAATGTAAAATTATTAACAATAGTAATTATTATAAAGATGTTTACGGTTAACAATGTAAGTTGAAATAAAATGCAGATCAAATCAAAACAAAGTCAACAATTATTTCATATCGTGGTACAACTATATTTTAAAAAAAATATTTAGTTCTATATTTTATTTAAAGTGTACAAAATTTTTAAAATCAATAAATATAATTTTATATTGTACCAGCATAATGTCCTGCTTCGCTACGGTATTCATTACTTTAAACCCATTTAATTTCAGTTAAAGGAGACACAAAATTAGAAAATATCAAATTTGCCCGTGCTTTGCTCGAAAGATACGAATAATTTACTTTATTATTTCAAAACTTGTGAACATAGTTAATATAATCTGCAATCTGTATTTATAATTGCAATTTTTGGTTAATTTTCCTCGAAAAACAACTTCACTATTAATAAAACACCCATCAAAATTTGATTCGTGGATATCAAGTTATAAGCAGAGTTTTTGGAAAATTTTCATTGCTTACAGCCGTGATTCTCAATCTATTGTGGGCAATTTAATAGGGGGGGTTATGAAGATTTATATGTAGCAAGAGGCAGGCATTGGAGCTTTATTTTATTTATAATTGGATAATAGCACAAATAAGTTTCAGAATCTATGGTTTACAGCATTCGTCTGCGGCTCACGCGGTATTGCTCCATAGCAAAATTTTCCTCAAAAAACTATTCAAAAATCATGTCAATTTTCATCGTTTACAGCGTTCGCCTGCGGCTCATGCTGCATTATCTTATAGTAAAATCTTCCTCGCGAGACGATGCAACTATTAATAATATTTCCATTAAAATTTGATCAGTAAATGACAATCATAAGAGAACAGATTTCTTTTTTTAGTTTACAGAGTTTGCCTGCGGTTAACGCAGACTTATTTTCGCGTTAGGATTTTTCTATTATTGTAGTAGTATTACACAGTTTTGTGCTAAATTGCATATATATATATATATATATATATATATATATATATATATATACATTGTGCTTTATATGTATAGATTTTCTTTATAATTTTATAATAAACTAATTATCCCTTTATAATTTAATAACTACATATTTGAAATGGGTCGCGGACAATTCACCGAAAACAGTTTACCGAAAGCAATTCATCGAAAACAAATTCACCGAAGTACCAATTCACCGAAAAACAATTCATCGAAAAACAATTTATCGAATAACCAAATGAAATAGAATTAAACAACCTAACCTAACCTAATCTAACCTACCCATCACCCCTCCGTAAAATGTTAAAGAAAAAAGAAAAAAAAATACGTTTTTTTAAAGACATTCCTAATATTCATAATATTAAGGATAAGGCTATTTATACATACGGTATATATATACGCAATTGGCTATTTATACATACTGAAAAGAAGAAAAAAACCTAAACCAACCTACTAACTTAACCTTTCCTAACCTAACCACTTTCTAATATTAATTTTAATTTAATTTAATTCTATTTCAGTTGCTTATTCGATAAATTGTTTTTCGATGAATTGTTTTTCGGTGAATTGGTGCTTCGGTGAATTTGTTTTCGATGAATTGTTTTTGGTGAACTGTTTTCGGTGAATTGTTTTCGGTGAATTGTCCGGATACCATTTGAAATACAATAAAAGTGAATTTAATAATAAATTTCTTCGAATATTTGAGATATAAAGTTCCAATGAAAAGAATACCACAACAGCGAGGCATACTGACATATTACACTATAACTTTGGCGCCTGAAATAAGTACAAAACTTCGGCTAGTATTTTAAGCATCGACGCTGGCGTTGGTGCCGAACTTGCCCGAGTACACTTCGACGCGTCGAGACGGCTTCCACGCGGGCAGTTTGTCGGTAGACGTCGCGTTATATACACCGTATCCGTTCTACATTGACGCTGTTTTCAATATTATCGACATCACATTTCTAAGAGCAAAAGTTAAATAACTTGCTAAAGAAATTTTCGCCAAGGTTAGTGATTTTCTATTTGGTAAAAGTGAACAAATATTGAGTAAAACTTTATAAATAACTGTGTTGGAAAAATATATGTACAGAGTGGTTTTTGGCAAGAACAAAAAGATCAAAGGTGCAGTGGCAAACAAAATTGTGTCTTCAAATAATTCTGGAAATATTTTTGATACTTGGTATGCAACAGTGACTAAAATTTTGGATACAAAGGACCAAATGTCCTTACTACAAGGATGCTGTAAGTTTCTGTAAGTTTCTGTAAGAAAATTTACGTTTTTACAACCCCATTATCGTGAATAAAACATACTGCACATAATAAATTTAAATTTTAACTTTAAACCAAATTTATTGACTGAATTATAAATTTAAAATTGTTTTTGCTAATTTAAATAATTTATTAAATTATCATAATGCAGTTATGTTTTATGTAAATATATTAAATTAGTTAAAATTTCAACTTATTTTAAAAATAAAAGTAAAAACAATGTTGCTTTTAAATTTTTGAATAAAATTTTTATAACTATATTTGCGTATAGTTTGACTTAGTTTTCATCTAGTTTTGTTCTATTTCAAAACTGAAATAAGTCAGAAAAGAAAAATAAAACGCGGTTATATGTGACATTTGCTGAACGTATTTTGAGTTCAGTGACCTTTTGGGTTGTAAAGTTTTATGTTTTTGACATATTCTGCATAAAATCTTTTTGTAGATTTTATGCAAATATTTTATTATTGTTGTTTATGCATTTATATGTTTATTGTTTGTCTTAATTTATACAAATATATACACTTTTTTTAAAATATTAAACAAGTAATTTTTACATAGGATAAAATCTTTTAGAACTCATTATATTCAAATAAAACGGCTTTCGGATTTAGTTCTGTATTAATTTTTATTAATAATCCAGGTTTCGACGTACTCTATGTACATCATTATCTTAATTTATAAATTTATAAAAAAATCAGTATGATTTAAATAAAATTTGGCTTTCTTTAATTAATAATTTATAAAAATTGTTAATTTGTTTCTATGTTCTGTTTATTTATTGTATATGTCATTTATATTATATCATTTTTCCTGCTGTACGTTGATTATGTTTAAACGTTAATTATTAATAAAAATTAGTACTACAACCTAAAGCCGCTTTGTTGTAATATAATGACTTTTGAATGATTTTTTTACTATATAATTTGCACTTAGTGCAAAAATCAAAATACTCTTGTTTAATGTAATAATTATAACTCATATAATTACTTATTATAAAAACTAATATATGTGAAAGCTTAACAATAATTTTCATAGTAATAAAGTAACTTTTATGCTTATAAAACGTTACTACAACGGGACGACATTTCAAAATGATTAATGAATTTGATATGCCTAAATAATTAGTAAAGCTAGTTTTTTTTTTCCTGAAACGGCATGCAGAAAGGGTTAACAAACATGTATGGCTATATTAATCACTCACTTTAGTCATGTTTTATATGAAGAGAATTAATTTTCAATTAATCATTTTACTTTATAGCAGAATGTGGTTAGAATTTTTTGTTATCTTGTATTGTAAATATTATCTTTTGCCGAATTTTGTATTGTATATTATTAATTCTAGTTGTTAATTGTTGTAAATTTGTAGACCCACGCTGCCGGAATTTTGTACATATTTATAACTTTGTGGTATACTGCAGTGTTTTGTTTTTGTATGTATTATAAATAGATGGTTTATTAAATGTCTGAGAATGTATTAGACAATATTGTTTACAAAGTCTCATTCAGAGTATTAATTTTATTTTTTTGTTTTAGTTGTAGTGTTAGTGATTCTAAATTAAACTATAGATAATTCTTTTTTTTTTAGTTTTAACAGTTGATATTAGTTTTAGCACAGATAACGTATGAGATTGCTATTTAACTAGGATAAAAATTAATGTAATAAAACTTTAGATTTATTGTTTTGAAATATCGAGTAGAGGGAGTGGTATGATTAATAGTGTTTTGCGTGAGCGAATGTTTTCAAGTAATAGGAATAGATGATCATGTATGAGAAATATCGTGAATGTGGATGAAACTAGAGTTGCTTGTCTGAATAGGAATATTTGGAGAAAATTAATTTCGGGATAGTGGAAAAAGTTTGTGCCATACTCTTTCTGGATACATGGCGTGATTGTGTATGAGTGTATATAATATGTATGTATTAGAATAAAATTATTCAAAAAAATAAAATTAATATTTAAAAATAAATATTTTGTGCTTTTTATAATTAGATATTTTACTTTCCTTTGATTGGTTACCTAGTCACATTTGTTTATTTATTATATATATTTATTTTCTTAATAACACAAAATTTCAGTTTATAGCATTTTAATTTTAGATATTTTATTGTATTTTAAAATTAATAAAAAATATTAAAATAAATATACAATATAATTTTAAAATTTTAGGAAAAAGACCAGAAATTTCTGAAAACATTTGAATTTGTACTATATAATATATTATTCTTTTTCTATGTATTTTAAAATAAGTAATTTTTTGAACTAATAAAAAAGCACAAAAATATGAAAATCAAGGATAAAAAGTTGCTCGCACATGAATGGTTAATTATTTATTCTTTTTTTTTTGTATTGTTTTACTCATTAATTAAATAAAAATTGTTGTTACACACGATGTTTACAGGCAGTTTTTAATTGCTCCAAAATTGTTTACATAATTACGATTTCTCTGGCGTAAAAAAGTACTCTTTATAAATTTACCTATTTAGGATAACACTATTTACTCTTTTAGGAAACGAACTTGTATAAGTACTACTTATGGTGATATTTTTTTAGAACAGTGTACGTATTTGGGTATATTTAGGTTCAAAATATAAAATTCAAATGTGATTTTTAAAGGTAAAACTTTTAGTGAGATAACTAAATTTCTAAGTAATTTTTGACAGATTTATCGTCGCTCTATAGAAAGAATAAAAGTAAAATGGATGAAAAATTGAATTATAAAACAGAATCAACAGATATTGATTTTTGTCACTTTTACATTATTATTGCAAGGATATTTTCGTTTTTGCAATCGGATTTTTATTTTCTCTTTTTTTTAATAATAAGATTATTATAGAAATTTATTTTTAACATATAAAATAACCAGTTTTACTCTACATCTGTAGTTTTATTTATAGATTCAATTTTATTACTTCATTATTATACTGGGAAAATTTTTGAATTAGATCCGAGGTAAACATGTTTTTGAACTGTAAACTGTAAACTTATATTTTTTTAATGTAAATATAAATTTTAATAAAAAATAATAGTAACAGTATAACAATATTAAAGCTTTGTATAAACATAGTTAATATTTAACTAAATAAATTATTAATAATTTTACTATTGTATTTATTCCAAAAAAAAAAAAACTATTTATTTTTTATTTTAAAATACATTTTTACTTCTATCTTTTATCTAACATTTTTAATATATATTTTTTATATCTAATATTATAAAATTCAAATAAACTAATTAAAAATGCTTAATAAATAATTTTAAGTAAACTTCAAAAGTACTTTTGACAAAAATCAATTTTAAAATTAAAATGAGAATACGGGTCTATGTTTCTAAACTAAATAGTAAATGATTTTAAAATAGTACTGTTACTTATTATTATTTTTATTTCTATTAGAAAAACATAAGTTTACAGTTCAAAAACACATTTACTTTTGAGTTAAATGTAAAAACCTTGGATCTAAAATAAAAACTTTCTCTGTATAATTTTGGAGACATTACTTTTAAATTAATACTCATTTAATACATTTTATTATTATAAATTAACTGTCAGCCCAGTAATATCTCATCATACTAAGAGAGTCAATAAAAAATTTATATGGATAATTTTTGCTACAATGTCAGACAAGAATCAAATAAATAGCGTCGTAAAAACTATTTTATTATACTTTATGGCATTGTAAGATAAAGAAAAATAGTTGAGAAACTTTTCCACCATAGACCTAACAGTTGTAAAATAAAAGAACGGTTGCAACGCCATAATTCCTGCTTCACTTTTTTAAACTTGTATTATTCGCCAAAAGTGCAGTAAAGCACGTTGTATTTTAAAGATGTACGTGTCAAAGAGCGGAAAAGTTGTAAAGTGCTTGTAGATTTTTATTTGTTTTTATCTTAGCTTTACCCGCCTTCGTCCTGTCCACCGACCGGTGTGAAACAAGTGAAGTTTCCTATATGAACATCTGTTCTAAGTTTTATATTATTTTGCAGTTTGCTGTTGCGTTTTCCAGACACGATTTTCTGCAATAAATGTCGGGCTATATTTGTTGTCAAGTTTGCGTTCTGCACTTGTTAATTGAAAATGTCTGTTAAGAGGAATAAAATATTGTTACTAATTTGTTTCAGGAGCTGTTTCTTTTTATTTTAGCAACGACCGTTGATTTTATAGTATTAGATGAGTTATAGTCTGTTTAGAATAAGTTTGAATAAGGAAATTCCATAATTTGATTCATGTCAGTGTAATTGAAAATTCTAATATAATGAGTACTGAAAGATTTTTTTTACTTTGTTATACTTAAATGAATTTATAGAACTTTATAAAAAGTTTCCATGTTTATAGAAGGCAAAGTCTGAGGAATACAGTAGCAAAGATAAGAAAAGTCAGACCTACAAATTTTCCTTGAAAAATATGAAGCTATACTATAAAAAAATTATATAATTTTAAATATATTGTGAATGTAATTTTTAATAAAAAATATAATAATATGTAAATTATCACAGTAAAATTACAAAATGTTGTTATTTTTATTGTTGAAATTTATGTAAAATTACTTTAAGTTAAGATATATTTTTTACAGTATAATAGTAAAACTTTATTCATTTTGTACTTTAGTACATGTTAGTGTAAAAATATTATCATATAGACATGTTCCGTTTTTATCATCGTCTAAACTGTACACACAAAATGTTACAAAGAAATCCGTACATTTGGGCCCGACTTACGGCTCGCTTGCAGAAAGTATTGTTAATCGCTTTTTAAGTTAATCAATTCAACTTGACAACTGAGGTGGTTTAAAAATAATTCTAGTTGCCTAGTTAACTTATTGATTAAGTTAACAATGCTTTATGCAACCGTGCCTATGAGTTATAAATACCTATATTTATAAAATCGAAACAAATATGAAACGTGTCATGTTCTCTTTGAAAGACCAATAAGTTAATAGCCAAAATTACTTTATTTTTTGTTGAACTAGTCTAACATTTTCTCGATAAAATTTTTGCATTTTTTTCACGTAGTATCTGTATAGTAATGGACTTTTTAAGCGGCACATCTTGGGCACATATCAATTTTTTTTCGTGATCGAACCGCAATTTTTTGCTTCAATAACGTATTCATGTTTCAGTAAAAATTGGTTTTTCACCAAGTTAGGCATGTAAAACAAAAAAAAGTTTTTTACTTACATTTTTGTAATTTCAAACATTACAAATACTTTTAAAATAAAAACCTAATAAATTCTTGAAACAAGAATTAAAAATATTTCGAAATTTGAATGAGGTCAAAACTAAATATATTTAACTGTGAAATTCCAATTTGTGTCAGTTAAAAATATGTTGTTCTGGAAATTAGATTTGCTTGTTTTCAAACTTATTAAAATCTGAAAATATATAACAATGTTATTTTCAATAGCAACAAATTAAACAGCTTATATAAATATTACTAATACTTTTAAACGAGCAAAAAATTAATAATTTTTAAAAATTTGTTTTTTGTTATTGGTTCCTGTTTTGGTTGTGATAAAGTTTATAATAAATAAATAAACTTACAATTTATACGCAAATAGAAATTGCTATTGCAAACATCAATTATGCAATTAAACATAATATTAGTTTAGTTTCTCGTAAATTATAATAATGCTTACTTAATTAAATTTGAATCATGCATTGTGTTAACGTAATGTAAATGTACATGTACCTATGCGCAAAATAACTAAATTTGTTTGCTAAATAATATTCGACATTCCCAGGCGTTTACACTATTATTTACTAAGCTAACAAATAATTTTCATTTACATGCTTATGTTAGAAATTAATTATTTAATAACAAATTTCAATATTCATTATATACTGTAATGTAAAATAAAAATATTAACTTTATAGAGATTAATGTAGCTTATTAAGAAATTTGCATATATTATGTAATATATAATATTGAAATTAATGTATATATATATATATATATATATATATATATATATATATAAGTTAAGCATAACTTTAATAGAAACTTTATGTAAAGATTGTGGCGAACACAAATAAGCATTTCACTACAGAAAAAGGATAATTGACAGCTGTTAAAATATTAATTTTGAAATTGGAATTGAAATTCTGAACTGTGGTTGTACCATTACGGAATAGTTTGTCTTTTTCAATCGAATAAATAATAATTATATTTATTAAAATAATATTGCGTAATACTTACGGTTTTGTCCAGAATTCTACCATTATATTTATTAATTTTATTAACATGAAATTTGTTTGATATAATAAAAATAAATAAATATAAGAAAATCTATTTGAACACTCCGTTTTTTATTAGCATAATATCATATGAATAACTATATATACAGTTTAAAAATTTCTATTTTAATTGCAAATCAGTGTAAAAAAATTAATATTGAAGATATAAATAAATATATTTCAATATGAAAACGGAGGACCGGTTTGATAAAAATTTATATAGACAACGTAATCAAGCATCTTTGAGAAATAAAACCATTAAAAAAAGTTTAAAATATGAGCTTCCGTAACGTTGAAGAAAAATAACAACAATATATCATAGAAATAAGATGTATACATCAACGTAACAGAGGAAAATGCATGTTGGAAACTAGAATTTCACTTGAAATCGCGTATATTTCGTTGTAATATACACGGTACATGGCTCTTGAGACTAAGCAATATTAAACTGTAAAAAGTACATATTTATCTTTCCGTGTTCTATGCGTAAAATAATTTTAAAGTTTTATTATGTTTGCGTTTCTAAGTTTTGTTATAAGGCCTTTATATATGCTGGAAGTTTGAAAAATCTCTATTATAATGTTATTGTTTGATAAATTTTTAATGTTTCTGTTTTCAATGTTTTTGCTTAAATAAGAAATAGGAAATTGATTTAATTTTTAACTTTAATTTTATTTTCAAAACTTTTTTGATAATATGAAAGCAGGTATAGTATAATATTTAAAGAGCATGTACTTATGATTATTACCTACTTGTGAACACAATAAAAACTATAAAATATTATAATAATAAAAATCTTTCAAAACTTAGTATATTAAAATAAAAAAGTTTTATATGTTATAAGTTATTTTACGTAATTTTATATTATACAACGCCGAAGCTCGTACTGCTATTTATTCGAGTGGGAAATGAATAATAAACTCATATATGAGTTTTATATGAAATTAATAGTATATTAAAGAGTTGTGCTGATAAATTTTTACACTTGCAAATCTCCAAAATTGCGTATCCCAAATATTTTCTAGGCTAAGATGTAATACAAAAATAAGGGAATGTTTTTAAATAATAATGCTCGTATCTATTAAATATTTTTCAAAACTTTCTTTTGAAGCTAAATTATGTGTATACCTATATTTAATATACAATTTTTTATTTAAAACATTATAATAAAATGTTTAAAATTTTAATGCTAATTTCAACAAAATTTTGTAGTATTTAAAATAATGTTATCTGTGTTTTTAACTATAAAATATAAATGTGCTTGATGTGAAAAATATGTTAAACATTACAACTCGAAAAATGGTAATATATTTTGTTCTACAATTTAAATACATAAATATAGTGAAAAAGTGCCCATTTTGTATATTAAAGCACATAATCTAGAAGATATGTTAAAACCATTTAAAGCATAAAAATGCAGGAATTTATCATGTCTCCACTTTGCAAATATTTCACTCCCGAAAGAGTTTTCCCCCTAAACTAGGATATGTCGTGTCTAGGCAACACGCCTCAACAAATAATCTCATCTATCTCTTTCCTTTCTCTAACTGCTTTTATTTCCACGTCTATATTTTGCTTGTATACATGCGTCTCGCTTTCTCGCACACGACTAGTATATATCGGCTACATTTTCGTAGCTATGTCTTCTTGTTGAGGTAACCTCTTGCCTGCACGAATTACGGCGAAAAATTAATGGATTAAGGTCAGAAGGATTTATTTGGTACTAAGAATGTTAGGTTAGACCTAGTGCGCCTCTTAAATGAGATACTTTCTCGCAAAGAGACGAGATGTATTCTTTCTATTCTAAAGATGGTGAATTTTTAATATCAAGTGTGTAGTATTCAGGGATGGCACGTACAAAAACTATTTTATACATTAAACAAATTTACGAATTTTTTGCGTTGTATAATATGTAACAAAGTACATTTATGATTAAATCACATTTATTTCTGCTCAAATTATCAAAAATATTATAAAATCAAGTACAATTATTGTATAAAAGGGAAAATAAGAATATTCTATATAATATTAATAATTACTTCGCGTCCACATTTCAGGCATAAATCGGAATATTTTTTTTACTATTTTCAACTAATTTATAATTAAATTTAAATTTGCGCTCATACTCTTGTAAAAATAAAAAATAGTGATATATATCACAACAAGTTTGACAGATACAAGCAAAAAGCTACCTAGTGGCGTAATAAAGAACTAAAATTTTATATTATTTATATATTTAAACTTTTTATTTACGGATTTTTTACACATAAACGAAAAAAATACTTTTTTTACGCGTAAATGCCCATCTTTGGTGGTATTGTATGCTTAACAAAGTTGAGGCTAGTGGTTGGAAATTTTAGGATTCTAGAATATGAGGAGAAAGTTAAATTTTCTGATTTATATTTTTTTTTGTTTATTTAAGAAATGTAACGTAATTATATCCATGTTTTTGATAGTAATTTATTTATGTGATTGCAGAGAAAACAACTAAAAAGTTAAATTTATAATGTTCAAAATAATAAATAATAAACTAAACTGCAACTACTTATTGGAAATCATTAAATTTCATGTACCTGCATGTATAACAAGAATTTTGGCACTATTTTACGGTGATAAATTTAGAAAAGAAATTCACCAATAATTCTACGAATGTTTTTGCAATATAGTTTTTTTAGTACATTAGTAAAAATTACAGAGTTTGTGACACTATGCAATTAGACATTATGACTGTTTAGTTACTAAATAAATAAATAAATAATATTTTAATAATAATATAAAACGCCTTAATAATTAGTCAGTTAACAACTAAATTACATTAATTAAAAATGTTTTATGGAACTGGCCTTAAATTTGAGTTTAGATGCACAGGTTTGTTTACAACATTTTATTTGCAGGATCCTAGACATTGCATACAAAACTTTGCATGTAGACGATGACAATATGGTTTAAATATCATCAATTTTATTGTCTACACTAAGAATTTTGTATGCAATGTCTAGAACTATGCACATAAAATATTGTGAAAAACTGTGTCTAAACTTAACTTTTTTGTTGCGTTTCTATCAAAACTAAAATGAAAATTGTCTTTATTTTATGTCGTTGAATCATATGTTTCCAAATAGTTTCGAATTTACTGAAAACTTGCCAATTCTCGGTTTGGTTATGAAATAACTGTATGCATTGATAAGTAAATATTTAGAGAAATTACAAGATCTAGTAAATTTAGTAACATGTAGTTCTGTATTTATTTAATGTTTCAACTGCGAAAGCTAGTATAATAGTGTAAATATATAAAATTAATTTATGCAATTAATGTTATCGATTTAGATAATCAAAAATTTATTTCATTTTTATTTGAACAGAACAAAACAAACATTACATAAGCTATTTATCACAATTCTTCCGTAAAAGTCAAAAGGTCGTGCGAAATAAAATTTTATAAGCCACCGATGTGCTGTCATTTCATCAGAAGTCAGCCATTCGGGGCCCGCGTTCTGTCAAACTTATCTTCTTATCCAAACTTTCTAGGATTATAACAGAAGAAGAAAGCAAAACAAAAACACATCGTCACACGCACGCACGTTGCGTGAGATGAAACTTTATCATATTTTGAGTTATTTCACCAGCAGCATGGGCAGGGCCATCCACAACGGTGGCACTACGCTGCGGTCGAACTAATGCTACGCGTTTTCTACTTCCGTTTTGCGGGACCGCGGACTGTCTCGGATGCGAATTCAACAACTAAAACTAAGTTTATATGTGTTTATGTATGTATTGTGGATATGCTTTTATAAGTTATCCCTTCTTCGTGTAAGTTCGTTAAAGTATGAAGTACAATGTAAACTTTTAGCGTGCTTGGTTTCTCTGTTTTGCTTTCAGAATTTATAATTATTTGGTTTTCTCTTAATAATATAGAATTTGCTAAATCTTAGATTATATGCTAATTTCTTATAATGAAATATAGGATTAATTTACATATTATGTAATCAACTTCAACTGAACAATATTTCGTATAATAAAACTTATGAAAAGTTGAAAGGGTAATATTACTAATATGTGATTAAAACAAAGAAAAAATGAAAAGAGTTTCTACCACACTTTTATAAATATATGGCGTATATTTTTATAAATATATGCTTCTTTAATTTATGTCCTATTATTTCAAAATTTTTGTTATCAATAATAATATGTTTGTGTATACAAATACTCAAAATAACATCTACAAAATTTTTATTTATTAGAGGAGAATCACGTTAAACTTGTAGATACACCAACTTTGCAACATGAAAGTTTCTAATAAACAAATATAAACTCTAGTGCAATAAGCTAAATTTGTACAGCTATATCATAATACTGTACTTATTTATTGAATACAATATATTTATTTGGCCTCTATTGGCAGCAATGTTTTTAAAAGTTAAATAATATATTTTGTGTATATTGGTATTAATTCTAATACGTTTGAGACTAGATTAGGTATGAAAGATAGCACGATGGCCAAAGCATTTCATTCCGATTAGAAAGTTAATGTCAACATACCAGTAGGTAACGTCATTTATTTAGTGACTAAAATTGATAACCTGCCAAGAAGCATAACTTGATTATTCTATATTCATATTTTAAAATATAATACAGGCTTTTATACAAACTCAACGAATTAAGAAAAATTGACAATGACTTTTCCTAAAAACTATTATAATGAAATTACACTTTTAATATATCTTTTCTTTAATAACTTTACGTGAAGATAAGAGAAAATTTTTCCTTTGTTGTATAAAAAGCTAATGTATGCTCATTTTTCTATGTTAGCAACAGTGTTAGGGGGGGCTTTTGTTTGAGAAAAGTTTTTCGTCTTTTGACTAAGTTAAGTTGAAAATATCTTTACGATTGAAAGTTAGTCGAGGGTTTTGCAACAGTCGTTTGAACTTCCTTGGGGCTCTTGTAGTTTAATGCTTATGCCTCATAAACGATATCCGTACCATACTGTTTATATCGGAAACAAAATTCCACAGAAATCATTTTATTTTTTCTTTTGAATATTTATATATTTATTTAAGATTTATTTTTTCTGTTTAGTTGTATATGTAGTTGCTTTTGAAAATTTTTATATTTAGCCAAAAAGTAAATTTCTATAATGTCGCGTGTGAACTTTCAAAAAATAGTTAAACTGGAATTAATTTGTTTTACAATATAATAAAAATATTGTATTGCATAATCAAAAATATCAAAAATTTCAATAAGAAATAATAATAAGTAACATTAATAATTTCAAATAAACAAAACAAAGATTCTCTACGAAGTTAAAGATCTGTATTAATATTTATTTATAATCGACGTTTCGACGAACTCAGCGTCCGTCTTTAACAGAAAAATTGATACAAATGACATTTACAGTAAATAATAGAACATAGAAGCAAGTTACTAGATAACAAATAAGTAACTAGATCTAGTTACTTATTTGTTATCTAGTGACTTGTTTCTCTATTCCGTTATTTACTGTAAATGTCATTTGTATCAATTTTCCTGATAAAGACGGAAATTGAGTTCGTCGAAACGTCGATTATAAAAAAATATTAATACACAACTTTAACCTAAAGCATTTTTATTTTAATATAATGAGTTCTGAAATATTTTAAACAATTTATTCTAAGAATTAATATTTCTTCTTATGAATGTATCATTTAGAAAACATACTTACAATATAATTATTTGAAATATAACTTTATTATCAGTATTCAAATAGAGAAAAAAACATTATAAATCTGCTCCATTACGTATAAAAATATGTGGAAAGAAAAACTCATATTTTGAAATGATATGTAGGCAACGTTGATCTATATTTCTATTTTTTTTTTCTGGAGAAACAAAAATATATTTACCCAAATATGATATATTTGCAAAATGATACAAAGGACAAAGATAAATAGTCTAGTATAATTTGAGTGCCATGTGTACTATTTTTTTCCCTTTTTTTGTATACAAGTGACATCCGACAAATTATTGCATTCTTCCATTGTACCTGCAAAAAACCACAACTAAAAATAACTTAAAATTGTGATGTTTTTCCAAGATTTTACGGTTGTTCACTTAAATAAATAATGTGAAAATAATCTTATTTAATTTAGAACATTATATTAGTTATATTTTTTTAATCAGTGACAATACAAATTAATTAAAAATTAAATTAAAAAAAATAACATAAGTTTAATTAATTAGATACATTAAAAACTATGTAATGTTAATTAAATGATAATAATTCATGTTACAAAATGCATTTTATTTGATATAAATGTCGTGTGACATTAGCTAATTTCCTAAGGGAATATATAACAAAATAATGTTGAAATACGTAGAAAGTTTATGTAATAAAATAATTGGTTCTACAGTGCATTAATTATACCGTAATAATGTACATTTTTTGTTAATTGTTAATTGTGTATGCAATGTTGAGTTATATATATATATATATATATATATATATATATATATATATATATATATATATATATATAATTGAATTATTAGTTATTTAATTAATATTTGACGTACTATATATGAATCAATGATATTTTGTTATTAAGAAATTATTGCATTTCAGCAATTAGAAGTTGTATTCTTTTTTTTTTGTTAAAAACTGGCAAAATTAATTTTTGAAATCTATATCTATAACTTCAAAGCAATTTATAGTTACATTTTAATCAATACTTTTGCTTATAGCTATAAGTTATATAAAAATACATATAATGTATGAAATATTTTACATTATAAAGTTGCTTGTTTGGATAGGAATGTTTGGAGGCGACTGATTTCGGAATGATGAAAAGAGTTTGTGCCACACCCTTTTGGGTACATGGCGTGATTGTGTCTGTATGTATGTATGTTGTTTTATTGCAATTTGGAAATTATGTACTGAAGAATATGTGTTTATAAATTCTGGTAGTTGATTATAATCTTGTAATCATTTGTGAAAAATTTTCTCGATTAGAAGTCATAGTTAAGATGGTTCGGTCATCTTGAGCGAATGTCTAATGAACGTTTGGTTAAAAGATTAATAATTGAGAGTATTTTGTGTAAGGAAATTTTTCCAAATGGTAAAAATAGAAGTGCATGTATGAGAAGTACCATGAATGATAATAAAGCAAAAATTAATTGTCTAGATAAGAATGTTTTAAGGAAACTAATTGCGGGATAGTGGAAAGAGTTTGTGCTACACCCATTTGGCTACATGACGTGATTGTATATGTATGTACAGCTAAAACGTCTTAACATCTTCTAAAAATTATCATCTAAATTCCAACTTCAATTCATTGTAAAAATTTTGCAGCAAACACCGTATCCGCTCTTTGCTACTGAAAATATCATTCACTCTATCAATCACATCTCTCAATCTATCAAACCGAACTCAATTTATTTTCACACAACCTTCTCAAACGTCGATCTTGTCCATTTACTCCATACATTCGTAGCACGAGATATTAGGCGCCCATCGTCGGTCAATGCGGCGGTATTCGTTCGCGTGCCCGCAGACGCTCAACGCCTCGTCCGTCTAATGATTCTGCCATCAAAAGCAGAGGGGAAGCTTGCTTGCCTGCGTTGATTCTTTTCTCGCGATCGTTATCAAGACTATACCACATAGGAGTCTCGGCCTGTCGTTTCTTTTGGGGTCTTTTTGGAGCGAATTTTGGTCCATTTTAGTTCGCCGGTTACAGGCCTTTAACCGCCGCTAACCGTGTCGTTCACGTAACCGCTAATGTGGTTCTTTTGTGCTGAAACTGAGGTTGAGCTTGGTTGAAGGCGCAAGCCGGGTAGCTTTTTTGGAACAAAGAAAACCAATGACCAATTCTGGCGGCTTTGTGTATTTAAAGGAATTCTGGCGGTTAATTGTAATTGTCGGTGGCCGGTGGGTAATTATGGAATAATTTAATTCCGGATTTCTTGACAATTTTCGGTTCTTTATTGGTGATATTATTTAATTAAAAATTATGTATATAAACAGTTTTTTTGTCTTATAATATTTTTTTTTAATTCAATATCTAACAGCCAGTTACAGAAACCGTTATTAAACCCATGTTATTCTAACATTGTGATTTAGTTCTTTACTGACCATTCATGCGGTATTTCAAAGATATTAGATAATTGAATTAAGTAGTTAAAAAAATTTGTATTTAAAATATTAAAATTTTTCGAAATATTTCATACAAAAAAATATAACGTTTTTCATATAAAATAGAAACTTTGTTATTTACTCGTGTTAGATTAAACAAATACAAATATCATAAAAATATTTGCCTTAATTATGAACTATAATTTTTTTTTAGAGGGAATAGTGTATAAATTTTATAAAATAAACATTTTTTAAATACGATTTTCATAAAAAAAATGGAATGCAGTTAAAAAAGTTATGATCCATTTCAACTGTAATTTTTTTACGGAAACCAGGCAAACATTAATTTTTTTTTTTTAATGATTTGTTTTAAATTTTAAATTATTTTTCGTGTATATTTGTTTTTAAATTTTTTCCGTATACAATACATACTTGCATCTAGCTATAACAATAATTCAAATATTATGATCCATTTTAGGATAGTATACTCGTATTACTGTGTTGATCACGTGGTACAAAAATAACAAATGACATGCAAAATAAAACGAAATATTTCATGCGTATATAAACGGATGACTGAACATATTTTCAAAAAACAAAAGAAGTTTTTGACACAGATCAATACAGATAACGTTGACAGAATAACAAGATACTTTTTTGATATTTCTATATAGATTTTCACATAACCAAACTTTTATTTCAAAAACTTTAATATCGCGTTTTTAAAAATTGAACTTCTGTTGGGTTTGATGATAAGTTCTTTGTAAATATTTTTTAATGTATAAAGCATAAACATGACAAAAAAATTTGCAAGAGAATTCAACCGAGTATAACCATTCTTTTAATATAAAATATTTACATACAAATAGATATTAATATTTTATAAGTTAAAACAACAAAATTTAGGCTATAAATATACATATATAGTGTTCATTATTAAATGTTTAATATTTAATTGAAAATTGAACTAATAATAATGTTTGTCTACTGAAATTTACACTTTAC
Source organism: Clivina fossor (assembly GCA_963966155.1). Taxonomy (NCBI): domain Eukaryota; kingdom Metazoa; phylum Arthropoda; class Insecta; order Coleoptera; family Carabidae; genus Clivina; species Clivina fossor. The sequence goes on along the minus strand of OZ014562.1, from coordinate 13,783,330 downwards.
ATACTATAGAAAAATTGACTTTTATCAAACGATATTATAACCTGATGATGCATAAAGTAACCAGCGTTGCCAATGTCAATGATGATATTGAAATTAGAACAGATTTATTATTATATTATTAACTGTGTGTTAACAATTCTATATTATTTTCAAGTGCAGATAATTTATTAATGAAAATTATATTGTCATAAAACCCATTTATTAGTAACCTGTTTCTATGTTCTGTTATTTACTGTAATGTTATTTGTATCATTTATCCTGATGAAGACGGACGTTGAATTTCGTCGAAACGTCGATTTTAATTAAATATTAATACAGAACCTTAACCTAAAGCAGTTTTATTTTAATATAATGAATTCTGAAAAAAATGTTTACTATGTTAAAATTATTTATGTTATAAAATTTTAATCATTTATTTAATTTATTAAAAATTTACGTACATTCCAAAGTGACATCGAAAACAAACATAATTTACTAAATAAAAAGAGTCAATTTTGAGAGAAAAGCAAAACAAACAAAATAAAAACTCTACCGAACATAATTTTAAATTCCATCACATGGTGGTAGGGAAGAAGGCAAAAGAAATATTTACAGTGCAAGCAATAATAACGAGCACCATATATCGTCTTTTAAAAAATGTCCCCTTATTCTTCTCAACTTCGGGGGGTCTCTCGATTTCAGTTTCCCGGACCAAGAAACCGAGATTGTCGCTGTTACAATTGTCAGTTCACGTGCGACCAGGACTCCTTTCTCGCTTGACCAACCATACATCACATCACTTCATTCTTGTCCAACCTATTTAAAGTCCATTCTACCCATCTTTGTCGTCCTAATGGCATCTCCTTCGGGAACGTCAGTTCGCTACGGCTTTGCGCGACTTTCTACGTTACATCTTTTCCACGCTGTTTCCTCGGCAAGTATTGCATTTCTCTTTCGCAGTTTGAGAGTCTTCTCCTATAATACTGTGGCATTCAAACTGTTTCTATTAGAACCCTAAGATTCTTTAAGATATAATTTAATTTATCAATTTGAAAATTTATTATAATTTTACAATATTTACATGTAAAAAAGCATATTTTTTATAATAAAGTATGTCACTTATGTAGAACATTGTGGGCGTCTACTAAAAATATAAATTATGTTTTTTTTTAATTATATCAAAATGTTAATATTACGTTACTATATTGCCTATGTAGAAAGAGATCATTATGTTACTTCATAATGTGAACATTATTGTACAGTAGTTACTATATACACCACCGATGGCAGCAAACATGACTTCACGGTCAAGTGAATTTAATCTGATATCTCCGGCGTCTATATTGAAATTAAGCAGTCATAATTGCGGTGTTTATTTTTACTTGAATTTGAATTTCATTATTGAAAATATATAAAGAAAGAAACATTAATTCTTACAAATTACGTAACAAATATATGTTTAGAATGCTTGATGAAGAAATAGCTTGCTACTCGAAGCAGAATATTTTTTTATGTTTCACTCAGATTGCTCGGGCTCTGCTCTGCCTCGGCTGTAAGTGTTTAGGCTCAATACAATAAAGATCGCCTTCTGCTCTTTGTAATATAATATACTCAGAGCCGTATTTATGCACAGGCGCACGAGGCGCAAGCTGGGGCCTCGTAGCTAAGGGGCCTCAGATTTTAAATCAGATATCAGTCAGTGAGATCAATTTGAAAATTATTTTAATTTCTAGTTTCTAGTTTTAATTTACGAGTAAATTATATTTTAATACGTTTCTAATGTTGAAGTACTGGTGTTGTCATTGTCAATAAGATAATAAAAATCTGCATATTAAGTAGGGTGTCTATTTGGTTATTGTAACAAAAGGGACTATTTTCTCTCTACCCGCTGGTTGCAATTGCTACTTGTTTTCCAAGAATTTATGCAATGCTAAAACTTTGCGAAATAAGAAAATCGTACGAATCCGCTTGAAATGTACAAATTTATAAAAAATTATTTGAGAAATGGTTTACATCAAAATTGTGTAATTTTAGCTTATTGTTTATTGAAACAGAGTTACAAAAATCCATCAATTATGCTATGGTAAAAGCGCGTAAAAAGTTTATTTAAGATTATTATTATATTTATAGCCATGTGTGTATTTTCCTTTTTCCTTATGTACCTATACATTATTTTGTTTTGATTTTGCTGATTTTTTTGATCTAATACCAATGTATAAACAATTTAAACAAATTAAAAACATTTTCGTATAATAATAATATGACTAAAACTATTTTTTTTCCAATGACAATTCCTTTTCAGTTGAAGAATATCTGCAAGGGGGCCTCATATTTCAATTGCGCCTGGGGCCTCATATTTTAATTGCGCCTGGGGCCTCGAAAGAGGTAAATACGACTCTGAATATACTATTGAGACATTTATTTAAATAATAGTAAAATGTAAAAGTGTAATATGTTCTGTAAAAATTTGTCACATTGAATAGATTTTCTAAAATATTTAAAGTTTGAAAATCACTGCTTCAATACAAGTATAATCTGAAAGGTTGGTGTCTGCGCCAGGGATGTATTAGGTTGTAATTGAAAGGATTGTGGGAGGTCAATGGCAGATTTGGTATGTGGATCTGGAATGTAGAAGATGGAGAAAGGATATATTGACTGACTAGGATGTCTGACGTATTGTGTTTGATTTCGAGTGAAATGGATTAGTTTTTATTTGCTTTGGGCTTTAGAATAGATTAGTTGGGTGTAGGATCTAGTTTATTTACGAGGATTGCTAAATTTACAACGAATGGTTTGTTTATCTAAGTATATGAATTTTGTGGTTGTATAAGTTTTGTTGGATTTATAGTGAAAATAAACGATGCACATAGAAAATAAGCGTAATATATTTAGATTATACGGTTGTTACTACTAGTTATAATTGGTAATAATTTAAGTTCCAATTTTAATATGTGGTAGCTAATATGATTCGTTTCTAAAGCTCAATTTAAACTAGCTAATGGTTCTGAACCAAACTATTTATTGACTTATGAAAAAAGAATACAAATATGCAATTTTAGTTTTATCAGTTTTTGATGGTTTTATTGCAGGCAAAATATGAAATCATCAATGTCTTTTAACGAAATTTTATTTTGTTTTTATTTCACTGTAAAACATGTAATATATATTTATATAATTTTACATAACTATTAACGGTAAAATAGCAGCATTTTGTAATTTTTATAGCAAAATTGTACTCGTATTTCCATAGTCTTAGCTTTATTTTGTTATGCTTATGTTTGAGCTTGTGTTTATAAGTAAAACGCAGTCAGAATGAGGCTTAAGTAGCTATTATTTTAGCTAATTAGTTTACTAATTAATTGCATGTGTTAATTACGAAAACAGAATGTTGTAATTAATATATTTAAATAATTGAAATTTACAATTTTAATTATGTAAAATACGATACAATATAGATATAATATTTGGTAAAGTTAAATACATGTGAATATAATCTTTTATAAAATCTGATTTAGAATAATTTGAAATTCCTTTTTTTGTGTTATTATTACAAAAGAAACGTAATATGAAATATTTGAAAGTGGAGTTACAATTTTACTTAAAAATAAACATATTTTTTGTAATTTTATATTTAAATTTGTTTTTCTGATTTTGAACTTACTTATTTAAAACGCTTAACTTCGCAAAAAAATGTTTTTTCTTTAAATGTATATTATTTTAATATAATATATTCTTCTTATTAATGTTTTCATTGTGTTTCAAAACATAAAGAAGATTTAAAAAAAAATTTAACAAGGTTTTAAATTTTTATCCTGTTATTCTTTGAAATATATAATAAATATTTTTTTGTATTATTATATAGGTTTATATATTTATAAATTTTGTTGAGATAAATTTTACAAATTGAAAATACATAAATTTATATACACAGTACGATTTAAATTACACAGTTTACTATAATAATTAAGATTGTTTTCTAATAAATTTACTATTTAGAATAGAAAGCGAGATTGCTAAATGAAAATTTTTCTTGGTAATATTTTATATAATAAAACAATATAATAGTTATTTATAAAACAAGTTTATAAAGATGTCAAGTTTTCTGAACAAATGTTATTTACAATAATTTAAAATTACTACTTACGATTAATTTAATAGTTAAATTTACTATAGATTTTATTTAATTATTTTAATTAATTTGTTTATAAAAAAATCATATAACAAACCGCAAAAACACAAAAATACTTCGGTCATTACAGGTTAGAGTTAAATTGCGGCCATGTTGAAGTAATAGGCGACAAATGAATAACGCGAATAACTATAAACTGTGTTGAAAGTTGTTAAATAATTATCTAATTTTTATATAATTTTTATTGTTTAAAATATTTGCACTTAAAAATTATATAAAATTTTTAATTTTCTCTAATGCGCCTTTTTTACTAAGAGAAAAATGTTATCACACAGTTAAAAATAAAATAATTTGATTTCATTTGCATTATTGACGTTGCCAACACTGATTTTTGGCAAAAGTTAATTTTTTTATAGTGTCTATAGTGTGTAAAGTGTAAAGTTTAGAAGCGGCAGTATATAAAATAAATTATGCTTACGTTGGATTAAATATGCATCTAATATGTGAGTATATTTAACGTTCTTGTATCTACATAAAAAAAAAACATGAATAGTGACACATTTTCCTTTGTTTTCCAGCATCAGCTTAGTATCTAATCTACACTTATCCCAATCCCCAATACTTAAAACAATATCCATAATAAATGAGTGAGTATTAACGCTTAAAATCCCATTGGACACCCGTCTCTTTTGTCTTATGCTGTTCAAAATTTCTTCGCGCTAAATGCCTTGTTAGGGATTAGTAGTTGATGCATCAAGTTACCAACTTTCTAATAGCAATTACTCTTGCTTATGATCCCCGATTGTCACACTAAGAACACAAGGTTACTCTAAGTTTGTCCCTGTGTCTTCCATTTACCTTGTACGAGATATCCGCTAATTAGTAAAAGTGATTTCTAGACACCTATTCTAAAACTGTTCCAGTTAGTAATTTTGGTTTTATGAGTAAATTATTTCACTAATATTATACATTTAACACTGCTAAAAAATGAAATTTATATATTACTTTTGTTTAAGGTGTATAGAAAAAAAAAACGTTGAGTTCGTTGAAACGTCGATTTTTAATAAATATTAATACAGAACTTTATCCTAAAGCCGTTTTATTTTATACAGTGAGTTTTGGAAGATTTTTTACTATGCTATATAAATTTTTTGTAATAAGTCCTATAACTTAATTTAAAATTAAGTGTCCCCGAAATACAAAATTTATATTGTATTAATAAGAATAGTTAAATTTAACATTTTGCAAATTTTTCCTGATAACAATTCTTATTTTTTGAATAAAATGTAATATAAATAAATACAAAATTGTAACAATCATGCCATATACCCAAAAGGGTGTGTAACAATATATTTATTAATATAAAAAAGATTCTTAAAATACAAATATTGACAAAATCAATATTCTCTACTAACTATTGATATTGTTATACTCAACTTGCATCTTAAAAAATCAAATAGATTTACTTATTTGAAAAGTTTATCTTCACCTCTTTAATTGGAAATTTGACTATTTTGGTAACTGCAAATACATATAAAACAATATTGGATTAAAAATAAAATAAGTATTTATTAACCGAAGATATAAATTAACTCGGACATCGGCATACAAATCTAGAACGATTGAAGAATTATAGTAGGCGTAGGCAGTGGAACGCAGCGCCGTACCCTCGTCCGAATGATCCTGCACGGAAGCGGCAGGATTTGCGCTGTGACAACCTGGATCCAATGGAGTGTAGGAACAGAATAAGTGTGGCGCGCGACGGCGGTGGATCGCGGATAAATGCTGCCGACAGAAGATTTCGCACAATCAAATCCTTATACGGATTCGCATTCAATGTAATTGTTTGTACGCGGCGAACTAAATCAGGGCTGAGATTTTTGTTTGGATATATGCTTTGCGATGAATATATTTGATGTGAAGAGAAACATATTTTTTTTATTGAGTACTGTCATAAACGTATTTATTTATGATTTTATCGAAAATATATTATAATCTACTGTTGCAAGAAGTTGTAAATATAATAAATTTAGAATAAATTTTTCAAATTATAAAATTTAATGAAAAAAAAAAATACAACGTATGTAAAAGATAAGGTTTCTGTTGGATAGACAGATAGAACTATTTCAACTAAATTGACAGAAGGTATGAGATCAATATGTCTAAAATATTCAGATAAATCTGTATTATGATATAAAAGAATTGAATGTTATTTTGGTGTAGTAAAATATTAAAACATATTTTAATGTTATAAGAAATATTAATTTATTAAGAATAATAGCAACCGACTCAATAAAAAAATTGAGTTTTTCATTAGTTCAATATGTAATTGATGTAAAGTTTTTATATTAAAATAACTGCATTACAGTAATTAAAAATTTAAAAAAGTTTAAAGTCCAAACATTATAAATAAATGTTAATATATTATCATTCAACCACTGCACTAAAATTGTCAACTAGAGATGTCAAACAAAAACATATGAAAAGTCATTTATCATAAAACTTTTCAAATGGGAAAGGACATAAACAGTTTGGAGTTTGGAAACCGATATCTTTATAACTTTTTTTTAAAATTAAATTACACTTTGAAAATATTTCAGACTATCGTATTTATTATTTTATTGTAGTAATTTTAAACTCGAGAACTGTAATTTAAAATGTGTTGTATATGACAGTCAGAAAGTTTATTTCAAAAATGTAATATAAACTATTATTAAATTATTATTAGTTCTTTTATTTTTTGTCGCAGAAATATAAATTTAATTAATAATCTAGTAGAAAAACAATGTTATATTGATAATAATCAAAGTTGATCTACATCAAATAAATAGCATAAAACAGAGCGTAAATACTTATCTTTTTCGATAACATCAAATCTTTTAGAATTAAACTATCTAATCTGTAAATGCAATTTTCATCGTCTTCCATAAGCTGTAAATGAAAAATCAAACATTTTTATAACCCAATTTCGAATGTGTACAGAATCAAATCTATCGAATGAAATGGTTTGTCTTTCTCATGTTTGCTCTTACGTTAGTTCAAGTGCGTTTGCTGCTCTCACGCATAACAAGGCAATTTATTTAAAAGTTAAACACTAGAACGCGAACAACAATTTATTTGATCGAGCTATCAATTTACATATACATATCTTTCGGATTTATCCGAACGCTTTGGTTTCCTAAATTGACACGTATTTTGTTTTAGTAACTTTCGGGCTGACGCAAGCAAATAGAATCCTAGGATTCTAAGAGGCATTTCTTGTAGTGGTTTTGCGAATTTTAGAGAAATGTTCGAACAAATTTGATGTTTGTGTTAGATTTTGTCGAAGATGTGGGATATTTAGCATTTGAATGATCTATTATGGAAGGAGATTGAATGTATTTCTAAATCGTAAATTCAGTTATATTGAATTGTGTTATTTTAAAAATATTTAAATTTTTAAATTTTACAAAATGAGATTTTGATAATACAGATATTTTATTATTTATACATAGGAATTTTATTTATTAGAAAGTGTTGTCACGGTACTGTAAAACTATCCTATATCTCATTTTAATCATATAAATTTATTTATAAAAAAAAGTATCAGATAGATAAATATTTTTATTATAGAATTAACTCAGTGGCTAGTGGCTAGACTAGTTTACGAAAATAAATTATATGTAGAAGGATAATACAGAGCATATGTTAGGAAAAAAGTTTACTGCCGAATAGAATCGAATTGATATGGATCTTCAAACAATGAAATTGGTTTGTAAGTTGTCGCCTGCTTAGAATATTATTAAGTTTTCTTATTTGGCAACTAATGTATTTTTTGACACATCTAGCCAATAGTATTTAACATTATTTAATTCTAATGTACGTTGTTTCATGTGAAAGTATTCTACGTATAAACACAAAAACAAAATGAAATCAATAAATCTCAAAACATTGGCTCGTATTCTCACCTCATTTATAAAAGTAATTTTTGCCAAAAGTACTTTTGACGTTTACTTAAAATTATTTATTAATCATAATAGTTTATTTAACATTAACAAAAATAGAATAACTTATTTATATTTGATGAAAAACAGACTCAAAAAGTTATTTTGAAATTAATGATAAAAACACTTTTTCACTAAAAAGTGAGGCCTTTAATATTTGATTTTAGAAGATTTCTGTATGTATTTAGGTGATGATATAATTCAATATTATTCAGCAATTTATTATAAATTAATTTTAGAATAATTCAATTTTTTTATCTTGTGCAAAACATTTTTTCCATAAATTGATTTTAATTTTTTAAACAAAAATGTATAATTTTTTTCCTTTCGTCGAGATCAATCAGACACCAAATTGTATTTTTATGTCGTTGATAAAACATTTTTGTTTTCTTGACAGCGAAAAATTGCTAAAATGTTGTATTTTTTTCTTCATTTTATATATCATTTACAGCTGACTACGTTTCGGGGTGAATAATTTAAAAACTTTTATCTGCATTTTGAGATCTTTCGAATTTATCTTTTCTGCTCTTTCTCGCTTCTATTTTTCTTGCTTGTAATTTTGTTTAATTTTCAGTCGAAAATCTATGTACATATTTCTAAAATAAATATGTGATTTAAATTTAAATGCAAAATAGTTTTACAGAGCTATATAACAACAAAGAAATGAATATAAAATATTAAATTATATCATAAGTAAATATTCAAATTTGGTGACTGATGTGTAAGTGAAAGTTTAGTTTTATTTTTTATTTATTCTTCATACAGTTGAAAAAATTCTACTATTAAATAAAATAGGTATATTTTTTTTGGAATATAGTGTTCTTTATTTCTCGCAATTACAAAAATAACAGAATAATGCAAAAACATTAATTTTAGAAAACAGTTTAATAGTTCAATCGGTGTAAATCGATATTTATTATCAAATAAATTTTTTCCATAATACGAAATAAAATTATAACAATAATTTTTGTAAATTGCAATCCAAATTAAAGGTAATAGTAGCAAACATATAAAACTCAATAAAATTCAAAATTCATATAATTTAGTAAATATAATAAATTTTTGAATAATGAAATGTACGGGTGAATGTAATATGCATATATTCATTTATTTTATAAACTATATTTACCATTTATAAAACTGCACATTTTCCTAGTTTTTTTTAATATTTTGTTGTTTAAAATTTTCAATACATATTATTTAAATTATGAAATCATATATTGAAAATTATTAATTGAAATACATTTTAATTAATTAGTTTATATAAATTGTAAAAATATAAAATTAATAATTTTGCTTACAATTTTGGATTTAAATTATTTTTATTTTAAATCAATATGCACAATTTAAAAAAAAAACTTTAATTTCTTAGTTATTTCGATAAATGTATTTGCATAGCCGTAGAGTAAAATTATGACACGATGAGTATTTGGAGTGGTATGATTGAGAGTGTTTTGCGAGAGCGAAAGTTTCCAAGTAGTAGGAATAAAAGAGCATGTATGAGAGGAATTATGAATGTGAATGAAGCGAAAGTTGCTTGTTTGGATAGGAATGTTTGGAGGCGACTGATTTCGGAATGATGAAAAGATTTTGTGCCACACCCTTTTGGGTATATGGTGTGATTGTGTATGTATGTATGTATGTATATAGCAATTAGTAAAAGCTATTTAATCTTTTTTTACTATTACTAAAATTTACATACGGAAAATAGTGAATATTCGATATTAAAGTCAAATATTCGGCCAAATACCGAATAGTAAAAAAATGGGCGAATACCGAATTATTATACGACTTCGGTTTCATCACTAGTATATAGCTTATACCTAAAAAAAAAAACATATTACTTATTATAGGATTGGTCCATAATTATCAGGAGTTTTTTATACAATATTTATTATGAAAAGAAGAAACATAAAAATTCAACAATAACATTTTTAAATGATTATTCTGGAGCGTAGTACATGCATTTTGTATAACCTGAAAATAAAATAATATTTTTATTAAAAAAAGTAAACAAAACAGCAATTTGTATTAACAAATATCCTGCCTAGAAAAACGCCTGAAAATTAGACACTAACCCAATAAAAAATTGAAAATTAATATTTTCGAGAATCATGCGTTAAATTGAATTTCCAACAATTTATTTCCATATGGAAATAGTCAAATATCAGATTACAAACCAATTTCAATTCTAAAACTTTCTCATTTCGGAAAAAAAAAACAGCCAAAACCATTTATCCAGTCCAACACGGAAAATATTATTTTCTGGCTTACAGAGTCATATATTATTAACCCCTATAAATTTCAATATTTCAGCCAGCAAATTCGAGCATGTATGCACATGCCACTAGCAAACTATTCTCATTCCATATATACAACCCCCCACCCCCCACCCCCCGCACCCACAATCGTACATTTAACCGTTTCATCGTTTTTTTACCCGTTTCGAGTAACAAATAAACAAAATGTTTATGGTCTGACAGCACGTGTTTTCCAAACCAACTAGTTTTAGTAGATTTGACTGCATATCGGACTACAGCTCTTTATGTACAAGATTCGGTTGGATTTAGTGAAGGATACAATTCTTTATTCTGGTTGTGGTTTATCATTTTTGCATTTAAAAATACTTTATTATTTAGTTATTTATATACATTTTTTAAATCTTGTGTTGAATATTGATAAGTGTTTATTTATTATATAGTTAATATACTAAAAATACACTGTAAAAAATGTAATATATGTTTATGTTATTTTACACAACTATTAACAGTAAAATAATAGTATTTTGAAAATTTTACTGCGAAAATTAACGTAACATTACATTTTTTTCTGTAAAAATATATTTAGAGAATATGTAATTTTTTAATAAATGCAATTTAAATTGATGCGCAGTAAAAAAATTAAGATGTAAACGTTTGCCACTTATGTGATTCGTATTTGATGTTACATTCTAATATCGAAAAAGATAAAATAAAATATATTTTGCTCTAATATTATTTTAACTTTAAATTTTGTTTATTTAAATTTATAGTGATTTATTTTTACACTAGCTCTGTGTTTAAATTTTTAAATTTATTAAAACTGAATCTGGTTATCTATTTATCTATGCGACAGATTGGTGTCATTGAGTCCCAGAGCACTGCGGCCTAGTGGCCTATTATACTGTCCCTTTGATCTATCTCATGTAAGAAGTCCTGTCTCTCTTATGAAATCCAGTATCTTGGTCCACAGAAATTTATGAACTGAATCTCTCTCTATCTTGTCTAGTCCAAACTTGTTGTATCTTTTTTGAGCTAGAGAGTCACAGTCTCAAATCAGGTGTAGAGGTGTTTCAAATGCCTCTCCACATTTTCTGCATATTGGGCAATCCTTTAAGCCCAGTGTATGTTGGTGTTTAGCCAGATGGCAGTGTCCACTCAAGATACCCATCATATCTCGCATACTCTTCCTACTAAGATTAATAATATCTATAGCGATAAAAAAAACTAACCAAAAAATAATGATCAATAATGATTAATGTGATGGTTGCGTATAATACCCGCTGGTGTTAATATGAACAAAATATTTTTTACTGTATGAAGTTTAGAATATGAATTAAATATAACTACGGTGTAAAACAAGTTGCTTTTTTTACATAAAAAAAAACCATAGTAAACATATTATTTCAGCAAAATCTATTGGGTTTACATACATTTTCTATAAAAATGATAGGTACAATTTTCTAATTTTAAGTAAAATAATTAATTTATTATATTACATATGTTTTTTTTAACCGAAAAAATAAATAAACTTTCACAAAATATACGTATTTTATATTCATTTTATATAAAAATACTGTGACGTCTGTAAATTTACTTATTAAACTAGTGTAAATCAGTTTACAGTGTACAAAACTATAATTGCTTATATTCTGTTGTCTCATAAAATATATTGAAAAAAAAATTCGCAGAAATTGATCTTGCGTCGAAATGTTTGTTTTCACAAACTTAAACATCATTATTTTCTTTTAAACTTTCCAAGCAAAACTTTCTACCAGAAGACAAATTAAATCTAAACAAAACGAATGCTCTTCTTCTTGTTCTCTTTGCCTTACACACAACACACACACACACATCTATGAACACACATGATTCAATTATATCGAGAATCAGACCCGCAACTAAACGAACCATAGCCGAATAATCGTGTCACTACAGCGTTCACGCAGTCCGAGTTATTTATGTTTTGAGGTTAACCTATACCGCCTAGGGGGTTGGATGTCACACCAGACCAAGCCAATTAGTTTCTGCTTCAGCCCCGAGTTTTATATATTTTTTTTTTCGCTTTTGCGAGTTGGCCGCGGCATCGTGTTGATGCTGTTTTGTTTTTTATCTGTGTGTGTGTGTTCGTTCTCTCTGATTTTTTTTCACCATTCTCGTTTGACACTGAGCGAGGTGTTCTGATAAAACGTGGCTTTAATTACTAGATGGCTTTTGTTCTATTACGGTCCGGAAATTATAGTACAACGCGGGAAATCTTTGTCAGAGCATAGCGTACGAGTGGTTTTTCAGGAAATTACTTTTGAATTAGAGTCAGACTAGTGGCTCTTCGTGTATTTAATTAAAATATTAAAAACTGCAATAACAATCTTGCTTGATAATGTTGGTTTTTTGTTACCATAGGGTAGGACAACTAATTTTAATTTGATTTCATTATTAATTTTATAAGAATGCGCTAAAAATTTTCCATTTAGTTAGATATATTTCATTAACTATGTAACAAGGAGTTTTACGAGTAACTTTTTATTTTGTATTAAATTATTATTTATTGCTATAATTTTATTAAATGCTAAAATAAAAAAGCTTTAGGTATGAATTCTGTATAATTTTATATTACAAATCGACATTTTGATCGACAATTTAAACGTCGAATTTTAATATAAAATAAAACAAAACTTCAGTTTAAAACTTTTGTTATTTAAATATAATTTTGTACTATGTTTATTAAACGTATTAATGTAAAATATATAATATTTTTGTCTAAATAATTTAATGTTTTGACTACATAAATAAACACAATAGAATACAAATATTATCAAAACATTTGAAACTAGTAATCAAATATGGTATTACAAAATATTATAATGTTTTTGTAAACATAAATTAGGTGAAATGGAACAATATCTAAATATTTCGAAATGTGAAACTCAGTTTCAATATAAATTAATTTGTTTATGACACAATATACTAAATTCTGAAGTTAAACTTTTACCAATGGTATTATAATATGTAATACCTAGATACAAAATGTCAGTAAACATTTTACTGGTATAGAGTGAAAACAACAGAATTAACGTTTTTGTTTATAATTCAGTATATAAAATTACACGTGCTGTTAATTCTAACAAAATATTTAGATTTAACAATAACCATTTATAAAATATCTCCGATTAATTTCAAAATATGTTTAATGTTATTTTGTTTTTCTATTAAATTAACTCTTGCGAAAAACACATTTATGTTCAAATATATCATAATGAGATTATTAAAAATATTTGTAAATGTTTGAATGAATTATATTATTACAAAAAATAAACAAAATTTAAATTATTTTTGAAACTTTTAAGCAAAGTTATAATGTGTTATTAATTTGATTTAAATTATATGATTAAAAATATTTTAAATAATATGGAATAAAGCTCTATTAGCTTTTATAATTTCAAAGTAATTTTTTTATTACGGATGAGTGAATTTTTCATTTTATTAATAAACTAGCTGGCCCGGCAAACGTTGTCTTGCCTTTATTTTAATGTGTATATTAAATTTTTTATGAATTTTTATTGTATTACAAAAAAAATCAATTACGATTCTAATATTATAATTATTTTCAATTTATTTGGAATCAATTTCTTTCACACTTTTCTATATTTTTCCTGGGGGCCCCCCGGGGGGGGGGGGCTACGCCCCCCAGGGTTCTAGAATCCTTTGCGGGAGTGTACTCAACGACTTCCCAAACTTAAAAATTTATTTATTTATTTATTTATTTTTAATTTATTGAGTTTGGCTAAACGAAACCCCATTGATCAGCTATCGACCGGGGTTAAAAAATATAAAATGCTAATAAAAAGTAGGGGTTGGTGGTAGGAGGGTAAAAATTTAGGACTAAACGTATTTTTTAATGGCACACCATAAAAAAATAACTAAAAAAAAATCTGTAAAAAATCCTAAAAAAAAATGAAAATTTTTTTTTTAGGATGAGCCACCCTTAACACTTAGGGGTATAAAAAATAGTTATAAACCTATTCTCATACCTATTGAATATACATATAAAATTTTATCAAAATCGGTCACTAAAACTGTGACACAAGAATTTTATATATTAGATATTACTACAGCCGTTTTATTTTAATCATGTTTACTTATATATTTTTTCTAATTGTTTAGTAATATATGAAAGAAACAATAAAACTAAATGCAATTTTTGAGATTTTACTGATGATAGATAAAATTAAAATACAGAGTTTAAAAATTTTATTATTCAATAAATTTTCGTTAATCTTTTCGTCCTAATCAAACATGCAAATTCATCAAGAAACCACAAAACAATTGCGACTAGTCCATAAACGCCATAACTTTTCATCCCGTATCCATTCATAGTCCACTATTGAATAATATCACATTCACTAACAAATGGTCAAACTTGCAATGAACGAGCAAAGGATCTTCCTAATTCTAATTAACATTATCCAGACCCTAATCCAGATCAAACCTTGTATTCGACGAGCCTTCAACCGGGTAGTAGTAGGCTTTGGACATTCTACATTCTCTTATCACTGTGGAGATATTTCTCCAATGTGGACAGGGCTTATCTAAAACCAAACAGTATGTAGAAACGTGTTCTGCAACATAGTCTAGATATCCGAAGGAATGGGATCCAATTAGGTTAGGGAGAGAGGGTATATTTCGTAAATTTTATACTGTATAATTTACAAATAATAACAAAGGGTTTTGTTTCGAGTAAGGATAAATTTAGTGCATTAATGGGAAATGAGATTAGAAGATATTGCTACCAGGTTGATTTTAATGAAACTTATTAATTTATTAAAGTTATTAATATTGTTATGAGATGTTTTGCAGATAAACATTTATAGAATAGAATATAAAAGATTAAAGATTTAAGAGCAATATAGAATTGCAATTTGTGATGGTATTCTAAAAAGAACTGTAACATTACAGAATGTTTTATTTTTTCTAGTAAATAGATTTGTTTCGTTCGATAGAAAAATAAAAAATATTCTGTAACGCTACAGCTCTGTTCTGAATATTCCACTATTAGTATAGTTAGACGTTAACGTAAAAGTTTGTGCTTTAAATTTAAGGAGGTAGTCTAGTTCTTGGTAGCTAAAAAACAGTCATTTTCAAACGCGCACAGCTCAAAGGGGAATTAATATTTTGGAATGTGATAAAAAACATATTATTGAATGACATTTCAGCTACAATTTACCATCGCAAAATTTCTTTTACCTCTCCTGCATTTGTGCAAAATGGCGTAACGCGAAGGTTCTCCGGAAAAAGGTGGCCTGCTGGTTCCCGTGATTCCTGCCTGTAACATGAAAAAAAAAGTATTTTCAGAACAATAATATAAATTGTTTGCATATATGCTCGAGAAAGTAATCATATAGTTTTTATTTGCATTGTCAAGTGTGCGGGTCGTTAGTTCATAGCTAAGCAAGGGACCTACAACTTATAGTAGATTTTAGTGGTACAAAGTTTTTAATTTTAAAAATAATATTTAAATTTTGGTGTCAGCGCAGCGCGAACTAAAGACCTATGAAGTTCGAAACTAACACGGTATCACTAGTCTACGGCTGTATTGTAATATTTAGATAATATCAAATTAACACTTTTTGTTAATTAGTTTACATATATAATATAATTATAATTATTAATACATCACTTTGTAAGTACAAAACGTTAATTGTTAACGAATATAAAATAAAAATTATCACCTGCGACCAGCTAATTAATCAAACTCAATAGAACTAGTAAAATGCGATATACTTTAAACTAAATCTAGACAGATGATAAATACATTATAGATATCAAAAATATTTTAGTGAACAATAACAGAAATAATTTTTTTATATTAAATTAATAACTAGTTCCATTAATTGTAACTGCCAAAGAAATACACTATATCCGAAATCAATTTATCAAGTTTTTTTCTACAAGCATCTTTACCGCCATCTTTTAGTAAAAAAAAAAGAAACTTTAGTGTAGTGTACTGATGTTGAAAGATGAAGATACATCATTATTAATTACGTAACCTCAAAACTTAACTAGTTTTTTTACGTTTTCGTAAAGAAAATTTCTTACTTTTTTTTTATAACTAAAATTTATTTTTCAAAGCTACTGCCTGCCGTCTACTTCATAATTAAAACTTTTTAAAAAGAATTATAACACAGAATGTGGGGAATTATAAAATGAATAATGACGGCTTTTTTTGTGGTTGGTGGTTGAAAATTCGTCTACCACGTATTATAAACAAAATGAGTATAAATCAATGCTGCACTCGCTGTATCCAGTTTACAAGGGAAAGAAACAAAAATAAAATAGAGAATAATTAGAAATTTAAATTAGCTCTAAATGCGTATAGAAAACTGAATTTTGTTATTATTATTAATTAAACAACTGACATAATTTGTGCAAGATTTTATGTAAATTTTTCTGAACTACTGAAAAATTATTTCTATTTTACTATTTTATACCAATTATAAGATTATGAATATTCATTTTGTTAATGTTTCTATTCAATTTTAATGAGAATTTTCTTGTACGCATTCCTGAAATATTTTGAAAGTTAATAATCCTGCATAATTTATTTTTGAAATATTTTTTGATCTATTTTTTATAAACTTATTGTATCGTATTATGTTTTAAAGAAATTTGTACCTAAAATATTTCATAAACGCATAATATTTAAAAACATTTTGGCATAACTCTAAGCTATATTGCAAGAGTTTATGTTCCTGGACAATTGCGTTGTTTTAAAACCGGTATTAGTTAGTACCTAAATTAGATCGGAGCTTATATGACTAACAACAAATATTTATACTTATAATAATTTACAATCAAAAATCTTTTAATAAATGGAACATTGACAAAAATTTTGCTTGTTAATTTTATGTATTACACAACTTAGTTAATATTATTATTATTAATAATGCATTAAGTATAAAGTTCGTTAAATATTTAAATAAAAGCTTTGGGTTGAAGTTTTGTTTTATTTTATATAAAAAAATTAAGAATTTTAAGTTTCGATATACTACATGTATAACATCATCAAAAAAATCAGTTATAATATCTTAGCTTCATCCACATTCATAATATCTCTCTTACATGCTCTTCTGTTCTTATTACTTTACATAAAGCACTCTCAATCATACCACTCCAACTAGAGCCATTTGCATAAAACATTGTTAAGTTATCAATTGTTTTTGAAGCGTCATCTATTTGTCAGTTAACAAGTTGTCAGTTGACAAGAAAAAGTATTAAATTTCTTTTAATAATTTACTAATAATTAAAAATAATACATGTAATTTTGCAAACTCACTACGTTGAAATTCCACAAAAATCAGTTAAATCCGGTTTACATTAGCAGATATAACAAGCTGTTGGCAAAGTGACAAATTGGCAACCTAGCAATTACCAGTCTTCAGCAGACTGCCACGTCACAATAATTAAAATCGTTTTATTTTTAGACAAAACAAAATAATATTTCTTATTATATAACTAATACATACGTATGTCGTGCATACTTTAATATCGCCAATAAATATACGAATATATCACTTAGATTTATAAGATTAGGCTGACAATTACAAAACCATATTCTTTATATAGATTCACGTAGACAATTTTTATGCAATGCAATATTCTTAGTAGAGGATTTTCTTTGCAATAATTTAGCAGTGACAGTTTTAGTATGGTTTTTACAGAGATTAAAGTTAAGCTTATACGTATACGTATTTGCACATTATTTTTGTCTATCTGAAATAGTTCATAAATTCTTTAGAATGGTTTTCGAAATACTAAATGAAAAATTTGCGTATTTCCCATTTGTGTGCATTTATAGAAGTTATAACTTTGTATTTAAATTGAATTTTTAGTTTATGAATATAATTTTAATGCTTTTGTAATGCTATTATAAAATAATAAATAAATAAAAAAGCTTTAGGTTAATGTTCTGTTATATTTTAAATTAAAATTCGACGTTTCACTATACTCTACGTATATCATCATCAGGAAAAATATATAAAAACATAATATACAAAATATACATAATACATAAATAATAAACAAACAAAACATAAAAATAAGTTACTAGGTAACAAAATACAAGTAATTAGATTGTAAAATTTATAAATTATGAATTAAAGGAAGACAGGTTTTTTTTAAGTCAGTGTCTTCACATTGATTGATGTTATCTTTTTCTTTGTAAATTTCTATTGATTTTCTTATCAATTTTCTCTTAATACAATAAAACAGAATCTGTAACGCTACAAGACTTGCAGATGTAAACCGAATAGTTACAAAAAATCTTTTTAATCATTTGCCAAAAAAACTGTCTATTATTTTTGACATGGCGAGTTTTTGCAGAATATATTTCTAAAATTTAATTATATTTTTGTCCAGTATCTTACATTTCACAATATCTTGTTTATGTTTATTCTCAAATTAGTTACAATAACAACAAATGTAAACACATTTATGTAATGTTTCAACAATATTAATAGCATAAATAATATTTCTACAATATTTACGTTACTAACAAAACACATCTATAATCCAAATCTTCATACAAAACAAACAAGTAAATTTAATACTTCTAGTTTTCATAAGAAATATTTTCCTTCCTTCTACAATTATTAATAGTTTAAATTAGAAGAGAATTGCACTCCTAGCATTTCTTTGTTTACATTGAAATACTATATCGTGGTATAGAATCTTACTATATGTAGCACACTGACTTACACGACAAAATAAACATTTGTACCTTGTAGTACGTTCGTAAAACAAACAAATACACATCGGGAGAGAGCGAGATGGCGGAATATACGCAGAAATACAGGGAAGCTAAACAAGTACATACAGCACGCCCAACCAAACAAGATAGTCGGAAAATATGCGAACTAAAAGAATTTTATTTAAAATATTTTAAGCGGCAAGATTTCAAGCATTCACATCGCACAGACGAATCTCGGTACACTCCCAAGAAAAGTATAAGCTGTCATACTTGTCATTGTCAAAGTCAAATTTGCAGTTGTTGTGTCGTTTGAGGTTGTGTCGTTGTATTTTCCTTGTTATTCTGCAGTACTCTACTTAAAATCTGTCTTTTTCAAGACAAAATTACTTGTTTTATTTGTGAATATAGGTATGTACAGATATTTTAACTAAATTCTTAAATTTTTAAATGTTTATAATCTTTGTTTTGTATTTTGTAATAACATGTGTATTTTATAATATGCTTATTTTGTAACTACAAGAGACCGGATTTATAGAAAATATGCTTACGCTTTTAATTGATAACATGAAAATTATGTTCCATATTCTGTACGAATTAACAAAAAATGAACCAATTAATATCTAAAAAAATATATCTGCTCTGATCACCCCAGGACTTTCTTATACTTTATACTTGTAAATAATTATTATCTGAAAAATTTATATCATTTATAAATATGAAATTATTATTACATGTAATTATTTAAATTAATAAGTTATTTATTTTATAAAATTATGATATGCATTTGGAATCGATTATTATATCATGTTAGTAACAATGTGAAGCAATTTTTTTCTGTAATAACATGTGCATAATAAATAAATATACTTATTTTGCAATAATATTTTTAATTTTTTCATTTCCTAATTACACTTTAAATACTGCTAAAATGACAAATCCTCCTTTGTCAAATATTCAAATTGCCGCCGAAATACTTTTTAACCTGAATGTATCATGAAAACGACAGTGGCTCTTTGCCACGCCCCTCAACTATCTTGTTTGGTTGGGCGTGTTGTAGTGATTTTGATCTTGTTTCTTACCTGAGCAACAAAGAGAGTATTAGCGAGTCTGCGTAGTAGTCGTGGTAAATATTTTACGCACTACGAGGGCCGACCTGCTTTACAGTCAGGGAATAAGGGTCGGTTTGATAATGTTGAAATATTTATTAGGCCCGGGTGTTGAGATAAATTGGTATATTTCAGTTTTAGGACTATTGGATATTTGCTGTTTCACACGTTGTAAGGATATGGGATGATAAATAAAACGGTGACAAAATAGAATTTGGTTTGATTTAAACAGAAGTATTATAGAATTAAGAAGAGTTTTGGGACTATGATAAATAATTAAATATTTTGATTATGTACAATGAAATGTACTATTATTATTATTGAATGATATAAGGCTATAGTAGACAAGTTTTACTGCAAAATTTTAAATAATCCAGAAATTATAACACAAAAAAAAATTATTTATAATAACAATATAGTGTTTGTTCTCTACTTTCTAGTAATTTGTAAAAATAAAAGGATTGTAACAAACTACTAAAATGGGCAAAATTTTTGTTTGCTACTCATTAAAATATGCATTAAGTATTTAAGTCAGCATTGTTATCGCAAATTTACTAAAAACATTTATAAAATAGTACTCAATATGTACATATGTACATAAATTGCCAGTATTTTTTTGTCACTAACGTTCCATTATATTATCAAATAAATTTACAATATTGTAAAATCTTTTTCACAATTTATCACATATTTTAAACTAAAACATTTATTTTCCGTTAAAAAAAATCGAAAGTCACTTTTAAACCATCAATCAATAAACCATTTACCGTAAATATTACATCAACCTTACGATCATCAAGACATCATTTAAGTATCGCCATCTACTTACCTCTGAACCTGTATCTAATTCCCTTCTTTCTTTCCAATCCTTCAGGAAGGAAAAACATCAATGCAAAACATATTTCAGTTGGGGGAATATCTTTTAAAAGACTCCGCGTATGTAATAAAGTCCATCTCCGTTCGCGTATAAATCAATATTTCTTTCAAAAAAACCCACGCAAAGTCACCGCAAATTTGCGTCGCATAAATACGATATTCAGTAGGCCTTCACAAATACCGGGGAAGCGTAAACAGGAATCTTAGACAGTCAGTGGCTTTGGCGAGGTGTTACGCACTAGTGACTCCAAGATTTTGTATCGTTTCCACTTCTATTTACCTCAAATTCAGCGTGTGTGTGTGTGTTGGGAGGATATGAGATTTGAATTTTGAACAGTAGGAATTAAGGATGGATTGAGATATGGACATTAGCAACCTTGGTGGAATATATTTGAATAGTTTTGAAAGAGTTTGAGAAAGGTGCTTATGTTAATATGAAATATATTTATTGTAAATATTTTTGATACAGAATAAGTTAAAACTTTGAAATAAAAATATGTAGCTATTTTCACAACCTTGTAAATAAACATATAATAATGTAATAATATAAAACATAAATTTATTTTGTTTATATTTTTTGCACATTAACATCGAGCCTTTTTATTTTCTACATTTAGGAATATTTACTTAAAGTTGTCAAGCGAATTTGTTACTATTTGAAAGTGTTGGTACAGATAAAAAAACAATTCATCAAGATAAAGTTAAAGATAAATTTTTTTTTTATTATCTAGATCAGATAATAGATATTAGAACAAAATTTTATTTAGATAATAGATAATTAAATAATTGGTATTAGTTCAATCATTTAATATATGCAAAAATTATTAGGAGTAAAAACAACATAAAAATGTTTTTCTTTGTTATTTATAAAAAAGGTTGTTGATATTATTATTTTTTAATTTCAAATATAAATTTTCAAATATATATATATTTACATTTCTTCTGACATCAACTACAATTTTAATTGAATTTTTTGTGTATTATTTGTTTATTCTCTTGGGAATTCCGTTTAATATTTTATATAAAAAAATTTCGTTATTTGACTTCTTGTATGATTACGATTTTTTAAAAAAGAAAATGTTTATAAGCCATTTTGTTAAATTTTATTCTGGAAGATTTACGTGTTCATTGTTATTGTTTGTGTATTTGCTTCGAGCTATTCGTATAAATTTGACAATTGTATGTTCTTTTCTGTAAAGATATTATTTCATTTTTTTTATATTCTTTACGACTATGTTATTAAATTTAGGATTACAGGAATAGCTGTTTCGTAGAGACACCTTTAATAATTTAAATTGTATTTTTTTAAATAAAATTTTACGCGAGTATAATTTCAAAGAAAGTAATTTTCAAAGCTTTGTGTTTATGCTTCAGTGGAATTTAATTTTTTTTACGATTGTTATGTTTTTGTATAAATAAAATAATTAGTTTTTTTTTCGACTTTTGATAAATATTTGTAAACTAGTAATAAGTAATTTATTTGCCTTTATCTTTAATTTAAGAGCGGAAAATATATAGTCAACATCAATTTATTTTCATCGAAAAGTTTATTTCAAATAAACTGGAGTGAAAATTTTCAACTGAAAAATTTCTAGAGGCTTACTTCTTATAAAGTTTGTGGAAGTATAGTCCATATATCACATTTTATTTTGCACATCTGAAACTTGCCGTTTTCAGCCTTTTCAATCATATGGTGGACTTTGGTACAATATATATAAAGTATAACTTGGAACAAAATGTTTTTCAAAATAACATAGCTTTAGTTTTAAGTTCTGTATTAATATTTATTAATAATCGACGTTTCGACGATCTCAACATTTGTTTTTTTCTGTATTATTTTTTTTTTTTATGAAGACGGACGTTGATAGAATTTAAATTTTGTGTTATTTAAGTAAGTTTTTAAATATGTATACAAATTAGACAGAAAATTATTATCAAGTTTTAATCAATCAATCAACAACGTTTAATTTTATTTGATTTAGTATTTTTAATGTTAAAAAAATAAATTATAAGTTAAAAATTTTCATATATTTGAAATAATTTAAACAGAAGTAAAAAAATGATTTATTATTTTGCAAATTCAACATTTAAATAAAAATACTGTCATACCTTTTTTGACTACATCATATACTATACCACTAAGAGAGGCTAAGTTCGACCAATTCAATCATTCTCGTCCAGTTTTCTCGCCAAATTTGAACCCTATTCTCACCAATACTAGGTTTTAATGCAGTTCTTAACCCTTAACCCGTACGCTATTCAATACGCATCACCATCAACGTCAAACGTATGAATTTGTATTAGCATTTCATAAATCTGCAGCCATACAAACACACACACACACACCGAACTTTTTCAAGCAGGCAAGGAAAAAAAATAGACCATGCGCTTTCCCCAAAGACCGTGATCTGAATTTTGACTCGTGCACTCAATATTTTGTTTTGATGCGGTCAAAGTATTAGTCAATGTTAAAGCGTTGGATAGTTTGTTGGCATATAAATAGAATATGTGTGTCACTTGTCAAACTGACAGATGGTTTTGAATATTTTTGGCAAAGATATTTTTGGTATTTCTTGTTTCTTAGTGCATTTATTTATTCTGGGATGTATTCTTAGTGCAATATATATATATATATATATATATATATATATATATATATATATATATATATATATATATATCAGAGATAAAAGAAAATCACAAATATTATGTTTTTGTAATTATAAAAAAAAATAAAAAGTAATAATGAAATTATTATGTATACAATATATTGTTTACACAGTAAGTAATGTAGTTTTTTTTTTTGCTTTTTATAAAGATGTAGCAACATATTTTAATTAAATGTTTTGTTTCATGTACAAACGGAAAATACTTTTTTTTTGTATTATAACAAAAAAGTGTATTAGTTTGTTTTCTGTTGCAAAAAATTAACTAGCTATTTTATTAATTATAAAATAAATTTATATGTAATGTTTTTGTATATTACAAAAAAATAATATAATAAAACTTAAAATACGAGATATTTTGTTAAAAAACAAACTTTTGCTGTATGTTAACAAATTTCATGTGTTCAGCGAATGCATTTTTTAATTAACAAAATTGTTTTAATCTTTTTTTTTAATTTAGATACATTTGCTAAAAACCAGTTTATTGTTTTGATTTAAAAAAAATCTATAAATGTAAATGTTATTTTTATTTTGTTTTGGTTACTTAAAAAGCGTAAATTTATTTATCATTATTTGGAAATTTGATATATACACAAAATTGTACAAAATTGTATTTTTCAAAATAAATTTGTATGACTAATTTTCAAAATATGTATATCAAATTAAACGCAAATGTTACCTTACAACGTACATAATAACACAATAAATGTTCGAATAATGCATTAAAACAAATCTGGATCGCACATTAAATTTGAAAAAATGTGATATAAATCGCATTTTATAGAAGGCGGATATTATTTTGCCATGAAAATTGAAATAGTATCGTTTTTAATCGGTTTGCCATTTCAAATTGAAAATAAAAATTTTACTTCTAGCCAGTGTTCTATAACGGTTATATGTAATATTAACGATAATTGCAAAATTGCACAGAAAATTAATGTTTCGTTTCAATGATTTTTAAGTAATACATTATACTGTAAGTTCAGTTTTTTTTTGAATATTATTTTAATATATTTATACAAAATATTTTATTAAAGCAATGTATTCAGCGATAACTCGAATATTTTAATTTCCACTTAATCAGAGTGAAGTAATATATAACAAACACATTTTTCCAATTATATTGTGTAAACACAATATAATTGGACAAATGTAACTCTGGTTTGAATTTCGAAGTTTTCTAATTATATGTTACTTCACTGCGATTAAGTGGAAATTAAAATATTAGTAAAACACATAATATTTTGTTATAAATAAACAGAAACAATATTGTAACGGCTGTAAGTGTATCAAACATATTATAAAATCGGAGAGTTAAGGAAGCGCATTTTTGGTACCAAAAACGTTGCATAAGCGCGAAAAATTAATATCTGATCATTTCTCAAATAGTATATAAATACCATAAGAAATATACATGCAATTATACTGAAATTTAATGTGTTGATTTCATTAATAATATCCATACAGATATATACAGTATGTCTGAAAAAGTTGGCAACAAATGGGCAATTTTTTTATTATTGATTTTACGACAAAAAGTTATTCTTTGTAAAAAGAAGAAGAAGAAATTACGATAACATGAAAAGAGAAGTAACACTAATTAATTTTCAATAATTTTTCTTGCCAAATTATATGAGTTAGAAAAAAAGTTACTTAGCTATTATGTAGCTAATTGTTTTCTATATTTTACTGAATTTTTTTAGATTTTTTTGAGCAAATTTTGAAAAAAAATCTTTTTTTGAAAAAAATTGCAAGGGTACATTACTTTCAAAAATTAAAAAAAAAAACAGTTTTTAATTTCTTTTCTTCTTAACGATGCATCCTAGAACAATGGTCTTCTAAAATAATTTTTGTTGACTTTCTTAATTGATTGAAATTTAGATTTTAAACTAAAAAAATGCAATAAATGGTACTTCTCTTTTCATGTTATCTTAATTTAGGGACATTCTGTGGACATTTATTCTTAGATTTGTTGATGGCAAACTTTTTTATTCGACAAGCAGAACTTTTTATAAACAATGACTTTTTGTCGTAAAATCGGTAATAATAAAAAAATTCTCATTTGTTGCCAACTTTTTCAGACATACTGTATATCATTGTGTAAATGGTTTATTGCATGCTCGTGTGATTTCAGCACTTGACTTTGTTTAGCGCTGAAACTTTACCTCCAATAGGTAACTTTTTCATTTATGGCCCAATACATTATTTCAGTTTTTGAAATTGTCAGGTTTTCTAATAGAATAATGTTCTATCCTATCCGCATTTACAGTATCATCTGTAAAATAAATATACTGTTTCAGATATAATAAACCAAAAAAATATACAGATAAAGCTAATCCGGTAAAAATCAAAACACCAAACGTTGACCATAAACAAAAAAATCACACACCACACAATCGAAGAAAAACAAAGCACGCGAATGCATCTTAAAGTTTATGTGTTTGTTTTGAAGCCATTTTCTTTATCCCCTATACACACATTTTCTCCATTTCGTGTGTTTTCTTCCACCATCTCATTCTTCTGCCCACATATTCCATTGACCATTTTTCTTTTCTTCTTTCACCCGATTCGCTATGCTGCGTTTCGATAACCCACAGCTCGTGCCCGCGCTCACACACGGGAAACAATCTAGGTCGCTAGGCAAGCAGGCGAACTGACAGAGACACAGACACAACGAGACCGGGAGAGGAAAATATCCATTGAATTTGGTTAGCATGGATCGAGCAACCGAACGTTTCGTATACCAGTTTGACGTTGATTATATTTAGAAAACGTCTGTTGGAATATCTTGGCAACATTGCAATATTGTGCGACTTTTGTATGTGTCTGTGGTACTTGTTGTTCTTTTAAGAATTGTTCATGTCAATGTGTTACGGTCAAGAATATCGCTGCCGATTGACGGTAATTTTAATTTAAATTCGAATTTCTTTATAGAATTTTTTTACTTGAGATCCGTACAAACGGATGTTGAAAAGTCAAACTATTACCTGACATCTAAGTTCTATTAATATAAAAATAGTTTTAGATTTAAATTTTGTTATTTATTTTTATTAAACGACGTTTTGAAGAAAGATAAACGCTCGTCTTCATCAAGTCAAAAATTATAAATGACATAAATGTAAATAAACAAAAATAACTATTAAAATAATAATTTATACTATTTTTCGGAAAAATTTAAACAATTTTTATTCGCTACTACATAGATAAATTAATTAACAAATAGTAAATAATTTCTTAAGTTTAACTATGTAAATTATTTTCGCTTTGAAGTAATTTAATAATATAATAATACTAATTACCCGTTTTAGCTCTTTCACGTAGTTTTCTTGCGACAATTTTAACTAGTTATTTTTTGTGTGTATGTCAAAAAACAGTTACGTTTTATTTTAAATAAATGCAGCATATTTTTATGAATTTATTAAGAAAGCATATAAAATTTAATATCACTACAATAAACTGTAATTTTTTCAACTTATGTAACTACTATTTACTTTGAAAAACTTAAATTAACAAAGTGCAGCTTTTACGGAAAGTTATAGAGTTGGAAGATTTACAACTAAGAAGAATAATCCGCTTATAATATTGTAGTTTGCAAAATTAAAACGCATTTAACGTATATCTAGTCGAAAGGAACAATTTCTACGTGAATAATTCAAATGCTAATGCTTTTAGAAAATATGAATTATTATTTCTTTAATGAAAGAGAGATATACTTAGAGATATTTAAAAAATAATATACAATTCGGTATTAGATTTTTGTCAAACTATACTACAAATAATATTCGTGTAATTACAAAAAAAATGTAAGTCTTCATACTTCAACTTTTGAGACAAATCATATGATGTAAATTTATATACAGGGGATGGTTTTATTACTCGAGATCCACAACTTAAGAACGTGTTATTGAAATAATTTAGAATCAAAATTGTTTAATAAACATATATCTGAAAATACTTTCTAATCAACTATAGCTATTGAAACTCCTAAAATATAATAGAAAAAAATATTAAACCATGTATCAATCAATCAAATTTAGTCAAGCTACTAAACGCGACATAACCATTAATCGCCATTTGGTCGCGGGACTAAATTAGTACATGCTACTATCCTACATTATTTTCTATTTCTATAATAAAAATAAGTATAACACAAAATTAAAATTGTTTTTAGCAATTTACTTGAAAATAGTTAAATCAATTTAATCCGATTTGTGTTGAATTAACATATTTTTACGTATCTAATAACATAATAATGTTAAAAATATGTTTTTATTACAAACTAAATACCCTGTACCAAATGTAAAATAAAATAAATATTATTCAGCTATTTTATCTTCGTATATCTCCTTTAACTATCATAGTTCAATAATATAATTCTTGGTGCGAGATGTAAAAACATAAATCAAGACGAAACTTTTGCCTTTAGTTCACAGCCAATGAAATGACATAATCATATTTTCTTTGACCATGTTGTCACGTCAGCACGCCGGAATTTTATTCCATCAAATAAAAAGTTAGTATCCGCGAAGTTTTCCAAATCCCCGCCAGCTATCCGAATTTCTGGGGAAAGTCCAAAAAAACTTGATAGAGTCCTCTTATGATTCATGGTAATAAGGCCAGGTTTCTGATTCCACATAGAAATATTATTTCCAAGCCGAAATATTCTTAAAGAATAATAAAGCTCGGGAGATTACTTAAAGAATAACCGAGTTTTGGCCGGTAGCCAAATGTCTCGTATTAAATGTTGAGAAAAGTCTACATTCTGGGATATTTAGTTAGTTTAGTTAAGCTGGTTAATAACATCGAGAACTAGCAATTGTTAGGTTGATAGTTTGAATTGGGCATATGATTGGTTTGCTATCTAAATATTTACAAAATTTAATTTTATTCTTCTATTTCAATTACAACATATCTAAATGATTTAGTCATCACAATAAACTAATATAAATTAGTTACAAATTTAAAAACTGTATTGACTTTGCCGAGATTCAAATTTGGGTTCTTCGTTTATCGCGGACTGAGCTACGAGATCATCTTGCGATTTCAATACAAATTTTCAAATTTTACCGGCTGGCGAGTTCGTGCACGAATTGGTTGTTAACAATCGGTTATTAAATATTAAATTTTTTAATTTTTAGGAAAATATTATATATTCAATTTTAATAAAAAAAATTCAGAATTAATTTTTTGTGCTTTCTTCAACTTGAACATTATGTAACTGTACTCAAAATTTAACATTTTTTATATGTAAATAATTAATTAAAATTATGTAAATATAACAAATAATAATGAAAATATACGGCAAAGTTAGTTATAAATTTAAATAAATTTTTTAGCTTCAAAATACTCTACTTTTCACTTAAAATATCACAAGATTTGGTTTGAAATTTCCATTTATTTAGTTTAGCATGATCTTTGTTTAGATTTTATTTCTGTGAAATATATACTATTTTTATTAACTTTCATTTACGATCGAGATTTTTAGTACTCTAGATAATTTTTAGTTTACATGATTCGAACTTTTATATTGCAAGAACAAATCGCTGTTTTTAAGTTTGTTTATATGATTGTAAAGTTTATGAGTTTGATCATAAAATTTATTACTGTTAAAATAAGTTTTTACTTCAATGTGCTAATGTTTTTATTCTTTAATGAGCATAAAAATTTTATCGACTTAATTTGAAGAAACAATAATAATGTTAGTCACTAAAAATAATAAAATTAAAAAGTATTTTTAATTTTTAAATCGAATCCGCTTAAAAAATTTGAATTTACTTTCGGGGTTTTGTTCGCTATTTTAGTAAATTTTTAAGCAATAATTTAAATAAAACTTGTTATTTAAATTTATTGCTTTTTGTAGACAATAGCAAATTGTTTACTTATTTTAAACAAAAATAAAATGCCTCAGAATTAATTATAAATGAATTGCTAATATTATTATTTAAATTTTATTTTAATTTTTAACATTAATATTGTGATATATTTATAAAAAATGTATTATTTAAATTTACATTTGCGAATTAATTTTATTTTGTACTTTTAAAATTTCAAATCCATTAAAATATATATTATTTTTTTTATAAAACTTGTAACAGCCAATTGTAAAAACATTAAAATATTGACAGCTTTTGAAATCAACAAGTTTGTAGTCAATAAGTAACACATTAGTATTTTAATTGAAATATTTACAAGTTAATTTTGTACATGATATTCAAAAAAATACAGTGTGTACAAAAAATAATGAAACATCAATATCTTGTTCTCTGATAAGTTTATATGAAAAAGTTTTAAACGAAAGCTTTAGTTAGTGACATGATTTTTATAAAATGTTGAGATTCTAAGACAAATTATAAATTTTTAAGAAGGTTGAATTAGAAGTTGAAATATGATTTATTTATTTTTTACTGTTATTATTAGCATGTCTATGTATATAATTTAAATTAAACAGAAATATACGTAGACTTGTATGTTTATATTATATTATTGAATAAATATTTTTTTAAGTTTCTAATTCACAATATATTTTAATTTTAGTTTTTGTATACATTAAGAACAACGGTTTAATTTCAATCTATCATCAATATTTTTATTTCATATCAGCATATGTGTCTACATTCAAACTTTTACACTTTCAGTATTTATAATAAAACTTGAAATTTGAAAAAAAAAAAACTACTCTGTTTATTACAATTACGCTTTGGATTTTCGTTGAAATACAATCATTGCAAAGTATTAATTAATCTAAGAATTTGATTATTGTAAATGTAGTAAAACAGTCGTGTATTTTCTTATATTTACTGTGAGAAACATTAAAACGTCCAATATAGTTTATTTTTATCATCTCGAGAACAATACTTCATTTCAGAAAAAGTTCATCCTGAAGAAATCCCAGTTTACATTCGCAACACTGAAAACAATATCTTTTCTTCAAATTGTCATAGTTTTTTTTCTGAAAATAATAGTCATAAAAGTTGGGAGTTTTAACTTAGAATACAGGAAATAAAGTGGCTGACTTTATAAAGATCCTGGAAGTAATTAATAATTCTTAAAACTTTTTGAACAAACATTGGTCGTGATATTTTTATTTTCAACTACTTTGCATATTTCTGATAATGAAGTTTTTTTTAAACAAACATAGTTTTATAATTTAAATTGTTTGCTGGAAAATAAAATATGAGATTTTAGTTTTAATATTATGGAATTTCTTTATTAATTTTTATAAGAATATATATATATATATATATATATATATATATATATATATATATATATATATATATAAATATTATATGTTATATTAGAAATCTAATATATATTTTTTTTAATTGCAGTTACGATCATACTGTGTATAGTTCAAGTATGTTCCTGCCATTATGTTATATCGGGTAAGTACAAAATGTTAAAAAAAAAACTTCTATATTTTACGTACTACCCTGTTAAAGCAATAGGTCTTATCTGCAAAAATGTAATTTTGACAGATAAAGAAAAAAATAATTTAGGTAAATATATAGTATTTTTGTATTATTTGAATAAGATAATAAATATCAAAACAAAAATTTATCAATATTAGCAGCAAATTGATAATAGAAGCAATAGAAATTTATAAAGAAAAGGATAACATCAATCACTGTGAAGGCATTGAGTAAAATAACATTTAGTTTCCATTAGTTAAAAAATCTATAAATTGTATGATCAAGAAACTTATTTCTATGTTTTGTTATTTACTGTAATGTTATTTGTATAATTTATCCTGATGAATACGGACGTAAGTTTTGTCGAAACGTCAATTTTAAATAAATATTAATACAGAACTTTACATTTTACTTTTGTTAAGTAAATTTCTACTCAATTTATTATAGTTACAACTTCTTAACTTATTAATATGATAGAAAATGTTTCCTTCAAACTCCTATACCTTTTAAACTCAAAATCATAATTTTTGCAGATATGATCTTTTGATTTTGCAGGAGAGTATATAATTGCAATTGTTTAATAATAAATTTAAGTTTAAATATTATTTAAAATTAATTTTAATTTGTTTTTGTCAATTTATTATCTTTTTTTTGTTCAGTTACAGTAGTGATTTTAGAAATAAAATATTTTGGGAAATTTGGTGTATTTATATATTATGGAATTTAAATTTATATATATATTTAATATGGTTGAAAAAAAAAAATATATTTTCTATTTGTATTTAATTAATATTTGGCATTAATTAACAAATTATATTATACATAAAAATAAATTAGAATGTTTAACAGTTTTAATTAATAATATTTTTCGATATTGATATTTTTGATATTTATTTTGGTTAACCATAATGTTGTTGTTAATATATATATATATATATATATATATATATATATATATATATATATATATATATATATATGTAATATATAATATGTATTTATTATAATTAATATGCATAAAAAAACTAAAATTCTACCTCAATTATATTTGATGATTTAATATAATTTAGAATTATTATTCATTTGTAATATAAACCAAACTTTGCTCATTAGCTCATTTAAAAACAAAACACAAACATATACACAAATTCATATATGTATATATATATTAATTTTTTTTGCAATACAAGTACGCAGATAAACAATATTATCCTTTCAAATATAAATTTATCATAATCATGAAATCAAACAGTTTGAAGATTAATATTTTGAAAGAAGATTTATTAGAAAATTTTATATTAGGTTAGGTTAAATAATCTATAATATTCAATATTTATTCTATATAATTTATTTAAAAAAAATATATGCTACTAAAATTTTATTTTGAAAATAGTACTTTTTATTACTGGAAAAACGTTGATTTTGCATGCAGTATAAAATACTGCTCAAGGAGATGGCCTTACTTAATAAATTTTTATACATTTGTTTATAAAATCTTATTTACTTTTACAAAATCTGCATCAACATTTAATAAAGCAAAAATATTGCTATACATTTGTACGTTATTTAATCTATACATTAAAATATTTTTGAAACCATCATATCTTTAAACATTTAACATCATAACTTTCCATTATAAGCAAAGATTTATAGTATTTTTCAGCTAAGACCGTGATTGTGCAATAATATTTCGTTAACATACAGTGCAGAAATATTTCAGTTCGTTTTATATTCAATTCAAGCCAAATATATCAGGAGTGCAGCGTTACGAAACACTGTATACCAATGTTAACGAAGTAGGTTGGCACTTTAGAATTATTTCCTGAACAGAGTTACGAACATACAGTTCCAAAAACTTCTATAGCAAATAAGATTTCTACAATTACGTATGTCGTTCAGAATCACTCATTTAATATTGCGCAATCACAAACTTAGCTGAAGAACACTATAGATTAACTATTTTTTAAATTATTTTATTTGTTTCATTTATTCATCTCTCTGTAAAAAAAAAACTAAATAAACAATTGAGTCATCGCATCTCCTGCCCAAACTTTAATCTCATCATGACAAAATCGCGTGTTTGGTTCTCCGGCAGGTAACGAACAGCCATACGGGGCAGTCATGCAATGGGTCCGGCCGATGCGTGCTATGCGGCAAGTTCGCGAGGCTGTTACGCCACAGCCGCGAAATGAAGTAGTTTGTAAGAAGTTCGAGGAAAGCGATGAAGGCAAACAGGAGTTTAACAGTCCCGGCTGGCCGGCACCCTATCCCAATCACACGGATTGTGTACGGATTTTAGAAGGTAGGTTAGAATTAATTGTACTTTGTTTTTTTAGAAAAGGGTTTTTGCATTAGGATGTGGAATATAAATTAATTTGAGCGGTGAAATAGTGTTTTTGTATTATGCATATACGGTCTACTATTTTTTTAAAATTGTTATATATCTTTATATAGATAAAGCTAATTTAGGATTAACACCAGAATATATTGTAAATAAATTAAGAAGGTTCAAAGATATACATGATCATAATACGAGGAATAAAAATAAGTACGTATTAGAACAAAGAACAAATTGCAATTGTATAATCAACTTCCAGATTATTTAAAGATATTAAATTATAAGGCATTTAAAATAAAACTTAATGAGTATTATGTAGAAATGAATGTTAATAGTACATTGTAAATATTTATATTGTATAGCGAATTTACTGCTAAATAAATTTATTATTATTATTTATATTAGTAGGATACTAAGATACTTTTTCTCCAGATTACTCTACCAATTTTAGTAAAATAACTGTTTACACAAAGTTCAACAACAAAATAAAAATTGCTTTCTACTCTTCGTAATATAATGTACTATTATTATTCTTTCTAATAAAAATATACACACAATCACGCAATTTACCCGAAAGGGTGCGGCACAAACTCTTTTCCATATCCCAAAATTAGTTTTCTTTAAACATTCCTATCCAGACAAGCAACTTTAGCGTCATCTACATTTACGATATCTCGCATACCTGCTTCTCTATTCCTACTGCTTGAAAGTATTTGAATCATACTACTCCATCACTCATCACTATTGAACGATTATTCGCATATATTCTTTTAACCAAACGTTCATTCTACATTTGCTCAAGACAACCAAATCATCTTAACCGACCAACAGTAACTTTTGTAACATTTTTTCAATTTTATATTCATCATACAATAATCTATTTCGTATCCGATTCCTTCAAGTTACACCACATAAGCTACGTTAAATGAGATTTTTAAATCTCATTTCCACAGCAGTCATATTCCTTTTATGCTTGACATACATCAACGTAGAATAATCATTACAGAAAAATATTTTTTTAGAAATTTTTTACTATATTACTTATAAATATTTAATGTTTTCAATTTTATGTGAAAAATACGATTACCATAAATATATTTAACCATCTTTCCATTAAACTACGAAATAAAATAAAAACGCAAATATCCTTCGGAAAATTGATTTTATATAATCGTCTCATAAGACCTAAAAATCGTTGAAATATTACATATAAATCTCGCCGCAGTAAGCTTATCATAAGACCTGACATGGCCGCTATTCTTTCACCCCAAGGGACCTTTACTTTTAAAACTAAATACGAAATGAAGGCACTCGTGCACACGAGTAAAGCATAAATACTTTAAATTCTTCGGCGAATGTATATATTTTATATTCGCCGGCATGATAACAGGCAGCTGCGGTGAAAAAGATCTGTTTTTTTTTTTCGGGGGCCCCTCGTTTCGGATGGTGTATTAATAAATCAAACAAATCGCGAAGCGATTTCGGCGAGGGAGTCGACAAGCATTTGTTTTGAATTTGTATGCTGGTTAGGTGATGAGAGTGAAAGAGGGGGGGAGGAGATATTTAAAACAGTTTTAGTTTTCGAGTTGAAATAGTGAAGATAACCGTGATAAAACAGTTGAAATATTTTTGTTGGTTAGTGTTTTGTTTTTACTTGTTGATAGGTAACTTTTCATATATTATTATCGCTTCGAATAAATGGGACGATGATATAAGTATTATTTTACGAATCCGAATTTACAAAATTTTGTAAACTAATCTATTCGTGACCTCTGTACTTAGAGAGCATTTTTGCGTAATGTTTAAAAATTTTGTACTAATTAGAAAATATAAATTACATAACATAGGAAACAACAATTTTAATACAATTACAATTTATATTATCGTAATTTTTGTAATTTATGTTTTCTTGAAGCATATAAAAATATTTACATTAAATTACTATGAAGACTATGAAGAAAAAGGTCATTATGTTGCCAGTAGCTAGTAACATAATGTAACATTATTATATCAGTAGTTAGTTGCTATATATACCACTGGCGGCAGCACAAAATATGGCTGACACAGACATCAGGCAGCATCTATGTTGGACAGTACCGGCAACCATATTAAAAATCAGTAGGGTTATAATAAATTGACAATTGCATTATTTATTTTCGCTTGAATTTTAATTTGATTATTGAAAATCTGTGAAAATTTGCAAAAAATGCAATATATTCCGCCAGATTTAACAGAAATTGCATATTAAACATTAATTCTCACAAAAACGAAAAAATTTAAATAATATATGTGTAATTACTCTTTTATAACTTTTAATAAGTTTATTTGGTATGTATTTTTAATTACATTTAGTTTAACTTCGTTTGAAACGCTTGAAAAATAGTATATATCACTCAAATTAGAATACTTTTTTTGTTCAGATCTTGAACGTAACACAATGAAGATACTTTATACTTCTCATAACATAACATAGTATTAAATGTTACGGTCCAAAATTATACAATTATGTGTTATTTGTTTCAAAACAGTGAATAATAAAAATAAATTAAAAAACTTTTTTCAAATGTATTTGTTTTAAATTATAATAATCATAATTCATGATCATATTAAAGCTATTGAAAATGTAAAAGTATGTAAAAGTATGTAAAAGTGTAGATTTATGTTCATAACTTTTTATAGTTTCAATACGTTTACTAACTTTTATATACTTAATTAATTTATAAAATTAATTAAACATTAACTTTTTGCTTGCTTCTTCAAACATAAGCTAAATTTTAATCTAGTGTATAAAGTTTTTTTTTTTTTATTAAATAACGCAAACTTTTATCGTACACTTGTTTAACGTACTTTTTTTAGTTTAAAAGAATTCGTTATATGAACATTATTTCTAGTATATTTAAAGTTAATAAAAAAGTTAATAAAGTTTGTAAAACTAGTTAATTATACATTGGCCGTAATTACGTTTCAACATTATAATTTTTTTTAATTTGTAAATTTGAATTTTAAACTGCGATAATGATGTTATAAAGTATGTTCAAAATTAATTAAATTAAATTCAATAAAATGTAATATGTGCCGTATTTTTTGCTTTAAAATGAATTTTTACTTCCGTCTCTTATCAAATATGAATATGAAACAAATTAATTAAATTTTACAACAATATTATTTTACAAACCAAATAACATTTAATTTTTACAGAAATTTTAAAATAATTAATAAAGTTTTTTTATTTTAATATAGTGAGTTCTTCAAGATACTATAGTAATTAATAATTATTTGACTTTCAGGTAACTAAGTAAATAAAAAAAAATTCTGCTTGTTGAATAAATAAGTTTACCATCAGAAAATCTAAGATTAAATGTCCCTATAATAGTAAAATTTTAAATAAATTTTTTTTTAAATATTTAAAGATATATATATATATATATATATATATATATATATATATATAATTTTTTAAAACCAATTAAATCATTGAATGGATTATATATATATTAACGGTTTTTAATAACAAAAAAGACACACTACAAAATTACTGATATTTTAAAATTAATTATCTACAAAATAGAACTAAGTAATATACTAACCAATATGTGCATTTCGTTTTCCGAAACTAAATCTGAAATGTAATGTATTTTTTACTTATAAAAGCAACCAACATCAAAGTAGCAAAATGGAAAAATCTAGAGTAATATCCTTAACGTGAATAGTTTCAATTCAGCAAAAAAAATATTATAAAGTCTGTCGAATATGTAAAGACTAACATACAATACTACTTAAAGTATATTTTATTTTTTTCGTTTTATTTGTACGTAAATGAATATCTGAAATTTTATTTGAACATTAGAACTGTCATGTCTAGGAAAATATTATAGATACAAATATATCAACAGTAAATAAAAATTTTTTGATGTTTGAATATCATAAAGAGATACTCGTATATGAAAAATGGTTATTTATTTTGTACCATTTCATTATAAATTTTAATATTAAATAATAACTACTGATATACTGTAGAATATGAAAAATGTAATATAATATTTGAAAATATAATAATATGTAGAGATTTCTATTTGAAATAGGAAAGTTAATACCACTTCCGATGAGACCGGAAGACAATTCCCAACGAGATTTTGTCTTAACTAATTTGGAACGTATTATAACCGCTTATTGTAAAATTAATTTTACTATCTTTGATGTTTCTATAATTTTGCTGCGGAATGTATCAAATTTAATATTTTTAAATAAAACCGAAGAATATTACAAGTTCTAATTTATCTTTATTGCACTCAAGGTGACTTAATACCAAGACATATAGATAATATTTGTAATATATGTAAATCTGTATTAATAATTATATTTATTATGAAAATTAAATAATTTTCCTTAAACCACAAACAATAATATTAAAAAAGCTAAGCTTCGATCATCAATAACAAAAGTTAAAGCTAAAGTTTTAATTTAAGATTTCATAAATACTCAACGTACCCAGTGGTCAAAGCTCACTGATCTTTTGTTAGTGATGATGAAAGCTATTTGTAACCTTTCGAAATACATTTATAGCTTTTTTAAAACTATTTATTATATTTATAATTTCTGTCACATACAGCAAAATAATTATTTGATGTTTTAGATTTAAATTTAAAAACAAATAGGAAAAAACATGCCAATTTATGAATAAAATTTAATAGTTATGTCACTTTTGACGGAAAATCTAATTAAATATTACCAACTTAAACAGTATTGACAACATAAATGAACAATGGCGTCGTTATACAAAATTTTCTCCTCCCCGGTTAGCTACCCTTTATAAACTGCATAATGGCGCAATTTACCTTGTATTCAGTCACCTTGATTGCAATAATTTTTCTAAAGGTACTCTTCAATCAAACATTAATAACTATTTGATATTCATAGTATACGCAATAACCTGGTTAACCACATAGTAACCTTGGTCCTAGAGTCCACTTACCGTCTTTACCAACTATATGTGCTGTCCAACGATGACATTGCTTTGTGGACAAGCGTGTGGCATCCTTTGCCCGTGGGCGATGTAAATCAAACGTATGAAACTTGCGCATATATATACTATATGGTGATATATTGTGTGTATACGGCCTGTCACAGCTCAAATAGCTTGTTTGTTCGAAATGAAATGAGATGATTGCATATGTACTGGTTATCAGCTGGTGCTCTTTGATAGATAGATAGGTAGGTAATTGTGTAATGGTTTGGTATCAGCTGGGATATTTCGAATTATTAAACTATACATTTAAGATAATTGACGAGAAAATAAAATATTTTTATTGTTGTATAGATATCAAAAAAATACCCAACTGGTATAAATGCTTAATTATAAGACTAAATTATTGCATAAATACTTTATATATCTATTATATATAATATTTTTGTTCTACAAATGATTCATTTTATTCAAACTTGCGTTTTAAACATTTCGGAGTTATTTTTCAATTATAAAATATTCTTACAGTAAATTTAAGAAACAGTTTTATAAACTTTGATCAAATAGCGATTTTATTGCAACTAAGGCCCGTATTTCTACCTCTTTTGTTTATGAAAAAAAGTGCTTTTATTTTTGGTTTCTAATATTTCTATCTTTGATATAATTTTTTATCTAATATTATGAAATTCAAATAAACTAATTAAAATTGCTTAATAAGTAATTTTAAGTAAATGTCGAAAGTAATTTTGACAAAAAACACTTTTTTTTTTAAGTGTAAACGTTTTTATATAAGAATAATACTAATTTTGTATATAAATTACACTTTTCACTTTTGGTGTGAATTTAATTTAATATTCTTTTGCGAAAATCTGCAAGTGAATTTTTTAACATTTTTTAGTGTAATTTTACACCCAATTTATCAAATATTTTACTACAAAAAATTCAAAATATTTTTGTACAGAAAAAATTCATGTTTTAAGATATATTTTAATAACGATCATTTTGAACAAAAGAGCCATCATCTGTTCAAGGATAACGCATATTTATCCTTAAGACATTCAGGTTTGATGCTTTAATTCCAAATTATTTAATCCCTAGATTATACCATCGTCTTAGAACCCAAACGCATGCGCAATTAAGCCGAAAATAATTACATCGATTATTTATAAAAAAACAAAACAAATAAATTTAAGTTTTAATCGAGATAAAAAAAAACAGTATGCACTTTAAAGCATTTGGCCTGGCTCCAGTTTGCTGGAGAAATGCATCCGCGAAATCCCGGCCAATAGATTTTCCTAAAATTCCAAACTTTACTATATATGAGCGTTAAGCTAGCCGTATATCATAGAAGAAAACAAACGCTTTTCCCCGGCGAAATTGATTTTCTGGAAAATCGTAAGCGTGGTGGGATAACAGCCAACTGCGATTATAGCCTTGGTGTATATTGCTACCCCTTGCTGCCAAACAAAAGACGCTCGAATTAGCTTTTGGTCACGTGATGGTGACAGTTGAATAAACAATGTCAGGGAGGAAATTTACTTACTAGTTGATTGTATAGAGCGAGTGAGAGAGACAGTATCATTTTCATGGGTGGATGTAGTAGGATATGTTACATTTTGCATTCAGTATACAATTGCTAGCATTAATGTTGTAAATTTACAGTGTATTCTAGTGTTTCTCCTGTTTGCTTTTAGCAGTGAGCTAATGTTTGAAATGCGAAAATAAAATTAAACTTTGATGTTGTTTATTTAATTGTTATTATATAATATTACTATTAATTTTTTGTAATTACTATGGCAATAATTATAAAGTTTCATATATCATTTATATTTTGTAGCTTATTTGTTTTTAATATTGTTAATTAATTGAGAAAAAGACTTTTATTTTAAAACAAAAAATATTAGGAGTATCATTTAATTAATATGAACGCAATATTTGCATATAATTAAGTAAACATTTGAAACTGTAAATTTTTTTAATATTTTTATATTTACGTATATACTTCTACATTAAACGCATTTTGTTTTTTAGTATAATAAACATGCCTGCAACTTAACCTATATTATGATATGTTTACATTACAACAGAAATATTTACAATATTGCAAAATTTTCACCTAATTTTTCATTGTAAAATACACAAAATTAAAATCAACAATTCAGTTATTTTTACTATATAAATATTTGTTAGTCTATGTTTTGATATTGAACTAACATAAATATATTATTCACTAAAAACTTGAGTTATTAACTTTAAAATTACCAAAATTTTATTGTAACATATACAAATTTTTTTACTGCATTTTTAATGCGAAAATATGATATAAAAATATCGTAACTTTAATATTATTATTTGCGTTTTCAATTTTTATTTTCAAAGTGCATTTTTATGTTTTAAATAATTCATTTAATTATAAATTTAAATAGAATATAATATCTGCTAGATTAAATATTCTCTTTTATACAAAATAAAACTAAATATTGTACTGGTTACCTTTCTAACCAATAAAATATGAAATATTTATATAAATATGAAGTATTCTTAATAAAATGCAAATTCTACCCAAATAGAGAGCTATTTCATATGTGCATGAAATTGAAAGCAAGAGAATATTTTAGTTTTAGATAAAATAAAACCTAATCTACTGTTACATATGTATTAAAATTTGCATTAATCATAAAATTTCTACTTTATGTATATTTATTTCAAGAATTATTCATATTGTTTTATGTACAAAATAAATTTAATTACAATAATTTAAATTTAAAATTTTATTGTTGTATTTTAATTTTAAGACAAAAGTAAAGTTTGTAACTGATAATACTTTAAATGAAATATATAAAATACAACATATTTTCAAAGATCTTTGAAGTAAATTTTTATTTAATTTATGCAAAAATATGTCTCGTTTAATACAAGTATCTTCATATAATTTAGCTTAAATATAACATAAAATTTACTGTTAATTAATTGTTTTAGTTTTTCTAAACAAAATATAAATGTTTTACATTTGAAAACATATATTTATTTAAAAATGCAGCAACTTATTTTACGCTAAACACACTAAAACAAATGTCTTACTTTAAAAACCAACTTGTTTTTCTAGTCTGCAATGCAAAAAACAACGCAACATAAACTGTACGCCACAATGCAGCTTCGCCAAATGTTTTGCTAGACGTCTCTGTGGACAGCAAGATTTATTTCAGCGCATGAATAGAACCGTGCTGGATTTTTTCCTGCTTATTGTTAACATCATATGCAAAAACCCTCCAACAAATATTTAACATGTTATGTTCTTTGAACTTTTTTTCTAGTCCATTATAAAAATTATACTTTAAAATATTAACCATTTAAAGTACATTGCAAAGAATTTTATAATTTTTGTACATAATATTTAAAAAATGCGAAAACTTGTAAATAAAATTTGCACTTCTTTCTGATTTAAAATATTACTCTATTTGATCAAAACTTTTAAACAATGTGATCGTATTTCATTCTGTTTATAGAGCTATGTTGACACGAACCGTGAATGTTATATAGGCGTAAAAGTGCTGTTTACACGGCATTTTTTAATCGTGAACATAGAGGAGATATTATCAAGTGTTGTGGTTA
The DNA here is from genome assembly GCA_963966155.1 of Clivina fossor. Classification (NCBI taxonomy): domain Eukaryota; kingdom Metazoa; phylum Arthropoda; class Insecta; order Coleoptera; family Carabidae; genus Clivina; species Clivina fossor. The sequence goes on along the minus strand of OZ014562.1, from coordinate 13,741,262 downwards.
TGGCCGAATAAAATAATTATTACTCAAAATTACTTCAACTTTATATATTTTTAAAAATCTAATTGTACCTATTTCGCTAATTTTAAATTTGAAACACTCGATTTTAAAACAATCATACATACTCACAAAATATGTACTACATAACCTGATTAATGAACAGAGCGCATTTCACGATTGTGAAAAAGTCGTGTGCGCTAACGTCATATATTAAGTGCATGGCTCATGTGTAGCTTGAATAAACCTTTTTTAAGGCTTACAAAATTTGATTAAATATACGCTAGGAATTTTCTCCCTGGACTGTACATTATTGTGTTGTTACACTAAAATTGTATTCTAGAAAAAGTTTGCGTAAAAGTTTTTGCTGATAGACTAACGTGTTAATTTTATTTTCTGTTGAACGTAAAACATTGTTGCTGTTAGTGTTTTTGTTTTTGTTTTAAAAGTTAGTAATTTAGGACATGAGATGTTAAGCAAACTTCTAGTTGAACTACTCTAATGACTTACGAATTAACAAAAACTGAGTTAATTTGTATCATATGTTTGAAAGATTATAACGAAAATCTAAATTGATATTTTAAACTTTTTTATTGTTATTTTATAACTATTAATTCTTCTAAAACAGAGTCATTGAGAAAGGGCGCAAAATGTATTTTATTTAGAAAACACACAAAAATAGAAAAAGACATAATGCAATAGGAAAATAAATGGTTTGTACTATAATATTATTAACATAGTAAAAAATCTTTTAGAACTCATTATATTAAAATAAAACGGCTTTAGATTATAGTTCTATATTAATAAATATTAATACAGAACTATAACTTTAAGGCGTTTAATTTTTTTTATAATATTATTTCCTGTTGTTAAAAAAACTGTAACTTATTTTATTTATTTTTTTAGTTTATTATTTTACTCTAACGTTATGTAAATATAGACATCAAAAAAGTACACAAAAAAGTCATGTTTCTCCGAAATAAAACAGATAACGTAATATAAAATTATAAAATTTTACTGCCAACTAAAAATCTGAAACTGAGTATAATTTACAATAAAATAAAACATCAATTTTCAATATATTTATTATTTGAAATTTTGCGATATAAAATTCTTTATATATGTTAGAGTAATAAAAAATATAAATACAATTTTAGTTAAGTTTTTAAAGTTAAAAATTCTAGTTTAAAATGTTCTTTTAAATATAGCAAATATATGTGTGAGGTACTGGCTTTGTAGATCAGATTTCAAGCATTTCCTAGAATGCTAATAAGCGTGCAAAATGACATTGGCTTTATGCACCCCAATGACACTACCACTGTAGAACCATATTCGTTTGACTTGTATACATAAGTAATATTCACATCTGGCGGATGTGAAAGATATCTTAGCTTGGGACCACTCTCTACTTGACTTTTGTTCTAGTTTAACGCTTTACATAAAGTGCTCCAGTCAGTGCATACATAGTGCAGTTTTTGTAATATATTTTCCAAAACAGCGATTGGATTATTAATCTTATATACGCTACGTATTGGTGAGTGAGTTAGCATGTCAATTATATTAATAAATGCATGTATGTGTGTTGTATGAGGTGAATTCGCAGCTACCGCCAATTCACTGCCTTCTATGTTCGCAATTCCTGGATGAACCGTTTTGCGAGCCAACTAAAGAACCCAATAAGTGTACACGTTTTATTGTTGTGGGTTAATTGTAGTTAGCATTCTTGGATGAACCGTTTGCTAAACTATTAGTGCCAGTGTTTTAAAGTTTACATTCTTGGATGATCCGTTTGTAAACTACTGGCACTATTTTTAATTAAAGCTACTCCCTGGATGAACCGTTGTAGCCACCGGTACTAGTGTTTGAGCTGTGGTAGCGGCCAATAAATCTAGTCCAACGACCCGCCAATACTGACCTATCCTAACCAGTCTCATTAGAGACAGTTATACTAAATTAATCCATCAAATTGTGCCTAAATAAAATAACACCTGTATTGCCTTACGTCGAGTGAGGATTAGATGATTGAGCATGATATACTAACTCACTTTCACTAAGCAAGTAGCTTATCATATATATTTATTACAGGACAAATAAAGATAATTCTTTTATTATCGCTTTTTTGCCTTGCGTGCCTCTCTGCCCGCACCACGAAGGGTCGCTCCATCGCTACCCTTACCGGACATCTGTTTGACCTGCTACTCGAACGTGCCCCCTGCACCCCCGGGACTACAAAGCCTGCCACACTTTATATATATAACTGCTATAGTTTTTATTTTAGTTATTTAGTAGTTTATTATTTTAGATTAATAATATTTTCTTAAAATTAAGTATTAGTTTATAGATATATATTCTAGTTATTATTTCAGACTACTATTTACATAATTTTTATTATTATTAATTAATTAATTATTAGTATTATAATTTGATTAATCGTTAATTATACATTCACTCTCTTTTTTTATCGTCATAATAAATCTCAGAAGTGGGATTGAAACTCACAAACTCAGAACTCTATTAGCTCTAAACTATAGTTATAAATTAGAACATTAAAAACTAGAATTTAATTAGATTAAAATCGGAGTAAAAAAAAAAAATGGCTACTCGTGGTCGTAATGGTTCCCGTACACGGAATGCTATAGCATCTTCGTCGCATTCGGAAGATGTACAATCGCGTCACGATAGTAATAGTTCCAATGCAGATAATTTCGAACAGGCTACGCAACTCATTTTAAAATTAACGGAAAATGTCCAAAATATGCAAGCGCACATGGGTAAACAATCGTCATCAAACCATAATCCGGATGCTGTACCAATTTTTGATCCTGAAGATAACACTATGGGTGTAGAAAAGTGGATACAGAAAGTTGAAAGTTTGCGCATGTCGTATAATTGGAGCGAACAGACTACTATTTACAACGCCACGTCTAAGTTGCACGGTTACGCGAAGACTTGGTATTGTGGGTTAACACACTACAATTATTCATGGTTAGAATGGCAGAGTATGCTTTTATTAGCATTTCCGGAAGAGAAGGATTATTACGATTTGTTTGATCAGATGTGGTCAAGAAAGAAAAGATTTGACGAACCGATCCTCAAATACTATTACGAAAAAATGGCCTTGTTAAACGCATGCGAGATAACGGGAACAAAAGCAGTCGCTTTAATACTAGGAGGCATTTCAGACAATAATATAGTTACGTCGGCAAGGGCAGCCAGGTACCAAACCCCAGAAACTTTGCTAACCTTTTTGAAAACGGTCAAGGATAATTCACAGAACCAAATAAAATTCAAACCATCATTTAAACACCATCGCACACAACCGTACAACCGTACAACCATGCAACCGTATAAACAACCGTACAAACAACCGAGACCAGCTTTTGACACTTCAAAACTAACCTGTTTTCTGTGTCACGCTACGGGACATGTTGCATCGAAGTGTTCTCAACGAAAACAACGTTGTAACAATTGTCGCTACTATCATGAGCCGGGCCGCTGTTCGTTAAGAAAACCGGAAACTGTTTTAGCCGCTACTGCAAAGGTAAGGCCCGATGAAAAATATTTTTGCGATGCCACATTGAATAACTGCATGATACGCGCATTTATTGACTTTGGCTCAACGTGCGTAGCTATAAAAGAATCCGAAGCTGTAAAAATTAATTTAAATTATGATAGTTCGCGCCGCAGAGTAATAAATGGTTATGGCTTAGGTACTGTTGAAACTTTAGGAGAAATTGTTCATCAGAAATTATCAATTAACAATGTTAGCGCTTATGTAAATATTCAGGTAGTGCCAGATTTCGTGCAAGATATAAGTATTATTATAGGTCAACCCTTTACTGAACAAGAACACATATTAATTGTTAAAGATTCTGAAAAATTACAAATTTTAGATAAATCACATTTACAGTTAACACAGTTGCCAGCTGTGCAAAACAATAAAATTAAATTTTGGGCTAAAGATGCAACTGTATTACCACCGGGTTATGTAGGCAATGTTTTATGCCGTGTAGAGAGTGAGGGTGAAATTTTTATAGATTTAAGCGTACGACCAAAACCTGGGCAAGAACATTTAATTCCGCGTACAGTAACTAGCGTAGATACTGATAATAATTGTTATTTACTTGTAGCTAATTTATCAGATAGAGATTTGACTATTAAATCAAATAAAGTTTTAGCGCGAGGTTTGCCGTGCAAACCTGAATCTGTTTTATCAAACAATTTAGAAAATTTTGTTAATAATGATCTGTTACAAAATTTAAACATAGGTGAAGAGTTAACTTCATATCAGAAAAATAAATTAATAGAATTATTAAATAAATATAAAAACGTATTTTCATGTAGTGTTCAAAATTTAGGTTGTACAAATGCCGCGGAAGTTGAAATTAAATTAACTGAAAATACGCCAATTACTTATCGACCATATAGATTATCATATCATGAGAGAGAACAAGTGCAAGACATTGTAAAAGAGTTATTAGATTCAAATATAATTCGCGAGTCAAATTCACCATTCGCTTTTCCGATATTACTTGTTAAAAAGAAAAACGGCGAAACACGTATGTGTGTAGACTATAGAAAATTAAATCGTGTTACTGTGAAAGATCGCTTTCCACTTCCACGTATTGATGACCAGTTAAATCAATTACAAGGTACAAAATATTTTACTAGCTTAGATATGACATCAGGATATTATCAAATCCCAGTTGCTGAAAATTCTAAACACTTAACGTCATTTATTACCCCTGATGGACAATACGAATTTAATCGTTTGCCGTTTGGTTTGACAAACGCGCCCGGAGTATTTCAACGTATGATAAATAAAATTTTAGGTCCATTACGGAATACGATTGCTATGGCATATTTAGACGACATATTAAGTCCAGCCTCTAATTTTGAAGAAGGGTTAGAACGTCTCAAAACATTATTAGAAATTTTTCAAACACATAATTTAACTTTAAATCCCCGAAAATGTTATTTTTTTAAAACAAAAATAGATTATTTAGGCTTTGAAATAAATAGTGATGGTGTAAAACCCGGTTCCGAAAAGATCAAATCTGTAAAAAACTTTCCACGTCCCGAAAGCGTACATAATATTAGACAATTTCTCGGTTTAACAAGTTATTTTCGTCATTTTATTCAAAATTACGCAATTATCGCACGTCCATTAACAATATTAACACGTAAAGAACAATCTTGGATTTGGGAATCGGAACAGGAAAATGCATTTAATAATTTAAAAATCAAATTAACAGAACGCCCATTATTATCGCTGTATAACCACAAAGCCGAAACGGAAGTTCACACGGATGCAAGCCAGTTAGGCCTGGCTGGCATTTTATTGCAACGGCAATCGCAAAAAGGTAAACTACAGCCCGTGGCATACTATAGCCGACAAACGACACCACAGGAGGCCAAGTACCATTCTTATGAATTGGAAACGTTAGCTGTTGTTGAAACTCTGAAGAAATTTAGAGTATATTTATTAGGGTTAGAATTTAAAGTTGTAACGGATTGCAATGCATTAAAGACAGCTTGCACAAAACGAGATTTAATACCGCGAATCGGTCGATGGTGGCTCCAGTTACAGGAATTCACTTTTACCATTGAATATCGAGCTGGAGTTAAAATGGCGCACGTGGACGCACTAAGTAGGAATCCAAACAGCACGGAACCGCCCACTGAAGAATTTACAATTTTTAGGATCGAACAAGCCGATTGGGTTCTAGCGGGTCAATTAACTGATGAGAAAATTAAATTAGTTCGCGAAATATTGTCCAAACCACCCACAACAGAATACGAGAGAAAAATTTACAAAGATTATTGTTTACGCGAGGGTCGAGTCTATAGAATAACTGCATCTGGATTACAATGGGTCGTACCGAAAGGACAGCGCCAGCAGGTAGTAAGGGCGTCGCACAATGATTTCGGTCATTTCGGTCTAGACAGAACCCTAAACAAGCTTTGTGAATCGTATTGGTTTCCGCAAATGCGGAAATACGTTGAAAAATATATCGCTTCTTGTATTCAGTGCTTGTACCATAAACAACCGCGGGGCAAACAGCCTGGTTTCTTACATCCAATAGAAAAAATAGCTATACCTTTTCACACTTTGCATATAGATCACATGGGACCGTTTAGTAAAAGTAATAGCGGAAAAACACAATTATTTTTAATTATTGATGCATTTACTAAATACATGCATATAAAACCGGTACGAAACACTAAAACTAAATATGTTATAGAAACTCTCGAAAATTTATTTAAAACTTTTGGAAGTCCAACTAGAATCATATCAGATCGTGGCACATCATTTACATCTAAAGTATTTAAATTATTTTGTGAAAAATTAGGCATTAAACACATATTAACCGCTGTAGCAACACCGCGCGCCAACGGGCAAATAGAACGTGCAAATTGGACGACATTAACGGCACTAGCAACCACTTCGGACAATGATCTCACTTGGGATAAACAAATAGATAGTATACAGTTTGCAATAAATAATAGCGTAAATTCCGCGACAGGTAAAACTCCGAGTGAATTGCTTTTTGGATATAGGCCTCGTGCAATATCTGATGCGCAATTGACGACGGAGATTCAACCGGATAGGCCGACGATTTCAGATATAAATGCAGAAAGAGAAGCAGTAGCAGTAAAAATACGCGATAATCAGTTAAAACAAAAAGAAAAATTTGACAAAAAAAGAATAGTACCAAAACAATACAAAGAAGGCGAGTTAGTAATGTTAAAAAAGCAGAAAATTAGTGAGGGTACGAGTACAAAATTACAACCTAATTACGCCGGACCGTTTACAATTACCAAAATTTTACCAAACGACCGTTATGTAGTGCGAGATTTAACCGGATCTCGACGTAGTAAAAGGGCAAAATATTCGAACGTAGTAGCCGTAGATAGGATAAAACCCTGGGCACCGGCGGGAGGTATGTCTAGTTCTTCGGACGATGAACCGGCGCCAGACGATGACGCATTAGGGGTTGTTAACCTCGAGGACGAGGTTTAGGTCAGGATAGGCGAACTGTTAGAGTAATAAAAAATATAAATACAATTTTAGTTAAGTTTTTAAAGTTAAAAATTCTAGTTTAAAATGTTCTTTTAAATATAGCAAATATATGTGTGAGGTACTGGCTTTGTAGATCAGATTTCAAGCATTTCCTAGAATGCTAATAAGCGTGCAAAATGACATTGGCTTTATGCACCCCAATGACACTACCACTGTAGAACCATATTCGTTTGACTTGTATACATAAGTAATATTCACATCTGGCGGATGTGAAAGATATCTTAGCTTGGGACCACTCTCTACTTGACTTTTGTTCTAGTTTAACGCTTTACATAAAGTGCTCCAGTCAGTGCATACATAGTGCAGTTTTTGTAATATATTTTCCAAAACAGCGATTGGATTATTAATCTTATATACGCTACGTATTGGTGAGTGAGTTAGCATGTCAATTATATTAATAAATGCATGTATGTGTGTTGTATGAGGTGAATTCGCAGCTACCGCCAATTCACTGCCTTCTATGTTCGCAATTCCTGGATGAACCGTTTTGCGAGCCAACTAAAGAACCCAATAAGTGTACACGTTTTATTGTTGTGGGTTAATTGTAGTTAGCATTCTTGGATGAACCGTTTGCTAAACTATTAGTGCCAGTGTTTTAAAGTTTACATTCTTGGATGATCCGTTTGTAAACTACTGGCACTATTTTTAATTAAAGCTACTCCCTGGATGAACCGTTGTAGCCACCGGTACTAGTGTTTGAGCTGTGGTAGCGGCCAATAAATCTAGTCCAACGACCCGCCAATACTGACCTATCCTAACCAGTCTCATTAGAGACAGTTATACTAAATTAATCCATCAAATTGTGCCTAAATAAAATAACACCTGTATTGCCTTACGTCGAGTGAGGATTAGATGATTGAGCATGATATACTAACTCACTTTCACTAAGCAAGTAGCTTATCATATATATTTATTACAGGACAAATAAAGATAATTCTTTTATTATCGCTTTTTTGCCTTGCGTGCCTCTCTGCCCGCACCACGAAGGGTCGCTCCATCGCTACCCTTACCGGACATCTGTTTGACCTGCTACTCGAACGTGCCCCCTGCACCCCCGGGACTACAAAGCCTGCCACACTTTATATATATAACTGCTATAGTTTTTATTTTAGTTATTTAGTAGTTTATTATTTTAGATTAATAATATTTTCTTAAAATTAAGTATTAGTTTATAGATATATATTCTAGTTATTATTTCAGACTACTATTTACATAATTTTTATTATTATTAATTAATTAATTATTAGTATTATAATTTGATTAATCGTTAATTACACATTCTCTCTTTTATCGTCTTAATATATAGAAAAATAATATTTGTTGGAAATATCAATTCAAAAACTGTTAAACAATATGTCTTTGATCTAACATTTTCGACCTTAAAGACAAAAACTCATATTTCAAATTGAGCTCACAATTTACACACACACACACACACACACACAGAACAGACGTAACAAAACGCAAAGTTAAACATTGTTTGAAAATAAAACCAAGTCTGTGCTTTGGACGCACCAACACATTTTACTGGACGAACGTTTGAATTCGTCCAACAGTTCGTTTATAATTGTCAGAAAGTTTGTTCTGTGAATATGTATACATATTTGTGTGTGTGAGAAAGAAAGAGAGATAAACATAGAACACATATGTTTTCTCTTCAAACAAATATAGATGCATAAACATGCTTCAAAGTGATCCGTTGCCTTGGTCCAGATGGTAAGCAGTGTTGCCATCGAAATGACAACAGAAGTTTGCAGATACAGTTGTGTGTAAAGTTGCACTTTGTAAATTGCTGTTAGAAATTTAGATTTGGAAATGAACACCTAGACAAAATTAACTGTGTATTGTGGTCGAGGTTACATGAGCAAAATTCTAATTTGCATTATTAGCTGAAATGGGAATGGTCTGAAAGTTGTTCTTTTGTGTTACCTTATTTTTAATGGCGTTAAGTAACAAAAATTTACTTTGTAACTTTTGCTTAACAAAATGCATTGCATTTGTAATGCTATTTTTCCCTTTTGCATCTCTTTTTATTAAGTACGTTGTTAGTTGGTTGATAGTTTTATATAATTAGACGAATGTACTGTACTGTGTGAACAGGAACAATTTTTGAATACTAAAATTAAAAAAGAAAATTTAATACGTAGAATTTTAGTTTTGTAGATAAATTACAAACAATTTCAAAGTATTAATTAGTTTTGAAAATGTTAATGAAAAATTTAAAACTAATTAAAAAATAATACTATGAAGGAAACAAAAATAAAATTATACAGTTTAATTAATAGATTATCTAGTTAGTCTGCTATAAAATGAAACATCCTTAAAATGGTTTTTTAATTTTCTAAATTAATAGCCAATTTAATTGATTTTATAATTGAAATATGTTTGATTGAAATTTTAATTAAAAAATTAATAATGTCAGTTTCAATTAATGGTTGAGTTGATTTCATTAACATGTAAATTTTATTATATTTTATGCAAAACTTATGAAAATTATATATGATAAAATAAGTATTTTATAAAATGTACATTAAATCTTTTTTTTGTACAATTTTTTTTTATTTTTCATAACTGAATGCGTAATGAACGTTTAGTTAAAAAAATGTATATAAATGATTTTGAGTCTATACGTTTACGTGGACGTCCGATGAGTTGTTGGAGTGGTATGCATGAGCGAAAGTTTCCAAGTAGTAGGAACAGAAGAACATGTATGAGAGGAGTTATGGATAAAGCTAAAGTTGCTTGTCTGAATAGGGATGTTTAAAGGAGGCTGGTTTTGCGATAGTGTAAAGAGTTTGTGCCACACCATTTTTGTACATTGTGTATGTAATGTATAACTGATGAATGTATTTTGGCAGAATTATTATTAGTTTCTAGTACATGTGGATATTTGAAATAATAAAAACTTTTAACATACGAGTAGTATAATGAAAATGTATCTATATTTTCATCATATTATTAGGTCCGGGAAGTTAGCGAAGCCACTTTCACCAAACAAAAAATAAAATATTGATTAATTTGTCGTAAATTAGTCGTAAATTTGTCGTGAAATCAAAAAATTTGTCGCGCCCTATTTTAAAAAATTATTGATGGCTTCGCTAACTTCCCGAAAAAGTTAGCGAAGCCATCCTTCAAAATTAAAAAAATATTAATAAAATGAACCGCGGATGTAGCTTATAATTTGTCGTAAATAAGTCGTAAACGAATAAGAGTAATTTTGTAACGAAATTATTATTACAGAAATAATAAACTTAACGAATGTGTATGCGTACAATGCATATATGGATAGAGCATGTACAACAAAATAAAATCGAACAACAATTTTAGTAACGATTAATTTACGAAAATTTAATATCTAATAATTAACGTGAAAAAATTATTTTTTATTTTCTAAATTAGGTGGCCAGCCAATTTACAACGAGAAATTGGCACGGCCACGCTTCGAATAGTTAGTCGAAGATCACAGTGCTTATAACGCTTATTTAAAGAACAAAATGTAACTTTTTGGTATATATTTTTTGAAAACAACAGCTTATAGAAAATTAATAATATAGTTATTAACATAAAAAAATAATAAACAAATTAGTGAGTATGATTTTTTTCAACGTGAAAGCAAATTTTTTTTATAGTTGCAAACTTTTCAACATTTATTCGTATTATAGCTTTACTTTATGTTAAATGCGTTTGCATATTTAAATAAATAATATACAAAACAATAATTTAACAACAATAAAATAGATACATTAAAAATATGTACTTATGTACCATGAGTAGTCTGGCCGTTTCTCGGGATACGAGTAATGTCAAATACAAATAAGTTTCTATTTTAGTTAACATAAATATAAAATCATAAAATTAGTCTATAAGTATATTACATAATAAATACGATTATATACGTAATTACGTACGTATAGCGGAGGTTGCGGCTATATGTTAAGAATTCACATGGTTTGCCGGGCGCTAATTCATGAATTAAGTTCACAGGTTTATAACTAGAAAAATGGTACAAAATAAAAAAAAAAAACTTAAATAAAAAAACTTTTTTAGACATTATTCTAAAATTCTGTCGCATATTATACCTACCTATTTCTTAAAGCCGAAAAGTTTGCAACTATAAGAATTGCTTTCACATTGAAAAAAATCATACTCACTAATTTGTTTATTATTTTTTTATGTTAATAACTATATTATTAATTTTCTATAAGCTGTTGTTACATTTTGTTCTTTAAATAAGCGTTATAAGCACTGTGATCTTCGACTAACTATTCGATGAGTGGCCGTGCCAATTTCTCGTTGTAAATTGGCTGGCCACCTAATTTAGAAAATAAAAAATAATTTTTTCACGTTAATTATTAGATATTAAATTTTCGTAAATTAATCGTTACTAAAATTGTTGTTCGATTTTATTTTGTTGTACATGCTCTATCCATATATGCATTGTACGCATACACATTCGTTAAGTTTATTATTTCTGTAATAATAATTTCGTTACAAAATTACTCTTATTCGTTTACGACTTATTTACGACAAATTATAAGCTACATCCGCGGTTCATTTTATTAATATTTTTTTAATTTTGAAGGATGGCTTCGCTAACTTTTTCGGGAAGTTAGCGAAGCCATCAATAATTTTTTAAAATAGGGCGCGACAAATTTTTTGATTTCACGACAAATTTACGACTAATTTACGACAAATTAATCAATATTTTATTTTTTGTTTGGTGAAAGTGGCTTCGCTAACTTCCCGGACCTCATATTATTATTATTCTTATACTATTCTTGAGAGTCATTGAGCACTAATAGGTGTTTCTATAGCATATGATTTAGATTAACTAGGTTGCTAGCCTTACTATCTTTTTATTCTTAATAAATTATTTTTTTTCTTATATTCTTCATGTGTCTGACTTTTCCAGTTTGTTGTTGGTTTTTCACATTCTATTTTCCTTTTAAATGTGTAGTCGAGAGCTTGCTTTGCAATTTCATTTTCTTTTCTTAGGGTATGACCTATCCAGTTCCAACTGCGTTTTTCTTTTTTTCTACTGTAGTTTCAATTGGCTCTTGATCATATTTCTTCTATAATTCTTCATTACTTATTTTTTCTGGCCAGTATATTACAATATTCAAATATATTTATTGTTTCCGGTGTCTAAAATAATTGAAATATTTTCTTAGAACTATTTACAGATAGAACATATTTATTTAAATAGCATCCGTTATTGTCAGAAATATATGTAATGTTTTCTTCTTAACAAAAACAAATAATAAACAATTTATTTTTATAAATTATTCCAAGAAATATTTTGTATTCGGTAAGGATACGGATTTCGCTTGTATCAGTTATTGCCAAGGAATGTGGACACTGCTTTATATATATATATATATATATATATATATATATATATATATATACTTATATAATATTTACTAAAATATATAGAAGTAACTTAATTTTTTTTTTAATTTTTATAAATTTTGCGAATGACTCGGAAGCAGGAAAGCAGCTAGATGAATTGAAAATCAATTTAGATATTCCAATTTGTTTGAAAAACTTAGTTCACGAAAACTTATATACTTCTTTTATATCATTAATAAGTTTGTTTTTTTTAATTATAAATATACAAAGAAAATAAATTATTTTCAGAACTCAATATATTAAAATAAAAAGCTTTATTAAAATTCAACGTTTTAATAAATGTGTAGTGTACATCAACCTAAAGCTTGTTCATTTTATTAAAAATTTATTATAATTTCTTCTGCAATTTCTACGTAATATCAGGTAATACGTACTTAAAACTGAATTACATCTATTTATTCTAAGTGATGTTCCGTAGTAACTAGAGTTGTTTAAAATTAATGAAAATCGTTGGAAACTAGAACGCACTTTCCAAGTAAACATAGAAATTTGGCAAAGAACACAACACATAAGTACGTATCATTAGTATTGTTTGTAAATAACATAGCTCTTGAATAAGCTTTTCTTACGAACAACCTATTAACGTTGAAATTGGAATGAAAAACTCGTAGTAGTTTAGGCGATTTACTTTGATTCACAACTGTTCTGTGAAATCAACGCAACAAAATAGTTTCGCGTTTTAAAATATCTTAGTTGGCACTGAATATATCCGGTTCGGTGTATATTTTTAGATACAACAAAATAAAAAGGAATCTTTTGAAATATGCATGCAAGGTTTTTATAGGTTAGAATTAAAAAGAACGAATGATGTAGTTTGTCTCGTGGTATTTTCAGTAAAAGGTAGATAGATTTTATTGCTTTTAAAATATTTATGAAAATGTTAATAGAAGTGTTTAAGTTATATTGGATAATTTAAAATGAATGAAAACGTTTATATGATGTAACTTGTAAATATGTTTTATTACAGTTTTAAAGCTTAAAACAGAACCGTGCCGACGAATTTTAATAAGAATAAGAATGGTAGTTTTTATTAAATATATTTATATTTTTCATATTTTAAAAACATTTTTTAAACGTAACTAATATTTGGATAAAATATTAAGAATGTTGGAGAAAAAACTACAAAATTTGTCTATTGAGTGAAAAAAAAGACACTTTTTGTATGAGTTTTATGAAGTATATTTTTTATGATTGTAAATAAAAGAATTTATTTATACAAATATCAAATTTAAACATTTCTTCTGCTAAACTTGCGAAAATAAAATTATTCCGAAACAAATTCAAATTACAAATATTATAATTTCTAGGAAACTCTTTAGCTTTAAATATTTAATTTACTATAAAATAGATAAAATAATTAATTTTTTTCATATTTTTTTTCTACTCGTTTCTAGTATTTTACTAGAGAAAATTAAAATTAATATAACAACATTGTATTTTATTTCTTTGCTTAGTTTGAACATTTGCAACTGCAGAACATTTTAAATAAAATAATAAGAAGAAAAAGTCATTGTACTCATTGCAGTTTGCAAAAAAAAAAGTTGATGCTGATTAAATTTTTTACTGCTTTATTAACATACGTACGTCTTTCTAACTACGTAACTTATATAGTTTTGCGGTAAAGATAGAATTTTCTACTAAAGAATAAAGTTTTATATAATTTATAAAAGTTTAACTTTTATCTAGTTTTTCAATTAAATAGTTCTCATAGAAATGCTTCTTTAAACTCGTATGGCATGTAAAACTTACAGTAGATCAATGTTTAACTTTTATTATTTTATATACATGATGCTAGATGCTATTAATTTATATGAAAGATTTATAATATCTTTATTTTTATGTTGATATTATATTTAATACAGTAATAGAATTATATAGCTTGACTTTTTATATTTTTATTTGTTGAAAATTTACAGATTTATAAAAACTTGGAGTCTTTTTTTATTATGCATCTCATACTGAAAGTGTAAGTAAAGTATCTTGCAAATGCGTAATCTTATAGAAAAATTATTTAAATAATTTCTTGATTACAAGAATATGTTGGTAGAAAGAAATATTTAATATAAATAATATAATTATTATGTCCAATATGTTTATAATTACTTTTTCAAATAAAAAAATAATTAAATTTATTTAAGAGGATATTTTTGTGAATTAGGCTTAACGTATTTATGCTTTTACACAAATTAAATTGGAATAAATTTATAATTTAAAATGCTTTAAAATGTAATTTAAAAAATTGCGATTGTTAAATATTTTACGATTTTTACAATAAACCAAAAATATGTCAGTGATATTTTTTTACAGACTCATCAACCGAAAATATAATTAACTATATTTGATTTGAAAAATAATATGAATATATGTTTTTGCAAAAATTTTCGACGCGAACAAAATTCATTTCACCATACGTCAACAAAAGTCAGCCAACAAGTTTTGAAAAAATATACATATCAATTACAAATAGATTATTTTGTGATGTATTGGTTTTTAAATTTCATCGAAATGTCGGGATTTTTATTAAACATTTCATCGCAAAAAAATTCGCATAGTCCCAATTATGACGACATTATCCTATGCTTATTGCCAGATTACAATTTGACGCA
This sequence comes from Clivina fossor, assembly GCA_963966155.1. Lineage (NCBI taxonomy): Eukaryota > Metazoa > Arthropoda > Insecta > Coleoptera > Carabidae > Clivina > Clivina fossor. The sequence goes on along the minus strand of OZ014562.1, from coordinate 13,726,166 downwards.
GTATCCGACATACAAAACTGGTTTATTAGGGCTCTATGATTTATGTAAATTGGCATTAAATTCATATACATATAAATGCAAATATTGTTAGGGAATATGTATTGTGCTCATTAGATAATTTATGGATCTCTAGTTCAACAAGCGCTTCAAAAACTATTATTATTTATTGTATAAATTATTTTCAATTAATTTTCATAAATAGTTGAAAGATTGTAATATAATAGTTTGTCTGTATGTAAAATATGTTTTTTTTTATATGTACAGTAAAAGCTGTGGATTTCAACAAAAATTCTCAAAATTTAAAAACGAATACAATATACAATATTTATTTATACAAGAAAATATCAGTCACATAGTACATTTAGTTTTACGTATATTAATCTATGAAATAAATTTAAATGACTTTAATATTGCCCAGTATTTTCAAATGTTGGAATAAATTTATCCTTGAAATAATTTTAAAATTAACCAATGAAATATTGTCATTTATTCTTGGAACATATTTTTAACCAATCACAAATGTTTTTTTTACTTATCTTAAGAATAAATGAAATTGGAAATACACCATAATTATAAAACTTTGTAACTTCATTTTTAACCTAATTGGTATGATATTACCATCTGTTTGATATAAATTAAGCATATTCAGTGGCGGCGCTAGCAGACACTGGTTCCTGACAAACCCCTCCAGATATTTTTTGAGAAAAAAAATAAGTTATAAATTAAATTTTAAGTGTACAAGTTTTTTTTTAATTCTTGTTTTAAGTTTTTTATTATTTATTTGTTTAAATTTTAACATATATTCATAAGTTTTTTTTTTTTAATTTCTTGTAGCCAGTAATATATAATAACTTGTATAATGGCATTATACCATTGTATAAATGGCATTATACCATTATGACATGGAGTGAAATATTATTTTCTTCTTAAAGCAAAAATTGAAAATTATTTAAAATTCAGTGACATCTATTAGTATTTAAATTTTTTTTAAATGTACTCTTAAATTTGCCACTTTATATAAAAGGTGTAGAAGAATTAGATTTGGTAAGTAGTTTCATTTTTTTATGTAAAAATGTTCTATAATAGATTAACTAGTAAAATTAATATATTCTACATTTTTGTACAAACATTATTACTCATTTTCAAAAAATTTCAAAGTCTAGCGTCGCCACTGAATAAATCAATTAGAAAATACTCGTAACTATATTTAAATTATAACACCTTGAACTACCTAATTTTTTATAACCATCCCTGTTTTTAAAATAAAATGTGTTTACGCTTTCTGCAAAACTTGATTTTTTTAAAAATAATTTGGCAACTATATAAAAGAATTTAATCAAAAATAAAATTATTTATAAAAAATTATAAAACGATTTTTTTTAAAAACACAAAAACTGACTCCTGCTGTGCTTATATTAAAAATAATTTCATTTAAACTAGAACTGTATTTTTTTTTGTTATTAAAACTCATAGTTTTTTTAATCATTTTTGAAATATTTCGAAGCAGGTTATTTTAATGACGTTTTCAGAGTGCTATGATTTCTACAAAAAAATGTTTGATATTTCGTAGTAATAAACTGATTTTTTTTTTTAATTAAAAAAAAGTGGAATAATTAAAAATTGATTGATTGGCAACATAGCAAACTGTTTTTGAAAGTTTTTAATCAAAAATTGCTGACACTTTTTACAATTAATTATTGGTTCAAGCTGTTCAACTGGTTTACAAACATATAACTTATAAAAATTTAGGTAAGTACATTGTTTAAGGGGGGAGTACACTTTGATTTTTCAAAAAAATGCATTTTTTTTTTTTTTTGGCTTAAAATGTTCCTTGGGATGTGTACTTTAATTTAGAAAAGACTCCAAGTCCGCCAGAATATTCCTTACCGCTTTACGAAGCGATTTCCTAAAAAATGTATGGAGCCGACATCGCCGATTGAAGGTAAATACTTTTCCACGAGAAAAATAAACCCCGTTTATCTCGAAACGGGGTTTTTCAAACTGGCGTGGGAAATAACTCTAACAAGTTATCATCAAATTTGGATATCGCCTAGGTTTTCTTGTTCAGAATTAAATTCTGCTTAGAAATACGTATCCACATTTTCGATTTTGTCAAAAATGGATTTTTAATCCACGATTTTGTAAGCATTTTTAGGGTGAAAAAATGGACTTTTTTTTTCCTAAGGCCACAACTTTTGAAAAAATCAATTTAAAAAAAATCGGAATACGTATTTCTAACCCAAATTTCATTACTAATCAGGATTTTGTTCGACTTATGTACCAGGATCACATGGGAAGGAGTATTTTCCCACGCCGTTTTCCGACTTCCGCGCGAGGACGCCCGCGCGACCTGGTGCACCGGCCACGGGGGGCCGCCGATCGAGTTCAAAAAAATACAAATTGTAGTTCGAAGGATGAGTAATAAATGGGTTATAACATATTTGCCCTCCCTTAGTGTTTTATTGTTTAAAAAAATTAACGAAAATGCCTTACTTTTTGGACGTTCAAAGTGTACTACCCCCTTAATTAATTGTTCATTTTAAGTAACAAAATTTATAAAGAAAAACCATTAAACACAATAAATTATTTATTTTAAATTATATATATATATATATATATATATATATATATATATATATATATATATATATATATATATATTGCTTTCGTTACTGTTTGATTAATTTTAATAAATATATGTGTGTAAACATAACCTCTTTTATTTTGTGTTTACATTATGGTCAATTAAATTGTTTACGTTTTTAATATTCCATTATAATATTATTATTTATAAAAATATTTAAAATAAAAATAAAAGATTTTTTTATACATATTTCAATATAGACTTCATTTTTTTCCCTGACATTTGTTAAAATTCTTATTATTAAATTATAGAACATAATTTTTAAGTAGAAATTATTATATTAATTTAAATATATTGTTATTAAATCTAGTTTAATTTAAAAAATGTTAAATTTGTGTCAGAATTTAAAATACAAATACAAAATTTTATTATTTTTTAAATCCTATAATTATAAAAAATATAATTTAAATCTTAAAAAATAATAATAGGTATAGGAATATTTGGAGGAAACTAATTTTGGGATAGTGGAAAGAGTTTGTGTTATACCTTTTTTTGGATACATGGCGTGATTGTGTACGTAGTACGTATGTATATATATACTCTGTATTGGTCACCAATTTTGGTCACATAATAATGACACTATTTTGTTCTAAATGTTTTAAATATTAAATTTAATAATCTGTATTATACAAAGAAGATGATATACTGCAAATACATAAGCCCATATTCATAGCCCTTTTAGATCACTTTTAGTTAAAACCAGTCAAGATTTCAATATTAATTTTTGCTTTCATTATGTATCAAATCTAAACTAATTTTTATAAATTAAATACTTTTTATTATACTTAACATTTTAAAATAAAAATAATGCTAAAAATAGTTCTAATATTTTTTAAATAAATACTTTATTAAAAAAGTTTTGAAAATTAAATAAAAGTATTAAAACTTGTTACTTTAACATTTTTTTTATAGAAATATGTAATTTGACATAAAATTAAGTACAGTAAATAATGAATCTTATATCAATGTATGTTTCAACGTTTATAATATTTTTATCTTTCATCATTCATTTTAAATAATAAAGCTCTGTAAAATTCAAATAACCTAAATCCAATATATTCTTAATAAACTTCCAAATGAAAATCCCATTTCGAAGAGTTAAAAGTTGATGACGAAAATACTTCAACTCAGTACGATGAGTACCAGTAAAAATAAATTGCAACCGTATTGATTTCGTGTCAAGGTTAACGCCCCTTTTGACCACTGGTACCCCATTGCTCACCGGCCATAGCAAAACCGTATCCCCGTTGCCTTTCGGGGCATCCAGTATTTCAGACCCTGTTCCTGATCAGAGCCAATAAATATGCTGATTGATTTGAATTCTTTGTCCGGCCGCAAAATACAGAGAGCCCAGCCAGAAATTGGATGACCGTACGTAGAGAGCAAGTAGGCTATGGGAAACAAAAACAGTTCGAATCTTTTTTTACTCGTTCAAGATTCCAATCGATGGGTTTGCTGCTGGGATTTTTTTTTTCTCAGGCCAGATTTGATCGACAAAAAATTGTCTTGTTATCTCTGCGCTGTTTTTAGTGGTCTACTTGACCAGCGAGATTAATTTTTCAGAATTCAAGCTAGATTTTCTTTCGTTCTGATTGGATGCTAAGTTTTTCTGTTCATTATTTTCTTGTTAAATCTCTACGTAATTGGTTAGTTTAAATTGGCAGTAATGCTACTTTTTCAAAAATTAATTTCTAAGATTAATTAGAAACAGTTAACATAGTAATAAAATCTTTTAGAACTCATTATATTAGCAATAGAAATTTATAAAGAAAAAGATAATATCAAACAATATGAAGACATTGATTTAAATAAAATTTGGCTTCTTTTAATTAAAAATTTATAAATTATAACTATTATACCTAAGTAATATAATCACAGTGAAGCGATACAATCAAAGCTTTCGAAATACATAAATTTATAATTACATTTTACTATATGAGATATATGATATTAGTAATTATGTCGATATACAGGGTGTAACAGAATAACTATTCCTAATTTTAACTGGAGTATCCTGGCCTCAGAATATGAAGATTTAATGCAAATCATTGAGATAAAATGTGGCTCCTTACTGAGCTACAGGGTGTTTTATATAAAAATTTAAAAACGATTTTTGCCCAGTACTTTAAAACTATTTGACGTATCCTTATCATACTTGGCAGGAAATGTAGGTACCGTACACCATACTAAATTATGTTAAATAAAAGTTTCTGGCTACTGCCAGTGGCGTACAACAAGGGCAAGTGAGAGGTTGATCCTTCCTAAATTCTACGCCACTGGCGGAATTGTCTTTTTAACACAATTTTTCGATTCTCCAATACTTGCTGTGTAAAAAACATACTCTTTCTTTGTAACGATAAAGTCACTGTTTTTCGAGATATTTAAAGTTAAACATAAGCTGCACCCTTGGGATTTTTTTCAAAATTTGCTAAAAAAATCTGAAAAAATTCAGTAAAATAGAGAAAAAAATTAGCTACATAATGTATCAATAACTTTTTCTCTAACTCATTCTGGTTTGGCTGGAAAAATTATTGAAAATTAATATTTTTTGCATTTTATTCTTTTTATTTTCAATAATTTTTACAGCCAAATCAGAATGAGTTAGAGAAAAAAGTTACTTAGTTATTATGTAGCTAATTTTTTTCTCTATTTTACTGAATTTTTTTAGATTTTTTTGAGCAAATTTTGAAAAAATCCCAAGGGTGCAGCTTATGTTTAACTTTAAATATCTCGAAAAACAGTGACTTTATCGTTACAAAGGAAGAGTATGTTTTTTACACAGAAAGTATTGGAGAATCGAAAAATTGTGCTAAAATGACAATTCCGCCAGTGGCGTAGAATTTAGGAAGGATCAACCTCTCACTTGCCCCTGTTGTACGCCACTGGCAGTAGCCAGAAACTTTTATTTAACATAATTTAGTATGGTGTACGGTACCTACATTTCCTGCCAAGTATGATAAGAATACGTCAAATAGTTTTAAAGTACTGGGCAAAAATCGTTTTTAAATTTTTATATAAAACACCCTGTAGCTCAGTAAGGAGCCACATTTTATCTCAGTGATTTGCATTAAATCTTCATATTCTGAGGCCAGAATACTCCAGTTAAAATTAGGAATATAATACTTTGCATATTGCTAAATAATAAAATAAAACATTTTTATGTACATATTTTTAATTTTTCGTTTTCATATTTTTCTATAAAACAATTTCTTTTTACAAATGTACCCAGTATACTAATAAAGTTTGCAATTTCTTCACTTAGTATGGAAATTGCATAACACTGTTGCATAAATGTAATTATATTCTGCTATGAAATAGTATACTGTATTCTATTAAATGCTACTGAAACTAGAGATAGAATCTGACAATTTTTGAAATGCATATTACATGCACATTGTAAAAGTTTTCTAATTTATCTTGTAAAATTTTGTTCAGAAAATACATTTTATTTGAATTGTTCCACAGTTGTTATAAAGTTTAAAGCCTGGTTGCACAAAGCATTGTTAACTTAATCAATAAGCTAAGTAGGAAACCAGATTTTTGTTGATTTGTTAGTTGGTAGATTAGCAAATTGATTAACTTAACAAAGCGCTAAACAATGTTTAATGCAATCGAGACTAAATATTAAAATATCATGTTACGAGAAGAAAAAAGCGATCTTTATTGTATTGAGCCCAGATACTTGTGGTTGAGACAGAGTCGAGGCCAAGCAATCTGAGCGAAACCTCTAAGTTAAACCGTATTGTTTTTTTTTTGTACATTATTGGAAATTCATGCGAATGTTTCATCTAGTTGTAAAACATCGATTAAGACGTGTTGAAATTTATTGTCAAGTTGTTGCAAAATTTCTCAAATGTTCGGAAGTGTTTGGTTCATTGTTTCGGAACAGAGTCTGCGGTTTGTAACTAGTTATGGTTTACAGAGTGTCAAACATTGATTGATGACGTTGATGACGAAGAACATTGTGTATTAACAAGATTGTTCAGGCAATTAGTTTACCAGCTAACGTTTAGCTGTTATGACTAAAAGAAGTTGATGTATATCATGTATAATTATTACAAGAAATCTAGCACGGATTAACTAAAAGTTCAATAAAAAAAATTGCAATTTACGGAATGTAATGTTAGCGCAAATTATTTTAGGAATTATTAATTTCTAATGTGAGAAAAAGAGCTATTAATCTAAGATAATATAAAGGGTGTTTATAGAACATAAACTGACATAACATAACATAAACTGACATTCAATATTTACAAAATATTTTAGGTACAAATTTCCTTCAAACATAATACAATACAATTCGTATATGAGCAATGGACAAACTATAACAATATATACATACACAATTACACCATGTACCCAAAAAGATTGTGGCACAAACTCTTTCCACTATCATAAAAACAAATTTCTCCAAATATTTTTATTCAGACAAGCAACTTTAACTTCATACACATTCATGTTATTTCTCATACATGCTCTTCTATCCCTACCACTTGCAAACTTTCGCTCTCGCAAAACACTTTTATATCATACGATATTTTTATAAAATTTATGTAATTCTAACATAATAAAAAAAAAACATAGTAAAATAAAACGGTGTCCACATAAATTATGTAATTTTAACAAAATACAGTGTTGTCAACTTTCCGAGAAAAAATTACTAAATTTTTGAAAATTCATTATGGCTACTTTATTTAACCGATTTTTAATCAAATTTTCACAAAAAATTCTCTTGGCGCTTACAAAAACTATATAATTTTAATAAAATACAATGTTGCCAATTTTCCGAGAATTTATTTCCTATTTCTCAGCATTTATATGATAATGTCAAAGTGGTCTATATATGGGTTTACCCATATACTTCTAATCTTGTTTATCTAACTTTTATTTATATTTATTATTTGACCAAATAGTAATTATTAACAATTATCATTATTTATTTTCACAAAATTAAACAAATTATAAAATATTCTTTTGTTTAATAGTAATCTTCATATTTTCACGGCCGGTATCTATTGAATTTATAGAATTTTCTGGGTTGGTATGTCGTGCTCAATCTGTCCTCATTGCAGACGTTTTGACATACATCGTAGATGGCATTCTCAGTGCTTTAATTTTAAAATAAAGTTCCAGTTTTGTCTAACTGCTGTAAAATTATTTAATACGATTTGAAGCAAATTCTGTTTTGGTAGTAAAATTTATAAATTTCGCTTAAGAAAATTTAAATTTCTTTCGGTCAAAAGTTATTGGTTTTCAAGGATATTTTAAAATATCAGTTAAGGTCATAATTAACGTTACAAAATCATCAATTAATCGATTTAATTAACCGTGTTTTTTTACCAGTTTACTCGTGTAAAAAAAAAATTACATCATATTTACATATAAAATTTAGAGTTATCCTAATTTTTCGGGGACCGAGTATATGTTTTTATATAAATTTTGTTATTTAAATCTTTAAAATAATTATTGAATTAAATATTACGGAAATTGAATAAATAAATTAAATACATAAATAAATTCAATGAAAAAGTTTCAAATAAACGTAAGACATTACATAAATTATGCAGAGTAATATATTTATTTTCATGCCTATAAAGATATAATGAATATATAAAAGCATAAATTATGAATTAAATATATATATATATATATATATATATATATATATATATATATATATTGTTAATTCTATTAATTTTAAATTATATAATTTTGTGTATTTATTTACTTAACGTGGGTTTTTTAATTACATAAATCTATATGATAAAATATATATTAAGCTTTTTGTTAAAATTGGCAGCAAATGTAGCACTAGGCATTCGGCTAAAATAAAAAGTTTATAATGCAAATATTTTATTTGAATCTAGTAATCCAATAAAATTAATAATTCTGCTTCGTAAGATAATTATGTATCAAAGCATATAAATTTACTGCTAATTAATGTACGGATTAATTTAAACTTTTAATGAAAAACTTTTCTAAAGAAACATAAGAATACTTAAGATCCAAACTCAAATATATTGCGCGATATTCAACATCTAATTATGGAAGATTTTTTTTTCAACATTTTAGGAAGTTTAATAATAATGTAAATAAGATTGTTGTGTTCCTAGAAAATTACCACAAGTTTTTTCACAAAGGACAGAAAATATATCCTGTCTTAAATTTAATTAATATTTTTTATTAAAAGATATTATACGAGAATAACTTAGTAATGTAACTTTATTTTTATATATTTGTATTAAAATGATAAATATTTAATTTGCAGATAAAATAATTTTGTAAATTTACATCAAATTTTTACTTTTACTTATAAAATATAAACTTCACATTATAATTTTTGATATAAAAATACAACATGAATATTTTAGACAAAGTAAAATTGTTTTAATCTTTTATTTAATATTTCTAAAGTAGTAGAAGATTAAAATTTATGCATGTTTAAAGAGCATCCTTTGAACAACAGTTATGAATAAATAAAAAAGCAGTAATACAATAAGAAGATCCATTATAAAGCTATTTACAATAAACAATAGACATCGAGTCAAACGTTAGCAGAATTAATATTTATATTTACATTTCTTTGTCTAGTACCTTTAATTAATCGTGTAGATTTTAACTTGGTAAAATGCCTCGAGAGCTGCCTTACCATTTCATTCAAAATGCGCGAAAGATAAATTCTCCAACGCTAGACATTTTATTGTGTACCTTTCTCCTGGTAACAAACTGTCAGAAGCAAGAAATTTTGATTTGCGCAAACATCACCCGTATACACATTTCAACGCTTTATAAACAAAGACAAAAGATTAAAACTAATAGTTATGCACCAAATAACTATATATATATATATATATATATATATATATATATATATATATATATATATATATATATATATATAGGATGAACTACGATGCAGTTACCGTAATAGACAACGAACGTAACATCTATAAGCGCAGTTTCTTAGAAATGTTTCACATTGCAACAAATAATACCTTTAACAAAAGAACTGATATTGAAAAATTGAGTTACATCTACTGTAATTTTATGTGTCTCATACAATCAAGAACAGTTGTTTTTCCTCCAATTTGAGTTGCTGTCATTTTTAAACAAACTTAACCTTGTATATGATTTTTTGACATATTACTATTTTCAATTTGTTTTATTTGTTTTGTATTTATAATTGACACATTGTTATCATGGTTATCAATTTTTCTGATGTTAATAAGTTTTTTCATCGTGAATTTCACAATCTTATTTAATCTCTGTGAACTGTGAGTAAATGTTTATTTTATTTTGTATACATTATTATATATATATATATATATATATATTGTATAATGTTTATTCATACAAAATATAATTACAGTTTTCCCGAATGATGGCCAAAAATTGAGGCCGAAAGCTTGGAAATTAAATTCAATTGAGTTTATTTATTCAGCCCTACACTGATGACCGATTTCCCAATATACCAAAATTTCTAAATATTATTTCACGGTCAAAATAACCTTATTTCTATTATATATATATATAGATGTAAACAAGATGAATTGTTCTCTTTTTTTGTTATTGTCTGAGGATGCACCTATTTTCGAGAAATGGCGGAGCCATAACGTAAAGTAGATTCAATTTGTAACAACGTGCACTGCATTTGGACGTGTGCTGAGTTCTGTCTGTATTTGTGTACTAACTTGGATTTCGCCTAAATTTGAATGCATTGTCCCTTGTAATGAGCAGGAAATTTGTTTGAGTGTACGTCATTTGAATACATGGAAAGCTCGATTATAGTGTTTTTATTGGGTGACAAATGTAGCTGGTAAAGATACGTTTGAAGTTCGTATCATATGGGAAACAAATTTATTATTTGTTTTTTGAAAACAATTATTACAGGACTTTTTGATGCTTATCTGAAAACCAAAATGCCTTAGCCAGATATACTGATATCATTTCTGGTATTGGTAAAATTAAACAATAAAGAAAAAATACAGGTAAACTTACTTCATTTGTAAAAACTTTTAGTTAAAAATACAAAACAATTTGTTTCAAAAGTTTTTAATCGTATTTTTTAATTTATTCAAAAAATTCGTGTTTTTAATAATTTAGTCATTATTTATCACTCGCCTAAATACATTATTACTTAAAATTTATCACACAGTTAAATATTATTGAAAATTTTAGTAATTTTTCATAAATAGGTGTTACCACTTTGATCAAAGTTATTATATATTCTCAAATTTATAATTTTTATTACAAAATTTATGTAAAATAAAAAGAAAATACTTATTTAGATATAAAAAAATATATATATTTATTTAAATTTAATTGATATTTTTTGAGTTTAACTGCCGTATTCTCAAACATTTTTGTTAAAAATAAACCATTTTTTTAGACCATTTTAAAATGAAATAAGTAACTTTTTTATTTACATTTATTTTTTTATAAAAAGAAAACATACTTTTTGGAAACAAATTTTATTTAGTTTTAAAAATTACATCCTTTAAATAACCACCATTTTGCTTGTAGAAAGTTATTCGAATTTGAAATGTTCTAGCGACTTTTGGGCCACTTGTATTATAGAAAATGGTTTGCCTCATCGGTCTCGCCCGGTTACCAAACCTAAAAGCACTAAACTTTTTATATGGGTAACGACTTTTTTTTAATATAACTTTTTAATCTATAACACATTGATTAAAACAAATTTAAATAAATTTTGTTTGTGTATTATTATACCAGCAAATTCCGTTTTTAAAATATTTCATTTTTCAAATAATTTTTATAATTTAGAAAAAAACAAATACAATAATAAATTAAACCATTAAATTTTCAAATGCAACCTAACACAAAAATAATTACAAAATACAAATGCTTTCTTTTTTTAAGATGACTCATGGTGCATGTAAATCGAGTTTTTCGCCTCTTTAAAATTAAAAAGACAATTAAAAATTTTCAATCCCGAGTGGCCGTACCTAACGTACAAAGTCAACAATGACTTTGTCGCGTGTAGTAAAGAAATCTCTCACGGGATATGTTTTGAGTTGCTATACGGTAAAAAGGCCAAAAACAAGTGTTGAACAAATAAAGTTTTTTATGCACGGCTATTACAAGCAGAGAAATTTTTGATATAAACCTTGTTACGAACTTTGTATAATATTGTACTACACATTTTATAATAATAATAGTGATTTTTTTTAAGTTTTTCTTCTTATTGCGGTTTGCCATTATTGATTTAAAATTTTATCCACATTTTATGCAACCGAATTTTAGACATCCAGTAAATTTGATTTTAAAGTGAGCAAATAAAGAAAAAAATTTGTTAAAGTTGATAAAATTCATAGTCGTCCTTTTTCGCACCATATTTACTCGAAGGATTAACACAGGTCTTCCCTGAATTAAGTTACGACTAACGAACTAGATATGCATATTGGAATTGGCATAATATAGATAGAGATAATAGTGTAAAATTTATAATGTATCGAACTTCAGTACGTTTAGAAATGTCAATCTGACGATTATAATATTTTTGATGATATATAATAAATTACATATATGCACAGAATACGTAACATTTAATATTCATAAAATATGAATGAAAATTTTTGTGTTATATCAAAATTACTGAATAACACCAAATAAAATCGTGTAAATAGTTTATTTCTGTTCTTTTTTATTATTATTTATTTTTTTAATTAAAAAATTAAAAATTAATAAATTTTCGATCATCAACATCCAGAAATATTTTAATTTTGCTAAAATTTTGCCACCTCCAAATTTAGTTAAAACATTTAGAGTTTTAGATAGCGATAGTGACACACTTAAATTGAACAATCTGTATATTTACAAACCGTATTATCTTTCTACATTAATTGTGTATTCCAGTTTCAATACATACAACACCATTTAGTTCAACAAACCAATACACACATCTCATGAACAATTCACTAAACAACAACATAATATCAAACACCTAATTACCAAACCTAGTTCATAACCTACAAATTTAACCCCATGAATTCACAAATTTATCATTGAAACAACATTGCATCGATGTCATTTGAAGCGAATACAACCACCTACTACCTCTAACCTAACCCATCTAGCTAGACTATAGGTTAGGCCGAGAACAAACATTTATGTTAGCTGTTACACAATGTGTTAATACTAACACACACATATACAGACCAAATACGGATAGTAACTCCCGGTATTCAGGGCGGCAGAGTGTTAATGATCTAAAATCAACTGTCATCCCCATACAAGCCTTGTTTTTACCGGTTGAACTAGCAAGAACAGCGCAGCGCAGCGCCGCGCCGGTGACATTGCTCGAGCTCGGTAGCACGGAAAATGCTTCATGGATTTTATATAGAAAATGGATCGGAGTTTTGGAGTTTGAAGTTAATTGAATTAAAGAAGGATGGTGAAATGTTGGCTGATGAATTAAAAATTTTTTTCTTTGGTTTTATGGTTAATTATATCGCGCGATTTGAGATGTTTTTGTTGTATTAAATTGGACGAAAAATTTTGAAGTTTTTGTTATTTTTTGGAGACTAATTGCGTGAATTAATATATTTAGCGATATAAATATATATTTTTTTCAGTATATCATAATATTAATATTACTTTACTATATTGTCTATGTAGAAAGAAGTCATTATGTTACTACTACAATAATGACATTATTATACAGCAACATAACTACAACGTCAAGTGTATTTAATCTGACATCTTCGGCGTGGCCACATTCAAAAGCTATTACGTCAAGTTAAGTTAAATTAATTGACAAATTGTATTGTTTATTTTTGTTTAAATTTGAATTTGATTACTGACAATGTGTGAAGAAGTGCAAGAAATGCAATATGCACCGGTCCAGAATGGTCAGAAACTGCATATTTCGACCAAAAAAACACGGTCAAGTGTATTTAAGTTGACATATCCGACAGCTATATTAAAAATTATCAAATCAAGTTAAGTTAATTGACAATTGCATTGTTTATTTTCGCTTGAATTTGAATTTGATTATAGAAAATGTGTGAAGAAGTGCAAAAAAAAACAATGTATATCACCCAGAGTGGTCAGAAATTGTTCATTCAACAAAAGATAGATTAATTCTCACAAATCATCTTAGTTTGAAAGTGTTTTGCGTAAGCAAATATATTCAAGTGATACGGATAAAAATATCATGAATATGGATGAAGGAAAAGTTAAATGCCTTGCTAGGAAACTTTGATAAAAATGAAAAGAGTTTATGCCCCCTTTATTGACTTTCTTTATTAATTTGTATTTTATGTAATTTCATACCAATGGAATAATGAAAACGAAGTTCATCACTAAAGGCTTGAAATTTATTTTACAGAAAATTAATATTTAATTACATTTTGCATTTTTTCTATTATAAAAACTTATAAAAACTTTAGTTAGCTAAAAAACATAATCTCATTACCTAATTAGTTCAAAACACAAATTAAAATTTGCAATCTTCTACGGTGTATACTTGAAAGTATTCCCGGCGAATTAATATCAAAAACATAATTATCTTTAAGGAAAGTGTTTTTTTTTTTCCTTATTTTGTGTAAAACATTATTTCATTTCGAAGACTTCATCAAAAACTTTTACTTAAATAAGGGAGTCGTTACAACTTTAAAACAAAAAATAATCCTGTTTTAATCTTAAAGCACTTTCAGTTTTTTATGAAAACTTTATATGAAGTGTGTAACAAAAAGTCAGATTTTGTTTATAATTTTTATAAACAATTTACATTAAAACGGATAGAATTTTAATATTTTAGAATTTTAATATTTTAGTTCTGTATTAATATTTATTAATAAATCAACTTTTTGACAAATTCAACGTGCGTCTTTTTCCTGATTTTGTTTTTGCTTAAATCGCCATTAATTTATTTTGATGTACTAATTAAATTAGTCTGAAGATGCCAAACCGGCGAAACGCGTAACTTTACTCGCAACAAGTAAGTTATTCAAATAAGGACAAGAAATAAGTGTTAAAATATTATTAAAATGAATAACGGGAATATAAAATGCATCAATAATACTAACTAAATCATTAGTCAATTTTTAAATGTAGGAAAATGCATTAACCTTGCCGGGGTTTGAACCCAAAAATACTATAACTTAATATATAATACTTAATATAAAATATACTAACATTGCTAGATTTATGATTCTCTAACAAAGTTGCTAAATTTTAGCAACGTTGCTAACAATATTAGCCAATAATATTAGCTGAGACTAAATGAAAAATTAAATTGGCAGTTGTTATATTTGTTTTTATTGGTTATAGTTGTTAGCAACGTTGCTAAAACTTAGCAACTTTGTTAGAGAATCAGGCCGATTATGTGATGTACTTGACTGGATTAAATTCATAAGTTGAAAGTTGAATGTCCCGGGTTTAAACTCCGCCAAGATCAATGAATTTTTCTTCATTTAAAAATTAACGAATAATTTAATTATTAATTAAATATTTTTGGCGTTGAAAATTGTTTTTACAGTGAATTTTTTGTGCATTTTACGCCGTGTATATTTATAACAAAGAACTAATTAAACATTAGTTTAATTGCCCCCCGGCAGAGTCAATACTTTTCTTTATCTAAAAAATAACTAATGTTTAATTAGTTCTTTGTAATAAATATACACGGCGTAAAATGCACAAAAATTTACTGTAAAAAATAATTTAATTAGTTCATCAAAATAAATTAATGGCGATTTAAGCAAAAACAAAATACTATAAATATAAGTTAACTTCATTAGTTACTATTTTAAATCCTTTAGTACAGTAAGCCATTCTTGTATTTTTTTTTTTAATTTCATAAGTTTATCAACCAAGTTGTCTGATATAATATTGTACAATAAGTTGCAAGCACGACAGAGTTAAATTTAAACAAGAAACGATTATAAATCAACGCTTGATCTAGTACGCTAGACGACATATATTAAATCACTACTACAACAAAACTAAAATCATGTCGCCCCTCTAGCTAAACCACTACACGTATCATAGTGCGAAACTATTAGTTTCTACACCGGCTTCTAGTTACGATACCACGATACCGGCAATGACTGCAGTCTAGCTTTCCACTGCAGTGACGTGGAGATAAATGTCACGTTTTGTGTGAAAATTCTTGTAGCTCGTCGTATATTCCATAGTGCACTGTGGTAAAATGTCAGTCGGCCATCTTGACATTGCCAGTGATAGACAATAAATCTTTTTCTCGCTTGACAAGAAATATGAACTGAAACATAGTTTTGTTATACTGATTTTTTTTTTAAGATTAAATATTTGCCCTTATTGGAATTTTTGTAAATTTTTAGAAGTTTGCAGTGTAAATAAATTTTCTTAATAAATAATTTTATCTCCGGCCGCCTCTAATATTAACACTTTACACACTATAGACACTGTGAAAAATAAGTGCAGATAACTAGATAATAAGAATTAAACAAAATCTAATCCTAAAACAATTTTTGTTTTAAATAATAATTAATAACACCGTTTATAACCCTCACTTGTAAACAATAAATTACAATTGTATTTTTACGTTTTTGCTATTTGTTATTTGTTGATTATATTTGATTATATTTCGTAAACAAATTAATTAAAACAATAAAATGAAATTTACAGTAAATTTAACTTTTAATAAAAGTGATTAATAATCGTAAGTAGCAATTTTATGTTATTGTAAATTTTACAAAATTTAACATATTAATATACTTTCATAAATACTTTTTATTTTTTTGTCTAATTCGGGGCCGTAGATAAAATTTCGTATGCAACTTGTAATTTGTTCAGATGCTCGGATTTTCAATCTCATGCCATAAACCCCATCTTTACACACTTATTACACAAATAATTATTATTAATATTATATTACTAATTTAATGTAAATTAGAGTGCGGTAAATTATATTATGAGGAAAACTAATTAATTACAAATTTATAAGTACAATAATTGTGTCAATTAAAATAGTAATGCAAGTACTCTGATAAATAATTAACAAATAGAATAAGAAATTAGTACAAAATGTATATATGATAATAATATGTTATTCAATAATCTCGTAAGCCTCGTAAGTCACTTTTACATTGGTATACGCACTGTACAAAAAAGTTGGCATTTTACATAAAAAAAAACATATTATTTCAGCAAAACGTACATTTTCTGTAAATATAATATAGTTTTGTAATTTTAAGTAAAATAATTAATTTATCATATTATATATGTTTTTTGCCGAAAAAGTAAGTAAACTTACATTAAATATACATATTTTATATTTATATAATGTAAAAAATTTCCTGTGTCGTCTGTAAATTTACATATTAAGTTAGTGTAAATCAGACTCGCCACGGACAAGTGTTGTTATTCTTTCGAATGAATAATAATTATTACATATTTTTTCAATATAAAAACAATAAAAATTGAAGATCTAAAAAAAAATAATTTTTTTTTACACTTTTTAGATATTTTTGATCTGTATTTTTCTTTAATGAAAATGTTTTAATTAATATTTTTTTATTTATTTGTGTAATACTCTAGAATAATTTTATTAAATTAGGTACGTATATGAATTACAAAAAATATAAAGCAATGAATTATAAAAACATTTCGTTTGTTCAATTATTAATTTTATATTGATATTGTGATTTATTTTTGAATAGAAACGAGTAATATTAAAAATATTTGTATATTTTTTACAGTAAAATAAATATATACTATATCTCAAACACGATATTATAAAAACTACGTACCACAACTACATTGTGCTTTTAATAAATTTATTATTGCTTATAAAAAGATCAAATACGGAAATAAAGTAATAAATAAACATATAAAAATATTTCTTTTTAAATTGAAATATATTACATAGTTCGTAAATAGGATAACTTTTTATCATTTTATAAAGTGAATAAAATGGAAATATGATACAAAAAACATGTTCTTTTTATTGAATAAAAATTGCAGAGGTTTCTAAATTAATTAAAACTTGTTGGTATTTAATAATTATAATATAATAACTAACAAAAATATATAACAAAAAAACAAAATATATAACTTACAATATTTTCATATTTTATTAATTAATTACATGAATTTCGTCAGTAATTAATATTTAAATTAATAATTACAGTGTGCAAAAAAAATGTTCTTTTTACTGAATAAAAATTGCACAGGTTTCTAAATTAATTAAAAACTGTTGGATCTTATTAATTATAATAATAACTAACAAAAATATATAAAAAAAACAAAAGATATACTTACAATATTTTCATATTTTATTAATTAATTTCATCATGAATTTCATCAGTTATATAATAAGGTTTTTTTTTTACATACACAAATTAAATTAATAATTATTACAGTGTGTATGCTCAGTTTGTCCGTAAATAATGTATGAATATTATTATTGATACATATGCAATTTTCTGATTAGATATTAATAAATTGTCGAAATTTTTTATTTTATATATATATATATATATATATATATATATATATATATATATATATACATATATATATATAATATATATATATATATTTATATTTGAGATGTATAACATATCAAATGTCTTTCTGCTAATCTCAGTTTATATGCAAGTTTTGTTTACTTAAAAACATACATTGATAAATAAAATCTGACTCATTAAAAAAATGCTTATAAATAATACAATTTACAAAAAAAAAATTGTCCTGTTAAAAATATTTTTAATATAAAAACAGTTGACGTAGAACGAAATACAAATTGCAAAAAAAGTGTCGACGAATATATATGCAGAAAATCTGCAAAAATATTATTTTTTAATAAAACCAATATGCTCGAACATATTGACATATTTCCTGCAATTTAAATTTTTGTTTAAATGACATCCGATATGTGGTACATATTTTGAATATTTAATAATTCGGGAAAAATAGTTTCATATTTTATATTTGTGTTATGGAATATTGCATACATATTTCAGTTTTTAATTTTAAAGTTACCGTTATGAATTTTTCTGTCTCAATCACTATGCGTAATTTTTATATTAGATTACAAGTATATATTTGTTATAAAGACTATTTGATGAAAAAGTTATCATATGTGATAGTTATTGATCTGTAAGATCAAAAGCGTCATTTAATGAGAACTCAATATCTATTTTTTTGTGTTTTAACGTCAAGAATAAATTGCTATATTCTTGTTGATAACGATTGTCAATTTTTATTTGCTTGTTGAATTGAAATGAATTAAAGTGCTACAGTAATTAATATCAATAATTAAAATGGGCTAGCCAATGTATAGTTAAAATTATGATGAGGAAAAAAATGGAAGGGTTGTAACATATGTTTTATATACAAAGTTATTTGTTTATTGTGGGTTCACCGAATTACACGAAACCAGAAAAACTCACACTCTGTACGAATGAACTACTCTGGTTCGCGCCTGTGCTTTGTGCCTCGGTCTGTGTTTGTCGTGCTGAAAATCGTAATGAAGATTTTCTAACGCATATTGTGCAATAGCAGATTTATCTGGATGGTTTGGACGTATTAATCTCTTATATTCTGTCAGTTTAGTACAAACAATTCTACCTGTCTCTCCAACATAAACCTTACCGCAATCACTCGGAATTCTATAATTAATCATTTATAAATTTTATAAACTAATTACTTATTTTATTACCTAGTAACTTGTTTCTATGTTCTGTTTATTTATTGTATCATTTATCATTTCATTTATTTTTAATTAAAATTAATACACAACTAAATCGTAGAACCTTTTTATTTTAATAAAAATGAGTTCTGACAATTTTTTTTACTCTGTTACAAATACAAATTAATTATTTAATTTTTAAAAGCAAAAATTGCACCTATTTGTCAACTACTAATATACGTATTTATCTCAATCTTTTTTAACTTTTTAGACATTGTAAGTAATCAATTTTATACTAATTGAATTTTTTGTTTTAATTTTTATCTGTATATAAACATGTGTCAATTTAAATTTGAACGAAATAAAAACAAAAGTATTTTATATGACAGCGAATTACAAATTAAAAAAAAAAAAAACTTTTAATGGACATATATCACATTGACGTTAATGAAATAATTTCAATTTATATTTTGCATATGTGAAAGCTGATAATTTGATTAAGTAAATTAAAATTTTCATTTAGAGAAGTGTTTTGCATTTATTATTTGGATTTAGAATTTAATTGTTAAATTTACTTTACTAAAAACTATTAAATAATTCAGTTATATTTTAGTATGATCATTTTGTTAATAATTGTAATAAATAACCTAATTGTTAATTTTAATTAATGAGGTTAATGAACATTTTTTTAAATATATATTTGTAAATAATTTGTAATAAATTCTGTATATTTTAGTACTCAATATTTTGATGAAGAGTGTTAAATGTGTCAAAAATTTGATAAATAATTTTCGCACTTAATCGAAAAATCAAATTTTTCTACAATTTTTAAATAATCCTAATTTCTTTTAATATCATATCTATATTATTATGCAAATAAATTAAACATATTATTTTTAAAACTATAATGTACAAACACAATTGAAACTAATAAATCTAAATAACGATATAAGTTTAAACAATAATAGTACAAAGTATCATATCAAGTCAAACTGGGAGGTAATTCAAAACACTTTTATGTGGTACAAGACCAATAAAAACATGAATAAAGATGATGGTGCTATTGTAATGCGAATTGTTGCCAGTAAAAGTGTAAAGAAAATAAACCACAAAACTAACAATACGGCGCGGCGCCCTATCTTATGAATAGCTTTTATTTCGAGCACATGATTAACTATTTTTGACTTGAAACTTTCCCGCAACTCGGATAACAACTTGAAAACTACGGCGGAAAACTTTCGTTATTCTTGTAAAATGTACGGATAAAATCAAAGAAAAGTGGAGGAAAATAAAAGAAAATAAGAATACGTGAGTTTATATCGTATGCAAAGCGTATCATTTCAAATTATTGATTGTGTTACATTTTATGGGTATATGGTATATATGTGAATGTATATGATACTGTTAGGGATCATTTAGACTATTCTACTTATCACAAAATTAGTGTTATGTTTTAAAAGTAACCTTAATTTTACTAACAGTTGTAAAATAACATGTATATGTATATATTATTTATATTTGTTATGTGATTTGTAAAAATTAATCTATCTTTGGTCGAATATACAATTTCTGACTAGCCTGAGTGGTATACATTACATTTCTTGTACTTCTTAACACATTTTCAATAATTAAATTCTAATTTAAGCGAAAATAAATAATGCAATTGTCAATTAACTTAACTTAACTTTAATAATTTTAAATATAGCCGTCGGAGATGTCAAATTAAATACACCCAGGACGATACACGTTGCATTTCTTGCACTTTTTTTAGACAGTTTCAATAATCAAATTAAAATTCAAGCGTAAATAAACAATGCAATTGTCAATTATCCTAACTTGACGTAAAAGCTTTTCAATATGACCGCCGAAGATGTCAGATTAAATGCACTTGGCATTGTAGTTATGTTTGGTGCTGCCACCAGCAACATATATAGTACACAGTAAATAACTGCTGTATAATAATGTTATTATTGGACTAGTAACATAATGACCTTTTTCTACATAGGCAATATGGTAACATAATATTAATATTATGATACGCTTGAAGAAAAATACTATTTTACATAAACACTGTAGATATAGTAAATTTATTATATTCATTTCAACCGTTTTTCTTAAAAAAGTTTCTTAAAAGAATTGTAACCGCAAACTTTCTGCAAGTGAACGAGCGAGAAATGGAACTAGCAACATGAATTCACACTGAAAAGTCTTCCGACTACAAAATGAAAACTGCACAAAACTTTCCTTGTAAAATCGACAAATAAAATCAAACAAAACAAGTAAAAATTAATGCTCCATTTTTTTTTCTCTAATTCTGTATGAATTGAATACCAATTGGGTGGGCAATACGTGTTGAATTATAGAATTTTAATAAACATGGAAATGAATCCGTGTAAAATCGATATTATGTGCGCGTAAAACGTCGGGCGGAGAAATTCGTGCTTTACGTGAAAGTGAATATTATTCTGGAATTTGCTTTGCAAAATGCCAGCGTGCAAGATGCGTGCTCGTACATTTTTAATCATAAAAAAATATTAAATTTAATCGTGCGTACCTCAACCTGTATTAAAATTTTGATTGGGAAATAAAGATTTTCATGCATATCATTTATTTTGTCTTTAAGAAGTTTGATGATCTAATTTTATTTTACTTTCGATAATAGATCCTGTACATCAACATAATAAAAAAAATATGTATATTGTAGTTTAAAGGTAATTTTTATACTGTGTTCTTTAAGATTAATATGGGAATTTTGAATATTTTTTATAGATTTACAGATCTGTACCTAAGACAAAGTTACATTATTGTGAAAAGCTTAATAAATTATTTATTTAGTTCAGTTTTTTTCTAATTACTGAAAATGTTCAGAATTTTATGATAATTTTTTTACAATTTATTTACTTTTCATTTATATGAATATTAGAATAAAACAGCTTTATGTTATAGTTTTGTATTTATATTTATAATAATCGACGTTTCGACGAACTTAACGTTCGTCTTTATCAGGATAAAAGATACAAATGACATTAAGAATAAATAAATAGAACATAGAATCAAGTTACTAGGTAACAAAATAAGTAACTAGATCATAAAATTTTTTGTAAATTGAGTAAATTTCGTATACTTCAAATACGTAAGCTCGGTTACTATAAAGAATTAATAAAATAAATTGAAACAATATTAACAAAAAATTTCACAAATACTTGAATATTCACTAAATCGCAATGAAATAATTGTGAAATACAAAGAATTAGATTAGTTTTAGACTAAAATAAACAAAATTACGTTAATAATTTAACAGTAATATTTTTTTGACATTAATAATGTAAACTTAATATAATTTTATACAATTAATGTGTCCATTCAGTTTATATCTTTAAGATCTGTTGTGCTACAGAATGTGTTATCTTATTCTAGGTAATAGAATTCTATTGATGGAAAAATATAAAATATCTTATGTGAATCGAGTAGACTAAGAAATATGTAATCAATTTGTTTTTTTATTAGATAATTCAACTAGTACCATTGTCTAATTTAAGTAATTTTTTTTTCAGCTCCAAAAGGATATCTCTTGCGTCTGGACTTTCGTGAATTCTTCGACTTAGAACCGGCACCAGACTGCAAATTCGACTTTCTGGAAGTGCGCGACGGTGCACATGGTTACGGCAATCTCTTGGGTCAATTCTGCGGTAAAGAATTCCCACCGATGATTACCAGTACCGATAGATATCTTTGGTTGCATTTTCGTAGCGATGAAAATATCGAATACGGAGGATTTAAAGCTGTTTATGAATTTATACCCCGGCCTACAAGCTGTAAGTAATATTTTTCATATATATTTTATTCTCAAAAGAAAAAGATATATTTTTTAGCTGAAGGTTACTAGTTTTAAGAATTCTAAAATATAATTGAAGGTTGCGGTTAACATTTGCAATATATTTACAAATATCGGTCAACCAATTTAATTATCTGTTTTTACCGGTTTAATGCTTTGCTTATTACCAACTTAACGTGATATTTAACTAAATTTACATTACTCAAACATTAAACAAATAACTTTGTTTAAAAAAAATTTACCTAAATTTGTAAAATAATACAAAATTTTATAATATTTTATATTATATAAATATTATTAATCCTGAATACAATAATAATTTATTTCAAAAATAAAATATGTATTTACAGCTATCAAAATAAAATTTAAATTATGGATTTTAAAATAAATGTAATGGGTTGTAGCATGTAACAAGTGAGTCGCACGATTAAAAGGCGATAAAAAATATATTAATAAGAAATCATTTCGAAAAGTTATTATAAATATTTAGTTACACATTATTATCTTTAAAAAGTAAGTATTCTTAAAATTACATAATTAAATATATCATAAATACGATTTAATGAATCGTAATATTATTAATATTACAAGGTTTTTATTTAATATTTTTAAAGTCGAAATATTAAATGAAAAAATTACGTCATCTGTCGGAAATCGAACTCACGATCTCTCGATGTGCGGTCGAGCGCCTTGCCCGTTAGGCCACAGGTGACTACGCCAGTTTTCAGTATTAATTTTATTTAATATTTGTTTATTTTAAATATAAGCACTGTTTTCGCTACCAAATATAGACTTGAAACAGCAACCAAATGTTTATTTTCAAAATTTTCAACGGTTTTTCTGTTTGTTATATATATTTTGGTATAAAATTCAATATTTTCTTACATAATATAACCTTTAAAGGTACGTGTTTAATTAAATAAATAAATATGTTTATTTTACAATTTTCAAACGTTTCTGTTTATTATATTTTCTTAATACATAATAACGTGAATAACTGAAATGACATATGTATTTTAAGTTAATATAAATGTTTGTAATTCATTTGTATATCAACATTTACATTCTAAAATCAAATATTTATTAAATTATCAAAAAAGTACTATTTGTAAAAGTACAGACATTCAGCAAAAATCCACATATATTTTCCCCAACTGTTTGAAATCAAACATTTAACAACGATTCGAGAACTACACTAGCACAGTAAATACCAGAGCAAAGTCAGGAATTCAAACGGAACTCCATATAAACCTTACCGTTCCCGGCCGTATTGCAACACTAAACATAGTAAATAGTCCAGTGTACCAAGTTAGAAATGGAACTTCTTTTTAATTTCAACTACTAGAAACGTTCAAACATTTCCCCACTCTCTTGCCGGAACGCTGGCTAGTTTGTTGATTCTGCTGTAGGATAAATGAGTTTAAAAGTTAGTTTGAGTCGGAAGTGAAATGGGTATTCCATTATAACTGGGTACTTTGTCGATCGTTTGGGCCCCGAGTACATGTGTAGTGGCACCTTTGAATGATTGCGATCTAATTGAAGAAAGAGTTAATTTTTTAAAATGAACGGTTTTTGCTTGTGCACTTTCGAAGGAATTTTAGATAAATTACATTAATGCAAACATTTTTTGTGTAATTTTATACTGAATGAACTTTATTGTAAAGTATTGTCTGGATAGGGATGTTTGGAGAAAATTATTTTCGGGATAGTGGAAAGAGTTTGTACCATATTCTTTAAATTATATTTTCACTATCAGGCAAATATTCAACAACTCTAGATTTTCTCGGTTATATAGCTTTCAAGATAGAATATTTATGATAACGTTCATTAAAAATGTTAAGTGTAAGCACTTAATAGTACCCAATTTTTGTGCAAGATAATAATGCGAAGAAGCATGAATATGTTGTTTAGTGTGAGTAGGCTTTCTATTTTTTCCTTTACACTGTTAATATTATCACAGAAGAATATATTATATTAAAAATTATTTATATTTTGACAAAACCAAAAAAATGTTACTATATAAATACAAAGGTAAATATGTATAAATATTAATGTCAAATTCTGTATTTGATAAATATTTAAACACAATTTACTTAATTATGTTTTCAATATTTTCTTTTTTTATATAGTTTAACCGTTTGAGTGCCACGGGTTTTTGCTGTTTCCCCGTCCAAAAGTGCCAAGGAGCGCTTTTGCGCTTGTCTTATTTCCTATTCTACATTATGTAGTTAATTATATTATTATAGTAATCGTTGTTTATAAGAATAAAAAGTTTACACCTACAAAGTGTAATATTACTCCAATTTTCCTTTTACGGTAGCCGTAAAGTCAGGCATCGACAGAAACCGAGCTTGCTAGAGCGCTGGCAAATTTCGAGCGTAACAAAAGAGCGCAAAATCGCTGCTTGACACTCAAACGGTTAATGCAAAATACATGTCCAAACATATTATTAAATTGTAACTACATAATATATATTAATGACATATTATTACTCTTGAAATAAACATGTTATTAGCATAACATATTAATTTCATTAGATAACAAAAACAAAATTATAACTTTTATTTAAAAATATGTTAATCTATTCCAGAATTATTTTTAATAATTTGTAATATTACCGAGATTTTAATTTATATTTCATGAAATTTTATATACTTACTTTGATGACGATAAAATTTATTTTTACTTTAGGTGTTTATGCCTTGTATAGGGAGAAATTTTAACACTTGTGGCAAATCTCAAAATTGCGCTCTCAAATTTTTCCTATAAAATTTTACAATAAAGAAATAAGAATGTTTTTGAATAAAAATGATTACTTTTATTAAATATATTTATATTTTTAAAACTTTAAATTTTTTTTAAATATAATTATAATATTCAATTAAAGTGTAAAAAAACATTGGAAAATGAACTAGAAAATTTGACCATTGAGTGCAAAATAGTATTGTATGAATAAGTTCTATGCAATACATTTTCTACGATTATAAATCTGCGCACTCTTTTGATAACTGTATTTATATAACGTTAGAGTAAAATAATGACTCGTTACAACACAATAAAATAAGTGGAATAAAGTACAGTTTTTTTAACAATCTTAGAAAAAATATATTATACTACAAAACATGTACTTTTCTATTGGTTTATTTCTTTTTCTCTCACATTTTTATATTTTTTCTGATTGAATACTAAATGAAATACAAATTTTTAAAAATATTATATTACATTAATATGTATTATATGTATTATATATGTATAATATTATATCAATATGTACAAATTTTGCACCCATTCTCAATTTTCATTTGAGGCAACTGTCTCACTTGCCACAACCTAGACACGGCTTTGTCTTGTTTAAAATTAATTGAATTTAAAATATTATTATCTTCTTGAACAATATTTAAATTACACTCGAATAGTTGTAAAGTAAAGATTTGCATTTTCAAAAATACCAAAAATTCTTTAAATTCTCAATGTGCCCCTTACTCGATCCTCATCAAAGTTTCCGAAACTCCAGCGTGACATATATCTAACCTAACCTAACCTAGCCTAACTTTGTTGCTCATCGGTTCATTTGGTTTGTGTTCTAGCATCGTTTACGCCCGAAATGGAAACCTGCCGGATAAATGTCAATGGCAGTGAGGGCATCTTCTCCAGCACCGATATACCGGAGGAACGAAGAACATTTGTGGACACGTACGATATTGCGCTGGATTGTATGTGGGTTATTACTGTCAAAGAAGGATGGAAGGTAAGAATTTGCTTTATTTATTTTACATATCATCATATTGGTACAGAATCCTCTAACTCCATTTTTTTTTAATTTAATTTTTGGTTATAGTAGTTTAAAGTTTATCATTTTTATAATGTTTATACAGAATATTTTTACGTAAACCGACATAAGTCGAAATTAAATAGTGATACATGCTGAAGCTATATTTATAATACTTTTTCCATAAATAATCTCACTATAATAAAAATAAAGTTAGATTAATTCTGCACCAAAGAGACAATATATTATAATCATATTTCTATAAATAAAAATTATGTATGAAAATATTTTAGAATTTTGTATGTCAAGTTTTTTTTATTAAGTTTTGTTAATTTCTTTTTATATAAATTGTATCTACGACAATTCGGAAAAATTTATTAGTTTCCATTTGTTATATTTAAAATTTACCGTCATATAATATTAATAATTCAATCTAAATAATGACTGTAAATTTCTGTATCTCGAATGAACTCCTTGTTCCAATTAGCAATAATGAGAATTATAAAAAAAATATTTTAAAACATAAAATGATTTTTTAAAATTTAATTTTCTGTGTAGTCTTATTTAAACTATCTGGTTTTTTTTTCATTTAACATTATATGTTATGAAAACATAATAAAAATTAAAAAACAAGATATTGGCAATCTTAAATCTTGACCACAATAAATCCATCAATAATTTATTGTTCAAACTAAAATTGTTCACAAAACTCATTTTTTATTACATTTATCTCAAATTTCTAAGAGTATAACTTAACAGAACTCCACTGTTAATAAACATTAAAAATTTCTTACAAAAATACATTTTATTTATTTATCGCATATCTCCATATCAAAAACTATTTATCTCTGCCTTAAATTACCACAGTACAACCGTATTTACGTTCCAGTCATGCACCGAACCACTTTGTATCCATTTATTGCAAGCTATCAACCCCTTTTGCTAGCAATTCCTCCCAATGGCATTGCAAACATACTTCAAACGGGTGCAAATGGTATAGTAAGACTAGTTGTATTTTTATTTTTACGTTTTATAACCGTTTAAAGTGACGACAGTATTGTTACCAACCTGGTAACTGAAAGGTAGTAAAGTGTCTTGTTACCATTACATTTGACAGTAGCTGCTAAAATAGGTTGCGAATTGTGCAATTGTTTTTAAGCGATAAATGAAAATATTGTCAACTCTAGTAGAATTTTAATGTGTTTGCTTTAGTAAGAGTAACATGGAATATTAAAATAATGAAATACATAGAACTTTTAATGTCGCATTTTACAGTTTATAAGAAAATAGAGCAAAGATTATTTCTAAAATATGTTTTACAATTTTTTTTTATATTCGTACATTTTTAGCAATCAAAATTTCATAAGTTTCTCAACAGTTTAACAATATTGTATTTGAAATATCTAAGAAGCTAGCGCTGTTGCTAGAATATCGTACAATTATTTTATTGCATATTTGTATAAAAATATAGTATTTTATTTACATATACTGATTATTATTTAGTCAGACAAACTACAACTTTATCTTCATAAGTATACACGAAGAAAAAGAAAAGAAAATCATCAGTCATCAATAAACATGTGGCAAATAAGTATCTATTTGAAAATAAAATATTTATATATTACTAACAATATTTTTAATAAGGGCTCTATAATTAGTTTAAATAAATTTTAATATTTAAATAAATAATAATTAAAAAAGCATCATAAATTTCTTGAATTAAATAAAGATTTTTGTTTTTATTGTACGTTTACAAACAAGCTCACAATCAGTGTAAGGGACTTACAAATTTATAGATTTTTATATTTATATATGTACAAATAAATTACCTAGAAATGCTCACATAAACACAACATGCATTCAAAAAAAAATTTAATAGATTTCTGCCTCACATATATACTTTACTTATTCATTTCTGTAAATAGGTACAGCAGGATTTTATTCAATAATGTACTCAGAAACGTAAATAGATTTTGCAGTTTTTTTTTTTTGGTAAAAACACAAAGACCTCACCGTCATCTGAAGCAGCAGGATTTTAATATCATCTGCACAATAATACTGCTGCTATACGTCTTACACTGTAAAATTTTTTTGCAAAATTATAGAAAAAATCAGTAATTTTGTTTTATTTGTATCTCAAAATTCTGTAATTTTGACATAATTTATAATTATCACATGAAGTAAGTAAAAATGACTTAATAAGTATGTAAAATTGCTTACTTTCTGCAAATTGCATCACAAAACTTAATGTACAATTAAATATTGTTGGTATAATTTCTTAAATTAGGTAATATTGTAGCTAGCATATTGATATCTGTAATAATTTATCAAAATAATGAGACTTAGTACATATTTTGTGTAATAATACTAATAAAATATTTTAAGTGTAATTCATTCATTTAAAAATACATCCTTTATATATATATATTTAGAAATGTATGTAATTATACCAACAATAATATTACAGAACTAAACAAATTTTACCTATTTATGGAAAATTCCTCACAGCTTTACTGAAGTTCATATCATATTAGTTTATGTTATCATATTACATAATGTTTGTAATAGTTCTGACATTATGTATTTTCAAACAATTATGTAGAATTACAGAAGTTGAGTAATTCCACTTAGAAATAATGGACATCGTAGTGTCTCATGGTTTGTAGATAAAATTAAATATTTTTTTAGAGTGTAGTTAAAACGAATGTATAACGCAATTTTTTTAGATTTTTTTTTTTTTACTGTTCCTTAATAAAATTTTATGAAACAACTGTTAGTGCACATTTTACATTATTAGATGAATACATACGACAAATAAATTAAAAGAATTTTAAAATGCAGTTATTTTTTTAATTTTATTTTGTTATTGCGCGATATGGTGCAGCAATAATTTCATATTTCTTTTTATTCTCATAAAGCGCTGACAAAAATTTGAAATATAGAGTTTTATTCCTGCTTTATTGCAATTTTTATTCGTATATTTATAAAAATATTGCTACAGATAACTAGTTATTATTTTACTCTAAACGAAAAACAAAATTGATATTCTAATGTAATTGCAATTCTACAAAAATTTCAGTAGTTAAAATTTAATCGACTTAGAAAAACTGAAATTAAAATAAAATTGGAACTAGCGATATATTTTTTGAAAATTTTTATTTTTATTCTGTAAATAAAAAATCATGAAAACTTTTACGTGAAGATTAGATTTACATTACGTACTCATTTTTAATACACACACACATACACACACACACACACACACACACAGCAAAATTAAAAAAGGTCATTTTAGATTTAAATTCAAAAATAAATTGAAATTGCCAACTTAGAGAAAAATATGCAAATTTATGTCACTTTTGACAGAAAAATTAATTAAATATTACCGACTTAAACAGTATTGACAACATAAATGAACAATGATGACGTCATCAATTTCCTAGATTAGGTAAAACCCAGATTTGGTACACTTTATAAACTGCTGTGACGTAACATGTCTTGATATTAAGTCACCTTACTAATAGGTACATAATAACGTTTTTATTTATGAGCTACACTGTAAAAATTTATGTAATTTTACATGTTTTGTGAATGTAATTTTTCATAATAAATGTAATAAATCACACTAAATTACAAAATATTTTTATTTTTTCTGTTAAAATTTATGTGAAATTACATAAATTTAAGATATATTTTTTTACGTTGTAGATCTCTAATAAGCAATAAAAATTTTAAAATAATACTATTATTTCTATGGTTCCATCAATATAAAATTGAAAACGTAAAAGTCGTAATTAATTTTTTAAAATCCAACCGGTAAATTAACAGATCTTTATCAAAAATTCGTTTGAAATTAAAACAACAATCGTTCCAATTTATTCATCTTCGAGAGATAAATACGTCAGTTATGAAATAAGAATGACAGTCGGCAATTCCATTTTGCGCGAATGTCTAAAAAAATGTTTTCAGATGAAAACGGGGAAAACGAAACGAGAAATGATGCCTCAAAGACCGTTCTGCCTCTCACAACGCAAATAAGGTAAAATAATTGAAACGCCATAAACAAGTTTTCGAAAGGAGAGAATAAGCGATGGCAGAAAGGAAAGGAAGAGGCGAATATTCACCACGCCCAGGTACCTCATCGCGACGCGCAAAATACGCTACCTTCATTGTCATTCAAATAACGAATTTAGTCTTTCCTCTATATAGAATTCTATCGTAGCATAAGAACCATTAGACAAAGCGAGTGTCGCTTTCCCTCAACGCGTTCTCAAAAGCTCGCGTATTTTGTAGATAAGTTTTAACTAAAATCGGGTCAAAGTATTTGTAATTATTATTGTCTAAAGTCACTCTCATTTTTTCAGCATTGTGTATGTATCTATATAATTTTTTATTCAAAATTATGTTTGATAATATACAAAATTAATATGTTTTACACGATATAGAATAAAATGTACAAATAATATTTTACATTTTAACAATTTAATTATACCTTATTTAAAAACTGTATGTTCTTCAATAATAATTTTTACTGCTTTAACTGAATAAGACATTTAAATATGGATCTACAAGTCATGCAGAGCGTTTTATCAAGAATATTTTTTTTGTAAAACGTAAGATAAACTTTTCCTCCATTTGTATAAAACTTTTTGGGACACATTTTATAAATTTCGATATTTACAATTTCCAATTATCACAATATTTTCAAAACAAATAATACAAACATTAAATAAAAAAAAATTGTCCGTTTATTTATCGGTTAATGTATATATTCTAAAAAAAAATCATGATATATTTGCAATTTCAATAATATTTAACTTTATAAACAGTATTACACAAATGTACATATTGTAAATTAATTCTGCTTTTTATTTACCTTAAATAAATTGATCCGCTTTTATTTGTAATGTTTTTTATTATCATAATTTTGTTTTTATTTCGTATTTACTGAAAATTTAATTATTATTGTAGAGAACATGCAAATAATTAATAAAATCAAAGTACACAAAATGCATTGTGAATTAAATAAAGGCTATTAGAACAAATAACAGGCTTTGTTTTATATAAATTAATAATTTACATAAAAATACAACATATTTTTAATACTTAATATGTAGTATTTTCATATATTTTGCAAAATATTATAAAACAGTAGATAATTTTACATGTTAAATAACAAAATATATTTAAAATATTTACATACATACACAATTATGCCATGTATCCAAAAAGGTATGGCACAAACTCTTTTCCTTATCCCGATATTAGTTGAAAAAGTTTGATTAGTTTTAAAACTTAGAATTCTAACTTTGGCTTCATTATATATTTTAAACATTACCAAAAATAATAATGTACATTCATATAATACTAGAGAAAGATACAAATTATCAGTTCCAATGCATAATTCGAGCAAATTTAAAACGGAACCTACGTACAACTATATTATATTATACAACAAAATAATTTATAAAATATACCACAAACATACTGAAATAAATTGCATTGTTTTATAATATTTTACTCTCTTTGCTTAGTAAAACAATATGTAATATAAATTTACAAATAAATTATTTTAATATAATATAGAATATCTTTTGTTTTTAAAAGTACAATATTGCAAAACTTACTGCAATATATTATCACTAGAAGTACAATAATAACGCGCTAAGAACTTTTTACTAAAACTCTTCTAATATTAAACTAATAAATTTTAAACCCGCACGACTTCTATATAGCGTTGAAATTATTTATCTTTAAGATAAATTATTGTGCAGAGTTGCCGATAATAAAAGTTTATTATTTTATATGAAATTATTGTAAGTAAAACTTTTCAATTTAAATGTATTAAACTATATAGTACAAACAATTAAAATGAATTTATTTTTATTTGAAATAATTTCATTAAGAAATTGAAGAGAAGTTTTAATTCTAGCAAAACTTTTACATTATATTCATGTACAAATTCTTTAATGAGAAAAATCGTAATATGAATAATTAGATACGGTATTCTGCATCGGAAAATCACAAATTTGCGAGAAACTAAAGTTGGAATAAATTTCAGATTTAGTCAATTGTTTTTTTTTTTTTTCTAGAAAGTAACAAGCCTTAACATAATAAACAATCTTTCAGAATTCATTATATTAAAATAAAAAGGCTTTAGGATTAATTCTGTTTAAATTTTAATTAAAAATCGACGTTTCGACGTATTCTACCTACGTCATCATCAGGAAAAATTATTATTACTGTTATTCCTGATGATGAGTACTTGGAAACGTCAATTTTTAATTAAAATTTATACAGAAATTAATCCTAAAGCCTTTTTATTGTAACAAGCTTTATTTTCAGAATTTTACTTCACGGAACAAATAATAAATTAAAATAAAACGGCTTTAGGTTATAATTCTGTATTAAATATATTTTTTTTTGATGATAAATAAAAAATCACTAAATCGATTGATTATTATTAATATTACATATTTTTTGTATTAATTATATAATATATATTCTGAATAGAACAACGACAATAAGAGTAAAAAATTAAAAATATTTTGATACAGAAATATATTACTTATTAATCAACAACTAGTGTTTTTAATCCAATACAACTTATAGTATACTGTTGTTGGATTTATACTAAATGCAAATAATTTTACAATAAATATCAAAACGCATAGTTGTTTACGCTGATTGCTAAATAGGTATAAAATCTAACAGCTTTATTTGAGTTACATCAAATATTAACACAGAATTCGATTAAACTATTTATTATTGATATCCACTACAGTGATAAATTTAATTTGCCGGGATTGTTAAACTGTTATCTTTGTTTATTACAATATAATTAATGACAAATAAATGTAATAACTGTATAATTATCGGTGAATATGTTAAATAATTAATGCTTATATTGCAATCAAATTTGTAATTCAAATAAACGAATATTGAAAGATATTTTTACTAAAATAACTATTGCCAATATGTAAATAATTTATTGAAATTTATGCATAGCTTAATTTTATTTAAAATAGGAATTATGTTTTAATAAATAGAAATTTATGATTTATATTTTAAAAAGATTTATTATATAACGAAATATTTATTTTTACTAATTGAAATATTTTCTACTTACAATGTGTCAGATAAAATATGACTTGCTACAGGAAAAGCGATCATATTTTCACCTAAGTTATTAGTTGAACTGGAAAGAGCATACAATTCTGAATAACTCGATGTAAAACTTATTAAAATATTTCAAAATCTGTTAAAGTTAATGTTATTTGAATTCGCAATTGTGTTTTGAGAAAACTTACGTTAAAGTTTTGTATTTTTTAATAACAAATTTACACATCTACAATCAACAAATTATTTACCAAAACGTGTAAAAAACTATCTAGAGCAATTAACAATAAGCAAATTAAAATAAGTTTTAGTTGTAGATAGAAAGTGTAGGTGTTTTTATAAAATAATTAAACAAAATCTAATCCTAAAACAGTTTATAAAACATTTATAAACTTTTAATATATCTTTAATATTATTCAAATATCTACTATATTGTGTTGGTCTGTCTGTGTTGGGACAGTTAAAAATCAAAAGAATATTTAAATACAACTATTCAAAATAAATTATGAAAACTTTATTCAGTTTTATTGAAAACTGAAAACACTTTTAACGCTTATTTGAAAGAAAGCTTTCAAGCGACTGAAATCTACATTCTTTTGTTCTAGATTCAACTGTCCTTTCCCGTTTTTAAGTTAGACAAACCGAATGACTGCGAAAGTAACTTTGTCGACGTCTTCAACGGTCGTACCGATTTACCATCACGAAAAAAGAACTATTGTGGCTCCATTGCTGATCCACTTACCTCGACGAATAATATTATGTTTGTCCGATTCTTCGCTGAATCCAAAGCTATTAATTCCAAATTTCAAGCATTGTTTACCGCATTTCGAGAGAAGAAGAATAATGAACGTAAGACAATCCAGATTAGAACTTTAAATATTTATATTTTGTGTTGCTCTAGTTAATATTGTGTATTAGGTTTTTAATTGTTTTTGCTGCAAAGTTAATTCAATTATTTTCAATAACGGATTTTTCTTAATATGTTAACGGCTTAAAATTTAAACTTATTTGTGTATAATATGAAATAGAATTAAGGTTTAATTAATACGAAACAATATATATGAAAAAATTTAATTAAAAAAGCTAAATTATTCATAAAATAATAAATTTTTTTGTTCATTTAACAAAAATCTTATGTTTTACAAATATTTTAATTTCCACTTAATTGCAGTGAACTAATATATAATTAGAAA
Source organism: Clivina fossor (assembly GCA_963966155.1). Classification (NCBI taxonomy): domain Eukaryota; kingdom Metazoa; phylum Arthropoda; class Insecta; order Coleoptera; family Carabidae; genus Clivina; species Clivina fossor. Next base: position 13,690,970 of record OZ014562.1, on the reverse strand, counting down.
ATTAAATATATTTTGAAAGATGTATTGGTCCAGTCGGGATTCAAATCCGGTTTTACTGTTTTCGCGACAGACGTTTCTAACTACTAGACTACGAGCCCACGACAAAACACATTTTTCTAATTATACTGGTCAAACACAATATAATTGGCAAAATGTGTTTGTTTCGTCGTAGGCTCGTAGTCTAGTGGTTAGAACTTCTACCGCAAAAGCAGGAAACCCGGATTCGAATCCCGGCTTGACCAATACATCTTTCAAAATTTATTAAATTTTCTAATTATATATCAGGTCACTTCGATTAAGTGGAAATTAATATATTTGTAAAAATCTTAGTGTCATAGCAGAAAAAATTGCGTAAATAACAAATCTTATGAATTAACGATTGTGAAACTACATTTTTTTAATTGTGAATTAATTGTTTTTTTTTTTATTAATTTGTTTTCATGTGAACAAAATTGCTATTGTGGAAATAATAAATAACAAATGGCTTAAATATTATGTTAAACCATATAAATATACTTATAATACATACATATTTTAGTTTTTATATGCATTAAATATGCTTTTTTATTAATTTTTTTTTTTTACATAATTAATTTTTTTTTAATTAATTTTTTTACATAATTAAGAAGGGCAAATTTATGTTTTTTTTTACACATATAGTATAATTTTTTCGCATTTAAAAATAATGTATATTTAAAAATTCTGTTTCACTGTTAATAACGAGAATTTTTACAAATGTAACAAAATATATATAATTAAAATTATTAACAAAATTCAAACTGTGAAATTACCTTGTAAACGAAATTGTATTTCTGTTTGTTATAATTTCTTTTTAGCGAAATTTAATTAAACGTTTTTTAATTAATGAAATTTTTGATACAAAATTTAATAAACATATAAAATCGAGTAAGAATTTTAATACACATATTTATAATTTGTTGAATAATTAATATAAAATAATTAATATTAAGTTATAGTATTTTAGGAATAGTTTTATATGTTGACTGATTTTACCAATTCAACTATAATTATTGAGACGGGGATTCTATAATAATATTGCATGAAATCTGTATAAATTAATGGATTATATTACACATTCAATTATATAGTTCACAATGAACTGGAACAAGGCTTCCATATTAATTTATTAATAATTTTAATATATGTATCATATATTCTATTACTGAATTTATAAAATTTTCTAGGTTGGTATGGCGTGGTCAATATATTCTGGTCGCAGACATTTTTCACCATTCATCGTAGATGGTATCCTCAGTGCTTGGTGAGTAAATGACAGTTTCTGCTTTGCAATCTGGTATATATACCTGTACCACCACCTTCCTCTACAGATGCCCTTACGGCATTGGCCAATTCTGGCTGACCTGTAAAAGATGGTGGGGATACAGGTATGTATACCACATTGCGGAGCAGAAACTCTCATTCAGTCAACAAGCACTGTGGATGTCATTTACGATGTATGGCCAAACGTCTGCGACGAAGATAAATCGATCACGACACACCAATCCAGAAAATTCTATAAATTCAATAGATATCGGCTGTGAAAGCTTGAATACTACTATTCTATTACTGTATATTAATTTATTTACAGAAATTAATTGCTAATTAGTAGTACATATTCATGGTTTTATTCGTTAAATAATAATTACAAACTTCATTTGTATCTAATGATCATTTGTTTTTCGATGTCGTTAGAAACTAATACATATATACACAGTCACGCCATGTATCCATAAGGGTATGGCATAAACTCTTTCATACATCTACTATCACATATAAACATATGTTTTACAGTTGTCTGTCAAACAATGATAAAGAATTATTGTAAATTAAGTATAGTTTTTTATTTATTGCAAAAAAAATTATAAAATTATTGTTAAATAATAGGATTATTAATAATTAAAAGATTGTTATAACGTCCATGTGCAACAAATTGATGTGATAAATTAAAAATTGAATTAATTTTTATTAAGGTGTGTCCAAAGTATTTATTTCGATATACATAAAAACAAATTGACTAAACTACAAAATTGAAATTACTTTTAACATATTTGATATTTGTAACTTACAGATGAGCAAACATTGATCAAACAATTTATATTATAGAAATTTCAAAACAAATTTATCTGAAATACATATTTAGAGATTATACTGCAACATTTTGTACAGCAGCACGAAATATTGTCGCTTTTATAGCTTTTGATACTTAACCTAAAACTCAACAAAACTGCACACGGGCTACCTGTATTCTCATAAAAACCGAAAGCCATGTATATAGAAAACATAAGCTTTTCATTGCTGTATGCTCTTATGTTGGTATTATATATATATCACGAGTTTCAAGCAATGATTTTCCACTATGCTCACACAGTGCTGCCAACCGCTGCATTTTACAACCATCTGTATGTTTGTGTGGTTTGGCGGTTTTCATTTATGAGCCGGTTTATGTGTCGTACACATGCGTTACGTATGAGTACAGGGAAAACTCGTTTCTTGTACGAGCAAAAATTGAGGTATTACGGCTAGATAAGCTTTCATGAGAAGTAACGTTTGGTAATTTTATTTAATTAATTCTGTATGTTATAAAATATTTGTGAGATTATTTATGAGTTAACATAAACTTTGTATTCTGTTAGGAAAACAGCTTCGCATCATTAACCATGCAAGTTGAGATACAATAATTAAAAACCTCACATAGTAAACAGTACCAGTGCCAAAATGTATATGTTGTAAAAAACAAAAAAAATATGAATAGCTTCAATGTTGACAAATTTTACTAAACAGTAAATACAAAAATATTTTAATAAAATACGAACACAGTGTGTTATAAATTTTTAAAATTATATTGTGTACTTATTTTAGAATTCAATTCTATTAAAAACAAAAATTTAACCACTCTGGTTCTTTTTTCTTTTATCATATCAGATTTTTAATTATTTTCAACAACTTTTTTGCGAAATAGAGATATACGTGCAAGATACCGATTATGAAATTTCATTAGCAATTTTTACTTATTATAAATAGTACAAATTGTTAATTTTGAACAGATTATAATAATTACTAAATAATGATAATAACAATAATAATTACTTTATTTTAGCAAAATAGCTATAAAAACTTAATAAATTTAACAAAAATAATTTTAATTCCCTTTTAAATTTTTCGAAGTACAAAGTGGTAGATTATTTATTATACTCTTTAAGTCCTTTTATAAAATAGATTTTTAAGAAGCATTTTTTTTTAGATCGTTTACATAAAAATTTCCTGTCATTTCTTATCGTATAATGACGAAAATCACTACATCTAATAATTATATTAATTAAATACTACAGCACAACACAGTCCAATTCATTTATAGAATTTGTAAAATTTTCTGGGTCCAGAAAATTCAATAAATTCAATGGATATCGGATGTAAAAGTTTGAAAATTACTATTACAATGCTTATCTGTTTAAAGACACAAAATTATTAGTACTAGAAATAATGTTTCGTATTTATTATGATATTAGAAGCACATTCAGTTAAAAACACTATTTTATTTTAAATTGTATTTTAGTATCAAATTAGTATTTTTTGTTTTTAACTCTATACGATCTGTATGTAAATGCGCATGCTAATGCGTGTGTTCCTCTTTCATTTCAAATAAAGTTCGTACGCACATATTTATGCGATACGAAAATTTTTGCCTTTGCACATATTTGTATTTAATTAATTGTCGCTTCACACATGAATTGTTCATACAAAATTGTTTCATTTATGTAACTTTTTAGTTACCTCATTTTATTGTGCAAGTATATAACTTTGATTACTTTTAATAAATATTTGTTTTTTGATATTTTAAGATGTTCTGACAGTAATACGAATTCATAATTTAAAATATATTATTTATAAAATATTGAAATATCATTCAAAACTTATTTATGGAAAAGTACATATCAGTCAGACTAGTAAAACTATTTCAACAAAATTAAATAAACATCGTTTATATTAGACTAAGCCTGTTCAAAAAAAGCATCAATAGTACAACATGTACTAGAGATATTTGTAAAATTTATAGATACTAAAATCATTTTTAAATCTTCCATTAGTTACATTTGCTTAAACAATTAATATATTATATAAAACGAAAACGAATAATGTCAATAGCAATAAAGGTTTAAAAATAAATAAAGCATGGCTTCGTATATTGCATAATTTATAATCGTCTTTTACCAATTTTTTTCTCTTAGCTACCTAATAATTATTTGATTTTTAGTGTATCTGTTATTATCTGTTATTATCTGATATTATATTGTGTATTTTGACTTATTTTTTTTTTATATACAGTTGGCTCAAAAGTTGCTAGACCACTTAAAATTCGAATAACTTTCTACAATTAATTTCTTATTTAAAAGTTATTTCGTTTTAAAATGCTCTAGTGACTTCTGGCCAATTGTATACATTATTATATTACAAAACTGAAAATAAAGCATTATTATTATTAATATATTATTTATGTTATCATAAAATATATCAAGATTTTGGAAAATATTAAATTTAATGTGTATTTATTTTTTATTTGTTTTAGCATGTGCAAGCGATGAATATGACTGCGAGGACGCCACTTGTATTTCCATGGAACTACGATGTAACGGAAGAATTAATTGTCGTTTCCGCTGGGATGAAGATGAATGTCTGGTAAAACTATTTTTATCTCGTTTTTATTTCTTAATTATTAAGTATTATTATATAAATAAAATGGGTATTCTTAAAATTATACATAGTTATAAATAAACACGAAATTATTTTATTGTAAAAATCTAAATAATTTTTTTCATAATTTAAATTCAACTAATACCTATTTTATTAATAAATAAATATATGTGTTTCAGTATGCTAATTAAACAAAGTATTTAGAATATGATAACGGAACAAATATATCTCTTTGTCATTTTTATTTAACCTCAGTCCAAATATTTATATTCAATTGTCAAACGTACTCAGTAAATATATTATTCATGATTTCCATTAACATTTCAAAGGGAGGCCGAAAAAAATCGTTCAAATTTTTCCTGTTTTCAAATGTCGGAGATAATGGTAAAATTGTTTTCATTTTATTGCAACTGATTTAAATTCATATTGATTTTCTGGTTATAATGAATACCAGAATAATGTTTATTTTTACAGATTTATATTTAACAAGATTATTTTTGTTCAAATACATTATTTTATGATGATTTAACGATTTTATAAAAATTTACACAATTCAAAGACTTTTAGCTATAATTTAATAACTTTAGAATTAATCATAACGCAAGTTTTGACATTAATACTAAAGCTGTTTTATTTTAAGATAGATATTAGTATGTGATGTAAATAGGAGAGATCGGGTACGAAATAGATTAGTCTATGATGAGTGTGAAATTGAAAAAAATGTTGTAGCAAAAGTTGGTGTTAGTCAGTTAAGATGTTTCGGACATGTTGAGCGAATGTCTAATGAACGTTTGGTTAAAAAGATTTATTTGAATGATTTTGATGGTATACGTTTGCGTGGACGTCCGATGAGTAGTTGGAGTGGTATGATTGATAGGGTGACTTGCGTGAGCGAAAGTTTCCAAGTAGTAGGAATAAAAGAGCATGTATGAGAGGAATTATGAATGTGGATGAAGCAAAAGTTGCTTGTTTGGATAGGAATATTTGGAGGCGACTGATTTCGGGATGATGAAAAGAGTTTGTGCCACACCCTTTTGGGTACATGGCGTGATTGTGTATGTATGTATGTATGTATGTATATTAGTTCATTTTAAGAATAATAATTAAAAAACAAACTCATAAGTTATTACAAATAATAACAAATTTCAAACCAGATTTAATCAAATCAAAAACTTATCTTTTTGAAATATCACATTTATATGATATTTTTCATGCTTTCATCGTCAGTTTTTTAAAAAGCTTACAACTTATAAAAGTCAATACCGCAAATTGACCATGTAATGATCCTTAGCGAGTATCCAGTATACGCCACATCGTAAACCCGTGTGTGTGTGTGCGCAATGTTGGTTTTTATTATTCGCAATGCGAACTCGGGCCAGCTAACGACTTCTCAAACTAGATAAGACCGCGGTAGCATTGCGATTCTTTCACGCCACTTACATCTGATTAGGATAGATGCACTTAGGTTGATTGTGCACACCGTCGACGATTTAACACTTGTTGTACTTGGTAAGCCCGGGATAAAGACAAATTGAAGTGGCGAAAATGTGGATTTGTGCGCCGAGAAAAATTAATTTTTGATGTATTTTTCGTCTGCTGTTGTTGCGGGATTTACTCCGAGTTGCGTGGAATCAGATGGAATGAAAATTTGGATTATTAATTTCATTACAGTGAGGTTATATTATGTGTCGTATATTTATGTAAAGAAATTAACTTGTGTTATATAAATAAAAAGAATTTAAATACTTCTTTAACACAGAAAAAAAAACTATATTAAAATTATTGTTCTGTATAATTTAATTAAATCTGAAATAAAACGGCTTTAGGATATAATTTTGTTTCGACGTACTCCTCGTTCATCATCATCAGATAAAATTACACCAATGACATTACAGTAATTTTGATTTATAAAATTTTTTTATTTATAATTTTATAAAAATCATATATTTTTAAATATAACAATAAGTTCTAAAATTTAAATTAAAAAAAGTTTCTATCGTTATATTTTTAACAAATTCTTAAAACCAGCTGACATTAAACAAAAAAAAACTTTTATTTTTGACTTGTTTGACATATCATATAACTTTAATTCTTTTACAGCTTTCGATAGAACTTTTAATATAAACAAAAGTTCAACTTTTTTTTTGTCAAACTTGATAAAATTTTATATTCAGAAGTCAATGTTTGTCAATTAAAACTTTTTTCAAAAACATTCTTATAACCAACAGATAAAATACGTCATTGCATTACCTACTTTTCAATTTATTAAACAAATTTTAAAAATTTTTTGCAGGAAAATATCATACACTAGATATTGCTTAAAAAATTGTTTTTGTATTTTTAAATTTGACATTTGAAACTTGTAATCATTTCTAAGCAATATTTTGTTATCTAAATTATTGTTTATTTTATCTTGTTTTCTAGAAGAATCTAAATTGAATTGAAATATTTTTATTCTATAAATTACTCTATTTAAAAGTACACTAAGACTCGGTTGCACAAAGCATTGTTAACTGTTAATGTCTCTAAATCGAATTATTGGTTGGTCTAACGAATTGGTTAGCTTACAAAGCATTTAACAAAGGCGGGTTATAATTTGAAGCATCCTTTTTTACACTTCAAACTTTGTATACATGTATATCTCCAATGACAATAAAACATGTCATTTAAAAAATTTATCAATAAGTAAAATTTTGAATGGATTTCAAGTCATAATTACCAAAAATAAGTAGAAGTTTATCAAAGTTTTATATTATAATACAGATCAATAAATTATAAGTGACAAAATTTTATGAAAAGCTACACTATAGTCTCCGCCACTAGAAAGTGATATTACGCAATAGTAAGTTTTTGTACAATATACGTTACTATTCTGTGTTCTTTCGAAACACTCAGCTCATATATAATATGAAGTATGTCTCAGTTTCCTCTGGGATATATTTTTGCTGTCCGTTCAAAGTACGTTTATAGCGGTTCATTTTCGTATTTTATAATCGTATTTATTTTTATTAAATGTTTAGAAATAAATTTAATAATTAATATTATAGTTAAGTATGGTAACATCACCTTTCTTCTAGCTAAATAAATTAAAATATATTACATTTCAACATTCAACATGCATTGCAATTTCATGTGTGGAAAATAGGATACTTTAATATTTTTTCTTGATAAAATTCTGCCTATTTTATCAGTAATAATTTTAACAAAAGGCAAAGTAGCGTAAATTAAGTCTTTGTTATCAAGCAAATCTTCAACAACTCTAAATTTTCTCAGTTGTATTGTTTTGTTGATAAAATTTTTATTATAACCATTCATTAGAAATATATCTTCAAGCATTTTATGTTTATCTTGAAGTTTGTCTTTATAACAAATTAATGCAGCTCTATTAAATAAACATTTAATAGTACCTAGTTTTTGTGCAGGGTGATGATGCGAAGAAGCATAAATATATTGGTTAGTGTGAGTGGGCTTCTTATAATTATACAGAATTAAGAAAAGTTAAGTCTTTTTCCTGTCCAACAAAACATCCATAAAAGGCAAACAATCATTTTTTTTCCATTTCCATGGTAAACATTATTTAAATGATTTAAAAAAATATTGAAATTGCATCGTCCAAATTACAAAAGATATCATCAACATAGCGTAACCATAGCGACGGTTTCAGTGAAGCGAATTCTAAAGACAACTTTTCAAAATATTCTATATAATAATTAGCTGGATTTTTTTAGGGTTATCGAAAACTCAGTCTTTGGGTTTTTTTATGAAGTTATTTATTCATTTGATTTACTTCTTTTATATACTCAACGTTTCGTGCTAGCCTGAGCACTTCTTCAGGAGGGTTATAGCGAAGCTCAAATTCGTTAATATGAATAAAATAAAAAATAAAAAATAAAAACAGTTTTAATTATGTCGCAAATATACCTCAAATTGTCATGAAACGCACGTGCATAACCTTGTGTGATTTTAAAAAACACTAAGTGTTTTTTAAAATCACACAAGGTTATGCACGTGCGTTTCATGACAATTTGAGGTATATTTGCGACATAATTAAAACTGTTTTTATTTTTTATTTTTTATTTTATTCATATTAACGAATTTGAGCTTCGCTATAACCCTCCTGAAGAAGTGCTCAGGCTAGCACGAAACGTTGAGTATATAAAAGAAGTAAATCAAATGAATAAATAACTTCATAAAAAAACCCAAAGACTGAGTTTTCGATAACCCTAAAAAAATCCAATCATATCATTGCAGTCGATACCATCGAAACAACGATAATAATTAGCAATAGATGGAGATATTGGTGAACCCATAACAACTCCATCAATTTGCTTGTAATAATCATTATTACATTATTACTCGTCTGATGAAACGCCGATCATAAATTAATTTTAATACAGAACTTGAACCTAAAGCAGTTTATTTTATATTATATTTCAATGTGCGGCACAATATCATGTAAACGTACAATTGTTCCACAATACTATTTAATATAGGTTTGAATAACATCTTCAATTAATTTTTTTTATATAATTTAATTTCAAAAACAATATATCTCACTCTGTAAATATATTTCAATTTTGTATTTATCAAATATAATGGATTTAAAATATTACCATCATTTTCTAGCCATCAGCAATAAAACAATCCATTAATTTGCCATTCAAAAACTTTCCACAAAGTGAAATTTAAAATACTTTTAGCACGTTTCTTTTTAGAAAAATTCCCCTAAATGGCTCGGATACTGACGGGGAAAAATAAGACTGTGGCGATAGTCACTTTTTTCAGCAGTATATAGAAAGAAAAAAAAGCCTTCTCTCTTCGCTAGACTAATGCAGTACTTCCTCTTGACTCTGTGCTGGTGAAATATAGCTAGCATTACACCGTAGGCTTGCTACCCCTCGATCTCGTGCCTCTCTCGTAGTTAAATTGCGTTTTATTGTTGTAATTTATAATGAAATTCTAAAAATTTCACGAACGAGATTTGATCGTGTAATACGGGGCGCGTCTGTTGTTCGAGGCTTCATTTGAATGGGCGAATGCAACGTCAACTTTTTGATATCCATTATTCATAATTAGATTTAAATTGTAATTAATGCCACCGCTGTAATGATATACCATTTAAAGGTTAACGAGTAAAGATTGTTTGGTCTAATAAAAATTAATGTGCATAGCGCATGAGAGTAAATATGAGGGGATATATATGTTATTTTGGAATGATTTTATAGTGTAAGTTATTTCTAATTTAGTCGTTGAAAATTGTACAAATATAACTAAAATTTTGTAATATTATAAAGCATAATTAATATGTTTTTTTTGATACATAATTAACAGTGTTTATTTATACTACTTAACAAATTGTTACACAGAAAAAAAATTAAGGTGTAAACGTTTGCCACTTATGTAGTTCATATTCGTATTCAGTGTTAAATATTAATACCGAAACCGATAAAATTATATTAAAATAAAACGGCTTTAGATATTTAAGTACAGATTATCCCAAAAACAGTGATATGTATTGAATGATGGTTATATCCTAATAACTTTCTCAAAATTAATATTGGTAATATTTTCGATAAAACTTTTGAATTAATGACAAATTTAATTGATAGGAAATTAAAAGTAAATATTAAAAAGAACAATTTAAAATTATTATTAGATTTATTCAAGAAAATGGGACATATTTATTAACATCTTAAATAATGAAAATGAATATTTCATTTATAATAAATCCGATGACGAACAAATTGAAACTGGAGAAGAAAATGAAATCAATGAAACAAACTGTAGTTATACTTGTAGAAGTTTTACAAAAATTTAATCTCCTCACATAGACATATGCTAATTTATTTATTGCTAATAAATTTAGTACATTTTAAACAGATTACGAAATTGTTTAAGTCTGGAGTCGAGGCTTTCATGCTCATGTCATACGAGAAGGATATTTTGGAAAAAATTAGATAATAAAGATATCATTTAAAAAAATTCCGAAAAAAAGTTATTTATTTTTTCACCAACTCTGTGTTATTTGATATATGTGTAATTTCGATTTTCAAATTTTTTAACATGAAAGAACGTTGTATATAATAAAAATTTTGAAATTAAAAAATATTACAGTTTTACATCAAATATAATTTGTAATTCACAGACTTTAACTTCTTGTTTTGATAACTATATAGATTTACTTTTGAATTAATAGCAAAAAACGTTAATTTTGAAGTTCCTAATCTTTTTTCAGTATATTTATATGTTATAGAAATAAAAGCACGAATTTACATAACTATTAAAACAACAAAAAAAAGGAACAAAAACTATTATGACCCATTTTATGCATGCTGCACTTTATCTAAATTGCATACATACAGCAAAACAATAGTCCCACTACTGTTTTCCGCCATTTTCAGCCATTTTTAGAACGTCTGTTTTAGGCGCAATAAAAACTCATTGTACCCAGTGCCGCGCCGCGTTTACCGCAATACGCTATTGTAATGAATGAACAAAGAATTAATTATTTTAAGTGATGTACATTTGTCTAACCTAACCTAACCTAACCGGTAGGAATAACGTTAATTTGAATAAATTCGTCGGGAAAGAAATTAAAATTTTTACTTGACTTCGTTATATTACGCGATCATTTTTAAAAAAATGAATGAATAAATGGTGTATTAATTTTTGTTTTTTCTCATTAGGCGGCCTTTCTCGTACAAAAAACAAATGCAAGAATTAACAATGCTGCAAATTTATGAAATATGTATGGATTTAATTACATTCAAATGAATATTTATGAAGGATTTAATTATTTTATAAAATATTCAAAATGAAATTATATGGAAAAATATATAACATTGCAATTTTATCATTTACATGAGATAATACAATTCAACGCCGTTTAATATGAACACATTTAGGTTAGAGGTTTTTGCAGTGGTTTAATAGAGGTGTGGCCTCCGACCGAAATTTATTATTAATTTGTGTCAATTTTGACATATGTATAATTTTTTTTAGCCAGAATTATTGTACTTATTGTCCAGGATTTTAAAAATATAACAACAGAAGCTTCAAATTTATCAAAATAAATTTATTTTTTAATTAAAATATACAATAAAAATAAAATTATACCACAATCTGTTACATTAAAAATTTTTGGATAGTTATTTTGTATTTTTTATGTTTTTTGTGGAAAAAAAATTAAAAATAAAGCAGTAATTTTGCAAAAATATGGATTTTTCAATATTTTTGTAACTTATATAAATTGTAAAAGAATATATTAACTACATGCTTAACCCTGACGTAATAAGGCCTAAGTCTCAATTTTTTCTAGTAGATTATTATTATCATCAAATATTGACTATGTCCTAGTTAAATATTTACTTATATAAGAAATATAAAAAATGTAATAAATAAAAATAAATAAAATAAACAAAAACAACTTCAAATAAATCATGCTTCTACTTTTAATATTCGCAATAAAATCGTAAAATTCTACGATATTAAATTTGCAATATATTTTTCAAGGTTCAATATTAAAATAAATCCTATAACATCGCACATTACAAATATTAAGCAACAGAACGCACCCTTGAATCTAAATTAAATTCACGTCTCCCCGGAGACAATCCGAGCGTGAATAATTTCAGTGTTATATTCGCAAAAGATAAATACGAAAAAGAAGGATATTTCGGAAGAAGAATATATATATATATATATATATATATATATATATATATATATATATATATATATATATATTTACGTAAACATTTGAACAGAGATTCGAGTAGCGTACAAAGTATTCACGGAAATAACGCATATTCAGTCATAATTTCTGAACTGAGCGTAGATTGTAGCTCATTTAGTTTGGTTCGGCCGTTCAAAAGACGTTAAATGTCGTCAAATAATGCTTTTTTCCTTCTCTGCTCGCGAAGTTGTAAAAAGAAAACAATTTTACTTTATGGTGCATTAGTGTACGCCACGCCAGGACCTAAATAACCTAATAACAGATTTTATTGTTTGTAATTACTTTCTTTGCAAGAAATATTCGATTTAATGGCGAAATTTTTGAAATTGTCTAAATTGCTCGGTTGTCGGTTATAGAAGTTTTATTGGCGTATAATTTTTTTGTACAGTTTATGCCCCTTTTTTGGACATTAAAATATTTTATAACAAGAAACAAAATGGTCCTAATCTTACCTAACTTCGTCTGTATTGTGTTATTGACTTAATAAAAACCTAACCTAAACCAACTTTGTCTTTGTTTTTACATCGCCTATAAAAATATATACCTAATTTATCAATTTATATTTCCGTTTTTTGTAAATATTTAAAAACCGCTAACTTATTAATTAAAAGTGTGTGTATTTAATATACTTATTTTAATTCAATTAGTCTAGGATGGCAATTAAAGTTGTGTTGCATTAACAACAAAATAGCACAAATATATGTATGTTTTACACGATGCAAAGCAATACGATTTTAGTTATTTCATTTCTAGATTCCAACTAGTAAATTAACTAACCAAATTCCAAAGTATATTATAATAATTGTTATAATTTATAATTGATATGTGATCCGCATTTAAATCACATTATAATAAATATTATTTTAATACGATAAGTAAATAATTATAAATATAAAGATTGGTAATAGTAAAAATTACTAAAAAGTTACTAGAAATTGCAAGGCCATGCAATAAAAGTACAGCAAGTTCTAATCTGTGCAACTTTTTTTTTTAAACAAGCAATTTTTTGTAGATGCTGTTTCGCAACAAAATTGCACAAGAAAATTGTTTGTGTAGAACAGGCATTAGATTGTATTACTTATGTATGCAAATCCGTCTTAACAGTAGGTACTATGGGCCCCTGGACAAACAAATGTGCTGGGGCCCCTACGATAACCACCCACAGAAATTAAATGTAAATAACTTTATATTAATAGAATTAATCTATGTCAAATATATTTTTATTAATAGCAAGTCAATTAATTATACACAAATTAGCATGGGGCTCCTATACTTGTGAGGCCCCCTGGGCGAATGCGTTAGGCACTGTACGAGTATGTATGGACTATAATATGCATATTCTTTTTATTTATAATTATAAAACTTTATTTGAAAGATATGATTTTAATTAAGGGTTTAATAATTCTATTTTGTTGCAGAAAACAAAGTCGTCGTTTTTAAATTCGGAGCACATCATCATCATCATGGTAATATTTTCATTAATTTTATCAGGAATGTGTTTCACATTTTTTTATAACTGCATAAAGAAACTCATTCGAGACCATCACACAATACAGGTAAAATAAATATATTTTAATGTATTTTTAACACTAGACAATCTAACATAGTAAAAAATCTTTCAGAACTCATTATATTAAAATAAAACTACTTCAGGTTGTAGTTCTGTATTCATATTTATTAATAATCGACGTTTTGCAATAGCACAATATGCGTTAGAAAATGCGTAATAATTGTAAGACTCATCGCAATATTAACAGCAAATTGATAAGAGAAGCAATAGAAATTTATAAAGAAAAAGATAACATCAATCAGTATAAAGGCACTAATTTAAATAAAATTTAGCTTCCTTTAATTAAAAATTTATAAAATTTATAATCTAGTTACTTATTTTGTTACCTAATAACTTGTTTTTATATTCTGTATATTTACTGTACTTATATGTCTTTTGTATCATTTTTCCTGAAAAATTGTACATTGAGTACGTCAAAACGTCGATTATTAATAAATATTAATAAAGAACTACAACCTAAAGCCATTTATTTTAATTAGGAAATATGTTTTAAAATTGCTAGTGTATTTTAATGTTTAAATATTTATTTTATATCACTAACTTAATTGAAAACTTTCAAATTAATTTTAAATAACTTTATCAAAGGTTTATTTTTTCTACAAATTAACATTATAAAAACAATGTTTTTAATGTGTATGAAGTGCAAAACATAATTAATTGTTTCTAACATTAGTTTTTGAGAAGGGTGACTTGATGACTAAATGTAATGTATATATTGATGGTGCACGTTTAGAGCAGGTAGATGAATTTGTGTATTTGGGTAGTTTGCTAACTAGAGATGGCCGTTTTGATCGTGAAATTGAAAGGAGAGTAAATGCTGGTTGTAAGGTTTTGGGTGCTTTGGGAACTTTTGCTAGGAATGTAAATGTTTCCAAAGAAGCCCGTTTGAGTGTATATAATGCAGTTTTGGTGCCTACATTGATGTATGGTAGTGAATGTTGGGTTTGGTTGCAAAAGCATAAACGGAAAATGACTGCTGTGGAAATGAGATTTTTACGTGGGGTATGTGGTGTTAATAGGAGAGATCGGGTACGAAATAGATTAGTGTATGATGAGTGTGAAATTGAAAAGAATGTTGTAGCAAAAGTTGGTGTTAGTCAGTTAAGATGGTTCGGACATGTTGAGCGAATGTCTAATGAACGTTTGGTTAAAAAGATTTATTTGAATGATTTTGATGGTATACGTTTGCGTGGACGTCCGATGAGTAGTTGGAATGGTATGATTGAGAGTGTTTTGCGTGAGCGAAAGTTTCCAAGTAGTAGGAATAAAAGAGCATGTATGAGAGGAATTATGAATGTGGATGAAGCGAAAGTTGCTTGTTTGGATAGGAATGTTTGGAGGCGACTGATTTCGGGATGTTGAAAAGAGTTTGTGCCACACCCTTTTGGGTACATGGCGTGATTGTGTATGTATGTATGTATGTATGTAACATTGATTAATAAAATAAAAATTAAAGTATATAAAATTTTTATTTATTTTATTTATTTTAAAGTAATGCTTGTAAATTAACTGTTTCGTTTTTATTCTCTACTGTATCATTCAAATTTCATTAGGAAAGTTTATGAAGTGATTGTAAATTTTATGTTTTCGATAAAAAATATTAAATATAACATAATACAATATTTTAGTTTTACTTTATAAACAAATAAATCTATTTTAAATCATATTATTCTACTCAACACAACAGAAAAGTTAACGAAACTTACAAAAAATGTAACCATGTAAACATTTATGTGTTTCCTAAATTACTAAACAGAACATTAAACCAAAAGTTGTTTTTAATGATTATGAGTTCTGATTTTTTTTTCAATATTTTACTATAGTATACGTTACTTGAATATAGAATTACGCAACATTAAGTGTACATTTTCGTGCGAATTATTCTCTTCCCTTAACACTTGTCTCAATTTTCTCCGGGAAATATTTTTACTATTCATTCGTCGTCCATTTGCAGCACTTCATTTTTATCAATCATTGTGTTTGTGTTTTTAAATCGCATTTATTTTATTAAAAGTTTGGAAATAAAATTAATAATTAATATTAAAGTTAAGTAAGACAATATCATATTTCTCCTAGCTAAATAAATTAAAATATATAACATTTCAATTTGCGACTTACTATCATGTACTATTATCTCATTTCGTAGACTATCAACAATGTTTGTGCAGTCAGCACTTAATATTTCATTAAAAATAAGAAAAGTAATTGTCTAAATAAATATGATAAACTATAATCAGCATCAGTATTTGTACGTGTTAAAAAAATATTTTCAAAAAAATAATAATAAAATCATTTTGCATGAGAAAAGCAAAGTGGCGCCACTAACGATCAGTCAAAACGCAAAAGCCAGGTAACTAAACTGCCCCCTACAAATCATGTGAAAATACCCCTATTAGCGACATGTGACGTCGCTGTCAACCCTTACCTAACAAAGTGTTAATCGCATGAGTAACATTTCACCAACAAACGCGCAAAACTCGACAAACACGTTTTCAAATAGCAGTCCTGTCGATGCAGACATATAAAAAACAATTGAATTTCCAATTCCTTTTTGTTTTTATCGCAGATTTTTTTCTGTTTCTGCTGCAGTTGTTTGCAACTTTGTTTTTCGTTTGATGCTTGTTAGTAAATACTTTGTAAGTTTCGCAATTAAATTTTATCGTTGCTAATGTCACTAAACGTGATTTTTTGCGATGAAAAAAAATTGTACAATAAAATGTGCGTTGTAATTTGCAAATATTACAGTCTGATAAAAATATATGTATATTTTCACATACTGCCTATATAATTTTCATATTGAAAATAATTGACAGAACAGATAGTTTTTTAATTTTTAAAATTTTCATTTTTCAATACCGAAAACTCTTGCTTATAGAACTATAATATACAGTAATCATATTTTCCTAATTATTTAAGGTAAAAAACTGTAGATATAAATTATAGAGCATACAATTTTTATTTTGTTATTCATACCAAATTTACTAAAAAATGTGTTAACTATTATTTAATTTTCTTACAAATTTGACATTTAAAGAATTAAATATACAATTTTTTGTAAATAAAAATAATAGTTTTTAATAACTATGTAAAGTTTACAAAAATTTTCAGATTTTGAGGTCATTGACTTTTGTATGAATTTGCAACCCGTAATACACAGATGTACGCAAAAAATTGGATGAGCAGTTTTTTACCTTATTTTAAAATATTGTGTTCAATTTTTGTTTATTTTTATTGCAATGTTTGAATATAATTTTTTTAAAAAACAATAATCATTTGTTTATTTTTCTGTATCAATTTCAGGGAGCGTGACCATTTTTATTTGAGATAAACCTTGATATATATTTATATTTATATATATATATATATATATATATATATATATATATATATATTACTTAATTTAATTGAAGCTGGAATTAGATTACTATAAAAAAAATTTAAAATAAATCTTTTGAACAAAAGTTTTGGTTACTAATCCTTCATTATTAACTTCGTTATACAGAATGAATGAATTTTTAGTAGTGAAAGTACAATATATTTATCTGATTTTTTTTTTAAGTAATAAATATTACAATTTTAAATATTGGTTTTCATAAAATAAATATATTTTCAATTTAATGAATCATTAATTTTCAATCAATTATTTTTTTAGTTAATATATTTTTCTTTACAATTTTATTTTTAATAATAATTATAACAAATATATTATTGCAATTTGCAAGTTATTTATATTTAAAAATATTGTTTGCAATTTTTGTTCAATATTTTAGCTATAACAAAATAACTAAATTTAGTGAATTTTTTATTAGGTTCTGGCTGAAATTGAGCTTCAGATTCTGGCAAGAAGATCTGAAGAATTACAAAGAATAGTATAACAAGTTTAATTAAAAGCAATAGATTTATAAATAGTTTCTAAAATTTTCATTCCCCGTTTTTTTAATTTCATATCCCTTCAGTAACTGAAGTCCTGCTTTTATACACGAAGTGATACTGCATGTTACTGTAAGTGGGATTTTCAGTTTGGCTTTTAAAAGCTTTTTTTGAAAATTAATTTTTAAACCAAGGCATTGAACCGATAAAAAAATTTGTTTTTAACGGTTAACCAATATTGATAACTAAACTTTTTATTCTTTAAGCGATTTTCTATATTTTAAATCTATTTTAACCGGTTAATTTGATAAAACAAGACTATGTGAATGTATATATTTTTTGTCAAACTATATAAGTATATTTTTAATATTAATATGAACAAATAGTAAAATTTTTAGCAAATTAAAATTTAATTATAGGTTACAAAATATTTCTTCCTGAATTTAGAAATAAAGAACCAATTTTTCGCAACTGGTTTAAAATTGGTAAATTTTGCTTAAAAAAATATTCATTATATAAAAATAATTTCATATTTCAGTTTCATTCCCAAAAGAAAAACAGTGGCCCGTATTCCCACCTATTTTGTTTATGAAAAAGTACTTTTATTTTGTGCTTTAAAAGTTAATTTTTACTTCTACCAAATATGATTAGTATTTCTAGATATGATATATTTTTTATAAAATTCAAATAAAATAATTAAAATTGCTTAATAAGTAATTATAATTGTAAACGTCAAAAGTACTTTTGACAAAAATCACTTATAAAAGGTTAAAGTTACCGGTTTTTAAGGATTTTACAATATCGGTTAAGGTTACGATTAATGTTCGTAAATATTTACAAAAATATCGGTTAACCGATTTTTTTATCGATTTAATGCCTTACTTTAAACTAATATTTTTAATACAATTTTTTGTATATACTGCTTATCTAAATTTCTTGCATTTCTTGCCTTGTTATCGAATTTGATTATTCGAGATTTAATTTTGTGTAGACTTAAAATTAGTAACGTATTAAACTTTAGTAATCGGCGCCAATTGATTGCCACAAAGAGTTGTTGAAACTTGCAGAGTAATTACAGCAGAGCATTCTAATCTGCCACACACACTGTTGTGGTGTAGTGTCTAATTTATCTCCGTGAAACCAAACAAAATTTTTAATATTATAAATTGAACTAATTCTTAATCATTTTATATTTCGGTATATATATATTGAGAATCAACATAATAAAAAATCTTTCAGAATTCATTATATAATAAAACGGCTTTAGGTTTAAGTTCTGTATTAATATTTATTAATAATCGACGTTTCGACGTACTAACATGATAGTTTCAACCAACCAAATAGTGACTGGCCATGCAAGAAATACGGTTTTTTTTATTTACATTGAAAATTTATTTTAAAAAAAATTAACAAAATATTTACTATTTTTATTAAAATAAAATTTTATGTTTTATTCATTAAAAATTTAAATAATAAATATTACAAAAAGTGTTTTTAATGTATGAAAAATAAATATTAAAATTTATCAAAAAAATAGGAATATCATATTAACAGTTATTTTTTTATTAAAAATATTTTATAAAAATGTAAACAATTTTTATGCAACTGTCAACAAATTCATATTTAGTTTTTCAATACTGTTGTGTTCAATTTTTACATATTTTAATCTATTTTTTTTATAATAATACAAATTTATGTGGTATAACTCAACAACCATATTTATTTCTACCAATAAATTAATTATAAAAACTAAAATATTGTTTCTAAGGATATATTGAAACATATGTTTATATATCAAAATTATACGTTGTATTTTCAATTAGTAATAACTACTTGATTGATTAATTTGAAAATGAAATTACATTATTATGTTTTTACATGGAATACTGGAATTATACGCTTTAACAGTAACATATATATTAAGAAAATTGTGATGATTGCTAATATATAACAAAACACAGTTTTCTAACATCCCCAATCGACCATCTCTGTTACAGGAACACATCCGGCAGAGCCGCGAACAACAGCTGAACGTGCTCGGTCACAAAGGTCTCGAAGAGTCCGCGCTCGGATTGGAAACGAAAAAAGTAATGAGCGATCGGTCGTTGTCGAATAGCAGCCACAGTAGTCCGTCGCAGAAGTTTGACGCGGCAAAGGATAGCACACCGTGCTACGTTCCCGGCGGTGAATTGCTACCGATTCTGATTAAAGGCAACGATCACAGGTGAGTAAAGGAATTTCATCGGGGAAGTGGGGGTGGGAGGGGGGGTTTGTATTGATACCGAACTTAGCTGTGGTTCTGTTTTATTTTTGTTTGTTGGAGCGATAGAGTTTTGTGATACAACGGGGAATTGATGACGGGACGAAATCTAAATGAGAAAATCAGTTTTTTCTTTTATTAAGAGTTGGATTTGTTTCAGTTGTTTAGTAAAATAGAATTTTTAATGTTAATAAAAGGGGTGAAAGGGATGATTATTGTGTTCAGCCCAGATATTTGTGCACAAGACAAAGCCAAGCAGCTAAACAATTCGGATGAAACACAAAAAGAGCTTTCTATTCCAGATAAAAAGTTTTCAATAATACACATTTTTGTTAAATTTCACTAAACTTTAATTCGTCAACAGACTTAAGTTTCGGCTCGCGCCATTGTCAGTGTTTCTATTCCAAGTCAGCATATACGATTTTTTCTTCAAGTGTTCTAAACGAGAAACTAAACTAAAAATAAATAAAAATACATGCCAAGTAATCTTAACCAGTTACTAACAGTTGTAGAATAGTATGTATATATTATTTATGTTTATTACGTGATTTATGAAAATTAATCTATTTTTGGTCAAATATATAATTTCTCACCACCCTTGTCAATTGTCAATTAACTTAACTTTCTTTAATAATTTTTAAAATAGCCATCGGAAAAGTCAAATTAAATAAATTTGGCCGTATTTCTTTGTCGAAGTTGCAGAAAAAGATAAAACATCCTGTAACACTACAGGTCCTACAGATGTGAACCGAATAGACCTATAAATTTACACTTTACATTCATATGTGTAGCAAACAATTTTATTACAATTAAAAAGTATTTCTTTCATTTTATACTGCAACAAAAAAGGTCCCCAAAAACGCTAAAACCTTAAAAAAAAATTTTTTCTTTTGTTTGTTTGTCCACAGATTCAACAACGGCGATCCATATGGCATGATGACTCAAACACGCGAAGCCACCTATCCCTCCGAACGCACCGACACCAGAGAATTCGAACAATTCGAAATGTGCGACACCGCCTGCCAGACACGCGAAAGTCTCTTCGATCCACCCCCCAGCCAACAACATTATCCACCCACTCCCGCACCGCAACCATCGCCACCGGCGCCCTTCAGCACCTTCGGCTACAAGAAGGAGGACAAATATCGGGCCGAGGGTAAAATCCGTATCGAAAAAGTGCCCGATAAACAACGCGGCGGTCCGTACAGCATTCAGAGCACCAAGTCAGCGCCCGATGTCATTGTGACGCACTGACGTTCGCCTTCCGTCGAGTGGGAGCCGTACAAGCGACGGCACCCTCGGCATTTCTTGCGGACAAGCTCGAAAGTGATTGAGGCGCGACAGAGTTTGGTGCAGAACGCGCAAACGCAGACTTATGATGTTGAATTTGAGTCGGACACGTGATACTGTTGCCGTTACCCATCGGTTGCGAAATTATTGTGGTTGGGGAAATTGAGCGACTAAAGTCCGTTTTCTGAATGGGGAATCGAGCAACTTTGGACTTGTATTTTAATTTTTAGCAGTGTGTTTTCATGTCGGGGTTTTGCACTTTAACTGCATTACATGGGTAAGATATTTTTTAATCGAATTTTTCAAAAATATTTTTTTAAATCAGTTTTTATAATAATAACTTTAAACTTATAGAATTACAATAGAAAAATTATGTAAAGCATTAATTTACATGCTTTAATCATGTGAAAGAAAATTATTTTAAATGGGGTCGTTGCACACTTTTTTATTTTTTTAATCAAAAATATGCATTAAAATAACTACGTAAATATATGTTTCAAAGCAAAATTATTTATAAGAAATTTTAAAGTTGAACATCAAATTTGTAAGTATTCAGCGCCTCTTGCGATAAAAACAAAACAGTATTGTCTATATCTGTTATATCAAAATCAAAACCACGTATTTTATTTGAAAGTTTACGTTCGTTTTCCCAAAGTGTAATTATAACATATAATAATAATAATTACAGCAAAATACTATTTCACAACCATAATGTATATCTTAATTTAAGTTTTAAAATGTAAATATAACATACGGAATACGGCAACGCTGTTCGATCAACTTACAGATGCATTGACAAGTGACAGTATACAAACATCATACTGTTCCAAAAACAGCAAGACGTTACAGCAAGCAAAACTTCATATTTTCTTCGAATTTTTTATAACAATACTGTTACATATTTTAAGTAAATAAAATATGTTTCATTGTTTTTATGTAATCTTTTAATATTTCGCTTTAAAATAGTAAATTTTTACTGAATGCAACGAGCCCATTTCTATTGAAGAAAGCAATAGTATTGCGTGAGCTGTAGTCAGTCAAGGATTCCGTACTCCAAGTTCTTTATTTACAAATTCGTGACGTACAGGGCTGTCTTAGACCATGCATGGGCCCTTGGGCTCAAAGAGTTTGAGGCTTTTGTAGAAAGTAAAAAAAAAAATTAATTTATGGTTAGCTTTACACAAATCGAATATAAGTAAAGTGATTACTGTTTTGAATTGAACTTACGTTAATGATAATGGTATTTTTTCTGAATTTTTTTAGATTTAGTATAATTTTGTTCACTGTTTCAAAAATATTTAGAAATTTCATCGGGTTTCCGATATACATTCAAATTTAGAAATTTTAACGACAGTTCTTATCTTAGTAAAATGCACTAAAAATTGACCTTCTCTTTTTTGGTGTAAACGACGACATTTGCACTTTGAGGCCCCCATTGAGTCGAGGGGGCCTGGGTTTGTGCCTCATGTGCCCTTATGGTGAAGTAGGTTATTTCTAACGTTATTTCAGTATAAAATCTCAACTGGCCTCAGTTACAACAGCTTATGCAACGCTACTAGAAGAAAGTAAGACATTTTGAGACGAATTTGAGTAAAATATTCTATCCAATTTATACCGAAACTGTTTTTTCAATATTCGATACATAAATAACTATTAAAATTTAATAGAACTTTATCGAATTTTTTATTTAAAGTACAAGTAAAAAATTCATTTATTTTGTTTATACTGCAGTTAGAGTGTAAAATTAAAAAAAAAACCTTAGCTTTAATTCTTGATTTATTATATCATTCTTCCCAATATATTTTCAAATTTAGTTTCAATTTTATCATAATGAAAAAATTTAAAAAAAAAATTGATCTATAATTATATTGCTGTGTAAATAATTAAATATAATTATTATTATTTCTATTTTGTTTTGTTTATCATTTCTTATTATTATATTTATTATAAACTGGACCAATATTAGATCAAAATATTTGTTAATATGTTACTTTGTTCTATAAGGGCAAGTAAAAATGTTTTTATTATATCAATATTTTATTATTTCAAATTATATTTTACAGTGATTATCTAGGAATTATATATAATCACTACAGTATATTTAACTAATTTTCTATCTAAAATATAAATCTAATACAATGTATTATAAACATAAAAATAATTAAATTTACCAGAATAATTATGCATAATTTCTATTAATCAATTATTTATTGCAAAGTTTAGTATGAAAGCTGTAAATATTGCGTTAATTTTTTAATCATTTTGTGATTTTAAAACTGTTTTCATATATCTATGTTCACAAAAATTCATGCAACGTTTTGAATACCGACTTAAATAAGTAAATATATTTGCCAGAATTCACTCAATGACTGAATTTAAACATAAACATTTTTATATCAAAGAATTCAACGACTTTGTTAAAAAAAAATCTACCCCAAATTATTGTATAAAATATATATATATACGAAGATGACTGCCAGTTTTGATAAGGTAAAAATATATGCTGTAAAAACTAATATAAATATCTTTACGTTTTGAGGTATAATTTGTGTCAATATATTAAAAAGTGGATTCAAATTTATTAACATTTAGAAAAATTAATTATACTTTTCAAATTTTATGTAATTTTATGTAATTTTTTTATTTAGTATTTACTGTTGCTTCTTTTACTTTGTAAAAATATTTAAAAATTATTTATTTTAATATTGATTGAATATAGAAATTATTTATGACATATTTATAAAGTGATTAATTTAATTTCTAGAACGTAGTAAAAATCTTTCATAACTCATTATATTAAAATAAATCGGCTTTAGGTTATAATTCTGTATTAATATTTATTAATAATCGACTTTACGACGAATTCAAGCATTAGGAAAAAAGATACAAATAACATTTACAATAAATAAACCGAACATAGACACAAGTTACTAGATAACAAAATAAGGAACTAGATCATGAAATATTACAAATTTTTAATTAAAGGAAGCCAAATTTTATTTAAATCAGTGACTTCACATTGATTGATGTTAGCAATGAAAAAGATAACATCATTCAGTGTGAAGACACTGATTTAAATAAAATTTGGCTTTCTTTAATTAAAAATTTGTAATATTTTATGATCTAGTTACTTATTTTCTTATCTAGTAACTTGTGTCTATGTTTGGTTTATTTACTGTAAATGTTGTTTGTATTATTTTCCTGATGAAGACGTACGTTGAATTTATCGAAACGTCGATTATTAATAAATATTAATACAGAACTGTAACCTAAAAGCTGCTTTATTTTCATATTATTTAAGTTATAAAAACTTTTAGAATATTTTGTCATTTTATCTTGTCAAATAAATAAAAATTGGAATTTTTACCCGGTTATTTTTCATAAAGTCATATTTCTATAAATAAAAATAATATCACAATTCTAACTTTATTGGAAAATGTGCACTGTAAAAAATTTATGTTATTTTACATGTTTTATGAAAGTAATTTTTCATAAAAAATTAAATATTACGTAAATTATTATAGTAAATTTACAAAATGTTATTTTTACCGTTAAAACCTATATAAAATTACATAAATTTAAGATTTATTTTTTACAGTGTGTGTGTGTGTGACACAACGCCATCCTCAAAACGTATAGACCCCTGTACTAACTAATGTAAATAGTGCGAAATTTTAATGAAATTCATGTAAAATAAGGAATGATAATAAAACGGTGGTATTCAGAAACACACATACAGAGAGAAATGCTTTTTACTCACTTATGCCTGAGCGCATGCACGTATATGTGTGTGTGTGAATGTGTATAAGTATGTTGACTTCATTTGCATTCAGGTCTACTGTCGTCATTTATGAACTGTTTTAGTCTTAAATTAATTAGACGACATGCTAGTGGCACCTGGTACAATGAAGAGGCGGAGTTTTACCACTACTTGGGATCATTTTGCAGCATCCGCCAGGTAAAGGGTTAGGCATGTTGTTTGCGGCTATATGTCTTTGTTCGAACAACATGTATTAGAACGGTTGAAGATTTCAATTTTTTTTAAGACAACGCAATAAATTATTTTTAAAATTTCTTTAAAAGAACTAGTGGAGTTCAAGTAAGTATAATTCTACGCCATGAGAATATTGCACATATATAATTGTACGTTTACATTTTTGTTTTTGTACATTGTTTCGGAAATTGAAATATTATATATATATATATATATATATATATATATATATATATATATATGAACTTATTTATCTAGGAGAAAAGTGATGTCTTTTTTCTTAACTTTAATATTAATTATTAAATTTATTTTTAAACATTTAAAGAAAATAAATACACAAGCCCAATTATTGTAAACTGTAAACGCGCGTAAAAATATTCTCCGAATAAAGCATACATATACTTCACGGTATATATGAGTTTGTCAGTTTAGTGTTAAGAAAAAGCAGAAAATAATTACGTATGTCGTATGAAAACGTACACTTGATGTTGTGGAATACCATATTCTCGTAGCAGGATCGTATCAGAATTCAGCAAAGGTCAGATTTTTTATTATTAAATATAAATAAATGTTTAAGCAATATTTTTTAAATTTAGAAAAATTAAAATATTTTATTATTTTTAATCATTTTGAAATTTTGGACATACTTTTTTGGTGTAGGATTTAGATCAAGCAAGGCTACACTGTAAAAAAATTAATGTAAATTTACAATGATAATCATAGTAATTTTACTGTTACTTATAGTAATATTAATAATTTATCGCAAATTTACTAAAACATTATAAAATTACAATGAAAAACACAGTAAAAGTACTAGGATTATCAATGTAAATTTACATTGATTTTTTCACAGTGTAGTACTCCAAATTTAATTTCATTTATTCTCTTGTATTATCTCTCCGGAGATAATAAATAATTAAAAAAAAATTTTTGGTCTATTTTCATAGCCCGTTTTAGAATCATTTTTAAATAAAAACACTATTTCATGTATATTTCAAATTATTTATTATTATTTTCAATAGTTTTATATAGCTTTGTATAAATTTATAAATGTTAAATATAATTTTAAAAAGATAATTACATTTGTTAACAGCAAATAGAAATAAAAAAACAATTTGAAATATACGACAAATAACGATTTAAAGTCAAAATACTTTTAATACTATAAATTTAGGCTTTTGTTTTTATCGATTTAATAGTAATTATATTTTTAAAAGAAATATCTCTTAATTTTAAATGTTAAATGTTAAGTTTCATTCGGTTTACCGTTTTACTTTTAGTTTTACGCACAAGCACCAATCCAAATACTTGGTGTTAAAACTAAATGTGTTCGGATTGGTCAAATTCTTGTGCCTGAGCGTAAAACTAAAACAAAAACGGCAGACTTAATTAGAATTTATTATTATTCAATTTAATGCATAAATGTATAAATATTTGACCAGTGGCGTAACTATGCGTGTTAAAAGCATTCAAGTAATACAGACGCAAGTGTATGAGTGGTAAAAATAAATAAAACAATTTTATAAAAATGATAATAATATACATTTATAATTATTTATATATTTCATATTTAACATTTATAAAAACGGGAAAGTTAAAAAAATAAAAAAAAACAGCTAGTTACGCCACTGCATATGTAGTATAATTATATTAAATAACATATTTACAATAATAAAATATATTTGGCTGTTTCAACTTGTTAGTTGAACGAAAACAGACGCGTAGTTCAGGTAAAATTTGGTTAATTTTCGCTCAGTTTTAAATATTCAGTTCGTCACGTCGGTCGAGTCGGTATGGTAGTTTTAGCACATATATTTTATAATAAATATAATATTTAATATATCGTGGTTGTAATACATATAACAGACATTAATAATTAACATATGTGTTTGTGAAGTGATTTGAGCAGAATATAGACAGAACCGAAAAGCAGATTTACAGAAGCAACTTTCAGATCTTTTTCTGGTATGAATTTATTGATTATTAATAATATTTATTTTTAATTTATACAGTTCGGTTTAAAATGTTTATATAAATCCTAGATTTCAATATATTAGTCATTTTATGATTTATGATTGTAGCAAAATTTACTTAAACTTACGGGAAAGTGATGCATAATCATAGTTTATCTTTTCACTGTCAAATAAATACTTCTGATACTTATAGGAAAAATTAAACAATATTGAAAAATATAGTAAAACTACTTTACAGTCACCAAATGTATTTCTTTAAACTTTACAGACTGTTAATTTAGCACATTTTATGAATATAAAACGCAAAATTTTAATGCAGAAATGATATTTACAAAATTAAAGCTGATTTTGAAAATCAATTATTAATCTGATTAGACGTTGAGTTTGTCACAAAATCGATTATTAATAAATATTAATACAAAACTATAACCTAGATTTGTTTTATTTTAGTATAATGAATTCTAAAAAATTTTTACTACGTTAAATTTTAAATTAGCCAATGAAATGTTATTATTCATACTGAGGATGCATTTTTAGCTAATCACAAATAGTTTTTTTACTGACTCTAAATCAAGTTACAAAGTAGATTAAACTAATTAAGTACTTGCGCAAAGATAAATATACCCCAATCAACTATTTTTAATATTCGAACAAATTTCATACATGTTTGATGTGGTTAAATTTAAATGGATGTGTAGTGCAGAAATTTTGTTTATAAAGTTATAACTTAAAATACCTATATATGACAATAAAACTGCTTTCGGTTATAGTTCTGTATTAATATTTATTAATAAATATTAATACAGAACTACAACCTAAAGTCATTTTACTTTAATATAATGAGTTCTAAAAAAATGTTTGATTATGTTAAAATATATATGTTTTAATGTAATTTTTGTTAGCTTTTGCATTACCTATTTTGATAGTTTTATGCAGAAATTGTTAGCAAATACATGAGTACATCTAACCTTAACACATCACGAAAAGAATTTGAAGTTTATTTATTTGTTGCTTATGAAATCCATATGTGCTCGAACATTTTTAAAATAATAATGTCAGAAACAGCTAATTGGGGTATATTCGTCCTTGCCCAAGTACTTAATTGTAGGACGGACTATGGTATTCAGTCAAATTTCAAATTACTTAATTCGAAAATCAAACGCAACGAGACTGAAAATGCACTTGATAACTATGTAGATGGGAAGTTTCAGTGAAGATTTTCCGGGCAAGTATTCCTCTTGTATCTACCTTTACAATTAAGGATAACTCTAGCACTGTTTAGACAAAGTTCTTGGCACTACACTAGAGTCTAGAGTCTAGTGTATATATTCGCCATTGTATCTAGTCTAGTTAGAAATGAATGTATAATTGGAAACTACACCTAAGTGCTGAAGTACTCAAATGCTTATCTGTTAACACAATTAGGTAAATACTAGGCTACCCGAAGACAAACTGTTACTGCATCCAAATTTACTTAGCTGACACTTTTGCTAATGAATACAATATGTTTTCATATTTACTAGCAGTGGTGTCGTTAGAGAAAATTTAGTTATGTTATAGATAAAGCTACGCTTAACAATTTTGGCTCCTGAGAAAAATTATATTAATTATAATAAAATAAAACTGCTTTAGGTTAAAGTTCTGTATTAATGTTTATTTATAATCGATGTTCCGGCGAACTCAACGTTTGCCTTCATCAGGAAAAATAATACAAATGACATTTACAGTAAATAACAGAACATAAAAACAAGTTACTAGGTAACAAATAAGTAACTAGATCATAAAATTTATAAATTTTTAATTAATGGTAGTCAAATTTTATTTAACTTGGTGCCTTTGCAGTGATTGATGTTATCTTCTTATTTTTATTTTATTTTTATTTTTATAAAAATACTGTAATATATTTTAAATAAATAAAATATGTTATGACATTGTTTTTACACTGAGCGCAACGAGTCCTAATTTTAAAGAATGCTATGTTACTATGTGGCTGTCTTTCGTAACTCAATTATATTCAATTAATAATTTAGAAAAAAATTTGGTGTGTATGTAGGTACGTGTAGGTAAAATTCGTACGTTAGTTAATTAGTTGTGTATATTCTGTGCGCGATAACCTCCAAACCAAGATTATTTAAATAATAAAAAGTTCTATATATTGTAATAAGTAAAGAATATATCAAAGATTTATTATTCCACTACTACAAATTGTTATGTTTGAGAATATTGTTACAAAAAATATGTGCAAAATATTGATTATAATTAATTTTTTTTTCTTTTCTATACTGCTTATATATCGTGACTCCACAGTATTTAAATATCTCGTATTAATTTCAGATTTTATTCAGAATTATGTAAATATTACAGTGGTGTTTAAAAAAAAAAACATTTTTTCGCAAACTGTATACATTTAAAAAAGGGAACCAAAATTCGTAATGACCCCACCGTCTGTCTGTTAGAACAATTTAATTTAAAACTAAAATTGTGAGCGAACGAAAACAAAATTTAATAACTTGATGCAGTGTTTTATTAAATTTGTTATAATTACGAATCAGAGACAGCACAACGAAGCAGTCAGCAGTCGCAGGTTAGATTATTTCATTCATATTTGTTTTCTTGTGCCTGAAGCTCAATTGTAAAAATGAAGTTTGTAAATTTATAAAAATGAAAAATATAAACACAAATTTTAAAGACACGAAAAAAATTAACAGAAATACATTTTCTTAAAACATTTTTTGTAAAAAGAAACAGTTATGGAACCACAATATTGAAATTAAATTTAAAGATTACAGATTTATAATACGTACAACTTATTTATTATGCAACAAAATACTTGAACGTATTAAAAAATTAGATCATAATAAATTTAAATTAGAAATTAAACAAATTCTTTTACAACATAACTTTCATAAAATAGAAGAATATACTAATTTTTAAATTTTTATTACATTGACATTACAATAAATGTGGGTTAATCATTTTGATTTCTTTATTATTTTTTTGACACATTATTTATGTATTGTTCCTTTGTATTTTGCTAGATGAAAAATTACATTAGACACAAGTTTTAGCAACATTAAGATAAAATGGCATATGTCGCTTAACATATATTATTTTTCCTGTATTAAATGTATTATAATTATTACTTCAAATATGTGTCACAAAGCAAACTGAATTTGTTATTCTGCTAAATATTGTCCATGTGACAACAATATGTAGTAAGCAACAAAACGATTATTTTACAAGAGATAGAAAAAACTTCTTTATTTGAATTTGATCAGCATTAGGATTGTGATAATAGTAATAGCAAATTTATACCAAAAATAAATTTTTATGAGCTACAATGTATTGTGTCCTCTATTATAAAATACCTAAAAGTAATTTTGGCATATTTTGTGAGTTATATATTATTACTATAATAAAAGATAGTTGATATTCTAGTTCTCATTGATTAAGTTAACAATATTTTATGTAATTGTCCTTTAGACTTAACAAAGTTTAACAAAAAAAAATTTCAAATAAAATAGTAAAATACTTAAAAAAAAACCTTAAATATTTAAATGAGCAATAAAAACAAACATTGTCGCACATAACAGATTAAAGAATCAAACACTAAAACATGATACAGAAGCCATATTGTATGAAATTGGCTAAAATAATGTCCGTGAGATTGCATACATTAGATTTGTTTTCAAAGTAATGTAATGCCGAAACAATATAGAAGATATTTCCGGTTTTATACACAAAGCATACAATATAAGTTAGGGGGATGTAGATTCAAATTTAATGTAGGTACCTATCTACCTTATTTCGCATTAATTCTGATGGTTTTTTTTTTTTCGAAAATTAAATTGTAATTTGATGAATGGAATTTCAGCAATGTGAAATGAAGGATGCAGTAAAATTTTTTTCACGAAAGCCTTATTTGATCTGACCTACTTTTTCAAATATTATTATGATAATTTTATCGAATGAAAAAAAATATATATTTATTTATACATCTCATTGTCAAGTCATTATACGGTAACTTTTTGTACTTCAAATAATCATAGAGGTCAAACGTCATAAGCAAAACTAAAAAAAAATTGTTTGTATAGTATTTTTTAGTTAAAATTGTGATTGCACAATAATATTTAGTTAATATGCAGTTTAGAAATGTTTCAGTTCGTTTTATATTCAATTCAAGCCAAACAATACACGATTGCAGCGATACAAATCACTCATTTAGTAGTGTGCAATCACGAATTTATTGTTAGTTAAAGAATGCTATATAGTAATTTTTGTATGAATTAATATTTATCTTACTAAAATTCATTACGGTAAAAATTTTAACGTTTGGCAAATTAGTAAAAGTAGATATTTGATATTTATCAATAATTATTACACACACACACACACACACACACACACACACACACACACTATATTATATATATATATATATATATATATATATATATATATATATACTATAATAAAATTATTATTTTGTTAAATTATAGATTTGTTGAATAAAAACGTATTTAGCTTGAAATATACCATAATGCGAATGACTTGTATAGTTCCGAATTACTTGAAAATATATGGATCTACTCGTATTCTAGTAATATCTATAAGACCTTTAGCGTTACAAATCATTCTAAATTGTAAACATTTTTTATTTGTTTTAAAAACAAATAAGTTATTAATTATTTTATTTGTGTTTTATCGTTAACATAAAATTTGATGTAATAATATTAACATAATAATAATTGAAAATCAGTTTGAACAAAATTCATAATGTATATTTGAAAAAAATTGTTTACCAATTTTTTTTAATTAAAAAATTAATATTGACTAATTCTTTTAATAACACAGACAGTATAATTTAACATTTCAAAAGCTTATACTGATCTCGTACTGATCAATATTTAATTAAAAATATAGAAGTTAATAGCAAATATTTGTATATTTATTTTTTAATATTTATGTATTTAAAAAAAAAATATTTTCAAAATTATGTTTCTACTTTCATAGCAATATAATAAGCTGTAACCTGTTTGATTTTCATTATAAATACTGTTTCATTTATTAGAAAAATTATATTTGTACAGTGGAAATGTTTGTTATAAATTTACCTTTTACTACGAATCAAATATAATTTTGCCTGAAATAAAAATATCGTAAATAAATTGACTATAAAGACATAAAAATTTATTTTATAGCAATTATCATTTACAGTGTTTAAGCGTATTATCTTTTTAGAAAACATTGAGTTTTATTTGAAAGCATATCAACGTTATAGGTTTTATGCGTCAACAAATCGTTAAGTATATAAGTTAAAAAAAAAACTACAATTTCTACAACATTAAATTTTATATAACATCACGCAAGACATACGTATAAAATCGAGATCAACCCTTCTACAACTTTATATCAGTAAGATATTTCGATCTAATTCCATATGCGTTTGGTTTTTTGGAACGGTCTAATTCTTGAAATCTTTAAAATTATTTTTAATTCAATTATATAGCGTGTTTCATTCGTAGGAAAACATGTTTATTACAAACATAATATGCAAGATAAGTTGTTATTTAAGGAACTTTTACAATATATGTATAATAGATTATTCACAAATTCATCAACTTCAAATGTGTTTTTGACTAACACAGTGCTACTCAGTTTGATAGGTTTAACTGTAGACTACAGTTAAACTAAATCTATGGACCCTTAGGGGTCGATATAGACCATTTACGCTATCTAATGACGTGCCTGTCTGTGGATATATGGCATGACTGTATGTACTACATAAATATATAATCAGAT
This sequence comes from Clivina fossor, assembly GCA_963966155.1. NCBI lineage: Eukaryota > Metazoa > Arthropoda > Insecta > Coleoptera > Carabidae > Clivina > Clivina fossor. The sequence continues at coordinate 13,657,766 of OZ014562.1, read as the reverse complement.
TCAAAAGTTTTCTTTATTCATCGACTTTTTTATGATTGCTCAATTTATTGACTGGCATTTACTACTATTTAGATAATAAATATAAAATTTTAAGTGGCGCTAGTTTATAAATTAACAATTTTCCTTTCTCTCTGGGTTTGGTGTCGCTTTCCTCATTCAATACACAAAGTAATAAAATCTTGCGTTTACTGCTTCGATCGATTGAAGAATCACCATCCGTTCGCGAAACGTTCATAAAATCTAACGGACGATTGTAAAAATATACGAGCACGTCGCATGGGGCGATATTGCGGTTTGTAAAATTTCCCGGGTCATCACGTTTTACAACCCGAGCCGGTTGCCGGTTGCCGGGTGCCCTTTTCGCCGTCTCGCTGTCACCGTACCTCGCCCGGTATACTGGTGTTTTCCGATGCGTGAAATAATATCTGCGATTGAGTTGGTTTTGTATGTCGGGTTTTGGTCTATGTCCTGTCTGTTGTGATGTGTTCGGATAGATGACATGTGTGTCCGGCAAAACAATTTAGGGGTGTTTGAAAATAAATTGAAGGGTTTGACGGCTTTTTGCATTATTTATATTGAAGAATGAATTGTTTTTTTTTTCTTTTTTGATTACATGGTTTTCTAGTCAGGATTATGATTAAAGTGGAAGTAATTTTAAAATTTAACATAGTAAAAAAAATTCAGAACAAAATTTATAGTTTATTAGGTCAATACGTCTAAACCATCCAGAAAAGTTCGCTAGCGCGTTAAAAGTTTTCATAATGTAAAATTTGAAGATACTAGACTTAACAATATTAACAGTAGATTGATAACAGAAGCAATAGAAATTTACAAAGAAAAAGATAACATCAACCAGTGTGCAGGCACTGATTTAAATAAAATCTGTTTTTCTTTAATTAATAAATTGTAAAATTTTGTAATCTAGTTATATATTTTATGATTATTATTATTATTTTATTAATCTAGCACATATTTTTTTTAACCTAATGACTTATTTCTATGTTTTGTTTATTTATTATTATTTATGTCATTTGCATTAATATATATTTTTTTCTGATGATTTATATCAAAACATCGAATTTTAATATAAAATAAAACAGAATTTTAACCTAAATCCTCAAAATATTAACCTGTGTATGTTCCTGACAGTTTTCTACTGTCAGGGATTCTTGCTGGAACAAAGTTTATGTTAACTTTTATGATCTGATACTAAAATTAATTTTGTCACAAATCGTATCAAGAAATGTGAATAAAATACATAATTATTAATGATAAATATATTTTTAAATATCTTACTTGATTATATGTAAATAAAAATAAAATTGTGAGGCGTTCATTATAATATAAAAAAAAATCTCAAATTTAACAGCAAAGGCTATTTTTAAAAACATTTTAATGAAATTTATATTTGCAACTTTAGATAAGTTATGGAATAGTTAACCGTAGAATAAATTTACACATTTTTACATTATTACATTTATTCTACGATTAACTATTCTACATTTTATCTGGAGTTAGAAATACCGAACTTTATTATAGTAAATACGCATATTTCACATTAGGCAACGAAATCCATTTTGCCAGAAATTCAATACTAGTTTGAAGGGTTGCTTACGTACGATATACAACAGTATGGCTATTATTTACAGATTATTATCCCGTCGGGCATATATAATGGGTACTGTGACTTTGAATCTATATAGACACATGGGTTAATAAATGAGAAACATTTATAATTGTATCCAGTTACAGAATATCTACGGTAATATAATGATACCATATAGTATATCATTTTAGGATTTTAAAGGATTCACTGACATATAATATATATAATTTTACATTTATAAATTATTTTATATTAAAATTCGATTTCGTATATCTAAACGTCGAATTCTAATAAACATATTGAATTCTGAAAGACTTTTTACTATGTTAAATATAATCAATTATACTTATGTTATATTTAATTTTGTGTATCTTTTTTACAAAAAAAAATAGTTTTCTACAAAATTATATATTTTAAACATATTTGAATAAAATAAATAAAATATAAGTATATAATAAATTTTAAAAAATTATTTTAAAAATTGCATGAATTATAGCAAATAAATTTATTGTTAAAATAAAACAGATTTAGATTACTATTAATAAGTATTTGACAATTCTATGAAAAACGAAAAATACGTGCGTTGAGTTCATCGAAATGTCGATTATTAATAAATATTAATACAGAACTACAACCTGAAGCTGTTTTATTTTAATATAATGAGTTCTGAAATAGTTTTTACTATGTTAAATTTATTTTCATTTTGTTAACATTTTTATAATGAAATTTGAATTTTCCAATGTTTATTTTGTCTGTCAAATTACTATGTAAAAGTTGAAGTGAAATATTTTTTATTATATTTGAATATGTATTGAATATTGAATTGAATATTGAACATAAAAATAAATTAAGAAAATACATTATTTTATACCTCGGACAGACGGCCAAATTTAATTATCATTAAGCTACATTCACTTTTGTGATTTTAGCAGTAGCAGTAGAGCGGGGATACAGTGGTAGCTATACTGCTTCTGCTAAAATTGCAGTATGAATGTAGCTTAATAATCATTAAATTTTACAGTGTGTTTTGGACATTATATTTTTTAATATTTAATTACAAAAAATGCTACATTACTTGTTTTATATAAATATTGTTATATAAAATTGTTATTCTAAATGCTTATTTTATTTAAATTTTTACAGATGAAAAATATACATGTCTATCAAATTTGTAAGTAGTTCTTTATATACAAAATATTTTCTAATAATATGTTATAAAAATATAGCAACCACAACTCACAATGTATACTCACAACATTTCAAATTTCCAAAAATTTCATTAAAACCTCAACTTTGTATTACAGCAAAATGTCTAATATACCACAAGAACTCCATAACTCTAACAAGATAATAAACAGAATCTCACATATTTATGATAGAATGTTACTACTTCAGTATGAAAGAAAAATGATGAAACTTGATATTCAAGTAATTTTCAATCAATAAAACGAATACCTTTTTAAATTTTATTTGAGGAACATGAGCAGTATTGAACTGGGGCCTTATTTTTTATAGAGCAATTTTTATCAACCGGCTTAAAATATCTTAATTTATAAAAGTGAAAAAAAAATACGGTTATTATGACCCTGTACTTTTGATTTTATATTAATATAACAAAATGATGAAATATTCTTGATTTTTACTATACAGGGTCTTCTTTGTATTCTTTTAGGGGGCAATAGTACATCTCAAAAGGAGTCGATACACCTTAGAATGCCTTGGTAAAGTCGTCTCATAAGCGAGATAATAATGCTTTTAGTTTTTACATTAAACGATTACTTTGTTTTAAACTCTAGTAATCTACTACTTAATCAGCATTGTCTACTACAAAAGATGTTTGAAGTTATCACCATGTTGTTGTATACAAAGTCTCGCTTCACATACCCGCGACTTTAGATATTGTGCAAGACCCAAACCTTGTTGACGATGGCCCATCACGATTTTTAAAGAACAAGTTAGAAATATTAAAAATTTTAGTCAAACAAAAGTGATAGTAAAAGTGAATTACTAATAACAATTTTACCTATCAAATAACAGACGTAATAACAATTGAAAAATACTGATTATGTAATAGATTACCAGAGTTTAAAACAAATTAATTATAGTAAAAATCTTTCAGAACTCATTATATTAAAATAAAACTGCTTAAGCTTAAAGTTCTGTATTAATATTTATTTATAATTGATGTTTCGACGAACTCAGCTCAATAACAGTTCATAGAAACAAGTTAAGTACTAGGTAACAAATAAGTAACTAGATCATAAAATTTATAGATATTTTAATTAATGGAAGCCAAATTTTATTTAACTCATTCCTTTCACAGTGATTGATGTTATCATTTTCTTTATAAATTTTTATCAATTTGTTGTCAATATTGATGGGTCTTGCAATTATTACAGTATCTTCGAATTTTACTTCTGTTTTACATACAGAACTTTAACATAAACCAGATTAATCGTTTAATGTAAACACTAAAAGAATTATTATCTTGCTTATGAGACGACTTTTACTAAGGCGTTGTTTTAAGATTTATTGACATTTTCTAAGGTGTACTATCGTACCCTAAAAGTATACAAAGAAGTCAGAGTCAGAGTATATAATTTTTTTCTTAAACTCTTTACGGATGATCCAGAATCTAGAAAAATAAAGTTTTTATGTAACCTATTTAAAGATAATAATTTAAGATCAATATTTCTTTTGTCTATAAAATTTTTAGGACTCAAATATGAAAAGTTTGTATTATTCGTAAGAAATCTTGATCTCTTGATTTATCAATAGAAGAATTTCAAAATAGTAAAAAAATCTTTCAGAACTTATATTAAAATAAAACGGATTTAGGATGTAGGTCTGTATTAATATTTATTAATAATCAACGTTTCGACTCAACACACATCTTCGTCAAGAAAAATGATACAAATAACATTTACAGTAAATAAACAGAACATAGAGACAAGTTACCAGGTCTTACAGATTTCAATCTAATAAACCCATTAGTATGTACCTATATATATATATATATATATATATATATATATATATATATATATATATATCAATAAAAGGATCAAATATGCTGTACTAATTTCTTAAAAACTGGAAGTAACATCGCATAATATCCTTAATCATCAAAGATTAGATATAATATAAATTATGTGGCCAGATTCTAATAATAGTAAACAAGAAATTAGATGTTTCTTATACTACCGCGTCAATTTGCTACTTTATTACGACAATCACCAAAATTACATAGCAATAAACTTGAAATTATCCTTCTAAACAAGTACTAAACACGTTTTTTCTATCTTAATAATCATCATCAAATTTACCAAACTCAATTTACACACTTTTACAACCAGCCCAAAACCATCAGCGTCAATTTTCTTATGCCATCGTTAAATCTGCGTGTGGTATGCACGTCTTGTAAAACACAAGACAAGCAAGCCAACACGTATTCTGCCCAGTTGCGCCACACTGTGATACTTGGCGCATTCGGTCCGCCGTTTAATAAGACAGCTCGCTTGAGATTAATGCGACAAAGTTTTGGACAGAATACGGATGTTTGCAGGGAGGAGGATATGTTATCAAGATGGCGCTCTAGAATAAGAAGGGAGCAACTATTGTGACTTGATAGCCGTGTTTTCTTTACAGGTTGATCGTTGATTGTTTTACAGGCGGCATTGTTTTGTTTTAAGAAGTAATTTGAAATGTTTTTTTGTTAAATTGTTCAGATAGTTGATGACAAAATTTTAATAGGTTATAATGTTAATTGCTTTGTTGAAATTAGAAGGTAATTATTTAAAGCGTATAGTTAGCTTTATCGCTTTTGTCATTTTAAATAATGGTAAAGTAATTTAAAATAAATAATCCAGTGTTAACTAACTAAAATTAAAGCTAGCTTTGTAATATATCGATATGTTCGATCACTAGTTTAATGAATGAACTGAAACTCATAGTAAGTTTCAAATTATTCATCAACAGACAATGTCGCTACTAAAAGCTGGTACAAGTTTAAAGTATTTTCTAATTTAACTTTTAATTTGAACAAATTTTAAATTGTCAATCGCTGAGTTACTTGATACTCCGTTAACTTTTTAAACAAGTTAGTGATTGAAAATTACATATTACATTACATACAACAAATTTTAAATTAAATATTTATTCATAAGCAGCCATACAACAAATTTTTAATTAAATATTTATTCATAAGCAGCCAACTTATTTGATAGTTTATTTGTTTTTATATAAATCAATTTGTTTTAGTAATTAATACTTTTAAATAAAAATATATAACTTTGTATTCTCATCTCACTTTTTGATAAAAACATATTTTTTTTAATTGTTTCAAAATATATTACTCTACTATATTGCCTACGTAGAAAAAGGTTATTACTGTATAATAAATCAAATTATTAGTAGTTAGTTACAATATACAAAATTCGTGGCAGCGCCAAACACGACTACACACTCAAGCATATTTAATCTTACATCTCCAGTGGCTGTATGGAAAATTATTAAGTTAAGTTAACTGACAGTTTAACGTTTATTTTTGCTTGAATTTGCATTTGATTATTAAAAATGTAAAAAGAAGTACTAGAAAATTTTATATTCAACCAAAGAAATACTGTCAAGTGTATCTATACTAACATCTTCGGCAACTATATTGAAAATTATTAAGTTAAATTGACAGTTGCATTGTTTATTTACACTTGAATTTAAATATTGAAAATGTGTGAAGAACTGCAAGAAATGCAATGTACACCGCCAGATTTGTCAGAAATTGTATATTCGATCAAAGAAATATTAATTTTCACAAAGTAAGGATAAAGTTTCTTGGTATGTATTTTAATTTATTTTTATTTAGTTTTGTTTGGAATGCTTAAAAAAAATGTAGTATGTAGATTGCTTAGCCTTGTCTCTGTCTCGGCTGCAAATATCTGAACTCTGCTTCTCGTAACATGATATGCTATTATAATTTATTTAAAATATATTTTTGTTTATGTATTTGAACAAACCTAAATATTTTCTCTATTTTTAATAATAATAATAATCATATCTTACATAAAATTTAAATATACTATTTCAAGTATTTAATAAGTAATTTTAAATAAACTTTATAATTTTTTTGCAAAAACCACTTTTATAAGTGAGGTTAGAATATGAATAATACTTTTTATTGCTGAAACAAATTTATTACTGCCAAAACTGATCGTTTAACAATACACTCACTTGTACCACACAAGTACAAGAAAATAGATAAATTTACTTTAACCAACACTTGTAACTAGGTCAATTGTGGTTAAAACCATAATTACAATGTTTAAACCTATCCATACAACATTAATGATCAATTTCGACACGAACCGAAGGCTACCTGAGGTAAGATACTGTTAATTGCTGCAGGATATGCTGCGAATATAGGATACCGCTACAATGTTTCCATATTAGTTGTACGTTTGTCTGTTCTCCCCTAGTTAAGTAAACTTATGTGGTAAATACGAATTAATATTATATATGAAGTATTATTATGTAATTTATACATTATATCAAAGCAATCAGAAACACAAAGCTATTAATTCTGTTCAGTATATTGAGAATTAAAGATGATATATTAGGTAAATTCAGTTTGCAGAATAAAGTAGAGTTTTGTGGCATTGTTTTTGAAAATATATATTTGTTCTTGTACAGTTATGTAAGAAACTTTCTATGCAGTATATCAGTGTTTTAGTTAATAATATATAGCTAATAAATTTGAAATAATAATTATAGTGGAACTGCTTTTATCGAATATATTATAATTTGAAGTCAATTTTCTAATAGTCTAGTTGTTTCGTTAGATTTTTTTTAATAAGTAGAAGTATAGGGTGGCACAAAAGTCACTAGACCATTTTAAAATGAATTAACTTTTTTTATTAATTAATAATTCACATTTATTCTTTTATAAACTTTTAGAAAGTTATTCGAATTTTATTTTATTAATTTAGTTTTGACTAATCATATTTTCATTGTATTTCTTTAATGTAAAACATTAAAAGAATAATGAAAGATTGATTTTTATTTTGTTTTTTAATATTTATAAATACTTTGATTTTTTCATAAACCATTCAAAAATGATTTTTGCCCAATATATTCCCTAAACCACAAAATTTAATAAAAATGATGAAAAAAGCAAATTATGAAAAAAAAAACATAAATTTTAATCAACGTAAATTATTTAATAATTTTCGTCCATTTTAATTATTTCGTAATTTTTTTTTAACACTTTTATAAAATCATAAATGTTTTAAAAAAAAATAATTAAAATTTTCAACTCATGTAGGTATATATATTTTTTCCAAAATTGAGTAGTAAGAAAATTTATGAAAATAAAAATATTTTTATTAAAAAAATAATTTCTATTACAAAATCCAATTTAATAGATTAGAACTATGGTTATTTTTGAATTAAGAGTAAATACGTTGGTTTTAAAGTAATATTTTTTTCCAGTGTAGTCTTATTCTCTAAATAATCAGTCAAGAGATAATGACCTCCTCCATACAACCTGTCATTAATTCCCAGTTGAAAATTTCTTCTTCACGTCCATTAATTGTCACTCGAAAATAATGAGAGTCAAACGCGTCTTATATGTGGCGTCTATATTGCGGTAATAAAATTACGTAGGGTTTCGTGCATCGAATGCAAGCAATGTGGGAGAAATTCTACTTAAAATCATTCGAGTTTCTCGCACACGTTTCGACCGACCCGACCAGGAAAGCGAGCAACGCTTTAATGCCCTCGCATCGCGCATAAGTTCCAACTTGAGCACTCGCCACACGTACCATGGACTATAGTTTATTACTAATAATTTACAAGTTAACGTATTTAGGTGCAAACATATTATGTTGTATGCGATAGTGTGGTGCAGTGCCGATAAGTTTTTGTTGGGTGCGAATATATTGGTATTGCATTGTTTTCAGCATGGTGCTAGGATCGAGATACTTTACTGGGAGTTTTAAGGATGTGCAGTAGCAAATATTGGACGAATTTTATGACTTGGGAATTGTCAAACAATTTGCTGTTACATTTTTAAAATTATTAAATATAATGTTGATACTCAAGAATATTAGTTTTGTTTTTTTTTCAAATATTGATTATATTATATTAAATAATTTCCTTTCTTTCTTTGCTGTATATAAAAATAAAACTCAATATTGTGTTTTTTTTATGAATTAATAAAATAGAAATGTACGTGGAGCTTATATATCTTTTGTTCTTTTTATATATATTATATATCTTTATCAATTATAATAAAAACAAATTGAACATTAAATTAATTAAATATCAAAACGGTCATTGAACTGAAGTGAAAATCAATTGCTCACAATAAACTATGCGAATGTGCAAGGTTCGTTCGTAATAATTTTAATGAAATTTTTTCCTACAATAGTATTAACATCCACTTTTTTATTGCGCTATTAGCAATATACCAATTCAATTTGTATTGTTATATAATATATAATTTGTTTGTTTATTAAAACATTTTTACTAAAGCAATATTTCTTGCGATGACACTAAGAGTTTTACAAATATTTTAATTTTCACTTAATCGCAGTAAACTAATATATAATTAGAAAATTTATTTTATTTTTTTAAATTTTAATATAATGAGTTCTGAAAGATTTTTTACTATGTTAACTTAATAAAGTACAAGAATGATTTCACTATAATTATAATTAATGAGTTTTACACAAAAATTGTATATATGTATTGTTTGTTTATATGAAGATTAATAAAAAAATTAGTATTTAATCATTTATTTATATAATTAAAAGTATAACAAATTTTATTATAATCGGAATGCATAACTAACCGTGCATTCAAAATAAGCAGGTTTTTAATTCTTAGTTAAATTTGATAGATAGAATATATAGATTTAACCACTTGTTATCGTAACCAGTACACAAAATACAGAACATGTGTCATTTTAATCAAGTATTTAATTTAACCAACAGCCGATTAATTTTAACCGATATTCAAAATATCAGCCCTTAATCAATAAACAAAAATTACATTTAGTAATTTATTTATTTAGTGTAACCCAAAAACGTAAAAAATATTTAAGTATTTTTTTCTAAACGGGCTGTGATCTTTGAAATCAATTAAATTTGTTGTTAACGACTTTGTTTAGTTAGTACACTCGATATTATGTATTCTAAATACTAAGAATTCCTTCACTGCCGATTTCAGACACGCACAGCGACCACCATAATTTGCGTTAAATTGTCAAAAAATATACTATTTAAAATAGCAGAATATTAAATTAAAATTTGGCCGAAAATGCGTTATTATTTATAAATATTTTGCATTTCATACTTATTGATAAATATAAAAATCGTATATTGAAACATCGAAACTTATTTTGAAAAAGGCTAAATTTCTTTTGTCACAAATCAAGATTTCAAAAATCTTCTTCTGTGACATATACCACTCTATTATCTGACACAGACAATAAAAAATCGTTTGGATTGCAACAAAAAACTGTTCAATATCGTAAAAACCTTTTCGAATCACGTTTTTTTTTTCAATCGAACAAAACATAAAAGGGCACAGCACACTTAGATTTAAAGAGCCGCCCAATAAAAACTCTAAAATGTGCGTTGTGTTTTTTTCTTTTGGAAGCGAAGGTGGGAGAAATTGTACTATAAACTGTTTGTAAACATTTTTCCGAACGATTTAAAGGGAAAAATAGGGAATATATATAGTGAGAAGGGTGGACACTTTTGTTAGTGAGTGAGACATGAAGTGGAATAATAGATAAAAAATAGTTTGACAATCAATTTTGTATTGTTGTCTTTTTTTTCGGAAATGTAATTGTTTGTCAAGTGCAGATAACTTTTGTGTAGAAGTTTACTGTAACCTTTACAAGTAACAAAAACAGTTTTTAAACTTTTAAATCGATCATTTTCAATTTTAATGATGGTTTTTAATAGATTACTTAATAAAAATTATATGTCAGCATTTTTGCTATAAATTCTACTAATAAAACTTATTAACATCACATAAAAATAAAATTTAAGTGAACCATAAGTATTTTAGACTACTTAATCATATAAATTCGATGCACCTCACAGTCGTGGATATATCAACGTAATAACTTTAAAAAATGCTAAATATCAAATATCCAGGACTGTTAAAATGTATACTAAATATAATGACCAAAATTAATAAAATGTCCTTTCAAATTGTGTAATTTAATAACGTTTCTCTAACAAAATTCAATTTTATTTGAATATGAAAACTAGATAATAGAGTCTAACAACGCTATAATAAAATAGTTGTTTAATTCCACTTAATCAACTTGGCAAAAGTAAATCAAATAGTTGCAAACAGTAAAATCTCTCTCTCCGGTGTTTGGTATCGTCTTTAAACTTTTCTATAATACGTCCGCGCCGCGCCAAAACTCTATTAAATTTATTTATATTCCATTTGCAATCTATTCTTTATTTGGATTACAACTTCTTAGATTGAAATAGCATCGTAAATCTGAAACTAATTAAAATTCATCATTTGTAGCGTTCGTTGTGGCGGTAGTCTTTTGTTTTCTGCTTTCGTTTGTTCGTTCCCAAGCAAAACAGTTGGTGGTGGAATTAGCACTCGACGGTGTGTGTTTGTGTGCAGCGTTGCCAGATTTATACGAGGCGCCCCCTAGCCTCTGATCTGAGCTTGATCGGCTTCAAATCGGCTAAGCTCATTGAATTATTAACTAGTTTTCCAGATTGTTTTGGTCTATTTCGTTTGATTTTGCGTTTGTTCTCAAGTCATTCGTATTTCGACTTTATGTATTATTGAAATATTTAGGTGATCGTAATTATGTGATTCTCGTAGTACAAATTTATTAATCAACAACAGAGTAACATAGATTATTTGGATTAAATATCAAGTAGCGAATCGTTTGTTTTGTTTCGTTCTTGTAATCAACAATATTTCTTTTTTCATAAAACAAGTAATAAAAACTAGCTAAATCACTTAACCAATATTTTTATAAATATATTAAAAACGTTAACCGTAAGATCTTTAGCAACTGGTAACATTTAATGATTTAAGAAAAAGTTTGTGATATTTCATACGATCGATTATGACATCAGTCTTAACAGCTATGTATAAAATTCAAAATAAAATTGAAAAGAAAACTGTGTAAGAGCAATTTATCTGCAAAAATTACCGAACTAAACTGATGGAGTTTCGAAATTTGAAAAACGATAAATAATATTTCATATTCGTGTACATATTTTCGGCAAAATTTATTACTATTACCGAAATTGAATTTCTTTGTAGCAGTAAATGGAAATTTAAATTTCATTTTCAATATTATCCCATTTCTAAATTCGGCAATTCAAATATAATATTTTTGTTATTAGTCTCACAAAATAAGTTTCCCGGCATCGTATTCAGATTCTTAAATATGTATACTCAATTTTCAAGAGATCAATAATAAATAGATTTGAAAGTAAATATATTGCTTATCCATATATGCATTATAAAAAGTTATACATTTTATGTCAAACTCTGCAAAAAATCTGCCTCTACTTAAAAATTTAATCTTTGGATTTTTTAAATTTATATACGTTTAAATGAAATACTATTAGAGGCCATTTAAAATGAAATTTATTTTATACAGTTTTTTAAGAATTTACGTAGATTAAAAACTATTATATTATTTTATTTTATGAGCTAGAGACTTGAAACTTTAAACATAGCTCAGCCAACTGGATGACAATGCAATATTAACTAATTACATAATTAATTAATAATATTAGAAATATTAATTTTTATCTTATGCCATATTCACGAATTCCGTACATTCGTGTATTTAGCAAATAGTTACAGAAACTACAGAAAACAACTACAGAAAATAAAGAACACACACAAAACTAAAAAGCAGAAAATATTTATTTAAATAAAAATAATAATTTAATATACCACGTTTTTAAAACGGACTAAAAAAATATAAAATAATTTCTCCTAGCCCCATATAGATACAGATTGTACTGAAAATTTGTGATTGTAAATTTTTAATAGCTATGACAATACTTGTAAGATTTAAAACGAAAAACTTGGGTCGCAACGACAGCTACTCCCTACACTCCTTGCTATTATCTATTGCATGCGCTCCACATTTTTCGTTTTAAATTTTATAAGTATTGTCATAGCTATTACAAATTCACAATCAAAAATTTCTCAATGTGATACAGACTTTTTGACGAACACTATATAACTAAATATCGTCGTAAAACGAATACTTTGTAAGCTAAAAATCGTTTGAAATTTATAATGTTCATCGTACTAATTAATTAATAAAAGAAACCGAAACTTTTGATACTGTATTATCTATTTTACTTTGGTAAGCTCAGCTACCGAATTTCAAGCGGGTAAACAATTAAATTTTAGCCCCGGTACACCATTAGCCAGATGACGGCAAACCACGTAGGCAGTACCGGGCAGAACGGCTTTAAACTTTTGTTTTAAATAAAACTTTTAAAAGCATTCTACCACGTATTACCAATTCGTTTCATTTTGTTCACAGGATGGGTTCACTATGCGTTGCGCAGATATAAAGACTGCAGTATTTAAACGGGCGCTAACATTGAGCGTGCATGTCTAGAATTTTAGATAAATTCGTATACTTACTTATTTCGCGAAGAATTACTTTTGTTTTAGGTTTTTTCTTCTAGTTTTTAAATGCATGACAGTGTTAAATTGACGTTTTTATAAGAACTACTCTAAATTTATAATTGAATTTATATAACATAAGAAATAGTACATTTTATAAAACTATGTACAAAAATATATGTGTTACGGACGAAAAGTCAGTGCCGTCTTAACGCATGAGTCCGATAGGCACTTGCCCAGGGGCCCCACGAACATAGGGGCCCCATACTAATCTGTGTATTTCAATTAATTTGCCGTTAATAATATATTTAATATTTAAATTAGGTAATTCTATGTAACATAGTAAAAAATCAAAGTATCAAAAATTTAAATATATTTTAGTTGATATATAAAAGAAAAATTTATATATTCAGTTAGTTATTTAAATTTACTTCAGTATCATAAAAATAAAAAAAACATATTTTTTCTGGCAATATCTTTGCTAAATTTTAATTTGCGTTTCAAAATTATAAATTTTAAGCCGACATAATTGCTTATTTCTTTTTGTAAACTTCTTTGTGGTATTAAATTGAAATATCTTATAGCTCAAGAACTTATTTCTGCAATTTTATAAATGACATTGAAAAGATTTATTTTAAAACATAATAATAAGATTTCTATATTAATTATTAATTGGCAATTGCCTCTGAATGAAATTAACACAATCTTTTCTTATTTGTTAATTAAAATATTTTAAATGAAATCCTCAATGATTTTCTTTCAATTTCTTTATGTTAAAGTGTGATAATGATTGTGAATTTATTCCTATCTTTTGTAATCAACTTATAATGTTAATAATAAAATCGATACGTCTTTCAAAGTTATATATATATTATATATTTTTTTCGAATTTTCACTTTACGTTTTTTTTTTGTAAAACAGTGCTTTTAAACATTATTTTTACTTCCATTTTTTATCAGATATTTATTATTTTGTTTATTACAAATATTTTTTATTATATCTTATATTTTTAAATTTAAATAGCTTATTAAGAGCTAATTAAGTCAGTATTTTGATAAAATTTACTTTTAAAACTAAGTTGAGAATACAATCCATAATTTTTACAAGGTTTTATTTAAGTTACATCATCAGAATTTGGCATGCAAATAACTAATTTGTTTGAAACTTTGTGTACGCGTTACATTATGTTAATAATGAGATAATACGTACTCTACTAATATAACCCAGGTTTAAAACCTTGTTGTTATGTTGTTTTTTAATTATATAAGTATTTATATTGTCATTATCATGTATTGCATTTACGTTAAAAACAAATAACAAAACAAAGATGCGATAGTTTCATCGCTTCAATAATAACTTGATTTCATCTTCTAATCAACTTCCATTAACAAGCATCAAAGCTTTGTCTGCCGTAACTAAATTACTCGTGCATCTCTACCAATGTTCATACATGCATTCCAAAACTATACCAGGAGAGGAAGGAGGAGTTAGTCCGACAAGCAATTTACGAATCTGTTATTCACAATCCCACTAAACGGACATTAAACCAGATGTAATCAGAGGTTAGTCGTGCTTGGCTCCCTATTACCCGATAGTCCGCAGCATATACATACCTATTGGACTAATATTGCACGCTCATTAGTCATAGTCCATGCGAAAATGAGATACTGTCAGAATGTATTGTATCTGCATTTGGTATCGGATCGCAGTGAATAATATTATAGTTAATTTTCATCGTTTATTTGCATGTTATCTCTTATAGGTTTATTATTGATCTGCGGGATGTTAATAGTTTCAGTTTGTTTTGGTTGTTTTATAGAAATAAGTTTAAATTGATGATGATTAAATATGGTTTCGGGAGAGGTAATTAAATTTCGAGGTTGTTATTTAGCTTCGGATTTATAATTTATAGGATAGATTAATTTAAATGGTCAGTATTTGTGTTAGCGATATATTTATTTTATATCATAAAATTTTAATTCGAACAAATTAATGAGTAAACAATCTTGCAGAACTCATAAAGATGTACATATAGATGGCATTGAGTTAAGTAAAATTTGGCTTTCTTTAATTAAAAATTTATAAAAATTTTATTATCTAGTCACTTAGTAACTCTTTTCTATGTACTGTTATTTACGGTGATGTCACTTGTACAGTGGCGCAGCCAGGATTTTGTCTTGGGGGGGCCAAGGATTTTATCTTGGAGAAGCAAAAAAGAAGCAAATATTAACCAGATTTCCACTTTATCTTACATGAATCGAATAATTAATAGTTTAAAATAATGAATGTTGGCTCAATATTTTGGGGTAAATAATTGTAACGTTAGAAGTGACTGCTGAATATATGACTAAACGAATAAAAATTGTGCTAATTCTGCTAGCCTTGGGGGGAGCCGAGGCTCGTCGGCCCCCCCTCTTGGTTGCGCCACTGCACTTGTATCAGTTTTCCTGATGAAGACGTGCATTGAGTTTCGTCGAAACGTTGATTACAAATAAATTTCAACACAGAACTTGAACCTAAAACAGTTTTATATTATATAATGAGTTGTAAGATTTTTTATTATGTTAATCATAAACTATTTAAATATCAGCACTGAAACAATTGGAACGCTAAATATAATTGCTTTTTATATCTAAAATATCTTTTGTAAATATTAATTTTATTAAATAAAAATTTATATTTTAATTATACTAGAAATTGAGAGGATAATAGATTCATTTTAAGAATAATTTTTCAGTAAAAATAAGTGATTATTTCAATGTCGTTTGTTTGAAATAATTTAAAATTTACTCACGTATACTTAATCGAACTTTCCAAACGTTCATTTCTATTGACAATTAAATTTCGTCGCTCTTAGTTTCCACTATTCCAATTCACGTATTTTTGAATTCACACAGTTCTATACATTATTCCACAGCATTAGTTTTTTTTTGTAAGTATAACTGAACTGAATAATATAAAAGTAAAAAAGATTATCTATTGACAAAAAAATAAAGGAAATTTGTATCTAAATCATTTTATAAACATATTATTTAAAAATATTTTTGCATAAGTCTAAGTCCTGTTAAATGAGTTTATATTCTGTTGACACATTTTATTATGCAAATTTTATTGTCTTAATTTTGTCGCGTCAACAATAAATTTTATATCAATTTAAAATTTGAATCCTATATAATCACAATCTAACTTACATTAAAAAAAAATTCAAACTAAAATTATTTTTAAATTTTGACTATATTTCTATTACTGCTACCAAACTGTAAAAACAGTTGAAAATCAACTATATCCACGGGTAGCCGATTCTCTTTCACAACCTTTAAGGAAACGGTTAACAGCAGGCAAATGATGGGGAAGTAGAACCGTAAAACGGATAACCCGTGAAAAACACAACTGAATTGAGGTAAGGACCTTCCTTGTACCGTCGTCACATCGGCTCAGTCGTTCGCACTAACTTAATTCGAGCTATTGTCGAGCTGCGAAATTGTTTCTACTTTTGAACGCATTCTAGCCCGTCTTACCTAAATTCGTGTGAGGTGAATACCTAATCTCTTTCCGAACCTCTTCGTTGTAAAACCTATATTGTTCGAAACAATTTGTTGCTGATTGTCGAAATATACTTATGTAATATCCAAGATGTTTTTTTGATAAAGTCTTTGCATAGTTGGCGTTGGTGATATTTATTGCTTCTCAGTTACATCTTTTTAATTTACTTGGCATAAAAGTTAGCCTGCATTGCCTTCGGACATTGATCAAATCACCATACTGACGAGCTTCTAAAGAGCGAAACACCTGCCAATCATTGATGCATAGCTTAACAAGCCAATTCAATAATTGTAAAATTTTTGGGAAAAAATCTCAACATTAGAATATTATTATATTAATTTCGTAGATACACTTAAAAACTTTGGTTCAATGTTATTATTATAAACTAATAATTTTTAACAATATATAATATAAAATAAATCTATTTTTAATTAGTATTTCACAGTTTATAACTTTTTACAAAAAGTTCTACTAGACTGACAGAACATAAAAGGTCAATTCGTCTAAATCATCCACATAAATCTGCTATTGCTGAACATGCTTTAGAATATTTTTATGATGTAAAATTTGAAGATACAGTAATAACTGCTAGACTAATCAATATTAGCAGCAGATTAATAAGAGAAGCAATAGAGATTTATAAAGAAAAGAATAACATGAATTACTGTGAAGGTACTGAATTAAATAAAATTTGACTTCCATTGATTAAAAATCTATAACTCTTCTGATCTAATTACCTATATGTTACCTAGTAACTTGTTGCTACGTACTGTTATTTACTTTAACCGTTTGAGTGCCACGGTTTTTTGCTGTTTCCCCGTCCAAAAGTGCCAAGTTTCGCCGGAACGTCGTTTTTGTAAAATAATTAAACATAATCTAATCCTAAAACAGTTTTTATTTAACTTTTTACAAATTTACAAATATATCATATTAGATTAATAATTTTCAAAATAAATTTACCAAGAAAAAGTCATACATTATTTTTAAATACATTAAATACTTTTTTTTTTAATTTATATATTTTTTAATTAAAAAAAGTAATATATATATATATATATATATATATATATATATATATATATATATATATATATATATTCTAACTAAGTATCTCTTTTCAAACGAACACGATATTTTATTTCGTAAATCCATTACGGAAATACACAAAACAAACTAAAAAAAAGGTTCAAACACCATTTTATTCTAAATTTCTTTTTCCGGTGAAAAAAATTTATACCTTCAATTAGTTAAACGCATCAGGAAAGCATTCGGAGCCCGAGCTAAGATCCTTTGGGAACACCCAATGATTAAAAGATCAATACGTATAGACACTGATTATTCCCAATGATCGTTATCGGTCCTGCACCCTTTTTCGTATGTTCCATTTGCGCAAATGTCACGAGATTTTTAACCCTATTCTCGCACTGTTCGCAGTCAAGTGCCAAAACGACTTGCCACGCAAACGCTATCTGAGAAGAGAAAGAAAAAAAAACTGGAAAAAGATTGCTGTAATGTACAAAGTTTATTGGGGGTTCGGTCTCTCTGCAAAGATTTGGCCGATTTCGAGTTTTCTTTTTTTAAGTCTGTTTCTTTCGATGAGCAGAACTGGATAGTGAGTCAGCAGTTTAAATAATTTTGTCTTTTTTTTTTCATTGTCGGAATTGGCAGTTTTTCTAGAAATAAATTACGCAGAAGGAAAGAATATATGGTAATAAAACATTTTTGACAAAAAAATTCATTTGATATTCAGATACAAATATTTTAATATAAATTGGTATTCTCACTAAAAAAAATTTACAAATAGCTAATACTATAAATATCTAATTTTTAATGTGTAAAATATTTATTCTAAAAAAATAATTATACAATTTTTACCGACAAACCATGAGACACTATGATGCCCAGTATTTCCAGGTATAATTACTCAACTGCTCTAATTTTATTCAGAATTTTTTAAAAATACATAATATCAGAACTATTACAAACATTATGTAATATTATATTATTACCAACGGGATGGAAAAGTACACAGATATATATGTAATATTACCGTTTTTTTAGTAAAGTCTCTTTTAATAAATTTACAGAACTTCAGTAAATTTACTGTCAGGAATTTTCTATAAATAGGTAAACTTTGTTTAGTTTTGTAATATTTTTGTTGACATAATTGCATACATTACTAAATGAATGAAATGTATATTTTATTAGTATTATTACACGAAATATGTACTAAGTCGCATTTATTTTGATGAATTATTACAGATATCAATATGCAAGCTTTAATATTACATAATTTAAGAAGTTAAACCAACAATATGTAATTTTACATTAAGTATATAATTTACAGAAAGTAAGCAATTTTACATACTTATTAGGTCATTTTTCACTTCTTGCTTTATGTTATTATTATGAATTATGTAAAAATTACAGAATTTTGAGGTAGAAATGCAGAATATTTATAGTAAAATGAAATCACATATTTTTATAGTAAAATTTTACTACTATTTTTTTGTAATTTCGTTTTTTTTTACAGTGTTGGAATCAATACAGGAAAGAAAAACTAATTATTGACAAATTATATTTTTCTAAGTAACTAAACTAACTGCTGTATAATAATGTCATTATTGTACTAGTAACATAATTACCTTTTTTTACATATTTTATATGTTAACGTAATTATTTCATATTACATTTTAATTTAACTTTTTAGATTGACAGTATAATTTTTTCATATTATAAAATACATATTTTTATCATACACAATTTAAATCTAATCTATCAATAATACTCATTTACGTATATTGACATATCTGATACAAAAGTTAAATTTTCATATCTCATATTTAAAATTTCATTTTAATTGGTTTCAATATATTTGCTTATTTTTCGGCTAATTTATAAAACCCAAAAACAAAAAAGTTAAAATATATTATTTTGTAATTCGGTGAAGTTTTTTTTTCTGTAAAATCAATAAATTTTTTTTTGTTCATTAATCAGAAAGCTTTGTTTGAAAAGAGCAAAAATTTACATTTTTCCAATTTACGTGTTAATTAATGCATCGCTAGCAAAGTTGTTTTCAATATCACGGTAATTAATGAAACTGAGATATTGCCTATTTATTAGTTGCACATTGTATGCAAATTGACGGTATGCAAACGTAGATAGGTATTGAGTGTGTTTAGTTTTCTTTTAATTAAAGTTATATGAGAGTAGATGTTTTTTTAAGTTGTTGTTATATGTAAAAATAAATAATATATGTAAGAATAACATGAAATTTAAACTTAAATCATACATACATGATTTCGGGATATTGGTAAGAGTTTGTGCCACCCCTTTTGGGTACATAGCATGATTATGTATGTATGTATGTAATATTATATTAATAATATCAAAATTGCATTATTTTATTTTTTTTTCCACTTGTAAATTCTATTTTCAAGCAATATAAATCTCTTCAAGCACAAAAAAAAGACACCCAACCATAAAAAAAATATATAACAATAACCCCCCATTGATTCATTTCCGTCATCGCTACCAATCCCAATATTTTTCCATTTCTTCTCATCGGACCAACAAAAAAAAAATTCTATTGGCACACTTACCTTCGCGAGCTACCTCTTCCTGTGTGTATCCATCAATTCTATTCTCGAACGCCGTAATTCAAATCGATCCAGCCCCAGACCTCTCGCTGGTCGTTGTTCTTTTGTCCGAGTAAATGCAATTGATACGAATCCGTATTTCTCGATGAATCGAACCAGAAATACAAGCTAATGATTTAATAGTTACGGCCCACTGGATGCTGCTAGAGGGGTGTAAACAGTGGATTGCGAAAAAATTCCAGAGGTAGGATAAGTGACGTAATGCTGTAATGAAGTCACTTTCGGGAGATATACGACTGGATGCTTTTACGCGGAGGTAAATTGTTGAACAAGATCGATATTTTCGTGTGTTTTGTTTTGTTTGGTAAATGCTTTGCTTTGTTAAGTTTTCGGATTTGCTTTTTTAGAAGAAATAGACAATAGTGGCTAAGTAGTAGCTTGCTTTAGTCTTTTTATCTAAAGAGCTTTTCGTATAAATTTTGCATGAAGAATTTTAAAGTAAATTGTATTTTCTGAATTAGATATAAGTTAACTATAACTAACAATATTCAATATTACAAAAAGCAGAAAGCGAAAAGAGCATTATGTTTCGAATGGAGTATACTATTTTGTTTTCAAGCGTTCCAAACGTTACAAACTGTTGAGTAATAAACAATATTTTTCATTTTTATTTGTAAATAAATAAATAAACAGTACTAAAAACTACAATTAATAAAAAAAATATGTTAAATAATATAATGTTAATTTTTCTGATCATAAAAACTATAAATATTATAAATATCTATACAAATATAAATTTATATTTTACTTTATTCATAATTCTAAATACTTCTTTGTGCATTTATTTTAAAAAAAAAAAAACAGTTTTTTAATTTTATTTTGTACATTTGTTTCAGTCAATATTTTCAGGGTTTTACGTAGCTAGCAGAAGCTTTTTCTGTAAATAAAACGTGTTTATTTATAGGTTTTGCTAATTAGTACAGCTAGATTTGATCTACAAAAACAACTAATTAATTATAATTAATTAGGATCAATTGTATTTACCATTTACTTGTTATTGGTAGTTCTGTGTTTTAATCTCATTATCAATACTGAAATTATTTTTATAATAATCATATTTTTAATAAAACAAATCATTTATCTTACTATATGTTACAAAATGTTTTGTTTGTCTTAAATGGAAATCTTCTAGTGATAGAACAACTGATGTGAACCAAATAGACCCATAAATTCACTATAATTTTAATATTTAAAACAATTTAAACATTTACTTATAACAAAATTTATAAATTTAAACATTATTTATATTATGATTTGAATATAATATAACTATAATTTAATATCTTTTGTATATGTTTTTACTAGAAATGTAAAAATGTTGAATATAATATTAAAAATATTAAAACACAATTTTACTACTTAAAAATTATAGATAATCAGTCAAAAAAATTTAATTTACGCAGTATATAACTGAATTTATATTTTAAAAAAAATTTTCTCTATTTTTGTAAATAGCAGAATTATTACATAAAATAAACATTGGCTACATTTTCAATGTTCACTACTTGAAAATAATTACTATCGTATTCTGAAACATTTTCGTTAAAAATAACGGTTAGTTAAAATAAAAATTCTTGGATTCCGTAAAAAAATTCGTTGTAATATACATAGAAAGATTTCTTACGGAATCTAAAAATTTTCATTTTAACGAACGAAAATGTTTCGGAATACGGGTGGGGGGGATTAAACCAATCATTTGTTTCGATCCTTAAGAATAAGTTTTTTTTTTTTTTAATTTTATATCACTGATAATGCAAAAGTACTTCATGTTGAAACAAGAAAATAACTCATGCCGTATATATTCTTTCCCAACTGTACAAATTTCCATCAAATTAGCAACTCTCTTTCTTTAAATTAAACAATGAACAGTTGTCGAATAAAATTTAGTCGAGCAGAATAACAGAAAGCGATCAGCTCACCAGCAAATTGCGTTTCAGTTGGTTAAAAAAGACAATTGACAATCGACAGCGCGATGTCAACGTAATAAGGTCAAAGCTCTGGTGAAGCTTTTCGGTAAAATACTCAGCGCACACAATATCCTTTACAAAACTACTACCCAACGTCAAAATTAAATTCTCTTCCGCGCCACATCATGACCGTTGTACACGTGTGGAGTTACTATGTCAAATTAATTCTGCAATCGTATGAAATTAAAATCAATACATAAATATATCATAGTTTTGTAATATCGGTGTTTGAAGAATTGGGTTTTGCGGAAAACTATAACTTTTGAAACATTTAATTTCAGTTAGTTTAGTTTTATAATTATATATTTGTGTTTCTCGAAATAAAAAGACAAAGTATTACTATTATATTTTTTTGTTTTAATATAAAACAAACAAAATATTATTTCTGTTGATATAGTGTAAAATATGTTGCAATTTTTGTATTAAATGTTAAAATAGTTCATGTTATATAGTTTGGTCCATTTCTTTTAAATATATTGTAGTATGTTTGAAGGGAATATATACCTAAAATATTTTGTAAACAGATAATATTTCAAAACATTTTCATATTACTGTAAGTTATATTAAATGAGTTTATATCAGTTTATGTTCTTTGGATACACTTTACATCATCAGGGTTGGACTGGATAAAAATTAGGCCCGGGAAAAGTTGCCCACCTTATATCCTAAAAATGTTTAAATAAGTTATGTTTTTATATTTTTATTACATGGAAATGACATTACAGAAAAAATCATGATAAACTCATGAATTTAATCCAGTCAAATACTTCACATGATGTGTCTATAAATCTAGCAATCTTACAATATTTCTTTTTTTATAGTTTTAATTACACATGGGTTTATTTAAAAATTAACTAATTATTTAATTAGTTCATCAAAATAAATTATTTAAGCAAAAACAAAATACTATAACCTGAAAAACTTTACGTTTTAGATGGTTCAATTAATTTACAGAAATTTAAATAATTTAGCAAATATCTTTTTCTAAATTCAATTTAACAATCATTTCACGGAAACAAAAAAACAAACTTAGTTTTTTTTTTAATTCAAATTGGGCGTTGAATGTTCCAAATTTATTAAAAAGCACGTTCATAAATTTCATTTCAATTAATCATTATTTCATGAAAAATGACTGTGAAAAAGTTCAACTTGAACAAAGGGGGAGGGGGATAAGACGATAAAAAAAAAACAAAAGAATATCGCGAGAGAGTGAGATATGAATGCAACACGTGACTCGAATAATATTTGGTGAAAAAAAAATCAGAGCCTTGGCTGTAAAAGAACGAATTTGTTTTAAATTCGCTATTTAGTTTAGTGGTAGATAATGTTATATTTTTAGTTATTCCACGCAGATATATAACTCCGGTGATGCATAATATAAATGCATTGAATGCGGGATTCCGCTTATTATTCAAATGCATGTTTCTGATATTTCTCTATACATGGAAATATTATATCTTTATTGCAATCTTGCAGATATTGACGGTTGCAATTTGTATATTATATTCGTTTCTATATTTATACAATTTGAATTTACATAAATTTATAGTTTGTGAATAACCACATAGACATTGCTATATTCTATATTTAAACTATACATTTTTCTACACTGTTAAAAAAATTGCTAAATTACAGTAAAATAATAGTAAAACTTTTTCTATAAAAAATCTGTTTTTCTACTTTCAAATTCTGTAATTTTTACATAATTCATAACAATCATATAAAGTAAGTAAAAATGACTTAATAAGTATGTAAAATTGCTTTACTTTCAGAAAATTTGCATCACATACTTAATGTAGAATTACATATTGTTGGTATAACTTCTTAAATTATGTAAAATTACAGCTTGTATATTAAGATCTGTAATAATTCATCAAAATAATGAGAGTCTAATAATACTAATAAAAAATTTAAAAAGTCCTCGAGCTTTTGATCGAGGGACTTGTTAATGCGCTAAAAAATTTAAAATATATTCTTTATGTAAATTTATAATTTGTTTAAAGAAATTTTAACTATTTTAATAAATTTTTGTTTGCCATATTTTATATATACATATTTATAAAAATAATTTTGAATATTTTGTTAAAAATGTTTATTATTTATAAAACAAATTTTTCCATAATTTTGAAACATCTGAAAATTAATTATATTTTTCTAAATATTTTTTTTGTTTTATTTTTATATTTAAATTTTCATGTAAATTGTAGTTATCAATGCAAAAAACTAAAACAAAAATAAATAATAGAATTGAAAAATATTAACAGAAAATACTGAAATTGGTATTTTATTATAAAAATAGCATATTAATATGATTTACATTTTCCTGTTTGTATTGCAAAACAAAACATGACAATATATTTTTTACAATGCTAAATTTTTTTTTATTTTATATGCATTTACTATCAAACCAATAAACGGTAGCCAAAAACATCCAATTTTATTGTTATTTTATAAATCAAAATTATACTGTTGTATAAATACAAAAATATTATTTCAAAATTGTTATTTTTCTAAAAGTTTTTAAAAATTTTATAGTGTTCATATACAACTACATATTTGAAAATACAAATTTTATTTCGATTTTAAAAGAGCGTCAAATTGCTAATTAAAACCGAACATAAAAAAATAATAGAAAAATTCTGTTTTTACCACTTTGATCGTAAGAAAATTTTTAAAAAAAATTATATAAAAATCCATCACATGGTCTCTAGATCAGACGAATCTGAACTTAGTTTATGAGGATGTACATGTGTGGGTCGTCAAATCGTTCGCTTACTTGCTCGGTCGTCAGTCAAAATTTTGTGATCGCAACTCCTCCTAGACGATTTAACCAAATTTAATTTTTATTTAGTGCCCAAGATATGGTTATGTGATTTTACTTTTTTTTAATAATGCCAAATTTCCAAAAAAAATTACTAAAATTTTTAAAATATAATTCCGGCTTTACTATTTATCAGAGGTTAATCAAATTTATACAAAAGAATTTATTAGTGCCCACATAAATTATATAATTATAGTGTTTTACAATGCTGCTAACATTATAAGAAAAAATTTACTAAAATTTTCAAATTTTATTTCGGTTTCATTTTTTATCCAATATTAATAAGAAAAATTACAAAAAAATATTTTTGTACCCAAAATATGAATTTACCCATATGTTTTTAATCTTGTTATATCTACATTTCATTTTATTAACAATGTTTAGTTGCATTGTCAACAACCAGTTTTTTCTTTCTTTACAAATTACAAATAAAATACGTTTTAGTAGAATCTAACAAAAGCACTGTAACACTCCAAAAATTTTGCAAAATCTGTAATTCATGATGGCTCATATATTATACGAAACCGGCTATTAATTGCGAATAATAAAAAAGGTTGATTTATGTTTTGCTGACAATTCTTGGCAAAGTTCGAAAAAGCTTTATCTGACCTTTACTACGGCCGTAACGGCTGACCAACAGAATTATAGGCAACTTAAATATTAAATAGTTTTTCTGGTTTTTTTGTAAAAAATTGATATATTATTATGCAGTTGCATTTGGTTATATTCAAATTAATTTTCTATAAACTATAAATATTAATGTTTATTGAAAATAAAATATTCAAAATACATTTCATTTTGCAAATATGAAACAACGCTATAAATAATACTAAAAATATTACTTTTATAAATAATAATGCAGATTTGAATATGGATTTATTTTAATAAATAATGGAAAAAATGAATAATTCAAAATATAATTTAAATAGTAATAGCAGAAATTGTCTATGACTATTTCTCAATTTGTAAATAACAGTATTAAATATAATTCTTTTAAAGAAAATTAATGTCTTCATTGACCTTTGTCATATTGAAGCAAACTATTAAGAAACACTTGAAGTTCTGGAAAGTGCAATAAAAGCTATTGAAAAGTTAATAAAGTGTGGAAAATGTACCAGTAATAATCGGAAAATTAGTGACTATAGTAAATAACAGTTTTATTTGAAATCGATTACTTCACATATGTAAGAAACAAATGAAAATTTTTTTTTAATAACGTTTATAGTCTGCGCTTCAAAAAAATTAATTAAATTTTTTTATTATGTTAAATTATATTTAATTATAGAGTATTATGATTAAGATTTAAGCTACATCTAAGATAAAAATTTAAATAAAATTAGTTAGATATATTTTTATTACAAACTAAAAAAGTTGATTATTAAGTCATAAAGAAAAACAGTTTAAGTTTTGAAATTATCTTTGTATAGAATAATTATATAACTTTGAAATTTTAAACATGTTAAAATTGTTTTTTATGCCACGAAACAATAACAAAATTTTATTTATCTGGTTTATAATACATTACTGTTACAGAAGAAATGTAATATTACTAAATTAAAAAATGGTTTCAATAATATATAAAAATATATTTGGGTATTGATAAAATATTCTAAAAAATATTCTTCGCAAAGTTCATTTGCTTAAGTTTAACCAAACTTCCACTATCTGAAAACTTGTTTATTTCTAGTTTAAAACAAAGTTTTGTTCTGGTTTTGTTATAAACTATAAACTTCGTGAGTAACATTATTGGCAGATTATATGCTATGTAATTTATTATGTATACTGGTATAAGAAACTATGTTTATTTTGTGTTCAGTAAAATAAAAAGTAGTCGAAACTAACTGCATGAAGTTGTAAAAAAAAACTATAACAAAATAACGCCTATAAATTATGCAATCCAATGCACAAATACATTTATGTATTGTAAGTCACAAATTTAAAAAATTATTATTGATCTTTAACGTTTATAAAACTTCAGCTATTAATTGCAATTGTTAGATATTTGATGTAAAATAAAATTCTATATTAAAAATCTTACATATTTAATGAATATAATAACACATTATTATTAATAATCTTTAATAAACGTACATGTGTTTTATGTATATAAAAATAAATGCAAAAAAAGATACAAATAATATATATACAATAAATAAACAAAACATAGAAACAAGTTACTAACTAACAAAATAAGTAACTAGATTATAACATTTAAAAAAATTATTAATTAAAAGAAGCCAAATTTTTATTTAAATCAATGCCTCCACACTGATTAATGTTATATTTTTCTTTATAAATTTCTTATTAATTCACTGTTAATGTTGATGGGTCTTACTATTATTATAGTATCTTCGAATTTTACATCATTTTTAATTAAAATTATTGCAGAAATAAATCGTAAAGTCTTTTTATTTTAATTTTTATATTTTCAAAATATTAAATTAATTGAAAACATATTGTTTGCACTATATTAAATACATTTAATTTTTTTGTTTTTATTCAGATAAAAAATAAAATTTAATAATTATTAAAGCTAGTTTTTCAACTGTATGACTTAATTGTTCTGTTTCAATTAACAATATATAATTTTATAAAATTCAAAAGATTGAAATAAACCTATTAAATATTTCGATAACTTCAAAAAAATAAACTGTTTCGATTGTTCTCATATTTATTTATTTTTTTAATATAAAATAATCGCATTTTAAATAATAACGTTAAAAATTAGTAAATTTAATTTGTTTTCCTTTAATTTTATAATTGACTTACTATTCTATAAATGTTCGAGTTATTCTGAGAGATATTAATAATAAAAAATTGAAAATAATTGTACACGAATTTACCGTTTTTTGTGTTAATATATACAGCATATAGTTTTTAAAATATTATATTAATATAATAATTGAGTTGAACGACCTTTGATATATGTGAATTTAATTTCTTCTCCAACAGGGATGTAGGTCACGATTTTTTTTAAATAAAACTACTTTGATTTTATTTTACATGCAACTAGTTTCGGTACTATCGCGTACCTTCATCAGGCAATCTATTTTATTTTGTTAAAAAATAGCAGTGTTAAAAATCTTACAATCATACATTAATAAATTTCAATGACAATATAACTTACGTAAAATGTAGATTGAACAAAAACATTTTTTGTTCAATCTACATTTTACGTAAGTTATATTGTCATTGAAATTTATTAATGTATGATTGTAAGATTTTTAACACTGCTATTTTTTCACAAAATAAAATAGATTGCCTGATGAAGGTACGCGATAGTACCGAAACTAGTTGCATGTAAAATAAAATCAAAGTAGTTTTATTTAAAAAAAATCGTGACCTACATCCCTGTTGGAGAAGAAATTAAATTCATATATTAATATACTTCCTTTTTTACACAGAACTCTTCTCAACTCTTATAACTTTTTTTCATTACACTTTTAACTCAATAATTACAGCTATTTCTTAATACATATTTCACTCACCCTTAGGAACAAAAATAAGCTAAAATTCATAATTAAGTTGAGGTTTTTTGAGATTTTTTTCTATTTCATTGTCATTATCTATTGATTCTTCAAGGTGTTAAATCCAACACCTTGCGTCTACCGCTGCGTCAATGTTTGTTGTTTTATTCACTTTGCAGTTACATGTTATGTAAATGGCAAGTCGCTGCATCATTTACAGCGGCGTTTTGCAGCAAGAGAGTCAATCGAACAAACCTAATAAATATATAAATTTCTATTAAAGCGTTTAAAAGTGTTTGCGGTATTTAAATAACCTAAAATAACATAAATTGCTCATTGACGACCCCGACAGTTAAAGGGTTAATATAATAAAAATATTAAACTGTTACCTTGTATAATAAATAAAAATACAATAAAATCTTTTCGCTCACAATACGCTAACAATATAAAATAGAAAATTGATTCTATTTTTCTATAATTCCTACAGATTAAATCTATGCATCGAAATACACAAAATATTCAATCAACCAAAACAGCATTTTACCGCAGAAACAAAAAAAAACTTTCCATTCAAATCTACTTTATATTTTAAATTTATTTTTGTTTGTTGCTCTCTTCAACAAAAATCTCAATTTTCCCACAGCAGAAACAGTCTTGCCAGTCGTTTTATCTGAAGCACAATGCATCATAATTCCGGTCTCGTCTGGCACTTTTGCAGTCGGCCACAGCCGTGGTGGCTGGTATTCACGAGGTGGCTGTACTTCGTACCGTGACGGTGGGGGTAGCTTGCATCCGCAACACAACTATATGACTGCAACGGCGGCACGTTGCAGCTGCGCGTGAAAGGATTACGGACAGGAGACTAGTCACTAGGCGTTTGCCCGGCACTTGTATACGACGGGTTATCGGTAGATGAAATATATGAAAAATATCGAAAAGATTATGATGTTGACGGGAGAAATTGGTGAGATGGAAGAGAAGATATTTTGTGGGGGGATTTTACTGTTTAGATGAGCGATATTTACGCGATGACACAGCTTTATTTTATCAAATAATTTACGGGATTTAAAGTTATTTTTTATATAGAATTTTCGTGTATTGAAATTACAAAAATAGCACTTATTCTGACAAGCAATTTATACAATATTATATACATACATACACAATCACGCCATGTACCCAAAAGAGTGTGGTACATACGCTTTCCATTATCTCGAAATCAGTTTTCTCCAAACATTCCTATCTAGACAATCAACTTTAGCTTCATCCACATTCATAATTCCTCTCATATTCTTACTACTTGGAAACTTTTGCTCACGCAAAACACCTCAATCATACCATTCAAACTACTTATCGAACTTCAAAATTATTCATATAAATTTTTTTAACCAAACATTTATTAGACATTTTCTTAAAATGTCCAAACCATGTTAACTAATTAACACCAGATAGCACCATGTAGTAAATAGAAATATATATAGAGAAACAAAATTGTAATACAAAGACAAAAGAATGTTTGTATATGAAACATTTTGTTCTAAATTTTACTCTAATTTGTATAATGCTACAAAGCGATGGATAGCGACATAAAGTAAATAATTAAATTACAGCATTCAAGCAACGCAGAGTTTTTTTTAGCTATTTTATATATAAAATTCGTAGCATTTCTTGATAATGAATAAATTTTTAATAAATAGCACATTTTAATTTTACCATATATTGCATATATATGAAGACATAAATATAATATAATAAATGAATTTATAGAATTTTCTGAACTGGTATGCCGTGGTTGATCTGCCCTCGTCGCAGACATCCTCAATACCAAGCACTGAGGATGCCATTATAATAAACGATTTTGCAATCAAAAAAATCAAAAAATAAAAATATGTTATTACTCAAGTAGCAAAAAAAAAACAAGAATTCAAACAAATTGTCTTAACAACGTATGATAATGAACAATTTGGTAAAAAGTTTTACCAAGTTTTTCTTTGGTGGTGCCCTTTTTGTGGTGCCCACTTTTGCTCTGTAATAAAATATCACATAAGTTTAGCATAAAACCTTAATGCATCATTTTATATTATAAGATTGTATCATGTTTCAAATTAATATTTACTTAACACTTTATGTCAACGAAAATATTGATTACAGTTTGCGTTAATTGACAAAAATACGTATTAAAACTTGCTAATAAATTTAATATGCAATATTACTATTAGAATGATACATTTCACTGTATCAGTAAATTTTGTAATATTTAACACGTTTGAAAAGTTACACAATATTTATTTTGAATATGTATAATTGTATACATAATATATAAACAAGCAAATAGTAACTTAATTTAAATATTTTACGAATAAGTCAACATACCATCAGATTATTTTTTTACTGTGTTGACGTACCAATTGCGTCTGCATAACCAGGATATAATCTCATTTTACTAATAAAGAGAAAACAAAAACTACGTCAGAATGTTATTCGAAATATAATTGATTATTGTAAATGTAATAAATTATTTTAAAATCACCCTATTTCTGTAACAAAGTTGCTAAGTTTTATCAACATTTACATACAATTTAAGTATTTATACATATATTCAATGAAAATTTCAACTTATATCAATATTAAATATCAATAATAAAATTAAACAATATCCTTAAATTAATAATATAATTCAAATTGAAAAATAAAACTTTAATAATGCTTCAATGTTTACATTAAGAATAAATATTTATTTTAAAAAATATCTGTAATTTTTCTTTTTTAAGGAATGCAGTAACTAGAATAACCGATTTTTATTATTTGTCTCATCAATATGTGGAAAGAATCTCAAATATTTTTATCAAATTATAATTTTATTAATTTTAAATTGGCTCAATTATTTTTCCCAGCCCTACATTTAACATATACGATAGTTTTTTAGAATATTGTGTCTTTAAAACGTTACCTCATATTGTGAATTCTTTTAGAATAGCTTGAAAAATTAGAATTAATGAAAATGAGTAAATTGACACATTAACCAATAAATAAGGTTTTGTAAAATGTACAATGCAAATAGAAATAATACCGGTTTTAGATAAATTTAAATACGGTAATATAATTATGCTGAAATCAAATTCCAGATTGAATTCAACTATTTGCATTTAAAATTAATTAGTTACGTATTGATTTTGCAACATTTTCCCTATGTTCAATTATTAATAGATTTTCATTATCACATGGTTGCGGTCGTACGTCGTTTGTTTTATTGATATATACAGTATGATTTTAAATAGATAATTAAAATTATATCTGATAATTTTGATTTTATTTTACAACTTTATACTACTTAGATAATGTATAGTAATTTGCAGCAAAAATAATTTGAATAAAATTATTTAAAATGGTAACAAAATGTCAATGTATTTTTGAAATATGTAAATAAATTTAAATATACTTTTAATTTTAATTATAATTATGTTAATCCTACTGTAGTACAACGAATGATATTAATATTAGATTTGCATAATTTTAATTTATTTTGAATTGGTAGTAATAATTTTCTAATTTTGAAAATAATGTATATTGATTAATGTAATATCATTATCCAATATATTTTACTCATTTAATGTTAAAAAAAGTTTTGCTAATTTTATTTTTGCTCGTCTTAATCAGGTCAAAAATTTTCCAGTGACATTAAAGTAAAGAACAAGTTATCAGATAACATACAAGTAGTTAGAACACAAAACTTATAGCCTTTTAATTAATGGAAGCCAAATTTTATTTAACTCAGTGCCTTCACAGTGATTTATATTATTTTTTTCTTTATAAATCTCTATTGCTTCTCTTATTAATCAGTTGCTAATATTGATTAATCTAGCAAAATTATTACCGTATCTTCAAATTTTACATCATAAAAATGTCCAGCAATAATATTATCTTACTATGTTATTCATAATATATTTTAATTTTTCTTTGTTTTTTAGATATTATTTTTGTCGTTTTTCAAAATTTTTCGATCATTTAGCACTTCAAATAAAATCAACACTATTGACTCGACAATATTGACACGCGTTTTTTCGCGATTTTTTCCTTTTAAAATTGTCTTGTCAGTAGTGAGTGATTGATCACGCTCTCACATATGTTGTATATTATATAACGAGCGCGAGCCCTTCATACAATCTTTATATCCGACTTGTTACTTTATTATCAGTACGTTTTCACAGTTTGTATTCGGACTATTTTAATCTCATTCGACGTCAGATGCAAAACGAGATATTTTTTGCAAATGTGACTGATGTTTTGATATTTGACAATTTGACAGTGAAGCATGATTATTGGATTTCGTTTCTCAAAAGAAGAACGCCAAGATTATTTGATTTAAAAATGTTATTGTTCAATAAAAATTTATTTCAATTTTTTTTTTATTAATTGTATATAAAATATTTACACTGAAAAATAATAGCAAAATTACATTAATAGTTAAACAAAATTTTATATATAAAACTTATCAACGATCTTACAATGTTATTTTATTTTTTCATGATATATATATTTATATAAGCTGGCTCATGAATGAATGACTATAGAATAAGAAGAATAAGGTTTCGTTTCTGGAATATCATTTGACTTGTTTTCTGTATATTCTCTCGAGAAAATAGAAAAAAATTCCGTAAAAATACAGTACGTGTGTCTGTTTTCAATTCTGAATCAATGTGTGTAGAATTTGAAAAATGTATTGTTTTATTTATAGAAGAAAAAATATATATTGTCTGTCTTATATTATGTGTCTTATAACAATGTATGTCAGGAAAGCTACATTAAAAATATTTTTTCTTTTAAGGATTCAAATATTAGCATAGATTAATAATTTTTCTTGTTCCTAGTATTTTATTATATAAGAGAATTATTAAGGTTATCTATATCTTCAATTCTTTGATAATAAATATAGCATAGTAAAATTTCTTTCAAAACTTATTATATTAAAATAAAACGGTTTTAGGATTTAGTTCTGTATTAATTTTTATTAATAATGGATATTTCTACGTACTCTACGTACATCATCAGGAAAAATGATACAAATGACTATATGTACTGTATGTCATTTGTATCTTTTTTCCTGATAATGATCTACATACAATATGTCGAAACGTCGATTATTAATTAAAATTAATACAGAACTACAACCTAAAGCCGTTTTTTTTTAATAAATATAACAGTACACTGAGAAAATTTTTACTATAGATTCGAAGTTTTTTTTTTTTCAACTCAAAAATAAACCTTTTTTTAACTGTTAATTTATATTTTTCTAGTGACAATAATATATTTAATAAAAAAATTAAAGTAATTAAGAGTACAACTATTTTCAAAGATTTGTATAAAATTATTTACTATTTACTTTAGATATATACATAGTATTTTTCTGGAATAAATGTGATTGTAAAATTATTAATTCAAATGTAGTTCTATTTTTATTTAAACTAGATATTAACTAATTTCATATAAAGCATTGAAAATAGTTATTTAGTTACTTACTTTTTTTTCTATTAAATATTTTATTGTCATCAAAAAAACATAAGTTTACAATTTAAAAACTTCTTTTAAATAACTTTTCAAAGTTTTTACAAATAAAATGAGTTTAGATTAATTTTCTTTTCATTATTGTTTAATTTGACTTATACTGGAAGTGATATCAGTACTTCCGGGTAGTTTATTTTTAGTTTTTAGACAAACACCAAAAAACCCTCAAGTAATAATTTCAAAAATACAAATAAAAAAAAAATTCCATGTAAAGCCAACTTTTTGGCAGACACAAGAATTCTATTATCAAAAAACTTATTTTTTTATTAAAATAAAACTGCTATACGTTAAAGTTCTGTATTAATATTTATTTATAATCGACGTTGAGTTCGTCGAAACGTCGATTATAAATGAATATAAATACAAAACTTTAACTTAAAGCAGTTTTATTTTAATATATGTAATGAGTTCTGAAAGATTTTTTAATATGTGATTTTTTATTATTTCAATTAAAATTTTAGTTAAAATCATATAGCTACTAAAATTATTAATTAAATTTCGCAAATAAACTCAGCGACAAAGCAGCACATATTTTCGTAAATTTTTATACGTGTATAAAAACTTTTATATTAGATATAAAAAATATATTTTAGCTATATATTTTCATTTACGACAGTACAATTTCCATAATTTTTATCAATATCATATTTCAAACGAGTATTTGCACTATATAAAATTATTTGAAAGTTTTCAATTACTATGTTATAGAGTTCAAGTTTGATGTAAAATTTTACTGTAAAAATTTAATCCATTAGAACTTTTCTAAGTAAAATTTTATTCTTGCTAAAATTTTAAAATATAGTAAAATTATATTTCAAATTATTGCGTAACATTTATATGTACATGACAAACTTGAAATACAAAAATTATTGTAATGACTCTAAGGGGTTTAGAAAATGTACAGTTTAAAATTTATTTAAAAAAAATGTTAGTTAAAATTTATATACACAACAAAAACAAAATTATTTTTCAATTTGTTACAATAAAAAAATTGTAGTCAGACTTAATGCAGAGTTGGTTAAGTAAAAAGGTTATTTTGTACTTTTTATATTTTTATAAAAAAAAAATTGAAAATAAAAAATTGATATAATGTTATGTATATAATACCGATTATTCAATATTTTTACAGCATATAGTCGCTTTTAAAAACTCATTAACTTTAATTTTTTATTTGAGAGAAAATAATAATTTACTTGTGAATATCTTCTTATGTCTCCTCCATTTTAAATTTTTGTTCCAAAATTTTAATTTTAGATAATTTTAGACCAACAATATCAAATTTTTTGGTCCAAAATTTAATATTGATGGTCTAAAATTTAAGATTTAAAGCCAACTTTAGTTAAAGTGTTTATATAAAACTGGTTGTAATTCAAATTAGATATTACTTTGTAATTAAGATATAAATAAAAGATATCTTGACCCACCTAGCTAATAAAGTAACCACAATGATTTCACGCAAAACCGCACTTTACGCATAAACAATCCGTTAATTTTAACGGAACAAACGCAGCGAGTTGTGACTAACGCAGCGAATTGTAACTAAAACGTTTAAAGCCTACACTTCCCACCAGCCAGCCAGCACAACAAACGCGTTAACAAATTTTCAGAAATTCAGAATCCGAATTGCTGGCAAGCTCATGTAAATTTCTTTAACCTAAACCTGGCACAATAAAATTTTAATTATAAAGAATCTCGGCAGAGCGCACCAGTGGTGCCCTCTCCGTAATTTTCCGAAAAATTAAAATTGCGGCGTGAAATGCGCAGAGCGGATATGGTGTTACGCATTTCTGGTTTGTGAAAAGACAAAGCACTGCAATATACTGGTTTGTGCCACTTTTTTTATTAATTTTTTTTTCTTTTTGGTAGTTTAACAAACATGTGAAACGTATGGACGAAATGAAAAATAAAAACAACACGGTATTTTGCTAGCCGAATATTTTTCAAAGCTTCTTTCATACAATTCCACATTTTATTTGAATTTTTTTTTGTTCTCTTTGAACACTGTAAAGTTATGTTATTGGATTAAAAACAATGTAATATTTGATTTTAAAATTGTAAAAAATGTTATTAGTTTTTTTAAAAATATATTAACACTTTTTTATTAACTTGCTTTCCTTCCTGTCTGTTTGTTTGTTTATTTTTTTATAGTGCAGATCATAAAATTTATAAATTTTACTACAACCTAGCCGTTTTATTTTAATATCATTACTTATCAAGAAACTCATATATAATAAATATATTATGTAGTAGGTTATAAAA
Organism: Clivina fossor; assembly: GCA_963966155.1. Lineage (NCBI taxonomy): Eukaryota > Metazoa > Arthropoda > Insecta > Coleoptera > Carabidae > Clivina > Clivina fossor. The sequence goes on along the minus strand of OZ014562.1, from coordinate 13,621,236 downwards.
AACTGTGTGAATATTTTGAAAAAAATAAAGATGCAATAACTAAAATCATATCTTTTCTATATTTTAATTTGTTTCCAAGAAAATTTACTAGAATATATTCTTGTATCAAAATTCAATTGTGACATTTTTATTCCAGGTTTTTGCAACTTAAACTGGGCAAAAATCTTACCAGTCAGATAATACTAAGAAATACATATTACATTTCTGTACGCCAACTTTTATGATGCACTAAAAATTTTAACAACAGACCACGACGATTTTAATAACAAAGAAAATGTGCATCGTTGCATTTCTACCATTAGACTGATGTCACAGTCTTTAAATTTTTGCCTGCTTTTATTGTTTCTCGCTCTATGAATTTATTGCAGTTTATTTTGTTGTTTTCTTCGCGAAAATATAAATGAACAGGAGTACTTAAAGCGTAAATATTTAAATACTTTGTTTCTTTGCACTTTAAATGTTTGGCGTTTATTTTTAAATTTTATTTTAGTGGAAGAATTAGCATTTTAAAATATTTTCAGGTGCAATTAAAGCTAACTATTCCAAGTAGTATATTTAATTTCTTTTACAATTAAAACTGTATAAACATAAATTTTTTTAAACATTTAAAAATATGTTAATGTTTATTTTGTTAAACAATTATACTTTTTTCTTTAAACATATCATAATATTAATATTACATTACCATGTTGCCTAAACAAGAAACCAACCTAAAAATAATTTTGTAATAATTTTAATTATTAAACATGGTCCTAAAAGAGATCCAAACTTTCATCATAATGAAATATTTGAGGGCGTAGGTAAGTCAATTAAAGTATTATTAGCAATTTTTAATAATGGGTGTAAGGTTCATAAGGGTTTATTCATTAGAATTTTTGTCGTAATTTTTACTACTGCAATTAGAGTTAAAAATAATATTTTGTTTGTAATTATGTATTTCTAAGCAATTTTGTAAAATTACAGCATTTGAGTAATTATACCTAGAAATATTGAACATCATAGTGTCTCATGGTTTGTAAGTAAAATTACATATTTTTTTTAGAGTGTAGACAATACGGTAACGTAATATTAATATTATGATACGTTTGAAAGAAAACATTTTTATCTTTAAACATTATCACCTGTTACTACCAACTTAACCTCTATCTTAAACGTCACATATTACAAACAAACCAAAAAAAAAATCCTTTAAATTTTTTTCCAATACCAGCAAATACCACATGCTCTTGTTCGCCAATTTTTTCCACACCATCACCCGTTTGATTCGCGCCCTGTGCTTTTCGATAAGTTAAACCACCATCATATATGTAAATTGTTCGGGAAATCTTGTCATTCGTAGGAACGTGCCGGGGTAAATGTGAAATTTTCACCGTAAAGCTTTTTCGCCCAGCCCACGGCCCAAAGATTCCGGCGCGAGCAAAGGCAGCTAGCGTACGCCACTTTGATCAACATTATGCGAAGGAATCTTTTTGAAATTTGATCGGGATTTCGGTCGATTTGAATTTTTAGCTTGTCAGATTTTTTTTTTGTTTTATATTTTTCTGCAAGCAGGTTGAAATGGCAGTGGATGTAAAACATTGATTTATTTCAGGGCTGATTAAACCGTTATTGTAGTGAAAATTTTACTAAACAAAACCAAAATTTAAACTAAAAAAAATATTTTTATAATAAACCAGTATTCTTTTTTGAAATTGTTATAAAAATTGGTAACGGTAATCGGTTTTTTTTTATAAATAAAATAAAGTTAATCAATTTGATTAACAGAGAATTTAAAACAAAATATTAATCATTTATTTCAAATTTTTTATTTGTAAAATTTAGCAAAATATTGAATTACAACCAAAAAAAAAAGAACAATATTTTAAGAGATTAAAAGCAGCTTTGTATGATATAACCGATTATAACATATTTCTCGTTATATATATATATATATATATTAAAAAGATATTTTTTCCTCTAACGATTCGACGTCCAACCATTTATCAAGTGACATTTCACAGAGCATTTCAATTGTTTACGTCATGGCCAACCTCGATTTCACAAAACGCGAAATGACAAACAACAAATCGTTCTCTTCTTGTTGTTGTATTTTGCAGAGCGTCCCCTGTTAATTCTACAATCTAGTGTGAAAACAAAAGACGACATACACACACACACACAAACACAAAGAGAAAAAGAAACAAAACAAAATCGAAATTCAATTTAAATTTAATCGTAAAAAAACACCTGAGCAACGATGGACAATGCTGGGCCAACTGTTTCGCAACTGTATCTCGGCAATTTTTTCGCTCGGTAACGAAATCGCGATATAAAGTTTACGACAGATTTTGAGGTTGTGTTTTTGTCGGATATGGCAAACGAGGTGGACATCTGTCATTTCATATTATGTCAGAAAAGTTTTCTTTTTTTTGTTTTTCGTATATGTGCGTGGAACACTGTAACTGACCGAGATGAAATATTTTGAATTAATTTTTACTTCGCTGCTGACTGTTTCGTTTTCACATAGTTTCTCACAAGGCTAAATAAATATCTATTTCAAAAAAAGCTTTTTGTTGTCATTGTGCTTACTTAAACTTTAAATTAAATTAATAATTTAATATTAAATTAATATACCACGTTTTTAAAACGGACTAAAAATTATAAAATAATTTCTCCTAGCCTCATACAGATTTATAACTCCATATAGATTCCTGACTCCATAAAAAATGTCCTGAAAATTTGTGATTGTGAATTTTAAATAGCTATGACAATACTTGTAAGATTTAAAACGAAAAATGTTAGGCGCGTACAATAATAGTAGAAGTAGCTATTAAAAATTCACAATTACAAATTTTCAGAACAATCAGGAATCTGTGTTGAGCCAGAAAAAATTATTTTGTACTTTTTAGTCCGTTTTAAAGACGTGGTATATTAAAAATTTTATTTATTTAAAAAATTATTTTCCGCTTTTTAGTTTTGTTTGTGTGTTTTGAATTTTATGTAGTTGTTTTCTGTAGTTTCTTTATTTTGAAAAAAATAAAATTTGCTAAATAGACGAATGTGAGGTATTCGTGAATATGGCACAAGATAAAAATTAATATTTCTAATATTATTAATTAATTAGTTAATTCATTCATTTATTAGTTAATATTGCATTGATTGCGTATATATGTATGTAATACCACGTAATACAGAACTTAAACCTAAAGCCGTTTTATTTTAATAATTTACTAACTCAAAGCAATCTACATATCAATACAACAGAAGATATAAATCTAACTTCACTACTCCAGCTATAAATTTAAACGAAGCTAAATTTAATCCAAATCACATTGGCCTAATTTTGACAATAATCTACCAAATTATATTAAAAGCATAAAATCAATAAGAAATTGCAAATTTCACTTTAAAGAATTTTTACTTGAAAAAAATTACTATAAATTTGAAGATTATTTTAGTAATACGTCCTAATATATTTAGTATTTTACTATAATTAAAAAATATATATTTTACTACACTGTAGTGCATTACTTTATGTATTTTCTTTTATAGTAAAAAAAAATTATTATTAATATTAATATAAAAAAAAAATTTATATACCTACCACGTTTTTAACAAGGACTAAAAAGTATAAAATAATTTCTTCCAGCCTCATGCAGATTTATTACCCCATATATAAAAACACGGGGTGCATGCAACAGATAATAGTAAGGAGTGTAGGGAGTAGCTGTTGTTGCCCCACGTTTTCCTGTATGGGGTTATAAATCTGTATGGGACTAGAAGAAATTATCTTATACCTTTTTAGTCCGTGTTAAAAACGTAGTAAGTATATTAATTTTTTTTATTTAAATAATTATTTCTTTACTATTAAAGCATTGTTATTTACTATTTTATATAAATCAACACTTATATACCTATAAAATGTATAAAGGATTAACATTTTTGTTTTCCTAATAAACTCATACGATTTTCACGAAAAAAAAAATAAGATTAAAACTAGTCTATCACCTTTAAGTTAAAATCAACTAACCCAGTTTACGACGGACAACAGAATTTTACACATTTTTTACCTAAAAAATTTCATATTGACGGGAATTTAAAATTCATAAAGTTTAAACTTATCCTAAGTTGACAAAAGTTCTAACTATATACAAGAAAATAAGTTTTTAGATTTGCACGATTCATAAACTTTAAAGTTAGTATTAACAGCGCGAAAAGATATTTTCAGTTCATATTCTTTTTCTATAAATTTTAATAAAATGTCATTAATTATTAGCAAAAAAATTATAAATTAGTTATATTTGTAATGTCTAATGAACGTTTGGTTAAAAAGATTTATTTGAATGATTTTGATTTTATACGTTTGCGTGGACGTTCGATGAGTAGTTGGAGTGGTATGATTGAAAGTGTTTTGCGTGAGCGAAAGTTTTCAAGTAGTAGGAATAAAAGAGCATGTATGAGAGGAATTATGAATGTGGATGAAGCGAAAATTGCTTGTTTGGATAGGAATGTTTGGAGGAGACTGATTACGGAATGATAAAAAGAGTTTGTGCTACATCCTGTTGGGTACATGGCGTGATTGTGTATGTATGTATGTATATTTGTAAATACCAGATATAAATTTACATTTTCTAATGAATATAATTTTCAAATTGTGTATTTTAAAAAAAATCTTTTGATTATAAAAAAATACAATGAAGCTTGAACAAACTCTACGATAAATAAAATGAATAAATGAATTTAGTTAAAAAGATTAATATCATCAAATAAAAATTACTGAAAAAAAAAACTTGAAAGAATTTTTAATTATATATTTTTCTCTTTAACGCTATATTCATTTATTTTGCAAAATTAAACATCTAAGTAAAAAGAAGTCAAGTATTTTTATTTTAAAAATCAAATATTACATTTCCTGTGTCGGCCTCCAATTCTCTTATAAATACAAATTTCCTTTCATTAGCATAATGAAAAACAGGAAGCAAGATTAGATTTTAAATTTCATTCGAAACATTTTTTTAATAAAATGCAGCGAAATTATAAGATATATAAATTTTACAGCTTCTGCTAAAGTCATGCGTCATAATTTGAATATTTACATTCAAATTTAAACTGTATTTAAAAGTATTTGTACAACATATTGTTATAAATTAAATTATTATTTATTAATACTAAAATCAGATCATGTAACCGTTAAAAATATTGCTTAACAGTTAATATCAATTTTTAATAACAGTTTAATATCAATTTTTTTACAGTGTACGATACATCAAATAATTTCATATTTTGATTTCTTTCCCAAAAACCCGATATCACTTTTTTTTTGGATAAAAGTTATCGGTTTTTAACGTTTTTAAAATATCGGTTAAGGTTCAGTTAACGTTCGCAAAATGTTTACAAAAATATCAATTTACCGGTTTAATTAACCATTTTTTACCGGTTTCACATCCTGATTAAGATACTTCTGCTTTAATTCTTAGTCAAAAATAGTATTAAAGTTTGTAAAGTTTCTCTCAGGTTACTATAAATGAAACTAGTTTTCAAAATAAATTTTAGAAAACTAGAGTTAAAATCCGGTAAAATTTCAAATATTTAGAATAAAACAGCTTTAGATTGTAGTTCTGTTTTAATATTTATCAATTATCGACATTTTGCCGTATTCAACGTACACCTTTATCAGGAAAAATTACACAAATAACATTTACAGTAAATGAACAGAACATAGAAACAAGTTACTGAGTAACAAAATTGGTAATATGATCATAAAATTTATAAATTTTTAATTAAAGGAAGCTATATTTTATTTAAATCAATGCCTTTACAATGATAGATGTAATTTTTTTTTTATATAAATTTCGGTTGCTTCTCTTTTCAATCTCAATATTTGGCTGTAGACTCATTATATATTTATTTAAATTATTGTATTATGTTATTCGGACATTTTGAGCGAATGTCTAATGAACGTTTGGTTAAAAAGATTTATTTGAATGATTTTGATGGTATACGTTTGCGTGGACGTTCGATGAGTAGTTGGAGTGGTAAGATTAAGAGTGTTTTGCGTGAGCGAAAGTTTCCAAGTAGTAAGAATAAAAGAGTATGTATGAGAGGAATTATGAATGTGGATGAAGCGAAAGTTGCTTGTTTGGATAGGAATGTTTGGAGGAGACTGATTACGGAATGATGAAAAGAGTTTGTGCCACTATTGGGTACATGGCGTGATTGTGTATGTATGTATGTATGTAGGTTATTCTAATAATAAAATCAAATGACTTCATTTGTACATCAAATTAATATTTCATAATTAAACCGGAGATTTATTACATATTCAGAATTATAAAACATTCACTTTTTAATTTAAAACTTTTTTTTATAAAATTATTTTTAAGTCCATCTGAAAGCGTTCTAACTGACCGATCTTACAGCACTGCGACAGAGAAAAATTTAATGTCCTTTTCAAACAAGCCATTCCTTCTTCGTTTTAAGAAGAAAAAAGAACGTTTACGCCTTCATCCAAAGAATTTACTTATTGATTTCGATTCTGCATAGACAGCACTAAACGAAGCGAGCAAGCAAAGGGCTGCCCGGCATTTGCCCGTCCGAAAGAATCCAGTGAATTAAAAGAATTGTTCCTCTCTCGCGCTATATGGATCCGTAAACTGGGCACGCAGGGGCATTAATTCCCTATTTAATGGAAATGTGACAAGCTACAATTGCTGTGTGTTTGAGCAAGATAAATGTTTTGCATCCTCTTCGCCAGAAATATAACGGTTATTTTCATTTCTTTCATTCTTTCGCTGATTATAAAGGCTTAAAAAAATGCCCCCCCCCCCCCCGTAACAATTTGAAAATTATATTTTAATTTTAAGCTTTTTAAAAACAGCACTTAGTTTGCGGGATGATTGAAAATGTCTTTTGTCTTATTTATTTTTAACATTTCAGCTAAAAGGAAAAATGGAATAATGTTCAATCAGTTGCCCTAAGTTTTTATGTAAAATTACCGAATTTTTTTTGCTGTGTATATTTTTAAATAAAATTTATGAATATTTAATTTTGAAAATCCGAGAATAATATTTTATAACCTATAATTAAATTAATTTGAAATAAAACGGTTTTTAGGTTAAAGTTCTATATTAATTTCATTAAAAATCGACGTTTCGACAAACTCAACGTCCATCTTCAACAAGAAAATTGATACAAATGACAGTTACAGTAAATAACAGAATACTTTTCACTTTGAAGATACTAACTTAAAATTTAGCTTCCATTAATTAAAAATTTATAAAAAACATATGCATCTATTTAACCATCCGGGATGGTCAAAAACTGCATATTCGACCAAAAAAACATAGTTAAATGTATTTAATTTGACATCTTCCACGGCTGTATTAAAAATTATTAAGTCAAGTTAAATTGATTGACAATTGAAAATGTATGAATAAATGCAATCAATGTATACCGCCTAGACTGGTCAGAAATTGTATATTCTACCAAAGAAAGATTACTTCTCACAAATCTTAGAACAAATATAAATAATATACATATGCATACTATTCTACAACTGTTAGTAAAGTTAAGAATAATTGACATGTATTTTTATTTATTTTTAGTTTAGTTTCCTGTTTAGAACACTTGAAGGAAAATATAGTATATTTCACTCGGAATAGAAAGCTTGGCTTTGACCACAAATATCTGGGCTCAACACAATAATCATCGCTTTTTATTCCTCGTAACATAATATATTATTTATTTTTTTAATTACATATTTAATTTCACATATATGAGGCAATATAGACTTATACAAATTAAACAATATAAATAAATACTGTTGCATTCCAACTATAAAATTCTATTTAAATTGTACCGTTGTTTGCCATTTTGTTTATAAAACATTTAAAATAGTAAATACTCCGGCAATTGCGTTTCGTTTCATTTGAATTCATGAAACCAAAAATCAACATTTTCCGCGAATATTAAAAGGCATGATCGTGTGTTGCTGTCATTTGTTTAATTAAACCGAAACGAACTTTTATTTGGAATAACGCTACATTTGCTGAAATTTAAACCGAGCAAAAATCACGTTTTTGTTATGAGATTTAATGAAATAAAAATTACTAAACACCGATTTCAGCATTTACGACTAGTCAATAGATGGTTGAACAAATGGCGACAGTTAGAAAAAAAGTTGCAGCATCTGCAAGCGCTGTCATTACCAGTATTAAAAATAAAAACAATAAATAAGTGCTTCTATATTATTATTAAAACTAATTGCAAGATATAAATAATAGCGACATGGTAGACACTGTCGTTGTTGGTAATGAAGAAAAAGAGAGCTGTACATTACAATTGTGTTTTTAAAATAAAATAATTTCCCTTAAGGGGAGGTTCTCCTTCTCTGAATGACTAAAAAGTACGCAAAGTTTGGAAATTTTTTATTCGCAAATGAAGAATCATAGAAGGAAACGGTTTGGAGATTCGAAAAAATGTTATTTTGGTCTTTATTTCCAAAAATTGTCGTTTTATAAAAAACAAAATGGCGCCCGTGATTCACTGTTTTCGTGTCAGCGCGGAATCGCTAAACTGCGTGAATTGCAGCGTCTCTGGAATTACCTGTAACAAAAAATGAACAACAATGCCAAAAAGTAAACTAAATTTACTGAAGTATAGACCTATAAAATTTACGAATTTTTTGTTTTAACTATTTTGTGTAAGGCCCTGAAGTGGAAAAAAAGGCTTAAAAGTCGACCTCAAAGTTTGAGATTGTACCACATCGTCAAATTTTAAGTTATTTACACGTTCTTAGGTCTGTACTCCAGTAAATTTAGTTTACTTTTTGGCAATGTTGTTCATTTTTTGTTACAGATAAATCAAGAGACGCTGCAATTCACGCAGTTTATCGATTCCGCGATGACATGGCCGACGAAAACAGTGAATCACGGGCGCCATTTTGTTTTTTATAAAACGACAATTTTTGAAAATAAAGACCAAAATAACATTTTGTCAATTTCCGAACCGTTTCCTTCTATGTTTTTTCATTTGAGAATTAAAAAATTCCAAACTTTGTGTACTTTTTAGTCATTTAGATCAGAACCTCCTTTTTAACCACAAACGGGAAATTATTTAATTTTACTAACTTTTCGCCACAATAAGATTATATTTTAATTTATTATAATTGTATTTGTTCTTTTATCAAAATTTTGCAGTAGTATTTGTAAAACGGACGTAAAGTAAAAAAATTGTAATCAAATTTAAATCTAAAGAATACATTATATAAATTAATATATTCATATAAGCAAGCTGTGTTATTGAAATAATATATAATTTTTGTACTATAGTTTTTATGTAGTTTTTTTTTACAATGTACATGATTCATTATGTGAAACATATAACTCTATGTTCTATAAAAACTAATTAAAGTACATTAAAATACTGTTGCTCAATTCAAACCAATCTATTCAATTAATAACATACTTGACAAAAATTTGATTCTGTACTCCACGATATGCAGTTTTTTTTCATTTGTTTTTCGATACCCCAACTTCATTCTAATTAAGTTCATCTGTGCACTGATTGCGCGAGTGTAAAAGATTTTAATTGAATTTTAAATTTTGCGTGCGATATGGAAGCGTTTGGATAACAAAATTGTGTGATTTGACTTGAAATGTTTGTATTGTATGATCTTTGATCATCACGAGATTTAAATGCCGGATATTGTATTAATTGCTTGGCCAAATGATACACGTAGATTAATTGATGAAAGTAATTTTGTTTATCTTTCATCGAAAAATCAATTTTGATGATTTATTCTGATTAATATGTGTTTTTCTCTTCGTTTGAATTAAAACATAATTTTATTTTACGCAAAACAATTTCAATCATACCTATCCATCTATTCGTTTATACCTTCAATATCACTCATATAATTATTTTAACGAAAACGTTCATTAGACATTCGCTCAAGACAGCCAAACCATCTTAACTGATTAACACTAACTTTAGCAATAACTTTTTTTTTCAATATTATTATAAACGTGTTATTCAACAAAAGTTTACAAATTTAGTTTCAAAAGATATACAATAATATTTAACAGAACTTGTAAAATTTAGCGGATAAAAATCATTAGAATATTATTTATATTAATTTCACGATACACTTATGAACTTTTGTTCAATATTATTATTATTATTATAAATGCTTAGTGAAGTATTGCAATAGTTGATTCAATAATTGAGTAACTTGTAAAATTTGGGGGAGGGAATCTCAACATTAGTTTTATTAATTTGTTGAACTATATTTGTCATTCAATACACTAGTTTCGTCGTATAATTTCCAATTTTTATCGTTTAAAATACCATTCTTATCGTGCTATATTTGTTAGTAATACCATTTTTATCGCAAATTTTATCATATTCGTCGGCCACAATTGTCGTATGAAATACTAATCTTAGTACAATTATATATTTCCTTTTAAAAAAATGTATACATGTTGTTCAGAAAGTACGTATTCTGTATTAGATACAAATACAAAATAAGTTACTTATTATATATTTCTTGTGAAAGTAAAGCAAGCAATTTTCTGCCTAAATAAATAGAATCAGCAAAACCCAGAATTATATCTTTTAAAATTAATAATTTCATCTGTTATTGGAGCATTTCGCAGCCACCTTTAACCAGCCTTCCAAAGCAATTCCGCGCATCAAAGTGCCAAAATGTAATTCGCGAAAAATAATAATACCACGAGACCAATCTTCTTATCAAAACAGCCAGATGAGAGACGTACAACCCAACCAAAAATCTCAAATTTATTGCCGGTAATTTTTCATCTCATGCAGGTAATTTGCTACTTGAGCGAATTTAGATTGCTCTCATCTAGAGCTGGTTTTTTTTTCTTTGAATTTCTTTTGCCTTTTCTTGGCCGCAAAAGAAACATACTTGCAGGCATAAGGAAAAACATGAAGCGATATATATTTATCACAAGGCCATCTGACACAGGTTAGAGAGGTTTTTATTCCGAAAGGAGTTGTCGCGGCGTTGCCACTACACTAGACAAAAATACCCTAGGGATACATAAAATATCAGTCCCCCTGGTTTGATGGCTCCCTTTGCATTGTATTGGAAAAAGAAAATTTTATTTTTATAAATGTGTCATAAAGAAGCATTTTTACATGTTTAAAATGTCGTAAATAACAAATAATATCTACATATGTTCACATAAAAAAATCAATGGATTTGAAATATATATTTACAAATATTGTAAAATTAGAACTGCTTTTTTTTCATTTTTATTTAAATTATTTTAACTTAAAAATAAAATATTCTTAGTTTCTAAATTATACAGTTTGTGCAAAAAGTAACGAAACGTGTCAAGTTCTCGTCTTCTGATAAGTTTACAAGAAAAAGCTTCAAATAAAATTTTTAGGCAGTAACTTAACAGACAGCTTTCTGATTACATTAAATAATCAAAATTACTTTAATACTCGTGTTTTTGAAGTATTTCTCTAAAAATTTTAAGAATATTTCGAACGCATAAATTTAGAATGATGCTGTTTCACAGTTTTAGTTATAATTTAACAGAGAAACCAAAACTAGAAAAATATACAGGCTGTACCATTTATAAAAGTTAACTTTGGTGCACTCTTTATAAATGAATCATTTTGTATATTCAAAAGCATTTCAAGTTACTGCCTAAAACTTTTATTTAAAACTTGTTCTTGTAAACTTATCAGAAAACTAAATATACATAGTTTTGTTAACAATTTCACTTGCATTATTAATAGCATGGATCATTAACGTATAACTAAACAAAAGACTTACGTCTTATAATAACTTTCAAGCAATTGAGATAAATTATCATTCAAGCAATTGTTTATTGCCACCTACTGAAACAATAAGTTGTAAAATATGGCGACCAGTACAATGTCTGTAAGATTATTAAAAAATAAACAAAAATTATATAAAAATATTTCATACAGCCCACAGATGATGAATCTGAACTTAAAATTAGTTGAAGAGAGTGTACGTATGTCTCATTCACTCGTTTGTAGCTACTTTTTTGGTTGTATAGATGAGTTATGTTGATTTTTCTGTCTTTTTAGGCAACAACACACCTTGAATATTTGGCAGTACCCATCATCTTGAGGAAGTTAATGCCAATTGTAAATGACGTGGAATTATTCTTGTCATCTTATTATCACGAGCAGCGTTGCCCGCCAGCTTAAGAACTTCAGCAGCAAGATATTCTTCACAATATGCGATTTACATCAAATTTTTTATAGGTAATATATAATTGCACGATAAAATTTGTATTTCGAACGACTAGTATGGTAGGACAGAAATGGAAAAATTCACGACAAAATTAGTATATTAAATGACAAATATAGCACGATAAAAATGGAAAATATAAGAACAAAATTAGTATATTAATGACAAATATATCTTCAGGATTTCAAGACCGGTATCCGTTAAATTTATAAAATTTTCTGGGCTGGTATGCCGTGGTCGGTCTATCTCCTCGTTTCAGACGTTTTTTTTTTGTTTTTTTTTTTTTTTTAAAGAAAGTCAATACGCTTGAAGACTCATTACTTGATAGATTAAATTAAAAAGTTAATTTTTGATAGTTTTGCTGTTTGAACAAACATATTTTACATTAATTATCGTAAGAAAAAATATTTTGTCATACACTTATATTTTTGGTCGTGAGAAATATTATTAGTCCATTATACTTTCTTGTCCTGAATTATACCAATTTTGTCTTTGAATAATAGCAATCTTGTACGAAAAATACCATCCGTATTTAATTTATTTGATTTATAATTATTTTTGTCGAAAATAATTAGATGATTTTTAGTTTTTCAAGATGTTGTCAAATTTTTTAAGAAAAATATTAATATTTTAGAAAAAAAAACTTATTTTAGCTGAAACAAAAGCATTCCGACAAGTAGTCCATTACGAGAAAAAACAACTAAAACAAATAAAATTAGTAACAGAGTAACAACTTTTCTTCATTTAAATCCACTAAAGCTGTGTTAACTCTTCTTTAATTACCACTAAAAATAATTGAATTTTTATTTTGACGACATCGTAAAATTGAGTCCGCACCACTCCTATCTTGGTTTTATCGTTAATACATTTTATCGCCACGGCGAGGCGTGTAATAGTCGCGATTCTTTTACAAGTGTTCTTTTGTTTTTGAAACCAGACCAGGGGGTTTCAAGTGTTTCAAAATGTTTGCAAATTTGTTTATTTTTTTTATTGTCCCTGTATATGATCATAAAATCTTTTATAAAATTTCATGTTATTTAACTTGAAAGAGATTTTAATTTAATTAAATGTACTATACTATAAGGGAGCATTTTATTAATTAATATTTGAATATTATTATTGAATTTTATTGTAGAATAGCATTTTAAAACCATTTGAACTTTATTGAAATGATAATTAGATTATAATGTATTTAAATAGACGTTATAAAATTCGATTGTTTTTATTAATTGAATATTTGAAATTTTGTACTGTATTTAAGATGTATCTGAACATATCAAAGAAATACTCGAATTTTACAATTTATTTAAAGTTTGTAACAAATTGTTGTAAAAAAATTAACATAACAAATGTAACTAAACGAATTTCAGTCAAACTGTTAAAATGTTAAAAAACTGAATTTTATTTCACTATTTTTTGTGATCTATTTATCAAAATAGTGAAAAAAAGTAAAAAGCAATTAAAAAATATAGATATATTTAATTTTCAACTCTAGTATCACAGACAATAAAATATTAATAGATTCTAATTTTTAAAGTATATAGTTTATTTTTCTCAAAAATATAAAATTAATATTGATAAGAATCATTTACTTTACTTATTTTTAAAGAAATTTATAGCCATTTTTTGTTGTAAATCTATAAAGTTACTTTAATTAAGAATAAAATTATAATCAAAACAAGATTTAAGATTTTGCTATAAAACTGACCTTGCTTCTTGTTCTAGAATTTATAAGTAGATGGAGTTATCGTGTCTTTTATTTAACATATATTAATCTTTTAATAATGCCTATAGAATAAAAATTCCCAAACTTATTATAAATTATGACGCAATGTAAATACATTATCATTAAGTAAAAACTGACAAAACTTGTTCTGATTATTAGTATCACGCTACAGTCGTATGAGAAAAGTCAAAACTAATTCAATTTTATAGTAAAATGAAATATTCGCCAATAAAAAAATTAATAATTTTACTGTGTTTTATTATAAAACAATCGAAGGCTGAATGTAAACTAGATAATGACAATAAAATACAGTGTTCATTTGATAGTTTACAAGAAAGTGACACCCAACCGGAATGGACAGATGTAAAAATAATCAAATCAGGTGATATTGGTTTAATATCAATACAGCAAGATTCTTTTCATAATATACCAAATGTAAAAAAATTAGAAATAACAAATACAGTAAATGATATTGAAAATAACACATTTATAAATCTCAACAATTTAGAACGATTGAATTTATTCAATAATGACATAGAAAAGATTAAAAATGGAATGTTTTCAAGTTCAACAATTCGAGAATTGCTTTTATATACAAGTAAAATTAAACAATTAGGGCCAAGATGTTTTGACAATCTTACAAATTTGACACATTTATATATTTACAAAAATTTCATTAACCATATTTCGAAAGATGTATTCAGTAACACCAATATTGAAATGTTATTCTTAAATGAAAATGAAATTTTTACAATTGAAGAAGAAGCCTTCTTTGCAATGAAAAATTTGAAGAAACTAGCTTTAGAAAGGAATCATTTATCTTCATTTGAACCTAGATTATATATTAGTGATAGTCCAAATTTAAACTTACTTTGGTTGGCAAGAAATAATCTAACAAAAATTGCCAAAGATAGCTACACAATGTTTCCAAAATTAAAAATACTTTTATTACATTTTAACAATATAAACGAAATCGAAAATGGAAGTTTCAATGGATTAGAACAATTGAAATATTTAGATTTATCTAATAATAAAATTATCAGCTTACATCATAAAATATTTCCATGGGAAGGATTAGAAAACATGGACTTATTATTCATTCAAAATAATCATTTAACCTATTTATCAACTGACGTAATTAAAAAATTACCAAGATTGCGGAAAATAACTGTCGGGGGAAATCCATTTCAATGCGCATGTTATGAAGAACTAAAACAGTTTTTAGACCAGAAAAAAATACAACTTATTTGTGACGAAGAATATTTGGAAGGCAAACGACCAGTGTGTATTAATTTCAATAACGAAACTAATATTTGTAAATACAATAAAGATGTCGTCGAAGAAATGTTTAAAGAATTTAGAGAGGTACAAATGGACTATATAAAATTACCTCCTTTATGTAAAATATATTGTGATTATGGTGATACTAGTAAACCATGTTACTCTCATAATTTTGATGTATTAGATTTTTCTTAATTGTACATTTTGATACAATAAAACAATATTTATTTTCGGTGAAAATTTTTTTTTTAATACAAAACAAAGAACTGTTTTGATATTTAACAAAAATTAATTATGAATAATATTTATTGATAACCTTTCTTATATAAATTATGATAAATACGTAACTGACTACATAAAAACTTTATAAAATAATAATTTCTAAAATGTATATATAAATCATTTGTTGTCAGTAAAACCAAATGTGTAACAATATAAAAAACAAAATTACAGCAATTACAATTTATTCAGGTGTTTATAAAAAATTTACTTTCTGTTTTTGTCTAATTAAAAATTAAATAACTGCATTCAATATTGACAAAGAGAAAAATTGTGTATTTTTATATAATATACTTTTATTTAAAATTATGTTTTTAAAATTTATAAAAAGTTTATTAAAGTTTTAAGTTAAAAACTTTCACTGCAAGTATAATAAACACAATATAAATGACAAATTAGTTTCAGAATCTGATGGGTTTTTATAGATGGCAGCACTACCTAAACAATTCTTTACTGATACAAAATATAATACAGATACCTGCAAAGCAAATTTGACAAAATAATATTCAAAGTCGAATATTATTGTTTTTATGGAGATTCCAAAAAAATGTTAATTTTGTTTTATTTTATATAAATATTGCAATAGTTGTGATTTTTCTTTTAAAACTTATGTTACTCAACTTATGCATTTATATGAATAAAAAGTTAATTCTATAAATTACTCAAATTTCATTGCACAATAACTGAACCCTTATCAAAAACTATTTTAAAGTTTTGACAAGTTCTTAAAAGTAATTAGCCGTGACTTAATTAGTTTTGTTAATAAACTTAAATAGAATGTATTTTACATATTAACTTTTTAATGTTTAAATATAAATTTTCTAATAAATTAATATTAGTTTCATTTAATGTTCTATATTCATTAATAACAAAAAAGTGTTTTATTTATAGAAATAAAAAAATATGTATTATCAGTAAAAAGTTGAAATGTCAACTTTCCTTAATATACTCATTTAATATCTAGAAAATAATTATAATCTCTTCATTGGTTATTATTTAATTTTATAAACTTTTACTGGTTCCGTTATTTTAAAAAAAACACACATCAAAACAACATCTTTGTTATATTGAAATATACAATCACAATGCCGGGAATTCCTAGTTCAAGTGACGTAAAGAATATATCTGTAAATAAGAATTCAAGAACTGGTTTTTAGTTACACACTGCAGTCGTGCCATAAACATTAAAATTTACATCACAAAAAGTATTTAAAATGAATTTTGTAACTACATTATTTTTACTTTGTTTCGTTGTGCAACAATTGAGAGCTGAGTGTGAGAAGAAAAGTGATGATCTATTTCGTTGCAGTTCTTTCAACAAAATAAAGAATTCAATGGATCATCCGGAATATAAAAATGTCGAAGTGTGGAATGACAAAAAACGAAGTTTAGTTTCAATTCAAGAAAATGTCTTTAAACATATTCCAAATGTTCAAAAACTGGCATTTATAAATGTAATAAAAGACATTGAAACAAATGCATTTAAAGGTTTAAATAAACTGGGACAATTGCACTTGTTCAACAACGATCTACCAGAAATTAAAAGTGGTATGTTTTCTAGTATACCAATTCACGAACTGCTTCTATACACAAGTAATATTAAGAAATTGCAACCAAGAAGTTTTGACAATCTTCAAAAGTTGAGAAGTATTTATATTCACAAGAATTCTATTTCGCATATTCCTAAAGGTGTATTTAGTTACACAACCATTGAGAACTTATATTTAAACGAAAATGGCATTGATACTATTGAAGAAGAAGCATTTTTCGGAATGAAGAATTTGAAAAAATTAGCTTTAGAAAGAAATCACTTAACATCTTTCGAACCACGTTTATATGTTGGCAATACAAGTCCAGATTTAACTTTGTTTTGGTTGGCAAGAAATAATTTAACAAGAATGAATAAAGACAGTTATACAATGTTTCCCAATATGAAAGTTATGTTGATGCATATTAATAATATTGAAACAATTGAAGAAGGCACTTTCAATGGACTAGAACGATTGCGATATTTGGATATATCTAACAATAAACTGGAAAAATTACCGCATAAAGTGTTTCCTTGGGAAGGCTTAGAATACATGGACATACTCTTTTTACAAAATAATCATTTAAATTACTTATCAACAGACGTAATTAGCAAATTACCAAGACTAAAAAAAATTACAATAGGAGGAAATCCATGGCAATGCTCTTGTTACGAAGAACTTAGAAAATTCCTGGTCCATAAAAGTATTAATATTTTATGTGACGAAGAATATTTTGAAGGTAAACGTCCCGTTTGTATCAATCCCAAAAAACGACCAGACTATTGCCAGTATAATACCGATGAAGCGGAAGAATTGTATGAATCATTTGAAACCGCAAAAATGGATTATATCAAGTTACCTCCATTGTGTAAAGTTTATTGTGATAATGGTTCTTGTTATTCGCATGATTTTGATGTGTTAGAATATTCGTAAATTTTCAAAATACAGAAGAAAAAATAACAAATTTATACAATCTGACTATTTAAAAAAATTGTAATATGAACAGAAAGTTATAGAATTAATAGGTAAAATGATAAACTATGTTATTAAGTATGTTATGTATGTTTCATCAAGTGACCTTATTTATATTTTCTTTTTATAAATAAATAATATTTTATCTAAAAACTGTATGTTCAATGTCTATGTATAATTCATTTTACAACGCAATTTTATTTATATAATCAAAACAAAGTAAATTATTTATTATAACTAAATAACAATAACAACTTAATTTTTGTAAGTATCCATTTTTTAAATACTTCAACATTAAACATATAAAAATACAGTATTTAAACTAATATTTGCAATATTTATATTAAAGAAAAAACGAACTAATAAATTAAAACTGAATTTTCTAAATATAAATAAAATTTAATCAAATCAAATTAATAATTTTAAATCAAACATATTTTCAAATTTTTATATAATTAAATTGAACATATTTAATGATGACTTTATATTAAAAAGAAATTGTTATTTGTTTTTTGAAAATTATTATTACGCGAGTTTTTGCGGTATTATTTAAAATATGATTAAGTCATATTAAATATTTTATAATTAAATTTTTAAAACTATTTGATGTTAACATTTGCAACTTGTTCAGTGTATGTGTGTATTTGGTGTAAATTTTACTAGAAATGTAGTAAATAATTATATAAATATATAATAAAATAATTTAGCGCCATTTTTATCAGTCAATATAATCACAGAATTTTTTGAATGCTCATACTTTGCAATCACTTTACCAGTTCCGATTGCATGTGTTGTTAAGTTATTAAAAAAATTAATAGTAATTATAATAATACAAAACCCATATATATATATATATATATATATATATATATATATATATATATATACTCTAAATTTAACATTTTCTTGTATATCTTTGTTGATTTAGCAGAAAACTACTGATTTCTAAATAAAATATTATAGTATAAACTTTACAATTATGATAACATTTAATATATACACTATACAGGGTGATTTATAACGTCGAGGAAAATTGGTTTACTAGTGTTTAAACAAAATGTTAGAAATTCAATCACTAATTTTACAATTATTCGGAAGTTTATGACTTGTTTTTTTTTTTCCTGATATAATAAATAAGGCTAACGCGATTGATGTTGCATGTAATAAACTTCTAACGGCTACAGTTCCGTTCGAAAGCGTTTTCGGACATATGTTTATTTGAAGTTTTTTATTTAGATTGGAATTTAAATTATTATATAAGGTGATTCACTAAGAATAGGAAATATTGATATTGGAAATACTAGAGATGAACTGAACAAAATATGACTAAAAAAGTTTTTAGAACCAGAAAAAAATACAACTTATCTGTGACGAAGAATATTTGGAAGGCAAACGACCACCAGTGTGTATTAATTTCAATAACGAAACTAATATTTGTTAAATACAATAAAGATGTCAAAGAAATGTTTAAGGAATTTAGAGAGGTACAAATGGACTACATAAAATTACCTCCTTTATGTAAAATATATTGTAATTATAGTGATACTAATAAACCATGTTACTCTCATGATTTTGATGTATTAGATTTTTCTTAATAATTGTACATTTTGATACAATAAAACAATATCTATTTTTAAATAAAAATAATATTATAAAAAATCCCAAAACCACACTTAAATTAAAATAAAGCTAAATACGTATTTCGGAAGCTAAGCTTCCATCTTCAGTAGCTAAATAAAATCTTACCTGTGATCCAAAGTACATAAACACATAAGCACTTGTCGAAGATCACCCCTTTCCTCATTAAATATGCAACTATACACTGTCATATATTATAACATAATGATGATTCATCTGTAACCCACCCTCCCCTAGTGAAACTATAATAATATTTATTCAATTAATAATTAATTTGTGTGTTATTATAGTGTGAACTACTACTATGCGATACGAAACAGTGCCTGCACCAATATCAATGTCTGATGGACAGAGGCTGTTGACACCATTGTGTTTTTCTCCGGATGGGGTCAGCAGCAGCAACCAGATGCAAATCTTGAAGAAAGAATTGATGTACATGGGTGATACTCGTAGAGGTGTCTGGACACAACGCCGACCAGGGGCGGCACAAACCTTATCACCTTCACCTGGATTAATGCAAATATTTCCAATAAATATTGAATGATAAGGTGAGATAATTAAATTAATTAATTTGCTGCATTTTTAAGTAAATATTAATTTGGTTATAAAGAGAGATGATTAATGTGGAATTTTTCTTTTTTTTGTTACAGAAATTTGAAATGCGGGAGATGAAGAAATAATGAAGAGAGAAGAAATTTGGTTTGGAGAAGAATTGTAATCGGAGTGAATTAGTGATTAAGTGTCCATAAAGTGTTTGTGTTATATATATTACATAGTTAATTATATTATTAAGTTAATTAAGTGTGTTTTGTTATTTTAATCACGTAGTTAACAATGTGATCATGTTATTAAATTTGTATTATTATTTTTATGAAATTTTTACATTTTAATTATTTAAATTATTAAACTTTGTTTTGGACAATCTAATCACATAGTTAACCATGTGATTAAGTTATTAAATTTGTATTTAATAAACTAATTTTTAAGAAATTTTTAGTTCAATTTTTTACGTTTTGATTATTTAATTATTAAATTGTGTTTTGATAATCTAATCACATTGTTAACGAGATAATTAAGTGTGTTTTGCGAACTTAATCACATAGTTAACAATGTGATTAAACAATAATAAAGTTATATACGTATTCTATTTATTTTTTTTTTATTTTTTTTTGCTATTTTTCAATAAAGTCCTTAAACAAAAACTGTGTATTTTTTTATTTTTTTCCCGTTCCTCAAATATATTAAAAAAATGACAGCGCGTCCATATTAAATTTAAGTAAATCTTTCAAAATTGTCAAAATTTGTTTAATATCTTTAAAGAATTGTTAGAAAACCAAATTTGTTATTAAATAAATCTTCCTAAATGAAGCATATAAAAAATGCAGTAACTCCTTGCTGGAAAAGCCTATAGGCAACCAATTTAACATCAATGCATTGCGGAAATGTATAAGCTAAAGGATTTTAACAAAATTTGTATCAGGAAAGCGTAAAATGCAAGATTTGTATCAGGAAAGCGAAAAATAAAACATTTTAACAAAATTTTATCAGAAAAACAAGAAAAAAATTGAGATTTTTCTTATCACAGTTTTGGGGATTGGTTTAATTAATAAGGGGGTGTCCTAGGGGGTTGATTTTTGGATATGTTGTAGTACGTACCTGGTTTATCTAGCAATTTGTAAGGGGGTGGCAAAATTTTGTTATTTTTGCGAAATTCCCAGCCGTTTTCGAGATATTTGCGATTAAAGATTTTAAAGTTTTGGGGGTTGGCTTAATTAATAAGGGGGTGTCCTAGGGAGTTGATTTTTGGATATGTTGTAGTACGTGCCTGATTTATCTAGGGCATCGTAAGGGGACGGCAAATTTTGTTATTTTTGGGAAATTCCCAGCCGTTTTCAATATATTTGCGATTGAAGATTTTAACTAATTTTAAGGGATGAAATTGAGAAAAAAAATAAATACAACACAGCATCTGTTTTTAACGAACTTTATTCAACAATAAGAAAAAATACATTTCACCAAAATTTCAATTTCAATATTTTCATCAGTTTTGTTGGGGGGGCTTGACTTAATTAATAAGGGGGTGTCCTAGGGGGTTGATTTTTGGATATGTTGTAGTACGTATCTGGTTTATCTAGGGGGCCGGAAGGGGGTGGCAAAATTTTGTTATTTTTGCGAAATTCCCAGCCGTTTTCGAGATATTTGCGATTGAAGATTTTAACTAATTTTAAGGGATGAAATTGGGAAAAACATAAATACAACACAGCATCTGTTTTTAACGAACTTTATTCAACAATAAGAAAACATACATTTCACCAAAATTTCAATTTCAATATTTTCATCAGTTTTGTTGGGGGCTTGACTTAATTAATAAAGGGGTGTCCTAGGGGGTTGATTATTGGGGGTTCGTAAGGGGACGGCAAATTTTGTTATTTTTGCGAAATTCCCAACCGCTTTCGAGATATTCGCGAATAAAGATTTTTTTTGCAAACATTAATAATTAATAGCCGAGGGCTCGTAAAAATGTATCAATGTATGAAAATGTATCAATGTATCAAAATGTATTAATGTATCAAAATGTATTAATGTATCAAAATGTATCACTTGCTTATTGGCAACCAGTTTAACATCAGGAAAGCGTAGGATGCAAGATTTGTATCAGGAAAGCGTAAAATGCAAGATTTGTATCAAGGAAGCGAGAAATGAAACATTTTAACAAAATTGGATCAAGAAAACAAGAAAAAAATTGAGTTTTTTTTTGATATTTTTATTACAGTTTTGGGACGTTGATTTAATTAATAAGGGGGTTTCGTAGGGGGTTGATTTTTGGATATGTTGTAGTACGTACCTGGTTTATCTAGTAGTTCGTAAGGGGGTGGCAAAATTTTGTTATTTTTGCGAAATTCCCAGCCGTTTTCGAGATATTTGCGATTAAAGATTTTAACTAATTTTAAGGGATGAAATTGGGAAAAACATAAATACAACACAGCATCTGTTTTTAACGAACTTTATTCAACAATAAGAAAAAATACATTTCACCAAAATTTCAATTTCAATATTTTCATCAGTTTTGTTGGGGGGGCTTGACTTAATTAATAAGGGGGTGTCCTAGGGGGTTGATTTTTGGATATGTTGTAGTATGTACCTGGTTTATCTAGAAGTCCGTACGGGGGTGGCAAAATTTTGTTATTTTTGAGAAATTCCCAGCCGTTTTCGAGATATTTGCGATTAAAGATTTTAACTAATTTTAAGGGATGAAATTGAGAAAAAAAATAAATACAACACAGCATCTGTTTTTAACGAACTTTATTCAACAATAAGAAAAAATACATTTCACCAAAATTTCAATATTTTCATCAGTTTTGTTGGGGGCTTGACTTAATTAATAATGGGGTGTCGTAGGGGGTTGATTTTTGGATATGTTGTAGTACGTACCTGGTTTATCGGAAGTTCGTAAGGGGACGGCAAATTTTCTTATTTTTGCGAAATTCCCAGCTGTTTTCGAGATATTTGCGATTAGAGATTTTAACTAATTTTAAGGGATGAAATTGGGAAAAAAATAAATACAACACAGCATCTGTTTTTAACGAACTTTATTCAACAATAAGAAAAAAATAGATTTCACCAAAATTTCAATTTCAATATTTGCATCAGTTTTGTTGGGGGCTTGACTTAATTAATAAGAGGGGTTGATTTTTGGATATATTGTAGTACGGCCATAATTGACCAGTATTTGTTAAACTCAGAAAATTTTGTTATTTTTGCGAAATTCCCAGCCGTTTTCGAGATATTCGCGAATAAAGATTTTTTTTTGCAAACATTGAAAATGTTATTATACATAGCAAGACAATTGCTGCCTTGCAGATTTCGTTATTTTTGCGAAATTTGCAGCCGTTTTCAAAATACTCGCAATTTTAGTTTTTGAATTTTTATACACTTTGTCAACTTTTTATCACAGTTTTGGGAGTTGACTTAATTAATAAGGGGATGTCGTAGGGGGTTGATTTTCGGATATGTTGTGGTACATATCTAGTTTATTAAAAGTTTGTAAAGGGACGGCAAATTTTGTTATTTTTGCGAAATTCCCAGCCGTTTGCAAAATACTCGTTCAGATCCATCTGATTCAATCAAAATTTCCACTGTACATATCGAACGAATTTTTACTAGCTTACTAGTAAAACTACTAATCAATAATTATGGATAAATAAAGTTAAACATTATTTTAATTAAATTTATTTAAATTTATATAATATATACAGACTTTTATTTTTCCATAAATGGCATAAAATATAAGAATAAAAATTAATGAATAATTTGTAAAAAGAAATAAAAGGTAGTAGCTCTTCGATAAAATAGAAGCATATAAATAACTGGGTAACATTAATGGAAGACATATATCTTTAATACCATTTAAATGGAAGACATTTTTAAATGATTTTTTTAATATCTCAAAAAAAATGGAGAATAATTTAACCCTTTAACTGCGAACAACTTTCTGCATTGTTTTGCTCAAAAAAAAAAACAAATGGCAATATAAGAAATCGTTTATTTACGATATCCCCGGATTTCAGAATATAGTTTTTTAATAAATTTACAATAGCCACTGTTAAACAGTTAAAAGAATAAAATTACTGCATGACAGGCATTGCTGCAGCCGATTTAACAACAGCTTGTCCTTTACGCCACAAACTAGTGATAGTTTTCGTTTCCGTGTAGAAGTTTAGTCCCTGTTTGCCGTAGAAATGACAATCGCCCAGGAAACTGCCCCGACTTCCGGTGAAACTAAACATTGGCAATGGCACTGGAATCGGTACGTTGACACCAACTTGACCCACGTCGATTTCATTCACGAATTGTCTGGCCGAGGAACCGTTCGTTGTGAAAATTGCGGTACCTAGAAAATGACAAAATTACTTCTTTACTAACCCGTATAAAATTTAACATTTTAAGAAAGTTTAAAAAAGTTAAGGTGAACAGTCACACTCGTATGGGCGATTACACAAAATTGCAGAGGACGATTGAATAAATATTTTTTTATTAATTTTTTAGAGCATATTTAATATAACTGATTATTCGTAATATTTAAAAATATATGTATAATTAATAATTCAATATTAATATTCCATTATTAATAAAAATTACATAAAATACAAGTAAATATATTTTTTAACAAGCCATATTTTCTTTAAATATCATTATTATTGTTTCGAAAAAATATATGAGATGTGAAATGTTATACAGAATAATATAATTTTTTTTGAATTTTTACGAACGATAGAAAATAGAAATCGATTGACTTTTATCAAGAAAAACCTGACATTTATCAAGCAAATTGCATATTTTATTTTCTCTTGTTCAAATTACACGTTCATAAAATCTGAAATTTTTATATAAGGTTTATAATTATAAAATGATATTATACTTTTTTTTTTGTTAATTAATAATGGTTATCTAAGATTTTTATATTTTCTATTTTTACATTTCGAAATCTCTTTAGTTGCTACTGCCAGCTCACAACAAATCTTCGAAATAGTGAGAAAGTAGTCCAGATTACACGGTCCGACAAATAATTATTTATCTTAAATTTATTCCTTTTATGTAATATATGACAATTTCCATCCTGCATTCAGAGACATCTATACAGATTTGCTTCACACTATTTGACCCTGATAGTAACTCTTAATAGGAATTACTCGTTCTATTTTGAAAGGTACGAAAAAAATGGCAGGATTAATGTAAATTTACTACTTAGAATGTAAAAGGAATAAATGGAAAAGAGGATGAATTGATGGATTGAATACGTGTCTATGAACGGAAGTTTCCAAGTAGGAATAGAAGAGCATGTATAAGAAAAATTATGAATGTAGATGAAGCTAAAGGTGCTTGTTTGGATAGAAATGTTTGGAGAAAACTGATTTCGGAATAGTGGAAAGAGTTTGTGTCACACCCTTTTGGATATCTGGCGTGATTATGTACGTATGTATGTAAAAAATATCGTATTCGAATTAATTAAATGATATTTCCATTAATATTAGTTATTTCATCTGCATACAAATTAGTTGAATGAAAATTATTTCAGATCAAGTTTAGATAAATAATCGAAAACTTCAAAATAAATCAACAAACAAGAATATATAAACATATTACGACACATTGGAAAAAATATAGTAAAGATTCTTTCAGTACTCATTATATTAAAATAAAAAAAAGTTTTATGATAGTGTTCCGTATAATTTTCATTTAAAATTCGACGTTTCGATATATTATCACCGAGAAAAATATACAATCGACATAAAAATAAACAAACAAAACATATGTAAAAACAAGTTACTAGGTAACAAAATACAAATTACTAGATTATACAATTTATAAATTATTAACTATAGGAAGCCATACTGAAAAATATCTAATTACATTTTATATATTATTTAATTTAAAGATCACCGAATTACGATAACAACATAAGATAAGATGTTGCATTAAAATGAAGAAAAAGAAAATATACTTTTTTCTAGTTTCTATTGCATCTGTGCGTTTTAAAAGAAAAATATGTAGTAAAATTACTGTACATACCATTTCCATATGGACTGGCATTAATCATTTCAATAGCTTGTTCCATAGTATCAGCAGCCATAATACTAAGCACGGGTCCAAAGATTTCCTCTTTATAGCATTCCATATTTGAGCCGACATTACTCAAAATCGTTGGTCCAACGAAATTACCATTTCGATATTTATCTACAATAATTCCTCGTCCGTCTAAATCTAATTTTGCACCCTAGAAATTTACAAAACAAAGTATTACACATACCTATATGTAAATCAAATATTTGTAACAAACGTTTTCACTTGCGTTAAATTTTAACCACAAATAGTTTTTTATTATAACACAATTGAAATTGCTTATAAATTTAGGGAATTTACTGATTAAAATGTTGCTACAATTTCAGAAAACTTTATAACTTATTGTTAGAGAGACCAGATCAGTAAAACTGATTTGGGCAGTCTGAATGAGGCTTCACATAAGTACAGTTAATTTACATATATAATAATTGTCAATTATTGTTCACAATTTTTTTAAAAATAAATATATTAAATATGAATATGATAATACAAACCTGTCTGACTCCCGATTCAATCAATCTGCAAATCCTTTCTTTGGCTTCAACACTAATAACTGGTCCTAAATCCGTCCCCGGTTCATGACCAGCATTTACCTTCAGTTTCTTCGCGCGTTCCACCAATTCTGGAATCCATTTTTGAGCGTCACCTGCGAAAATATTGCACAAAATATTACAAATAAATATTATAAATCCGATACTGTCTGCTTACATAACGCATGTTTAAATTTAAAGTGACGAATATATGTATATAAAAATTACTATTTACAACTTCTTATTACACGCTTACGTACGTAAAATAAACAAGATTATTTTACGATTATATATATATATATATTATGGTATGTCACAACTGAAATTACTTACCCACTAGAATGGCGACACTAAGTGCCATGCATCTTTGACCAGCTGCCCCAAAAGCTGCACCAGCTAATTGTTCAATTGTCGCATTCTTATCAGCATCAGGTAAAACAACAGCATGATTTTTAGCACCCATATTTGATTGGACCCGTTTACCGTTCGCGCAACCACGACGGTAAATATGTTTACCAGCTTTGTCGGACCCGACAAAACTAATTGCTTTAATTTCGGGATGATCACAGATGAAATTTACGGCCTCGTGTGAACCGTGAATTACCTGGAAAGTAATTTTTAATGTTACTAACATCAAACAATTAATTAAGAAAAAAAAAACACTAAAATTTTAACAATCTAAAATCAAAGATATGTATAATTAATTATTATATTAATTACTATTTCTCAAAAATAAATAAAACACATTAACAAACTTTAAACAATTTTAAATTGTTTAATCTTAGTTTGTAAAACAAAAAACTAAAATTAAGCAAAATGACAATTTTATAACTGCAATTTCCTTGTCTCTTGAAGAGCATTTTGAGTCAAATCGAACGATGCAACTAACCATTTTCGAGTAATTCGCAAAAATTAAAAACTGTTAGGTATATATAAAAATAGAAAGTACATAAAATATTTCGATTGATTTTGGCTATTTTGGAGCAAATAAGGCTAGAAAATTTTTGTTTAGATTTAGAGTTATTAACGGTAGGAGTTTTAATTGAAATACTATGTATATAAAATTATATGAAAGAAGTTTTAAAAATTGATAAAATAACATATTACTTACATTAACAACACCAGGAGGGCATCCAGCTTCATTCAAAAGTTCCATCAACATCATAGTTGCACCTGGATCTTTCTCACTGGGTTTAATAATTGAAGTATTGCCCGCAATTAATGCCATGGGGAACATCCACAGCGGAATCATAGCCGGGAAATTAAACGGTGCAATGCCAGCCGTTACTCCAAGAGGCAGTCGGTAGGAAATAGTGTCCATGTCTTTGGCGACATTTTGCATTGACTCACCCTGCATTAAAGTTCCCGCTGAACAGGCGTGTTCGACTACTTGAAGACCACGCATTACGTCGCCTTCAGCATCTGCCAATGTCTTGCCCTGTTCTTCTGTAATGTTGGCTGCGAGTTTTTTGATGTCTCGCCGGATTAGAGCTTGATATTTTAACATGAGTTGTTGACGAGTTAAAACGGACGTTTGTCTCCAGCTTTTGTATGCCTGAAAAAAGATTCATTTTCCTAAATTACGGCCGGCTTCATATAATAAACATTTCAACTAAAGTTGACTTTAAATTGCTGGCAAAATTATTTGTTATAATTTTTTCGGCGGCTTAGTGTCCACTTTAATTTATTAAAGTTTATTTACCTGACGGTAAATGTTTCAAATAAAACTATAAAAGAATTGCTTAAAATGTAAATAATTGCCGGTTTCATAACAAATAATTTAACTAAAGTCAACTTTAAGCTAACCAAACAGTACCGATTTTAAATTCTACTATAATAATAATTATTGATGTAAATAAAACGATCTCTTTTAGTCAACTTTTCACACTTCTAATTGTAAAATTATTTATTGTTGTCAATAAAACAAAACGTTTTTATCTGCTTAAAGTCGACTTTCAATCGCAAGTTCTTTTGAGAATTATAATTATTGAAAAAAGTTTAATATAAAAACAGAATTACAATATTTTGTGTTTAATGAATGTTACTCAAGAATTAAAAACACTTATAGATAATTTTAATTCTGTACGGAATTAAGTTTTATTTTTACTTGTAACATATTTATAAAAACTATTGCGTTTTAATAATTTGGTTTTAAATTTTTATGTTTATTAATTCAAACATAATAACTCTATTGAAATCTACGTTCATGAATTGTAAAAAAAATGCAATTGACGATTAAAAAAACTTGTTTCAATAATTTACTGAATAATCTTTAGACTAAATAAATGTTAAATACCTTCTTTGAAGAGGCAACTGCAGCTTCCATTTCATCTTGAGTGCTGATAGGAACTTTGGTGACTAATTCATTTGTAGCAGGATTTAAAAGGTCAATGTATTGTGATGCTTGAGATTCTACATTTTTACCATCAATAAATAATTTTGTTGTGGGTGCTGCACTGCCATAATGTCTGTTTAAAGCAGACAAGAGTTTGCCCTACAATTTTGAAATACAAAAAAAAACATATTTTAAACAATCACAAATTAAATTTTTAATTTATTTATTAAAAACTTTAGTTGAATTTATATTAATATATTCTATATATTAATTTTATTTTTAGCTTAAAATAGTTTTTCCATTGTAAAATATATTAAAAAAGTATACAAAAATATGTTACACAAATAATTATACAATTTAATTAATCTTTATTAAAACATTCACTCTTACAAAGGAATAATTATTACAGTAAATAATAAAATTTGTTAAAATTAACTAGATTAAATTTTGAGCTCACCGTTATAAAAAATAATAACTATTATGTAAAACAAACTTACAAAATTTCTTTGCGAAGCCAACATAGTTACAGAAGAACGTTCTATAGTTCAAATGGATGAGAACAATAATTTATTTCAATATATTAATTTAAACCAATCTACAATACACATTCCCCACTCACTTAATAGCGGGTTATCGCAAAGTCGAGCGAGCCTACTGTATATTATTAAAATAATTTACTTGTTACTACACTATTACAAAATTTCACTTTTCTAGCCTTGAATTTGATAATGAGAGGTCATTGATAAACTATTATGACATTAAAACTGAGGCTAATAAACAGTGAACAATGCGTTGATAAATACTGATAACGTAAAAACTAAAGTATTAAATATGTTTTCAGTGAAAACTGTGCCAAAAATATTGTTTTCTCTATCTTACGCAAAAACACGTGTTGTTTTTCCCAACCTTGACATTTCTTATATACACAAGGTCGAGACATGCGTACTACGGTTATAAACAAATCGATTATATTTAGTGCCGTTTAAAATTTGTTTATTTTTATATATTTCTACTCCAATAAATAAATAAATAAAAAAAAAATAAAAACAAAAATAACTTACCTTTTATGATGTAAAAAAATACAGTTCAATAATATTCATTGTTT
Source organism: Clivina fossor (assembly GCA_963966155.1). Taxonomy (NCBI): domain Eukaryota; kingdom Metazoa; phylum Arthropoda; class Insecta; order Coleoptera; family Carabidae; genus Clivina; species Clivina fossor. Next base: position 13,590,985 of record OZ014562.1, on the reverse strand, counting down.
ATTATAATACAATACTTATTTATAATACAAAATAATCTATTTACAACAAATATAAAGTTTTCTACATAAATATACCTATAAAATAATATGTACAGTATATATAAATATTATATAAAGTATAATATTGTTCTTATCATTATTATTTGGTTTGTACTACTTTGGAACACATTTTTTTGGAAATGTTGCTTCATTGACATAATAAATCAAAACATTTATTATAAAAAAAAAACAGTAGATCTTTTAAATAATATAAACAATTCAGCCTTTATGCAAAATGGAAGATAATATATTAAATTTTTGTTGAAGAAACTAAATATACTGTCTTTTTCTAATAAAGTTCTGTCATTTTTAAGGTAATATACGAAAATTCATATCTTGTAAAAAAATTTGACAGATCTCTATTTTAATTTTGTATTTAAATTAATTTTATTCAACAATCTGAGAGAAAATTATAATAGCTATGAACTGATACTAAGATCTGAAATATGAATTTTCAATTAAACAAAAATCACATAATATAATACAAAGTACAGATAACAATTATTGTTAAATTTCATTTTAACTAAAGTCATCTTTAAGTTGGTAAAAAAGCGTCGATTTTAAATACAATTGACATAAATATTATTGCTGTCAAAATAGCATAATTATTAATTTTTCATTGTTAAATTATATTTTCAAATTTATTTTTAGTGATTACCAAAAAAATGACAAAAGCTTTTCAAAAATCTACAAAAATTGTCAGCCTTGATAATGATAAATATTCATAAAGTTTATAAATATCTAAACTAAATTCAAATAATACTGCATCAGAAAACAATAACTCAAAAATGTTCTCACAGAATAAATTAACAATAATAATACATAAAAAATAAATTACCTTCCATTATTTTAATCAAATACTTTTGAAAAGAAATTTAACTTCTTCATCTATTCTAATCAACAACAAAAAACTAAGCTGGATTCATGGTAACTTTCGAGTTCTTTGGTAAATAAACAGCAGACAGCACAGTTCTACTCGGTGGTTCTTGATGAACACCGATATTATGTCGTTCTTGTCGAAACTGACATCTTAAAGTTGCCAAATATGATTGTCGATATTGTTTATTCATCGTGACGTAGATAACAGGATTTAAGCAGGATGACATATACAATAAGAGGTAGCCCATTATATGAAGACCTTGAATGAAATAATATAGAATCATTTCGTTTAGTTACCTATTATAATATTTTGTCGATACAGTCATTGAATAAATATTTTTACATTAATAATTAATTTTACATTAATAACGTAATGAATCATTTGTTTCATTTTAGGCAAACCGCAATACTTTGAGGTGAAAACAGTTTCATAAACCACAAAATATGTGAAAGTAATTTAGCAGAATTAATGAAAAATAATAAGAGGTCAAATTAATAGAAATTACATGAGTAATATTTCAAGAATCTTTAAAATATTTTTAAAATGACACATTTCCATTACAAAGGTGAATTAAAAATCTGTATTTGTGGTTTGAAATTTGTTCCAAACATTAAAGTGTCAAAAATTCGAATTATTATAAAAAAATTCTGTAAAAAGTAAACCAATTTATATATTTTCAACAATGTAAGTAAACTGTTAATAAAATTGCAAAAATTAGTATAAAATCTTCATAAATTATTCGAGTTAACTAAATAATTATATTTACCAGGATATTTTCCTTTAGGATCAAAAACTTTAACAATAGTTATTGGCAAATAACAAATTAGGAAGCATATAAATATGGCTAAGACCATTCTTGTAATATGCCATTCGCTTCTTTTGGTATCCATACCAGTTCCATGTTTTTGAAGTCTTTCATGCGATCTATAGAAGACAAATAATTTAAAATAATTATTAGTCATATATGCATTCATTTACATACTAAAATTGTTTATGTTTATAGTTTACATAACTATTACGTTTTAGAATTTGTATTCATAGTTTAATTTAAAACTATTTGAAATTTAATAAATAGGGAATTTATATTACTAAATTTTAAAATTAAAAATTTTATTTTTAAGATAGGTAAACAATATTCAACTAAATTTATAATTTTAATTTTTCATTCAGATTAAATTTAGCAATTTACAATGAATCCGTATTTTATTTTAAATTAATAATTTTAAATAATAATTTTTCGAAATTATATTTCCAATTATTCAATTAAAACAATAGATTCTTTAAATGTAAATTTTAAATTAACAACATAGATTTTGAATTTGCTACTGAACGTATAAATAAAAAAATCCCATTTTTTAAAATATACTGAAAATAATAAAATAGTTATCTTATCTACGAAATAAGGTGGCTAAATTTTAGATGATTTGTCTATTTGATTTAATAACGTTAGATATTTCATCTAGATACAAATAATTAATTGAATTAAATTTGTAATTTATTTCAAACAAAGTTCAGATAAATAATCGAAAACTACAGAATAAATTAACGAACAGGAATAAACAAATATACGACAAACTAAAAAAATATCTAATTAAAGTAGATCAATATAGGAATCTTAATGATCTACTCTTGAATAATAATATAATTAGAAGGCTAAAATATTTTTTTTTATTATTAGATAAAACTAAAACATTAAACAAATCATCTAGATTTTTTCTATGTAGAACCATGGTAGAACTTACTTTTTGACGACCCAATAAATCCGCAAATAACAGACAACAATAATAATACAAGGTAACGCAAATCCAACAATGAAGAAAGTACTTTTCGAACTTCTTCCATGATCATCTTCTTTTATTGAACAAGTTTGTATATTTTCATCAAAACCAAACTTGCCCCAAATTCCAAGTAAAGTTGGTATCATTAATCCATAACTAATCATCCAACATAACACAACAAAAACAGCTACTTTGCATTTCGTATAAACTTTATTATACACATGTGGCCATGCAATTAGCAAATATCTATTTACTGAAATCATTGCAATTGATAGAAGCGAAACACCAACATTTCCGTATCGTAGCATTGGCGCTAAATTGCATAAGATTTCATTTTGCAACCAATTTCCGTCAATGAATCTTGTAACTTCAAATGGCAGAACCATTATACAGAATAACAAATCCGAGACGCATAAACTGTAAAAAAAAAAATATAAATATATTTTATTACTTTTAAACAGTTGTGGTATGTATTAGTCAGCAAAATTTATAACATACATATTATATGATTCAACATCATTACGATGTTTGTCACACCACACAAAAATTTAATGGAATTACAAGTTTTCGATTTTCTTTGTAATGATTCGTTGGAATTTGATAAAAATGATGTATAATTTACATAAATTTCAGTGAAATTTATAAAATATTCAAAAATATATTAATAAGTTTTATTAATTATGTTTTCGGGATTATACATTGTTTGGTAATATATATTTTGGTATAAAACTGTTCAAAATAATTTATAATTTTAAAGCAGTATTCCAATTACATATGTATTATTTAAAAATGTAACAGTAAATTAAAGAAATACAAAAAATTTTATAGACAAAATTCATATGTGTGTCAAAAAAGTTTTTAGGCAAAATTATTATAATTTAAAAAAAAAATTATTTAACTAAAAATTGAAATAAATAAAATTTTGTATATAAATTTATTTTTTCTTCAGATGTTTGAAAATTTGACTTTTGTTTTATTGTATGTACAAAGTACGTATACTTTTAAAAGTAATAAACTAATATAATAAAAAAAAATATAAATAATAAACTTTGTATAATTATTTTCTATGGATATTTCGTTTAAATTATGTTTCTATTGACGGAAATTTAGTGTACATATAACTGATATAAAATTTTGTCTTATTTTTCAAAGATAAAATATAATTCTGTTTTATCTGGAAATTCGCTACAATATCAAATTTCTAATGAGCATGTCAAATAAAAGAATTAGTTTACAAATTTTTTTACTACGCATTTTTAGTAGAGATATAATTTTGTAAAGTATTAAATCTTCAAATAAACAGCGTGAGATTTTTAAACGATTTTCATTTTTTGATAACATGAATAAATTAAGTTGAAAAATATACAATATGTTTTTGGTTTGTATCAATATTAATGCAAAATTAAATTAGTTTTTATAAATTATAATTTTACAAATTTATTTAAAGATTTTTTTCTTTAATTTCATATAGGATTTTACATAAGAAAAAACTGAATTTCTATATGGTAAACATATATTCTCGTATGATTCATTATTTCATTATACACTATACATTTATTTACATAACAATTCAAGTGCATTTTTGAACAAATATAAGTTTTATATAATATATTTCTATTTATATTAGAAATTCTTACATTCATGAAAAAAAATCTAACGTATATTTATATTTATTCTATAAAGAAAAAGGTGACAAGATAAAAATATTCTGTATATTTACATTTTGAAATAGATAAAAACATGAGATTCTCATATTAATATAGACAGAGATTTTTTACCTAATTTTTTTTTATTAAACGTTTAATTCACAGTCATAATACCATGATCTCATTGATATTTTTTTTTATGCATCACAAAAAAAAAAACAGGAAACCACAACTATTGTGATACAATAATCTAAACAAAAAGATACTTTCATGTTATTTCTACATGTTTTTGAAATAAAATATTTTATATTAATAAACAATTATTTTAACCAAGAAATTTAAGTAATACTTATGTATCTTCAATTTAGTGGTTTATTAATTAATAAATAAGTAATAAATTAATTGATTTTAAGTTTTTTTTTCAAATATTATTATTATGTATAAGATAATAATTTTAAAAATAAATTTTAGAATCTCTACAGAATATAATACGATATATGGTGTTTAAAAAGTATTCAATTATCTGAAAATTAACAGAATTACACAAAAAATGCGTTAGTTTTTGTTATATTATAAATCATTAAAAAAATTTATTATGATATATTTAATAATTTGTTGAAATTTATGTTTATTAACAACAAACAATCGTAATAATTACGATCATATAAAGTAAGATTTATCTCGCTTAACAATAAAAACTTTTGGAAGAAAATCTTAAATTTTAGATAGAAAATAAATTAATAACTGCAATAAACATTTTACTTTTTGTAACTTTTAGCGACTAATGAATCTATTCAGTTCACATCTATGAAACCTGTATCGTTGCAGGATATTTTATCTTTTCTACCAACAGAAAAATTCTATTTACTACAAAAAAACAAAACATACTAGTTTTACATATGTGAACCGAAAAGACCCGTAATATTGATTCTCAATAATAATCAAAAAGTTAAATAAGTTAAAAAGTTAAATGTAATAAGTTTACTTGGAGTAGTGAAATGTTATCTGCCCTAAATTGGATAAATGTAAAAAAATTCTAGAAATGAACGGATTAATTTTTGTGCATAAATGTAAATGAGGCGCTTTATCTAATTAAATATTTTAAAAAAACCCACCTGACAATGTTTAGGTCAATACATAATTATTATAACACACGAAATCATAATAATTTTATCTTAAAAAATAAAAATACCAAAGCTGCGCAAAATGATATATTTTTTAGAGCAGTAATAGTTTATAATAAGTTATCTGAAGAAAACAAAAATGCAAATTTACATAGTAAATATTATTTAGAAAATGTAGTTTAATTAAATTTTATGTATTTTACATGTACTAAACGCGCATTGGTTTAAATTTTGTGTAGTTCTTAAGAAATAATAGTCTAAAATAAGTTACTAGTTTATAAGTGATCTGTTGAAATTAAAAGTACAAAATTACGTAGTGTAGTGTAAGTTTAAGATTAAGAAAAAATTATTTAGAAAATATAGTTTACTATATACTTTATGTATTTTGAATATATTAAATGCTTTTGTTTATATAGCACTTTTTTCAATTATTATAATTATATTAAATACATTATTTCATGTACTATACTTATGTGTATTTCTTTCAAATATTATTAGAGATGTTACATAAAATATTGTTAACTGAATCAATGAGTTAATAAGGTAAACTTTTGATCACCTACCTTGCAATGAAAGCCGCAGCAACCGATCGTAATTTCTTATCCCTGATGAAGGCAACAATGGTAAGAACATTGCCAACGATTCCAACAACACTGATGGCAACCGTAATAATTGCCGCAAAGGTCAACATTGGTCTCGACCACCTGAGAGCCAAATCTCTGTAGATGAAACACAAGAAAATTTGCTCTTAAAACATGCAACAGGCGCGCAAACGTTCCAAAAGCGCAAGCAGAAAAAAATAAGTATTTATTTCAAAATGCAATCTTTTCGAAACAAAAATCACGTCTAAATACAGTGATCTAGGCGTTTTGAATCTTCAACTGTTACAAACAAAAAGACAATCAACAGGGCGAATGAGACAATATGTTTCATATGAACGCAGACATCGCGACATATGAACCACACATGGTTATGTGTTGTTGGTAATTTTTTTTTTATCACATTTGTAAAATGACACAACTTCCTTTTTTCTGAGTGTTTTGTTATCAGAAGCTTGGATGCTAAAAAGGTTCTTGGCGTAAAGTTGAAAATACGTCAAAATTTTAATACCTAATTTCAGTGCTAAAAGAAATTTATATTATTTGGTTACTTTAATCTTTAAATTTATTTAAGAACTGTGTCATTTGAGGCAAACTATGATTAATAACGAAATATTTTATTTATAGAATGATTATTACTAATACAATGCGGAAAATTGTAATTTTATTAGTAATTCAGTAATAAATATAAACTAAAATTTTTATTCAATTTAAAATTAACTGTATGCCAATTTATTAATATAAATCCATAAAAAAATTATCAATTTTTAACACACATATATTAAATCAATATTATTGTTCTCGATAAAATGATAAATTTTTGTTATATTTTAAAGCTAATCCAGATTACCCAGTTTAACTATATAAAAAGTTCAAATTGACAAAAAAAATATAATAGAAATATATCTATAATATGCTTGATATTCGCCAAAAATATTTAAAAGTTAATTTTTTTAAAGCATTCTATTTGACATTCAAACTAGAATTAAAAGTAAAGTGATTTTAAAAATATATTAGTTTTAATCAGTCATTAATTATGGAAAAATATACATTTTATAATTCAGAAGTATATGAATAAAAAAATTTCATATTTTACAAACAATTTTGAAAATTTATTTTAAAATGTTTCAAAATGTAAAGTAAATTAAAATGCTAAAAGCATGCTGCATGTACAATATTCATATAATTTATTGCTCATGATTTATGTTCATCTGGTTTATTTTGTTTAGCTAATATTTCTTAGGGAGACAAGAACTAGAAAACTGTAGATCATTCATAAAGAAAAGCGAATAAGAAATTATCTACCCAAAATATATGCATTTCATGTACTAATACAATTAAATTACGTGCAGTTAGAAATTATATATTTATATCACAATTTTCTTGTCATTTATTAAAAAATTTCTTAATATTATTTTTGATATTTTAACACATAGCTTGCTGAATAAACTATAGTACTAGAGGCATAAAATAGATATATCAAATTTCAATTTTTTTTGTAACGGAAAAATAAACCATGCAAACTTTAAAAAAATAATAAAAACACATGTAGTACGAAATTATGCAATATGTATATTTAAAAAATAACATATCCAAATGTTAAATAATAATATTTGTTGATAATATTTGCGATCATTATTATTTAAAAAATATATAATCAAATTTTATTTGTTTTCTACATATAATTGAATAAAATATGTCGTATTCAATCTAACAATTTGTGCTTGTAAAAACAGTTGAACAATGTCAGTTTCAATTAATGATGACTCAAATGATTTACATAATGTTTGTGTGTCTGATTTCATTCCAAACAATTGATTGATTCTGTTATTTTGATTGCAATAGATATATTTGGTTTTAACAATATACCAATTACGAACAAGCTACAATTTACTATTTCAATTAACTGAATTTTAGCACTAGCTAATTTTTGACACTTTTTCATTATAAACAAATGACAAAATTTATTGATATTTTCAATTAAAATTATACATTTGATTTCAATTATAATATTATATTATAAATATATAATAATTGCAAATATTTAAGTAGTTCTTTTCATTAACAAAATTTTAGCACGTTTATTTGCTAATTTTTGACAATTTCATATCATAAACAGATGACAAAAAATATTGATATTTTAAATTAAAATACATTATATGACAACAATATAAAAATGTTATGCTTGTAATAACAAAATTCAAAACAAAATTAAGATACAAATAATACATTTTTTTATATATCAAAATATATCGCAAAGATATTTATTCTGATTAATTACTATAATTAAATTTGTACAATAAAATAATTGTAAATTAGTTACCTTATAATTTATTAAAAGTTATTTCATTTTCATATTATTGTACTATACTTTTTTAACACAAACTGTTAATAAAAATCCGTAAAAATTCAACAATTTATTTGTTAAACCACAATATTTATATCACATATTTTTTGACACTATATTTTAAATAAAAATCCTGTAAAAAATACACAACTTTAAAACAACAACTTTACTATCAAAAGCAAATAATTTAGCAATGCGCTTAGCCAAATAACTGTTAAGTTAATCATTCATAAAACTACTAAAGTATGCAACAAACCTGCTGAATTCGTACGTATCCGCTTCCATATTAAGTGCCCAGTAAGTTCCCAAGTTCCTGTCTTCAACTTTGTGCAGAATTGTCACTTCACATTCATATATAAAAAAACTTAGTCGGTTCGTTTAGTAGACTGCTAAACACTGACAGCATAAACACAGGCGTTACAATTATTATTTTAAATTAACTTTAATAGACTTTCATTAATAATCACCGCATTTTTAGTCGTCCGACTAACATTTAAAACACTCAACTAAACACTACTAGTGAATAACTAAATAACTAATACACTTGTGTGTATGTGTATTATGTTACGATAAATAAAACAAATATTGTAAGTTGCGAAAACAAAATCAAAGATAAGTGTGTAAAGTTGACGACTAGAGGCATTTTAAATATTGTAATTAACCTTACAACTTACGAGATTGGTAACTTTAGCGGGAGATATATTAGTCATTTTACTGAGAAAAATATCCCCCCACACTACTATGGGGCCCGCATTTGTGACACACACTCACTGAAGAAAAACTAACAACAAATACTTTTAAACCCAAACTCTCTTTAAATGTGATGATGTCAACCAACAATATGTATTGTAACAAAATATAAAAGGCAATTTTACATTCAATGTAATGCAATTAATGTAACTCTCAACCATGACGAACAAGTAAATAAAAAACGTATTATATATATATATATATATATATATATATATATATATATATATATATATATATACGTCTATATATTTACAGTTGAGTTTTATATATGTATATATTATGTACATAATAAATAAATAAGTAGTTATAGGCGGTGTGTGGTGTAGAATAAATAATTCAATTTGTTTATTATTGCACCTTTTTCGGTGACAAGGCAGCCAAGTAAATTGATCGTGAGCTACAGAATTGCAGATAAAAGGATTCAGTTACCTTTACATTATTTTCATGGTCATGAACACTAGAAAATGCTGACTTTTTTCCACAAGTAAAAACAGAGAATTTAAATCTCTGATCAGATAAGCTTTTTAGAATTATATTAACGCGATTTTAAAAGTATATTAAATATGTGGATAAGATTGATAGAAAATAATTCCTTCAAAAAATCGGTTTTATATTAATTTTGATTTTTAAATATAAAATATTTCATCAAAAAATATTTTTTTCAAAAACTTTGTCCAAAATTAAAATATAACAATGTCCTACAGACTAAGGCCTGCACATTTACAATAATTACAAAAATCAAAATAATAATAAAAAAAAAACAAAATAAAACATTAAAATTATAATATAAACAACTAATTTTGAAAGTTGTTTTGTTTACCGTTGTCCTGAATCAAATATTTATTCAATATAAGATAAAAACAAAAATTTAATATAAATAAATGTGCTTTTAATTAAAAGTACTTTTAAATAGAATTATGACTTCTGAATACAAGCTAATATTATTTTCATGAAATATTACTCTATTATATAACAATAAAATTTGTTATAAATTCAAAATTAAGTATTAATATATTCTAAAAATTTATACTGTAATTTTGACGCTTAAAAAATAAACAATATGTTTAAAATATTTAAAAGTATATTAAAAAAATAATATAATTTCTGTCCCACGTGCATTACAATAAATGTAAAAAAATAACTTCATAGTTATTAATTAAAATCAATTAAAATCAATTGAATTCTTAAATTAAATCAATTATCAAAAATAGCTTACGACGTAAACTCATAAAGAAATTAAATTTTAACAAAACAATTACTCTATAAAATACAAATTTATTTCCAAATATTGATAACATCACATTTTCTAAATAAACTAAGAGTTTGTGCCACATCTTTACGGGTAGATGGCGTGATTATGTATGTATGTAATTATAAATACATATTTTAAAAAAGTATAATTGGTTTCAATATATAATGCGTTTTTTCTAAATATAATTTCGAACTAAAAATTTTATCAGCATTAACAATAAAACATTGCAATACAAAGGTAATGTATTAATAAAATAACTATAAAACGTAATTAAATCAGAAATACGTTGCATATCTTTAAAAAACTGCAATCATTTTACAAACAAAACAAAAAAACAACATTGTAGTATACATACCTTATTAGCTATAAAAATCACAAGAATTATCAGAAAATATAAACGTTGTCGCAAGTGATCGCAAGCACAGACAGTTATAAACTAAATAAACTTTTTAAAAAATTCAAATTACTCAGGTAGTATTTTTCATAGCTACCTAAATAAACAATAAATTAAATTATGTAACAGTTTCAAACAATAATTAAACCAATACGATATCACAGAAATTTTGTTGATAGAAAAATAATATAAAATATTTTATTTCGCTAAATTTCAAAACACTTCTACGATAAATTGAAACTAATTATAACACAGATGCAGCTGTTAATTTACTAATTAAACTAATTAATATGACACTGTTCATTTTTTTGTTTTCTTCTTATATTTAGTCATTCATTAAAAATAATTCTTACTTGACGTATAAAGTTTGAAAAAACCCAAAGATTTGTAAATTATAAACCGCATGTGTAAAAATTTGTGTATATTTCATACCAATAACATGATTCATAATAAAAAAAAATTTTACTATTTTCATTTTACGAATTGTTAATAAATTTTACTCTCTTTTATTAGGTTATATCATATTCAAAACATTTGAAATAAAAATAATGAAATTTAATTTATATTGAGAAGAATGAGGATCAAATAAAAAGCAATAACTCTGAATCAATATTTTAGTACAGTAAGGGCCGGTTGCATAAAACGTTAAACATATAACACTAATATTTAGTTATGTTAAAATATGTTATGTATGTAAAATAAATAAGAAATTACTACAAGTTTTAAAAATAAAACCATATTGTTTTAGAATGAATTATATTTTTAAGATATTTATCATTACATTTTTGTTGCGCATAAAAATATTTCAATCTTGCAAAGTTTTCATATAATTAATATTATAATAATTTTAGCAATGAAATTAGGTACGTACACCTTTGAATAACTACACGAAAATGTCAAATTTCCAAATTGTGAAAAACACTACAATACAATTATCTACCTTTCAGATTATTTTTTTTTACTTGGAAAATCGTTATACAAAGCATTTTCTTCATCTTTTTTTATTTTCCTTATTTTTAAATTGTGTTATCACAGAAATTTGACATACAGTAAATAACTGAAAGTCATTATTTATTTATTTTTTTGGTAATCTATCATTTATATACATTTTCTTGTAAAATCTAATATTTATTTTTAAATAAAATACTATATTAATTTTACTTAATTAAACACTAATCCTTGGATTACACGACTAGTTGTACAAAATAAAATCTGCTACTAAGAAAATCACAAGTTATCATAATTATAAAATACTATTATATTTTTTACGGCTATTCTGCAACGTCCGTTAACATTAACAAGACGTTAAAATTTTAATGTCCCATTAATTAAAGCGAATCGTTCTAAGATTAGACATTAAAAAATAATCCTCAAGAAACACAGTCAAATTCATAATAAAAAATCAAAACAATTATTCAAAAAAAAATAAACTACCTAATATAACAACACAATAAAAATTCAATACAAGAATAAATTAAAATTCGATTTTAATAACTAGTTAATTAATAATAATAGGAATATTTTATAAATTTATATATAATACATTGGTTTTGTTTGTAGTTTGCACTATAATAGCACTGGACGTGACATTGAAAACAAAAAAATCATTTCTTTTTTTTTCAGAGAAAATCGGATATAAAACTAGTCAAAAAATTATGCAATTACTAAGGGTTCGTCATCTGAAAAACCTCGAATATTTGGACTATCATCTTCACCTATACATGGTACAAAAAAAGTCCGTTAATATCTGTAAAATTTGTGTTAAAAATCAGATTATAAATTTTACCTAGGCCGTCACCTCCAAAAGTGGTTGCCCCCGAACGGGTATCATAATGGCTGTTCGCAAATCGTACAAAACTTAATTGTAAACGACGATGTCTGATTACGAAAAATACCAAAACTGCCGCTAAAACTACTAATATTAATACCAATGGTATTACTACACCTACCATACTGCCACTCGATAATACTTGGCTCCAAGAACCTTTAACGAAAGATTGTCGATGTTAAAAAAATATTTGATTAATTTTATTGTTAGAAAAAAAAAAGCTTTCTAGGGGACGCTGATGTATTTTGTTAGTTTTTGGTTAATAATATTTTTTACTAGAAAGAATTGGATGCGGAATGAATTAAAATGATTGAGAGAATTAAAATTCTAATGACAGGGAGTGCATTTATGTATAATATGTGTTACAAATACATTAAATTAAATAAAATTGTCACGGTTGTTCGGTAGAGTTTGTGCAATGCGGTTACGTTATGTGTGTTGCCTATAGCTTAAGGAGTGCAAGGAATTAGATATTAGTGCTTTATATATTATTGAAATACAGCTTACTCAATATACATCTGTTGTAAAAAGAAAATTGTGTCGAACAAAACTCAAAAAAATTATATGCAGAAAATTGTGTCGAACAAAACTCAAAAAAATTATATGCAAAAATTATTACAGACCATCACTAGTTTCAGTAAATATCCGTCACATACTTTTATATTATTTACATTTCTTATTTATTGTTCTCAATTTAAAATTGATTATCTATTAAAAGTTTTAAATTTAAAATATTTAAAGATATTTTTACAACTATTTAGTCGTAAAATATCCAATCTTTGTACAGTAATTATTTTAGTACGTTGATTATAAATATGCAAATATAAAAATAAATAATTTAGATATTCGATCGATTTACTTGTTAAAATTTTTATTATTCGTATTGTTTATTTCTCTTTTCAAGTTCCTAAGTTTTCTTCATGCAACGATATTCAAAATTTCGTTCATTTTCAAGCAAACAGTAACGTAACTTTTAAACCGTAAAACCTCATTCAGACTACTCTACTTAGCAGGAAATTAGTATTATTTTTTAGCGCAGAGCTTAAAGAAGACACTACGAACAACAACGTTATTTATACTGTTACTAGAAGAATAGATTTAGTAGCAGACCAATGTTTATAAAGTGATTATATTGTTGTTCGATTAGTTTTGAGTAATATATTTTAAAGATCGTTTTGTTCAGCGCAAACATAACCTATTCAATCACTAATTCACATTTTAAATAATTGGTAGCAAAAACAAAATAAATCGATAAAACAAAAATGTACTTACCAAGAGGTATTTCAATACTATTAGTATCCGATAATAAAGACTTATATCCAGCTTCAGTCTCTAAGTAAACTGCTACTGTGTAGATAATACCATCGGTAACGTTAGTTAACGTAAACGGTGAACCATCAACTTTATATTTTTGTGCGGTTGATTCATTAAGGTGACCACCTTCCGATACGAGAACTATATATTTGAATCTGTAACAAATGGAAAAACACAAACAAATTAAGAATCTTGTGAAACTCAAGCTCGGTTTTCTCGGTATTTCTTCTAACAATTGCAATGTGGAATCATTGTTTTCAGGAAAAATGTAACAAGCAACAACGCTTTCTGTTTTATCAATTTTAATAGTTCTTGCAAAGTTAATAATAACCAAAATATCATAAAATGTCAAATGTTTCTTGAAATCTTCAATAACATATTGAGGTTAGTTTATAGCAAAAATATAAATATATCTATAAATGTTTACGAAAAAAAAAAGTTCAAACTTAACATTAACTTATAAATTTAAATTTATTGAAAATAAAAATGCTGAATTTGACATATATATTAAAATGCATAATAATACTCTACTTACTTAGTATCATTCTTCAAATTATCTGGGAAATTCTTCTCCTTCCATTCGACCAGAAAACTGCCATTGGTCTCTGCTGACACTCTCAACTGATACGGTGGCAAAATAGGCGGTGCCCGATAAACAACAGGCCTTGTCTGTTTCGCTCCATCCAGATAAGTCGACACACTAACTTCATACAACCCGCCCAAATTAATCTTGAAACTCTGACTCAGTTCGGATTTCGTCGAATCATTCACATAGAAATTCATCGTTTGATTCAGCGTTAGTTCTTTGATATGAACCATGTAACCGATCGGTGTTTTTAGTTCGGGACAGGAAGCGGCCCATTGTACTAGCATTGCCGTGTTATTTTGATCATCTTTCGATACGGTTAGATGTTTGGGTGGTGCATATTGATTCATGTGCGTCATTACGATTTGAGCGTTGCGTGTTAGAGGACCTTTGCCCAGCGGCCCGATAACGCCGACAGAGAAAATGTATTCTTCGCAAGCTTGTAGATTGGAAATTGTTGTTGTTAGATTTGTTGTGTTAACTGGAACTTCTGTTGAATAAATTACGAATAAAGATTAGAAATAAAAGGAAAATGACTGCTATAGAAGTGAGATTTTTATGTGGAGTATGGTGATGTAACTAGTGTGCGAAATAGATTAGTGTATGATGAGTGTGAATGAAAAAAATGTTGTAGCAAAAGTTGCCGTGTTAGAGTCTGTTTTTTTAACTAGGAGGAGTAATTTAAAAATTTTGCGCCAAAGTCGTTAACTGTCATCAAGCTGTCAGTACTGCCAATATGTTATTGTCGGGTTTCGTATTATCAAGTTTTCTTTAGTTTGAAGAAATGTTTGATGGAAACTACTTTCGGCATAGTGGAAAGATAATATTAATAACAATATTACTTACGTTTGAGTAAATCCACAGCATTTGGTGCATAATAAATTCCATAAATCCACTGCACTTTTCTCGAATCTTTTGGGGGATCCCAGCTAAGTTTAACCGTTGTACCCGAATTTTTCACCAACTTAGCTTGAACATTCTCTACATCTGGCAATCGTGTACCTTCGGTCAAAGTCGATATACTACTTTCTTGTCCGGTGAAGTTCTTTTTCGTTGCTTTCACTCGGAACGTATAATAGATGCCCGGTGATAAATGATCAATTTGAATCATCGGTTTCGTGGTCGTAATCGAAGTGTATTGTGGATAAGGTGCACGTGCCTCCGGTGTAATAATATAGGTATGCGCACCTTTAACGGCCTTCCATGTTAAGGTCACACTACAATTGGTACGTTCTTTAATTTGTAAATCGGAAATAATGTCGACGTTTGAATCACCATCGAAAACTAAATGATTTACATCCGAACTGTTACTTTCGTGTAAATGATTTAATGCGACAACCTAAAATAATTGGAAAAACAATATAATTAAATAGTTTTATTACATCTAATTCTGATCAATACTGTCATATTAAAGTAGGTGTATCATTCAGAAATTTGATTTACTTAAATTTACTTATCTATAAAATAATAGCTATTTAAATTTGGAAAACGCTAATTACATATAGTTTAAAAAAATACACACACAATTTTAAAAATATAGAGCTTTAAACAAAAGTGTTTTTAAAACAAATCAATATTAATTGAATAAATAACATCTTTTACGTAAATATAAACAGTTTAAACTTATGTGCATATTAAAACAGTTTTAAAAGCAAAATATAAAAATTTCGCTTAATATAATTTATATCATTTGTATCAGATATTTTTTCCTGATGATATATTTAGTATATCGAAACGTCATAAAATTAAATAGAACTTCAACTTAAAGCTCTTTTATTTTATAAAAATATGTTTAAATTAATTCCAAGCAATTTTGGAAAATCAATATTAAAAAATATTTACCCAGAATGAATATTTAACATCGGGTTGAAAATCAGCTGTTAAATAATATGTAGTTTTATTCGAATGTAATTTCTGTTTAATCGGAGGAATCGGTGGTGCCCAGCAGATTTCATAATCAACAATTTCACCCTTCGGCGACGAGGGCGGTTCCCATTTCAATAATATATGCGAACCGTTCTTCTGTTCGACAACTAGTTTCAATGGTTCGGATGGAACTACAAAAAAGAGAGAACCATTTTTACGGATCCAAAGAATCGCAAAATTTGTTTCAAAAAAATTACTTACTGCCTTCACCGGTAGTTGCAGTAAAATATTTTGCAGGTGGCGATACTCTATTCTGCCCTTTAACCCTTACATAAACAGTCATATTATATTCGGTGTATGAGTCCAAATTAGTGAATCGAAATTCAGAATGTTCAATCCACGTTGTATAATTTTTCCAATTAGCTCCCGGTGTTTTAGTTTTCTTAATCGATGGCATATATTCGAATTTGATATTCTGCGGGATTGGAATCCACCAATAAAGTAGTAAACTTGAAGAATTAATTCCGCGTTCATCGACGCCCATTTGCAAAACTTGATAAACACGTTCGGTTTTATTGCAATCCATTTCATCCGTACCATCGTAACAATCTTGTTTGCCATCGCAGAAAGATGCCATTGGCACGCAGCGTGATAAATCACAAGCGATATAACCTGATGAACAGCCGGGAATTTCTACGAAAGAAATATACTAGATTAGAACAACAAGCCTTTCAACTATTTATAAATTTTACAAATTTATATTTTGCTCGTGACAGTTACATATCGCAAAATGGAAACTTTCTTACTTATACAGTAAAAATCTAGTATGGTTCAGCTATTATGTCAGAAGATTCACGTTATCGTGTTGAAGAAATAAAGTAATAAGCAAAAAATTATAAAACATTTCAAAATTTAACTAAATATACATACATAATCACACCATGTACCTAAAAGGAAATTAATTTCCCCTCATCATACACTGATCTATTTCATATCAGATTCCTTCTAGTTACATCACATATTATATATATATATATATATATATATATATATATATATATATATATATTAATTTTTGTTAAAGTATATTTATACTTTTTCATAATTAGTTTGGAAAAAAAAATCTTACGAATCTAATTTATATTTGTTGTAATCAAATTTGCATTGTTTTTACTGAATGTTTAAACAAAATGTTAATGTATAGTAATTATGATGTCGGATAAGGTAAATCTTCAGATATAATGGATGCTCCAATTAATGCTAAACTGTCATGAGAAAATCGAACAATTAAAACCTAATAACTTACGAGGATGATTATTATTACTGTCGCCGCAATATTCATCACTTCCATCGGGACAATCAACAATTTTATTACAAACAGCACTCAATGGTACACAAGATCCATCGTGTTTGCATCTAAATTGTTTATCCGTACAATTCTTATAGGTTTTACAAAATGCTTCGTCTTCGCCTTGTGCACAATCATTGCTACCATCGCATACCCAAGATTCCGATATACAATCACCATTGAAGCACTGATACTGATTATCGCCACAGGTAACCGGTGAAACAGTGGTTTTCTGTGTTGTTGTAGTGGTACTAGTAGTGGTTTCACCACATCCAATTTCATCGCTACCATCACCGCAATCATTGACGCTATCACATTTCCACCAATAGGGAATGCATTTTTTGTTACCACACATAAACATCCAATCGTGACACGAATTCGTTGGTGTAGATGATGCAGTAGGCACCGGTGTTGTATTAATATTTGTACAATTCTTCTCATCCGAATTATCAGCACAATCAGCATCACCATCGCACACCCAATTATTATAGATACAAAGTAATTCATTCGCGCATGCAAACTGACCCTCGGAACAATGACTTCGCGTGCAATTCACTTCATCCGAATGATCCTGACAATCCGATTCACCATCACAGTGCCAATGCGATGGAATACATTTCACCTCACCACTCTCACATTTAAACTCGCCGTCTTTGCATTGTGTCGGCGTTTTTGGTTTACAATCGGGTCCTTCGTCGGTGGTATCGCCGCAATCATTTTCCCCATCGCATTGCCAACGTTTCGGTATACATTTACCGTTACCGCAACGGAATTGCGTATCATTGCATTTCTCATTCGTACAGTTCATTTCATCGCTTCGATCTGTGCAATCGTTTTCGTAATCGCACCGCCAATACATTGGTATACATTTACCGTCACCGCATGCGAACATATTCGGTTTGCATGTTGATGATGTGCATTTTACTTCATCGGAATTATCACCACAATCGTCTTCACCATCGCAACGCCATAACGATGGAACGCATAATCCGTTCTTGCAGGTGAAATGATCTGTCGCGCAGGTATTGTCTTTTTTCGGGCAGGTTAAATTCGCGTAAGGTGTTGCATCACCGGGACATAAACATTTACCGTTCACCATATTCATGCCATCGGGGCATAAGCAACTATGTTTCTCATCGGGTGCACCAAGACAAATGTATTCGCAGTTATTTGTCGATTTATTCGAGCATGCATTTGTACCTTCTTGAATACTATGTGCATAGACTTTTAAGTCCATTAGTCCAGGCAAGGCTTCCTGGATGGTTTGTATACTAACACCAAAGTCTTTATCAGCTGAAAAGATACCTAGAAAAGAAATAAATAGTCAATTCAGTTAACTATGCCTAGAAAATTGATTGTAAATTAGCTGTAAAATAAAAAAGAACAAATGATATAATGAATGAGCCTATTATACCAATAGTAGTTTCAATAAATAAAAAATATTTGAATATACCAGTTCGTTTCCAATCATCCCAATACATAGTATCCTTGAAAACAGCAACAGCAAACGGATGTGAAACATGATCATCAGCCGATAAAATCTTCTTAAATCGTTTCCCATCCAGATCGGAACTAGCAATATAATCATCTTTCGCATCCACCCAATAGATACGTTCGGCAATCCTATCAATCGATATACCATTCGGCCATTCTACCGTATGTTTATCGAACAATCGTTTTATATTCGAACCATCCATATTTGCGCGACTAACAGACGGTTCGCCTGGCGCCCAATCCGTCCAAAAGATATAACCTAAAGGTGGATGAACAGCAATGCCACGTGGCTTACGTAATTTATCCGAATCGATAATGGTACGGCGCATCCGTCCCATATGTTGTATATCCGTACGGATTAGCTCGATTTTCGCACGCATTCCATCGACGAAATATAAGACATTTGATATCCAATCGAATGCCATACCTTCAATCGATTGCAAATTCGATTCGACAAGAATTTCTGGATAATTTGTACCGTTACTATAACATTGTCTTCCAATCGTATCAGTGACAATATCTGCCCAATATAAGCAATTATTCTTCATGTCGAAATCAATAGCGATCACATTTCTTAAACCTTTAACGAGTATCGTTTCAGCTTCGTTCGTTAGCAGATTGATTCGATTGATTTTCTCGCGTTGTGCGACGATTAAGAATGCGATTGTTTCGTTCATTGGACATGGTAAAGAATCGGGTTCATATAAGTAGGTAAAGCCGCCCGAACATGAATCACCTTCAATTTTACGATAGCCTTTTGTACGGTTATAGAATTTACCAGGTTGACAGGTCTTTGAAATTGCGTACGGGTCGTAATTGATGCTTTTGTTTTTAATACAATGAGCTGGCCGACCCGTGTACGTGAAGCCAAAGTCACTAGAAATACCAGAAATCATATTTTTATTAAAAAGTTTTAATACAGTAATTTATACTCCCATTTCTTACCATTCATAATCTTCGGCATCGCAAATACAAGGTTGCATTTTAACAGGTCGATCATAATTTTGTCCATTGTAACAATTCGTATGGGGAATTCTCCTTTCGAAAGTTTGTTGCATACCCATGACACAAGGTACTAACCTATGTTCAAATGATTGGCTTGGCGACCACAATTTATAATCTTCTGATTTACAATCATAATCTATAAAAATATAAAAAAATTTAACAATATTTGATATACATATACATATGCATTAATATATTTAAAAAAAAACAACTGCATAAAGTATTGTTAACTCATTAATTAAGTTAACAATGCTTTACATAACTGAGCCTAAGTTTAAACAAATTACATGTTAATTATTCAAATATCATTCTTATCTACTATTTTATAATGAACAGTAAGAAAAAAAAAGAGTGATTTATTTAATTAACTGCTTGTGTAATTCTCACTAATTATTAGGAAGGCCCTGTTTAACAGTAACAAAATGTTTTCGTAAATTTCAAAGTATTCTAAATGCCACAGAGACATTACAAACATTCATACATCAAGCGGGATATTCAAATCAAATCAATTTATATAATTGAAATATTTTTTCAATTTAATAAAAATACTAACTGAAAACATTTCGAAGATCCACTTTGATGATAATCCAATGATGTTGTTTGGCAGCAGAACCAAACATAGTAAAAACGGTTGTATTTTCACCAGGTTCTGTCATAAGTCCATACAATCGCAAATTTTCACCATTAAATTGCCGTTCAGTCCATGTTTCGCCCTCATCCGTCGAGTACATAATATGTCGGGTTTCTTCTTTAATTTTAAAATATTTTACAGCGATTAAAATACCACCGTGATCGCCCATATTGAAGAAGCAGAAGTCACGTAATGCCTTTTTGGAAAGAAAGAAAAAACGAATATTTTTTAATATTGCTTTTTGCTCCTATAAACTTTGTAAAAATTTTCAAAATAAAGTGATTAGTACTTATTATAATTGAAATGGAATAAGTCAAAAACAGTTAAACAAAAGTAAAATGTTATTAATGATGTATCATTATGTAAAATTTACTCCTAAATTCTATTTAAAATAAGAACGTTAGGGTCGGAAATATGATTTATAAAAAATAATTTAGGAAAAATTAATAAAAAAGTTGCATTTGTTGCATTTAACAAACCACCAGTTCATTTTTAAATTGAGAATAAAAGAATGACGACGACAACTCACCACTCTCCAGGTGATACCAGCATCAGTACTAATATAAACGCCAAAATGTCCTTTAAGCGACTTCCCCACAACGCCCGTAGCCATAATGATGCCGGGAGCAGATTTACTACTCATTATACTGGGTGTTCGTGTATCGGGATAGAGTTGACTAAATTTCTGCGACAAATGCAACGAACAATTCGTTTCGCCATTACAAGTCGGCTGGCCCTCGTCATCGTATTTGGGAGCAACCAGTGGCTGCCAAATCCCACCATGATCATAGGTAATCAACGAGATTAAATGTTGAGGACCGATATTGTGCGATTGTACTTTTGAAACAACTTGTGAAGCGATATAGATGCCAGTAAGACCTTCCACTTTGTAGATGTCTGCGAATGCTTCTTCGGAAACATGGCTAAGCAAATTTAAAGGTTTTTTTTTTAAAATAATGATATTAAATTATATATTAATGATTTTTTTAAATATATAACTATATTACGATTTTTATACTTCCAAAATCTATTTTTCAGAACTGTATGTAAAATAAAAATTTTGTCCAATTAGTTCATTCTATATTTTCATAATTTCTAAGATAGAATTTTATCCAAGAGTTTATAAATATATAAGTTATATTACCATATGGACACGAGCAGTTGTAAACATTGATCAGAGATATTAGACCTTCACGAGATCAGATACACATCAGATATTCACAGTTACAAACCTTTTTGTAATCAAATATTGTACTAGTAGTTTCTGTGTATTTTCTAAATAAAGTTATTTTTTCAAGTTGCTAACTACGTGAAATATAATTGGCGCAGTTAGTAGGATCCAGTAAAAAGATCCAGTAAAAAATACAAATAACGATTAACAAAAAATCAAGTATTGAAAATAATTATTCGGTTCGTTTCAACGATTTAAACACTGAAGAAAAGAACAAGCAACTTCCCTACAACGAGAAGATAACAAC
The DNA here is from genome assembly GCA_963966155.1 of Clivina fossor. NCBI lineage: Eukaryota > Metazoa > Arthropoda > Insecta > Coleoptera > Carabidae > Clivina > Clivina fossor. The sequence goes on along the minus strand of OZ014562.1, from coordinate 13,568,623 downwards.
GGTATATTGTTCATCAAACTCGTCGGAGCGATCCTGAGAGTTTCAGCAATTGACTCCAACACCGTAAAGAAAAACGATCCACCTGAGGGCATATCAGCGAGACCGACTTCACAAAATTCCCCCACGACGAAAAAACAACACAACTAAGAACTCAGTGAACATGAGCTACTTAGCTATGAAAATCGCAGGAGTGATACTACTGTAAGGTACCTTATTTGAATTACATTTCAAAGGTCTGTCATTTTGAAAAAAGTTTTTATTATTAAATTTTCATTATAAAATATGAATACAAATAATTAAAATTATAGATCAATATATCTCATTATATTAATAAAAAAAAATTAATTATATTAAAATGGCAACTCCTAGTACAAGTGCTAACCCTATTCCCATTTTAAAACCTGAATACCTTGCTATGATACCCGAATTTAATAGTCAAGGAGAATTACTACCCAGATTCATTGAAATTTGTACAAAATTAGTCTCTAAATTTTATAATACGCGTAGTCCAGATGATTTTCAGAATGAATATTTAATGTCCACGATAATTTCAAAAATAAAAGCTGATGCTGCAATAAATTTGTCTAGTGCAATAATTAAAAATTGGAATGATTTAAAAACGGCTTTATTAAACACTTATTCAGACAAAAGAGATTTGTATACACCAGGGACGTATATACTGTCAATTGAATTATCTGAACTTAAACAATTGAATGAAACACCATTCGATTTTTATAACAAAATACAAAATTTGATGAATTTGACTATTTCATACATAACTAGTAGAAGTACTAATCAGCCAGAAATTCAATGTTTGTCCGGATACATTAGAAACTTATCATTACGAGTTTTATTAAAAGGATTAAAAGATCCAATAGGTTCATTACTACAAACAAAAAATCCACCAGATTTGAACACTGCCTTAAATATGCTAACAAATGATTTTCAATTAACAAATGTTCAAAAAACTTACAAAAACACATATTATAGCACACAATATAATAACAAACCAGTTCAAATTAACAAACCCCCTTCAAATGTTTTTAAACCAAAATAGAACATTTCCAAAACCAACCCCTATGAGTATATCCACCACAAATACTTAGCCTCCATCAAATACAAATAATTATCGTCCACAAACAAATTATAATAAAACACCATACACAAAAAATACACCACAACATAGATTCGCACCACAACAAAATTATTTTAAACAAACACAAAATTCTAATTTCAATGTAGAAGAACTATTTAATATCACTGGCAATACACATTTTGAAAATACACAGAAACTACTAGTACAATATTTGATTACAAAAAGGTTTGTAACTGTGAATATCTGATGTGTATCTGATCTCGTGAAGGTCTAATATCTCTGATCTATGTTTACAACTGCTCTAGTATTTATAATCTAGATTTATATAAACAATGACAAAAGCGTGAAGATGCGATCGGGCTATGTATTAGTAACTAATCAGAATTGATTAATCATTGATTATTCATAATTATGCATATGTTCACAGTTTTACAATTAATATAATAAAATATGATTATTACAGTTTTAATACAATATGAAATTAATATAAAATAATACAATAAGTATTTGGGTATAAGTTTTATACAGGTGTGACAATAGGTAACTTGGGATAAAAAGTATAACGTGTCCATATGGTAATATAACTTATATTTATAATTTGTATAAAAAAATAAAATTTTAATCAAAAATTACCAAACAGTTTATCATTTTAACACAAATAAACATAATATTATTGCAAACCTGATATAATTAATTACAGAAGGAAAAGCGGTAAATAAAAATAATTCTGTTACAACTTATATTTGTTATTTATTTATTTACTTGATAAGTTATCTATTGACTGTAAAAAAAAACTAGGTCTTGGATAACTTATAAAAATAAACAGAAAAAAAAATGGCAAATTCTACATAAAACATACGAAAAGTTTGATATTTCTATTTATATATTCGCGATGATATAAAAATAAATTATAGCAAAAAAAAATTACAATTTTTCAGAATATAAATATAAAATAATATTCTATTATTAGTTTGTCACATTGACAATAAAATAAACTAAATTGAATGATTCAAACATAATTTAAAATTCAAATTAGTTGAACTATTTTCATTAACAAGTGTAGGTTAATCGAATTTCATTTGTTTATTAGCCAATATTACACAACTAAAATTATTATTTACATTCATACATATAAATTGATATTTTTAAATTAGATAAATTAGTAGAAAATAAACGCAAAAACATGCAAGGTAACAAGAAAATATTAGAAATAAATTTCAGTCATGTTCAACCTATTAAGATTATTGCTAAATGAATTATAACTAAGTTAAAAGCGATAATTGTAAAATGCAAACAATCATATTGTAAATAAAAATAACTTATGAATATTCAAAGCTGTTGACGTATGTTATAAACAAATGTAATTATATTTATTAACTAGAATTAACAACAGAGATATGTAAAAAAAGATGGCTGATAGAATTCCCGCATTTCTAGTTTCTCGGAAACTAATAATAACTGTGTGTATTTATTTATTTAGTTCAAAATTCATTATAAACTGTACATCCTTTATTTCAAATGCAGACTAACAGCTCACGCGATTTAACAAAATGAATTAAAATGATTAGTAAAACATATAATTCAAAATATTAAGATCCGGCTGCAGTGCACAAAGCATTGTTAACTTCATCAAAGAATCTACTAGGAAACTAGACTGTCAACTGTCTTCGAACTACTGTATTGATTGGTTAACCAAAGCTTTTAACAATGCTTTGTGCAACCGGGGCGCCTACATATTTCATTTAAGCATGAAAAATTTAATAATAATATTGAAATTTAATAATTTAATAATAATATACGAAACATATAAACAATACGAAATTAGATAAAAGTTCAAAACACTTTATAAACAAACAAATTAGTTCATTCTTTTATACCGAATTTTTATCAATTCTTCCGTCTTATCATTTAATTTTCAACATTTAAAACATCATTTTATAATTGGATAGTATTTTCAAATGTTTGTTAGTTATTTCAAAATATGATAATTTGTTAATTTAATTACATAATCTTTCTGTTTATTTTTTTTGTCTGAATACTAAATTTGAACAAATTTTGTATTTTATTAGTTTTATTTTGAAAACGCGCATAATAAATGGGGTGAATGTACCGTATAAACAGGGCATGTAACCGATAAAAATTTTGGTTAATTTTATAAAATAAAATTGTGTGAATAATGTATATATTTTTTTGTCAAACTAAGTTTTGTTTTGTATTTTTTTTAAATATTTATTATGCGACCAAATATAAACAATTCTTATTATTTATTTTCAGAATATCAAAATTTAATTATAGATTATAAAATATGTTTTCCTTAATTTAGAAATAAAGATCAAATTTTGTTGACCCGTTTTTTTGATAAAAAAATATATAAAAATAATTTCATATTTCTGTTTTGTTCTAAAAAAAAAAATGGTATCGATTTATCGGTTAGCCGGTACAATTAACCGGTTTCATGTTCTGCGTATAAATATAAAATGTATCAAAAATAATTTAGTAATTAGATGTAAAACTTACCTAAGCCACGAGTAGCCCCAGGTGCTATTAGGAAAATAGCAAAATACACCTTCCAATGATAGAGTAAATCGTATCGGATCCGCACTTCCAATACCTTCCGAAACATACAAGTGACTAAGTTTATCCGTATGACTAACGACAATCATGACACGAGTGCCTGTCACATCAGCTACATGATACTCTCTGCGATCCAATTCCGAATCGAAAACGCAACGTGTTAAGGGACCGTTCTTATAAGATATATACAGGTCCAAATTGTTCTAAAAGAATTTGAAATATATTTTCATTAATCAAAATAGTTTTTTTTTACATTGTTCAAAACATTTAATTGGATGCTACCACTCAAATATGTTTCAATTCTATAAATGATTAATTATAATAATTCGAATAAGTAATAATAAAATATTCTAGAAGGAAACCATTTTCTTAAATTTTCAAAATCATCTATAATAAATAGACTTTCATCAATTTGTAACGTCCTAGACGTTACGTATTGTATGCAACGTCTAAAACTCTGCACAGAAAATATTATTAAAAAAACTGCACGTCTGAGCCCAACTTATGATTATCAGATAGTAATTATGATTATTTTTGTTGATAAGATAAATATTTAGATTTTTATTTGAATAGTTTCTAAATATTTTGTCAGATCAAAAACAAAAAAAATATTTTTTGTTTTTTTTTCAATACTATGTATGAAATTCATGCAAAATAATAATTAGAATAAATGTCATTGAATAAAAATATACTCCTAATGTAATAACACGTTTGTCAGAAATAATTAATAATAATACTAAATATAAATTTTATAATATTTTTTAATTTAAAAATGACAAAAAAATGCTGTAAATTTCCACAGATAAACAAATTGGAAAAATATATAAAATATGATTCACTAATGATTCATAATATTATATGAATAATCTTAGAAAAAAAACAGTTTATAAAACTAAAAATATTCTTAATTATTAATTTTAAAAATAATTATAGTCTTTTAAACAATTTTCTCTTTTCAAAATATCAGTAAAAATATTTTAAATTATTAATAATAATCTTAATAATATTCAAATTCAAAAAAAGTTTCATTAAAAAATTGTTATAATTAAATATAAAACTTTTAAAATACATGTAGAATAAATCTTCGAAATTAAAATAAATATTTGACAACACAAGAAAATAATTTTTAAAAATCTCTGTAATTATAGATTTGTTATTGTTAATAAAAATAACAGATAAAATAGCTATTTAATTAATTGATAATTAATTTGTTTATTATCTCAGAAAATGTTATGTAATAACTATAAATGATATTTAATAACAAAGAGAAAAATGTATTCCTAGAAAAAGAATTATCATATAAATAAAATAAAAATTTAAACTAGAAATTTCGAAAAATAGAAAAATATGTATATATATATATATATATATATATATATATATATATATATATATATAATCATTTGCGATCTAAATATGTGGAAAAAAGAAAATAATTCACAATAATATTCGTAAAAAAATATATAAAATATATTGACCTAGAAATTATTCACGAGCGTGACTATATTTCAAGGTTGCAGAGTTTAAACTGAAAGTAAAATAAAATGTTTATACAGTAATTAAATAATAATAAACGTTAAATTCTTCTTTATACTACAGAAAAATACATATTTTTAGTAAAATATAATAAATCCCCCATATTCGACAAAAAATATAAGTATTTTTTAAAATCATATTTCGATAAAAATCAATAATATAAAATTGTAGAAATATTACATTTTATTTCATGTAAATAGTAAACCCGTAAATATGGAGAATATACTCAAGTTTTTATTTTAAACCTACACTTTAATAAATTTCAGAGATATAAGTTAGAATAGTTTACTGATAATATTAGTCATAGGTTAAACTATGATTGTAAACAAAGTCATATTATCATATGACAATAAAAACTGATTGAATAAAACTTGTTAAATAAAATTCATATCAATAAATAAATAAAATTCATATCAATAAATAAAGTTCGTAATTGAGAAAGTATATAACATATATTTAACATTAGTACTGTAATTTAATATGAGGTGGACAAAATTTATATATTTTGTGTGTAAACTCATTTTGTTGATAATTAGAATCAAATATTGTTCAATGAAATGATATTTAAAAGCTCAAAATAAACCAAACCAAACAGAAACAAGATTTGCAAATGCATGCATGCATTTAATCCAACTGAATCGCTTGTGCATGGCTTCATTATGTTTTGGGGCAAGATTTTCTAATAAGGCGTACCGGGTCGGTTATAATGGTTCGAGTCATTCCAAATACACAAAAATACATCTTAAATAAATATGTTGCAACTATTTACTAAATTTAAAACACAAATTTTCATTAGTTCTAATTGCTTTATAAGATAAAATATAAATTTAATGCGCAAAATTAAAATTAGAAGTACAATATTCAAATTCAAGTCCAGAAGTAGCTATACTTTTTTAGCACAATGTCATAATAATCAAAATAACTTTAAAAAAATATTTTTACTTACTTGTTTGGCCTTCTTGGTAATAAACATAAGCTCTCCTTTAATCAAGAAATCTTTAACTTCTTCAGCAATAACAGTCTGTTGTGTGTAATCTTTAAACAAATTCTTCGATGACAGAACCGTTGACAGTGAACTCGGTTCAGATCTTTGAACATACAATTCGGTTTCATCACCATTCGATTGCAAAGTATGCCAATAATAATTGGCAACATATTGTTGGATTACTTTCCAAGTGTGGCCAAAATCTTCCGTCAACCATAACTACAGTCATTGAAAAAAAGTCATACAAAAAATTGTTAAAATTACGCGAAAAAAAATTATCTTCAAGTTCAATGTACCTTTCGTTCAGTGTCATTTTTATCGAGAGCTACAAAAGTCAACGGCTTAAATTCATGGAAAGAAATATCGCTGGGCACAAATTCTAACTTGATTTTTGTAATATTTTTTCCGTGATTTGATGTAGTAAATAGTAGGTTATTTGTGGTATCGGTAAATACAAACTATAAACAACAAACATCGGTTTAAAAATAAATACAAAACAAATATCTCTAAACAAAGTGCAATGTATCAACAAACTCACATCGTCATTTGACGACTTAACTTAAAAAGGAAATATTCTGGAACTGTTCCAATTTTATTGTTTTTATTTTATTTTCATAATTTTTGTCAATTATTCGGTTTTAAATTAGAAAATAAACATTTTTTTTATTAACTGAACATTTTATTAACAGTATAAAATATGCATTGATGTATCAACAAAACAGACTGAACTTAACTTCTTCTTGATATAGTAAAAAAAAACTAAAACCTAAAAAGCTTTTTTATTTTAATATAATGAGTTCTCAGAGATTTTTTTACCATGTTATGTAGATTATATTTATTTTACAAGATAATTTTGCAAACATATGACAAATTACTTTACAACTGACAATCCGTAATTGAATAAATAATTTATTAACAAATATTTCATATATTTGCTCTTTGTAATGTTGCTTTATAAACGAAACACTTGTTCATTTATTTAATTGTAAAATATCTAAATTAGCTAAATTTCATCTTGCTTATGTAAACCTATCCTCGATTCTGTTATAGCGCACTTACCAACTTTGAAATATCCTATTATTAAATACCTATATATTTGATATTTATTTACCAAATTCTAATCTAATCTATTTTTCTCAAGGGTTGATTTTTATATTTCATTATTTATTTTTAATTTATATGTTGAACCAAAAATTACGTTGATGCCTTATTAAAAAGAAATATTCATTACAGTCAAATCTGTTTTTATGCGGTCTTTTTCTATGCGATTTTATTTTTTATGCGGTATGAATTCCAACGGTGTTGGCATTATAATGTTGTAATGTTTTCTATAAGTGTACATAAATGTACATGATCTATACACTGTATTTTGCGCAGTTTTTTTATACGATGTCATTTTCCGCACAAAAACAGATTTGACTGTACATATATTTATAAATGCTTTTCTTTTAAAATCTGATTATAATGTGAATTTGTCAATACAAACTTTCTAGAAGAAAACAAATAAAATATAAATCACTTACATGTGTATTATATTTGGGATGATTATAAAATTTATCAACCATAGCATAGGTGTTATTGTCAACTTTGAATAGATCGGTTTTATTGTAATAAGTATCGCCATAATTATAAGAAATATAGACGGCGGATGGATCAACTTTCATTCCAGGTGCGCGTGGTGTCGGATCCCGAGCAAGACAAATTATAATATTTGTTTGCTCGCCTACCCAGTGTACCATCAATTGTTTGTGGGAATCATTTAATTTCGTACTCTAAAAAATATACATATACATTCTGTCTTGTAATATAACATTTCACAGAAATACACACAAAAAATATGAGTAATTGTTCAACAAGGAAAGATCAGGTTTTTATTTGCAGATGTTATTTAATTGGTTTACAACAGTGCTTTCCCACTTTTTTTGTCTACACAACACTCTTAAAACCAACCGGCATACAACTCAATTAAAAACAAATGTTTCAAAGACAGTTGTGAATTTAATTATGTTGTCAATCTCTGTTTAGATTAACAACGTTTTATACAAATGACCCAATAATATTTCGAAAAAAGTGTGAACATCCCAAGAAAATAATTATTTTTATTTTTTTCCATCTTAAAAATTAAATTTACTATTGATGATTAAAAACTATTTTTAAAATACTATAGATATGACATATCGTATAGCTTAAATAAGCACTATTATTGTTATTATATAAAGATAAATTTTTATTAGATACTATAACAAAAAAAATAATGCTCTTCTATGAGATGATAAAAAATATATTACACTTTATCTTTTATTTTATGTTACTAGAATTTAAACAAAGTACAGGAAAGTTTTGTAAAAATAAATTTGTTCTAAGAAATAATTTACTGATAATACAAAAAACAACAAACATTTTTTAATAAAATAGTAAACGTTAGAACTGTTACAATACCAATACAAACCTGTTTTTTTACATAACAGACATTTAAAAAATCATGAATATACTTATTCATTTCATTGCTGTGTCAAAAATTGGTATAGATATGTAAATATTTTTTGTATGTAACATAATTTTTATTTTATTTTTTATAGCTTTATTAATAAAAAGATTTTTGTGAGTAGTACAGTACAATCTTATTTCCTTATTGGAATAATCCAATAAGTATAATTGGAAATTTTTTATGAAACCAAAATAATTAACATGATAATAAAGTCAATATTTATTATAAAATTGTATATTTTAAAGCGAAATATGTTTGTATTAAAGAGCTAAAAGAAACAAAGAAGAGAATCTAGAAATAGACTAACATATACGCATTTTCCAACATTGAAAACAATTTAAATATAATACCAGACAATTATAACAAAATAGATAATAATAAATAAAAGCAATGATAAGCAAAATATTTACACCTAAAAGAAATTTTGACATTTTCATACCTAACCTTACTCCTACTACGTCATTCCAATATGATCAACAAAAAAATGCGACCCTTTCTCTAGAAACTATAAATATAATGTCCTACCTTAATTGTAATATTTTTCAATCCCTTATTAATATTTTGCGAATCATTATTTGTTGACCGTTTCTGTATATCATGATTTGACGGAATTGATGTTTCATCTCCTGCATTAATAACTAATGTTTGTCGGTTTTGTAAATTTGACGAACTATCATCGTAATAATGTAATGTTTTGTCCGTAATTGATCCATTTACACTCACAAAATTGTTTAAATTCACACAAAACACTAGTAATAATAATGTTAATATTTTTAGACGCGCCATCTTGTCACGACGACGTACAACTGACAACTGATTCACTGACAATGAAAGTATCGTGACATATGCATATAGAAAGACCCCATTACAATATACAATAAAAATATTTACTGTTTCTATTTATATATCAAAATAAATTTACTTTTTTTTTACTATCATCCTTCGTAAACATACATCTTTAATAACCCTCCAAATAAATATAAAAGTTCATTTTTCCAAACTAAATAAGTGCAATACTTTTATGCTACTCCCCCAGCCCATATTAATCCCTGGTTATGATAAAATTTTTAATTGTTAATTAGAGAATATTCCACAATAATTGATTTTATTTTACGTTTAATATTAATTTCTAAGTTTAGAGCTAGAATAAGTAGATATATAAATACTTATGTGGCAGTTAAATTGTTAAGTACCCGTATGCTATCACAGATAAATTGAATAATTGCCCTCAAATTTAATAAATTAATATAATTGTAATGTGTATAGCATAAAATCACGTACGTAGCATACAAAAATTATCTTATCTGTAGGATATTTTATAATATATTATGATCTTCCAGAAAGTTCTGTCTTCTTTTCATATAATATTATCGTTTATATAACAGATTGTAGAGACGTTTGTAAAAGGAACTACGAAAGTAATGAACTGCACATTTTAACTTGTAAATATTGAAATTTTAATATAAATTTACATTCTTACCTTATTTAAAGGATGATATGAAAAAAAAATAACAATAAAATGTTTTAATTATTAAATTTATTTGGACAATCTATTTTCTTTATTACATAATTCAATAAATAATGCTAAACAATTTCATATTTTTTGTTTTACAATATAAGGCAAATATACTAATCTTTCAAGGAGTTTTAAATATATACTAACAAAATAAACGATTTTTTTATTATTAAGCTTGCTACAAATAGTAACATGTAAATAGGAATATTCATTAAAAAAAGTGCATAATATTTTGGAAGGATATTTATTTTGTTCCTAAATCGAGCAGATTTTTATTAATAATTTTTTAATCAAAAATTGTTTAATGCAATTTGCAAATTCCTTAACGGCAGTTTTAATATAAATTAATTGTGTTTTAATTATATAGTTTTGCATTACTAAACGATTAACTTTATACATAGTTTATGGCGCAACCCTCATCAAAAATATTTATTACCAGAATATTCTCGAATAATTCATGTCAATTTGACATTTAACGAAGACGTAATTAATAAATATTTTTGTTGATTGTTACGAGAACATTATTGTTTAATAAAGCAAGCATAAGTGAACGAATTCCTTATTAATTGGGACGTTAAATAAACTTACAATTCCTGTTTTTAGTTTATGTCAAAAACGTGATTATAGTTTTGAAATTGGAATCTTACAAATAGGTTTGACTCTACAATTCTTGCAAAAAATTTGCATCATGGTAGAATCATGTAATATGAAACATTTTTATGTTTATTTTATTTAATTCTTATGTTACTTAGTCTAAAGTTTATGTTATTTTAGCAACCGAGGCCTGAATAGACAAAGAGACATCGAAAAAACAAAAAATAATTGTTTGTTATTTGTTTATTTTCCAGGGTAAACTTTAATCTTTTGGTTAACACATTGCTGAGTGTTTCTATTATTCATAATACGTTTCTTTTATAACTCCGTCAGTGATAATGTCTGACTCACAACACATCACATGATATTATGTGATATTTATCCAATATTTATCACTATGTACAGTCAGTTTCAATAATACAATGATAGTAGCGTACAATATGCAAAACAAACTTCCTTGAAACAGCTTGAAAATAAACACATTTAAAAATTATACAAAATATAGTAAAAAGCTCGACCAATTATTTACAAGAAAACAGATAAAAATATTTTCGATATTACTGATTACAATACAAAAAAATAATATTTATTTTCATAAATATTAAAAATACATCACAGGTTTGTTTTTAAGTTTTTACTGTTTAAACAATTTTGTTTAATGAAGTGAGATATTTAAAAATCCTCAATTTTTTTATTCCATTATCACATTTTGTTTAATAAAGTATGGTTTTTAAAATCCTGTTTTATTTAAATTTTTATAAAAATGTCCCGATTTTCGATAAATAAAAAAGTTATTTCATAACTTCAGTCACTGAACTTTGATTTAAATAAATTATGTCCTAAAAAAATCGTTACTGGTTAAAGCGACCGCTTTATAAATATAATTTCATAAATCCAAAATACTGGCACTAATTTTGAAATATTTGTTTTTATTATTAATTTTGATATGTAATTTAATTATCTCACTCTGTATTTTTAACATTCAAAATTTATACATTATTTTAGATCTATTTAATTCATTTACAATTTGACATCAGATTCATCCAAATAAATAATTATCATCTTTTATTGCAATCAGTAATTTCATTTAGAAGATATCGAAAGAAGGGAAACATAAAGTAGAAATAAATAAAAAATAAAAAAATAAATCTCAATTTCTTTTATTAATAACTCTTTCCGTAAAAGCACACATTTTTCATATGTAAAATATATATATATTACTTATTCTATATATAACTTAAATTACATTTATTGTAAATAGAATATTTTTTATTTTCTTAAATTGTTCACCATCCTTCTAAGAATCCACCCTTATTTTTAAAGCAAAAATTGTGTTCCAAAGCGTTTATTTATATATTTTTTTTTAGTGAACTTTACCAATATAATAAAATTGCACAACTACAATATTGATTACAATAAACACGTTCATCTCAAATTTTCATTGTAATATAAATTAAAAAAAGCAATTTTTTGCAATACCAGTTCTCATTAATTTTCCCACGAAAAATGTAAATAATGTTTTTTTTTTAATACAATATTTTGACTGGTACTTTTTCAAACGCTCGTTCATTTGTGTAAACTTTAAATATACGTGGCAGAGAATTAAATTTGTACAATTAGCCACTTAAACAACAAAAAAAAAGAAGTTTCCAATAATTTTATAAAATCGATTTTTCATTCTTCGAAAACAAAAATAATTTTATTCAAACACGAAATAATAATAAATAATTTATTATAATATATATGTTAATATATATATTTCATAATTCAACAATAATAAAATAAAATATAAAAATACACAAAATATTTATTTGAGTAAAATTATCTTCATTCCTACAAAAATATAAGAAATCAATTTCATAAATATTACGGTCGTTCGATTATAATATTTAGTGTGCTGCGATTTTAGAATTAGTATGCAGCAAATAGCTCGCTTATTTATTAATATTGTGATAATACAAGCTATGACGTATAATAAAAACGTCTGTCCAATTTTATTACACACAAATTTGTAAAAAAATCCTTAACAATTATTTTTCGTGAAGTCCATTCCATTCACACGTCCAATATTAAATAATTGAAACGAAGGTGAAAAATTAAAAAAACAAAATGTCAAAACAATAACAAAAACCTACAACTGAAAAACGATGAAAACAAAATAATATTCTTCATTACTGGGAAGCACAATCAAAATTATGTATAATAAAAAAAGAAATATGATATCAAACATGCATAATAATATGTAATAAACACGTATAAAAAATGTTTTTGCAGCTTTTTTTGTGTGTAATAAAACTTAAAAATAATGTAAAAAAAATGTTCGGTTTTTTGAACGAATTATAAGTGACGCGATTCTTTTTGTATAATATAGGCATTTTAACAAATGGAATATTATTAATAAATGTTGATTTTTTTTTAATGATTCATTTGTTGAATAATGTTGAAAATGCTGTGTGATGTATTTTTTTAGCTTGTTATCTAATTAAATTTGTTTAACTGTAACAAAAAGAATACAACAATATTTAATTAATACATATTTTATTATCAATTCTTGAAGTCGAAATCTTCTGATATAAATTCAACACAGAAAAAATCTTTGGATAATTTTTATGGCTCAGCCATTTTATCAGAAGATTCATAGTTCTTAAGAAAAAACGCAACAAGGAAAAAAAAAACAAATTCTAAAACGATTCAAAATTTGACTTAATTATTATATATTTAAATATGTTTTTTTTTTACAGAGTAATAATTTGACGTAATAATATATAACAAAATATTGATAATAATCTTCTATGACGTTAGGACAATGTAAATTACAATGTAAACCTAGTAAATATGATGTCAGTGATTTTCGCAACATTTTCTGACGGCGTGAATCTTCTGATATAATATAGATTAAGGGCATTTCAAGGCAAACAAAGAGCTATATTCAGACAGATGGTGGGAATACAAAAAAGGATAATTTTACATTCGATTTGTTCGTTTAATACTACATATTTATGTTAACTAATTATTAGAAAAATTAGCTAATTTATGTACAATTAATAATTTAATAACAATTTTTATATATTTACAGAAGTAGCATATAAAAAAAAATTAATCAAATATTTAATTGTCAATATTTTCTTTGTTTATTATTATTTTGATTTCTAAAAAATATATGTAATGCAAAGACACCGCCCTATATTTCACAATAATTAAATTCATTGCATCATCTTGCTAGACGCTACTAAGCGAAATTCAATCCTTTTCTAAGAAATAGATAATCTCTGCAACTGTGTTCTCATGCTTATAAAATATAATTTGTATAACCATTCTAACTGTAACTGTTCAACTTGTAACATGTAGTTGCTTGACAAGATAAAATTTATTTTTAATAAATTTTCGAGTTTAAAAAATATAATTTATATGTGTTGTTAATTATAATAAAGATTAATCATATTTTTTTTCAAATAAAAAAACGTGTGATATAAGAGATTTTTCAAGGAAAATGATGAAAATTATTTTTTTACAAATAAACTGCACATAAATAAATTCTGAAATTAATACATAAGTACTATAATAACAATTAACAACATATATATTTTTTGGCAATCAAAATAATAATAAACAAAGAAAATATTGACAATTATATATTTGATTAATTTTTTGTATATTGTAATTCTGTCTGAATATAAAAATAGTTATTAAATTATTAATTGTACATGAATTAGCTAATTTTTCTAATAATTAGTTACCATAAATATGTAGTATTAAAGGAATAAATCGAATGTAAAATTATTCATTTTTGTATTCCCACCACCTGTCTGAATATAGCCTTTTGTTTTCCTTGAAATGACCTTAAGAGACATAGTAATAATAATAATTTGGAAAAGCTTACTTAGACTTTTTTAAGTGTGAAAAAGCTGCGTCGTTTGGGTTCGTCTTTCTGTCCGCTAGCGGGCAATGTCTGCGATCGACTGGGACCAGCCGAATCACTCGAACAGCGTCGATTTAGCGCTGACACCCAATGGTTCATGTCAGCGTCGTCATGGGCTTGAAATAAGAATTCAGCGCCTACAGCAAATCTATTCACAAAATCGAAAAAAAATATGCTATTAGAAAAATATTCAAATTCATTTATTACCGAATTATTTTTTCCATTTTATAATTTTTCTATAAATACATTAGAAATTTTTTTAAATAACTTTTTCTCTAGGTGACTTATAGGTTCAATTTATTTTTGAAAAATTTATATTTTAACTAAATGATTTATTTCTTATGAAATAATCATTGATAATTGCATTTTCATTTTCATCAAAACCAGAAAATTTCGTCTTTTCCTAGTAAATAATTATTTTATAATTTTTATTACAATATAATAAATTTCTAAATATCGTGACTAACTTTCGTAATAAAAATTAATTTTACTGATAATAATATACGTAGTATTGTGGTTTTACAATATCTTATTACGATAGCAATTATTTTTCTAATTAGTAACTATTTACCACAAAATATTTTTTTATCTGTCTGATGATTACATACAAGTTAATAAAAATTATCAATAAATTATGATAAATAAAGTACATTATATATATATAAACATTAAATTATTTTAACTAAATATGAACAAGTTTTAAACTTCCTTTTTCACTAATGTGAACCTGAATAAGTGTTTACAATGTTTGGCGAAACTGCAGTCACGTTTCTATAATAAAGTGTGAAATTATCAAAGTTAAAAAAGTATTTTATAATTTTTTTTTCAATATGAAATTTCACAAAGTAACGGCCGAAAGAGTAAATTTTTTAATGTTTGTAATCTTCAAAAATAAAAATAAAATTCTCACAGCCTACCTGATTCTAAACACATGCTTCTTCTTAGTATAATCATCGGCAACTTTAATAGTAGCACCAATTAAATCCATCGGCGATTCACCTTTAAAGTATTGTTCAGGAGTGGATTTCGCACTCTTACTGTCTTTATAAAATGATACTTGTGTACCACGTACGATTAGGTACACTTTATCCCATGATCTATTCAAAAGATAATAATTATTATTTAATCGAGATTTTCTCCAAACATTGCTAGACTGGGATCTTACCGATTTGAAGCTTTCTTGGTGGCAGTTTCCCATTCGTGTTTTCTTACTAGATTACCTTCGATGATTTCTTCTTCACCACTTGGACTTGTACGTTCTATTTTAGACAAAATATAGACACACATATTAGACGCTTATTTAGACAGTTTTATCATATGCTACATTATTACATGGTTAATAATGGTGCATTTTTTATTTATTTATTATAATGGTGATGGTAAATAAGAAAAAAGTGTGTTACTAATTTATAAAATAATTGTGACATTAATATTATTAGTATTGATTAGGCGTTTACCTAATTTTACCGTATCATGCATAAAATATATTCGATATTTTCTCATGTACAGATCAATTAAATATTATAAATATATTGGAATCGTTAAAATATTGATAATTTGTTCAAAAATATAATTTTAAAATTAGCTATTTCATCTAATTAGAATAATATGGCTAAATTTTAGATGATATCTCCAATAACATTAATTATTTCATCTATATACAAACTATAATACTTAGTTGAAATCAAATTATTATTTCAAATAAAGTTTAAATAAATAATAAAAAACTGCAGGACAAACTAATATAATTAAAAGCTTGAAAAATCATTTATTTTCCTTATATAAAGCAATTAAAATATCAGATAAATTATTAAAAAAAATTCTGTGTAGTATATATTCTTCATTAAAATATAGTTTTTTAAAATTGCATATTTCTTTTTTTACAATAATCAATTTTTGATTTAAACACTATAATAACCAAAATTCAATCAATCAATCAATACATAATATATTTCAGTAAATAAAATTCCTAAAACAATAATAATGTACCTTTTCCCATAAGACGTGTATCTAAATATCTAAAGACAGACAGAAACTTGAAGACAATAAAAAAAGAAGCGATAGGACAAGATAGTGCCAACTTTCCATCCAGTTATTTTCTTTTAAGTAAAAAGAAAATAACTCGAAAAACATCATACCTGTGACACGTTCAAGATTACCCTCATCGTCGCTGGCCGGGCCTGAACTCTTGGCCGCGCTCTTTTTCCAACGAAAACTACGGAAGGGCGACTTACTTCTTGAACGATCTTTTTTACGTTGCTCTTTCTCGACAGATCGAGACGCTTTACAAAATACATAAGTAACAACCACATCAACAAAAAAGCACAAACAAAAATATAAATCATATGGCTACACATAAAAGAGATAATCATTTTTTTTTTGTATACCCAGAAAATAAATTATAAGATACTTTAAATAAAAATTAAATTGTTGATGTAATGAAATTGATATAATGATAATTGTATTATGATATTTGGGATATCAAAATATTTTGATGGATTTCTGCTAGATTATAAAATTTTCCGAAAAATGTTATTTCTCGATTAGTATATTGAATTAATTCTATTGATCATATTTTTAAAAAAATTGTAGTAGTTATATTTTAGTAGGAATTCATTTATTAATTAGAAAGGATCAAAAATACTATTAATAAAATAAAATAAAAACTTATTCAATTAACTTTTAACTTAAGAAAATTTGGCCGACAAAAAAAGTGTACAAATAAATTGGTTAGACAAGACTAATTAATTAGCTAAGTCAGGAGAAACTGACTAGACTTTGATACTAGATTAGACATAAAATTAGCAGTAAAATATTTAATTTTTTTTACAAAATTTTATAATAACTGACAGAAAAAAAAATACATACTGCAAATTTAACTTAACGTCAAATATTTCGAGATTCTAAGCAATTGTAACTTGAAACGTACCAAATTTAGAATTCGAGAAATAGAGTTCGTTATATTAAAATATAAATTCTAAATTTTATTAAAGTACTAGCTTTCCCGTCGCGCATTGCTGCGCAACTGCGCAAAAATTCGGTATTCGAAAGATTATGAGGACATACATACACTCGTTTTTATATATAAAGAAGATAAAAATAATAATAATGAAATTAGATAATAGAAAAATTTTAAAAAATCTTGGAATATTTTATAAATTATAAGTACATTTTCTCACATAAACATGTAAATTTTATTTCAGTTCGCTGAACATTATTCAGAATTTGAAATCAATTTATTTAGTAAACTTCTAATATTTACTTACTTAATCTAAATAAAATGTAGTTAGTTTTAATCTGCGTATTTTGCGTTCGTGCAATGCTATATTATTTATTTTGCTTTCGTAAAGTTCTAAATACATAAAACAAATTATTATTATGTTTCAGTATATTTATAAATTTTAAATTTCAATTTATAGCAGATATCCATCAAAAAACCTAAAAAGTTAAACAAAAACTTTCCATACAAATACATTTTAACAAAAACAATACACAAACAAAAACATGCTACGAGCAACATCACAAACAGATGACAGTCAACAACAAAATATCGAATCATAATCCACAATTCTCATCCCTCAAACTTATAAAATATTATTTTAAAAATATCGTAAATTTTTTATCCTAGCAAATACTTACTCGATGGAGTCAAACGACTTGGTGTGGCATGCGGTAAAGTGGCCGCCGTTGCTGGCACAGATTGCGGTCTTTTGCCTGAAGACTGTTGAGCACTACCTCGGGGTAATGTTGCTCCATGCACTACATTTAAAACATATCAACACATGCAAACATGCGAAAACATTTTTTTGGTTTTGGTTTTGGAAAACAGACAATTCACAAAATCAATTCGTTTCTGGTTTTCAAACCAAGTTTCAAATCGAATTAAATTGATGTAAAACGAAATACAATCACACTTCCATAAGACAAACCTTTAAAAATCGTTAAAGTACATCTTAAAAGAATAGTTGAAGTAAATGTAAAATGTGACGTATGGAAATTTGACTGTATTTATAAAACAATACATATATTAGTTTATAAAATTATTAATGGATATTTTTATAAGGAAATTGGGACGTATTTGTGCAACTTTCAAGTGAAAACAAATCTACTATATTGTGCATTTGTGAGATTAGTTTTTCGTGCAAATTGTTATGAATAGATTTATTCCAATAATTTTATTCGGTTCACATCTGGAAGACCTTTAACGTTTCAGAATATTGTGTCTGATTCTATCTACAGGTCTTACAAATGTAAACCAAACAGGCCCATTAATTTTCATGTATGCTAAATAAAAAACTTTTGTCAATGTTTTTACGAAATTTTTTTTATAAAATTATTGGCGTAAACTATCTTACTATACTTTTTCTTTTCTTTAAGAATTTTGTCTGGAGAACATAGTACCTTGATCTCTGATTTGTTAAAATCGCAGACTAGTTTACAAACACAATATTTAATTGTCCATCTCTGCTTTTATTTCATCTTTTCTTAATTTCAAACTTATCATTTCAAGTACATTAATCATCTGACACATATTCGGTCACTGTTTTAAAATAAAATTTAATATTATTTTAAAAAATTGGCTATGGTTGAGAACAACCTGCCATGTTCATTAAAAGGTTTAATAAAAAATCGGAGTGAAAAAATTGGCATGTAACTATGAAAAGAAATATTACTATATTTGGATTTGCCAGTTTTCCAAGTGTAAATCAATCTTCTAGTTACAGAATTCTTAAAAAGAAAAAAAAAACTAGAAAAAAAAAATATTTTACAAAATTATATAATACAATATTGTAAAATACAATAGTTAGCCAATAAATCGAGAGAAATGAAAATATTAAAGTAAGATTTTAAATTTTTACCTACCTTTTTTTAGTGCAGCAGATATAGTTAAACAAATTACTGTGCTTAATTTAGATGAAAACATACATAGTAAAATGAATCATGTCATAATCATTTAAAAAAATGCTATTACGTGATAATGAGAAGCAATAAAATAGCTGATAATTTCTGCAACATTTACCTAAATGAAGAATTAGAAATAAACAATATTAAACAAGGAAAAAAGAATAATAATAATATTTACCATCACCATTATAATATAAGTGGGGCGGGGAGGGAAAGATTACAAATATACATTTGAAGCTTCTAGCTCACATTTAATCCGGCAAAACTCGCGCTCCGACCATTTTGCTCACGCTTATTTGAAAGTTCTTGTGTTACAGCTAAGACTAGCGAGTTCTCCCGGATTAAGATAATATTTGTTATTTTTGTATTTTTATATTTGACTTTTAAGATGTGGAAAGCAAATTGATTCAATTCAAATTGTGTAAAAACCAAACATAACAAAAGTTGTATGTGTACAAAATTTCAAATAAATTGTAAATTTAAAACGAAACTAAATCAAAATATAAATACAATAAATCTACTATAATTATTTATATCTATGTAAAATATATATATATATATTTTGTAAAAACAATTTTCAATAAAGATAAAAAAATAATAGAGAGTTTTTGCAAAATATGACCGAACAGTTACTTTAATTAATAAATTTTACGTGTTTTTTGCATTACACAAAAAAAAACATAGCTGTTTCATCTAATTCGAATTAGAAGACTAATTTGTCTAATTAGATGATATATCCAATAATATTAGTGTGATTTCATCTACATAAAATCGTTATTTCAAATAAAAGTTTAAATACAAAATCAAAAATTGCAATAGAAATGTACGACAAACTAGAAAAATATATCTAATCACACAAAATCAATACACCAAACATATAATCATCTAATTTTTAATTAGATGTTTCATTTAATATAATTAGAAATGCTAAAAAATAATCTATTTTCTTTAGATGAAACAACTAAACATTAGAAAACTAATCTAATTTTTTTTCTGTATACGTCATATGTTGATCTAATTAATTTTGGTAAAGTTATTTACTGATGAAGAAACTTAGCTTTTGATTTGTTTGTTGGTCTATTTTAATTTTAAGTTTGTATTAAAACAAAATAATTTCAAATTTATGACAATGCAAAAACTCTCTTTAAAAGTTTTAATAAACCAACATAGTGACAACACAAAATACGAATAATAATTAAACAACAAATAATTTATAAAAAAAAAAAATAGGTGAGAATTTTTTTATCTCACCTTCACGTGCGGTGCCATGTTCAATTGGAGAAACAACTTTTGCAGATAACTTTCGTCCAACGACTGCCATTTTGTTAATTTTTTGTTTGTGGATTGTGCAGTCACAAATGCAGCGTGTAAAATTATAATTTTTGTGTTTCGATTGTTTATTTGTTTTTTGCATATTTCATTTGTTTTATACACACATAATAGAAAGAGATAGACAAGAGAAGAAAAGATACATGCTAATATAGCATCTAAGCCATTATTTTTTTTACCATGATACCCCGTGATTTTTTTTTTGTGAAATTGTAAAGTTAAGATTTGTTTTTCTTGTGATATATGATCCATGCTAGATTGATAAATGTGAATTAATGTGTAGTTTTTAAAGTTTATTAGAAATGGAAAACTATTATCATATATTAAATTTTTCTTTCAGAAATAAACTTATTCTGGTGAAATTTTTTGATACGTTATTTTAGACTTTGTAAATGATATTTGCGATACTAAATTTCAATTATTCAGTTCAGTTTAAAAAGTATTTTATTATAATTTATTAAATAATAAAATTTAATAAATCTAAAATAATAAACAAAAAATAGTCACATTTATATATGCATTAAATCTATATAATTTTTTTTAATATTTCAAACGAAATTATCATTTTTGTTGAGTAATTTATTTGGTATTAAACTTAAATACTATTTATTCAATAATTGAATAAATAGTATTTAAGTTTAATAATTATTATCTAAACTCAATCTCAAAACACAATCGTAAATGTTAAGCAGTGTCCAAAATATTCCAAACAAAATTTCTTTCTTCAAACATAACCAGCCACATCAGAACTTTTCCATTTCTACATTCTTAAAATTGTTTCCAATATCTCCATCTCAACCAATTCCATATTTCTATTACAAACATTATATAAATGTGATTCTAATAATCTCAATTTTTTAATTGAATTGAAAGGACAATCACAAGTGAAGTGTGAAAATAGAACAATGAAAACGAATAAATGAAAATGAATGACCTAACTAACCTTTTTCTTCTTCAGTTTGTTCGTGCGGCGAACCAGCATCGGTACCATCATGTGATGATTCGGCAGCAGTCTGAGCAGCTGCAGCCTGTGCAGCGAGTTTAGCTGCTTCGGCTTCTTGACGAGCACGTTCTTCAGCCTCCTGCTGTTCTTGACGTCTTCGCATTTCTTTCAATTCGAACTGCGAGAAAATTCAAGATGATATAATTGTATTTATTTTATAGATATATTGTTCAATTTCCAAAGTATTAGTAAATCATAAAAATAATATTATAAAAAAAGATTAGACAAGTAAAAACGATTAAAGCATGCAAAATACAGTTAGGATTTTCCAAACAGATTAATTACAACGGATTTTTTTTAAAGCCATTTCAAGGCAAACAAAAGGGTATATTCAGACAGGTGGTGGAAATACAAAAATGAATAATTTTACATTCGATTTATTCGTCCAATACTACATATTTATGGTAACTAATTATTGAAAAAATTAGCTAATTTATGTACAATTAATAATTTAATAACAATTTTTATATTCAGACAGAATTAGCATATAAAAAAAATTCATCAAATATTTAATTGTCAATATCTTCTTTGTTTATTATTATTTTGATTTCCAAAAAATATATATGTTGTTACTTGTTATTATAGTACATATGTATAAATTTCAGAATTTTTGTATGTGTGGGTATTTGTAATAAAATAATTTTCATCATTTTCCTTGAAAAATGCGATTTTCTCTTATTTCACACATACATTTTATTTGAAAAAAAAATATGATTAATCTTTATTACAATGATATAATAATAAACAGTCTGGTTGTAATTAAACTGTTTCAGAAATTTTGCCCAATCTATAAAAAAAGATATTCTCCCCAAATCATTAAAGTGCCTTCTTACCTGCATATTACTACTTAAAGGACGCAAAAAGGATCTAGAGGAATTCGATTTCGTATTACCACCGAACGATTTAATCCGCTTATTTTTTCGAATTATATTCGATTGTACAGGTAATAAAAACGACGTATCATATCTATTATCGTAAACAAATTGATTACTTCCTAACTCTATCATTAAATTTAAATCACAATCACCCGAATGTATTAAATTTAACGTACGTTCTGCTAGTAAAAAATCGCGACAAATTATTTTAATATCAACACTTTGCGTGGATTTTTTTCGTAAATGTACTTTATCATCTAGAGAAACCGATCTATTATAACAAGGTTTTTGATCGTCTAATAGATTCGGATTAAGAGAGTTACGTTTCCATTTATGTAAAAATGAATTTTTCGAAGTTTTTTCAACAATAGGTATATATTTTCGTGCGCCATTTAAAGTAAATAAGTAACGATATAATATTTTTGGTTTACGAAACCGATCTATACTGAATATAATACATCTAACGACATAAGGTATATTAATTTCTACTTGGGATGGTTGAAATGGAATAGAAATGTATAGATTTGAAGGTGGTTGTGGAATGGTGTAATTATGGTTACAAAATGTATCATGCAGTGGTTTAGTGGTGCACCAGTATGCTGTTTTACCGAGCTGCTCTAACTAAACAGTAACAAACAGATTAAATAATTAAACATTCACATTTTCCAAAAGAAAGACCAAATACAAAAAGCATTATATTTTAAAATAAACTAAATTTGTTAAATGTGACATAATAAATTCATGATTTTTACGATCTCTTTTTATCATACAATAGCTGCACTGTAATAATTAATTATATTGTTTATAACGTCATATGTAACAAGTTTGGCTTCTACAATAATTTTAGTTTACATGCAAAATTTAAAATTCACTTGGAAATTGGTTATCATTAAATTTTGTTAATTATCTATATAAAAATTTAAACAGATTTTAATTATCAGAACAATAAATTTGTATTTATTTTCCAGATGATGATTCATGTTTAATAAATCGAAACTTCGAATTTTAATAAAATAATAGAGAGGTTTAACCTAAAGCATTTTAATTAATATAATGAATTCTAAAAGGTTTTTTTTTTAAATTAAAATTAAAAATTTCCAAATGAACTAGAATGATTAATGCACCAATACGAAACAAATGAATAACATTAAATATTAATTTAAATCCAATTCCAGAAACTACCCAACATGCAATTTGAATAAAATCGAAAAATAAATTCAGAAAAACTTACCGTTGTGAGTCGTTCCAAAGCACTGAATCGTTCTTCTTGTGCTGCTGCAGATTTTTCAAATGCTTCGTGTTTCTTAATTAGATTCTCGACATCATCAATTGTATGTCCGAGTTCGGTGCTCATCAAATATGGTTCTTGCGCGATCAACCATGCTTCAGCAACAGCCGCATCGCGAGCGAATTGATATACTTCCAAAACTAAAATGAAATAAATTATATTTTCATATTACTAAATTACGATATAAATTTGAACAATTTTACTTAAAAACTTTTAAATTAAAAATTTACTTTAAAATTTCAATTTTTACATAAAATAAATAAAACTTAAACATTGTAAAGCTTTTTTATTTTAATATAATAGTTTGGAAAGATTGTAAATAAATGAATAAAATGAAAAACTTACTGAGCTGAAGATTTTCCCAGCGTTCCTCCCAACGATGCAACACCGAGTTTCTATGATCAGTTAATGCAACCAGCTTATCTCTAATCTCGGCACTAGCATAATGATCCCTTCCCAATAACTCTTTACCCAACGAGATACAAGCGGTGAAATTATCTTCTCGGGCATCAATCTCTGCCTTCAAACTTTGATGATTATTCATAAGCAATTCGACGCCGCTAACATCGCGCGGTTTTTCCGATGTGTTCATCTGTCGTACTACATCGTCCATCCATTGCATCAATGTACGCACTAGGATGAAGAACTTAAAGAGATCGCCGGTATCAGCGAGTTTGTGTCGGCGATTTTCGCAAACGTTCTGCAGGGCGGCCCATGCTGCTACTACTTCCGATTCACGATTGGTGATTTCTTTTGCTTTGTCGCCCGCGTATGAAGCTTGAAGTTTGGCGGATTCTTCTTGGATTTGTTGTACCTTAGAGAGAAATGGAAATATATAATAAAGATATGGTTCGGACATCTTGAGCGAATGTCTAATAAATGTTTAGTTAAAATTTTTTTTTATGAATGCTTTTGAAGGTGTATACGTTTGCGTAAAATGAAAAGGAAAAAAATCTCCGTTACCTGTGATTGTAAAGTAAGCAGATCCTGAACAAAGTTCTGATGTTTTCTTTGTAGAGCGGAAACCGAACCAGCATCCCTTCCAAATTCATCGGAAATAGCGTTCTGTTTCTCGAGTATTCTACCCAGTACGTCCTTGCAGTCATGGAAGAATTTATGTAATTCACGCGATGCGGCCAACATCTGTGTTCGAGTTTCGATCAATTCTAGTAAATCTTGCCATGCCTCATTCAGTCCATCTTTCCATTCGGCAATGATTGCCGAATCGGAATGACCCACAGAAATTAGCTGATCGGCAATATCATTCACCGCTTGTACACGTTCGCTACCTATTGCTTCGGTATCGCGAGCAAATTCTTTGAATCTCTCCCACAAAAGCTGAAAGAAAGAAGACATTTATTTCAATGTAAAAAACTTTACACTAATAGAAAATAATAATATAATGTTTATTTACAACATTATTAGTTTTATATTATCCTAAATAAAGAAAAAAAAAAGTATTACAAACAATTCTATAAAAAAATAATAGTCTTATAGTAATCTTCATTACTTTAAAAAAAGCTTTAGATTCAAGTTCTGTTATATTTCTATTAAAAATTCAACTACGAGATATGACAGGAACAACTTAAACCTAGTCTTTTTTTTTTGAAAGGCTTTTTAACTTTGTTATTTTTATTATGAATTTAATTTAAACTTACCGTGACATGATCGTAGTCTTGTCCAAGTTCATGGGAACTAGCGACAACTTCACGATCAGCAATCCATTGTTCCAAATCTCCAACTTCACGGTTCAACATGAATAATTGTAGCGCTTCGTCTAATTTAGCACGACGTTCACCGGCTAAATCTTTCAAGCCGGCATATAATTTATCGACCTGAGATTGTTTAACTGCCATTTGTTCACTAAAAATATATATACAGATATAGAAAAAATATGAAAAAAATGAATTAAGAATTATTAAATTAAAAAAGTAAAATGAACTGACTTACCTTTGAGCATGTTGTTCGGCAGTTAACTGTCTTACAGTTTCACCCAACTGTCGAATAGTTTCAGCATAATCTTCAACCGCCAATTCCAGTGTTTCATGTTTCTTCATTAGATTCTGAGCAGAGATCTCGTCTTTACCACGATCTTCCGCCATCATATACAGTTCCTGTTCGCTCATCCATGATTCTGCTTCACTAGCGTCGAAGAAGTACTATACAAAAAAAAAACAGATTCAATTATTCAAAACTCCAAAATCCCATAACGTTTGGTGCATACCTGTTGTGCTTTCTCCGACTGCAACAAATGGTTTCTCCTATTCTCCAATGCGTCTTTCATATTTTGCCATTTGTCCAATAATTCGTTAATCAACCTAGTGAATTCAGAAGAATCTTCATGGCCCTCGTCGATCAGTTTCTGTCCATTATTGCAAACCGACATAATTCTCGGTTCGTGATTATCGATTTCTGTTCGAAGCGATTGATTTTTCTTCTTCAACATGTGCACATTGAAGAGACTATTGCCATAATCAGTGGATGTTGCTTGCGGCATTTTCTCCGATATCCAACGTTTTTCATCTTCGATATCGCGACGGAATTGGAATGCTTCCTTATTCTTTTCCAATTGACGTTGACGCTCGAGTAATGGTGCTTTCAGCTGCTCGAAACGGCGTTCCACCGAGTCTTTCTTCACCTTGATTTCTTCCATTTTCTGTTCGGGAACGGTTCGTTGTAAATGATTAGCTTGATTTTCTAATTCGTTTACTTGACGTGCTTTAACAGCCATTTGTGTTTCGATCATCTGTAATCGTAAAAATTTATTAGTGGTTAATCTGCAAATGAGAAAATCGCATCTATTCTAACCTGTTGTTTCTGCATGAGAATATTAACCGAAGCCAAGTCAGTTCCAGTATCTTCACTTTCAATCTGTTTCTCCAAGTCATTCATCCAGGAATCGATATCATCGCAAGTTTGATGCACAAGGACTTCTCGATTAGCATCAAACAATCGTTCGCCTTTGTCTTTCGTTGTGCGTTCTAAATCATCGAATTGTTCGCCCAATTCGGACAGCTTGGGCTGAATAATATCGGCGAATTCCGGTTTCTCTTTCATGAGATCATCGGCTGCTTGTTGTAGATTAACTAAACGATCTTTATTCGCAGCGATTTCGGCTTCGAACGCCTGATGACGCGTCCATTTCGAGTGGATGGTTTTAGCTGAACGATAAGTTTCATCTTGGGCAGTGATGTGCTTTTCTTGAATCCATTCACCTAGTTCTTCGCAATCCTGAAGGAAATATATTTTATAATGTAAATGTATTTGTGATCAATTTAATACCAAACGAGATAGATCATGTAATAAATATTTCAGCTAATTTCTGTAAGAAGTATAGAAAATATGAAAGTTAAAATTATGCGAAAACTAACTTACCCTCATGAATTGATGCAAATCAAGTTGGTCTTTAAGTTTCTCCATGATGGCATGAGCTTTTTCGCGATTAGCATTACGTCTTTCGTTGATAGAATCGGAACGTTTTGCGATTTTATCGCTGGCGAAATGTCCTTCATCACATAAACGACTAGAGAATTGTACGACTGTATTAATTTTATCATCATTCGCTTCCATTGTTGTCAGGAATGCTTCATGACGTTTAATCATGTTTTCAGCTTGTTCCAAATTAGTCTGAAAAAGATAAAATAAAATAATCGATCAAATATATTATTATATATCAATTTCAAAAGATAATAATAACACTTACTGGCGTATCATCTTTGCTCAAAAGATGCTCTTGTTGACTGAGCAAAACTTCCGATTGTCTTGCATCTCTGTTGAGCAATTGCAACGACAAAGATTGCGACAATAATTGTTGTCGGTTCTCCCACATTTGATGCAATTCGGCCCATCCGTCTTTCAAAGCCTTTAGCCGCTCTCTCAAGAACATATATTGTGGATCGTCTTGAGTTGACGGTTCAGCTGTAATCTTCTCACCATATTCCATCATCTTTGTGTAATCATCCGTATAATTATCGATTTCTTCTCGAATAGTTTGATGCTGTGATAATAATTTTTCTGCTTCAGCCAAAGAAGCAGGTGTATCTTCGGAAGCAACATCGGTTTGTGATTTGGTAAGCCAAGCTTGGAAGTGATCCAAATCGCGCAAGAAACGATGTAAATCGCCAGCTTCTTCTAATTTCGAATCGCGTTCTTTGAGCATTTGAGTCAATTGCTCCCAAATAACTTGAATCTGAGTGACTCGTTCTCTGATTATAGCCGCTTCATCTGGATGTTCTTTTTCAATTGCATCAGCTTCTTGTTCCAAAGCGTTTAATTTAGTTTGAATGGCGGCTAAATCGCGTTCCATTCCCGATAAACGACGTTGTAATGTCATGATGCCAGTCAAATCCATTTCCAAACTGTCAGTGGATTGGAGAATACGTTTCTTGTCTTCAATCCATGAGACAGTTTCGCGGCATTCGATATGGAAAGTTTGGACTCCGTGGGCGGAATTAAGTTCATCACGTTTAGCTTCGGCTTTTTCGCGCAAATCAGCCCATTTGTGATTCAATTGATTCTGTCTTGCGATAATTTGTTCCGAGTTAGGGTGTTCAACATGTAATAATTGTCGGGCAAGTTGGTTAACAACAGCAACTCTAGAAGCATTTGCGTTCATTTCTTTCTCGAAACCATCGTAACGATGCTTCATAATTTCAACATCTTCAATATCTTTAGCTGGTACCATTGTCTGTAACATTCTATCTTTTTCGCCTATCCATTGTTCAACGCCATCTGCTTCCGAGAATAATTTGTACAATGATAGAGCATCTAACAGACGTTGTTTGCGTAACTTTGCAAGCTCTAAAAGTTCCTTGTATCGTGAATCAATTGAAGCTAATCTTTCGGTAACTTCTGGTGACTTGGAATCTTGCGGTCCTAATTGGGATGCCTGTTGATGTAAAGCTTCAATCGTAGTCGCGTAGTTTTTAAGCTCGTCTGTAACATCTTTGTGCTTTTTCAGCAAGGATTGTACGTTGGCTTCGTCACGTCCTACATCTTCGCTGGAAACCAATCTTAGCGTGTCTAACATCCAGATATCAATATCGTCAGCATCTGCGAATAATTGATGGTAATCAACAGCTTCTTCGAGACGCTTGCGTCTATAGGCAGCCAGATCCAACAAATGATTCCACATTCCCAAAATCTCTTGTAATCGTTCTTGAATTCGATCTGCTCCAAAGTGTTGTTGTCTTACTAATTCATCACCTACAGCAACCACAGACATTAGCTGCGGCTCATGGCTTTGTATTTCGTTTTCAAGAGCTTTGTGTTTCGACAATAAGAGATTAATCGTGGTCAAATCATGGCCAATATCACCGGTAGAAACAATTTGTTCCTTTTCTTTGATCCAGTTCTCTTCATCGGCCATATCCCAATAGAATTGCCACAATTTACGGCTTTCTTCCAAGCGGGCACGACGTTCAACCGCCAAGCGAACAAGTTCTGCATAAGCATCTTCCAACTGTTGAACTCTATCGATAATAATCGCCGGATCGCATGGTCTGTAACCTTCGGTAGTTTCTTGATCCAAGAATCTTTGACTTTGTTGAACGACAGCTTTTACTCTTTCGCCTAAAACGTTAATATCGGCTTCTACTAATGCGTGTTTTTGCAACAAATCTTGCACACCCATCAAATGTTTGCCGTAATCGTCTGTCAACAAACGCAACTTAATTTCTTCCATTGAGTCCAAGATGTATAACATTTCTTGGAAGTTCTGCTGCAGCTGCATAGATAATTCTAATCGCATTCTTCTTGCTCTTAACAATTCCAAAAGATAATTCCATAATCGAAGAACGTTATCTTTTCTAGCGTTAATTCTATCGATGTCGTGATAATTTTCAGCTTCTAATTCTTGACAAACTGCAACAACAGCTTGTACACGTTCTTCATAAGCGAATATGTCCGTTTCAATTGCTTCATGTTTCTTTGCAGCTGCTTCAACTGCAGCTAAATCGAAACCGAAATTATCAACTGAAACAAGACGTTGATTCTCTGATAACCAAGTTTCTCTCATGCTAGCCTTTCGGTTAAATCTGGCAGCAAGCTGTTCTAATTTCTCCTGTCGAATAAGTTCTTCACGAAGCGCTAATTCACGTTCGTGTTCAGCTTTTTCGAGTCGATCCCAAGCTTTATTAATATCCGAAATCATTTTACCTTCCTTGGGCGTGTAAGGTTTTTGGTTATTAGCTCGCATTTTTGATTGTAGAGTAAAAAGCAAGACTTCTAAATTGCCTTTTTCGACAAATTTCGGTGGTTTTTCTACCGTTCGATAATTGCTAAACTGAGATAGTTGTTGTTGAACACCGTGTAGAGAATTGGCAAATTGTCTATCGCCTAAAGCTTGAATTGTAGCTTCAATCCAACGTAAGAGTTCGCTAGTTAAGCTTTCATATTCGTTAATCATTCGATCGTTTTCCATGGCAATTCCAACGACTTTACCAATACGTTTACCTTGAACAGTTTCTTGCTTCATCTTACTGAAGTAATGATAATAAGTTACTACATAGGTAATGATAGATTTTTCATCGGGCTGTTCCACAAAGATATCTATTGAACAAATAATAATTCATAAATAAAATAACGAAAGTATTAATATTGATTTTACCTTCAGCATCAAGCAATTTCGTCAATCCTAATTTGTCTTCAGCAACATTAAAAGCGTTATTTAAATTATACATTGGATTCGATTTTGATAATTTTTCAAACTGTATTAAATCGGGTCGATGTTTGTGGATGAGGGCATTGAAAGCAAGACCATCTCGCCATGAAGTTGTGAAATTCCTAACATTAACATTATTATAACCTGCTGTCTTCATTTGACACCAGAGAAGCAAAGCATCTTTAGCGGATTTGGTTTCTTGATTTTCTGATTCTTCAATTGTAATATCTTGAATCTACAAAAAACAGATTTTTTTTTAAGAAGATTTCAATATTATAAGTTAAAACAGGTTAATGAAAATTGATAATTACTTGGAATCTCAGAATAATAGTCCAAATTAAACCAAGCGATAATCTAGGATTACCATCGACAATATCATGGGAACCCATGTTTTCTAAATGTACGCGTTGCTCACGTAAAAATTGTAAGGCTTTATCTACGTTCTCCAAGCAGTGAATTCGCATTTTACCTTTCGTTGGCCGAGGCTAAAATTTAAAAAAATATTTATTAGTGTTGGTCGAAACTCTAGTTACATTTAAATAAAAGTTTAGTGATATAAAATTTTAAGTTGTTTATTTTATTTTATATAGAGTTTTTGAAAATTAAAAATAGTAATAATTTGCTTACAAGTCTCTCGCCTGAGAGTACTTCCAAAAGTCGGATTAAATTTTTTCCATCTCGTAAATCGATATATAGATCGCTGATACGCGCATTCACACGTACTAAATGTGAATTTACCCATTTTTGGAATGTTTTCTTTTGAACACTCTCTCGTTCGTCTGAAATATTTACAAAAAATATATATATATTTATCAATCATATTCACTTGGATATTTGATATTTTTGTGTTGCATTTGACCAATAATAATAAATAATTTGAAATATGCGTCAAATAATGCTATTAACTAAAATGCGTTCCAATATCTTCAAGTTATTTATTATTTGTAATTTCTTGTTAATATTTTCTGTTTATCAATTGTAGATTCGAAATAATATTCTGCACAATGGTTACAAAAATATATATATATATTTATCAATCATATTAACTTGGATATTTGATATTTTTGTGTTGCATTTGACCAATAATAATAAATAATTTGAAATATGCGTCAAATAATGCTATTAACTAAAATGGGTTCCAATATCTTCAAGTTATTTATTATTTGTAATTTCTTGTTAATATTTTCTGTTTATCAATTGTAGATTCGAAATAATATTCTGCACAATGGTTACATAAATGAAGACTTCACAAATATTTTGCTTCAATAACTCCGAAAACAATAATTTAAATCCAATTATGTAATATCACATCAAATATGTTAAATTTAATTTAGCATGATTCAAATCTCTCATTTATATTTTAGAATTAAAAACTATTTCCAACTATGTACAATAAAACTTTATACGGCATTATTTTTATGTAAATTTTAGCAATAACCTAGATTCTTAAAATTTGATTAATGAGTTTAAGAACGTCCTGTATTAACACAACAAATTCTAAAGATAAAATATCACCAATACACAGTAAAACAAAGTTTATTTAACAATATAATTAATTAATTATAATTGACTTTTAATGTAAACAATTTATCTTCACATTAGCTATTTTAATAAGAAAAAAAAAAAATACAATCAACTTTTTACAATACACAAAAATATTCACCAATTAGCGCAAGAAAATAATATTTTTAACTTTCAAATATATACAGCAAAACTATGAGTGTGTTGATTAAAAACAAATTTATAAATATAAACCACTTCAAATTTGAGTTTCAACTGTTTTTAAAACAACTGATAAGCGAAAATTAAATAACGAATATTAGAAGCACACAGTACCACGAAGTTCTGTAACAACTTTATCGTAATATTGTATTATAGCTTCGTTTTCACACATATTTAGATTTTTAAATGCAAACTGTGCACAGAAAATGAAATGATATATGGGAAGTGAAATACTAATATGGACAATACTAAACAAAAGTTGTACAAACGGGAACTAAAAAACCTAGTATAATTGATAAGATGCTGATAACATTATCCCAGAGGAAAAATATAATGTATTTCAAAGTAGGATATATATATATATCACAAATACTAACATTTTTACAGTTTATTATCACAATATATGTATTTATATAGAATTTTATTTCTGTATTTTTGTTATATTTCTGGTTAAATCAATACAATTTATCGCAAAAAATATAATTAAACTACATTTAAAAGTATTGATGTGTTTAAGTAAAACCTCATACACATTTTTTTCGCATCATTCGTTTGAATTATTTTATTCCAATGTTTAAAATAAAAAGAATAATTATATAGTAAAACCTCGATATATTGTTTCTGTTTTCATTATTTTCTCGCATTATTTTATTTCGGATTTAACTTCTTACTATATAAAATAAAACGGCTTTAGGTTTAAGTTCTGTATTTCTGATTTGTATCATTTTTCCTGATAAAGACGTTGAGTTCGTCGAAACGTTGATTATTAACTATTATTATACAGAACTTGAACCTCTAGCGGTTTTATTTTATATAATGAGTTCTGAAAGATTCTCCAATCTATTGTTTTAAAGTAAAAAATCTTTCAGAACTCGTTAACGACTTTAGGTTGCAGTTCTGTATTAATATTTATTAATAATCGACGTTTCGACGAACTCAACGTATGTTTTCATCAGGAAAGATTGTATAAATGACATTTACTATAAATAAACAGAACATGGAAACAAGTTACTAGGTATTGCTTCTCTTATCAATCTGCTGTTGCAATTATTACAATATCTTCGAATTTTACATCATAAAGATTTTCTAACGCATATTGTACTAATGCGAAACGTCGATTATTAATAAATATTAATACAGAACTAAAACCTAAAGCCGTTTTATTTTAATTTATATTGTAATTTGTAATATTAAAAAATTTGAATAATATTTAAAGTTTAATAAAACTCGACTATTTTCTAAATTCTATCTTTTACAATTTTTTTATCTATAATTGACATCTAATCTCGTATCAAAAACTAGAATAAACAATTTTTTTTAAATAAAATATCATTTAAGTAAGCGATTTTTAATTACAATCAAAACAACATTTTTTTTTCAAATGGAAATGTATTATAAGAACTAGATGATGAAATTACAATATAACAGCGTTAATAATATTGTAATAAAAAAAATTACAATTCTGTAACGACATTACATCCGGAAATCCTATTCCGGTTGTTGTACCAGGTAACTTCCGGTGTTTGAAAATACATTACCGTATTTAGGGGAATATTTAATATTGTATAGTTACAATTTTAGTATAAAGTTAATTTTTTTTAATTCTATATAAATACTGTATTATGTTATCAATAGAAATTTATTCCGTGTAAATATTTAGAAATATTTATTATGTATTTATGATAAAAATAAATAAAATATTTGTAGTTTTACGTGTTATTTAAATCATTATTTAAAATGTATTAAATTACTGTTTAGAAATATCGAAAAAATAGCAGATGGTACTTACTTGATTTAAATTACAAATTTAATATTGTAAATACAAAAAACATTTATCTGTGCATTTTAAAAATAAAATTTAACCCATTAACAGGCAGATGTTTTTATAACCTTTTTCTTTATTTATTTATTTAATATATGCTATAAAAGTTGTTCAAAATATTAGAACCTTACTTTTAAAAAAAAAAGTATTTTTGTATTTTAGAATAGTTTAAATTTTATAATATAAAATAGAATAAAAATAGAACTAGATTATATTTGATGAAATAATAAAATAAATGGTAAAAGAAACAGCTTTAGGTTGCAGTTCTGTGTTAATATTTATTAATAATCGACGATTCGACGTACTCAACGTACAACTTCATTAGGAAAAAATGAAGATATACGTTGAGTAACATTGAAACGTTGATTATTAATAAATATTAATACAGAACTACAACCTAAAGCCGTTTTATTTTAATATAATGAGTTCAGAAAGATTTTTACATTGTTAAATGATAGAAGCATTTTCTTTACAAAAAAAAAATTTATGTTTGTTTTCAATTAAGATCTTATAACAGAAAAATATATATAAAATAAAGAAATTATACAATATAAAAAAAATTCTAGTCCTCATTTGAAAACTGAAGCAGGGAATTGGTTAATTTTCTCTTGTGTTGAAAATACAGTAAACAGATATTTGTGGAATGTAAGCATACATACACTTATTTTTAACTTCGTCATCAGGAGAATAGGTACATTCCTTTTAATAAAAATTTCCTATAAAATTTTGTTCAGATAACGCTCAATTTTTATTTTATCATTATTTATAATTATACAACATAGTAAAAAAATCTTTCAGTACTAATATTTATAAATAATCGACGTTTAGACAAACTCAACGTCCGTCTTCATCAGGAAATTTATGTGATTTTTATGAATTATGTAAAAATAACAGAATTTTGAAGTAGAAATACAGATTTTTAATAGTAAAATTTTATTAATTTCGCAATTTTTTTTTACAGTGTATCTCAAGCGAAGAATATTGTATAAAAAACTATTAGAAATAAATATAGATAGTGAAATATTGTACAAACCGGCTAGTGCTTTAATTCGGGATCGTTCAAATAGTCGTGATGATGAATTTCCGCCGTCGTATTCATAGTCATCGACAATCTCCTGCTGTAGCGTGGGGTCCCAACGGACCATGGAGATGTCCGTCGTCATGGTGAGTTACCAGCTACTGCGCCGGCCTCCTGAACACACACAGACAACAAAAACATTCGCTTTAATTAATACATATAGCAAGTCAAAACTAGTATTTTTTTTCATAGTAAAAAAAATTTTCAGAACTACTTAATTTTAAAATAAAACTGCTTTAGGTTAAAGTTCTGTATAAATATTTATTTAAAATCGACATTTCGACAAACTCAACGTTCGTCTTTATCAAAATAAATGATTCTGTGTTCTGTTATTTTCTGTAAATATCATTTGTATCATTTATCTTGTTGAAAACGAACGTCGATTTTAAATAAATATTTATGCAGAACTTTAACCTAAAGCAGTTTTAGGTTAAAGTTCTGTATTAATATTTATTTAAAACCGACGTTTAGACAAACTCAATGTCGTCTTCATCAGGAAAAATGATACAAATAACATTTACAAAAAATAATAGAACATAGAAACAAGTTACTAGGTAACAAATAAGTAACTAGATTATAAATTTGTTATAGATTTTTAATTAGTGGAATATTTAAAGAAAAAATAACATTAAATTATTTAAGATAAATTTATAATGAATTTCAAATAACTAAGACACATTCACCATCAAGTGATTTAATTTTCTACATAAAATGTTAATTTAAAATCTAAATAAAAAAAATAATAATTTTAAATTAATGGTCAACGCATTTTAACTAATAAAAAAATAAGAAACCGTCTGTACAGCTAAAGAGAGTTAATTTATTAATTTAGTTCACATGAATTCCATATTACATCATTTGCCCGAAATAATTATAACAAGTAGATTCAGTAATATGAATGAAATAAAGTCATATTGACTCAATTAATTCTGTGAATTTTTGTTTATCTTATGAATGACAGTATTGTATTTTTAATTCTCTCAAGAAAACGCCTTTATCTCAAATATTTTTAAATTTAATTTTTTTATTTTTAAATAAAAATGATATACACTTAAAAATATTTTTATTGTAGAAAGAACAATCATACTAATTTTTCTAATAATCGTACTAAATAAATGATAAAATTTTTTAATAATTTAAAATTATTCTTATTTATTTTAACATTTATTACAGTTAATAACATTCATAGCCTCTTTTAGAGCACTTTTAGTTAAAAGCTGTAGTAATTTCAATATTAATTTTTGCTTTAATTAAATATTTTTTATTATATTTAACATTTTAAAATATAAACAATGTTAAAAACAGTTCTAATATTTTTTTAAATAAATACTGTAAAATA
Organism: Clivina fossor; assembly: GCA_963966155.1. Lineage (NCBI taxonomy): Eukaryota > Metazoa > Arthropoda > Insecta > Coleoptera > Carabidae > Clivina > Clivina fossor. The sequence goes on along the minus strand of OZ014562.1, from coordinate 13,531,893 downwards.
TACGCACTTTTATCTAAAAGTACTCTGAAAGGGGCTATGAATATGGGCCAGTGAGTTGTAGTAAAATATAAATTATCTAGAAATCTAGATTATAATATACAAAAAAATATAGATTATAATATAATAATAGTTAAATGCCGACAGATAATATCAAAAAAATTATTATTTGTATAAGAATATTAGTCCAATAAACTATCAGATAAAACTACAAATTTAAAATTTGTAAATTCGAATTTAACCTTGAGCAAAAAAAATACTGATTCAATATTTAAAATTAAAATTGAACATAATTTTATTCTTGTTTCTAGAAATGTAAATAGTTTCACAATCCAAAAAAATTTATTTAAATTTTAAATTTTACCTAAACAAAAAAAATTTATTTAAACATTTTAAATTATAAATTAAACTAAACAATTATTTTAATTTTGTTTCGAAAATGCAAATAAAACTTAAAAATTAAATCAAAATATAAAATAAAAGTGAAATTCTGTACAATTTCTAAATTCATTACTTCAAAATGTATAAGTAAAATTTAAAATACGAAAAATATTTCAAAATTACAGAAACATCCTCAGAAAGACTAATCAATGATCACAGAAAATCAAACTAGATAAAATTCTCATCATTGGATGTTTCTGCCCGAATCGGGATTCGATCCCGGGACCTTTAGATTACTAGTCATGTATCTAAACCACTGTACTACCTTCACCTTTTCTTACACAATTCAGAACTCACTAGATTTATAAATTTCACTTTTATTATTACAAAATCACTTATGTAATATACAGTTTAAAAAATTTATTTAATTATCACATTAAAATTGCAAACAATTTTTACGATAAAAAAATTATCTCTATTATTTAATAAATGTACAAATATTAAATATAAATATAAAGATTGCTTGTGTAAAGATATAATTATTGTTAAAAACACAAATACATATTGTAAAAATAAATTTGTTTAAAAATACCAATCCACACCTATTTTGATAAAAGTACAAATTACAACCAATATGAGATACAAGTTTGACAAACTCTGGTATAGTCTGACGGCCACTTAAGTGAATAACTGTAGTATTACGTCATAGATGATATCATCAAAAACAAGTGAGCGTTGTATTATACAATATTTTTCGTCCAGCATCATTCAATGATGGATAACAAGAATAACAAAAATTATTCAATAATTATCTCTACCTCCTCCACGTTTTGTAAGTTGGTATTATTAATTTTCATGAATTTATCACACGTTAATTTCATATGAGTTGGTAGAACTATAACCTTTTGACTCTTTCGGTACATTATTTGAATATTTAAAAATAGTTAAGTTCTAAAATGATAACAGTCGATAATTATGTAAAAAATTGTTAGTCAATAAATCTTTATATCTTTGGAAACTTTGTTTTTTAATAAGTTACATATATTCTAAGAAATGTCATTTTACATGAATTTGCTAAGTACATAATAAGATTTATTATATTAAAAAAATATTACAGGGCAATTTGACTTGCACTGTCAATTTAATATTTCATAAACTAAAAATAGATGAATTATTGTTTTGTTTTTTAAATAGTACCATATATGTAACTACTTTTATATCAATGATTTTCTGAACTCAATAATGTATAATTTTCATATTTGCCATGAAATTTACTTGTATTTTATTATAAGATACAATTTTTATCGTTGTATTCAAAAAATTACAAAGAAAAATATATTTTTTATATTATAACAGAATACATAATACAAAATTACTTTTATTTGAATTTTTTCCTAATATTATTAAATCACTATTATTATTATTATTATTTGGATCACAATAATTTTAAAATGTCCTAAAAATAAATTGTTGCCAGTTTACAAAACCATTTTTAATAATTTGATCTTTTTTTTTAAATAAAATAAAAACCATAGTTACGGGAAAATGATTGAAGAGAGAAAAATTATATGAATGAGTCCAAATTCGAGACCAAAAATTCAAAGATATAATGCATAAAATCAATAAAAATCAAAACGATATAAGTATCAAAATTTCATATTATTAAAACGTTTTATTTGAAAGTGTAACTTAAAAATAAATGCATTATTATAAGACATACCTATATATATTTTTTTTACATACATACATACATACATACACAATCACGCCATGTACCCAAAAGGGTGTGGCACAAACTCTTTTCATCATCCCGAAATCAGTCGCCTCCAAACACTCCTATCCAAACAAGCAACTTTCGCTTCATCCACATTCATAATTCCTCTCATACGTGCTCTTCTATTCCTACTACTTGGAAACTTTCGCTCACGCAAAACACTCTCAATCATATCACTCCAACTACTCATCGGACGTCCACGCAAACGTAAACCATCAAAATCATTCAATATTTTTTTTTAATAAATAATATACCTAAATAATAGTGTCGGCTTAAAAATCTAATACAATTTCAGAAAATTAAATTTATTTATATGTCATACTAGCAATTTTTAATAAAATGGTTAATAAAAATTAAAAATCATAAATTTTATTATTATTTTTATATTTATTTATAATAAATAACAAATGCAAAAAAATCTATTCAACTAATAATGAAAACATTATTATAAAGTTATAATAATAAAAATATTATTACAATAATACTGATTATCAAATTATAAAAAAATGTCATAAAGAAACACATACTTTAACAACATTCCAAGTTTAACGAATATAGCATAAAATTTTACACTTTTTAACTGAGAATATTATAGTATGCAATTAAAAAAAAAAAATGTGTTTTTTTTTTCATAAAATAATAACACACTTAATTATTTTTATTATCCTATCCCATAGTATAAAACGAATAAATAATATAAATTTAGGTAATTGTTTGTAAACTTTATTCTAAAAACGGCTTAATGATTTTAATGAAATGTGGTGAATCTACGTTTTTAAGGTGCGAGAGTATAAAAATTTGTCCTGTATATTCATCTCTTAATATTTATAATGTATATATTTGACTATAATAAATTAATAACTACATTTTATTAGGAAAATACATATATTATTTAGCTAATAAAATAAGAAAAAATATCTCGATGATATTACTTAAGTATAGGTTCCAAATAAATGTCAAAAAATGCGGAACTTTTCATGTTTAATCAATATAAAAAATCATAATGTCTTCGTTTAATTTTAAATAAAATTTAATTTAGTTTTTTATCAATATACCATATTAAACTTTATCCTCTTTATATAACTTTTATTTAAATCATTTGTTTTTAACAAAAAATTAATACATTTTTGTTGAAATACAAACTGGAATATGGTTCCAACATTTTTATTTACGCACCATATAAGTAAAACAAATAATAATTATTAAACATATTTAGCAATAAAACGTTAACACAATCAACTAATAATTCTACGAACAATTAACACCTATAGTGTTAAAAATCTACACAACATTTACCTTGAAAAATCCGTAAAATAATTACGTGGCTCTTAGCTGTGTAGTAACTAAATTAAATTATCAAAAATGTGTTCATCAATTGACGCGAGCAGACAAACGTCCTTGAAATGGCGATTTGTCATTTTTTTTATTTTTTTCGTTCGTGAAGATAGTTTAGTTTGTTTTAAAAAACAATTGCAAGTAGCACACATACAATTTGTATATACACACAAATGCAAGAGCGAAGTAGGTAAGGATTGTGACACAGTGCAAAACCAGGCAATGACTACAACCTCCAGTGTGTGCTATAAACGCCTGTAGATGCTGCTGCCAGCCGTCGCGGCGCACTTTTGAATCGATTTTGAGCCCTGCTGGTAGAGCAGCGTCGCCAACGAACCCGACAGTACCGCAATATTTTGTGCCATGCGTTCAATTTGGCCTTATTTACTGGTTTTCGGTTCGCAAACCAGGAACAAATACTTTACATTTTTCGTTTGTCAAATTGAATCATAATTATATAATAATAATACATGTATTGTTTGTTGTTGCTTTAAAAAAAATTTGACTTTTTTAATTTTTAAACTTAAATTATTAAAGAATCGGTTTTCATAATAAGCAGTGACGGATTGGGTATATTAAGTATTTTAATGCCCTCAGTTTTTATTTTTACTAAACAAAATAATAGTTTAGGAAGAAAAATATTATTTATTAACTCTGAAATGGCACCGTTGGGGTCAATCTGACCGTAGCCCATATATTACAAGCTCTATCTCATTATAATATATTATTATTTTATTATTAATTGTGTTAATATTTATTTCTTAGAAGAAAAGCTGTATTAGAGTAACAATAATAATTCTATATTATTCTGAAGTGTAGATAATTTAATAATGAAAATTATATTAAAGTAAGATAATTATTTGATTATTTGATAAAAAAAAGTAATAATATTGTTATTTAAATTCTGGTATGATTGTGATTTACACTAAAAACTTTTGGAGTGTCTATCATTTATTGCTATTTACATAAATAAAGTAAACAGAAAAATAAGTTACCTGAAATACGTATATGCATCACATGGAATTAAATACATATAAGTATTGTGGGTTGCCTAACACGTTTAAATGTCAATGACCTGAATTGGTTTTATTTTTATTAATAAATAAAAATCAGTTTATGCAAGGGCCCCAAAAAATTCATTCTGGAACCCCATACAAATTTAATTCGCAACTGCAAAATTCCTTATGCGGTAATATTTATCATAAAGAAAATATTTAACTAAAAGAAAAACTAAAATAGTAGAAAATATGAATACGGTTTGGTAAATTTTTTTATAAATTAAAAATTTAGAGCCAATTTGGCAGCCTATTAACTAACTCGGGAATAAATTCTGTTTAAGTTAGCCCACTATTATTAATAGAATAACTAATCAGAGAATAAAAAAATATTTACTATTAAAAGGGAGGATATTTTTCGTCTAGTAAAACTTTGTCATTGGGTAAAATAACCAATTACTCATTTTTAAACCATATTAAAAGCTACTGCAATAAACTAAAACTATAAAAAGATAAAAATAATATATAATTATAAACTATATTTATTTATCTAGTATAAATTAAAACACATATCTTGCCTCACAATTTTATAGATTACTAGTGCAATAAACACAATAAACAAGATAAGCCAATAAAAAAATAATTGGTTACTGATAATTGATTTTGAAATCTGTTCCAAGTCAAATATAAATTTTTACCTGATTATTCACGCTAGAAAACAGTCATAAATAAAATGCTAAAGTTTAGAAAGCTACAACGAATCAATAGTTAAAAAAAACTTTTTAATTACTTATGATATTAAAAAAATAATATTTTTTGCAAAAAATTATCTTAAATTTAATATGTTGATGTTCTGTTTGTAAAATATAATACAATGCCCTTTTTGTGTAATGGATATTTTAAATTCTTATCATGACGACAATTTGCAATTCAAATAAGATGGAACAAAAATATACTAAAGCCAGGAAAATTTATATCTTTTTGATTTACAATTTACATAAAATATAAGCTTTGCAAAGAAAATAAAATTAGAAAATTTAACATTTTATAATCTTGGTTAATAAACTTAAAATTTGAATATATTTTTCAATACAAATACCTAACATAGATGCGTGTATAAAAATTTTAAAAAAAGAATAATTTAGCTCAAATATTTTATTCTTAATTTTGAAGTAAAAATATAGATACATTAAATTTCGATGTTTTGAAAGTTAATATCAGAATTTATAACAAAATTAATATTTCGAGCTGACATTAGCAAAATCTAAGTTACTCGGCAAAAACTGTGAACTGTGGGTTCCTTGTGTACTGTAGATTAAAAAATTATTGACAATATAAGTAACAGATGAAACCATAGGTTTCTATAAAAAAAATCTGGACTTTTGCAATATATATCTTATAAAATGTAATAAACATTGAACCAAATTCTGGAATTTCTGTTTTAAGTTAATAACATTTTTTTTAACAAAATAGAGATGCTTATGAAACTACCCTTATAATTTCTATATAAATATAAAAATAGTTGACGTCAAAATAGTTTAATATGAAATAAAATTCTATTTAAACTAAAATATATGTATATAGTTCATTCATATTTTTTGTACATTAATTTTAACATAAATATTTAACTTTCGAACGATTAAAATAAGGATGTAGAAATGTTTGTTCACACAAAAAAAGACTTTGTCATCTTGTAATGTCATTTAAAAAATGTTCTCATAATTTTTTTACTATTAACGACTATTTTTAGAACGTTTTTCTTATCAACAGACACCAAGATGCATTTAAAAAGTCTTCTCCTTATTTTTCCATTGAAGATAACTATAAAAACTTTCAACCAATAAAATATTAATATAAAAGTTTTCAATATAAAAATATTGATTTAAAATTAATTTATATGTTTCTAACATTTTCCTGTATCATTTGTTTGTGAAGGATTTAAAACTTTATAGTCCTTGTTTTTTCGTAACTATTGTTTTAATTTTGCAAATTGTGATTTAACTTTTACCTTGTGAAATAATTATATTTTGGCATTATTAACATCCATTTTTTTTGGCAATAGTACTTTTTGTTTTGATCATAAAATTATTATTTTATTAAAGCATATATTCCTGGCATATTATTTTAAAAAACTTAAAATTAAAGTTCCTCGAAATAATTTATGTTCCGTTTTTAAAAACGAATTCTCACTATTATAAACTTTGCATATTGGTCACATCTGATTTATTTAAATTACAAAAATTTGTTCTCTTAAATAAATATTTTGTTTATATCAATATAAAACGAAATATAAACATAATATTTATTAAATACTTTTAAAATATCTTCATTCGATTTCATTTAAATTTAAAGTCTCTGAAACTTAATCAAAATCAACGACTACATTAATTTTAAAAACCCACACAATTTCTTTTCTACAATATTTACATTTTAAAATACAAACAAGTTTTGTTTTTTTTTGCTTGTTTCGATGTAAACAGAAAGTAAATAGCCATTTTTTTTCTCAGCATCCTTGTGTGTATTACAGAATCGCTTAATATAGATTAGAGTCAATATTTTCTATGTGAAAATTTTGTTGAGATAGATACTAAAAATAGATTCATATTATCTGCCAAATTTTAATGAGATGCTTCCTTAATTAAACAAAAAACTTTTCATCTCTTACAATAAATAAATATAAGTAATATGACTCAAATATATTGTAAATTGTTAATAGATATTCTTTCTCGAGACATTTGGGTAATAGCATCTATCTACTTAAACGCCGTTAAGGGTGTGGCACAAACTCTTTCCACTCTGCCGAAATTAGTTTTCAAATGTTTATAATTATTATAATATTCATATAAAGACAGTACAATCAAAATATGAAATCAATTTTATAATTAATTAATTCGAAACAATTTGACAAAGACAATCTAGAAAATAAAATGAAATATTTCATGGGTGAAATAGGGTGTACCACCTCTATGAAAGCAATTTTAATTATCCTTGTAGTCAAGGGACCTTTAACCTGTAAACGTCGTCCTAATAAAGTGTCACTATGCAAATTAAGTAGGGGTGGGGTACAGTAAACAGTTGACAATCTCATCATAGGCGTACGTTAATCAGGGCCCATGTTAACGGCACAGCACGCTAAATAGGTCAGTTTAACTTTCAGAAACCTACGAACGGGATATTATCAATTAGATGATGTTATTACAACTATAGTCATACGTCATACACATATATATAACGAATGACATGCGATGGCTCCATTCATTTGTTACGTTATTCATTTTTTTTACTCGGTGTTCGTCCTTCAATTGTCTAATAGAAATTGCACTTGTCGAAAATTGCTTGGAAGGAAAAAAAACAAACTAAATTAGCGATAAATGCAAATGCTTTTTTGACGAAGCTAAATAAATTTTTTCTGCTTAGAATTGTGTAAATAGTTTTAGTACCACTCGTACATTGTGGTATTTTTATGTTGTACTTGTAAACATTATCGTAATACATACACATATTTGCATAAATATGTACACTTAGGTAATAATATATGATAAAATTTATTAAGTAAATTTTGCTTAAAAAAAAAGGATGAGATATTCGAATATTTTGTGTGAAATTTACTTTCATTTATGCTTAATTTATAAGGAACAATAATTTTAAACATTACACTACATATTTATATTCACTTAGATTAAAAATAAAATTATTATTAAAAATATCGGACGTACATTTGGCTGCAAAACTCCTATAGTTACAATATAATAAATTCAAAAAAATATAAACTTCTAAATATACAGCTTCATTAATTTTATTGACAATGATATAGTAATGTAGGTGTCAAAAAAAATGCAAGATATTGACCTATAACCCCCGTCAGACAATTCTAATGAACTCCGGAATGTCATGTTGGTCATCAACCCAAAGGAAGACAGATTTTTTTTTGTAACCTGTTCTAATTTTGGTATTGGATCAATACATACGTCTTTCAATCCAATCCAAGTTTGAAGCTATAAGAATTAGATCACTCAAGAATTTCTTTTTTTAATACTACGTAATGGAACATTCAGACTACCTTACTTTTTATGAAATTAGTGTTATATTTTAGCGCAGAATTAGTGTTTCTGAACCAAACTTCTTACTAACTTATTTGACCAGTTGTAGATTTTATTACAGAAAAAAATTGAAATTAATAATTTTTATGGTGTTTTCACAAGCTAGTAAATAATGCAGTTCAGAATCAATAGCATTACTAATTTTGAGATAAGTAGAAAACACTTAAAACAATTTATTAGTATACTAAATTCCGATTTAAAAATAAATTCAAACAAAAGCTAAACAATTAAAAACAAAAAATAACTAGCTGTTATAGATATCAATCAATAAAAAAAAGATGAATTTTGTCAAATTTCAGTTTGTAAATTTTTTTGATCTGTCAATAGATTCTAATTATCGAAATGCGTCCTTGCTCGTCTATTTTTGCAGACTTGGTCATGGTCATTCTGATCAATTTGACACAATTTTATAACGGAAACTATTTTTGAAAATACACACATATACTGTTTATAACAATACTAAAACAGCGTTGAATTATAGAACACGCTATTTTTGATCCATATCAAAAATTTGAAAACTTCGAAAACTGATTTATAATTTAAGTGTCGCCAGAAATATTCGTAATTCTGACGTAACTGTAGTAACTTCAAAACAATTTCGAATCGCGTTTATTACTTTTAAATTTTACCGAATTTATATACATTGTTTAATCATTGAAATTCAATATTATTAATAATTATTATACAAGTAGCTTGTTAAATATGAGAGTCGATCTGAAAGTAATGCCTGTGAGTAATAAGTAATAACTAATAAAAAAACAAGGACTAAATAATTGTACTAAAACATTTAAAAATCAAGCTTTGAATAACAGCCATAATTTAATAGTTTTTATAACCATTTTTTTTTTCCAGATTACAAATTTTCTTCTAATGAAAAATTTAACTCCACATATATTTCTTACATTTATCATTATCTATTTTCCATATCAAAAGTATAATGTATTAAAAAAACAATATTAACTAAATTTGTTTTTATTTGTTTTATTATAAAAATATGACTGTTTTGATAAACACACAACATAAACACAATAATTTAATATATTATGATTTCCTCTCAAATAGTAAAAGTTTAATGCATACAAAATTTACTTATTTCAATAACTGTATTGTCATTGTCCAAATAGATTATTAAAAAGTATTCTTTACTTTAACTTATTTGAAACTTAGATAACTGTGAAATAATAAACTACTATTGTTTTATGAATACCGTTATCTTCACAAAGGTACAATCAGAACATTACTCATAAAAATTAAAAACTCAAAGTACTGTATGGTTGAAAATTACACTACAACTACATAAATACTCCACAAATTTAATTGTAATTACTGTACAATAAATTTAGACATTTAACAACGAAAATATAAAATGACATTTCTAATTATGCAATTACTTTGATTAAGGAGTTGCTTATCGACAAATGCCTAAAGTTATCTTGCTTGCTATTAAAATTTATTATACAAAACGATTTTTTTCAATAAAACAATCATCATAAAATGAAAAAATATTTGATGACGATGCGTCAGTCTGCAGTCATCAGTATTTATAGCATAAATTTATGCTAAAACTGACCGGCTTTTACTATACATGGTACGTTGCCTCTGTTATACAATAGTAAACATTATTTTAATACGTTAATATGTAAATAAAAATCCTATATAGGTCAAATTTCCGTTTGTTTAAATTTCGTACCCATTTTTTGTGCGTTTTAATTTAGGAAGTGTCATGTTTAGACTAAAGAGTAAATTGTAAGAGTAAAAATAAGTTATTGGTTATTTACATTATATCATCTAACTCACTATTGGTTTAAAAATAATTACAAAAAGTATATTACTACATAGTGTAGTACCTACGTAAAGGTATAAAAACGGAAGTTACATATTTTATACAGTTCAACGACACAGCCCTTCACTGTACAAATGTCAATTCACCTGACCCTTAAAACTATTTCATCCCTGTAGAAACCGTATTCTAAATAGAAAATGTGTATCTCAAATGGGTTTATCTAAACATTTAAAAATGATTAACAATGTATTTGTGTTTACTTAACAATAAATTTAATTAAATTGGACAAGGTGTATATATGACTATTTCTGTCGGTCACTCAGCCATGTTTAATAGGCCGATGTACTTTACGTTATCATTGACATAAAACTGGGAAAATTATTGCGGCTTTTTTGCGGATAATATAAAGATCGTTACTTACCGTCACCACGATGAAATAATCCTTTGCAGAACACAAAATTTTGATAAAAACACACTGAAAACACAACACTCCTTAATTCCACTTCTGCAATGTCCTACCGACGCACGACTAATAACTCGCTACGAAATGCGCATGCGTACAACAGAACACGTAACACGCCCAAAAATTCTCGTTTTATTAATAAAAATTTAATTAAAACTATTTATTGTCACGTGCAAAAAAACTTTTATTTGGAGCACTATTTTGCAAGATACATACATTCGACTGCAAATTATTATATTATCAATAACAAAAATGTCGACTTGTTTACGCGGGAAATTCAAATGTTTGTGGGCGTTGCCCTAGCTAACATAAATATTAAAAATTAAAAAAAAAATTAATAAATAAATACAACACAATAAAAAAAAACGGTTTCACATTCTCTTATTATTAATATTAAAATATCACATACACATTAATAATATAAGTTGTAAAAATTCAAAATTAATATAAAGTAATTTTCAATATAATTGTACATGGTTCAGTCAAAACTAAACTTAAAATATTTATTTATTGATATATAAATTAAAAAAACTGCCTGAAAATATATAAATAAAATTAAATCTTCTTATCCTGACATGAAAAATGTACAACGTCCCCATTTGGATACCGGACGAAAGCACTAAAATATAACAAATTAAAGTTATAATTATGTCAATATATCAAAATTGCACCACTAACCTTTGATTTCCAAATCTCTTTTTGCAAACCGGACAAACATTTAATTCCGTTATTAAAATATTTTGACTTTCGTGTAACATTCGTAATTCCTGCATGTGTAAATGTTCCGCGTATAATAAACCTTTTAATAATTCAGCCCTGCGTCTTTTATTTAGTACTTTTTGTAGGGAAGCCTCTAAGAAATGTTGTATCCGTGATATTGGTACACTGTCTGGCAAAACTGACAATGCCTGTCAAAAATTTGTCAAATTAGTAACAACCAAGAAATATCGTATAATCGAAAAATATTACTTTAATTGATTCGATTTTATCCGCGTATTTTTCCAATAACTCTAAGGCGGTTTCTAGATCCGGTTGTGCGGTTTTCGGTGATGGTTTAACCACATTTGTATCGATTCCAGTATCTTTTAAATTGTCTATTGATGGTTCTAATAGCATTTTAATTAAGAGTACATAAACTTCGCCACTGTTTGCCGCACCACTTTCATGCACTTTGTTACAATAGTCTACGGCTCGTTCCACATCGCCGAGAATATTTACGTAAATTGATAAGACCTGTTCGTGTTTACCTAATTTGCCTAAAATAACTGCCCGTTCTTCGAACATGGCTAAATAACAAAGGTTTACACATAAATAACTTTAATGAAAGATTCGTGTTACACAATATTCAAGAATGACTAAAAAATTTGTAAATTAGAACTTTAAACAATTAAAGTGATCAAAAATGATTTATTTTTTTCAATCTATCAACATTGATGGAAGAATATTTAAACATAAACTAAAAATGTTTATGCATACGGGCATTAATTTTTCAATGTTTATTTATTTATGATGAAAGAATTTTTAGATACAAATCATAAAAAGATTAAATATCCTAATTAGAATAATATGGAATAGCAAAAATATTTATAAACAAATTAAACTTGCATTATTATTTTAATTAGATTTAAATAATAATATTAAATATGATTAATGTGATTAATATTTATCAATGACTATGTTCATCTTGACATTTGAAGCCGCTTGAAATTGACATCTGATTGTGTTTATCTCGAATGAATGAAAGAGAATCCTACTTTTTAGAGTTTAAAACCGGTTGAAATTTCAACTTTAATTGTTTGTTTCGAAAATCGAAGTAAAACTTAGTAATTTCAAGCAGCTTTAAATGCTGAGATAATCGTAATTATGCAATAAAAAAAACCAGTCAAACATACAATTAGAAGGAAAATGTTGAATAACAGTTTCTGGAGTATAATTCGTCGAAGTTTCTAGAAATTCTATTAACTTATTTTGCACATGTTGCAAAGTTGGTTGATCTTTCTCCATTTGTTGTACTTTTTCTCTGTACTGATGTACTAAAGCATTATGAAATAGAGGATTTGAATCATTCCAAACATGCACTATATGCTCCTGTAATCAATTACATATTTATTTCTATAATTTATTTTTGCAACTGTACAAAATATTTGTAATACGATAAATTACAAGTTAATTCAAGCTAGATATTAACTTACTAAATATGGTATGACACGTGACTTATGCGTCCGAAGTAAATAATCTAAGACCTTGGGTCTAGGTAAATTTTCAACTTCCTGTAAATCTTCGATAAAAATTTTCAGCCCTTCTTCCGGATTTAAATCTAATATCCAATCGGCAAATTCGAAAATTAAATTTATATGTTCTGAACCTACCATAACAATAAAAACAAATTTATATACAAATTGAATTAAGTATATATAGATTTAAAAACAAAGTTACCTAAATTTTGTAAATATTGTATCGATCGATTTAAGCCACGTAAACTACTGTCCATTTGTTGAGATTGTTTCTGTAAAAGCTCCAAAGCTTTCTTATGTTGTCCCTTCGTTTGATATAAAATAATAAGCTCGCTATATTTATGATGTTTTTTCAACATTTTTTCTGTTTCGCCTAGATGACAGTAGTTACGTCGTAGTAATGGAGCTACTAAAGCATCATTTGTCTGAAAATCATTTCAATTAGTTTATCATTAATCCAGAAATATAGCACGATATTAAATTAACAAAAAACTCAGTATAAATTTTGTTTTATATTCAATTAACGAACGAGAACCGTTCTTAAAAGCTGTTCGTTGTACGATTTTGTTCGTTATGTAAAATTATTCAATAACATTCGAATGTATATTTTATTTAATTGATTTGTATATTATATAAGAACTTCAGTGGAAAAGCAGCGAATCGACACTTTGTAAGTTTTAAAATAACGCCACTTACAAGATTACAAATAACCAGTGAGAAAATAGGCGTCCAATGTTTTCAAAACTGTATATATTTGACAAATATCCAAAATGACTACAATAGCTGTGTTTTTTTTTATACATACAGTAAAAACTCAAATTTCTTTAAAAAAATCAAAATATTAAGTAAATATAACGATTCAAAGCCCTGAAATAAAATGTAAAAATAATTTTTCATTCAATTAAATACTAGAAAATAAAACTGATAAAATTGTTTTTATCCGGATCCTTATATTTTCCTATCTCTCCGAATAATCAAAACTATACTATACAAAATAGTTAAAAAAAAAAAAAAACTCAAACCTGTAAGTAACATTTCAACAATGTAGTATCGATAATTTGCAATAGTTGTGTGGTAGCTTTCGAAATAATAGGTTTCTCATTTAAATTTCCACTAGCATTCGTAGTTGCTTTCGTTTGTGTATCAACATGCGTTTTCAATCTCACTTCGGTTAAAAACTCGATCAATGCCAATAAGCCGCTTTCTAAATCGCGATCATGTAGTTTCGGTAGAGTTGAATTCGGATCGGCCGTGTTTTCATTATTCACATTTTGTTGCGGCAATAAATCGGGGAATAAACGAATCACATCGTACGGATCAGTTTCTAATTTCAGAAATTCCTTCATCGATTCGCTGAAACGTTTATTCGCGAATAAATCGTAAGCGTAGAGTGTTTGAATTTGATGGATTTTCTCCTTTTTATCTTCTTCGCTTTCATCGGAAATGCTCTAAAGAAAAATTAATATTTGACAATTTCTACGACAAATGAAGTATTTGCACATTTTGTGTTTGATGTAAGATTGAATAAATTGATTAATATCAGTTTTGTTTCACGTCCAAAAAGTTTTTCAAATATCTATACTTTAAATTTTTTTATAACGTAGCTAATTAATGCAAAATATGCATGCTTTATTACTCCTAAAGTTTAATTGAACAACTCTTTATAAACTATATAAAATTAAAATAAACAAGCTTTAAAATAAAACGGCTGTGGTAGGTTGTGGTTCTGTAAAATAAAAATATTATAAAAAATCCGAAAGCCACACTTAAATTAAAATAAAGCTAAATACGTATTTCGGAAGCTAAGCTTCCATCTTCAGTAGCTAAATAATATTTACAAAAGTGCTTAAGTGTTTATGTACTTCGAATCACAGGTAAGATTTTTTTTGTAAATTTTATTTTGCTACTGAAAATGGAAGCTTAGCTTCCGAAATACGTATTTAGCTTTATTTTAATTTAAGTGTGGCTTTGGGATTTTTATAATATTATTTTTATTTAAATTTCGCCACAGTAGATCATTTTCTAATCTTATATTATGGTTCCGTATTAATAATCGACATTTCGACGTACTCAACGTTTTAGATTTAAAGCTTTTTTATTTTAATAAACACAAACGATTTTCAAGCAAAATTGTGAGTGAAACGTTTGAAATAATTTTAGATATAAAACTTCTTCAAATTACATAAAATTTTGAAAATAACACTTACTTAAATGCAAAGTACCTCATTAAAAATGCAAAAGTTTACTAATATAAATTAAAATAATAATTACAGTTAATTTCAAAGCGAGTTGAAATTGTTTATCGTTTAGTAAATGTTGACGTTGTTTAGCAATGTCTACAGCTTGTAAACACCATAATTGACTAACGCTAGCGACATAAACTATTCCACGTTTACAATGGCATATTAGTCTAGCTTTCGGTAGATCAGATAAGGTTTGTATTAATCCAGATGGTTCTATCGTTTGGACTTCTACCAGATCGTTTAGTAAACCAAGGATATATGGCTCATCCCATGCTGAAAGAGAACATGCATTTCTCTTTTATTCTTTTCATTTTATCTATTAAATCCGTTTAACATACAAAAAAGAACTGCTATATATTTTTAATTAAAATTAAAGTTGAGTCAAAACTATGTGGGAGAAAGTACTTGTACAATCTGGTGTACAAATTAATTAAAATCACTTGAAATCTCAAAATCATGGCAAAATCAATTAAAAATATTCTTTAAATAAATTGTGTAAACTAAATTTGTATTCTGTCGTCAAAATTATCAAATATAAATTTAATTTCAAAGTAGAACAAACTGTAAAGTAACATACATGTACTATTAAATAAAAATAAATAATTATAAAGTTTTCTAAGATAAATAATAATAAAATTTAGTACTATAAATTTATTAATACAAGTTCAGATACAAAACCTTTCTAGAATTTTTGGCTATCTTAAAAAAAAAAGAAGTAAATTGCTTTTACCTAGAGCAGTAGGAACATCAGACCACTTAAGTGCTTTAGCTTTTTCCGCATTCCCATCCGTATTTACCAAAACAGATTGATTTTCCCTTCCTAAAGCCATTATATTTTCCGACAATTTCGCAATACATGGCTCTGATGATTTATTACTACTTGTCGGAAATAATTCTTTCGGTTTTCTATCAGACAACTATAATAAACAATTAGTTAAAAAAAATATGCTATTTAAATTTCAGGAAATACGTACGTTAAATAAGGTATATTCGCCACGAAATCCAACAAAAATTGTTTCCTGACACCAAGTTAACGTTTTTGGAATATCATTTATAATAATGTCGTCAACGAGAGTGTGAAATTCGTTATTTTTCCAATAATATAATTGTAATTTTCGTTTAACAGCTACACACATACGAACCACTACTGTTACTTTATCTGTCAACGAAATTTCTTTCTACAAAACGTAATAATTAAATTAAATCAGTAATCTTCAGGCTTTCACGGCCGGTATTCATTGAATTTATAAAATTTATAAACTTTGACTATTAATATTATGTACACACACTTATGTAACACAAAGATTATAATAAATATGTTTTTTTTGCTAAATAAATTCATCACATTGCAACATTTAAACTAATTAGTAACATTAATTTTGTTAATAATTTACTATGTAATAGTACAATTACGGACTGTACATTCTGTAATTAGTTTAATATGATAAAACATAAAAAATCATGATTAAACTAAAATCTGAAATCGGAATCGAATTAATATATATATATTTAGAGTTGGAATCGACCGATTTATTGTCCACATTCCCTAGTTATAACAATAGTTAATTAACTTGATAAAAATTAAGTTCAAAATAGAAATACCTTGGTATCTAACGTGAATAGTGTGGCTCCTCTACTTTTCTGTACTTGGCATTTTTGAGGGAAATTCACTGTGGTTATGTCATGAACCGATATTATATTATCTATTAAAACATTTAAATAAATTTAAAGATATTTACGATAACAAGAAAATACAAAAATGACACCATACCCGTTAGACTAACTAAAAGATGTTCTTCAGGTATAACCTCTAATTGTTGAATGGGTTTCTTGCTAAACGTTTTATTATATCTCATAAGCTGCACATCATGTTTCTGATCACTAGCTCTAGGAACAACACTATACATTAATAAGTGCCCCTGTCTAGTTCCTACTAATAATATTTCATCTAAAATTAAATATAACTTATGTAATTAATTACGAATTTGTAAATAAAGTTAGATGAACATTTACCATAAGCTGTTATTGATTCAATTTGCACAGTAAGTTTTAAAAGTTGATTTACTTCATAGGCTTCATGCATCTTTGTTTATTTTATTTACGTTTCCTTACACCTACAATAATTAAAATCGGTGAAACTATGTTCATGAATTAATATATAGTTGCAAAAATAAACATATTAAAATTATTGTAAACTATGTATATTAACAAGAAAATATATTAAATACATTAGAATATATTACATTACAAATTATGATAGTCTGACAGGAAAATTTTGACGTTTCTACATCTCACGTCAAACTTGAGTCATGAACGTAGCAGTTTTCAAACATTTGACTTGCTAGAAAAAGATAGGTCATATTTTTACCTTAATAATTAGATTTTTCAATCAATATTTTTTCTTTTATATTAAAATAATTTTATAAAATAAAATAAATATACATAAAATATGTAAACGCTTTATTTACAACTTGGGATAAATTGCAAAGGTTTAGGACTGCTGAATATG
The DNA here is from genome assembly GCA_963966155.1 of Clivina fossor. Classification (NCBI taxonomy): domain Eukaryota; kingdom Metazoa; phylum Arthropoda; class Insecta; order Coleoptera; family Carabidae; genus Clivina; species Clivina fossor. The sequence continues at coordinate 13,514,079 of OZ014562.1, read as the reverse complement.
ATTCTCAAAATCCGCAATAGATGTCAACACCTGCTTAATATATGACTTGATAAAATTTATTTTTCATTCATATTAAATGTATTTGTAATTTTAATTGTATATCAACATATATGTAAATTTTATTTGATAAATACGGAAAAAAAAATAAAAAAATTTACAATTAACGATTTTATTAAAACCTCTAATAATGTGATTATATACAAAGTAAAATAAAATACATGGTACAAAACTTCAGAACGAAATATGTTTCTAGAGTTTTATACAAAATATAAGTTAAATAGTTCATAAAATATTAAAATTATCTTAACCATTATTTTACGAAGACAAAAATATTATTATTACTAGTTACGTTTTATCAATTATACATACATTTATTTATAGTAATTGTACTTTAATATTTACAATATTGTACTTATTTGTTTCTACAATAAACCAATATATTGAATATAGAAATTAATATTTATAACAATGCATTTATCAATTTTCGTTAAACAGTATGATTTTCCAATCATACTGTTAGAGAACGTATTGGCTGGCCATTACAAGATTGACTTTTAAGTGTTTTAGTTCAATTGTTTAGTCCTACACAGAAAGAAATGTTTTATCTAAACAAAATTGATAATTTTTAGTTTTCAAATCAATTTCACAATCATCATACACTAATTTATTTCGTAACCGATTCATTGTAGTTATACCGCATACATTACGTAAATATTTTCTTTTCACAGCAGTCATGTTTTTGATTTATTCTACATTTTCAGATTTATTTATCTATCTAAATTTTATTTGAAATAACAATTTAATTTCAACTACTTTGTATGTAGATGAAATAACAAATTTTTATTGGAATATCATCTAATTTAATAGACAAATTGTCCAAAATTTAGCTATCGAATTAAAATTAGATAAAATACCAATTTATTTCTGTGATAGTATGAACAATCGCATTGTCTTAACACCAGTATTAGATTCTTTTGTTTTTGGTTTCAATTTGCAAATTTTTTTAAATGCAATAAATATTATAATTAAACAAACGATTACTTGTAAGACACAACAAATTTATTTGTGACATAATTTTTATAAACTTATTTGTCATACAAATTTATTATCATGCGTTCGAATTCTTTTATGCCCGGCCGACAATCCGGAATGATGTCTTTGCGGCGGTTGCATACAGGGCGTTCGGGCAGTCTTTCTCAGCAATGAATTCGCCCCTTCAAACCACAGATCCAGTGAATACAATGCGGCCAACTGTCCCAATTTATCCTGTTCGGCACCGCATAATCTCAATTCCGATCGGCCGGTATCCTGCAGAAATCTCGCTACCCGTTCATTAGCTCCCGTTGTGATACTAAAACCGGGACGTTCGTTGTGCAAACGTCTGCAACCGGCGCGAATTTCCCTCGAATCCTGATCGTTCCAACAGTCCATAATCGGTGGATCTGGCTGCGGTGCCCAGTCGGTAAGTTCATCATCTCCCTCGTGACCTTCATCTCCACTCCAACTCAAACTGGATTCACTACCAACTTCACACTGATCGTCGATTTGATCATTTGTCTCCATAACGTCATCCGGTTGACAAAATTTCTCAAGCTTGTCCAATAAGCTTTGATTTAACGGTTTGATTTTGTTGTTTTTGACTGTTTTGAATGAATTTTTACAGCTGCTGTCGTGTTTTTGCGGTCGTTTTCTTTTGCCGCAAGGTGGCATTGGTGTTTCGTCGACGCACATACGTTTCAGTTTTCGCTTACTGCGACGAATGTTCGGTCTAGCTGGACTGTTTTCGTTGAACGAATCGCTCTCCAGACTGTAGTTTAACGATTTGTTTATTGGATATTTGCCTTGAAGCGTGACAAAAGAGGGAATATTGTTTCTCATACGTAGCGAGTTGGATTTGTTCATTGTTTTTGCAATACCAAATGACATGTCATCGGAATCGGATTGATGGAAACTAGATAGATGTTTACCGCGATTTTGTTGCATTCTGAGATCATTATTGCTACTGCTACTATCATCCGAATGATTCTCACCAGTTTTTGTTAAACACATATCTAGAATTTAATAATTATAATAATTGACAAACATTTAAAATAAAACAAATAGAATTTAGAATAAATTCATAAAATCACAAAAATAATTAATTTTAGTTTCTAACACTGAGCTAAGCTTTTATCATAAGTAGCAAATTAATAATGAGGTCGTTGAATATTGGGTATAATCTTAAATCACTGACTAGGATTAGTGCTTTACTAATGATGGAAAATTAGTTTGCGAAATGCGTATTCTACTTTATTTTCTTTTTTTGTAGTTTTGGGAATTTATTCTAAATTCTATTTGTTTTATTTTAATTGTAACAATAAAGAAATTATTACTAAATATAAGTAAGTATAAGTAAAAATATATTTTAGCTTTAGTTTTTAGAGTAATAACCAATCAAATTATGTCATTAAAAATATTTGTTATGATTAAACTTTCTAATTATTATTAGTGATGTAACGGACAGTATTTTTTTTTCAAAAAGCCGGATATCGAATATTTGGCTAATTTAAAGCCGGATCACAGAGTATCCGGCCGGATAATAAATTTATTATTATTAAACATGCATTGTTTTTGTTTTATATTTTATTTTAGCAATGTTCCAATATGATTAATTTATAGTATTTTGTTTTTCACTTAAATCGCCGTTAATTTATTTTGATGAACTAATTAAATCATTAGTTTATTATTTTCCTTGATTTAAAAATTAATTAATTCATCAAATAAATTAATGCGATTTAAGCAAAAAACAAAATACTATAACTTAATAATATTATTATATTATAATACGCCATGTGTAATTAAGAATATAAAATAATAAATATTTTGGAATATATGTATTTATTTTATTTTTCAATTTATCATGGACTTTTGTTTATTGGTCAGGCATCAAGAGTTATTTTGTTAATTTAAAATTACAAACACCTGTACACCCAGCGGGGACTCGAACACGATACATTTTATTATCTATTTAAACAAAAAATAAATATTTTAAATTTTTGTAAAACTAAGTATATTTTATTTAATAATATTATATCTGTTATAATGTTTACTTAAATAATGTTTTATCTTTTCATGTACAGCTTATAAAAAAATTTAGTTAAATATAAACTTTATAAATTATCTATTATCCAGCCAGATATAGTAATTATTGTCCTTGTTTGGATATCCGTTGCATCTCTAATTAATACATCTTAACGAGTTTGAAAAATTATACTTCATTGTAGAGCGAAAATGTCAAATTCATACAAATCTCGTCCTTATTTATTTATTTAAATAAATGCTATTTTAGATCATATTATTTTCAAACAAATGTATAATAACAAAGATTGGTTATGAAATGTTATAGTTACATATATGGAATACTAAGTCGTAGAAAAATAATAGAAATAGTTGTTAGTAATGAAAAAAATGCAGAAAAATAATAACAAAATAATATTTACAATATATAATCAGATATATAAGTATGAAACAAAACTTATTATATGTAGAAAGTTAAAGAATGCTGTAACTATTAAAAATAGAACAAAATCACTCGTACATTAAAGTTGAGTTAAGAAAGGATCGGGTCAGTTGATTTTTAACTCACGTAAATTGCCCGCAGATCTGGTACGTCTTTTAATACCCCAACGTCGATTGATTTTAAAATTAGCTGGTCCACATGGTTCTGAGTCTTCCAATGCTAATGACAAATCTTGTGCGAGATGATCCATTATTCACAAATCTTGTAATATAAACAAAACAATTCTGTAGAAATAGTATTCCTACATAGTTTTTGACATTTGACACTGACAACTAATTCTTTTTCTTGTTCTACACTTCTACACACATAAATCGCTTCGTTTGATACAGATGCTGCCATCTATATATATTATGTATAATATTTTTATTTTAGTACTATTGATAATCCAGAGATAACAGCACCAATATAACAATTTTTATTTTTTAAAAATATTTTTGTCGAATTGATTTTAAATTTTCCGAATAATTAACCAAAGGGGTCCTGATTTTGAATGTCATCTAAATGTTAATGAATGACCTTTCAAATTTTAATCAATATATTTCTAAATGTCAACGATATTTACAACAAATTTCGTATACAACGTCTGTAGTATTTTATGAAAACCATTCTATTTAGAGACATAATCAATGTTTAATTCTGTTTATGTGCTTGTTTTACGTCTTTTCGATACCTTAAAAACCCTAGGACAACATTTTGTAAATAAAACGCAATAGAAAAATAAATAAATAAAAAAGATAAAATCGCCAAATGTAGTGTGAAGTCAATAACACAGATATTTCTAGTTCGGAACTTATGTACTATTCTATGCCATAAGAAACTTTTCATTTGGTTTTTAATAAAATAACCCAAATCAATGAGATTACTTTATCCTATACTGCAACTAATAGGAGTAAATATAACTGATTTCAGGAATGTGTAAGTGAATGCTTTTTCAGCTGCAAGTAATCATACTTGATCTTTTGTGAAATAATTAGGTCCAATGAAAATGCACTTATTTAAGTAATAGCCAGCAGGAAAAAGTGCGTTTATTTTGCAGGAATATAAATGAATAAGCGCTGTGATAAGTCTGACAGCTGAGTATGGCGCATGCGTTGTGAGAGGGCACTGCATTTGAGTCGATTTGTTGGCGCGGATCACCAAGAAGGCAAGCAAGCAAGTTTCGCGACTCCCAAGCTGCTGTCAGTTTGGTGTGGTGTGTTGGATGTGATAGGACGCTATGAGAGACATGGTCGGTAAGATGGCTGAACTCAAATTTGAGGCGCCACTTGCTCAATTCGAGGAAACAGACGATTGGGGTTCGATCGAATTTCAATCAAATACAAATTTGAAAAACGAGAACACTCTAAACAACATCAATTTGAATAATCTAAATCTAAAGGATCCGGAAGTCAACGATGTGTTTTCGAAAAATGAGGACATTTTGATTACCGACAAATTGGATAATAATTGTGCAAAATCGCCGAAAAACAACATTATTACTACCAACGGTGTGGATACTTCAGTTGCCGATAATTTCACAGAAACCTTCTCCGGATCTCTGGAAGATTTAGTGAACACTTTCGATGACAAGATCACAAAATGTTTCGGGAATTACGAAGAAAATGTGGAAAAACTCGCTCCCGTTCAGGTTCGATCTCAGGAGGAAATTATGAACGAATGCCAGTAAGTAAACATAGAACGTTTGAATTCATTTTGTTTTTGAAAATATCGATTGGTCAAGTATTTTTTTTTGCGCAATATGTATTTATTAGTGTGTGCGAAATGAATATAAACAAATACGTTTAAATAAATTAGGTCTTTAGTGCAATGTTATTTACATACATATAGTACAAACTGATGACTCATTGGGTTCAAGAAATTTTATATTCCTCTAACACTGCGTTTCTTTTATATGGGTGTCAAATGACAAAAACAACATCTTGTTGAACATAACATTAGTTTTAATCGACAAGAATTTGTATTCAATAGATTTTATTTTAGTTTCTATTTCGTATTTTTGATATTAGGTATGTGTTTCTTATCGTGAAACAGATTTTCAAATATCTTATAAGATTATCTTTAATATCTTGGAATCCATTACGGGCTTATCAAAAATTGTTTGGCTACCATTAATATTTGTCAAATATCTCCATAAAATTCTAGATGTTTCTATTCTTGATTATAATTAAGAAAAATTATCGAACTTGTAGATATCCTCGAAATAATATTTGATATGCAATATTGAACAAGATTTATTTAAACGTCGATATTAAATCAAATAAAATAGAACTTAAACCTAAAGATTTATCTCATTAAAGATTTATTTCAATAATTTTTGATAAATTTAACATGTTTCAATTTTTTACTTATCCGATTAAAAAATAGTATTTTGAAATCTCATTTCTTGTCTATAACAAAGAAAATTATGTGATACTAAATATTCATATTTGAAAGATGAATTTATATATATATATATATATATATATATATATATATATATATATATATATATATATATTCGTAATAATTCTAACAATCTTGTAGTTTATTTAATATTTAATAGATTATTTTAATATAATAAACATTTATAACTATAATAAGTAAAAATTGTACAAATATTGTGTGTATTTTACAAAATATCTTTGAGATAATCTCTAAACTATAATAATAATAATAAGATCTTTAAGAAATTTTGTTTATATTTTGAAATATTGGATGAAAAACAATTGAATCCATGTTTCTTAATTACAGGTAGGTATCTTACAAATTACGTGACAAAATCATATAAGCATAATTATAATCTCTTGACAATGATACAAAGCAACCCTCCAATTTAAAAAAAAAGAAAAAAAAAGCATCCTTGTCAAAAATGACCACATAAATCAACAAGGGTTGTATATATTTTTTCCCTACACCTGTACAAGGGGGTAGAATTCAACACATCCAATGCGCATGTTTGTAGTAGTAGGCCATGGTTTAGCCTCCGCCACACGCTAAGGGACGACAGATCAATATTTCTGCGGGTGTGTTATGCGCTCTCCTTGTATCACCCCCAACGAAGTTGCAACCCCTAGTATACACGCGCGCACACACAATCAAACGCGCTTGTACGCTTTAGTGACGTATTTTCCTTTCACGGGCCTTAATGTCGCTAGTTTAAAGTGGAGGAAAAATCAATTTTGTTTTGACATTACAGAAGAGATGGCTGCGAATCCGATTAGCATTTGTTTTCGTTGAAAATTAACTACGATTTTTACAGAATTATTATGTCAACATATTTTTGTCCTTGTAAAGTTTATTTTGATGTTAATTTTAAATTGTCGAAGACGTATGTGAAATATTAAAGTATATAGTATATTGTATTTTATGTTAACATTGTTTCCTGGAAATATCTGTTACATTTATGAAGAAAAATTAAAAATATATACCATGAAAATGAACATTAAAAACACTTTAATTAAATTTATTTAGAATTTAAATATAAACATATTAAAAATAAAAATTTGTAACAATTTGCCTGATCAATATAATACAGGATTTTTACAAAAAGAAGTTAAATTCTGTGTAATAATATATTAAACAAAACTTTACATACACTATCAAAAATTCAACTTTACATAAATGAAAAAAAAGATAATATAAAAAATTGTCATGACTGTGTATGTAATAGTTACGTTTCTAGGTCAATTTAATATATTAAATCAAAAATAAAAATACCATTGTATATAAAGACCATTTGTCTTCACAGTGTTGTTTTTAAACAAAAGAAAAATCAATTTATATATTTTATATTATGTATAGCTTTGAATTTTAGTAGCTTTTGTTTAAAACAATTGATAATATTTGTATAGAATTTAAATTTCGAAAGGACGGTATCTTAAATGTATTTAATGTATACAGATGTGCTACAAATATTCACCAAATGGTCACCCTAATATGAAATAATATATTTTATAGTTAGTACATTATTTAAAAAAGCAAGTATTGCTTTTATAATTCTGCATTTTTTTGCAAATATATCACGTAATTCATGTTTCCTTATTCTTCACAATGAATAGAAGACAATAATAATTTTATTACTCGATATTGTGTGTTCGTTAACAATACAAAAGGATGTGGGCTTTATAATTAATAATTTCTATTTTATTTTATTAAAATATATAATTTTATTATTGTGTATTTTATTACTTTACAGATAGACGTAGTGTGCTTATATTTGTATTCTAAACCTAGACGATGCCAGCTTATTTTTTGAAAATGCAATAAAAATATTTATATTGTGTCCTCCTGACTGATGGATGGTTTGGAATCTACTATCAGCTACCAATCCCTGATAATTCAAGTACAAATTGTTAATGAAAATTTATGGTACAATATAGAAAAAAAAAATGTATAATTTTCATTATGTTATAATAACTAAAAAATATGTTAAAACAAATGAAATGTGTATAAAAAATTCTGTATTACTTATTTGAAATTTTCCCAAAATAAAAAAAAAAAAATATTATAGTTTTTTTGTTATGTTTCAAAAACAAATGACAAGTGTTTTTATGTGTAAAGTGAAATTTCAATTAATTTATTACAAAATAAAATTTATAAATGCCAACATTTTTCAATTAAACTGTTTAATAATGCCCTTATCATATTTTGGAGCAAGATTCTCTTATAAAGGGTACAGAATTAGTGACAATGTTTGAATTCACTCTAAATACACAAAAGTGCATTAAAAAGATATTTTATAAATATGTTGTACTCTCTTGCAAATTCTATTAGACCTAAATTTGTTTTAATACAAGACAACGCCCGATTGCATACTTATTTTAATTTACATTATTTAAAATTATAAATTTGTGTTGTCGTAATTAGTTAACTCAAATTTTTTTTAAATATCTGATAGATTTTAATGCCCAAAATAAAAATTACAAGTATAGTGCGTTAATTTTGTCCTAGAATGCTTGTGTTTAATTCAGAAAAACAACTATAAAGCTTTCAAAATAATACGTTTCCGTTTTAACTAATTTTTACTAATTGTATCACTAAAAATACATGGCAAAAGAAACAATTACAGATATAATAGAATCAAAGCCAACCTTGTCTGTAATGAGACTTTTTCTTTATTAGTTACAAGAAAAGAGTTTCTAAACGCTTTTAAATCAAACCTTTAAATGATAATATAAGAAAACAATAATGTACTTCAATTATCTTTGATGGCCTTTTATAGCTTGTAATAGAAACGCCTTCAACTGTTAAGATAAATCAATATGATTAACAGTTTCTAATGAAGAACACGAAGTATTTTTATTTGCACGTTTATTGCTAACCATCAATTTATTTTACATAATTTACAATACGATATGCATTAACAACATGAAGAGAACATTTCTTTTTTTGTTATTTAAATTTATTCATTTGTTTTACATAATAACAGTTGAAGAGAAATGGGTTTTACGAAAAAGAATAACAAAAAAAAACTAAAGATGTTTTTGTTAGTTGAATATGCGTTAGTTGTTAGTTAGTGTAGATAGATTTAAATTAGTTTTTCGATAAAAATAGCTAACAAATTTTCGAAATACAGATGTAAGATGTTGAAAGAAGTTTGCATTTTAGAGAAACTGTTTAAAAATGCCCTAATTTTATCTTCTAATAATATTGTAGAATAATAATAATATTATTTAAAAACTAAACATAATTACATATATAAATATACAAACTTTTAAAAATTATTATAAAACAGTATTCATAAATTTGTTATTTTTATTGTACATTTATTTCTGTGGATAATAATGTTAATAAATTATATATTTTTGTATAAAGCTTAACAAAATACTCTTTTCAGTTTGTTTTTTTTTTTTGATAAATTTTTATTGTTTTTACAAGCCAGTAGATAATGCAGTTCAGAATCAATAGCATTACGACTAAAACATAATAATAATATCGTGATAAGTAGGGTAGTCTGAACGAGACTTAGGAGTTATATTACTTAACTAAAATAAACTTTAATTATGACATTTTTAAACTTATAAGTACTTAAAATACAAAAAAAACTTACATGAAATTGAGAAATTAAATGTTAATAAAACTGCAGCAAAAACAATTAAATTTGGTAGTTTAATAAGAAAAATAACCGTCGCTTTTAAATTTTTATATAAGGGTCATATCAATTAACTAAAATAAACTTTAATTATGATATATTTAACTCTCATATACAATAAAAATAAGTAGAAAAAACTTGCACGAAATTGAGAGATAGATTGTTACCGAAAATGCAGCGAGAATGATAAATTTTGGTTAGTTCAATAAGAGGGGAAAAAAAATGGTCGTCCTCAACTTTTATGAGAGGGCCTGGGGTAAGGGCTGTACGACGTCGTAACGCCATATGACTGGCGCCGAGACGACCAATGGCGCCCAAATGTCTACAAATTATTTCTCTCTCTTCTATATATATTATGAATCAACCTTCAGAAACTTTGGCGTGTGGAACTATAGGTTTACTATGAGTTTATTGAAACAGTGTTGGCTCAAGTAATGGATTCTATTTCATTGTATTAATTACAATTCTAGTTGATAAAATGAAGACAGAAATTGAGTTCAGAAAATAGAAAGAATTATTATTATTATTCTGATTTAATGGCGTCCGCATTTTGAAAGGTATCATGAATGTGAATGAAGCCAAAGTTGCTTGTCTGAATAGGAATCTTTGGAGAAAAATGAGTTAGGGATAGTGGAAAGAGTTTGTGCCGCACTCTTCTTGGCTATATGGTGTGATTGTGTATGTATGCGTTTTTTTAATGCACAAAAAAAACACAATAAAATAGCTGTTTTATTTAATTCGAATTATATGACTAAATTAGGTAAATACACGATAAACTAGAAAAAATATCTAATTACATTAGATGAATACATCAGACATAATCATCTACTCTTAAATTAGATGTTTCATCTAATGTTATTAGAAGGCGAAAAATCATCTATTTTGTTAGATAAAATAACTAAAACAGGCAAATCAAAATATAAAAGCTTTAGTTTTATGTTTTGTTATATTTTAAATTAATATTCCTGTTGATGATATACGTATAGTATATCGAAACGTTGAATATTAATTTAAAATATAGTAGAATGTAAACCTATTTTTTTTTAAATTTTAATATAATGAGTTCTGAAAGATTTTTTACTATATTAAACAAATTATCTAAAAAAAATTTACTATATTAAACAAATTACCTAAAAAAAAAATTCTGTGTTGAATATATAGCAAATATGATAAAATATATTTCAAAATATTTCAGATGTACGTTAAGTATGTCGATTATTAATAAATATTAATACAGGACTACGACCTAAAGCCGTTTTATTTTATGATAAAATATCTTTGAATTTACACAAAATTATTCGTAATTTTACGAATTTAAACAAAAAATTGAGATACTCTTTATTTGTACTTGTAATTATATCTTTTTAAATAATATGTATAATATTCTTTTTAAATAATTGAAATTTGTTTTAAACTAAAAAATAATTAAGATATTAATTCCCAAAATAAAAAATTTATAGTTTAAAATATTTTTTGTTAGATTTTTTTTGGTAAATTTTGTAGAATTATTTATTGAAATTTGACTGTAATTCTTTATTTAAACCATTCTAAAACTGTCAATTTCACATGAGAACTCTCGAAATATCCCGTCACATCTTCATTTGTTAATTACCATCCAGCCTGTCGCATGTAAATTTCTAATTAAGACCCCCGAAATACTTGAGTACAATCAAGGCTTTGTCTGATCAAGATTCTGTACAGGTACACATTTTAGCTAAAAGGCTTTGCTTTACCCAGAATCGGAGAGTAGATTTTCGGAAAGCCTTTAAAATTTAATGAAACAAAAGCGAGACAGAGTACCAGACAATGAGTGGGCGAGCTCAAAATACTAACAAAAGACAGTCCCCGTGTGGAACAGATGGCGCAGGTGTTATTTTAGGTTAGAAGGAAGATGTTTTCAGAATGTTTGCCAAAGACTCTGTTTTAAAAGTATTTTCGTATCAATTTAGGTGGTGGATTTTATGAAGAATAAATTCGCAAATGCTATAGGAAACGATTTCTGAAATCAATATCTATAACAAATTTATTGTTTAGAACTTTATGTGAACTAGATTCTATAAAATTTATTATATAGTTTTTACTTTTTTTTAATCAAATTATCTATAATATTCTTAAGTAGAACGTGGATCTATATTTTATATATAATGTGTCCAAGATAAGTGTTCAAGTATTAGTATCTCCAGTACTATAATACTTCGGATTAATTAGATAATAATTAATTCATCAATTATACTTTTGTTTTTCCAAAAAGAAAAAAATGTGCAGGTCACTTGATATTTGGCTTGATTTTTGGCTTCTTACTATATATAGAGCTGTGCCGATAAATTGTAATCTAAGGCAAATCTCAAAAATTGCGCTCCCGACAAATATACAATAAAGAAATGTTTGTGAATAATAAAACTTATTTCTATTAAATAGGTATATTTTTCGAAGCTTTTTTTTGAAGCTTTTTGAAGCTTTTTTTATTACTAATTTGACCTGTAATTCGCATTACAATAAAATACAGATAGTATGAATATTTTCATAAAATAATTTTAATTTTTATGCTAAAAAAACTGTGTATATTTCCAAAACAATATTATTAGTAATTTTTTAAGCATTGTATATATTGCAATTCTAATTTTACTTTGATTTATATGTACATTTCTCTAACTAATCTGTAATTATAATCAAAAAATTAAGTATTATTGCATAACTTTTTATGACATATTCTAAAATATTTTACAGTGTAGTTATTTGTATATATTTAGGGCCGGTATTTCGAGTTACGGTTCAAATAATTTGGTAATCGGTTATATTTAATTCTTGACTTGATTTTGTGTACCGGTTACATTAATCAGTGATTAAATTTATATGTTTTACCTATATTAAATTTAACTATAAATTTGATACCTGGTTAATTAGAAATCTCGGTTAGTCTTGACCAGAACACAAAATACCGGTCCTTAGTATTTTTATCTAACCTCAGTTTTTTCATAGATTTTTGTAAACATTTTTTTAAATAAAAGTTTGAGATATTTAATGTAAAGAATATTGAACAAAGGACTAGAAAATTTGTAAATATGTTTTTTTTTAAATTATTTAGTTAATTATATTTTAAATTTGCGTCTCTTTTCATTTTTTATCTGACATGGCTCTGCTATAATATACTTATATACATTATTTAAATTCGAATAAGATTTTAACTTGCTCGTTATTAATTTTATAATTTATTTCTAATAATAAAAAGTTTAATATATTAACACATTTGAAAAAATTCAGCCTGTACCTATTCCATACCTCTACTAAAACTTTACAAAAACATATTAAAAAAAACTTACTCTTATGAAGTTCTACATTGGTTTCCTGTAACAACAAAAAACAAAATTAATAGATAAATTGTACAGTTTTTGTCATTCATAATATAATAATTACTACAAAAACTATAAATAAAATTACTATAACACTTTTATTTTTATATATTCATGTCAGAGTGGCTTTAAAAGGTATCATCCTACGAAAGCTGGATATTCTAAGAAAAATCAGACAAATAACAAATGTTTTTAAATTGTTAATTTCAAAGCCTACATGATTATCCATTTATAAAAATGATCTATATACGAGAAATATTTGACATAAACTTTTTACAGAACATGTGTTATTTTATTCGAACAAATGTCATTTGAATTTTTTGATATCACACATCTGCAGATATAAACATATTTTCTTGAAATAGATCGTATGTATATAAAGGTCAATGTAAAAGTAATACCTCCGAAGTCATAACTTAAATGATGTAATTGTATACGCCTTATGACCATTTTTTTTTTTCTAAAATGACAAACATTTGTTCATGTTTATTTATTAATTTCATGGTTATGGTTATTTTTGAGGTAATTTTCAATATTTTTATATTTAGATTCAAAATTTAATGCCATAAAACTATTTGAAGTTTTATTATTTTTACCTACAATAATTAGTCAAGCAGAAAATTACGAAAGTGTAATTTTATATGTTAACATCCTACATTGTAAAAAATATAACTTAAATTTATGTAATTTTACATAGCTTTCAACAGTAAAATAACAATACTATAATAATTTACGTAATATTACATTTTTATGACAAAATTACATTTATAAAACATATAAAATTACATACATTTTTACACGGTTTCTACCACGTATATACAGTAGTAAAAATATATAAATTTCACATATATTATTCATTTTCTTTGTTAATAATAAGCTACCATTAAATTTTATTGCATCAATTTTATTTTTATCTAATTTTAGAATTTTATAGTAGTTATAAGTCATAATTTATTGATTGTAAACGGTATAAAAGTGATCCACAATTTTTTTTTTGTTGAAATATAAATGCTTTTATTTTCTGCATTCTACATCCATAAAAGTATTGACCAAAAGTTTTTCCTATGTTTTCATTCATTATTTATTGTCAGGAAAACTGGAATAATACCAGTGTCGACCTTCTGTTGTTATAAAATTTTTGGAAGCCCGCCAAGTATTGTAGTTGCTTCTTGTATAATATTCTACAAGGTAAGGTTAGACTTTTCTAAGTCTTTTCTTGTGTAACTGTAATCCCTAGACATATGTAAGCTTCTGGGTTCTAATAGAACTAATTATGGCTGGGAAATGTAGTTACATCGTATTTCTTTTTTCAATTATTTTTACGCAGTTTACCTTGACTGGAGTAAAGAAATTGCAGAAGTCTTTAATCTTTAAAGATTTGGTTCTTTTTTTTCGAAGTAAATTCTGGAGAATCTACTGGGAGCACCCATTTTACAATTTAATTGAAGTTTTTGATTCTTCTTTCGTAGAAATTTCTTTTTTATTCCTTTTAATATTTTTTTTATTTTTGCTCACTTTGATTTCAATTACTATAAAAATAAATTGGAGAATTTTTTTTAGTCTTCAAACATTTTTATTATTAACATAGAAAAAATCTTTCATATATATTAAAATAAAACTATAAAACGATTATAGTTCTGTATTAATATTTATTAATAATCGACAATTCGACGAACTCAACGTATCTCATCATTAGGAAAAAAGATACAAATGACATTATAGTAAATAAACAGAATACAGAAACAAGTTACTAGGTAACAAAATAAGTAAATAGATCATATTTATAAATTTTTAATTAAAGGAAAACAAATTATATTTATAGCAGTGCCTTCATACTGATTTATAATAAAAATAGTTACTTATTTTGTTATCTAGTAATTTGTTTCTACGTTTTGTTTATTTCCTGTAAATGTCATTTGTATCATTTTTAATAAATATTAATACAGAACTATAACCTAAAGCCGTTTTATTTTTATTATTATTGTACAGTTAATCTTACAGAATTCTGTAGCCTTATAGAATGTTTTTTTTTCTCTAGTAAATGAAATTCTACTTTCGATTGAAAATAATAAAATATCCTGTAACGCTACAGGTCTTACAGATATGTACAGAATAGGTCCATCACTTTGTTTTAAATATTTCTCCTCAAATATTTAGCACAGTTTACTTTGATGATAAGAATAAAGTAAAAAAAAATTTTATTTATTAAGAAATAAAAGCTAAAAAATTACAATTCAAATTGTCTTTAAACTCACAGGAATTGCAAATGGATAATTTCGAATGCGTTATTCGTTTGTTTTGGGAGGATGACAGTGACGGAAATACTATTTCCGGTAACTTTTTCCGTAGGCGTATAAATTTACTTGATAGTATATAGTTTATTATTACAACTATATTATAATTAGAGCAAAGTTGTTCATCACGCATGACCAATCAGAATTTACGAAAATAATAAAAAAAAAGGAATGTCGAAAAATACTAAAATAAAAAAAAAAGAATAACGACCGGACGTGTAGCAAGCTAAGCAAGTACCCAGTTAAATATTTGCACATTTTTAAAACTAGACAAGTTTATTTTAAGTTTTCATTTTATAAACAAATGACGGAATAGATTTGACTTTCAAGTTTTTTTAATGGATTCATCAAGATATCTGTGACGATCTTCGCATGTTTTTCGAAGAAATAATTGAATTTATAATGTTGGTAAATACAAAATAAATTATTAATATATCATGAAGAGCACGTATAATTTTCAAGGTAGCATATTGTGATTGTTTTAATTAAAAAATAATTTAATGAGGTTTTGATTAGGTAGTCATTATTTTACAATTGTTAATTATTAACTCTTTCATTATTAATTCAACAAATTATCTATTTATTGATAAGATATTATCTGTATATATTATACAAAATGCTTTTATATATTGTGAAAATATAAATATGTATTTTTAATTAATGTAATATAGGTTGCATATTTATAGGTTAAAATTATTGGAAAATGTATAAACTTATACACTAAAATAAACTTTAAAACCTGTGGTGTTATAGAGCAGGAACTGTCCGGATAATTTTAAATCCGAATCCAAAACTATCCAAATATTAAGATAATTACGTTTTCGGATATTCGGATCTCAAATTCGGATATCCGCATATATACAAATATGTATGCATGTTTTTTTTAAATATATCTAAATAAGCAAGCTGTATAAGTGTATCGCGAGGTTATGAAAGATTTATCGTCTCCTTTTGTTGTGTACTTTCGACCGCTAAAAAGGATACATCCTGTATATCTGGTAAATTTGGAATTGGTTATTTTTAAAAGAAATTTATTAATATTAAAATATTCAAAACAAAATTAAATTATAAACATTACTCCACAAACAATGAACAATGAATAAAAGGTATATTGCCAAAAGCAAACTATATAGCGTAGGCACATAAGTTGATTAGCTTAATGATTCAATTATACAAAATTGATAACATGCTTTTCTAAAGCACCAGGTACTATATTTAATTGAATTTGTAAAGAGTTGTTTAAGCGCAAAAGGCCGTATTTAAGCTTCCCAAGGAAAATATCCCCGATGCTGCATTTAAATTGCAAATTTAGTAAAATTAAACTTTTTACCTGCTCATGTAAAACCGATATATAACTTACATAGACTTTAAATTATTATATTATACTTCGATTTGATTTCAAGAAAATTGCTTTCACTTCATTTCAACGCAAATCAATTTTTTGCTTCATTTTAAAATGAATTATGAGAATTAACTAAAATGTAATAAGATAAATAAATAAAAATAACTTTGTTATATCACTAAAAACTTTATTCTCGTAACTGCAGTAAAGTTTTTAGTGATATAACAAAGTTATTTTTATTTATTTATCTTATTCCAAAATGTATCACAAAGTTACGGCTAATCAAGTTAAATATTTAAAAAGTAATAGTCTGTATTCATACTTTTAAGTATTTTTTTTATCTTTTTCTATCAAAATAAGAATGCAATTTACTAGAAAAGGACAAAACATTTCACTACAAGACTCACAGATCTGATTCGAATGGAGTTACCTATTAAATATGTTAAATGTAATAACAATATTTAATATAAAAATTACTTATTATTTATTATATACTCGTACTGCATTATTTCGAAATTTTACATGAATCTTGGAGAATTAAATTTATTACTACAGTTTTAGTGGACGTCCGATCAGTAGTTATAGTGATATGATTGAAAGAGTGGCTTACGTGAGCGAAAGTTTCCAAGCAGTAGGAATAGAAGTACATGTATGAGAGGTATCATGAATGTGGATGAAGTTACAGTTGCTTGTCTGGATAAGAATGATTGGATAAAACTAATTTAAGGATAGTGGAAAGAGTTTGTTCTATACCTTTTTGGGTACACATGACGTGATTGTGTATGTATGTTTTTAGTTTCAAAAATACATGTCCGAGTTGTTTTTTTATGAAATTGTAACGGGGATAAAATTTAGTATGTATAAAAACTTATTTTTTTTTATATACAGTGAAATACTATTTGTGTAGTGTTTCATAAACAAAATTTTAAAAAAAATTAATATAAAAAAATTACCATAAAATTAATGGCCTTTGTTAGTATTTATTATATTTTAAATTTAAAACAAAGCGTTAAACATTTATTTCAATGCTAACTAATTTTATTGTATTTTTGTATTATTCTAATTTTTCTTTTAATATTAATCTTAAAATTTTTCACATAATCATGAAACACAATTATGCAAAATTTGACCTCTGTTGTATTTCACAAAAATTAATGTAGCTGTGCATTCTATGAAACAAAATATTATTAGTAATTGAAAATAAGAAAAAAAATACATTTTAATTTCTAACTAAATAGTTTCGGAAATATTATGCTGATTTCAAAATTTACCAAATATTGTACAGGATGAATTATTTTCTTTGCTTTTTCATTAAAAATACATAAATTTGTGATGTAAATTGTAAGTCAAAAACTACAAAAATATAATAAAATGTCTTATAACATTAAAATTTGTAGGAATTAGGAATTAGGTATAACATACAAAAATCTGTCAATTTTATATTTTTGTGAATTAGTTAGAAATAGCTGGGAACAATATTGTAGATCGGTTTGTATTATTTCAATTTGTCTCAAAAAATTTGCAAACATAATTTTTTAATTTTATTTTTCATTGACTTATAATATCGGAGATATTACTTTTTGTTTAATCCTTGTATTATAAATTTTATTAAGATACTAACCTTCACAAGTACTACGTAAATTTAAGATATTTATTTATTTTGTTTTGATTTTTTGTACGACAAAAATTTTAATATGCAAATATTTTTATATCTACCTACATTTTTTCAAACACATGTTTTGATACATATAATAAATATATAGTTACAAAATTTAATTATTGTAGAGAAACTTTCTGTTTATAATAAAAGATTACGTTTGTTATTACATAATTATTAGATCAACCGTTAATATTTTGTTAACGAGATTATTAGCATATTTTTAATTACCTGAATTAATTAATATTTTGACCACAATTTGTGTAGTAATTGGATTAATGTATTAATTTCATTATTTTTATAATGATTAAATAATTTTAATTTGATGAAAAAATCCCAAGATATACATACAAATTTTTTCCGATGCGAGAAAGTAATTTAGTTAGTTCTCGTTTTTTACAATTAAAAAAATCATATTTGTAAATTCGTTTTTGATACAATGAATATTTCGACATATAACTATCATATAGTTCATTTTGATAGCAATATCAAACATTGCAAAACATTTAAAATATCCTTTCTATACTATTAAACGAACAAATTTTAACTAATTAAATGGATTTAATAAATTGCTCTTTAATGAGCGCACCACGGTCTTCCTGATTATTTTTATATTAAAAGTAGTTGTTTTCAATTTAATAACATATGACATATAATATTACAAAAAAATAGTAGAAAAATGTTGACCTTTTCCATGTGAACTAGAAATTGCATTATTTCATTTTTTTCTTATCTTAAAAATGATAAAATGTTTGAATGCGTGCAAATATTTTTAGATGTTTATGCAAATAATAACTTGAAAATATTATTTACATGTAATACGTCATTTTAATATCTAAAAAAAGAATTATTAATATCTAGTATCAGAGTTTAGTAGTATTTACTATAAAAGTATTTGAAATATTACTTAAAATACTTTAATATTTTAGAGATTTTTTTTCATAAGTATGTAGTATTTGTTTTTAGAGTATAAAATATTAAAAAAAATTACCTGAAATACTTTACTTTACAAAGAATAAATATGTGTGATTCTAATTTTTGTTGAATTTAGGTATATAAAAATAATATTCTCGCAAAGCGAGAATGGAGCTAGTCGAATATGGTTTGATTTTATAAGCTAGTTTTTCGACTAGCTAAAATATAATATTGTATTTCCGTACACAGCCGTATTGACGATCGTATATACTCGTATATGCTCGTATTTATCGTATTTTCTGTACACGGCCGGCCAGCCAGCCGTACTGACGATTTTATTAGCTAGTCTTTTCGACTAGCTAAAATTTAAATGTTAGTTTTACAAAATTTAGTAGGTGTACTCATATTAAAATACAGTGAAACTTTGATTCCTCATTTTCAAAGGGACTAAACGAAAATTGCGAATATTGGGAAATTATTTTTAATAACATATTTTAAAATTAATAAAAGTATTGAATCTATTATTAAAAAAAAAATGTTTATAATATTACTTTTTTACTGCAACTATAATAAAAATAATAAATGAATTATTTATAGATCTATTCGGTTTATAGCTGTAAGATCTGTAGTATTACAGAATGTTAGTGAAATTCTTCTATTGATAGAAAAAGACAAAATATTCTGTACTGTATATAAATTTGACTGACTAATAACTGATATTTGTATTTCAAATACTTTTTAAAAGTATTTAATATTTATTATTTAAATACTTTTTGTAGTACTGTTTCCAGCTCTGTCTATAGTATGAATACTCTCATTAAAATGTATGTAAGAATGTTTGGTCTGAACAATACTGAATTAATCTTTACAAAGCATATTTTTGATAAAAATAAATTCCGCTTACTGATAAAAAATTTGAGAATTCTCAACATGTCAAAAATGTTCTTTCAAACTCAAACATTTAACTAATTTAGACATTGAACATTAGAGATTGGAATCATAACTTTTCGATCAACCCTGATAATATAAAGCTACAAAAAATTCTAAATTTAATATTCGAAATTTCGTAATGTATATTTGAGCTGCTTATTTTTGTAGTAACAAATTGGAATGTTAACTTTTTGATCAACCCCGTATAATATAATAGCGGTTAAATAAATATGCCAAAAAATTTTAGAGACCACACAATATATAATATTCCACGCACGCGAAGCAATAATTAATTTCAAAAATTCCGAATAAGTATTTCCGTTATAGTTCGATTGGACTCTATTACCTATTGTTTATCGATTAAAACAATGTTATTGATTGCTCTAAATATCCATCAAGAAAATGCAATAACTTCTACATTACGTGCTATAGTACGTCGCCAAGTTTTACATTATCCTAATCAAAAGGAAAATGCGTTTATATGAAGAGAGAAAATACGATTCTCTCGAGGACTTCCGGTTTGCATGATATGAAATGAAATGCATTTCCCTCTCTGCCTCTCTACTCCGTCTAAAAATGCCAACTGTCTGTGCTGACATCATCATATATTGGCTTATATTGGTAGCTTCCTTTTTTGCAGATGTTATGCTGGAAACTTTAATAGAATTGGCGTAAGTTCTAATGCTGATATTTTTATTTAATTTGTTTATAATTTATTGAAAATATATAAATAATTGTTACTATATTTAATTTAAATTTGCCACATTGTCAGTAAGTATTATGTACGAAATAAATTCAAAAATGTACACAATTTTAAATAAATACTGTATTCTTTTGTAAAAGTAGGTTGGTTTTGGTGTTAAATTAGTTAAATAATAATAGAAAAAAATTAATATATCATGAACTAAAAAGTTACTAAAAACATGTTAAAAAGAACACTATTCTTTGTGTAAACATGTCTTTGTAAAACATGACACTATTTTTATGTATAAATTACACTTTACAATAGTGTCGAAAAATGTTAGTGTTGATATAGTAAAAAATTGTTCAGAGCTCATTAAAATAAAAAAAAAAGCTTTAGGTTGAATTTCTGTTTCATTTTATTTTAAAATTTAAGATTTATGTCATTTGTAGATATTTATTTCTGATAATGATATACGTGTACTATATTGAAACGTCGAATTTTAATAGTTTTATTTGATTCGCACATTTGCGTCCACTGTTTACTGCTGCGTCAATGTTTGTTGTTTTATTCACTTTTCAGCTACATGTTGTGTAAATAGCAAACTTCTGCATCATTTACGGCGGCGTTTTACAGTAAAACACAAGAGTCAGTCGAACTAATATAAAATAAAACAAAACTACAAAACTTAAGGCATTTTTATTTTAAAGTTAGTTTTAATTTAGTTTTATTTTGGTAACATAAACAAATATTTTTTTTGTTGATATATTTTCTTAGTGTAATTTTTACACTATATTTAGATGTGCCCTAAATGGGATACTGGATAATGTCAAATATTTTTTATTTTGTTTACGAAATGCTATTATTTTTGAGTGTTAAAATAATATTTAATAACAGAACGATAATACTATTATTTTTCAAAAGAACATGTCATCTTAGAGTCCATAAAATTACGTATCTTTTAATATCAATATAAATAATATCTTTAAACAAGCACAAAGATTTATTATTATTTTAAAAACTATTAGAGTCATGTAGTGTTTACATAAATGTATTTGATCCAATTTTTTTATTATGAAGTTAGTTCAATAACTTATAAAGGTAGTGACATAAATATCTTCAATTTAAAGTTGGCAATAATTCAAATCCAAAAGACTTATCAAAAAATAGGCTGTCATAACTCATAAAATGAAAATATATTATGCACGCTTATCTTATTGGGTTAGCTGGTAATTAAACTATCCGTAGGATAAAAAACAAATGGATAAAATATTTTCGTAGGTAAACTAGTTTTTTTTATAAGCCAAGGTTAGTTAAGACAATATCTGCTGTGGTTATGGTAATATAGATAGAACATTTGATGACTTGGTATAAATAACTTTAGAATTTAGAGGTTGTGGTTCTAGAACTCGTGAAGATACTGTAGCTATTTTGCTTTTAAATAGATTGTGACCTTGGTTGCAACTAGATTTAAATGATTTGGAACCCGCAATGGTTAATAATATTTTAGATATGTCAAACTGCAGATCTTTTTAAAATAACACAGACAATTTTTAACTGATTTTGCTAATGATTTCATTGCTTTAACTAAAAAAGTAGATGATTTTCAGCTTTCTAATCATAATAGATGAAACATCTAATTTAAGAATAAATCTAATTGATCAAATTGTAATTAGATAATTTTTGTGTGTGAATTTTTTAGATAATTTATGTAAACTTTACTTTTTGAAATTAAATTTTTATTATTTGAAATAATAATTTGATTTCAATTAATTTGTATGTGAAATAGCTATTTTTTCCCTGTTTAATAAAAAAAATTACAGAGCCATCATAGTCGATTCTTTTCTGCTATTATTAATGAAACTATATAAATTTAGAATATAGAACGTAGAACCTTGTATTCCCACTTAAGTAAGGTAAAGGAGGCTAACATTGACAGTAGGGTAACATTGACACATCTTTGAAAACGGCTTTTAAAATTTTCATAGTGAGTCACAGAACGCTGTTGATTAGCTCTAAAAATAATGTATATGACTACTGTAGATAATATCACCATCCATCGCTCGTTGCTCGAAGCTTAGGGCTTATGGCGTATGGATACCGACGTGTTGTTTTTTATATGGTGACAATTTGTGTTTGAAACTTCCATTCTAAGAGGTTTTTACCTGCAATTCGCGTACCATTTCATGCACAATTCGTTTTTTTTAAGAAAGCGAGGAGGTCATTTTACTTTTCCGGACATTACAGACAAAAGTTACGTTCTTGCTACAGATATAGTACGCGTGCTGCCTCAACCACGAATTCGTCGTGACATGTATTTTTTTCAAACAAATTTTTTCGATGCGGAGTAAAATTCTTTAATTGTTAATTAATTGCATGTATATTATAAATTTTCTTAAAATTACAATAAAGTTCACTCTTATGTTATTATTCCTTTATTTACTACCTAGTATTTACTTATAATAAGAATAGAAGAATTATTTATCACTAAGGAAATAATTGGTTTCATAAAAATGCACTTTTGACCAATTTTTTTAAATAAATTTAAAATTGTCAAATTATAAAAAGAAAGTTCTATGTCAAAATTAAATTCCTATATTGTAACATTGCCATTTCAATGCATAAAGCAAGAAAAAACAAGGCATGTCAATGTTACCCACATGTAGGGTAACATTGACTAATTATGGTATATACATATATATTAAATATTTTCAATACCGTTTATGATAATCAATAAATTACTTTGTATTTTAGAAACTAATATATGAAGCTAATTTTTCTGCTAAGAAAAAAAAAATTATAAATCATAATAAAATTTAAAAAAATTAATAACTAAAGATGTGTCAATGTTTGACGGTTTTACCTTATTAGAATAATATTCAAGATTTCTAAGACATTTTACCTCTAAAAGATTTTTTTTTTGAAGATTCACTTAAAATCCATGTATATTTTTCAAGAAAAGCGGTATCATTTCCTCGGATTTTGGCAAATGTAATATGTAAATTTTTGGTTATTTCAAAGAAACTCTTTCTCTAATATTTCATCGAATTTACGTAATAAAATTTTATATTTATTCATTCATTAAACTGTTATAAAATATGAAAATTATTAACTCTTTTAATGGAATGTTTATAATAACAGAATATATAATAAAATATTTGTTTAAATGTGTATATTACTTTCTATTTCTTCGAATATAAAAATAACAAAATTTCCCTCTATAATTTCGATTTCGATTAGATCAGCAGAACTTTCTTTAAAATAAAGTGTAAATAATATTAAATTAAATTTAATGGTTTAATATTTTAAACTGACATCCAAATATTTCGTTTTCATGTTATATTCACTCAAATGAAACAAACGTAAATTTGTAACATTTATTTTTATGCTAGATTTATGCAGACCAATATTGCAACTTCAATTTCAATCTAAATTACAACTACAATTTCGCCTTAGAGATAAATATATACCTTTTGAAATATATAATTTAAATCTACCGTGAAAATTTAATCGATTTTTTTTGCTTGCAGTTTTCCAGACGTGTGTGATTTAAGAATTTAATTTTCTTTTTAAAGTTTATAATCTCAAAATTACATTGTAAATGAAACAACATTAATGATTTGATAAAAATAATTAAGATTTGAGGTCGTCATTTAGATTAAATTTTAATGTCTTATTGTTCAACTAATCAGTAATTGCTAAAATTAAATGCTATTTAACCGACAATTCCAAATTCGTCTTGGCTATTGTGTGTTATTTTTTTGAAAATTAGTGTTAAAAATTAAACAACATATGAATTATTAGTACTTAACAGCGCTTTAGTCTACGTTTAGCAGTATGTTAAATTTAATATTTGTCCTACATCAGTATTAAATTTGTCCTGCCACATTTTACAATAAAATTACAATAATTTGAGTTTTTGCAAAAACTATCTCAATGAAAATTTTAACTATGATTTTTTTTATAATCAGCGAGCTGAAAACTATTGATAACGATTATAAATTTAGGTTTGGTTTTTAAATATTAGTCAAAAATTGTAAAATCGATTAGTCCAAAATTGTTTAGTAATAATACAAAAACTCACTGACGTACAAAATGAATATCATTGTATCAATAATTGTGTTTATAATTACTATATTACTTAACAGGAGTAGAAAAATATATACTTATCTATAGAGTCAAAAATTGTTTAATCTGATTCTGTTGATTAAACAATATAAAAAAAACCATAAAAACCAAGGCCCATATTCTCACCTAACTTTTAAAAGTGATTTTTGTCACTTTACTTAAAATTACTTATTAAGCAATTTTAATTCATTTATTTGAATTTTATAATATTAGATATAAAAAAAATGTATCAAAAATAGTAATACTATTCATATTTAATAAGAGGTAGAAGTAAAAATTTATTTTCAATCAAAAAATAAAAGCACTTTTCAATAAACAAAAGTGGTGGGAAAACGGAAAAAAATATTTCTCTTCTATACTGCAACGAAAATTGATAATCAAATGTTTATCTTTAATTTTTTTTTAATTCTGAAATATAATCTTTACATAAGACTCAATATCTTGTACATCAATATTTGCATATAATCTGTGCTGTGTTTTTTTTTTTTTCGTAATCGAAAAGGCGGCTATGAATCTCAAACTTTCACCAAATCTTCGACCTATTTTTCCATATTGTGCTCACATCATTGCCCGTTGACTTCAGCACAACGTAACATAAGCATATATGGTTCTAATAGGTTTTAAGATCTTATAAGATAAAAGTTACGCTATGTTCAGTCACAGTATTATTATATGCATTGCATTTACTTGTACATATATAGAACACGTATTTTTTGTAGATTTTTTTTTTTGTTTTGTTTGAGACATTTCCTTGATATGAAACATACTATCATATATAAACAATGTTATCAATAACGGAAATTGCATTCTTTAATGTTTGTATAGAATAAGATAAAACGTGTAAAAAGATCTCTTTAGAAAAAGAATTGATATTTAAATATGTTGAAACAGAGACAGTATATATTTTTGATAAAATTTGTAATGTATTTTTGAACTGATTAATCTTTTATGAATAATTCAAGCTTTGTATGATAAAAGTGAGGCTGCTGTACGAGTTGATGTTTAAGTGATTGGTTTCGTATCTTGGTGTGAAACAGGGTTGTGTAGTGTCTTCTTGGCTATTTAATTCATATATATATATATATATATATATATATATATATATATATATATATATGGATGTTCTTCGTTGGACAACCTTGTGATGGCATACATATAGGTGATTGTGTTGTACCTGCTTTAGCGTATACTGATGACGTGGTTGTACTGGCTGAATCTGAAGAGCAACTGAGAAGGATGATTGATAGAATTAATAAGAATAAAACAACTACTCGGGCATCTGTCATTTTTTATTCTTATTACCAAATTTAAAGTCGAGAAAATACATAATAATATGATAGTATTAATGTTCTTGGTAAAGTTATGAATCTTGTGTTGAATGTTGATAAGTGTAAAGAATTAGTTTTTGAGAAGGGTGACTTGACAACTGAGTGTAATGAATCTGTTGATGGTGCACGTTTAGAGCAGGTACACAAACTTGTATATTTGATCAGTTTATTGTCTGAAGACAATCGCTTCGATTGTGAGATTGAAAGGAGAGTTAATGCTGGTTGTAAGGTTTTGTGTGCTTTGGGCACTTTTGTTAGAAACTGACTCTACTTCAAACCATCTTTCAATCTAGTTTTGTCTAACACATACTTTTTATTATTACAAGCTATTCTATTGAATTTATAGAATTTTCTGGGCTGGTATATCGTGGTCGATCTATTCTCGTCGCAAACGTTTCGCTATACATCATAGATGACAATCTCAGTGCTTGGTGACTGAATCTATTTCTTTACAATTTCTCACCATCGTTACGCGTATATAATTTGTTTTTTCGCAACTGTATCAAATTATTAACTTTGTTTGCGTAATATACAATATATATTATGTATAATTTATATTTATAATATAATAAAATTTCATTTGCATATAGTAATATATGTTAAATTATTATTAGGTATTATTATTTTACTACACATATTAAAAAACAATAAATAACAATTTATTATAGATATTGAATGTAACAATTAAACAATTATTACTATTACTGATTTTTTTTACGCAATTTGCAATGGAAAGTACTACAATTAGAGTGGGAAAAAATATATGTATATATATTTCATGTCACAGAACGTAAATTTCACTTAATAGTTTTCTGATAATATCTAAAAAACAAGGAACATACATTATAATTTTATTTTATCCAGGCCAATATGCAAATAGATTTGTTTTTAAATGTACTGCGTTAGATAATATTACTGTTTTTATTATTTACTTTATCTGCAATGCAAGTGTTCGATAACTTTTTGTTATATAATTTTAAAATAAATTTTTAGTTAAAAAATATTTTATTATAAGAAAATGTGTTTTCAAATATAAAACTGAGACCATTTCACTAGAATATTTTTTTTTACTTTCGCAAAGTACATTATATATTTTTGTAAATTATATCAGTTATTTGTCATGTTCTACAAGTTTCGCTAGGAAAATAAAATTAGTGGAAATTCACTATTTATTTTATCTGTTAACACAAAGAAACAATAAAATTCTAAGTTTATTCCATTCTTTTTGTAAAAAAACTATTTGTTTTTACAATTAGCTTTGTATTGATAATTGTTTGACAAGATAACATTGAAAACAATACATGAAAAACATTGTTTTAATAAAGTATTTAAAATGTTTTTATCATCAGTGTAATCTACTTTTACTTACCTATCAAAAAAAAGATAATTTTGTTAACTATCTACCTGTTTTCAACTATAAAACATTGAATACATTATTATTCTAGTAAAATTATCTTTTATAGTTTTGTAACAAAATTATTGTTAATTAATGATTGAAAATTTTCTTAGAATTGATGGAAACTAAACAGTAATTTCATTATTAATATTTATTAATAATCGACGTTTCGACGAACTCAACGTACATCTTCATTAAGAAAAAAGATACAAATGATATTTACAATAAACAGAACATAGAAACAAGTTACTAGGTAACAAAATAAGTAACTATGTAAATAATTTAATAGTTATGTTAACGTTATAAATGCTTAACATAAAATTAAATGAAAGAAAAATGAACATAAAATATTCTTTTTTATATTTATTGCTTGCCATGTTGTTTGACATTATACATGCTTAAAATTTAACCCATAGTTAAATCATAGAATTATATAAGATAGTCTTGAATTTATGTTTATTATTTGGCTTGTTCTGTACTTCATTCAGAAGATACAAATATTATATCTTAAAGCTTATAACCATCGAAAATAATTGCTCTAAACGATGTTGAAAACTTCATTCAAATCAGTGCAGTAGATTCAAAAATCAGTTTTTTTACACAAACTTTGACTTTTTATAATATTATATATATTTTGTGATAGAAATCTTTTAAAAAGATCTATTCTGGTTATCATATTTGTGGTGCTATTTTGGTCATTAAATTTAGCATAAATCTATAAAATTTAAAGAACTTTAAGTAAATTTCAATTTCAATTCAAGTAAATTTCAATTTAAATACTTTACGACCGTTTTCGTAATAATAACTTTAACTAAAGTATACTTTATATCAAGACAGAAAATCACCGATTTTAAACTTCTAATGACACAATTATAATTGCTTTCTTGACGACTTAAAATCGACTTTAGTTAAACGTATTATGAAATCAGCCGTTAAGTGTAAAACTTGAGCTTAAATTCTTTTAAATTTAAATTGCCTTCGGAGATGCTAAATTTGAGGTTAAAGTCGTTAAGTTGACATAATTAGTATGAAAAATGTATAATATGACTAATATAGAAATGTTTGCGTAATTTTGAAAGATACGAAATTAAATAAATTAAATTAAATTAAAGATGAATGTTCAGAATTGCTTTATTTAAATTTCTTTAAGTTAAAGTCTCATTTAAGCTAAAGATCTTTAAACTTAAAAGTAATGTCCAGAATAGTAAAATTAAATTAAAGTTCTTTAGTAATAGACCTTGAACAAATAAATGTTCGTATTGTCATTGTGAAATTTAATATAATAATACTCAAGAATATTGAGATTTTATATTTTTCCCAAAATTTCACAAGATACTCAGTCATTGAATCGGCTGTTAAGCTATGCATCAAGCGCCTCGAAGCGACTGATCAGAGCACCGTACTGATGAGGTCCAAAAGACTGAAACATATGTCTACGGTTAAACTGGCCAGTCGTTGATGCATAGCTTAACAGCCGATTCAATGACTGAGTATCTTGTGAAATTTTGGGAAAAATATAAAATCTCAATATTCTTGAGTATTATTAAAGTTCTTTAGCTTAAATGAAACTTTAACTTAGCAATTTAGAGAAATTTTAATAAAGCAATTTTGAATATACATCTTTAAGCATAATCATTTACATTTTTTTATTAATTAATGTATATATTTAACTACTTACCTTTCAAAATTATCTAAATTTATATTTATAAAAAATTCATATTATTTATTCTTCATGGAAATATTTTTCACACTAAAACCCGGTTTCATAAACGATAAATAAATTTACTTCGCAAGTAAATTTAATTTGCTTATTAAATAACCTTGAAAACAAAAGACATGCCAATAATTTACTGCCATAATATTATTAAAAATAATAATAGCCACTTTTTAATACTATTACATTAAATTTAATACTTCGTTTTAATATGAAAATCTACAGAGTAAATACATTTACTTTTGAAGTAAATTTAACCAACGTTTATGAAACCTGGCCTAATTCTGTTAACGATTCTAACATCAAATTTATCAATTGAAGCATCTCCGATGCCATTTAAATATAAAGGAATTTAAGCTAAAGTTTTCGCAATTAAAGTAAATGACCAGAATTGAAATTTATTTAAAGTTCTATAAATTTACGCTAGATTTAATGACCAGAATAGTGGCACTAATCTCAAGTAAATAATAATATTTATGTGAAATATTATACTAATAATAAACAGAGTATTAAAACGGCGGATTTATGAATGAAATATAGAAGAAATATGTTGGTCTTTCCGTAGCACGATGTCATTTGCATCTAAGATTTTTAGTTTTTAAAAGCGAAGAACTACATTCATTTCTAAATATACACTTCTGTCTACCTTGGTATAAAACTGTCTCCGACTTGGAAAATATTTCCGATGTGTGTGTGTTTTGGCTCGTAGCTTCTTAAAGTTTATTTATTTTATACGTCTTTTCCGATCGAAATTCGACTTAATTTAATGCTGCTTTTTAATGTTTCCTGTACCTCGACATATGCAGTTCTAAATGAATTATTTTCAATAATATTTCTAAAATAATTCATACAAATGACTAAAATAAATAAACAGAGTAATAAAATCTATTAGAAATCATTATATTAAAATAAAAAATTATTAAGTATAATTTTTAGTTACAATTTGACGTTTCGATATACTGAACCGTCATCAGGAAAAATATATACAAATGACATAAATAATAAACAAACAAAACATGGAAACAAGTTACTATAGGTAACAAATTACAAGTAACTAGATTATAAAATTGATAATTTATGAATTAAAGGAAGCCAGATTTTATTTAAATTAGTGATGTTATCTTTTTCTTTGTAAATGAAAAGTTATTTACTGCAGTAACAGAAAATTTTTACATGGACTTTGACGGTATTAAAACTTTAATCTCTACTAATATTTTTACTGCATACAATAATATCTCATTTATATCGTGTTTATTTTGTTAAATAAATCTTTAATATTTAAAAAAAAATATGGTGAAATTTGTTAGGTACTGTACATCTGTCGAGCGAATATTGATCAATTTGTATTTTTGCAAATTTATTAGAATTTTTGAAGATTTCTCTTTATTTTTTCCCCCTATAAACATAAAAAATACAAACCAACCTTTTTGTCTAGCCTACTCTGCAGTGAAATCCTCCAAAAAACTAGTAATCTTGCAAAAATACGGATTATCTATTATTCCTACAACATATCTACAGGGTACGTAAAATATTACGACACCTTTATATTGACAAATCCAATATTTAATGTCATTGCTATACCATGTCTTTTAATATTCCAACTATATTATAAATGTACTGTAAAGTTTCCTTTCCAGTAAAAGAAAGTGTGGAATCTTTTAATAAATTCAGTAGCACGTTTTGTCATGTGGAACAAATAGGTTAAATTTTGGTACGTGATCAAAATTAAATTATCTAAATGCAGTGTTTCTAATGCTAGAAAAAAAGTATTTTGTGTAAAATTTATAAAATTTCCATGTAGTCAGATGAAAAAAAAAACCAGCTGATTTTGGAAAATCGAAACAGTTGAATAATATTTTTACTGATAGCAAAGAGAATATAATAATATACTATACTATATTCTCTTTGATGATAGTCAAACATTTATTTCTTATATAATAAATGTTATACATTTGGTTGTATAAAACAGCTGATTTAATTATAATTAAATCTTTAAAAAAAGCAATTTTGAAGTTTATATACTGTAAAAACTAGTGATGCAACTAGGGCTGGGAAAAAATCTCGATATATCGATAAATAATTGATATATCGATAATTGATATTAAAAATAAAAATTATCGATATATCGTTATATCGATATATCAATATAATCGATATATCGATATTTTGATATCTGAGCAAATTTAAAATTGATAAAATTCTAATTTAAAGTAAAAATATTTGTGATTCTTCCAACAAATGGATGAGGCAAATAAAACAAAAATCAGTTATTCTAGTTGCTGCATTTCTCTAAAAAAGCATTTTTTTTTAATAAATTATTTATTCTTAATTGAAGAAGATATTCTAACGCAATATCTCTTACGAGATTCAAAATTTTCATTTTATCGAACCGTTAATTTTAACGAAAATAAACATTTTCGTTTAACATTGTAAAAATATTTCAAATCTGCTACTGCACAACTTGCCTTGGAAAATTTTCAAGATGTAAAATAGATTGATAAGAGAAGCAATAGAAATTTATAAAGAAAAAGATAATATCAATTAGTGTAACTAGACTAACAATTGATTTAAATAAAATTAGACTTCCTTTAATTAAAAATTTATAAATTTTATGTTGTAATTACTTATTTTCTCTTCTATATACTCTTCTATATTCTCTTCATTTACTGTAATGTCATTTGTGTAATTTTTCCTGATGATAATGTACGTGAACTACGTCAAAACATCAATTATTATTAATAAAAAATTAATACAGAACTAATATTCTAAAGCCATTTTATTTTATTAAATATTTAGTTTTTATTGTCTTTTATATATGTAGGTATATAAAACAATTTAATTTATTTCAAAATTCATATAATTTATAGCTTATACATAAATTATAAATATTAATGGATGATATGAAATGAATATTTATAATTTATAAGCTCAAATACATTTTATGTGTCGTATATGTAAAATTGAATTGAATATCATATCTACATACTTATATTTTTAGTTGATGTATATGTATGTTACACACAACACACTAATGCTATAATATATTGAACGTAATATAAAATATTATCTTTCTACAATATGTAATATGTATTAATAATAATATTCAACCGTTTTAACCTAGTTTTCCTATCAAACGAAATTCGCATTTAATAACTGATTGTAACGTGTATTGAAAATTAGCTTTTGGTTAGATAAGTTTTTGACATTAAAATTTTATGGTTATTCATTAAACTGCACGTTTCTAGAATTATAATTTAGGTATTTTACGGTTTTAATTTCTTGTAACAAAAATTTAATCGAATTTTTCTTTATTAATCCCGGTTTCATGAACATCAAAATAACTACTTTACAAGTAAATTTAATAAGCAAGTATATTTAATTTGTTGTTTCACAAAAAAACAGTTAATATAAATAACTGTTGAGAGATTAATTGATTGAGATTTTTGACATTTGTCAAAATAACTTTCAATATAGTAAAAAAGTCTTTCAGAATTCATTATATTAAAATAAAAAAGCTTTAGGTTTAAGTTATATATGTATATATATATATATATACAGGGCCGTTCCTGGAATGATAGCCGCCCAGGTGCAAAAAAGAAATAGCCGCCCTTAAAAATTACTACTTGAGGCTAAAAGTGGACCACGGCCGCCCTTTCGGCTGGCCGCCCTAGTGCGGATGCACCTTTTGCACCCCCGCCAGGAACGGCCCTGTATATATATATATATATATATATATATATATATATATATAATTTAAATATCGACGTTTCGATATACTCTAGGTCTTCATCCGGAAAAATAATACAAATGACACAAATAATAAACAATTAAAACATATAGAAACAAGTTACTAGGTGACAAAATAACGTTTTTGAATTTTTATAGTGTGAAATGCACATAATACTAAAAATTTATTTTCCTCTTTTTAGTGCATTTAAATATAAGCGTGGTTTTTAAAAAGTTTTTTTTATATATTTTATTTTCTGCTTTTTAGTCTTGTCGTCTTGTCATATCTTGTAATCGGTTTTAAATGCCAAGTTTTTTTTTTTGTTAAAATATTGTGTTGTCTCCTGGAATAAAACTACATGCAAAATTTCAGTGAGATCAGATTATAGGAAGTGGGCTAAAAATTGATTACAAGATTTGACCGTGACAACAGTGACAAAAGAGTGAGCTAATATAAACGTGGTAAAATCTGCACCAAATTTCATATTGTGATCATTTTGCAAATAATATGCATGTATCATAAGAAATATACAGGCCATTATACTGAAATCTAATTGGATTCACTTCACTAATATTCACCTATTATCGTGACAACCTACATAATTATTTTGATTCACTCATTCTTTACGAAATTTTGCAATAAAAAATTTAAATCTATAACTTAAAATAAAATTCTCTCTACATTTCTATATAAGTTCAACATACTAAATATGGTCAAACACGTTTCTTACATAATCCGAATGGAAAATTACTAATATCAAGTATGAAACTATACAAATCACATGCAAATAATTAATGTAAACTATCCACGATTTTTATTCAGCAGGTGTATTTAAACTACATAAATAGTCAGACATTAACTTGTCTATTGTTCTATTATACCTACTAATCTAACAACTTAGTAATCTGCTAGCTTCAGTCCAGACCAACCGTGACCGATTTTACGTGTGAAGTTAGCTAAATGATTCAGTGTGTAAAATGCGTGAGTGGTACAACACAACTAATACGAATCAAAATTTACATTTTTATTAATGAATAGTTTTTATGAAATCGCTCTGTTGAAATTCATTTCTTGCTTCAGCTAAGTAAAAAATTGTTTTTAATTTGTTCATTTATTAGCTGTTGTTAAATATATTCGCAATTTTAATATTTACGTTAACATAGTAAAAAATAATTATATTAAAATAAAATGGCTTTAGGTTTAAATTCTGTGTTAATATTTATTAACAATTGACGTTTCGACTAACTCAACGTCCGTCTTCGTCAGGAAAAATGACATTTACAATAAATATCAGAAAATAAAGTTACTAGTTATTAATATAGAACTTAAACCTAAAGCCGTTTAATTTTATATTTAAGTTGTTTTATAAACACGTAAAATGCGAATATAGACAGTAATGTAATTGTTTATCTTTATTACAAAAAAGTTGATATAAATAATCATATAACTTTTATTGTGATTAAGGTAATATTCATAATATTTTATAATTTAATCTGGAGTTAACTCTAGGTAATTTTTAACTCGCGAGCATAAGAAACATATAGATATGTATATAAAAATTTAGGATGATATAGTGGTATAAAATATAATTTTATTTTGACAAAAAACATAGTTTATTTAAAATTTATTATAGCTTATAAATTTATTAACAGATATAAATAATCTTAAAATACAAGTAAGTATGAACAGAAAAAAAAATTAATTTATGTCTTGTTCAAATAGTACTCTATCTTTTATGTTATTGTATACAACATTAACACTAGAACTACCAACCGGTCAAAATGACCGGTTGCATCAGTTCATCACCACTTTTTGTTCATAATTACAAAAAATATTGTAATTAGAATAGTATGTATTTTTCTAAATTTATGAAATCTTTAATTTTACAAAATGTTAGATTCGTGCGATTTCATTTTACAGAGATAAATATGTGGTATACCTAAATATACCAACCGGTCATTCTGACCGTCATATAAAAACATTACCAGAGTTTAGGATTGCTTGTGCAAATGCAAAAAAATTAAAACACGCGTTAGCAACACACTCTGTCAACATTGTAGCATACACAAAACATATTTTTTACTCTAAATACGGGGAGTCCCACGAATAAAAAGATTCTGTTCTGGTTCACATTTCTGCGGCTAAGTAGTTTCATTTTCTTGTTGGTGCTTCTGGTGCGAGGTGAAATAAATATAAAAAGTGAACAATATTTTGGCAAATATTTTACCATTGTTGCTAATATTGTAAAAGTAAGTTGTGAACAAATATTTTTATCATATTCATAATATTTCATATATTTATTCAGTAATTACACATGCAACTACACATCAAACCGGTCATTTTGACCGGTTGGTAGACAATAGGTATAGAACAAATCCTGGTAGTTCTAGTGTTAATGACATTTTTCTTGGTACAAATTATATATATTTTAAATTAGAAATTACAATTTTAGAATTGTACATTATTTTGTTGAAAATATTAATGTGAAACATTTTACATTCCGACTTCAGAAAATGAATCATTATTTTAAATTGAGACAATTAGAATAATTAAGCCATTCGTACTCGTATTTTAAATTGACTTTAATGCGCAGAAATTTTTGCATCAGTATTTGACATACGAAAAATAATATTAGTTTTTTACTTCTGTTAAATAATATATTTGTTACATATTTTCTTTTTTTAGTAATCTATACTAATCATTAATCATTATTCATCTAAATATATTTTTGAATAATTTAATTACTTAACATCTTTTGATCTAAATATTGTCATAGTAATCTTTAAGCTTTCACGGCCTGTATCCATTGAATTTATAGAATTATCTGGGCTGATATGCCGTGGTGACACATTTTTGTTAATTTTGCTTATTAGCTATATTCTATTCAATATTTGAATAGAAATATTTTTAATATTAATATCAAATTTGTGTAGGCTTGGGACGAAGGACTTACTTTTCACGTTCACCTTGTAAAAATATTTGTGAAAATTGCGCGCAATTAAATATACGGAATGTTTCCAGTTTTTATAGAATCTATCATTTAAAATATCAGTGTAATATAAATTTATACTCTAGATCAATAATTGAAAATTCAAAGTAACATAATTTAATTAAATATTTTACATTGTAAGGTGTATATGAGGCGTA
Source organism: Clivina fossor (assembly GCA_963966155.1). Classification (NCBI taxonomy): domain Eukaryota; kingdom Metazoa; phylum Arthropoda; class Insecta; order Coleoptera; family Carabidae; genus Clivina; species Clivina fossor. The sequence continues at coordinate 13,477,840 of OZ014562.1, read as the reverse complement.
TAGATGCAAAACTCACTATTCGACAAAAAATGAAAAATGAGATTTTGCGCGATTTGGACGTGGAATTTTACAAGGAATACGATATTTAGGTTAGTTAGAAAAAAAACTCAGTATTTAATATGAGAAACACTCTTTAAAGTTTAGTGTTGGATGCAAAACTCACTACTTGCGTTGATAGTTTAGATGCAAAAGTAACTGTTTGCTTTCCACCAATAAAAATTTTATTGGTGGAAAGCAAACAGTTACTTTGTATGAATTAATGATGTATAAAACCAATGATTCACGATTTTAAATAAGTATTGCCATCTAGTAACAAGATTTTATCATCAAAATACAATTACACTTAGCTATAACAGTTTTTTGCAAATATCTCAGAACTTAAAATTTGCAAATAGTGAGTTTTGCATCTATACGACTCATATGTAGCAGACAGATATCTAATGATTATATATTATATCAATATATTGAATCTATTCTATGTCAATACGATCTGTTAAAATAAAAATTTTCATATTTTTGTAAAAAAATTCTTGTTTCACATTTTTTGTATGTTTTTATCAAGTTACAGAATTACCTCAGTTGTATGTAATAGATTCCAATCACAATTCATTTAAAGATTATAGTTAAATTTAGATTAATTTTTTTATTGCAAAAAAATGGGTAACGTAAAAATACAAAGTTTTATTATTAAAATTTTGTTAATATAAGTCAAGCTACTTGTTTCAATAATTCGAAAATACTTATTACATTTTAGCCTGGTCGAAAATTTGACCACTTTTACAACAAAAGCAAAAATATAGGTACCAGAAAATCTTTTGTTAAAATTTCAGCAACAGCTTGCAAGCATAAAAATACCAAGGGCCTCTGCCTAGACTACTTTCCTAAATGGTCAAAGAGATTCTCTATGGTCAGTTCTTTGTCCTTTGTTGTCACCGTATGTTAAAATAGTCTTTATTGACAGTAGATTTAGCGGTTACCATAGCAACTAAATATAGGTATACATAGTAGATTCTGTTGTTGTTGTTATGTGCATTGCTTATATAGCATCCGAGTGAGTGCATTGCATTCCACGACCTAACATAACAGGTTTTTATGAAAACATACCGTATTCTAGTTATTTTTAAACTCTTTCCATCCATAAGAGAAAAGAAGATGTTACTTTTTACTTTCATACTGGCTGAGGCAGTTTAATGTCTCCTTGCTGAAGATATTTTGGGATATTTTAAGATGTGTCAAAAATTTATTACTGTGTTTAAAAGTGCCCGTGCAATGGGGGTTCATTCATTTGTTTTGATTGATGTGCAAAAAAAGCGTAGTTAAAATCAGGTTTATGAGCTAAATTCTAAATTTGAAATACAATTCTTTTATTAAGAGATATTATTCTCGCATTTATATGTAAAACAAAGTATTCGATTATTTAAAAAGTTTAAAAAAAAATTTCAATATTTATTATTATTCTTTTCAAAAAACATTATTGATGTTAAATGAAAAAAAAGCTTTTTGGTTCAAGTAATTTTATATAAGAACCTGAAGCAAGTAATTTACATCAGTTTAATATGTAAATTTGCAGACGTTAGTATTTTTACAAAATGTATGTAATATTATTAACAGATATTTCAAGGAAAATTTTTTCATGCGTATATTTTATGTAAGTAATTAGTTACTTAAATTAATTATTTTAATTAAAATTACAAAATTATATTATCTTTACAGAAAATTTTTGTAAACCATCGTTTTCCTGAAATAATATGTAATATATTTACTATGGTTTTTATGTAAAATAGCAATTTTCTTTTTATAGTGTATGTAACAAGAACTATTATAAATTATAAATCAAAGGAACCCAAATTTTATTAATTCAGCTCCTTCACACTGATTGATGTTATCGTTTTCTTGTTTTTAAGTTACGTTTGTTTATTTGTATTTACTTTATTTATTTTTCTGGTGAAAGTTTATATGTAGTGAATCGAAACGTCATATTTTAATAAAAATATAAATAACTTAATCCAGAATCGCTTAAACATTTAATAATATGAATTTTAAAATGTGTTGCACAAAAAAATTTGTCCATTTGCATTAAAAATTATTTATCTTCAAAATCTAAAAATAATAATTATTTTGTTACCTAAAAACTTGTTTCTATATTCTGTTTATTTACTGTAAATATCATTTGTATCATTTTTCCTGTTGAAGATGTACGTTGAGTACGTAGAAACGTCAATTATCAATAAAAATTAATACAGAAGTACAACCTAAGTTCTGAATGATTTTCTACTATGTTCAAAATAATATTAATAAATTTATTATAAGTATTAGAACAAGCCATGTCATTAACTATACAAATAAAAATTATTCAAAAATTTTTTTTACTATTTAGTATCTTTTCTTTATGTATTATGAGAACTAAATTAAATTCAATATATTATATACAATGTACGAATATCTTTTACAAATCTATACGTTCACTAACCCATAATAAAAGAACTAAAAAAAAATCATTGACATAAGAAACAGGTTATTACTACGGCACATATATATTATTACATCAAAACTTGCTGATATATATTATATATTAAATATTATTTAATTTACATGTATAATACTTATTCTCAGAATCTATCTAGAATTTCATTTTTACAGTATATTATTTATATTACAAACATTTTTTAAAATGATAGTAATTTTGTAGTTCTGTTTTATTAACTTATGAAGATAATAAAAAAAAAAAGGTATACGGTCTTCAATTACACTGAAATTATATAAACAACGATATTTTTAATAAAAATATATATTATTGATTACCTATTTAGGGTGTCTATATCACCTATCCTGAAAAACACCGTATATTTTTCATTTGTTGGACATTTTAATAAATTACTCCGAAATATTTGAATATTAAATTTGACAAAGATAAATAATCTACTAGTTTTAAATGACATCTCAAAATTAATATATTGAGATATTTTTAAATTTATGTTTAACTGTTAAACCAACTTTTTTGATATATTACATAAATTTAAAAAGTTTAACAATTATGGTAAATAAAAAAAAAATTGTTAATTTAAAATGGTTACAAAAACTTTGGAGTGTTATGTGAATACTGCATTAAATTATAAAGTATTGTAGAATTAAATTTATTCTAGTTCTAACTTTATCTTGTACGACATTATGTCTTCATTTAGATAAATAAATATAAATTATTTAGACCTTCATGTGCATTTTAAACAAAGATTTATTATAGGACAGTGTTTTATTTGACAATATTATGAGTTTTGTAAACGTGAGTTTCATTTTGAAAAGCTTTTTCTTTCTAGGTAACAAATAGTTATTCTAATTTTTCAAGGCTTACTTGGTCTAGAATTTTTTTAGAATTTAGAACAGAGTAGAACAAAATTGTAGGAATGGCAATATTTAAAAAATATTAAAAAAATAAGTGTCTAATATTGTTTTAACAAATCAGCCACATATGGTGTGTCCACAGATCATAAACTCACTCGTTATGCGAAAATATTTTTAAATATGTGTTTACAAAATATTTTAGGTACAAATTTCCTTCAAACATAATACAATACAATACAATGAGTTTATGATTCTAGACAAACTATACCTACACAAACTTTTCAGTAACGCGTTTAATTTTTTCTCAATATTCTTTAGCAGTTGTGGACGTGAACTTGCCAAAATTTTGCTATACATGAACGCCTCTGCAAACCATATTAAAATAGTGTAATGAACCTAAAACAAGATCAGAAACAATTGGGAGTCGTTTATCTTAAATCCATTGGACAATAACATGCAAGTCTGCAAAAAAATTGAATAAGAATTTTGTTCAGCCCTAACATAGAATTGTAACTGTTCCATATGAATAAAATAACAATGCATTACATGCGTTGGTAAGTTGAAGGTGTAATTTTGAAGAAGTTAACAAATGTATATAGGACTAGTTGACCTTGAGGTCAAGTTAACTTAGGTTGGACCACCTGCGAAAGAATAAATCTAGCCACAGGTAGAATACAGAGTTCAAGTCGTCAGTTAGAAGAACTCTTGTAGAAATTTAGAATGTTTTCTCTTATTTATAGTTTCAAAAGTATTGTTTTTCTTTTTTGAAGAATGTGGTTACTTAATTCTGATTATAGAATTTTACTACTTATGTTGTTTAATTTTTTTTCCTTATTATCAAATAAATTCTACAGAGTATAATTATATATTTTTTGAAATAACTATTATTATGTATAATTAAGCTGAAGATCTTTACATTTCGTATAGTTTGTTTAGATCTCTTAAATTCATTGTACTGTATTAGGTTCGAAAAGAATTTGTACCAAAAAATATTTTATATACACATACATACACAATCACGCCATGTACCCACAAGGGTGTGGTACAAATTAGTTTTCTCCAAACATTCCTATCTAGACAAGCAACTTTAGCTTCATCCATATTCATGACACCCCTCATACATACTCTTCTATTCCTACTACGTGGAAACTTTCGCTCACGCAAGTCACTCTCTCAATGATATCACTCTATTTACTAATTGGACATCCACGTAAACGTATAGATTTAGCAATCATCCTTCTCAGTTGCTCTTCACATAATAGGTATTTAAAAACATTTTTGTTCCTAAGTTCTGTTGAATTAGTTAGTTTATGTTCTGTGGACACACACATATTGAAAATCTTCATTTATTTACATAAACAATCTATAAACAACATGACGAGACTATAAAATAAGGAACGACAAAACTGGTATATATATATAAATAAAATGTCATCAAATTTTGTAAATTTTGCTAATCGAAATTGACTATAAAAATAAATATATTTTAAAATGTCTCATATAAAATATTTAATAACAATAAAAAGGGGAAATTCAAATTTAAATCCAAATGATGTGAGAAAATAATAAAGACAAATTTCACGGATAATAAATTTTACTTCGAAATAATATAGGTATTACTAAAGTTAAAATCTTGAAACTCGAAAAGTATTTCGAAAAGATTTTGAGAACCTTTTTTTTTCAAATTAATTTTACTTCTTGTAAATATAATAAAATATTAGCATAAAAAATACAAATATCTCTATGAAAAGTAAAAATTTAGTTTTCAATGAAAATATCATATGAAAACATTTTCTAAAACTCTGATTTTTTCTAAAGATTTTAGTAGTAGGCGTTATTATCGCAATAAGAATAATAATTCAAATTTCTCTCTCTAACAATAGTTACCTTAGCAACAACAGTCTTAACAATATCTCACATCTCACTATTATATTTTGTTCTAGAAGAATAGTGCAGAAACATATGATCTACTTTTTTTTGTAATTACGCGAAAAACACAACTTTTCTACAATTTCATTACTCAAATTATAGTTAAAGCTGTGACAAAGTTTATTTCACATTACTTAGATTAATTTTGTAAGTATTACAAATTTTATATTATAATACTCGTATACATTAAAACTAACATAAAATGCCAAACATTTGTTTTTACTCTTTTATACAATAAACAAATTATTTTTTATTATAATTTCTTGTAGAAATAAACAAAGAATAAGATAATTATTGTAATTGAAAGTAAAATTACACATTACAATATTACTGTTTTGCTAATTACTATTATTTTATTTGTCTAATTACGTTTGTGTTTCGTAGTTATAATTGTCGGTTTTCTCTAGTATATTTTAATATTTTCTCATATGAAATTTATAAATAAATAGTATATTTAGGTAATAATTAAACAAATTAAATTTGCAATTATAGATGACTTATACGTTTAATAAAAATTCTTTATCTTGGTTCTTATCAATTTTACCTATATGAGTCATTTTGACAATTTCTGATAAAGATTTACTACTTTGTTATTACTATAGAAATTTTCTTTAATTCTCAAAATGTAATAAAAATATTTTTTTATATATTTATTTCATCTTACGATAATAAATAATATATTATACAAATAAAATATAATTTATGTTTTAATAAATTTAACAAAAAATATTTATATTAACTTCTTATCAAACATTCGATATATAAAATGTATTTTATTGCATGTACGTATTTATTTTAGTTTTTGCTATATAAATTTTTATTAATTATATCTGAGAATATAAAGTATGATATTTTATATCATTCGAAATAAAAATTTTAACCATAAATTTCCGATTAATTAGCTAAATTTACTAGTTAATTTCACTAATTAATTCTTTATAGTTATGATTCATTTATATTATTCTAATTTACGATATCATTATGACGTTTTATTTATTTCGTTATAAATATATTCGCGTAACAGAAAAACCGGCAATTACCAATTTAGTTTTTAAACATAAAAAAATCAACTACAACAAACGGAAAAATGAATCTTTGAACATTTATATTTACATAACGAACAATTTTTTAATATATGCATATCTTTTGAATAGGAAAAATTAAAAAAAATATATTTGATATTTTCTGAAAATAAAACATATTGGTTGATATTACAAGCTTGGTTTTTAGTTGTTTGTGCAAAAATTGGTATATTTTGCAAAATTAAAACCATAATTTATGAGAAATCTGTTACAGTATTTGTGTGCAATTAATCTAAATCAATCAATTTTTTTTCCAGAATGTGGTGGACAATAACCGGCAACTTTGGGAACATTCTACCAATTGATTGGTCCAAATCATATGCAAGGAAATTGCATATGCCCTCCTTGAATCTAAACGATAACAAGGTAAGAAAAAAATAAACAAATTGATTCTACAAATTCGATAAGAAATAATAGAAGGAAAAAGAAATATCTCTCTCTCTATATGTATGTTTTTGTGTGTGTATATATTGTTTTGTTTTGTTTAATCTCAATGAAATTTATATTTTATTTTGTAGTCTAATCATACGATAATATTGAGTTTCCTTTTATTACATTGAACTAAACTATATTTTTACATCCTACGTATATCGACAAATGACAACTATGAGTCAAATGTCTTAAATTGACCATTGTATGACTAATCAAATAGAATTAAACAAAATTAAACTTTGTTTCGGAATTGTATGATCTATTTAGAGCATCAGGCAGTTATTTTATCATTTTAACGTTGGTATTACGTGCTAAATAATAATACATTTAATATTTATAAATTGAACTATAAATTTTTATCATATATTAGTATTTTTCCTCATTTATTATTAATTTTCAATTGAAATTAAAAGAAAAATCCTGTATTAAAAAACTCATTGCATTAAATAAAAACTGTTTTAGGATAAGATTCTATTTAATTATTTTATAAAAACGACGTTTCGACCAAACTGAACGCTCGTCTTCATCAGATCAAAATTTATCAATAACAATAAAGTAAATAACAGTACATAGCAACAAGTTACTAAGTAACTAGATTATAAGAATTATAGTTTTTTAATTAATGGAAACCAAATTTTATTTAACTCAGTGCCTTTTCACAGTGATTCATGTTATTCTTTTCTTTATAAATCCTTATTGCGTCTCTTATTAATCTGTTGCTAATATTGATTGCTCTAGCAATTTTCACTGTAACTTCAAATTTTATATCAAAAAGATGTTCAGCAATAGCAGATTTATCTGGATGATTTAGACTTAGACGAATTGACATTTTATGTTATGTTATGTTTTTTTTTTATATAAAATAATTAAACAGAATCTTATCCTAAAACAGTTTTTATTTAATTCTGTATGTTGTCTACCAAAAATTTAAAATATTATTTTTATACCAGATGTAGCATTTATCTTTTTTAATGTCTGAATTACGTGCTAAATATTTTATCAAAATACAACAAACATTTATTATAGTTTGCAATGAAATAATATTAGATATGACTTAAACTCGGTGACTTATTGAACCTAACCATATCTTTAAGTGACTTTAATTAAAAATAACACGACAATTTTTCAACGAATTGAAAATATTATTCAACAATAACTCATTTTATCAGAATTGCAATTAAATCATTCGAAAATTATAAAATAAACTCTTTCGACAAACAATTTTTAGTGAATTATTTGAACAAATTTATTTATTATTGTTTTATTAATTATTTTACTACAAATTCTCGAAATTGATATAATAAATTTAAAATATATATATGAAATTGTAAAGCAAAATGTATTTGTTTACACGAAAAGTAAATTGTTTGATTTGAAATCAAGTGTTGCAATTCTTCTCAAAATATACTTACTGCTACTAAACTTAAATCATGTGGTTTATTTTAGCAATGACCTAGTAATATTATGTAGTTTACCATTGATAGACAAGCACTTATAGGCAAATGGTATCAATTTTAATTCACAATACTACTGTATAAATATAGAAAAAAAAAACGATTATTAATTATTCATTTCATATATTAATATTTGAAAGAGTTGAAAATTAAATATCTAAATCTCTGCAGGAAGTAATGTCACCAGACGATGACCTTGAACTTAGTTCTGAGGACGAAGCAGTCGCTAGCGATCTCGACATGCATGCCCTTATCCTAGGGGGGCTACATCAAGACACGGAACCGTTAAAAACGGCCGATGAAGTTATTCAGGAAATCGATGATATGATGCAAGAAGAAAGCCCTTCCCTGGAAAGGTCATCCAGAGCCTCGCTGGATGACCCTAATGAGACCCTCGAAAAGGGCAAGGAAGTGTTAAGTTCACCTCTTTACGAAGACAGTGAGTAGACGTTTAATCTTTTTGTCTCTAATAATAAAGTCATAATTTCTAAGATTTCTATACTTCTACAATGAGGTGCTGAACCAGTTGATCACCAAAATAGTTGCACAATTATCAATGCTGATTGAAAATTATAAAAAAAATACTATCATTGTATTAGACATCAATTTAATAAAAAATTTAATACTAAGTGCTGAAATTTCTTTTCGATAATAGGTTTATTATAGTATAAAAAAAAATAAACATAGCTACTTATTAATATTTACTGTATTAATATTTATTAATCGACGTTTCGACGAACTCAACTTACGTCTTCATCAGGAAAAAAAAGATACCTATTACTGTATTCTAGTGTGATCGTGATTTAAACTAAAAAAATCTTTGGAGTGTCAATCAATTACCGTTTATATAAATAAAGTAAAAATAAAGATAACTTCTTCTAATATATGCAATCTGATGAACTTAAATGCGTACAAGTATTGTAAGTTGCCTATTCATTTAAAGGTCAATGACTTTGTCTAAATAATTTTTTTAATATTTTAATATATTTTATAACAATTGATAAAACAAAATTTAATAAAATCCTTGTCTTGGCAAATTAAATATCGTTTGGCATCACTAAATTAAAAATGTATCTAATGTCTCCTAAGATTCGGATTCAATTTTTTTTTATTGTAAATTAAAAATGGTTTCCATGTAAATTTTATTATTCTTAAATTTATAATTTATATGTATAATATAAAGAATAAATATTCTATCATTTATCGAAAAAAGAAATACAAAACATTGAATTTTTTTCTTACAGAACTAAGAAGTCTTAGCTTGTCTCAACTAAATGAGCTCTACCTGGAATTGGAAGTGTTAATAAGAGAATTTTCGGAAACATTAATATCAGAACTAGCATTACGTGATGAATTAGAATACGAAAAAGAATTAAAAAATACATTTATATCGCTATTATTGGCTGTACAGAATAAGAGAAGACAATATCACGTTGAGAAGAAACGAAATTCCAAATCTAACACAATTCGGACTTCGAACGGACTTGATCCCAAAGTAAGTTTTTATTATTATTATCTAGACATACTGTTACACAGGTTGTTGCTAGGCAACTGTGGCTTCGTTATAAATGAAGATATATATTTTTGTAATGTTTTTGTTTATATATTAAAACTTCATTTTCAAAGCTATTTAAAATGAGAAACTGACATGTAAATCTAAGAATGTAAAAATTCTCTAATAATTTTTTTAAGTTTTTAATTTAAAATATGTATTTGTACATAATTATAAATAATAACACTACTTTTTTTTATTAATTTTTAGTACTTGACAACGGTAATTCCTTACCATTTGGATAGCGGTCCCCCAGATAACCAAGCTCTACAAGTGTTGATTAAAAGTAAGTAAATTTATAATCTAAAAAAAGTATTGTTTTAATTTAGGATGACCACCTTGTTATTTCAACTGATCTGGAGATTTTGATGACCGGGTGGAGGGTAGAACAGTGCCCTCTGTCGATATTTACCGATGTGTTCTTGAAACTTGAAATGCTACAAAGATTATGTTCTAAAACTTACTACAAGTACTGCGGTCGTGAGATAGAAATATATATATTATGTTGAGTGGGACAAGGACTTAATGAGTTGCAATAAGTTTTAGAACACAATCATAGTATTGCATTCAGGACGTGTTTTCAGAAAACTTGGATTTTTCTGAAAGCTATATACGATTATGTATATGACTACATCTAAATTCAGTTTACTCCGGAGATTACAACAAAATAATCCGGAGACCGGAGATTCAGTGGAAAATCCGGAGACTCCGCGTGAAAACCGGAGACTCCGGATGAAAACCAGAAAGGTGGTCATCCTACTTTATTTACAAATAAATAAAACAATAATTCGAAGTAATTTTCATTTAACTTACATAACTTCAAGGAAATATTATAATTAATTAAATTTATTTACAGTTTTAAAAGCAATTAATGAAGATAGTCCCACTGTACCAACTTTGCTGACAGACTACATACTAAAAGGTAAAGTATTTATATACAGAATACATTATTATTCTCAGAAACTGTTTTTAAACTTTCACTATCTAATGTAGAAAATATTGTAATTATTACTAGTAATTATTAAATGTAGAAAACTAAAATTTTGCTATTTTCAATTCAGAACAAAGTTAAATAATAACTTAGAAATTTATTTTGCTTGAACATTGTGAATATTAATATAATGTATGTTTGTTTATCTGACTTGAAGTTGGAATGGGAGTGAGTGCCGAAATGCAACTAGGTGTCGAGAGTCAAATGAGAAAAAAATTTGGAGTTGCAGTCGAAAGATTTTTTTCTCGATTTACATCTCCTAGATATTAAACTAATATAACATTTATGACATATCAAAAAAAAAAAACATGAGAAAAATTGTATCAAAAATTTACTGATTCCACTGTTCATTGTTCACAGTTCTATGTCCAACATAAACACTGGAAAAGAATCCTGATTAGGCCCGAATTTCAGCACGAGAAGACGACAATTTTTATTTGTTTGTTCTCTATATTTTTTCTTAGTTCGTTAAGATGTGCAACAGCTAATTGCATTTAGAACATGAAGAAGATATTATAAGAACCACCTCAACTAAAAAAAGCTTCAATTTTAATCGTGGTTTTATTATTATTTCGCATAAATAATAATTTATTTTTATTGTTGAATATTGTTCCTTATTATTGTATATTATTATTATTATTAAAATTATAATTTGATTGTTTGTGAATGTAAAGTATGATGTACTGATTGCTTGTATAAAAAAAAAGATTACAATTTCTAGTCTGTAGTGTAATACAATATTATTGTATTTATTATTAATTATTATTATCGAATTTGAGGCTGTAAAGTAAATTATTATATAAAATCACAGATATAATAGTATATTTAAGAGAGATATACTTTGTCTTTTGATGTTTACATAGGATTCATTCAGAAAAATCATTTTTCTTTAACTATTACAGAAACAGAAATAATCTAATCGACTTCTAAACATAGATATTTAATTTAATTTGTACATTTTACTAATGTAATTCCACTGTAATATGCAAAAAATATTTACATATTATAGATATATAATTATTTTATTGTCAGAATAAATAATACTCCTACCAAATATCCAATAAGTTTGTGATAGTTTTTAAATGACTATAAAATAAAACATAATATATAATGAACATTTATGTAAAAGTAACACGATTTTTCGAATGAATCCCGTAAACCAATTAGTAGAGTTATATCAAGCTAATCTTAATTAATAACATCTATCAAATTCAAATTGGTTAAAAAACAGAAGAATAAATTGATTGAAAACCTGATCATTTGCACAAAATTAATATCGCTTGTCTATAGTGTTTGTGTACAATGCGTGTTTATATATGTAATTAAGAACGTGATATATTTTATAATTATTATTATTATTGTACAAACATTAGTTTTTGTTTTCGTTGAAAAAAAAAAGCTTCTTGCCAAGTTATCAACAGATATATTTCTAATTGTTGCCTAAGTTTCACTTCTATCTTTCTCTCTATGAAATACTTCAAAACTTAAAAATGTAGCATTAAAAAAAAAATGGATTATATTAAATATACAGAATTTATTGTTTCAAGATGTAGATCTCGAATAATAAATAAATTATCGATTTTAATATAGTGATATTTTTTCACCTTTTTTCCTTTCAAGGTTTTTATTGTTTAAGTTAAGTCTAACTGTAAGTAAATGAACCACATATAGTAACGTCGTATATTGTATCTGTACTTTATTCTGTATTCCTTTATTTAATAAACTTCATAATTCAAAAGTTTCCTTAGGCAGGCCACACACCAAAGACACATGAAACAAGAAACATGAAACATGTTTTACAAAATAAAAACACATTGTTTTAAATGGGAATCCGCACATCAGCAAAATGCATTTCATGCGTGGTGATAAAAAAAAACAAATGCTGTAGAAACATGTTGCATGAAATAGAGCCTGTTCTATATTTTCGTTTCACATTTCGCGTGGTTTCAGTCACTGTGCATGAAAATTAATAAATTTCTTGGTATTTAAAGACGCGTAGCATCTAAACCGAAAGTGCTATTGAAAAATGATGCAAATAAAAGTTGTGAGAAATTTTATTGTCTATAATTTTATTTCCATACAATTTTTTGATAAAATGCATATTTAAGTCCAAATTGCACTAAATATAGAAACATTTAAGTTATCCAAACTATCGTCGGTGTTCGAGTTTATTGTGAATTGAAACCAATTTAATTTTTGTTTCTTCAATTTGTGTATCACTGTACAAAAAGTTTCATATTTTCAGTTTCGTATTTCATATTTCATGTTTTGCATTTCTAGTTTTTCTGGTGTATGGCTTACGATTAGTGCCAACTTCTTAATTCTTAAAAATCATGTAAATGTTAATCACATGTCAATGCTTATTTTATTATTAATTTGTTACTTAGCTTAGCTTCCGAAATAAGTTTCGATAATTTTAAATTATTTTTGTTTAAACTTTGGTCATAGTAGATCATATTGCAACGGTTAATTCAAACTCTAAAACTAAGTTTCCGTTAGTTTAATTTAGGTTTTTGTTTCAATCATATTCAAAATATACATATACAGAAATTAAAAATGCCAAAATTTACATATATTCTTATAATAGAAATTTTTTAAAAGGGGGATTACTGCATTAGAAAAACTAGTTTTAAATTTCCCCAATAGATGGATCCGTGTTGAATAAATTTATCAATACGAAGTATTATTTTATCAACTGAAGTTTGCTTTACAATAATTATAATTGTTAAATTACTTATTTATATTATATTAAACAATTCTACAAAACTATTTGTAACAGAATTTTCAGTAAAAATATTTAAAATAATATAGAACTAAATTAACTTTTTTTTACATGTACACAACTTCATACGAATTAAGAAATCTTCAACATTCATACTTTGAAAGAAGGAAGCCCAGTTTGAGATACTTCCATTTTCATACTCTGCTCTATAAGTGAAATTATGTTTCTTAATCCATTTTTCGAGTTGTTATAGTGTAGTTTTTGTAGTTTAAGGTACTATTTACGTATTTTCACTGCATAGAAGTGGGCCATTATTTAATAATATGATCGAAGTAGATAAACCACATTTTCATTATGCTAAGGTATGTCACAATGTCACATTCTTCTATAAAATTTGTTTTAAGTCCTTTTTACATATCTCAACTTACGGAAAAACTAATGTATTTGTGTTTTAATGCTGTTGGAACTCGATATAATATTATTTTTGGGTAAAATGAAAGGTATATTTTGGCGCGATTTTGTAACTGTCATTTCACGTAGGTTTCCAAAGGTGTTAAGAGAGCTCAAAACGATATTTCTTTTCAGATGAATCAGTTCGAAACATCCTTTGTAGGAACCCTTCCAGTTGTTTCAAATTTAAATGATTGGAAATACGCGATGCGACGAACTATGCAAGAAATCATACCCGGACTGTTTCTGGGACCGCATTCTGCAGCCATGCGTTCACATTTCGATGATTTAGTGAATAATGGCATTACACATATTATTTGCGTTCGACAAGATATTGAAGCGCATATAATTCGACCGCATTTTGTCGATAAGTTCAAGTACTTAACACTAGACATTGCTGATTCGGCGAACGAGAATATTATACCGCATTTTGCGAAAGTTCGACAATTTATCGATGAGGGTATGACAATTGGTGGGAAAGTATTAATTCACGGTAATAGTGGAATTTCGAGGAGTGCTACCCTTGTTTTAGCGTATATTATGCAGAAATTTGGACTCACATGTCGGTAAGACAAACTGTTATAAATTTTCCTTAACGAAAGAATTCGATATTTTAATGAAATAAAACAATAATATTGACAAATAACTATTTTATGATTAAGTAAAATGTAAAATAAAACCTGAAACATTATGGACAGAAATTTTGTCACTTTAAAGAACTCTCATCATTTGAATGGTGTTTTTACCATTGTTACATTACAATTATCCCTGATTGTTACAGGTTTTATTTTACTAATTACAAAATAATAGAAAAATTTATAAATTAGATTACATCGGATTTTATCTAGCACACTAAATAATTATTTGTAATATATGATTTAGTAAAACAAAAACATCGTAAATTTCATTTTTATATGCATTTATGTAACTTACCAACACTATTTATAAATGTTCCTTTGTCATTACGTCTTGTAATCCAATTTTTACTCACTTTCATATACCTGAAGACAATGCAATATTATACTTACATTAGTCCCGATTTCATAAACACTGGTTAAATTGAATTTCGAAAAGTAAATATATTTACTTTCTATATTTTTGTATTAAAAAATAATTATTAATAGTAAAGTCTCATTCAGACTGCGGTTGTAGTTTTTCTTTTGCCGTAGTAATAGTTGTAAGCATACTTGACCATTCACACTGGCTTGTGATGCTAGTGAAATTTTTACATACGCAATGACACATTTGTCACAAAAAAAAATAAATAAAATAATTAAATAATAATAATAATATAATATAATAATAATAATATAATATAATAATAATATTAATAATAATTAAATATTATTTGATTAATTTTGCTTTCTAAAGTCGCCATTTTAATATATTTTATGAATTTGACGTTTGTTTGACATTTGTTTGACGTTTCTAAATAAAAATAATGCTATCTCTTTTCACTCAACTCTGATTGGCCAATTCCTACGACTATGTAAAATTTTAACCAGAAAGTTTGGCTAGTTCAAATGTTTGGCTGCTTACGACTACTGCTATGCCTTACTACAAAAACCACGCATGCGCATTATATTTCCATAAGCTTACATGTATTTTCTTATGCTTGCAACTACTGCTACTGCTACTGCAATAACTAAAACGGCAGTCTGAATGGGGCTTAATGTGTTAGTAAATTGTTGAAATAACATTTGTTTTGATGGGGTTATCTAGTAAGAGAAGAAAATTTACTTGTTAAATAAATTTTTTTTGTTGTATTTGAAACGGGGCCTTAAATAGTTAATAATTAATATTAATGACAAAAGATACTGAACCTGCGTTACGATTAATTCTAATATTATTCAATTCCCTGTCAGGTTCGTTATTGTTTTTAACAATGACGCGTTTCGACTTTTCAGTCATCGTTAAATATAATAACGAACCTGACAAGAAATTTAATAATATTAGAATTAGTTGATAATTGCTTGTTTAATATTTTGAGACTGTTTGACAGTTCTGTAATGTTGTCATGATTAAACTATATGAAAGCAATGTCCGTGTTTTTTTGTTTTAAATTTATTAGAAAATTTTCATTGATTTATCAATTTCAGGGAAGCGTACGCCTTCGTAAAGAACCGTCGTTTTTGTATCAAACCCAATGAGGGTTTCGTGGCGCAACTCGTCGAATTTGAGCCGATCTATCGTGCTCAACAAACACTACAACACGGCCAGAGTTCAACGAGTAATAATCTATCAAAGAAACGAAAAGCGGAACAACTAGATGGCGATACCGATATGCTACCGTTACCCCCACCACCGTCACCCGTTTCCGGTGATGTTGATATTATGGACGTTTGTCTTACGTAACGAATTTTTACGTTTTTCATTCTTTACTTTTATGTACATTCATAATACCGCGCGAAAGAAACATTTTTCCATGACAGCCATTTTATATCATATTTCCATGATTTTTAATTATTATTATCAATTACGTTCCTTATTATTCTACAATTTTATGAAAACGATTGATTGATTAGAGTTACCGCGTCAAATTTCAATTATTAAGTGTTATTTTAGTTTTTGTAAAACTAAAATTCTATTAAGTACACAATTTCTGAATTTACAGATATTTTATTATATTTGTAGTGATGTACTGGTAATTTATACCGGAAATATTACCGTAACGGCATATTTAAAAGAAATGTAACAGAACGTTTCTTTTGATACCAAATATGGGATTATAATTATTCATTGCAAAAATTAAAAATAATTTTGACGGTTATAAGTGTATTCTTGTATAATAAATAATTTGAAAAATAAAAGTTTGCTACATTTAACGCTTTAAGAAATAGATGATTGATATGTTTCTAGCAACGTTCTGACTGGTTTGCAACTGTACGAAGCATGTGCAGTATAGTAAATTACAAGCTAATTCCACATTACGCATGCCTCGTACAATTGCCAACTGATTTGAAACTTGATTGAAACATAACTGATATTTACAATTTAATAATTGTGGTAAAATTGTAAATATCGAAGGCAATATTACCGGTAAATTACAGCGGTAATTTACCGAGCTAACATCACTACTTAATGTAAAAATTAAAAAATTCGATTTTAAAATTTGAAATATTTCATTTTAAAGCATGTCGTAAAGTACTGTGCTATTTTTTTTATGAATATATATATATATATATATATATATATATAAAGTATAAGTTATATATGATTATGATTGTAAGATTGTGTTATTTATACTTTCGGATTTTTGGTAGTAAAATTTTTGTAAATATTTTGAAACAATATTAAGATCATCCGTAAGTATAAATGTCGCAATTTTTTTATCATTTGTGTTTTAATTATGTTAATTATTTTTGTTAATTATTAATTAATTTAAGTGTCCGTCCTATTGTGATAAAATTTGGTTTTAAATAAAACGAAAATTCAAGTTTTACTTTTATTTTGAAATTTTCGTAATTAATTTTGAATAAAATTTCGGAAAATGATCATTAAAAATTCTTTTGTCCCAAATAGAAAAAATATCTGTTTAATTTTTTGTTAGTAATTCTTAACGTTAAATATCTGTAATTTAATTGCATTTATTTATTATTTTATTTGTTTAAATATATAAATTATGTAACAGACTGCCTATAAAAAAATATATATATTAAAAAAAAAACAATTGTCTAAATGTATAAATAATTATAAATTAAATGTAAAACCGAATTAAGTGAGTTAGTTATATAATTGTATTATTAATTGTAGCAGAATTATATATAAAAAATACGCAAAATATGTAAAATGGTGCTACATATATTACATATATTATTATTAATTAGTTTTGAGTAATTAATTTGCAAGTTATCTCTTACTGTGTGTGATAATGAAAAATAAGATTGAAATATTAAAGTAGAAAAAAGTACTTTTCGAAAAAGAGAAAAAAACATGGCTAAGCGAGATATTTTTTCAAAATATTGTACAAAATGTATATTATTATTTTTTCAAATAAAGTTGTTATATTTATAATAAAATAATGTTTGTTTTATTTTCTCAACAGTAACTAACATAGAACACCTGCCTCCAAATGATCCAGTTTCATTTTCAATTTCAATAACTGCGTATTCATCCACAAAAAACAAAAAATTGTTTCAACACGTGTAAAACCGATATTTTTTTTCGGTTCAGATATTACTATTAATCGGTTATTAATATCAAAAAATCCGACTCATGCTGATATGTGATTACATCAAGTGACGTTTATTGCCTATAATAGGTTTAGTAGGACATTGGTGTACTGGTAATTAGGTTTTAAATTGTTGAGAAAAAATTACTATACATTTCATTTATTTGTACATTTGGTAAAAATAATAAAAAATGCTTTAATAACAATACAAGTTGTTGATGGCTTCAAATAAACTTACTGCCATTTTTTTGTTTTGTTTCCATATTTACAAGAATTATTTACATTACATACAAAAAATAATAATATTTATACTTATACACTTAATTCTCAATTTAGGCAACTATTTAAAAAATATAGCTACCATACAGTTTCAGTTTAGCAGAATAAATTTATATGGATTATAATTAATTTTATTGCCCTTTATAGTTATTTTTATTTAAGATTATATACAACTTATTACCTCATAAATTCAGAATTAAGTATATTTATTTATAATACAAAAATTACATTAGCAAGAAAAAGAAATTCGTTAAAATTTTACAATTTTCTTCGATTTAAAGTAAAAATAAATTAAGTTTCGATTTTCACAACCAAAATTTTGTTCTAATAATTTTATTTTTTTACAACATTCATTTATTTTGGAAGACGTTGTAAATTATATATATATTTTTTAACCTAAATAAAATACAGCAATATGAAACTATAAAATACTGAAATCTAGAAATGTTTCAAATTTAAATATTGCTATTATTTTAAAAACACTTTGTATCACAGTATGCCCCAATATTTATTATAGTATATTGCCCGTATAATAGGGACACCCGGTATAAAAATAAATATAAATAATAAACTTAAATATCTAATTATTCGATGCTACGATGAAAATATTAAATTCACTAGAAAAACTGAAGGGCAATTTTTTGCGATCCAGGTTATTTGTGGTTAAAGCCTAGATTGCATTGGTAGAGTTAGTAGTAGAATGTGATGGTATAAGTAAATAATTTGAGATAGTAAAAGACAAGTACTAAAGATAGTAATAGGTAGAGTAGAGTAATACATTTTATTCGCACTTCCCTCACCACAATACTTACTCTACTCTACTGGTATACTACCAGTATAAACAGATTTATTGCAGTAGATTTATCGGATGCAAAACATATGACAATTTTTTAAAATTTATGAATGGAAGTTGTTGATATTGTCAAAAAACTGCCATCGTTAAATGAGCCGTTTTCTTTGAAATGGTGTAATTCCATTTTAATTGAAAAAAATGTTGTAGCAAAAGTTGCCGTGTTAGAGTCAGTTAAGATGGTTCGGACATGTTGAGCGAATGTCTAATGAACCTTTGGTTAAAAAGATTTATTTGAATGATTTTGATGGTATACGTTTGCGTGGACGTCCGATGAGTAGTTGGAGTGGTATGATTGAGAGAGTGGCTTGCGTGAGTGAAAATTCCAAGTAGTAGAAAGAAAAGAGCATGTGTGAGAGGAATTATAAATGTGGATGAAGCGAAAGTTGCTTGTTTGGATAGGAATGTTTGGAGGCGACTGATTTCGGGATGATGAAAAGAGTTTGTGCCACACCCTTTTGGGTACATGGCGTGTATGTATGTAATTCCATTTTATATTATATGGAGATTTCTGTATAAATGTGTCCATGATATACATTTTTATTCCTTCATGTAGAGATATTTAAGGGTTTGTATTTGGATGGTAAATAACTAATGGTAAAAAATTTAAAGGATTTTTTAAAGGATTGTTTATAGATAAAAGCACATAGCAGATTGTATTCATTGTTATCATTAACTAACTTTTTGTCAAAAATGGACTTACACAACTTTCAAAGAAAACGGCTCAAATATAATATTTTATTTTAATACGTAGAAAAATGAAAGTGTTTTACGTGAGAGGAATGTTTCCAACTGTATGAGAGAAATTATGAATGTAGATGAAGCTAAAATTGCTTGTCTAAATAGGGATGTTTGGAGGAAGCTGATTTTGGGATAGTGGAAAGAGTTCGTGTATATGGCGTAATTATATATGAAAATTAAATGGACAGAAGCTGAACGAATTTTAAACTATTCTCGCCTCTACCAAACTACTAGTTTTTGTAAACAGTTACTCTACCAAAATTAGTAGAGTAGAGACATTTGGAGAAATAGTATGCTGGTATACTTTTATACTAACTCAACTAAGGCAAATTAGGTTTAATTCGGCCGTTAATATGGTTAACTAATTAAAAAATTAATCACAACCTAACCACGATTGCAAGAAACCGCCTTTAAAAATTGTATTTATTCGTTATTCATACTTCTAAATCAGGAATTTCTTTAGTAACTTTTGTTTTTTCTGTTCTCGTATGCCAAACGTAGACATTAGTACAGTTATCAGCTAGGGGTTCTAAATCATCTATTGTTGCTAACAGCGATAAAAAATCACTCTCTAAATAACCTTTTCGCATTTTATACGAGAATATCGCTTCAGGTTTTTGCAAAATTAGAGTTATGTTTATTGCAAAACCAGCCATATCGGTTGCAAACGTTCTATGCGAACCCCATCCAGTTAAGAAGCTTGTCACACGACCTTAAAATAGTTTTTATTTATTAAATATATTATTTCGTTAATTCGATGTAAGAAAATTAAATTAAAAATTTTATTTACTATACTGAGTGATAAATAGAATAATAATTGAGCCGTTTATTTTAAAAGTGACCTAAGTCCATTTTTCAATATAACCTCAAATAATAAACTTTTCTACTGGCATCAGAAAAAAATTGAAAAATGGACTTAGGTCACTTTCAAAATAAACGGCTCAATTATACACACATAGATACAAAAAAAATCTTAGCAAAGTTTCTCATTCAGTGATATATATTACTGCTTGTATTATTTTATTAATTAATAAATATTAAATATTTTTTATGAATTCAATTCAAACTCAATTAAAATTAATAATAATACTTAAACAAATCATCTCGTTTTGTAAATATTATTTGAAAAAGAATTAAAATACAAATTTTAAACTCTAATATATTTTCACGTTTTTAGTTCAGTATATTGGACATGTTATAAATAATATATTTATCTTTCAGATAAATTAACAACAAAAAAAATTAGTAAAAAAATTACAACAAAAATATTCAAAAATGTCAATGTCAAAATAAATACGTAATAATTTATAACTATTGATAATAGTAATTAATAACGATAGTTTAATTTTTTTTTTCTATTATCTGGTAGATAAATTAACTAAGAGACAGCATTTCCAACTTTGGAAAAAATATGAAATGGTTAATCATAGAAAAAAAATGTAGCTATATATTTTTACATTACATTTATAATGTAGTTGACTGTTGCATATTTTTTCCGTAGTTAGAAATACCGGCCTTAAAATAAATAGCAAAATAGCTAAATAATCAGAAAAAATGATTGGAAAGTCTTGCTCTAATCACAGCTGCATTATTTGCAATTAGTTAAAATAAAAAAATGACGCGCCCAGAACAAAATCGATGTAAAAAAACCTTGTTGAGCAAGAAGTTAAAATTTTTATGAGGGCAAAACTGATTCTAGTAGTATTATTTGAGTAAAAATAAAACACCTGAAGTTCCGCGTAAGAATGCAACAACCAAAAAGGTCCGGACAAAAACGAATTAGGCATTTATTTCGTTTTTACCCGGAACTTACATTTTTGTCCCTATCTCTCTACTACAACAAACTACAAATTGCAATGACATTACAACTACAAACTATAGAAAGACAAAAAAAGTTCAGAGTAAAAACGAATTAGACGTTTATCCTATTTTTACGCGGAACTTTTATTGTTGCATTTTTCTTCTTAACTTTTTTTAATTCGTATTTGCTCTCGTGAATTTCTATGGCGTTTTTCCTCATACTAAATATTTCGTTCGTTTTTGATCTCAGGGCGTCAAATATCAGTATTCATATTTCTTTTTATAGCATTATCTCTTAGCGTTATTTTCATTTTAAAATATTAAATATAATAGAAATTATTTAATTATAAAAAATAGTTAGGTTAGGTTTGATAAATAATAAAAACAAAACAAAAATTAGTTTAAAATTATGACTGCTTTAAGTAAAAGTGCTCAAAAAGGGGCATATATATATATATATATATATTCTACAAAATATTTACCTGTTTTTCCGTCAACAATTGGTTTTTCAGCAGACAGGCCTCCAACTAATCCAACAGGCCATACGCCAACTTTTCTAATTTTTGTCATCTAAAAACAAAATGGTGGAGCACATATACAATAGAAATGTTACTAAACAATTTGCATTAAAATATAGAATAGTTACTTCATGAAATATTCTAATATTATATGTATTATCATCGTCCATAAAATAAACGACACCCTGATCTTCATTCGCTCGGTTTTTTCGTATCCATTGTAAGCCTAAATTTCTTTGTTCTACACCTCTGTGTTTTGTCCATCTTTTACTCTGAATAGCAAAATTATTTCTTACAGTTTTTATTCGAAAATAATTATTACCTAATTAAATAACCAATCTGATACATTAGTCAGTCTCATATACATTTCGAAATTAGTTTTAAATTTTAGTCGTAACGCTATAGGGTCATTATACATCTTTTTTTATTACTTAAATCGGAAAATTTTCTGTACAATTTTTTTGCATTATTATAGCAATAATTAACAAAAATATTTAACCGCCAAACAAACTTTCTAAACATAGTAAAATATTTTTCAGAACACATAGTATCTATACAATCTTTTTTTTTGAAAATGTTACAGACAGCGTACCAAACGCTATACCACTTTTTCCTTGCAGTCAAAGTGGTAAAAATATATTGTAAAAAATTTAAACATACTGTATATTTTTTAAAATTTTACCGAAATACGAGTATTAAAGTAATTACTATTTTAAATATTAACAATAACAAGTACGAAGCGTCTTTTACATTTTTTATTATTTATTGTAATCAAGTAATCTTTGATAGATTTTAATTTGTCAACGATTAAAACAAATGATAATAAAATGCATTATTTTTCACAAAGTGCAAATGCAACAAAATTAAATCATGATGAATGAATATAGTGCAAGTTGCTCGAAAGATTTTAATTCGTCAACGATTATAACAAATAATAATAAAATGCATTATTTTTCACCAAGTGCAAATGCAACAAAATTAAATCATGATGAATATGGTGCGGGTTGCTCGAAAGATTTGAATACGTCAACGATTGATGCTGATCTTGTACATTCTGACGAAAGTGATGATATGTTTGATCCTGAAAAGATACTCGTTGGTCAAGAAAATAATAAAAAACGTAAACTTAAACGCAAACGTAAACATAAGCATAAACGTAAACGCAAACGTACAGGACTGGAAGATTCTGATGAAAGTGATGATATGTCTGATCCTGAAAAGACACTCGTTGGTGAAAATAATGAAAAACGTAAATTTAAACGTAAACGTAAACATAAGCATAAACGTAAACGCAAACGTACAGGACTGGAAGATTCTGATGAAAGTGATGATATGTCTGATCCTGAAAAGACACTCGTTGGTGAAAATAATGAAAAACGTAAATTTAAACGTAAACGTAAACATAAACACAAACGTAAACATAAACGTGAACGTAAACGTAAGCGTAAACGTAAACATGATGTGGATGATTCCGCAAAAAATAAAAAATTTAAAGCTTGCAACGAATTACCACAGGTATCAAGCAAAACGAAGGAAAGTCCAGTTTCAAATTTAGAAACCGATTCCGATTCAGAATTTAATTTTGAGCATATCCTCTTTGGTAGTGATGATGATTCATCATCAGATGTCAAAGAGTTAAGAACAAACAAGGATTATTTTCAAGCAGTGCGAAAACAATGGCGCACGTTATCAGTGCCACATCCGCATGTTGATCAAACAATACGTTTTATGCCCCCATCGTATTTTACGGGTCCATCGACAAGTAAAAAAAGGAAGATTATAGAAACCGATCGAGAGATTTCTTGTTTGAAATATTTAGATAATCGTATTTCAGATATGATTAAGAAGCAGAGATCGTTAAATGATAAATTGAAACGTTTGCCATATAATAGAAATGTAAGACGCGAACGTAACAGAATCTACAATCAGATTTTCCATCTTCGAAATCAAATTACTAATATGATAAAACATCGTAAAGAAATGAAGTATATTATTGAATTTTATCGTGAACCGAAGCAGAACGGATGGGACGCTTATTATTTAACCAAAAATCAGTTAGAAAATTTGAAGCAACAAGAAAGTGTTCTTGAATTTCAAAAACAGTTTTATAAATCTTAAATCTTGACAAATTATATTTTCATTTAAAGTTCACTTATAATATAATAATTTCTGTTTATTTTTCGTTCATTAAAATCGTATTTTTTTAATGAAAGTAATACATTATTTTTGTTATTTTTTAATTTGTCGTATTCTTCAACAGAATGTTGTTTCATTTATTAATTAATATTGTTGTTATTTGTTCTGTAATTGTATAATATAATTTAATAAATGTGTTTGACATAAATTATTTACATTTTATGCATTTTATATATTTGTTTATTCCTATTATAGATTATTTGCACGAGGAGTAAGAAACATTACTGTGAATTTTTATGAATAACAGCATGTATACGTCGCCTTATGGAATGATCAAAATTTCTTACATATTTTGTATAATTTCTGATATTTAAATTAACAACGTAAGTGCATCATACTATTTTAAAGATAATATTTTATAATTTAATACGTTACTGTACATATATTTAAATAAAACCGTTTAGAATTATTTGATATAATTGTCAATAAAGCACATTTTTAGATCAGCCACGCCAGCCAGTCACATTTTTACATCTTTATTTACAAAAGACAACACCGTACCAAACGCTATACCACTTTTTCCTTGCAGTCAAAGTGGTAAAAACGATGCGTCGACGAAACTAAATCGTCTTCATCGAAGCGTAGTTTTTATATAAATAATTAACAGAATTTTATCTTAAAACAGTTTTTTATATTAAACTTTCTAAAATTTATTAAGGACGACCATTTTGTGACATGAAATTTCTACAAATATGATATCATTAAAATGTCACGCTTTCTGCGCTGGTAGAAAATGAATTCAGTGCTTTTTTAAACACATATTTTAAAAATACATTACATAAATAAAAATATTTTGCGTGATTTTATATTTGCGGACATCCGATACGTTACTTCCTATATATATTCGTAGTTTTGTTTTTTTATTGAATCGAAACAAACACTGATAAACAATTTCGAAATTTTATAAACTTAAATTATTTTTAAAAAATCTCAAACTTTAATAACAAAAAATGTAAATAAAAACGATGAATAATATCTATTTTTAGGACTGTGTAAAATTTCTAAGACATTTTTTAATATAGGTAAGTATATATTTATTTAATGACCTTCATATAAAGTGATGTAATATATACTTAAATAAGAATATATTAATTACTAATTTAATAATTTTAAGTTACGCATAAATACATTTGATATGACTTAAAACTTTGATAATATATTTATAATAATTCGTTTTCAAACTTGACAAATTTTATTTTGTTTTTATTTTAATATAAACAAAAACAGCAAAATACAATTAAATAAAAATAATGTAATCTGATTGGTTATTTAATTTCCTTATTAAAAAAAAAATAATTGAATCAGTTCTTTCAGAAACGACACGTTTTAAGTTTTTGAGAAAAATTCTATTGTTTAAATTTTGTGAAAACTACAAAATTTCGACATTGTCTTAGAAATAAATATAATAAATAATTATATTTGTCGTTCCTGGGAAATATTCAGAAGTTTCGCTGATGAAGAAACTGATTCAATTAATAAATTACCGATCTTTTTAATTGCTGATCCCAAGGTGTTTTAATACTTAAATGAGTGTATTGTATTAAAATACTATCTTGAAGTAACTTAGTAACTAATTTACTATTTTCCGATGCGTCCTCTATTAATATCCAATGTACATTTGGTACTAACGCTAACGTTTGCGATATACTAAATAAAAATATTTTATCGATAAAAGAAATTAAAGTGTTCACAAACAAATAAAACAAAATAATTAATATAAATAATTGCGTTAAATGTAATTACTATAAACGAAATCTAATTAAAAAGAGAGATTTTTATTATTTAATTAAGATTATCTGAATTTTCATTTGCAATGTAATTAAATTTAAAATTTGCAAAGTAAAACTTTATTATTTCATTGGAATTAAAAATATATTTATGATACAAAAATTTCTTTTAAAATACAGAATTTTAATATTTTGGACTAATTTTTAATATTACTATAGGTTAATCATCAAGCTAATGTATTCAAGAAACAAACAAAAAAAATCTTAACTTTTGTCTTATTATTGTTAAATATATAAACTATTTCGTGAAAATATCAAACATCTTACAATATTTTTTCCTTCAAAATGATGTTGCGAATATATTGTTTTTGTGAATAAACTTTATAAAATTAATAATATCAAGATAATTATTCAAATAAAATTAATATATAACATTTCAAAAATAACATTGTTCGTAACTATTAAGAAACTGTTAGTTCTAATACGAATATTTGTATTAATGTATATATATTTAATATTATAAAAAATAAATAAAAAAACTCACCGCGTAAGCTCAGCTTTTTGTTCATATCTTTTATAAGTTGGAGTTATCGCATAAATCGTAGGTAAATTATTGTTAGATTGATGTAATTTAGAGCTAATAATTTTTTCTAACCTTATGTGTAGATCATCGTTTATAGCTAATAATGCATCTTTTTCATTTGTTAACGAATCTAATCAATAATTAATTGATTATTAACGATTATTTAAACTACTAAATCAAAAATAACCTTAAAAAAAATTATGTACTTACATATTTCATGTTTGAGATGTATTATAAACATTAATAAACCTACAGAAAATATTAATAATAATATTGTGCGTCTATCCCTCATATCAAGAAACGGTTGTCCTGTATTCGACGTAATTTTGATAAGTTTTGTTGCAACTGTAGGTTAAAATTAACGTCAACTATCAGGTAGCTGTCATACAAATGTCATTTTGATAGTTATTTGTTGCCAACATAAGAAAATTTATAATCAAAATTACTAAAATTACTATTATAATATTTATTACTTTTACTTATTATTAATAAATAAAATATATAATTTCTTATAAAATAAATTATAATTATTTACTAAATTTAACAGTAATATATTTACATTAATTTACAGTTCTACCAACACGATAAATTTTATGTAGCTAATATCAAATAAAGTAATAATAATATAATAATCAAAAAATAATAATAATGTAATAAAAAAACTTATGAAAGTAACATAATTTTAAAACATAAAATTTTTATTTTTTTAAAAATAATAAAAATTTTCGAGGTGACTGACCCATAGTTGATGTTAAGCAAGCCCGCATTACACTGCTGTATTGAGGAAAAACCTTTTTTGTTTATATTTATATATTAAGTTTATATAATATTAAGTTTATCATATTTTATAATAATAAATTTATTTGAATTAATAAATAACTAATTATCATGCAAAAATATATCAATATGGATAATTTATAATGTAAATACATATTTTTTTGTAAATAAATTAAATTTAAAGTAGAACAACATATTGTACTTGAACTAATTTAATAATTATTACTTTTTAAAAGTGTAAATACATTTATAATTTAGAAAAATTAATAAAATTGCATTTGTGAGATATAATGATTTAAGAAATATTGTTTCTTTTTATCTATTTGATGCGTATTGCCCATTTTGTATCTAGTTGTCATACAAGTAAAAATGTCTAATCATAAATGCTAATTCTTTTGCTTATAGATAATTTAATTTATCGTATTTTTTCATTTATAAGATGCATTTTTTTAATTAGAAACTACTCAAAATTGAGGTGCGTCTTATAGTACAAAGGGGTAACATTAAAAATCGAATCTTTACACTGTTTCGAAGTTTTTGAAAAAAGTGACAATGCTTTTTTTTTCTAAAAATTGTCTCATAAATTTCGGGTACGTTTTATCGTCCAAAAAATACTAGCTCGATTGGCTTATTACATACTAAATTACATTAGTAGAGTTAGTAATAGAGTAATAATAAAGTGCAATAGAAAGCAATTATATTTGGAGTTATAAGTATATTTTTACTTCGGAAATTAAAAAAATGTTACTCCTTTTATCTAGCACAAAATTGTATTTTTTTCTATTGAAATATAATTTTAATAAAATTAAGTCGAGTCATACGGCGATTACGCAGGACATTTTAAATCATTTTGCTATTGATAACAAAAATTTAGTTTTCAAAGTACATATTTAGCATTGCTTTAAAAATTTATTATTTTGTTTATATAGTACCTGGAAATTTATTTATTTTGCTATTATTATTATTATTAATGTTTACGTTAATTCTTCACGCATATTTTATCTTTAAACACTCTAGTTAATTTTTATTTAGTTTTTATCTGTATGATATAAATATAAGTACAAATTATAATTAGTTATTTTTAAGTGTTATGAATCGCCAACTTGATATTTTTTTATATAACAATTTGAGATAAAAATTTACAAATATTTGTAGTATATTATTCTTCATAACAAGATATATATACAGATATAAATTATAAATTTTGAAACAACTAGTAAACAAACTGGCACATCATTTATTTGAACCAAATGTAACTCTATAATTTTAAACGTCAAAACAGAAAAAAGTGAAAATAAGATTTATAAAAATTGTGTTTAATTTCGTCTATTAAATAATTTTACAAACACATAAGTGTCTAATATCTTAGATTTAAAAATTATTCGTTATTTTGTAATCATATACCAGCGATATTTTAAAGTAGGCGTTTTTAGTATCAACATATGCCGTTGCTACGGGCAACCGGGTCAATCATTCACACACAAACGGAACAATTGCGAATCGAGAGTACTTTATTATCCGGTTTAGTTTTATACATGTATGTAGAAGTTAATATACTAATAGTATTTCTCAATATGGTACTGCGTTTTATTCATGTTGAACAATTATGAAAATTATGCTATTATAATTTTTACTTTATGTCAAATCCTTGATTTGTTTTGTACTATGATATTTATGCGTGATATGTCCTAGATATAATTGTTTTTCTAGAGAACCTAGATAATTTAATTGTAGTACTTTTATTAACATATTAGTTCTTGTAATCTCTAATTGAAATTTGTGATTAAATCATTTTTATCATTTTATATTACACATTTTACAAATTATTAAATTTATTACAAACATACATACATAAACAATCATGCTATATTCCCAAAAGAATGTGGCACAAACTCTTTCTACTATCCCAAAATTAGTTTCCTTCAAACATTTCTACCCAGACAAATAACTCTAGCTTAATCAACATTCATAACACCTCTCATACATGCTTTTCTATTCCTACTACTTGGAAACTTTCGCTCACGCAAAACACTCTCATTTATATCATTCCATCTACTCATCGTCTACGTCCACCCAAACGTATATCTTTAAAATTATTCATATATATATATATATATATATATATATATATATATATATATATATATATATATATATATATTTCGTTTAACCAAAAGTTCATTAGACATTCGTTCAAGATAACCGAACCATCTTAAGTGACTAACACCATTGATTATGTAATATTATATAATCAATGATAACACTAATTTTGGCAACATTTTTTTCAATTTCACACTCATTATACACCAATCTATTTAATAATTTTCTTTTTATGTTTTTGCAGCCAAACCCAACATTCATCAACATACATCAACGTAGGCACCAAAATAGCATTGTATATATATATACACAAAAGAGCCTCTTTGGAAGCATTTACGTTTCTAGCAATAGTACCAAAAAGCTTTAGGTACTTTTAGGATTTAGGTGCTTTGGACCAAAGCATCCAAAAACCTTACAACCAGCATTATGTCTCCTTTCAGTCTCACGATCAAAGCGACCATCTCCTTTCCATCCACGCAGGTGTCATCATATTTGGTACGACAGTCCTAGGAGAGCTTTGATCGCAAGTACGTAGTACTTGTTCCGTGATACTTTTCGAAAGAACAGCGACAAGTTTCGGCCAGTAATCTACAATACTGATATTTTAAAATAAGCAGTTGATCAAACTGATTAATTAATGCTTAACCTTATGATATTTTTTTATTTTACGACGAACAGAAACACCGGCCAGCATTATCAAACCATATTCTTTTAATCAAACGTTCATTAAATATTCGCCATCTTAATTGACTTACACCAAATTTTGCTACAACATTTTTTCAATTTCATATTCTTTATACACCAATTTATTAAACATTACGATTTCAAACCTACTTTTTTCAAGGGCGAATTCCCCTTTAGGTTTAATTATTATTTATTTTTTTAGTTTTTTATTAGTTTCATTTTTATTTGAGTTTAATAATCCTTATAAAAATATTATATGGCTGTAATAGTGTTTAATAATCATACGTTTTAATAAGCTTAAAACTTCTTAATAATTATTTACCTTTATCCTTAAAAAAAAGCAAAATAGACCCATCTGAAAATTTTCTAGATCCGCTCTTGACTTTTTCGTCAAAAGCATTCGAAACTGAATGGAACAGTTAATATATTTATATTATATTATTTATTTATATTTATATTTCATTATATTTATATATATATATATATATATATATATATATATATATATATATATTATATTATATTTATATTACTAGAATATAGACATACGTCACTTCTATTTCATAATCGAAACTTAAAAATTAGATAAATTGCCAATATTAATTGAAAACTCTTTTTTTTTAATTTTCAATTTAACTTGTTAATAAAATTTATTATTTATTTTAAGTTGTTTTGAGATCATATTTGTAAAAATCCAAAAATGATTAATGCAAATGACATATAAAGCAATTTAGTTGAAAATAATTCATTTGAAATCCAGTTAAGTTATTAAATGTTAATTACCGTTTTTACTAAAAACTTATATCCGATATTATCGGATCAGAGTAAACAAAAAAAATCCATAAATTATTAGATTGGTTTCAATAGAGCTGCGAGCAAAATTTGTATCTAATATATTATAGCACCTATAAACTAAAACAACAAATAGCGATTATGTAAATTCTGCAAATTCATCATGTTACTCTATCCTGATTGGCGGTCTGTTTGATAATATGTACTTGAAGATTTTTTTCCTCTTACGATCTTCTGTATATTTTATAAGTAGTTCGGCACAATAAACTAAATGGACAGGTGTATGCACTAAATGGGGAAAGTTTAGAAAAAATAAAAATACAGCCACTCCTTATTTTGTGTATTCTGTATTTCTAGTTCAGTAGATGCAGTCAAATAACGCAGTACTGGTTTCAGGAAATTGTATAATCTATCAATAAGTTATAATAATGTTAGATTTATTTGAATTTCGATAAATTATTATTGATTTATTTACGTATTATTTATATTTATGCGAATCTGAAATATTTTTTACTATGATAATAATTGTTATTTTTAAATTACGATATATATTATTAATTTACTGAATCATTTATTTAATTTAGTACATCAAAAAAATAAATTAAAACTTACAAAAAAAATTGTAAAGAAATTTTAAAATTAAAATAAGAATAAAATTAGATTTTATTAATTCAAAATTAATATGAAAAAATAGCTGAAAACTTATAAAAAATATAAAAAATTAAAAACAAAAAAAATGATTATTTTTAATAAATATATAAGCCCGTATTTCCACCTCTTTTGTTTAGGAAAAAATGCTTTTTTTGCTATAAAATAAATTTTTACTTCTGTTTCTTATCAAATATGAATAGTATTTCTATTTTTTTATATTTAATATTATAAAATTCAAATAAACTAATTAAAATTGCTTGATAAGTAAGTAATTTTAAGTAAACGTCAAAAGTACTTTTGACAAAAATCCCTTTTAAAAGTGATGTGAGAATATATTTTTAAGTTTTGAAAAAACAACAAAAATTAAAATTGTCCAGTTTTCTTTTGATCAAATTAAACTCTTCACATATAAAAGTTTTTAGTAAGTACAATATTTTTTATTAATTTGGAAAAAAATACATTTTATTGGAAAATATTTAATGAAAATAAAAATAATTTTAGCCAATTTTGTGACATTTACAAATCAAGTAATTTGTGAATTAATATTTTTGCAGTTATGCTTTGTATACTCGTTGACTTCAAGTAAAGCAATGGTTAGATAATTTTATTAAAATCTTGTCAGTTTGACAAATTGACAAATTGGTATGATGGTTGTCTGGATGAGAATAATTCGAAATTTGAATAAAAATATTTCAAGAAAACAATGTTTTTTTTAAATATATTATCTGGTATTTTTGTAAATTTCAAAATAAAATATTTACGAAATGATTTAAGGTAACAAGAAAGGTTATTAGTTGAAATTATCTATTTCCTTCATTATTTTACATATATGAAAATATATAGTTTGGATTATAATAAAACAATTCATTCTTACACATTAACATAATATTTAATTGTAGTATAATATTGCCTAAGTAATATTTAAAAAAAATCAAAGTTCAAACATAAGTTTAGCCAGTTGGAAAATACACATTAACCTTTTGCCCTTTAAAGTTGGCAGTAAAAGTCACTAACAGAAACAAACAAAAAGCAACTATGCTAGATTTTTAGTAAAACCCATTCACTAACTTGTAAAACTATTTATAAAATGCAACAGATAATACTATTATGTCACATTATGTAGTAATCTTAAACAAAAGAGAATTTACTATAGATAAAAAAATTATCTAAGTTGTCTATGTGTCTATGAATGACTCAACTACTACAAGTAGTTCTAGACACACCTTAAAGAGAATGCTATTATTATTTATCTGTAGAAAGATCATTTCATCTATAAGAACATAAAAAAAATACAATTATATTAATAGCATTTTATTGTAGTATTATTTTAATAAACATACTGAATTAGACAAATAATTACTCAATTTGTACAAGCAGTAGTAGTGCAGCAGTAAAAGTTTAATTTCAAAGTCCATAGATTGCCAGTTCAAGTTTAACTATTGAAATAAATGTGTTACAGATTTTAACCCTTAACTAGTAATGTGTCGTCAAACTCAAATCTGTGATTCCATCTAATTTTTTTAAAATTTTTGTTTATTAAAAGTTTTCTAGTTGTAGCAATAGAAGAGCATGCACGAGAGGTATCACGAATGTAAATAAAGCTAGAGATTTATTTATTTAAAAAAAAATTTACTGTCTAACAGGAGATTTCTCAATAAACAAGACAGTATACAATAAACATTTGCTTGTCTGGATAAGAATGTTTGGAGAAAATTAATTTTAGGATAGTGGAAAGAGTTTATGCTACACACTTTTGGGTACATGGCCTGATTGTGTATGTATATATGTATGTATGTATGTTTAATATAAGCGTGTTTGTTAGTAAATAAACAAAATTTATGAATATTTCAATAAGTTTATGTAAAATTTTGTAGTTTTCCATTTTACATAAAAACCATAGTAAAAAATTCATATTATTTAAGCAAAACAAACGAATTATATAAATTTTCTATAAAAATAATTTTAAGTAAAATAACTAATTTATCATATTATATATGTTTTTTTTTTACCGAAAAAGTAATTAAATTTACATAAAATATACTTATTTTATATTCATATTATGTAAAAAAAATTCAGTAATGTTTGTAAATTTACATATTAAACTGGTGTAAATCAGTTGTCACGGGTTTTTATGTAAAATTACCAATTTTTTTTACAGTGTACTTAAAAGTACGTGATTGTGCACAAAAAAATGTATAAGATCGATTAAAAGTCTAGCTTTCTGATTAAAATTTAAAGGCTGGTATTACAAGCTCCATTTAAACTACTACTGGTTTTAAAACAATGCAACTGTCATAAATATGTAACTAAACAAATTAACTGAAACACCCAAAAACCGAGCTTCTAGTACCAAAGTCACTAACTTGTATTTATAAAAAAAAATATGAAATTTGCCTTATTCGATGCTATTACTCAAAAAAGCATAATTATATCAATAACAAATATATTATCTGTTTTATAATTTGACGTGTTACTTTTCGAAGTGACATTTAATATTTTTATAACGAGCTACTTGATATAAGAGATTGAAATCGCCTATGATTTCTAAATCAGAAAAAAAAAACGTGTTAAACTATTTTAGATTTAAAAAAAAAAACACCTAATCGTTGATAGATGATATAATAAGATGTTTTAAATGATTTCTTTCCCATATTGACTAGAAAAACTGGAAAACTAGTTTAAAAGAAAGTTTTCAAATGTTTTATTGCTTAGAAAATAACATGGATATATAACAGCAATTGTTATTCATTTTGCAAAGCCTGCTATTTTATTACTTATTATAAATTCCGAGTAAATTTCATTTTACTTTTGACAAGTAAAGCGTATAATAAGGGTCAGTATTTCCAATTAGATTTATTCTTAAGATAAATAAAAAATTATTTGTGATTGGTTAAAAATGTATCTTCAGAATAAATGACAGCATTACATTGGCTAATTTCAAAATTATTCTAAGGTTAATTTCTGCCAACATTTGGAAATACTGGACCAAAAATAAACAAAAATTTGTTCAAAAATTATTAGAAAAACAAATAATAGTAGTTATATATCATCATACCGTAATTTATAAGTGAAACATATGGGCGATATGCTCGAGAAGCTGAACATATAGTTTCTTAACAATTTTTTAGAGTTTTAGTGAGTTCCGAACCCCTGAGATACGTTGAAACATCGATTATTAATAAATATTAATACAGAACTACAACCTAAAATTGTTTTATTTTAATATAATGAGATCTAAAAAATTTTGTACTACGTTAAAAAACAATTATTTTTTCGTAAAAATAAGAACCATTGTAAATATTATATTTAATTTAATAAAAAACGAAATTTTAACCAAATATTCGACAGAATACCGAATAGTAAAAATATGGCCAAATAAGTCGAATTACAAATAATACCATTGACAATAAAATAAAAGTTTGATATAAGTGTAGGTTTTAAATTACATGTTATATTACAAATTTTAAAAATCGCTAATTTAAATATTGCATCTAAATAAACTGCATAAAATAAATGATATTTTATAGAAAATTTAAGAAAAATATATTTATACGTAAGCTTTAAATTTCAAAATAAAAATCGAAAATAACAATAAATTACATATTATTTTATGTAATTTTACATTTGCTTAGAAAAATCACCCTGTATATTTAGGTGCCACAGGCGTCAAAATAACTGAACACGTCTCTGGTTAAAAATATTTCAATAATGCTAATCAAAAACATAAATATTTGAATGCATTCACAATATTTTATATGTGAAAAATATTACAAAATTACAAGTTATGAGAGGATGTTATAAAAAATATGTATAATTTCGACCTTTCTTTTCAAATCCATGTCATTTTTCTACAAGGTAACACTTTTTTAACCAATATTTTATTGGTAATCAATATTAATACTGTATTTTGAAATCCAAATCACCTCACAAATTATTATTTACTCATAAGATGGTCATTAGTTATTCCAGTATTCCAAGAAATTAATACATAAATAACCTTTTACTATTAGTATTTTATTGCAAAATATAAAACTACATTATAGCGAAAAAAATTTGAAAAATCTTAAACTAATCTACTTTGAGTATTTTTTTATTGCGAAGATGTCAATATGACTTATACGCATTAATAACATAAAATTTACGATATAATTATTGTTACCTAAGGCAATATGCAAGCAAAAACTGCATATTGCTTGCATATATTTAAATATATTAAATTTTTCATATAGTTCGCTTAATTAACGTTGTATTAAACACTTGCTATACATCAACAATTTATTCTTTCTAAGGTGTTGGTAACTTAGGAATTTTTGTGTACATTTTATAGGAATTACGAAGAATTTTTGAAAATTGCGAGAATTTATAGGAATTAAAATTTTTGCGTACGTTTTTTAAGAAGTTATTAACCCCTCGATCACGCCGCGCTTACACCAGAATTAAATTAAATATTATTTCTGGTATTAAAACCTTATACCACTAAACTGAGTGGTTCGGAACCCACTATAAGCTGTAGATCCCTTGCTTGGCTGTGGGCTAACGACCCACACCATTGACAATGCAAGTAAAAATTTGTTAGGAAACTATATGTTCAACTTCACGAGCATGTAGCTCCTAGGTTCCACCTAGGAATTATGGGAACTGATGTAAACATCAATAATTTATCTTTTTTAATTACAAATTTACTAAAATTATTGAAATAATTTAAATTGGTGATAAAATTAAAAAAAAAGTTAGCAGTGTGTTCTTTTTGTAAATAATATTAGTACTTTTTTTATTCCAAAAACATGAATATAGAATTTTTGAGTCTATCAATCCAACCATTTCACTATTTATTTATTTATTACAAATTATAATGTAAATTATTTTTTTTTTGCTAATATTGTAAATATTTTATAATGAAATTAATAACAATTTATATTCTTACAATATTTCTTTTTAATCTTTCAAATAAAATTTAATCTATTGCTCGTATAATAAAATATAATATGAAAAATAAAAATCCTACCTTCAACTACCACTTTCGAATGCATTCGTTAGATGCGACGAAATCTGTAAAATACAAAAAAAAATATTAGTTGCTTCTATATTTATTACAATTACAAGTAAAATAATTTTGTCTAAGACTATGGATACATGTATTGTAAGAATATATTGAAATTTTTATTTAAATCAGTGTCTTCACACTGTTTATTTACTGTAACGCCATTTGTATCATTTTTCCTGATAAAGATGTACGTTGAGTACGTCGATTATTAATAAAATATTACTACAGAACTACAACCTAAAACCATTTTATTTTGATTTTTATATTTTAGTTAGATTTAACTAAAAAGAATTGCATATTTTCTCCTACGGAGTTAAAAACATTTAAATATGTAATATTATGTATATATAAGAGTTTTTAATCTATTTTATAATAGTGGTACCCCCAACTTAATATTTCTTTTCGTACGACAACCCTTACTTTTTATATACTAATAAACTTAGTCAACAAAAAAATATAAAACTATTTTATTCCAATTTTAGATACATTTTTAAGATAAATGTAGATAAGTAAAAAATCTATCAAACTCCATATATTATTATTATTATTCAACATGCAATAGAATATCTTCATGAAGTAAAATTCTGTACTGTAATAATTGCAAGATCAATTAATATTATTGATAAGAGAAGCAACAGAAATTTATAAAAAAAAGATAACATTAATCACTGTGAAGGCACTGATTGAAATACAATTTGGCTTCCACTAATTAAAAAATCAATAAATTTTATGATCTAGTTACTTATTTGTTACCTAGTAACTTTTTTCTATGTTCTGTTATTTACTATAAATGTCATTTCTATATTTTTTTCTGATAAAGACGTATGTTGAGTTTATCGAAACATCAATTATAAATAAATATTAATACAGAACTTTAACCTAAAGCAGTTTTAGTTTAGAAATTACTAATTTCGTTCATGTTTAGTTGTAATTTTATAGCCATTTACAATATGGAATAACGTATAAATAAAATTTCTTTGATAGCAAAAATCTAGTTCAGTGTATCAGTGACCAACCAAGCGGTGACCTTTTAATAATTTATGAAGAGCAGATTTCTTCACAGCGGAAAGTGAAAAAACAGGAAGTTGTCTTTTAACATATTTGTCATTCGATATATATTATTGTATAATATCAATTTATTGATATTATATTAATTGATATTAAAATTTCACTTCTATTCGTATACGACATATATTGCTTTTATAATATTTGACTCAAATTTCTTTTCTTAATATACTATTATTATTTGAACAAATTACAGCTTAAATAATTAAAAAACCAAATACATAGTATTAAGCTATATTATACAATGAAAGCTCTGTTATCCGGCATGTGAAATAAAAAAAAAGTACATATCTGTAGTTTTATACAAAAGTTATATATTTTTGAATTTTATAATATTAGATATAAAAAAATATAACATAAATTGAAATACTAATCACATTTGATAAAAGGTAGAAATGAAAATTTATTTTAAAGCAAAAAATTAAACACTTTTTCAAAAACAAAAAAGATAAATACGAGCCTATGAATTTTATAAATTTTGAAAACTGTATAAAGTAATATGCGAATCTTCAATTATTCAGTCTTCCTTTTAGAAATGTAGTGGAGAGGATTAAAAAGTTTTTCGAAAATCATGATTCAGCTAAAAAACAATTTATATTGTTAATTATTAGTGCAACATTAAAAAATTAATTCAACAGTCTATTAAAATTGGACAAAAAAACAATATAAATTAATTAGTTACAGTGATAGGTAATTAATATCTGAAAAATACAATAAAGGTGTGGTTCTTATACAATTTTCATATATATATATATATATATATATTCATTTATCTTTAGTACGCAAGTAACTTTGATAACAAAACTGCTAGCGAAAGTATTATAATATTCTAGAACAAAAAACTTGAATCTATGATATTCAAATTAATAATACCAGTTTGCTAGATTTACTCTTATTAAATCTAGAATCTGACTCACAACTTTTCGTAATGAACTTATTATTCTTTAATCTTTATAATTGTTCTAAGAAAATGTCACTAATTTGTTTTATGTACATAAATTATTATTTAATATTTACAGTGTAAGTTATGATAGGTTTTAATTTATTAATAGATACATTTTTATTTACACTTTATTATCAAATAATTATCTTTATTTTGCACTCTACTAACCTTAATTTAGTAGATTTACGAGTGTTTTAAGTGGTTTATTGCTTAGGTCTGATTTTACAATAAACACTTTAACAAGAGTTTGCTATAAGCCGATAAAAAAAGCATTATTTTACTGGCAACATCAAATAATTATGTTCTTAAACGTTAAGAATAAAACAGCATGAATGAAAGGTATTATGAATGTGGATAAAGCAATAGTTGTCTGCTTAAAAGAAAAAAGTGCGTGTTACATCCTTACGGGTATATAGCGTGATTGTGTATGTATGCATAGTGTGTATTAAAAGTTGATAAAAAATATCATACTCTTTCCATTTTTTATATGTTTTTTCAACTAAAGTTAAAACAAATATTAATAAGAGAAGCTATTGAGATATATAGAACTAAAAATAATAATAGCAATACCAATAAAGATTTGGAAATAAATAAAGCATAGATTTTCATATTGCATATTTATAATTGGTTTGTATTATTTTTTTCTTGTTTATTTATATCACCTATATGTACACCATCATCATCACAGAAGTCTTTCCGAAGAAGAACATCCATATATACATTAAATAGCTAAGGAAACTTAAACAACTATTAACTCGTACAGCAGCCTCACTTCCATCATACAGAGCTTGAATTGCTTCTTCCACAAGATTTCCCGAAGAACAATGTCATAAGCTTTCCTTAAATCGAGTGTTCATATTTTACAAACAATTAGGACATTAGTTTTTTTTTTTGTGGCACTGAATTCATTGAGACTGAGATTGAGATATTAGAGAAAAACTATATAGAAATCGCGTAAATCAAATAAAATAACCTTAAAATTATCAAGAAAATATTAATCAATATTACGATATTTTCAAATATTATATTTTGGCCTCAAGCATCAAAATTGTACACATATATTTCTACAACTGTCAAATGTATAATTTAAAATATCTCCTTTACGAACATGATAATTAACTGTTTAGCAATTTTTAATTTAATTAATAATATAACTAGGCCTAAACATAAACAGTAATTAGTAAATTCTTAATATAATAGTAACAACAAAAAACTTATAACAATACAAATTTTGTTAGAATGAAAATTACAAACAAAGCTGTATAATAGTAATATTTAAACGCTCTTTTAATAAATTATTAATTGGACATTAAGATATAAATCTCACTAGTTTTAATAGCACTATATTAAAATAGAACTCACTATTATCTTTAGTAAATCTATCGTAATAAGTCGACTACAAATATGAGTAATTATATTATATAGATATTTTCATAGTAATAAAATAAATAATTTTTGTATTTTATTATAGAAAATTTATTTCATATTTTTCCTTTCATAGCAAAATATACAAGACGGTTAATTAACATAAACATTTTTATTATTAGTTAAAATCAAATTATTTTAGAAATAATTCCTTAAAATAAAACGCCTTTAAGATTTAGTTCTGTATTACTCTACGTACTCTAAGTACATCATCATCAAAATGATGTACGTAGAGTATGTCGAAATGTCTGTTATTAATAAAATTTAATACAGAACTTAATCCTAATGTTAATAATTCCTTATTTTGCTTTGAACTTTTATTGAAATTATAGATAACTTTTTTATATTCTACGTAGATTACTCATAAATTAATGATTTCTTTTTTGAAATATATACAACAGACTCTCAATTATCCGGAATCATATTAACCGAGTTGTAAATTAACCAGAATAGTAAAAAAATCATTTTTTTGAAAAAAAAATAATTTTATAAATACTATAATCTAGAAAATAAAACTAACAAAAATAATAATATTAATTTTTGTTTTTTTATATCTTTTTTTCAATTTTTTCTGCCGTTTCGGATAATCGAAAGTCTATTTCAGTCTACTATATTTATATTGGAATATTTGGTTATATTAAATTAGTTTACACTAAAAGTATTTATCTTGAAATTATAAACTTAGAGCGTCAATTTCCAGCCATTTTTTCTTACAAAATAGCTTAATTCTATTTTATCTGCAGTAAAAGTTTAAAATAAAGCATGATTCCATTTCAATCAATCAGCCTTTATAACTCAATGAATATTACAAACGATTTTTGTATTTTACAAATAGAAAATTTATCGAATATTTTTCCTTTCGAAATAGTAAATATATTTCTATCACTAATAATTGTTAGGTTAAGAACAATAACAATAAATAAAATGATTATATATGTATTGTTAACATGCAAAATATATTAGTTCATAAAGTTTAAAAATTGCCTCAAGATAATATGGTAAAAATTTAACTGCACGATTTTACTATATTCCAATAAAAATCAATCCCATATTGTTTATAAGTTATGCAATATCGATGCAACCATTAACTAATGTAATGTCTTGTTAGATTTTTAAAAAATAAATCTGATGTCGCTACTACATAACTTTCTAGCTTAATATACTTAATGAATTTCTAGATTGGTTTAACAGATTGCAATTATGTCAACACATTTGCTAATTAAGATTTATTAAAAGCAATACTTATTAGTTTTTTTTTTATTTATTATATATAAAGTGGTATTGTAATCAAGTAGTAATGTGTGTACGTCGAAATCTAAAGATTGTCAGTTTGAATATCGCTCTAAAGTTAAATAAAAACTATTTATTACGTACAAATTAAAAATTATGTTGGATTTGGTGTAAAAAAGCACTACACTATTCTTTGCGTAAATTTTACTATGTAATAAATTACATTAATTTTGTGTAGAAATAATTCTTTACTATAATGTCAAAAAATATTGATGGTAATTTAGTGTTTTTTTGGTAACACCAACAAATGTATTTTTTTAATATTTTCTTCCAAGTTTAATTGTTTTACAAATATTTTAATTTCCACTTAATCGCAGTGAACTAATATATAATTAAAAAAATAAATAAATTTGGGAAAATGTATTGGCCTCGCCGGGCTTCAAACCCGGGTATCATGCTTTCGCGGCAGACGTTCTAACCACTAGACTACGTGGTCTTATATTACATACAATTGACTACGATAACGCATGATTCAGTCATGACAATATTATTGGAAAAATGTCTAGTTGTAACATTGTTTGATAAACGTCAATTTTTCTCAGTGGTCTATACTCTATAGTGTAAACTTAGAAGCGGTTGTAGATAAAAAAAGAACAAAATGATCAAAGGAAGCACTTATTTTGCAATATAAAATTGGGCCAAATTTAAAAGTAAAAATAACTTTTTTAAATTGATTCTATTGAAAATCTATTAACTAATAATAATAATCGCCAATTAGAATGTCAAAATATTTAATTCAATTTAAAATAGTTGATGAAAACTAGAGCAATAACTATAGAAAAAAAAACTTAGATAAGAAATTCATTTTATTTTCAAGACAATAATTAATTTTTTAGTGCAAAAAAAATTGACATTTAAAAGTGTGAAATTCTTAGATCTTGGAATGAATTATATTCTAATTATTTACTTAATTAACAGATTATTAAATACCAAGTTTGTAATTAAATAAATATATAAAGTTAATAATATAGATTATTAATTTTCATATTCGTAGTGTGAAGACATGTGTTGAAGAAATTGCTATTTAGATAAAGTACAGATTACACAAGATTAATAAATTTTAATTATAATTAATACAATTAATTAATTCGTTCATTTAATTGAAAAAATGTTGTTGCAGAGTTGGTGTTAGTCAGTTGAGATGGTTCGGTCATCTTGAGTGAATGTCTAAAGAGTGACAGACACAAGAAAATCCTTGATACAAAAATATGAAGATCATGACCAAAGGTCCCCAAACTTTTTTGTCTCGTAGACCACGTGCCAAAACTTTTCTAATATTGAATTGTTACAAATTCATCAACTTCAAATGTGTTTTTAACAGTTGACACAGTACTACTGATTTTGATAGGTTTAACTCTGTACTGTACAGTTAAACCTATTGACCCCTAGGGGTCGATATAGACTACCTTGGGAATCATTGGTTTAAAGTTTAAACCAATGATTCCCAAAAAAAACTGTGCATGTGAACTCAACTTAATGCTTGGCAGGATGCATTTTTCTACACAAAAAATTGAATAATGTTTCTGAATAAAAAAAATTTTTGTATTACACGATATTCGATTCTGCATATAAATCTGTACAGAATATTTTATATATGCGTATGCATAATTTCTCCTTGACAGTCTATACAGAAAAATGTATGAATTAAAACTCGTCCTATTTTTCATACAGATTCGACGCAAAACTGATGCGCAGTAGAATTAGAAACGTTGAATTATCTAATATTTAATATTTAGGTTATGTATTATCATCAATTCATATGTGTAGTTTTTTTTTTCTTATTCAGTT
The DNA here is from genome assembly GCA_963966155.1 of Clivina fossor. NCBI lineage: Eukaryota > Metazoa > Arthropoda > Insecta > Coleoptera > Carabidae > Clivina > Clivina fossor. The sequence continues at coordinate 13,434,465 of OZ014562.1, read as the reverse complement.
AAAGCAATAAAAATTATTATTAAAACTTATTCAATTTTCAAGTAAATAAATTGTCAAAATGTAAAATGTTATTACGCATGCGTTTGTACATTTTATTCTATATTTGTTACATAAAATTTTGTATAGATTTTTATATAAAAAAAATGTATCTTGTACATAAGATAACAAATTGCAAAACATCACAATAATAATTCTTTTTTTAAAAAAATAATGATTTTGTGTAAACAGTACTGTATGAATCACCCGAGAATTCTCATCCACGGCCTTACACGATTTTCATAAAGCGAAAGGCAAATTGTTTTAATATTTTCTGTATATTTTGTTACTAATTATTAACTTATAACGTATTTAAATTAAATTATTGTCAATGCTGTATTATAACATTACGATTTTAATGGCAATCTCAAGAAATATTTATTTAAAAGAAAAAATAATAATAACAATTAACTTTGAACCTTTAAAAACAGGATGCGATTGCGAAATATAAACGTATGCTTTATTATACGTAAATATACGTATAAATATTTTTTGTATATGTATGTATTTCAAGGCCTACTGTTTTTCTTATTGCATTATTCTGTTATTCAGAACAGTTTTGACAGTTTTTGAATGTGATTATTATTTCAAATGCATATGATACGTTTTTTTATTTGTTTTTTAATTCTTGCGCAAAAAACATATTATCATAATTTTGTATTTTATAATTACGTGACTGATTTTAATTTGATCAATCGTTGTTGATTATACTGCAGCCAAACATTGAGATTATCAATAAATAATTAGTAATAGACGAAATTCAGTCAGTTATACATTTTTTATTAACTTCTAGGCCAACGTTTCGGCAATCACTATTGCCTTCTTCAGAGCTAGCAGATTGTTTTTATCTACATATATGACATTTTATTATGCATTTAATATAACAATGATAATTTTTATTTTTTAATTTTCTGACCAAATAATGTATATTTGCGTTACATGTAACATCAACTAAAAATATTCTGCTACCTCTGAAGAAGGCAATTGTGATTGTCGAAACGTTGGCTTAAAAGACAATAAAAAATATATAACTGACTAAATTCCGTCTATTACTAATTATTTATTAAATATTACTAATTGACTATCTTTTAGTTTAATTGAGATTATTTTTCAACAAATGTTTTCTGAAATAATTTTAATTTAAACATTTGCAACTAGCTCATGCGTTTAACATTGTGATTAACTCAAAATCATTATATTTTGAGTTAAAACTATATTAAAAATTGACAACCGGTTTTATAAAAAACACTTTGAACTAAAGTTAACTTTAAATTGACAAAAAAAAAACATTGTTTTAATGGCATCAACAAATAATTTTATTAGATATTTGAAAAGTTGACGAAAAATGAATCGGTTTATTAATAGCAATAATAATTATACCAGTAGAATTTGAAAGTGATGCATTTATGTCTACTTAAAATTATCTTTAGTTAGGCCCGGTTTCATAAACAATAAATAAATTTACTTTACAAGTAAATTTTATGCTCCTACTAAATACCATGAAAACAAATGTTATTTTACCAATTTTCTATCAGATTATTATTATTAATAATAATAACTATTTTTTAATACCATTAGATTTAATTTATTCCCTCTTTTTAACACAAAAATCTGCAGAATAAATATATTTATTTGTAAAGTAAATTTAACTAGCTTTTATGAAACCAAGCCTTAAGTATTTAATATAAAACTGGCTATAAATACTCCAATTTTATATTAATATTATATAAATTTTGTAATATGTAAATAAGCGATGAGCTACTTTTTTTTTGCTTTTACCAAAACAATCTCATAACTTTTGTTGCTATAAAAATTGACATACAGTGTGACCAAAAAGTAACGAAACATATCAGTATCTTGTTTTCTGATTTACAAGAATAAATTTCAAATAAAAGTTTTAGGGATGAACTTGCACTACAAACATGATAATACTTTTGAATATACAGAGAGATACATTTGTAAAAAATGTACTCGTACCAAAGTTAGTTTTTTAATATCACACCTTATATTATTTTTTTTAAATAAAACGGCTTGAGATTGCAATTCTGTGTTAATATTTATTAATATTCGACGTTTCGGTGAACTCAACATCAGGAAAAAAAAATCTCTTTTGCTGATGAAAACGTTCGTTAAATTCGTCGAAACGTCGATTATTAAATAAATATTAATACAGAACTACAACCTAAAGCTGTTTAATTTTAATATATGAGTTCTGAAAGATTTTTTGCTATATTAATTTTCTTGTTTTTGATGTCCAATGAATAGATGAGATGGTATGATTAAAAGAGTGGTTTGCGTGAACGAATATTTCCAAGTAGTAGGAATAAAAGAGTATGTAGGAGAGATATCATAAAGGCGCATAAAGCTAGAGTTGCTTGTCTGGATAGGAATGTTTAGAGGAAATTAATTTAGGAATAGTAGAAAGAGCTTATGCCACATTTTTTTGAGTATATAGCTTGATTATGTATGTATTAAATTATAAATTAATCTGTATAATTCGCGTGTGTCCAAGGTTATTCGTCTGAAAATTACAGGTAAAAAAAAAACAAATATTGTAATAACTACAAATACAAAGGCCCGTATTCTCACCTCATATGAAAAAGTGCTTTTTCAAAAAAGTGCTTTCGACGTTCACTTAAAATCATTTATTAAGGATTTTAAAATAGTTTATTTAAATTTTATAATACCAAATATAATAAAAATAATCAAATATAGAAAAATTATTTATATTTGATGACAAACAGAAGCAAAAAGTTATTTTAAAATTAATGATAAAAGCACTTTTTCACGAAAAAGTGAGGTGAGAATACAGGCCTTAGTATTCTTAAAAATTTTACAAAATTACTTCAGAAATACTAGTAACGACTATTTTCAATATCAACACTAAGAAATATTGAGAATATGACGTTTTTTATTATTTATTGTAATTAAGTAACTGTGTGTCAAAAACGTCAAGGCGCTAGGTTACAAAATTTTGTAATTTTTATTATAAAATTAAACAGAACTAAAAATCTAAAGCTTTTTTTTTGTTTTATTTTAAGAAAATATAAATTCAGATTACTAACAATGAAACAAACAAAAAATATTATAGGAACATTCTAACAAAAATACATTTTTCAGGAAAACAATTTCTATAATATTAACTTAATCTGCATCATTTATCTCAAACTATATAAAATATAAATCCTTGAATTACCATATATGGCACAATAATTTTACGAATTGCAATTAAAATAAAATGTAACTAATAAAAATTTATACGTTCAATAATATTTTGTAATATAATATATAACAGCATTTTTTTGTATAAATTTAAAACGGCACCGTTAGTATATAAAAGATATAATATTATAAAATACTAAATTTTAACTAGAAAAATTTTTGTATAAAATTTGTATAATTATAGATTTAATATAAGCAAAATGTCAATATGTGTATATAATATATAATTAACAGGCGATTAATTAAAATATACTGTAATCACAGTGTGTTCTAATTAATTTGAGAAGAAAATTATATAGAATAATAATGTTTACAAAATGTTTTGGAAAATATTTAAAATTTTTATTTAATTGTAACTAATTGATAGTATTCCCGCCAAACATCCATCAAAGTGTGATATGGTACAAACTCTTCTGATTTATAGTTTTGTCAAATTTGTTTATAAAATATAAAATAAATTTTCATGTCTGACGTGACGTTGAAGTCTCCCTGAGAAAATTGATAATTTATATATTAAATCAGAGCATAAAACTGATAAAAACTGATTAATTAAACCGGTTAATTGATATTTCAAAATTTTTAAAAATCGGTAACCTTTGACCGAAAATTCTTAAACGAAATTTATGAATTTCGAATTTATTTATTAAATTTTAAGCTTAGATCATGGACTAGAACTTTTGTTACTGATAATGAAAGCTTGGCTTTTGAAATATGTATATAGCTTTTTTAAATTATTGTTTGTGATTTAATGGAAATTATTTTATTTTGTTAATTTTAAAAAATATTTTTTTCTGAAAATAAATAATGTTAATTGTTAATAATTTTACTATTTGATCACAAAACAAATAGTTTTTAATAATACAAAAATAAACTTTAATGTCTGACCTCACGTTAAAGTCTCTAAAGAAAAATTGGCAATTTACATACGAAAAACATTATAATTGCAATATATTTAATTATTAATAATAAAATTAGACAAATCCGTTTTCACCAATTCTAAAAACCGTTAAAAAAATCATTTTTATTTTTATATTTACATATTTAACCTAAAAATAAATAACACCTATGATAAATTTTGTTATCTGACCTCACGTTGAAGTCTCTAAAGAAAAATTAACAATTCACATACAAAAAACATTAAAATTACAACCTATTTAATTATTAATTAAATAATTAGATAAATCCGTTATCACAAATTCTAAAAATGGTTCAAAAACATTATTTTATTTTTATATTTACATATTTAACCTAAAAATAAATAACACGTATGATAAATTTTGTTATCTGATCTCACGTTGAAGTCTCTAAAGAAAAATTGACAATTCACATACGAAAAACATTAAAATTACAATATATTTAATTATTAATTAAAAAAATTAGACAGATACAATGTTACCAATTCTAAAAATCGTGCAAAATTTTTATTTTTATATTTACCAATTTAACCTAAAAATCAGTAACACGAAAATAAATTTAGTTGTCTGACCTCACGTTGAAGTCTCTAAAGGAAAATTAACAATTTACATATTAATATCATTGAAATTACAATAAATTTTATTATTAATTAAAAAATTAGCCAAATCCGTTATCACTCAATTCTAAAACCGACAAAAATTTCATTTATATCCAACTTAATTTAACCCTGGCGCAATGCAAACACAAATCTCAAATTCTCCAATAAGATCCAGTCAAAAGATCTTACTCACCTAATAAGAAAGAAAGAGTGTTTATATTATTACATAATCTCACACACAGTCAAACGCGAAATGGGGAGCAAGTAATCCTATATGTGTGTATTTGTGAATGTTGCCATGGTAACTATATAGATAATATACGGGGGACTGGACCAGTTTAGCATTATTCAACATATTATACATATATATATTATTTTTCATTGCATTTGTATGAGTGCAAGTTGTATGTTAGTGTGTGTTACAAAAATGGCCATCTCAGATTGGATCTTGGAGGTATATATACCGGGCCAGGGTTCTGAACTCGTCACTGTACACTCGAACACTTCTTGTGATAGAAGAACTAAGAGTTTTTAGTTAACAATTTTAAGTGATTTATTTTTTTTGATTTTTTCTTAATCGTCAACATGAAATTCTTGGTAAGATATTTAACTATAATTGTTTATATTTTTGAATTTTTCTTTACTTAAAACTTATATATTATTTACAGCAGTGTTAGTGCCGGTCAAAATCCACTATAATTCGTTTTTGACTTGTTTTTCTAATTAAAAAATAATTATTTCATTGCTGATTAAAATTAAAACTTAAATTTACAGAAAAATACTATAAATTTTATTGAAATTTTTATTAATTTTTCTTTGTGGAATTGAAAAAATATAACTATTTTAAATCTTTTTATTAATATATTTGTTTAAAACATAGTAAAAAATCTTTCAGAACTTATTATATAAAATAAAATGGCCAAATTTTATTTAAATCAGTGCCTTCCATTAATCAAAAATTTATAATTTTCTTTTATGATCTGATTACTTATTTGTTACCTAGTAACTTTTTTCAATGTTTTGTTATTTACTGTATCAGTTTTCCTGATGAAAACGTACATTGAGTTCGTCGAAACGTCGATTATCAATAAATATTAATACAAAACTTAAACTTAAAGTCAGTTTATTTTATTAATTTTTATGTTTACAAAATGTATATAAAATAAATTTTAATATCTATCATGTTAAAAAAATTAACAATTCACATATTAAAATTGCAATATATTTAATTATTAATTGAAAATTTAGCCAAATTAAATATTTCGGAATATTTTACCCCTAGAAACAATAAAATATTTAATAAAAAGTTATTATATTAATATATTTTACTCAAGGTAATTTCAAATTTCATTTAAAAAAATTTTTCATTGACAAAAATTATTATAAGTTTGATGATTATCCTAATGACAAGTTTTAATTTTCATTTGTTATGTAATTTCTATGTTGTAACCAAATTTTTATGCATTTTACATTGACTTTTTTCCATACAATGTATAAATAAAAAATTATTAGTTATTTTTGGAATTAATGAAATTAATAAATAATTATTTATAATAATTTTTTTGTCGTTTTCAAAGTAAATAGTAAAGAAATTCATATAAATCTTTCAAAATTATTATAGTGTAACTTAGTATTATTTGTTTTAATCAATTTTTTTATTTCTATTATAAAAATACGAGTTAACAATTGAAAATCAAGTTTACTAATTATTGAGTAAAAATAAAAAAAAAAAACATTAGCTTTAACGCAATATATTTGTCAGCGCATATTTAGAAATATTAGATAACAAAAATATCAAATAAAATATGCTAATTTGATTTGATAAAACAAAAACGCAACTGAAATTATACTTTTAATAATACTTTTATCTAAAAATAGCTCTTGAACTAGCTATGAATGCAATAAATTACAAGAAATAAAAATTCTTCACTGTATGAACAAGATATAAAAATTTCTCCGAATGATACTTAAAAAAAAATTATGTAAAAAAAACAACAATTAAACTGGTTTTATTGTAATAACGATTAAATACGCTTGTAATAGTCGCGTAAATGTAATAGTTTTCATTTTCATTACTCGAGATAATTTATGTAATAAACAATAATTAGTTAATTGTGATATGGTTTTCATTTTGTTCGGTTTTAGTGAACTAACAACAAGCGTGTTGTTACTATTAATTATGTGGAAAATAATAAAATTGAAATTTATTACTTGTATACTGTAAATATATAGTAAAATTAAATTAACTTTGTATTGAAAATTATAAACGGTTGTAATTATGTGTTTGGTTTAATTTCTAAATAATTATATCATGATAGTAAAAAAATCTGTTGGATTCGATGATAAAAAATAACAATATTCTTTGCATAAACATTTTGTTTAAAAATTGTGTCTTTTTGATAACATCAGCCAGCAAATGTATTTTGTTTTTTCGTTTAATTTTTACACTATTGTCTGTGTGTTTTAAATAAGACACCCAATATGTACTGATAAAGTAGTATTTTAAAATCATAAGCCCGTATTCTCACCTCACTTTTTCGTGAAAAAGTGCTTTTATCATCAATTTCAAAATAACTTTTTGCTTCTGTATTATAAAATTTAAATAAACTATTATAAAGTGCTTAATAAATAATTTTAAGTAAATGTCAAAATTGCTTTTGGCAAAAATCATTTTTATAAATAAGGTGGGAATACGGGCCAAAGTTTTTACGATTAATTAATATTTTTAAAGTGTAGTCAATTTTTTTACTGTGCATTTAATAATTATAGTATTTTAATTTTGAATATTATAATCTGGAAAATGTGTTGTAAAATTATTTTTCATTTCATAAATTTAAATGAATAAAAAAATAAATATTACATTTTAATGAAAATTAAATTATAATAAATTTAGTTTTAGCAGGTACAACTTATTAATTGTAAAATTATCTATTTTTTCTTGGATATATTTTGTAGTTACCTTGGAAAAGATATTAATGTATTATACCGAAACGTCAGCTAAAATAAATATTATTACAGTACTTGTTATTGTATTATATGTTCTGGAAGACTATTTAACTTTTCTAATTGAATAAAATTTCCTGCAGATTGTAGTTCTCGCCGTCTTTGCTTTCGCTGCTGCCGAAGAAGAGAAGAAAACTGAAAAACGTGGAGTTCTCGGTTTGGGCTATGGCCACGCTTCTCTCGCTGCACCAGCAATCGCCGCTCCTTTGAGCTATGGCCATGCAGTAGCCGCTCCCATTAGCTATGGCCATGCTGTCGCTGCTCCAGCCATTAGCTATGGTCACTCTCTGCCCTTAGCCGCTGCCCCAGTATCCTATGGCCACGGATTAGACCTTGGCTACAGTGGACTTTCTCTTGGACACGGCGGACTTGCTCTTGGACACGGTGGACTTGCTCTTGGACACGGTGGACTTGCTCTTGGACACGGTGGACTTGCTCTTGGAAATGGCGGACTTGCCCTTGGACACGGTTATTCCGGATTATCTTATGGATATTCTTCTCCAGTCATCAAGAGCGTAGCTGCCGCTCCTTTGATCACTAAGACCTATGCTGCCCCAGCTATTGCTGCTCCAGTTTTGAGTCATGGATATTCTTCCGGTTATTCCCTTGGAGGTTTAGGATACGGAGGTTTAGGATTAGGTTATGGCAAATATTTGCATTAAAGTTGAAGATGATGAGTTGAAAAAATTGTAAAAATTTGTATATAAATTTTGTATAGATTAATATTTTTTATATCCTAGCACTTGATGGATTATTCATTTCTCGATATCATTATTTCATGTTGCACGAATATTGTCTCATAATCAAAGAAAAAAAATTGTACTGTTTTCATGATTTTAAAATAAAGATTTTTTATAACACTTATTTACATAGTTTTAATTCTATTATTTATCATGTTCGTTACTAAAATTTTAAAGTAAATAACTAATTACACTAACGACAAAAATTTCAAGTTTTAAAACCATAATCAAAATATATACATCTATAAAAGAAGTAGAAAAAAAGATTAAAAGATAAATTTTCTAGATAATTCTAGAATATATATAATAACAGTTTTAAATATAAATTGCATTTCACTTTTTTTTATAACACTTATTTACATAGTTTTAATTCTATTATTTACCATGTTTGTTACTAAAATTTTAAAGTAAATAACTAATTACACTAACCACAAAAATTTCAAGTTTGAAAATCATAATCAAAATATATGCATCTATAAAAGAAGTAGAAAAAAAGATTAAATGATATATTTTCTAGATAATTCTAGAATATATATAATAACAGTTTTAAATTTAAATTGCATTTCACTTTAAAAAAATTCTGATAGAAAAAAGAATACTGTGACGAAAATCTATAATCAATATTATATTTCAAAAATTAAAATCAGTGTACTCATTTTTAAAAGTGATTTTTGTCAAAAGTACTTTTGACGTTTACTTATAATTGCTTATTAAGCAATTTTAATTAGTTTATTTGAATTTTATAATATTAGATATAAAAAATGTATCAAAAATATAAATTCTACTCATATTTGATAAGAGGTAGAAGTAAAAATTTGTTTTAAAGCAAAAAATAAAAGCACTTTTTCATAAACAAAGCAGGTGGGAATACGGGTCTAAGCTTCTATCATTAGAAGTAAATTTAAAAAACTAAAATTGTACTGCGCGATTTAAGATTTCACAAGTAATAAATTCATATAGTGATCAAAGATTATTTAATAAATCAGTTTATAGTGCAGATTTTCGATATATTTTTTATAATTACGAATTTATAAAGATAATATACAGATTATTCAGTCATTATAATTTTCTTCAAAATTGTTTATAATTAAAATTGTAAATCCTTGTTATGAATTTTAAGTTAGTGTGAAAGGTGAATATGAACAAAAAATAAAAATAAAATTTTGGTTAACTTGGACGTTTCTACATTTAATCATTTGTAATCATTAGCATAATAAATATTTATAACTTGGACACATGTTGCATTGAAGTTTAAGTAATAATTTAAATATAATTTTTTTTACATTATACTACATTTTTATCGTAGTTACAACATAATTTATTTAAATCGTTACATTATATGGTAATTACCACAGATTTTGTTTTGAAATTTTTAAAAGTTTGTACTTATTTTTGACCCAAAATTGTTTAAAATAACACAAAAATAAAACAAAATATTTTAAATTTTATTATCAAAAATCTCAAATACATTAATAAAGAAACAGCTAACGTTTGATTGTATATGAAAATAAAAAATACAAAAAATACAATCTAAAAAAAAAATATTACTTTAAAACCAACGTTTTTACTATTAATTCAAATGTAAATATTACTTATTTATGTCAACTGTCTTGCTACCATATTCTTTTACAAAATACATATATGGAAATCTCTATATTTTTTTTATAACAGCTTCCCATTATACGGGTATTTTATTAACAATTTTTATTTTATCATCAATCTGCAATGTGATAAAAAACCTTTAACATATAGTGGATTTCAAATCTGTAGAACACAGTTAATATTAAGTTTAATAATAAAATTAGTTTGGTATTATTAAAATACATACATTTTCTTTGTTAAAAATAACAAATATTTTTCAGTTTCTAATCAAATTATTGGCACCTACCTACAAAAGATATAAAATATTTCAAGCAATTTGTAAATATAATATAATTTTGTTTAGTATGAAATAAATTTTTATAATCTTCAAGAACCCATTTTCATGTATTAAGTTCGTATTACACAACAATCTGACACCTAAAAATCTTGACACCATATTTTCTGTTTCCAAATTCAAATCTGTATCCAATTTACACAATGTAATATCCGTCATAAAAGATCTTTATCAACGAACAATGCCGAAAGTGTCATATCTCATTTGCATCTTAAATATTTTGGGCAGGAACTCATTAAGTAACGTTTGATATCATAACGAAAAAAAAAACTGTAAAATCTAAATTCTTGTAAACAGTTATTTGTTTACAAGTCGTGTTGTAACTGTCTTTAAATTTGGTTTTTCTGAATAAGGAATATTTGGAAACTAGAATAATAAAGATAAAATTTTATTTAACTGGGTCAAAATTTGGTAATATCAAATTTAAATTGTAACGAAATACTACTATATATAAATTTTTATAGTTATTTATATATAAGTATATTATGTCATTAGTGCAAAAAAATATATTTTAAATTTTAGTGATAGTTTAGAAGATACAATTTTTACTGAGGCCCGATTTCATAAACGATAAATAAATTTATTTCACAAGTAAATTTTATTCTCCTGATAAATAATCTGATTTGTTGTTTAGTTTGTCGTATATTTATTCACTCTTTTTCATAGATTACTTGAATATAATAAATTGCCGAAATATATTAAAGATTCAAAAATTACAAAACTTAAGTTTGAAATTAAAATTTTTTACTTTAATAAAGTTAATGTAAATTAATAATTAAGTTGATAATTTGATTAATTGTAAATGTTACCAATTATGTAAATATTATGCTACAGTAGTAATTTTCCTGTAATTTTTATAATTTTGTAAATATGTATTACAATGTAATTAATTAGCCAAAAAGCTAAATAAAGTTTGATTATTATTACTATTATTATTATTAATATATACGAATAATTTGTATATAAATTTAAAAATATTTTTCACATAATTTAACATATTTAAAATTAAAAATTTTGTTTTTGTATGTGAAAAATAAAATACATACTACAACTTAATTGAAATTACCTTACAATTAAACCGTAAATTTAATACAAAAAATTCATATGATTACATCAATATTTTCTGGGAAAAGACGAAATTTATTAGGTGACATTAACATAATTTTACAACTTTATATAAATCACGAAAATTAAAATGATGAAATATACTTTCTACATTAAAATTTTATCACATTTATACATTTAAATTATTTTTTTATAGACATTCGTAAAATGCGTAAGATCTGAATAAATTTAAATTAAATATTAAAATAATATATGATATTTGTAAGTATTTCAATGTTGTATAAGAAATAGAAAGTACTACAAATTTATGTAAAACGAGTAAAATATAACATTTGATTAAAGAGTTAATTATAATATTAATAAAGTCAAGGTCGTGATGAGAAATTAATTAAAAATACTAATTTATTATTTTATTTTAAATCTTTATAAATTATATCTTAATTAAATTGCTATTTCAATCATTTCCCGATAAATTATATTACTGTAAACAAGCAAGTATTTCGAATTTGTTTTCAATTAATAATTTTAAATTTAAAGCAATAAAGTTCCACTTTAACTGAACATAAGAACTATAAGAGGTATAGTTCAACAACAGTATTAAAAAGATCCATATTAATTTTAAGGGAATTTGTACCTAAATATTTTTGTATATACACTATAATATTTAAAAGCATTTTCGCACAACACTAAATCCTATTCAATTCTAAGTGGTGATTGTCATGTTAACGACTAAATGAGTTTATGTGGTTTTTCGTTCTTCAGATGAACTATACCACTTTGATTTAACAACATTTTTCCCCATTAAATTCATAAATTATTATTATAAATATGAGTAGTTGAAGTGATATGATTGAGAGTATTTTGAGTGAGCGAAAGTTTCCAAATAATAGGAATAGAAGATCATATATAAGAGGTATTATAAATTTGGATGAAGCTAAAGTTGCTTGTCTGAATAGGGATGTTTAGAGGAAACTGATTTCGGGATAAAAGAAAGAGTTTGTGCCACACCCTTTTGGGTAGATAGTGTGATTGTGTGTGTGTGTATATATATACATAAATATGAGAAAAAGATTAAATTGTAAATAATGTTTAAATTACAAGTACTAATCATTGTTTTCTTTATGAATATTTTAACTATCTATTTAATTTAACAAAAATCATATGAGAAACAAATTGTTTGAAAAGAGAAACAAAAATAAGTGTATCAAAAATAAATTTTTAGAAAATAAAGAAAAAAACAATAAATTTTTGAAAATTCTTACAAAAATATATTTTCTTTTATCATATGTAACATTATATTACAGTAAAAATATTTGTTAATCACAGACATATTAATTTCCTAAACTATTAGCGTAAATAGTTTCAATGTCTACTATAATCAAATTTCATTCTTTAATTATCCTAGATGCGCCGAGCCGTACGGTGGTTCCAAAGTGATTGAAGGATGCTGAATTCCCAAAGGATGTTTCGGATACGTAGCACTAAACTCCGTGTGCACCGAATTTGTTGCTTCAATTGGTCCTACAGGATTAGCAACTCCTGGTTTGAAAACAGGATGAGGAGGTAGATATAATGGAGTTTGAGAACCGGGATGTTGTGGTAGTGGTGTATCTACATGTCCTCCTTGTTCGGGATGGAAATCTGGTACAAATTGTTCATGTCCTCCTTGGGGAATTTGTACGGAAACCCCAGTATCATGACCAGGATTGTGAATTACTGGTGGTGAAAATGGAGGTACGGGTTGTGGCAGTACTGGTACTCCGGAAGGATGAAATACTGGATATGCTGCTGGATGAGGTACTGGTTGTGGCAGTGCTGCTGGTGGAGGTGGAGGTACTGGTATTAAAGGTGTGTGTTGTTTGAAAATTGGGAATTGCCTTATTAAATGAATTAAGGCAGGATTTAAAGGTAATTGTGGTACTATCGGATGTAAATGTGGTGCAAATTGTGGAGGACCAGGTACTACGGGAGGTGAAGAAGGTACAAATGCTGGTGGAGCCGGTAGAAGTTGATGGACATGAGGTGTAAATGGAGCAGTAGGTACTACTGCTTGTGGAGCTGGTAGAAGTTGATGAATATGAGGTACAAATTGTGGAGCAGGTACTATTGGATGTATATGGGGCACAGCTGGTTCTGGTACTACAGGATGTACATGAGAAACTGGAGGTTGCGGTACTATTTGATGAACATGCGGTAGAATTGGTGTTTGAGGAATTAAAGACGTTATTAAAGGATTACGTAAATGGAAATGAGGTAGAGGTTGTAAAAATTTATAATATGGATTAATTAATGGTAATTGAGGTTGAATTGGATATTGAGGTTGAATTGGATATTGAGGTTGTAATGGAAATTGAGGTTGTAATGAAAATTGAGGTTGTATTGGTACTGTTGGTACTAAAGGTACTGGAACTTCATGAACCGGTTTTTCAATGGGATGTGATTCTACCGGTACTACTGGTGGCGCTATGGGTAATACTGGAGTATGAACTGGCGGTCCTACAGGTACTATGGGCTTAACAGGATACACAGGTCTTACGGGAATAATTGGTTTCCAACCATGCGAATAAAAAAGTGGTCTGAGTACTGTAACAGGTTTTGCGTAAGGATAAAGTCCCATAGGACTATATCCTAAAAGATATTTAAAACCTAGCGGATGTATTCCAATATGTTTGGCTTGATAATGTACGGGACCAAATAATGTCCTTTTTGTTTGTTGTTTAGATTCATTTAGTCCTTCAGCATTGTTGATTGGGTGCAAAGGATGTGTGTTATCTTCTTGATTTTGTTGCAATTGTGGTTCAGCGTAAGTAAACGTAATCAAAAATAAGATTACCTTAAAAAGAAAAATACATATAAGTTTTTTCATTATTTGTTCCAAAATTTATCTAATCTTGAAAAAAAAGTGAAACCAGATATTAAATTTTTGATCCAAATAATTTATTCAATAAAGATTTAAAATTTTATAATTATATATTGTCGTTATTATATTATGTACGCATATTATATTATGTAAAATTTTGTTGATACTTATAATAGATAATTTTAAAGCCGGTTGTCAACAAATCAATTAATCAAATGTTTCAAAAATAGTAAATAATCTAAGGCAGTTAACAATGTTTTGTGTAACTGGCATATGGTTTTAAAATAATTTAAAATTTATAATTTAAAAAAATAATTTTTATCGTAAAAAATCTTTCGTAGCCATTTTTAAGTTTCTTGTAATATTAAAATAAACATGATTATGATTAACAATTCTAATTTTGTGAAAAATGTTAATTTTATTGAAAATGAAATATATTTCTTTAATTATTTTTTCTAAATCAATCATACTTCGGAATAGAACTTATAACAAGAACAATTTGTCACAAATAACACGGAAACATAATAATCTAGAATTTACAACTTAAGAGAATGTAAAACAACTTTAAATATAAATCATTAACAATATGTCGACCAATAAAATGAAAGTAATTATTATTATTTTTTAAGATTTAAAGACAATTGTAAATTAATAATTTCTGTTACAGAAACTAGTCTCACTACTTTTATTACCAATGAATCTAATTGTAAGTTTCGCACATATTTCTAATTTCTCTTGGCGATGAAAGAATTACTATTACATTTCTTATCTAATCAAACATATATATTTGAATTATTAATTTATAATTCTCAACATTACTTCATACAGTTTAAAAGAAACTGAAATTTTTTATATGAAAAGAGAAATTATAGATTTTTACACAGAAATTGCATTAAATTTTATAAATCTAACTGGTTTCAAGATTCAATTAATAATTAATCATGCTTTTGCTTTTGATTAAAGATTAAGAAAAGATTCATATATTATAAAATTTATTGACATGCGTACAACATTCCAAAGTTTTAAGTAATAAATATTATTATAAATTTAATTAATACAATTAAACATAATTCATCATACAGATGTAAGAAACTTTAAAAATTTATTGAAGAGAATATTTAAGAGCAAATAAATTTAAATTTCATTTAATTTAGTATAAAAACTAAAAGAATCTGAAGTTTTATTAGAGTAATAATAGATGTATAAGTTTAATAACTAGTTGCCATAAAAAACTAAACGTTACTTGTTAAAATTTTAAATTTATTTTCCAAATATACTGGAAAAAACGCCGGCTAGAGAGACGCACATATTACGCATTTAATACAAATTGTACACTATCTTTCATATTTATAAAACTTGATGCTTAATATATTGATAAATTATATAAAAATGCTAATATATATAATATAAAATTATATAAAAATGCTAATATAATTAGTAAATTAAAGTAAAAAAGTAAACATATATATGACATTATTTAAATTATTAATATTAATAATAAAATCAATATACAGGGTGATTCAGAAACAAACGGCAGTCTGCATATGGCGTGTTCCTCTCACCAAAATAAGAAGAAAAGTTCCTATAAACAGAAGTCCTTAAATGCTGCGTTACCAAGATACAGAATGTTGAAAAATTGAATTTTCCTAACTATTTTATTTTAGAATGTGGTATTGTAGTAACAAATAAAAAGTATATATTAAGGACACGCCTGTTTATAAAAACTTTACTTCTTATTTTGGTGAGAGTAGCACGCCATATACAAAATGCCGTTTGTTTCTGAATCACTCTGTATAATTATTGTATTTTTTAAATACATATATTGGTCATAGTTGCTAAGACTTTTAGTCAGAACAAACTTTATTATTTTGTTTACAAGTAGTTTGGACGATACAAAGTCATCACAAATATTCGTGCATCAGGCGGGATTCGAACTTGGGCCTACACAAGTTCGAGTACGTCTTAAACCGTTCGGATAATGCAGTTCGGCATTATATTATTGAATGTGTAAGCTACGAAATTATTTTACTTAGAAACAAAAACAATAAACCTAATTTCACAGCAAAATTATTACGTGAAACAAAATAATATGTAATTTATTCACTGGAATTTTAATAATAAGATATACAATCCTTGAATTCAAGAATTATTGGGTTATTCAGAAAGTTCACGTCATTTTTTTCGACAACAGTATTATTGTTTGTAAATTAACACATAATATCCAATGAGAACGCAATATTTCTTTTTAATTAAATGTCTGATTGTAAATTTATCTATACATACTTCAACGTAGATTTTATTTGTTTATTAAAACATATCTCAGTATTTTTTGATTTTTTTAATTAACACAAACTTTTATTTTTAAACTGGAAATGTTAGTAAAATAATATATCAATTAAAAAAAAAATTATATAAGTATAATTATTAGTGTTATTAAAAGATTAGAAAATGATCTACTGTGGCGAAATTTAAATAAAAATAATATTATAAAAAATCCCAAAACCACACTTAAATTAAAATAAAGCTAAATACGTATTTCGGAAGCTAAGCTTCCATCTTCAGTAGCTAAAATTTACAAAAATCTTAGCTGTGATCCAAAGTACATAAACACTTAGCACTTTAGCTACTGAAGATGGAAGCTTAGCTTCCGAAATACGTATTTAGCTTTATTTCAATTTAAGTGTGGTTTTGGGATTTTTTATAATATTATTTTTATTAGTGTTATTGCTTCTCAAATATTTTCTTCAAAAAAATTAAAATATTTAAAATAAATTAAAGATATATATATATAATTAATTTAATCGTACAAAAATTTTAAATATTTTTATTCCTATATTTTATTCCGTTGTTTCAATAAGCACAGTAACAATTATGTTATTATATAGAAAATAAAAACAATATAGCCCTATTTATTAATAAACTAACTAAATTCACAAAACACTGCACTCTCCATTTGTTTATCGATCAGAACATTGTAAGATTAATAAAACGTACCACAAATTTCATATTGTAACAAATATAATCAACCATTCACTGCAAACAATTGACTTCCGATTAAAATTTAATACAAAAGCGTTCTTCACTTTATATATGACATTGGAAAGAAGTATTAATGTAAAAGTTTCAAACCGTAAATTTGGCATGGTGAAAATAATTAGTATGTAAGAAATAGCTTCCGATTTATTTGTTTCAATATAGTTAGCAAACCAAATTGTTTTCAGTACGCAACAACGAATTAAATACATACATATGCAGTACCGGCATTTTAAAATTATTGCTGTTGTTTCGCTGTGGATAGATAAAACAGTTTAAAAGAAATATATTCCACTACATCAAGTTAGCGTAATACTGCTATTAATTTTGAAGAAATATTTAAAACTTGTATCTGACTTCAGTGCCTTTCTAGTATTTTATTAGGTATTTAGATTAACTTAGATTCGATTAGAACTTGTATCAAATTGTATTAGAATTTGCAATACGAGTTTTTCAATTTGCTAAATTTCATAGTATGGTACTTAGAATAATAAAAATTGAAACACATTCATAAAATTTTAACTATTTTTTTTTCATCTTTGCGTCAACATTATATTTTAATCTGACCCAGCTAATTTATCGTGAATACTAAAAATCTTGAACAATTTTAATCTAATTCCATCGAATTTTGATTGACCCAGCCATTACAGCTTGACTCCAATTATTTTTAGACTAATCCAAACAAAAATTAGACCCGGTTGCACAAAGCATTATTAATTTAATCAATGAGAACAATGATTTGTGCAACCTGATATTAATCTTATCGTTAATCATCGGGAGACATACACTTAAAAAAAATATGTAATTTTACTTACAAACCATGAGACACTATGATGCCTAGTATTTTTAGGTATAATTTCTCAATTGCTGCAATTTTAACATAATTATGGAATTATGGAATGGAAAAGTACAATATTACAGTTTTTTTTAGTAAAGTTTCTTTTAGTAAATTTATAGAACTTCAGTAAATTTGTTGTCAGGAATTTTCCATAAATTGCTAAAATTTGTTTAGTTCTGTAATATTATTGTTGATAAAATTACATACATTTCTAAATTTACATAAAGCATCTATTTTGAAATGAATGAATTACACTTAAAATATTTTATTAGTATTATTTCATAAAATATGTACTAAGTCTCATTATTTTGAAGAATTATTACAGATATTAATAGACAATATGCAATTTAACATAATTTAAGAAGTTATACCAACAATATATATAAGTATGTGATGCAATTTGCCGAAAGTAAGCAATTTTACATACTTATTAGATTATTTTTACTTACTTTATGTGATTATTAAAAATTATGTAAAAAAGTACAGAATTTTGAGATAGAAATACAGAATATTTATAGTAAAATAAAATTACAGATTTTTTATAGTAAAATTTTACTATAATTTTTCTGTAATTTCGCGATTTTTTTACAGTGTAGTTCCGCAATTTGTCACTGCTTAAGTTAGATGATCAAAGGGAAATTTCTCTAAATCCCTCCCTGTATATTCTTCAATGCAATATCAATTGCAACTTGAGTGAAAGCGTCCAATGTATAAACTATAACATTAGGTCTTCCATATAAAACAATATAAATTGTATTGTACAATACCGGTAGAGGTAGACAGTGGTCGCCTACAATACTATCTTTTTTACTATTTATGCACGATGAAATTGTGTTTACGATTTGACCATGGATGACCTTGATGTGTAGGAGAAATTTTACATACAATTAGAGGAGTTTCCCATTCATATCTTGTTTCGTTGATTATCGCTAAGCAACAAAAATTATTTTTCTATTCAGGGTTTAATTTAAGCAACCATTTCTCCGTAGACAAATATTGTCCATAGTTAGTAATTATAGTTTATTTTCGGAGTTTTGATAATATCGAATGAAAAATTTAATAAAATTGTTTCATATAACTGACAAAGCTTGCATAATTATATAATACATTTTTAGATTTAACAAAAACATAGTTTTTACCTACTACCTTCGTGAATATAATTTATAATCAGTATTTTAAATCTTTAATAGAATATATGCAGCTGTAGCTATTAAAATTACATTCCTGTCTAACTAGTTGTCAAATAGCTAAATCAGCAAATGCAATTAATATTATCAATAATGCAACTTATAAATTAATAAATATATTCATAATATATGTTATAATTTAATTTGAATTCCATTTTATTTAATCACACACAAATATACGTATCCTATCTCAGTTTAACAGTTCTCATAATTGCTTCAAGTAGATTTAATAAAATATAAGAACTGAACAACAAGTAATAGCCCGCATTTATGGCTTATTTTACAAACTAATTTTTGCTTGAATAAAATGAGTTTGTGCCATATCCGCAAAATGCATATAGCAAAACATATTATCGAATTAATATTTCAAATTAAGTTTCTTGCTTTTATCAAATGTACTTTTACATTTGATATTTTCATTATATCAGATAATTTTAAATCTACAGAGCTCTTAAAAATGATAATAAATAATTTTAAATTAAATAAAAGTTCTATTGAAAAAGTATTGATAAGGGTCGGACAAGTTTGGTTAAATTTAGGACAATCATTTTGAGCATTATCTACTTTTTACACAATCACGCCATGTACCCAAAAGAACTCTTTCCACTATCCCGAAATCAGTTTCCTCCAAACATCGCTCTCCAGACAAGCAAGTTTAGCTTCATCCACATTCATAACACCTCTATACATGTCTCCTATTCCTACTACTTTTAAACTTTCATTCACGCAAGCCACTTTCTCAATCATACCACTTCAACTACTAATCAGACGTCCACGCGAACGTATACCTTCTAAACCAAACGTTCATTAGACATCCGCTCAAGATGACCGAACCATCTTAAGTGACTAACACCAACTTTTTGATCAATCCTTATAAATAAAAACTACCAACAATATAATCTATCAGCTAAGTTACTTTAAAATGAACACACGGCTCGCAAATATAATTATACAATATATTACAAAACTGTCATAATTATAAATTAAATTTATGGATGACATTTTTTTTCCAAAACAAGTAAATTTCCTGAATATGATTGTAAAGTGATCTAGATATAATATTTTTCGAACAATAAATGATTCATTAATCAATCAAGTACCATAAGAGTTACGTGGTCAATTGTTGATTTTTTTCCAGTAAAATAGTATCTCGTAGATTTTTACAATGATTACGAAAGCACTTAATATAGCTATTGTTACATAACGACCAATGTCAGATGTGTTTATATAAAGAGAGAACATGAAAATTTTGTATTGAGAAAAATAATCGAGTACTTTCTCTAAAATGTCGGAATACTCGTATATAGCACGTGCATATACGATTACTACAAGGTACGAAGTTAGTATTTGGTGTTTAGAATGCAAAATAACTACCTCGATATTGTTATTGTCATGGTGAAATATGGTGTTAGAAATTGTAACATCTTTTATATGGATTTGGCGACATTGTGACTAATTTCTTTTTGATTTATTGCTTTCATTAAATATTTCTCATGTATTTTATTATAACAGACACTAGTATAATATTTATTTTAAGATGTATTAAGTAAAAAAATTATTCAATTTTATTTAGAAAAAAAAATTAGCTAAACCAATATTTTCAGTCAATGGTTAATAACCTGTAATGTAATTGAATCCTTTATGAAAAGTTTTAATTATTTGATACACTCTAGAGATTTACATTTTAGTCCACGAAAATAAAATATATTAAAAAGAAATCATGGTAAAGTAAAAATTAAAAACTACTTTTATCACAAGATAAAAGATGCGGCATTTTGAATAGTTTATCATTGTATTACTTGTTTTATTATAAATTATTATTACTAATATCTCTTCCAATACAAATATTTTGTATTGAAATAATATTATTTACAAAAAAGTAACTTGATTTTGACTGGCAATATGTCATATTTTTGGTAAATCATAGACGTAGTGAAATTATATTTTAATTAAGTATCTAGGTAATTTTAAATCATGCTATTTATCTTTTTAATAAGCACGGCTAAAAAATACTTTGCATAACATGAAAATATATTAAACGACAATTAAATATTTTCCACGACAAAAAAGTATATCGAACGAAAACTAAATAAAGAAAAAGAAAACGAACGACAGAATAAAAAAAAGGACAAACTATGACCTTTTTCTTACAATTTTCCACTGGGTAATCAATTAAAATTGTACTGTTTAAAATTAGATTAATATACTGATAACAATAATTCTGACCAAAATCTTCAAATGCATTGACCATCTCTAAAAATTAACCTTTTAACCCAATATATCTAGCAATGAGTTTAACCAAAATTCTCTAAACAAATTATAAATTAATTTTCTTATCTGACCTATCTATAGAAATAACCAATAATCAATTCTATCGTGCAAAAAACTTATTCTGTCGTGCTAATAAATTTATCGCACTGAATACTTACTTATATTTTGTATTCAGTGTTATTCATTCGTTTTTTTCCTTACACTATTGCATTGCAAATTGCCTATAATTATAGTCTGCATGCAATTTCTTTTTTACTTTTAATTCTTTTAACTTATAAGGGTGCATGAGAATAAAAATAATAATTGTACTAATAGATTAATAGAGGCTCTATCGCATCATCGTAAGGCATAAAAAACGTTCCTCACATTCATGATAAAATACTATTTTATGCACTTATTTCATAAATTACTATTATTTATATTTCAAATTTATTTTACTATTAAAACTATAATTTTATACTTACCATTTTAATAGTAATTTTACTAAAAAAAAAAACAATATAATAAAATTAATAGAGAACTTAAAAGTTAAAATTGAAAAATTTCAGTAATAAAATATATGGACAAAAATACGAGTAGTTACACTGTTTTACAAATTCAACAATTTTTCGCTGACAAAATTATGGAAAATAAGACACAACTTAAATACTAATTATTTATTATTTTTGTTAATAAAATTCATTATAATAAGGACAAAAACTAATATATTTGTAAACACTAACTGTAAAAAAGTAATTGGTATTTTGCAATAGCAAAACTTCTGAAAATGAAAAAAAAATAAACAAAAAAAATTAATAAAATATTACGTCGTAAAATAAATTTCTGTTTCATTATTTTTTCAGAAAATAATTAATAATAACACACTATTGTATACAAAAAATTGGATAAAAATTTGTCTCTTATATTTTACAATTTGTATCATAATTTTTTTTTTATAAAGTTGGTAATTTTTTGTTTCTTAGAATTTTCTTATTTTATAACTAGATGACAGTTTTTAAGATGAACTACTGTTATCGCCATTATCATGAAAACTATTTCCATTCATTATGAAAGATGTGCCTAAACCGTAAAGGTGTCCTGAATATTTCGAATCGTCAATATTGTCTTCAAAGAACATCTGAAAAAGAAATTGATTACTCGCTGAAATAAGCGCAAACTGAATGTAAATTATAACCTCTCGCATTTTGAAGAACGCCATACCGGTTAATAGCGAATCGGAACCAGCTTGATGTTGTGGACCAATTCGTTCTAAATCTAATTGCTCTGCTACCTCTTGTAAACCGCCTTTCAAGTTTTTACAAGATTTCATTAAATACTAAACAGAAATTTATATTAAAAAAAAATATATTATTAGTAATTTTCAAAATAATTCCAGAGCCAATTGCATAAAACGTTGTTAGCTTAATCAGTTAACTGCAAATGTTATTATAACGCTTAATTTGATTGATCAGCTGACAACGTGGATTTAATAACATTTTATGCAAGCAGCCTTTAATGTAACTTCATTTTCATAATATACAAGGTTCAATTTATGCATTAAATTTTGAAAAATGTATCACATTTATTGTATAATCTATTATTTTAAAACTCAAATAAAAACATATATCAAGAAAATTTTGCAACTAAATCACAATTTACTAAATAAAAACTCCTAGACAATATTGACGCACCATTTGACTTTAAATATTTTATTTTTGTGTATTAAATTTATATTTTTCTTAAATAAGACAATCATATATTTTGAAAATTATGTAGAAATACAGAGAACAAACTAATTAAGCTAACAAAAATTGTATTTTAAAAATATTTTAAATTATATTTAGTACCGCTCTACCGCAGTGTATGGTCAGGCTTTGTCTTGTATTTGAAGTGGATCTGTAATCTTGTTCCAAAACATAATTCAACCATTATCAAAACTTGGAATGAATACCATATTTCCGTTTTAGTTTGATTCATTTAGAGCTCCTAAGTGAAACAATATTTGATTTCAATTATCAACAAAAATCAGTTCGAAAACACAAAATAGAAACTGCTGCGTTAATTTTGTCCAAGAGTTTATTGCGAAAAATATAAAAATTGAAACTACCTTAACATCATAGATGGTTGGAAAGTACAATTTTAAAAGTTCGAAAAACTCGCTTTCTTCATTCGGTAGATTTCGATCGGTTAATAATTTCAATAGATAACCGAAATCGTAACCGGAATGAAATGATAACCATTTAATATTTTCCATTAGTACAACACCCGATGTCATCAATAATTCGGCAAAATCTAATGGATCGATACCTT
Organism: Clivina fossor; assembly: GCA_963966155.1. Lineage (NCBI taxonomy): Eukaryota > Metazoa > Arthropoda > Insecta > Coleoptera > Carabidae > Clivina > Clivina fossor. The sequence continues at coordinate 13,410,472 of OZ014562.1, read as the reverse complement.
CTTCTTCGTGTTTTTTAAATTGTATTCCCGAATTTTGTAGCAAGTCAATGCTGTCTTGCGCGTACATATCTTCCCTAAAAATTTGTTTATTTCTTTGTTTTTAGTGAAAATATAAATCAGCGTTATTATTATAAACGTATTTCATTTCTTTTATCGACAGCCTCAGTATTGTTAGAACAATGACATTTACACACTACAGCCCAGTTTTGTCAATACAGTTTTACAAAAATTTATTTATTTGATAGAATTAATTTTTGTTTTATTGATAAAATAAAAATAATATTTTTGAAAAAAATGTTTAATAAACACATTTGGATTGATGATATTGAAAGTGTAAATCTACGTAGACGTCCAATGAGTGAGTATTTTACGAATATGCGAATATGTCCAAGTGATAAAAATAAAAAAACATGTATGACAGATCATGAATCTGAATGAAATGAAAATTGCTTGTCTGAATGAAAAATTTGTACCACATTCTTATGTACATGTATATGTATGTAATTAAAGCAAAAGTTAATTTTGTAATTATGACAGTTTTTAACTAAAAGTGCTCTAAAAGATGATATGAGCAAGAACAATTTCTTTAAATAAATATTTTTTTCTGTAATCACATAATCTGAGACAATCAATAAAATTTTATTGAAAATTAACAAAAAAAACTCAATAAACGTACGATAAATTGAATTTAAAATTGAATTGCCACGTTGTATACGATCCACCTGGCGTCTTGCCGTTTTCATCTAAAAATGTCAATCCAAGCTGGATTATCCGTAATAGATCCACATTACAACGTAGCATTTGATATTGGTAATCAGCCGTACTACGGAATTCGCCAATAGGTCGTGCGACAACCCCAGGAAATTCGGTATCCATTGCTACGTAATTGTATTTTTGCACTACCTGAAAGTTTTTTCTTATTTGTATTTTCAGTCTTTAGATTTTTATGTACAAGTTGAAAAAAATGATATAATAATAAAGTATTATTATAATTAATCTTTGATATAATTACTTAATTATATTGACGAAAAATTATTCAATATAATTTAAAGCAACATGTTAATTTACAAGTTTGGAAAACAGATATTTTTCCTCTTGAACTTATAAAAACTAATTCAATATTGTTAATATCTAATAAACGTACAGCAGAAATTAATTTTAAGATTCGGAAAGAACGATAGATTAGAAATGTCTTAATTGAAAATTATTAATTTTTTATTACACAAAAAAAATGCACAAAACAATTTTATTTATCCAAAAATTTCAAAGCGATTGGCTAAAGTAAATAAAGAAAAAATATCTTTGACAGATTCGGAAAGAAAAATAAATAAAATATTCATTATATACAAAGACATTTAATACAAATAAAATAAATAAAAATAATAATTTCGGACAGATTCCGAACACGGATGGATTGTCAAAATAACAAGGTTACCTGTCGTATGGTACGAAATTCTTCTTCGAGATTATGAGCCCAGACGTCTCTAATACCGCATTCTTCATTGCTGGGTATATGGCTGCCACTTGCAGTGGCAGATGGCATCGCTGCAGAACAATCCGTACTGATCGCCACTTGTATCTTACGAAAGTTGTTAATGAAATTCACATTAGCAGGCGAAAAATGCTTCCGATCCTCATAAAATTTATCCCACTGCTCGTTAGTAGCCGTATAACCCCCAATATCTTGACCATTCAGTAATAACATTGATGTAGGTGTTATGCTAGGATTGCAAAAATCGTATCTGATTATAACCTCTAAAGTTGACATTTGCCTCGACTTGCGTTTTTCATGTACAAGATACAGAAGAAATTTGTAAATCAACATACCACGAAAATAATGAATAGAAAAACATATTAAAACAATTTCCAAAATTAGTATACGTCAATGAAATCAACCAATAACTTGTAATTTTGTTGTTTTGTTAAATGGCACACAAGTATGTCTAATGTATTTTACGTACCCATTATTAGTTTTATCACAATAACAATTAAAAATAACAAATTCGATGTACTTCAAATATTCAATATTATAGAAATAAATAAATTTATATCACCTTAAATACACTTTTCGGTTTGTTTTCTGAGTTATCTGACAAAGCTTATGCATATCATGTTTATGCTGCCCTCTGTCATTCATAAATTTATACAATAATTCATAAATATTATTATTTTAAATTAAAATTCCATTTATTATAATACAAATAATTCACTATTTATTTTATTTTTAGTATATTTTGTAATTTAATTTATTAATAAAATATGTTGTAATCAAAATGGCGGATAAATTAATTATTTTGAATATTTCTCTAGTACTTTCTTAATTTTGAATCTCAACTAAATAATAATATTTATTTAATATTTTATTTTAAAATATGAAATATTACCTTCCAATATTAATAATTAATTGATTTATTTTATTTGTCATTTATCACATGTAGATTGTAATTTATTACTATTTTAAATAAATATTCTTTTCGAAAATTGTAGACAATTTTTTTACAAATTTTTATCAATTAAAATATATAATAAATTGAATTATCAAGTAGTTGGAGGCTTTCAAAATATAATCGCATTCGAATTACTTTTTTGTATAACAGTAATTTAAATTATTTTATTTATTTATATAAAAATAATTATAGCAATTCTAATTTATTAAAACTATATAAAAAAATAACATTAAACTAATTTAATATCTACTATAAATTTATTTAGATTGTTTGCTTAATAGTACATGTAAAAATGATCACATGAAATGAAATTACATTCAGGAATTATGGAAACTAATATGTGTGTATAATATATACTTATGTCTTTAAAAATATATAGTAAATTATAATATAATAAAAAAAAAGAGAATATAAAAATAATAAATTAAAGGTTATATTTTATTTTCATTAAATACAAAATCTAACTATTAAAAAAGTCCGTAACTTCTGCTAATTCTCTTTCGCGTGCTTGACCATGAGCCCATCGGTCTTCAGCAAGTTTATCATTAATACCCCATTTTTCGTGATAGATATTTTTTTTACAATTCGCACATTTTTTGTTACCAAATGGCGGCTTACTCATATAGCTCACCAGACATCCTTTATGTAAAATATGTCCGCAATATAATCGTTCAACGTGTTTAGAATGTCCTTCGTCCGTAACTGCATTCTACAAAGAAATAAAAATTTGAAAAAAAAATCTCTAACGAAAAATACGAATAAATAATTTACATTCGGATTATCGGGGAAACATTGTTCATTACAAATTTGACAGATTTCTGTCGGCAATCTTTTAATGCAATCAATTAAAAATAAAACAACCTTTTCTAAGCTAGGTTTGGGTTTAAACAGTTCATTTATTTTGCCTTTTGGTTTTCGTAGCGGTGGCTCTATACACTGTCGTGCGATTTCTTTCGACTGTGCCAAAATAAATCTTTGAAATATTGTCGGGAAATTTGTCTCCAATTCACTTATACTAAAATTATCATCATTCATTATCACAATAAAACTAAATTCTTTAATCAATTACCTTATGCATTGGTCCGGATAATTTTCAGGAACAGATATCTTTACTTTTAAATAATATATATTCTGAGAAAGTTTTATCGAAATACTCGAGGTTTTCTGTCTTAATTTCAACTCATCTACATTAGATAACAAAGGCTTTAAATTATTAATTTCATTATAACAACAACATAACGGATTTTCATTAATAAAATTTTCAATAAATAATAAAAGTTTTAGGATTTGTGGTTTGTTTGTTAATTTTTTAATTTCTAGTTCACAGATATCGGTTAGTTTTGATAATAATTTGTCAGAGAATGTTTTACTTTTTAATTCCAGTAGTAACGGAACGTTAGGATAATTTCTGGGAAATTGAATACAGATAATAATATGTTTAAAATTAGTTTTTTTGATTTCAACTCGGACCATAGTTTCAACACAAGAAACAAGTTTTGAACCGGTTATCTTATGTTCACATAGTTTTTTAATTTCTTGCAATTCGTCTTGTAAAATGCCCATTATAAAAATATAGTTTCGATATTGTTTTTAAAATATATATATATATGTATATACAAATTTGACGTTGGGTTTGACGTATTAACCTTATTTACACTTGTCCACAAAATATACTATATATATGACTTGTCATTTGCTTCATGTCATGACCTTTTTTCAGGTTATTTAAAATAATTTAAAATAGCACACGTTGTGACATCTGTGAATTACCGCTTGAACTAAATGGCATTGATTTCAAATAATTTTGTATATTTTCAATTTAAATAATCAAAATAAATTAAAATTAATATTATTAAATATTTTTTTATTATATTATATTTCAAAAATTTAAATTAATATTTTTTTAAAAAATTTTGAAGTAAAATCAATATGTAGATAACCACCTTTAAAAGTAAATACTAGATATATTTTGTTTGGTATAATTATAAATTATGTAGTAAATATTTGATTAAAATGATGGTAACAATTCAGTAAAACAATTTATAGATAATTTAAATGTAGCGCGGTTTTACCGGACATGTAAATAGTATAGAGAGAGTTAGATATCAAAAGACAAAAACAACAATATGATTCAGACAGAATTGGGTGTGTACTAAAAGTCTTTAATTCGTACATACGTCAAAAATTTAGTTAATCACTAGTTAATTGACAAGCAACAGAAAGATTGTGCCGTTTAATATAGTGTAGTAAAAAATGTTTTAATTCCGCTTTGAATGAAAGGTAAGCTTTTTCCAGATCTTACTATCTAGTTAATAATTCGTTACTGATAAAGTAATCAGTGTTTGTATACAAATATCTGTAATTAATGGCTGAAAATATTATAACAAAATTGAAATTTATTGACACTATTTCTTGTTTAAAACATATTTGGACATATTATACAAATGATTAAATGCAGTTGGGTTATATTTTTTTTCCGCTGTTATTGATGAATTCTGGGAAGACATAAAGGACTATGTATTATTCACGTAGTGCCGATACTATTTCGTTTTTTTTATTATGAAACTGAATTTAATGAAGGAAACAAAATGCAAATATGAAATAATTAATGACTAAATGCTTTCTTTAGTTTTATTAACTTAGTGGACAAGTTATATGATATTATTTACTTAAGAACAAATATTCTTTATAATATTTACATCATACTAATATTATAATGTTGTCAATGTTATTATACTTATATTTTAAAGAAAAATATACATATTATAATCATTTGAAATAGGTACAAAAAAATCATTAAAATTAATGACAAATAATTTTTGAACAAAAGAGATATTCTCGCGAATGTATTACACTAATAAAATAAACTTAATTTATTTTAGATCGAGTTTTTTGTCAACAAAAATGGATTTTATGCACATGCGAGACTATTCCGAATTCTGCGAGCAACTGAACGATATACGTCTACGATTTCACAAATGGGACAGTTGTGAACGTACCGTAGCTTTATACTACTTAATGTCTGGTTTACCATTTGCAAATGCTCGCTTTTTGCAACATGTTCTAGAACATTGTATTTCAGCCGTATCCACACCAGATGTTTTAGCATTAGAACAAAATGCTAATGATCCATTATTTATCCGTAACTTATTATCGGAAAGATTAAACGTAGCCTTATCAGGCTTATTAACCTATCTACCTTTATTACGCCCAGGTAATAAAGATACAGCAGATTGTTATTTATCTGTCATACGTAAAGTTATGACCGATATGATGAATCCACCGTTTAAAATCTACAATGATTGTGTCGAGATTATGTCTTATGTTTTGGTTCATCCTGCATTTGACAAAGAGGATAAAAAATCCTTTAAAAATCTGTTAAAACAAATGATCAATCGTGTTTGTCCCGACACTTACATTCATTCTCCAGTTAATGAACAGACAGCAGAGGATTCCGCTAGTCCGAATAATGATTTAAATAATCCTCCAGAAGGCTCGTTAAGATTGGGCAGACGTTCCAATAGTTTAACTCCCGTTCAAACAACGTCCCATGAAAATTTAGCCCCTAACACTGAGGGCTGGTCCTCGCAAGAGAATTTATCATCACCTCCCCATAAACCTCGAAGTTACTCGTTGTCCAATGATAAAACTCTACCGTTAAATGTCCCTAGTATGACATCGAGTAGTTCCGAAACGCGTTTGCAAGATTTACAAACTCTTAGCAATCTTCCGATTATGAAAGGTATAGTTTTCTGGTTGAAATCGTTAAGATTACATAAATATAGTTGGGTTTTCACTAATTTAACCTACGAACAAATGTTGAATTTGACGGAGGATCGTTTACAAGCTATGGGGATTACAAAAGGTGCGAGACATAAATTGTTGTTAAGTATTAGTAAGTTAAAAGAGCGGAGCGCAATGATGTCCGAGCTAGAGACGGAGGTTATGAATGGCGGCGATTTATTGACCGCTCTTAAGAAATTGAAGACTGTATTACATAGTCCGCTGCAAGTTACTTCGGGGGAGGATTTGCCTGCTCAGTTTGTCAAGGTTATGGGAAAAGGTTCGTTTTACATTATTATTATTATTTTTCTTGTGTTTGTTTTCATTGTCAGTAAAATGTTTACTTTAGATTTAATTAGTTAATTAGTTAATTAATTTAGATCTAATTACTTTAGATTTAAATTAGTAATTCGTAAAGAACGTATTGTAAATAATATTTTTCAAAATCCATTATAATTTTATTTGCTATCAGATTGTAAGAAGAGAGAAAGATATAGTCTTTAGTCACAGGTTCTACTGTACTTGCAAATATGTTACAATACTCTTGTTTCACACTTAAATTTAACTAAATTGATATATTTTAACATGTTTGGCAATATTTTTAAATATACTAAATATTCAAAATTAAAATTCAGATTAATATTAGCAGAAGATTACATTATATAAAGTACATAAATAGAAATAAATGCAAAATAACTGCAAGAATTATATAATCATTTTATAGCTTATGTATTTTATAAATAATCAGCACTTTTGGCACGCATTCGTGTATAAAATTAATTGAAATTGTAGTCTTTTATAATTTTACCTGTGTAAATTTGACTAAAATTAAACCGTGAACTCTTTTAAAAAGAGTTATTTAATAAAATAACGTCTAATATATTTTTTACACTAAATATGTTATGATTTAAACACTCGGTGACGACGTTATAGAGAATTATAGTTAACAATCCAAACGTTTCTAAACGATTTGGTCGTCACAATGAACTAATTTAGATCGTTTAGAAACGTTGGATTGTTAACTATAATTCGTCTAATATATTATCGGAATAGAAATCAAATAGGAATAAGTTTTCAATTATAATGTGTATTGTAATTAACTTGTAGTTTATTTTGAAAATCTGTGACGTTTGTTTACTAACACGGTGTGTTCCAACTATAGTTTATTACGAAATTTGTTATTCTAATAATGGAACAGGTAAACAAAAACTGTTTTATTTTTATATACCTATAGCATTTTTTTTCTTTTTCTTTGAAATATAGTTGAAAGACCTACTAGTTTCTGGTTTAATTGTGAATTAATTTCTAAAAGAAATTATATTATTCAAAATATTTAATATATGTATAATTGGTATTTTATTGTAAAAAATTAATATTATAAAAAAATTTCAGTATGCACTCAACTTTTAATGCTACGTCAACCAGCCGAAGAAAGTTTATCGCTTTTCTCGGCTTTGTGCGAAAGGGCGGAATCTTTAGAAGCATTTAATTTGGAACAGAGAAGACGTTTACAATTATGGCGAACACAGTTAACAAGAGGAAATAATATACCGACACCTGCTCAAAGACATACGACTACTTGTAATAATTCAAGGTAAATAAAATAAATTTATTTCCGAATACAGTTCAAATTTATTTGTTCGAAAAAAAAACTGATGCGTTTTTGTCCTAGAATCTAGAAGTTCTAGAAGGGCTAAAAAATCTTTCTAGATTTATGATTAAGGATTTTCTTAAATAAAAAATTAGTAAATTTTACGAAATATATTAAATTATTAGTAAATTATAAAGTTACAACAAAAAAAAAGTAAAATTATTATGACTAGAATTACACTGATTTTTCTTGTTCAGTGAAAATAATTTCCTTGTAATTTTCCAGACAACAAACCGTTCAGTCACAGTATTATCTTCCAATGAGTGGTCTACCAAATTACAATCAACAGCAGCAAGTCTATGGGCAGAAATCTTCATCCTATCCGAATGTGCAGGGTAATCAGCCGATTGGCGCGCATCGAAACTCACTAGGCAATTTAAATCATAACGCTAATCTAGCTACGGCTGCTACCAATCTACCGCATCTACCAAAAACCGAAGTTTCCACCAATAACGGTGGCCATTATCAATTCACTCAGTTGACTTCAAACGGTCAGTATACAAACTTACAGGTTAGATTCACGCCGCAACGTGAAGACGAGCTCAAAAGTCAGAAACAAACCATGAAAAATACCGATATTGAAAGTAGTTTAGAGTCGTTATGTTTGCAGATGATGGAGCATGCGCTTGGGCCTTAAATTTTCCCGTTTTGAATTTCTATTTATTAGTTTTTTTTTTATTTGTGACATTAATAATGTTTTTTTAGTATTTTTTTTTCAATTTTGTTTTGAGATTTGACTAAGAATTTTTGAACGTAAAATTCTCGTTTTTTCAATTATTTGTATTTCGGTTCAACGATTTCTTATTTGTATTGGAAATATTTCGGGAAATAATATTACCAGTGTATTGAAAAGTTGATAAGGAATTTTTAGGTCAAAAAAGAATATTAGATATTTTGTATATAAAATTATTTTGTATTTGATATATTAAAAAAAAAATATTCGATTATATTTTTGATAATTTCCTTAGTTAAAATATGACTGAATTAATTTATTTACTTAAATTAATATTTATTAAAATAATAAACGAATGAGGCAGGATTTAATTTATAAGTTTTTTTCTGAGTTCAATTTAGAATCAATTTTTAATATTTATTAATAGAATATAGTTATTTTATAAATTAGGAACTTGCACAGAACTGATAAGGACCAAATAAATGATGAGTTGTTGGTAAATTTGTTTTTGAAGGTTCCGTGCAAGTTTCAAATTATTTATGGTAAATATTGAAAAAAAAAAACAAGTTTGACCAAAGAGTATATTGGACTGAAAGTAATATGGACTTGGAATTTACACAGATTTTTTTATATATATATTCTAGCTACTGACACTGAAAATATTTTACAACAAAAATATAAGTGTAAGAAAAAATTCTTGACTTGATTGAACCAAAGATTTTGTTATATTTTATTAACGGTTAGAGTTTCTCGAAATATTTCTAAATATGAATAAGAAAAATAAGATAGAAATAATGATTTGTGGTGAGTCGTGGTTTATGAAGAAAAGCGGCCTAGATGTAATTGCGTGCGCATATTTTTATTATTGAACAATGTTTTTACTACAGTGTTTATTATAATCAATAATTATTTTTGTTGACTAAGCATAAACGAAATGCTGCTGTGCAGAAAAAGTTTATATATATTATATTTTAACTGGTTTTAATTTTTTTATTATTATTATTATCTTTAAGCAAGATTGTTTAAAAATATAGGTTTTAATTTTTACCGATTCGATTACAGTGAGAAATTACGAATTATCCGATTAAATTTACAACAAATCTGTATTTTTGCTCTAGTAACGTACACCGGTTAGTCATAATTAGACAAAACACAATTTAGTCACAAAGTAACATATATTTTCTGATGCAGTGAAATACACAAATTAGTCATAACGTTTCGTTACGATTAAGTATGTCTGCATTAGAAAATATGTAATACTTTGGTGACTAAATGTGTCTTATAGTGTTTTGTTTAATTGTGACTAACTGATTTAGTCTTTAGCCTTAGACATATTAGGTCACGAAGTATCATATATTTTCTAATGCAGACATCTAAATGTTAGGTATGATTCACTAAATTAGTAAATATAAGTTAGTTTGTGACTAAATGTATCCAATAGTGTTTTCTCTAATTGTGACTAACCGGTGTGCTTTCAATGTTAGTCAATTAAAAAATAGGTCAATTTATAAAGTAAAAATAAATTTATTTTCTAAAAATAATATTAAAATATGTTTAGAAGAATCTAGAAAATATTTTTCATGGTGATATTTGCCGGTAAAGTAGTTGAGCTACATGAACGGCAAATCAATAGAGAACTTGCAAAGGATTCTTCAAGGACAAATTTACTTAAATAAGCTAGTGTTTTAATACTGTGATTTATTAAAATATGTGTGAAATTTGTTCCGATGTCAAAAATAACAGCTGAGTAAATTTAATCTTGAAGAATATGGTGAATGTAAATATTTAAAAAAAATTATTGCTATGTTTTGAAAAATAATTAATTTTATAATCTTTATTAAATCAGTTTGGAATCAGTTCAAAACTGTACGAGACATGCGCAATTTAGAATTACCTTGTAATTTGTCATACTACGCATGTGTACAGTTGCAAACCAATTCTATATTTTAAAATTTAATCGCACAGATAAACGTAATTTTTCACTGTGATCGAGATTAAATTATGTCAGATATTTCGCGGTAAATAATGACATTTATTTATGAGGAAATAAAGTAAAAAGAAAATAACCATTTTGTGTATTTTATAAGAGTATAATTATTGTTATGTTTATTGTAGATAATTTATAACAATCTGTAAAAAAGACTGTTTATTTTGTGCTTTCTTTGTTGTGTCTTAATTCTCTATATTTCTTGGTGACTGTCGTAAAAAAAATTACGTTATATAATACCGATATTTTTACGTACTGTTTTTTTTTCTTTTTTAAATATTTTTTACGATATTTTAACGATTATCTAAAACGATAAAAATTAATGTAATATACCTTGAATACTGGGTAATAAATTTTATATATTTTTTTTTTGTTTATTGAAGAAATTTTATTGAATATATATTTTCATTTGCAAATATTATCTACGCAATAATTTTTAATGTTGTGGTGTAAATTTTCCAGGTAATTACATTAACAAATGAATAATCGAGGGAAAAACCATTTCTTCAAATTTTGTACACCAGATTGTATCAAATTTTTAGTATGATTTTTGAGATTATTGTGATATTTCTTGATTTAATATGAAATTTCTAAGATTGTAGATTAAAAGAAAATATTTAATTGATTTTAAAAGATTTTTAAGGGATTTTAATTAAAAATGGTTTCCCCCTCGAAATATAAGTATTTTCATTTGAAATACTTGAAGAATATTTTCAATATTATGGTGTAAAATGTATTTTTGGATAAATATTATAAATCTTTACGGTAATAATTAATAAAAATTTACATCACAACTTTTATTTTACCGGTCAAACGGGCCGAAATTATAATAAAATCTGAGTGATTATTATTAAAAAGTATCTATTGTACTCTTTTTACAAAATCAGTTAATTTAACTTTAAGTAGTAATATATTGTACTCTGTTAGTGTGTTCGTCTGTACGAAGAAATAATCAATTTAATAAGCAAAAGTCAAGTAAAAAAAATCTAGCTTTTACAGTGTCTAGGGTTTGATAATGTTCAAAGCAGCTTAGCTTATGGAAAGTATTTGAAAATGTTAGATTTTTCGAGAAGTTCTGTCATTGGTTTTGGAATTTTGATTCGGAACTAAAATACTTTAACAGCATATTGTGCTTCATAAATGTTAAAGGTTACTTTTAGTGTCCTAAATGTAGGACAGTTATACCATGGTTAATATTTATTCTAATTTATTTTTTTCTTGAAATGATATGTGTAAATTTTTATTCAAAATAGTTTTTTTAGCAGCTATACATCACAATATTTTTGACAAGTTATTTTAGATTTATTATATTAATATATCATTATATCCTTATTTCAAATAATTTTATATATTTGTTTTGAATATTTTAATGTATTGTTTTTAATTAATGGCAAAAACATATTAATTAGTATTTAATTATATTCAATCTCAGAAACTGTGTAATTTAAAATGACAGAACTTTGAGAAAAAAAAACATAATCTTTTACGATAAAAATGGTAATTAGGACAGTATTGTGAGGTAATCGAGGTAGTACAGACAAGGAAGGCGTTTATAATATGAATTCTATCTATCTCTTTCTAACTCTTGAATTATAATATTTTTCACTTATATTCTCTGCTTTGGAATTAACCCTCTGAACACAAAAAAAATAAAATAATGTCTGTGTACCTTTTTGAATAGTATAGTTTGTTTTTTAAACTAGGAGGAGTAATTTCAAATATATTTCTGATATTTTTACAGCCCAACAATTTTTTAATTTTATCATCAACTGACAATACCGTCAATACGTTATTGTCGAGTTAATTTGTTTTTGTGATATTTTGCAAGTAAATAAACCAGTTCTTTTAAGAACTAATAACATTTAAAATTGTTTATGTTTTTTTCTATTTTGTATATTTTTTGGTAATAAATTGTTTTATATGTATAACGTCACACTCAGAAAATACGTTGCCAAAAAATACAATAAATTGTATTCAGTTCTGTAGTTCTGGTTTTATAAGATAGAAATTGATTTAGATTATATTAACCAAAATAAAATAAACCAGTAAATTACAAATTTGAATATCAGACAAATTGAGCTTGCCACGAAAAATTTCTAGTTTTGTAGTGTTTTTTTTTTAGAGTAAAAACTTACTTTTATATTTACTTCTCCTGGTTAAAAAACAGACTGTAGCAAATATATAGAAAAATCTATGAATTTCTCCCTATCTTTTTATCGGTATAATAATGTGTGTTTATAAGCAAATTATTAATATGTTTTTTGTGATTGTCTATGTGTGATAAAAAAAAAAACAAAACAAAAATACTGCCAAAATTTGTTTTTGGCTACCTACTGAAACAAGAAGACTGATTTGTATTAAATAAACGATATGAAATAACCGATTGTTTTATTTATTTATGTTCCTTAAACTCCATTCATTGTCGAGATATCAGCTGAGAATTATATTTTTATTTTTATTATTTTGATAAAATAGTGTCACCAACTTTGGAGACATATAGTATATCAAGTTCCCAAGATATTTCTTAACACAGTAAAAAAATATTTTAGAACTTATTAAAATAAAAAGTTGTAGGCTGAAGTTTTGTTTTATTTTATATTGAAATTCGACGTTTCAATATACTAATAATATCATCATCAGGAAAAATTATATACAAATGACAAATAATAAACAAAACATAGCAATAATTTAGTAACAAAATACGAGTAACTAGATTACGGAATTTGTTGATATAAAAATAATTGTAAGATCTAACAATATTGACAGTAGATTGATACGAGAAGCAATATAAATTTACAAAAAAATAATGTAATCTAGTTATTTGTACTTTGGTTATTGAGCAACTTGTTTCTGTTTTGTTTGTTTATTATTTATATTGTTTGTATATACTCATACTTTTTCTTTATGATCATATATACGTAGTATATCGAAACGTCGAATTTTAATATAAAATAATTTATTTTAAGATATTTCTTGTTTTTTGTTTTAATAATAATATATTTCCTTCAAATTGACTTAACTATTATTTAACGCAAAACATATTAACTCTTACTGTTAAAGAAATATGTTCTAAAAACCCTTTTTTCATGTCTACGCGGGCTCTACGTTTTCTCAAAAAGAAAGTACTTATAATAATAATAATAATGTATATTAATCATCAAACAATTTACATGATTGGTCATTCATACATTTCAATTATACATTACAAATACATTATACATTACAAAATCAAGTTATAAAATTAAAATAGTCTTCAAAGGAATAAATAGTCTTTTGCAGAAGTATATCTTTAGTGCACCTATTAAATTTTTTACTGTTCAAGAGTATAATGTTATTGCTTATTGGGAAGAACGTTGTACAGTTTTGGTCCCCAATACAACACTGAATTTTGGTACTTGTTTGTTTTGAAAAATGGTATCGATAATTCAGATTTTCTTCTGGTGCTATAATTGTGTTTGTCAGAATTTTTCAAGTATATTTTGCTCATTAGCCTTAAAATTTAAATTGTCTAATAGCCTTGCCCAATTCGTCGATGCTCTAAAGGTGACATAAGTCAGAAGATTTAGGAAGTCATGAAACGGATCTTTCCCATTCTATGTCTTAGAAATGGTTTGTTTGCGTACCCATGTTTATTAAAACTTGTACTATATGTCGCTAAAGTGTGTAACCCTTTTTTCAAACACTATATATATATATATATATATATATATATATATATATATATATATAAATTTAATTTATTTAATAATTCTTGAGTTACAATGTAAATGGTTTTTCCATTATTAGTGATTATGTAATAATTTCTAATGTGACATGAGAATATAATATGCACAGTAATTAATATTAATAATATTATAAGGAAAACTTTTTTATCATAGTTAATTATATTTCTTGATTTGTTGCAAACATCTATTAAAGTTGAAAAACGTGTCAATCTATAAAGAATGGTAGGAAACTAATTTGAGTCTATTACATTGTCTTAAAGTATCTTAAATTTGAATGATATTTGAAAATTTATTACATTACAAAAAAATTACAAGTTACAATTTAACACTACGAGTAAATTTAAAAAATTCCCGGAAGCTTAAATTGATAATAAAATTAATTAATTTATGTTTTATTAGTAAAAAAAAATTGTTGATACTACAAGCTTGATTTTAAAATTGGTCTTAACTAATATCAAGGATACTAATATAAGTTTTAAGACAATATAACTCTCATAAGAGCAATGCTAAACAAATTAACTAAAACACCCAAAAATTGATCTTGTAGTATTTTTTATTATATTTTATAAACACATAATATTTAAAAACATTTTTGCATAATTCTATATGTTTTATTGAATGAGTTTATGTTCTGTGGACACACTATATCAGCGAATGTTTTTTTTTTGAAAGAATAACCTATTTCATTTAACAAATACATTATTTATTACTGGTGAAACCCGATATAAATCTATTTTAAACAATTACATAGTGTATTAGTGTGATTTAGCTTTTATTTGTCCGATTTTTGGCTATTATAATGTCAAAATATTAGTCGAAAAAGTGTGTTTTTACTAAATAAAATCAAAGGCCTGTATTCCTATCTCTTTTGTTTTTGAAAAAATGGTTTTATTTTCCGCTTTGAAATAAATTTTTACTTCTACCTCTTATCAAATATGAATATAATTTCTATTTTTAGTATATTTTTATGTCTAATATTATAAAATTCAAATAAACTAATTAAAATTGCTCGATAAATAATTTTAAGTAAATGTCAAAAGTACTTTTGACAAAATCACTTTTAAAAGTGAGGTGAGAATATGGGCCACAAATTGTAACAAAATATATAAAAATTTAAAATGAGATGAATAATTACTATACAATTTTGACGGAACAGTATTATGTATGAGTAACTCACAAGATTTAAATAAATTGCAAAAATTACAAATAAATAAAGCAATGAGAATTATTCTCCAATACGATAGGTACACTAGTGTTCAGGATATGTTACATAGACTAAACTAAAATGGTTTGATATTAAACAATTAATAGAAATACAAGGAATTAGATTAATACATAAAGCAAACTTAGAATTAACACTACAATATATTTTAAATAAATTAAGAAGGTTTCAAGATATACATGATCATAATACGAGGAATAAAAATAAGTACGTATTAGAACAAAGATGTACTACACAAGGACAAAACACAATATTTTTTAAAGGTTTGCAATTGTACAATCAACTTCCAGAAAATTTAAAGATATTACATTATAAGGCATTTAAAAAAACTTAGATATGAATGTTAATAGTACAATGTAAATATTTTGTATATAGCTTATTGTATAGCTTCACTGTTAAATAAATTTATTATTATTATTAATTTAAATTAATATACTAACAACGTTAGTCCTCATTTTTTATATTTCTAGATACTAATAAAGATTTTTCTATATTCCGTATGTTGGAAATGGATAGCATATATGTGGGGGTATAAACGACATATATGTCATATACCTATTTGGTGACCTATATCACGTAGATGTCATTTAAAACTGACAAACTTCTGAACCATAATCTTGCGTTTGTATCTTGTTTGCTATAAGGTAGATTACTGTCAGTTTTATTTATCCAGCCTGTGAATAATGATACATTGCTACGGGCTCTTGCTTTGCGTACAAAAGCATTCTTGGTTTGGCTATTCTTTTCGCGCCCAGTTATTTAGTTATTTTCGTGTTTCGTGTTGTTATAGTTCACGGTCAAATATAATGAAATAATATTCTTTTGAAAGTATATTGCGTTGCAATATTAGAATGTGATTCATTTATTTATCTTTACTGATTAACAATGTAAACGAATGGATTTATAAATAGGTTTGTGTAAATTTGTGGAAAGGCAAATTTCCGGATATTTTGATAAATATTATTTTTGTAAATTGTGTGGTTTGGTTTCGTCATTAATTTCTCCTCTCTCCCCTAGATTAGGTACACTCAATAAACTGCGTTATGGCTTAACCTGTTTTGATATTAAATCATTTTGATATAAACATTGTATTATACAAATTCCAGAGTTCCTTCAAAAGGTAAGTTTATAAGTTACAAAAATGAAAAAATATAATAAACGATAGTTATATTAAAAAGTGTGTTTTTATTAGTAACTTCTTATATGAATGTAAATAATTTAAGTAACTTTTCTAGTTCAGTAAGTTGTAAATATTTATGATTATGGTATGGAACTAATTCCTATTTTAAACAAACTTTTTATAGCTCTATTTTGTGGAACCTACGGGACTACTGTATTTTAATTTTTAAATAAATTTAAAATATATACCGTATTAGCTCAAATATAACGCTATATTTTTTGACTAATTATTTCCCGGAAAAAAATTGTCTCGCGCTAAATTCAGTGCATACGACGATATCGACGCGACACCAAAGAGTTCAGATTCTGAAAACAGTTCAGATTCTGAATAAACATTTTCTTTTTTGTTTTTCTTTCACTTAGGCATCTTGTTTTCTTGTTACTTACCTAATATTAATTTTGTTTTACATTACTTAATTTTATTGACATGAATGCAACCTGTGTTATTACCTATTATTAAATAAATGCTTATCTGGTTGATTTTTATTTTCTTTGATTTCTTTTATGAAAAATGAATGGATCGCGTTAAATTCGGATTATTTTTTTTTCTAAATATCTTTATGAAAAGTTTCGGTGTCATTTTAAGGTTCATTCAAACTATTTCTGTTTATCACAAAATTAGTGTTATGTTAGCGCAAAGCTAGTGGTTTTGAAACGAAACTAAAATATTAATTTATGGAAAAACATCAACATCAATTGTTATTAATTTTGGTACAGCCAAAAATTAAGAATATTTTTTATTGTATAAAAGTAATATTGAAATAAATAGAGTAGTTTGAATGAGATTTTATTGACAGCAATAACAGTACATATCATTATCACAAATATATAATCTTTATCCAATTTTATTCATTTATTTTCATAGTATAGGGGGTGTTAAAATCAAACCTTAAGATATTGTGTCCCCTAAAAAATAAAAAACTCCAATCTCATCCCGAGACATCATTTTTCACGGTGTTATGCGCCAGGTCAGGCCAGAATTCGTACAACAAAAGCGAGATTCCTGCGTTATGTTACCGGTAGGTATACAATAACTCGCAACATCTGGAATGTGTAATACCAAACGGGCAATTTTTCTTAGACGCCGCGCTACCGAAATATAAGTCAGATTTTATTTGTTAAGGAATGCATTTTCAGATTGTGATTTGATGGAGGATGGTGTTAGGTGACAGATTGTTGTGTGTCGGAAAAACGTTAATAATATTTCGCATTTTTTTTGTCGTTTAACGTGTGAAGATGATAAATAATTCGGAATTTTTGTAGTAAGAATATTTTTCATGGATGATTAGCATATTACTCAGTTGTCTCTACTCAGCTTTATGACTCCATGAAATTTTTTACAAAAAATTAATTACTAAATTGATACTATTTAAAATAGATTTACTATATGATAATCGCTAGATAGCCGCCAACAAACTAAAATGAGCTTTATTGAGAACAATCACATCAAATTCTAAACAGTTTTATATAAATCTATGTTGTATACTCTATCGTATTAAATTGTAATATCTTTAAAACAGTATTATGCACGATGTAATTAATTTAAAATCAGAAATTATACAAAATAAGTAAATATTTTGACCATGTCACAATGACTGTAAGACGTTCTATAAAAAGTATACATGCCTATATTCTAAAATCTAATTGTGTTTCTTACTCATTGCGCAAATAGTCTACTTAAAGTAGAGTCTAGTTAATATACTCTATTATAGATATTTACAAATGTTTATCTATCAAATATTCCTTTAAAAAAAATTGGCTAAAAACATTATAATACATACGGAGAAAATGGATAAAATGTTCTAGTTCTCTTTAATGTAAAATTGAAAATATACTCTTGGTCATACTTATAAATTCCGTACAAAATCTATTATAGATGTTTACAAATGTTTATCTATCAAATATTTCTTTAAAAAAATTGGCTAAAAACATTATAATACATACGGAGACAATGGATAAAATGTTCTAGTTCTCTTTAATGTAAAATTGAAAATATATACTCTTGGTCATACTTATAAATTCCGTACAAAATCTAAATACTAAATAATTCTCGCGATAAACTAAAAACGCGAAAGCTATCTTTATAATTTTTGAAAGCGCTCCCATATCTTATCTCTCATTCCAGGGCCTACCTAGTTCAAGCGCTCGGTTCAGTCCTCCATCTATCCTGAGCGTTATCGTCTCCACTTAATTGCAGAAAGACATTGCGTTTTTAGTAACAATGCTATAAAAACAAGCCAGGTCCCCCGCGTCGGAGTGAGCGACTGATAAAGATAGGCGTTAGGCCCCGCTTCAACGAGGTTAAGGAATGCATTTAAATTGAGCTTTAAAAGACAACATCTATCCATCAAGACGGCGCGACGCCGACGCCACACTGCCGCCGGGCGTCTAATGGGGGGATGGAACTCCCCGCGGATAGACGCTAGCACGTAGTCGACGCCTAAAGTGCTTCGCTTTCGTTTCTCTTTTTCTCTCTTTATTTTCTATCGTTTTTAGTTTGGTTGCTACCGATATGATTCTTTAAATAAAAAAAATATATGTCTTTTTGTTTTGTTCAAGGTTGCAAAACGAACCGGAACGTAAACCGAATCCGAACCGATGCTGTGAACTGTTCCACCTATTTTGAACCGGTTTGTTAAACCGAAACCGACCGTACAAGATTTCTGAACCGGTTTTCATGCTGTTACAATTACAAATACCTACATCATTCTTTTATTGAAAATTTAAGTGTATTTTATTTTAAATATGATGTTTATTATTGCGTTAATATCCCACTAGAAATGATTTTTATCTTATGTGTAATTTTATATTTAAATTAATAAGATTTTTAACATGCCTTGGTCCTAAAAGGGTTGGTATACGGATGATATTTTTTATTTATACTCATGCAATTAAATATTTAAATTATAATTATATCTTTTATTGAAAATTTAAGTGTATTTTATTTTAAATATGATGTTTATTATTGCGTTAATATCCCACTAGAAATGATTTTTATCTTATGTGTAATTTTATATTTAAATTAATAAGATTTTTAACATGCCTTGGTCCTAAAAGGGTTGGTATATGGATGATATTTTTTATCTATACTCATGCAATTAAATATTTTGTTTATCAATGTTTTTATAGTAAAAATAGTTTTATTTTTGCAGCGGAACCGTTTGCACCGAATGACACTAGATTTATAAACCGGTTTTAAAACCGAACCAAAAACCGAATCGACAAAATATTGAAAACCGCAAACTGATCTGGTTCAAATATTTATAGCGGTTTTCCATTTTGGTTTTTGTTATCTGTAGAAATATACATTTTGTTTAATTTAATCGAAATTGGATCTTTTAAACTAGACGTACACCGGTTAGTCACGATTAGGCATAATAATATTAGATACATTTAGTCACTAAGTAACATATATTTTTTAATGTAGACATGCTTAATCGCGACTAAATATTATAGCTAATGAGTGTGTTTTATTATATTATTTTTTGACTAAATGTCTCTAATGGTGTTTTGACTAATTGTGGCTAATTAGTGTCGGCCCAGTTTTAGCTGTTAGGACTTCTGAAATTTTTATATAAAACAGCTTTAATCTTTCATAATAAAATTGTATTTCTATTACAGTATTTACTATTAAATTTTATTTAAATACATGTACAATTTTCCATGGAATTAATCGCGTATGATAGTTAGCTGGAAAGTATGTACGTCTTTATGCGTCAATTGAAATAAAATTACCTATGTAATTATAGATCTTCAACTATTTCAGTATTTTCAAGTAAATTGCTGAAATTAAAAATCAAGCAATTTTTATTTTCTGTTATAACTGTTATTTATAGATATAAAAGAAAAAGTTATCGAGATATTTTTTAGATATTTTAAAGAAGATTTTTTAATCTAATAATTAGTTTAGTTGTATCACTTGTAGTTTCAGATATGTAGCATAAAAACATATATATTTAAATGAAATATTTATACGCAAAATTGGTACTATTGAAAAATGTATTCAATGTTTTTCAAAATTATATAATTTGTTAAACTTTATTACATATGGTAATGAAGTTATTGCAAAACAATGGCCCGTATTCTCACCTCACTTTTTTGATAAAATTTTTTTGAAATTTTGGTATATCTGAAATTATATAATTTAAATAAACTCTTTTAAAGCGCTTAGTAAGTATTTTTAAATAAACGTCAAAAGCACTTTTATCGAAAATCACTTTTAAAAGTAGTGAAAATATGGGCCAAGTTTGAATGATAATCGTAATACATAAATAAATAACTGAAACATGAAACTGATTATTATTTTTCTTGTTCTGGCAACTTTTAGCGCCCGAAGATTCAGACTTTGTGACTATACAAATGAATATGTGGGCAGAGCCGTCCCTGGTTATAAATAACATAGAACTAATATTCTATCTTAATTAAAAATTCATATTGATATAATTTACAAAAGTAGCAAAATTTAAGTAATTTAGAAAAACACCAAACCAATATTAAGATTCAGCTTTAATTTAGACAACACAACAGCACGTTAATTTATTGTCAGGATTATTAAAGAAAACGTTACACATTTCCCGATAACATCTCAATTTGTCCTCCGAATCTTCAGATTTCTAACAATTCCGAACAATTGTCTCTGGCCGTGGATTACGCTAATCGTGCCCAGCAAAAACATATAACGAATTCCGAATTTGCATACCTTAGTAGGAAGCTGTGTTTTCTTCTTTAGCCAAAAACAAGACACTACCGTTTACGTTGCTATAGCAACCGTTGCTATCAAATGATGACATCTGCATATCGTATTTGTGTCCGTGTTTTTTGTTTTTCTTTTTTTGTTTTTCTTTGTATTTTTTCCTTGGTTTTACTCGCCAAGCAATTATGATATTGGTGTCCATGTGTATGTAAATGTATGTAGTAGTATGACGTCTTTTCATACATACGCTAATTTTATAGGAATAATAAAGTTTATTAAGATCGTAAAAATGTTATTTTTATGGAAGTCGTAAATGTATTTTAATAAAAAATCGATATTTTAAACTCGTCTTTTGAAAGGTACAGTATTGAGATCTAAAATTTCATTCGCTTTTAAATCTTTTAGATGTTTTGTTTTTATTTTGGAGAAATATTGTGTTTTTAATTCATATAATTAATAAAGAAAAACAAACTTTAATATAAACAACAATTGATTTCAAGAGGGTTATTAATAAAATTATGAAAATGGTTTGACTAATAAACTTTTGGTAAAATGTTGCTTACATCCATTTTTGCTACCGAACATTTTTAGAAATTAAAAAATGGTACACTTTAGTTTATCATTATATCAATAATCTGACGTACGTGTATTTATTTACCAAAATAATTTTAAAATTCTCATAATTAAACAAAGATAAACATTAACTAATAGACTAAATATTGAAACAATGTTTCATATTAAAACCAAATCATATTTATCATTCGAAATATTTAGAATTTTATTCTTGAATTCAGGTTTACATAATTAACTATAAATATTTATATAGCTTTTACGTCAGAGCGATAACATATATATGTTTTGCCGGAAAACTAAGATAATTTTAATTTAAGTCAACGATTAGTTAATGAATACTATTATCACCTTACGGTGCTACTGAATCTATAAAATCTATTATAAGAAAATAGTAAACAATCATATTTAGTTTCAAATATATTTAAAATAATGATTATTTTCTTAATGTAAACAAAAAACTAAATACGAGAACTAAGATTAAACTCGTTCTCGTGTGACCTTTATCTTTTTTTTTGTAGATAAATTTATTTACAACCAACAAAAGCAATACGAAACAAGTTTCTGTGATTGACAATGTTTCTTAAAATTAAAATTATTGTTGCAATCTTGCTACTAGTGTTAAAAGTGTTCTGTGATTCTTCCGAAGACGTTAAAGAATTTAATTCTTATCCGACTGTAACTCCGAGTACAGAACAATTAACGAAGAGTAAAATTTTGTGGGGTGTACCAGGAGGGTTGACTTATTTTCCGTGTCCTCCTGGCAGAGTATTTATTAAAAATCGATGTCGTCGCATTTTTAAATAATCTATTTTAATAGTGACAAGAAATAAACAGTATTTATCGTAGAAATATGCTCTTATCTTATTAAAAAGTTAAAGGTTATTGGTATATTCAATAATAAATGCAAAGAAGTTTAAAAACAGGTTACAGAAGTGTGTAAAATGATTGTTAAGTATTTGGTAATCGGAACAGTGTTCTGTGTTTTTTTAAAATGTAGTGAAGTTCAGTCAACGGAGTTTATAAAGAATGCTGTGAAAAATATTGCTGATAAGGTGCATAGTGTTGTTCATATAGAAAAAATACATAATTTACTACATCGTCGTCATCATCATCATCATCAACCTGGTGAAGATTGTAAACATCATCATCATGATCATGAAGAAATGCATAACAACGATGATGAAGCACTGACTACCACTACGACATACAGTAAGTAATATTTGTAACTTAACTTAAGAATGCAGACTTTAGTCTAATTTTTGTTCGCCATTGTACTAATATTAAATTTATGCAATTTTGTTTAAAAGTATCTATTTCAAAACTAAATTATTAATATACCAGTATAATAAATTTTGAACAATATTAGTGAGAATTTAAATAATTTTAGATATGCATATATTTAATTATTTGTATTTGCCGAACCTATAATAAAATATAAATATTGTTTTATTTATTTATATTGCTAAATTTTGTTAGAAAGTAAAATTTTAACTATATGTAGTTTACATTGCAAAATTTATAATTCCTACTGGCACATTTTGTGTAATAAAAATTGTTAATTTCATTAAAAGTATAAAATAAAAAAATTAAAATGTACTCATAATGATTTCATTTTACTGTATGCAAAAGTATATATTATGATCGCATTAAAATTTTGATAGCTTGTTTTTTAAAATAAATTTTGACGTCATTACAATATCATATTACTAGTTTTACGTTAATATTTATGAATGTATCTGTCTGAATATGTGTATTTAAAAACAACTTTGTTGTTTACATTTGTATAAAAATTATAATTAAATTTTAATTTGCTAATATTAATGCTTAAAGAAATGTTTACTAGAATTTTCCAAAACAAATTTTACAATATATTTTCCATTATAATAATAAATTTATTTACAAATTAATATCTTCAATAGCAAAATACCAATATGACGAATAATTTTGTATTTTCCCAAAGATAATAGTAGCCACTGAAACATGAAAATGATATAAAATTTATATTATTTTTTAGGACCACAAATCGACATACGTTTCAAGACGGATATACCAGAAAGTTCTACACTATCCAGCGATTCTCAAAATATCAGAAGAGATTTATCAGAGAGTTCTACAACTTCTCAACCAGATTTAAGTCCGGTCAATATAACTCTAGATACTAGAATATTAATTGACGTGCCTTGCTCGGGCAATACAAAAAAAGTTAATGGAGAATGTAAAGAAGTTTTTGGTTAATAATTATTTTAAGTTACCGATAATCAATTTTATAATAAAATGTATAAAATTAGTTAAATTTTTAATGAACTTGAAATCAACAGAAAAGCTTGCATTTTTATATTATGATTCGTTTATTATTTCTGTTAATAATGTTAATGTTTTTATTTAAGTTACTTTGATTTTATTATAAAACTGTGACAAATAGATTTTTTAATTATCGTTTTAATGTATTTATCTGCAATGTAAATTAAACATTTTATATTTGTATTTTATAACGAAAATAAACAAGATAATTAATAACAAAAATGATCTACTTTTTATGCTAAGAAAATATGTTATCAATTTAGGTTAAAAAGATCAGAAAATTATTTTTTATAAATATAATTTGATTGCAATAAATTACGTTCAGTTGTTAATAATTTGCAGTGCAATATGTCCGCTAAAATTTTATTGTTATTGACTGTTCTTTGTGCTTTGAACTGTGAACAGGTACAATCCTTTGAATTTATCAGAAATGTTGTAAAAAATACTATACATAAAGTGCATAATATTATAAATCCAGATCATGAGCATACAGAAAAATGTAAACATTTACATGATAAAGATAATCCTGAAGGTGATGTTACAACTCTAGGTAGGTAATTAAAATTTACGTGTTTTATTATATAATAAATATTTTAGTTGAATAAGTACACTTAAATTTTTTAAACTGCATTGAAATTAAATTAATAATGTTAAAATTCGGTTTTATAAACGCTGGTTAAATTTGCTTAACAAGTAAATGTTATTTACTCTATAAAATTGAAAATATTGTACTTTCAATAGAAAAGTGACAAGTAATACAAGTTCTCATGGAAAGCTTTTAAAATATAAATAATTTTAATGTGAAAATATAATTTATAATTGTTAATTCTGTAGCTTTTTAACAAGTTTTAATTAATTCGCTTTCTTGTCTATCTATTTGTTTGTTTGGTCTGCTCAGTAGAAATTTTGCATTCGTTTTTAAACTAACTTCCTGATGAGCTAGAGACTTGAAATTTTAAACACAGCTCAGAACTGAATGACAATTAATTAACTAATTAATTAATAATATTATAAATATTAAATTAAAGTTAATTAATTAACTTAATTAATTATAATTATATAATTATAATTAATACAATTATAGTTATTAAATTATAATAATAGGTTAAGGCTATTTTTTCTGTTTTATTGGATTCGGCAACTCTAAGTTAAAGTTAAAGTTAAACAAAACTAAAAAGCAGAAAATAATCATTTAAATAAAAAAATTAATATATCATGTTTTTAACACGGTATAAAATAATTTCACCTAGCCCCATACAGATTTATAACCCCCCATACAGAAAATCGTGCGGCTCGTGAAATAGATAATAGTACGGAGTGTATGGAGTAGCTGTCGCTGCCCTACGTTTTTTTGTATGGGGGTTAGGAGAAATTATTTTACTACTACTGCAGTTAAAGAAAGCATTTACAGAAAAATCTTTATTATATATATAGTCATATAAAATATATTAATATT
Organism: Clivina fossor; assembly: GCA_963966155.1. Classification (NCBI taxonomy): domain Eukaryota; kingdom Metazoa; phylum Arthropoda; class Insecta; order Coleoptera; family Carabidae; genus Clivina; species Clivina fossor. Next base: position 13,384,782 of record OZ014562.1, on the reverse strand, counting down.
TTTAGAACCTTCCACAAATATTGAAAATACTAATGTACCTTCAACCAGTGCACCTGAAAATGTAGATTTAGAAAGAGTAGATGGTAAAACTATAATAAATGTACCATGTGCTAATGGGGCACAATTCGTGGATGGCGAGTGTCGAAGTGCTTTCGGTTAATGATGGATTGGAACTATATTTTACCATAATTTTTAATATGTATATTTGTAATTACCTTCAATAAAATTTTATATGTTAAAATTGAATTTATTTTTGTTTTTTTTTTTAAATGTAATTTGAAATATATTTAGGTCTCGTACTGTCTAAGTGGAATATAAAGCAATTGTTTAAGAATTTTGCATTTTTTTTTTGTTGTATAACAAACAAAAACAAAAATAATATAATTTACTTTATTTTTAATTATCTATAATTTATATATTTTTTTGGAAAACTAATTGTAATTTTGAAAATCTCAAACTATGTAAATTCAAAATTTGCATTTCCTTAAAATTATTCTTGTATTTTTAATAAATAAATTTTTAATTTTTAAAATTTCTTCTTGTCATTTTACATGTTCTACTGTTTTTTAGTAGAAAATATAAATAATTATTAGATTTATTGAATAACATAATTTTTTTTTTTAATTTAATAAATATTTTTTTGATTTTTAAAAAAGATTCAAAAATGACGTTCTATAATGTAAAAAACTGCAAAACTCTGGAAAAACTCATAGTTTTGCTAACGTCATTAGTCACATTTAAAATTTTACAAGATTTTTTTAAATAATATTATGTGAATTTCTTTAGAATGTTGACAGATTTTTTTTGAGTGAAAAATATGTCAAGTTTAACTACTCATATTGTGAAATTAAAGGAACCGAAATTAAAAATAAATCGTTAATTTATTTCCAAAATATTAAAATTTACGAATAAAAAAAAATGATATAAATTATAGATTTTACGTCATAATACAAAGAAAAACCACTTTAATTTGATTTTTTGTAAATTAATATTTCTTATGTAAATGTGTGCGATTAAAAATAACTGATGCAGTAATAAAAATAAGGTGGAGTATTATTGTATATAAATAACACATATGAATTCATAATTATTTTTAATGTACAATCTTCAACAAATATGTACGCAAAATGTGTTATTGTTCTCACAATTTTTTTCTGTATTTTTATAAAATATTCGGAATTATTTCCCATTGAAGAAGAAGAAATAGGTAAATAAATTTATATATATATATATATATATATATATATATATATATATATATATATATATATATATATGCTGTGATTGATTTTAATAGAACTATGCAGATTTTTAAATGTTAGAATAAAAAAAAAAGGCTCTAGGTTTAAGTTCTGCTTTAATATGTAGTAATAATCGAAATTCGTTTTCATCAGGAAAACTGATACAAATGACATTTACAGTAAATGAGTAAAACATAGAAACAAGTGACTAGGTAACAAAATAAGTAACTAGATCATAAAATTTATAAATTTTTTAATTAAAGGAAGCCAACTATTATTTAAATCAGTGCCCTCCCACAGTGATTGATGTTATCTTTTTCTTTATAAATTTTTATTGCAATAGAAATTTATAAAGAGAAAGATAACATCAATCATTGTAAAAGCACTGATTTAAATTAAATCTAGCTTCCAATAATTAAAAATTTATAAAAAAAATTATGATCTTGTTATTTATTTCTTACTTAACAGTAAAAATAACATCTTGTAATTTTACTGTAATAATTAACGTAATATTACATTTTTTATGAAAAATTTCATTTAAAAAACATGTAAAATCACATAATTTTTTAATAAAATTACATAAATTTTTACAGTGCATGCATAAATATATTTCAAATACCTAAGTATATTTGTTTTTAATTTTTCAGATGACGAACTGGATTTTAGACCAAGATATAACATATACGTGAAATGTAACAAAGGTTATATAATGGTCGGTAGAATATGTCGTCAGATATTTGAGCCGTTCATTGAAGAAATCGATTAACTCTCCACTTTTTGAAATATGTTAAATTTAAGTATCAAAGAACTTGGTTCAATCATAGCTTTTTACATTTATAACAAATTTCACAAATAATAAAGATTATCACCATTAAACGACAAAAAAATTTTGGCCATTGAATAATAAATAATTTATTTTAGAAGGCAATCTACATTATTTTGTCGCATTTCTCCATTTCTTGTTTTATGGAGTTAATTGATTTGTGCAGTGAACGGCTCATTTAGTACTCGCCAAGGATAATATTTGTTTTGTTAAATATTGTTTTCAATATTAAAGTATTTTGATAGATGGAATAAAAAAATATAATTCTTAGATTCGGTTGTAAAAAGCATTATTATACGCTTAGTAAGTTAATCAATTCGTCAACTGATCAATCAATAAGAAAGTTAGAAGACAGCTGACAATCTAGTTACCTAGTTAACTCATTGATTAAGTGAACAAGGCCTTAACCGTGCCTTAATATTTTAATGTCTACATTTAAAAAGTGATATGCACTTATCTGCTTTTCAAAGTTTGCCATATATATTTTTTTTATATACCTATATAGAGTAAGTTTGTTTCAATTTATCATTAAATCAATTTGGAATAAGTTCACAACTATTCGAAGCATGCGCAATGTCAAATTAGCTTTTAATATACCATACTACACATGCTTTGTAAAGTTGTAAACCCGTTACAATAAACATATATTCATATTTAGATCAATAAATAGCAATCACGATTAATTTATTATTCTATATATATATATATATATATATATATATATATATATATATATATATATATATATATATACAATTTGTATTACCAATTTTCGTAAGATTCACTTTGAAATACTCGTCCATTTAATGTATATTTAAATTCTGTAATATTTTTTAAGTAGAGCTACTTAAAATTATCGAAAAGTTTGTGACTTTACGAAGAATAAATACTTGTATTAATAGCAAATAAATAAATAAAATTGTTTTTATATATGCAAATATATTTTTAAATCAATAAATTGAATTAAAATCAAATTACCTATTTTTATTTTGTATAAAATTTCCGTGTTATTCTAATTTGTATAAAAAAATGTTGTGAAAATGTTGTATGAATGAACAGTAAAAACCAATAAAGAACAAAAATTCCCAAAATTTAATTTTTTGCTCATATTTAGTTACATATATATATATATATATATATAAACTATAAGATTTAAATATAAAAAAAAGTATAACAACAAACTATAACAAGGAAAACTTGAAGGAAAGTTATATTTATGATTCTGAGAATCCCCATGAGTAACAGTATAAATGGCAAAGCAAGTATACGATTTCATTAAAAAAATTGAAATTAATTATATTTTAAAACAAAAAAAACTCTATATTTAGGAAATTTTACAAGAAATTTTTTTACCTGTATATAATTATATTTAATAAATATTGCAGTTATTAAATAATAAAGGTTTATATACACTTTTACACAGTACTAATCTTATAAATAATAACCTAATTGAAAAATAATTACAAAATAAAATATAGTATATTTTAAAATTTTTTAAAAACATTTTTATCTTAACTTAAATTGATTTCAGTATCATTCAAGAAATAAATAAAATGATTTGGTTATATATAAGATATAATTAATAAATCCAAATAAATAATAATAAATAAAAGTTAAAATTAAATAATTTATTTTAATTTATTTCTACCGGGCTTAAAATCTTTTTATAAATAGCATTGTAATTACTAGCATTTTTACTATTCACTAAACTAACAATGTTTATAAATAAATATTGAAGGAAATTTTTACATTAATTTCTTTGTCATTAAATTAATAAATAATTTATAAACTATATCTTGGTATTAATTACTGCATATATAATGTGATTAATTATCTCTAATATATGCAAATTTGAGTAAATATCGCAATTATAGAAATTCGCACATAGATTTATATACATTTGCAGGCATCGTAATTTTTCTATGTAACGTTTAGAGTTAAAAATGTTAAAATAATATTTAAAATTGATAAAAAATTTAATATATAATTAATATTCTATATTTTGCTTGTATTAATGAGTCTTTAGAAAATTATTTAATTGTTATAAAACGCGTTAGCATATCATAAAACTATTAATTTACAATATACAATGCATTGATCAATGTGCGTTGGCCTTTATAAGAAAAATATCAGGTTTTTTTTCTTCACTATAATTTGCATAATTGTTTTTAAGTATATATATATATATATATATATATATATATATATATATATATATATATATATAAAAATATATATAAGATATTCTTCGGTAGCTACTTTACTGACATTTCATTGAAATCTGTGTTTACAAAATGTTTGTCAAATATTTTGTTGCTTTAACCATTCTGTGTTTACTCGTCCAATGTTCTGAATCAGTTCCAGTGCCTAATGGAAATTCAGGTACATATATTGAATTATTTATTTTTTCTTGTTTAATTTCAAATATATATATATATATATATATATATATATATATATATATATATATATATAATTAAAATTAAACAACTGCAGGTTAAAGTTACGTATGAATTTTATTGAAACTCGTTATTTCGATTTTTATTTTGTTATTTGTATTTATTCTCTTGGTGAAGATTTATATTTAATGAATCGAAACATCGATGTATAATAAAATTCATACAGAATTTTATCTTAAAGCCTTTTTATTGAAACATAAAGATTTTTTTTTTACTTTTTTATGTGTATTATTGTTCAACTTTTTTTGATAAGTTAAGTAAAAGAAGTCCTTCACACTAGCGTTGATGTATGCTAGAAAACCGACACTCAATTGCATATACCTTATAACCGTGGTTATAAGGTATAATTTGGTTATAATATATTTGGTACTATTAACGTACATCTACGCTAGTGTGTAGAGCCTCAAACAGATCTTATTGTAACGTGCAGTTGGACATAAAATATACATTGGTACCTGTAAATTCTGTAGTAAATACTAACGCATTTTGCAACTAATATTTTATATTTTAACCACGTTTTTATTATTAATTTCTCTGTTATTAGTTCAATTAAATAATAAAATATTTACATGATAGATTTGACGACATCAAATAAATAATATATATTTAATATTTGTTGACACCTCTCTATATTTTAACTTAACTAGTTTTTTTGTTTATATTTAAACTGGTATATTAATGTACATAGAAATACAATCACGTCAGGGTGTAGCATAAACTCTTTTCACTATTGCGAAATTATTTACCGTCAAACATTTTTATCCAGACAATTAACTTTTGTTTCATCCATATTTGTCATACTTCTTATACATACTCCCTTTATAATTGTATAAATTTAATATTTATATGGCAGAAAAAAACTTTGTTGTTGATTTTCAAGTAAGAATAATTTGACGTTACTAAATAATTCAGTATTGTTATTAAAAATATGTTTTTCCAATTATGTGAAATAATTTTGTGTTAAATATTAATTCAACATTGCATTTTGACCAGAAATTAACTATTTATAATAATAATTATAATTAAAAAAAACTTTAATTTTTCAGGGGATAAAGAAAAAGATGGAACAGGATTAACAATTATAAATACTCCATGTAATAGTGGTAGCGCTCGAGTTGGAAATAGTTGTCGACCCGTTTTTGATATACCTGAAGATTCCGAAGAAGATTAAAAAAAAAAAAAAAACAATTGTCGCATAATTTTTAATGTGCTTCACAAATACTCTAACTTATATTATAATTTGCAAGAATTTTCTTAAAAATGTACTTATATATTTTTATTTTTAGTAAAACTATAAATTAATTTTTTAACATAAATGTTTGTTTTTTTTTATATAAAAATAATTTCTGTAAACATGATTTAAATAAAATTTTGCTTCCTTTAATTAAAAGTGATCTAATTACTTATTTTGTTACCTAGTAACTTGTTTCTGTGTTCTGTTTATTTACAGTAAATGTCATTTGTATCTTTTTTCCTGATAAAAACGTACGTTGAATTCGTCGACACGTCGATTATTATTAAATGTAAATACAGATCTATAAGTTAAAGCCGTTTTATTTTAATGATATTATATAATAAAAAATTGCATTTTCTGGTATGACATAAATGACATTTCTAAATAATTATAACACTATTTTAATATGAAATCTAACTTTTCAGATTGCAGTATTGTGATTGTCTAAAAACAGTTGAGTAATGATTTATAATGTATATAAAGAGTGATTTATAACGACTGTATCAAACTTTAACAGTTTGTTAAGGAGGTCATTTTGAGTGAAAAATCTCATATGATTATAGGTCCTCCATTCTATTTATTTGCGCAACTACAAAAAATTAAAATTTTATTAGTGGTATAGTAAATGTACGGGTTTAATAATAAGTTACTGTAGAAAAACAAAATAAAATAGTCGCGAGGCAAATAACATTATTTTATATTTGACAATTAATGTTTGAAGTAACTCCTTGAACTTGAATACTGACGTGACATCGACGAATCAAAGAATGATAACACGCAGATCATGTCAGTATTATAACGGATTTGATTTAATGATACTATAATTTTTTTCCATTAGCTGTTGTCCCCAAAGATAATAATTCAAAAGATTTAAATCTGACGATCTTGTTGGCCATACGACAGAACCTCCACGTTCAATCCATCTATCTGGAGAGTTTAACTCGTCAATTTACTTAGCCACTAATCAAACTTTAATTTCTTGTAGTTGCACAACTAGAAAGAATAAAACATTTGTTCATATAATATTTTGCACTCTAAATATCCTCCCTAACAAACTAAAGTTTGATACACTTGTTATAATAAACATATTATATAATAGAAGAAAAAAAATTGTTTAATATAATTTTCGAAGGTTTAAAAATTGTTCAAAATTTTAAAATCGTTTCTATATCATAGGTCAATATACCAAAAATAGCACAGATAATTAAAAATGTGTATTTTATGTGAAATAATCTATTTTTCGACCCAATGTATACAAAAATAAGATCAAATGTTATCGTAAATAGATATAAAAAATTTACATAAGTAAAATTATTTTATTTTGCAACATTCATTCATTAGTTTAAATTTTCTAAACTTTGCAACATGTTAGTGCTTCAGTATTTTGCCATATTGGCATTATTAATCTGTCATACATTGGGTAATTTATACCCAGGTTTACAACAAGGTATCTACGGTACATCATATCCATATGGATCTGGGTATCAGTATCCCAGTCAAATGGGACAAATGGGACAAATGGGACAGATGGGACAAATGGGACAGATGGGACAGATGGGACAGATGGGACAAATGGGACAAATGGGATATCCATCTTTAGGCTATGGAAGTCCGGATTTATCCAGCTTTGGAAGCAGTCCGTATCAATTTGGACAACCTTACGCTTTGGGGGGTCAAGATTTCAATGGATTAGCATCAAATGCTTTGCCATATTCATACGGACATCCAGTGCCAGTGCCAATGCCTGCTTTGCCACAAATTCAATCTCAAATCCAACCTCAAGTTTCAGGATTGCCAATTAGTTCTGGAGCGCAAGCTTATCCTGCAGCTTTGCCTCAATTTCAGTCTCCAATCCAATCTCAACCGGTAAATTTTGCACCAAGATCTATGGCATTTTCGATGCCACCATTAAATTTTGACGGTCCAGTGCTAGGAAATGAACCAATTCAACCTCAGAAAATATCTTTCCAACCATATCCATATCATCAAGGAGCGTATGGAACAAATATGCTACCTATGCCACAACAACCATGCGTTTAATTATATATGTTTTGTGTTTTATGTGTATTAAAATAAATTTTATTATTATTGACATATTCATTTTGTACATTAATACATTTTTTTAGTACTTTTGTTGCTTTTAATATTTAATAAGTGCAACGTTCTTGACAACTTTAGATAATATATCGTGAAACATAACACAGATAAGTATGAAAAAAACTATAAAAATACAATGATGTTACAGATTTTATACATAATTAAATAAAAATACTAAAATTGATTTTTCTAAAAATATTATTTGGAAATTACAAAAATTAAAATAGACTAAAAATTATGTTGATAAAACGAAACAGTCTGGTTAAGAGAAATTATTTTATTTTATTAACTTTTTGCCACAGTAAAATCATAATTTACTTTATTAACATTATAACTTCCCGGTAAATCTATTTTAATAGATATCATAAATTAGTAAGATTAAAATCATTGCTGTTGATCTCATCTTTCTTAAAAAATGTAAGAATATAACGTTTTTCTAAATTTTATGCGTCACAGTTAGTTCAAGCTGTAAAATTTCAATATTTGCTTAAAAATCAGAAATAAATCTTTTATATTCAAAAAGGAGCAACTTTGTTTGTGCTTTAAGGGAATTTTTTGATTTTATTAATTTTTTGCCACACAAATACTCAACATACCTAGTGAACAAAAATCACTCTTTTAAATCTTATTGTTTGTGATTTAAGGGAAATTATTTTATTTTATTAACATTTCGCCACAGTAAGATCATTATCTTAATTTTTTATTTAACATATTAAATTTTTTTGAGATTGAAACTTTAAATATAGCTCAAAACTGAATGACAATGCAATATTAATTAATTAATTAACTAATTAATTAATAATATTAAAAATATTAAATAAAAATTATTAATAATTATATTAATTAGGTTAAAGTTAAAGTTAAACAAGACTAAAAACCAGAAAATAATTATTTAAATAAAAAACTTTAATACATTTACCACGTTTTAAATATGAACTGAAAAGTATAAAAGAATTTCTTTTAGCCTCATACAGATTTATAACCCTATACAGAAAACATGGGAGTAGCTGTTTTTGCTCCATGTTTTTCTATATGGGGTTATAAATCTGTATGGGGCTAGGAGAAATTATTTTATACTTTTCCGGGTTAAAAACGTCGTATATTAATTTTTTTTATTTAAGTAATTAAGTCTCTATTTTTTCCATAATTTTCTAATCAATATATTAAATAAAATATATATTATAAAATATTCAAAAAAATAAATAAAAGTGCCTGTATACTTTGATTTTATGTGACCTTGGACCAGGTCACTGACTAATAGCGTTTTTTTTTTTTTTATATACATGTAGTCATGTCGACTAAAAGCAGTTTTTTAAAAACATGTTTGTATTTACAACAAAAATCGAAAATTACTTGAAAGTAAAAAAAATATGAATAATTAATTTTTTTATAATAACAAGCATTTTTATTTTTTTGTTATTCTTAATATTGTTCATATATATAAATATTTTGAAAATAAAATATATATTTTTAACTAATACCTTTTATTTTGTCTATTATATATTTTATTTCATCTAGATGATTAAAAAAATCTGTATCGTAGCTAAATTATTTTTTCTTTATCTGTCACAAGACAGTGTACTACAATAGAAATGTAAGCACACTCGATTGACCAATCGAGAATGGATGCAAACACTACTCTTAGAGTAACCAATAGAGAAACAATAAACTTAGTAATCATATGAGAATATTCACTGTACTCGATTCTGTGCGTCAAGTATATACATAAATATATTATAGTTGTAAAATTACTTGAACCTTTATTTTATCTCATTTTTATTTAAATTTGTCAAAATTAAACTGATATAAATAAACAATATATTAATTAATGTAATTTAAAATTATTAATTATTATGTTTAATAAACGTTTGGTTAAAAAAATGTATATGAATGATTTTGATGATTGAATATTAGTAGTTGGATTAGTATGAAAGTTCCCAAATAGTAGGAGTAGGAATAAAGCATGTATGAGAAGTATTATGAATGTGAATGAAACTAAAGTAACTTGTTCGGATAGAAATGCTTGGAGGAAACTCATTTCGGGATAGTGGAAAGAGTTTGTGTCGCACACTTTTGGATACATGACGTGATTGTGTATGTATGTATGTAAAATTATTGCAGTAAAACAAAGATGAGTAAATATTTGTCATATATAAATAACTATAATTTAAAAAAATGTATATGAATGATTTTGATGATTGAATATTAGTAGTTGGATTAGTATGAAAGTTCCCAAATAGTAGGAGTAGGAATAAAGCATGTATGAGAAGTATTATGAATGTGAATGAAACTAAAGTTACTTGTTCGGATAGAAATGCTTGGAGGAAACTCATTTCGGGATAGTGGAAAGAGTTTGTGTCGCACACTTTTGGATACATGACGTGATTGTGTATGTATGTATGTAAAATTATTGCAGTAAAACAAAGATGAGTAAATATTTGTCATATATAAATAACTATAATTTGGTTAATGGAAGAAGAATAGAGAGAATTTTGAGATTGTGAGCATTAAAATAACATATTTTTGTAATTTTAATTTTTAATTACAATTAGATATTTAGTTTTTCTTAAATTTATTACAAATCATTAAAATAATATTTAATATATTTTTGTGTAACGTAATTAAATCATAAATAAAATAAAAATAAACTATTTAAATTAAACAAAAAAAAAAATAAAATAAATAATTACTTTCATATAGCCTCATTAGTATTACAACAAATCATTTTTATTCAGAAAAACAGCAGTTTTATGTAAAAATCATAATATATGATAACAACAAGAACAAGAGTGCAAAGATCAAACTATATTTTAGATAATATTATATATACGATCACAGTCAAATACATTTATTAGTTTATATCTTAAAGAGTAAATATTAAATTCAAGATGTTCTACAGAAATTTTTATTGTACAATTGTGTCATTAATAGTTTTACAAAATCAGAATTTTGTTGGTGCTAATATTTATAATTATCCGGGTAGTTATGCAATGCCATATCCTTATCAATATCCACAAATTCAGCCTTATGTAAATCCTTATTCATATCAAGTACCTCAAGTTCCATATCCTTTAAGTTATTCTTCATATCCACAAAATTATCCTGCTCATCCTGGATATCCACAAACTTACCCTGCTTATCCTGGATATTCACAAACTTATTCCCAATTACCTCAACAGCAAATATATCCCGATCAATCAATTCCTTCCGACGGAAATATCGATACGTCTGCTTCATATCCTTCAGTTTTCAATGAACATCAATTGTCTCAACTTCCCCGAATGATTTCAACACCTTACGGGAATATTCCAATAGAATATATCGATGTGGAAGCACCAGAAGATGATCAGCACATCTTCAATACTCAAGTAAATTATTCGGAGAACAGTTACAAGCCTCAAGCCATTACTAGCGAAGAAAATAAAAACGAAACAAATTCTGCAGTTACGGAAACAAGATCGTACGATTATTATAATCAAAAACCAATATCGCAAACTTCTGTCCTAAAATCAGGTTCATCGCAAATGCAAATTGTAAGAAATATTGATCCGGCAAAAGGCAAAGTTAATGTGGAAGTTATTACAAGTAAACCATCGGGAAAGGATTTGGAAAATACTATAACAACGAGTGAAGAAGAATTAGATAGTGCAAGCACCACTAAAAGACCATATTTTCCGTCAATATTTGGTAATATAGTTGTGTGAAAATAATTTCCTACGTAAGTAATTATTGTATTAACGCATTTGTTATTTTACTTAAATTATAATAGTAAAAATAGCAGTATTTTATAATTTTGTTGTAATAATTTACATAATATTACATTTTATGATAAAGATATATTAATAGAATATGTTAATTTACATCAATTTTTTGTAAAACTGATAAATATACTCTTGCGTTACCAGAAAAACTATTTCTAAATATAATTTTATTGATTAGTTCTAAAATTTATTTGAAATTGTATTTTTTTCCTTTTCTTGAATGTAATATAAATAAATGCAATATGATATTTTTATTATATTCCATATTGAAAAAAAAAATTGTTAATAAAGTTTTTAATAAACAATTTAAAATAAAAGTCAAAATGTTTATAACCAAAACAGCTTTTTAAAAAAGCTTTCATTAAAAATAATATTGATAGTTGTGGATATTGATAGTAGCGGAAAAATTGTAAAACTTTTTTTTACAATATAATAACATAACTTTTATAAAATTAATTAGCTATATAAATTAATTATTTCTACTACGACAAAATAAAGTAACGACAAGATTGTAATTAAAATAGATTATCATCAATGATGCAATAAAAAGTGCAAAGGTTACGAACGTTGAGATTTTAAATTTATAATGAAAAATTTTGGTAACTGAATTTCATTGTGCCAGTGGCGAACTGTTGTACTAATTCATCGAAAATGTGGTCAGTTAAAATTGTGCTAGTGCTTCAATTCGTCCAAGTAATATTAAGTGCACCTACAATTTATCCAAATTATCCAACTACAAGTTATAATTTACCACATACCTCGTATCCAACTTATCCAGAAACTTTTTATCCTCAAATTTCTTATCCACAAACAACTTATCCTCAAATTTCTTACCCTCAAACGTCGTATCCTCAAACGTCGTATCCTCAAACATCGTATCCTCAAGTCGCTTATCCCCAAAATTCTTATCCGATAGTATCTTATCCACAAAATTCGTTGGCTCAAATTTCCGCGCCTCAAACTAACTACCCTCAATATTATCCCCAAAGTTTATCTCTAAAAAATGCGTACCCAAATTCGCAATATTACATGTATCCTCAGCAAAAAAGCTATCCAAGAGAAGTTCAGTCATTACCAGGACCAATACAAACAAAATATGGCGATATTCCAGTAGAAGTACTTTATCATGGAGGTCCTAGAGGGACACCTTATCGTGTAATAGATAAACCAAGAATTGAGTTTACTAAATCCGATAAAGTTCCAGACAAATTAAAAATTGCTTCTGAAGCAGAAGATTTGGAAAATAGTAACGAAAGTGTTACGTCGAAAACTATTTCACTTTTTGGTTAATTTTGACTTAAAATATATTTTATTGTTTAACTATTATAATATAATTGTATTACATAATGAAATAAGCTTTTTATATATTTTTTAAGTAAAATGTATTATTTAATGATTTTTGTAAAATTCTGGAATGATTGTAAAATCAAATTACAATTGTTTTAATATAAATTTGATTAATTAATCAAAGAAGTTGTTGACACTTACAGAAAAATTATGTCATATGTTAAAGATCAATAAAAATGTTATCAATAATAAATGTTATCTATTCATAGAATTATGTTTTTTTTTATTATTAACGTATGTATTAAATAATGCACTACTTAATATTACATATTACAAATTATAAAATTGTGTTTTTACTGATAAAAATATGTATTTTATATTTTTACTTTTTGAAATATTTTAATTATCGATTTTGTTAAAATGTACTTACCAACCTTATATTATAATATACGCACATAATATATATAATTCAAATTAGATTTAATTATGGATAATATTTCTAATAATATTAGTTATCTCATCACATACAAATTAGTTAAACGAAAATTGTTATTTCAAATCAAGTTTAGAAAAATAACCGAAAATTGCAAGATAAATCAATGAACTCTCGTAGATAAATATACAAGTAAAAATCAAATCGAATTATTATACACCAAAAATTCTAAATTCTAAAATTAAATATTTCATATAATATGATTAGAAGGCTACACTGAAAAAATATTACTTTGAAACATTCTTATAAATTTTCTTACTGTTCAATTTGGGGAAAAATATATATTTAAATTGAAAATTATTAATAGTAAATAATTTCATTCAAACCTTTCAAATAGTCATACTATATAACTTACTATTATTTGATTTTATTAAAAAAATAATTTCCGTTATAAAGTTTGTGCCAGACTCTTTTGAGTAAATGGTATGTATGTATGTATATAAAAGTATGTGTACTTTTGAATTAATAGTAAAATCGTTGGTTTTAAAAAAATATTTTTCCAGTGTAAAAATGATCTATTTTAACATAGTAAAAATCTTACAGTACACATTATATTAGAATAAAACGGCTTTAGGTTGTAGTTCTGTAATAATTTATTAATAAATCAACGTTTCGACGAACTGAACGTGTGTCTTCATCCGAAAAAAGATACAAATGACATTTAAAGTAAATTATAAATTTATTTACTATAAATGTCATTTATATCTATTTCTTGATGAAGATGCACATTCAGTTTGTCGAAACGTTGATTTATTTATAAATTATTACAGAACTAGAACCTAAAACCGTTTTATTATATGATTTATTTTGTTTAGATAAAACAAATTAAACAAAATATTTAATGATTTTTTTTCCGTCAGTTCGAATAAAAATTAATTAATTATTAATAGATTATGACAATAATTTGATAAAAATAAAATTCATGAATTTAAATTTCATTTTGCTGTGTGATATTTTCAATTTGATTATTTTTTTTATTGATATATTTATATTCAGATTTATGCCTTATTATCAAGTTTTTCCGTTTTTACGATAATACAAAATTACATATATTTTAATTGACAACAATTTAGAGTAGGTATTAGTGTAGATAAAACAAAATAGTATAGAATACAAAATTCAAATATAAAACATAATGTAATGTTTATTTTACTCGGTATTCACTAGAAATTAAAACTATAATACTTCAATTAGTTATCTCAAAAGTAAATATTAATACCTTTTTCGAATGCTTCAAATCAGTAGGTGAGCAATTATCAGATTTAGTATTAATTGACAATGCACGTCAAATTGTATTCTTGTATTTTTATGTTACTAATACTAAAACATGCTAAAGGCAACGAAACTTGTGACAATGAGAGCACAGATGTTAAATCATTTGAATGCGATAGAATTCGTTATAAAAGGCACTTAGCTGTAAAAGAATCAAATATTATAGACATGAATTGTGAAAATGGTTATGTTTTTTTGGGAGGGAAATGCAGACCTACATATAGCAGATAAAGTAAGTAAAATATTTATAATTAAATCAATTAAAATACATTCACAAAAATTTTACTGATCAAAGATATAAAAACATACTAGTGTGTGTAATAATAATAAACTCATATATTATAAATATATTAAAATAAAACTGCTTTAGGTTAAAGTTCTGTATTACTATTTATTTATAATCGACGTTTCGACGAACTCAACATCAATCTTTATCGGGAAAAATAAATATTAATACAGAACTTTAACCTAAAGCAATTTTTTTTTAAATATAATGAATTCTGAAAGATTTTTTACTATGTTTTTTTATTTATTTAATAGATTAATTTACTATATTATTTAATAAAAATAGTAAAAAAATAATTCTTCTTCGATTGTATCATAATATTAATATTACGTTATGCATGTAGAAAAAAGGTATGTTACTAGTATAATAATGACATTATTAAAAAGCATTTAATTACTATATACACCACTGGTAGCGGGACATAACATAACTACAACGTCAAATGTATTTAATTTGAAATCTTCAGCGGTCATACTGACAAACACTATTACGTCAAGTTAAGTTAATTGACAATTGAATTGTTTATTTTCAATTAAATCTGAATTTGATTATTGAAAATGTGTGAAAAAATGCAATAAATGCAATTAATATAGACCAGGATGGCCAGAAATTGTATATATTAGACCAATGAAAGATTAATTCTCACAAATCACGTAACAAATATATTATATATGTATGTATTTTTAGATTCGTTTAAAATGCTTGAAGCAAAAAAATCGTATATGTTTGACTCGGAATAGAAAGCTCCTTTTTTGTTTCGTTCAGATTTCTACCCCTTGTAACATAATATACTATTAGCCATAAATATATTTACAAATTAATTAATTATTAACAAACTCATATATAATAAATATATTATTATCAGAAATCGCAAAAAAATATTTTTGTTGTTCAGTTATTTATTCGCTAAATTAATCAATCATTTAGTTAATCCCATAGATTAAAATACAAACGATAAGAATTTTATTCAAACTTAATTCAAGTAATATTGTAATGTTTATTTTAGCTATTATTCACCAGTAGAAAAAAAAAACCTATAAGAAATCGATTAGTTACTTATCTCTAACGTAAATAATGATAATATTAATATGTTTTTTAAACGGTTTAGATCAATAGGTGTTTTAATATTATCAGATTATAGTGTCAATACTACAATGAAACTAAATTTGTGTTGTTGTATATTTCTGTTACTTTTTTTTCAAAATATTCACGGCAATGAATTCTGCGAGAATGCAAGTTTTAAATCTTTCAAGTGTGATAGAATAAGTTATGAAAAACGACAGAAAGATATAAAAGAATCGAATATTATAGCACTGGATTGTAAACCAGGTTATGCTTTTCTTGGAGGAAAATGTCGAGCTTTATGTAAGTTTTTTTTTCTATTTAAATAATTGTATGGCTATTGCGATTTTATCTATCAGACCTGTAATTTAACATAATGTTTTTTTTTTTAATAAATATAATTTTTCGTATGATAGAAAAAGACAAAATATTCAGTAACGCTACAGGTTTTACAGTTGTGTTTGTTTATTTTTAAATACTATAGAAATTAAACTATTGCATAGTAAGATTCAAAATTAAGTAGCAATATATATAATTAATATGAGGATAATGAATATAAAAAATAAGAAACAGCTATTTTAAATTGAATTTTACATTATAAATTCATTATCATATTATGGATATTACATAAAAGCAATTTATATTTAAATATTCAATTTAAAATGAAAGGTTTCCATTACAACTGGCAGTTTGACAATTTTTAATTTAATTTTCAAATTAGTATCGATGTGTATTTATTCAACTATTTCAATATATTATATATATATATATATATATATATATATATATATATATATATATCAAATATCAAATAAATGCACTATTAAGACTTATTAGAACTACTTATCACAAAATTAGTGTTATGTTTTAGTTATAATGTTTATAGTTCTGAATTATGCTATTTATTAGCTTGTGGAAATAAAAAAAAAAATAAAATAAAACAGCTTTAGGTTGTGCTTCTGTATTAATATTTATTAATAATCACATTTTCGACGTACACAACTTACTTATTTTTATCAAAAAAAATGATACAAATGTCATTTGTATCATTTTTCCTGATGATGTACATTGAGTAGGTCAAAAAGTCGATTATTAATTAATATTAATACAAAAATACAACCTAAAGCTGTTTTATTTTAATATAATGAGTTGTTCTTACTATGTTAATAAAAAAATAGTTTAAAAATCATAAATAATTTTAATTTGGCTGCATTAAAATGAACAACAACTAATAAAACTAAAATCGTACATGTTTTTTTTAAATGTTAATAAATAGTTTGATTCAGAACCACTAGCTCTGTGCTATAACATAACACTAATTTTATGATAAGTAGAATAGTTTGAATGAGCAGTAGTATGTATAATAAGGTTAGTTTAATTTTGTAAAAGAGAATAAAAATTCCATTTTAAAATTATAGAACGTATGTTTGTTTTCAGTAAAATAACTACTGGACATCCTGCAATGCAAAAAACCTGTTTACTGAAGTGGCCCCAAATGCTAAAACATATTTACTATCATTTACAGAAAATAAAATATGAATTTGTAAAGATTAAACAAAATTTCATATTCAATTTGTTTTAAATATTGCAACTTAATATTAATATAGAAAAATAAAAATAAAATATTTGATTGTGTTTTAATCTATGTATTTATTTTTGATTTTATAACAGAGTTAATTATGGTATAATACTAAAAAAATAACAATATTTATGATCCTGACAAATGAACCATTTTTATCAAGTTAAATGTGCCTTACAATATTCAGATAATTTACTGCTCAATTTAATATTTTCGAATTTTTTTCTGAGTAGAAAAATGGAGAAAAAAATATTTAAACATTTTTTGAAAATGAATATTGATTTTAAATTCAATATTTGATCTGTGTATGTTTAAACACTAATATTATCACTAAAAACATATTGACAATATTTGAATCATGAGAAAAGAAAATAAAAACGTTTTAAATATGTATGTTTCGTCTCAAATATCAAGCGATAACAAGTTTATCAATATTTAAAACGGAATTCAGTGATTTCCTTTACGTAAAACATTGCATTTCTATTATTTTAAAATGAAGTTAAATGTGATTTTTACATTAATTTTAATAAGTTCGTTGTTAGTGATAACAAATGCGAAGAAATTAGTGTTATTGCAAAAATTCAACAGCGTTAGCAATGATAATAATAATAATAAGACAGTTAAAACGGGAAATATTATTACTGCGCCTTGTAAGCAAGGGTGGAAAATGATTGGACGAAAATGTCGCGAAATTATTTAATATTGGTGAGTTTGAATTCTATCTTTTATCGTATTTATAAATATTAATTTATTATTTGATATATCTAGGTTATATTTCTTTGTTATATAGTATTATTTATTAAATTTAATACGTGTTGTGCTATCTCTTGCAATCTTTTGGAACTAATATTAAAAATGGTTTAAGTTAGTTATGTTTGTTTTGATGATTGACTAATAATTTAAAATAGGTGACTCCATCTTTTGGTTTCATTTGTAACTTAACATAATAACAAATATAATGTTTTAAAAAAAGAATTTTACGATTTTATTAATATGATATAATTTAATACCTTGAAACAATTTGCATTGTTTTTTTTAAATTTTTATAAACTAGCAGATAATGCAGTTAATAGCATTATGTGTAAAACATGAAAAAAGTTTCGAGATAAGTAAGAAAATGTGAACCGAACTTTACAAATAATAGTACTGTCATTATATTTTGCATATTCAATAAAAATTGATTTTTAAAACACTGTATCTATAATTTTATGCGCAGTAATGTGCAGTTATCGAAATGTCAAATAGGTTATATTTTTAATATTTAAATTTCATTTAGTATTTAGATAAATCTGCAAACATAAGTTGTGAATCTGCTCTGAAAATGAAGTTATATTTTTTCCTATTTATTTTAAATTTCTTTATTACATTTACATCCGCGCATCGAATAGAAAATATAGTTAAAGTAAACTGTAATAAAGGATTTAGGCTAGTAAATGGAAGATGCGTACAAGAATTTGCAACACAAACACAAACAATTCAAAATTAACTAGTTCCTAATTTGGTAAGAAAAACATATTTTTATTTTAATCTTAGGAAAATAAAGAAAAATTTTCGGTTTTAAATATCAATATTATAAAAATGTAGTAATGTTTATGTAGTAGCTCGTAATAAAAAAATAAAAACAATATTACATAATATCTCGGTCAAATAATGTCCCTACTAAAAAATATTTAGTTAATAAATTAACCCCAGTCTTGAAAATATGTATGATTACCACCAAGCAATATATTATTATTTATAAACAAAGTTTGTTTTAATGATTGACTAATAATTTAAAATAGGTGACTCCATCTTTTGATTTCATTTCTAACTTAATATAATAACAAATATAAAGTTCTAGAAAAAGAATTTTACGATTTTATCAATTTGAGATAATTAATGCCTTAAAACAATTTTCATTGTTTTTTTTTTATAAACTAGCAGATAATGCAGTTTAGAACTAACAGTCTAAAACATGAAACTAATTTCGAGATAAGTGAGAAAATGTGAAAAAAACCTTATAAATAATAGTTGCACTGTCATTATATTTTGCATATTCAGAAAAAAATAATTTTTAAATTTACACTGTATAAAATTAGATATAATTATCTATAATTTTATGCGCACTAATATGCAGTTATCGAAATGTCAAATAGGTTATATTTTAAATAAATTAATCGAAAAATAATATTTAAATTTCATTTAGTATTCATTAAGATAAATCTGCAAACATAAGTTGTAAATCTGCTCTAAAAATGAAGTTATATTTCTTCCTATTTCTTTTAAATTTCTTTATCATATTTACATCCGTGTATCCAGCACAAAATATAGTTAAAGTAAAAT
The DNA here is from genome assembly GCA_963966155.1 of Clivina fossor. Lineage (NCBI taxonomy): Eukaryota > Metazoa > Arthropoda > Insecta > Coleoptera > Carabidae > Clivina > Clivina fossor. The sequence goes on along the minus strand of OZ014562.1, from coordinate 13,364,866 downwards.
GTAATAAAGGATTTAGGCTAGTAAATGGAAGATGTGTACAAGAATTTGCAACACAAACACAAACAATTCAAAATTAACTAGTTCCTAATTTGGTAAGAAAAACATATTTTTATTTTTATCTTAAGAATATAAACGAAAATTTTGGTATTAAATATCGATATTATAAAAATCGAGTAATGTTTATCTAATAGCTTGTAATTAAAAAAAAAAATAATACAGTATTATCTCGGCCATTTTTTCATAAACAAAAGAGGTGGGAATTTGTTATTAAACTACACGACTATGATGTCTTTGTATTTTTATGGAAAAACAAATATGTAATTAAAGTAATCTGTGATAAAAGTAATTTTTATAAACATACATACACAATCACGCCATATACCCAAAAGGGTGTGGCACAAAGTCTGTTGACAATCTCGAAATTAATTTTTTCTAAACATATCTATTCAACCAAGCAACTCTAGCTTCATCCACATTCATGATACCTTTCATATATGCTCTTTCATTCTTACTAGTTGGAAATTTTCGCTCACCCAAAACACTTTCAATCATACCACTCCATATATTTATCGGACGTCTGTACAAAATTTATATAAAATTCTGTTTCATTAATTAAGTAGAAAATTTTCAGTTTAAATATCTGAAATTAATAAAGTAATAACGTATATTTTATATATAAGATTGATAAAATAATATATTTTATCTGTTATATTATATAAAAAAAAACATGTCATTTGTATGTTATCCATGTCATTAAGGTCAAATATAACCAAATATAAAATTATGTTTCATTAATTTAGTAGTTATTTTTGTGCATGCTCTAAATAATCAGAGAGAAAAATGAAAGTGCAATTACTAATGTTAATTTTAAGTATATTTGCAATATTTTCAATTGTTTATGCTCAAGAACAAAGTGAGGAAAATGTCACAAAATCAGAATTTGATAGTCATGTTAGAGTTTTGAAATTTGATTGTCAAAAAGGTTACAGGAAAATAAATGGCAGATGTATTCCTGAATTTAATAGTAATAATCAGTAATATACAAATTTGGTAAGTTTAATTTTAAAAATAAACGTCGATATTTATAATATCTCTAAATCTAGAAGGTTGTTCAATATAATAAACATTTTAGCTTTATTTTTTTTTTTTGAAAATCAATAATTTCTTTATTTTAACAATTTGTATTATTAATTGGAAAATTCTTTGCTGTTATCATAAATGTAAATATTTAAAAAATATAAGTATTTGAAAGATAAAATTATCTACTTGTAAAAATATGCATATAATATTCTAATTTATGAGTTTTTTTTTTAGTAATTTAAAAGTATATGTGGTAATTTACAAAAATACTTATTATTTTCATAGCAGAATTCAAACTTAATAGCACTTACGAGCTTATTTAATATTATCATTCTGTAATCTTCAGGGTTTTACGGCCGGTATACATTGAATTTATAGAATTTTCTGGGCTGGTATGCCGTAGTCGATCTATCCTCGTTGCAGACGTTTTGCCATACATCGTAGATGACATACTCTGTGTTTGGTATATATAACTGTACCCTCACCACTGAGGAACATATGATGTATGACAAAACGTCTACGATGAGTATAGATCGACCACGCCATATCAGCCCAGAAAATTTTATAAATTAAATTTTTTATTGATTACAATTAAAACATTACTAATTTCGAGGTAAAGTAGGGTAGTCAGAATGTGCCTTTAATAAACTTTATGTAGCGATTAATTTAAATTATAAAACAAATTTGAACACAATATTTATTATGGAAATTTTGTTTTTAACATTAATTTAAAAAAATATATAAAATAAATTGATTGTATTTTTTTATGTAGTTGGACAATAATTTTGAATATAAAGACAATAGTTGTCTGTCTATTTTTTATGTTTAAGTAATATGGGACTAAGCGCAAAAAAGATATTTAAAAATCATTGTCAGTTCCCGTAATTTTTAGATGGAACATATAGGCTACATGTTCGAGAAGTTGAACATATAGTTTCTTAACAATTTTTACTTGCATTGTCAATTGTATGGGTCGTTAACCCATAGACAAATAAGGAATCTACAACCTCGCCTACAACTTATAGTGGGTTCGAAACTACTCAGACGCAGCCGATATCAGTTCAGTGGTACAAGATTTTTTTTCTTATAATACGGGAAATAATATTCATTTTTTAATTTCTCGGCGCGAACCGGGGACCTTTAGGGTCCGAGTCCAGCATGCTACCACTGACCTACAATTGCCTGTACATTAAAAATAGTTCTTCTCAATAACCATCGGTAAATAAAGAGATAAAATGTCTGAAATCAATAAAGTAATGATGTATATCTCATTAAGTTTGAATTTTCTTGTCGACATTTTTAAAATGTACTGATCAATTCTAGTTTTGTTCAAATTCTGGAATATTCCAACTGCAAAAATATTATATTACTGTCTGCTTGATAACAATAATATTTGTACAACATAAATTGTAACAAAAAAATTTAAATAGCTTTAAGTTACTTTAAAAAATAAATATATGTTAAAAAAGCCTTAGTTTCTTTTGTATCGTTCATCAGTAGAGTCAAAAAATGAATCTGTTATTGTATTTAAATATTACTATTTTAATAATTTTATTAGTTAATGCAAATATAGATTCTATTATAATTAAAAATAATAATGTCATTAGATTTGGTTGCATCGGTGGTTATATAAAAGTTAATGGGATATGTAGACCTATATTTGGGCAGTAAGTAAAATTAGGATCATATTTTTTTCTATTTCTGTTGAATAATACTTTTATTATATATGTGTATTCTGTTAACTTACACTGTGCATAACTCACGGCGATAAACTTTATCCGCAATAATAACAGTCATTAGATACTTGTTGAATAATATATTATTAAATAAAAATATCATAAATCAATGACATATTAAGTTTGAATTTTGCTACATTGATTCTTGGAATGGAATGAGTAATTTTTTTGTTAAAAATATAAAATTATTTACAAATTTTGTAGGTTTATACGTGAAAATAAATATTAATTATTACCTACTTTAAAACAATTGATAGAGCAATAACTAGACAACATGTTATGTAAAAAAAAATATATAAATAGTTCTACTATTACAAAAAATTTTAGTTTGGTTTGTTTTGCACATATATTTAGCTAAAAAATGAATCAGTTTTTGTGGTTTAAAATTGTTATATCAATAATTTTATTATGTATTGCAAATATAAATTGTAATTTTGGATATAGAAAAACCAATGTAATTTCGGTACCATGTTTGTCCGGATATAAAATTGTTAATGGAAAATGTAGAAAAATAGTTAATTAGTAAGTGAATTTTTTCTAATAATTTTTGTAATTCACAAGTGAAATATAAATTTATGTTAAAATAAAACGGCTTTAGGCTGTTGTTTTGTATTAATATTTACGATAAGATCCAATCAGTGTGCACGCACTGATTTAAAGAAAATTGAGTTTCCTTTAATTAAAAATTAATAAATGTCATGATCTAGTTACTTACTTTGTTACTAGTAACTTGTTTCTATGTTTATTTACTGTCTATGTCATTTGTATCATTTTTTTCCTGATGAAGATATATGTTGAGTATGCTGAATGATCAATTATTAATAAATATTAATACAGAATTACTACCTAAAGCCGTTTTATTTTAATGTAATGAGTTCTGATAGATTTTTTACTATATTGTAAATTTATATATTTAAATTTCTTATATATGTTACTGTAATTTTAAAGTGGAATACATATAAAAATAAACAATAAAACACTTGGTGTAAGTTTCACTATATTTATTTGACTTAATCGATTTCGGCTTTCTAGGCCCTCATCAGAAGTTTATACAGAATCTGTATCTGAATCTGTATAAACTTCTGATGAGGGCCTAGAAAGCCGAAATCGATTAAGTCAAATAAATATAGTGAAACTTACACCAAGTGTTTTATTGTTTATTTTTATTAAAATGTTTCACCAAGTGCCTACAGCTGAAACTTTCAACTTTATGGAATACATATATCTAAAATAAAACTGTTCTAGATTAAAGTTCTGTATTAATATTTATTTATAATCGACGTTTCGGCAAACTCAACATCCGTCTTCATTAGGAAAAATGATACAAATGACATTTACAGTAAATAACAGAACGTAGAAACAAGTTACTAGGTAACAAATAAGAAACTAGATCATAAAATTTATAGATTTTTAAATAATGGAAGCCAAATTTTAGTTAACTCAGTGATTAATGTTATCTTTTTCTTTATAAATTTCTATTACTTTTCTTATCAATCCGCTGTTAATATTGATAAATCTTGCAATTATTACAGTATCTTCGAATTTTATATCATGAAAATATTCTAACTCATGTTGAGCTATAGCAGATTTTTTTGGATAATTTACGTTCTGTCAATCTAATAGAAATAGTTCTACCTGTCTGTCCAACATAAACCTTATCGCATTCGGAAGGTTTTAAATATATCTAAATAATGTAAGTTTTATTAATAATATTTTGCTGGTATTGCAAAAAAAACGAGTAATCTAAAAAATACAGTGCATAACAGATTTCAAACTACTCAAACACTTTCTTAATTAATTTGTTTATATTAATAATCAATAAAATTTACGAATAAGTTGCATAATATAAGATAAAAAGTTAAAAGAAAATTTATAGATTCTCAGAATTTGATCACAAAAAAAAATCAATGATTAAATCAGGTTAAAGTTCAATTTATACTTAAAAACATATATACTTAAAATAATTTTTAGTTTATTATTGCAATAATATTGTGTGGAGTGTTTTATTTCCAATTAACTTATAAAAAAATGAAAATATTTTTTATATATAATTTATTTATAATATTGTGCATGTACTTGTCAATGATTTTTGGACAAAATTTAACAAACGGTGGTCGTAGTAGAAGAATAATTGTTGTAAATTGTACGCCGGGCTACAAATCAATAAACGGTAGATGTGTTCAAGAGTTTGTTGGCTGGTAAGATTAATTTATTAATAAGATCTATTTCAAGATCTTAAACAATATGTGATATAAAATAATATTAAAATGGAATACATATATCTACCAATAAAACTGCTTTAAATTAAAGATCTATATAAATATTTATTTAAAATTGATGTTTCGACGAAACTCAACGCTTGTCGTCATTAGGATAAAAATACTAATGACATTATATTAATATGAGTTCTAAAAGGTTTTTTTACCATGTTAATCAGCCTAATTCTGTAACGAAGTTGCTAAGTTTTAGCAACGTTGCTAACAACTATAACTCATAAAAATAAATATAACAGCTGTCATTTTAATTTTTTATTTAGTGTCAGTTAATATTATTTTTGTTTTTTTAAATAATTTTAAATTTGTATTTATATTAGAAAAATATAAGTTATACAGATCAAAAATACGTTTACTTTTGAGTTAAAAGTAAAAATCTTGGATCTAAAGCAAAAAACTGTACTGATCTGCGAATAATTTGTTAATAAAATTTGACTCACAATCTCAAGTACGTAACTTTAAATTCTATTTGGGAATTACAAAAAATAAACTCGTGAGATAAATGATACAGAAACAAAAAAATATTAAGTTTATAAACTATATAAACTGCGCATCAAAGCTAGGGGAATTACATCAACCATTCCATTTGATTATAAGGTCAAAATACAATTCGGGTTTTATAAAAAGATTTAAAACAGCTTGCAATCATCAACATATTTTTATCTATAACATAACAGTGTTGTTTGTAAGATAGTTGTGCAAAGTTTAGTTGTAACAAAATGAAATTATTTCCATTTTTATTGATGTTATTGTTAAGTGTATTTCTGACTATTGTTAATGGTCAAGAACAATCTCAACAGTCATCAATTCCTGTACCTAAAAAACAAAGAATTATCACAGTAGGTTGTTTACCTGATCACAGATCAGTAGGATCTAGATGTGTACCAATTTTCAATAGCAATAATAGTAAGTAATTTAGTTTTCATGTTATTAATATAACTTTGATTTTATTAGGTACCATAAAAACTCATTTAAACTTACCCTATTTATCTCGAAATTAATGTTAGTTATCTTTTGGTGCAGAGCTAGTGGTTCTGAACAAAACTTATGAAAAGACAAAAAAATATATAATCAATCAGTGTGAAGACACTGTTTTAAATAAAATTTGGCTTCCTTTAATTAAAAATACATATATTTTATGATATAGTTACTTATTTTGTTACTTAGTAACTGGTTTGTTTCTCCGTTTCGTTTATTTACTACGAATGTCATTTGTATTTTCTTTTCTGATGCAGATGTACTTCGAGTACGTCGAAACCTCGATTATTAATAAATAATTAATACAGAACTACAACCTAAAGCCGTTGCATTCAAATATGCAATTTTCAAAACCAATAACATTAAGACTAAAACATAATTTCGAGATAAGTAAGATAAGAATGAGTTTTAAATCCACATAATGTTTGATTAAAAAATTGGTATATGCCATTCTGATTATACACTTATACAGTGTGTACAAAAAGTAATGTAACGTGTTAATATTTCGTCTTTTGTGTGTGCAAAAAATGTCAACGATACTTAGTATCTCTTATTGTTAATATTGAAAATTGTAATTACTAATATTCGTGTTTATGAAAGATTTCTGTAAAATTTTTAAGAATATATCGTATTTTTAATTTTGTACAATATTTTTTAAATTTCTTTTCGCCCTGCAATTTTTGGACAAATAAACTTAGGAACATGTGGTATTCATAATTTAATAGAGGATCTAAAAAAATACCTTATAAAATTCCTTATAAATGAATCACTTTGTATATTAAAAAGTATTTAAAATTTCATGTTAAAACTTCATGTTACTGCCTAAAAATTATATTTGAAATTTTTTCTTGTAAACTTATTATAAAATGAGATAATGATATATTACATTACTTTTTATACACACTGTATATCAATTTTGCAATTCTTTTCTTGAGTAAAATATGAATCAATTATTGTGTAAAATATAGTTATACTAAAATGTTTACGTAAATTTATTAACATTTTTTTTTAATGTATATTAGTTTGAAAAATTGTAAATAAATTTTTATAGCTATTGTAAAATATATAAATAACTTTATTTAAAAAATTTGCATTTAAGTTAATGTTTTTTATGAGTTGTTGAAATTTTACTTAAGAAAATAATTATACTATCAAAAACAATTGTAAAAACGATTCATTTCGATTTGGGGTTCAAACATTTTGATTTGGTTCGGTTTTGTTCTAGTTCAAATAACAAAAAAATTAGTAAATCTGTAATAAGGTTTTCGGTTTAATATAATTTTTTTTTCTGATTTACTGATTTTTTACAGTGTAGAAAAAGTTAACATTATCAAATTATTATTTAGGAGTAATTTTTATGTTACCAAAATTCAAACTAATAGAACTCTGAATTATCATATAAACGTACTATCACTTAATTAATTATTAATATCACTTATTTTTATTTTTAAGTAATAAGTTGTGATAAGATACATTAAAGTACATAAATTATTTTTTACCGTGTATATAACATAACAAACAACAAATTCTAACAATAACAATTCGTTTGAAAATTGCTTTAAAATGAAGTTTTTAATATTAATGCAAATAATTATTTACATTGTTTTGATTAAAATAATTAACAATAAAATTATCGCTGTACCAAATATAATTCAGATTATTACCTGTCAATCTGGTTATAAATATGAGAACAAACTTAAAAAATGTATAAAGATATTTACAAAATGGTAAGACATAATTGTTATTACAAAATATGGTAAAAATATTATAGAAAATAGAACAAATAAACATATTCATTAAAAAAAGATAAGTGTGGTATTACATTAAAAAAAAAAGAAATTACAAATCTAGCGAAATTCTATAAGTATATTAAAATCAAAACATACAGTTTTAATATCTAAAATATTTTATCTAAAGTGTAACAATATTTGGCTTGCAATCTTACCAGTAGAATGCTGCTGCTTTTCTTATCAGTTAGTGATAAAAATATGAAAAATACGTTAGACATAATTTACGTTGATATGTCAAACAGTTTTAAGAAATAAAATGACTACAAAAGTATTGTTCATAATTTTATTGTGTTTGCCGATATTATTTGCAAATAATGAAGCTGAAATAATTGTTTATAAATTTGGCGAAAAACAGCAAAAAACTAAACCTCAACAAGCTAGTATTATTGTTGTTCCATGTAAAATTGGCTATAAAAATATTAGAGGAAAATGCAGAGAGTTAGTTTAAAATTTTTGGTGAGTTGATATTTATATTATAATCAAGTTGTTGTTATGTAAGTATATAATTTTCTTTTTTGAAGTCATGACAGCGGGTGTCTGTAGTTAAACTGTAATATATATATATATTATATATATATATATATATATATATATATATATATATATATTATTCAGTTAGTTACCACATAACGTACATAACTCTTTTTTTTTGAGAAATTAATGTATAACGATAATATTATTTCAAGTTCATAAATCAATTTTATCCATGAAAAGATAGCGTTAATATGGAAAATTTGTAGTCAAATATGTTGTTAGTTTATTTACTAGTTAAATTAAGACCATGAAAGTAATATTATTATTAACGATAGTGATATGCGTTATTTTAAAAATTGTCGAAACTCTATCGAGATTTATAATAAATTTACCTTGCACAACCGGTTATAAATATCACCGCATACTGAAAAAATGTGTAAAAATATTTGAAAAATGGTAAGAATTTTATATACAACTAAAATTGAAAACAAAATACATCGTAACATAGTTTTTAACAAAAATTTTGAGTCTTAGTTTGTATAAAATTTTATGTAAAAGCTATACGATTCAAATTATTATAAATTTACAACTTTCAACTAGGCGAAACACAAAAAGAGCTTTCTATTCTGAGTCAGGCATATACAATTTTTTTCTGCTTCAAACGTTCTAAACGAAACGAAACTAAAAATAAATAAAAATACATGCTAAATAACCTTAATCAGTTACTAACAATTGTAGAATAGTATGTATATATTATTTATATTTGTAAAGTGTTTTGTGAGAATTAATCTTTCTTTGGTCGAATATACAATTTCTGATTACATTGGTTTCCTTGCACTTCTTCAAACATTTTCAATAATCAAATTAAAATTCAAGCGATAATATACAATGCAACTGTCAATTAACTTGACGTAATATTGTTTTCAATATGGCCACCAAAGTTATTAAATTAAATATTACACTTAACGTTGTGGTTAGTTTGGTACTGCTACCACGGTGTATATAGTAACTAACTGCTGTATAATAATGTCATTATTATACTAGTAACATAATGACATAGGCAATTTGTTTTTCAATTTATAACAAACTTAAAATTAGTTCATTGTAACGACAAATCATTTAGAAATGTTGGATTGTTCCTTGTAATTCTTTGGATTTTAATATCATGAGTTTTGAAAGATTTTTATTTTTACTATATATAAGTTTAAAAATTATAAAAACTAATTTGTAATTTTGTTTCAGACCCATAGGGAACCCAAACTGAATTTATTCCAAAATAAAAAATGAAGAAAATTTTTCGAAACATCAAATATAAGCAACAAAATATTTTTGTTTTATAATATATTATACTATATGTATTTAGTTTAAGTATAAATATGCATCTTTATCTCAATTTACATGGCAATGGTACTTGGGGTACTTGAAAAATTATTTTTTTTTTTTTAAAGAATGTAAATTTTTTATCAATTTATAATAGATCTACAAGTAATTTACAATCCATGTATTTATTATTTTATTAAATATTAATATTTTTTCATTATTCACATTTTTAATGCAAAAATTTTAATTATTTTATTTAGTTTTTCAAAAAAATCCAAAATGTGCAAGTACTCTATTATTATTAAAAATTATAATTTCTTTATTTAGGCTATAACAATAATTTCATTGGTCCGTATTTCTTACCTCACTTTTAAAAGTGATTTTTGTTAAAAGTAATTTTGATGTTTACTTAAAATTATTTATTAAATAAAATAGTACTAGAAGTAAGAATTTATTTTAAAGCAAAAAATAAAAATACTTTTTCAAAAACAAATGAGGTGGGATACGGGCCATTGTTTTTATTTGAAACTTTGACTAATTTATTAAAAAAGTAAAACTATATTTTCTAGAAACGACTATTTAACATGTTAAATTTATTTTCATTATTTTCAACTAATTAAATAAGTTTATGTGAAAAAACATTAAAATATGAAGTCATATTTCACAATTTTTAAAATTATGATGAAATTCTACATACATCTATCGAATTAAATGTTGCATTTACTAAAAGCAAGACAAGATATTTTGTAATGCTAGATGTTTGTTTAGAATATTAATTTACCATGTAAGTTGAGACTAGAGAATATTCCAGTATAGATAAGACAAATATATCTAAGATGTAACGTTATATTTTTAATTTTATTATATTTAACTATTAATTTAATACAAAACTAATATTGACATTGTTATTGTAAAAGTTTAAACAAATATTTTGTATCATGTTTTTTTTTCACATATTAACTGCGTCATAGTGTAATACAATGCTGCAGATTATAATTACTATTTAGTAATTAATTAAAACTTGTATGATTCGTACACAAGTAAAATTTTGTAAAATTAACTATAATGAATTGGATACTGTTACTAAATTTGCTTTTATTAATTAGTTCGTACGATTGTGTTAATAAAGAATCTCAAAATAGTTTGGTGTCTTTCAATAAACATAAGTATATTATTGTTGTACCATGTCCTGAAGGTTACAGGTATATAAGAGGAAAATGTCGGCAGCTTGTGGAACTAGTAAGGTTATTTTTTTTTTGTGGCTTTATAGGTAAGTGGATAAAGGTGTTATAATATATAGGTGTTATAGTATATTATGTTACGAGAAGTAGAAAGCGATGATTATTGTGTTGAGCTCAGATATTTGTGCAAGCAATCTCGGCGAAACACAAAAAAGTTTTCTATTCCGAGTGATAAATATGAAATTTTTCTTCAAACGTTCTAAACAAAACTAAACTGAAAATAAATAAAAATACTTGTTAAGTAACCTTAACCTTACTAACAGTAAAGTTAAGGCAACGTTCTACATCATCAGGACACATCAAGCCACTGAAGCGACCAATACTTAATTTATTTAACTTATATATTTATTTTATTTTCTCTGACATAAATTTCAGGAAATTTGTAGTGATTTATGTATTTTGTTTGCTTAGTTTTAGTTTTAGGTTTTATTTTATATATTTGCTTTCATGGCCTTATGTACAATTATATATGTACTTAAAAATTTGGAGAATAAAAGTAAATATTAATAATAATAATAAAAAGTAATTTCAGTAATTTAATTATTTATATATATATATATATATATATATATATATATATATATATATGATTTTTAACTAGAAAAATTATTAATATCAATTGTTTTTAATTGTAAAATAAATAACAACTTATTGGCGAACATCCTATATGTTAATTTATTTTTAGATAATAACAACGTGATACACTTATTTTATAAGACGTAAAAATAAATTATAATTAAAATTTATTATTATTACTATTTAAAAATTACAAATTTTCTACAAGCATTCTGTACTTTAATTAGTAAAATTAAAACACCTTTATCTATTTACATTTTTAATTTTTATTTATAAATTTTGTACATTATATTTTATATATATATATATATATATATATATATATATATATATATATTTATTTATATTAAATTTAATATAAATTTTTACAGTACTGGTGGCCCGTTATAATATTTTGAAACAATCTCTTGACAACATTAAGAAAAAAATATTGATATATGGATACAAAAAGAAATTGCTTATTCCTACAACATTTTACAACATTAATAATAATATTGTAACAGATAAATATGTTCTATACATATAAATAAACGATAAATACATTTTTATAAAATAAATCTTTGAGTTTATCTTTTCATTTAATATTAATGTTAGCAATTTAGAATCATTTGATAGAACTTATTACAGAGATGGCATTATCAAAATACTGTAAAATATTTGTTATATGTCTTTATATTATTTTATTGTCAAACTTAGTGATAAATACAGAATGTAAAATATATACAGATTCATCATTGCCCATGAAGTATGTATTTATAAGTAAAATAAAAATCAAATATTAAATATAAATTAAATTTTAGATTAATTATAAAAGTTAGATGCAAACATGGTTATGTACAACTTGGCGGCATATGTAGAAAAATATTTCTGTAAGTATTATTTATTATTTAAATAATATAAAAATAAAACTAATGTTTGTTTTTGTAGATATGAAGATTATTTCAATAGATATTATTAATAATATATGATTATAATAAACAATTTGTAATTAAAAAAGAATTATTTCTAGAATATATTTTATGTCAATAGGTTAAGACTGATAACAAATGACTGCGTATCAAAAAATTTAAATGTTTTCTTAGTTTTAATAAGTTAGTTGTATGGACATTAAAGAATACATAAAATGAATTTTAAGTCAATAAGTTTTATTTTAAGTTTATTATTATTGTTTTTGACAATTATTAGTGCAAGTAATAATGAGAATATTGAAATAACAGTTATAAATTCTACAGAATCAAAGCACGTTTTAATAAATCCAACATGTGCTAAAGGTTACGTTCTTATGAACAATAGATGCAGAAAAAAATATTAAACTGGTAAGTATGTACTTATATTTTTTGTTTTTGTTTATAATGTTGGTATTAACGGAAAACACTACTTTGAGCCGAGTTTTTTATATGTTATTAAGATATATTTAAATTACGTTTTTAAATTATTATATTAAAAAATGTATTTAAATTGTAATGTCATACGTGGATTTGTCAGCCCTGTCAAAAAAAACCAGACCACTTGTTCCGTCCCCCGGGAAGTTATGAAACATAATACAGAAGTTCGTTTCCTTAGAATATCATAAACTAAAATAAAATATCTATCATAATGCATACATTTTTTTTTGAATTTCGAAAAATTACGAAAATGGCGGCTATTTGAAAACTAATGTTCTTTTTTTAGTGCAAAAAAACGGCAAAAAAGAGAAGTTAGTTTTTTACTGCCCGATCTGTACGTTTTGTCTGCTCTGAATTTTAGAAAACAGTTAATACATTATTCTACATACTATAAGCTTTCAGAAAATACAAAAAAATCTATTTTTTGAAAGTATCAGAGTGGTGTTTCCTCTTAATAAATATATCTAAATGTTCTAATTCAACTATTATCTATAATAATCCTAATTTGTCTAAATTGAATATGAAAAATAAAACGTATTAGTTGTCAAAGCAACTAAAAAAATTAAATAAGAAACTAATTTTATGTCGAAATAATTTATTCATATATTTTATTTATTTTTTCAGGGAAAAACAAATAAATATCTAGCAAAAATTAATTTAAATAAAAAAAAGAGTCAACTTATTCATTTTACTACTACATAAATATAAAACACAATTAAATATATTGTTATTTTAATCGCAATATTAAAAATACGTATTATATAATCAATATTACATTGTATGGGCAATATTTTTATAATTAATATTTAAAGTTAAATGCATCATTTTGTACTAAAAAGAAAAATAAATTTTAAATTACTTACAAAAAAAAGTTTTATTTTTCACTCCACTATAAATACTCGAGGTAAGTTGTATTTTGTTAATATTGAGTGTCATTTGTTATTACTAATATGGCGTCTATAACACAAGCTCTATGTTTGATTGTTTTTCTCAACTGTCTATTGTTTTGTGTCTCGTATGAACAATATCAAAGAAATGATCCAAATCAAAAGGAGTATGTTCCAGTGTTTATTGTACCATATCCAAAAACACAGACGACCAAAGAACCTCGTAGAATTCATCAAATAACTACACCTGGTTATCAAACACATTGGGCCAGAGAGCATCAAGATAATCCAAGTTACAATGCATACACACAATCAAAAGGACCTCATAGAATTCATCATACCACTACATCGGGTTATCCTGCACATTTGACAAGAAATAATCAAAATTATCATGAATATGTTACACCATATCCAAATGTACAAAAAGGACCCCGTAGAATTCATCATACAAGTACACCGGGTTATCCTGGACATTTGTCAAGAAATTATGAAAATAATTTTGAATATACACCTCGTAGAATTCATCATAGAACTACTACACCGAATTATTCTAAACATTTGGAAATAATAGTACATTAATTTTTATTGTAGCAATTGAAGACACGAGTGGACAAAGGTGTCGTATAATATTTTTAAAAAAATGTTTTTATTTATTCTAAATCTATTAATGACATTCTCGCCTCATTTATAAAAGTGATTTTTGGCAAAAATACTTTTGACGTTTACTTAAAATTATTTATTTAGCACTTTATAATAGTTTATTTAAATTTTATAATACCAAATATTATTAAAATAATCAAAAATAGAAAAACTATTTACATTTGACGAAAAACAGAAGCAAAAAGTTATTATTAAATTAATGATAAAAACACTTTTTCACGAAAAAGTTAGGTGAGAATATAAGGCCATTATTATTTTTGAATTAACATTGTTTTGTTTTAAAATTATAGTGCTTCTAAGAAAACAAAACTTTGAAAAATATGTGTACTAAATTCAAATTTTTTAACCAGAGTCGATTTAAATCAATCAGAAACGACCGTATATTCCGATTGTGTGATTTGATAAATCGTTATTTGTGTGATTTTACTTTGTAATATCGTTTTTCAGTTAGATTTTTTATTGTTATTTATTGTTAATTAATTTTTAATTATTTGTTTTTACTATTCGTAAAATATTCTGTAACCTAAGCGTCATTAGTAGATAAAATTTTGGTACTTGTTTCTCAATCAGTTTTACATAAAACATACAATTTATGCAACCTTTCTTCAATTGTGTCTTCATTTTTTATGATGTTAGTATACTAGATTATAAATTTTATGACAAATATAGATATGTATATATTCAGCAAATAAATATGGTAAGATTTTTTGTTAATAATTATGATTCAATAATAAAAATTTTATCACAGATAAATTGATTATTTTTTAAAAATTTTATATAAATATTTATTACTTATATTATTTTATCCAATGAGGTTGTCCCATTTCTATAAATGTGATTAATTTAATTACAGAAAACGATTGTTTAGATTCAAATATATTATAAAAACAAAAAATATTATAAAATATCTTTTAGTTCCAGATTTTTTATGCGCCATTATTTTGTCAACATTATGACGTCATTTATATTTATTTCATAAAATAAAACACAAAATTTTCCCTTAAAATAAGCCCCAAAATAATCCTTAATCTGACACTGCGTTACATGTGTTATGTACCTACTCATAACCTATAAAATAGTTGAAATTATTAGAATAATTTTTTTTTGTACCAAGAAAAAAAGATATTATAAAAAATTAGTTGTATATGTATTTCCTGTTTCAATATACATAAATGACGTCATACATATGTAATTTTAATTTGTTAATAATTTTTAATATTTTTTCTGTAATGAAACAAATTTTTGAAAAAAAAACATATATTATTGTATATTTTAATTACTTAAAACTTCAACTTTCTAAAAAAATAATAATAACAGCAATATTGTTAGAAAAAACGGGAAAATCTCATTACTAAATTTGATTTAGTAAAAGTTTAATTTTAATATGCTTAACAAAAGAAATTACATATAATTTGTATATTTTTATAAACACTAACAGATAGAATAATAGCTTCATATTTTAATTATAGAAATACAAGAAATAATATACTATGCATCATTAATTTTTCAAGTTCAAAATCGTTCTTCTATATTAATTATATTTCATATATTGAAAGACAAAGTAAATACTTTTTACAAATTAACATATTAGAAAAAAAGTGAAGTATCTTATACAACAAATACAAATAAAAACTCCATGACATTGTATTGTTATTTACAAATCACTTAACCGTCAAGGTTAGCATTTTTTTTAAAAACTCATCTCTACTTAAACATTGCCGTAAGTCACGCTACTTAATTGTCAGTTGAAGTTTGCGAATCACAACGTTAAAAATGGCAATTTTAATGAAATTAAAATTAGTTGTCTTCGTTGTTTTGTTGATATTAGCGTTTGTCAGTTGTTTCCCTAATGGACCAATACCAGCTCTAAAATCGGCTGATAGTGATAATGTAAATCATAATTTTACTTTTTCTATTATTCAACCTGGTTGTGCTGAAGGATATAAGAAAGATGAGACTGGAGATTGCAAGCAAGTGTTTGGTTAATAATTTTATTTTGAAGGTAAGTTTATATTGATAATGAGCCATTATTTTTTAAGTTAAAAATCTCTTATGTAAACTAAAATACAAAAACTTTTGATACTTCGAAAAAAAAATAAATATGAATTATGCATAATTACTGGAGTTAAACAAATTACTCAAAAAAATAATCAATTACTAATTACTACTAATTTCTTATTTAGTTAAAGCAATAAATATAATTGATAAATCTGCAATTCTCAGTAGATATAAATAAATTATTAAAATGTAAAATATCATTGCCCATGTGTCTACATTTTATTCTATATCGTGTAAAACATATTAATTTTGTATATTTTCTATATATAATTTTGTATAGTTTTTTTTATTTTTTTTTTGGTTTCAATTAATTAAAAATCTATAATTCTTCTGATCTAGTTACTTATATGTTACCTAGTAACTTGTTGATACGTACTGTTATTTACTTTAATGTCATTTATAAATTTTGACCTGATTAAATCGAGCGTTGTTTCGTCGAAACGTCGTTTTTATAAAATAATTAAACAGAATCTAATCCTAAAACAGTTTTTTATTTAACCACTAACTTATATTCTATGTACTGTTATTTACTGTAATGTCATTAGTATTTTTTATCCTGATGAAGATGATTGTTGAGTTTCGTCGAAATGTGAAATTTAAATAAATATTACACAGAACTTTCACCTTAAGCAGTTTTATTTTAATACAATGAATTCTGAAAGATTTTTTACTATATTAATAAAAATAATTTTTATTGTTTCAGATTTGAAATTGAGGACAATATTTTGTAAATTTTTTAATGTAAAAAATTTGTATTAAAACTATTAAATTCAAATATAAAATAAATTTTGATATTCTTGTATAAATAAAAAATATTCAATAAAATTTTCATGTTTTATTATTTTTTATTGTATAATTAAGGTAAAACTACAAATTTTTACGATTTATTTTTATATTTAAAATTTCCAATTTTATTTAATCTTAAGCTAATTAAAAAAAAATATTTGTGATTTGCTAAAAATGTATTCTGAAAATAAATGACAGTATTTTATTGGCTAATTTTGGAATTATTTCAAGCATTTTATTTCAACATTTGTAAATACTGAGTTATAAATGATTCCTTCTATTACATTATAAAAAGTTTGCATCAACTTATCTAACACCTTATATTTATGTTATCTAAAAAAAAAACAAATGAGGAAAACGAGAAATTAAGAAACTGCTAAATCCATTTACGCAAATTAGTTAGGTTATAACACAATTAAATAAACAATGCAACATCTATGGAAAAAACTATGTTGATAATAAATTGTGGTAAAATTTGACGTAAATCGCGTATTAATAAATACTAATATTAATTATTTACACAGGAACAAAAAAACCACATTGTCATTTCCTATTTTGATAAAAAAAATCATACAAATAATAAGTTATCTGAAATTGATTTAAAAATGTACTGTTACAAATTATATATAAGAAGTAACACAGTAACACAGATACGTAAGCAAAACGCAAATTTTATTTTTACTTATTTTATTTTGTCGCAAACTATAACTTGTAATTGAGTGTCAATTGTTTATATTCAACTATTTCAACATCTGACAAGATGATATTATCGTGGAGAAATTTCGTAACAATTTTGTTTGTCATGGCAAGTTTGATTTTGGTGGAATGTATTCCCGTGCATGTTCCTATTAGTTATAATTTACTCGATTGTCCTGATTATGCAAGGACTAGATCTGGAAGATGCAGATTTCGTGCAATTGGTAATCGATATGGATAAAAAGTAAGTTTTCTTATTTTTCAAACAATATATTGACTTTACCATGCTTGCATATCTTTCACTTAAAAAAATTATTAATTTATAATTAACGTTTTTTACTATTAATTCAAAAGGTTTAAGGAAAATTATTTTATTTCAACAGTAAAAAATCTTTCAGAACTCATTATATTAAAATAAAAAAGCTTTAGAATTTAGTTCTGTATTAAATTTAATTAAAAATCGACGTTCCGATGTATTCTACGCACATCATCAACTAGAAAAATGATACAAATGACATGTAGAATATGTCATATTATTTTTTCTGATGATGATGTACGTATAGTATGTCAAAAGGTTGATTTTTGTTTAAAATTAACATAGAACTAAACCCCATAGCCTTTTTAGTTTTATTTCATTTTGTCAAATTTTGAAACTTCTAATGTCAAACTTATGTGTTGTTGTCAATAAAATGATGCATTTTTTGTCAAAGTGGTCGACTTTAAGTGTTTATTATAAAAAATAGATTTAAGATCAAAAAATAAAACATTACTGTTACATATTCTCGATTGAATATTTGTTCTATTATAAATGGAACAATTAATTATATAATTTGAATATTTTTTAAAATTTGCAATATAATGTTAAATGTTTTTATTTTAATTATAAAATTCATCTAGTAAAAAAATATAAATATTCACATTTTCGTTTTGTTTTTGTTTCAGAATAAATATGTGAAGCCATGCATTTTTATACGACTGCAAATATTATTTTATAACAAATAAACATTACTTAACAGTTTTTTGTACGTACATATTTTTTGTAATATTGAATATTTAATATACAGTAAGTGCATTTGTATAAATAATACAAAATATAATATAAATATTTGTACACTTTCAACTATTTTATGAAATATATTTTCATTACTAAATAAAATATGAATTTTTATTTGTATTAATAAAAATATGTTTTTCAATAATATATATGTGTGTGTGTTTTATTTTGACCAATTTATTTAAATGACAAAATTTAAAATAATAAATTGTTCAATATTCTTAATATAAAATTTAATGGATAGATAAAATATATTTAGTTGTTGAATAATTTATCAAATGTTTATATAGTTATTAAAAAAGTAAGTAATATTTTTGTTCCCTTATAACATCTATCCAATCCAATCTATTCTAAAACAAGTACATACTCTGTATAAAACAAAAATAATATCGTTTTATTTTTCAAATAAAAACAATTTGAAATCATCCAGCAATAAATTAAATAGGTAAAACAGCCTAAAATTTCCTGCAAAAAAATTAAAAACTTGACAACAAAAAAGCTCGTAGCTATATTTGAAAGAAATACTGATAAAGGCCTCTAGCATTGTTTAAATTTAAAACAAAGTAGCAGCGACACTCGTACCTGTATTCATCAACTGAAACTGGAAAAAAAAAGAAGAAGAAAGAAACAAAAAAAGACACTGAAATAATTTTACAGCGTTACAGACAAAAACGAGGAAAAGACAAACCATTTTTATTTCATTGTACTGTTTTCAGTGACTAGATAAAAATTTATCAAGTTAAAAAAGTTTCACTTTTTTTTGTTTTTTCAACCGGAATATTTCATTATAATTTACCGGTTAGCACGCGCGTACATACCGGTTTGCAATGGTAACTTTGGTTAGAACCAACAAGGTGAGTATACAGACCAGTCTTATTCAAATTGTAAAATTTGGATTTTAAATTTTAATAATAATTCAATATTCAAAAATATTAATATTTAAATTGTAGATATTACTAATTTATATAATTCGTTAATGACCTGTCAGTTAAAAGCACTATTTGTTTTATATTTCAAATAATTTTTCTATTTTCCGTTAACAAATTTAATTAATATTTTCATTATATTTGACTTTTTTTTAAATATACACAGAGCTAAATAGAACTCTTGAAACTACTAACAATAAGAAGTAAATCCAAAGTATGCTTACTAAATAGGTTTAGTTTTTTATACTATAGTATTTAGGCTATTACCAAAAATAAATTTCAACATTCAGTATCAAAAAGTAACAGTTTGGAAGTCGTACTTGTAAGTAAGTAAAAGGTGAAATGAACTAGAAGTGAGAATTGTACGTACTGAAAAACAAAGGGCATAACACAAAAGTAGGTAGGATATTTTGAAAAGAAAATGAATTAGATATTTTCGGCGGGCTTTTATTTCTTGTACCCTTGTGTCACAATGGGGGGGGGGGGGGGTAGCTCTAGAGCTATGAATATCTAAGAGAAAAAAACCTGCCCTTTTCCTGCGTTTTGTTATACACCCTTGTAACTTTACAGCTAAATTACTTCCGAGAAATTTTATTAAGGCTCACAGAATTACCTTGTTATTTTGTTAAATTGTTTTCACTAATTATATTTTCAATTTTTTAATGAAATTTTCATAACAGTTTCTAATTTATGTGTAAATATATCATTATATTTATAGTTTTTTTTTGATAAAAATCGCATGATTTATAATTAGATACATTTACACAAAACATATTAGAAAACAATTTTATCGGTTGAAAAATATAAAAATTTAGTCAAAATTTACTATTAAAAAATAATAATCACTTTAAGTTTTACAAATATTTTAATTTCCACTTAATAGCAGTGAACTATTATATAATTAGAAAATTTTAAAAATTTGGAAAAGTGTAACCTGGGTTTTCTGACTACTAGCCCACGACGAAACAAACACAATTTTTCAAATTATATTGTCAGTTTAAGATAAACTTCGATAAAAAATAACATTTCTATTTTTTTGAACTACTTATATAAATATAATTTTGCAAAATAAAACTGCTTTAGGTTTAAGTTCTGTATTAAAATTTATTTATAATCGACGTTTTGACGAAACTAAAAGCACGTTTTCTATATTTTTATTTGTATCAGTTTTTTCTGATGAAAACGATCGATAAGTTTCGTCGAAATGTCGCTTATAAATTAATTTTAATACAAAACTTGAACATAAATTAGTTTTATTTTATGTAATGAGTTCTGAAAGATTTTTTTACTATGTTATACGGCCTGATTCTCTAACAAAGTTGCTATTTTAGCAATGTTGCTAACAACATTAGCCAATAATATTAGCTGACACTAAATAAAAAATTAAAATGAAAACTGTTATATTTGTTTCTATTGGCTATAGTTGTTAGCAACATTGCCAAAACTTAGCAACTTTGTTAGAGAATCAGGCCGATAATTTTGAAAGTTAGCCATTATGGATAAAAATATTTTTCCAAGGTGACTGAACTGAACTGTACCGAATATTTAAAACCGTATTTGTCACATGAAAATTTCAATTAATCTTTTATTTTATTATTTTCTGACAAATTCTACTAAACGAGAACAATACCGAAAAACAGAAAAATATCAATCAGTCGATCGTTTATAAATTTGCCGGTGAAAAATATCCGTGGCGGTAAAAACAAAAAAAAATATTTCCTGTTTTGTTGGAATACGTCTATCTGTCTGTGTGTTTTAACGAGTGTATAATGTGAACGATTGCCTTAGGCAATAAATACGTCGTCATTGTGAGCATGACGCATCCATTAATAGTAGATTTAAAAGCATTGTTTCAATACATGTACATGATATCGTACAATGAGTGTGTTTGAATACAACCTCACAATTCGGCTAGGTTTATAGTATAGGATAAAATCGTTCTACGGATCGCTTCAAACCACATAGCACGAATGTGTGGCGAGTTTGTCTATATATAGGTGTATAGTGCGACATTCTGGAACAGAAGGCGTATTTTCATTATCGACTTGGTTGCGAGTAATAGTATAATATGTTATGAGAAGCAGAAAATGTAGGGATCCCATAATTATAAAATATAAAAACGGGACACTTCAAATTTTATTTAAAAAAATCATTTTTTTCTTGGGTGTGTATTTCTATTTTAATTCTAAGAAAAAAATTTAAATTATACGTACATTGAATTCTAATAAAAAGAATAATATCCATAAACAAAACATTTAAATAAATTAAACATTGAAAACACATTTACATTAATGAAGTTTCAAACTGATTGTTGCACTGAAAATAATAGAAAGACATAATGTAAATGAATTTACTAAAATCCCGGGGGGGGGGGGGGGGCTACGCCCCCCAGGGCCCTAGAATCCTTTGCGGGAGTGTACTCAACAACTTCCCAAAGTTATAAATTTATTTATTTATTTATTTTTATTTTATTGAGTTTGGCTAAACGGAACCCCATTGATCAGCTATCGACCGGGGTTAAAAAATATAAAATGCTATTAAAAAGTAGGGGTTGGTGGTAGGAGAGTAAAAATTTAGGACTAAATGTATTTTTTATTGGCACACCATAAAAAAGTTACCAAAAAATGAAAAAAAATTTTTTAACGTGAGCCACCCTTAACACTTAGGGGTATAAAAATTACTTATAAACCTATTCTCATACCTACTGAATATACATATAAAATTGCATCAAAATCGGTCAAGCCTTTTCGGAGGAGTATAAACACTAAAACTGTGACACAAGAATTTTATATATTAGATTATAAAACTTCATAAGTACATATATTTTAAAAATTATTTCTATAATTAATATTAAAAGAAATTATCAATCTGTAAGCAAAGTAGAGTTTGAATAAATGCATTCGGTGTTGCACGGAATCGGTGACTTGCTTCGGGCGCGAATCAGTCCGGAAATGAGTGGCGGTGAACAGGCAGGCCTTCACACAGCCGAGCCGAGAGCCGTGCAGGGAATCAATCGAAATACGGCTGTTCGGGGTGTTTGCCAATAACTAGAAAGCGTCATACGAACAGACGAGACGACGAGACCAACACATTGGCACCACGGCTTGTTAATGGAAACACAATACAGGAAATTAAAATACACGGCTATTGTTCATAGAGAAATCTATGGATGAATTTCGGTAGAAGATGATTGACTATATATCTATACACCACATACATTGCAGTTTGTCTCTATTGTAATAATCTGAAAGTGCTGGGAAATTATTAAAGTCGTTTTTAAGGGTAGTAATAAACCGTTGAGTATATAATTCAGTTTTGTTTAGTACAAAATTGTAAATGTATTTAATAAATTTTTGCACAGTATAAAAATACAAATGATTAGTATAATATTGTAATTAGCATATTGAAAATAATGTTGTTGCAAAAGTTGATGTTAGTCAGTTAAGATGGTTCGGTCATCTTGAGCGAATGTCTAATGAACATTTGGTTAAAAGAATGTATGTGAATTATAATAATAATAGTAATATTAGCAGCAGATTAATAAAAGAAGCAATAGAGATTTATAAAGAAAATCACTGTGAAGGCACTGAGTTAAATCAAATTTGGCTTCCATTAATTAAATATCTATAAATTTTATGATCTAGTTACTTACATATTTACCTAGTAACTTGTTGCTACGTACTGTTATTTAATGTCATTGATAACACTTTAAATTGATGAAGATGAGCGTTCAGTTTTATCGAAACGTCGTTTTTATAAAATAATTAAATAACATATAATCATAAAACAGTTTTTATTTTAATATAAGTTCTAAAAAATATTTTACTATGTTAAAATTATTACTATTTTTGATAGACACTTTGTACTTATATCATAAAATTTCAATAATTTAGTGGCGTTATCTAAAGATTTCACATAAATTTCCTGTATCTAAATAATGAAAAATTCAATTACGCATTTAACTGAAATATTTTCAGGACAATCAGAACTTTATCACCAGCGAACAAAAGACCGGTGAAATAACCAAAATAAACAGTCGAGCATTCAAAGAACAATAACTCTCGCGCGAAAATATTTCAGCCACGAAATAACAAACTAGGCGAAAGAATCCCGCAGACATCAATTACAGTACAAAACTGTCCACATGAGCATATAATAACGGCCGAATAAAATGGGGGGTACAACGATATAAATCGTTGCATAAGCGAAGAACAGCACCGACGACCATTTTGTTGTGCAAAATTACCGCGTGTGCGCGCTAACGTTTGTCTCTTGAATAAAGCTGGGGGAACCCCCGCGTTATTTTTTTTTCCTCTTCACTCGCAATAACTCAGGATTACCTGCGGACCCCCGGTAACATACCACAGAATGCTGCCGCGATATTTATGGCGG
This sequence comes from Clivina fossor, assembly GCA_963966155.1. Classification (NCBI taxonomy): domain Eukaryota; kingdom Metazoa; phylum Arthropoda; class Insecta; order Coleoptera; family Carabidae; genus Clivina; species Clivina fossor. Next base: position 13,340,554 of record OZ014562.1, on the reverse strand, counting down.
GAGAATTCGTAATGGCCGACACATGTTCCGGTCGCCATCTTTCATTTGTTTCATTTGCATTTTTCGCGCCCACCATCTACCGGACGCAGCAGGAGGTAAGAATTGTAATATTTGCTAGTGTATAACAACTAATTATTGTAAATTGTAAAGAGGTGTATATATATTACTCCTTTCTTATTTCATACAATAATGGTATGAATGTAGATTTAATTTATGAGTGTAATTTTGGTTGTGAATGTATTGGGACATGATTTGTGTTGTGTAATACACCGAATTAGAATAGATTTTTCATATTTTGTTTTCTTAACTAGAGATTTGGTTATTATTTATTATAAATTAAATCTTAACAAAATAACTGTTTTTGTACGAGGTGAGAATAGTAGCGGCAGTAGATTATAAAATTTGGTGGGGTCGTCAGTACCTGAAATTATTTTTTTGCGGCATATTTTTTTATGAAAATGAGTAATAATTTTTGTCCAAAAAAGTAAAAAATGTTAATTTTACTAATTCCTACTTATCTTAGTTCATTACTGAATGGTTTTATTTAAACAAATTACATACCAAATATAGTAATAGTAGAAAATTAAATGGTTCTAGGTTTAAGTTCTGTATTAATATTTATTAATAATCGACGTTTCGACAAACTCAACGTCCGTTTTTTTCAGGAAAACTGATTCAGATACACTAATTGATGTTATTGAAAAGAATAACTAACATCAATCACTGTGAGTGTGAAGGAATTGATTTAAATAAAAATTTGTTTCTTTCTATTTAATGATCTAGTTACTTATTTGTTACCTAGTAACTTATTTCTATGTTCTATTATTTACTGTAATTGTCATTTGTATCATTTTACCTGATGAAACCGGACGTTGAGTTTGTCTAAACGTCAATTATTAATAAATATTAATATAGAACTTAAAGCCGTTTTATTTTAATAAAATGAGTTCTAAAAGGTTTTTTACTATGTTAGTAATAGTAAAATTGCAAATTTATCAATATTGATATTTATTGATTTAGCTAGTTTTTTGTCTATATTTAGATATCACTGAACCTACTTATTGACATTTCTGTTTTGAAATAGATCTCAATTCTTATTTAAAGAAGAAAATAATCTTTTATAACATGACAAAGACATTGATATAATACTGCAAATTTATAGCATATTATATAAGTATAATTAAACATTGCCGGTTATAAGAAATTAGAAAAACTTATGTCCATATGCCCAATCTGTTGAAGTTTAAATAAATGAATAATAAAACAATTGAAACAAAACTTTTGCAAACATACACATTTTATTTTTATTTAATCCTTAATGTAAAATTTTCTCAAAAAATATCCTGATAGACAGTCGTGAAGTAGATATATTTTGGACGGGCCAGAATTATTTAATATATAAGTACTAACCAAATATTTAAGTTCATTGTTAATGTAATGTTTCTCAACAGCTTAAGCGGGTCTTACACGATCTATCAGGAAACCTCCTACACTTATTTTGACTTTGACGCATGTCTTGACCTTACAACTTCAATCCGAATTGTCAATCTTCGGTCTGAATGTCATTCCGAATGATCGTGTAAAACCCCGCTTTAGCATTTAAATCGTAATTCCCTACTTCTATTTTCCGTCGTCAGATGGTGGCACCGTGTGCGTAAAAGCTCTTGAAAAAGTTGTCCGCAAACGTTTCTCACTAGAAGAAACTCCGCCCACGCGATAAACAAGCCTAAATCGACGATATAAATCTGATGCAGGACGTATCCCGACATCGCGAACTGAAATCGAGACCTGCTGAGCTGCCCGTTTTACGAATGCGCGAATACAAAAAATATATATCGCACCAAGACGACAAAAACCGATTGAATAAAAAACTAAATGTCGGAGAAGTTTGCTTAGATTTTTGTAAATGGTTGTCTGAGATATATTAGCAATCAAAATAGAACGATATAGTTGTTAGAATTTAGTAAAAAAAAAACTGTACTGTAAATTATGTATATTAGAAATTTTCAAAGAAAATAGATAATTATATTTCTAGACAACTTTTTGTACTACAAAAGCTATTGTTAGAATTTAAAGTTCAACTTATTATAATACATATTTAGTAATAGTTCTGCTATTTCTACCATCTTCCCACCCAAATTATTAATCTAAAATATTAATTATTTTTTTAATAGATATTTTTACTATTTATGTTATTATTGTTGCTAAAAAATTTTTAATAAATATTTTTGGTGTACCTTTTAAGCAATCCCCGTTTTAAATTAGTTTAAAAACTAGATGTAGTTTTTATTATAATATTATTCTTATTTAAAATAAAACGGCTTTAGGTTGTAATTCTGTATTAATATTTATTAATAATTGACGTACTATACGTACATTTCATCAGAAAAAAATACACAAATAATATTTACAGTAAATAAATAGAACATAAAAACAAATTACTTATTTTGATACCTAGTAACTTGTTTCTATGTTCTGTTTATTTACTGTAAACGTTCATTTGTGTAATTTTTTCTGATGAAGATGTACATTGAGTACGTCGAAACTTTCGATTATTTATACAAAACTACAATCATAAGTCGTTTTATTTTAAATAAATTTATATTTGTGGACAATTACTAATAAAAATATATTATTTTATTACAAATTTACACTTTTATAATTTACGATTTCGAATAAAAATTAATTTTTAATTAGCAGTATGTTCTTTTGTAAATAATATTAGTTTTATACTTTTTTTATTCCAGACTCAACCAATTCACTATTTATTTATTTATTTATTACAAATTGCAAGGTAAATAATTTTTAATTTTACTGATACATATTGTAAATATTTTATAAAGAAATTAATAACAATTTATAATCTTACAACATTTTTTTTTAATCTTTCAAATAAAATTTAATCTATTGATCTTATAATAAAATATAATATAGAAAATACAAAATCCTACCTTCAACTACAAGTTTCGAATGCATACGTTAGATGCGACGAAATCTGTAAAACACAAAAAAAAATAATTGTATCTATATTTGTTACAATTACAAATAAAATAACTTTGTCCACGACTGTTATATGTTATATATCGTAACAATATATTAAAAATTTAAGATCTCTTGCGATTTTTGCGTCACTAATTTATTAAGTTTTAGATATAGTATCGTAGAAAAAATATTGCATAGTTTTTTTTTTAATTTGTGGTACGTCAGACTTCCCACTTGTACTTTGTGTATTTGTCGTATAAATTATACTATTAATTATTACTATAAAATATATAATGAAAGAATTAAGAAAAGTTATTGAAATTACACAGAATATAAATACATATAAATAAAACTAACCTGTAGCTGTGTTGCGCAACTTCCTATCGCAGGATTCTGTTACTCCTGATTGCATCATGAAAGACTTCCACAAAATCTGTAAAAATAGCCATCACTGTATTTATTTAATTTAAAACTAAAAATAGTTTAATATTGAAATAATTTATATTACATAAATAAATTTATTAGCGAAGACCATCAACCAACAGGCTAGGATATCACATTTCAAAGTATATTTGGACAATACAAAGACATCACAAACATCACATAACTGTTTTAAACTGCACGAAAGTTAACATGCAACTAAATAAATTTTTGTACATTCAATATCGGCATTATTTTTATTAATTATGTTATAATTGAGTTACGTAAAAGATTCGAGCTACATTGAACATTTATTTTTTGTCTAATTCAACATAGATGTACACATTTAAAATGTCAATAATTTAGTATTTAAATGAATGCATCTAAAATATTTTTAACTACACCAATGATAAAGAATTTTTTTTACTGTAATATATTTTATATCTTTATTTAACTTAAACACAAAATCTATATATAATAATAGGGATTTACTATAAAAATTATTTTATCGTTTTAACAGATATATATTATTTTCTGAAAGATTAAATTCACCTAAACTGTTTTAAACATAGAATTTTTTTACACTTGGCAAATTCGATTTGTAATTTATTTTTATAATAAAATAAATATATTGAAATTAGATATTTTGAAAATATAAATCTATACATATATTTATATACAATAATAAAATATTACAATTTCAACTATCACTACTATAATATAATCAATAATTTTATTATATTTTATTAAATTTGTATATCAATTTGTTTATCAGTTAACTAAATTAATATATATTCATATACAAATATTTATATGTAATTTGATAATGAAATATATATTTCAAAAATTAATATTATAAAATAATCAGCTGATGAAAATTCGTTTTTCGTAATTGTTTAAATGTAAAATAAACTCGTTGTCATAATAGACTAGATTATAAGGTTGATTTGTTAAAAATTTGTTAGTAGTTTTCAACCTAAAAAATAAAAAATAATATCTAGTAGTACACTGTAAAAAAAAAATCGGTAAGTTTACATAAAAACAGGAAATTAAAAAAAAAAACATATATAATATGGTAACTTAATTATTTTACTTAAAATTACAAAATTATATTATTTTTACAGAAAATTTATGTACACTATCGGTTTTGCTGAAATAATATGTAATTCTTTTACTATGGTTTTTTTTTTTATGTAAAATGGCAACTTTTTTATAGTGTAGTTATGTAAATTCGGATAAAATATGACAAGAATATTTTCACCTTTCAATAAGTCAACGAATTGTTAAAATAAGTTTTAATATAGTAAATATCATTTCCCCGCTAAAAGTAATGTAATGAGAAAAATTTTGCTTCAGATCTAAAGTTTTCTTACTTTTAACTCAAAAGAAAATGTCTTTTAAAACTGTAAACTTATGTTTTTCTAATAGAAATAAAATATTTAATTGGAAAAAATAATACTAAGTAACAGTAAAACTATTTTAAAAGTTTTGTATAAAATTAAATCTCTCTAATTGTCAAATGTTTGTATGTTTGTATGTTTGTATGTATGTATATATGTTTCTCCAGCATCTCCTCCTAAACCCCTGAACCGATTTTGATGGGAGTGGTGTCATTTTAATTGGTTCATTCCCTATTTGAGAATAGGCATGTTTTATCTTTCTACGATTTCATCTTGGTTCTCAAAAATTTGGAAAATTATGTTTATAATGCAAATGTCAAAAATGACAGCTGTGTGAAGTTATGTACACTATTGATGATGGAAGTGTTGCTTTTCAGTAATATATAATAGTGCAATGGATATTTTATTATTATTATATTATTATTATTTTTGTTATGTTTATATGTTTAATTACTATTTTCGACTTCAAACGTGACCCTTTAAGAGTCACGGGTTTCCTAGTTATTTACTATTTATTTAAGAAACAAATAATGGTTCGTTAAAATTCTTTGATTCCGTAAGAATTTTTTCTATGAATGTATATATATATTGCAACGAAATTTCTTACGAGATCCAAGAATATTTATTTTAATAAAGCGTTATTTTTAATGAAAATGTTTATGCATACGGGCATTAAACTTTACAGTTCAATAGAAGAAAAAAAAAACGTTTATTTGAAATATGTAATTTCAAATTAAAAATCAAATTCTGCAGGAATTTTTGTATATTTAAATATCCATTTCAATGATTTAAAACAAATATTAGTATTTTATTTTCTCTAACAAAAAAACTTTTCTCCATCATATTTACTAAATTAAAACGAAAACTATTAAATTGTCTTATTACATTTAAAATACAAATTTTAACTTCAAAAGCAGATGACTTTACTACTAAAAATAGATCATTTTATATAACTCTGTTTTTTTTTTCTGTATCATCATCAATTCTTACAATAAATTGTTTATTTATATCATTTAAAATCCTTTTATAAATTATTATTAAATCATTATTTTACCACAACGTTTTATACAATCCTCTGCTAAATAAAAAAAACAAACAAACAAACATTTCTTTCGTGTGACACCTAGCATATAACCTCGTTGTCAGATAATACATAAATACACTTAGCCTCGCACCTAAAATACCTAACCCTACTATACCAAACCTAAACTCACCTTTACACACACACAAACATTTCTATCCCCGAGTCCGTTTTGCCGGAAGGGGATTTACGATGACGCTAAGCGTAAATTATGACGTCACTATATACAGGCGTCGGTTTTAAGACGTCGCGGCGGCGCGAGCAACGTCGTCTGGTATATTATAACAAGTGTGATACCTAGGGCCACCCGACGACGACGTACCCGCAAAGACACTTAACAATAGTCTGCGTTTGTGTGTTGTACCGCCGAATAGGATTACCCTGTCACCGCAATAATTGATAAACGAACAATATAGATACACACACACACACACACACACAAATATAGAAGGGTGTGAAAATTGTGTGAACCAAGTAAAAAGGGTAACGGTGAGATACTAGCGTTACATGAATGGAATTATTCACTAGGTCATCTGTTTATTAACGGTCCTTTTTCTCCTCTTCGTTTCCTTGGAGTTTATTGGACAGGTGATATTTTGTGATAAGAATGAGATAGAGATGAGAAAATAATAAGGGTTGGTTTTTATTGTTTTTTTTAAGTTATTTATACGTAGAACGAAAGAAGAATACAGATCTTAAAATTCGTTGAGATTAAAAAATTAAATAAAATAATATTTTCTAGTTGTGGCAAATAAATAGAGATAGTAAAGCTATTTTTACAAATGACTAGTCTATTTTCTATTTTTATGTTTGAAATTCCTTGATTTATAATGCTACGTAAAAAAAATGTGCAATATTAATTTGGTTTTAAAGTATTTTAAAGTTAATGATTTTAAATTGTCACAAATTCCATTATTTCATTGTTCTACAAACGGCCAAAATCGTACATTTATTTCATGATACTGTTTCAAAACTCGATATATGCACAAAAACGTTGCAAAACTGGTTAACTTCAAATATTTTTTCAAAAACTATTCACAATATTTTGACCCAAATCACAAATATGTATAAAATACTTAAGAAATACAGTTTTTTGGGTTTCATTAAAATATATTTATTACGAGTAGGACATAACAAGTTTTTATTTATATTATCAAAAATTTAATGGTATTGCAGCCAGGATTGAGGAATTAAGCTAACAAAAACTCAATAATTATTTATAGGCAAGTTTTCGAAAATATTTTATTTTCTTCTTCGGGCCTTAATAATCGAATAAATACCTAAATACTAAATAAAATAATTAAATAATTAACAAATATTTTTATAATAAACAGATAAGTTTTTTTTAATTAAAAATTAAATCAATTTCTGTTTTATATAGAAATAATATTATTGATGCATAAATAGTATCAATATATTGATATATCGAATAAAGCAATTGATAAATAAAATTATCTGCAAAATATCAGCATACTCACATAAAAATAAATATTTTTATTATTATTTAAAATAATTACAAACACATAAAATATTTATAATATAATCATTCTAGTAATCTTAAGGTTTTTACGATCGGTATCCATTGAATTTATAGAATTTTCTGGATTGATATTCCGTGGTCGAATTATCTTCGTCGACATACACCATAGACGACATATTCAATGCTTGGTGACTGAATGAGAGTTTCTGTTTTGCAATCTGGAATATATATATATATATATATATATATATATATATATATATATATATATATACTTGCACTTTCACTATCCTCTAGCCACCCAGAATCGACCAATGTCGTAAAGGCACTTGTAGAAGATGAGAGGGGTACTGGTATATAGGTATACCAGATTACAAAGCAGAAACTGTCATTCAGTCATCAAGCACTGAGGATGCCATCTACGATGTATGGCGAAAAAAACGAGGTATGACGAGAATAGATCAACCATTGTATTTATCTTTGATTTATTATGTATATGTTAGTGTATAACCAGTGAAACCTTTACATTATTTTGTGTTAATAATAAAATATTATTAGCAAAATTTATAGAGAATTAAAGTGTAATAAACATAGGTTATTCAAATTGATATCAGATATAAAATTTTTATGACACTTAACATTTATTATACTTTTATTTGAATATATGCAATATGTTTACTCGAATAAAGTTTATTTATAATACACAAAATATTATATTATATGTAATATATCAATTTCAAATCATCATCAAATATTTTACAAGCCGACTTGTTCCATTTGTTTATATTATCTATTTATTAAGTAAAAAGACAGTAAACTAGGCAATAGGCAAAAATATCTGTTTTATTACGAAAACGGGGTGGTCATAAAAATTGAAAATCTTTTCTTAGTACCCGCGCGTTGCGTTTTATGCAGATATAAATCTGAGATTTGATTTCTTTTTTTCCGTTTCTTTTCTGTAGTGTTTCTTAGAAGCTTTGTGTTCCGACGAGGATTCTAAACTTTTTAGAACGCTGTGAAAACGCGCGCATAGAAGAATTATCCCCGCGTTTGGTGTGAAGCGAAAAGCGCGAGAGGGATAAATTTTTACGGTTTATTTAACTGTTTCAAATATTCACAAATTGAAAAAGTTTGCGCTGAGCTATTGTATGTGTGCATTCTTATATCAACTTCTTCGATTGGCTCGCCTCGTGCATATACCAGTCAATTTGATGACATTGTTATACTTATTACTTTTAGCAACAATTGTTGTTACGATGTTTTATTGTAGTTTGAAGTTCGGAGAAATTTATTTGATACCAATTTGTTGCTTGTAAAATGTATAGAAAAAAATTGTTACTTCTTACTTTTTATATATACAAAAAAACGAATATAATTTATAGTATATATATATAAAAGAAAATATAATAACTGATAATAATTTTAGATGTCTGTGGATAATGGGTTTTGCAGTCAGAAATTTGGGATAGATGTTAAATAAAACTCATTCAAGTTTAGAAGGCTTTCGATTATATTCAAATCTTTTTCAAGGCTTCTGAAACATTATAAAAAAATATAAAATACATAGTAGTTTCTTTATATTCTTAACAAATAAAAACAATATTTTCGAAATTTAATGCAATAAGAATATATAACGTCAAAAATTATAAAAATTGTACAACATAAGTTAGAAATAAAATAAAAAATAACTTACGAAACTAACAGAGTCTTTTTTACAACATGGAAACCATGTGATAGAATATATATATTTTATGGTTTATACTTTACATTACTATATTCTATCACATGGTTTCCATGTTGTAAAAAAGACTCTGTTAGTTTCGTAAGTTATTTTTTATTTCATTTCTAACTTATGTTGTACAATTTTTATAATTTTTGACGTTATATATTCTTATTGCATTAAATTTCGCATATTGTTTTTATTTGTTAAGAATATAAAGAAACTACGATGTATTTTGTATTTTTTCATAATGTTTCAGAGGCCTTAAAGAAGATTTGAATATAATCGAAAGCTCTATCCCAAATTTCTGACTGCAAAACCCATTATCCACAGACATATATATATATATATATATATATATATATATATATATTATATATATATATATATATATATTGTGACAATTTAGATGAATTTAAAAATTTATGTTGTTAATTAAATTTTATCAGTGTTCAAATTTTGAAATATTTCATTCATCTGATTTTTATCCTACCTGTCACCCATAATGGGCACGGCGTCAGTTGTTTGGAGGAGAGCGGGGTCGTAGGTGGGGTTGGTAGGAACTTTATTTTGTGATGTTGGTAAATTAGGTGGGCGCCAGTCAAAGCGGAATGTTGACGCAAAATTGAGAAGCTTTGACAAATCTCAAAAAGGAACTTATCGGGATAGGTACTGTTTTCGTCTTTTCGAGAATTTGTTTCGGAAATGAAATATCTTAATTAAATAAAAATATACCTGATGTTGGTTGAAAACTTAATTTGGTTATATTGATGATTTTATTCGCTACAGAGTTCCGTGTTCTTTTTCAATACAAAGAAATTTATGTCATTCGTAATAGTGTATCTAGACAGATTGTTTGACGTCTGCTGCTTAGCGGGTGGTCTAGCTAAAGTAGATCTTCTTCTGAGCTTTCGTAGACGCTGAGGGGACGACAGTACGCATTACGCAGTAGCGGTTTGGTAGTTGATGAAGACTGCCAGAAAATGGTCGCTCTCGAGATCTGATTATGCCCAGTTGGCGTTCGTACGTTCAGCATAAATCGTTCAGTCACTACTTCGTGCTCGATTTGTATAATGGTATATCTCATTCAGCAGCTGATCCAAAATTCGGCTTCCAAGATAGACTGATGCTGCTAATACGACTGAATCCCACTCAGACGTCTTTGAAAGGCACAGACTGGTCCCTAAACATAAGAGGGCAGAGCAGAATAATCCGAACTAACAAATGTGATATAATCAAACAAATCGAACTTGAAACAAAAGTTGATACACTTGAAATTACAGAGGTATTAAATACAAACATACAATCATCAATATAACAGGATGGTACAAAAATTAGAGATCGTTACACGACTCAAATAAAGGACTTAAGTGAACTTAACGTATTCTATCAGGAATGTGATAGCGCAATGCAATGAAAATTCAACAGTATGCAACTAAATATACTACACACGATTCCAAACAAAATAAGTTAACTTTACCTAGTTAAATGTCCTGATTCATCATAAATTAACATTTCGATATAAAATTATTACAACAAAATAACATATTGGCTTTACAAAAAAACAATTGGCTTTGCTTTGCTGATGGCATGTGCGGCGAAAGTCTTTCGTTGCTATGGTCTAGACTACAAGTCGAAACTACGCGAGCAATGTCTCCGAAAGAAAGTTGTGGTACGTTCCAAACTCAAAACTAATAAAACAGGCTCCGTGCCTCAAACATAATAGAACGTTTTCCACAATATCACAAAAAATAATCTTTACGAAGACGGCCGACTATCAAAATGGACCTTAATCCTAGCCGAATTACGCACGCAGAATAATGACGCTATGCTTCAATCAACTCACGCACACAGGTTCACCAAATCATCAACAGCAGCCCAATGACGTCACAATTACAACATGCAAGCTACAATGATAGGATTGCACTTGGAATATTTGACAACACAACACATAAACTACAATACAGGATCGGGACAGTCGTGAAATTGTTTTCAAAAACAATAAATCTTAATTGATTATAAATCAAAGCATTAGAAAATTTCTTCTATAAAAATAATTCGAACTACAAATTATTTTCTCATCAAATATCTGTCAAAAGAATTCAAAATAACTGTTCATTAATCCATCGACTAATGACACAATAAACTAGACAGATTTGAACAACATGGCTGAATAAATCGTAAGTCATTGATCAAGGTCACGTGAATTTAAAAATGAATCAAAAGAAAAACAATTTGATCTAGATTTAGATTCAAATTTTCACAATTATCGCTTACCTACGTTTATTCAGCTATGCCAAGTTCCAATCATCACCAACCATGTGGACGTTATTACAACGCAATTACTAGCGTTCAAATAAAATATGCTCTCCAACCGATAAAATAAAATATTCCCACCGGAATCATAAATTTTCTAACGTTATAATTACTAAAACTTGAATATTCCAAATATTCACACAATAAATTTTCACGTTTGCATTGAAAACAATTTCAGTACCGGTAACATGAACAGAAATGTCGGTTCAGGAGAGTACGCTCTCAACAAGAGAGTGTCTGTCGACGAAGGTTGAGCGGAAGAGAAGGCCGCTACCTAGCCAGGCGCACATATTTATGGAATCTCCCCACTCACAGGCGTGACGCGGAAATGACGAATTCTAACAAATTTTATTTCGCTTATTTCGATGCTACTAATAATATTGTTCGTTGATATAATAATTAAATATTCTAAAACAATTACTGAATTTAGAAAACACAATTTAATTCGCTGGCGTAAAATATTCAGCGATATGTCAGTAACGCCATCTCTTGTGGTTCACAGGAATCTCAATGACAGTTGTCAAAATATTTATAAGTTCTAAATTAATGATATTGAAATCATAAATCTGTTCAATTCAACTATTAAAGACACCGAAATAATATAAAAATAATAAGGATATAATAATTGCGATATTTATCAGTTCCTTATTGAGGTTAGGCCGATGTAATCGTTCGTAAGCGGAATTATTTTAATTTTCAAACCAGTGACAATGTCAAATTGTCACACAGCCCCCCTTGCAAAAGAATTTTTTATCTCATAAAAAATTATACTCATACTTTTACATGAACCGTAACATTCAATAAAATTTACTAATAAAAATGAATAACAATAAAAATCTTAAAAATTACTAACTAACTGCTTTATAACAAATTTACTCCGAATTTACAGAATCGTCAGATGTTATGCTTTCGTTTTCATCCTCAGAACTTTCAGGAGCTGGTTTTAGGTCTTTAACGTGCCAAATACCCTGATCTTCATTCAGGAGGTTAGCAAGGCGATAAGTAATTGGGGATAATTTGTTCACGACGCGACATTCTATAAAGCGTGGCGCTAATTTCGACGCAAAATGCCGAATACCCGACGACAGAACATAGTTTCGTTTCCATACAGTATCTCCAACAGAAAATTCTACGTGGCGACGATTTGCATTGTAATATTTCGCGTTCCGATTGTACGCGGCATGAATACGATCTTGCACTGTATTGAATACGGTTGCCAAGGATTCCAATCTATTGGCATACGCAATACGACTATCAGTACACACCTTCTTGGGAGCGTTACCATAAAATTTTCCGGATGTGGGTACATGTCGACCGAAAGTTAGAAACGACGGCGAGAAGCCAGTGACTTGATGCACTGATGTACGAATCGCTTGAGCGACAGACGTGAGATTTTTGTCCCACTCGCGATGGTTATCATCCAAATATGACCGAATAGCTTGTTTCACAACGCGGTTCGAACGTTCTACAAAATTTACCTGCGGATGAAATTTCGCATTGTACCATAACTTGGGAATTTCATACTTTTTAATCAAATTTTCGAAATTTTTACTCGTAAATTGTGTGCCATTATCACACATAACAATCTGTGGAATTCCAAATAATAAAAATACTTCCGATTCGAGAATCTCACAAATTTTCGGAGCATTAGCTTGACGTAACGGAAACAATAACAGAAATTTTGAAAACCAGTCCGATACGGCGAGAATATATTGATACCGATTCGGATGTGAGGTGGCAGGTAATGGACCCATCAAATCGATGGATATTGCTTGCCATGGCGATGAAATATTTTTTTCTTTGCCCATACGTCCGATAGGCGGACGTTGTTCAACTTTCTGAGCTAAACACGTTTTACAACGTTGTACAAAATGAGCGACAGATGAGTGTAAATGCGGCCAATAATATCGTTCAGTGATACGCGCAGCTGTTTTAAAAATACCGAGATGTGCGGCGGTTGGCACATTATGACATTGCTCAATAATCGCTTTACGCTCGCAACGGGGAACTACAATTTTCCACGGTGACAGATTAGCCGGTAATTCATAGGAATGATTTCGTAATTTGAAAATTATATTATTTTCAACACGCCAATCAGGAAAAGAAATAGGTTGTTCGGTAATACGTTGCCGTAACGAAATATACCATTTGTCCGTGGTATCAGCATAACTTTCAATAACAGCGACTTCTAAGGGCGCACGAGATAACGCGTCTGGTAGTTCATTTGTCTTACCAGGACGATGAATAAGTTCGAAATCAAATTGTTGTAACTTTACTGCCCAACGAGCAAGTTTACCTGTTGGTTCTGACATTCGCATTAACCATAATAACGAATAATGGTCCGTAATGACTGTAAAATGTAAACCTTCCACGTAAGGTCGGAATTTATCTATAGCGAAAACTACAGCGAGACATTCGCGTTCCGTAACAGAATAATTACGTTCCGCTTTATTTAGCGTGCGACTAATATAAGAAATAGCATGTTCAGAGCCGTCTGCGTCTTCCTGCGTTAATACAGCGCCTAGACCAAAATTAGATGCATCGGTATACATCCGAAATTTGCGGATAGGAACAGAATAATCCGGACTAACGAGTACTGGAGACGATACGAGTGCTTCTTTGAGCTTACAGAACGCGGTTTCGGCCGAGCTGTTCCATACGACAGCCATTTTCTTTTTCTTACCCTTCGTAAGATCAGAAATAGGAGCAGAAAGGGATGCGAAGCTCGGGACGAAACGTCTGTACCACGAGGCTAAGCCGAGAAATCGCTTGATTTCGGTTACATTCGTCGGACGCGGAAACTGTTCAATCGCGGATACTTTTTCCGGATTTGTACGTAAGCCAAATTTATCAACTACAAAACCTAAGTAGTTCAGCGAGGGTCTACAAAATTTACATTTTTCAAAATTTACAGTGAAACCAGCTTTTTGAAAGCGATGTGAAACTTCTTTTAACGTAATTAAATGTTCTTCGAACGAATTTGTCGCAATAATACAATCGTCCAAATAAACGAAAACTTTCGGTTCAAGCTCGGGACCAATGATTCTGTCCATCAGACGTTGTAATGTCTGACCAGCGTTACATAAACCAAACGGCATGCGTTGAAATTCAAATAAACCACGACCGGGTACTGAAAACGCAGTCTTTTCACAAGATGAAGCGGAAAGTGGAATTTGCCAAAAAGCACTTTTTAAATCGAGCGAAGTTAAATATTTCGCACCGCGAAGTTGATTAAGAATGTAGTCTACACGCGGTAGAGGATAAGCATCTTTTTTCGTAACAGAATTTACCTTTCGACCATCAAAACAAAAACGATATTTTCCGTCAGATTTCTTAACCATCAGAACGGGTGAACTCCACGCGGATGATGAGGGACGGATTACACCGAGTTCTAACATTTCGTCTAACTCTTTATTCAAATGTCCACGCACGATTTCAGACAGGGGATATTGTCGTTGCTTAATCGGAAGCGCATCAGCAGTATCGATAATATGTTCGACTAAATGAGTTTTTCCGAGTCCTACTTTACCTAACTTTTCAAAATCCGCGATTAAACTATCGAGTGATTTTCTTTGAACATCCGATAATTCATCCGAACTAGCAATGCCAATACAAGACGCAACTTCAGGCGCAGCTGTCCACGAATTCGTTGCAAAATTGACAGAAATTCCAAATGATTTACAAAAATTTACTCCGAGAATCATCGTATGTCGGATTGACGGGACAATAACGAAAGTGATCGTTCGCGTTTGCGACTGAGCAGTAATCGGTAAATGAACGGTGTCAAGTGAAGCTTGGGCTTTGCCGTCTGCTGTAACAATAGCAGCATGTTCTACTGGTAACAAGCTGATTTTTAAATCACGTAATAAGGAGAGGCCGCGATATCCAATAATAGAAACATTCGCGCCAGAATCTAACAATGCCGTAATAGACTTATTATACGCATTAACAGTAATAAAAGGGCGATCATCGGAACCGGGATTTATTAATACAGGTGCAATTTCAGGGGTTTGTACAAAACGATGGATCGTATTTAACCAAGCGGTCCATTCTTTTCTATCAGCACTTAATCGGCCGAGTTTTCGGGAGCTGACGAAACCGAAACGGCGTGTACGTTTTTTGTCTGCCTTTCACAGCAGCGTTTGCATTTGCCAGCAGTTTGATCTTTCATTCCGCATTTGTAGCAGAAGATTTTACGTGGTTTAGTACAAGAATTAAAAGAATGCCCGTTTTCGTCGCAGTTCCAACATTTCATTCTAAACGAAGTGTTGTGCGGAGTAATTTCAGCAACATGAACGCGCGGCGGACGTCGATAAGCCATATCAGGTTCTAATAACGAATGGTTAGGGGACGGAGGATTCTTAAACGATGCTACGTTAAATTCAGTATCTTCAATACGTTTACACGTTCGAATCAAATCGCTAATAGTATTAAATGACTGTAGTGAGCAGAGACGTTGAAACCGTGGCTGTAGATTTTTTATTATTAATGAAACACGCGAAGATTCGTCTGGTCGAAGTGACAAGCGAGAAAATAAATTTTCCATAATAGCAATGTAAATTTCTACACGTTCCGTTGGACCTTGTGTCCTTTGACGTATTTCATCCATTAAAGCTAGTTCGAAATTTGACGGCAGGAAGGTTTCCTTTAGTCGGCCAACTAATTCAGACCAAGTTTTGACACTTGGGCGCACCATACGGAGCCAGATCAAAGCATCTTTCGTGAATAACGAAGAAGCTTGTCTAAATAAAGTTTCATCCGATACACCGTAAGCATACGCAGCTTCGCTAATTCGCTCAATAAATTGATTAACACCCGATAAACCGTCGAATACAATATTCCAACGACTAACTTGCGTTCTTGAATCAAAATGGTTACTCGGAATCGGAATAAAATTTTGCGTTGACGTAGTAGGATACGAATTAATTAGTAATGGTACACGAGCGTCAGGAACAGGATTATCGCGTTGATTACGTGCAGTTAAATTATCATTCTCGCGATTTATAGTTGACGAATCGAATTGTATACGATTTAACAGCGTCGGAAATTCAGGATCTAGATAGGAAGGAGTGATCGAAGTATTTCGCAAGACAGAGGTTTCGTTCGATGAGCCAGCTGGTGGTGCGTCAGCTTCTGAGTTCAAATTAATCAGATTCGCAGACGGATTGCCACGAATTGACTCACGAATTTGCGTGTGCATATTTTTTGTGACCGAAAGCAACTTGATGAGTTCTTGTTGATGGTTTAATGATAATAAGCAAATGCGATCTTGCAAGTAAAAAATTCTTGAATTCAACAGTTCATCATGTAGCTTACGTTCAGCGGGATTAAGAAATGGCAAAATTTTTAGCATACCCAATACTTCATGCAACTTTAACTGACATACTCTGGATTCGTTCACAGGAACAGGACTGCATTCAGGCCTTATCATTGACTGAACTCGTTCTTTCTCTAACTGTAGAAGTCCTTCTAGTACGATTCGCTTGCTGTTTAGTGATCCGGATTCGGAGACATTGCGTATTGATAACTCATGTTCAATTTCGTCCTCATACAGGTGCTCGATTCGATACGGAAGGTTCGCCATGTTACAAAGTATAATTAGTAAGCAAAATAACACAATATAATTCAAAATAATAAATAACACAAGATAATTCAAAATATTCAATAAATAAATGAATAGCAAACAAATAATATTAAAATAGCCAATATCAACAATAATATAATTCAAAACAATAAATTAAATAACTGATAGCAAACAAATAATATCAAAATAGCCAATATGAACGATAATAACTTATAATAACTATAAATATTTTCGAACTCAAATTCTCGGAAAATTGAAAGGAAGGAATGGATTTATTCGAAGACAAAAATTTTTTGTGCAAAGCAAATCACAATATAAACAAAGGCCCCACACGTTGGATGCGCCACTTATTATGTGCGGATACAAATCAATCAAGGCCCCACGTTGGCGTGACACTTATTATGTGTGACAATTTAGATGAATTTAAAAATTTATGTTGTTAATTAAATTTTATCAGTGTTCAAATTTTGAAATATTTCATTCATCTGATTTTTATCCTACCTGTCACCCATAATGGGCACGGCGTCAGTTGTTTGGAGGAGAGCGGGGTCGTAGGTGGGGTTGGTAGGAACTTTATTTTGTGATGTTGGTAAATTAGGTGGGCGCCAGTCAAAGCGGAATGTTGACGCAAAATTGAGAAGCTTTGACAAATCTCAAAAAGGAACTTATCGGGATAGGTACTGTTTTCGTCTTTTCGAGAATTTGTTTCGGAAATGAAATATCTTAATTAAATAAAAATATACCTGATGTTGGTTGAAAACTTAATTTGGTTATATTGATGATTTTATTCGCTACAGAGTTCCGTGTTCTTTTTCAATACAAAGAAATTTATGTCATTCGTAATAGTGTATCTAGACAGATTGTTTGACGTCTGCTGCTTAGCGGGTGGTCTAGCTAAAGTAGATCTTCTTCTGAGCTTTCGTAGACGCTGAGGGGACGACAGTACGCATTACGCAGTAGCGGTTTGGTAGTTGATGAAGACTGCCAGAAAATGGTCGCTCTCGAGATCTGATTATGCCCAGTTGGCGTTCGTACGTTCAGCATAAATCGTTCAGTCACTACTTCGTGCTCGATTTGTATAATGGTATATCTCATTCAGCAGCTGATCCAAAATTCGGCTTCCAAGATAGACTGATGCTGCTAATACGACTGAATCCCACTCAGACGTCTTTGAAAGGCACAGACTGGTCCCTAAACATAAGAGGGCAGAGCAGAATAATCCGAACTAACAAATGTGATATAATCAAACAAATCGAACTTGAAACAAAAGTTGATACACTTGAAATTACAGAGGTATTAAATACAAACATACAATCATCAATATAACAGGATGGTACAAAAATTAGAGATCGTTACACGACTCAAATAAAGGACTTAAGTGAACTTAACGTATTCTATCAGGAATGTGATAGCGCAATGCAATGAAAATTCAACAGTATGCAACTAAATATACTACACACGATTCCAAACAAAATAAGTTAACTTTACCTAGTTAAATGTCCTGATTCATCATAAATTAACATTTCGATATAAAATTATTACAACAAAATAACATATTGGCTTTACAAAAAAACAATTGGCTTTGCTTTGCTGATGGCATGTGCGGCGAAAGTCTTTCGTTGCTATGGTCTAGACTACAAGTCGAAACTACGCGAGCAATGTCTCCGAAAGAAAGTTGTGGTACGTTCCAAACTCAAAACTAATAAAACAGGCTCCGTGCCTCAAACATAATAGAACGTTTTCCACAATATCACAAAAAATAATCTTTACGAAGACGGCCGACTATCAAAATGGACCTTAATCCTAGCCGAATTACGCACGCAGAATAATGACGCTATGCTTCAATCAACTCACGCACACAGGTTCACCAAATCATCAACAGCAGCCCAATGACGTCACAATTACAACATGCAAGCTACAATGATAGGATTGCACTTGGAATATTTGACAACACAACACATAAACTACAATACAGGATCGGGACAGTCGTGAAATTGTTTTCAAAAACAATAAATCTTAATTGATTATAAATCAAAGCATTAGAAAATTTCTTCTATAAAAATAATTCGAACTACAAATTATTTTCTCATCAAATATCTGTCAAAAGAATTCAAAATAACTGTTCATTAATCCATCGACTAATGACACAATAAACTAGACAGATTTGAACAACATGGCTGAATAAATCGTAAGTCATTGATCAAGGTCACGTGAATTTAAAAATGAATCAAAAGAAAAACAATTTGATCTAGATTTAGATTCAAATTTTCACAATTATCGCTTACCTACGTTTATTCAGCTATGCCAAGTTCCAATCATCACCAACCATGTGGACGTTATTACAACGCAATTACTAGCGTTCAAATAAAATATGCTCTCCAACCGATAAAATAAAATATTCCCACCGGAATCATAAATTTTCTAACGTTATAATTACTAAAACTTGAATATTCCAAATATTCACACAATAAATTTTCACGTTTGCATTGAAAACAATTTCAGTACCGGTAACATGAACAGAAATGTCGGTTCAGGAGAGTACGCTCTCAACAAGAGAGTGTCTGTCGACGAAGGTTGAGCGGAAGAGAAGGCCGCTACCTAGCCAGGCGCACATATTTATGGAATCTCCCCACTCACAGGCGTGACGCGGAAATGACGAATTCTAACAAATTTTATTTCGCTTATTTCGATGCTACTAATAATATTGTTCGTTGATATAATAATTAAATATTCTAAAACAATTACTGAATTTAGAAAACACAATTTAATTCGCTGGCGTAAAATATTCAGCGATATGTCAGTAACGCCATCTCTTGTGGTTCACAGGAATCTCAATGACAGTTGTCAAAATATTTATAAGTTCTAAATTAATGATATTGAAATCATAAATCTGTTCAATTCAACTATTAAAGACACCGAAATAATATAAAAATAATAAGGATATAATAATTGCGATATTTATCAGTTCCTTATTGAGGTTAGGCCGATGTAATCGTTCGTAAGCGGAATTATTTTAATTTTCAAACCAGTGACAATGTCAAATTGTCACAATATATATATATATATATATACTTAAAATTTTGATTTCGACTCCTAATAATGTAGATAGATTTAGAATTCAAGATAAATTTAGAATAAAAAAAAAACTACAATAACTTTTTAGTTATTCCGCATCTCAATAAATAATTCCATTGTTCAACTTTCGTATAACTAGACTAGTTTGCGCAACAAATTAATAATTAATAAAACAAAAACTAGTAGCATTTAAGTAAGAAATATACTAGGATGCTATTAAAATTCCAACTCAATGGGTCTTTACTCTTTCGCACCCTTAATTCTCGGTTCTGCCGTTAGAGTTCACTACTAGCTTCCGCGCCCAGCTTCATTGCTTCCGATTTCAATTAAAATTACTTAAACGATCGAAAAGGGTAAGACAGGAAACTACGTATAATCAAGTTTGTTACCAACATGATATAAAGTTAAATGGAGTAGAAAAAGGTTTTTAAAAAAATCACTTAATGAAGATGAAATTTGGTTTTGAAATTTGAAGTATATTTTGAATAAAAAGATATTAGTAAAATGTGTACAGAATCATTATAGTAGGTATATAAAGTCTCAGGTTAGACTTTTGACAATTGTTTACGTGTTATTAGAGAAAGAAAAATTAAAAAAATTAAAAATTGTTTTAAATTATTTATTGTTTTAAAAAACTGACAAAAATCGCAGAAAATAAAAATTGGTATGTTTACAATACCTCTCTCATTATTTGTGACGGTCGGTTAAAATATAAATATTATTAATTTTTTGTTTTATTCATATATTTACTTATTTTTTCAATATAATGATTAATAAACAATTCTTAAGAAAAATTTGTTAAAGAATCTTTCTCAATTTAAAAGTAGAATTAATTAGCTTTTAAAAATACTAAATACGAATACAAAAAGAAAAACACAATATGAAATATTTGTCAAACAGTGCTTTTGACTAAAGCACTATTAATTTGGGTCAATTTGGTATTGCAATAACTAATATTTAAAAAAAAAAAACAATCAATAAAAATAAGCTTGATATGAGCAACTTTATATAATATTTATAAAACATAAATCGTTATATTTGTAAACAAACCTATATTACTTTGCATTGTGCTTTGTTAGTAACAAAATATAGAATTACTGATTTGCGGATTATTTAAGTTTGTATAAGTATAGAACAAATATATATATACATATTATAGTTTATGTTTATGTACTTTGTAATTTATATCATGTTGCTAACAACATATATTTACAGAATTAGTTTGTTTGAGCACTTAATGAAATCAACACCTTTGTAGTACAGTCTCAGGTAAAATTCAGCTTACTTTTCTAAACAAACACGTATGCATTAAAGGTGACATGTGTGGGTTTAATACCATAACACACTATTTTTTTTACTATAAAATTTATTATTTACGGGTAAAAAATAAAAATGGAAAAAAATTTTGTTGCAAAAGTTGATGTTAGTCAGTTTAGATCGTTCGGTCATCTTAATTAAATGTCTAATAAACGTTTGATTAAAAGAATATATAAATATATAAGATATTAAAGGTATACATCTACATGGACGTCCGATGAGTAGATGGGGAGATATGATTGATGGTATTTTGCATGAGCAAATATTTCTAAATGCTAAGAGTAAAAGAGCATGTATGAGAGGTAATGTGGATAAACCAAAAGTTACTTGTCTGGATAGTATGTTTAACGAAAACTAATTTGTGCATAATCAAAAAAGTTTGTGCCACACCTTTATAGGTACATGGCATTATTGTTTATCTATGTATTAATTTTGTATAAAAAAATTAAAAACAATTTTCAATATATTTACTTATAGAAATAAATATTTTAGAATCAATATATTTCACTGAACAAATTATTATTTTATTTGATATTTTTATTATATTTGATATTAATAAATCAATAATAATTTTTTTTTTAATAATAACAAATATTTTAAAATATGCATCAAATAGTGCTTTTATCTAAAATTGTTTTAAAAGGCGCTACGAATGTGGCCATTACGTGATGCACAGTTTTGACAATTTTTATTTGAATTTTGTAGCAAAGTTTGAGAACCCCAGTACGCTAAAAATGCAAGCATGCTAGCGGTGAGGAAGAGAGTCGAGAGAGAGTCGTTGACGAGATATGAAAAAGAACGCTTTGTAACCAACACGAGTTCTTTTGTTATTCATTAAACATTAAAATCACATTATCTGTATTTGTTTATTTAAATTTAATAATTTCATATTTGTGTAGCATCTAAAGTAGTGTTAATAAACGTTATTAAGTTATAAAGTGCATTTTATGTGTTTTATTGACTGCAAACATAACCAACTTTAACCTGCATGCTATAATTTGTATTTCTGAGACTACATACAAAAATTTATTTAGTAAATAATATTTTCAGTTTTCAAATATTTTTATATTATTTTTGACAAAAAAAAAAAAACTATTTAAAATAGTTAAATATTTAACATAGTAAAACCTAGTAACATGTTTCAGAACTCATTAACTTAAAATAAAAAGCTTTAGGATTAAGTTCTGTATAATTTTTAATTAAAATTCAACGTTTCGATATACTCTACGTATACAAAACTTAATTCTATAGCTTTTTTTTATTTTAGTTGAATATTTACTGATGTGATTATTTATATCTGTAAAGTTTAAATATTCTGAATTCGTTTACGTGCTATACAACTGTGTATTGCAAGACAGTATGCAGTTACAGCGATCATTGAACTTTACCTATTAATAACAAACATATTCTATTAATATTTCTATTATTATGCAATTACTAAATAATACTCATCAAATATTTTCATATTTTTTTTGTAATGCAAATATTAGTTTATATATACATAAAAAATATTTTAAAATTAAAATGACGATTAAAGTTCTGTATAAATTTTATTAAAATTTCACGTTCTGACTAAAAAAAAAAAAACAAATGTGACTTAGAATGTGACTAGGTTACGACATATCAGCCCACAAAATACTATAAATTTAATAGATACCGGCCGTGAAAGCCTGAAGATTACTGTAAGTTATGATGTTATAGTTTTTTTAGTATTTTCTTTACAAAAATTTACTTTTATTAAAAAACTACATTTTATAACAAAAATCCTTGTTGAATGAAAATTTACAACTACATAGAGCTTTCTTCGTTACAATTTCTCCATTAAACACAATCTATATGTTAGTAAAACTATTTCTAAACAAAAACCTAACCTATTCCAACATTACATTGTCTTTTATCACTTGGGGGACTTCGTCGACGGCGCGGGCCAATTACAAAATCTGATGGAATCCACGTCTTAAATCGGGGCGGCCGGCATTGCTAAACTCCCCAAACGCTCGGAAATCAGAAACTCATTTTGAGGTGTTCCTCGCCAGCTCACGGTAGTTGCAGTATGAAGACGCTGCGCTGCTACGATTTCTAACGCGCTGCACGTTTCCCTGACCTTGTTTTAAGGGCTTTTTTTGAATTTATGATAATGTCCGCGGAGAGTTTCCCCCGTTTCGATCGCTCTCTGCCGAATTGAAAAATGTGCACACGAGAAACGGAGGAAAATCGCGAAATCATATGAGCAAACAATGCCAAATCGTAGCTGAGTTCTGCTGCCCGAAATGTTCTAGATTTATTTTTCCTTGTTTTCTTACTTCAGATACTCATTTGATTTTCAAAATTATTTTCGTATCTTTTAAATATATTTATTTAAAATTGAATTATTAAAGCAAGTCATAGTAAATAATATTATTAAACTTTTGTTATAATGTTCTGTTTAGACTTATAATTTTGACCTTATAATTAAACAAATAAAGTAACTTTAAGGAAAAAAATTAATATACAACAATTGAAGACACGAGTAGATAAAGATTTCATCTAACATTAAAAAAAAGTTTTTATCCGTTCTAAACATATTAATGACATTATATTTTTGAATTAGCATTGTATTGTAAATATACATTATTTTTTATTATCTAGATGAGATATTAAATATTAAAAAACAGTTTATCTAGATAATAAATAAGTAGATATTTGATACAATAAAAAAATCTTTCAGATTTTAATTAATTAACTTCCCAAAACTTCAACTTAAAACTTTTGTTAAATTAGATATTTCAAATTAATTCAAAATATTTATTACAATATTTATATACAATATAATCTATAATATTTTTTTGAAACTTTCTGAATTCAATAATAATTAATATAGTAAAAAATTTCAGAACTCATTAGATTAAAATAAAACTGCTTTAGGTTAAAGTATTGTATTTATTTATAATTGACGTTTCGACTAATTCAACGTCCGTCTTAATCAAGATAAATGATATAAATGACATTTACAGTAAATGATAGTTTTATTTTAATAATAATTATTTGATTCACTGATTTTAAAATTAATAATGAAAGTGATCAAAATTGTTGACATATAAACACATTGGCATGTGCAATTCTATGTTAAAGAAAACTTTTAAATATAGCAACTTTATCTAGATCAGTGATTCCCAAAGTGGTCCAGGTGGACCCCCAGGGGTCCACGGAAGACTCGACGGGGGTCTACGATGGCGAGAAAAAAAAATGGGGGTTCACTGGTTGTAAGTGGGGGTCCACGAAAATTTATCTGGTTTCGATCGTAAAGAACTAAAATGTTGGCTTGGCTGTACCTATCAATGTAGGGCCTACATTGTAGGCAGATAATACACTAGGTACTAAAAAAAATTCCAAATTTTTCGGTGATTTTTGACAGGCTTTATTTCGGTGCAAAATGGTCGTATTGAGACTTTAAAAAAAGCATTTTGAAGCTTTATGATTCAAATTTTCAGATTTTTGCTAAAATATTTTAGGAGTTACGGTTCTCATGCAATACTAACAGATAGCGCAAAAAAATAATATTGCAAATTTTTTGCTTGTTTTTTTTTTGTCCACGGGTGTGAAAATTTTTTTTCAGTTAGGCCGGCATATGGATCTGATAGCCTGTTTATTTAGTATTAATTTCCTTTTTTTTAAACCTCCGTTAATTTTTTTGAGTAGTGTATTTTAAGAAAGTCAGCGACTGTTAACTTGTAAAAACTTGCATATTCGATATTTTGAGTACAACGCGTATCGAGACTTGCAAAGCGCCGCCCGCTAGCCAGCCAGCAACGCTAGTTAAGACGTGCATAGGGACGAAATACGACTTGTACTGTGCTTGCAATCTTGCATGAACTTGTTTGATTCTTCACCAATATAAATACGAATGCCAAGAACAAACGTTACTCATTTGCTTTACTCATTTGCTGTGCTCATTTGTTTCGGGAATTTTGAAAAGAAACGTGTGAGTGAATCGATGTCAGTGTTTGCCAGTGCCGGAAAAAGTAAGTATACCTGCCTATTTGTTATACATACTTTTATTTTATATTGTAGTAATATTATATTATTTGTTATGTTTGCGTGTAGTAGGTACGTAATAAAAATTAAATACTGAACAGGGCCATTATTCGATACTTCTATAAAAGAACAGAAAGCCGAGAAAGATTGAACTTTTAGTACTTTTTATTATAAAATTATTTATTTACCCGACTGTGGTGATTCACTAAAAGAGAGTTATTATAATTGACCTGCATGTTTGTACATATTTCAGTGCCCTCGTAGTTGCTAATGCTAAATGACTAAAAATATTTTCATAAAATGTACCACTCGTATAGTAATGTATCAACGTAATAAATAAAACATTAAAATCGCGGTGTTTTGACGTCAAAATATTCTTTAAAAGTATTTTCTCTCGAATTTACAGAAATGTATCAAAATATAATTAATCAAAAAATGTTTTGCATTACATTAAAATAGATTCAATCTTAGCGGCTTATTGCTTTTAATAATTAAAATCAGTTTTGCCGCCGGCATTTTGGTTTTTTCATTGCAATAATTAACTAATTATTCCCATTCAATTCTGTTCAAATAGCCATATCCTGTTAAAATCACCTTATGATTACTAAAACAAACTTTTTTTTTTCTTTACACGTAGGTAACTGATACGAAACATGGCTGAATCTAAGAAGAAATGTCGACAATACAGTGTTCAATATTTGAAATTTGGTTTTGTTCCATCAACGGCCGACAAACGATTGCCCATATGCCTTTTGTGCAACAAAGTTTTGAGCAATGACTCGATGAAACCATCGAAGCTCGAAGATCATCTAAGAAGGTGTCATCCTGATAAAATAGGCAAAGATTTAAAATATTTTCAAACATTGAAGGAAAAATATGAAAGAAGACCCACCGTGCAAAGTATGTTCGCTTCAACGTCTCAAAGTAACGATGATGGCTTGCGGGCATCCTACAATATCTCATTGCTTATCGCGAAATCTGGAAAACCGCACACCATCGGTGAACAGTTAATTTTACCCGCTGTTGAAGAGGTTTTAAAAACTGTTCTGCACAAACCTCCATTTGACGTACTTAAAAAAATTTCTTTGAGTAACAACACTGTACAAAGGCGTATTGATGAAATGAGCTCTGATGTTGAAAGCTTCTTGTGCAATTATCTGCAAACAACTCATTTTTCTATTCAATTGGATGAATCAACATTACCTGGCAATGAAGCCTTATTATTGGCATATGTTCGATTTGTTATGGACGAAGAAATCCATGAAGAGCTACTATTCGCGAAAACTTTGAAGACGGACACAAAAGGAGAATCAATATTTAATGTCCTGAGCGATTTTCTTAAGGAAAAATCGATTCCATTTACAAACATTACTTCGGTGGCAGCAGATGGAGCTCCTGCCATGTTCGGGCGATATCGTGGGTTTATAAGCCATCTTCAAAGAATTATACCAGGAGTAACTGCAATTCACTGTGTCATACACCGACAACACCTGGTAGCGAAAAATTTGAGTGATAGATTGCACCAATCGCTTCAATTTGTGATTAAAGCAGTTAACAAAATAAGAAGCAACGCGTTAAATACCCGTTTATTTGCACAATTGTGCGACGAAAATGATGAAGACTTCCAACGATTACTCTTACATACTGAAGTACGCTGGTTGTCGAAAGGTGCATGTTTAACAAGATTTTACTCACTTTTTGAATCAGTTTTAGAGTTTTTGGAAAGTAAAGATCCAGATTTAAAAGAAAATCTGATCAAATTGAAAGCAGACATCGCGTATTTGACAGATTTGTACAAAAAATTTAATGACATTAACTTGCAGTTGCAAGGGGACAGCCTAAATTTAATAAAAACAAAGGGTGTAATTTCGGCTTTTCTTGGAAAATTGAAATTTATGAAGCAAAATATTAGTCGGCGCGAATTCGCACAGTTTCCAAACTTGTCACAGGCAGAATGTCTTGATGAGGATATTCAGACATACGTTCAACATTTAAATGCCTTGCATGATGACTTCAAAAATAGATTTGAAGATATTCTGACGATGGAAATACCACCATGGATCATAAATCCATTTGATGAAACGGAAGTGGCGAATGTGGTATTGCAAGAGGAGCTACTCGAGCTTACCACCAATGAGGAGCTGAAGGTGAAATTTAAAAAAGGCTATCAAACATTTTGGCTGCAAGCAGAAATTGCCGAAAAATATCCTGGACTGTGGGAAATTGCGAGAAAACTTTTGATAGCGTTTCCCTCGTCATACCTTGTCGAAAAAAGTTTTAGTGTGGTGACAAACCTATTAACAAAAAAAAGGAGCAGATTGAATATCACAGAACGGGGAGATTTGCGGTTATTCCTGACAAAACTGAAGCCAAATATTGATAACTTGCTATCAATTCATCAAGTGCATCCCTCCCATTAAAAATGACTATTTTTTTTAATTGTTGAAGTTACGTTATTAATGTTTAATTTTAAGTCTATTAAGTCTAATCATATTATTTTAATAAAAAATTTTAATGAATAATGAAAATATACTATTCTTCTTTTTATTTTTACCACTCCGAATTTAGAGTTGGAACTCAGCCGCGACGCATATATCCATCGTTAGATCTAATCTTCACATTTTTTGACGAGTTTTGGGAATATGGTAGAAATGTAGCAGCAGGGGGTCCACCGAAACCAGTAAATTTTTGAAAGTGGTCTACGGGGAAAAAAAGTTTGGGAACCTCTGATCTAGATGATTTTACAATAAATAATAAGAAAATTAATCTAAATTAGATAATAGTTATTGAATTTAAAATTTATCTAAATAAGATAAAAGATAATGATTTTTCTATTTTGATGTATTATCTAGATAAAATAATGTTACCGGCATTTCAAAATAAATATGACAATTGAATATTATGTTGCTTATTAGCATAAACTATTAAGTAACAAAAATAAAAATATTAATCTGTCGCTTAAAATCAAAACAAACAAATAAGAAAATACCGGTTTGTTACCGGTTCGGTTTTAATGTTTACGGAAATAATTAGTTAAAATGTCAAATGCAGTCAGTCATTGCAAGCAGATACGTAGTAAGTATTCGTTTAGATACACATCATTATAATTCGTTCAATCTATATGCAAATTTTATAAAATTGCAAAGTTATATTTACAATATAAAATTATTTCGCACGGCGTTATAAATTTCGTTGACTAAAATAGAAATAATTAGTATCGATTTTGGTTATAAATTTTATTGGAATATATGTTGTCAAATATTCGTAAATATATCGCGGATTTCAATTAAATTTTTATATATGGGTTTCCGTGATTTGTAAGTAAAACATGGAAATCATATTTTTAAATTTATTACCATCTATGCAAATGTATTTGTTAAAAATTCAAAATTACGCTATCATTTTCATTTCATTGTTTGTGATAAAAATACATGTGCTTTTGCAAAAAATTACTATTAACAATTTTAATAATTTTAAAATATATCTTAAAAATAAAACATATCTAGTCGTATGTAAATTATCTAATAATTTTTAATTATTAATTTACTTATACTACGCATTTAAGAATTGTAACATGTCTTCAAATTTAAATTATAACTTAAATACCTCACGGTATGTAAATTAATTTTATATTGTGATTTATATATGTATTTTGAAACTATCGTTACACAAAATCCACAAATCTGTTTATTTTAATGGATAAAATGACAAATATTTGTTTATTTTTATGTATCAGTTCCATGACTATGATTATTTTTAAGGTAATTTTGTATATTTTTCATATATAATTTCTATCGTTACAAAACAAACAAAATTAATTTAGTTTATTTATTTAAATACAGATTTTTCCCCCTAAAATAATTAGGAAAACAAGAAATTACAAAAGTATGATTTTAAAGACTAGAAAATGTAATATTTCTCTTAAAATTACATTAAATTAATATTTTATTTATATTTTAAATGCAAATAAAATCTAAATAATAGCCATTTGTATTGCACAATTGCCATACAATCTTTTCTTATTAATTTAATTCAAAAAAACCATTTTATCAAACCACAGTTCAATATCTCTCATATCCAATTATTTCCACTGCCCTAAAAATTTCCTACAAAAGCCACGATCGAAATTATTTTCATCTCTGTGCACCTATCAACATTTCACCTTATTTTACTTCCCACCCCTTTGTCCCCCCCCACCCCAAACTCCTTCTATCATTGTACAAACCATGCATTAGAATGTGTGTAGTCAATTTTTCCATCTTCTTTTCGCGAAGTTATTGGTCCCTCTGGAATCGGGCAGAGGACCAGTATACGATCATAAAACAAAATAGGCTAGCGCGTCTTGATGATCTTTTCAACCCTCTCTCTGCACATCGCACCACCCTTAACCCTTGGTTCTTTAACCCTGTTTGAGCGGCGACCGGCAAGCGTACAATGTCCGTTTGTGTCCCTGCGGATGTGTTATAATTCACACTTCCACGCTTTCTTCATTAGAAGAAAGAAGAAAAAGTTTTCGTTTTCCGGCGAACGGCTTATTTTGGAAGCAGTCGTTTATTTGTTTGGTTATTTTTGGTGTGTCTAAGGTTGGTAGGTAACGGTAAGGTAACTTAGATTTCTACTAGAATTTAGTTCTGTAGATTTACTGGTCTAATGGGAGTTTCTTTGATTATACTATTATTGTTTTGATATATTTTTTTAGTTTTTGTTTCATGTAAGAAGTTTAATTATAACTTGTTTGATATATTTTATGTTTATTGTGCAATGCCAGTTTCGCGTAACATAGACTATAGCATTCATACTACTGCTTATTTTTTAAAACTGTAAATAATAACCTACAAAACTAGTAGAGAAATAAGAGAAAATCAAACCCAACCTATATATGCCAACAAACCTAGATTTTTACGATATCTCCTAACGTCTGTTTGAAAACCAATAGCCCAGCATAAACGAACAATAAATATGACGGGTGAACACAACAAAAATATTTACAACCAATTTCATAAAGAAATCAACAACGATTTTATATGTTTCACTGTTTTTTTACAGCCGTACAACCATGCTGCTAAGGATACACACATATTTTCTGTTATGACGATATATACATTTGCTAACCATCATAAAAAACTTTATTATAGATTGGGATTTTTCTTTAAGGGTAGTTTGAGAAATTAGTTTTCTTTCGACTGATTCAGAAAATCGTAAAAAAAGAGTTTTTCGTCGTGTAGGGAAAATGTAGCGAGTAATAAACAGGCATGTATCATTATATGCTTTGAGGTCGTTTATGTTTGATATTAAAATTATTATAGTTTATTTTTTATATACTTGTTGATTTTTAATGTACAGAAATATTAACTCGCCTGTAAATTTACTAAAATTAATGCCAAATATATTACAAATATTTAAAACTTTAATACTATTTAAAAAATTTCTCATAAGTTATGTAGAAAAGAGACTCCTTTAGCAAAGTTTAATACATTAATAATAACATTGAAAAAAATGTTCATAAGTGTATCTGTGAAATTAATATAATCAAATTGTTAAATTATTAATTTATAAATTATAATTAAATGGTATAATTTTTAGAAAAAATCTAACCATTTTATCTAATACATTAGTTGAATGAGGTAGTTATTAACAAATTAGCATCTACTGAAATCAAATAGATTTGTTATTACTAATTTTCTTTATTATTAAAAGTTTGTTATAAAATGTGTGACGTTTAGTATAATTCAAAATAAAACAACTTCTCGGTTTTAGTTAATTTTTTAAATATTTAATTACAGATAAGTCATTTGTAGGTTCTATATTTTGGAATCTATCAATTATATACAGTTTTTCCATTACAATATTTTGCGTTGGAAAATAAACTGTCTATATCATGTCACCGGTGTATATATCATATGCAAGCGATTTTTGAATAATTTGTATATGTTCCAAATATGTGAATAAAGTTTTTGTAATATTTTTCAAGGAATATTTTAATTTGTAGATGATTTTTTTGTAATATATTTTAAATTTTGACTTCTGTTTTATGCATCTAAACTAGACAGTGTTTACTCTAAAAAAGAGTAAATAGTGTCCCCTTAAACAGGTGAATTTAAAAACAGCACTTTTTTACTCCGCAAAAAGTGTAAAAAATGTAAACAATTTCATTTAAAAACTGACTAACATCGCATAACAATAACTTTCATATTATTAAAAAATAAAAAGAAATAATGAAATGAGAGAAATTATGAATATGGATGAAGCTAAAGTTGCTTGTCTCAATAGGGGTGTTTGGAGGAGACTGATTTCGGGATAGTGAAAAGAGTTTGTGCCACATCATTTGGGTACATGGCGTGATTGTGTATGTATATATGTATTTTTCTTTAATAAACAGTCAAACTGATTATTTTTTTAAAATAAAAAATTAAGCTAATTGACAAATAACTTACTAATACGAGTAGCATAACGCCATTACTAATAATGATACAAATTCAATTGCCGTCAGATATTTTTACTCTTTTACACTAAAATTTTGAACAATATAATATATAATTAACACAATACGATGTAATGGAAAAACTGAGCCATATGTTTGATAATTTTTAAAATTTTGCATGTAATGGAATCTGAGATTCCGAAATATCGAATCTACAAGTGAATTATCTGTAATTAAATAAATTATAAAAAGACTGAAGCTCGAAAAGATGTTTTATTTTAAATATGAATTTCCAAACATATTAAGTTTAATATAATGGCACAGAAAAAGCTGAGAAATAATGTATCGTAAACTTTTACTTATATGTCAAATTTGTCAAAATGTAAGGTTATGTAAAAATAATAATATAAACTAAATCTACTTAAATTGTAGTATTTTGCAACTATTATTTGTAATAAATAAACATATTATACAAATTAAAAAGATTTACATATAATGAATTTGTTAATAACAATAAAATTCTTACCTTTTCGAAGTATTCAACAGCAAAACTTCTTTGACATTTGGTTTAAGTTTATACACAATAAAACTGCATTTAACTAAGTATTTGCATTTACACTATAATTATATAATAATTATGCACTTTTTATACAAAATATTTACAAATTAGAATAAAAACTAATGTTTATTTCACTAAAAATAACAAAGGTTATACGTTATCACCGTGCAAAGCGCGCACAGACACTGTTGGGTTACTTTAAATACATTTTACACAAAAGTTAATGAAACAAATTGGTTACAACAAGTATTGGAAATTGAGTTACGTATTATCGATAAAAATGTATAAAATTTGTGTAAAGAAAAATTATTATTTATTAAAATTTAATTTTATTATAATTTTTTCACAATAATTAGATAAAAAATTTATAAAAATAATTAAAGTTGATTCACAAATTAAGAGTAAAGTTATTTATACTTGATTTTGATAATTCATTTGTGTTGTAACTTCTAAAAATAAAAAAAAAAACTTTTTTCTTAAGAATGAACGGTCAAACTTGCATTGCATTGAAAAAGTTTTTTTTTTAAGTAATTGTTTTTAAAAACAATAGACCGTTGATCTACATAGAAATTCACTCAAACTTGGAATATTTCACAGCATTTATTTTTATTCTATGATAAAATGCAGTCAGCAAACAGGAGGAGGGGTGGTCAATAATACATTGAATAGAATCCTGCTAGAATATATACACAATGAACAATATTCAATTCTCGATTTGAAAGTTCAGTTGACTGGAAATGATTTAAGGGACACACTGTATTCATCCTGTTGAATTATGTGTTATTGTATGTCACTGGATTTGATAAGTTACAGAATGTTTGGTATTCAATTTATACTATATGTGAATGGTTCGGTTATGTGACATAATTTTTAAGATTACAAAAGATTAAATAATTTTATTTAAAAATTAGCTAAAATATTCAATGTTGTTTCATTATAAAACATTTTAATCTAAGAAAAACATTGATGCATACATGTACTTGTATTTATTTTGTTTCGCATAATAATAATTATAATCAGCATTCGTAATTCCAAAGTAGAATCTGGAATACTTTAATAAAATCATTAATTTGATATGCTCTAAGTCTTAAATGAAAAATGTACTACAACAATTGCTTTAAAAACATTTTTTTTTGTAATTCAACAATTTTTGTTTTGTTTTTATAAGATAGCGACTGTTTGAAACTTATTATACTTATATTTCCCATGTTATCAATTTATTCAAAATATTGATTTTAAAACATTCTAAAATAAAAAGTATAGAAATAAACTTACCTTTTAATTTGCAAAACATGACGTTCATTTTTGTTTGAACTTTTTAAAGCGAAATTAAATAAAATATAAAACTTTGCAATAGTAAATAGAAAAGTAAAATATTACAAATTCATTTTAAATTAATTAATTAACAAAAACAAGGTAAAAAATAACTGAAGTGAATATATGTAGAAATAAATGTTTGCAATATAAACAAGTTTTTTTATAATTTATTAGCCCAGGTTTTCAGTTTTAGGAAGTACAATATTTTTTTGCTGTTGATGTTTCAGCTTTTATAAATATTGAAATGTAACAAAATTTTCTGCCGTTTAGAAAATGCATGAAAAATTAGTAATTCATTTTATATTTCAAATGAATAAAATATATATAAGCATGCAGTATACATATTTCATTCAATATAGTACAATTCAAATCTGTTGGAAACCACTTACGAACTTTAATAATAATTAAGATATTTGTATAAATAAATTTTATGAATCCTACCAGATTTGAATTTTGCTATAACGTTGCTTTAATCTAGAACATAATAAAATATTTTTACACATAACGTATAAAAGTATTTGTAAATAATTATGTAATTATGATGCTTATTTTTTTATGAATTTTGTAATAAATATAAACATATTTATATCATTATTCTTTTATTGTATTGCATCAATAATGAGTCAGTTGCAAAAATCATTGCTAAACGCTTTGTAAATTAACTTAATAACTGATTAATATGTGGCGCTTCAAAAACAGTTAATAATCTAGTTAACTAATTTTCATTGATTAAGTTAACAACGATTTATACAACTGGTCGTAATAATTTAATGTAAAATATTTTACTAATATCTGTTTAAGAATAATAACTAAATATGCGTATTTTTATTTCTGTTTTAATTTCTTTAAATCTTCCACGACAGATAAGTAAATATTTATTATTTTACAAAATTAAAGATATGTAATTAAAAAATGAATATTTGGAAGTATTAAATGTATTACAAAATACCTAATAATATATTGAATGATGCATAATAATTGTGTACATATATACATTTTCACAAATCATTTGGATCAATTAAAACATATTTTCTGTTTGGTATTAATTTTAAAGTAAATGGAAGTAAATTTTAACTGCTTTGAATTAAAGACTCATTCAGAAAATTTTATAAATTCAAACTAATTAGATTATTCTGTGAGCAAAATCGCGCTACTAATTTTTATTTAAATGAGTCATAGACAAAAATTGATTTGAAAAATTATAATCTCCATTGGAAACGGTATTATGTGAGTCTGACATCTACAATTTTAAATTACTGTTTCTATTTATTACTTACATTATTTCACAATGTTAACGATATCGTTTACTTACAATATTTTATGCAACATGCTTTATATTTTTTTACAGTCGTTATTTTTGATTCACTCTCTTAAATCCTTTATCAAAAATATTATTTATATATTTTGTAACACATTTCCAAATTTTAAAAAGAAATTTTACAAATTAACTGTTGTGAAAGGATTTAAAATTAAATAGAATAATAAGAAGATATCAACAATGGCTCATGATATGAATCGATTACATTTAAAAAAATAGTAAAACACATTCTTTTGTTTAATATATATTTTGTTTTTTTTTTGTTTTTTTTAATAACATTTTCGTCTAAAGCATATAACTAACAAATACTCTACAAATTTTCTGGATATTGTTATATCATTTTTTTTTAAATCTTCTGATATGAAGCAATACAGCCTGACACTTAAACAATTCTCATTGTTATTAATTAATTTAATTTTTTAATTGTTGTGTTTTTTAATTACATTTGTAAAATTATGATATGTTTATGTTACTTTTTTTTTTAAATATGATTTAAATTTTCATGGCTGTCACAGAGGGATTAATGTTTTTGTTTTTGGTTTGTATATATGGTTTGGCGTTTCTCATTTGTTTTTTTTTTTATAATCTTCATTTGATTTGTATAAACACTCGATGATATGCACTGTGTTTTGTTTTTTGTGTATTGTCACTGATATTCACTTGTTAATCAATGTTTAATTTCATTAACATTTCTTTCTTCTTTCTCTTCATTTATGTCACTTGAATCTTCAATGTTGTTTCCAACTGTTCGCTTTGTAGTAGACATCTTTGTACATACTGGGACAGTATTTTCCACCCTGTAATAAAAACTTATTTTAGAATAAGTATCTGTTGACAATAGCATTCAAAATATTGCATATTTTGACCAAAGTTTTATGTACAACAAAAAATCGCAGAATAAATATTTATTTTTCATCTAACAATAAATTGTTTGAAAAAAAAATAGTGCTAGACACTATGTTCCAGTTGTAGAAAACATTGTTATCATTAGGCCCAATGTTTCCAAATTTTGAAATAAATTTCTCCCAGAAAATTTTTAAAATTAGATAATGAAATATTGACATTTAGTCTGAGAATACAATAATATTAATATTACGTTACCCTATGTAAAAATAGGTCATTATGTTACTAGTACAATAATAACATTATAATACAGCAGTTAATTACTATATACACCAGTGGTGGCAGCGCCAAAGGCCAAACATAACTAAAACATCAAGTGTATTTAATCTGACATTTTTGGCTTAAATTCGACGATAGTTAATGTGTTTAGTATAAAAACAAGTTTAAATTAAGCAATTTTTAACAAATTCTAAATGCTGTATAGTTTTGTACATTATATATGAGTTTACTATGTGTATATTAATATGCATATTTCATTAAAAAGTTATTAAAATTAATAAAACGTATCTATTAAACTTCAGAACAATTGTTTAACAATTTGCTCAAGTAAATAATACAATTTTTTATTGAAAAACAAAGCAATTAAAATTATATTAATGAAAAGAGTAAATTTACCTAAAAACACACAAAATTAAAACCGAATTTTGCACAAGTATGCTTTGTATCACAAATAACCCAAATATTTTCAAAACCAAATTAATTTGACAACTCGTTTTATATATAAAAAAAACAATGCAAATAAAATATTTAACATACTCGGTTCGCACGATGCGTTTACAATTTACAATTTACAACATTTTTACACAAAAACAAAACATGTGCGCACGAAAAACATACATATATATATTTAAATCATCAAAGCAAGCCTGGGAGGTTACTCTACCCCCACCTCTTCACACTCTCACACCGATTGTGTTTTGTTTCACGGGGGGAAAAAACAACGAGAAAAAATTTAATCGTAGTAATCGAATTTTACGCTACAATCAATATTACAGTTATTTGTTCCTGAAGCATTTGTTGCCTGAAATAAAACTGAAAACAGGTTTACAATGATATAATGAATATATGATTCTGGTCAAGAGTTTTAGGTGTTGACAGTGTGTGTGTGTGTGTGTGAAAACAAAATATGTTCAAAAAATATCTAGAATTTTAACGAGCTTAAAATATATATTTGTTTGTGCAGGCCACCTAAACTTTATTTTGTAAACGGCCCTAATAATTTTGATTTAATTTAATAAACTTACATTTTCGGGTGCGAAAATTCGATTTAATTAGATGTTAAATGTGAGAAAACTAATTTATAATATAAAAACTTATTTTGAAATTAATTTTTGACACAAATATTTTAACCACTACTGATATATAGCCACTATGAAAACATTACTAAATTTATTTTCATGGCAATATGATAAAACATAATTGTTTTAAAATGTCCTTTGTCACATTTAAAGTGGGGAGAGATTTAAATTCGAAACCAAATCAAACAAATAACAATGGTCTTTATAACTTTTCTATATTATTAAATGAGCAATTCTTAACTACACTGTAAAAAACTTCGACAATTTTACATAAAAACCTGGGGTAACTAATTTACACCAGTTTCATAGGTAAATTTACAAACGTCATAGGAATATTTATATATTAGATAAATTTAAAATACATATATTTTATATAAGTAATTACTTACTTATTCCGTAAAAAAAACATATATAAACATGATAAACTAATTATTTTATTTAAAATTAAAATATTATAGTAGTATTATTTTTACAGAAAAATATAAACCATCGTTTTGCTGAAATAATGTGTAATTTTTTAACTATTTTTTTTTTGTAAAATGGCAACTTTTTAGCAGTGTATTTAAGGGATCCATTCTCTTTTGAATGGACAAAGCTTGGTACTCTTATAGTATATTATGTTACGAGGAGCAGACAACAATCTTTATAACTAATGCTGAAATTCTGAACCGATCTGTAAAGTTATAGAATGTTATGTCTTTTTCTATCGAATGAGAAATTTCATTTATATAGCGGGTCTCACACGATCATTCGAAATAACATTCAGACCGAAAATTGATATTCTGATATTTTGATATTCTGATATTGATATTTTGAAATCGGAGCTACTATTACGAAAAGTAGAGAGGAGATTGACAGTCTGAATGGTCACGCCAATCACGCCAGATTTGGTGTTTCAATGTCAACTGAGTTAAAATTACTTTAATCAGACTGTCAGTTTGATTGATAAGTGTAGGGGTTTCGTAATTGAAATCAGGAATAACAATCTAATTTGTCAGTCAGACTGTCATTCCTGATTGACTGTGTAAGGCCCGCTTAAGACATTCTATGTTACATAAATGTTTAGAATCTCGCCCTAATTTAAATGTTTACTAATTATACTGATTTTGTAATACGGATCATTTACTACGAAACTTTCAAATTCTAATAATAAATTATGATAAATTAAAAATTAATTTTCATTTAATTAAAATTACAAAACTATTACAGATATTTTATGGCTGAGCCTTGTACACTGCTATTGACTAGTTCGGTTTAGATTTTGTCAAATAATTCAAATGTGAATGGTGGCTGAAATTGTATTCTACTGCCTACGCCTGTATTCAAACATTTAATATGGAAATTTAACATTTTACCCCATTTTGTCATGTCTGTTCGGTAACCCTTCAACCCCCACCCCCCCATCCCAGCACACTTTCAATACGTACCCGAATAAATCGAAATTCTATGAATTAATAATAAATTAATGCAACAGCCATAAGGTAATTTATTATTATATATATTTTACATGAAATACCTAGTTTGTTGTATGATATATGCATATACATATATCTATTGATATGTATTCCTAAAATAAATTTTAGCAAAATCATAATTTTCGATTGGATCTATTTCTCGTCATATTAATCAAAGGAATCCATAAATGTAATATTATATTTCATAATTGAATTGTTAAGGGGGGGTGGTCTCCATATGTGGGGTGTTTAATTATTTTCGCGCTAATATATTGATATAGCTGTAATTGTCAATTTTACTGCACTGATGTTTCATAATTTTCGAATGTAATTTGACATTTTTATTGAACGGAATTTTATTTATTATATTTTTCCAAGGTAAATATAAAAAATTAAATAAAAATTGAGAAATAAATTAAAATCAAAAAGCTTTAGGCTTAAGTTCTGCATATATTTTATTTAAAAATCGACGTTTCGATATACTCTACGTATATTATTACAAGACTTCGAACCGGAACTGAACCGAAAACCGACAAAAAACGTTATTTCTGCTGGAATAAAAACCGGAACTGAATAAAAAAAAAAATATCGGTTTATTTCGGTTCAATATATGTTGAAACATTTTTTTCATTTTTTGTGTTTTTGTAGATGAATACTCAGTTA
This sequence comes from Clivina fossor, assembly GCA_963966155.1. Classification (NCBI taxonomy): domain Eukaryota; kingdom Metazoa; phylum Arthropoda; class Insecta; order Coleoptera; family Carabidae; genus Clivina; species Clivina fossor. Next base: position 13,301,232 of record OZ014562.1, on the reverse strand, counting down.
TTGAAATTGAAAATGAAACTAGGTATCACCTTGAGGAAGGTGTATTTTTTGATAATAACTTAGCTTTTCATAATCTTTAAATAGTTTAAACAAAAATACATTGGAAAATATTTTAATAATTAGAGTAATTTTAATTTTTTCTAATTATAAATAAATAAAAATTATGTATACAAGAATTTGTTACGTTAACATATGTTATTATTATATATAATTAAAACTTACATAGTATGAATTATATAAGTTTCGAATAATAAATTATTTTTTTTTTACACACAAATGGAGTCTGCAGCGAAGACCATCAATCCAGTAGAAGCTTTTTGATAAAGTGTATTTGGACGATACAAAAACATTACAAACATCCATGCCCCAAGCGGGATTCGAACCCGGGCCCGCACAGGTACGAGCGGTGTCGGACACACGTCCTAAACTGCTCGGCTATGCCGACCGGCAATAAATTATATTATTATCATATATCTTCTAATTATTTTTTAATGCAAATAAAAACAAATAAAAAATTTAAAAACTGAACCAAAAATCGAAAAAACAATTGTTATTTTTGCCGGAACGAAAACTAGAACCGAACCGATATGTATTTTTATAATTGAACTGGAACAAAAAATGTAACGGATTGAAGCCCTGTATTATTATCAGGAAAAATATACAAATAGAAATAGTTTGACGTTTTAAATTTAAAGTTAAAATAAATTAAAGCAAATTAAATATTACCAACTTAAACAGTATTGACAACATAAATGGACTAACATTGACATTATCAATTTTTCTCTTCCCTCAATCTGTGATACACTCTATAAACTGTGGTGTAACCTATGTAGGTATTAAGTCACCTTGGTGGAAACCAAAATTCCAAAAATTTATTTCACCACAAAACCATAAATAATTCAATTGAAAATTATCACACATTCAAGTCAATTAAAACATCAATATTATGCAATTCCATTACAATTTAACATTCAATATTCGTAAAATCCTGCTAGGCCGCAGAGAGAGTCACCATAGCCAACTAGATCCGGTTTGAAATTTGGTGTATCCCCGTTGATTTGAAACAGCTATTGACGTGTGTGTGTGTGTGTTTATGTATGTATCTCACTTGTGTATTATCAATTATTGAATTAATTTAAATTTAATTTTGATTTAATTCGATTTACAACATTTGAATATACAAAATTGAATAAATATAAATGTTGCTCTGATGTGCAAGAAGTGATATGTGAAAAATTTCTGATGTAGATTTTCTAATCAGTAAATTGAATTTGAAAGTGTGGAATTGGTAATTGTTTTTTGCTATTCTAGTTAATCTGCAATTCGGTCATTACAACCCTGGATATTCTAAAGTCTATTGTAATGAAAAAAAAATAGAAGACTGTGTAAATTATACATACCTGTCCTTTTTTAACATTAAAATCTATATTAGTTCTTATAGGTCTATTATGGAGAGGCTGTGGTGGCCTAAAATTGTTTCCTAATGGAGCTTTCGGGTGCTTTTCATCACCTTGCATTAGCCTTCGTAAACCATGAAGCTGTAACAATCCAAAATTAAACTCAAATTAATAATATTCTTTCATTTTTCTTATATGTATACATATAAAGATACAAATTCTCGTGGGTTAAAAGCAGTCTGTTAAAGATTTTGATAAATGAACCTCAATTGAAACACTATCAAAGCTTTAGATATATATATATATATATATATATATATATATATATATATATATATATATAATATATATAAGTATTATATATTATATAATTATATATTATAACATCATCAGGGAGCTATATTAGCATACAAGTAATTAATATAACAATTTTTTAACACATGTCAAAATTACAATTCGCAGAAATTGTAAAAAAATTAATTCGTTAAATGAACAAAACATTTTAAAAAGTAACTAATTATACGAAATAATTATAATATAACAAGCAAGAAATCTATACAGAACAATAAATAAAATAATATTTAATAAAATAATAATTAATAAAATAAAATAATTTCCCTTTTACCACAAAATAATTACAAAAGCTAAATAATACGTATTTTGAAAGCTAAGGTTTCGTTATCAGTAGCAAAAGTTAAAACGGGACGACACGAGTTGGGTGCTGTAGTTTCAGGTACTTTTCGGAGTGTTCGAGTTGGGTGCCGTGATGGATCGAGTTGGGTGCCGTGTTTTATAGGTAGTTTTTTTATATACCGCTGTGTAAAAAGCTGGGCTTCACATAATAAGAAAATAATTTTATTATAATATATAAATTGAGATAAAAGGTTAATTTTTCACTTGTTTAGATATTAATATACCTGAAGATTTTGGTTGCGGTTGTTACTAGATAGATTAGGTTTAAAGGTTGGTTTTTATTTTAATATAGTAACAAGTACAAATACACTTAGATATAGAAATTTTATCTAGTAATTATATATTTTTGCTTAGGTTATACTTCAAGATAATAATATATTTCACGAATACCAATAATAAATAAAAATTAAATCTCAGATCCAACCATCGGGTAAGTTTTACGACTTCGGCACCCAACTCGACCCAGTCCTTTTGAACATCAGGTAAGTTTTATTATTTCGGCACCCAACTCGACCCTGCCCGTTAAAACTATAAAGTCCTAATCAGTGATTTAAGGTTACACAGATACTCAACGTAACCAGTGGTCAAAGAACACTTGTGTTCTTTGACCACAGGGAACGTTGAGTATCTGTGTAGTCTTAAATCAGTGATTAGGATTTTAGTTTTAACTTTTGCTACTGATGATAAAAGCTTAACTTTCAAAATAAGTATTTAGCTTTGTCAATTATTTTGTGGTTTAAGGGAAATTATTTTATTTTATTATACAGAATTACATATTTTCCATTCATTTTTGTTTTTATTTTAAAAACATAAATGTAAATATGTAATTACAAAATGTATTATAAATATATTATACATACAACATATTTATTCATTTTACATACAGACTACAATATATTATACAATAGAAAGTTTGTGTTTATATTATATTATACCATTGGTAATTTTATAAAATTATTCTAGTATTATTATCTTTTGCTGAATAAATTTTAAATATAGAATAAACTAATTCTAAGCAAAAACAAATAAAACGACAAATACTCTGAGTAAAGCAATGATGATGTTTGTAAAATTTCAAAAATCTTTCCATCAAACTTTTAAACACGCTTGGCTAAATGAAGAAAATTGCCGACGATTCAACGAAAAAGATTAAGACAATTTCTCACAGTGTCTTTAAGTTGTCTGCTGTAGTGTAAATGGGCGTCGCGGGCGTCGCGAGCGTCACGCTTTAACAGTTGTCTTGACAAAGCCGGGTCTTGTCTGCCTTGGTTCAAGCTCGATCGTGTTGTAATGTGATCTTTGTGTTTTACGTCATTAAATTTACTTAACAATGAAAAGGGTTAAATGATGCGTAAATGCGGTTAGCATTTCTAAGCAAATTTGCGTGGGGGTTAAATGTTTTTGTAATTGTGCGAGCGTATTTGTTCTACAGGTAATTTGCGCGTTGTTGATCGCAATTGTTTTGCCGTTTTTTACCCACATAATTTCAATAATATCAAGTTGTAATCCGTTTTTTTTTTTTACAATTTCTAGATAACAATGTAGTTGAAAATCAAATTATACGAAAGGAAAAGTGAAATTTTTTTGTTTTGTTTTGCGAATGAAAATACATTATTGTCAAATAATTGGTGAGTTTTGTATTTATGTATTCATACCGGATTGGTTTTGCGGTATTTAAATAAATTATTATCGCTTTATTTTTTGTTTCGGTTCGACACAATACAAAAATAAAACGATTAAAAAACAAATTTACAATAATTTTCAATAAAATAAATGTACTATAACTCGTAGGTTGCAAGCTACACTGTAATAAAAGTTGCCATTTTACATAAAAACCATAGTAAAAGAATTACATATTACTTCAGCGAAACCGATGGTTTATATAAATTTTAAGTAAAATAATTAGTTTACCATATTACATATGTAATATGTAAATATATGCCACAGTAGTAGATTTCCTATAATTTTTATAATTTTGTAAATATGTATTACAATGTAATTAATTAGCCAAAAAGCTAAATAAAGTTTGATTATTACTATTACTTATTTTGTTACTTAGTAACTTATTTCTATGTTCTGTTTATTCATTGAAACGTTGATTATTAATAAATATTAATACAGAACTAGTACCTAAAGCCGCTTCATTTTTAAATTAATAATATTTAACTGTTTAATAAATTTTAAGTAATAATTTATTCAGGCGAGTGAATAATTAAATTATTAAAAGCAGTTATTAGTGTTAAAAATTAGAATTTTCGATTTAACAGTTGCACATAAAAACAAAATTGAATCGAAATAAATAATATAAAAATTTCAAGTTGAAACTTTGTACTTTACTCAATATTTTCGCTAAAAAGTAAATCTATTTTTGATTACGGAAACAAATATTGTATAAAGTTGTTTAAAATAAACTAAGTGAAAGCAAACAAATTTCGCGCGCGAGAGCAATTTTTCAATTCGATTTATCGTAAACGGGCTAAACTAAAAGAAAATAAGTTTTTAAGACAAGCTGTAGCTTATGAAATCTCCATCAATATCAGGGAGAGAAAATATTTTATATTCATCGTAAATCATATTGGAAAATAACTAACAATCCCGGAACAACTCCTGTTTTTCTTCTCTCTTTTTGTCCGGAAAGCAAGTTTTTTCGTGTTCAAATCATAAATTTCGATTCGGTTTGTTTTACGACTTTTTAATCTTTACGTTTCGGATTTTCAAATGTACATTCAATTTTTTTTACAAAATTTACAATTGCAAATATTGCGATATATCTTGAGCTGGTAATTTAATAAATATATGGTAAAAAATCTGTTAGAACTAATTATATTAAAATAAAACGGCTTCAAGTTATAGTTTTCTATTAATATTTATTAATAATCGGTAAGGTTTATGTCGGACAAAGAGATAGAACTGTTCCTATTAGATTAATTGAACATGAGAGGTTTGAACCATCCAGATAAACCTGCTATTGCACAACATGCGTTAGAAAATCTGCATGATGTAAAATTCGAAGATACTGTAATAATTGCAAGACCCATCAATATTAACAATCGATTGATAAGAAAAGCAATAGAAATTTATAAAGAAAAAGATAACATATTTAAAAATTTATAAATTTTATGATCTAGTTACTTAGTTTGTTACCTAGTAACTTGTTTCTATGTTCTCTTTATTTACTGCAACTGTCATTTGTATAATTTTTCCTGATATACATGTACAATAAGTACGTCCAAACGTTGATTATTAATAAATATTAATACAGAACTAGAACTAAAAGTCGTTTTACTTTAATACATAAATAAAGTTTTTTCTTTAAGCGTATCAAAATCTTGGTCATCTTAGAATATTGAAAAATTGATGAAAAAGCATTGTTTTATAGACAGCTGTAATAATTATGTCAGCAACATTTAAAATTAATGCTTCTTTGCTGGTTTAAAGTGAATTTTAGTTAAAATGTTTATTATAAAACCAACTGTTAATATGGTAAACAATATTTTCTAATTATATTTCGAAAACAGCAAAAAAATTCACAACTTTATTCAATAAACATGTTACGATTCATATGTATATTTATATCGTATTTTATTTATGAGAAAACATAATAAAGTGCTAGTTCGCGTGCTTTTTGATAAAATCGCGTTACTAATTTATCTTTGTATTGTTTAATTTAATTATTTATTAAATTACACCTCGAAAAATAGCACGCATTTTATTTTAGTTTTTACAATGTATTTACAGTTCGTAGTATTGCATGGTAAAATTTCATATATTATCTAGGTACGTTTTCTGTTTTGAAAAAAATCTGAAATATTAATATCATTTTTAAAAGTAATAACAGAATAATTAAATTAAGGCGCATTTTTATATTATATTATATTATACTTAGGAATAATGTACAAAGGAAACTTTTTTTTTATATAATACGTGAACAAATATTTAAAAAATTTAAATATTAACATAAATAACATAATAAAAAATCTTTCAGAAATTATATTAAAATAAAACTTCCTTAGCTTAAAGTTCTGTATTAATATTAATTATACTCAACATTTCGACGAACTTAATGTCCGTATTCATCAGGAAATATGAATACGAACAATACATACATACATACATACATACACAATCACGCCATGTACCCAAAAGAGTGTGGCACAAACATCATCCCGAAATCAGTCGCCTCCAAACATTCCTATTCAAATAAGCAACTTTCGCTTCATCCACATTCATAATTCCTCTCATACGGACAATGAGTTTGATTAACATAATTTTTAGAAGTAACAACGGAATAATTAAATTAAAGTGGATTTTTATATTATATTTACTTCATAATTTTCAAAGAAAACCTATTTTTTTATTTGTATGATATTTAAACAAATATTAAAAGTTTATAAATGTTTTTTAGTTTATTCTATAACAAATTGTGACGCAAAAATTTGAGATTAAAACTTAATTTTGTAAAATGATTAGATATGCGTTTAATTATAAACATAGATATACGTAAAAGTTAGTTTACATTCATAAATCTTTAAAAACATATCATCTTTAGTTCCTAATATTTGTACATGCAGTACACATGAAGTGAAATCTAATTTTCTAGTGGCAATTTCACTTTACTTCTTTCAGTTTTTTTTTCAGGCTTTTCTTGCACACACGTTTGACACGGCCAGAGCATCGCTGCACTTTCAGCTAATATTTAAAAGTGCTTTTGAGATTCTTCACATACGTACATACATTTACATAAAGATGATTTTTCCGAAACGTAAAAGAAATAGTCACTTTGTATTTCGTACTAAAAGACGAAGATTTTTATATGTGAAACGACTTCAAAAAGGTTTATGGAGATGCATATTTTCTTACACGCAAATGTATTACTATGATTTCCATTATTATGTTCCCACTTTTTGTCAACTATTTACAAAATTGGATTAAAATCTAAGATGTTCTTTAGATAAGTGTTTTAGAGTTTGATGTAGTGCATATGCGTACATGTAGAGCTATTTTCTCACATAATTTCTTCACAGTGTGAAGATATTAACAGTTTTCTACGTATGTGTAATGTGGGTAAAGTATAACTTTTCATGATGGTGGTAAAAAAATATTTTTACATACTTAAAGTATACTTTTTGCTTTAATAGAATTTAAAAATATTAAAAACATTTCAACAATATTATTTTGTCGTAAAAAAAATATTCTCGCTCAGTGGTTTAAATAATAGTTAAACAAACAATTTTTTTCAATTTAATAATATTTCTAACAAACAAACAAACAAGAAGGAATTTACCAGAAAAATTTCCAAACGTTTGTTTAATTACTTGTTTTTGCTACAAAAAGAATTTCTATTTTCTCACTTTCAGTGTAACAACTGAAACTGTAAACAAAAAAGTAAATATACGTCGTTAGTGAAAAACAAAATTTTTCAAATTAACCGTCATGTTCTCTAACATAATTTTATTTGTTTTTCACTGCACACTATTTTCACGAAAAATGTAATACTATGTAACCGACTATTGTATGTTTAAATTAAATTAGTTTTCACGTTGTAAAAATTTGTTAAACTTTTTATTATTATTATTATGTATACTTAACCTAGCTGTTCAAACTTTAGTAATTTTTAAAAATGTTGCATTTGTTTACGTGGGAGTAGTTTATTTATATTGCAAATTTGCATTATGTAAATATTTCAGAGTGGTAGAAAAACTGTATACAATGTTGTAATTTTTTTTCCCGCGAGTAGTATTAGAATTTGGGTTCTAAATCAATGATAAAGTTATTCGTGACGCAAATAGATAAAAACTATTCAATCTTTCGACGCTTTTCGAGTTAGAATTTTCGTTGTTACAATCACGTGGTGGTTTGTAAAGCAGTAGCACCACTGTCGGTCAGATAAGAAAGCTTTGCGCGCCACAGACATGTTAATCAAGTTTTAAGTTTGCGTTTTGTAGATTTTCAGGTTAAACAGTGGCATTCAAAATTTGGTAAATTTCAGTTTTTTATTTGGTTCTGTAATTATAAAGTATAATGTAAAATTGTGTTTCAAATCGGGTATATATAACATTGTTTTACTGTTTAAAATTTCAAAATATTAAAAAAGCATTATACTGTTTGTGTAAATCTTAGTCTAAGTCTTATGTCATGAGAAAAAAGACTTTGAAAGTTTCCAATTTTCAACTTTCATATTAGGACTAAGATCAAAAACGTTCTGCGCAAACGCAACGACAGTTAGTTTGTTTTATATCATAACCTCACATATTGCTAATAAAAATATAAACAAATAAAAAATAATACCAACACTCGGTTTCAAGTTTCGTAATTTTATTAAAAACTCTTTATTGGATAATTTCGGCAGTTAAGCCATCACCAGAAGAAATTAATGCTGTCAATATTCGAAAAAATTTATTTCGGATTCAAAAAGATTCGAATATCCAAATATCAAATTCTCGGATAATTTGAGATCCGGATTCGATATCCGGATCTTAAAGATTTTTGAGACACATTGCATATGTATATGATTCTTTAAACTCATTGTATATAAAATTCTTTTGACACATTGTATATAGCTGAACAATTTTATTTCTGAGACACATGTATATATATATATATATATATATATATATATACCGGGTGTCTACTTTTTTTTTGTTACATAGGGAATAAAATGCTAAAATTTTCATTTGGTGATAAATTTTCCCCTAATTATTATAGAACAAAAGTACAAATACAAAAGTTGTTTAGAATTCAAAAATGCATCAAATGATGCCAAATTTATCAATATAGGATGTTCTGATCAAGAATTAGAAGCAAATTAAAATTTCCATTTTTGCGCTTTTTACATCAAAGTGCCACGGAAATTAAACAAATAATTTCATTTCTTCTGGAGTTTGAGTTTGACAGATCGTATTTATTTTATTGTTACGTTCTGTATTATTATTATTATTCGTTTTTATTTCACACCACCTCAACTTGGCTGAGTTACCCAGGTGATCGGGGTAACGGATTTCTTACAACCCAGAGATAAAGTGAGGTTGTGGTGGACTGATTTAGTATCCGAGATCTGACCTAGATCTTAAGGATACTAAATGGTCTTCCTAATAATGTGTGCAGTGCCCAATATTGCTGTTTTTAGTAGTGACTTTATTATTATTATTATTATTATTATTATTATTATTATTGAAAATAATGAATAAACTTAATGTAAATGAAAAGCTATTAAGTATAAAAAGTATTAAGTATTTATTATTTATTACAATGAAAGGGTATTTTACTCGGCTGTACACTACGTACTAGCTGTGGTTTTAAATTGTGAATGTCTCCATTATAATTTTAAGTAATTGTTTAATTTATTTATTAACTTCAAGTTATAAAAACAATACTTTTGAATTAGATGACTGGCATTATGCCTAATATATTTATTATAATAATTTAAACTTATCCCTGAGGATGCTGTAAGTTGTGCAGTGAAACGTCGGATAAGAGTTTAATAAATAGTAAATAGCTGAACTCCGTAAAACTTTCTTTATTTATTACAATATTCAATATACCTATAAAACAGAAAAATTCATGAATACAAGATATAGGAGAACAAAAACGAAACTAACAATTTAAATTAAATGTTCAAATAAATCGCCATTAACTGCCAAACAATAACCTAATCTGTTATAAAATTCGTGACGTACAGAGCTTAATTGTGTTTGTGTTATATTATTGCACTCTTCAACAATGGCATTTTTCAAATCAACAAGATTTTTGATATGTCGTTTATAAATTTTCTCCTTCAAATATGGCCATAAAAAGAAATCGCACGGTGCTAAATCGGGCGATCTAGCTGGCCAATTAATTGGACCACCTCTACCAATCCATGAATTTGGAAAACATTGATCCAAATATAATTTAATGTTGCAGCTGTAATGTGCCGGACATCCGTCTTGTTGATACCAGACAACATTATCTTGAGTTGCACACTCTTCTAACTGCGGACCAATATGATTTTGCAACATATCCAAATATTTTTCGTTGTTTAAATTATTTTCAATAAAAAATGGCCCAATTATACACCTGCCAAAAATTCCAGCCCATACATAATAAGGTATGGGACGGTTTTCAAAGAAAGCGCTGAATAAATCTCTTACTCGTCGTATCGAATTTCCAGTAAAATACCATTTTACGCACTGAACTTTTTCATTTACCTTAAGTTTATTCATTATTTTCAATAATAATGATAATAATACAGAACGTAACAATAAAATAAATACGATCTGTCAAACTCAAACTCCAGAAGAAATGAAATTATTTGTTTAATTTCCATGGCACTTTGATGTAAAGAGCGCAAAAATGGAAATTTTAATTTGCTTCTAATTCTTGATCGGAACATCCTATATTGATAAATTTGGCATCATTTGATGCATTTTTGAATTCTAAACAACTTTTGTATTTGTACTTTTGTTCTATAATAATTAGGGGAAAATTTATCACCAAATGAAAATTTTAGCATTGTATTCCCTATGTAACAAAAAAAAAGTAGACACCCGGTATATATATATATATATATATATATATATATATAAAAATCTATTGTATATAAAATTTTTGAAACACATTTTATATATATATATACAGGGTGTTCGTTCGCTTGGTTGATATAGGGCAATAACATGGGATTTCGATAATATGCAAAATACTACTTTCTGAAGTAAAATTCGGAGAAATACTTAGAATACTTTTCGATAGGGAATAAAAAATTCTATAATTTGGTTCTACTTTTAACTTGCTAGCATGTGCCGTTTGGGCGCTAGAATTTTTTTAAAATGTTTTTTAGAATTTTTAATAATGTTTCCTGCTAAATCAGTACGGGTAAGGAAAAAAAGCTACTTAGCTATTATGTAGCTAATTATTTTCTCTATTTTACTGAATTTTTTCAGATTTTTTTGAACAAATTTGAAAAAAAGTTATATTTTAAAAAAATTTAAAATAAGACTTTTTTTAAAATTTTTTCAAAAAAATCTGAAAAAAATCAGTAAAATAGAAAAAAAAAAATAGCTACATAATAAATAAGTAACTTTTTTTTCTAACTTATACTGATTTAGCAAGAAAAATTATTGAAAATTCTAAAAAACATTTTAAAAAAAATTTTAGCGCTCAAACGGCACTTGCTAGCAAGTTAAAAGTAAAACCAAATTATAGAATTTTTTATTTCCTATCGAAAAGTATTCTAAATATTTTTCCGAATTTTACTTCAGAAAGTAGTATTCTGCATATTATCGAAATCCCATGTTATTGCCCTATATCAACCAAGCGAACGAACACCCTGTATATATATATATATATATATATATATATATATATATATATATATAATTTTGAGGTACATTGAATATATGATTCATTTATACACTTATTTCGCATTTTGATGCAATAATACAGCTTGTAAAATGATTTTTTCAATATTCATTACATTTAACAAACATTTAAAAGTGTATTATTTCTTTAAACGCGCAAAATATTTTAAACAGAAAATAGATCTTTCATAACATCCCCATACACTTATTTCAATAATACAGCTTGCTTATATAGATATATTTTTTAAAAAAACTTGCACACATATTGGTATAATGCATGACAAATTTATATAAAAATATGAAACACATAGATTCGGATACTCTCGGATTTGAAATCCGGACCAGAGATTCGGATATCCGGAAACCCAATTATCCGGATATCCTGATAATTTTCGACAATAGAAAGAATACATAAAAACAAAATTCAGATCTAAAATTTATGTAATCTTTTAATAAAATTTTATTTGTTTATACATAAAAAAATTGTAAATTTACAATGATTTGAGAGTTATATTAGCTAGTAAATTTTTCTTTCAGCTCGCTGAAAACTTTTCAGTGGCACTGTATTTTTGAAGCGCCTACCAAACACAAACGCAATTGTGGTATGGCCGTATCTCGTAACTTGGGGCACACAAAAACCACATTTCGCAACGGTGGCGCCTCACCGCGGCAGTCGGGGTGAATTATGTCTCACCGGATGTAAATTATCTGTATGCAATGAGTACGACGCACGCACTATTTCCCTTCGCTGCTGGCCAATAACACAACGATAAATGATTCATTTTTACTTAGTTTTCAATTTGCTAGGATTCATGTGTTGTTATTGGCTCATTTTTAATTGTAACGATTTTTATTTTGAAGGATACATATAATTACATAATCAGCCTAATTCTCTAACAAAGTTGCTAAATTTTAGCAACTTTGCTAACAACATTAGCCAATCATATTAGCTGACACTAAATAAAAATTTAAAATAAGAACTGTTATATTTGTTTCTATTGGTTGCTAAAACTTAGCAACTTCGTTAGAGAATCAGGCCGATTAATAGTGTATTATGCTACGAGGAACAGAATGATATTTTTATTAACTCGCTTTCTTGTCTGTCTGTTTGTCTGTTCGATACAAATTTTGCTATCGATTTTAAACTAACTTCACGATTAGCTAGAGATTTGAAAGTTTAAACATAGCTCAGCTAACTGAATGACAATGCAAAATATTAACTAATTAATTAATAATATTAGAAATATTAAATTAAAGTTAATTAATTAACTTATTAATTATAATTATGATTATATAATTATAATTATTAAATTATAATTAATTAAATTAAAGTTAAAGTTAAACAAGACTGAAAAGCAGAAAATAATTATTTAAATAAATTAAAAAAAAAATTAATATACCACGTTTTTAACACGAACTAAAATGTATAAAATAATTTCTCTTAGTCCCATACAGGGGTTTATAACCCCATACAGAAAAACATAGTGCGCATGCAATAGATAATATTAAGGAATGTAGGGAGAATCTGTTGTTGCCCACGTTTTTCTCTTATGGGATTATAAATCTGTATGGACCTAGGAGAAATTATTTTATACTTTTTAGTCCGTGCTAAAAACGTGGTATATTAATTTTTTTTAATTTAAATAATTATTGTAACATAAAAAGAACATTCTGCTTCGAGACTAGACCCCCGAATTCTGAAACATTTTCGTTAAAAATAATGAATGGTTCGTCAAAATAAAAATTCTTGGATTGCGTAAGAAATCTTTCTATGTATATTGTAAGAAGAAGAAATTTAACGAAAATGTTTCGAAATAGGGGGTAGATTTCTCGAACAGTATCACTAATCACAAATAATTATACAATATTAAATTTTTTTCAAGAAACTTTTAATTTTAAATTATAATATTAAACATGTATCAAAATTGTAAAACTTTCGTAGCGTAACTTTTTCATAATTAACAATGATTAATTTATATTATAATAAAGTAATTTAATAAATGAAGTTAATACATTATCGTTACCGAAAAGTGTAATATTCATTTTCAAATTAACGTGATAAATCAGTGATAATATAAATGGCTACTTAAAAGTTTTTTAATCAATAGATGATTAATTAATAATTAATTTTTCTTTGCCAACTTGTGTGAAACTTCATAATTACATTGAGTTCTTATTTCGTTTCTTTATTAAAAAAAATTCTTTTCATTTTCTAATTTTCATTAATTATAGAATTTTATTTGAAATTATGTTAATATTAACTACAAATTTCAATAAACTATATATTATTTTATCATATGTACAATTATCAATTACACAAATAAACAAATAGAAATTTTAAATATTCAAATTTTTTGATTTTATCAAAACAACTATAAACTTCTCTAGTTGCTAATTCAAAAATATGTTACGTATACGTAATTAATATTTTAATCAAATCTTTTAAATAACAATTTTAATTAGATCGGCAAGGCACCGAAAACCAACAAAACCCGAAGGAAAAAAATTAAATAAGGTAAATATGAAATTTATGTATATACAATATTTATATTCTACATGCAAAATCTTTATGTAATATAATTTATTCTAGTACAACAAAAGAACGAAATATAATCAAACATTAGTTATAATTAATTTTAACCAACTCCATGAAATAAACACATGCATGCATTGCAGGTTGCATAATAGCAAAAGGTCAATAAACTCTTAGTTTATGAAATATTCTATTCGTAAATTTTTATTTTCTTGTTAGCTGTTCATAAATCATGTTCATAATAAATAATTATGCTTGTATTTCATTTGTAAGAGAACATACATATTTATATTGTCGTCTTTATTTAAAAGAACATTCTTGCATTAAAAAAAAAATTAATTAAAATAAAGTACATTTTATTTGCACTTTTTTCTATCGTAAAGAACTGTATATATTACCTATTTTAAATTATGATAATAATAAGTATACATATCTAGATTTAATAAATATATGAATGTAGAAAAATTACAAAAATTCGCATTCCTACTTTTTTTCTAGTTTATTGTAAAGAATTCTATATGTAAATTACCAGTAATAATATTATTTAAAATTATAATAAAAAATAAATTTTAATAAAGTTGTAAATGATAAATATACGATAAAATAAATGGAAATATAACATAGTAAAAATTCATTCAGAATTCATTCTATTAAAATAAAACGACTTTAAGTTGTAGTTCTACGTTTATATTTATTAATATTCGACGTATAACTTCATCAGAAAAAATTACACAAATTACATTTACAGTAACAAAATACAAGTAACTATATTGTAAAATTTATAAATTTTTAATTAAAAGCCAAATTTTATTTAAATCAGTGTCTTCATACAGATTGCTGTTGTCTGTTTCTTTAAAAATTTCTATAGCATCTCTTATCAATTTAAACCAGCCAGATAAATCTTCTATTGCGTTAGAAAATCTTCATGATGTAAAATTTGAAGATACTGTAATAATTGCAAGACCCATCAATATTAACAGAAGATTGATAAGAGAAGCAATAGAAATTTATTAAGAAAAAGTTATCAATCAGTGTGGAAGGCACTGATTTAAATAAAATTTGGCTTCTTTTAATTAAAAATTTATAAATTTTATGATCTAGTTACTTATTTTGTTACCTAGTAACTTGTTTCTATGTTCTGTTTGTTTACTCTAAATCACATTTGTATCATTTTTTCGTGAAGTTGTACGTTAAATACGTTAAAATGTCGATTATTAATAAATATTAATACAGAACTACAATCTAAAGCCGTTTTATTTTAATAGTACATAATTTTAAAAAACATTTAAATTATTTATTTTAGAATAAAAATAAAATTTCGTGTTTATAGTATAAAACTAGCTTTCCCGTCGCGCGTTGCTGTGCAATTGCACAAAAATTCAGTATTTGAACGATAGCTTTCCTGTCGCGCGTTGCTGCGTAACTGCGCAAAAATTCAGTTTTCGAAAGATTATGAAGGCCCTGAGGGGTACCGGGAGCCCTCAGGGCCTCAAAAACCTTCGTGGGAGTGTACTCAACAACTATCCAAAGTTTCATAGCGATCGGATGAACGGTGTAGAATTGCATATAGGACAAACAGACATACACTTCTTTTTATATTTAAAGACTATTAAATGAAAATTCAGCTGGATATTTTATTTAGTTTAGCTGTTTAAAAAACCGCCATGATAAATAGAACAAATAAATGCACAATTCCATCAACAAAAACATCTCTATTTACCTAGTGTAATACGGTCTTGAAAGCTGGACTAATTTTCTAACAATATATACACAATGTTAGTTGTTGTATTATGTTGTTTTCTCTACATGTTTATTTGTACATATAGCTAGGCTACCTAGAAATTAATTTTCGACCAAGTTTCATCTTTGGCGGTCGGCCCCTATATGCTGCGCTGTGTTAATGTTGTAAGTAATTTTATATGTATACAGGCCGGTCCAATTTAACAGCGCCCTACAGGCTTAAATTCTCAATACAATACCGACCATACGATATGGTGTAATCATCGTTGCTTTTGCTTATTAACTGCGCTGAAACTATAATTTACCACCTTATAGTTTCTAAAGCATTCGTCTCTTTGTACAGGCAGTAAGGTTTTTATTTTTTCCAGAATATCTTGTAAAATATGCAAAAAAAATAAGTAATGTAATAAGTAAATAATAATAAGTATATAATAAGTAAATAATAATAAGTATATAATAAGTATAATAAGTAATAATAAGTATAATAAGTAATAAATATAATAAGTAATAATAAGTATAATAATAAGTAAATAATAATAATAAGTAAATAAGTAATGCCATCTAGTAACAAGATTTTATCATCAAAATACAATTACACCCAGCTTTAACAGTTTTTTGCAAATATCTTAGAACATAAAATTTACCAAATAGTGAGTTTTGCATCTATACGACTCATATATTAAAATATTTTTGAGAACTCATTATATTAATATAAAAACAGAACATAATCTAAGAACGTAAAAGGCCAATTCGTCTGAATCATCCAGATAAATCTGCTATTGCTGAACATGCTTTAGAGATCTTCATAATGTAAATTTTTTTGAAGATACATACATACATACACAATTACGCCATGTACCCAAAAGGGTGTGCCACAAACTCTTTTTATCATCCCGAAATCAGTCGCCTCCAATCATTCCTATCGAAACAAGCAACTTTCGCTTCATCCACGGTAATAATTGCTAGACCAATCAATATTATCAACAGATTAATAAGAGAAGCAATAGAGATTTATAAAGAAAAGAATAACATAAATTACTGTGAAGGCACTGAGTTGAATAAATTTTGGCTTCCACTAATTAAAAAAACTATAATTCCTGCGATCTAGTTACTTGCATGTTACCTAGTAACTTGTTGCTTTGTACTTGTTATTTACTTTAATGTCAATGGAAAATTTTTGACTTGATAAAGACAAGCGTTTTTATATAGATAATTAATAAAATTTTATTCTAAAACTGTTTTTATATTAAATGATATATGTTACTTTTAAATGTCATATTATTGCTTCCTAACCCTAATTCTTTCTTTACCTAAATGTAAGTTATACGAAATTTAATTTCCAGTAAATTAAAATCAAGAAAAAAAAATCAACGAAAAAAACCTTCGTTAATTTCCGTCTGCAATCGTCATCTCTCGTCACGGTTATAATTAGTCAAGTACTCGTAAGTACAACAAGATTACGATCTTAGTTGTAATTTATGAAAATGAGTCCGGACAATACCTATAATTAACTTGGCGGGAATTTTAATTTTGAAATTGCCTCCGTCGTCAACCGTTAGAGGCGCCATGCTCAGTACCGTGACTCTGTTTACAAGCTACGACGGTGTGGTGGAAAAGAGAAAGAAGAAGGGAAAGAGCAACATTTGCATAACCTATTAGTTCTTTTTGTTGATTAATGTCTATCGTCGTTTGTTACCCTCAGCGTCGTGTTTTGTTTTTTATACGTTCAACCATCGCTGTGTGTGTGTGTGTGTAAAGAAAGCAGAGGATAGTGAAGGATATACACAGAATGTTTTGCACGCGAAATGGCGGTAAATATTACTCAAAATGGTGGCAGTCGCAAAAAGAATGAGTTTTGTCTAATTATGGTAGGTTTATTACTTCTGATGTTCTTTATATTGTGATTTTTGTGAAAATATTAAATGTATTTTGATGATAATAATATTTGAATAAAATGTATTCTTGTCAGATAGTGATACTCTACAAATTTACAAAATCAAAAAAGTGTAATGATCGATTTTCATTAGTATAAAGTTCTATTGCTACATAATAACAACTGCACTTTTCTCTTTAATGCTATACAAATGTATATATAGAAAATATACAAAATTAATCCCTTTTTCACGATATAGAATAAAATGTACAAACGCATGTGTAACAACATATTACATTGAATATTTTTTAATAACAATTTTTCACAGCGTCAACTGATATACTAGATATTTGACGTTTATAATGTCAATACGCATTCAGTTTTGCGTCGAAAAATGGTACGTGTTCTGATTCATTCATTTTTCTATATTATAGACTGTCACGAACAAACTGAGCATGCGCATGTATAAAATATTCTATATAGAATCGAATATTGGATCATATAATACAGAAAATTTTGTTTGTACAGAAAGCTATACATTTTTGTGTGTAGAAAAATGCATCATGTAAAGTCAGCATAAAATGAATGATATTTAAATATAATTGTTTGACAAAGAATAAAACTTATAAATTTTCAGATATGACAATGTTCTGATTGATCATGAACTGTTGAGTAATTTATAAATTGATTAAAATATATTGAGTAATAATTCAAACTCGCTGGCATGAATAATAACTTACATTATTTACAAAGAAATATTGATAATTATGTAATTGTACAATGTTTGAATCAACTTTGATTATATTAAATAAAAATTAATGAAAAACCGAACTTTATATTTATTACTTCGGTTTGAATGCGTAAAACAACCAAATACATATATGTTGTTACCGAAAATTTCAAAGTCGTATAAAACATAGAAAAGGCCCCATTTCATCGCACAACGTTATTCAAACCCACTAATTCCATTAAAGTCACGTCAAATCGTCAGTCTATACACGTAACGTCTGCGGTCAGCTTTAGCTCCCAAAGGATTTAAAAGCCAGCCATTCGGTCGGGGCCCGGGGTTTAGGCGAACGACACATGCACTACACGCTGATAAAGGGTTAATTGTTTTCCATGTACCATGTACCCTTTACATCCCGCTAACGTATCGCCACAGCGTTTGTACGCCTCGCACATTAAACCGTATATGTAAGCCGGTTTCGTGAAAAATATTATTTCAGGAATTAAAGCCCGTAAGAAATTATCTCGTTCGTTACCATGTAATCCGCCATTTTGTTTGTTATCGGTACACTTGTTTGTTGTATGACGTCATTAGGCTAATTATATTTTTAAGGGCGCAATTAAAAATGTTAGTGAGTGCATTTATTATGTAAATAACTAGTTTTAGAGAAAAATTCGTTTTTTGAAGTAAATATGTTTATAAACATGAAAAGAAATATTATCGTTTTCGTTTTTCTCTTAAAATATATTTATTGAAAAGTTTTTCAACGTAAATACTTAGAAGTTCGCATTAAGTAAAATTAGGTTTGCAGAAAACTACAATAAAAGTAATAGAAAAATACAGCACTGAGGATGCTCTCTACGTTGTATGGCGAAACAGAAAATTCTATAAATATAAAGTAAATGTAGTTTAGGCGAGACAAAATACATTATAAACACTCATACACCAAGCGGGACTAGAACACGCTACATTTTGTTACTTATTTAAACATAAATATATACTCATTGTATTAAATAAAAACTGTTTTAGGATTAGATTCTGTTTAATTATTTTATAAAAACGACGTTTCGACGAAAATAAACCCTCGTCGTCATCAGCTCAAAATTGATCAATAACATTAAAATAAAAAACAGTACGTAGCAACAAGTTACTAGGTAAATAAATAATTAGATTATAAAATTTATAGATTTTTTTAATTAATGGAAGCCAAATTTTATTTAGTTCAGTGCCTTCACTGAGATTTAATGTTATTCTTTTCTTTATAAATGTCTATTGCTTCTTTTATTAATCTGCTGCTGTTTTTGATTAATTTATTAATTATTATTGTACCAGACAAACTGGTAGAACTGTTTCTACTAGATTAACAAAAAAATCAGTTATTTCTGAACTTGCTTTAGAATATCTTCATGATATAAAATTTGAAAATACAGTAATAATTGCTAGACCAATCAATATTAGCAGAAGATTGATAAGAGAGGCAATAGAGATTTATAAGGAAAGAATAACATGAATCACTGCGAAGGCACTGAGTTAAATAAAATTTGGTTTTTATTAATTAAAAATCTATAATTCTTCTGATCTAGTGACTTATATGTTACCTAATAACTTGTTGCTAAGTACTGTTATTTACTTTAATATTATTGACAAATTTTGACCTCATGAAGACATACGTTTAGTTTCATCAAAACGCCGTTTTTATAAAATAATTAAACAAAATGTAATCCTCAAACAGTTTTTATTTAATGTTGTATCTGTTATAATGTTTATTTAAATAATGTATTTTTTTTTTATATAAAACTTAAAAAAATAAAGTTAAATAAAATTTTCATGAATTATTTATTATCCGGCCGGATAGTAGTTATTATTCGGCCAAAAAAAATATTCGGCAAAATTGGCTAAATAGGCCGGATTTTTGGACATGTCCAGATATCTGTTGCATACCTTACCATATAAATATCTCAATATGATAAAAATAGACTTAAGCTAGTTCTGTACTGTGACGACTTGCATTTAAACAGACTAAAACATTAAATATCCGAGCTTAGTCACCGTCCTTCTAATTCCATTTACTCTAATCACCAATTCTTTTCTCCATAAACCTAACTACTTATCTAAAATTCTGCTACCAGCTTCCAAAAACAAAAACCTAAATTCCTAATCCTTAACCATCCCAGTAAACTGTATGATAAACGAAATCAATGTGGTGGTATATGAGGGTGCCGCACATCTCTGCACATCCACAACATCAAATCATCAAACATTGGCGGTCCGAAGAAGCAAATCCGTGCTGGCGGCGAAGAGAGAGAGAGAGGCCAATCAGTCGATTGGACGGACGGAGGCAATCACCGCTGCACCAGCCAAGGCAGGATTATCAGAAAGAAAAACATCGACTAATGAAAGCCAGATCAAATTGTTCGCTTTTGCCCTCATTGCTCCCGTCCTCGTGTAAGACCAATAAAATCGGATGGAGAGATGAAAGGGGGCCTCATATGGCTAGTGAAGCATTAACAGTTTCGATCGGTTCGTGGCGATTGGAGATTTTGATTTAACTCTGCTGTTTTTAGTTGTTGTTGAGTTGTAAAAAAGAAAATAAGTAAAGTGTTGTAGAAGATGGAATTATCTTTGGTTTGTCGGAAAATGGTGGATGTAATTAATGTTGAGTTCTGATTGAAGAAAATAGGGGGTATTAGAACTTAAAAAAAAACGTTTTAAGGGAGTATTTCCGTTGGTAGCATCGAGTTTTTAGGTGTTTTTTTGGGAACTTTTACAACAAATACAGTTAACAACAATTATACCGTTGGAAAGTGTATTTATTGAAGTTTTGTTTTTTCAAAAAAGTAAAATTTTCAATTAAAAAAATGGCGTTAAAGTAATCAGGTCAAAATTCAAAAATACTTTTGAGTAACGTATTTAATTTAAAATGTTAATTTTTTTCAGCTTTTTCGTAGACCATTTTTAAATAAATATATGTAATTTTGTGTTTACGTAAATACTTGAAACAAAAATTTAATGTTTAATAAATCTATCTAAAAATGTTGTATTTACATGTTGTAAATATCTTTTAATCATATTTTTAAAATGTCATGTCACGTACATAAGTCCTTAACAAAACTACAAACACAAATACATTAAAATAAAGTAAATAAAACTAAAAACATATGTATTTTTTGAATTTTTTTTACAAAATAATTCTCATTTTCTGCTGCTGCTGAAAAAAACTATAACCGCACTATATAATACATTTTCTCTGTAAAATAGAAATAAAAAAGTTATTGTGTCTACACATAAACTGACTACAGTTAACTTTGGTTGACTTCCAGTTAGCTCCCGGACCCCGAAACAATATGCGTAACTGGAGAACTCCGGTCACCGGAAACCGCCGATCGCGCTGATTAATGGCGGCACACATCTGGGGGGATGTGTGAGTGTGGCTTTACTTTGTCACATGGCAAGCAACAGTGACTGCCTCGCGTTGTAATCCGATTATGGAGAAGGGGGAGTGATAAAGTTCTTGGTATCTCTTTTTGTTTCATTGAAAGAGTGCTAACACTGTCTCTTTCTTTGGAACACAGTGGAATTTAGTATTGTGAGTATTCAATATGTTTTATGTTTATTTATGAATCGTGTATTTGATTTAAAGATTAAAACTGTGCGAAATGTTTCTTCAGATTGAAAAGAATTATTGAATATATATATCGTTTTTTTTTCTTTTAGTATGCTTGAAACTATTTCTTGAGTTAAATTTGCAAAAAATTATACAACCAATATTTAAATATCGATTAAATAGAAAACTTTCAATGCAATATAATTATTAAATTATCTGTAAACATTAAAAAAAATCATGTTTAAAGTAATATTATCAGCATTATTATAGTTTAAAAAAGTTATAAACGTGACATCTTGGTTCAGAGGATAAAATAGCGGATTTTCATCCCAACAACTTGGGTTCAATCCCCAGCAACTGCATTATTATTAGTTTATCTACTATATTCGTAATGCTAAAATTAAAAATATCTAAACAAAATTGTCAATTTTTTTACATTTCCGATTATCATAAAAATATTTATTTGTAACAAATGTAAATTAATAAATTATTTTAGTAAAATATCAAAGAAATTTTATCGTAAAATAAACATTTTTGATAATGTTGAATGACGTCATTATTATATATCAAAAATCACAGATATTTATGTCATATTGTAATACAAAACCTGTCAAAATATTAATTTCACACTCTAACTTTTAATGGAATGTTATTATAAATATTAAATGTATCTCTGTCAATGATTGGATTAATTACTATTTAAATAATCTTTTATATTAATTAAAATTTATATTTTCACGTTGCAATATATGATATCAAATTGATATTTTTGAAATTAGTACTAAACATTTATATCTGTAATAATAATTAATATAATTTGAAATGTAAAAAAATAATAATATTTAGGTTTTCCTAATAAATTACACTTTTTTATATAAAATATGTTTTATTAGTATTTTCGATAAATCGATTATTGTTAATTTTATTATAAATTTAAGAAATTTAGAACAAAAATTAATTACATATAGCAGAAAAAAGATTTTCAACAAATATTTTTTTCTGCAATATATAATTAATTTTAATAGTTAAAGATAATTTAATATATATATATATATATATATATATATATTGCACTATCTTTCAGAACTCATAATATATATATATATATATATATATATATATATATATATATATATATAAATATAATTAATGATTTAATTTTTTTCTTAGTTACCTTATAGTGACTTGTTCTTTATTCATGGGTCAGTTTTGTTCTGATAAAGAAACAGTGAGTGAACTTCAAGCTTACAGCAATATTCTAGGCATATTGTTCAATAGTTTTAATCTATTTTTTATTCAAAAATTTCCCAAAGCTTCCTTAATAAGATCCCGTTTACAAACTGCAAATATTTGATTGCATTCTTGAGATATAAATCCCGAAAAATGTTGTTGATTTTAAACAAAAAAAATCAAAAAAGTTGAAATACGTTAAAAACAGTTGAACTAAAGTAAAATGTTGTTAATATATCACGTGTAAAATTTACTCCTAAGCTCAATATAAAAAATTGGATATTCTAATAAGGAAGTTAAAGTCGCTTTCCGGTTAAAGCAAAAATGGCATCTTATTGCCAATATTTTACATATATTGCATAACCTCGTCGTGGGACAGTATAGTATCAAAATGTAAACCAAAAATAAATTAGACGCAACGTTAAACTAAAAATTGTTTAATTTTTTTTTTAATTTAGCAAAAAACAAAATAAATTAAAAATTTGAGGTACATCATTTTTTTTTGTTGAGATATGAAGTATATAAAATTCAATTTTTATTTAAAAATATAAATATCTTATAATACTTTTATCTCTAGGCATAAAAACTAATTTTAATCATATTTTTATGATACTGACAATATTCATAAACTGATATTAGTCGTAAAAGAATACTAACGCAGATTTATTCGCATAAAGTAATAAGAATTAGCCAATAAAAAGTGCATGTAACAAAATTTTTTCTGTTTGAATTTTCCGTATGGAAAATAATAACAAAGATTCCAAGTTGAAAGTTTTACACTGTAAGCATATAAAAATCTTCACTTATATATATAAGGTTCTAGTTTACATGGATTCTTCTTTTAAAATTCATTTCTTTCTCTAGTTTTGCTTGTAAAACTTTATTAGTAATTGCTTTTTATTATCTACGTCGAGCAGAAATAGGTTAAGGTACATTGAATTATATTATACATATCTAATGGGAAAATTTTCTAGATGAAGTTTGTATTTTTATTTTTTATAGTAAAATAATATAAAATTATTTTTAACATTTTTAACAATTTGTTATTTTTATAAATAAAAGTAATTGTCTATTTCTTAGCAAATACATCTCCTTAACTTGTTTGATTAACACATTTTTTGGAAATTAATACAAATCATAAATAAATTAAAATCAAATATCAAATAAAAATATTTGTATAGAAGGCTCAAAGATGACACTTGACAAAAAATAATTTTTATTGAAAGTACAATAACAAGCAATTTCAATAAAACATGTTTAACTTATTTTATTTATCATGTAATATGTTATTTGTATCATTTTTCCTGATGATGATGTAAGTCTATTTTTAATTAAATTAATACAGAACTAAATCCGAAAGGTCTTTATTTTAGCATATTTTTTTTCTTTTTTCTGTAAGATATAATAGATTTTTGTTTAAACACAAAATATAATATTATAATGCTTATAATTTGTTCAACAACAAAAAATTAAAAGCAAAATAAAAACAAACTGCACATTGAAAATTTAATATCATATCATCAAATTGTCGAAAATATAATATGTAATTCAAAATAGCGTTAAGTAATTTAGAGCAAACCAAGTAATGACAGATTTATTAATATGAAAACCTCAGCAAACGCTCGAAATCAAAACCCATAAATTAATTACGCGACCGTAAATAATTAATAAGAGAAATATACATGACACATATACAAAACAGAACTGAGAACAACGTGTATATATCTATCTACAAAGTTCAGAATCTAAAGTTATCCAATTCGTAACTGAATATATATTTACGAACGCGTCGTCGTACAATGTTTATTTGGTTGATTGTACTATCTTGGTTGAGAAGGAAATATTGTGTAAAGAGTTATGTACGTTCTATCATTACAAGGGTAAGATCATTGCTTTAGGCTATTAATTAAAAGCACCCTCTTTTTGTATTAAGAGTAGATGGCATTCTACTTGAGAATACTTCATAAGTTTATGTGTCATTCATGTGCAAAGCGGAAGTTTTCAAAAGATAATGTTGATTTTTCTTTTCTTTTTTTGTAATTTTTATTTGATTTTTAGTGATTTCTTTCATGATTATTTTGTATTTCATTTCTTTTGATCTTCAATGTTTTAGATTTTTTTAGTAAAATACTGTTTTATAAACTAGTTCAACAAAATTCATAATTCAAAAACAATTGTTTCTGTAAAAAATAATAACACAGTAAAAAATCTTTCAAAGCTTATTATATTAAAATAAAACGGCTTTAGGTTGTAGTTCTGTATTAATATTTAAGATTAATCGACTCCATCAGAAAAAATAATACAAATAACATTTATAGTAAATAAACAAAACATATAAACAAATAAATAAAAGAGCATGTATGTGAGGAATTATGAATGTGGATGAAGCGAAAGTTGCTTGTTTGGATGGGAATGTTTGGAGGCAACTGATTTCGGGATGATGAAAAGAGTTTGTGCTACACTTTTTTGGGTACATGGCGTGATTGTGTATATGTATGTATGTATGTATAAACAAATTACTAGTAACTGTGTTCTGTTTAAATACTTTAAATGCCATTTCTGATAAAGATGTATGTTTCGACGTACTTAACGTCGATTATTAATAAATATTAATATATAACTACAACCTAAAACCATTTTATTTTAAAAATTAATAAATTTTATATTGAAATATATAATTTTCAATGCAATAAAAAAAATCTTATTTTTTAATCAGTTGTAAGATAAATTTGAGTTATATTATTAGAATTAGTAGTATAGTACGGTAGTAGAGTACTTACTATCCCAATATTAGCATAATTTAATATTTTGAGATAGTAAAGGACAAGTCTAAAGATTCATTTTTCACTATTTAAAAAAGTTTATATAATGCTAATAACGAAATAGTGCGTACTCTACCATCATACTCTACTACTAACTCTACTAATGTAATTCAGGCTATATTAACACTGAAAGTTGTAAATTAACGATAATTTGACAATTATATTAGCTTAAACTAAACCTCATTGGTTATTTCATTTATAATTTTTGTTATCAGCGAATTAAAATGTGTATGTTACCATGTAATTATATTACAAAGAATATACAGCGATCTTTATTGTGTTGAGGCCAGATACTTTTACTAAGGCGTTCTAAGGTTTATCGATTTCTTTGGGGTGTACTATCGACCCCTAAAAGGATACAGAGAAGATCGTAAATACCCTGTATAGTAACTAATTACTATATAATTATCTTCCATTATTTCACTAGTAACTTAATGATTTTGATACACTTGATGAAAAATGTATTTCTTTTAATTTTAGTCGAAAATAGTAAAAATTAATTATAGAACTACAAGATAAAAATAAAAAACAATAAAAATTAACTATTGTATTTACTACTAATTTAAATTTTAAAAATCTAAAATATTAAACTTATTTTTATCATAACTTTTACATAAATATTTTAATAATATTTTTAAGTTTGAGTCAAACTTGAAACTTTAAACATACAAGAACATCTATGTTAACACCTCCACCAAAATGTGTCTCACTCAGTAACATAGACAAAGTGACATTTTGGTATTAGAAAGACGCACAAGACGGAAGTGTCGCGTTTATATAGACATCGTTAGTGCTCGGGAGCAAGGCAGCACCAATGCTAGCAGGAGAGCAGGAGCATACAGCAGGAATCAGACAGAGTTACAGACACCAAGCTAGAGAGATACAGCACATACACACACACACAGTACCTGTTGCTTAGTGATGTATATGGGCTTGTTCAGGATCAGCCATGTGACAGTTTCATGGCAGGCTGGCATTGTTGTCGAGCCGTCGTATGTCATGTAGTAATCGGTATCGGGAAGTAGGCCGCGTATACTTAAGCGTTTTATTGACATTTCTTCACCTGCAACCACAGAAAAGGATTCGTGGATATAATTAGGTATTGGTGTGCAGCTGAATAATATTATTTTAAAAAATTGTGGAAAATACTTTATTGTTAAAAAGAATTTTACAAGGATTAAGACATACATACACAATCACATCATATACCCAAAAAGGAATGGCACAAACTCTTTCCACTATCGTGAAACTCGTTTTCTCCAAACATTTCTATCAAGACAAGCAACTTTAGCTTCATCTGCATTCATAACAATTCTCATACATGCTCTTCTATTCCTAATACTTGGAAACTTTCGCTAACACAAAATACTCTAAGTCATACCACATTATCTAATAATCGGATGTCGTTAAGCAAACGTTCATTAGACATTCGCTCAAAATGACCGAACTATCTTAACTTAAATAATAATAATTATTATAAAATAATAAAATTAAAATATAATAAACACAATTAAATAAAAATATTTATTAGTTATTTTTCTCTAGAACGTTTTCCAGATTGAAATAATAAATATAAAGTTAAAAGTAAGTGATACTTTTGGTATTATTTTTCATAAAAATTTAAAAATATATCTTTTTTAATTTGTCAACCATAGCACTATTTCAGTAAAAAAATTTCGGTAATTAAAATACTTTAGTTTTTCAAAATATAAATAAATTAACATTTGTCGAGTTAATAAAGAAATTGTTATAGTTTTTGACATATTAAATTCTTTTAGTAAATATATTGTCTAAATAAAATATTGATAAAATCTTAATACTGAAGTTCTCTTCAATTACAAAATATATTATAAAATATTCAATTAACAAAATAATTGATTTTATGTCAAAACTCATTACAAACACAAGTTTATTTTCACCTTTAATCTACAAAATAAATTAGAATTTCCTCGAAATAAAAATATAAAAATATAATAAATAGCATTCAACTTACCACCATATTTAATTTTGTCCAGTTGTTCCGTGAGTATTCTCAATTCTGGATTCGAGAGATCGCCCAACTGCAAAAAAACAACGAAAAACAAACTGTCAGATACATAGCCATCCTTGATCATATAACACGGCTTCAGAACGGTTTACAATTTTAGAGAAAATCATGATATATCCACACACACACAGAGTACACAATAGATGCATTGAATTAAATATACCGCAGAAAATAGAATGCTATGGAATTTTTGTTGTGTTTTGTTCATCAAATAAAAAACAAAAGATAGAGGTCAGTATATGCTGCTAATTTTTCCATTAAAATTTATTTTGCTGCCTTTCAAAGTGATTTTTTTTATGTTTTGCTAGTGATATTTAGCATTTTTATTTGCATTATGATTCGAATAAATGAATGAATAAATATATTAAAGGTTTTTTTTATTTATTTAAAATAAAATCATATATTAATACTTGTTAGTTAATTTTGTATTATTTAAAAAATTTGTAAATTGTAATAACTTTTTGAATATTGTTTCTGGGGAAATAATTATCGTTTATTTGTTTTATTGATACATACAGCGTATTTATTAAAATAGTTGATAATTTCTTCACTTAAATTATTTGTTAATGTTACGTATCATGCAGTTTTTTTGTCTAAAGTTGTCTAGTAAATATTTCTGGACCGGTACTTATACTGTAAAAAAGTCATAGCAAAAAAAATTACATATTATTTCAGCAAAACGATGATTTTTCATAAATTTTCTGTAAAAATAATATAATTTTGTAACTTTAAGTAAAATCATTAATTTACCATATTATACATGTTTATTTTTACCGAAAAAGTAAGTAAAGTTACATAAAATTACGTATTTTAAATGTATGTAATATGACGTCTGTAAATTTACATATTAAACTGTTGTAAATTAGTTGCCCCAGGTTTTTATGTAAAATTACCGATTTTTTACAGTGTAGCGTTAAAGATTGTTTTACGGACAACTAGCCTTGTTCTTATTAATATTACACATTTTATACAAAGTAAATCATTATCATAAATGATTTATTAATTAGACTCTTAGATTTAGAAGAAAACATTAATACAAATAATAATTCTACTTTAATAAAAAGTGACTTAAAATTATGTATAATTTTATAAACAAAATAAAAATAATAATAAATTTCAGAGATTTTTCTACTTTTGCCAATAATTAATGTTAAAAAATGACTCTTTATTATATTTTCTACATTTACTAAAATTACAAACTATTAAAGCGTTTGTTAAATTTAATTTACTAAATTATATAAAGTATAATTAAAATATCGTAAAAATATTTAAATACAATAATTAGTAAACCTTACAAGATTGTAACTAACAAACCCGAACATTTTTATTAAAAAAAATAATGATAATTAAGAAACAACAAAATTAAAATTAGGCCGTTAACCGTAATCAAAGTTAATGACTGTTACTGCGTACTACTAAAAAAAAGGCTCCTTTGTATAATAAAAGTTTTGCAAGTAGGTAATTTTTCCTGTAGTATGATGACCCTGGAGCCACTAATGCAATTTAAATGTATGCTCCGCTTCTGTGTTATAACGATTATAACACGAAACACTTTGTCTCCTGCACAAAGAAGCAGGCCGCAGGAATGAAGTCTTGTCGCTGATGAGATGCAATAATGTACACCGAATATTACAAAATAGATAATTTTGCATCTGACCGGGATGTGTGTTTACAATCGATACTTGAACAATGGTCTCTTTAATATAATGTAAAATTTTTTATTTTATTAGAATAAAATAGAATAAATGAAAATTTTTCAAGAATACTATTCAATATTCAATATACACAAAAATATTTTTATGACAAATCTAATAATGTAACATTTAAATATTTAAAAAAAATTGTCTCTTTTTAATTAAAAATTTATAAATTTTATAATAAATATTTTTACGCCAAATCTAGTAACGCAACATTTAACATTCAAATAAAAATTTAGTTACTTATTTTGTTATCTAGTAACTTGTTTCCATGTTCTGTTTATATATTGTATCATTTGTATCATTTTTCCTGATGACAATGTACGTCGAATACATCGAAACGTCGATTTTTCATTAAAATATAAACAGATCTTAATCCTAAATTCTTTTTATTCATTCATAATCTATATATTCCTCTTGTACCGAAAAATGTCGAGAATCCTTTTAATTTTAATTTTAAACATCACTATTATTTTGAAAACTAAGTCAATTGTGTCATATATTTCCTATTTTTTTTTTTAAAATTATATCAAAAACAAATTTTAAATTTAAATATAAATTAAATAAAATACCGGAAAACAATTTAATTTTAGGTTATTGGATTTTTCCTGAAAAATATATTGAAATATTTTTGTGATAGTCATCTAACACATACCACACCAATTGTAAATATTATATTACAATCTTGGTATTAAACTACATGTTAAATATTCATATACTAACCGTAACATACACTTAAAATAACACTTAAAAACCTGATTGTAATAATAGAACGGTTAAGTTAGAAAATAAGCCTCCATCTTTACAAGCGTCCACCTGGTGTCATAATGCGTCTCAAAACACTTATTATAAAAGCATGTACACGATGTAAAATTTGCATGATTACCTTCCTAGGTTAAAGACCGTTTTAAAACTTCTCTCAGCCCAGCCGGTTGTGTCATTTGCATAAGCAAAAACTTGGTCCGGGCGTCCCGCAATGGTCTAACATAGGACCACTTTTTTCCTAATTTTGTCTTGTCGACGCGCAACTCAGTTTTTAACTTACGGAATTATTCATTTTTTTTTTATTTCGTCGGGATTAACCCGCTTATTATTTCGTAACGGTGTGGTTTTGTTTTGCGTAAAAAAGTTAAAGAAATTGAAAGTTGTTCAAGTTATGGTAAACTAATTCTCTGTATTCTATGTGACGCCAATGTATAAGTTTGGAGTTTTGTGTGATATTGTGTGTAAAGAAGAGGGGAGTGAGTTACGCACATATTAAGCGTTTGTAAGGACAAAGTTTTTGAATACTTTTCAACGAGTTTGGAAATGGTTTTATCCCGGTTGAGTGACAGATTAACGCTCATGGAAATTAAATGTGGTTGTTGGAAAATTTGTATTTGTGTTATGGATAATGCTACTTTTATTGTTTTTTTTGTAAATTGTGGTAATTTTTGTTTTGATATCTTTAAAATGTTTTTTTTTTATTTGTTTAAATTATAACCTTAAATGTTTTTAAATTGATTTTGTAGAATCTTTGCAGTAATTTCAGTAACACTTATTACTGTTTTAATAAATATTATTTTACTTTTCAAATGGAAAATATGAGACTATATTAAAATGAAACATTTTTAGGTTCTAGTTCTGTATTTATATTTATTAGTAATAGTAATCGATGAACTCATCAGGAAAAAAACTAGAAATGACATTTATAATAAATAAACAGAATATGGAAACAAGTTACTAGGTAACAGAATAAGTAATTAAATCATGACATTTATAAATTTTTAATTAATGGGAATTAAATTTTTATTTAAATCACTGTCTTTTTACTGATTGATGTTATCTGTTTATTTATAAAATTTCTATTGCTTTTCTTATCAATCACTGTTAATATTGATGGGTCTTGCTATTATTATAGATACAAATGACATTTATAGTAAATAAATAGAACATAGAAACATGTTACTCGGTAATAAAATAAGAAACTAGATCATAAAATTTATAAATTTCCAATTAAAGGGAATCAAATTTTATTTACATAAATTAGTACCTTTATAAATTTTATGATCTAGTTACTTATTTTGTTACCTAGTCACCTGTTTTCATGTTCTGTTTATTTACTATAAATGTCAATTGTTTCTTTTTTTCCTGATAAAAACGTACGTTGAGTACGACGAAACGTCTATTATTAATAAACATTAATACTAATTAGTAGAACCGTTTTTATTTTAATATAATCAGTTCTAAAATATTGTTTACTATGTTATATGAGACTATATATTAATAATTTTCATTAATATTGTTCTTAACTTTAAAATACAGAATTTTACCTATTTTACAAACCGGGTAGGTACATGATTGATGTATAACGTATACAAATTTGCATTCTTTTAAGTATAGAAAAAAATGTATAAATTTTTAAACAAAAAATAACTAACTATTAATGAAAAGACTAAAAACCCGCAAAATATAGACGAACCAGCAATCTATCTTTCTCTTACTCTATTAATTTATCGAATAATATAACACAAGTTATCTATCGCAACTTAATTAGATAATAACATTAGTCAGTGAGAGCACCAGGGCACACCGGGGTAACAAGAGTAAACCAGTGTCCATTTCCAAAGTTCATTGTATTGTATCCATTAGCAGGAACCTCGCGGTTTGCTAGCCCGTACTCCAGACTCTCTCGCATTTGTATTCCGGCGAATATCAATCATTTCGTCCTCTGACCCCTCTACGAGTAAGGTCTTTTGATGTGACCGGGTTTTGCAATGCAGGCTAGTTGGCTAGTACCATTGGGCTAGTGTAGGATATTTGCTCGCCACGATAATTTAATTGTCGTTGATGATATAGTTATGCTACATGCGAAATTTTGCGAGGTAATGATACTATCGAGTAAGATATGAATGATGAGGTGATCAAATGCAGAGATGGATTTTCAGTAATTTTTTTTCATGATATCTAAAAGATATTTTTGATTGTGCATGAATAAGAATTGAAATAAGATATGTTAAAAAAAAATCACTTTAAGACATATAGTTCATCAAAAAGTCTTAATATACATATTCCAAGATATCTTTTGTTGTTTCTTTCAAATTAACTTAATAATTATGTAATGCAAAAGTAAATTTACTGTTTATTTTCTATTTAAAGAACATATTCGAAAAGCTCTTCTTTTGCGCTCAAGTAGACTCGGTTTGTCTAGCAGCTTTGCTCAATTTCTTATTAAAGCTTTTCAAAATTATCTGTGTGACACTTTAGCTCACAAAAGCACATCAAAAACATTTGTCTAATTTCGATTAGTTATTACTATATTATACATTATAATATAATAATATATATATTTAAAGCCAAAAATACAAAAAAAGTACAAAAACTTGTCATAATACAGAGATCAATATAAACATCCTTCATTCACAGCAATACAGAAATATCAGAAATACAATTTGTAAATTTATTAACACTGTAGAATGCATATCAAAAATTTTTTTAGAATCTTTGTAAATTTATTAATATAAAGATTTTTAATATTATTGGGCAATTTGTTAAATAAAAATGCACCAACATGTGCAGGTAAATTTTTAGCAATATTCAATCTACAAAGCTACAGTCTAATTTATCTTTTTGTTTTGTATGATAATTATGACAATATTTATTTTTTGAAATTAAACTGGTCACACAAAATAGAACTAAAAAATATTAAATAAATAAAATACTTATATCTGTGAAAAATTTATAAAATTATAGCTTTCGAGTTTATATCCTAGTAGCGACACATATATTTTTCTAAATTTAAATTAAATAATAAAAACAGTACTTTGTGATCGTGTTGAAATTAAAATATAACTTACATTTCGCGCTAATTGAAGTAGAAAGTAATTTATTTTACATGTATAATAACTTGATTTAGTTTTGTCTAAGTTTCCAATCAAACTAATGTATTAAATGAGAAAAGAAAGAGCGAGTCCGTTTCTGCTTAGGTATGTCAAAGAAACATAGCGTCCATAGCTCAATGTCCATTTGGTTAATTATAAATGATTGACTGAAGTAATTGTTGCTGACAGTCGTGTCATTGTTTAGTTAGGTTCCAAGTAGACAATTATGATTGAAACAAACATGCAACGAGGTTAATCGGTATAAATGATATGACTTATCGTAGATTATCAAGTGCGGGATACCGGAATTGTTTATATTAATTACTTTATGTTTCGCTATATACCGACAAATATACATACGTACACAAAGATATATTAGGTAGCTCATTATTTAAATGAATCATGTCACTAATAATAGCATCTAATCAAAGCAAATCACTAGTTGTGAGTTGAAGATAACTTGACAAGGATAAATTTTGACTGATGTTTTTGGAATACTCGGCATTTCTTTGATTAGTTTTGTATCATTGTTAATTAAACTAATATCTAAGTTATTTTTGGGAATTAGATTAAAAATATGTTGAAAACAAAATATTGCGTAACTATTACAACACTTTTAACTATCCGGTTCAATTATTTTAAATTTTTGCTTTATTTTTATTAAATAAATAATTATAATATAATATAAATAGTTTAAAATAAAATACATAAAAGCTATTGTAAGTATATAAAATATAATGAAATTTTAAAATATATAAGAGACGCTTTTGATATAAAAAATCTTTAACAATTGTTGTCAAATTTGTGCAATTTTTATCAATTTGTGACAATTTTTAACAAAAATTACCAAATTATTATCAAGATATGATGGTTTTATCAAGATTTGATAATATTTTTAAAAATTGTGCAATATTTTCTTACTTTGAGATTTTTAAAATTAGTAACCCTACTTAAAAAAATTTAAATTAAACGATATTAATAAATATTCTGTTAATTCTGTTTTTATGCAATAATTTGTTCAAATAAGTTTTAAGGAATCTACATTTTGTATATTATTAATTTTACATATTAATTATCAATATCATTTGAAACTTTATAAACATACCAAACATTCAATATCATAATAAATATCAATTGACGGAATTCAGATTTTTATATGTTTTTATTAACTACTAAGCTAAAGTTTCAGCAATCTCTATTGCCTTTTTCAGAGCTCTACAATAAATACAAATATGTATACGTATAATATAAACAACATATAATAATAAATATAACAACAGAACAAAAGACACTTACCGCAGAACATTTTAGTTGATATTAGTTATATTGACATGAAAGGCAAATATACATTATTTGATCAGTAAGTTTAAAAATGAAAAATATCACTATTATATATAAAAAGCATGTCAAAAAAAATCATTTTAATAATAAATAATATAACTCTGACATTTTGTATTTTAAAATTTACTGATCAAATAATGTATTTTCGCGTTACATGTAAAATCAACTAAAATATTCTGCTGTAAATGTTTTTTGTTTGCCAAAATGTTGGCTTAGTAGTTAATAAAAATATATAACAGACTGAATTCCGTCAATTACTAATTATTTATTAAATATTAACAGACGACTATTTTTCCAATTTAATTCAATATTCTCTGGTTCTACTTAGAAATTTCGAAAACTGAACTATAAAATATTTTAAAATTTTTATCACGTGAAAACAAATGTAAAATACGTTTTATTCTTAAGAACCAACTTGCAGTACTAATTATAAAACAAAGTTCAAGATAAGTCCATTTATTATCGCAAAATTCTTACAGAAGACGGCAGGTGTTTCCTACCTTTAACACGTCGAAAACAAACAGTATGTGACCATAGTATTCGTGCAATGTTGTATTAAACAACTTACAAGCACAAACTATGCAGCTTGTGGCCAGCCAACGCGTTAAATTTAGCAGCTTTAGCGCTTTCGGTTTGTGTGTGTTAGTGTTTCGCTTGCAGCGGCGCCAAGCAGGACACTGCGGCCGTACTTGGTACTAACGTAACGTAAGTAGGTATAAGACCTCATACGTGGAATGGGTAAGTGGATTGATCTGTTCCATCGATGTTGTTTAGTTGAGGGTTAATATTGTAAGCTGCTGTTACCGGTAAGCGATTGATATTTTATGCTTCGATAGTTGATGTTTTCCTGCAAGCTTGCTAGAGCTTTTACCAGGAAAATTGACGGTAATTAGTTGGTTAGTTTTCAGTTGATGATGGCGGAATGAGTTTTTGATGATATACGGAGACGTGTTGAAATATGTTATTTAAATTTTAATTAAAATATATTCAGTATGTGCAAGAATATTAATGCTTTTAACACATACTAGTATAATAAAAAATTTTTAGAACTCATTATATTAAAATGAAAAGGATTTAGGTTGTAGTATTAATATTTATTAATAATCGACATTAGAATGTACTCAACGTACATTTTCAACAGAAAAAATGATTCAAGTATCCTTTTTCCAGATGAAGATATATGTTGAGTATGTCAGAAGTCTATTATTAATAAATATTAATATAAAACTATAACCTAAAGCCGTTTAATTTTGATACAAACTTTTTATAATAATTTCTTATTTACTTACGGTAATATATAATAAAATATTATTAAATCATAGATTACAAAACAAGTTTTGGTGTTTTTATTTGTTTGTAAATTTTATCTTGAAAATCGTTTTAATAATTTTGATAAAATATGGTAAATCTACGTTTTTGAATGCAAAAAACAGCTCTGAAAAAACTCGTTTAAAATTAAAAAAAAATAACGACAAACATACTATAACAAATTAATAAATTATTATTTTTTAGAAAAAAAAAAGTCAAAATTGAAGATTCGTTGCTAGGTAGTAGGTTGGGTTAAAAAGTAAAATTTTATTTGTACAGAGATCAGTACAAATGAAAATTATGGTTGTGGTTATTGCTAGATAGATTGTGCTAAAAAGTTAATTTTTTGCTATTATTATATTTTTCGTCGTGAGAAAAAATATTTTAGCGTGTATTTGCATTTCTTGTAGTGCATTTATATTTTTTGTTGTGAAAAACATTATTTGTCGTGCATTTATAATATTTTTTCTTGTGACAAACAATATTTATTGTGCATTTTCTTTTCTTTCATCGTGGCATTTGTCAAAATAACCTTTTATATTATTAAATGTGCAATTTGTAACTCTGTAAATGAATGGGATAGTCTTTCAAATAGTTTGATATTAAATTATAATAAATTAAAATTAAATATCAATAAATAATATATAGTACTAGTTTTGAAATTTATCAAGATGTAACTAAGTATAATGGCGTAGCATTCTATTTTAAAATTAATTATACGTTTTTAATTAATTTTACCTCTGATTAATAAGTCTGTAAGAGAGTATAAAGTTCATTATACACAAGCGACAGATGGTAACTTGGTAATTAACAAGGCCTGCTGATTTCTGCAATCACCTTTTCTAAAAAATATGTTACTTGTATATAAAATGTGTAAAAATATCGCTTTAGAAAAATATAAATAGTAGGTAGCTTTGAAAAAAATAAATATTGTTTTTTTTCATAGAAATATTAGATTTCATCTTCTTAAAATGCCAAAATGATATAAAAATGATGAAAATATCTCTACTACAGCATTCTCGCACTAAAATTTATAATTTTATAATTTTTATCCAGAGGTTAAGGGGTACGCTTAGCTACAGTTTAGTGTGCTCTAACATAATATTTACTACTTTCTACACAACGAAATACCTAATAATAATTTTAATTTCAAGCGTTCTTTGTTTGTATGATTCGTCTCATCAAATTTTATCAGACATTCATTCAAAATGACTAAATCATCTTAACTGATTTATTTTATGCTTTTGCAACCAAAGCTAATACACACCATCATCAACGTAGATAAAAACAGTGCATTATTATATATATATATATATATACATATATACAAATGTATGTATTTTGAAATGCACAAAACATTATTTTCTCTAAATTGCAACCACAGTTTGAAATGGGCTGCATCCGAATTGGGCATTGTACCTGAGATAATCTCTTGCAGTCGGTCGTAAGGGTAGGCATAAGAAGGTCTTTCAGTTGGGCAATTTTTAGTTTTTATTTTCAAATTTAAATTATCATACCTTGTGACACTATTAAATACAGATTTTTATCTTTTCAACGATGTTACATACATGTTTATTTCAATTAAAATCTCCATTCTTAACATAACTAAATAACCTTAACCTAACCTAACCTACCCTAAGCCAACCCGGAAAGTTGGCTTATGCAACGTTTATTATTTTATTATTTATTATTACTATTTACCCTTACTATTTATTATATTAAACTCGCTCTGACTGAATATGCGATTTATTTCCATGATCAGTAAAAGTTAAATAATTGATATTCACCTTTCAGTTATTAAAAAATACTAATCCCTAACTCAGGTAAATGCCCATCGGAATACCAAAAATTAAGGGACCCTTACTGAAAGCCCAACTAGACTGTACCGTTAAAATATTGCATAAATTTTTCATAAGAATACTTTTATCCTATTATTGCAATTAAAAATGTTTATAAATATACGAATTTTTAAATCTTAATTGTTTTATTATTCTTCTAATTTAAAATTATATTATATTTGTATTAAAATATTTTTTAAAATTATTTATCTATAGTATTTGAAATAAAAATAATGAAAAGCGATCTATTCTTGTAAACAGAATGACCGATTCAAATTTCTGCTTATTATCCTGATCGTCTACCAATTTTCGTTCGTTTTTTGTTTTCGTTCCTGCTGCTTCGTGCTTTGTTATCCTGCATCGTACAAACTCGGCAGGAGAATACGTTTTTCAAGCTACATGTCTCATTTAAGTGTTTATTGATTGGTGATTCGTTTATTATTCAAGACAAGTCGATTGTCGATTTTTTTTCTTATTCTACGATACTTTTTTGTTTTCCCTTATTGAGACAACTGGTCACTGTTCAAATTCTTTTACCTTATTTAGACTTTTATTCGGTCGGGTTTTTTTTTTAATTAAATAAAAAATTTACATTTCGTATTTAATTTATGGAAAATAAATTCGATATATAATTAAACGTTAAAATATTAGAATTATTTTCATGACCAAATGATTAAAGCAAGTTACATACTAAATGATTTATAATAATTTTTATAAAAAAGTGTTTATTTTATATAGAAATTAAATTAGTAAAAAGTTAACTATTATCAATGTGATTTAGTACTAAAACAGATTGCGCCATAGTTGCTATTCTGTCGACTATATTTGTTGACGTATAAACTATTAAAAATTACATATAAGTAATTAGTAACACAATGTTTATAATATAAGCAACCTGGTATTTATAACATTTATAATTTCTGTTATACGCTATTTTAATATACAATAAAATAAATTTGAAGTTTCAGATTTAAATTCAAAAATAAATTAAAAAACTTGCCAACTTATAGAAAAAAATACAATATAGAATAATTGCTGTTAGTACAATTTTATAATATTAATTATTATACGTAATTGAGTTACATAAATCTTTAAAACTATTTATTTTTTTCACAAATATTAACTATAAAGAAAAATAGCACTTAACTTGTAGGGCTCGTCATCAATTTTTATCACTAAACGTGTTACACCACTTACTGATATATTTATATGAGGTTTCAAATCGGAATGAAATTGTTTGTCCATCATATGCCAACTTTCATACTTAACCTAGTCTCAAACGTAATAGAAATATCGCTCAATGTCAACAAAGTGTATTTATTTGACACTAATAAACACTGCTACAAATAGAATCAAAATAAATGCATTGTATTCAATAAAAAAATATAATAATATATAACTGTACTTATATATTTAACTTGAATTTTATTAAAATAAAATATTTGAGTGTAGTTCAGTACATTCAGCTAATTGCATATTGAAATATGAATACAGAACTACTACTTAAAGCCGTTTTATTTTGATAAATTATTGTTTACATTGTGTGGAGAAAATAATTTAGTGATGTGAAGTTAGTATATAGCCAATTAATTGACTCAGTGAAGCAGAAAATACAGGCGAATTATTTCGGGCATATACTAAATTCTCTGGAGAAATTAAAATTAAATTGAAAAAAAAAAAAATTGACAGTAATTGAATTATGAGTATCAATGTTTTATACAAATAAACAGTTTCATAATTATTTTATTATATATTTATTTATTATTTAAAATTATTATACTTTGAAAAATATCAGTAATGCAATTGAATAAATATGTTAAATTTAAAAAAAAAATTAAAAGTTATTTCAAATTAAAATCTTTATCAAATAAATAATCTACTTGCTCACGATTTTAACGAAATAAAAATCAAGGTCAAATATGTCCTACGTTCTACAAAATTCTTAAAAAGAAGAGTATAAAGAACAAAAAAAAATTATAATTTATTATTATTATTATGAATGCAGATGAAGCAAAAATAACTTGTTTAGATAAGAGTGTTCAGAGGCAACTAATTTCGGGATAGTGGATTGAGTGTATGTCACACCCTTCTAGATACACGGCCTGATTATGTATGTATATATTATTATTTTTATTATTAGCTAGTTACTTGTTTTTAAGTATTTGTTATTTGTATTTAGTTTCCTGATGATGATTTATGTTTAATAAAACAAAACATCAAATTTTGATAAAACAAAATTTAAATGTAAAACTTTTATTTTAATATAATGAGTTCTAAAAGATTTTTTATTATGTAAAATATTCATTTTAATTTTTCCAAAGACAAAAACAGTTGAACCTAATTTAATATTGTTTCTTTTCATACATTTTACAAAAGAAATCTCACAAACAAATCATAAACACTAAATATGTTATTCTCACATCAAAATAACCTTCGTGAATTTCAAAGAGCATTCTTTGTAACACCTTTTCAAATCAAATCAAAATCAAAACACATTCGATCAAACACTTACGCTCGCTGTCAAGTGAAAGGTAACAAAGGTGTGAAACAAAAGAGAACGGTAGAATCAAAGACAACTTAAAAGAATTGTAAAAAAAAAACAAACGTTTGAAAAGTCAGACAACGACAAAGCAATTGAACGAAATAAAGTTAAAGCTTATACCTGTAGCAGTAAAGATATAACAGCGATGCCTTGTGCTCGATGTAACGCTTCCGAGAAATTGGAGTAAAGCTGCGAATTGAAGCCGAAAATCTGGATCTGAAACAAAAATGGCGGATTTAGGAATTGACAAAGTAAAAATAGCATTCAATGGAATTGTGAAGAAAATTTTTATAGTCTCTTTCTTAGTATACAATACGTGTTTAGTGTTCTTTTATTTATACAGTGTACGCCAAAAAGTCTTTATCATATAGGAAACATTTTTATTATCTGTTTTTTGAAAATTGTTATTACGGTCATTTTTTAAAAATATAATTTAGAAAGGTAAATATGCATATATGTATGTAATTTTTAATTAATTAAACAATTATATAGTTATATAGTTTTGGAAAATTGTAATTATTTTTTTATCATCCACATAAAGTATGTCAAATTATATTATTAGTATATTATATTAAAAGAAGCAAAAAAATAATATTTATTGTGTTAAGCCTAGCTATTTGCAATCGAGGCAAAGTCAAAGTCAAACAATCTGAGCGAAATATAAATAATTATTTAAATTAAAAAAAAATTAATGTACCAAGTTTTTAAAACGAACTAAAAAGTATAAAATAATTTTTCCTAGATTTACAACTCTACAGA
The DNA here is from genome assembly GCA_963966155.1 of Clivina fossor. NCBI lineage: Eukaryota > Metazoa > Arthropoda > Insecta > Coleoptera > Carabidae > Clivina > Clivina fossor. The sequence continues at coordinate 13,259,886 of OZ014562.1, read as the reverse complement.
TTTATAACACTATACAGATTCCTGTCCCCGTACAGGTTGTCTTGAAAATTTGTGATTGTAAATTGTTAATTGGTATGATAATATTTATAAGATTTAAAACGAAAATGGTGGAACACATGCAACAGATAATAGTAAGAGGTGTAGAGAGTATTTGCAGTTGCGCATAGCTATTAAAAATTCACATTCACAAATTGTGAAAATTAATGCTTTTTTATTATTTAAATATACAATTTTTGACAAATCTAATATTTATATAATATTCAATATGGCAGTCGAAGATATTAGATTAAATACGGTTAACCGTATAGCATTTTTAGTGGTGTTACTAGTGGTATATATAGTAACTAACTATTGTATAGTAATGTACATTATTGTACTTCTTCTTCATAGATAATATAGTAAGTAATATAACAGGTAACTTGAAAATGTTATTATTTAAAATACGTATTTATTAGCAAAACCGTAAAGTGTTTGTATTTTTATTAATTTTACATAACTTTTAATATTTTACTTTAAATAACATAAAATGTTAAAATAGTTACCTATTCTTTTTTTTTTATTTAAAAATATAATTGTACGAAAAATCATAAAATATTAACAAAAGTAAACTAAAACTGTTTAGGTTAAAGTTCTGTACTAATATATGTATTATTTATAAATTTTATGATCTAATTACTTATTTTATTACCTAATAACTTGTTTCTATGTTCTGTTTATTTACTGAATATATCATTTGTATATTTTTTTCTGATGAAGATGTACATTAAGTACATCGAAACGTCGATTATCAATATATATTAATAAAGAACTTAAACCTAAAGTCCTTTTATTCTAATATAATAAGTTCTGAAAAATTTTTCATTATATAAATAAAAGTGGTTTATTAAAAGTGTTAATTCATACAATTATATTTATAAAAAAATTAAATATATAAATATATTTAGATATTTAAAAACAAATTAATATTTCTTTTAACTTTTTCCTATTCTCTTAAAAATTCTAGCAGTCAAACGTTTGAAAAATGTCGCAGTTCCGAAATCAGCGAAGCAGGAAGGAACCGTATAGAAACAGTAAAGCAATCATAACATTTCGCTTGACGTGTGAAACAACTCCGGTTTTTCGGAACGAACTCAAAGCAAATGGCAGAGCAGAACACGGGCAATAGCAATATATAGCAATAGGGATGTGCGCGATGACTCGAAATAAAATCACAGTTCACTTCAGTTTTTCTCGCTTCGGTTCCGTATTGCAGTATCGAGGAAAGAGGGCAAACGAATAACGACAGAGCGTCAACACACACACACACACACATCACACAACAGGAAACCTTGCTAGCGGAAAATTCGATGAACCAACGCAATAAAGTGATGATTGGATAAAAACCCACCCTTCGGTTTTTTAACGTTATAAACGTTAGCAGGATGAGACCTACGACAAGGAATGATATACCAGGTGTTTGCAGGAATATTTTTGTATTTCGGTGGAGGTTTTAAAAATTGTATTACAATTAATTCTTTGATTGTGTAATACTGTTTTCATAGAACTGTATTTAGCTAGACAAGTCATGATATACAAGATGTGTGCAAGAATTTTCTAATTATTATATTTGGGTAGAAATTTTAAAAAAAATTCAAATAAAATGGCTTAAGGCTGTAGTTCTGTATTAATATTTATTAAAAGTTGTAGCAAAAGTTGGTGTTAGTCAGTTAAGATGGTTCGGACATATTTGAGCGAATGTCTAATGAACGTTTGGTTAAAAAGATTTATTTGAATGATTTTGATGGTATACGTTTGCGTGGACGTCCGATGAGTAGTTGGAGTGATATGATTAAGAGTGTTTTGCGTGAGCGAAAGTTTTCAAGTAGTAGGAATAGAAGAGCATGTATGAGAGGAATTATGAATGTGGATGAAGCGACAGTTGCTTGTTTGGATAGTAGTGTTTGGAGGCGACTGATTTCGGAATAATGAAAAGAGTTTGTGCCACACCCTTTTGGGTACATGGCGTGATTGTGTATGTATGTATGTAATAATCAACGTTTTGACGTACTCAATGATACAAGTTTTATTTACAGTAAATAAATAGAACATAGAAAAAAATCACTAGGTAACAAAATAAGTAACTAGATTATAAAATTTGGCTTCTTTATTTAAAAAATTTATAAATTTTATGATCTTGTTAGTTATTTTGTTACCTAGTAACTTGTTTCTATGTTATGTTTATTTACTGTAATGTCATTTGTGTGTAACTTGTGGTTTTCTTTTATTAAAAATTTATAAATTTTGTAATCTAGTTGAATATTCAATTTATAAAAAAATAAAATTAAAATAATTTTTCCACAACTCCAATATTCCCACTTAGATTAAAACTCGCAACGTTAGAAAACTCTTTTAATAATCTTGGTAGAGTGAAACCGGAAACTGCCCATCTTTTCTATTGTCCTATTCTAAAACGAAACACGCTTTCTAGATCATAACAGAGGTGCTTATCAAAGGTTTATGAGTAGAAGCGTCATCGTCGCTTAGTAGACATTTAGTCGGTAGCGAACGTCTTGTGGTTTGGACGCGAGCGCCCCGGCGTCCGGCGTCTAGGTAACCGCAAGGGGCCATTAGAGGACCGATTAACGTGCTACTATCCCTAAGAGTAGATTACAGTTAATCGTCGATGTTTAAACCGCTTTGTCTTGTCTGAAATAGTTAGCATAGTGTTAAGTCTGTTTGACTTGATAGTGATAGTAATGCTCAAATTACATAGTAAAAAATCTTTCAGAACGCATTATGTTATATTAAAAAATTTTTAGATTGTAGTTCTGTATTAATATTTATTAATAAACGACGTACTTCACGTACTTAACATATATTATCATCAGGAAAAATAATACAAAAGTAAACAAACAGAACATAACATACTAAAAAATCTTTTAGAACTTATTATATGAAATAAAACGGCTTTAGGTTTAAGTTCTGTATTAATATTTATTAATAATCGACGTTTCGACAAACTCAACGACCGACTTCATCAGTAAAACTGATACAAATAACATTTAAAAATTAATACACAACTTTATCTTAAAGCCGTTATATTTTAATGTTTAAATAATTTCAAGAAATTGTTTTTTATTTTAATTATTTATTTTTTAAAATTTGCTATGCATGAGTAGCTCGAAAATAAATAAAAAACATCAAAATTACATAAAAATAACGTTTAGTTAAAAAAACTCTGTGGCCACAACAGAACCGTCTCCATAAAGTACTTTCTAATCGAGACAGTAACATAATACACACTTTCATTATTAGTATTTATAATTTACTGTAGTCCTGGAAACGTTTATACATATGTAACAAAATAAATAAAAAGTCCAGCATATTTTGTTGAGGTGGTGTAATTGTTATGCGAAATAATAATATTTCCAATATGTTATAGCAACAATAATTACTCGTTTATTAAAGATTATTTGACAATTTTTTTAAAAAGAAAGAGTTTGAAATTATTATTTTATCTAGTTTTAAATTTATGTAAATTTTTATTACTATTAAAGATATTTTTTACCAAACCTCATGCAATCTTAAAATATAGAAGAAAAAACAATAATCTATTAAAAATTTATCAATATATTTATTAGAGAAACAAAAAAAAAAAATGAAATAAATAATATCAGAATAAAAATCAATTATGTTTTCTGTTTGGTATTTAATAACAGCATTCACCATTTATTAATCTAATTAAATATCACGCACCAATACATTTATAGGCAAGCATGGCCTGTCCGCCAACACGAATATAATCCGGGGGTTAAGAGGGGAAGTAATAATGAATTAGATTGAAATTAATTTGAAACAGAGTCGAACAAAGACGGGAAGAACGATTAAATCCAACACCGGATCTGCCTGTTATTGGTACTCACAGCATCTGACGGTTACGAAAGCAATTTGTCTTTGAGGCTGCTGCCTGACTGCATTCCCTCAGTTCCTGAAAGCTGAGCGGCGGGGCGGGAGGGGGATTGTGACGTCATAACCTCATCCGGTTTTCCGCAAGAATTGACGGGTGGTCGCATTTATGGCCAATAAGAGGGTTTCCATAATCTGGCTACCATTTAAACTTTACTTAATAACAGAATTACGAGAATTATTGTAACATTAGAATTAAGATGGTCTGCTGGTCTTTGTTATTAACGGCCGCTAGGGAAAGGGTTAAATGTAGGATGTATTATGGGAAATTAATGATTTTTGGGATGGAAATGTAATTATTATTTTGTAATTGATCGGATTAGTGCATGGTTAAAGACTTTTAATTATGTTTTTGGGGTTTAATTTCAATTTAAGCTTCTCAGTATTTTTTTTAAAGTTACTTCAAAAACATTATTTTAATTTTACCAAAATGTTCATTATCATTGTGAGCAAGGCAATAGCAAATATTAATTTTTCAGTAACAAGTATTAAAATACTTACTTTTGATATTACACAGAAAAAAGTCATTTCATCTAATTCGAATTAGATGACCAAATTTTAGTAGATCTGTTATAAATTAGATGATATTTCCAATAAAATTAGTTATTACATGTACAAACAAATTAATCGAAATCTCTTGTAATTTCAAATAAAGTTTAGATAAATCAACAAATAAGAATAAATTACTATATGACAAAATAGAAAAAATATTTAAATACATTAAATGAATACACCAAATTTGGATGTTTTATCTAATACGATTAAATGCCTAAAAATTATAAAACAATAAAAAAATTATTTAGTGAGTACCTATATGGAATATAAAACCATATATTCCAGATATTATATGACATAACTTTATTAATAATTTTACTTAAATTATCAATGGTGCGAGTCGTTAAATTAAAACCAAACAAAAGAGAGCTATATACCGATATCAATTTAGTGGTTAAAGAGCTTAATACCACAAACAATATTTTTTATTTAAAAAGCTAGTGATTGCGTATATGTATGTATATAAATAATTAAAATCAAATTACTAAATTATGTATTTTGTGAATGAAGCTAGAGTTGCTTATCTAGATAGAAATGTATGAAGAAAACTAATTTTAGGATAGTGGTAAGAGTTTGTGCCACATCCTTTTGTGTACATGGTGTGATTGTATATATATATATATATATATATATATATATATATAATATATTTATGTATGTAATGTAATGCGAATCAGAGACAATTTTAATTTTAGTCCAATACGTTACCACTAGCTTATAATTTAAAGGCCCGGTTTCACAAAGCATTGTTAAATGCTTTCTAGGTTAATCAATTCGTTAACTTACCAACTGACTAATCAATGAAGCGGTACAAAAATAGTTGAGAATCTAGTTGTCTGGTTAACCGATTGATTAAGTTTTTCTAACCAAACCTTCATCTTATTTGTACTCGTTTTTAATAAAACATATAATATTTATTTGAAAACTTATTAAATTTATTCGTTTCTAACAAAGTTTTAAAAATAAATTTCGAACAATTTTTTTACAACAGAAAAAAAAAATGATAATAAGAAAACGAACGAAATAAAAAGAACGTCAAAAGTCGATAAAATGGTAAACGAAGCAAAATAATATAATGTGGAACGAAAAAGCGAAATAAATCCATTGACGAAAACACAACAAAGATCTTAACAACCGTGGTACTCAATTCTATTATACGTATGTCTCAATTCCTTCGTGGAAAGAATGGGTAAGAAAGAGAAAGACTTGGGTTACCGTTAAAAATTGGCCCCGTTCGCCCACGCATTGTTGAATATCAAAAATTCCAAAGACGAGAGATAAACAAGACAGTCGAGCTCTAGGGCACCCCCCAAAGAGACGAGATGACGCATTTCAGTTTGTGTTTCGTTATTGACTAGATCGAAAAATAGTTTGACAATATTATACTACGTAGCTGCTGTGTCGATACGTAATATTTTAACAGAATATTACAGAATACAATTTTTAATAAATGTGGTAATAAAACTAAATAAATATAAATATTAACTATAATAGTTTTAGTAATAAACCTTGAACAAATAAATTTTCATATTGTTATTGTGAAATTTAATATAATTATACTCAAATATATTGAGATTTTGTATTTTTCCTAAAATTTACTCAGTCATTGAAATTCTTCATTTAAAAATCAACTAATTATTTAATTAGTTTATCAGAATAAATTAATGGCGATTTAAGCAAAAACAAAATACTGTAACCGAATAAAATTTAATTTAAAGAAATCTAATATAGCTACAAAAACAATCGTTAAAAACCATTGTGTAGCGGTTTTGAATTTATTTTAAATTCCAGTTAAAATATGGAAGTTAATAAATTTCGTCGTAACAATGCTAACTTTTCATTCGTTTTCCGGAGCGCCTAGACAGGCGAAATTCGTGTCGTCCGTAAGAACCATCAGAGCTAAAGGCTTGGTGTGCTGCTGAGAGCTGCATTTCATAATACAAATTTGCACATCTCTCATCGTTTTGCATTACGTTTGCACTACTATTTCATTTATTTGTCTAACTAGAAGCGCACTGCTCCTATTGGTTATGTGAAAGTTACTGGCTAGATTTTCAGTAATATTATATTGAAGCAATGTTTGCTGCAATGACATAAGACTGCAAATATTTTAATTTCCACTTAATTGCAATGAACTAATAGGAGTATATAATAAGAAAATTCAATAAATTTGGAAAATGTATTGGTCTCGTCAGGAATCAAGCCTTTTTTTTTGCTTTTGCGACAAACGTCCTAACCATTAGACTATGAGTCCACGACGAAACAAACTTTTTCCCAATTATATTGTGTTTGACTAGTTATTACTAAGTCATGGGTTAACTTAGTCGGTTTTATTACAGTAATATGATATTTAAGCAATGTTTTCTGCTATGATCCTAAGAATTTTGCAAATATTTTAATTTCCACTTAATCGCAGTGAACTAATATATAATTAAAAAATTTAATAATTTTTAATTACCAAATTAAAATCAAGTCCACACGAGTTTACTGATAAGTACCAAAAACAATTAATGCACACAATGAATTATTAATATGTAACAAGAAAATATTGAAATGTACCAACCAAAAGAGAAAAAAGTTTACATAAGAATAAAATTTGTACCCAAGGCTTAATCACATGTTAATGATTTAGATCGGTCTTAGGCAAGATAGGTTAAACAAAAAGATTAGTTAGTATTTTTGTAATGACAAGAAAAGAAATTACGGATTTTCAATATTCCTGCAATATATACCTACACAAAAATAGTTTCGCGCCATATTTAATAATGTTACATTTTACAGTTATCTGTCTAAAGTATGTGTGTGCCGAATCGGTTCACTGTAAAAATATATCTTAAATTTATATAATTTTATATAGGTTTTAGCGGTAAAAATAACAATATTTTGTAATTTTACTGTGATAATTTATTTAATATTGCATTTTTTGTGAAAAATTATATTTATAAAACATGTAAAATTACATAAACTACATGTAAAGTACACTAATTTTTTACAGTGTAATTTATTTGTTACATTTTAGATATTTTTCTTGTGGTATATGACATGTGACATGTGTCATTTAATTACATTCCCTTGTTTAATAATATAGGTTATATCGTCAGCACTTTACATATACTTCCTAGCAACATAATCCATCTGCACTTCTCTTGGTCCAGTACACCTCCTAGGAGAATATTTAGCCCCACGGACCGCAACTAGCCCCACCATTTTCCGAGTCTTGTACGATTCACAACACATATACATTAATTACATCTAGTTATCTGCAAGATTCCAATTGCGGCCACAAATATCAATTAAGGATGCACTACTGTAACTCACATTAGCGATGCGACTAGTACAGTTAGTATTATTTGTAGAAGAGAGGCCAGAAATATGCATTACTATAACGATCGAGTGATGCAATAAGATATATGTTTTTAGTTTACAATTTCGTAAATTGGTTCGTCTGTAATGATCCAACGTAACTAAAGTTTGAGTGCCGCTGTTGTAAATTTATATTAAGACTAGGAAACCCGTGACCATTAAAGGGTCACTTTTGAAGTCGAAAATAGTAATTAATCATAAACGTAATAAAAATAAATTAATAAACAAATAATAATAATAATAAAATATCAATTGCACAATTATATTACTCAAAAGCAACACTTCTATCAGTAGTGTACATAACTACACACAGCTGTCATTTGACATTTGCATTATACACATAATTTGATTAAAATTTTTGAAAACCAAGATGAAATCGTAGAAAAATGAAACTTGCCTATTCTCAAATAGGGAATGAACCAATTAAAATGACACCACCCCCATCAAAATCGGTTCAGGGGTTTAGGAGAAAATGACATTCATAAAACGGGGCACTAATTAATTAATCTTTTATTAATAAAATCACCAAAATAATCAATATTTCTAATAATTGCTTTTGTGTCATTAAAAATATAAATTATATTTTTCACTTGAAATCAAAATGTATGTTCTTTGTAAATTTGCAAAACTAATAAAACATTTTAATATAATATTAACTGACCAAAATTACTATTCTTACACTATGACAATTGATAAAAACTAATTATTATATTGCCCAGTTTCAGAAACACTGGTTAAATTTATTTTAAAAGTAAATGAACATTTACTCTGTAGATTTTCGAATTAAATAGAATGAATAAATTTAATTTATTTGTTTAAAAAAATTGTAAAGTATTATATATACTTTTATATCTTTGTTTCAAAAGAACTATTATACTTGTAGGAAAAATAATTCTTTTTGAAGTAGATTTGTATATAATGTTCTGCGTGAGCTATTATATTTTGAACATAAAAATATTATGTGATTCGAATCTTCTACAGATTCATTATCATAAACGCAAGTATATATACTAGACATTTTAATTTTGTGTAATTGAAAAATTATGATTAAATTTAAATTTAAATTTATTAAAAAAGTTAACAACACTACATTTAATAACCAATTCATTAAAATGTGAACTTTTTTACAAAGTTTAAATTACGTAAATAAATTCATGTACAAAATAACATATTTGTTTAAATATATTTTAATGATAAAAAAACAAGTTTTTTGCAAAAGTATGTAAATATCGAATAGTAAAATAAACATAATTATATAAAAATATCATTTTTACCAAGTACATATGTAAATAAATTGTTAATAAAATCTAAAACGTAAAAATAAATGTTTAAAATCAAACATTCACTATTTGCTTTTACTATTTGTTACTTTACTATAAATATTGATGTTAATATTTTTATATACAGAATGTGCCATATTTATAATTGATGTTCAAATATTAGAAATAAAAAACTCCAACTGAGTTTTACTCATTAAAAAGGTGCTGAACCTTTTAAATAATTAAGAATTAAGATAAATTAACATATTTTAAAATAACAAATTTTAAAATAAGTTTTTATATTGTAGACAAGTATTTCCAAAGTCAAGACTTACTGTAAACATCAAAATTTTTAAACTCTTTTTAAAATAAAATTGACACACGCACAAATAAATAAATATACAATAGTATAACATATTAATTATGTTCATATCATTAATGTTATGTTTTCTGAAACAATGACAAAACGTACTTTTTAAGTACACTGTATTTTCAAAAAAAAAAGTATGTAAAACAAAAAACTGAATGCATTACACTCATACTGTATATGTAAAATTAATTAATAAAAATTAAATATAAACCCAACTAGATTATATTTTTCTCTCATGTTTTTAACAAACCCATCTAACTGATTAACAAAATATTTGAATGCATATTTACGCATTTGCAATTATTTACATTTCTGTAATTATAATACAATCTCGTTAAATCTAAATATAGATAAACAATCGTATTCCTACATAAATAATTATTTTATTTTTTAATATTATTATGTGTTTTGTAATTAAAATTTATTCTCTATTATATTCGTTCAATATACATTAAAAGATTTGTTTATTTTTCATGAAATATTATTTGTTTAACGATATACAGTGTCCGCCAAAAAGTCTGGAATATATGAAAAAGAATATTTGTTTTTTGAAAATTATTATTGTATATTATTTTATTATTATATTGTTATATTTATTATATTATTTGGTGCTTGCCGGAAGTACTGATATAACTTTCCGATAAGTCAAATTAAACAATAATAAAAAAAATCAGGTTAATTTACTTAGTTTTAGAATATAAAAATTCTGATATCGTAGTAAACTTAAATTAACATTAAAAAAAATTACATGTAGGAAAACTAAATGTTTCAAATTTGTAGCACAAATACTCAAAAAATATAATGGAGTTTGGATCAATATGTATTATTTCTATTTAAATAAATGTTTTCTTTCCATCTGACATGAATCTTATATTGAATATAACGAATTGAAGAAAATATAATGACTTTGCATCAAAGTGATAATATATATTTATGAAAAATTACTAACATTTTCAATAACATTTTACTATTTTATAAATTGTAAGTAAAAATACATTTGGAAGAGTGATATTATAACCTAATAAATACACACATTTCCCAAATAAATTAAAAATTTAACGAGAAATAAATTAGAAAACAATTGTTTCGTATTTTTAACTCAAATTAGTGTAGAATTCTAAAAATATTTTATCAGATTTTTTCATCTTACTTTTTTTAAAATTTTTACATATAAAATAAGTTAACCTAATTTTCTTTTTTATAATTATTTAATTTGATCTATACCAAAAGTACTTTCATCTAGTGCATTTTTAGTTTTTAGACAAACACCAACAAAAGACAAATAATAAACATTTTTTAAATTATATTTTCACTAATAAAAATGAAATTATATTTCTATTTATTATCATAAAAAGATTACAAACATTGTACGAATTTGAGTACAACAATAATAGTAGTATTTAACATCAAGAACATTACAAATTCTATGTAAAACATAAAAAACAAAATTAGAGAAATAAATTTGCCCTAATATTTTCCGAATACTAATAAAATAATAACAGCTCTTACAAGTCTCCAACAACGCGAACTAGTCGGTAATAAATTAAATCTAGATAAAAGGCAAAACACGCTTGTTAACACACAGAAATAGTTCCATAATTCATCTATTATAACACGGACGAAATTTTATCGTTTTCCTGCCGAAACTATACATTCCCATACGTGGAGGTTATAATAATCCGTTATAACAACAGAATTAAACAAACTCTAGTCGATATATTTTCGAGTTGGCGTAGAACAAATGAAAATACAGTTGATGGCGACAAAGCACAAAAGACTTGCTTCGGATGTATGAAAAATATTACTATACATAGATGTTCTAAAAGGTTTTATACTTGTGCATTCACTGAGCAAATACTTGTTGAGAATTTGTTTGTTATAGATGAGTCGTATTCAGTGAATAGATTCTGAAATAATTGTTGGTATTTTAAATATATTTCCACTTCCTGTTGGTATATACAACGGGTACATATAAAACTGCATACGGCCGCTGGATTTTAATCTCTTACCGAAATTTTGCATAGCAAAACTGCACGCCACGCCGGTTATTTCCAAAGAAATTAAGGGATTAAATTTCAACCTAAAACCAGGTATATAAGAATCGGACCACCGCCTGTCAATAATTTGTATATACTTATTATTATGTAAGTTACAGCTAACAATAAAACTATGTTCCCCATATATTTTTTCTTATTTAATACATTATTGTTATAGAATCATATACCTAACCTAACCTAACTTAACTTATTGTCTATTTTATAACAAATATTTTGTTATATTAATTTGTAATCTTGTATATTATTGATAGAACAATACAATATTACTTTCAAATTCACATTTAAAATTACTTTATTCAAACTTGGGATTTTAAACAGCGACGTGCAGTTTATATGCTCCGTATAAAAGTAAATATTATTTTATTAAATATTTAAGACTGTTATTGGTACTAAACTGCAGTATATAAACTAAAAAAAAAAAATGTTACTTTAAAACCATTATTTTTACTATTAATTCGACAGTAAACATAATTTTGAAAAAAATAAATAATAGTAATTTATAGTGTAACTATTTTAAAAATTTTGTATAAAATTATTTACTATTTGGTTTTGAAACACATCGTTTTATTACCAGCACACCAGCAATAACAGTTATACTATTACAAGTTTGAAAAGTCGAGAAAAAAGCATTATTTGATTGACTGTAATAATACTTATGCTGTTAGAAGTTTAAAATTACGTTTATTTGTCGATTTAAAGGCGACTTTAGTTAAAGTATTTATTATATGAATTTGGTCGTAAATCTAAGAATATATATTACATTAATTGTATTCTAATGAAATAATTTATTAATCTGTATTACAAAAAGTAATACAGAATATAAACCTACAAACAAAAAAACTAAACAATTACTAACAAAAAAAAACCAAATCAAATCCTTAATAATTTACCCAGACACTTCTGCAGCACGCTCAGTTCATTTATCCCGCACATTCTAAAAAAAAAAGAATCCTTCTAAAAAAAAGCGCGACTATAAACCCGACTCTCGCAAGCAACTTAGGCCCCGAGTTTTCTCGTGCTTTCTTTCAGCAATAAAGCTTATCATTAGGCGGTACGTTAACCAAGCCCTGATGCGTGAACAGACCCAAGGATCTACATTGTCCAAATTGACCTCACGTTCCATCAAACGAACGAAGCGGCGCACGTGCTATACGACTAGTATACATATATACCATGTCCAGCCACTCCCGACATGATCATTGCATTACCGGGCTTGAATTAGCGGTCGAATAGAACGCCCTCGATCGCTGGTATACTGTGTGTGTTGAAGGGTAGTTGCGGGTTAAAACGTAAGGCGGGAATTAGAAGAACGTGAGTACATGCGAGAGGAAAGGGTTGTAGCTTGTAACATGAGTAGATTGGGGGGATTGTACAATAGAAATGGTGCTTGTACGTCATGCATGACTTATGTTGAATGTCGTGTAAGAAAAATCTTCTTGATTTTCTTTTGTTGGAGACTTTTTTGTGTGTTGATAATGCCAGGAGTAGAGGAATTTTCTTGTTAAAATAATTGAAACTGTATATGTGTGGAGTAATTATAGAAGTTCATTCTCTTGTATCTATTATTTTGTTCATTTGTGACAATAAAAAACTTAATTGCACATACATTTTCTAAATTTAATTTAATGTGTCATTCTATATCTATATCAATAAAATCATTTTACGTAATTTTTTTGATATAAACAATAATAATACAAAGATATAATAATCCATTTCAATATCATTACTTTATTTTGATCCTTATGATATACTTATTTTGTTATCTAGTAATTTGTTTCTATGTTTTGTTTTTTACTATAATGTCATTCGTATAAGTTTTCCTGATGAAGATGTACGTTGAATATGTCTAAACGTGGATTATTAATAAAAATTAATACAGAACTGTAACCTGAAACCGTTTTATTTTAATATAATGAGTTTTGAAAATTTTTTTTACTATGTTATTACATATTTTATACATTTTCTTTAGTCGTATTGAAATATTTATATTTAGTCCTTATGTTTTAATTTTAGTAAGAAAATACTTTGTAATTCTCTAATCTTTTATATAATTGATATAATTTTATTATTTTAATTCCTTATTATCCTATTGACGAAAATGAAATAATAACCCCTCTCAACTAACGTAACTATTAGCAATGGTAACAAAACGATCTGTTACCCTCCGAGTCAAAGTGCTTTCACGTACCAATTGATATGCACAAGAAACTTCACATACAATCACTCACACACCAATACAAACCATTGCCAAGATATAATCGTAGTAGACCTGAAAGGATCCACATATGTAGTCGTGTGTTCATTTATTATAGTCTCCCGACCATAGACCTTTATTGACATGCTGTTTTCGTTAAGGGGGTCCCACCCCCAGCCCTGGCTGACCTGACTCCGACGTTCCAAAGTTCTTTTGTGCGAAATCACTGGTCGAATCTGCCCGGTTCGAAAAGAGAGAGAGAGAGAGAGAGATATCGGTGAGGTAAGGCGGGCATTATTGTGTTCCGGTATTAGCTTTACGGCGGGGTTTATAAGGGCTGGATTAAAATTTCGCTGTTCTGTGTGGATGTACTGAGCGGAAGTTATCAAAAGCTCGCCCTGTATATTTAATTGGATCGTCTGTGCTGTTGCGTGTTGTCAAAGAATTCCGGTCAGTTATAGGATTTTTTTTGTGTTTGATTGTATGTTTAGAAAATATTTTATTTAATTTAGTTTACTTTTTAATAGGATTGTGTGATGTTTCATATGATTTTATAATAAAAAATAAATTTAAAAATATAAAGTGGGTTTTGTTGATAAAATACTTTCTGTTGATATAATGTATTGTTCAACGAGCCATGTTATGGTGCCTATAATTCACGAAAATGAGAAATCCATAATATGCAAATAAAAAATATAAAAATATCAAATATAAAAAACTATACTATAATATTTTGTTAACTAGTAACTTAAAAGATTAGAAAATGATCTACTGTGGCGAAATTTAAATAAAAATAATATATTATAAAAAATCCCAAAACCACACTTAAATTAAAATAAAGCGTACGTATTTAGCTTTATTTTAATTTAAGTGTGGTTTTGGGATTTTTTATAATATATTAATTTTATAACTAGTAACTTGTTTCTATGTTCTATTTATTTACTGTATAATAAGTCATTTGTAGAATTTTTTTCTGAAGATAATATAAGTAAAGTACGTCGAAACGTCGATTATACAGAACTTAATCCTAAAGTCTTTTTACTTTAAAACAATACTGTTTTTACAAATATACAAAACAAATTTTTGCTGTAAAGTAAATAACATTTCAAAATAATTTTAATTAGGCAAATGCAAGGTTTTTTTAAATTAACAACATGCTATCTCATCAGGAAAAATGCTTCACTAAAAAAAATAATTTTGTATTTTTTTTCTGATGAAGACGGACATTATAAATAAATATTAATACAGAACTTTAACCTAAAGCGGATTTATTTCAATATAATGAGTTCTGAAAGATTTTTTACTATGTTAATAAACATATTATTTAACAAGGGTAGAAAAAAACATACTGAAAAATTGACAGGCAAGCAACTTCTACTGATAAACGTTCTGCATTTCTGTGTTATATGTTAAAAATTACAAAAACTATATAAAAATTTATGGACATAAAACTACCAAACTACAAAAAAGAAACGAAAATATAAACGTAAGGAATGAAAACAAACAATTATGATCGAATATAAATTTTAATTAAAAATTCTCTGCTTGACTAACTAAGAAAACATTCTTTGAATTTATAAATAACGAAACAGAAGAGAAAAAATTATAATATAGACGTGCAATGTGTGAGTAAGCAAACACCAAAAGCGAAACTTATTTAAAGTTTATAAAAATCAAACTTTAAAGGTAAATTTGTTTGAAGTTTTTCGCTTCTGTTCCATAAACAGTTAACTCACCTGATTTTTAATTAACTTTTGCTTAACTGACAGGAAATTATTAAACTGCTGCCAGTTATTTAAAAAATATAGATTGCTCCGCTTTTAACATTTATTAATTTTTATTGTTTTTAATCAAATTTAGTTTCCTTAGCTGGCGTTCACTTTTTTACATTGTTTTAAAAGCAGATTTATTTTTAGTCCAGATAAAAAAAATTTTTTTTAAGCGTATCATAATATTAATATTAAATTAGCATATTGCCTATGTAGAAAGATATCATTATGTTAATAGTACAATAATGTTCATTATTATACAGCAATTATATACACATTATTGTACACCACTAGTGGCAGCACCAAACATAATTACAAAGTCAAGTGTATTTAATCTGACATCTTATGCCGACCATATTGAAAACACTATTATTATTGAAAATTTGTGAAGAACTGCAAGAAATGCAATGTCAGATTCGTCACCAATTGTATATTTGACCAAAGAAACATTAATTCTCACAAATTACGTAAAAAAATATAATGTTCTACAACGGTTAGTAGGGTTAAGGTTCATTAATATGTATTTTAATTTTATTTTTAGTATAGTTTCTTTTAGAACGCTTAAAGAAAAAACAGCATGTCACTCGGAACAGAATTCTGTTTTTAAATTTCGCCCAGATTGCTTGGCCATAAGTATCTAATCTCAAAATAATAAAGATCGCTTTCTGCTCCTCGTAACATAAAACATTATTTTTGCTGGTTTTTTAAAAAACAAACATATGTTAAAGGGTTAATTAAAATATTTAATATAAAAACGGGTGTTTGGGAGTAAATGTAAATTTGTATCGTAATAAATTTTAAATATATTTCAAACATTAATTAGACGCGTAAAATCGTTAAAAATTTCAAACTTTTTTCCGTTACAATCAGAGTAGATTAGAAAAACATACAATGGTGCTAAAATAAAAACTAAAATAAAATACAGTACATCAGAGCGATAAAATCTCTAGAGTCATATAATCAAATTTACATTTTTCCGCATTTTAAACTGCACGTATGAAAGACGGGCACCGCCCGATACTGAAATTCCAACACTTTAAATTTTTGCAGGAGAATTTTATCCAATACAACTGCAATCTTTTGCAATCTTTATCATTTTTATTTCTTTGCGTAGAATTCTTACCGTGTGAACAAAGCCAAACGGAATTCATCGTATGATATGAAATTTGATGTCCTAATGTATTTTCTATATTTTGTAACTTCAAATGCAATACGGGGCAGCGTAGTTGGTTCTTTATGTTAGTTGTTATGGAGTTGCTGAAAACGGGTAACATAAGACACCCTTACAGTCTTGCACTCGCTGGGGCCCCAGAGTTCGTTCTCATATATATGTTTTATAATTGAAATTGATACCAGAAGTTTATCACATTTATCGGGTTATCTGTGGCGATATGAGAGGTAGAGAAGGGTCGTGTAGACAGTTGAACTACGATAGGTCGGGCATTATTTGAGATCTTTCGTGATATACTCTCAGACAGGAGTGGATTTAGAAATTGTTGATGTTCGTTAAATTCATTATGATTTAACAGTAATTAAAGTAAATTAGTTCATTAATGAATTTATTAAATTTTCTGGGCTGGTATGCTGTGTTAGATCTATCATCGTCGCAGACGTTTCGCCATACATCTTAGAAGGCAACCTCAGTGCTTGGCGAAACGTCTGCAACGAGGATAGATCGATAGATCGACCAATCCAGAAAATTGTATAAACTCAATGAATGCCGGCTGTGAAAGCCTGAAGCTTACTAGTTATTACCATGGCAATATTACAAAACCGTCAACATATTCTTTCTGTATTTCGTAACTATTTTTAATTCAAAAATAATATGAAAAATTATGCGTAAAAATTTTAAATGTAAAATATTTCACAATTAAAAGTGAAATGTTAAATTTTCTGTTTTATTTAATGATCTACGAAACTAAAAAAGCCTGAATAATTTTTCTCTAATTTAACTAGTATAAATCGTATTTACAAACTTTCAAAATACGATAAAATAAACTAACACACTAAGGTTTTAGTAATTGACTTTCACATATTTATAATAAATAAAGTGTAACATTAACAAAATTAAATATTGAAACTTAAATTGTAAACTGACAGCTTTCAAAACAAATTTGTAAATAATTTATTATAAAAAAAGTTTATATTTCATAAATTTAATATTTTATTTCGTGATCGACTGACCGAATTTAATAAAGTAAAATTGATGCTTATGTATTTTTGATTGTTTTAAATCAAATATGTATATTTTAAATATTACATTCTTACTAACAATTTTATTTGATTACCTGTTGAAACGATTGATGAAAAATGTAACTGAAAAGTTTACATTGTTCAAAAATGTATAGAACTTAAACTTAGAAGTTTAATATCAAATATAAAAATTTAATAATGTATAATTTCTAGTTGAGTTAGTTAAGTTAGATAATTTCGCTTGATTACGGTCCTGTGAACCTGCAGCACTATCTTTTGAACGATGCAATGGCGAAGCGAAGAAATACGGCCACATGAGGGCGATATATCGATTTTACAAGTTACACTCCTGTGAGATCGAACCAAATGCATTACCGGTTGCTTTTCATGCTATATGCGATCACCCTGTATCATATATACTTAGTTTTTTTCGCATTTGGTACTATATTGTATCGAGGGAATTTATGCAATTTGTAGATTTGTGTTTGACATAAATTAGAAAAATGTTAATATAGTAAAGAACCGTAATCTTCGGGCTTTCACGGCCGGCATCCATTAAATTTATAGAATTTTTGTGCTAGTATGCCGTGGTCGATCTATTCCGGACGAAAACGGATCTAGATGGCACACCATTTTCAATCAATTAGAAAGAGTGAGCCATCCAGGCCAGCCAGAATCAGTCAATGACGTTACGGCACCTGTAGTAAATGGTGGGGGTACAGGTATATATAACAGAATGCGCAAAAAAAAAACTATCATTCAGTTACCAACAGGGAGGACCTGGTTACCAAGCACTTAGAATGCAATCTACAATGTATGACGACACGTCTGTGACGAGGAAAGATAAATCACACTATAGCAACTTAGAAAATTTTATAAATTTATTAGTAAAGAATATTTCAGAACTCATATTAAAATAAAAAAAGCTATAGGTTTCAGTTCTGTATAATTTTTAATTAAAATTTTACGTTTCAATATACTGTACGTACATCAACATCAGAAAAAATATACAAATGACAAAATTAATATATAAATAAAATATAGAAACAAGTTAATAGGTAATAAAATACAAGTAACTAAATTACAAAATTTGTAAATTACTAATTAAAGAAAGTCAAATTTTATTTAAATCTCTACCTTCACACTCATCGATGTTATTTTTTTGTTGTTTTTATTTTAAATAAATTATTACATCCAGTATATCCAGTGTATATTATTTTTTATATTTTTTGTATTCTTAATACTTAAAAATTGTAATACATAAAAAAATGTTTAAAACTATTAAAATTGAATATTACAATTTAACTTCTATATATTTGTTCGACGTTATTCTAATATTTTGTAAAATTAAAATAATTACAACTTATTAAAAATATAAATCAAAATTTTTTCTTCTGCAAAATTCAGTAAAAATATAGTTTACCAAAAATTTTACCTTTCAAATTTCATTTACGAAACGAAACTTCCTATATAAAAATGTTATCTACATAGCGACCGTCTTTCAGAATAAATACAACAATAAATAAAACACCAATTTCTAATATGCTTACATTTATCCTTTACGTTATATTTTCCCATTCCACTACGTTATCATTTTACATAACATAACCTCAATTCGATTTCCGATGACTTACAGCTTCTGTCTAACTGGATAAGCCAAATGTCTACACTACGAAATTTGAATTTGTATCCCACACTTTATAATCTACCTGTATATCAGCATTTTACGAATAAAATTTATCGTTTTCCTAGATGTATTCTGTCAGTAAGTTGGGTTAGGATACGTTAAGTTAATGTCGTAAATATATGAAATAAAATTTTACACATCTGATGATAAGTTCCAGGCAATATGAGTTTTTGTTTATGTTTGATATACGATAGAAATAGTCAAATACTTATCTATGATAGTTTTAAAGTACTTTAGTTTTAACGTTAACTTATTTACAGAAATATTTTGTTAAAGTTTAGATATATATTTACTTTAGGTAAAAGTTATAGATGTAAAGTTTAAATTTGTTTGCTTAAAAGTTGCGTAAGTATTTTGAGTTTATTTGAGAATGATACAGTTAATTTTAATTTATAATTGCGGTTAAATGAATAAATTGTAGTATATATGTTTGAATATATACGTAAAATGCGAGAAATTAACAAAATTTTATCAGTTATTGAAAAATTTGTCTTCATACAAGCAAAATAAACAATGTAATTGTCAATTAACTTGACTTAATAATTTTTAATATAGCCGTTGGAGATGTCAAATTAAATACATTTGGCTGTGTTTCTTTGGTCGAATACGTATTTTCTGATTATCCTGGACCGGTGCACATAGTATTTCTTGCACTACTTTACATATTTTCAATAATAAAATTAAAATTCAAACAAAAATAAACAATGCAATTATCAATTAACTTAACATGACTTAGTAGTTTTTCAGAAAACCGCCGAAAAAGT
This sequence comes from Clivina fossor, assembly GCA_963966155.1. Taxonomy (NCBI): domain Eukaryota; kingdom Metazoa; phylum Arthropoda; class Insecta; order Coleoptera; family Carabidae; genus Clivina; species Clivina fossor. Next base: position 13,239,730 of record OZ014562.1, on the reverse strand, counting down.
CAGATTAAATACACTTGACGTTGTAGTTTCGTTTTATTCTACATAGGCGTATGGTAACGTAATATTAATATTATGATACGCTTGAAGAAAAAATAATAATTTCTTCAAAATTTCCATCTAATACGGTTGAATCCTGCTCGTCCTTATTTCCTTACATCAAATACCAATCCGACGTTCGTGTCGTTCGCTTTCAGTCATCAAGTGGCGTCCCCAATTCAAATCATCTTCAGCACAGCTCCCCGAATCAAAATCATTTGCATAAGTACAACGCTAATTGTTTGACAAAGAGATGCGCATCGCGTCGAGAGACCGCCTCATGCCCGGAACTACCGGAAACAACCGGAGCGCCCGCGCGCTTGCTCTCTCGCGGTTTAATATTCACGCACTTGAAACGGTACGAGGACTTGTGGCTGCTGATATTGTTTCTTGCACAAGTGCCGGGTTTGAAACGAGCCTCACACACGGTAAATACGGTTAGATTTGTTTCCCTCAAGGTTTGTTTATTTTTTTTTTTTTCGTGGAACTGGTGAAGTGGAAAATTAAAAATATTTTCTGTTCAATTTTTGTTGAGATATTGTAACTGGATTTTATTAAAACAGTTATAATAGTAAAATTAAAAAGCTTTAGGTTGAAGTTTTGTTTAATTTTCTATTAAAATTCGACGTTTCAATATACTAAATCAAATTAGTTATATTATACAAATTACTGCAAAATCTGGTGGATTGTACTAGCTTACATAAAAAACTTAATTTTTCAGTTCCAAGACTTTTGTCTCGTTCTACGCTAATGTTTTATTATGTTTCTTCAAAAACAAATATTTTATATCAGACACTAATCAACATAATGTACAGAAATTTAATAGAATTGTTTATCTGATTTTGATATTTTTCATGAAAATTTACATTCACTAATTAATAGCTTAAATAATTAAAATAGTAAAATAATATATTTATATAATATATATTAATGTATATAATAATATATATTAATAATATATTAATGTTATTGTTTATTAACTGATTTGTAATTTTTTTTATATATCTTGTTTTGTAATTGGTTGTATAACTGTTGGGTAATAAAGTCATTATTATTATTATCATTAGGAAGAAATATATAGAAATTAACATGACTAAATACAAGACAGCTTTGCCATAGAAGTTATTCTGTCTACCAATTTGATTATTGAAAATGTGTGAAGAAATGCAATGTACACCATCCAAGGTAGTTAGAAACTGGATATTCGACCAAAGAAACACGGTCAATTGTATTTAATTTGACATATTTGACGACTATATTAAAAATTAATAAGTCAAGTTAAGTTAATTGACATTGACATTGTTTATCTTGCTTGAATTTGAATTTGATTATTGAAAATGTGTAAAGAAGTGCAAAAAATGCAATATATACTATCCACGGTGGTCAGAAATTGTATATTTAACCAAAAAAAATTAATTCTCACAAATCACTATATCTACTATTCTACAACTGTTAGTAACTGGTTAAAGTTTCTTGTTTAGAACGTTTGAAAAAAAAATCGTTTATGTTTGACTCGGAATAGAAAACTCTTTTTGTGTTTCGCCCAGATTGCTTGGCCTTAACACAATAATCATCGCTTTCTGCTCCTCGTAACATAATATATTATTTGGCAAACAATAAACATTTAAAAAGATATTTTATGAATAAAATTACCATTAATTTGGCAAAAATAATATGCCTACGCCAATTCCATAGTGTTTTAATTCAAAATTAACTAGAATATATGTCAGCAATATAACGAAATTAGAAGTAATTAATTTTCATACATTTTGATGTAGTCTATATATGTGTTCTAGTATAGTAATTTATGCAAATAAATATAGAGTTGAGCATAAATACACTATATAGATGACTTTATATCCGACCCGTATATAAATTCAAATTGATTAAAAATATTTTTGTTGTGCGGTTTTAAAATGTAAATTTTAACGTGTTTTATTATATTCTTCATTAATTTGTTAATGTATGTACGCTTTCACCAATCTACATAATTTGTATATGCAAAAATTTACTGTATTTAAAATTTTACATAAATTATTTCATATTGTACTTAGCAACCTAAATATAATTTGTGTTTATGACTGAAATAACTATATTTATCTATAAATGCATTACATATTTTTACTAAAAATTTTGAATAACGACTAAATTATTCATTATTAACAAACTTTAATTTTATAGAAATTTCTTGACTCATAGCAGACGTTTTGCCATACATCATAGATGGCATCCTCAGTGATTGGTGACTGAATGACAGTTTCTGCTAGAATGTATAGCAAAACGTCTGCAACGAGGATAGATCGACCTCGGCATACCAGCTTAGAAAATTCTACAAATTCAATAGATATTGATCGTGAAAGCCTGAAGATTACTAATAACGAACTTATAGATAGTTATAGTTTTGTTATAACAAATTTTGAGTCTAACTGATTTCAAATTTACTATACAACCAGTAATTTTCCAATATATATATACCGGGTGTATACTTGGTTTATGCAATATAGGAAAAACAATGTTATTTTTTTAACATCGTAATTCCTGCGTCCCCGTTAGTTTTAGAGAAAAATTATAAGAGACAAAAATTATTTAGAATTAAAAACTACATTATTTACGCTTAAAATAATTGTGATATTACGTCTCAGTAATTAATTATTAATTAAATAAAAATTATCAGTTTTCAGCAATATCAGACAGCCATGGACAAAACGCGAATGTATTTTGTTCACAAATGTCAGTGTATTGTCATTTAAATGCAAAAAAAATAACAAAATACATTCGCGTTTCGTCCATGGCTGTCTGATATTGCCGAAAACTGTTAATATTTATTTAATTAATAATTAATTACTGAGACGCAATATCGCAATTATTTTAAGCGTAAATAATGTAGTTTTTAATTGTAAACAATTTTTGTTTCTTATATTTTTTCTCTATAACTAACGGGGAAGCAGGAATTGCGATGTTAAAAAAATAACATTGTTTTTCCTATATTGCATAAACCAAGTATACACCCGGTATATATATATATATATATATATATATACAAAAAAAAAATTAAAATGTTTAATTTATTTAAAATAAAAAACTTTAAGATTAATTCTGTATATATTTTATTTTAAAAATATATACAGAACTTAATCCTAAAGTTTCTATTTTAATACAGTGAGTTTTGATTTATTTGTTTGTTAATTTAATTGTTTAGGATAAAAATCTTACATATTTTTTAAAAGTAATTAAACAGATATTTAAGTATCAATCACTAAGTAATTGGTAATTTAATTACTTTTTACGTTAAGTAATGTAAATATCTAAAAATGCAATTATTTTTTTATGAAGGCAATTGGTAATTGTAATTAATTATATTTTCAAAGTAATTTACCCAGTTCTGCATATTTATATATTTTCAGGTTTGATATGAATTTTATTTTAAATTATTATAATAAGCACTGTATTATAGAAACAATTATAACTCGTTAACTATTTTAAATGCAATTTTGTGAATAGTTACAAACTGTTGAATAATAAATACATATGTTCATACACATATAGCGAATATATTATTCAACAAAAAAATTGCTTTAATTGAAATTATATTATTTTAATTGTCTAACAAATGGTCAATAATTTCAATAATAAATCAAACTTAATTATAAAATAAAATCATTGTAATACGTTTTACAAATATCGAGAAATTATCTCAAATAGGATTTTAAAATTTACTCAAAATATACACATACATGTAAATCAAGTTAAAATGTCAGAAAAACGTTGTACGGTACAAAAATTTTCGGAAAAATTTATGCTCAAGTGTAGCGAATAAAAACATAATTCATCTAATAAGCTAGGCAGCTAGCGACATGTTTCCACCCTTTTAATAAATTACGTAACAAAATTTTGAATCGTGCCGAGCCAAGCTGTTGAAAGCGCCCCACCACCCCCTTCCCGCTCTAAAGCTCTGGATGGAGCTTTCCTGCTTGCTAGCTACACCGCTCTCACTCTATATCTCAATTCCTTTACCTAGTCTAAAGTACTGGATCGCAGCAGGCTTGTACATATTAAATCAAATCGACCATGAACCATATGAAATATGAGTATCCAATATTTGGCTCCGCCTGCCTAAAAGCTCTAGCCGAAAGCGTCTGCAAAAGCACAGACTGCACTTGGCGGAATTTCGGGCAAAAAGCGCTGAGCTTTTCCTGCCCTAGCCGTCACCTGCGCTTTTATTCTTTGGTCAGCTGTGCTTGTAGTTCTAGATTCCGAAAATTTAATATATTCACCGAACACTTATTGAATTTTGTTTTGAATAAAATTTTTATATATTTAGAATAAGGCTATGAAAGCTCGGCGCAAATGTATTTTTCGTTCGTATATTTTTCATTGCTTTACGGTATGTGAATAATGCCTCTTTCTCTTTCCCTATCTCTCTTTTTTTCCTTTTCTTTTTGTAATTTTATTTTTATTATTTTTGGTATTTTATTCTTTTCCAATGATGAAATGACAAAAATAAAATAAGTCTAAATATAGGTTATTGCTATGGTAACCACGGAAAAAATTTCATTTTATTTCAAAATTATTTTATTGGTCAAGCCTGATTTTTGTTGTCCGTGCAGCTGTTTCGAATGACACTTTGATTAAAAGTTGTTGATTGATTGTCACTATATATTATGTATATTTGATACAATATATATATATATATATATATTATTAAATAAAAATGTAATAATTTCATATCGTTCAAATATTTTATTAAAATATTCCGGTATCAGTGTCGTGCCGCGAGTTTTGATGATGGGAAAGCGGTATATATTTCACATGCAAATACAATGACTGGTATTGCAAGCTTGGTTTTTGAATGTTTTAATTTATTTGTTCAGTCCTGGCTCTTATAGCAATTGCACTGTTTTAAAATCTGTATTAGTTAAAACCAATTTTAAAACCAAGCTCGTAATACAGGCCAATGTCATCTGATTTAATTATTTCATCAAAATAAGTTAATAGCGATTTCAGTAAAAATAAAATACTATAACCTAATATTATAATACGCCATGTGTAATTAAGAATATAAAAATATACTAATATTGCTAGATTTATAGACACATCATATGATGTATTTGACTAGATTAAATTCATGAGTTTATCATGATCAGTCAAAATATAAAAAATACAAAATTTTGTCGTTGTGATCTTATGGTGCAGTTGGTTAGCGAAGTTGCCGCGAAAGTAAAAAATCCCGGGCTCAAACCCCGACAAGATTATTGTATTTTTCTTCATTTAAAAATTAACTAATAATTTAATTAGTTCATCAAAATAAATTAATGGCTATTTAAGCAAAAATAAAATACTATAACCTAAATATTAAATTGATCCTTTGTTTTTGATCATATATAATAATAATCATATATAATAATACGATAAATAAAACAATGCAACTTACCTCAGCGGGGAAAGCATATCCGTTAATCGAATGCTCGGAACCGAACTGATCATGCAGTCCATAGTGTATATGTATCTCGTGAAATTGATATTTGTAACTCAAAGGTCCTCCAGTTACGTTGATATGATGTCGTGTATCATTTTCCACCGTGAAAATGACACTGTGGCCCGTGTTTGTAATTGAACCGCTAACCTAAAAGAACAAATCCACCCCCAAGCCGTAAGAAAACAGAATGAAAAATGAAGAAAGTCAATTTTTGATTGTCAGTTGTTAACCTTTGCATGTGTAAAATCTATTTGGACGATTGAAAACAATAGACGGGTGTATTGAGCATGATTTGATGTTATTAAAGTGGAGTTATGATTGCTGACATGCTAATATCTGGAGAGCAGGTTTCTTTGTTCTATTGCTTTGATTGTTTTTGATGTTTATGTATGTTTACTGATAAGTCCATGCTTTTTGCATAAAGAAAAATATAAGTTTATAAATTTGTTAAAATATTTATTTTCAGAATGATGGTATTTATATTTATAATTCAATTAGATAAAGAAAATCTATAACTTTTAAGTTTTTTCTTTATGAAAATATTGTTTTCGACTAAGCCGCAGTACACACGATTTGACTGCTTTTGTTCGAAAGCAATCAGTTACAAACTTGGATTACTAACTAGTAACTAGTCGAACCATGTGTACTGTGCCTAAAAGTTTTTGTTGCTAGAACAAAACTTTGCAATATGAAAATTTTTAATGAACAAAAATAAATTATTTCTGTTTTACAGGTAATTAGCTAACTATTTGTATAAAATTTCAGTATATTCACAGCAAGAAACAGATTATGTTATATTATTAAATAGATTTGGCTTTGAATGTTTGGATCAGAGACGAATTAAAACTAATATAGTTATATTGTATAAATTACTGCATAATATGGTGGACTGTCTTACTTACTTACTTACTTGAAAAACTTACTTTCAAACAATTAAATTTTTTAGTTCCAAGACTTTCGTCTCGTTTTATTCAAACGATTTATTGTAATTCTTCTAGAACAAATATTTTCTATAACGCACTAATCAACACAATGTGTACAAATTTTAACAATTGTTTATCTGATTTCGATATTTTTTTCATGAAAATTTACGTTCACTAATTAATAGCTTAAATAATTAAGTTAGTCATAATAATATATTTGTATATGTATTGAGTATTGATATTAAAATACCTTGGTGCTCCGTAAAAAATAATTTTAAGTTTTTTGTCGATTTCCATATACGCACCTGTATTAACTTAATTTAGTTTATTTAAATTACAAAAAAATTAAAACATTTTATTTGAAATAAGATCGTGGATTTTATTTTTGAAAAAATTTATTTATAAATGTTTTAAATAACATTTTATACATTTTTAAGAAATAAACTTATTTAGTTCTGTTTAATTTTCAAAATATTAAAACACTGTATATGATATAAAGTTATTTTTAAATGTAGTTTAGTTTTAAACTAAACAGGCCAGTTCTCAGAATTCAGTTAAAGTCCAATTAAAATTTTGATTTGTTTGCTGATATGCAAAAAACACTGTATGTTTTGTATCACAGTAAATTACTTAAAATATTATTTTCAATAATTTAAAAACTCATCTTCTTTTAAATATGTTTTAAAAATAACGCAAGAAATAACTCTAGATTGAGACAATGTCAATATTGATATTTCATTCATAATTAATTTACTGAACAAGTTTAAAATGTTGCGATAACAACCGTAAACCAACTCAGCATGAAAGTGAGTCGGAACACTAAACTGTCTTTTAAAATGAGATAGAATCATTTCGCTTAAACAAATAGTTGTTCGACGAGGATAAAACCGCTCGCCAAGAGTAGAATATCAATTAAGCCGTTGAATTTAGTAAATATTTGTAGTTGGAACCATTTTGTTTCCTTTAAAACTTCCTTCGCGTTTCGAAAGGAAGACGATGAAAACGAACAAATCTACAAACTCTCTAAGTGGTTTTCTTCTTCTCCATCCCCTTTTCCGAAACTAAAACAAGTTTACACTTTGCATTTTGGCGTGTTAAGTGCGTATATGTTAACGAAAGATTAAGCTGATCTCTCATCAAATTATCGAGCAAATACTATACAAACACATTATGCGTGGTTTTACAAAGTTAGAAACAAACGAAATATAAACATGATAAATTAACTCGCAAGTGGAGAGGCTAAAGTAAGATGAAGATATTGAGTTGTGTTTACGAAAAGTTTGATGCTAGATGTTAATGCTTTCTATTCTTAAAGTTTGTAAGATCCAATATCTTGATATATTGCTAAGGGAAATTATTAATATAATGTACTCAAAGGGTTTATCTTTTGATTGCATGGTATTAAAGTTTTGTTTCTGTGGTTATTGATTTGAAAATATGTAGTTATATTTAGTGAAATAAAATAGTGTAGTTATTGTAAATTACAATTTAGTTAAAATGTACATATATTTATATATAACACAGTGTATAAAAAAAATGGCATACACTGTTTTCAATCAAGCAGAAATTAGTTTTCGCCATTCTTATCAAAACATGCAAATTTTACTTCAACCACATTCATGATATCTATCACATATGTTTTTCTATTATTACCATTTGGAAATATTCACTCATGCAAAACACTCTCAATCATACATACATCTACTTGTAACTTGTTTTTAATTAAAAAAAAAGTTATATAAGCATCTTAACTAAGATGTTATGAAAATAGCAATTATAAAATAATAAAATTATATAAGTATCTAAATGTAATAAATTTAGTCACTGAGTCTTACAACCATACAATTTTATTCTTATAACAGTCAACCATAGCTAATCACAGCGTCTCAATTCTTGCAAATGACCAATCCTCAAACGTCTGTCCAGTTATGATACCACGCTTCAAGAACCACACACAGATCAGAATACACACACACACATAAATACGATCTGAAGTCTGAACTAACTTACCCTGTGTTTGTCAATGTGCAGTAATCGCAAATTGGGGTCGAACAGCAGCTTGCTCGGTTCGAGATTGACGGGCGACTGTCGTCGGCCCTTGTTGCACAGCGACCATTCGGGGTTAATTAGACCCCAGAATGCTGGACCTGCCGAGACAGACAAAAAGACAGCGGATGAATGTCAGATGCCGGGCAATGAATGTCAATGTTTCGGGAAGATATGAATATTTTAGAGGACGAGGATTTGGTGTGTTGAACAGTGAGATAGGACCTAGGAGGTTATGATTTGTTTATCGAGTTTGCAGGAGTTTGTGACAGTGATTTTGATTTAAAGTTTGATAGAAATTATTTTTTTTAATTCGAGGATATTGCATTTGATATGTTTAGTAAATGTAGTTTTTTTTTTAGGTAGATTATTATGTATTTTATTGTAACTAACACAGTGTTAAATCTAGTTGGAATATTTCGAATAATAATAACGTTATAAATTATTAAATAAAATATTAATAAATACTATCTATTCTTTATAAATATTGATAATTAATATAAATGTAATTTATTTATTATACAGTAAAGTGATAACCACCGAATTTATTGTGAATTAAATCTTACACTAACAACTGCAGAACAGTATGTATACATATATTATTTATATTATTACATGATTTGTAATAATGAACGTTTTATGGGTCGAATATTCAAGTTATAATAAATTTGGGTGTGTACATTGTATTTCTTGTTTCAAATTAAAGCAAATATAAACAATGAATTTGCCAATTTATAAGTTTCAAAGTTTAAAATAATTTTACCTAATTTTTTTTAATTATTTAATTTGACCTATATTGGAAGTAATATCAAAAAATCCCCTAGTGATTATTTAAAAAAAAACAACCTAATAATATTTTTTTCCTATGATGCGAACCTTTCAGCGAATACAATAGATTTATTCGATAGTCTCTCTTGCGTTTTACTGCCACCGTAAATAACTAAGAACTAAGAACTATTATAATTTTGTTACATTATGTTACTAGTAATATAATAACCTATTTGTACATAGTCAATATAGAAACGTAATATAAATATATTTATACGCTTGAAGAAAGTATATATTTCACTAGCAATAGCCAATCATTTACTTCTCATATTTCATATCATATTTTTAATAAAAATAATAACAAAAACAATATTTACCAACAATAAAACAAATTAATTTACCACTTATCCAAAACAAACAATTAATCAATATAAGCAATAACAAAAGAGTTTTCAAAAGTGTCATATTTCCTAATAGATCTCCAGTGCAAACATCCGTCTAAATATAGTCTTATGATATGTATGTCTATAGAACTATAGAACCTACAGATAGATCAAGTCGTGTTTGCCCGATCATGTCCTTACATACACACATAAACCGTATAGGTTTACACAGTCTTCCCTCTTTCTCTCTCTCGGCCAAAACCACATTCCACTACCGCGCTAGAATACACTTTAAGTCATTTGTGCTGATGTCAATTATTGCCTCTGAGTAATGTATCTCAGGAGGATAATAGTCAATGGTCTGACCTCCTGCGGCCTGCCCTATCTACTTTACTAATTAAAGCAAATATTTGTTTGCACTGGGACGGTAAATGTACTGGCAGCAATGAAGTGGATTGCAGTAAAGTCAGCAGATTTTCAAATGAAAATTAACTAATTGATTCTAAATACCCCTGTTTTGTTTTCTTTTTAATTTAAGCTATTGAAGAAGAAAATGGTTTCTTAGAAATAGAAATGGAACTGTAATTTACCATGAAAAATGATTTATTAATGTAAAAAAAAAAAAAAAAATTGGCAGTTTTTCTTTGAAATAGTCAGATTGCTAAATAACTTTCAGAAGTATGTCAAAGAATAGAATGAATTATTATTTTTTAATCATCTACAAAAATACGATATTAAAAAACTTAATAAATTCATAGATGCTATTAAATTATAAAAATATTATTGTTGTATTAATTATAAAAAAAATATAAAAACAATGTGAATCTATATTAAATAGTCTACATTTATAGAAAATAATTTAAAAATTCATTTACAAATTTTTTTTTAAATAAATGAAGATAGTAGATAGAATAGTACATTCATATAAATTTGAATAATACTGGCAATTTTAGAGCCCTGTTTTTATAATTTTGTATGTTTAATAAATATGTTTTTCGACCGTAACATATAACATGGAAGGTATTGTAATTATACCAATTAAATATTTTTTGATACAACTTAATATATTTTTGATTTTGTATATATTTTACATCTTTTTTTTTTAAGTACAATCTATTTTAAACAAAACGATTTTTATTAATTTTTCAAAAATTATAAAATTTATTTAAAATATAACTAAATTTGCATTTTAAAAGCTCAGCTTTCATTATTAGTAGCAAATTAATAAAATAAGTAATACCGTAAAATAATTATAAACTTGAAATAAGCTTACTTCATGTTTATATTATAATTATTTTACGTTAATGCTTATTTTATTAATTTGCTATTTATGTTGGAAACTTAGCTTCCAAAATATGTATTTAGCTATAATAGTACTTTAAATTAATATTATAGTTTTGAAAATTTATAAAATTTTAGTTTTGTTTAAATTTTTGTCACAATAGATCATATGTAGATACATTTCCATAATTACGATAGTAAATTATAAATACGTGTCATAAAATTGTCAACGTAATGTACTACTCCTATGTTATTATCTTTTTTAATAATAATTTTTCTATTAAAAATAGTTAGAAAGTTGTTATATTGTGGTGACAACATCTGATAGCAACCAAAAATAAGGTTTCAATAATAAATTTTGGCCGCTATAAAATCAATAACAAATTAATAAAAAAATTAAATAATAATAAACAAATATGATATTTGCGCCCGCAATTAAATTAATAATTATGTCAATTAAAATTCTATTACATATTACAAAATTAATAATTTATTTCTCTCGCCAACTGGCAACAAAAAGCCACAGACTATTTTTTTCCTATTAAAACAAAAACCGCAATAACAAAAACACAATCACAAAATGCATCCCGCAAAATGAGGTGCATACAAACCCATTTGATCCCATTGCGCAAAACACAAACAAACCGCTCATTTCATTTTACAATACGGTAATATACGTTTATAGTTTAGTTCGCCCGTCTCGCCAACAGATAGACCGTGGCGCGCATTAGCATTTTCGTTTCCGGATCCGCGGCTAATAATTGGATCTCCGGAAACCGGATCTGTAATTAGCGCCCGCGCTCGCTCTGTTTCCGTTCAATTGGTTTGCCTTTTCCTCTCCGAAAAGTAATTCAGCATGACGGGCGGGGAGAGAGAAAGGGAGAGAGAGAGATAGAGAAAGGATACGATGGGTTTACCCCAGGCCTAAGATATTATTATTGGGAATATTAACGGGGCATTGCGTTACGCTGTTATTAGTCGAGTAATTGGTGCAATGGATGGAGGAGGTTTATTGGATTTCGTTGATGAGTTGATTTCGAGATGCTTCTTGTAATACCTTATGAATTTAATTCTCTCGTTATTATCTACTAAAATAATTGATATGCAGAAGTATTTTTAAATAAAAGTTTATTATAAAATAATAAACATAGTATGCTTGTTTTGTTTTTGTATTAACATATTAAATTATAATTAAAGAAAATGAAAATAATACGCTTGATTGATTCACAAAATAATTATTTATTGTTACGATCGTTTCGTCCTCTCAGACTTAGAAAGAATATAATTTGATACTCATACATTTAACAAATATACAAATTGTATTGTGCGGTAACGTATTTCTCTCAATATTTCCACAATACTTACAGCATTTTACTAACTACAATAACTCACAAAGCAAAAGCACTTCAACCAGTTTAACCCGGCACAACAATAAGTTAAAAACCAAGTAATGACAAACTAATTTCGTAAAAGCATTAGCATTGTTCAGAGAAAAACCATTTCCTCATTTCCCATTTCCTATTCGACGGGCAACTTTATTCCTAATAACGCGCGCGACATTGCCCACCCATCGCTTTGAAGTTGGCGCCTAATCAACACTCCTGCTTACCCCAAATGAATTTAAAGAAACGCCGTCGCTCCGTAATAAACCATATTGACTAACCATAATTCATACGGTTTACGACTGGATCTAGGTGTGTCTGACGAGGCCGAACCGTATTATGAGGCGATCGCGTGATGCAGCGCCAACGCTTTGTTTTTTTATTTTGTTTGTTTGACGCTGAAACAAAGCAGGGCCAGCAGGATGGATGTAGACAAATGGCGGTAGTGCCCTGCGATATATGGTTTGATTCGGCCTGTGATAACGGTTTTGAGTTCAGTGTTAAGGTTGATTATATTAAAATACGTATTGATATTGTTTTCGCACTGTAAACTAGAAGTTTTGTTGGCCAAAATTTATGTGAATAAATGGTGGAGGTGCTAATATATTAGTTGATTTGGTTATGATAAGAAAATAAAGGTCAATGTTAAAGTTGATTATGCTAATATATTATTAATATTATTTTTAATTTTTATATAACTTAAAGTTTACTATATATATAACTTATAACTTAAATTAATACTGTTTTAGAATAAAATTCTATAAAAACGACGTTTTGATGAAACTTAATCTTTTAATACAATGAGTTCTGAAAAATATTTTACTATGTTACCAAATATCAACAAATATTTTGTATATACTAATTTACTAATAAAATGAAAATATTATATTCATTTTTTGTTTACATTTTACATAAATCTGTTTTTTTTTTTTAATTCTTATATCTTACTATATCAAGATAATTTTTATTTTTGATAGTATATTTAAAATATTCATTATGAACGTTAAAAATAAATATAAATTAATAAAATATTTAAATTATATTTTTTCTCAATAATCTAATTGTACTAACACAATAATTCTTATAAGATACTGCAAGTATAACCTCAAACCTATAAATAACAAAATATGCAAACAGGTAAGAATAACAAGTCCCAAAGATGACGGTAAAAGATAAAATTTGCAATTATGGACAATTAAGGTATAGTTTATAACGTTTGTGTTGAAATAATTAAAAGGTGTCTAAATTTTAATGATGCTACGTGCATAGAATTTCTTTCATGTAATGTTTTTGCTTTAAGATATACACACAATGTTTAGGTAAACTTACGTTTTGTACAACAGTGTACACGGACTACGTGTGCTGTTTTACTAAAACATATCTTTGTTTTCTTCATTCTGTGTCTCAAAACTTAAACAAAATAGTTTAAAAGATTTAAGTTACACTAAGTGGAACAAATAGTATTACTGTGTTTGTAGAATTTTAGATAAGATCATAATTTATATTTTATCACAGAAAAAAAGAAATGAGTTTTATGTTGTTAAAAATTTATAATCTTAAGAGTTGCTTGACCTTACTCTTTTAGAAAAAATATTATCGCTAAAAATAACCCAAAAATACGAAGAATTCTTTATTGAAATAAATAATAAACAGTTTTTTTTTTTGGTAACGCTAAATTTTTAATTTTTTGTTATAGAGTTATAAATAAAATATCTTCTTGGAAAAGAATTAGACATTTCGAAACGATTTACAAGATATTGTACGCATCTTGCAGAAAGAGTATGTTTTCAATATTACATGTACTAAAATAATAATGTGTGGTATGTAAGATAAAATCTGCCTATTTTTAAAGATAATAAAAGACGCAAAAAAATTTTTATATGAAAAATTTGAAACTAAATAAATTTTACATACACATACTATCACACATGTATGCATAAGTGTGTGGTACAAATTATTTTCGTTTAAGTAGAAATTAATTTTTGTCAAATATAGATAATTTCAGATAAGCAAATACTTAAAAAAATTTGCTCACGCAAACTACTCTCATCATACCTATCCAATTGTTCATCGGACGTTTACTCAAATGTACATTGACATATGTAAATAATATTTTAAAAAAAAGATGAATGCATGAAAATGTATAAAAATTTTATTATAACGATGTTTTTATTTGAAGAGGTACAATTATCTGAAGATATTGAATACAACTTTTGTATTTTAAATGGTTTGATATATTTTTAAATATATTTATAGAAAGATATTTTTTCTGGATTCAGTATTATTAATTTTTTTATAGTTTTACATAACAATTTTTGTTTAATTAAAAATATCTCAATTTCTAAAAATATAATTCAAATAACAATACTTTAGTTAGCCATCTTACATAATTTCTCAATTAATATACTTTTTATTGCTGAATTGGTAGCTAGTACATTTCAAACTATTTTGTATTAGAAAACAATACAATATAACCAATTAAGTACTGTTATTTAATTAATATTTTTAAGTATTTAGATAATTGTGTACGGTTATAAAAATTAATATTATTAAATTCAGAAAATAGTCATTGTTTTAAATTTAATCGATATTCTTAAATAGAAGTAGTAACAATAGTGATCCGGTAACCAGAAACACCCTGTATATTAAATTTTTTAGTAAAAAAATTAAACATATAATAGCCGAGCAATACGACGCACTTTAACAATACTGTAAAAAATCAGTGTAATTTTACATTGGTAACCATAGTAATTTTACTATATTGTTTATTATAAAATACAACAAAACATATAGTAAAATTACTATGAGTTTCAATGTAGTATTTCACTAATTTTTCACAGTGTAGTATAATTAAAAAAATATAAGTTGTTGTAAATTAAATAACAAAATAGCAAAACAAACTAGCCAAAGTTTACAAATATCATCTAAATTATCAGAGAAGCGGTAAAGTTTCCTCGCATAAACCCACAACTTTTCCAATGAAAAACGTTGACTTCTAACATCAACATTTACCCGCGCTCATAATTCACTCGGTTCGTTACCGGTCCACTCAAGCACCGGTCCAGTTCCACCAGCGCACCCAGCGTACATTCAAAGAAAACTTAATGGCCAACAACTAGGAAAAGTTAAGATTGTGATATTGGTCATACGAATGCAGCGCGGAAAATATAACGTTATGTTAACTTTTTCAAACGGCAGATGGTGTGTTTGCGTTTTGTGTGTGTGTGTGTGTGTGACCAAAAGCGAAAAGTTTCAAGTGCCCCATGCACGATCCGAGTCACCAATCGGGTAGATTGGAAATTCACTTCTGATATCGGTGAAATTCAAATGTCTGATAAGAGTTCTTTTATGATCAAAATGAACTGGATACCGACCGACCTTTCGTTTGAACCGTTTCTTCCAATGACTTTATTTGCTTTACTTGGTTTTCGTGTGCCTGTTGCTAAATGAAAGTTGCCGTGCAACTTATGGATTGTTATGTTGTTTATGCTATTTAGGTATTTGATGATTTGTATTTATGTTTAAGAAATTATAATGATAATAATGAGTTCTCGTAATTCTTTACTAGAACAAAAGTACTACATACATGATGAAGAAACTGGTCATACAGTTTTCTATTTTTCATATATTTCTTTAAAATCATAAATAAAAATATTAAATAATTTTTTACTAATGTAAAATATAAATTGATCAACTGTCGCTAAAAAAATGTTTGTTTATAACAGACATCAAAAGTTAAGGTTCTTATTTTGATTAAAATTGACGTATCTATGCGGTTTTTAAAAATTACAATTAATTTTCGTGATATTCAAAGAGATATTATTCAACAAATGTAAAAAGAAGTTACAATATTACTTTTTTTTTTAACAAATAAAGTTTTCAGATACTATAGCTGGGTGAAATAGTTATAATTATATCTAATAAATATTTAAAAATATTGAATACCTAGGCCCGTATTTTCATCTCCCTTTTAAAATTGATTTTTGTTAAAAATACTTTTGACGTTTATTTAAAATTACTTATTAAGCAATTTTAATTAGTTGATTTGAATTTTATAATATTACATATAGAAAAATATATCAAAAAATAGAAATACTATTCATATTTGATAAGAGGAAAAAGTAAAAATTTATTTTAAAGCAAAAATTTTTAGAAACTCGTAAAAATCTTAAAGAAATAAATTAGTGTTATAAATCATTAAAATATTTTTGTCAAACTTGCTACTAACTTTAAATCTAAATTGCCATTTTTAACACCCAAACATCCAAAGTGTTTTTCAACGCATACTTAATTTTTTTTAAGAATCTCAAACCCCATTTCAAACAACTTAAAATACCATTGATCGTTTTCTCCTAATGCTCTCATAATATCGTTTCAATTGTGTTGTTTCTTACAGCTATCAACACTGAATTGTCACCAAAAGCTCGGGGGGTGCGTAAGAAAATGCCCTTTTCAAATGGAACAAAGCGCGCCAAGTCAATGCCGAGCCATGACTATATATTGATCAAGCGCCCAGACGATGGAATACAATAGTCGTCTTTAAACGAATGCACTGGACGCGATCGGACGCCCGTTTTTGGACTTCGCAAAACGAACTGGGTCAATTAGACAGGAAACGTCGGTTCATTTTTCGTTAAACGACTCGGCTGGGAACCGTATAAAGTAGGAGGGGTACAAGAAGGCAGGGAGTCGCGGTGCAGAATATATCTTTAATGTCGCTCACTGAGAAATAAAACGAAGCATTGATTTTTTCCTTTCTCCTTGCACGCGTATCTTACTATATAATCTTTACGGTTATTTTTTAGCATTTATCTAGCTTAGATAAATGATTTTAAATGGGTGTTCTCTAATGATGAAATTTGAAATTCTATATGGGCGTTGGAGTTCCATTTGTGTTAATGTATATACATAAAAATTTATCTTTTTCTAATCTTGATGATATCGCTTACTTATTTTAACTATTTTGATACGGAATATATAAAGTTTCTGTTCATTCATAATTAAATTGAATATCTAGAGAAGTGTATTGTTTTGTAGATTAATTTTAATTATATATATAACAGGCGATATTTTAAGATATTTTTTTCTACTGTACATACAGAGTGAATTAGCGTTTAATTTTCCGATAATATTTCACAAACCTGTGACATAAAAAAAGTTATTTGGTATTAGATATTCTATATTATGGTGTACAAAATATAAATATTGTTAAAATAAAACGGCTTTAGATTTAAGTTCTATATTAATTTTTATTAATAATTGACGTTTCGTCGAACTCAACGTTTGTCTTTATCTGGAAAACTGATACTGATTTGTATCAGTTTTTTTGATGAAGGCGGACGTTGAGTTCGTCGAAACATCGATTAATAATAAAAAATAATTACTTAAAAATTTGAGTAACTTTTTTACAATTAAATATAAAAAACAAAACAATCCTTTAAGTCGTAAACATATATCTATAAAGTCGACTAAGTCGTCATTAAAATAACTGTTTTTCTAAACCATTCAACCTCATCATCACCACTACCACCCAGCTAGCTGCAACTCCATTCATTGTCTTCACCGTCGGCATCTTCCTGCCTCAGACGCGCTCTCGCTTACCACACCGTTCTATTCGTCCGCAAAACGGAACACTGGTGCCGCTTCTACCCGTGTTGAACGACACAACCCAAAGCGAGCACCACAAGTCTCACTGCCATTGTTGACATATAAAGTTGGTTGAATTGTATGGCGCTGACATAAATATTATTTAACAAAGGAACAACCGCTCTCATAATGGATTAAATAAAGGGAATGAGCCAAGCCCAATAGCAGCAGTCGCGTAGTTCTTCAACTGGAGCCGTGCCGGTGCGATAATAAACTTTGGCTTGCTGCTCGCCTGGATGGAAGTGATTTTTATTGTCGGGCACGCGAATTGAAAGCGGCAGACTCGTTGATGAGCTCTTAATGACAGATAAGACGTCGAATAAAGGAAACACTGATTGCGTATTATTTGCGGGTGAGCGAGTTGACGGCTTGCCGGCAAACGATAGCCGAGATTCTTTCTTCACCCCCCTTCGTATAGAGGTTTTGGGGCTGAATTGGGCTCTGGAGCATTTGCACCAAGCAAGTCGTTGATTGTTTAAATGGCTGTTTATCGAAATTATTGCGCTTTAAAATGTAATGACTGGAAATTTGTTATTGTTTGCTGTGTTTATCTGGTAGCAAGAAATGGTTTAATGCGAATGAGTGGGCTTGGTATTTGATTTTTTTTGTGTCAGAATTAATGTTATCTTAAATGGGTTGACATAACTTTTCATTTTTTTTTTAATTATTACAGTAGAATGTACAAATTGTTTTGATAAGTAGAAAGGAAAAAACGTTTTGAAAAATGAAAATAATTTGAACATATACACCAATACCTCGCTTTGCGTCGTTTCGTTTTGCGTTTTTTCGATGTTGCGTCGCTGATGAATTAGTACCAATTTTCACTGTGCGTCGTTAGATTTTCGAAGTTGCGTTGTTTTGGGTTCGAGTCTCTAATTTTTTTTTTTTAATTTTTGACGACTTACGACAACAGCCGCTATGGACTCATCAGACAGTGATTAATTTTTATTTTGTTTTTAAAAATTAATTGAATATTTTATTTTGTTTTAATTGAATTTGTTTTTTTTTTGTTTTTTGTATGTATGTAATAAAATTTTATATTATTTTTGTTTTTTAAATGTTTACTTTGTTCAATTTTCTTTTTAAAAAGTAGTATTTTTGTAACCTTGGAACCTATCTTCGATCTTTACATGGTTTGCTATAGAAAATCATAATTCACTTTGCGTCGTTTCAATTTGCGTCGTGTTTTTTTGGAACGTAACCACGACGCAAAGTGAGGTATTGGTGTATTGAAATAAAAAGATTTAGGCTAAAAATATTGTTTTATTTTACATGTATATCATCATCAGGAAAAAATATATACAAAACGAAACATAAAAAAACAAATTAGCTAATAAAATACAAGTAACTATATTACAAAATTTTTATAATTTATTAAATAAAGAAAGCCATAATTTGTATACGTGTAGTATATTGAAACGCTGAATTTTAATATAAAATAAAATAGAACTTCAACCTTTAACATTTTATATTTTAATATAATAATTTTTGAAAAATTTTTACTATGTTAAATATATGTATTATAAAATTAAAAATTGTACTAAATTATAATAAAATTAATTAACCTAACTAAAAATAAATGTAGCTTGTTTCTGTGTTCTGTTATTTACTGTAATGTCATTTATATTATTTATCCTGATGAAGACGGACGTTGAATTTCGTCGAAACGTCGATTTTAAATAAATATTAATACAGACCTTTAACCTAAAGCAATTTTAATAAAAATAAATATTCATTAAACATTTTTATATCTAAAAATACATATAATAAAATATAAAAAAAACGTTTTTTTAATATAAAAATAGAAATCACATATATGAAACTGAAATCTAACCGGACTTAATTAAACATGAGATTTCTTCATTAAATTAAAACCAAACATATTTTTAATTAATTTCTACGGTTTAAAAAATTAAAAAGATTAAAAAAAACATTGAATTTAAATACGTATTATATGGAGATATGTTAAACACCTATGAATTTTGTATTATTAAAAATTGCACAAAATGATTACGCTTAAATAAAATAATTTAAATTCCTTCTATTTGTTTTGTTTCAGAAATTTCTACAAAGTGCACTTGATTTGTACGAAAACCTTCATTAAATTTAGAATATACGTTAATGTTCGAAAATGTTTGTGCTGTCATTACAAGTTGTTTAAAGTTTTGTTTAAATTTATGTAATTAAAAATTATTTTCATCCTTTTGGATTTCAAAATATTTAACGACGTTTATTTAATTTTTATCATAACTTTTCTATAATTGTGAATTGTATGTTTTTTTCATGCAAATAAATTTTTTTTTATAATAAAATATATAATTTAATGCCGCAAGAAAAAATTACCTATTTTTGATCGTTTGTAAAATATTGACACTGATAGCTGTATATTATTTGCTTGCATGCATTTTGATTCGTTGTATTAATAATGTAATAAATATGTTCAAACAAACTTTTATATAATAAATTTAATTATTGATAATAATATCACCTTATATTAATAAAATAATATGTTGCGATTTTTAAAATTTTCCATTAAATATATTTAAAAAAAAAAATCACTACCACAGCAGGACTGATAATCTCCGTCCTGCTGAACGAATCCTGAAAAGGAAATAAGACATCCTGTAAAGGTAAGTTAAAGGGCTACACACCGGCGTTGATCAATTGGATTTATTCGCGTCGCTTCAATAAGCAAGCGGTAGAGAGAAGTAGTCGCTGGAGAAACGGGCAAATAGATGCTCGTCCTGCTAGCGTCGTCCTGCTAGCTTTAGCGTCACCGCATCGTATCTTGCTGGTTGCCGGTGGCCGCGGATGTGCGCGGATACGGAAATTGACTGTGTCACGTGGTACAATTGCTATCTTTTTAGATAGTGTTAAAAATGAAGAATTTATTGCTGTGCTGCTACGGGGGTAGTATCAGTAAAGAAATAATCGAAATTTTAGAATTAGAATTAAGATAGAAGATTGATTATTTTAAAAAGGATATTGGATTAGATTGTAATAATAGTTTAAATTAATTAAAAAGTATTAAAAAAATTTTGAAACTTTCGAAATAAAATAAAAAAATTAAAGTTGTAAAATAAGTAATTAATAAAAACGTTAAATTGCTGATTTCTTTTTAAAGAAAGTGTTAAATTATAATTATATTTAAGACAGTAGGCACAAGCTATACTGTAAAAAAAGTGTCATTTTATATAAAACCATAGTAAAACTTACATATTATTTCAGCAAAACCGATAGTTTACATAAATTTTCTGTAAAAATATATAATTTTATAAATTTGTAAAATAATCAATTTCCATATTACATAGGTTTTTTTGTACCGAAAAAGTAAGTAAACTTACATAAAATATTTTATATTTTTATAATGTAAATATTTTCCTGCGACGTCTGTAAATTTACATATTAAACTGGTGTAAATCAATTACCTCAAATTTTTATGTAAAATTACAGAATTTCTTACAGTATACACTTCTACAGTTACTTTTAATTTAAAATTTTCAAAATTTACTAAATTTATATTGTTATTTTTAATTTTATTTTTTTATTAAATAATGTTTTTTATTAGATAAACAATAACAAAGATAGATTATTATAACTAATTTCAAATTTTTCTAATTAATCAAACAGTACAAAAATATAACTAATATTATTATTATCTATAAAATTATTAATATATTTTCCATAAAAACTTTTTTCATACTATTATTATTTTGTATTTTCTGCATTTCAAGTAATTTTCTATACTACAAATAAATTTTACAATACTTATTATTTACTTATTCATTCATAAAAAACAAAAGAATCTTTATTATACCCTAAACGTAAGTATCAAGTTTACAATTTCTAGAATATAAAACAAACGTTTATAAGAATAAAAACAGTTTTAATTATTATATTTTTTGTTAAAAAGCGTAAACAATAAGCGGTTTAAATTGTGTTTTTTTTTACAATGTTTGCAGTACAAAGCATCTCTAACAAGATCAGAGTTTATTAGTATCTTTTTTTTTCCTTTTATAATACTAAAATACGTGCAAAACAGTTTTACAACTCGCCCTGTTTAAATCTGCGAAAATTTTACGACCCGAATTAATTTTACTTAAACATAAATCATTCTTTTACTTATCATTTTTATTTTTATTTGCATTTTGTTTTTATAACATTACCTAAATGAAATTATTAGTCTTTGTTATTTTTATTGTGAAATATACAGAAAATTGTCTTCATAAAAACATAATATTTAGATTTCATTAAACACAAAAATTTCGTATATTTGTAAGACATTTTAATTTTAAATTTAGTGTATATATATATATATATATATATATATATATATATATATATATATATATATACAAATATTTTGTCACTCACTCACTTAGTCTAAAGATGACCTAACACGGTTGAAACTACAGTAACTAATTTTTCAATAAATATTGTGATATTTTCCAAAGTAATTGTGTTTTATTATTTTCTTTAATTACTCAATATGTATCACGAAATAAAAGCTGATTAAATTAAATTTTTATAAAAGTTTTATTTGATATTTCTTTGTTGTTAATCATTATAATTTTGATCATCTTTTTATTTGAAATATTTGTATAATTCCAAAAGGGAACATAAGAGCTATACGCTTGAGAAACTGATCATATATTCTGTATGTTCCAAATTCAGAACTATAGTAGCTATAGTTTTGGTTCAATGCGACTTATTGTACATAATATAGTATATAGCAATCTTAGATCTACGATTATTTGCCAAAATGTACTTTTATGTATTACATTTTATAAGTTTATGTTTGTATCATTTACGCTATTCAATTGGGCTTTTGTGTGTTTGGTGTAACTAAATAAATAAATAAAAATTCTATACGTTACTAGATAAATGCAAATAATTAAATTTGATTATTTTCTTTGCTTCCAATAATTCTTAAAGTAAACATTTAATAAAAAAGAAAGTGTTTAATAAGAAAGATAGTGAATTATAAAAAAATATTAGAAAAATATTATAGAAAATATTTTTTTATTTACAAACGTCTCATAAATCTACTGAAATAAAATATTATAAATAAGTAAAAAATGTTTTAAATTTCATTATAAATAAAATACGTGTAATAAATAGTACATACAAATTCATAAACTGTTCACATCAAATTTTTGTTTCATAATAATACAATTAATAGAATTATTAATAGTTTTTAGTGTTGTTTTGTTTTGTAAACGCCTGCTTGGATCTAACTGAATTTCGGCGACATTATACATTAATGGGTTAAGTTTTTTCTTTTAGTGCATTTTATTAGATTTGAAATTCTGAAAGCTTTGGCTCGTATACTCAACAATTTCCATTATAATCAACTTGCCTGAATAGAATATGAAGTTCTTTTCGGTTTATTTTCATTTTTGTTTAAGCTTTTTTTGTTGTTGTTATTTTTGTGATGTCATTTTATTCGTAGTACGCGCATATATACATATATATATATATATATATATATATATATATATATATATATATATATATATATACGCTTTGTACTTGTACCAGTTTCGTTATTCAATAGTTAGTTTCCTTATAATACTTTGTCAACTATTTATTTCAATTTAAATTTTAAATAATATTTTGTTCCAGGTATATATTTCATTTTCAATCTTTTTATATTACACATATTCATTTGTTCTATATTTGAATAAATTTATTATGTACTAATTTATTTTTCAAATAAAATTATATATATATATATATATATATATATATATATATATATATACGTATAAAATAGTATATTCTAACACAAAACTTATAATGATAGATAAAAATATAATAAATATTGTTAATATATTATTATGGGTCTATTCGGTTCATATCTGTAAGACTTAGCGTTACAAATTTTTTTTTTCAACACTCATTTTTTTTTATTATATAAAATAAGATGATTTTAAGTTCGACAAATTCAACGTCCGCTTTCATCAGAAAAACTGATACAAATGACATTTTTCCTGACTAAGAGAGACGTTGAGTTCGTCGAATGACTGATTATTAATAAATATTAAAACAAAACTTAAACCTGAAAATGTCTTATTTTACTTAGTATTATTACCTAACCTACATCGTATTGAGTCTGACTATAGTAATTTTGTAAAATTATGGGTTATTTAACATTCTTGGGGCATATTTATGATGAATTTTTCGTAGTTTCAATTATATTCAATTATATTCAATTTAATCAATATTTTTTTTAAAACACATTAATAAAATAAATTCTATAAACTTTTGAAGAAAGTCATTTATGTGAATTCTCCAAACCAATAAAACAACCTTTTTCAAAACCAAAAACAAACAGGGACAAAAAATCATCACACAAGTCAACTCTCAATAACAATACAACCCTTAAGAAACCCTCGAGCTTATTTCGTTTCAACGTCCAGCGAGAGCTATCATCGAATAAGAAAAAAAAAATTCGTCTACGATTCACTGTGACTACTAGCCTAGGGCTATACAAAGTGCAGACAAGACAGTAAATGTCCCCAACCACAAGAAAAGCAAAAGCCAATAAATTCTAGCACATGGTATTATTGTCAGAAAGCGTGATGTTTGATTAAACTCTGTTTGCCTTGGGCTTAGTGGCAGCAAATAATATAATAGTAAATAACATGAATCACTGTAAAAGCACTGAGTTAAATAAAATTTGGTTTCCATTAATTAAAAATCTATAATTCTTATGATTTAGTCACGTATATGTTTACCTAGTAACTGTTATTTACTTTAGTGTCATTGATCAATTTTTACCTGATGAAGACGAGCGTTCAGTTTCGTCGAAACATCATTTTCATATAAATAATTAAACAGAATTTTATTCAAAAACAGTTTTTATTTTAATACAATGAGTTCTGAAAAATATTTTACTATGTTATAAATAGTAAATATAAAAAGATATTTTAAAGTAATTTATTTTGTAAAATTAAGTTAATTTACCGCAAAAATAATAAATAAATACACTCATAAATAAGTTTTATGTATTTTAGTACAAAAATGTGATCGAATTAATTGGTAGAGTATTTTTTTAACTTTTTGTGTGTTATTTTCATTTCTCTGCAAGTCAATATTTATTTTTTATTATTATTCTATTCAAAATATGCTCTGTATTTGTGTCCTTTTATTTACATACAAATTATATTTATATTTTTCTTAGTTTGATATTTTTATTAACGTTGATATGGTCGATTTTTTAAATAAATAAAAAATAAATAAATTTTATGTTTACTTTAAACGCGAAATAAAAGTACATATTTGTACAATTTTTGGTGTGTATTGTTTTTAGTTATTTTGAATTTATTTTGTAAAAAAAATGTAAATAAGTTTTGTTAATATTTTGGGATAATCCATAAGATTAATGGCGTTACAAATATTTTATTAGCTATTATTTGTTATTATGTACTTAGTTACTGAACGTGGCTGACATATGCAGCATTATGTTGACAGTTGCAATGTTTATTTATTAAAAATGTGTAAAAACATACAAGACATATCAATTCTCACAAATCATGTTACATATATAAATATTACATGTATACTTATTGTTCTACAACTGTTAGTAAATTTACTTATATTTATATTTATTTAGTTTAATTTCGCTTGAAACACTTGAAGAAAAAATAGTATATGTTACTTAAAGTAGAACGTTCTTTTTGTGTTTCAACCAAATAAAAATCGCTTTCCATTCTTTATAATATAATATGCTAATTATACTAAAAAAAAAAGACATTTTGTTTACTAGAAAAAGATAAAAAATGTACAGATTTTTATCACAAAATATACATAGAAAATAGCATAAAATATTAATATAAAAACATTAATATGAGTTGTTTTTAAAATCTTTAAAATAATACAGAAAATAAATTCAACGTAATAGAGAATAAATGTGAAAATTGCATTCTATTTTATATAGAAATACATGTACATATAAATTTTACAATTTCCCATTTTCATATTAGTATCCTCTTTCCATGTTACGTAAATTTTCATATTTTCATAATGCAGATACTTCAAATATTACAACGCGCGCTCGAGCTCCAATACCGATATAAATTTGATGTTGTGAAAATACAAATAATGTTTTGTTATAACTCGTAAAACATTGCATATTGAAAAATCATCAAGCGTGTTTTACAGCGTTATCCAATAATGTGTAAACGCTATTTACAGTTTTAAATTGTTAGTTATTTCATTTTGGTTGTGTGTAGAGAGAGCTTTTATTAGATTATATTGTTTATTGAAATGTTTTATTTGTGAATGTAAAATTATCATTAAAGTTTTATGCATAAATAAAAGCTCTATATCTGTTAAAAAAAAAACTGTATTTTATTTCACTAGTTTTTGTGGGTAAAATATCTGTTTATGGTAACAGTAAAATAAAATAAAAATCATGAAGAAAAAGTGCCGTAGCGTGACATTATTCCACTCTGGCGTTATGCAAATATAAGTATCGAAATATACGAATCGTAATAGTGTATTAAAATTGTCTTTTACATTTTAAGATCTACAAAAAAAATATTTTTAATTATACACAAAAAAACTAAATAGTTATTTCATCTTATTCGAATCAGATGATTAATATTTAGACGATTTGTCTGTACAACAAACAGTTTTCTTAATTCCTGAGCAGAATATGGGGCTATATGCTAGAGAATCTGATCATTGCATTGTCATTGGTGTATGTTGTTAACCAATAGTCAAGCAAGCTTATAGTGGGTTTCGAACTAGTTAGACGCATCCGATATCAATTCAGTGATATAAAATTTTAATATTAGAAATACCTTTGAAGTTTGAGTTTGATACGCTACCACTAGCCTACGACTGCTTATCTTTTAGTCTATTTAATTAGGTAATATTTCCATTAACACTAGTTGTTGTTTCATCTGCATACAATAGTAGTTAAAATCAAATTATTATTTCAAATAAGATTTAAATCATTAATCGAAAACTGCAAGAAAAATCAACGAACAGGAACAGATAAATATAGGACAAACTAGAAATAAACAGCCAATTACATTACATAAATATAACAAATGTAATCATCTACTTTTAAATTAAATTTTAATCTTTTAAATCATGCAATTAAAACTGCAGAAAAAATTATTTCTAGAAAAATTGGTATAAATAAAAGATAAATTTTGGCAGTAAATTATATGTATTTACAGAAAATTATTATTCAAAATAATAAAGAAATATATATATGCATAAATCAAATGATAGATTTCCTGCAATCAGCAAAATTCAATTTTAAATTTGACTAGTAAAATCGCATCACATATAGATAATAAATCTGCTAAAATTGAAGTATTCTGTTATTTTTTTTTTGTTTGGCGTTCTGTATCACTGAAAATTTACGAGCAACATTGTTCTGTACGTATTGATTTTGCACGGAGGTCGTTCATGCAACTTCTCTTTTGTAACTAATATCTACAAGTAAAACGATATATTTTTCAAGTAATATGCGAAATAAAAACTTACATTGTTCTAATAAAATATCGGGTTGGTTTATTTTTAACTTGCTCGCGAAATATTATATCGGATATGCCAATTTATTACGTAGATACGTTTCACTTTGTAAAATATATTATATTGAACACGTTGCTTCATATTCTGATGTCTTATTGTTTCATTTCGGAAGAATTTAATAACATGTATAAGATTTTTCAAATTTATTGTACAAAATTTATCTAAAAACCACATGATTCTATTACAAAATACAAGCTAAATAAAACAAATTTAATATCATAATCAAATTGTAGACAAAATTTTAGACAAACACAGATTAAACGATAAATAAACATTTGTTCATTTTTTTATATCATTTCTATGGCTTTAATTATTTTTAAGATAGTTTTCAATATTTTCATATTTAATGTCTATCATCACAACGAATGCAAAATTAATTTAGTTTACTGATTTAGATTTAAAATTTTCTGCTACAAAACATATTTGTAGCTTTTTCTTTGCTTAAAATAATTAAGAAAACTTATAACTAAAATTAATCTTGTAACTAGGAATACAAATTATGGCCTGTTTATTTTTTTAATAATAATTTTGCTAGCAAATCTGTTAATTTTATATTTACTGTGAGATTATAAAAACTTATAATAAATCTCAATGACTAATACTGCAAACTCGCTTTTGGATATTTTAGTTCATTTACATAGGTTTGCCTTAAAATCGGTATTAGTTAAAACTAAGCTTGTAATACCAATTAATACGTCTAAGTACAACTTGTAAATAAAAATATGACTCCAACATATAGGCCAGGTCGTTAAACGCTTTGTAATTTAACGTATTCAAAGACAGTTGACAATCTAGTTGTCCAGTTAACTTATTGATTAAATTAATAATGCTTTATGCAACCGAGCCAAAGTCACATATAGCAATTTGTAATTGTAGAATTTACTATATTATGATTTCTCTCAGAGTAATCTTAGTTCGCATCTTAAATAAGTTACTTTTTTATATTTGAAAAGAAAAAAGAAGGTACAATGGCTATAACAAAAATGTTTCTCAAAGGACGCGAAAAAATTACACCATCAGCCATAAATTATTTTTTTCCTTATACACGTAGAGTCAAGTCTCAGGTCCGCAATAAGCAGTAAAAATAAAAAATTGAAGGTAGAAAATAAAATGAATCAAAGAACACGGTGTGTGTGTGTGTACCATATCCTTTCCATCTAGACATTCCTTTTCAAATCATTGCTGCCACAACAACAACGAAAAAATAACTATACCCTTCTATGCTACGTGTACCTATATAGTATCGAAAATCGATCATATTTTCTATTGGACATTTCAAAAAATCCATTACCTGGCAAAGGCTGTTCGGAGGGGTGGTGGGACGCGCTTGAAAACATTTTGCCGGAATGTACAGAGCGATGCTTTCGGCCAGTTTTCTCCCGAGCAAGTGTCGACGTTCCCACGATTGGACAATGGACAAGAATAATGTGGTAGAAAATGCTACGCTTCTATTAAGAATTATGGGAACGGCTCGAGATGTATCAATGTAAAAGATATAGATGGATTGTGTGCTCGCTCGCTTTGATCGCGATAAAATAGTGCTGCATTCAATTGAATAAAATATTTCTAATATTTTTCAAGTTTTTATTTTTATTTCTATTGTGATAAAGTATTGCCTAGAATACATTAGTACAGTTAGTAGAGTATACTAACATACTCTCTCTCCAAATCACTAATTTTGGTAGAGTAACTGTTTACACAACGCTATAGTAGTTTGGTAAAGAAGAGTTTAATTTAAAGTTTATGCAGCTTTTGTCCATTTTATTTTTGTACGTATTAAAATAAAATATGTAACAATGGCAATTATTTGATAACCTTAACAACTTAGAAAAAATTGGCACATGTAATGCAATAAATCTGTTTGCACTGGTAGGGTAGCAGTAGAGTAGAATATTGTGGTGAAGAAATGGTGAGTAGAGTGTATTATTCCACATGTCTACCCGCTAATATCTTTAGTACTCGTTTTTCATTACTAATGTAATAGCTTATATAAAAATTGAAAGTTTGAGTCATGTTTAAATTAAAAAAAAATCAATATCAACTAAGTTTAGATACCTTTTTATAACATAATAATTTATTACTCAATGAACATATAATACTGTTATTATTCATACGAATAAGTAATAATACCATATTGGTAAATTGTATGTATTATTTATTTCGAAATTAATTTTATCTTTTAGTAGCAATACTACTGGTTTCAAACTGCACTAGCTACTAGTTTGTAAAAACAAGATAAAATTTGTTAAAAGCCATTAATAATCACAATAGTTGGCTGTAATAAAACCAACAACAACTAATAAAATTAAAATTGTTTTATCAGAAGTTAAGTAGTTTCGTTCAGAACCACTAACTCTTCGCTAAAAAATAACATTAATTTTGTGGTACGTATGAAAGAGCCTTAAAAGTATAAAAAATATGTATCCAAGTATAATAATAATAATCAAAGTAATCTGATAAATTGTTTACCAAATATAAATTTACGAAAATGTAACAAAGAAAGTTAATATAATATTTAATTTTCATGACACATCTGTAATTTCTTTTTACAGCGCTCAAATATTTTCATCTTTGAAAATTTCTCAAATATTAGAAGCGTACATAAAAGATTTTTTCAGAATATTTACATTTTTTTGTGAAAGAAATCGTTAAATTTTTTATGCTTCATAAATTTTATCCGACTTTTATTGAATTCCCTTAAGGTATAATCTTTGGTCAAACATTATTACGCTACAATTAAATATTTATTTTCCTCCCTTTTGATTTTAATGCATCATTTATTTTTTCCAAACATTTTAATTGAAACAACATTGTCACTTAAAAATAATTATTTAAATTTACTTTCAAAATATTGTATTAGTACTACAAGTTTGGTTTTAATTTCGGTTTTAACTAATATTGGTTTCAAAATAATACAACTGACATAAGATCAGAACTAAATAGATGAACTAAAACACCCAGAAACCAAACTTGTAATATCAGCCAATATAACTAATAAAACAAATAAAATCTACGTTACAATATATATAATAAAGATCGAGTTGCACAAAAAATTAGTTAACGAGGTACCTAAATTTTCAATTATTTTCAAATCGCCTCATCGATTAGTAAGTTGGCAAATTAATGAATTGATTAACTAATAAAGCATTTAATAACAATTTGTGCAACCGAGTCAAAGTTTTTATTTTAAAAATTATAGTAACTGTATTTGGTTGTTTTGGAATCCATTTATAATTGCCAACTTTTTAGCTCTAAATAATAATAAAATACGTTTTAAAACTCGTTATATTAAATAAAAATCTTTAGGTTTAAGTTATGTTTTATTATAAATAAAAATTCAAAATATTTATTTTCTTGATAACGATATATGTTTAATATGTTAAGACGTCATATTTTTAATTATTGTAAAACAGAATTTAAATCTGAAGTTTTTTTTTTAGTAAATAATAATAATTATTAATAGAGTTGTATAATCAAATACGTCTAACCATAGTTGTATATTTTAATTATAAATTACTACAATTAATATATTTCAAAACTTAAATTCATACTATCTTGTAAGTAAAATATTCTTTTTAACTTTGAAAAAAAGAAAAAGAAAACAAACCATATGGCATAAGAAAAATCAAATCAAAACGTTACGCGCCTATTTATTTTGTTGTCAAGAAGAAAAACTTTTTCAACTTGGCGCGGTGATATTTTAAGTCGGAAAAAATAAAACTTTTTATTTACCTACTTTTGGAAAAAGAACGAAGAAACGCAATTCGCGCACGACACGACACGACACACACACACACATACACAATACGAAGCAACTCTGTTTTTCTTCTATATCAAATATTGAATGTCACAACATCTGCTGATATAAAATTGACTAGCAAGCTAAGACGGCAAACGCTCGTTTTTCCAAAGTTTGCAAATTTTCTATTCGCAACGACATAAAATTTATATAGATGAAACTTAAAAAAAAAAACGCACAAGCAAATGTGTGTTTGATTTTCTTATTTATTTCATTTAAATTAATTCAAACAATTGTAACTGCAAAATTTGCATATTAATATTTGTAATAATTCATCAAAATAATGAGACTTAGTACATATTTTGTGTAATAATACTAATAAAATATTTTAAGTGTAATTCATTCATTTCAAAATACATCATTTATGTAAATGTATAATATACCAACGATAATATTACAGAACTAAACAAATTTCAGCTATTTATAGAAAATTCTTGACAACAAATTTACTGAAGTTCTGTGAATTTACTAAAATAGACTTTACTAAAAAAAACTGTAATATTACGTACATATGTTATTTTCCAATCCGTTGGTGATATCATATTACATAATGTTTGTAATAGTTCTGATATTACGTATTTTTAAATAAATATGTAAAATTACAGTAGTTGGGTAATTATACCTAGAAATACTGGACATTATAGTGTTTCATGGTTTTTAGGTAAAATTACATAATTTTAGTAGTATATCATTATTTCGATCTTTAATGATTTCTGAAAATTATTAATACCTATATAAAAGTAATTAATGTAAGTTTACTAGAATCTCATTTGAAGCATATTTTTTAATTTCCTTACTATCATAATTTCTAATTCTCAACAATTAAGTATCATCACTGTTCCAAAACCTAGTATAGGCCTGCAAAACTACCAAACTTAAAACAATTCCGTAATCCACAATCCTTACTCCCAATTCGAACCATTCCAAGAAACAAAAACAAAAACAAGCAAAATATCTTCTATTCCTCTTTCCTCCTTTGCCCAACCCCATCCTTCTTGTAGCCTTAAGCAACATTTGGCGCCGCCGAATAGCAGAAGTTGCTAACTACCTCGGCGCGCCACTTCGACCCATTACAGCCACAACAAACTGATAAAAGAAACAGCCATTACGCGAAAGGGTTTCTAGTTTCAACCACTGTCTTGTCTTACCTTCCCTTTTTGCGAAAGAGAGAAAAGGAGAATGTTTTCGAAGGAGGATGGTGGTGTGTGTTTGTATGGCTGACTTGCACATACATAAGGTGGTGCCTAAAATGCTGGAATGGTTTGCAATAGGCCGTTGAAATGGTCCGTCTTTGTGTTTCTTATAGCCAACGCTAACAGTTGGAAAGAATAGTTCTTTTCGCAGTTGAGTTTACATAGGCTTATGACTTTATATGTTTAGCAAACATATTATTCTAATGATTTCTGGGGATAGCTTTATTAGAAGAGAAACATACAGTTTATATATTAATACTAAAGTAAAAAGTTTGATATAAATACTTGATTTTAAGTATTAGCGAAAAATAAATATGTTTTAAAAATAAATAAATAATTTTAATTCACATTTTTATTTTAAAAAACTGTTCCTCATACTTTTAGTAACATTAATTAATGTTATTAAGTAATAAAAATGGTATAGAAACAAATTTAAAAAGTGACAAATATCAATTATTTATTTTTTTTAAGCTTTTTTCAATTGATTTATGACAATAAATATTAAAATAAAACGGCTTTGAGTTATAGTTCTGTGTTTCAATGATAAATATTTATTTATAGATTGCAATATTCGAAACATATTTTTACTTTAGATATAGAATGAAATAAAATAATTGAAATAATTCAATTCAATTATAGTGGACTGGTCCTTTGAAGAAAACAAAGTTACATTAGTGTTCTAGGATTAAATTGCTTCAATCAAATTAACAAAATGTTTGCATCATTATCCAATAATAATTTCAGTTTAACTACTCAACCTAACCTCAAAAAAAAAATCTTTTGTATCCTTCGGAAAGCAATTACAATTACCTTAGTCCTAACTACAGTTCTCTGTAATTACATAGCATCGTGCATATCTATCTGTCCTGATTTGCTCGACACTGAACTGGACGTAGCCTGCTTTGATCTTCAATATTGAATAATACGTTTAATTAAACGATTCGCAAACCGATGGCGGCATAATTTATGCGACTGATTATACATATAGTATAAGGCGTTCGTAAGTTCAGCATCCGTAGAATGCTTTATGCATTTTGGAATTTACATGTTTGTTAGGTGCGCAAAGGAATGATTAATTCATTGTTGATATCCGATGGAATATTGCGGGAAACCGTTTCTCGCATGCGGAATATCGAATATTGTTTGCTGTTCAATTGTTACTTATTGGAAAATCTATAATGGCAAAAAAAAAGACTGAAATAATAATAAAATTTAATGTCAAAAATATACACAATTATAGCCATAGTAAAAAATCTTTTAAAATTCATTATATTAAAATAAAACGGCTTTATGTTATAGTTCTGTATTAATATTTAATAATAATCGACGTTTGAACAAACTTAATGTACGTTTTCATCAGGGGAAAAAAATACAAATAATATTTATATTAAATAAACAGAACATGGAAATAAGTTACTAGGTTACGAAATAAGTAAGTAGATCATAAAATTTATAAATTTTAGATTAAAGGAAGCCAAATTTTATTCAAATTAGTGTCTTCACATTGATTGATGTTATCTTTTTCTTTATACAT
This sequence comes from Clivina fossor, assembly GCA_963966155.1. Classification (NCBI taxonomy): domain Eukaryota; kingdom Metazoa; phylum Arthropoda; class Insecta; order Coleoptera; family Carabidae; genus Clivina; species Clivina fossor. The sequence goes on along the minus strand of OZ014562.1, from coordinate 13,205,708 downwards.
TTCTATTGCTTCTCTTATCAATCTTTTAGAACTCATTATATTAAACTAAAACAGCTTTAGGTTGTAGTTCTGTATTAATATTGATTAAAAATCAACGTTTCGATGTACTCAATGTACGACTTTATCAGAAAAAAATAACACAAATGATATTTACAAGTTACCGAGTAACAAAATAATTTTTAATTAAAGAAAGGCAAATTTATAACTTTTATGATCTATAGTTACTTATTTTGTTACCTAGTGACTTTTTTCTATGTTCTGTTTATTTACTGTAAATGTCATTTGTATCATTTTTCTTTGTAAAGATGTACGTTCAGTAAGTCGAAATGTTGATTATTAATAAATATTAATACAGAACTAAAACCTAAAGCCGCCTTTTTATTTTTGTAAACATTGATTTCCAGCAGGCTAATTTCGCTGATCCATCCAAATATAAAGCAACAACAACAATGATAATATATATATATATATATATATATATATATATATATATATATCCAAAGTAAAAATGCTGTCAGAGTTCTGATCGTCGGTCAAGCATGCAAACTTGTTCCGTGGTACTATCATGGTCGTGGCGAGCTCAGGGAAAGCCATTGAATAATATGAAACCAAGCCCCGGCTAAAAGTCTGATAATGTTTTCTGCATAAAGACTTTAATTTAGATGTTTATCGTCCTGTGTGCACGGCCTTCCTTGATTCGTTTGCGTTCCGTTCTCAGTTTTTGATGGGTAAATACGAATAATCGATTTTCAAGTTGGCTTAGCTTGGCCTGGGTGTTTGCTTGTTATAGTTACGTAATAAGTTAGGTTAGGTTTCAATGGTGTGATGTAAATTAGATTTTTTTTTTTGGGGGCAATAAAGGTAAATAACAACTTTAATAATTTAGTTTGTCGATATCATCTATTTCATATGAGTAGTTTAAATAATATTATAGTTTAATAAATACTAATATCTATTGATTATATGCCATTATATTCTCATTCTTTTTTTCTGAAAGATGCCAAAACTGCAAAACTAAATTGCAGGCAAATATTAAATACTACATTAAAACAAATGTATCTGAACTACACCAAAACATATTACTTTCAAACCAACCTTTTAACTATTAATTTAACAGTAAACATACTTTGGATCTGTAAAATAGAATTTTTATAATAGAAATATTATAAATTTATAATCGTACTTATAACTTACACAGATAAAACAAAAATACAAATATACTCATAGACACCCAAACAAACAATTTTAGACGAGGGGGGTAGAGGTCCAAAGCCATATTTTACGAAAAATGTTTAAATAATAACAAATTGCGTTTCAATTTACTTTAAGAGCACATTAACATTTTACAAAGAAAAACACTCATGTGGAAAAAAGGTTATGTTTTATAGACAATCAAATATCTCAATTAGATAATTTTCCTATATTTTAATCGTTTTGCATCAACTCTTTGTTTTATTTAGTTGTTTTATTTGTATTCTCCCATATATTCGTAAATTTATAGCATATTTAAATAATTAGTTTAAAGCCAGGAGGGTGCAGTGCACCCTCTTGCACTCCCTCCGGGGGCCCATAAATATACTTAATTAATAATATAAATAAACTATATTTATACAATTCATATATTTTACTAAAATTACATTACATTAGAATGCTTGCAGGAAAAACATGTCACTCGAAATAGAATTCAAAAATATAATTGCAATATAAAAAAGTTAGTAATAGCCTAGTAATATAATATATTATTTTCTACATATTATTGATACTAAAAATAAATATTTTCCAAATTATATACTCAAACAACTTTATTTGATATCTAAAATTTACTAAAACTAAATTAATAAATGTTTTCAATTTAACAAAAAATTTAATTTTAACAATATTCGTTGTAACACCATCTAAAAATTCTCATGTAATAAAAATCACCCCGATAATATTTTGATGAAATGTAAATATACAAACTCATCATCTCTAACTATAAAATAATCTGGTCTCGTTTGTTTAACACAAGCAAAAAAACATGCATATTTAATTAGTTTGTTAATTGCCAAACAACTACCACCATCGGAATTTTAAAGCGATTATTCATATTATTGTACAAATTATGAACGCCGTGGTCGAGTCAGTTGCGCAAAAGCACTAGAACATAATAAACTCCAACCATGTAGCTTAATATTAGGAAACTCGATGCAGATTTTTCGTTAATTTGTGGCGAGATAATTTTGCAAACGCACGCGAAAATTTTGCGTAAATATTTTTTGCCATTGTATAAACATTCAGTTCTGTTGTGTAAGCTGCTATTGTACAATATTTTATTTACTTATTTTTTTCCATGGATTTTGCATATGCTTTGTCAATACAATTTTTAGATTTTTTTTTGCTGTGAAATATGTTTATTGTAGCATACACTTTATTTACGAAATTAACAAAAAAACACTTATTTTGAGCGAGATGTAAAAGTTGTTATTGTCCCACGATATTAGTTTAACATCTATGAATCATTTTTTATTTTCAACTATCATATTGTAAGCTTGAAGAAGAACTAGCCCAACTCTATTTATTTATATTTCGAGAAGCCTGGTGCACGATAAATTTAATTTACAAATTTACGATTTAGATTAAAATTTACAAATTTAAGCACTGGTCTATGATAGCAGCCGTAAGCCAGTGGTAGGGTGTTGAACTCAGACCCCCAAAGATCTCTGGTTCGTGCTGCGCTCACACCAGAAATTAAAATTAAATATAATTTCTAGTATTAAAACCTTATACCACTAAACTGATATCGGCTGGATCTGAGTGGTTTGGAACTCACTATAAGCTGTAGGTTCCTTGATTGACCTGTGGGCTAACGATCCGCACCACTGACAATGCAAGTAAAAATTGCTAAGAAACGATATATTCAGCTTCTCGAGCATATAGCCCCATGTTCCACCTAAGAAAAAGCCTATTTTGCATTATGTGAGATTATATGGCAACTAGATTCCAAAAATTAATTTTTAAAATAATAGTGAAAATGATATAATTATCTCAGGTATGATACTAATACAACGAAAGAAAAACTAAATATTTTTCGAAATTTAACAACTCTGTTTCTTCCATTTATTGACAGCTGACAACTATGCCATTGAAATAAGTCAGCTATATGTATGTGACACATGTTTAAAATACTGTAATATGATTAGTTAGATTTAAAATTTATGATTTAGAATATAAAATATGATGATATTGTATGTCATAAATTTCTAAAATGCAATTATTCACCTTAACATGTGCATAATGCATAATTTCATATCATTTAAATTTAAAATTTTAAATTATAAATTTTAAATTTGTAAATTAAATCCATGATTCATGATGCATCAGTCTATGCAATAGTTTAAAGTTTTCATATTTATTATATAAGTAGCTTATGAAAATTATCTTAGAAATTGACACTTTTTTTGGAATTATAAATTAAGTGAATAATCATTTAATGTAAATTACATTTCAGAGAAATATTAGTTAATAAATGTTATTTGTTGTGTAATAGATTGTGAAATAAAAATAATATAATATCTCTAAATATTTATAAATAAATTTTTATTTTATGTATCAAGTTGATATCTATAATATAGTACTACGTTTTGTTCCATAGATACTAGAATTAAATATCAACCAATTTCCTCTTTTTAACATAGTAAAAAATCTTTCAGAACTGATTATATTAAAATAAAACTGTTTTAAGTTATAGTTCAGTATTAATATTTTTACTAATTGTAAGATCAGAAATCTACAGTTTGCAACAATATTATAAATTTACGATTTCATCTTCTGTATTAATATTTTCTTCTATTTCTTCAGGCAGAAAATTCAATCCTGAATTGTCATAATTATCGTTCTTAATATCTAATGAACAACACATTTAAACATATTCTTTGTAAATATTACACTTGTTAAAATTTGCAATATAATTTTTTTTATATTTTTAAAACACTGTCCGCTTTAAATCCCCCATATACAGAAACACTAGCGCCAAGGTAGTAGCTGAGATTGCAAATATAAAATTATTTGAAAGCATTATATACTTGCAATTCTTTTATAATGTTTATACGAAAATATAATCTTAAAGTTTAAAAATAAAATTCAGAATATAAAATAGTTTACAGTTCTTTACAGTTTACAGTGTTGGTTAGGTTAGCGATTAGTTAGTTATTTGTAGCGCATGTGCAAAAAGGTTGATATTAACTAGGCCATATGACGTGTAAATTATGTTGGTATCGCCGCTAAGCTGATCCCACACGTCCGCAATACATAGACTCCGAATACCGACTTAATCCTCAGTTTATATTACTACTTCATTTTTATGCATAATACCTCGTTACCTATGCTATCATAGCACATTTATGGTTTTGTCCGAAAATATTTTGTCGTTGTTTTTGGGGATTTGTGTCGTCAGCTATTAATACAGGGATTTTTGCTTGTTTAGGTATTAACAAGGCTTTTGAAAACATGTTTCAAATATATAATTTTAATTATTATTTACTATAATAACGTATAATGTAATACTTTTTCAAATAGTTTTATAAATAAAATAACGTTTATTGTGCATGTATAGAATAAAAAAATATGCTATTAACCTAAATAAAAATTAATGTTTATAAAAACAAAAACTATAAATCAATAAAATTTCAAATAAGTCACTGGAATCTGTAAATTTTACTAAAAATTATGTTCAAATTTTAAAAATTTATACTGAAATTCGAAACAGATCTTTAGTCATCGAATAAAAAAAGATTATATATTCTGTAACGCTACAGAACGACATAAAATCTGACCAAAACTAAACATTTTCTTTTGATCATATTTAGTGTCCTAATAATTTTGTTTTTGTTTAATCTAAATCTGTCTTTCAAAGTTATTAAGATTTCCATGCACGCATGTTTAAATAAAATAATTGGTACATACATAATAGCTGATATTATAAGCTCGATTTTTGGGTGTTTTAATTCATTTGTTTAGTCCAGTTATTATGTTTTAAAACCGATTATACCTATTAAAAATCAAATTTTAAAACAAAACTCGTAATACGGGCCAACGTGTTTAAAAAAAATGTCACCTTGAGAAGAAATTGTTAATTATTAGTTTAAAAGTTTTTTAAAAGTATCCAAAACCAATGTATCTTCAATAAGTTAGTATAGAAGTAACAACAAAATTTTGCAAAATATATTACTTATATATATTTTATTAAAACGTAATTGAAAATTGTTGGAAATATTTAAAATGTCATTCGAAACTTATATAAAAATAACATAAATAATAAACAAACAAAACAGAAACAAGTTACGTTGAATTTTAATATACATAAAATGAAGTAAAACTTACACCTAAATCTTTTTATTTTAATATAATGAGTTCTTAAGATTTTTTTAATATCCACATAGTAAAAATCTTTCATATAACATCAATTAGTGTGAAGGAATTAATTTAAATAAAATTTGGCTTTCGTTAATTAAAAATTAATAAATTTCATGATCTAGTTGCTTATCTTGTTACCTAGTAACTTGATTCTACGTTCTGTTTATTTACTGTTAATGCCATTTGTGTCATTTTTCTTGATAAATATGTACGTTGAGTACATTGAGTACGTTGAATACGTCGATTATTAATAAATGTTAATACATAACTGCAACCTAAACCCGTTTTTTTTAAAATATCCTATAATACTTTCTATAAACGCATTTATACCTTAACTGCTTTGTATATAAACATTCTTTTGTGCCAGCATTTTGTTTCTACAACTACAAAAACATTTCCACAAAACATCGAGGTCCTTTTCAAATCAAATAACAGGGAATAAAAAGCCCGGTAAGAGAAAGCTAGAATAGTTCTTTGCATTGGGAGGGGGGGGGGATGTATCTTATAGCTCCACCATCGCAAACATTGGCTAAATTTAAGGCAATTACATCGAGTTTAGAATTGCCTAGCTAACGTTGGTAGTGCGTGCTTTGCGGTTGTTATAAACTCGCTTTTCAGCCGTCGCGGTGCCGGCTGTAAAGGCGTTGGGTAGGCAGAAAGGCACGGGCCGCCGTGACGCCCGTCCTGCACTCAACGAGTACAAGCGTCCTAAGCTCTCTGTGGTCGGGAGTAATACGGCCTTTGGTGACTAATAGGGACCGTTACACCGCTTGTGCTGTATAGTACTATTACTGCTGTTGTATTAGGATACTGAATAGTAGGCGCTGGCTTTGTTTTGTATATTTAATTGCATTTGTTTGTCTCTGTTTTTAGAATATAAAATTTTGAATGTTGTTATTTTTTTTTAAAATAAATGCTCATTAAGACTGCCGTTTTAGTTTTACTTGGTGTTAAAACTAAAAGTGTTCAAATGTTTGAATTGGTCAAATTCTTGTGTTTGTGTATAATATGTAAAATAAGTACAAATATATATATAAATTATTATATACTCCTAATTATTAATAGTTAAAAAATTTGTACTATATTTTTTTGTTAACATTAACATATTTTAACATATTTTTATTGTTATGTATAGCATTGTAGGCTAAATAAAGTTATTATTAGTATTATACATAACAATACTCCATTGATAACATTATTCATGATAAATAAGTAGCTTGTATTGCATTTAAAATATAAAAACTTCAAATAAAACGACTTTAAATTGTAGTTCTATATTAATATTTATTAATAATCGAAGTTTCGACGTACTCACTGTACATCTTGATCAGGAAAAATGATATAAATGACATTTAGAGTAAATTAATAGTACATAGAAACAAGTTACTAGGTAACAAAATAAGTAAGTAAATCATAAAATTTTTAATTAAAGGAAGCTAAATTTTATTTAAATCAGTGTCTTAACACTAATTCATGTTATTTTTTTTTTTATAAATCTTTATTGCTTCTCTTTCAATCTACTGTTAATATTGATGGGTCTTGCAATAAATTATTACAGTATCTTCGAATTTTATATTATGAAGATGTACGTTGAGTTTGTCGAAACGTCGATTATTAATAAATATTAATGCAGAACTACAACCTAAAGCCGTTTTCCTTTAAAACAATGAATTCTGAAAAATTTTTTACTACATGAAAACTTCAAGTTGAAAAGCAAATGTAATAATTTAATTAATTGAAATATGTTATTATATTCACTATCTGTATTTGTAGGTAATAAAAGTAACCTTGAAAGAATTTTATAAAAGACGAAATGTTTATCTTTATATGAAAATAAATTTGTTGACATTTAGTGAGAAAAAAATGCATTACATTTATTTGCTTTAGGTTTTTATCGGCAAAACGTTAAGAATGCCCATCTTTAATGTAGCTAAGTACTAAAAGGTTTTATCATTGTTTGTACAAAAGCGACAAGCAAAATTGAATGTTTTCATTTGTGAATCATTGGTTTTTGTGCTGGTAAGCTCTTCAATAAAACAATGAATTTAAGCTGAACAAATTTGAAATTCATAAGAGAAAATAACCACCCAGTTAGGTAGAAAATGGAATATTTTTGAAAAAAAAAAAATTCGAGTAGATTTGTCGAAGAGAGAAAAACATTGTGAACGATTTTTCCAAATCTAGAATCAAGTTATTTCTAGTGTAAATATTTATTTTATTCGCTCGTTCCCCCATCCGCATACACACACACACACACACACACACACACATGTGAAATAAGCGAGTCCGATTTGGAAATAACGTTTCAATTCTATAGCGCGGCGCGTGTTGTTTTAGAAAATTATCGAAAAAGAAAGACGGAATAAAAACGCGTATTTTTACAAGCATACGAGTGTTTTGATGGCTGAGCGTTCAAGTATAATATTTGCCTAGCATTTTGCCTGAAAGCACGCGAGAGAATTTCATCAGAAATCAATAGCGATTTCAGCGGGAGATTTGCAAGAAATGTGCACTCAGATGCAACTATGTCAATACAGGAAGGAGGCTTTTACTTAATATTATACATCAAATGTTTGAAAATTTCGTTGGTATTAGTGTTAAAAATAGTGTCTTTTTTTAGAAAAATAATGAAAAGGGAATATATAAACTGCACGCGGCGGTTCGGTTTTAATTTCTTACCAAAATTTTGCGTAGCAAAACTGCACGCCGGTTATTTCCAAAGAGATTAATGTATTAAGATTTCAACCTAAAACCAGGTACGAATCGGACCACCGCGTGTCAATAATTTGTATATAATTATTATTATGTATTTATATTAAAATTCATAACTTAAAACTAAAGCTTTTTATTTTAATATATACTTTAATTTCTTATTTTTTTTTTAAATTTAGATTAAAAAATAAGATCTAAATGAGTTTCTTGTTTAAATAATATATCCAGGTAAATTTTATAACACTGTGTCTAGATTATAAATATTTTTAAAACAGCAAAATATGTAAATAGACACATCAGATTTTTTTGTAGTAGCATCCAGCAAAAAAAATTAAAACATATTGACTAAATTTTTAAAATTTAAACAGAGAAACGAAGCAATTATTTTCGCTGATGCAATTTGAAAATTTTTCAAAACGTTTTCGTTTCAATGCAAAGTGATGACGAATTTAAATATTATCTGATAAACTTTTTTCATCTACCCTCTTTCTTGTATGCTCTTCCCAGGTTTTTTTTTTTTTGTTAGTTTTGAGGCTGAAATGAATTGAAATAAATGAAGCAGAATAATTTAATACGTCAAGAAAATCGGATAAGCAAGAATAAAAGACGAACCAGATATAATTGAAAATCGATCAAGTCTGCTCTCTGACGGGGACGATATTGACAATAGCACGGTCGAGAAAAAAAAAGATGGTTTTGAAAGTCAATTAAAAGGGTGTTTAATCACAGAATTTTCTATCCATCACAGTGCAGCAAAGTTGAATGTTTTTCAGGCGTTGTTTTTGTTGTTTGACAGAGTATGTTAAAGCTTTTATATAAATTACTTTATAGTAGATCGTGTTTTTTGTAACAGATACTGTTAATAGTGTTTTGTAAACTATTTACAGTTTTTCTAGTTTCATTTTAAATATTGTTAAAAGAGTAATAATAGCTTGTTTTATATATAACTAATAGTCTTATATAACGTTTAAATTTTTAATGTTATTAAATGTATAATTACAATTTTAAAATGGCGATGTATATTGAAATATAAATGAATTAAGTTTGCATCCATTTTGTAAATAATAATAATAAAATCATTCAGTAAATTTGTTTTACATGTTAAATGTTACACTAGAGATAAAAATGTGCACAAATACAGGGAGAAATATTGTTAAAGTTAATAAAATTCATAGTTCTTTTTCGTACCATATTATGACTTCAAATTCCCAAACTTATACGAAAGATTACGTCCGATCATTTCTAGATTAAGTTACGACTAACAAACTATATGTATATGAATTGATATAATTTAAAAAGAGATGGTAATATAAAAGTTTAAAATGTATTAAACTTTAGCACACTTTTGTTGATATCTGATAAAAGCAGAAATAGTTTCAGTTCCAAATATTAAAGCTGTTTTAAAATTTTCAAAATAAGTTTATTTTTCACAAAAAAAATCCAAAAATTTGGTGTAATTATAATGCCTCGTTATTATACACAGTCAGGCAATCGCTAAATATAATTAAATTGTCAACATAATCACATTTTTCATGATCAAATTCATTTCCCTTCTCAAACTGTCAAACGTCTAACAAGCTATTAATTATCAACAAATGACAATTATCGATTAAAAAAAATTGAAATTAACCCTTTATTTCGTTCGCTTCTTCGTAACGAAACACACAATACCCGTAGCGTATTGGTTCCCTAACTGACTGATTAGAGTTTAAACCCCCTTAGCACGCAATACTGAAGTGATGGTTTTCTATATGGAAAAAGAAAATGATTGCGTGGAAATTCAAATTGTATGTAAATTGAATTATATACCGTTGCGGACGGTCGAGCGAAATTTTTAAGCATTGTGTATACACAGGAAAAATATTTGCGATGTTGTGACAGCAACCAACGTAAATGTTAAACACACAAAATTTTATTTTATTTTTTGTGATAAAAAGTGCGATTGTTTAGATTATTTACTGCGATTCTATTTACAGTGAAAGCATATTAGATTTTTAAGTGTTTCAACTTGTATAAAAGTATTAAGTTATTTTGTGTTAACATTGTAAAAGATTTTTAATAAATATTTTAATTTCCATTTAATCGCTGTGAACTAAAATATAATTAAAAAATTTAATAAATTTGGAAAAATGTATTGGCTTCTTGTATTTGTTTCGTCGAAAAAACTAAAAATAAAATATTTTTGATACATTTTACATGAATTATATTTACATGGTAGTAATAAACTTAAAAATAAATTCAGGCTAAGTTAATCTATTAATGTTAATATAATAGATTAATTGGAAAATAAAAACCATGTATTATAACCAAGATTAGATTTGTAAAACCTACAATCTAGAATTTTCTGAAAAAAGCAAAAGAATTGAAAACAAACTAAATAATAGTTCAACTGTTTTTCTTCGCAAAACGATAAATTCTGTAAAAACAAAAAAAAGACAGTCTCTTGACTTGGGATAAACAAAAGTGTGTTTGTTTATTCTCCGCGTGTCCTTGACGATATCAAAACAAAATGATATGACAAGCATTGGACGTTCTGATAACTGCCTTCCGGCGAGACGAAGCAAAAGGCAAGCATTTCCCATGTTTTGTATTTGGAAAATCTGTCGTTGATTTCGCCGCTCGGCTAACATGATTGAAAACTTTTCCGAAATTAAACTGCTCTTTAAGAGATTAGCAAAGTTTCTAGGCAAATTTTCACGAACGGCTCCGCGAGAATGATTTATGATATGACATTAAACAATCATTATTGCAGTGCCGTGGTTATATTAATTTCGCAATAGGAGTTTTGTCGACTTAACTCTGTTCGGAAGAAATCGCGGAAAGACGGGAGAGGGTTTTACGATTGAAAATTACGAGTTTCGGAAAACTGTCATGAAATGTGAAGAGTTATTGTTATAATTGTTAAATGTTTGCCGTGTGAGAAAAGCCCGAAATGGATTTAACTTTCTTAATTATTGCCGACGTATAAAATGCAACGTTGATGTCTTTCTATAGTTGTGTTGTATGATGACAGTAGATTCGATATTATAATTTTGTAACATTTATACAATTTATAATTAATTTTATGGTTTTCAGTTGTTTTTATTAATACAATAATAATAAATTACCTACAAAACTATAATAAATAAAACTCTGGTCAAATGGATTTCTTGAATGATTGCTAAAGAGATATAAGTACATTTTTCAATATTCTAACTAAAATACATACACAATCACGCCATATACCCAAAAAAATGTGGCACACAGTCTTTCCACTATCTCGAAATCAGTTTCCTCCAAACATCCCAACAACATATATGCTCCTCTATTCTTACTACTTGGAAACTTTTGCTCACGCAAAACACTCGTAATCATACACTCCATCTATTTATCGGACGTTCACACAAACGTATAGTTTCAAAATCATTCATATACATTTTTTTTAACCAAACGTTCATTAGACATTCGCTCAATATGACCGAACTATCTTAATTGATGGTACTTTCGGTACAAGATTTTTTTCAATTTATCACTCATCATATATGTACTAATATATTTTGTACCCGATTCCTCCTAGTTATACTAAAAATTACTATTTGCAATTTTAATATTTCTTGAAATACATTTGCATTGATATTATTTAAATAATAAATAAGTAATAAATAATAATAATAATTTTAATAATAAATTCCTAATATGTTAAAATCAGCAAAACAGAATTACATTAATAATATTTTAAATAGTTGGTGAAAAAATGTTTAATATAAATTTTAATACGTCGTTGTTTTAAAACCAAAAATTATAAGCAACTTTTGAAGAATTCAGTGAAGTTCAAGTAAAGTAGCAAAATTGTAGCGTAATTCAGCAAAGATTAGAATATCTTACATTTATATTTTATTATTATCAAAAAAAATAATTTATAATTTGGATATGAAATGATTTTTTTTAATAAATCAAAAGTACATAATGGGCTTGTCTTGTTTTTTCTAATATTTTTTTTCTGAAAGTTAAAGTCTCACGTAATCAAAATATATAACACATGTTTTTTAATTCTGTTTCATTACAGAGAAAAAAATATTAAAAAGTATAAACATGTTCAAATTACGTATATATATAACTGGCGTTATCTGCTGGTTATTTTGTAAATAAAATGATAGCGCGCAAAATATTGACTTTTAATAATTAATTATAAAAGTAAAAAGTATTTTATAATATATTTGAATCTAAATAATCGTTTTTCGCAGTTAAACTTTAACCACATATTTCTTTTCAAAAGAAATATGTATGTTTTATATTTAAAATTATCAAACCACAAGATAGTGAAAATTAATTTTAAAAGAACTGGTTAAAATATAGGTTAACCCATTAAATAAGTATCTGCCAGATTTAGTCCAAGTAGCCGATGAACATATCGTTGGGGGCCAATCAAAACTTATCTAGTAACAAAGTGTGCGAGTCGTCGCATTCAGACGGTCAATTAAACGCTCACTTCATTTTACTTTCAAATGCTTATGGGGGCGCCGTGCTCGATATGCTGCAATGCGAGCTTATATAAAAGTTCATTGCCGGGAGGGCCCACTCATAAATTTCGCACTGACTGTACGTGGCCGGAATGTACCGGGCGAGCGAGTAAATAAAGTACCGCAAAACCCAATTCAGCAATTTGCCGCGAATGATAAATCATACAGCAGTGTATATACCCCATGCGAGCACCAAAACGATCGTTGCCTGTATTTCAAAACTGCGTATGTGAGCAATTGTGGACGTCGAGAGAGAGAGAGAAAGAGAGAGAAAGAAAAATTCTCTCCCTGTAGTATAGTAGTAGTCTTCGAACCATACGGAAAAGAGAACAGTTTTAGCTTACAACCTTTATATAGTTTTTACCGGTCAGTGCGTTATTCTTTATAACTTTTGTTCGAGTTTTATCGTTAATATATCGATTTCAATGCACTGCCGGTTTTTGCTAAATTAATATTTATTTATTGTAGTTGTTAGATGAAATTTATTGCACTAGGTTCTTTTTTCTGCTAGAAATTTGTATTGTGTTGGTTGAATGTAAAGTAGTATTACGGAAGAAAATAAATGATTGTTTTGCATATGTATATTTCGTTAAATTTAAATGATTTAACTAAAATATGTTTCCTATATTATTAAAATAAACAGTATTTGAAAGGAGAAAAAATATTGAGAACTAAATTATTAAAAAGGAGTATAGGCATTAAATGGAATGGAAATTACTAAACTTCATCTGTACTTTATTTACTATTAAAATTTATTTTATTTTTTCTAAATAAAATTGTCTAGATAAATTCCAACACTTCGATTGATTGTATAGATAAAAATATATTATAAATAATAAATAATACTATTTAGTAAAAATAATATCATTATCTATAAACAAAGAAAAACTACATTACCAGAGTAATAATTAGTTTTGTGTTTAATAACAACAAAAATCTAAACTTAGTTTGGTGTTTAATTAACTTTAATTATAGATAACTACAATTGTTTGCAAAATCTACATTATATCTAAAAATCTGGCAAAAATATATTTGTGAGGTAAATATTATCATGACACAGGAAGTCTATCAGAAGCAGTAAAAACACAATTTTAACTTGGAATGACCTAGACCTGACCTTTACCGGTTTGAAAATTCATTGAATTCAGCAAGTAAATGATTCAACAGAGCGAAAGCATGGCGCGGAACGGCGTATCGCAGCGCCGCTTACAGAGAACTTAAAGCACGAATGACTTGGTTGAAGGCACGTTTCATACGTTAGCACGCTTGCACGTTATTGCACTGCGGCACGAATCCTCTCTTTTATCCTTGGCCAACGCCGGAAACGTCGTTCAGCTGGTAATTAGCCAATCAAACGTTAAATGTCCGCAGGACTGCAGGAAAATCAAAAATAGCCTTGAATGATTTAAATATGTTTGGTAGGTTAAAGCTTCAGCATTTTTTATTAACAATATTACATAGAAATCCACTCTTTGCATAAGTATACAACTTTTATATTTGATAAAAATATTTTTAAGTTTTCCAATATATAGTGGCTCACAGTGAACTAAATTATGTTTTACGAAAGAAAAAGTCAAATTATATAACAAATGTTCCTCTAAAAAATTCTCTTGCAAAATACTATTATTTTAAATTATTAATTATAAATAATCATAATGGCTGGTTTTAAGATAATCAACTATCATAAGAGAAGAATTAAATATTGAACTAAGTCAGTCATAAACAGAGCATGTAATACCTATTGCCCGTTCGTTCAATAGGTAACTTTCGCACTTGTAGCACAATATAGTGTTTCCCTATTTAATACCTTAACAACTATGTCACCGGAGAAAAGATACTTGAGAAAATCTAGTTGAAGTTTCTAATTAAAACAAGCATAACCAAGTTTCACTAATCTAATAATTACTTTCGCAAAATTTTCACCGGTTATTAACTAGACGAAAACTGGTACCGATGTAAATACACTAAAATTTAATTATATTTAATTTTAAATACGATGAAAATAAATCCGTTTATGAGCAGCTAAAATGATTATCGCGATACACCTATTTTCCTAGTAACAAACTTTATTCAACATATACGAAAAGATTTAGGATACTTCCTACGGCCAGGCACACATTTGAAATATTTAATTTAGTAAAATACAATAGCTTTGACATAAATCGTATTTAATTTTAAGCTTATGCGAGTTTCGTTTTCAAAATGCATTAACAATATTATCTTGATAACCGTATTAAAAACTATAGCTGTAATTTCATTTTGTAAATCTGATATATGTAGTATGTATGTTAAGTTTAATATGATAAAACACAAGATAATGTGTTTATAAAATATGCATGCTTTGCAAATGCTACATATAAATGAAAATATAAAAATGCGACTACATTAATAATATATTTTCGTATATGTATATTTAGAACTGATGTATCTACGATTTTTATTTGTCTCTTGCAATTGTTTTAATAATATATTTGCTGTTATATATATATTTAGACTCCATTAAATCAAGAAATAGTTTTTATACTTTTATATAAACTGTAACTATATTTATATATTTTTCTTCTAAATAATATTAGTAAATATTTTATATTTATAATAGAAAAGATTCAGGGCCGGTTTTCATGGGCGTGCAGTGTGTATTTTCGCATGCAGGCTTAAAAATACCACAAAAACACCGAAATTGATTTTTTCTTTTGCTTACACAAAATACATCATTATATAAAAAAGTTTGTCAGATCTCTTGCAAAATTTCTTAATTTATTCATATCTTTAAAAATTTTTGTAATTTTGCTGATAACTACTACATTAAGCTAAATTCAAAATTAAAACTAATAAAAAATAACTATGATAGTAAATGTTTAAATATAATAGAATAGACGATTTAACTAGTAAGACAATAAAACTCTTTACTACTTTTTGGGCCGGTATTTTGTATTATGGTTAAGCGCATGAATAACTAACTGAGCTTTCAAATTCTGAATAAAATAAGCAATAGTTAACCATAAAATTAATGTAATATATGTATATATATATATATATATATATATATATATATATATATATATATATATATATATATAGTTTGAAATACCTGCTTTTAAAAAAATATATTTATCATTTAAAAATCTATTAATTTTACTAACAAAATTTTGCATGAACGTATATTTAATCTAATATCTATGATACATTTTATTATCAATAGAATAAAACAAAATCGAATAACACATTACTTTTGTTATAACATCCACAGCAATCGATAAAAATTCAAAAAAAAAAGTAAATGAGATTATATCTTCAATGCAAACAAAAGAAAAAAAAATTCGTCCCAATATTTAGATAGGTTGAAAGACCTGAAGAGCGATGTCGTATAAATGTCATCATAATTGCATCATAGCCTACTACGATCAGGATCAGCATCATTTTCTCTCTCTCTTTTTCTCTTTATCTAAAAAGAGACATAAACATTTAGCTGTCAGTCAAACCGCGTACTTCGGTACGTCGCAAATCCAATATCCAATTTGATATCGTTATAGATTATCCAAGTTGGCATCGCTTGCTATACCAACATCTCTTTCCTTCGTTGTCTTCGACATAGCTAGCTAAGAATATTTTCAAAGTTCTGAGACTTTATTTTGTTAAACGACAATGTGTAATATAATTATAATTAATAATAATATTAATATATTATAAATAATATATTAATATAACTTCCAGTATTTTAATTCCAATGTTTAATATGTCGTCGAGCCTAACTTTAGCAATATATATTTAGAACTGTTTGTGTTCTATTAAATTTTGTGGCCGAACCTTCTGCAATACGTATTTGAATTTGTTCATATTTTATATTAACTTTTTTGTTTAAAAAATTGTTTATTTCCTTTTTATTGATTTGCTTCTAAATTTTTTAAAACCAGTAAAATATTCCCATAACTTTGTAAGTATTCCTCATACACGCAAAGCTTGTGGGGCACCTGTCGTTGTGATCTTTAATATTATCCCCTGTTAATGTATTTTGTATAAGGCCTGTCAACGGTGTATAATGCGTCATTTGTAAATGCCATCGTGCAATAAGGAAATATCGTTTGTAGTTTGTTATATGCCTCGGTTGCCTAGCCAACCGGGCGCAATGTGTTTTCTACCTGTTTACCGTGTTAGGTGTATCATCTTACACACTGCACTAGATATGTGTGCTTGGGAAATGTTTATGTTATAATAACCGATATGTTATTTAATCTATTATAAGCGATATATTATGCTGATGAAATTTAAAGTATATTGAATATTGCTTGCATTCAATTATTGGAAGTTATGTAAAAGAACTATTTTTATTTTGTTCAGTAACCTATTTTCTTTTTCATAATGCATTTCACAAACAAAGTAAAAAATCCTTAGATGATATTTTTAATATGCTAGTTATTAGTAATATGTTTATACATATATATTGACTATATTTAGCATTTTAACATAATAAACAAATCTTTTATAACTCATTATATTAAAATAAAATGGCTTTAAGTTATAATTCTGTATTAATATTTATTAATAATCGACGTTTCGACGAACTCAATGTACGTTTTCTACAAGAAAGAATATTAAAGTTTCCTATTTTCTACAAATAAAATTGCAACGCATGTAGAAGAGTGTAAAAGATATTATTCCTCTTCAATCTTTTGGTATATAATATATAGGACAAAGTGCAAATACGATAAGATTTATGTTGAATAGATAGGTAAAATTGTTTCTAATAGATTAACTGATCATAAGAGGTAAATACGTCTAAACCATCAGATAACTCTGCTATTGCATAACATGCGTTAGAAAATCCTCATGATGTAAAATTTTACTTTTTCTTTGTGTTGCCTGGTACTACCATGAAACTTTGACAAAGTAGTTTATTTTGTTGACAATGACAATATACTAATAACAACAAAAGAGAATTTTTAATAAAAATATTAATGTTTTTATTCAAAATAATATAGAAATAAATTTTTATTTTCTGTAATTTTTCTGTAGAACATCAAGCTATATTTTCCAAATACTGAATTTTAAATCATATTTTTTTATTGACAATTAGCATCTGCTTTGTCAACAATGTAATTAATTAGTTTGCGAGTTCAGTAAGTAAAAAAAAGTTAAATCATATTTTTCCACTAGAGTATATTTAGTAAAATATTCAAAAATGTATTATTATTCGATATTCAATCTCATAAAAATAATTTGTTATCAAAAGAATTAAATCATTATTCAATAACAAAATTTGCCATCATACGCTTGCACTAATTCACTTAACAAAATAAATAAATAAAAAAAAAATAGCGATAAAAAGTTAATCCAATAACGAACGCTCCCAGCGCGTTTTTGATCTAACTATATTAATTCCATTTGTCCAATTGTTGAAACACCAACGAAACTCAATTCGATTCTCATAATTTATAAACAGGAATTAAGTTACCGCCAATGAACCTAACCGAAGCCGGTTCGGACAAATGCGTTCCATGAATACCAAAAACTCTTTGCATCGATTGGATAAAAATAACTAACCAAACGGTGAAGCGCATTGATCCTGGAATAGCCAACGTGTGCAACAAGGCACAGTTCAACGCAAATATTGCCGAACCGAACGGGGCACTAAATTCGTGATTGCAATGTTGAGATCAACGACATTATTATCGTATTACCAATGGGAAGAATATCGGGCCTGCGTGATTTTCACATATCTACGGATAATATTTTGCATATAAAAACGGAACAGCGTAAAATTGGCGTGACTCGAGTGCAGATGGGGACATTATCTTCTTTGCGTCATTCGTAATCTCGTTGCAAGGGAAATCGATGCGAGCGAATTAAGGCTAGTGGAATGGAGACCGGGAAAAAAGGCCTAGCTTTGCGCGCAACAAACTTGGACCATTGCAAATGGAAATCGGACGGAATGGAAATAGCAAAGAAGAGAAAAGAAGATACGCTATAGCAAAGAATAGCGAGTCAATTATCTTCAAGTTAGTTGGCCGGAAAAAAATTGTAATGATTCTAAATTTTAATCACATTGAATATTTCATGTTCATTAATTTCAGAAGAAAAATCTGATATTAATAATAAAATTGTTCAGTTTTAAATTTCCACTAATGCATTTATTTATTCAAAGTAAAAAATAATATTTTATTGTTATGTTATTCATTATATATACATTACACAACACAATGTAATTTATTTAACATTTAAATTTAATTTATTTAATTTGTTAACATATGTATTGTTTATATAGATTATAATTTATAATTTTATATATAATTCAATATTTTAATTTTAAAATAATTACTATTATATAAATATAATATTTTTTTTAATGATTTTATAAAAAATCATTTTAGGGTAATTTTATAAACAAATGATGGTATACTTTCTATATACTAAAAATATTTTTTTTTTTAAATTGCTCTTTTTCAACTTTATCTTGAAAAATATCAAAAATAAAATGTTATTAAAAACAGTTGTTTATATAAAAAATATTTGATGTTTTTTTTTTTAATTATTTTAAAAATCGTAACAGCAATTTAATTTGAAATGCCACTATATCACTTAAAATTTCTCACTTTATTAGCTATGTTATTTATATCAAATTTTATCATAATTTCCAATTAATTAATATATTTTGCGAAATAAGTACATAATTAATCAGAGGCAGTATTCTTCCAGCATTTGTCTACGGAAACTAAATTAATACTTAATATTTAATACCTACTTTTAATTAACAAACAACGTAAAAAATTTAATCTGTCAGGAAGACTCTATAGACTTCATGTATTGGCAACTTCTAAATTTAATAAATTATCATACGTGTTCATTTACTGACCGAAATCGTCATTATCAAAATAATTGTTTTTTATACTTATTTATGTTTGCACAGTTAGAATCGTAATGGGAGAATTAGAAAAAGAAAGAGCTGAAAAAATAACTATGTAATGTAAAAGAGTATTTTGTCTATTTAACAATATCCACAAATTTATATCCCAGCATAATTTGTACAGCTGGAGGAGTGAATTAATTCTTGGTTTCTTAGTTCCTCCACGCTAAAGTGGTTTCATATAGCTTGAAGTTTAACTTGTCTTAAGTTTCTAACAATAAATGCCTTTCTTCCGATTGTTGAAACGTTTGCTTTATCATAGATTTTGATTGTGATAACGTAATTGAGCATTCGACTCAGTTTGTTTAGAATTGTATTAATTACCGCAAATAGAGAACATTATGCTATTGTCTATTAATTCAATATGCTATTTTGTTCAACAAAATTGCCGTGAGAGTTTAATGTAATTTAATACATTTGTACAAATGTATACTCGACCTCAGTGCAAGTTACGAATACAACACTTTTTTTTGTTTTTTACCAGTAAAAATAATGGCTAATTATATACAGCAGTCCATTTAGATATTTGTCAAATATTATATATAGAAAATCCATCAATATTAATAACAGATTGAGAAAAGACGCAATAGAAATCATCAAACAGTTTAACTAATAACTGATTTAAATAAAATTTGGTTTCCTTTAATTACTCTAAATGTCATTTATATCTTTTTTCTGATAAAGACATGTACGTTGAGTATGCCGAAACTTCGATTATTAATAAATATTAATAGAGAACTACAACTAAAACCATTTTATTTTTATTATATATAGCTATTTTTATTTAAAAATATTGGACACCTATTCGTTACTGTTTATTTTTAATGTTTAAATGAAATTATCTCAAAACTCATGAAATAGCATTTTTTTCAGTTGTCCTTTGAAGTAAGTTTAGGAGACTGATAAGCAAATATTGTTATTACTTAAATTTAAAGAAATTTTCACGTTGTTCTAGTTAAATAAAAATATTAAAAAACAGTAAATAAACAATTATATTTAAAAATCTTTTACAATTTGTAACAGTTGTAACAAAAGCAATCAATAATAAATTGATTGTAAAGCAAACCTTTATTCTACGCTAGTGTAAAACCTGATAAAACTGAAAATGCAAACATTTGTATGTTATTATTAATAGGTAGATTTCGAATAAACTTATGAAACATATAATCTATAAAATTATAGAATATCTTGTTTTTTTTTTCTATCAAATAAAGAAAAATATTTTTCACAAAAAGAAAAAATTTTCAGCAACGCTGTAAGATTTTGAAGATGTAATCCAAATATACTCATAAATCATAAATCATAAAATGTTCTGTTTTATTTTATTGTATGTAATACTTCATTTAATAGAAATAAAAACAAATTCGTTTAAAATCTCAATTTTAAACCAATTTTCTATTGAATAGAAAAGCTTACCGGAAAATATTATAAAATATAAGAATCTCCAAATGTTCATTACCTGAATAACTCGTTATTGTCGGTTCATATTTTTTCCCAACCTCTCAAAAAAAAAAAAAGAAAGATATAAATGAAGAGGTTTGTATAACTCTGAATAGGACTTGATTTGAATGATAGATAGACTAATGGCTATTGATTATTGGTGGGAAAAAATGTTCAAAACATTATTTTATTATAATTTATTATTTCTTTTCTAAAAGAAACTAAATTTTTATTCAATGCAAAATATTTCTGATTTCCTCTATAAAACGTTAAATTGATTTTTTTATTTTTTTCTATATGAAAATAATTTTATAATGGCATACGTTTATTTTGTTTACGTAAAAATTGTTTTTGTTGAATGAAAATGTTCATATTATTCTTAATTTGAAAATCATTATTGTCGTTTGTGAGCAAAAAGTAGATTTTAATTGCGATTATCAAAAAACAATTATACGCATTGCATTTTCATAGTACTCAAATCAAAAAAGAGTTAAACGCTCCCCAGAGAAAACTCTACAAAATTATGCCGGAGAACAAAAAAATATATATATTTTCGAATCTCCTACATAATCACACATTAGAATATGGAAATAGAATATGATTTTTGTAAAATGTATTTTACACTTGAAAATAATCCATAAAAAATGAATTTTATTTGTAAATATTTTTAAAAAATATTTAAAATTGTGTCCAGTTGCACGTACAATAAGATCTAACATAAAATTTTAAAAAATTATTAAAAAAATAATAATAACATTTTTGTTTCACTACTATAATATATATAGTTGACAAGTAGTCAACGTTATTTAATAATCTAACAACAAATTAAATTTTTAGATATTACAATCAAATATAATATACGACAGAAAACAGTCAAAGTTATATAAAGCTAATTCAAGGAGTGACGACGTACATCATGTCGCCAAAGTGTAAGCCAAAGTTGTGTTTTTTTTCCTAACGTGTCGACAAGAACGACTCAACAGAGAAGAAGTACTAAATTAGAGTTTGCAAAAAGAATTTTTACGTGTCGGTTTTTGCTTGCAAGTAAAAAGTTCCTGCTTCTTCTACGCTCGTTCCCTGCTGTAAGCTCAACGCGCGCCGAGCTTTTTTTACTCTCACACACTACAAGGTCATTTGCAACACTCTGTGTGTAGTTGGGTACGCCTGACACACTATAAAAATCCAATGATTTTTAACATAGTAAAAAAAATTTTCAGAACTCATTATATTAAAATTAAAAAACTTTAGGATTAAGTTCTGTTACTTATTTTCTATTCTTATTTACTTAATTCTATTATTTAGCTTTCTATTCCGAATTAGACATATATGTTTTTTTTCTTCAATTGTTTTAAACAAAACTAAAGAAAAATTAAAAATACATGCTAAGTAACCTTACTAACAGTTGGAAAATAGTATGTATATGTATATTTTATTTATATGTATTAAGTGATTTGTAAGAATTAATCTTTCTGTGGTCGAATATACAATTTCTGATCATCTTGAGCGATATACATTGCATTTCTTGCACTTCTTCACATATTTTCAATAACTAAATTTAAGAGAAAATAAACAATGCAATTGTCAATTAACTTAACTTGACTTAATAGTTTTTAATATAGCCGTCGGAGATGTCCAATTAAAAACACTTGACCATGCTTTTTTGGTCAAATATACAGTTTTCTTGCATTTCTTCACACATTTTTAATCAAATTTAAATTCAAGCGATAATAAACAATGCAATTGTTAATTAACTTAACTTGGCGTAATAGTTTTCAATATGGCAGTCGAAAATGTCAGATTAAATACACTTGACTTTGTAGTTTTTATTACATCAGCATTGGTGTATATAGTAATTAACTGTTGTATAATAATGTCATTATTGTACTAGTAACATAGTGACCTCTTTCTACATAAGTAATACGGCAACGTAATATTAATAATATGATACGCTTGAAGAAAAATATATTATTCAACAAAAGTGGAAAAAATTATTCATTTATCAAATTCTAAAGAAAAAAAAAACCCATTAAAACATCAACTACAAATTATGATGCTCAGATTTTTTTGTTGCCTTCAAGTTCATTAACAATATTTAATGTCACGGCTAATACGATAATAACAACAAATGATTTTCACGCAGTTTATGATTTAAGAGGCATTATGTGGGCTGATATTTTCACAACCAGAAATTACATGTTATGATGAGAAATGTCCACAGTGTTATTTCAGTGCATAAAATGGATTTATTCGTTATACGAATGCATCTGTTTTGTTAGGTTTGAAGTTGATATATTGTACAACAAAGTAGACAAACATATTAAACTACAATTAATCAAGTCAAAATTTATCTAAATACATAAATTTACATGTTATTTGAATGAGAAATGCAATAAATTTTGTTATTGTAATCGCCGATATTGGTTTAATAACCTTCTGTCACTAGAAATGTTATTTTAAATTTAATTTTACCGTTTTATATTTTCAATTAGCTTTTGTTTTTCAATGTTATTTAAAACATTTTGTGAAAAATTAATATTGGTGTTATTTATATTGCTTTATTCACAAAATAAATATAAAATTGTAATAATACGAAATGATTACGGTCCTTTGTGATGGTATATCTCAAAAGGAATCCATAAGGAAGACAATATTTTTTTTATAGTTTTTACATTAAACAATTAATTTGGTTTAAACTCTAGTATCTCCAGTATTTAACACTTAAAGTATATTAAAATAGTAAAAAATATTTTAGAAATCATTATATTAAAATACAAAAAGGTTTGGAATTCAGTTCTGTATATATTTTATTTAAAAATCGATGTTTCGATATACTCTACGTATGTCAGAAAAAAATATGATAAATGTGCAGTATATCAAAACGTTGATTTTTAAATAAAACATGTATATACAGAACTCAATCAGAAAACTTTATCATTTTAATATAAAAATAGCTTAGGACAATATATACAGTGTGTAAAGTGATGAGGTTTCCTATAGGGAAAAAAATTTTAACATGAGTTTTAGGAGAAAAGCTTATTCTTTATAAAAAAATTTGCTTCTATCAAAACCCCTAATAGTCAAAGAAAAATCCAGTAATCACTTAAGATAAAATCAAAAACTTGATATTATGTCGAATTGTTGATTTTATATATGACTAAGTCCGAATATTACATCAGTATCGTGTGAAAAATTTTAAAAATATTTGTCATACAAGAGACTTACTTTTTAATTATTATTATTATTAATTTTGCCAAAATATAATTATTATTATTAACAAGTAATCCATGGGTAACACGATACTGATGTAACATTCGGACTTAGTCATATTTAAAATCAACAACTCGACATAATATCAAGTTTTTAATCTTATCTTAAGTGATTACTGGATTTTTCTTTGACTATAAGGGGTTCTGATAGAAGCAAAATAAATTTTTTATAAAGAATAAGTTTCTCTCACAAAACTCATATTAAAAGTTTTTTCCCTATAGGAAACCTTATCACTTCACACACTGTAGATATTATATATATATATATATATATATATATATATATATATATATATATATATTCTATATTTCATTTAGTAATTACGAAAACTAACACAGCAATTAATATTTACATTAATAGGAATAATTTAAATGAGAGATTAGTTAAAATTATCATCGTCATAAAGACATGTTTACAACTGGAATAAATGCAGAAACGGTATTCGAGCATTTGTAAGCAATAAAAGAAGCTTGCACTAGGTACATTCGTATTCAGAATGATTAATACGCATAAGCAGATTTTCAAGCAGCCAACAAAATTTCCATCGCAAAGCGAAAACTACACGACTACCTATATAATACATAATTACCATGTTTTGTTGTGACAATTAATTACAAAATTTACTACCTCAACGTAAAACGTAACTCGCGGCGAGGAATATCTGAGCTTGTGTATAATTTTCCGCACGAGTCAGCGAATGACCTTTGCTATCATACCGTCCAATTAATCATTTTCTAAACGACCTCTTAGCTGTCTCTCTCTCTCTTACTTTATCTGAATGGAAAAAGTGGAATAATATTCGTAAGCTGCTAATTAAGACAACGACGAACGTTTGAATAGAAACAGATTCGTTAGTGGGTAGCGTGTCAAAGTCTGGCCGGTCAAAGTCAGTCATCTACCGACCACAATTCTTACCTATAAAATTACCATTCAAACGTTTAATTTGCCATTTCCGGTTTTTGTTGCCGGCGGTAGTTAAGTTCTGACCGGACTATTTATGAGTGTTGTTATCATTTTATGAAGATTATTAAGAGGTGAGCTGTTTCGTATAATGTTACCGGAAGTTAATGCTTCATCTTTTGGTTATTCGTATTCTATACTATTAAACAAGCTGAAATTATATATTTATTTATTTGTAAATTTTATCTTAAAAACGACCTTAACGATTTTGGTAAAATATGATGAATCAGTAGATTATAGTATTTTGTTTTTTGCTTAAATCGCTATTAATTTATTTTGATGAACTAATTAAATCATTAGTTATAATTTTTTTTTAATAAAGAAAAATTTGCTTGGATTTGAATCCGGGACAAACACACTAAACAACTGCGCCACAAGATCACAACCACAAGGTAATGCATTTTCTATATTTTGACTGGTCATAGTAAAATTCATAAATTTAATCCAGTTAAGTATTCTTAATTACACATGGCAAATTTTATTATGTTATATTATTTTGTTTATTGCTTAAATCGCCATTAATTTATTTTGGTGAATTAATTAAATCAATAGTTAATTTTTCTTCATTTTTTTTTAAATTAAATAATAATTTAATTAGTTCATCAAAATAAATTAATCTCGATTTAAGCAAAAAACAAAATATTATAACCTAATATAATACGCCATGTGTAATTAAGAATATAAAATGATAAATCAATGTTTTGGGAAAATTTACTTACAATATGAAAATTAATTTTGAAATTAATTTTTGACACAAATTATTATATATGCATATACATATCATAAAAACATTAGTTGCAAATTTATTGCTACCAATAGAAAAAAAATTAAAATTGAAATAATATGTCAAAAAATTGATTACATTAAAAATTCTTTAATTTTGTTAAATATAATGATTAATTTTTTATTAACCATTTGTATAATTTTAGATAATAATAATATATTAGTAGTACTCGTATGTATTAAAATATAAATAATATTATTTTTGCTATTTGTTTAATAAAGTTATATTTCTTCTAATATTGTTATTATTTTGTCAAATTTAATAATTAATTATTAATTAGAACTTACTATTGGAAATTGAAAATAAAATACGTAAATATTATTTAAATGTTTTCATATCATATACACAGTATAGATCATATACACAAATTAAAAAGATTGATGTTATTTAATATCTTAGATCCAGTTTTCCAAATATTGGAATAATTTAATGTTTAGAATAATTTTATAATTAGCCAATGAAATGTTGTCATCTATTTTTACGGCACATTTTTAATAAATTGCATATGATTTTTTACTTATCTTAAAATTAAATAAAACTGGAAATACTGGCCCGTGGACGACTTATTCCACTAAATATTAAGCAAACTACAAGCGCCTACACCGTTGAACAAAACATAATAATTATTGATGAAAACAAAGCATCTAGGCCGCGCGCCAAACTCCTCATTGAAACAAAGTTGACAGAGTGTGTTGCGAGCGAACTACAGAAGGAAACCAAACCAAGCCATGCAGTTTCGATAACAATCCACAAGAGTATTCGACAAATAAACTTCCTTCAACACTGGCTCCATGTTTCCATCGTCATTTATAGCCCATCTCTTCTCCACTTGTCCCATGTACACATCTCTCATACTCGCACTCAACAATTCTCTCTCGCTTTCTCTCTCTCAATGTGTAAATGTAAGTTAGTTTGCAGATTAAGCAAATAGCAACTTGTGATTTAGTCGAACAGTTCGTTCGCGCTGATGACCAATGGTTTCAGTGGAGTAACGGGGATGAGTATTTGACTGGATGAACGGATGAGGGTTGTTATTGCTGCGTTAGTTTGAGACGCATTTGTCGACATAATGCCAGGGTGTTTAGTCGTTGATTCGTCGGATTAACATTAATTTGGTATCAAAATGCCTGTTTGGCAAATTTGAATGGTGTTTACGATGCCAGAGACCTTTTCGGAGGATGGAAGGACCTACATGTTTTATTTCTCTTGTTTCAGCGATTATCTTGTTTCACATGTTGTTGTCAAATAAAATTTAAATTGTTGCACGTTTTCGTTCGAAAATAACAATAAAATTGTTATGATCCATAAAAATATAATAAATATTTATATTTTCTTGGTAAATAGAAACTGGATTCCTTATATAGTTAAAAATTATTCATTAATAATGTAGAAAAAATATTTTTATCTATGTCATTTGTGTTTATTGTTTTTTCAAATTATTTAGAAAAAATATTTATATTGTTTGATATTCATAATAATAATTTAATAATATTAATATAGAACTTAAACTTAAAGCCAAAAATTAAAAAAGCTTCACAAGTTAGTTGATATTTGTTTTTGGTTTAAATATGATAAGTTCAACAGATATAAAAAAAATGCCAATTCATTAATATCTTGCAAACGAAAGCTGAAAGAAATCTTGTAAATTTATTTATTGTATATTCTTATTGTATTGTATATGCTAAATAAAATAAATTTATTACTATTATTACAAATAAATATATAAAATGTCTTGTTTAATAGTATAGGATTTAATAAATTTCCAACTAGATCATTTATAATTTCAAAAAAACGACAGGATAAATTGTAGTTACATTATCTTCACTTTCCAAAAAAACTATAAGGAATCAAATAGTCAAGTAGGAAAAAAGTAAAAGATAAAGCAAACTACTGGAAAGAACACAAGTTCTTGATGTTAATTTGATTATTATTAGGAAAACGTGTACATTATTTAGGTTAGTGTTAAGAGAATTGGCTCTTACTGTGTAACTCTAAAGCCAATTTCTGGCTGCATAGTGTGTGTGTATGGTACGCGATATCAGTTTCTACTAACTTTTTTTTATTATTATTGCTTCGACGTGCAAAGTCACTGGGTTTTATATTGCATTCGGTAGAAAGCTTTTTTAGTTTTTTTTTTTCTTCTTTTCACAATGTTACCGAAACGTGCGGGCGTACGGAAAAAGGACGGCTGCGACGCCTTTTTTATTTCCTACAGTTTATTTTTAAGATATTGCCAATGTTACTTATCTCTCATTAAATATTTTACGGCCTCCTTCAAAAGATTTAATTATAGCACTTACTTTTCGTTACCTAATTTATTAGTTTTAGTAAATTTTTAAAGAAATTGAATCAAGTCTGTCTGTACCTTATAACACAAAAATATACACACACATAAAAACATAAACATATAATTTTAGCTTGTTTAATAATATAAGATATATTATAAAAAAATTACTTATGATTCTATTCGTAATATTTATAAAATTTTAACTTATTAATATTTGAAAATACTGATATATAACCTAGTAAAAATTCTTTGAGAACTATTAAAACTAAAAGGATTTAGGTTGTAGTTCTGTATTAATTTTTATTAATAATCGACGTTTCGACGTACTCAACGTACGCTTTTATCACGAAAAAGATACAAATGGCATTTACAGTAAATAAAAGAAACAAAGAAACAAATATAAAACGATAATAAATAGATAAATAAAAAATAGCTCCGGACCAATAGACGAAAGTCTAAATCCCATAAATAAAAGGAAAAAAAAACAAGTTAATGGGTAACAAAATAAGTAACTAAATCATAAAATTTATAAAATTTATAAATTTTTAATTGAAGCCAAATTTTATTTAAATCAATGCCTACTCACTGATTTATGTTGTCCTTTTTACATAAATTTCTATTACTTTTTTTTATCAATTCTCTGTTAATATTTTCGGGTCCTGCAATTATAATAGTACTATGATAGAATGATAATAGAAACAATTGAAATTTATAAAGAAAAGGGTAACATCAATCAGTGTATAAGCATTGATTTAAATAAAATTTGTCTTCCTTTAATATTAGTAATTATACTTATTTTGTTACCTAGTGACATATTTTTATGTTCTATTTATTTATTTATTTTTGTTATTTATATCATTTTTCCTGATGATGATGATGTACATCGATTACATCTAAATGTAGATTTTTTATTAAAATATAAACAAAACATAATCCTAAAGTCCTTTTTATTTCATTAACATTTGAAAATACTGATACATGATTATAAATGATTAGAACATCTGTGTAGAAAAAAATAAAAACATTCCGTGTGTTAATTTTAAAATATAACAAAAAAAATTCCCTGACAGAAATTATTGGTAAATTAATTTGCAAAATGATTGATTATTCATGCTGAAAAAATGTAGAGCGCTTTCATAAAATCAATTCTAATTAAATATACTTTAATTTACAAAATTTTGTTAGCAAAAATATCCCTATTTTTTTTTTGTATAATTTTTATTTTTTATTAAATAATATAATATTTAAAAAAATTAACAGACTATAATACTATAGAAACTACTAAAATATTTAAATTTAAATACTGATAAAAGATACGCAAATTACTTCGAAAATGAATAATTAATAACACAATTTAAATACAAGTTAATTAGAAATGTTAAATGTCAACCAGTAACTACATTCGTGGAAAGAATAAACAAAGAAATAACGCATTGTATATTCATTAAAAATTGTTAATCAAGAAAAGTAGATATCTGTCTAATAATTGATTTTTTTCTGTAATAAATTACTATTAGCAACTAGATCTATTACATTTCATAGTAGAATATTTATTAATACTGGTTTATAGTGAATAATTAAATTTTAATATTTTATTTACAATGAACGTTTATTCTAATTGTAAGTAGATAGATGATCTACTAATAAACCATTTTATATTTTGACCTTTTCGGTAATTATGATCATTATAAAGCATAAAGTTCTATTAAAGTTTAATTATATGTTATTCTACAATTTAACTTCTGTGCTTCACAAGGTTTTGTTCCAATATTTTATTAATTAAGCATAAATATTGCTTGGATTAGTACTGATAAAAATAAGTTTTTAATATAGAAAAAATCTTTCAGAACTCATTCTATAAAATAAAACTTCTTTAGGTTCAAATTCTATATTAAAATTTATTTATATTTACTATTTATATTTTAGTTTTTGATATATTTTTTGAATATTTTATAGTAATTTTTGCAAAAAATATGTACATAATTCCAGATATAAAGTTTAATTTTATTTAATTTACTCTTTGACAAATATGTGTGCTAGCTTATATCTTTGTGCTGCTTCAACTTTATATCAGTCGATATTTTTGACGTAAAGATGCCTTAGTAATTTATATCATATGAGAGAAACATTTTATATTAGATTTATGATAATATATAAAACTAATTTGATTGTATTTTTTTCAATATGCACAAAGAAATTTTATTATTTATCAAAGAGTAATTTATGATAATTTGTTCTTAAAAAGATTTACGGAATTTGTAAAATTTTAATATAGATATAGTCAAACGTTTTACAATATAAGACGTATAATGTTTATGTTTGACTATTACATGAGCAATACTTAAATGTTTATTTATTTGTTTGTAAATTTGATCTTAGAAACGGTTCTAAAAATTTTCGTAAATAGTTATAACTCATTTTTTAAAGTTCGGTAAAACGAAACAAAAAATTCGAAGATACTATAATAATTGCAAAATCTATCAATATTAATAGTAGGTTGATAAGAGAAGCAATTAAAATTTATAAGAAAAAAGCGAAGGCATTGAGTTAAATAAAATTTGGCTTCCATTAATTAAAAATCTATAAAATTTGATGATCTAGTCACTTATTTTTTACCACGCTTATATTAACTCACTCTGTTGTTGTAGCGGTCAGTCACGGTCAAATTTTGTAACCAATTTTTAGACCACTTCCTATCATTTGATCTCACTGAAAATTTGCATGTAGTTTCATTCCAGGAGACAACACAATATTATATAAAAAAAATAACCAATTACAAGATATGACACGCTTATATTTTTTTTTAATACAACTAATGACATCTGTCACATGAACTATTTTTTGTTCAATTAACAATTAAATAATGTAAATGACAGATAATAAAACTAAAAAGCAGAAAATAAAATATATAAAAAAAACTTTTTTAAAAACCACGCTTATATTTAAATGCACTAAAAAGAGGAAAATAAATTTTTCCTGGTTATCCAAAATTTTTAGAAAGAAATAAAAGCGTGGAGCGCTTAATCATCATTGCAAAATATATTGGCCCGTATTCTCACCTCATATGAAAAAGTGCTTTTTCAAAAAAGTGCTTTTGACGTTACCTTAAAATCATTTAATAAGTATTTTAAAATAGTTTATTTAAATTTTATAATACCAAATATAATAAAAATGATCAAATATAGAAAAATTATTTATATTTGATGACAAACAAAAGCAAAAAGTTATTTTAAAATTAATGATAAAAGCACTTTTTCACGAAAAAGTGAGGTGAGAATACGGGCCATAGTTTCCTGGCGCTCCACGCTTTTATTTCTTTCTAAAAATTTTGGATAACCAGGAAAAAATTTATTTTCCTCTTTTTAGTGCATTTAAATATAAGCGTGGTTTTTAAAAAAGTTTTTTTATATATTTTATTTAAATGTAATAATATAAAATAATACTTGTAATTATTTTTCTTTTATTTTAATGCACTAAGAGTGCGTTAAAACAATTTTTGTTCATCATAAATTTATTTGTTTTTTTGTTACTATTTATTTATTTACAAAAGAAATCCTTATAATTGGTGAAATAAAAAATTTGTGGTAGTAAAAATAGTGTAAGTATTTCAGTTAAACTAAAATAAATTTAATATTATTATACATATTTGTTTTGAAATTAGAATACATTATAATTTTTTAATTTAAAATCATTTCTAATTATCAAACGTCAGTGTAATTTTATTAGTACCAGAGCTTATGATTTAACAATATAACCAAACTATATTTATTTTAATCAGACCGAGTGGCTTGAATTTAATTAAATAATAATTGTCTTTATCAGCACCAAGTAAAAATCAATATGGCACGAACAATAATTGACAAATCCAAGAAGATCGGTAGTGTACAAATAAACATCTGCAAAACCAATAAAAAGAAGCGTCGTACTAACCGTAAGAAAGTCCGAAAACAAATCATCCCGTATATTGGAACTTCAAGTATAGCAATAGCCATTATGAGCAGTGCCGTAACGATCTTATCAAATGCGGTCCCTTTCCTGCTAGGTCTTTATTGTTCAAGATTAGTCCACATTAATTAAAAACAAGAAAAAAAAATTTTTATCCATTCAATCATTCTAGTTTATCGTGTATGGTCCGCTTTAAATTTCATAATGTAATCATAATGTCAAATTATATGTATATGCGAAAATTAGTATTCTAAATAAATTATTTTGAATGCAGTAAATATGCATTTTCATTATTTTGATATATTGATGCATCAACCTTGAATTTATTTAACGATAAGTATATTTTTATTTTTATGTTATTATTAAAACGATATTGCATATGTATTTAGTATTACAATAGATACACTGAGCCAGTTTCTTAAAATATTGTTAACTTAATCAGTCGTTAACGAAGCAATCAGAATGTTAGCAATTTTAAAAATTATTGATTGATTTTATCAAGTTATTTAACTGATAAGTATTTATTATGGTATTTATACACGTAGTTTGTTCATTACTTATACGAGTAAACTCATTGTATTGTATTATGTTTGAAAAAAATTTGTACCTAAAAGATTGTGTAAATACACAATATTTAAAAACATTTTCGCATTAACTGTTAAATTCTATTGACACACTTTACCAATGTTTAATACAATTGACACTAGGTTCTGTATCTAATATAATTAAAAATAATTATAGTGAAATTTTTATTCAAATAGGATTCCAAAGCTATGAGTCATTTACTACGGTTACATGATACCCTGTAAAAATTTTCACTTCACAAAATCGCACAAAATCTCGAAACTTTGACGGCTTTGACGTTTAGAAAAAAACCAAACATTATTTATTTTTTGTTTCGTTGCTAGGATATGAGTTTAGGATTATCAGATATGGGAAAAAAATAAAAACACACTTACCATTAAATTGAGTTATAATTTTTTAAACGTTGGAAAACTATGCATAAACGTAGCACGTTGAAAGCAACAAGCTAGTTCGGTTGAATCAAGCCAAGAAACACGTAATTTGTTTTCATCGTTCAACGGAACGGAATAAAAGCAGATAGTATGTAGAGACGTAAGTCAATTATTAAAAATTCCTAATTGGCTTTGGAATCTATTTGAATAAAAATTTCACTATACATTTAGACAATTTAATAAAGTTGAAAGTTTCAGCTGTAGGCACTTGGTGAAACATTTTTAATAAAATTAACAATAAAACACTTGGTGTAAGTTTCACTATATTTATTTGACTTAATCGATTTCGGCTTTCTAGGCCCTCATCAGAAGTTTATACAGAATGAAATATTAAGATTATTTGTAGTTCTTATATACTAAAATTACAGACATATTACAATATTATAACGGTACAAGGATACAGACATTTAACAATAACAATCTTGTACTGTTATATTATTGTTAAATGTCTGTATCCTTGTACCGTTATAATATTGTAATATGTCTGTAATTTTAGTATATAAGAACTACAAATAATCTTAATATTTCATTCTGTATAAACTTCTGATGAGGGCCTAGAAAGCCGAAATCGATTAAGTCAAATAAATATAGTGAAACTTACACCAAGTGTTTTATTGTTAATTTTATTTTAGACAATTTATTATCAATTGCAATATTAATACACAAAAAAATCTAAATACAGATAAGATAAAACTGTTGCATATTTAAAGAAAAATTATTGATTATATTTTATAATATACTATAATTTGTGCTATTTTCATACTGGCAACCATGTAAACTATAATTGTAGTTAACTTCATTGTAATTTAAATACTTGGGGGAATACCCGTCGTTATTATAAGATTAGTGAGCAACGTTTATAAAAACTTATTTTAAAAATAAGTGCAAGTATTTCCTAGTAAAATCGCTTGAGAGAAAGATATAATAAGAAAATATGTGTGGAGGTGGACGTGTATTAAAATTATTAAAATCTGCAATTGAAATTCCAATATTTTTATTATATTTTTGTTTTATGTTCTCTGGAAAGTTTATTTTCTAATTAAACATATTTTTGTATTTAATTTATTCTTGCAATATGCTGAAACTCAATCAATCAATTATTGATACTCAGAGAATGTGCAAAATGATATTATAAGTAAATAAGTACATAAAATATTGAAAACCAATTTTTTTATTGGAAATCTTGAAAATATAATTTTGTTATTTTAAAATGACGTGTACAAATATGCATTCAGAAATTATGGCTTGGCACTGCAAAGATCAGCACAGCAGCGCAACACAAACTGAAAATAATTATTAAATAAAAAATTAATATACCACGTTTTTAACACGGACTAAAAAGTATAAAATAATTTCTCCTAGTCCCATACAGATTTATAACCCCATACAAAAAAAAAGTGGAGCAACGGCAGCTACTCCCTACACTCATTACTATTATCTATTACATGCACCCCAAGTTTTTCTGTATTATTACTTAGTAACTTGTTTCTATAATCTGTTATTTACTGTAATGCCATTTGAATCAGTTTATCCTGATAAAAACTAGAGTTGAGTTTCGTCAAAAAAAAATTAATTTAAAACAGTTTATTTTAAGCGATACTAGGTTTCGGCTTCGGAATAAATCATTTACAATAAAAAATCTACTTATTTTGAAATTCGTTTTTAGCACAATTAATATTTTGATATATGACAAAATGACTAAATATAATTGTAAATAATAAAAAAAGTGTTATTTGTAGAATAAGTAAGTAATAAGTTAATTTAAAATTACAATAACCGAGTTTATTTGAAATAAATAAATATTAAATTAAATTAATTCTGAAAACTGGAATTCGGTTCTTCTAATATTTTGTTTTAAATAATAATATAAAAATGTACAATTATTATTTAAATTCTAACTAAATAATAAATAATAGACGGAATTAGGTCAGTTATATATTTTTATTATCTTCTATGCCAAGCCAACGTTTCGGCAGTCACTATTGCTTTCTTCAGGGCTAGCAGAATATATTTAGAGTTAAGGTTACGTGCTTGAAACATAATTAGTATTTAATATTTTGTAACGCAATATACATTACTTGGTCATAAAATCAAAATTATCGTTGTTACATTAAATACAGGTAATTAATTATTTTTTTAATAATAAATTATCAGGTTCGTAGATAAAAGCAATCTGTAAAAACAATGTCAACACAGTGGTGTAAAAAGCAATAGAGATTGCCGAAACGTTGGCATAGAAAATAATAAAAATATATAACTGACTGAATTACATCTATTACTTATTATTTATAAAAATTATACCAGTCGACTATTTTCCTATTTAAATTCTAACGTTTTAAAGTTTCATTTACAATAGTTCTTTTTTTAAGTACAAACTGTAAAAAAATGTACGTTTTATAAAATTTATTAAAAGTTATTTTCACATCATAATCTTAAAAATGTATTTAAATACCAGTTCCGAAAAACATACCCCTAAAATCAGTAACCTTTAAACAAAACGTCAAGTTGATATATGATTCTACTAAACGGTCTCAAAAATACGCGTAATTTAGTTAGGTGTCAGTTCTGGAAATATACACACACACACACACATACATTCTCCGAGCAGTCCGGACATAGTCCGAAGTCCCACTTGGCAGTTTGGGCCGAATGCTTCAAGAATTCCGTATTTCCACATTCAAATGCCCTGGAGGTCCTGATGGCCAGAGTGCAACGGTCAGCACACGGAAAGCCCCCATTGCAAAAGGCTGCTGCTGCTCGGCGAGGTAACGGATGAGCTGTCTCGACACGCACGAGGTTATTCATAAAACGCGACAGGCGTTTGTTTCGCGTTGGCTGTTGTTTTGAGTAAATGTGTATTGTATTTAGGCACTGAGATGGTTGTTGCTACATTGCATACATATATATATATATATATATATATATATATATATATATATATATATATATATATATATATATATAGAGTAGGCTATGCCGAGAATTTGTACTCGGGCTACCCGTGCTGTGATGGTGTTTTGTTTTAATAAAAATAAACGCGCGAGAATTTGTGATGAAATGCTGCTACAAAAACAAAAGCATGGTTATCAATCATATTTTGTTTTCAATGTTGTATGCGTTTGTTATTGTTTTTTTTCTTCTGTATTTTCTTAGTTGTATTTTTATTTGTTGCATTGTACAATTTTCGCTTGTATTTTAAAGATAAGTACGATATTACAATGTTCAGATTATTATGTTAAATATTTTAATTTTTATTTGATTATTTTAATGTTTTAATAATCTAACAATATTATTAGGGCTATCACAAAACCGACCATCACCAAAAAGTACTTTTTAACAGAGAACTTATTATTGAAGAAAAAAATGGCCTATTATTTTGTGTTAACAATTTCATGATACATATTTATAATTTACCAAAATTGTCAAAATTAATTATAACATATTTAATTATCATTTTAAATTTTCTTGT
Organism: Clivina fossor; assembly: GCA_963966155.1. NCBI lineage: Eukaryota > Metazoa > Arthropoda > Insecta > Coleoptera > Carabidae > Clivina > Clivina fossor. The sequence continues at coordinate 13,169,037 of OZ014562.1, read as the reverse complement.
AAATTTAATAAAAATCTGTAATTTTAGAATTTTTCAATTTTTATATATTTTTACATTTAAATCTTTATTTTACGTAATTATGTAAACATAATTATGTAAAATAACATTTTCATGGGTTTTTTTGTAATATTACATAATTATGTATTTCTGCATTTATTTTTATTTATATGTATTTTAAATAATAATTTCTTACTATAATTTATTGTTAGTTGTACTGCGAATAGTTGTCTATTTATTGTATATTTGATATTCATTTTTAAATAGAGTAATCAATGTAATAGTTACATCAACAAATATAACAATTACTTTATAAAATGGAAATATTACACGGATTTATGTCAATTTAGAATAGCACAAGTAATATCAAAATATGTTACATTTCAGAAAAATAATTTTACATTTTAAAAGTTTATTGTAAATTACTAACAAAATATCCGACAAAAATCATTGTTAAAATTTTTACAATGCTGTAATTAGACAAAATATTGCAAAGAAACACAAAAAATTATTAAATTGTATCAAAAATGTCGCAAATAAAAGTTGTTAGTCATAAATTATACAGTAACTTTTGTTAAATAATTATTTTTTATAAATTATTTCTAACGGATAGATCTGTATTAAAAGCTGATTATAATATTAATTTTTTCAACGAATTTGCTCTACACGTGTCCACAGACAGATAGACATACAGACAGATCGATATCACTAAAGAAAGTTGATTTGATGTTTATCTTGAAAAATCTAAATTAAATTTTGCTGTGTTACTAAGCAGGTAAACATTAATAAACAAAAAATTTAAAAAAAATACCATAATTTAATAAAATAATATTTACTAAAATTAAAATCATATTTTATTTTAAACTTGACGTTTCTATAGAGAAACAATCAAGCATTTTTACGAATCAATATCGCTCGTTTAGAAATATTTCAAAAGGCGGACGCAATTGGCTCGTTAACTTTTTCGAATAGGTATATCATATCTAATTCCAGAACGTTTAAAAAAGAGCGGTCGTTTCCTATTGTACGAGTATTAATATTCCGTTGAAACGATATTCATTTCAATTGTATTTCGTCGTTTAATTGATAGATAACTTTATAGGGAATTTCACCGCCTGTCTATCTCTAACAAACAAAAAAAAAAACAAAAATAATTTGTCAATGACAGAAAAATCATTGATGATATTTTTAGATATTTTATAGTTTGATTTCTATATTTTAATTTATTTTAATTGCGTTAAAAAGTTTGAAACAGCTACTCTAAATGTATTAAATTTTTTATTGATATAGTATTTTTAAAATTTCACAAAATAACAATAGACTAAAATAAAACTGCTTTAGATTAAAGTTCTGTATATATTTATTTAAAATCGACGTTTCGACGAAATTCAACGTCTGTCTTCATCAGGATAAATGTAGTATCATTTATTTTGACAAAGACGGACGTTGAATTTCGTCAAAACGTCGATTTTAAATAAATATTAACACAGAACTTTAACCTAAAGCAGTTTTATTTTAATATAATGAGTTCTGAAATTATTAATAATTATTTTTTAATAAAAATTAACCAATATATAAATTAACTAATTTCTAAATTAATTACTTGATATTATTTCAAATAAATAATTAGAAATGATATCAATAATATATTATTAATAATGTATTACAATTATACAAATTTTAGCTATCTGTTCCACTCTCGGTATATATAGTTTTCTTTTCACAAAATATAAAAGATTTCCTATACGACATTTAGATTTGTGTTTTTCAGACATTGTTTTTATCTACTTTCGCGACATTTATTATTAAAATAATTTTTGACATGCTTTTTATATAACAGTGATAATTTGTATTTTTAAATTTACTGATCATATAATGTATATTTGCGTTTCATGTAAAATCAACTAAAATATTCTGCTGTAGGTGTTTTTTCTTCTGTTGTTATATTTGTTATTATATGTATATTTGCATATATTCATATGTAAACATATTTATATTCATTGTAGAGCCATGAAGAAGGCAATAGTGATTGCCGAAACATTGGCTTAGTAGTTAATAAAAATATATTAAAGACTGAATTCCGTGAATTACTAATGATTAAATATTAACAGTCGACTATTTTTCCAATTTAATCATTGATCTCTCTAATCATTGTATCTGAAAAATTATTTATTTATAATATATAGAAGAAAATAAGTAAGTAATAAAAATACTTAAAAAAATATATACATATAATTATTTTGCTTTCTACAGTATAGATACGTAACTTTATATAAGTAGCTTATTTATTTATATATTTTCAGATATAATAAGGTACAAAACAATTGGTATTATAATGCCAAAATTACGCAGAAAGAAAAGAACCAAAATTTTTAATCGACTCGAAATATATTCCGTTTTTTATAATAAAACGTCAACTGCTATTATCTGAAATACAAACAAACACGTATGAAAAATATATATTCTAATCCTCTTTTCCCAATGTAAGCTGCACTTGCTTTTTTAAAATATTCAACTCGAAAAATATACTTATCAGTATTTCAACAAACTTCAACGTTTTTTTTTCATATATTTCGTAAAAAATTGAATTTTTAAACTGGTTTTTCAAACTGATTCGGTAACATTTTTCCCCAACGAAATAAATTACATGTTTCAGTTAATTTTACCTTCCCGAAAAATGTTGTAACATTGTCAAACAAAAAATTCGGTAAATATACGACAACAATTTTATCGTATTTTACAAACAATTTTATTTTATTTAAAAATGTTGAAATAATTTGACTTTTAATTGATTTTTTTTTAAAAAAACAACACAATAATACGAGTATATTTAACATGCAAAATAAATTACTGAATGTGGACGTGCTTTTAGTATGTTTATTTTAGGTTGACATATTATAAAATGTTTTTCAATTATTGTTTAAAAAAAAAAGTCATTAATATTTCGTACAAAATGAGTTTATTTAGGTTGCGTGATTAGTTTTGTTTAGCTATATATCATTAATAATTAATATATTTCTGTTTTTATTATTAATGAGATGATATTAATAGCTTTTATAGATTTCTAGCTATTTCCATTGTTTTATACTACATGTAATATTAATTTGAAATTATTATATAAAACATATATTTAATTAACCTTTTGCCTAAGCTGAATATATATATATATATATATATATATATATATATATATATATAATTAATATACAAAAATAGTTAGAAGATTACTAATATCAACAAAATATATGACAACTGTCAAGGCAGCATTAATCAATTATTTCTACAAGTTTGCCGTAACTTTCGTTTTTCTGTTTTTGGAATTCCTTGGTGGAACTTAGAGCTGCCTGCTCAAGAAGCTGAATATATAGTTTCTACAGCTTATAGTGGGTCCCAAACCACTCAGATCCAGCTGATATCAATTCAGTGGTACAAGGTTATTTTTAATACTAGAAATTATATTTAATTTAATTTGACTTGACTTGTCGTAACTCTCACCTATAATCAATGACAGTTCATATTTTTGTGTTTTTGTGATTTGTTATTTGTTGATATTCATAAACAAATTAATGAAAATAATAAAACAGAATATACAGAAAATTTAACTATTAATAGAAATGAATAATAATTGCAAATAACATTTTTATGTTATTATAAATTATATTTGTTTAAAAAACTTAACATATTCAATTATTTATATACTTTCATAAAACATTTTTGTTTCTGTAATTTGTGAAAAAACTGAGTTTTGTTTTATGGCATTTGTTTGGATGTTTTTGTACATCGTAACCAATCGGTATAAAATTTTCGAAATCATATCATAAAACTCTATCTTTACACGCTATAATTATTAAAATAACTTTGTGTTAAAATTTATTATTATATTATTATGTTGTTTAATAATCAAACTGCAACTGAAAATCTGAAACCATTAAACGCAGTTAGACTAACAAAACTTGTACATTACCGCGGTTACCCATCACAACCACGATGAAATATTCCGAGAGCACGATCAGAGAAATACCCATCTTACCAACCGAAATAATGGTCAAACTTTATTACCGCATCAAACAATTCTGATGAATTGGTATCGATAGCTCTTCCCAACAGTGCGCGCAAGCAAGCAAGACGAACTACTACTGCAGCTCGAAACAAAGATGAAAAGATCGAAACTCGTAAACGTGTTCGAAACGTTGCGGTTGTAACCGGGTTACTGCACCCATAACCAGATGTAACCCAGTTACAAGCTGGTTGCGGTTAGTGTTGCATCAATTGATGTCAATTTTCGTTTGCTCGGTTTTTACGATGATCGCGCTTAAAGATTTTTTCTTTTTTTTGATTTTTGTGTTATTTGTGATAGTTTTGAAGCAAGATACAATGATGGTGATGACGCTCTGTATTGAGAACGATATAGTTTTATAGTTTTTCTTCGATTTGTACTTACAAAATAACGTTCAATAATAATATATATTTGTATTACATCTTGATGTATTTTGAGAAAAACTTGATAAACATGATTTGAAAAAAAAATTTATATATATATATATATATATATATAACAAAAATGGTTTTTTAAAACAAAGGTAGCAAATACTTATTTGAAATTAACAAATTATTAAATGTAACAATATTAAACACAATTATGATGCAATATATGCTCCAATTATTTTATTATAAATATAATTTGATCTGCCTTTTCTTTGTGACACAATGTTATTAAAATATACGATAATTTAAAAGTTAAAATTGCAATCATTATTTAAATAAAAATTCTGTAATATTGTATTACATTTTATTTATATAGTGTCATTATAATTATTTTCTTCTTTAAACTACCATTTTTTTAAAGACATAATATCATATTTCGTTTTTTTTTTTTTACTTGAAAGAAAATCAAACATCTACATCGCCACACCTAACCTAACCTAACTTCCATTTAAACTTATAACTTATTAAAAGTTTTCGTGTTAAAAAATTCATGACACTTTTCCGCAAAATTAATTATTCAACCTTGTAATGAGCATTAAGAATATTTTAATAGACATAGTGGTTGTAGTTATATCTTTGTACATATATGTATATATAGTATACTAAAAACCAAAATACAATTCCACCAGGTAACATAAATATCTTAAACTCAGTTGAGGCTTGTAATTTTACCGTTACTGTTTTAAAGTAAACCATACTAAATCTCTGGGGGAAGGTACACAGCCACTGCTACCAACCTTTTCCCTCCTACTGTTTTATTAAACAGTCACTGATAACTGTTATAACGCTACAGTTTATTCAACTTTTTTACTATGTTTATTTAAACATTTTTATAAATATTTCGCTGGTGTTTAATGTCGAAAGATAATGCTTAAATAATGCATTTTTCACACTATGTTTCTGTAGAGTAAATGTATTTTTTTAAAAGTATAATTACCTAGTTTTTGTATTTTCTGGAAAATTTGTTGTAGTTAACGTACCTGCAACAAAACATACACGTTAGTTTATTTTGTTAGTGTAATATATTATTTTAAGTTCAAGTAAAAATTATTTCTGTTCATAAAATAAGACAAATTTGGACGTTACTTGTTCAATTTTTAATAATACTTAGAACGATCATGCAGTCAGAATAAAACTATGCTCTCTTATTAATAGTTTACGGTTGTTTTCAGATGTAGCTACTCGATTTTGTAAAATCCTTTCCAATTTTGATGTTTGTTGTTATTTGTTTGGGATTATACTCTTTCATATTACAAGTTTTTAAACTACAAAAAACGGATGTAAAGAGATTGGCAAATTACAATCTTGTAGAAACATTTTTATAAATAAATATATATTGAATTTTCCATGTATATTGTTAATTAAAAATTTTAAAAATAATTTACTAACTCAAATCTACACCAGAAATTAATTTAACTTCTCTAATCCAGCTATAAATTTTAACATACCTAAATTTAACATTGTTAAAAATCTTTTAAAACTTATTATATTAATTAAAATTATACAAAACGAAAACCTAAAGCATTTTTGTTTTTTATTTATGTAGCTAATTTTAATGCAAATCACATTGGTTTAATTTTTTTTTACAATTATCTACCACATCAAAAGCATAAAATAAAAAAAAATTCGTTTATATAGATTTTTGATTAAAAAAATTACGTTCTAATATTTAATATTTTACTGGAATTTAAATTTTTCATTATAATGTATTTATGTACATTTTTAACATTGCTTTTTTTGATTTGTTCAAAATTTGTAGACAAGATGAAGATTTAATCGAAATAGTCAATAAAATGAAATAATTTTCCTTAGACACAAATAATAAATTTAAAAAAACTAAATACGTATTCCGAAAACTAAACGTCCATCATCATTTGCAAAATATGTAAAATGATCAAAGGTTACATAAATACGTAATATACTCTGCGATCAAAAATTACTATGAAATACGTATATAGATCTTTAAAATTTATTATTTGTAGTTTAAGAGAAATTATTTTAGTAATTAATCAAAATAAGAAATATTTACGACACCTTTTTTGTTTCTGATGAGTATAAGTTTTTTTTTTGCAAACTTCAAAGTAGATTATTTATAACAAATAAAATTTTATTTACTTATAAATAATTCTAGATAATTTAGTTAATAAAATATTACAGTAAATAGTAAAAGTTTGTACATGAAATAAAATTAAGATGGACGAAAAAAAAAACCAAATTAAACTTTTCTTAGCAAATAGTTTTGTTAAATATAACGTGTATATTTAACGAGAAAAAATAATTAGAGTTATTAATATTAAAACAACACATTCCATTGCTCAAATACTTTAGCAAATACTTTCTGAAAAGTTTCAGGAAAAGAAAAGTTTTGAGGAATATTAACTTTCAACGTAAGCAATTTCATGAACTTTGTATTTTGACCTTGCTTAAACGGGTAATTTACATTTATTATTTTAAATTAAATTATAAGTACACTGTAAAAAGATTTGCCATTTTACATAAAAGCCACAATGATAAAATTACATATAATTTCAACAAAACCGATGATTTATATAAATTTTCCGTAAAAATAATATGATTTTGTGATTTTTAAATAAATCGCTTTTTTTTAATAATTATTTTACCATATTATATGTTTTTTTTTACCGTAAAAGTAAACTTACATAAAATATACGTATTTTATATTCATCTTTACATATTAAACTGATGTATATATAATTATAATAATAATAATACTCAAAAATATTGAGATTTTATATTTTTGAGTATTATTATATTAAATTTCACAATGACAACACGAACATTTATTTGTTCAAGGTCTATTAATATTATATATATATATATATATATATATATATATATTGTGACATTTAGATGAAGAAAAATATTTGATGTTAAATTTTAAATTTTATCAAAGTGTTCAAATTTTGAAATATTTTATTCATCTGATTTTTATCCTACCTGTCACCCATAATGGGCACGGCGTCAGTTGTTTGGAGGAGAGCGGGGTCGTAGGTGGGGTTGGTAGGAACTTTATTTTGTGATGTTGGTAAATTAGGTGGGCGCCAGTCAAAGCGGAATGTTGACGCAAAATTGAGAAGCTTTGACAAATCTCAAAAAGGAACTTAACAGGATAGGGATTTATTTCATTTTTCGAGAATTTGTTTCGGAAATGCGATAAATAATTAAATAAAAAAATTACTTACAATTTTGTAATACGAGATGTTATATTGCATGATATTTAGTACAGCATAATCTAAGTCGGTTGTTTGATATCTGCTGGTTAGCGGGTGGTCTAGCTAAAGAAGATCTTCTTCTGCGTTTTCGTCAGCGCCGAGGAGATGTCAGAATGCACAGCGCAACAAAGCGGCATGATCGTGGATGGAGACATCATGAGAATGATCGCCCTCGTAATCGGAATACGCCCCGCGGGCTTTAGTACGTCATAAACATCCTCATCCAATCCATAATTACTGCTCGATTTATTGGATGGTCGAAATCTTTCAATTGGTTGTTCCAAACTCGGTTTCCACAATTAACTGGTGCTGCTATACATCTGAATCTCGCTCGGACACCGTTGAAAACGACAGCCTGTTCATCTAAACATGAGGGGGCACAGCAGATTTATCCAACATAATAAACATGATAAAATCAAACAAATCGAACTTGAAATAAAGGTCGATACAATCGAAATTACAACGATAAGCAATATTTTCATACAATATCATCAATATAACAAATTAATACGGAATCAAAATAATTTACCAGCTACAATTTAAATTACACAAATCATAAATCAACTCAAGCAACGTTAATAAATTTAGCAAACAAAATAAATATCAGATTACAAAATTTAAGCGATAATCACATAATTCAATTAGCAACAAAATGATAACAGCAGAATAATCTCATAATAGAAAAGTTAAACGATAATTGCATAGTTCACTTAGCCAACAAAATAAATAACAACAGTATAATCGCAAGATACAAAAGCTAAGTGAAAATAGCATAGTTCAAAAAATGATACAAGCAAAATTAAAATATTTAACTAGAAACAAAAATACGTAACTCAAAGAAAATTCAACAATACTACAATAAAATGACTCAACAATGTTTCCTAGCTAAATAAGTTAAAGTTACTTGCTCAACAAAAATATTCAATTTCAAGATAGTACAACAATCAATAAATTTGCTACTTACAGTTTACTGCACGTCATTCATACAACAAAAAAAAGGGATCACGAAGAGGGAACATAGAACATGGAACAGAGGGGGGGTCGCGTGCGCAGGAGAGACAAAACACGAAAGTACTTTAGCCGATCTAGACCGAATGTCTTTCCCGTAATTTGTAAATCCGGAAGCCAATGAACGCATTCTGATCTTATAGGAGTAGCCCACGAAAACATAGGGTATTTCACCGAGAATTACGACGTGGCCACCAAAAAATATACTCAAACAAAATATCATCACAGCCGATACAGCTTCTTCAGCCTAAAATTTAAGTGCTGTGATAATAGCAAAAATATACGATACGATAAATCAAAAAATCATCGCAATACGAACAATGGCGCGTGGCCTCAAAATAACTCGTATTGCAACAATCCCGAACTCTACAAAAGTTCAAACATTAAAACGTCCGTCGTTTTAATACGCGAATAAAATTATCAAATCCGTGCTCGCAGCACGGCAAAAAAATCTGAAGATCATAACGCGCTCTAGCGAGGGCTCGAAATTCACAAATACAGACAATGATACGCACTAAAGAACTTTCACAAACGGAAAGCGGGAAGGAAAATCTACTAGCATTTACAAAAGAAAGAAATGAGGATTGGAACGGGAATCTGTGCTGCTTCAAGGTTAATTTGTCAAATTAAAATTACTAATCATCAAATAAACTATAACGATACAAACTCTAATAAATTGAACTCTAGAAATTATCATTCAAAACAAAATAACTTACAAAATTATTCAAGAAAGAAATTGGCTTTACAAAAAATACAAAACGAAATCAAATGTAAGTTGACCATCATTGTATTCACGAGAGCGAAAATTTACGATACTAAAATAATCCAAACATCAAAAAATCTCATGAATAACAATTCAAACATAATACAAAATAAATAAATTGTCAACTTACATCGTTTCAAATCCAAACGAACCAATTCCATATTGAATACAAAAACTTATCAGGCCGCATGGTAAATTAACCTTCAACTCATCACAGATATAACGAAGACAAAACCAGTAGAAGTCTGCTCAGCTCGGTAATTCACGCAAGAGAGAGAGAGGTGCTCACACCAGAGCGGCTCACTGGAGAGAGAGATATTTCACCGGTACAAGCGGTATTTATGTGCCTGCTAATTTTACACATTAAATCAATATTGCCAATTCACTAAAAAATTAATACTCTATAATACACAATTATTTTCTATAAAATTTGACTCGTGACAAAAAGTGTTTTTGTCACACAGCCCTTCCACCAAAAAAAAAATTTTTTTCATTTACAAAAAAAATTTTTAACTTTCCAACAAAGAAATATCCGTTACTCAATAAAATACTCAAATCAAAGAAAAACTAATCAATCAAAAACGGTGAAATCTATCTCACTCAGTGCACTAAACAAAATATAAATCATTACTCAATCAGATACAAAATAATATAGCACAACATAATAAATCAAAAGAGTAAGTAGCAAATATAACATAATACAAAATAAATACTCATCATAACTAAACATGAAATGTAAGTAGCAATTACAAAAAATAATCAGAACTACATAAATTTTCGAACTCAAATTCTCGGAAAAGTGAAAGGAAGGAATGGTCTAATTCGAAGACAAAAAATCAATCAAGGCCCCACGTTGGCGAGCCAAAATTATGTGTGACATTTAGATGAAGAAAAATATTTGATGTTAAATTTTAAATTTTATCAAAGTGTTCAAATTTTGAAATATTTTATTCATCTGATTTTTATCCTACCTGTCACCCATAATGGGCACGGCGTCAGTTGTTTGGAGGAGAGCGGGGTCGTAGGTGGGGTTGGTAGGAACTTTATTTTGTGATGTTGGTAAATTAGGTGGGCGCCAGTCAAAGCGGAATGTTGACGCAAAATTGAGAAGCTTTGACAAATCTCAAAAAGGAACTTAACAGGATAGGGATTTATTTCATTTTTCGAGAATTTGTTTCGGAAATGCGATAAATAATTAAATAAAAAAATTACTTACAATTTTGTAATACGAGATGTTATATTGCATGATATTTAGTACAGCATAATCTAAGTCGGTTGTTTGATATCTGCTGGTTAGCGGGTGGTCTAGCTAAAGAAGATCTTCTTCTGCGTTTTCGTCAGCGCCGAGGAGATGTCAGAATGCACAGCGCAACAAAGCGGCATGATCGTGGATGGAGACATCATGAGAATGATCGCCCTCGTAATCGGAATACGCCCCGCGGGCTTTAGTACGTCATAAACATCCTCATCCAATCCATAATTACTGCTCGATTTATTGGATGGTCGAAATCTTTCAATTGGTTGTTCCAAACTCGGTTTCCACAATTAACTGGTGCTGCTATACATCTGAATCTCGCTCGGACACCGTTGAAAACGACAGCCTGTTCATCTAAACATGAGGGGGCACAGCAGATTTATCCAACATAATAAACATGATAAAATCAAACAAATCGAACTTGAAATAAAGGTCGATACAATCGAAATTACAACGATAAGCAATATTTTCATACAATATCATCAATATAACAAATTAATACGGAATCAAAATAATTTACCAGCTACAATTTAAATTACACAAATCATAAATCAACTCAAGCAACGTTAATAAATTTAGCAAACAAAATAAATATCAGATTACAAAATTTAAGCGATAATCACATAATTCAATTAGCAACAAAATGATAACAGCAGAATAATCTCATAATAGAAAAGTTAAACGATAATTGCATAGTTCACTTAGCCAACAAAATAAATAACAACAGTATAATCGCAAGATACAAAAGCTAAGTGAAAATAGCATAGTTCAAAAAATGATACAAGCAAAATTAAAATATTTAACTAGAAACAAAAATACGTAACTCAAAGAAAATTCAACAATACTACAATAAAATGACTCAACAATGTTTCCTAGCTAAATAAGTTAAAGTTACTTGCTCAACAAAAATATTCAATTTCAAGATAGTACAACAATCAATAAATTTGCTACTTACAGTTTACTGCACGTCATTCATACAACAAAAAAAAGGGATCACGAAGAGGGAACATAGAACATGGAACAGAGGGGGGGTCGCGTGCGCAGGAGAGACAAAACACGAAAGTACTTTAGCCGATCTAGACCGAATGTCTTTCCCGTAATTTGTAAATCCGGAAGCCAATGAACGCATTCTGATCTTATAGGAGTAGCCCACGAAAACATAGGGTATTTCACCGAGAATTACGACGTGGCCACCAAAAAATATACTCAAACAAAATATCATCACAGCCGATACAGCTTCTTCAGCCTAAAATTTAAGTGCTGTGATAATAGCAAAAATATACGATACGATAAATCAAAAAATCATCGCAATACGAACAATGGCGCGTGGCCTCAAAATAACTCGTATTGCAACAATCCCGAACTCTACAAAAGTTCAAACATTAAAACGTCCGTCGTTTTAATACGCGAATAAAATTATCAAATCCGTGCTCGCAGCACGGCAAAAAAATCTGAAGATCATAACGCGCTCTAGCGAGGGCTCGAAATTCACAAATACAGACAATGATACGCACTAAAGAACTTTCACAAACGGAAAGCGGGAAGGAAAATCTACTAGCATTTACAAAAGAAAGAAATGAGGATTGGAACGGGAATCTGTGCTGCTTCAAGGTTAATTTGTCAAATTAAAATTACTAATCATCAAATAAACTATAACGATACAAACTCTAATAAATTGAACTCTAGAAATTATCATTCAAAACAAAATAACTTACAAAATTATTCAAGAAAGAAATTGGCTTTACAAAAAATACAAAACGAAATCAAATGTAAGTTGACCATCATTGTATTCACGAGAGCGAAAATTTACGATACTAAAATAATCCAAACATCAAAAAATCTCATGAATAACAATTCAAACATAATACAAAATAAATAAATTGTCAACTTACATCGTTTCAAATCCAAACGAACCAATTCCATATTGAATACAAAAACTTATCAGGCCGCATGGTAAATTAACCTTCAACTCATCACAGATATAACGAAGACAAAACCAGTAGAAGTCTGCTCAGCTCGGTAATTCACGCAAGAGAGAGAGAGGTGCTCACACCAGAGCGGCTCACTGGAGAGAGAGATATTTCACCGGTACAAGCGGTATTTATGTGCCTGCTAATTTTACACATTAAATCAATATTGCCAATTCACTAAAAAATTAATACTCTATAATACACAATTATTTTCTATAAAATTTGACTCGTGACAAAAAGTGTTTTTGTCACAATATATATATATATATATATATATATATATATATATATATATATACCTAGTGTAACATCAAACACACACTTTATTCAAACAGAAAGTTCAATAAAAATTAATGAACAAGTCTGTTTACAAATTAATAAACTATCTGAAACTTCTTAAACACGATACAAAATAAGTGGGAAAATAAAAACCGGCATCTTTAACGCTAAAATCATTAACGGCGCGCTAAAAACTGAAAAGCTGGTAATATTTCCGACATGTTTACAAGGTATTGCGTTACCGAAAACTTCCTAACGAAAACTGGCCGCGCCGCATCGTAACGCCCGCCACCACCACCGTTTTCTTAACTGTGGAGCAATGGAAAATCAAGCGCGCCAAGTTGCCAAGCGTGTTTATGGAGTGGTGAAAGATGATATGAGAACGCGCCCCGAGAAGAAGAAGAAAACCTCAAGTGATGATTAACGACTTGCCGGCAAGTTTTCGGAGCGCAAGTTGTGAGAAACACCCCTCGAGATATTCGCGCGACCAAAAGAAGATTCGACTTTAAGACAGGCAGCATCTCGTTCCGGTGTTAAGCGCGCAAACTATTGTAGATTGAACACCGTCGAATACAAAAATTTTTAAAAAAAGTTTACCCGTTCGTTCACACATACGATCGAGTTCCAAGTTTGTTTTTTTTTTTGGTATTTTTTGTTACCTTTGGTTCTGGTTTTGAGTTGAGGAACAAGCAACAAAATAAAGTTAAGTTAAAAGATAAATATAAAATACAGCGCTGACACTTTTTGATTTATAAGCATAACACTGTTTTTAGCAATAAATTAACATTGCCCATACTTTGCATAGTTGAAAACTAGTTATATAGTTAGTAGAAATAGACTTAATACGTACCCATAATATTCTGACACAAACTCTTTTCATTCTAGTACAAATTACACTCCGCCGAACATTTCAATCTAGATGCGACTTTTGTTTCATCCACATTCAAACATGCACTTTTATATTTATCACCTAAAAACATTTGCTCACGCAAAACTAATTTTAATATTATTAATATATAACTAAATAATAATGAACTCTACGCATTAGATTTGTAATTAAATAATCAATATATCAGTATCTAGCAATCAATAAAACAAAAATAACTTTTCACTCGGCGTTTCTTTTATTTATCTAAAGTGGAAAAACTTCTTCGGGCGCAAGGCATCACAAGAGATCCATCAATATCCGTTTCGTTGATAGCCACCAGGAAAAGCGCGAAGAGACGCGGTCCCGGACGAAAAACTCTTTTATTTCTTTTGCGCTCTGTCTCTCTCTCTCTCTCTGTGCCCGGCTGTCCACGTCTATACGTCCTGGCCAAAGCGCTGCTAGACGCCACCGCAGACGTCGGCGTCATATTAAGGCTGGTGATTAATCTTTAAGCTCCCACAGGACGCTGCGTTACGTAAACTCCGCACACACACACACACACTTACATGCATACGGATACACAGAGCGAAGAGTATTATTTATGTACAGGTGTCTCACTGTGTAAATCTAGCAACCGTCTTCTCAAGGTAATATAGGGACTGGAGCTAGGTTTATTATTTCATCAAAATTATATATGGTTTTTGCTGCCTTACAAGGAATGGAATATATAGTCAGAAAGATTATCATTAAATTTGTACGATGTGATAATGGATCTTAATATTGTATTTACGATTTTATCGTCGATATTCATTAGTAATTATGAAATATTATTTTCATATTTAGATTAGACTTACTTATTATAATATTATACAATAAGCAAAATAAATTAAATATTTATCTATGTATGTAAGTAATATTACAGCACAAAAAAAGTTTTCTACGATGACACAGTGAACTAATACATAATTAAAAAATTTGGAAAAATATATTGGCCTCGTCGGGATTTAAACCCAGGTTTCTTGCTTTCGCGATAGACCACTAGAATACGAGCCCACAATGCATTGCTTTAATAGCATATTACTGTAATATAACTGACAAGATTAACGCATGACTTAGTCATGACTGGTCAAACACAATATAACTGGAAAAGTTGTTTGTGTCGTTGTGGACTCGTAGTCTAGTTGTTAGAACGTCTGCCACGAATATAATACATTTTCCAAATTAATTAAATTTTCCAATTATATATTAGTTCGCTGCGATTAAGTGGAAATTATAATATTTATAAAAACATATAAATAGTTCAGAAAAATGATAAAATATTTTTCGGATTTAAATAGCCAGTAATTTCAAAACACTGACTCATTTTTCATCACCAAGAAATTAACAAATCACCTACTATAATCTATTGCTTCCTTCCAGTCATAACCTAATCTAACCTAATATCGCCAGCCTTCAGACAATTCAGCAAACACATAACTACAGCCAAAATGTCACATAACTCTGTAGTAACATTTATATCACAGTCATCCGACAACTCGAACTAATATACATAAACATTCAAGTCATTGGAAACGCGAAATACTCACAGCCACGATGTTGACAACTTGTTCTGTTTATGTCGGGACTAGTACTGTTTCGCTTGCTACAGCTAAACGATATCCGTTTCCGGAATTGTTTTAAACCATATATCATTTATTCATCATGGCGGCATATCATTTCCTTTCTCGGTTGACTGATGTAATTTATGAAGTCATCATTTTGGCATATCTTGACGCGAATTGTAGTGGGGAAAAACAAGGAAGGTTTTCCGAAGAAAAGTGAGACGTAGGTTTCTTATTTACCTAGCGATAAGAATGGAGAAATTTTTGCTATAAATCATGCTAGATTATGTTACAGTTTTTGGGATAATAAGTTGAACTTTTATTTTAATATTGTGTCACAATATTTTTGATATTAGAATACAAATTATAATTAATTATTTTTACAAAAATTTGCCTAATATTGTGATGAAAAGTTAATAACATAAAATAATAAATTTTAAAAAGGCTAAATATGAATTTCAAAAGCTAAATTTCCATCATCAGTAACAAAAAATGATATTAAAGTCAGAGTTAGTGGTTACATAAATACTCAACTTACCCAGCGGTCACAGATTAGAGTGATCTTTGAGTGATGTGTTTTCAAAATTTATTATTTGTGGTTTAAGAGAAATTATTATATTTTATTAAAAACTTGCATGTAAAATAAATATGTGTAATTAAATTCAATCTGTTAAAATGGTTTGATCATCTTAAGCAAATGTCTAATGAACGTTTAGTTAAAAGAACATGTGAGAATGATATTAAAAATATACGATTTCGTAAACATTCTATGAGTTGGATGGGGAGGTATGATTGAAAATGTTTTGCATGAGCGAATGTTTCCAAGTAGAAAGAATAAAAAAGTATGTATGAAAAGTATTATGTATGTGGATGAAGTAAAAGATGCTTGTTTGGATAGAAAAGTTTGATGAAATCTAATTTCTGCTAAAATGGAATTAGTTTGTGCCACGTCCTTATTAGTGTATGTATATCCATGTATGTGTATAAATTTAGTGTATTTTACATAAATCAAATATTTACAAATTATATTTTTATAATATTTTTTATGTAAAGTTATATCAACAAATTTAATTAAAAAATAACTGTTATACAAATTATGAAACAAAAAATAGAAATTATAATTATGTGGTTTTATAATCATATTATTAAAAAAAAGTTTCAACTTTGAAACTTGCGAAATTATAATTTTACTGCATTTTCAAAGTATCATATATGAAACCATTTGTTTCATATACAAATCCAATTTTTATGTGTTGGTAAGCCTGATCAAAATGACCATCTTTCTAGATTTGCGTGACTGAATGTAATTCGCAATTCCTATAGATTTCAACTGTTTTTCAAATAAAAAAGTTTTTATTTGTGTTTTTTTTTGCATGGCAAATGTGCAATTTCGGTTAAATTATAGATATTAATTTTATCGATTCGGCTATTCTGCGTATTATAAAAAAATTTGGTAAAATAAATTCTATACCTGACTCAGCATTTTAATATTTCCATATCTAATTACCACAAAAAATATGAAAAAAGAAACTTTAAAATACATACATACACAATCACATCATGTACCCAAAATGGTGTGAAACAAATTCTTTCCACTATAACGAAATCAGTTTCCTCCAAACGTTTCTATCCAGACAAGCAACTTTAGCTTCATCTACACCAGTGATTCCCAAAGTGGTCCAGGTGGACCCCCAGGGGTCCACGGAAGACTCGACGGGGGTCTACGATGGCGAGAAAAAAAAATGGGGGTTCACTGGTTGTAAGTGGGGGTCCACGAAAATTTATCTGGTTTCGATCGTAAAGAACTAAAATGTTGGCTTGGCTGTACCTATCAATGTAGGGCCTACATTGTAGGCAGATAATACACTAGGTACTAAAAAAAATTCCAAATTTTTCGGTGATTTTTGACAGGCTTTATTTCGGTGCAAAATGGTCGTATTGAGACTTTAAAAAAAGCATTTTGAAGCTTTATGATTCAAATTTTCAGATTTTTGCTAAAATATTTTAGGAGTTACGGTTCTCATGCAATACTAACAGATAGCGCAAAAAAATAATATTGCAAATTTTTTGCTTGTTTTTTTTTTGTCCACGGGTGTGAAAATTTTTTTTCAGTTAGGCCGGCATATGGATCTGATAGCCTGTTTATTTAGTATTAATTTCCTTTTTTTTAAACCTCCGTTAATTTTTTTGAGTAGTGTATTTTAAGAAAGTCAGCGACTGTTAACTTGTAAAAACTTGCATATTCGATATTTTGAGTACAACGCGTATCGAGACTTGCAAAGCGCCGCCCGCTAGCCAGCCAGCAACGCTAGTTAAGACGTGCATAGGGACGAAATACGACTTGTACTGTGCTTGCAATCTTGCATGAACTTGTTTGATTCTTCACCAATATAAATACGAATGCCAAGAACAAACGTTACTCATTTGCTTTACTCATTTGCTGTGCTCATTTGTTTCGGGAATTTTGAAAAGAAACGTGTGAGTGAATCGATGTCAGTGTTTGCCAGTGCCGGAAAAAGTAAGTATACCTGCCTATTTGTTATACATACTTTTATTTTATATTGTAGTAATATTATATTATTTGTTATGTTTGCGTGTAGTAGGTACGTAATAAAAATTAAATACTGAACAGGGCCATTATTCGATACTTCTATAAAAGAACAGAAAGCCGAGAAAGATTGAACTTTTAGTACTTTTTATTATAAAATTATTTATTTACCCGACTGTGGTGATTCACTAAAAGAGAGTTATTATAATTGACCTGCATGTTTGTACATATTTCAGTGCCCTCGTAGTTGCTAATGCTAAATGACTAAAAATATTTTCATAAAATGTACCACTCGTATAGTAATGTATCAACGTAATAAATAAAACATTAAAATCGCGGTGTTTTGACGTCAAAATATTCTTTAAAAGTATTTTCTCTCGAATTTACAGAAATGTATCAAAATATAATTAATCAAAAAATGTTTTGCATTACATTAAAATAGATTCAATCTTAGCGGCTTATTGCTTTTAATAATTAAAATCAGTTTTGCCGCCGGCATTTTGGTTTTTTCATTGCAATAATTAACTAATTATTCCCATTCAATTCTGTTCAAATAGCCATATCCTGTTAAAATCACCTTATGATTACTAAAACAAACTTTTTTTTTTCTTTACACGTAGGTAACTGATACGAAACATGGCTGAATCTAAGAAGAAATGTCGACAATACAGTGTTCAATATTTGAAATTTGGTTTTGTTCCATCAACGGCCGACAAACGATTGCCCATATGCCTTTTGTGCAACAAAGTTTTGAGCAATGACTCGATGAAACCATCGAAGCTCGAAGATCATCTAAGAAGGTGTCATCCTGATAAAATAGGCAAAGATTTAAAATATTTTCAAACATTGAAGGAAAAATATGAAAGAAGACCCACCGTGCAAAGTATGTTCGCTTCAACGTCTCAAAGTAACGATGATGGCTTGCGGGCATCCTACAATATCTCATTGCTTATCGCGAAATCTGGAAAACCGCACACCATCGGTGAACAGTTAATTTTACCCGCTGTTGAAGAGGTTTTAAAAACTGTTCTGCACAAACCTCCATTTGACGTACTTAAAAAAATTTCTTTGAGTAACAACACTGTACAAAGGCGTATTGATGAAATGAGCTCTGATGTTGAAAGCTTCTTGTGCAATTATCTGCAAACAACTCATTTTTCTATTCAATTGGATGAATCAACATTACCTGGCAATGAAGCCTTATTATTGGCATATGTTCGATTTGTTATGGACGAAGAAATCCATGAAGAGCTACTATTCGCGAAAACTTTGAAGACGGACACAAAAGGAGAATCAATATTTAATGTCCTGAGCGATTTTCTTAAGGAAAAATCGATTCCATTTACAAACATTACTTCGGTGGCAGCAGATGGAGCTCCTGCCATGTTCGGGCGATATCGTGGGTTTATAAGCCATCTTCAAAGAATTATACCAGGAGTAACTGCAATTCACTGTGTCATACACCGACAACACCTGGTAGCGAAAAATTTGAGTGATAGATTGCACCAATCGCTTCAATTTGTGATTAAAGCAGTTAACAAAATAAGAAGCAACGCGTTAAATACCCGTTTATTTGCACAATTGTGCGACGAAAATGATGAAGACTTCCAACGATTACTCTTACATACTGAAGTACGCTGGTTGTCGAAAGGTGCATGTTTAACAAGATTTTACTCACTTTTTGAATCAGTTTTAGAGTTTTTGGAAAGTAAAGATCCAGATTTAAAAGAAAATCTGATCAAATTGAAAGCAGACATCGCGTATTTGACAGATTTGTACAAAAAATTTAATGACATTAACTTGCAGTTGCAAGGGGACAGCCTAAATTTAATAAAAACAAAGGGTGTAATTTCGGCTTTTCTTGGAAAATTGAAATTTATGAAGCAAAATATTAGTCGGCGCGAATTCGCACAGTTTCCAAACTTGTCA
The DNA here is from genome assembly GCA_963966155.1 of Clivina fossor. Lineage (NCBI taxonomy): Eukaryota > Metazoa > Arthropoda > Insecta > Coleoptera > Carabidae > Clivina > Clivina fossor. The sequence continues at coordinate 13,149,101 of OZ014562.1, read as the reverse complement.
CAGGCAGAATGTCTTGATGAGGATATTCAGACATACGTTCAACATTTAAATGCCTTGCATGATGACTTCAAAAATAGATTTGAAGATATTCTGACGATGGAAATACCACCATGGATCATAAATCCATTTGATGAAACGGAAGTGGCGAATGTGGTATTGCAAGAGGAGCTACTCGAGCTTACCACCAATGAGGAGCTGAAGGTGAAATTTAAAAAAGGCTATCAAACATTTTGGCTGCAAGCAGAAATTGCCGAAAAATATCCTGGACTGTGGGAAATTGCGAGAAAACTTTTGATAGCGTTTCCCTCGTCATACCTTGTCGAAAAAAGTTTTAGTGTGGTGACAAACCTATTAACAAAAAAAAGGAGCAGATTGAATATCACAGAACGGGGAGATTTGCGGTTATTCCTGACAAAACTGAAGCCAAATATTGATAACTTGCTATCAATTCATCAAGTGCATCCCTCCCATTAAAAATGACTATTTTTTTTAATTGTTGAAGTTACGTTATTAATGTTTAATTTTAAGTCTATTAAGTCTAATCATATTATTTTAATAAAAAATTTTAATGAATAATGAAAATATACTATTCTTCTTTTTATTTTTACCACTCCGAATTTAGAGTTGGAACTCAGCCGCGACGCATATATCCATCGTTAGATCTAATCTTCACATTTTTTGACGAGTTTTGGGAATATGGTAGAAATGTAGCAGCAGGGGGTCCACCGAAACCAGTAAATTTTTGAAAGTGGTCTACGGGGAAAAAAAGTTTGGGAACCTCTGATCTACACTCATAATAAATGCCATTTTTTTTTGCATATTATTTTTATAAAAATGTCACATGAAAACAATTTGTTATTTTTTATTATTTGTTTGTGTACTATAGATTTTACAAAGAGCAATTTTCAATTATTCAAAATTTTCTTTAGAAAACTACAACAATAGTAAACGAAATTAAACATTTAAGGTTATTAAATGAAAATGTCGAGTTCAAAAATTAACTTATCCTATGAATCTGAAATGTTATTATAAGTTATATAAGTAAGTTCATAATACGGTAAAGTAGATCTTAAATAATATAGTTTATCGTAAACATAGTTAGGCGGTTAGAGAAAACGAAGTATATATATATATACGTATAGAGCCAAGGAAATGAGAAACTTGGCAACATTGGACCCGTCTGCTGAAGGACATTATTCACTTGCAAGATAATTAAACCGTTAGAGGCGAAATAATCTGCTACTTGCAACACTGCATAGATGTAATAAGAAATTTATTGTTCTAATTTTGTTTGCTAACTTAGGGATTTTGATTTGTTTGTTTGCAGTAGTAGCTGCACTATATGAACTCATCTATTACAAAATTTCTTCAATTTTTTTCTTTTTCCTTTAATCAATTATTATACTTTGCATTTTTCATGTTTGTTAGTTAGTTTCATTTTGAATTTTAAATTGTAAAGATCGAAATTGTACAGCCACTACCTATATAGTTTTTCTTAAGTTGAATTATTCTATTTATTTTTTTAAAGTTTTATATTTTATATTTTTTAGTCTAAAATAATTATAGAAGCAAGAAATTACAAAAGTATTATATTACATATTAAGTCGTGTTATCGAAAGTCACTCCATATACCCAAAAAAGTGTAGCCCAAACTCTTTTTCTCAAAAACTATGAGGCGTAGGAAAATAAGCATGACATGGAAAAATGCGGAATAATGAGTACGATAATTGAGTGAAGAAACCATTATTCTGCAATGCATCGTTTAGTAGAAAAAAATTAAAAACTGAATTTTTGAAAATTTGACAAGGGGGGACCCTTGGAATTTTTTCAAAATAAGACTTTTTTCAAAATTTGCTCAAAAAATATAAAACAAAAATAAGTCTCAAATATAAAATTGTAATATCTAGAAATAGTTTAATAAAATAGATATAATCTTCATTGATGTATTAGGAAAAAAAAAAAACAAACTTTACAATGTTGAAAAAAATTAAATTAAATAAAATAACATCATAAACTTGATAAACAATTACATATTTGCTATATATTTAAATAATTATTAAAATTAATCTTGCAACGTCAGAGTTATTACTATTTCAAATTTTATTTATTTCAAATATTTATTTATGTAAAATAAAAATATTCAAATTCAACATCTTGCAAAGACTGTTCTAATGCAATCTAAATTGCATTCCATAAAACCTATTCCATCAATTCGAAATCATAGAAATATGATTTCTAATCTAATCGGATGCCCCCACAAATGTTACATTTACGTAACGACAGTGAAATACCTGCGCAGCTGTCTTATCTCCAAGTGGTCTTTCAAACATTTCTCGGCTAGAAACAACGCAGGGTTGCCAATGTCTCAGGTGAGACCGATTAGTACTGGACCGTAAATTGTTCTAGTTGCACATTAGAGCCGAAGCGAAAGGTATTTGCGCTAATTTATACTGCAGGATGTTGCACAACGGTCTTAATGTGACCAAGGTACTTGCACGATATTCAATAATTACACGAGATAGATTTCTTCTTCTTAAAGAAATGCACTTAGAAGCAAAGTAATTCCGTTAAGTTAAAATCAGAGCATGTAACCGATAAAAATATTGATTAACGGTTAACCAAGTATCGAGAATTATATTTTAATATCGGTTTTCATTGTTTAACCGGATTTTCATATTTGAAACCGGTTCAAATCGATTAATTTTATAAAATAAACTGAAAGTATATATTTGAATTTTTAGAAAAATATTTATTATGTGACCAAATAGAAAAATTATTAACAATTATCATTATCGATTTACAGAAAATCAAAATTTATTTATAGGTTATGGGATATTCTTTCCATACACATGCCGTTTTTGGGAAGAAAGTTTAAAATTTATTAATTTTGCTTAAAAAATATACGTTCTATAAAAATAATTTTATATTTTGGTTTCAACCCAAAACAAAAAAACGGTGTAATTTTTTTTCGGTAAAAAGTTTTCAAAGATTTTAAAATATTAGTTAAGGTTACGGTTATCGTTCGCATCTTCGTGGTACATCTTCATCAGAAAAAAATGATACAAATAACATTTACAGTAAATAAACAAAATATAGAAATAAGTTACTAGATAATAAAATAAGTAACTAGTTCATAAAATTTATAAATTTTTGATTAAAAGGAGTTAAATTTAATCTATATTTTAGTTATTTTAAAAATTTAACTAAAGAACAATTTATAAAATACATAAAATTACATTTCTGTTTGAAATTAAAATATTTTCTTGTTGTACTGAACATGACAGGAAGTCTTATAATAATAAATGTAAATTTAATAAAAAAATACACATTTAAAATTAAATATTCAAACAAAAGAAATGGGAGCAATGTCCCACAAAACGCAAGATCTTTATTACCAAACAAAATTGTCAAAGATGCACAAAAAGCGAGCGCCAAACGTAGCGCAACCCAACACAAAATAGCGAATTTAAATACCTAATTGTTATTTCAGTCGTGTACGACAATATCTACAGACAGGGCGACGGCATATTATAACATATATACATATAAAACGCTGAGAATCATAAAATAATGGCAGAGAAGAGATACAAAATTTCACCCAAACCGAAAAAACGTGCGGAAAACAAAAGAGAGCTCATTCCCTAGGACGCTTGATAAAACAAAAGATAAATTATCCACAGTCGATAAGTAAAGCGTTGTGGCGGAGTGGTGTGGGGGGGGGAGGTCGGGTTAGACCTGCAAAGGGGTAAGTTGCGTGTAGACACCCCGTACGTGCTCAGTGTGTTTGAGTGGAAAAAAGAATAAATGAGCATCAAACGGTGAGCGAGGCGAGGATAGAGGAGAGACAGAAAGAGGATTGAGATATCGGGGCGAGAGAACAAGCTTGTCGAAAATCCCACCAATGGAATAGCGGGTTTCTGCAGCTTCGGAATGCGGTTAGAAACGTATAGCATGGCAATTTTTATGCGTCGGCATTCCGGGGGATGGGTGATATACGTATTGGTAATCGAAATTCAGTATGGTAAAAATGATGTGTTTATTATACGGCGTGCCAGGGTGAAAAAGTAGATTTTTTTACAGAGGAAAATATTGTTAGGCAAATTTATTGAGCTCGCATTTGTTTTCGAGAGTTTCGGTTTGAATTTTAACATCCGTGCGCGAAAGTATTCTTCAAATATACGATAACATAATACATTTTTTATGCTTTTCTTTTGTTTCTTTCTGATATAATAAAATATTTCTCGGGTTTAACCTTTTTTCCTTCAAAATGATTTTACCTGAAATTAAATATATACTTTTGTTTCAATATAAAAAGTAAAGTTATATTTCAAAAATTTAAGATTATATATGATTTACGGTTGATTTCATAATAAACACATTAACAAAAGTCGACTTTATTGGCAATAACAAAATAATGTGGAGTATGTTTTCAGTTTTATCCGGGAAATGTTTTTGCAGTTCTAATATATTAAAAACTGTTTCAGAACTAATCATATTAAAATAAAACGGCTTGAGGCTGTAATTCTGTATTAATATGTATTAATAATCGACGTTTCGACGTACTCAACGTATATCATCAGGAAAATAATATAAGTGACATTTTCAGTAAATAAACAGTAAATAAACAAAATTTATAAATTTTTATAGTATTTAATTTTTATCAATCATTGTGTTTATGTTTTAAATTCTATTTCATTTCTTTACATGTTTAGAAATAAATTTAATAATTAATATTACGGTTAAGAAAAACAACATCACCTCTTTCCTAGCTATATAAATTAAAATCTATAGTATTTCAATTTGCGGAACAGTATCTTGTAAACGTAGAATTATTGTGCAATGCCATATTCTCGTAGCGTAAACTACAACTAAATTAAATTTAAATACAGTGACTGTTACCACAAGTTCGGTTTTTGAATGTTTCAGTTAATTTATTTAATTCTGATCTAATAACAGTTGTATTGTCTTAAAATCGATACTGGTTAAAACCGATTTTAAACCGAGTTTGCAGTACCAGCAATTACCTTGTAATTTTGTCACTCAATAGTATGTAGTAAACTTACAAATTATACTATAATATTTACTTAAACTTTATTTTATATTTAGATTATGTTTTTTCTTATATGGTAAAAACTCTAAGAGCTTTAAAAAAAAAACGAAAATATAATCTGCCTAATATTTCCTCTCTGGAACAAATTTTAAAAACAATTTCAAGAAACGTAGGTAATATTATATAGAGCAAGAATATATTACTGTAGTAATGTTGCGTCATTATGAGCCTACCTCGTTCAAGCATTTACCGTTTATCCTTATAATATTCATTCTTGAGAAAATTCCAGTTTTGAGAAAACGGCTGTCATAGTAGATACGAACGGCATAAGGAAGGAAAGGATAATTTTATCATTAACGGACGGTTAATTACAAAAATACATTATATTTGAAGGATCTCTTAAATTTACACCGCTAAATAAAAGTTGATGTTAAGCGTTGTTGTATATTTTTTAGCTAATTATATTTTTACGATTCATAAAAAAACGAAAATTAATATTTCATTTATATTTGATATATAATAAATCAGAGCATGTAATTGATAAAGGTATTGGTTAACGGTTAATCAGTATTAAAAACCATATTTTAATATCGATTTTGGTTGTTTAACCTGTTCTTTTTTTTATATTTCATACCGGTTTTAACCAGTTAAGATTTAGGTTAATTGAATACAATAAAATTATGTAAATAAACCATAATTTTTTTGTTAAACTGTAAGTTATGTTTGTATTTTTTGTTAATATTTGATATGCGACCAAATACTATAATTATTAACAATTATCATTACTTATTTTCACAAAACAACTTAAAATATTTTTCTTTAATTTAGAAATAAAGATGCTTGGTGACTGAATTCAGTCATTAAGCACTGAGAATGCCATCTACGATGTATGGAGAAACGTCTGCGATAAGAATAGATCGACCATGGCATATCAGCCTAAAAAATCTATAAATCCAATAGTTATTTGTATTTTGTTACCTAATAACTTGTTTCTATGTTTTGTATATTAATTATTTATGTCAAATATATATTTTTTCCTGACGATGATATACGTATAGTATATCAAAACGTCAAATTTTAATTAAAAATTTTACAAAACTTAATTGTAAGCTATTTTAAAAATTAATAGTTTAAAAAATTAACATAATATATATTATTGTCTGCAATATAAATTATAAAAAATTACTATTGTTGATACGAGTATACATGTCAAAACAAATTGAATTATACTTTTTACCACATGGCTTTACCTCAACATAAAACAAAATCAGATACGTATAGGCCGGAGGAATAAATAAAATACGAAAATCGGTGCTGGAAGCAAGTAGCGATCTAGAAAAAAATCAATACAAAATAAGCATTCAACTATATCCGTCTGTTGGAAAAAGGCCTGTTCGTAGCTGGTGTACCACAGTGCGTCGCCTGGTACAACCGAACAGCTTTAGCCTGAGCTTTTTTTTTTCGGGGAGCTTTTTCAACAGCAAAAGCTTTTCCGCGGTTTACCGTTGCTACAGTTTTTCTTCTTCCGAACGCGGCGTCGCACGTCGGCTGAGTAGCAAAGCATGTTTAACATAGACGCCCGATGTGGTTTTGGTTCAGGCTTCAGTCAAGGACTACGAATAGGCCCTGACTGCCTCTCGTGCGATTGATGTTAACAGCGAAAAAGTGTGCGATTGTGAAAAATCTGATTGGGTTAGGTTAGGTAGAATAGCAAAATCCAAAAGGATTGCGAATTAATATTTGATGTTATTAAAACATGTGTAAAAAATACTATAAAATTAATTAAACTTATAAGACATAATAGTAGAAATTCTTTCAGAATTCATTACTTTACATTGAAATGAAGAAACTTTAGGTTGAATTTCTGTTAAATTTTAATGTGTCAAAAAGTCGAATTTTAATCTAAAATGAAACAGAATTATAAATATAAGATAAAATTTAGTTTTCTATCAGAAATAAAAAAAAAATTATAAAATTGAAATTGTTTATAGATTTGAGCCCATATATTTGCGGACGAAGTAAAACCACAAATAACTGAACTCAACACAATAATCATCGCTTTCTCCTCTTTGTAACATAATATACTATAAGTATTCTTGCAAAAATAAATTTAATTCATAGAAAATTGAGTATAAAAATATTTATTAATAATTGACGTTTCGACAAACTCAACGTCAGGAAAAATGACACAAATGACATTTACAGAAAATAACAGAACATAGAAATAACTTAATAGCTAACAAAACAACAAAACAAAGATAATAAAATTTATAAATTTTTAATTAATTGAAGCCAAATTTTATTTAAATCAGTGGCTTCATAGTGATTGATGTTATTTTTTTTCTTTATAAATTTTTATTGTGTCTCTTATCAATCTGCTGTTAATATTGATTGGTCTTGCAATTATTACAGTATCTTCGAATTTTACATCATAAAGATTTTCTAATGCATGTTGATATAGAAAACGCACGTTGAGTTCGTCAAAAGGTAAATTATTAATAAATATTAATATAGAACTATATAACCTAAAGCCGTTTTATTTTAATATAATGAGTTCTGAAATATGTATATATGAAATTTTACATTAATAGAATATTTGTCATTGCACGATTTTTAATAAAAATATCTATTTTTCATTATTTATGTTTTTTTTCAAATATTTTTTATCAAAAATAGAAATTCAATACTTTCGATATAAAATATTATCATCTCTTTGACAAAACATTTATCCAACATTTCAGCGCTTTACGTTACGTAACTATTTTTAAATTTTTTTAATATCAACTCACACGAAAAACGCTGAAAATAAAAATAAAAAACCCCGAAACGTTGATACATATCAAATACGCCAACTAAAAACTTGGAAACACGTGCATAAAAAAAAAGATTCAAACAGGCTTGAATTTCAATCAACTGTTGGTAAATACAAACCATATATGTATGTAAAGAGAATGTTTATAATCCAAAAGAGGAGTCGGGCAATCACACGGACAAACCCAGCGTATGTTAAAATATATAAACATTCTACAAGTAATTACGACAACATAACGAATGGTATTTACATTTGGGTAGGAACGTTTTTTCAGTTAATATAAAGTTTCAATGTATATCGTTCTTTTGACCCGAGTTTGTTAAACATATTTGCTTTGCATAGATAAAATATTAACCTCTTTTTTTGTCAAAGCTACGTGCAATAACCTAGAATAAAAATTGAGTAACCGTTTTTCCGGGATAAATATTTTTTCTTCTGCTTGCGTGGAGATAAATAAAGTATGTTTATTATTTCGTACCCAAAACCAAAATACTTAATATTTTGTCAGTGTAACATAATTGTTTTGTGTTCTATATCACATCTCGATCACTCGCATTTATTATTTGGGAAATATAAATAATAATATCATATACACGTCTACAATATAAGCACATTATATCATTTATAATATATTGTATAATCTATTAAATCTTTGTACACTACAGTCAGGATTCAGTATCTAAAAATAAATAAATACAATGACAATATTGGTTAGATGTTACGAAAAAAAATTGGTTACCTTCATTTACTTGATAGAGCGGATTAGTTCAAAATAGCTAATAAAATTAAAGTTTATTTATATTAAACATATTTTATTATAATTTAATCAACTGAAATAATATATTGAATATGTATTTAACATACAATCTAAATATTATATCTTTTAACGTTCGTTATCATTTTCTTTATTAAGAAACAGGCAACATTAATATTATTACTGTAAAAGCACTGATTTCAATAAAAAAATTATTCCAATAATTAAAAATTTTATGATCTAGTTACTTATTTGTTACTTAATAACTTGTTTGTATGTTCTGCTATTCCCTGTAAATGTCACTTGTATTAGTTTTCCTGATGAAGATGGATGTTGAGTTCGTAGAAACGTCGATATATAAATATTAATACAGATCTTAAACCTAAAGCCGTTTTAGTTTAAGGACAAAATTGTTTATTAAAAAAACAAAAGAAATATCAACTGTTGTAGTAACTGCACTAGGAAGTCGGTTAGCTATGTCATGTAACTTCATCTTCCTAGTTACTTTGTGACGTTACCGATATGCAGAATAAAATGTAGTTACTACGTAACCGCAAATAACCATGAAGTAACCATGCTGAAGTAAAATCGCCTATAGTATTAAATTTCTATTGAAAACAATTGGAAAACCTATCAATCCTTTCACACGAAACACGTGGTAGGTATTGACGATGTAAACAAAAACAATTTAGTAGTGAAACTGGCAGGAAAGTTTTATATATATATATATATATATATATATATATATATATATATATATATATGTATGTATGTATGTATGTATAATGCTCTATGTTAGGCAGCCGTGGGTGTAGATGCGGTATGCTTATGTTACGCTAGACTGCGTCGACCTAACGCTAACTCTATGCGTAATTCAATGCGGCTGTCGCTGCCACCTGTTCTATGTCACGCGAATCGAAGCATTAACGTGCATGTGGGGCATTTTTCTCCCCCTGCATACTTGCGGAGAGAAATATGGTAGTTACATGTAGATTTTTGTTGTTCGTTTGCTTAAACAAATATGTTGAGAACAAAGCAATAAGAATAAAGTATACTTGTTATATAATTTGTTTTAGTGGCATCTTTGAGCAAAACGTAAAATTGTAAAATTTTAATATACTTGGATATAGCCAAAAGTTTTGAAATATAGAACATATATTGTTTATGTTTAACTATTAAATACTTAAATATTTATTCATTTGTTTGTAAATTTGATCTTAAAAACAACTCTATAGATTTTCATGAATAGTTATAACTCTTTTTTTACAAGTTCGGGAAAGCGAAACTAAAAATTAGAAGATACTATATTAATTGCAAGACTTATCAATATTAACAGCAGATTGATAAGAGAAGCAATAAAAATGTATAAAGAAAAAGACAACAATTAGTATAAAAATACTGATTTAAATAAAACCTGGCTTCCTTTAATTAATAAATTATATAATTTTGAAATTTAACTACTTGTATTTTATTACCTAGTATCTTGTTCTTATGTTTTTCTTTTTATTATTTATGTGATTTGTATATTTTTTCTGATAATGATATACATTTAGTATAACGACACATTTTAATCTAACATAAAAGAGAATTTTCACATAAAGCTTTCATATTTTAATATTTTTATTTTAAAATTATTTAATTGAAATAACTATGTATAATTATTAAAATTACTACACAAATATTTGTGTACTTTATTAAATGTTATTTCCAATACAAAATATCTTAAAATCAAACTGTTATTTCAAATAAAGTTTAAATAAATAATAAAAACATACAAAAGAAATCAACGAACAAGCATAAATAAATTTACGACAAACTAGAAAAAATCTAATTTCATTAGAATGAGATAAATTCACCAAACATTATTATTCACTCGAATAATTAAATGTTTCATCTAATATGAGATTTAAAGGCTGAAAAATCATCTATTGTTTTTATAGATAAAACAATTGGAAAAATTAGGAAAAATCATGAATTTTTTTATGTACGACTTTGTATGATATATGTATATCTGAAAACAATATTTTTTTAATACAACTTATTCAGTTAAACCAAATATTTACAAATTTATTTTCACCATCAAATTCCTGAACGACGCCAATGTATCAAAATACGCATACACACACACACGTAGAGCCACCCATCGTTTACCGGCATAATTGAAATCAGCGAACGAAATAATTATTAATTAACTAAATACATCAATTATTACATAATTACCCCTCACTCCACCATCACAATCAATACACCTCTCCGACATTTTGTAGGCACATGTAGAGAGCGATATATATATAAAACAATCTGTTGTATTCGACAGCTCTGCCACCTACCCAGCCTATTGAAAACCCAGCCTCAGGTTCGATGTCACCATGCGGAATTCTATTTCGTAACCCGGTTCAAGCAATTCGTTGATTTATTATTCGGAAATACAACTGCGATGGTGATGTCATCTAGCGGTCGTATTTTCGTTATTTGTCCGGTTGCTGGTGTAAAACAAAAACAAAAAACAAAAAAATTGAAGAACGATAATCTCTGCAATTGATCCGTTTTCAAATGGCGAATGATTTATTAACAGAATCCTGACAGGATGCGTATATTTATTAACGCATATTTCTGTCCATGTTATTATCTTGTCCTTCAATAAATTTTTTATTCTGGATATTACTATTTTATATTCCTGATTGATCTACATAAATTTTATGGTATGGATTTGCAATTAAGTATTTGATTTTTGAAATTTATGATTCGGGTTGAGTTTTGCTTGCAAACGTTTAATTAAATCTGTTGTGTTTACATGAAACTGTATATGTGTTTGCCTATTTGTTGTGTCCAGTATCCAGAAATATAATTGCGTGTTTTTTTCCCTCTATTTCAATAGGAACGATTTAAATAAATTGCTGAATTACAAATATTTGTATAAAAAAAACAACGTATATGTATTTTCGTGTGAGTGATTTTAATAATTTTTACTATTAATTTGTTTTTATTGATTTTTACGTTTTGTTTTTACAGATTTATTACAGTCATTTCACGAAATTAATAAATCAAAATATATCTCTGTAATTTAAATTGATATTGGTGTTTTTTATTTGACAAGACATACATTGTATATATAAAAATCACAAATATATTTTTAGACTTGTACAATAAAATTTACAAACAAATAAAAAAATATGCAAGAAGTTGTTAGTTTACTGTTAATAATTGTTAATAATTATTAAGTTCAAACTACAAATTTCCAAGAACAACCTACAATTTCACTATTAGAAATTATTATACCGCAACACTTTACCTTATAATATAATAATAATGTTAAACCATTTAAAATGTACAACTGATTAAATGTAAGTAATTAACTTTTTGCAGTTAAAAACTACGCATGCAATAAAATTATTAGTCATTTTTTTTTCCATTCTAATTCTAAAAACATAAAATTAATATACACATTAATCTTAAATATAAAATAATATAATATTTGTATTTTAACAGCCGTGGATATTTAATATTTATCATTGTTCGGAAGTTAGTAAATTGAAATATCCACGACTGTTGAGTGTTTGTCAGCATTTTTAGTTGTCGCTCAAAGTTCGATTGCATTCGACTTTTGTTTAAACTGTAAGTTTAATTGTAAGTTATGGATTAACGTTCAAAATAATAACATCTACTTTAACGTCAATTATTAGCATTAGCACATATATTGTCTAATTTTTGATAATTAGTTTTATTTCATATTTTTATAATAAAATCATGTTACAATTTTCAAGTAAATGTTCCGTTTCCTAACATTCTTCAAATTTCTTTAAAAAAGTCATAGGTTGTTTTACATTATAAATAAAAAATTTATATTTGCTACATAATCATTTCTTTAATTTTAATTCTCTAAACAATCAAATCTATATGATTTATCTAAACAATAAATTAACTTTATATGTACAATAAACATTTGTACGATTAAAGAATTAATATTTATTCAACTAAAAATCAACCAATCATAAAAAAATCTAAATTAATTTTTATTATTGCGAGACATTAAACACACGCGTAATGCATAATATTGTAAGTTTACACTTATCTGATTGAAGTTTACATAGATTTTATTAATGAACTATTTTTTCCTCGTTTTTTTGCTGTTTCCATACGCAGCTAAATGTGTTTCGTTTCAGTCGTGAATAATTTTAAATTTGCGTGTGAAGAAACATTTTTTCCTGGACACGTTTTGATTATGTAAAACATGCTTCAGAATGCGTCTGAATAAAAAACAAAATCAGGTTGGTTTTTTAATGATTTGTTTTGATAAAATATTTAATGGAATTAATGGTCGGTTTTGTATTTTTATAATGATTTGTAAATGGTATTGAAGATATAGTTACTGATAAATTAAATGCATTTAAGTTTTTATTGGTAATGGATATTTTATTATCACTGAAATATATGCAAAATTAGGAAAAAAAATTAGAATTAAAATGTTAAAATGTGTTTATTGTATTAACAGAAAATTTTGCATGGATATAAATAAAGTTAAAACTAAGGTGAATTAATACCACGAGGGGTTGTGCCATTCTGACATTCTGTGCACCGTATGAATTGACAGTAAATTACATATAGACAATCTGAAACGTAGTTTTTATAATACAATATGCAACACGGTATTCGTAAGTATATTTATTATTATTTTTTTCAAGCATATTACAATATTAATATTACGTTACAATACTGCCTACGGTAGAGAGAGGTCATTATGTTACTAATACAATAATGACATTATTATACAACAGTTAGTTACCATACACACGATTAGTGTTAATCTGATATCTTCCGTGGCCATATTGGAAACTAATATGTCAAGTTAAGTTAAAATAATTGACAATGGCATTGTTTATATATTGCACATATATTTAAATATTTTTGTTGGTTATCTTTCTATAAAATCCAAATCTATATAAATGAATTATTTAAAAGGTATTAACAAATTAGGTCCGTTCTCATAATTAACACTAACTAAATTAATACTTTTTTTGTTAGCTTTTTAAACTTATAAAGGCATAATAATGATTAATTCCAATAAAATAAAGCTTTTTTGTCAACTCAAAGTCGACTTTAGTTAAAGCATTTATTTTGAAATATAGGTTGGTATTACAAACTCGGTTTTAAAATTCTTTTTAACTAAAGCAAGATTAAACAAATGAACTATAACACTTAAAAACTGAGTTTATAGTATCAGCCATAAAATTCAAATCACAGTCTAAATTAAAATGATTTAATTGTTAAATAATCAACTAATGAAACTCTTTAAATATAGTTTTTAATTGGGTAATTAACTAATAATTAAAAACATTTTATGTAAGTGGCCTAATTAAAATATGTTTTGTAATTTTTGTTCATTTTATTGTTGGATACTAAAATATATTTATTCTAAATACATATAAATTTTGTGTGTTTTTATTTAAAATTATAAATGTATAATTACATATTTAATGAAATATTTTTTGTATTAACAAAAGGGTTTCTTTAAAATCTTGCAATAGAATTTTAAATCAAATTGAATTTGAAATGCACATTTATATTTGTAATAGTATAAAATCTATTATCAAATAGTTTACATAAATTAAGTTTCCTATCAAAGACTTTCTAAAAACCTACTCAATTAAATTACCACTCTTTGTCATAGATTACTGCAAGAAACCAAAAAGGTACAAATCTCAACATTACAATTATCCATAGAACCTATTAAAATTTCAATTAAAACGTCGTAAAGAATTACAATCAATTGCTTTCTAGGACAATTCTTTCGAATTGTCTTTTTCTAAAACCGGCGACATCTTTCTTTTGCAACAAGAACAAACTTATTTCTTCTCAGAAGAAAGATAAGAATGGAAAATTGTCTTTTGATTTCCTCGACTTGATTTCATATAACGCCTTTCAAAGACACTTTATATCCATACGTAGTAATATTTTCTTCTAGAACAAACATAACATCTTTATGAGAAAAAAAAAAGACTTTGTTAGTCTTTGTATACTTTTTATCCATTTTTTGTGATAACTGAATATGATGTAACTTTTTTTGAAGAATGATCTCTAAAGCTTAAAGGAAAACACTTTAATTATGTTAGATAGTTGAGCAATACCGAGGAAAAATTCAATTTTACTTTGTTTCCTACGATATTGAGTTTTGAAATTAGATTATTTTTGTGTTATTAGTTTTATTTTCGCTAAAGTTATTTGAATTGAAGAACTCTTTTATTTAAAAAGATTTTTGAAGTAACGTTTTCTATAAGCGTATTAAAATATTGATGTTACATTACTATATTGTCCATGCAGAAATTTTTTATTTTTTTACTACTGAAATAATATACTTATAAATTACTGATGAATACAGTAACAATTGTACTGTTTATTTTCGCTTGAATTTAAATTAAATTATTGAAAATGTGTGAAAAAGTGTAAGAAATGCCAATGTACATGGCTAGATATGTCAAAAATTTTATATTAAACAAATTTGTCATTTTAATATATAATTTACCTACATACACTCTGTAAATGAACAACCTGTATATATATATATATATATATATATATATATATATATATATATATATATATATATATATAGAAATTTTATTAATGGATCGGCAAGAATTAATAAAAGTTACGTAACAATATTGTACTTATATCAAATTTATTGTAAAGTAACTAATATTTTGCTTATAATTATAAGCTTCTTCAGGGCAAACACACTAAAATAGTACAAGTTTAAAAACTAAATTACAATAGCCCACGAATTATACAAAACATTTTACTTACATAATTGATAAATACAAAAATGTTTTTACATTGGTCTGGTAACAATTTGTCAAAAAAATTAAAATTTGTTATTTATACTATACTATATAGTATATACTATGATATCAAATAAAAACAATAAAAAATTATGAAATAAATAAAGAAGTTGTGAACACGCTTTTTTATATATATATATATATATATATATATATATATATATATATATATATATAAAAATACAATTCCAACTATACAAAAATCAAAGTTGCAAGTCATTACTTCGTAATACGTGAATGAATATGTAAAGAAGAAGATTAACCCAATATTATTACGTAAAAGTTTTTGCCGATATCCATTAACCAAATATCAATATTCTATAAAGCAGTTACATATTTATCAAATATATATATATATATATATATATATATATATATATATATATATATATAAATATATTGATTGAACTTACAAGATATTTTATTTTAATATATATATATATATATATATATATATATATATATATATATATATATAAATATATATATATATATATATATATATATATATATATATAAATATATATATATATATATATATATATATATATATATTAAAATAAAATATCTTGTAAGTTCAATCAAAACTTTTCAGAAAGATAAAACCAAACGCTAATCCAGTAAAACCAAGTATATTGTAAGTCGGCATTTTGAGAAAAAAATCACAGAATCCTAACTTTTTCCATTCTGGAATCGAAAACCGAAGCAAAACGGGATCAAAATCGTAGAAACGGCCGTTGACACAATCGCTTTGTGGCCGTATGTCGCTTTTGTATCAAACCTTAGGCTTGCCTTGATTTTAGCCTGTATCGTTATATATATATATCCCAAACGGTCCGAGAGAAAAACCTTTACGCGACTGGAGGAATAGATGGCGAAACGATAAAAAAATCCGGCAAGACCTTACTAGCGATTCGATTCTCATCTGTTGTCTGCCATGGCCTTCTCGATATTGAAGAGGATAAAATAAAAAAAAAAAACAAAAGTGCAGCGATATGCTATACGATAGGGTATTACATGGTCTATAAGGGAATGCAATTTGTGTTGTCAATTTTTTCTTGCTCGCAGTTGGCTGGGAGATATTTATAGAAATATTATAATCGCCTGTAAATTGTTTCATATTTTGTTTTAGGAATTAATAGCTGATTTTATATATATAAAAAAATTATAAAATAATTGTATTAAAATATATCTACAAAATTTATTTTTCATTTACAGTTTTAAAATATTATAAATATTATTACAATGTTGATAATGTAAATCAATGTTAAAAAAAAATATTAAAATTAAACTTTATTTATTCTTGGCTGTTATAAATATTTAAAAAATATAAGTGTTAGATAGGTAAAATTATATAATATTTTAATTTATGAAATTATATTAAAATAAAACGACTTCAGGCTATATTAATTTTATTTATATTAATTTGTTAATAATCGACGTTGCGACGAACTCAACGTACGTCTTTATTAGGAAAAAAGATTTTTTCAGATCAGTGGTTCCCGAACTGTGTACCTCGGCACAATTACTCAATTTTTATAATTTTATTTATATTTTAAATTTAATGTCCATAGGACGCGACATCTAAAGGAGCTGATGCTAACCACTTAGTTATTGCAGTTGAATTTGTTAAATTACATTTTTTTTGTGATCTAACATGTATTTAATGTATTTCTACCTAACCTTTACAAAAAATATTGGCTATTTGGCAAAAGTGTACTTGTTAGAATTTGCTATAAGGCACTTTGGGAAAAATCTGGATTCAACAAAGGCGCCGAACATTGAAAAAGTTTAGGAACTACCGATTCAGATAAAAAAAATACTGTGTCTTTATCTTTATCTAAATAATTGTTTTATTTATCTGTCCCACCACTGCATTTTATTATTTTTCGCCACAGTAGAATCATATTTTAAAATATTAATTAACTACAAGCCAAAATAATTTACAAGATAAAATTTCAATGAATACACTCATTGAAACTAAAACATTTTGTTCCTTCAAAATTTATTTAAATATCCGTAATTGAATTCATGACATTTCTTGTCAAATTTGTCCGACAACAGTCAACACCAATTCCGTAACACTATCATTTTCGTTTTTCCTTTTCCGAATAAATCATGCAAATGTCGTCAGCGAGTTTATCGTTGCTAATACAGTCATCAAAACACTACTACGTTTCACGGATCGTAGCCGTCTCTCTCTCTCTCTCTCTCTCTCTCTCTCTTTCATTCCTGCTATTTCTATATTCCTGTTCGTGCAACTGACTCGGGACGACATCGCGTTTATTCAGATTTCAGGCCGGATGCAGGGACTGAAAGACTTTACAAACTCGTACACTAATGCATCATCATCTTGTGTTTCTCTACTTTATATCATAGCGTATATATATATTGTGTACGGTGCTGACAAAAACGACACGCTTCCTTGCAAAGTGAAGATATTTTCCAGCGAATTATCGTATTACGACTAATTTCGAGTTATTTCACTCGTACACAATTGAAAAACGAGTAAATTTTCATTTCTGTTTGTTTTTAAAGTGTTATTTCGTATTGCTGCATATTACATACAAGTTCTTCTTTTTAAAAATTTTTGTTTTAGATAATGCATATTGCATTGGAACGATGACATTCATTGTTAAATATGCGTAGTATATGTAAATAAAAAAAATAGTTTTTTCAAATATATTTTTTATTACAACTATATATTAAACCAAAAAATTTTCCCAAATATTGTAAACATAAAACTGAATGCACACCGATTGGTCACAATTAGACAAAACATTATTAGGCACATTTAGTCACAAAATAACTTTTGTTTTCTATTTTTCTATTTGCCTTAGAAAATATATGATATTTTATGACTAAATGTGTGATAATGACTAATATGTGTGCATCTAGATTATTTATTTTACAAAACATTTTATTTATACATAAAAACTCTTAGACATTGTCAAAACATGTATAGTATATAAGGTTTAAAATAACCATAATATTTAACGTTAAAATCATCTATTTTTGAGGCATCAACCATCTAAATAATGTTTCACATAATTGATTAGACACGTACGGCTTACGTATTTAATTTATAAAAATTTATAATTATTGACGAGTCTAGAAATTTGTTATGAAATGTGTACTATTAAATACACACTTTACGAAGCAGGATAAATGATAATTCTTTCCCTTCTACTTCACATAGTAATAGTCGAATGACAAAAATTTTATTCCCTGCACTCCAATACTCAATCGGTTACAAACCGCTTCAGAGTAAAAAAAAGTATAGCGAGTAAAATAGTCAAACCCACTTAAAACATATACCATATTTTTTCTTAAATTGTCATTGATAAATTTTTTGACCTGATAAAGACGAGTGTTCAGCTTCGTCGAAACGTCGAATTAACAGAATTTTATTCAAAAACAGTTTTTATATTAATACAAGTAATTAATAAATATGAAACGCATGTAACTTTATTTATTTTCATAGTCAATGTTTCACTTACAATATGTAATTATTTAATTGCAGCGAGACAGACATCTACAAAAAAAAACCAAACGGAAAAGCTGCAAGTTGATTAAAATCATATATACTAATAAACCACGAATGAACCACATACGGAAGCAACTCTAAATTGCAATGGGCGTAACCATCATCAAATGCAATATTCCATCACTTATTTTCCCCGTTTACGGTACCGATGGGTAGCACACAATGCACTGCAAACCCCCATTCTAACTCCACACCAGGAACCATGGGGCCGCGTGTGCGTGTTAGAGCACATTATCACACCTAGAACCTTCTTTATGATCGGATCGCGTGATTGGAAGCATTTGCATCTAGGCAGTGTCTCCTTTTATCTCTCTCTCTATCTCTATCTCTGTTGGTTAGTTCACGTCCATGGCCAACCGTTTACAATTTTATTAGCTTTGCAATGGATTTTTGTCTGCGTTGTGGATGGGCTTCTGTGACGCGACGCAATTTATAAAATGACATTCTTGCTTTTCGCAACGGAATTTTCAATAAATTTTCGGTATACAGTGTGTGTATGTATATATATATATATATATATATATATATATATATATATATATAAGTATATATGATATTTTCATATAACGCAGAACTAATAAAGTCTACATCTCTTCAACCATTCTTTTCGATGTGGTATGCAACTGAAAATTTCGGAATTTCTTTGAACGTAGGCTTATGTTACTACATTTTTATTTTCTGATAAAATTACAGATAAGTTTGTAGGTCAATAAAATAATAAGATTTAGGAAGTTTATAAAGCAAATCATACATAATTTGCCATAAAAATATCAAAAATCTCATAAATAAAATACTGATTTCTGCACACACATACAGTGGTCCAAAAGTCGCTAGGCCATTTAAAATTAAAATAACTTTTTACAATTAGTTTATTTTATTTTATTTATTTATAATTTAAAAGTAAAATATTGTTAGAATAATTGTTTTCAATTACGTCGAATATATAAATAAAAATAATACAAACATGTTAAATATTACTTGAAAATTCTAATATAATGCCGGTGAATGCAGACAAGAATTTTGTATATGACAGAAAAAGCTCAAATTTACAACGTGGTGTTTTCAGGCTAGATCGGGATATATTTGTGGTCAATATATATATATACTCATTGTGAACTTGGAAGCATTTAAATTTCATCTTATTTTGACCTGCCAGAACGGTGACCAACTGTATTAATATTCATAAAAATGTACTTACATATTCGTTATAATATATATAAAAAATGACAAAATTATGTAATGTTTGAAAAATTTATTAATTCGTATTAAAAAATATCTTAAATAGAAATGCTTGTTATAACTTGTATAGTAACTTTTATTAAATAACGTTATATAAATATTTTTCTGTTGCAAACTATTCGTAAAACATATAAAATTAATATCAAAAACTTAGCACTTCCAATAAATGAATCTATACTAAGAAACTTAAATAATAAAAAAAAAAACAAATACCTAACAAAAAATACAAATTGATCAGTTTCACTTTTTATGTATTTAAATATGATTGAAACAATTGAAAATCGATTTGTATGAAAAAATTACAAAATTTTTTTCTCAAACATTAATATCTTTTCTTACAAAAATATAATAAATTATTCATTAATAAAATAAAGTTAAATATTTTCCTAAAAAACAAATAAAAAATAAAGCGGCTTTAGGTTTAAATTCTGTTTTAATATTTATTAATAATCAACGTTTAACGTAATAATTACAATAACAAATTAAAAAAATATGTAAAATAAATAAATAAAATAAATAAATAATAAAACAATATACAAAATATTAATACTCTAGATGAAAATGAATTTAAGATACTTTTAAACATCACTTATTTCTAATTTTACCAGGCGTTGCTTCCGCCCTCAGAAAGTCAAAATTTATGTAAATTTATTTCGCGTAATTATAAATTTAAATTACGTTTTAACTAAAACCATTAACAAGTTAATGAATAGCATTTGAATTTGATTTTTGTTATACGATAAGATTTATTTTCGCTTCTAAAGCTTACAGGTTTTCATTTTTAGTTTTACTGTTTTATTATTATTTGTAAAATATTTAATAAAAATAAATACATATTAACATAATTGCCCAATATTACTGAAAAATATTTAATATTTGTATTAAACAAAATCCTCCATCTTTTGTATGTTAATTTTAAAAGCTTCAGGTAACTTTTAATTTACTATATATAATAATAACAAAGTAAAAAAATCTTTCGTAACTCATTATATTCAAATATATATTAAAATTTAGAAAATAAATACATAAATATAAATTAAATGTAAAACATATTTTGTTAGTATTTACAGTTTATTTTATTTCAAATTATTTCAATGTTCATAATATTTATGAATAAGTTAAGATATAAAAAGAAATATACAAGAAAAACAAATACATAAAAATGTAAAACGTATTATTTTCAAATTTAGAAATACTTTACGTTGTGTATATATGCTTGAAAAAATTCATGATTTGAAAATAAATACTTATATGTTCTACAAAAATGTTTAGGTACTTGAATCAATTTCGGAATAAAAAAAAAACAACGTATAATATTACACAATTGCCTTATATCGGACAGCCAATGTTCGAGTTCCTGAGGAAACTTTCAGAAATTGCATCTTACTGATGTAACAAAAAAGAAAAACATCGAGATACCTTACATTCATGTAGATATTGAAACATTCAATTTGTTTCAAGAATAATAAAAAAAAAATATTACTACATCAATAAATCCATGAATGAAAAATGAAAATTGTGAAACAAAACCAGCGAAGCATAGTTTGATGTGGAAAGTAAAAAATTATTTGGAAAGCAAATTATAGTTATTTGAAGGCAAGAAATTGACACAAATGGATTATGACAACAAAACTCCATAAAACTTACTAACTAATCTCACATTTATAAGTGTTTTATCAACAATAGTTAGTTTTGAAGTTTTCGAAGAAAATAAATTACGTTTCTGACATTTATCTTGAGATATAATACTTTGATATAACTGACGATTGAAATAACAATGACGGTGCTAAATATAGAATGTAGAATTTGTTTTTAATGTGAAAAATTTAGTGTTTGTTTAATTGAATTTATAATGTAGATGCATCCAATTTTTGACAAATTAAATGTACATAATTTAGTCAAAAGATTTCCCGTATAATACGTATATTCTAATTATATAATTTAAAATTTTAATTTACTTTAATCAGTTTTATCTTTAACATAGTAAAAAAAAACTTTCAAAACTAATTATATTAAAATAAAATTGCTTAAAAAAATATTAGTACAGAACTTTAAATTAAAGCAGTTTTATTTTAGTGTTATCTTTCATATTGCATGACAAAAACATGACATATATTAAGTTGAAGTTTTGCATATATTTGTTCCTGATGATGACATACGTTTAGAATGTCAAAACATTTCAAATTTTTTTATATAAAATAAATAGAACTCCCACCTGAAGCTTTTTTATTTTAATATATTCTGAAAGATTTTTTACTATGTTATGACATATACCTATATCTGATAAATATTATTGTGTGTATAAACAATAATATATTAAAAACTATTATAAAATAATTTGAAAAAATTTAAAATAAGCAATAGATATTTTTCAAAATGTAAAATAAATTTTAGTAGGCAGAAAATTTTTTATCTGTAAAAAAATATACTACATTTGAGCACATATTGACAAAATTATAATTTAAAAACATTGGCCCGTATTCTCACCTCAATTTTAAAATTGATTCTTGGTCAAAGTACTTTTAACGATTACTTAAAATTATTTATTAAGCAATTTTAATTAGTTAATTTAAATTTCATAATATTAAATATAAAATTATATATCAAAAATATAAATACTATTCATATTTGATAAGAAGTAGAAGTAAAAATTTATTTAAAAAAAAAAAAAATAAAACCACGTTTTCATAAACAAAAGAAGTGGGAAATTATTTTTGTTCTAAATTTTATTAATTTTTCTCCCTCCGTAGTTGATGTTAAATCTATTGTAGTATAATGGTTGCAATATTTCATTAATTGGAAAAATTAATGAAGAAAAGTGATTTAAATAATATTATCTTAATCCTTGTTTTCCTAACTAGAACTGATTATTTGCCAGTTCATATATGTTTCACACACATAAATCAAATCAATATGTAAAAATCTCTTTTGATTCGGTTTCACATAAACGCAAACTATTAACATCAATACATTAATAAACACAATCTAGAAGCAGTAAATCACCTCGTATCCTTTCAATTCTGCCAATAACCTCATCCCCCATCATCGCATATCCTGTCCTAAGTGACACACACGAAAACACATGTACCATTTTACCTCCTAATCAGGACACACTCACACAACGGACATAAATCTGTCTGGGCTCGCATTGATTTATACCTTGTGTTGCATTCGATCTGCATATGAAATCGTTGCAAAGGCACCATTCACATTGAAAGGACGCGACTTTGCGCGCGGAAAGTGAGTGAGAATTTCCTCCGATTGTGGGTAAAAGGGAATATGCGACGCTTGTAAATCCGTTCGCGACGCGATATCGCTTGTTGGCGCAGGACCGTACTGGGTTACAGTTGTAGGAGCTAGGTGATTTGTGGCGAGTTTTGTATGGGCTGTGCGCTTTTGCGATTTAAATTGAATGCATATAGTTGTAGTGTAGAAAGAGCATAATGGGTTGTTACTGAAAAGACATATGGAACATGGATGCATGTATGCAGCTTGCTTTCTATTTCGAATGAATTGAAATGTTTTATATAAGGATTGGCGACTTAATTACGTTAGATGTATTGGATTCTTGTTGGTGAAGATTTAATTAAATAATGAAATTTGTTGAAGTTCTTTTAGTAATTTGCATTGCCTATGCGTTAAAACTTATTTCATACTGGATTATTTGGAACCAATATTTTATTTCAGACCGGATTTTACAAAAGCTGGTTAAATTTGATTTGATTTGAAAAGAAAATAAATTTAAATCAAAATATTATTAAAAAAATCTGTTATTTTCAGGTTACTTAACGAAAAAGATATAATTTATTTGTAAAGTAAATTTCTAATTTAGATGATTTTCAAGAATGTAAGTCAATCGGGGAAAAAATTAAACTATAATGTATGCGGTGCTTTATTATATTGTATCTTCATTCAATTCTGGAAATATTATGTCAGTATAAAATTAATTCTAACGTCATTTTAATTACAAAATAAACTCCATTACTTGTCTAAAAGTCCAAGCAATTTTCAAAAATATCTATTCAACTTCTCAACATCTCACAACAGACAATACGTTTATTTTCAGGTAAGACAACATTGAGTACGAGAATGTCCTCGATTTTTCATCGACCGACCCTGACTAAAACGACTAGCATCGCGACGGTAAAGAATGACCGAGATACGTGAAGAATTGCGTTGTGATAACGGCGCCGGTGGCTTCAGGCCGCCCGGACCGTGTTGGCGGGCGTTAGAAGGAATTTCGGTAATTCTTTTCCTTCTCCCGTGCGAGCCCGGAAAGAAACGTGTAAATCGATGTTTATAATGTTAGAACGCGTGTACGTCAAAAAATCCCAAGATCGGATTTGCCCAGATTTTGTTTTATTTGATGCGATTTAAAAAAGGGAAATATTTTTATAGGAAAAAAATAAAATAAATAAATATGGAATTTCAATATGTTTTCGGCAGATTTGTAAAGTGGAAGTACTGTTTACGTAAATGATCGTTTTAGCTTATTTGTAATTAATATATATATATATATATATATATATATATATATATATATATATATATTTAATTTCAAGAATTATATTTTTCTAGTTTTTTATAGCCATTTTAGATTATTTATCTAAACTTCATTTAAAATAACAATTTGATTTCAAATTATTTGTAAGTAGACCAAATAACAACTGTTACTGGAAATATCATTTAATTAAATAGACAAATAGTAATAATAATTATTATATAGTACTTCGTGTGATGCGGTACAGTTTACTCGTATGTTAGAAAACACTGTTTCTACTAGATTGTCCAAACATAAGATGTCAACATGTCTAAACCATCAAAAAAAATTGATAACGCACAACACGCATTATAAAATCCTTATGACGTAAAATTTGAAGATATTAAAGAAATATTAACAATAGATTGATAAGAGAAGCAATAGAAAGTTACAAAGAAAAAGACAACATTAATCAATGTGAAAAACAATGATTTAAATAAAATCTGGTTTCCTTTAATTAATAAATTATAAAATTTTATAATATAGTTACTTTATTTTGTTACATAGTAATTTGTTTCTATGTTCTGTTTAAAATAAAACGACTTTAGGTTTAAGTTCTGTATAAATATTTATTAATAATCGACGTTTCGATGAACTTAACGTCCGTCTTTATCAGGAAAACTGATACAAATGACATTTACAGTAAATAACAAAACATAGAAACAAGTTATTCGGTAACAAATAAGTAACTTGTTTATTTTTGTCATTTGTATATTTTTTACTGATAATGCTATACGTTTAGTAGATATATCGAAACGTCAAATTTTAATATAAAATTAAACAGAATTTTAGCCTAAAGCTTTTTTTATTTTAAATAATGTAAAATTTAGTAATCTAATTCAAATGAAATGAAATGGCTATTTTATTTTTTTCTGTGCAGAATGTTAAAATTTATCAATTAAATATGTTTTGTGTAAAGACCAATTAAAAAATTTACAAATGTATATATAGTATTTTATCCAAAAACAAAAACAGTATGTAGACAAAAGCTTGAAACAATAAGTATTACAAATAAAAACACAAAATATTAACAAACTCTGTAAAACAAAAGAAAAACAATTAATCCGGTACAAATCAGGTGACCTCATTCATTGTCACAACCCCAAACAAACATGGTAAAAATAATACCTCCCGCAAAAAAAAAACACAAAATGAAAAAAAAAACCCTCACTCATTATCTCATTACAAAAGCAAGAAGAACACTCTTGTCACGCGTTTTAAACTTCACTTCTCTTATTCCCCTCTCTCGTACAATACGACAAAACAAAAATTCTAAAAATAAAAACAATCGAGTATTAAAATCTGCAATCGGCAGAAATCTGCGGCGGCTTTGTTTCCTGTCGAGGGGGTCCGAAACTCTTTGGATCGCACTGGTGGTTCCGGTTGTCAAAGGGGGAAAGGGTACAATAAAAGGGTGAGTAAGTACACGGAAGAGCATAGAAGATAAACAATGCAATAATTGTGCAGAGTCAGGCGAATGGACGACAAAACGAAACAGAAAAAGATAAACTAAAAACAAGAATAAAAGATATTTGGACGTTTTATTATAAATGAATTATTTAAAATTATAAATTATTTAAAATTTTACCATTTTATATTCATAAAAAAACACAAAATAATTATTTACATATAAAAATTAATTTAGTTTTGATACAATAAATAAACTTCGAATAAAGCCAGTGTTTTTACTCTCTTAATAAATAAGTAAACAAGAAAAATATATTTAATATATAACATTATATGTCAACTGCATCTGATTGAATTGTAACTCATTGTAAAATGTCAAATCTTTGCTTGACAGTTTATTAATAACAGCCTAAATATCTCAAAGATATAGAGAGTTTAATATTTTATTTAAAAATTATTTTTATAAATAGTTAAACTCAAACACATAATTTCTTTTAAAAAAAAAACAATATTCAAATACAAAATTGAAACGGTACACCAAACTAATGTCAAATAAATTACAATTAAACCGCGTAATAAAACCACCGTAGCAAATAGGAAAAAATCTGCAATCAGTTTAACAAAATTAATTTCCTCTAACCTCTTTACGACCAAAGCAAAAACAACATGAGAAAATCAAGCGATATCTAATTGAAGATTTCATTGGAAAACCAACACAAACACTACATCCCTAACCTCGACTGCAACGTTAACTCTAAAACTCAGCATTGCATCCAATCTTCTCACTGCAAAATAAAACAAAAAAATAAAATTTCAAAAAAGTAAACGTCTTTTCGGTCACTTCCCTTCTTTCAAAGCATACGAAAAGACACTACAATCAATCGAGGGGGGGAGGGTGCTCAAACGTATCGCCGGATATTGGTATAAATAAAAGATCGCACCCCGAGAGGTGTACACCTCCCGGCCCAGTCCAGCGATATGAGCGAAGTAAAACCGCTATACGAACTAAACACGTCAGAATTGACAAACCTTGCGTGAAATCCCCGAGGCTATTGGCAATGTATTGGGCTCGACGACGTAGACAACTGGATCGCGCAGGGATCACAGGAGCCTTTGAGGATTTCAGGGCAAATGGAACAGAACCGAACTCTCGAGTGATGCAACGCCGAAGCACGGTTGCTGAAGCTGATATGGAGAAATTGTTTTATTAGGGTTCACCGAGATTGCTTCCACAAGAGGTTCGATGGAATTTCATGCAGATTTATTAATATTCCTTGCACGTTATTATTATTATTTGTTTTTACAACAAACTAATAAAAGAAATAATATAATAATTTATGTAATTTATCAAAATTACATAAAAAGCCTTTATACAGCTTCCAGATGATGAAACCAAACTTAGTTTTTCGCAATTTTGTGACCTCAACTCGTTTTATACTGTGATTTATTAACTAGATAGTAAAAATTATAAATAAAGTTTTTTTTTTAAATTAACATTTTTTGGCCGTTACTTTGTGAAACTTCATATTGAAATAAAAATAAAAAACTTTAGTAACTTTAAAAATTCACTTTAATACACAATTGTAGTGAATGTTCCTTGGGCTATTTGATCCACGGACCTGTACCGGTCCGCGGCCCGGGGGTTGGGGACCACTGGTTTAGTGGTTAGAACGTCTGCCGCGAAAGTAAGATACCGGAGTTTAAATACTGGCGAGACTAATATATTTTTCCAAATTTATTAAATTTTCCAATTATATATTAGTTCATTGCGATTAAGTGGAAATTAAAATATTTGTAAAAACTAACATTACCTGATTTTAATAAAGTATTTTTATGAGAAAATGTGCAGCTGACGTACCTGTAACAAAAAATTAGTATTAGAAAAAATCAAGCTATATTTGCTTAACTAATATTTTATTTAAAGTTAGTATTAATTAAACAATAAATCTAACTTGTATCCTAATACTTAAAACTAGTTTGTCAAATTTTAATACATAATTCAATCTTTTCTTATACATTGACATGCATTATTTAAATATGTCATTTTTATTGCAAACATAAGTTTTTTTTTGCCTTTGCAATAATAGCATATACTAAATTTGAGAATAACTTATATTCTACTTTTAGAACAAATAATTAAAAATTATATAATTTTTTTTCAAAAATTAAATATAAAATTTATAATTATTTAACAGAGCATTGCATAAATTTTAATTTCCGCTAAAATTTTCAGTTTGAAGATAATACAATCAATTGCATATTGTTGGCTGAAACTAAATAAATCAAACAAAGTTCATCTCTGTGCTGGAAAATCATCCCGTTCATTTTCGCGTAAACCTGACAGTAACACTCTTTGCCGTCCGAAACACCGGAACACTTCTTAGCCTTTCCGGGCGTAGTATAGCATAACGTTACCCCAGCCTGGTTGCTAGTTGATGTGTGCGAACACCACAAAGTGATCCAAGATCCCCGGCTTTGCGCATTTCTGCATTTGCCTGCTGCGCGAGAGTGATTTTATTCCGGCGTATGTATGTATATATGTGTGTGTGTGTTGTAGCTTGCAGACGGGATTTCCTCGGATTTTCGAAAATTTCTCGGATGATTGCCAGAAACAGAACAGAGCCCCTTTTGCCGTAAAATATGCTCTATATTGGATTTTCGTTATGGCTGTCTGATTTTTTGCGCTTTAGGTTATTTCTCTGTATGCGTGGATATTTGATAAGGTTTTCGGATCGCTTGTAAAATGTGGAAATGATTGACAAATAGTCTTAAGTCTATTTGATTGTAAAATAGTGAGGCAACCAAGACTGTTAACGTGTTTTTTAAGATTGTTTTTTTTTTTAATACAATACTAATATTCAGTTGCTTAATATGTATTATATAGTATTTAAATTATTTTCATATTACAGATAACTTATTAACTTATAGAAAGATAAAAATGTTTCGTGGGTTAGAGTTTTTGATAAATAAAACTCAATTAAAATATTATCTAAGCTATCGATATATATATATATATATATATATATATATATATATTATATATATTATATATATTATATATATATATATTATATATATTATATATATTATATATATATATATATATATATATATATATAAAACATTCTTTTTAACACATGTATAACTTACAATTCGCAGAGACAGTAAAAACTGAATTCGTTAAATGAACAAAACATCTTATACAAACTAATTATAACATAATAACCAAGAAATCTACACAGTTTCTGAAATATTATTAAATTGTGTTTGATTAAACATTTAGTATAAAATACTTTACACAACTTTTACAAGTCAAACTTTTTGTAATTTGCAAACAGTTTTGTTTTCGTAACTATAAACTTTGTTTTTAGATAACCGTAGATATCATTAAAAAAAAGCAAACGGCAATGTTAATCAAAGTAAAACATTATTAGAGATTTATCATTTATAAACACATTCATATTAACAATTATCGCAGTCTTTACAATTTCAATTTCACTAGCAATCTTTTAAAAAAATTTCATAAGACATTTGTTATCCCAATTTTCGTTCTCTATAATATAATAACTAACGTAAAAATCTTTTTACTTCGTTGGGAGCCATAATTCAGCGGGAAATAAACGCGGCCGCAACACCGTAATTTGGAAAACCGCCGCGGCAACAAATTTACATTCAAACCTAAATTACCCGAAGCGACACTCAGTCCCGAAATTAGCCCACATGAATCTCCTAGTCGCCTACTTCTACTAGTAAGTTTCGGGCGTGAGCAACACTTTCCCAGTGTTGTCGCCCCCGCCAATTCACGCCTGGGAAATACGCGACTGATATATGAACCTATTGGCTGCTGCAATTTTACTGTTAGGAAAAATTGCTAAAAGAATAGGAAAACTTACAGTAAGAAAAGTTAGTAAATTTATAGAGCAGTTATTGCAAACATTGAATTGCTATATATAATAAAATTAAAATAAAAATTGTTTTAGGATGAAATTCTGTTTAATTATTTTATAGAAACGATGTTTCGATGAAACTAAACGCTTGTCTTCATCAGGTTAAAATTTACTAATGACATTAACATTAACCTAATAAAGACGAATATTCAGTTTGGTCGAAACGTCATTTTTATAAAATAATTAATCAGAATTTTATCTTAAAACAGTTTTTATTAGTCACTTACTTTTCCTATAATCCTACTTTACATTAGTAGAGTTAATAGTAGAGTACATTAGCATACTTTTTCTCTAAATCACAACACTACTACTCTACTAATTTTGGTCGAGTTACTGTTTACACAAAGCTATAGATTAGTAAAAGAGAGTTTAGTTTATTAATTAAATCCTGTAATAGGATTTGTATCTGTAAGCAATACATTATTATTATAAAAAGTTTATCAATGACGCAAATAATTTTTACAAGTACAATTCCAGGTGTTTGAACTCTGAAAGTAATGTTCAATATGATACTGACAACGAGCATTGAAAATTTTAGGTAAAAGTTTTTTAGTTCTAAACTAATCAAGTAATTGCGTCTACACTGAGTGATAAATTAAAGTAAATTAAATTAGAAAATAAAACTGAGATGTTGAAGTCTTAAAAACTAATAAAAGCATCTGGAAATAATTAGATAATTTAAATTTAAACGTCTATAAACGAAATTACAATTTACGCAAAACTCATTTATTTGAACTTTTGCGAATTAGAATTAAAAATTAACACTTTCATTTCCTTTCTGCGAATATTCCATTCAAGAAAACCTTTTTATTGTTTTGTTCGGTGATTCTAGTAAAAGCAATTTTTTTAGCAAAGGGTTACATGTCAATTTTATAATTAATTTAATGTTGAATTTGTAGAATTTTGTGGGTTGGTATGCCGTGGTCGACTCATACATCGTAGATGAGATCTTTAGTGCTTGGAGATTCTGCCACCAACAATTTATTTAAAAAAAAAAACAATTTAATAGTAATAATAAAAATGCAATAAAAATGTTTTTAGAAAAATTTTGAGAAAATTCTTCTAATAATACTTTATAAACATTACAAAATAATAAAAGCATTATTTCATAAAAATAATAAATAAAATAAGTTTGAAAAATATATTTTGAATTTTATTTATAATAATTTGTCATATGATGACTTTTTGACTCTCCATTAGATATAGTCGGTTTTATATCTCGTTTTTGGAATATTCTATGTATAGTAAGAAAAATCTAATAACTGTAAGTCTCTTACAAAATCCACATATTAATTTTAACTAACATGTTGATCGACCCTCGGAAAAACTGTACCAGAAGCAAATTAAGTCGATGATTATATGTGCAAATACCATTAATAATCTCGTTTGTTCGTCGAAACTACGTCGTAATTTTTGTCAAGAAAAACACATAATAAAACAGCCAAATAATAAATGACCGAGGTACATTCTCGGCGTTATGTACGTACACATTTTGCGCGCCGTTTCGCGAAATTATTATTAATTAAACCGGTTTCGTGTTTCGCGTCTGTGTGACGACGCTGCGCTATGCCGGGGACTACCAGGCGAATTACCGCTCCAAATGAAAGTTTATGTGAAGAATTTGAATTTCTTGTTTGTTGCATAACACAGGCAGCGCACCCATCCACTCATTCGCGCCACGCATGCGCACAATCGTGCGCCACCGAAATTAAGACACCGTTTCCTAACTTTAATATCGAGGCAATAAATCTTGGCCGGTGTGCAATTAATATTTCAAGCTAGTTCCGCGAGAAACCCGTTACGAGCTGGTGCGATTCTTGAGTTTGGCACATT
This sequence comes from Clivina fossor, assembly GCA_963966155.1. NCBI lineage: Eukaryota > Metazoa > Arthropoda > Insecta > Coleoptera > Carabidae > Clivina > Clivina fossor. The sequence continues at coordinate 13,117,136 of OZ014562.1, read as the reverse complement.
TGCATTTTCCTAACTTCTGTTAAGTTGTGTGTTCAATTGCATTTTATTGTACTAATTTTTGTGTAACATTTGGTATATAGAAATATATTCTTCTTTAATTTGTTGATCTAGATTTTTAACATAGTAAAAAATATTTTAGAACTTATTGTATAAAATCAAAAAACTGTAGGATTTAGTTCTGTTATATTTTTAAATTAATATTCGACGTTTCGATATATTGACATATATCAATATCAGGAAAAATATGTACAAATGACATAAATAATAAACAAACAAAACATTAGAAACAAGTTACTAGGTAATAAAAAACAAGTAACTGGATTATAAAATTTATAATTTATTAATCAAAGGAAGCCCCATTCTACGTAAATCTGTGCCTGTACAATTGATTGAAGTTATTTTTTTCTTTGTAAATTTCTATTGCTTCTCTTATCAATCTACTGTTAATATTGTTGGGAGTTTTTGGAATTATTTTAGTGTCTATAAATTTTATGTCATAAAAATTTTCTAACGCATATTTTGCAATAGCGAATTTATTTGGACGGTTTAGACGTTCTTATATTTTGACAATCTAGTAGAAACAGTTCTACTGACTCAATCTATCTAGCAATGAGCGCAAATAAAATAAATATCGCATTAGTCGTATTAAATATGTATTTAACAAATCAAGAGAAAATTTTGCAAAGTTAAATTAAAATTTATAAAATTAAAACAACTTTTGATTCATTAGGCACTAGTGTATAATGCCAAAACATTAGCCAAGTATAATCTCGATAGAACGTTATAGCAAAAGTTGTTTTAATTATTTATTATGTGTTCTGAAAGATTTTTCAATATTTAAAAATCACACCCCTTTTGTTTATGAAAAAATGCTTTTATTTTTACTTTAAAATAAATTTTTATTTTTACCACTTATTAAATATGAATAATATTTCTATTTTAGATATATTTTTTATATATAATATTATAAAATTCAAATAAATTAATTAAAATTTTAAGTCAAAAGTAATTTTGACAAAAATTACTTTTAAAAGTGAAATGAGAATACAAGCCTTTCTATCTTAAAACAATTTTTTAAATAATAATGAAAATAATTATACAGTAAGTTTTACAAAAAATAAATTCAAAAACATTAATCCAAATCTCATCTCTCCAACATTTCCCAGCAACCATGCCATTTCCTTCCAGTCTAAAACAAAACACCATCATCTTCCTACCGCCGCTCCGGCGTCTCTTTCGCCCCGCGCCGGACCATTCCGGGAGAGCCGCGACATTCATTTCCGGACGATCTCAACAGTAATTAATGCCGCTGCACGGACAACACACTCGTCTAGTGGTTTTGTGAGCGCGCAACCGTCCTAACCCCCCGCGCGCGGCGTGGTTAGTCCTTCGGGCCGGATAGAGGGTGAAGTTTGTACAGCCAAGCAGCAAACGTTGCAGGAGTAAAATACTAAATGTGTGTGTGTGTGTATGTGTAGTTTGGTTAAGCGGAGAAAGAGAGGTAAATAAACGGACCGGAAGATTGTTTATGCACTCTATACCTGTTTATTATGGTTTTGTCACTGAGATGAGGTGGCACAGAGAACAGAGATGGAGTTTCTGCGGCAAGAAATTTGAAATTGATTAAGTTTTGGTTAGAAAGGTTTTGATTTATTTTTTATTTCTGTTAAATAAAATATTTATTGCCAAAAATATCTGATGTATTATAGCTTTTGCAAGGATACAGTGCAATTGTTATATTATTATATTTATATTATATTTAAATTAGCAATCATGTCAGATCAATAAATTCAAGTTTTTATAGTATAGAACTTATTATATTTATTGAATTTATAGAATTTTGTGAGCTGTTGTGCCGTTGTCGATCTATTCTCGTCGCAGACGTTTTGCCATGTATCGTAGATGGCATTCTTAATGTTTGATGAATGAAAGTCAGTTTCTGCTCCGCAATTTAGTATATATACCTATACCTCCAACATCATCTACAGATGCCGTTTTGCCATTGGCCTAAAAATTTCAACAGAGATACAGGCACAAGGACTAGTACAGTGTGGAAACCATTACTGCGAAACAAACAGTCCATGTTATTAAGGACAATGGAGAGAATGAACTAAACAGAATCGGCCAATGGCGTAACGGCACTTGTAGAGAATGGTGGATGTACAAATTTATATACCAGATGGAGAAGCAGAAATTATCATTCAAGCACCAAGTATTGAAGATGCCATCTACGATGTATGGCAAAACGTCTGCCACGAGGATAGTTCTAAATTCTATAAATTCATTGGATACCGGTCGTGAAAGTCTGAAGATTACTTTAAGTTTATGTTTTATTTAATATTAAAATCCGACGTTCCAATTTACAGTGTCCGTGAAAAATCTAAATCATATGAGAATTTTTGTAACACTACGGAATTTTTCCGATTCCAACCAATTTTATATTTATGTAATGTAAACTTTTATAATTTATTAAATTTAAAAAATTAGCGTTTTATTTATAAATAATGACAAATAAAAAAATATTTAATAAACAAATAATATAAAAATTTCACCGCAAAAAAACTACCCTTTGAAAAATTGATTCACACCCATTTAAATTAGAAAATAATTAATTCATGTCTTTCAACAAGTACTTAATCCAAACTCATAAAACTCCCATAATAAAAAAACAAAAAACCAAGCGCAACAACAAACTGTACATTATTGCATGTGTGAAAAACTGGATCTTTCCATAAATATTTAAGTCGGAACTATGTAAATTTTTAACTACGGTCCTGGCAAACGATCACTGGTCGTAGTCCCGCCATTCGTTTAACCGTCGAGGAAAGGGATAATGGATAGGTGGACGACAAGCGATAACGCAAAAAGTAGCTAGTGCTAAAATTAAGGACACTTAATTATGTAGATGTGATAAACTGAATATTTGTCCTGTGAAGTTAACATCATATTGAATATAAAATTTGATATACTGTGTTGCGTTACAAAAAAAATTACAGAATTCATATTTTATAGTACACATTATTTATATGAAACATGTCAAGTTTAAGCATTATAAATTAAAATATAAATTAAAAAGTTAAAATTTAAAGTAAAAAATTGTTCAGAACTCATAAAACTGCAATTGGTTAAAGTTCTGTATTAATATTTTTCCATGAACTCAAGATCAGTTTTCATCAGGAAAAATGATACAAATGACTTTACAGTAAATAACAGAGCATAAAACCAAGTTACTAGGTAACAAAATAAGTAACTAAATCACAAAATTTTATAGATAGATTTTTAATTAATGGAAGCCAAATTTTATTTAACTCAATGCTTTCACAGTGATTAATATTATTTTTTTCTTTATAGATTTATATTGCTTTTCTTACCCTTAACAGCGGATTGAATTCAAATTGTTCAAAATAAATAGAATTTAATTTTGTCTAATTCTAAAGTTAAATAATTATTTTTATTTTCAAACCTACAAATAAAAATTTAATATTACAACATTCCTTCTTTATTACTTAACAATTGGTAAAAATATTGAACGTAATAAATAAATCTTTCTGAACTCATTATATTAAAATAAAACGGCTTTAAATTATAGTCCTGTATTAATATTTATTAATAATCGACGTTTCGAAGTATTCAACGTATGATACAAACAACTTGTTCAGTAAATAAACAGAACATAGAAACAAGTTACTAGGTAACAAACATATTTTTAAAAAGAATTGGTTTCTTTTAATTCAAAATTTATAAATTTTTTAATCTAGTTATTTATTTGATTGCCTAGTAACTTGTTTCTATGTTCTGTTTATTTACTATAAATATTATTTGTATAATTTTATCGGATGAAAACGTACGTTGAGTACGTCAAAACATCGATTATTTATAAATATTTTTACAGAATTACAACTTGAAACCGTTTTATTTTATTTTTTGTAAAGCGTAAAATTGAATTAGAATTTAACACTAGCTAAACAACTATAAATCAAACAAAAAAAACTAGAATGTATGAAAGAAAATTACAAACCCATTTGGCAAATATACACAAAATCTACATACCCATCAACAAAATATTTTCACAGAATGTTGAAAAACAAATTCGCAAATTCACTGATGACTGGCGCATCAATTAACCGACAGCCAGCAACCCGGGTCAGTTACATAAAATACTAGTTTTTCCAATATACACAAAAACAACTGCATCCCAAACTCCATATGTTTATTACTAATCCATTAGCTTGACGCTTTTCACCGTTTCAATATGGTTTTAACATAATCAACGTTTTTGGCGTATTATTAGAACTACACTTTGTTTATCGGAAGATTGATTATGAATTAGTAAATATATAATTTGAATTTTTTTACCATAAATAGTATTTATATTTATAATAAAAAATTTAATGTGTGAAATGTAGTTTTGCATTAATTTTCATTAATAATCGACGATTCGACAACGTATGTTACCATCAGAAAAAATGATATAAATTATATATATAACTACAGTAAATAAACAGAAAACATAAACAACTTACTTGGTAATAAAATAAGTAACTAGATTATAAAATTTATAAATTTTTGATTAAGGAAGTCAAATTTTGCTTCTCTTACTAATCTAGTGTTAATATTTATTGGTCTTGTAATTATTATTGTATTTTCGAATTTTTCCGCATCCGCAAGGAGTTATATATACCTATAGATTTATTTTGTTACCTAGTAACTTGTTTTTATGTTCAGTTTATTTACTGAAAATGACATTTGTATCATTTTTCCTGATAAAGATGTACGTTGAGTACGTCAACGTACAATAGAAGTAACAAAAATAGTATTAATAGTAATAGTCATAATAGAAGTAGCTGTAAACTACTAAAAGTAGCTTTAAGATACTAAAAGTAGCTATAGCTACAGCTCCTTTTTTTTGTAGCTAAACCACTGCCCAGCTCTTATTTATATATATATATATATATATATATATATATATATAAATTCTCTGTAATATTATTAAACTTTTGACGATATTATAAAAGCAATATATGTTAAATAAAATCAAACATTTATATGAAAACGTCAAAATTTATCAAGGAAACATAAACCTAACATAATAAATAATTTATTAATACCAAGATATTTTCAAAATTCATCATATTTAATGCGTATATATTCATTCATCATTTATATGGAGCGGTGAATGAATGTGTTACAAAGGTGATAATTACTGTCGTTCGTGATATAATCTCGTTAAGCGGTCTTGCTTTTTTCTATATACCGTGTACTGAATTAATTTTATATATTTTACTTAAGAATTTCCATGTGTATCGGAAGACATTACCCTTTCTTCGTTACCTGAATTTTCATAGAAATTTTGTATTTTCTCGATGGAAACAACTGTGCTGTGTGTGTTAAATTTAAATTTATAATTATTAATTTAGATTTAATTTGAATAAAATTCTTGAAAACATTATACAATATTTTTAATTGAAAAATTTATTACCCAAAAGTTTTTAAAACAGAAACATACTAATTTTTAATTGAAAGGAGAACCTCGTTAATAAATTAATGAAATATCTAATCCTTTTGTTTCCACCGTCATCAACTTTTAAAATATTAAAGGACGCTACGTCATTTAAAAGGTAATTAATTAAAATAAAGCTGTTATTTCAAATAAAGTTTAGATAAATAATCTACAATTAAATCTAATATTTGTCTACTAATATTTCATCTTTTAGAAACATTTTTTTTAGACCAACTAAAATGTTCGAAAAATGATTTTTTCGAATGATTTTGTTTTAGCTTAGTTTAGTTTAGTTAGTAATATATATATATATATATATATATATATATATATATATATATATATATATATATATATATATATATATTTATTTGTGATATTTCCATACTGATCTATTTTACATTATATTAAAACAAGAATGTTAAAATCATTCATCTATAATTATCTTCAGAATGGAAAATCTGGCATATCCACTATAATAGCATTAAAATTGCAGCGTACAAAAATATTGGATTTCTGTAATATCAAATCAAGTAACTTGTTGGAGGTATACGGTATTGAAACCTACACAATTCGGCCCTTCGCCTGGAAAAACCCGACATCCAAATGAGATACGAATACTACATTTCCTCACTCTCCAACCATGCAGGCTTTCAAGCTCCCCCATACTCTTACCAACTAAAGCTGTGCTTTCTGTGCGAGCGACCGCTTCACCTAGCCGCCTAGATCTACTTGAAAATTTCCAATTCACATCACAACAACTTGTTATTTACCGGCAAGTGTATATTCAGTAAAGTCGATTTAAATATTTAGGGTATCCAAACTTAGTCGTAGTCGAACGGCAAACGCAAAAGTTTTAACATTCTCCCCGTTCGTCGTCTTTTAAGCAGTCGCGCTTGGGCGGGATCGGGTTCTCTACTTCTTCGGCGCTTCTTAACGCACTTGGTAAGTAGATTACCGTGTGGCTCAGCGCACAATTTATTCCTGAGAATGTTAGCAGGATGCAGGATTCTTCATAAACTTATCTATAAAATGGTAAATTAAATGCACAACGCCCTGTTTCAACTGATTTAATTTAAGAAGGTGTTGTTTCCGTTTTATTTATTTATTTTTTGTTTTAGTTAATTATTAAAATAATAAATTAAAAGTGTAAAAAAATTGTATATACCATTACATATATATTTTTTTGTAATTTTAAATGCTTTGAAATCTTAGACAAGGAATAGACAAGACATCAATTATCTAGTGTTGTACATAGTTAGTCAGACATATACTACTAATATTTATAATAATAATAATACATGTTTTAGAAATATAATTTTTTAATTATTTAATACAAGTAACACAATACAAAAATATATTTTTATGTGTAATTTTAATAAATTATATAAACATATATATTTATAATTTAATTAATAAGTATAAATTAAAATATATTTTCCATTGAAAATATTTTAAAAAGTACTTTTATAAATACTTAACAGCTGCTGCAGCAATGTTTAGAATCAGATATAAGATAAAAATAAAGGAATGATGTAAAATTCGAAGATACTGTAATAATTGCAAGACCTATCAATATTAACTGCAAATTAATAAGAGAAACAATTAAAATTTATAAGGAAAAAATCTAGATTTATAAGCTTTTGTTTTGAAAAATATGTTTATGTTTTGTTATTTTATGAATAATATAATAAAATTTAAAAAAAGAAAAGTTTTCTTTTTTGTTTTTCTGTAATATAATAATAACAACAACAAAAAATATTTAATAAAAAATAAAAACAAACTTGAAAATGTATGTTTTTCATTGATTTTTGCGAATAAAAAATACATAAAATAATATATAAACAATAAATGTATGACTAGCTATAAAAGTGATTTAATTCCAAAATCAGCTGATCGAGACAAGTGATTTTAAACTTTAACTATTATAAATCATTCGATAATTTCTATCAATGCTTTAAGTATAGGCATAACTTGTTTCCCCTCATACCTAGTAATAAAAATTAAACAAAACAACAAAAAGTATGAATAAGACCAAACAGGTATTACAAAACAAGATAAAAAGGTAAAATTGAAAAATTGGAGAGAAAAGATTCAAGAGAAAATTCTATAGAGGAACTTGTTGCAAAAGGCCAAAACTCACATGGGGATACAGAGCCGAAAAGAAGAAAAAAAAAAGAAGTATCGTATGAATGTTTTCAAGTGTTAATATAAAAGAGTATGTTTGAAAGATATTATAAATGCGGATAAAATAAAAGTTACGTACCAAAATAAATATAAATGAAAAAATTGATCCATGCTTTCTGGGTATGTAGAGTAAGCATATATAAAAAATAATATTAAAAAAAATATATCATTTCCGGTATAAGTCAAATTAAACAATAAAAAAATAATTACACAGTAAAAAAATCTTTCAGATCTCATTATAAAATAAAACGGCTTTAGGTTATAGTTTTGTTTATATGCTGTAAATCTGATTTGTATCTTTTTTCCTAATGACGTAAATTGAGCGCGTCGAAACTGTATGCCCTATAAAAACATTGATATTCAAAGTACAAATAAATAAATTAATAAAAACATTGAGATGTAAACATTTAAAATATCTTTTTTATTCTATCTGAGAATATAATTAAAAAAATAATGAAAAAGATACAAAAATACATCGTTCATATTTTGTAATTCACTTCAAAGTTTTAAAATAATATTTTAGGCTTTACTCAAAATTTGAGTTAAAAATATAAAATATTTTTTAAATAATTTTTAATTGCAATTTTTAATTTATTTAAAAAAATATGTTTTTAATAATTTAACTATTATTCAACAATACAAATCAGTTTTCTAAATATATTATTACTTACTTAAAATTTATCACACAGTTAAATGTTATTTTAATAATTTTTCATAAATCAATACAAAATGTATGGCATTTAAATAAAAATGAAGCCTATTTATTCAAAATTTATTGATATTTTTTAAATATAAGTGGAACAAATTTGAAACATTCAGCTTATTATACCTACATATTTAAAGAATATATATTTAAGTCGACTAAGGAAAAAATAATTTTGCTTAAGGGCCTAAAATGTAATTCTAAAACTTTTTTCAAATACTTAATTAACTTTTTTCAAAATTTTAACAAAAAATAAGTTTACTCGATTTTTCTTCATTATTATTTAATTTGACTTATGCTGATGCTTATGCTACTTTTTCCCATAGTATACAGATTTTTTGGCATATACTACATATAAAATTACTACGTTATTAAAATGTCAACCAACTTCAAAACGTCTCATTTGGGTTATTAGTTACCATATGAATTATATTGTTATTTAGCAACGTTTTAAGATGAAATACTTGTTTAAAATCACAAAAACATTTTATCGTCACATTAGAAAGCCGAAAACACTCAAAATATATCCATTCTTTACCACGGTGTCAGATTTATCGCGAAAGCATTTTAAAATTTTCATCGAGTTTGCCATGTCGTGCTAATCTAACCTAATAAAAGATTGATAGGGACCGATATATATGTATATACAAGTGACAGTGGTACCCAGCAAGCAACAGACTATTTGCAGTCTGAATGCGCATGCGCATGTAAAACACAACTGTTACTGGCAAACGGCAAGTGCTTCCATATAAGAAAACTTGCTCGGTGCGCGCACGGTATGGTGTAGAACGCCTGCCTAATAACATACCACACATCAATCACTTTGCTGAAGGATAGGAAATGAACAGACCTATTTTCAGTTCTCTATTTTCATATTCGCGGTAAGCTGTGTATGTGAACCGGTCTCAGACATACGTCCCCCCCCCCCAATCCATCCGAAAGCTTGAGCTTGAGCTGTATTGGCTAAGATTGTCGAAAAAGTATAAGAATTTATTAGTAGTGTAGTAGGTTTAGTATCGTCTCGATGGCTTTTGTTGCATATATGTTGTTTACCAAAGTAGAAAAATAGTTTTGCAGGTATAAACCCAATCCTAATAATCATAAATATTAACAAATTATCTGAAACATACTGTATTTATCCACCAAAAGCTTACAATATTAGAGGAAGCTTTAGATAGTGGCACTATCAGCTGTCATCTATCGAAGCCGCTATAGGCTTACCAGTCGGGACATTGTGGGTAATGCCGTTAGGTGCTTTGTTTTGTGTAGCGTTGATATTGGAATATCGCCTGGTACGAAAGCGTGTTAAGCAGGTTGTTAGATGGAAGGAAAATCAACGCGTTTGCGTCGTTGATGGCTAGGCAGTGAAGCTTTGCCACCGCTGTCGAGTAAATGATGTATTTTAAAGGGTTGTTATCTGAAATTTATTTGTTGTGGGGCGTTTTCGTGGCTTTAAACTTGCTTTAATGTTTCAGCACGATTAAGATCGCGTCAAAATTCGAAATAATTCAAATTTAAATTATTTAAAAATAAAGTAGAATGAAATTATATAAATAAAATATAATTCACTTTGTAAGTATCACACAATTTTTATTTAAGTAATAACCACAGTTTCAACTATTTTAAAATTATAAAAAGGCAACAAGAAATAAAAAAATTAAATAAAAATAAAATAAAGTTTTACATTAAAAATTTGCAATTGCAATGTTTAATTTATTTTTGTACTTCGGTACTTGAAACCAAAATCCACCAAGGATTGTAGCGCTATGGGATCAAGCAGGTAAACAAATTAACCAAAAAAATTATTTGGTCATAAATCATAGTAGTAAATTTTATTCTACAAGTAAATAGGCATATCATCTGCCTATCATTTGTTTCTAACAAATTCTCTTTGTAGATCGTGTACAGTTTTTATCTTCGTCATGATTTTTTAACATTTCCAAGTGCTTCTCGACAATTTAAAAATTCTCATACGGTAAACCTTTCAATAGTTATTTATTTTAATTATTTCTCTGTGAAACAACAGAGTAAATTTACTTGTAAAGTAGTTACTTTATAATTTATGTACTTTTTTTTTTATAAAATCAAAGCTTTTTTTTTCGAAGTAATTTTTTTTTTTGGAAACTAAATAATAACACTATTATTATAAACATATGTTTATCTGCTTTTCAAGTAAGTTTACTTTCAATTTAATGCAGAACTAACCTAATGATTTTTTTTTTGTCATATTGATCATAGTCAAATCAGTTTCCGTAATTCCTACGTGGAACATAAAGGCTATATGATCGATAGACTAACTATATAGGCCCACTTCTTCTGTTTACTTAAATCATGTCATGTAGCCACAAAATTGTTGTACAAATTTTTTCTATTCAATCAGAATTTTTTTCGTCAAATATTTCTACATTTAGACAAGCAACTTTTGCTTCTTCCACATTTATAATGCTTTTCATACATGTTCTTTCATTTTTATTAATTGAGAACTCTCACACAAAATAATTGCACTGTCAATTCTACCCCTCTACTCATCTCTCTATGTAAACATTAACAAAAACAAAACTTTAAATCAATATAAACATAAAAGGAATGAAATGTAATACTATTCCGTACACTATTGATATGCAAAAAATATATCATATCGTAATGGTCGTAAAAATCAATTTTTACATTGTGTCATTGTATCTTTATATCCAACAAACTGATAAACAATAAAGACATTTTGTACAAATTTGATAGCAATAAATTTCCTAAAAACAACAACTATTAAATCCAGCGATTCCACCCCCTATACTCCCGCTTTTCGTTGTACAACAAACTGCGTCAAACGATCGATTTTAATCGAGTTCATAAAAGATTATTATCCGTCACCAATATTTTATTTGTCGTGACCAGCATTGAAACGGCTTTCGTGCTTTATAGCCCGGTTTAAAACTGGAAGATGCCACCCCCAACCTATATCTCTATCATTGTTCCTCGACGTTTCTTTCTCTCTCTCTCTCTCTCGATTGTACCATCTTTGTTACGCTCGGCTGCACACCCGAAACTCATTGGAATGTTTTTCGGACTTTAAATGTTAAAGTTGGCATTATAGGCCTACACAATGGTGGCGAACCACTATAAATATTAGACGAAACCACTGAAATAGAATAAAAATGCTATTCCTAAATAGTTGGGTTGTGAATAAAATTAGAGACGACCGCTGAATTTATAGTTACGGTTTGTAAATGTTTTAAAAAAATTATTCATAAATCATGTAATAAATATACTGTTTTACAAATGTTAGTAAAGTTAAAATTACTTGGTATATATTTTTATTTATTTTTAGTTAAGTTTCGTATAGAACGCTTGAAGAAAAAATAGCACATGTCACTCGGAGTAAAATACTCTTTTTGTATTTCTCTCAAATTATTCAACCTCGGCTCTGTCTCAGCCATAAGTATCTGGGCTCAACACAATTAAGATCATAATTAAATTGAGACAGCCCAAGTTTAGTTGAGTTTGTAAACATTTATGGGTAGTTGAAAATTTATGGCAAACAGATCATAGCTGTGACTTTAACTAGGATTTTAAAATTTAACATCAAAATACAAAGCAAAATATCAGTGATTTCCTTGAATGCCTGGAAATTAAAAAAGGCATCAGAAAATACTTCAAACGAACAAAGAACCTTTCACATTCGGTCATCATGAATATTTTGCTTTAGCTAGTCATGAAAACCCACGTTGTTAAATAAAAAAGTTTTCATGTTATTGTCATTATCTGGTGAATCTTTATGATGTTATATCAAACATGTTCATCTGTATAATCTTCAATCAGTTAGTAACAACAGCTGTAGTTTTCCTATTTCTTGTAGTATTTTAGTGTGAGTTTTTTCATTTTAATTTAGTTTTTATTTAAATTGACGATATTTTGTATCTTATGATTTAACATTTCTTTGTACTAAAAAAAACTTATACATTTGTATCCCATTTTGTTTTATTTGTAGTCTCCTGGTTCGATCTGATGATGCATATAAAATATTCGAAACCAGTTATCAATTAAAGATTATTCTAAACAGTGTAGTTTTTGGTTTTTATTGGTTTTAAATAAACTCTTACACTTCTTTTCACAATAAAAATCGCTACATAAATATACTATTTTCCAACTTTCGACGATACATCTACCTATCTATATTTTCAGTTTATTATTTTACGTTAAAAAAATTAAATTATCATTACCGAAGTAAGTTTATTTATTTTATGATTATTTTTCAGATATTTATTCATCGTAAATGTTGTAAAAATAGAATCTTATCTAGTAGACGATAAATATAATCCAATTTTAAAACTTTCTAGTTAAAAACTTAACTCTTTTTCATTGAAACTCGTCTCTATTCTGTCTGTTTGAAGACACACCACTAAACTAAAAACCCTCCCTCTTCCAGCTAGTTGAAAAGCGTTCTTTACGGTGTGCGGTACGTGTACTTTATCAGTATTTCCTTCCGGTTCTTTCTCCGTTGGAAAAGTGCACCGATATTTTGCCACATTAATTTACTTGCTTTCTTGCTACTACCTCTCTACCTTCACTGCTTCAACAAAGTTAAATTCAATTTGTTTCTATTTCATTCGCCTGTAAGCATATATATATATTTCTATTCACCTAGTTACGGGCAGGAGTACCTAATGCTCACCCGTTTGCTAGTTGCTCGAGATACAAACCGTTTTAATTAAAATCGAACGTAAACAAGAAATGAAACGGTTATGGGATATATACGCTAGCTAGCTAGCTAGCAGAGGAATGATTTAGTTTATTGTTAGTTTGGAAACTGATCTTGGTGGTTAATGGCATATGGTGGGATTGGATTTATTTCATTGTCACCAAATACTGCAATATATTTCTCGTGATTATATTAAATACTTTTTATTGTTAAGAATATAAAACAAATATTTTAAAAGAGCTCCTATTCTGGTAATATTTAATAATTTTAACTCTTCTCATGCTTTTGATGAAATAGATATATTTAACATATGGTTACTATTTTTTATTGTCAATTATTTTGCAGAAATTATTAATTATAATTAATATTTAATTGCTTGATTTTATTACATATATTATTTATTAATTGTATTATTATTTATTCTAAAATTGATTCTTTTTGTTTGGTTCAATTTTATATTTTGTCATGTTATTGGTGTACACTCTTGGACAAATAAAATTATTATTAACTTTGTAATATAGTGAAAAGTTAGATTATAATGTAAAAAATTATTAAAAATTTCTGCTGGTATAATGTATAATTATATTTTTGAAATATTTACGTTTCAACAGCAGCACTGAATTGCCATTTTGACAGATATATTTAGATAGATATAATTTTAATTTAATTTGGGAAATATCTAAGCTACGAAGTTTGTTACAGTGGCAAAGAATTACCACTTTATAGAGATATGTCAATAAATAAATAAAATAAATATTCGACCAGTAATTCACAAAATATGAATTACAACTTTCTTATTTTAATTGGAAACGTATTTTTTCTATTTGTTTATTCGAAAGAGTATTATATACTGAATACAACGAAATTATACCCTTACAAATAAAATAATTAATAAAAATGCAAGTAAAATTTGAACTAATTTATTATAAATTTTCACCATAATTTTGCAATAAATAAAATAATTGAATTTTTTAACTTATTTAGTTTTTAAATGCTAATACAAAATTTTGTTTATATATAAAAAAAAAATAAATAATTTTACTTATAAAGAAAAATTTTATATGTAAGAAAATGTACATTTTTTGCCGTAAAAATACACTTGTTTTGTTCAGAGCAAACTTACTGCAGTAAGATTTAAAAAGCTTTTCAATAACAAGAACTGTATTAACTCTCAATGAATCCATGTATTTTTTTTTAAATATAACGTAGCAGTTATAAAAAACAATATAATATCACACCATTTTATAATTAATATTTGTCTCGGTCATTTTAAAATTAGATTGCCTGACTTGATGAATGCATCTTATTTGTAAAATCTAATATAATACGAACGCGGTACAATAATGTACTTAATTCCTATTTGTCACCATTAATAATAGTGACATTAATTTGCGAATGTAATTACAGAAAAAAAAACAGACTCAATTCAAACTCATAGTTTGAAATAAAGTTTTCTAAAGGTATTCAACGAGCATTTTATTGTAATAACGCACTTAATCCAAGTCTGAAGCAGGGAGTAGGCAGGCAAATAGCAACCCCGGCTACGCCACGTAATTTTGATAAAGTTCCTTGCGACTTTTTCGCATTTGTTTTCATGTAGCCACACGGCGCGGCGTGGCGTGTGCCGCTTCGGCCGAGTGTAAAAGTTTAAAAACCCTGTGGTACTTTAAACTTACAAACGCGGATAATATTACAGATACAGAACAATGTGTGAGCAATTTTTTATTATGTATTTTGTTACACAATTTAATTTATGTTGATTTAACAAGGATGTATGATATTCAAAGCTTGTTTATTGAATATAAAAATAATTTTATTTCCGAGAAAATTTTAATATAAATTTAAAAATAGTTTCAAAATTGATTTATTTGGGTTTTTAATATATCTTACGATTATATTTGTTTTTATTTATTTCTTTACAAATACAGAATTATCAGAAGTAGTTCAGTAGAAGTAGTTTATCTAGAATCTAGATGGGTTAGGGTCAAAATCCCGACAATCAAAATCCCGACAACCAAAATCCCGACAAATCAAAATCCCGACAGGTCAAAATCCCGACAGGTTAAAATCCCGACAGGTCAAAATCCCGACAATCAAAATCCCGACAAGTTATAATCCCGACAAGTTAAAACATGCTTTTCTAGGTAGAATTTTGCATTTAATAGGTTGTGTATAATGTTAAATTAATAATATAATGTAATTTTTGATAAGCAGTTACTTAATATTAAAAAATTGTAAATTATGAATAATTTATAAAATTGTACATTTACAAAAATTCATGAATATATTTATTATTTAATTAAATGTAAATTATTGATAAATTGTCGCAAAATTTACACATTTTAAAAAAATATTACAAAAATAAAGATCAATTATTAATTTTGTTAATATTTATATGTATAAAGTATCTAATATTAAAATTAATTGTAAAGTAAATGCTCTACTAAATACTTGCAAAAACTGAACATTTTTAAAAATAAAATAAATAAATAAAAAATACGTTTATTTATATATACTTACAGTAATGTACTTAGCCAAAATTAAAAAAGAATTGTAAAAAATAATTTATGGAATTATGGAATTTATGAAATTATCTGTCGGGATTTTGATTGTCGGGATTTTGACCTGTCGGGATTTTAATTGTCGGGATTTTGGCTTGTCGGGATATTGACCTGTCGGGATTTTGACATGTCGAGATTTTGACTTGTCGGGATTTTGATTGTCGGGATTGTGATTGTCGAGATTTTGATTGTCGGGATTTTGACCGCCACCCAATCTAGATAAACACCTACATTATTTTTCAATTTTTATACAAATATTGTAGCAATGGAATGAAATGCGGGTATATGGTGTAAATAAAATGGATCGGGTGCGAAATAAATTGATGTATGAAGAGTGTGAAATTGGTAAAAATGTTACAAAAGTTAGTCAAATAAGATGATTGTGCAATCTTGAGCGAATGTCTAATCATCACAATCATACCTCTCCATCTACTCATCGGAGGTCCACGCAGACCTATATTTTCGATATTATTCACACATATTATTTTAACCAATTTTTGTTAGACATTCGCTCAAGACAACTGAAACATCTTAGCTGACCAACACTAACTTTTGCAACAATATTTTTACCAGTTTTACATTTTTTCATACACCAATTCTGTTTAGGTATAACAGCATTTAAAATAATAATTCTAAAAACTAATTATTTTGCAGCAAAACATTTACAAAAAGAAAACTAGCAGAAAAATTGTAACCATTTACCTTAAATTAAATATAATTACATTAAAAGCTGTATAACTATCTTGTCATGCAAAACAAAGAAAAAACAATAATAATGCAGAATTTAAAATAGCGTATTTTTAAATTTAGCTTAAGCTGGGTGCATGGCTGTCATAACGACTCCACGTCTGTTCGTGGCAGAAACGTGTTAAACGAATTGTGTGCACGACACTGCCGTGCACGAATGCCCGACGTCTATGTCGTCGGGACGCAACCTAACAACGTGATAGCCAGTGACTGAGATTTGTTGTTATTCTCTATTAATTGATGAAGAAATTTTCAAATCGAAATAAATAATACAAATTTACATGTATTATATAAGTTCTAAATAACGGGATATTATAACAAAAATTAATAAAGTCTTAAATAATAACAAAACTTATTTTATAAAAAAAAACTATTTATTTTATTAAATCTGTTTTAAATTTATGTTCAATCACGCATAAATTCATGTTAATGGTGAAATTCTAAACAGATCTGTAGCAATACAAAATGTTTTTTTTTAAATAAATGGAATATATAATTCAGATAAAATATTTTGTAAAGTTGCAGATCCGTTTCAGACTCCTTGTCATCACATTAAAAAATATTTTAACCATATTATCACCATGCGGGTACTATACGCGGCCACTACATTGGTCAATGTGTTATTTTACCATTAATTTATTTTTATTCGCTTTTTTTAAACCACGTTACGTGTTAATAAATTTAAAAACCGAAAGAATACATATACCATATAACACTGGGCTAGTTGTATAACTCAAGTTGCTAATATAACTAAAAATGTTATCACTGTGCTAAAATTATCTTTATACTTACTTTCTTTACTTTAATTTCATACTCTACAATCTCGCAAAACTATAATATTTCATCCTTGACTTTCTTTTTTAAGTTAATTAATAACTTTATCGAGGGCTCCAGTCTACTCTCTCAACTACAATTTCTTCTTCCTTCCTCTACAAAGTACAAATAGTTTTTATCTGCCTTTTGCTCATTCTAATCTTCTGATAAAGTCTCCCATTTATCATATGTGTCACTCATTTAATAAGTAAGAATTAAATATAAATATATTTTCATGTTCTCTTTTATTACCCATTTACACATTGTACACACTTAATGTTTTTAAGTAAATTTATGTATTATTTGAATATTTTATAAGTTTATGTTTGTTTACGTTGCCTGTTTGGTGTAATTAAATAAATAAATAATAATTCAACTGTAACAATTATTTAAGAGCAATGTACTTACTAGAGTAAGAACATCATCTCAACGAAAATGATCATAAATTCTATAATTAGTCTGTGACTTCCTTATAAGTTTCCCCCGTTGCTTTCCCTAACCAAGCAATGGTGGCAATACATTACCAGGCCAAACAATGCTACAAAGGAAGTCAGCAGGCAACCGGAAACATCCGCAGATAAATACAAAAATCCATAAACGGAAGAGTGTCGGCAATGCTAACATATAAATGTGCATGCACTGTACGAGAATGGCCGGAAAGAAAACTCTACCGGTTAGAGACTAGTAGAGGAAGAATACAAAAAAGAATCTCATTGTGTAACGGGCGGAGGGCTTGTCTACCCCCGGGGGAAACATTATGCAAAACAGCCCAGCCAAATGCAGCCCAAGCTAGTGCTACTGTTTCGATATGGTTTCGGAATGGTTTGGGCGACGAGGTATGGGCAGAAAGGTTGTATTGGAACGATTATGTTACGGTTAAAAATATCTTCCGGTACCCACCTTCAAATTGTTAGGTTAGGTAGATAGAAGATATTGAGATGGACCGGACAGAGCCGAAGTTTTTATCCTGAAACAAAGGATTGGCTGTTTTGTTTTTGGTTTGCTTGCTTGCTTGAGGAAATAAATATTGTTTTATTGTTTTTGTTTTTTGTAGAAAGTCAGGTATATGTATTGAATTTCCTTTTGTAGTTTTAAGTTGAATTTATTTTAAGTAGTAGCAATAGATTCTTATCGACAATTTTAAATTTATGCTTTGGAATTTATTCTGAAAATATTATAATGTATTATTATTTTTCAAAAGTGTAATTTTGAATAATTTAAAGCTGGATATTTATTACTATAAGTTAGTAGCGTGCCCTAACTTTTTATAATAGAGAAGTGGTTTATATTTCACATTCAAATGTAATGTCACAATTTATTTTGTAATTAGATATTATCGAAATACATCACATACTTATACCACTAAATTATTATTTTTTATGAACTAATTCAATACGATTCTTTTTTTACAACATCGTTAACTGAGTGAATATATAGAGTGCATAGTATGCACGGTAATAATAACAGTTATTTTAAACAAAATTTCTTGCACTTCTTCACATATTTTCATAATCAAATTCAAATTCAAACGAAAATAAATAATGTAATTGTCAATTAACATAACTTAACTTGACATAATAGTTTTCAAAATGTCGAAAATGTCAGATTAAATATACTTAACGTTGTTGTTATGTTTGGTGCTGCTACCAGTGGTGTATATAGTAACTAACTGCTGTATAACAATGTCATTATTTTTATTTCTGCATATGCGATATGATAATGTAATTTAATATTATGGTAAGCGTGAAGAAAAAATAATATATCAATAACATATCTTAACTGCTCATATTTTATTTATAAATTACAAAGATTAAACATAAAATAAAGCATATAACTTGAACAAAATAAGTTACTAAACACCAAAACTAAGAAAAGAAAAAACAGGAAATCCTACTCTGTCTTCCAATTCCATGTGCCACATCCAGTTATTGGAGACCAAAGAGCAACCACATTTGAGTTGCATCTGAACAGCCAAAGCACATACATAGGAACAGACGCTAGCGCAACCGGATAACACGGAGCGAAACACGGCATCGCAAAAACCACAAAATGTTTTATACATAACCCCCTCAACCAGGTGGTGGCGTGCAACAGACCAAAAGGTATAAGGCAAAGCTTAAAATTCACATACACACACACATACACCGCATGGAAATTAACAAACACTGCCCGAACTCTATTAATTTTAAATAAACGAAATAACAACGGTGAACGTATTACCGTGTTTATTAACCGCTGTGTTTATGACTGCAAAGAAGTAAATAGTTTTATGCTAATTGTAAAGAAAAATCAATTGAACTACAGATGTTTTGTTTCAATGGAAAGAATATTAAGTTTGCAATTTTATTTAAATGTGGCCGGAATATTTTTTTAAATAATAAATAGTAGGTACTTATTTAATCTCTGGTTCGCACCGAGCTTATACCAGAATTTAAATAATATTTTCTAGTATTATCATTTATGTTCAACTTTCTTTCCAATCAGCAGAATTCTCGAAGCTCAATGACTTATTTCACAATCTCATTCATCTAAGCACATAAAAATCAAGCAAGCCATTGGCAAATAAAACAAAAAAATCAAAACAAATAACTCGAATGGAAACAAATGAAATAAAATAGAATTCAATATAAATTTATCAACGTGTCATATTTGTAATGTTTTTATTAATATTTTACCTCATTGTTATTACAAAATCAATGCGTTTCGGTTATAAATTGTTATGCAAATATTGTAACTGAATGCATCGTTTTATGCAAGTTAGCGAAATAAATGTTTGTTTTTGCAAAAAAAAATCGAATATGCTGCACTAGATTCATACTGCTTTTTTTTATTGTTTGACATGTAAAAAATTGCAAATATTTATTGAGAGCAATTTTAATTTATTTCTTTTATTGACCTACAAAAAAAAAATTATTACATTTAGTGTTAGGTTGTCAACTATTATAATAGTATATTATGCTACAAGCAATAGAAAGCGATGATTATTGTGTTGAGCAATTAAATTAAATATTATATCTGGTATTACAACTTTATACCAGTTAACTGACATCAGCTGGGTCTGAGTGGTTTGGAACCCAATATAAGTTATAAGTCCCTTACTAGGCTGTGGGATAACAACCCGCACCATTGACAATGCTAGTAAAAATTGTTACAAAAATACATGTTCAGCTTTTCGAGCATATAACCCATATGTTCCACCTAAGAATTACGGAAACTGATGATGATGATAATGATAAAATATATAGTGTTTTTCTTGCTGAAGTTACCACACTAATAAATTTTAATAAAAACCCCAACAGAGAATTTTCTAGCTTATATCAAATGCTCTGAAACCCATAAGCGCAAAATTTAAAACGTAACATATTTTCTTTTCTGTCCTACGATAATGTTAGAAATGAAATTCAATCCAGAAACGTATTAATTTTTCTCGTAGAAACCGATAGAGAAAAACGACAAAAATTCGAGGAAAAAGGCTGAAAGCATGTGAATAAACGTAAGAAATAAGATGTTCATGATAAACTAGAGAGAGGGAGTGTATAAGTATATGTTTGTTGTCGATATTTATATATTCGAAAATGTGACAGTAAAATATTGAAAAGCGTACGGTATTTTCTTATCGGAAACCAAATTTTTCAATATATTCAACTGTATTTACAGTGTAGCATTCTATGGGAATATATTCGTTGAAAGATGCAGAACGAAAAAAAAAAAAAAACTTTGAACTGAATGCAGCCATATTTTAAGTTTCGTTATAGAACTTGGCAGTGATGTTTTTATTTCTTTTCGCGCCGTTCGCGTTTCATTTCTAACTTTGTAATTCTCACAGAATTCTTCTTATTTTGCTTTTGTGTATTTTCCTATACCGCATTTACTAATAAAATCGCATATAAAAAAGTCCCATTGAAATTATTCACTTCAGAAACAGATATGGTAATTCCTTTTCAAGGGTAAGATTTAATACTGATAAAAAAATTCAATATATTTGGTAAAATGTTAAATTATAATTATATATATTTATAAATAGTATACTTGAATTATAGTCAGAGAAAAAATCATAAAAAACAAACTTGGTTAAAAATCTATAGATCATTGAAATTTTGTGTAATTTAATTTTTCTTTATTACTTTTATTTTTTATTGTAGATAATTTTCAGTTTTTTTTTTTTCGTAAAAAAATTAACAAACTAATTTTTAAGATACAAGTATCAACTTTCAACTTTTTTTTAGACCCTCACAAATTTTTATTTAATTAAATAGCATGTTTTTATTAATATTAATATATTAATAAAATATGATTAATGTTAGAAAAATAATATTTTGTTAAATTAACGTACCGTAGAGCCAGTATTTACAATTTTATTTATTTTTGAAACAAATAAAAATTCATTTGTGATTGGTTAAAAATGTATCCTTAAAAATATGACAATATTTCATTGGTTAATAAAATTATTCCAACATTTGGAAATACTAAACATTAAAATATTATATATACGAATATTATCAAATTATTGTTATTATTATTATTCAAATAAGAACAGAAATAGCTAAAAGCACACTTAAGTAAATACTTACAGAAAACATTTAAATTTTATTGCATTTTAACAAAGTCCATATTAAAAATAATAATCTATTTTAATTCTAAAAACATAATTTTGTAAAATATTTTTTTCTAGAGTTGTTTTATAAATAATATAAAAATATATAATACTATACTGTGCACTACAACTTTATTAATCTTCTTTATCACGTCGAAAATAAAACTAGCAGTACTAGAATCGTATATTTAAAACTATAATAGTCTGACACTTGAACTAAAAAGAGAAAAGCAACGAACTACATCGTTAATAATTCGCTGTTGAAAATATAATCACGGTCTTGTATTTTACATATTATCTCTACGTCACAAGAATGAATAAACGAAATCTAAAAATATATAACTATATGAACAGGACCGACTATAAAAGAACAATTGTTAGTTTGAATGTCGAGAATAAAAACGAGACAATTCATTTTTACCGCGTAAAACTACGGATTTCCGTTCCAGACAATTCTACGTTTAAAAATGAAAGAAAACATTATTATTTCTGGATAATTATAGAAGAATATTTTTGAACGCAAATTTCCTAGTCTAAGAATAGTAATTGCATTTTGTTTTTATGGTTATTTAATTTTGCCTCATGATTTTGAAGCTTTTTATTTTGTTTTTAATAAGTATGATGTAATTATTAAAAAAATTTAAATGTTCTTACTTTCACTAAGAGAAATTTATATATTGAGTAACAGTATTGTTATTTTAAAAAACAAAATATTGTCAATTTGAATATTATTTTTATTAGTTCAGACAAATTAGTAAAAGCAAGAAGTATATAGAAATTTTGAGGTGAGTTTAAGATTTAGTAACAATACACCTGTCCACTATATTGAACTTTTTTATATATCTTTCTCCTTTAAGTTGGCAATTTATAATTCTTTGCATATTACAGCAAATTAATGAATTTAAATTAAATCACATAAATCATTTACAATATATTTAAAAATAATAATAACAGATAACGAACAAAAATTTTGTAAAGAGAAAAATTCCATTTCGCTCGTGAAATAACGTTATAGAAAAAAATTGTGACAACACTTTTTAAATTTCCGTCAGATATTTTGTACCCGTTCACATAAGTACAAATCGTCTCGTGAATTCCATCAACACATCCACACACAAACATACATTCATATACGACATCTAGTGCCTGAACGAATCACAACAAAATTCATTTTGTCAACTGGTTTTTCCATTGTTGAAATATATGATTTATTATAACATTCGAATTTTCACTTAATCTTTTTTTTTATTATTATTCTGCCTTAACCTCTACTTGACTCGAAAATTGACGGTATTTACAACATTAATAAGGCCCCCTATTCAACACCATCAGTCCGGTGCACGGCCATGTTGAATTTTTGCGAATGAAGAATGATTAAAATTCTCGGTTAGACGGTTGAAATTATTTACGGATATGATTAATGTTTTAATACGCTAAGAAGAAAGTGTGCCATGACTTAAAACTGCTGCTGACTGGGATAAGAGAGTATAAATTTCCGAAATACGTAAATTGGAAAATGGGAAAAAGCCTATCCTCAGTCTCGGATAAATTCTTCAGCCGTTACTGGTTCAAGAAGCTGGTAATTTTTGCGGTGTACATTCTTAATGGGTTATTAAAAATTTTATCAATAAATTATGCAAGAAATATTTGATATTTTGTCATATATGCATGATACATTATTTCTATTAAATTTTTAAAAAAATTTAATAATAATATATAGTGTAAAAATTTGATATTTTTTTTTATCTATAACATTTTTTTATAAAAGTAATAATCAAACACCTTATTGACTTTTGTCTATCCGTCTATTTTTACCACATAAAAAGTTGTAAGCTGTCCAAAAAAAAAAAAAATTTTCTTGTTAAATTTTTTTAAAAAAATTGTTGGAAAACTGCATTCCTTTGAAGATCAAAGTTTTCTTTAGTTAATTGATGATAAATGCGTTTCAACAATTTGCAATTTTCTAGCGATTTTTCAAATTTTTTAAAAAAAGTATTCCTGCATATTTTCTCGACTACTTTAGCAAACTTATAATTTTTTTTAAAATTACAAAATAGGACGTACAATATTCTATAAACTGATTATTTCAAAATTTTTAAAAATTAAAAAAAAAACTTGCAATATACACTACTAATTTAATTGCATTTTAAATTTATATAACATTTATTCTTAGTAAAATAACAAAACCCTGATATCAAATTGCTATTGATATATCTCACCTATCATAACCTCAAAAATAAATCTCCTTGAAAACAAAGCATTTCCCCCAAAACATACCATTCCATTACTACCCATTCTTGTCCTACTGGTCCAATGTTCTCCAATATCAGTCGTAAAACCTATCCAGCAAATTGCAAGCCAATACTCTCGGGCAAATATCCCTTCAGCGTGCAGGGTGCAATGCTCGCTTGCGCTTTATACCAATGTCCACCATCGTGCACCGGTTCGGAGATTAGAACAATGCATACGTGCATTGCTGCCTGGTATGTCTGCGTGTTAGTGTTATCGGCCCTAGGCAAAATGGTATCGTCGTCGGTTAAATAGCAAGTGAAATTACCTGAGATACCGTCGTACGTCCACCATTCCTCCCAGCTGACTGCCGTTGTGCCTGCAACAGAAAATCGGATTGGTTAGTTGGTTGCAGCAGTTGAATTGGGTCCACTCTCTTGCTGTGTGTGTATTAACTTGATATGGACCGTTGTTAGAACGGTTAGGTTATGAGGTGGAGAATGGATTATTGGTTGTGTTGTTTGGTGATAAGTAAGTTTTAGTAATTGTTATTGGATCTGTTATGATATCATGTAGAATATAAACTATTTCTATTGTATAGCTTGGGTTCATATAAAATATTAAATATTTATTAATATTATATGAAAAAAAAAATTTAATTATTCAGTTCAGAATTTAATCTAGTTTTTAAATTTCTAAGGGCCGGTATTTTATGTTCTTGTTAAACGCAAATTGAACAGGTTTTAAATTCATAATTAAATTTGATAGATAGAACATATAGATTTAACCACTTGTTAATGTAACCAGTGCAGGAAAATTCAAAAAATGTGGAATTTTAATCAGTATTTAATTTAACCATTTACCGAATAGTTTTAACGAAGATTCAAAATTCCGGCCCTAAATGTTTTCAATGTCTTCATGACCTTCTGACGTTACATTAATCAGAACTGTAACAAAAGTTTGTAAAGATGTCTCATATATATATATATATATATATATATATATATATATATATATATATATATATATATATATTGATTACAAGATATATTTACATTCTGTTCATTACAGAACTTTCAATACATTTTTATAATATAAAATAACATGTAAGAGATTGTACGAGTATATAATCTCTTTCTTATAAACTAACAATAATTTAAATTAAATACATTTTTTTGTTAGGTGCAATAGCTTAAAAAGTTTTAAGCATTTTCGAATATTAGTTTTGTAAATGTATTTGTATGTATTGAAAGACTTACTTAAAATATTTAGCTAATTTTTTATATTTTTTCTTGCACAGTTGGCATTTGTAATAATATATAAATAAAACAACTAAATAATAATAAATCAGTGAAAACTATCTTATATTTTCCGATGTCTTATCTGAAACACACTAAAAATCGTGTGCATATTACGCTAGAAGAAAATGCTAAAAAATTTACTGATTTTTATTATCAAAAGAACACAAAATTTAATTAACACCAACATTATTGACACTATTGTAAAGTCTAATTTATACACAAAAAAATAATGTTATTTTTCAACATTTAGCTACAACAGAATTTTGGGCAGTCATTTATACTCATTTTATAAATAATATAAAATTAGTAATTACTAGTATCAAATTGTAAAAACACTTTATATTTTTTATCAGTTGCTTCTTTCAAAATGTGGTTTCGATACTTAAATAATATATTTAAATAAAGAATTTCTATCTTAGCAATAAACATTAAAACTATTATTGCTTTAATTGTTATTTATGTATATTTAATAAATATTATAATAATAAAAATACTACAATTCATCACGTATAGTTATCGAGCTACTGTGCAAAATATCTGCTTTCATTCATTGTAAAAAACAAATACAAACACAACGTACAAAACAGAACAAAAGCGGATCAAAACAAAGAACTAAATAATTTGTATTTACAGTATCCAGTTCAATCATTCAAATCATTCATTTTCATTTTGAAAAAATAGACAAAAAAGCAAAGCAAGTTGGCATTGAAAACAACATAACACATTGAACTGGGGAATAGTCCAGACTAGGACGAAAAAACTAAACGATGAAACAACATTGGGATCATCCAGGATAAGCCAGATTAAACATGGGATACACGTTGAGCTAGCGTGACACTGACGACACCCCGTACCGGTGGTGGTAAGCCGAATTAAATCTAGCTATATATGGACAAAGATATTTGCCAGGTTATATATCAAATTAGAGTAGAGTAGTGTTTTAGTTGATTCGGAAATTTTGTTCACCTTACAACAAACTATTTCTTTCGTGAATTAGAAAGTAAAAGAAATTCTACGGTAGAACTCATGTAGAGGCATGCTATCTAAACCCTTCTACTAACACCAAATTGTAATAAAAGATAGAGAAATGGCATTAGATGAAACATAAATAACTAAATTATAAAGCAATGTAAAATATAGTTGAAATCAACATATTAAAAGCTAACAGTAAATTGAATTGCATCAGTATTGTTTAATGTGCATGCGTAGTCTACTGTCCAACAATTACTTATTTCTGTAGCTTATTTTTATTTGTGTACATTGTAAAAAATTTGTGTAATTTTACATTGATAGTTATAGTAATTTTACTATATTTTTTGTTGCAATTTTATATATATTTCTTTTTTATAAATCTGAAATGCTTTTCAAATTAAATTTTAATTTGCGTTTATAAAATCGAGCTTCAAAAAATTAAATTATAAATATTGAAATTAACAAATAAAAATCATAATTGCAAAATAAAATTAAAACCCTTAAATCACAAATTATTTGTGGTTTAAGAGAAATTAAATACATAGTAAAAAAACTTTTAGACTTTATTATATTAAAACAAAACGGCTTTAGGTTATAGTTCTGTATTAATATATATATATTAATTATTTACGTTTTGAAGAAATCAACGTACGTCTTCATCAAAAAATAAAATACAAATAACAATTATTAATTTTTCGCCACAATAGGATCATATTTTAATTTATTATAATTGGAAAGTGTTAAAATTCTACACTAATTCGTTATAATAAAAATATATTTGGAATAGTCTCAAATACTTGTACGAAAAAAAGAAAAACTTTCGTAAAAGTCTGCAGGAGCTTTCTTTCTAAGCGTGGTTTTCTCGCGTCTCATTGATGATAAAATATAGCGGCACATTTGAAATCAACACATGATATGTTTTTACTTCCCCACTTAGGAGGCGACTCCATTTGTGAACCATAGCTTGAAAGGTGGGTGGGTGGGGGGAGGCTATATGTGAACCTTTGCAAGGTCCGGCCAGCAATTCTTTCCCATTTCGTTTTGGTCGCGGGACACACTGTACTATTTTCCCGTCACGTCTTTATTATATCCTTCCCGTGGGTCACACAAAATGTTACATAACTTCTTGTGAAAGTCGCACCCGGTCATAAGACGGTTCTTTGTGGATTTTTGTTCTTATTTTCCTTCGTGAAAGTGTACGAGAGATGGCGAGAGATGATTTCCGTTGATGGCGGACAGTAATTGATATTTGAATCGAGGGTAAACTTTGACCCGTTCCGTTTATTATTTTTGCAGGAGAATATTTTTCTTTGTTGAATGGTATAGTGCTTCAAACGCAAGAAAACTGTTATGTGCTGCACTTAGTAACTGCATTATATGTTGGTCATTTTTATGTTGTTATAAGTTAGAAAGAATCTAATTTTTAACCTAGTTTCTCTTTTATTGTGTACTAGCAAATTATGATCGACAAAATTTCTTTTTCATATATTTTTATCTACAATGTTTTAGAGTTAAAATATTATATTATTTTCTCATCAATTTTTAATTTGAATTAATTATCATGTTTCTATTAACATTTTTAAACACAATTAATATATATTTATTATTTTAACTGTGGCTGATAATTAAAACCAAACAATAAACATTTTATTTTTTATATAGATATTATTAGCTGAGAGTGTTAATATATGCTTTGGCTATTATAAATATATACAGTATGTACAAAAAAGTAATATCTCTTCTGATAAGTTTACAAGAAAAAGTTGCAAATAAAAGTTTTGAGCAGTAACGTGAACTACAAATTGAAAATACTTCTGAAATTGTAAAGCAAATACAAAATTCTGCCACATGTTCTTAATAAAAATTATGCTTATATTTGTAAAATTTCTTGATTCACATACACTTTACGAATTATTCTTAAATATTTTTAAAAAACTGACTACATTTACTAATTCATATGATTCCAAAGTTAAAAAAATCTTTTTTTCCTTATCAGGTACCGTAACGTCCTTGCCGAAATAGAAAAGTAACCACACCTCGTAAAGTCTTTGTAAGCGAGGGATTTATAGCCGAAAACTTTTACATCTACCCGAAACCAATCTAGCGATCAGGAGAAAAATATTCCAAGCTCTTAATGAAAACAGAATTCGATCAGAGATTCTTTCTGGAAACTTCTTGTAGCATCCTCACCGACCTTCAAATAATCAGCAATTCCAAAACGTCATTAAAGATCCTACGATCAGATACGCAATTGACTATATACGCAAAGTTTGTCAACAGACAAAAAAAAATTCTGATTAACCTGCCTCTTCCTTGATGTTGACGCTAAACGATCGAATATTCTAAAACAGTTGATTTTAACTTCGGCAAAGGTGACTTCGATATATTCAGATTTATGCACGGTGAATAAATGCATTTTTGATGGGGACTTTTACAATTTGTTTACGTCAAAGAAATGTAAATAGTGTTAAAGGTAGTTACAGTTGTAGATGCATTTGATTTTTCCAAGGAAAATTTCCAAACAAATGACATTCATTTGATAAATGTTTCTGTTGATATTATTTCTATGGAAAACTAAATTGTTTTAGCCTGTGATGTGAAATATGAGGAAAAGTTTTCCTACTGTAAATTTTTAAATTTGTTTTGTTAAATAACGAATGTTTGATATATGTTTTACAAGTTTTGTTCGTGTTACCTACTATCAGTTAAATAAATATGGAAATGTATTTTCAGCTTCTAGAATTATTCATTTTGTAATTTTTGTTAGTTCTCGTAATTCCTTAGTGAAACACGAAGTTGAATAATAGAAGTTATTTTTATTTTTAAAGTATAATTTATTGATCTACAAATTGTTTATCGTGAAACAATAATTTTATTAGAAAATTGTAAAATAAAGCAAAAAAATAAAATATTCTTGTTCTGGAACTTTAATTTCTTTCACATTTTTAATGTTTCATATGAAAGAACTCTTATTTTATTGAACATAGTTTGCAGTATTTTGTAAAATATATAAAGAAATCAGAAAATATTATTTGTAAAGTTTTGGGTGCGTTACTAAAAAAAGCAAGTGTATCCCGAGGACGATATTTGAACGTATAATAATGCTGATATGATAGTGAGTGTTATGTTTGGCTGCAGAAGAATAAAAGAAAAATTACTAAATATTGTATTAATATTAAAGCTAAATATGAAATTAAAAGTACTATAAATTTATTTTATACATGCAATAAACTGTGTTTTTTTTTGTTTACTTTAATTATAACATTAATATTAATAGACGGATTAGCAGTCTGTACGATAAACTGATCAATAAAACAGTAAAAATAAGGAAAAATGTAAATGCCTTTAAGTGGATAAAACGCTATAAAACTGTTCTACGTACATTTAAACTCTTTCATTCGCTATTCGAATATTTCATACTTTGCATAATTATCCCGTAAATTCTTTTAAAATAACGACCCCAAGGTAAAACATGGTAGAACATATTGTTATAACCTTTAGTTACCGTCATCTTACAATGTACAATTCCAAAGTTTCTACACGTCTACGACTTAAATCTTTAATATCAGACACTTATTCTATATGCAGTGACATTCTCGGTTCTGTTGCGGGCGGAAATCGACTAGAAAAAATTCATGAACCTTTAACAACTTCAACGTTAAGGTTTATTTAATTCTTTTCTATCGTGAACTTTATTTTGAATCACTTTTTAAAATGCATTTATACTTGTTTTTACTGTCATATTTTAATATTAACAAAATTATTCTTTTAAATATAAGTACAAATTTCTTACTTATTACGAAATTAGTGTTATATTTTATCAAAAAGTTAGTGGTTTTGAATTAAAATAGCTACTAATTTATGGAAAGAAAAAAAACAACTCAATCGTGTGATTTTAGGTTAATCAGTTATTGTTGATTTCATGCAAACAAAAACTAAGATTATCAAAATATTAACAAATTTTGATTTTACATGCTGATATAGATATTGCAGTTTAAATTTAATAGTATTAAGACTAAAACATAACACTAATTTTAAAATACTAATTTTAAAAAAGTAATTTAAATGAATGTTTCTCAAATTTGGTTCATCGAAAATCGATAAAATTTCGAATAATTCGGAATTTTAGCTAAATAATAATTTTATATAACTTATAACAAATATCATTTGTATCATTTTTCCTGATGAAAATGGGCGTTGAATTCGGCGAAACGTCGATTATTAATAAATATTAATAGAGAACTTAAACTTATAGACGTTTTATTTTAAATCTCAATAAATTCATATAAATAAAATAACTTAAAACGCTTTTACAGATTGATGTATAATTCATATTTAAATTATATATATATATATATATATATATATATATATAGATATTAATAAAATGACAGATATTAGATTAAATATAGTTCCATTGTAGATAATCTATTTTCAATTAAATATTCATTATCAGATTTATCTCAAGGGACAGAAATAGAACAGACTAATATTAAAAATAAATTTATTGAGGTTACATTTTTAATAATAAAATGAAAATGCAATAATATTTTTTTTAAGAAATTATATATTAACCAATAAGTTTAGATAATTTTTTTTTAAGTTTTGGAAAATCTTGTTCCTCGATTTTAATAATAAGAAGATTTGAAAGCAATAATGGACTTTGTTAATTACATTTTTGAAAAAAATTACATTTTTAATATGTTACATTGTTAAGTTATTTTAAAAAACATTTTTGTTAATTGCCGTCAAAGAATTTGTAATTGATGATTTAAACGTAAAAATTACAGACGTTATTTTCATTTTTATTTTTTAACACATATACTGGCCATAGCTACTAAGGCTTTTAACCAGAAATAAAGTTTGTTATTAATTTTAAAGTACTTTTTAGACGATAAAAAGACATCACAAATATCTATGCATCAAATGATATTCAAATCCGGGCCCCTCACAGAAATAAGCGGTGTCAGGGACATGTATATCATAAAACTGTATTAATAAAAATAATTAATTAAATACTTACGTATTACGTTACGTTTACATATTTGTTATTTGGATTTATATTTTTGATGATAATTCATGTTTATTGAATGTTTTGTATATAGTTTTTATCAATTATATTTTTTGTTACACTTACAAAAAAAATCTATAAATTAATTTGTACAAAAAAATTATAATTAATATTTTTAAATAGTTGTAAAACAAAATGTTTCTTAAAAAAAATATAGTTTTAAATTTTGTAAAAGGTTTTGTAACCTTTTTCTTACCTGTAAGAAACATCTAAAGAAAACCCTTTAAATTCGAAGTAAGAAATTGAATCTATTAAAAATTCATTCGAAATTTTTTAATCTAACGAACAAACAGTGCAGACTATTTCGGAATATCAAATGAATACAAAATCCAACCGAACAACACAATGTTATTTGAAAGTCCTCCAAACCCATCCGACGCGTAGTCCTAACCTTAACCAGAAAAATATTTTACAAGGAAAGAAAAGAATTATGCGCGCAAGACGTCGTAGGAAAAGCGGTAAATATTTGAAAGTGCATTCCAAGCAGCCATTAGAGCAAGGATAGGCTCATATATCAGTTGAAGCCGGGGCAGTTTGTGTGTTGTGAGTGTGTGTGCTTGGGGTACTTTGCCTCTTAACCTGGACCTTGCCGAGAGCAACCCTCTTCCGGACTGGCGAGGCCAGCACCGGACTTGGGTAATTCATGCCACCGGAATCCATTATTCTCTTCCTTTAAATTTGTATTAAGTCTTTTTTCGGATGTGAGCGCTTACCTACGATGTGATGGTAAAGCAATAAAAATTCGCTCAAATGAAAAGTTCATTTTAATAATTTAGAGTTTTTATTGCTTGATAAACTTTATATATATATATATATATATATATATATATATATATATATACCTATATTATAAATTTCGATTGATACATACATTATTGACTTATTCATCATTATTTAACTTATTTACATTGCAAAATAATTTGTACAAACTTTGAAAAAAATCTTAAAACTTAACAACAAATGGTTATTGCACAGACTACATATATATTAAAAATTGAATCGTTTGTTCGTTTGCAATATTTGAAAAAACTTTCTACTTATATATATATGCCGTATAATTTTTGTAAAATCATTTGTATTTTTAAAAACTTTGACATGAAAACCGTATTTTTTTGTGTTGTGGGTTCAAAACCGATTAATTGACAATTTTTTTTTCATTTTTTATATAGATGGATAAATTTAAAAACATTAACAAATCTTACAAAAAACACGATTTATTATTATTGTAGTTTTATAGTTTTATAATTTGTCAATATTTATCAATAAATCTAAAATTTACTAAAAAATAAATTCAGTTTATAACGAATTTTCAATGTGGTGCGTCACCAAGGTTTTATACTTACGTAACATAATATTTATTTTAAATTAATATTTTATGATAACAAAAATAACCTAATTTAATATTTCAATTCTACCAATAAATCTCTGCCAATATCATAAAATAATTACAGATTAATGATATATTATGTTTAGTATTGATTTAAAAGCAAATATATAATTTTCTATATCAAGTAAATTGCTGTTAAAATTTCAACATAAATATTTTAAACCACATATTTTTGAAAGGAAGATTTCAACTACAATTATTCAACTACTAATTATTTATTAATCATAATTTATTATTAATAACTCACAAATATTTAATTTTGTTTTTAGATTATCAAATTGTTAAAAAATGTAATATATTAAATATAGTTTTAATTTTTATTAATACTATTAATATAAAAATCAATTTTTGCTTGATTGTAAATACCAATCTTTTATTAATTTCCAATATTATTAATTGTTACCAATTAAATTATTACAGATATTTAGATTTTTATCTCAAAACTATTTAATCATATGTTATATATAGTAAAAAAATCTTCCAGAACTCATTAAGTTAAAACAAAACGACCTCAGGTTGCAGTTCTACATTAATATTTATTAATAATCGATGTTTCGACGTAATCAACGTACATCTTCATCAGAAAAAATTTAAATGTCATTTGCATAATTTTTTCTGATGAAAATGTACGTTGAATACGATGAAACGTTGATTAATAATAATTATTAATATAGAACTACAACCTAAAATCGTTTTATTTTCATATGTTTAATTTCTCTTCTCATAAAAACAAACATTTTTATTTTAGTAATACTTACTACAATATTTTTGTTTTGTGTTCTATATCACATCTGGAACACTCGCATTTGTCACTATTAGATAATATAAAGAATAACACAAACACGTCTACACTGTAAGTTCATGACTAACTCTCGTATCTATTATTCAACACACATATTAAATACAAATATAATATTATTAATCAACAATAAGTAAATTACATTAGCTATAAATTATTGTATAACCTATTAAATCTTTTACACTATATTTACATTATTTAGAAAAAAATTCAACATAAATTCAGAGTCCATTCCTGTTACATCATTGCTAACCTATTTGCCTAGTCCTGTCTGACAGATTCAGAACCTTTTCCTACGTTCAGCTCCTTTTCTTTAGAGCCAATTCAAAAGAGGTCTTAGCGCCAAATCTACTCTTTGGTTGCGGTAAGGAAAATGTGGATATTATCGGACAAGGAATTATCAACTTTGATAAAAGTTGGTAGAGGTAAAACTCTACTCGAAAGGAAAGTAAGTGTGCGTTGAAATAAAGAGAACATTTTATTTATAAATAATTTGGTATATGAAACAATTGATGTTAGAACATTATGATTGGTTTCTCATATAGAATGTTAAATTAGTTTTAATCTAAAGGATAAATATAAAGAAAAAAATTGATATAATATATACAGTTTGATAATGATAATATTTGTTGAAACTGCAGTCAAAATATTTGTGTAATAAAGTGAAAATTTTCAAAGTTAATAAAGTTTTTTATTTTACTCGATTAGATTTGCACTTTTTTGAAAATGTTTAATTATATTCATACACAATTATGTAGCAAAAAAAATATAACAAAAACTAATGGTGGAATTTTAAACAAAGCTTTAGTATTACATAATATGTTGTCTTTTTCTATTGAATAAAAAATTATATTTACTAGAAAAAAACCAAGCATACTGTAATGCTATAGTTATGTATAGAATTCCACCTTAAAATGATTTTAAGATAAATAAAACTACAACAAATTATTAACCTCAAATAATACATTTTTCCATCTTATTTCCCGCAAAAAAATATAAAAAATCATAACCATTTTCCTTTAGTACCTTAGTGTGCGAAAATCCCACCGCATAAAAAATTAACATTCACCACTTTTTTTCTCTACCCTTCCCCAAACCATCTCGGTTAATAATAAATGACTTAATTTTTCTAGGCGTTTTACAAATCCACGAAGTGCGGATGTACTGATCCGGCTAATTTGTTACGCAACTCTAATGCAATCTTATTTCCAACGCAGAATAGAACGAGACAAACGACGTCTTGCGCGATACTAGCGCCGTCATTCGTCCTGTGTCGCGGATGATAATCACCGTTGACAAGCCGAGCATCGCGCTATTGTCCGTAAATTTAGCAATTTTCATGGTTGACATAACGGGTAACTAAGCAAGCAATGAGTGATGCGATGAGTGCTTTTTTCTATTTTCATTTTTATATTTTTACTGTGCTGTGGACTTATTGCTTGTATTGCTGGGTAATAGTGTGGAAAACAAGATAAATAAATTGGAAATTTATCAAAATAAATTTATTGTTCATAAGGAATAATGTTTTTCGTTGAAAAATAAATAAAATTAGATAGTTCAAGATTATCTTAACATATTTGTTTACTATGAGTAAATTAGTGTTCGTTTCCAATAACATTTTTTTGGATCTTATACTATACTGTTATGTTAAGATAAAAGGTTTTATATCTAAAAATGTAGTTTTTAGATAATAATGAATTTCAGTATTAGTATGTGGATAATTCTGTATACTATTTTTCAGCTAAGCTTGTAAAATATTTCAGTTCGTTTTTTATTCAAATCAAGTCCAGCGATATATTAAAAGTGCAACAATATGAAACAGTGTATATCAATGAGTGACAATTTAGAATTATTTCCTGACTAAAGTTACGACGTACTTAGCGTTATAAACAGTTTCGATAACTTTTGTAGTAAATGAGACTTCTACAATTACGTATGTGGTTCAGAATCAATTATTTCACATTGCGCAATTACAATCTTAGCTGAAGAATATTATAGATTAGTTAAATTTGTTAAATAAATGTTGACTCGATTTATTACAGTTACTACTACTTTTTGATTTTGTAATATGATAGAAAATGTTTTGTTTTTCAAGCACAAACACCTTTTAATTCAAAATATAATTTTTAAAAATGAGATTTTTTGATTTAGAATGACAGTAAACTTCTAGATAGTTTTGTAAATACGTTACATTTGTTAAATAAATTTTGACTCAATTTATCACATTAACTACTCTTTGACACAGTAATATGATAAAAAATGTATATAAAAAACCATAAACACCTATTAACTCAAATATGATACTTTTGGTTTAACAAGACAGCAAACTTCTGTAAATACGTTACGTTTGTTTAATAAATTTCAACTTAATTAATTACAGTTACTTACTACTTTCTGATTTAATGATATCAAATAAAATGTTTTCTTTAATCATATACAACTTTTAACTGAAAAACACAATTTTTAAAAATATAATTTTTTTGCTTTAACACGGCAGTAACCTCTTAAAATTAAAATCAGTTGTGTATGAGTAATCCAAAGTAGTTTAAACTGTTTATAAAATTATACAATTTTATGTCTGGAATGTATTAATTTAGTTAAAAAAATAATATAAACACAATTTAAAATATATTTGAAACGAATTATTAAATTCGTAATTTGAAATTAAATGTATCATCGTTAAATCAGAACTGTCCGCAGTTTTGTTTATTAATAAATACATTAATATTTTAGTCGGAAATTAAATAGAACAATGAAAATATAGTTTATGAGTTCTGTTTTGCAAATTTATATCAGCATTTTAAATTGTAGGTAAAACTAGTTACACATCATATCGCATAATGTATTCAGCACATTCTAGATATAACTTACCAAACAGAATAAATTCAAGTAAGTACTCTGTCTAACAGTTAATCATTTAGAATATTACAACCCCAGCATTAGTTGTACATAATTTAGGAAAATGTAAATTGAAAGAAGATATGCTCATAATATTGCATACATCAAGGCAGAGTTTTACAGTTTTTGATTCTTTCATCGGATAAGCACGCAAAATTATACAGGTAGCGAAATTTATGTATGTCACAGTATCATTACGCAAAGAAACAACTTCACTAGCGCTGGAAGAATACTAGCTAAATTAAAAAACACATTTAGTTAGCATAAAAACCATGTAAAATCTTCAGCAGATATAGAAGGGGAGATATTCTCAAGCAAATCCCCAAGTTAGCACCCGTTGATAACCTCGTGATAGTATTATCTTATCCGCGGAGGTTTTCACTAGGTAGACACGCACTTCTTCAACGAGGGTTCTCTTTTCGTACATAAATTATTGACCGTTACGTTTTTAAGTCACGTGATGACGTCGAGAACCAAAGAAACGGGCATTTAATTAAGAGATAATTATAGACATTAAAATGGAGTTGGATCGATAAACTGTATACCTCGCCGTTTACCTCGCGGCCATTTTTCGGTAAAACTGGCACGAATCGTTTCAGTAATTTATGTTGTTTGCGTACGAAATTTTGCTTTGTTTTCATTCGCAAACTAGAAATTTCCTGATATTGATTTGTTATGGTTTATAATAATTTTACTTCAATTTATATTCTATTTGTAAATATGTTAAAGCAAAGTATTACACATTAACGAGTACAAAATTTTGCTTTAAATCTATGATACCAACAATATAAGATTGTCTCTTATACTATTAAAACATGTCTTATGTTAGTTGGATTTTCTTCAAATGAATCAAAATATTCTGTTTCTATATTTCGTCAAGAATGCGTAGACTCGGCTCTGCCTTGACAGTAAATATCTGCTCTCAACACAATGAAGATCGCTTTATACTTTTCCCAACGTAATATACTATTTAAACATCTATTGTTAGGATTATTTATATTTCTAAAATTTTTTTTTAATACACTTAAAATTTAGCTCGATTTTAAGTGTATTTTGTTTAGTTTTGTTCTTATGAGAGTTACGTTCTCTTAAAATCTATTAAAACCGAATTTATGGAACCAACCATTGTGTTTATTTAGTAAAAAAAATCATAAAAATAAGAATACTTTGTAACAAAAAACAAATGTTTATCAAGTTATGTATCTTAATTATTATTTTAATATCTAATTGAGTTTGGAATGTTTTTGTATATAAAAATTCAAATTTAATAATCATTAAAATCTCAAATAAACTTATCAACATTCTTATAAAATTAACGTACAAATTTCATTTGTATTTTACTTGGCAAAGAAGCGTAAATATTTCAAATTTTAAAAATTGTATATAGGTTATCCAGCAAAATAACCAATTTTATCATTAGTATAATTTATCACTAAAACATTAATATCATTTGTTGTTATATTTACATAAGCGTATAAAAACAAATTAATTCATTTTTATTTGCTCATGTAAACATAACAATAAATAATATCATTATTTTAGTGACATTAGTCGACAAAATGTTAATTTTTATATCAAAATAATAATGAAAAACAATACTTCTATAATTATTTATATATTAAAATAGAAAAAGCATAAGATACTAATGTATATCTGGAAATATCGGTTATTAGAAAAAAAGTAACAGTTCCATATCTAATCGAAAATCCCAACATTCTCCATTTGATACGTATACTGTAATTAAAAAAAAACCTTCCTACGTATTCAACAAGGCCCCTTGTTATTTACCTTCAAATAAAAACACAATTGGGCTTCGTGTTGAGCCGTTGAACAAACCGAAAGAAATCAGAAAATAGGTCGCTAACATTCCAACCCCAACTAATTCTTATTGTAAGGTAACATGTACTCGGGGAACCTTTACAATTAGGAAACCAAACA
The DNA here is from genome assembly GCA_963966155.1 of Clivina fossor. Taxonomy (NCBI): domain Eukaryota; kingdom Metazoa; phylum Arthropoda; class Insecta; order Coleoptera; family Carabidae; genus Clivina; species Clivina fossor. The sequence continues at coordinate 13,078,740 of OZ014562.1, read as the reverse complement.
AACATTGAACAAAAGTTCTCGTCAAGAGAAAGAGGCAAGACATCGGCCAGTATTTGTTTGGATAAATGTATACGCCCCGGACTGGACTTTATAATTTTGTTTGACGTTACGGCTTATTTTAAAGTAAACGCGACAATATCGTAGAATGGTCTTCAATTAGCTTAATGTTTGTTTAATAATGGCAAAACTGGGAAAAGTTTTTAATGTTTCGTTTACTCTGAAGGGTTGTCCCGTTACTCTGGAGTTGTACGAGTTGAAATAATAACCAATAATTTTCGGTGCTGTAAAACTTTTGCTGTCTGACTTATACAGTGTAATAATTTTGTTATTTATTTAGACGAAATTGCAATTTAGGAAAAATTTAATAAACAAAGTTTATTGAGCATTGCTTATGAATTGAAAAGTTATAAAAATTGTTATTATATTTTATTCTTACCCCCCTGTTAAATAATTTATTTATAATATATATGTATTTTGACAAGTAACTCTTTATAATTTTGACTACACAGTCGGAAAATAATTTTAAAATGGTTTTTGTTCTATAGTTGCAGATTTACGCTGACATAAAATTTAAATAAAAATTTACATACATATATACACAATCATGTCATGTACCCAAAAAGTTGGGATACAAATTAAAATAAAAACATAATTTCTGATATTGAAAAACTTTGAATTACTGAACTGATATTGGCTGTGTTTCAGTGATTTGAAACCAACTATAAACTTTCAATCTTTTGCTTGACTATGGACTAACAACTCGTATTAATAACAATACGAGTAAACATTATTAATAAACTATATCAGTTTCTTGAGAATGTAGCCCCATGTTCCGCTTAGGAATTACAGGCATTGATTTTAAGTTATGGTTATAATTTACTCAAATAATTTACCACGAATAGTGCCACAAACAAAATATGCTCTAGTCTTCAATTAAAAATTTATAAATTTTATGATCAGTTCCTTATTTTGTTACTTGATAACTTGTTGCTATATTCTGTTTATTTACTGTAAATGTAATTTGTATTTTTCTGGTAAAGTTGAGTACGTCGAAACATCGATTATTAAATACAGAGCTACAACCTAAAGCCGTTTTATTTTAAAAATGTATTTTAAAATATATAATTAAAGTACTTTTTTACAAAAATTGGAAGTGAGAATAAGGGCCTATATATTTTCTACTTTTAGAAATGTTCGCTAACAAATAACAAATTTGTTTGCATTTCACGTTTGATATGTCAGTATTTCAAAATATCACATTGTTTATTTTCTATAATTTCGAAAATTGTAGTTGCATTGTACAAATTGCACAATCGATATTAATCAATTTAAGTAATATCCAAATTGTTGATTAAGCAGTAAATTATAACTCTTGAATCCGCAGAATTAATGATCATATTCACAATATAACTCTATCAACTAATTCAAAGTTATTTACAAATTTATATTCAAACCTAAAATTAAATTTGTATATACAATAATTGTATTTTAAAATAGAGTTATTTACATATAAATATTACTTGTAATCAAAATATATATACATAGAGATATGTACGTCATTATGCCTATTTTAACATGTATAATTTGCATTCCAAAATGTACTGGACTAAAATTAAATGAGCTATAATTGCGAAATGTATTATTATTCAAAACCACAATTTGAACTGTTTGAAAATTATATTATGCTTAAATGATCACGTGGAAATTTTGCGCAAAAAAATTTACATAGGACATGGTGAATATTTTTGTGATTAAATCTGTATTATTTGTAGCTAAACAGTTCAATAATTATATTGATAAATTTTTATATCAAATTATATATTATTTGCTTTGATAATATAAAACGAATTACGTTTTATACTTCTGTCGAGTAATACATTCAATATATATGCGTTGAGTTTTTAAATTATTATTCAATACTTTTCAACCAAACAAAAAATTGCATTTCAAGTAATCTTCAGGCTTTCACCGGTATCCATTAAATTTTTTGAATTTTCTGGGCTAGTATGCGGTGATCGATCTATCCTCGTCACAGACGTTTCGCCATACATAGTAGATGTCTGCGCTGAGAATAGATCAATCAGGGTATAATAAGTTAAAGATATTAAATATACAATAATACAATGGTAAAAATGTATACTTTATTTCTTAAAAATCTTTAAATATATATATTTTATTGAAAGTATATTATTTATATTACTATTTGTATTTATATTTTTCTGATAAACTGGAAAAAATGATTTTTTTACTTATAATTATTTGCACAATATGCGATAAAATTACAACTATATGTTTTACCATTCCAGCACATAAGATACAAGTAGTAATACAATATGTAAATTTATTTGCAAATAATTAAAAGATTACAAATTAATTCCCTATCGTTCTGACATTTATCCTTTAGCATCACTTAATCACTGTGAACGTAGCGGTAGTAGCTAAGGAGTTAAGAAGCAGAATTTAACCTCACTTCCGTTTCGAAAGCCTTGAGTTATACAGTGAAAGCTTTGGTATCAAAGCAGGCGTGGCGTGGCTGTACAAAGACAATTTGGATTGAGTGAAACAGGCAATTGGCGAGATCAACAAGTTATCTTTACGTTCCGCTACATAGAGCTTGTGCGCGCACCAGCTTATGACAGACTAACATTATTCAACTAGATCTAAGGAGATTTCAAACGTGAAAGAAAACGAGAGATTCCTCTATATATATTTGAAATTGTTTCATGGATTTTATTTCTCGTAAATAAAAGACGATTACAGTCAAAACAATGTATTATATTCACATATTAAATTACTGGTTCTTTCTCAATACTTGTAAATATGTTAATAATAAAATTCCTTTCTATTTTACATTTTGTATTATATGTAAACTGTGTATTTTGTTATGTTATAATGGGACAATTTCATATTTGCTTTACATTTTTTCTCTTATGTTCCTTTCTGGAATTGTAAAATATATACTTCAATATCAACGCGGTAGCTGAGTGTGTTTAATTTATTTCAATGATAAATTTTTACAAATTAACTTAACCTACAAAAATAACATGTGACACAGAAATAAAAAACAAAACTATTGGTATATATCTCATTAGAATAATAATTGTATATGATTGTAAAATACTAATTTATATAATTTAATTGTATTAATTTTATGGATTACTTAGCTATGGTCATGATTAATGACCATTTACAGACCATTTATAAATATAAAAAAATAAATTACATATTTATTAATGATCCATTATTGCCTTCAAACCTTCTTAAAATTAAAAGAAGTTATAACAAAAAAAAAAATATATCTTGTAACGCTATATGAGTCATAAGATGTGAAAGGAATTGCAGCATTATTGCAAATTTATCACATTTATAATTTTTTTTTTTTAATGTAGAATTCAATTTTAATAATAAAGCAATGTAATTGAATTAAGACATTTCAGTACTGAGCTTGTACTCGTACTATCCGTCTTTATTTTTAGTCATTTAGTATGAGTAAATGTATTCTTCTAGTATTACAAGAGTACAATCGCAAATAAATTAAAAATATCAATTCAAAACAATTATATAAACATGAAAAAAATTGATTTATCCAAAGCACCCTCAACTCAACTGAAAAGTCATTCAAAGTACTTCAATACTTGACTTCAGCGTCTGTTAGCAAGCCGACACCTTCACTTTTTTCTTTCAGGGTTTCAGCACTCAAAACAGCAAGGCATTTGACTTTAAACTTCCCCTTACTAGAGGTAGTAGTACCTCCGCCAGCGCCATTCAACGCATGCGACTCTTCGCCGAACTAATAATCCGATTGTGCAAGCCCGGCTACCGGATTTCTTCTTCTTTGCAACGACGACAATTCTTTCGTCGACAAAGTTGGAGCGCAAGATTCTATGCGCTTTACAATTTGTTTTGTTTTAAGGAAAAAGGGAATATATATATATATATATATATATATATATATATATATATATATATATATATATAAGTTTTCGTTTCTGCTTTCAGAACTAACGCTTGCTTGTTTATTTCAGCTCCCGGTTTTTATTGGTTATATATTATGTTTTTCTGAACAGAAGTTCGCTTTCAAGTTTTGCCGCGCGTAGAGTTTTCGACGAGAATAAGTAAGAAAATGAACGCTTATTTTAATGCTCTTTTGAACTTTAATTATAGTTCGAACCACAAACCAACTGTTTGTGATTTATTTCGATAAACTTCATAATTTAATATTTTATTTACTAAAAGTATAATTAATAAAAGTGATTATTTTAAGACAATCATTTTAGTATTTTATTCTGGTTTCTAAAATAAATCCAAATAACAAAATCTTATTAACCTTCCTACCTAACCTAACTAGTATGAAATTCTTCATAGGTATTATTTATTTGATTCACAGTTCAATACTAATATTTTTATCTAAGTTAATTGTATTTTTAAATTTTAGTTCTTGTTCGGTGATAAAATTTTAAAAAACAAAAACGTGTTAATATAAAATCTTATATTGAAATATATAGTTTTAAATATATTGAATTCATTGCCACAAAAATACTTATTTTTAACCGTTTACACAACATTAACATTGAAAGTTGTAAATTTACAATAATTGAAGAGCATTTTTGCAAAAACTAAGGCCCGTATTCTCACTTCAAATTTTTGTAAAAGAAAAACTGTTATTAATTTTTTATTTCTATTTTTTTTATCAAATATATATAATTTTTCTATTTTAAATATTTTTACTATTATCTAATATTATTATATAAAATTGAGTGTTAAATAAATCATTTTAAGTAAATGTTGAAAATATTTCGACAAAAATGACTTTTAATAGTAATAATAATTTTACTTATAATTTTTGTAATCAACGGATTGAAAACTATATATTCTTAAAAACTATGCATTTAAAAAAAAAAATAACAATAATCCATTAATATATAAAATTCGAGAAAAAATAGATTGTACCAGCATTATAATGTTATAAAATTGCTAAATATAATTTAAATAAATTCAATTTCAATTCCTATGAATTTCCACCTTAAAACATGAAAAATAAAAAAAAGAAAAAAAAAACAGCATCTCAAGGGAAACACAACATAGGCAAAGAAGCAAGAAAAGAAGAACTAAAACTAGTGGGAGAAAATAAAAGTAGAAGGAAGAAGAAAAATAAAAACAAAATAAAGTCGTGGAAAGAGAGAAGAGTTCCTTTATGAGAATTCATCTAATTAAGTTTTATCGCGACTACGGTTAAACAAGAAAACTAGCCTTCACGCCAACGGTTCTCTCAGACACCCTGTGCACAATTTTCAATTCAGAAACTCATTTAACCTACGACTGCAAAAAGAAGAAGTAACCGGGAAAAAATAGAACCGGTCGGGTTATAAGACTTGTGTGTATGTGTGTGTGTATTAATCCACTGACTTGTGATTCATTAATTTCAAATAATCCGGTCGACAGGAAGGAAATAGAAGCGTATTTCACCTTGTATATACACACGAAGTGTATTTCCGGTTTTGGCCGCCGTTGTGTCCGAGAGAAGAGTGAGGAAAAAGTCCCCAGGTTCTCTGAAGCCATTTATCTTCTTTACCAGTGACTGAGTTTTCGAAGTCATCTGTCTGTATTATTTACATTTAATTCTCTATCTGTCCTTTTTACTTAAATCGCTGTGACGCCGAGCCTAATACAAGATCCCGCCTGGAAGTGTTATAAATTTATCAATTTAATTTCACTGACGATATGCCACTGCTCTGACGTTAGTCTCACAAGATTCGAAATTGTTTATTCGCCGCCAAATCAAATCACAGTAGGCTTTTATTTGATTTGAATATAAAAACTTCGTCAATTTATTTTTTTGTTTTATTTATACACAGCAATTTTTCTTTTTATATTTTCTTTTGTTAAAATTGATTTATTTTCATTGTTTTTATTTCTATTCCTACTGTAAGAATATACATATTATAGTATTCAAATTAAACAGTCAAATTTCAGTAGAAATATGTTTTTAAAATTGTCTTAAATTATTTTTAGGAAAATTTTAATACACTTTTGCACAAAAATTAAATGTACCCCTTTGTATTTTGTGTTAGAACTTAATTTTGATGATAATTAAAATCAAATATTGTACACAAGTAAACGTTAAAATTTAACATAAGTAACGGTCGATTTAATAAACACGATTTTAAATTAACAAAAAAAACATCGATATTAAATTCTACTGGTATAGTTATCATTGCCGTTATCAAAACAATGCTTTTTTGTTAACTTTTTAAACTTGTAACGGCAAAATTATTCGGTGTTACTAATAAAACAATTCTATTGTATTGCTTTAAAATCGACTTTTGTTAAAGTATTTATTAGGAAATTAAGTTAAACGCGGATTTAGATTAGTTATCTACAAAGTTGGAGTTAAAATTTAAGCTTGGATTAAAATGATATTTCTGCTTTTGTTTTTTTCGAAAAAAATAGAAAGTATCACAATTTCTTTTAAAATTTAGTAATGTCAGTAACCTCAATATTATTATTATCTTATAAAATTTATTTTTTATTGTAAATATTTGTAGTTAAAATTATCATTGATGAACGAGATAAGGTTTAGAATATATGTAAATTAATCATGTAGATCGAAATAATACTTTTGTAAAAAATGCTTTAATAAACATTATTTTAGGTTTCTTAATTCAAAAAATATATTTATTATTTGAAAATATATTTATATAAGTTCTATTAATTCTAATTTTTAGTTTTTTTTTGTTTTCTTTTCATTTTCATTTGTTTTTTTTTTTAGTTTAACTTCTAATTTAAATTACTGTATTGTATAGAACATATTTAGTTATAAATTTGTAAATCGTTTATTCCTTGTGTATTTTCGTAATTTTTCTTAAAATGTTACTTTCTTTATCATTTGATAACGGTTTTATCATGTTTTGAGAAAAATCTTTTTATAAGTGTTAGAAACAATTCTTAAATCCAATCTAAATACACAAGGGTGCAATAAACAAATCTGAAATGAATATGTTAGTAATATAGCAAAAGTTCATAAAAAGTAATGTGCTCTCTAACTATATCTATTTTTTCCCCTGCTTTATATATAAATACAAATGTTCTTTCGTATTTTTCCTTCTAAAATTAATTTATATTTAATCGTTTTTTAGGTTGTACGAAAAAAGATATAAATAAATTGCTTTCGAATGAAGCTGCTACACTACAGAGTTATTTGTTAGTTCAATAGAAGTTTTAATTAAAAAGTTTGTTTTTTTTTCGGAACTAAAAAGTTTGTCAATATCAATTTCATAATTTTGCAGACTTTAATTTAAAAACAAACACTTCGTGCGCAATAGTTGCAGTTTCACCATAAAAATGCTTGTTATTTCATTTTTATAAGTGTAGTTTTTCCGAAACTTTTTTAGTAAATAAAATATTGATTAGCGAAGTGAAAATACCAACTCAAATAATATTTTAAACTTTTACTAACAGCTCGTCTATTTATAATATAAACGTCCAGGAAAAATTTATTTTCCTTTTTTTATAAAATAAAAGTTACCATATAAATATAATTATAATACATATTACAATTTATTTATAAATATTATTATAATATAATTAAAATTTATTTCCAAGCCGTGTGTTTTCTGTTTATAAAAGAATAAATGTAAATTATTAATAAATTAAAAAAATATTACTAAGTAGTTGTGTATATAAAAACTAAAGTAAACATTTATTTAACATTAAAAATCTTGGGATATTTTACATTTGTCATGTAAAAATGCATACACGTTATCTAACATAAAAATTATTATTATATATTATAACTAACAAAATTAAAATTACCTAACAGTAATCTATCAAAATTCCTGTCTACAACGCATACAACTGTATGAATACTTTACAAGCATGATACAATATAAAATTTACAAATAAGTCGATAACTCACATCGAAATAACTTTAGTTCGCCACATGTACGTAAAACATCAAGTGTACATGTACTGTCCATATCTTAAGCTTTATAAACCAGTCAATTTTACGAGAACAATGAAGTCATTTTTCAGCGCGATTTTTATCGGGAAAAATCGTCCGTATCCGGAGTTGCAGTTGTAAGTCTTCTTCCTTCTCGCCCAGACGGGCCGAGCATTAAAATATTCATGCGTTTCGCTTTTGTTTTTAGCACAGAATGATGCACGATCAATATCCGTATCCGGTTACTCTACGTACGTGGTACATATATCTATGCAGGCCACAGCCAATGCAGCCGAAAAATTTGACGCATTTTAGTGCTTACGGAGAACGAAGTGATGCGGCCGATCTGTCTGCTAACCTCGACCAATAATTTATAGTTAATATTGATTCATTCACCGAATGCCTGAACGACTGAAACGAGGTAAACGCTCGTTGCATATACATGCAATGCAATGAGTTGGCAGTTGATCTATTTCATTCGAACTAACTTTGCATGAGTTTGCTGTGATATGCATGATTAGTTACAGTATCTTTTGTGATACGTAAAATTTAAAATAAATGTAGAAATGTAATATTACATATACAAAGTAGTGCTATAGCCGTTTCGAAAAGTTTACAAAAGACAAGTTTTTCAATAAGCATAATACTATATCGTCCATTTAAAGATAATAGTCATTAAGTATAGTTTTTCTACAAATTTAGTTAACATAACTAAGCGCCGTCTTAACCCTATTTTTTTATTATTACTTAGAAACAATAATTAGTAGTTTTTTGTTTACAGTAAAATTCTGTACAGTATATATTTTTTTTAAAAAAGATATTCACAAATAAAACATTGTTTTCTCCCAAATAAAAAATTGGAGTTAATAAATATTACCTTTAAACCGACGATATATTAAACTTGTATTTATTTAAAAACAAATCTAGTATATTTCAAAAAAACTACAATTAATAAATATATATTAAATTTTGATTAAAAATATGAAAAAGTAAATATAAATTCAAGTAAGTTTTTAATAAATTTCATGATAAATTTATCAATAATGACGAAAAATAGTAGATAATAATGATTGTTAAAAAATACAGTTTATTCTACTGACAATTTTACTATTGCATATTTAAACAGTAGTATTTACTGAACAGATTGATTTTATTTTAACTTTACAATATTAATACAAAAAAAATAATTGCTGTCGTATTTATTGCTACGAAATCAACATATTATTTAATAAGTATATAATAATAGTTGTTACTCATAAAGATGAATATATTAAAATCTGCCGTGCGTGTCAAATACTAAACTTTCCTCTAACAATACAATAAAACATTGCAGTTTTCAAGCTAACTGAATAAATAAATAAAAAATACATACACAGTCAAAAAAAAATTAGCATTAATTTTAGTGTTGTTATACCTATGTTGATAAATATATTATTAACTAGAATAGTTAAAATAAATAAATACGTATTATTAATAATTAATGACAAATTTCATTCCTATTAACACTATAAATTATGCGAACCTCAAAAAAAAAGAAAAAACAAACAAACAGATAATCAAACACAATCATCGTGAAGCACTCGAAAAAAACTTTGCGGCTCGTAATTCCATTCACGATTCATAAACCTTTCCGACTGTTAAACCGAATGGGCAAATGGAACATCTACCTGAACGTCGTCGTCCGCGTGGTGGACAGCCCTTTTGCTCCCATGGGAGCGGCCCCCGGTGTTGATAGACGCCATAAGCGCTGCTCCGGTGACGCGATTTCATTTCAGTAGCTGACCGTTGCGTTGACGCTTTGAAAGCTCAGGGGTTAGCCGAACAGACCGGAGCCCCCGAATCCTTTGGGCCGACCGATGTGTATTGTGTAAACGTAGTCGATGTTATTTAAATCCCGAGACAGAAACAAAGATTAAGGATTGAACAAAGGGTTTTGTTTATGGTGTATGTTTATTTGGATATGTGGTAGTGCATTTAGTCTTTAGTACCAATGAAATTTTATTAATTTAATAAAGAGAATAATTTATAATGTATTAAAAAATATTAAGTTTAAGTTTAGTTTAATTTTAAAATTCAACGTTTCGGTATACTAAATGTATATTAATATCAGGAAAAAATATATGCAATTGACATAAATAACAAACTAACAAAACATAAAAACATATTACTAGAGAACAAGATTTTTAAAATAATTTATTATTAAAGAAAGCCGGATTTTTATTTAATTAGTGCCTTCATACAGATTAATATTATCTTTTTTTTTTGTAAATTTTTATTGCTTCCCTTATCAATCTACTGTTAATATTGTTGGGTCTTGCAGCATAGTTTGTCTTTATCAAATTGGAATTTATCTAGATAAAAAATCCTTATTTTTATCTTATTGAAATAAATACCAATTATTCAATTATCTATTATCTAAATAAACTTTTGTTTTGATATCTGTTATCTCATCTAGATAATAAAAAGACATTGTGTTTTATCTTTATCTAGAGTACTTTTTACTTTATATGTCCTGACACTCATAATAGAGAACAAATTTACACAGATCAGCTGTTGTTTTTGATATTTGAAAAAAAATTCGCACATGTTTTGCTACTACATCAAATTTTGAATGCAGAAATTTTATTTATAAATAGTTTTAACTTAAAATATATGTGGGTTTTAAAGCAGTTTCGACATACATATATCAATTTATTATTATATAAAAATAATATTAAAAATCACTTAGTAAGTTACTAAAAAATTGTATTGATGTTATTTCATTTTAAAAGCTAAGTAATATTATTTATTTTATATTTTATTAAAATGATTAAATACATAAAAAAATTTGATATAAATTTGCTTCGTATGGTTATTCTAAATTTGTATTACCCCAAAATTACAGAATTTTGTAAGCATACTAAATTACAGTATAACATCTCTTCCACATAAATTTTTATCCAAACAATTTTCAATTTTTTTTCTAATATCATCAAAGAATAATAAGTAGAGCATCTTCCTTGAAAAACTGCTGGCAAAGTAAAACATATATCAACAACATGATTGCGTTAAGACATTGATGACACTAAACGTCGACTATTGGCCATGAAAAATGTAGCTAAAGTTTCTCCCAGCTTGGCACAATTTGGCTCACAGCTCGATTACCTATAAACGCTCGAGACAAACACATTTTGTTCCCGACGACGAGAAGAGCCAGAACTTCCTTCCCGGTTACCGGTATCCTTCTGATACTTAAAGACAAGGTGGAGTTGATCACTGTTGTTAGAACGATAAGTGCTTTTTGCTAACGTTTTCGCTTTTGATATTCGAGTAAGTTTTCTTTGGCAAACAAAGGTAAAATTGATTGTTATTAAAAGTTGTACATATGGTGAAAACAAATTATTTTCGTATTTTGTTTTCAAATACATTAAAGTATTGATTGTATTTAACAATTTTCGTTTTAAAATAATAAAAGAAACAATTGAAATTTACGAAGAACAAGAAAACATCAATCAGTTAAATTTAAATGAAATCTGGCTTCTTTCAATTAATAAATTCTAAAATTTTGTAATTTACTTCTCTTGTATTTTGTTGCCTAGTAAGTTGTTTCCTTCTTGTTTATTTATTATATATGTCATTTGTATATATTTTTCCTGATGATGATATTACGTTGAGTATATCGAAACGTTCTGATATTAAAACCTGATATTGGCTGGGTCTGAGTGATTCGCAACCCGTTATAAGGTCCCTTGCTTTGCTGTGGGTTAACGACTCACACTATTGACAATGCAAGTAAAAATTGTTAAGATACTATATATTCGTAGCCCTAAGTTTCATCTAGGAATTACGGGAACTGATAATGATAATATCGATTTTAATATAAAATGAAACAGAACTTTAATCAAAAACTTTTTTATTTTTAATTTTTTAAAATAATGAGTTGTAAAATTTTTTTATTGTTACAAAAACCTATTTCATTCTTTAAAAATTACTTAAAAAAAAATAATTTCAAATAAATTACGTATTTTTGAAATAATTTATGAGAAAAATTAACCGCAAACTAATGAGTAAGTAAAACAAAATAACTGCAATTTATGTAAATATTGATAATTATAATCGATACAATCGATATTTATATTACGCTAGTTTGAGAAATATGATTTCATAAATTATTAAAAGATTATTTAAAATATACTATTATTTTAGATAACAGACAAATGTAAAATACATAGTTGTGATACTAATTGTATGTGGTGTAACTATGGAATTGGGAACGAAATAAATTGACGTATGAAGATATAATTGGTAAAAAGTTACAAAGTATCAAAGCAATTTTTAACAAAACTATATAGATGCCATTTTTGTAAATATATTTACAACATCTTATTTATTTACTATACTACTACACAATATGTGTGTATCTATACGAATAATTCACATAATTCTACATATCAACGCAAGTCCCTCCCTCAACAAATTTCCACTTAACCACTAACATAAATTACACGCACACTTAGTGAAAGTACTTTACGAACGAAAAAAAAAAAAAAGAAAATACTAGGAAACAAGTGAACAACGAAGGTATCAGCACTCAGGGCTTTGTTTAGCTAATGTGTATTTGTTTCGTCCTGCTCGCACCATTACAAGCAGCGCTTGAACCAGTAATTTTACAGTTACATTGGCACCGGAACTAGTCCACTAGAGGCCCGGCATCTCACTTCCGGATATCGTTAGCTTCGGGCGTGCTTGGACTTAACTTCGGTGGCGAGAAAAGAGCACGAGAGATTGTACTGGAGAAAGAATCTAGGCAGCCAGCCGAGCCTTTGGTTTTGGGCGTTGTAGTAGTTTGTGTCGAGCCTGGCTTGGTTCTTTCGTAAGATAAAGTTTTCTAATTCTCTCTCTCTCCGCTGGAGCTGCGGTGTTAATATTTTAGTAGTAGTTTTGTTTTTGAAGTTTTCGAGAAGCCCGGAAATATTTATGAGATGCTGTTGCACCACTTTTAACTGATTAAAATTAAGCATTTTTGATAGGGTTATTCGCGAGCAGTTTTTTTCAGTTTCTGCATGAATAAATTTTAATGTTTTACATAATAGTTTGTCCAATTCATAAATTTTACAATTAAATACGTTTTTTAGGATCCGGTGTTAATATAATCCCTATATATCGAATTTCGTTACATAATATTATATAGTTTTTTAAAATACGGTTAGTGTAAGCTCGTCGTGGGACACCCTGTAAGATACACATTCTCAAGGAATTAAAAAATTTAATACAAGGATATATAAAATCTGCTATGGCCAGAACAGAACCGAACGTCACCTTAATGTATGTAATCAAAATACTTTCTAACAGAAAAAATATTATTTAAAAAATAATGACAAAAGAATATCATATTATTAAGTTGACAGTTTCATGATTTATTGTAATCATAAAAATCGATTTACATATATTTCAAATTAAAAAAGATTGCAAAAATATGAAAAAGTATAAAAGTATTAATTAAGTCGTGTGTGTGTTATAACTAATACAACAATTTTTGTTAACATTTTTTTTACTCTAAACGTGTCTACAGACAGACAGACACATCACGCTGAAAACAGTTTTTATATACGAGTATATTACAACATAATTTGTACTTATCTGTAAAAAATATAGAAAAGTAAAAATTTATATGATTACAATACCTCCCACACTAAATGTGACGTTCCATAATAACAAAAGAAAAAAATTCTTTCGTGTATATTCACAAAAAAAATTGTCTTCAAAGTACAATTTTAAGAGCCAGGTGCATATAACGTTATTAACTTAATTAATAAGTTAACTAACCAACTGTCTTTAAAGAACCTAATTAATTGATTAATTAGTAAGAAAACGAAATAGCTAACTTACATTTTATGCAACTGGACCAAAAAAAGTGCTTATATAAAATAGTTCTATTACTTTGATATGTACACAAGTATAATCACCTCCTACAATGGAAAAAAACTTTTTGCAAAATGTGTAAATTTCAAATTTCATAACCAAAATCAACAATACCAAAATAACTAACTTTCATTGGTTTACTGGCCCACATCTCTCTTCTACAGTCCCCGTAAATATCATCAAAAACCACATCATTGTCTCACGCAAGCTCGTTTTTATCAACAATTGGTGTGAAATTAATGTTTTCAAATTTTTTATTTGCATCGTTACGTTTTTGTTTCGTACTCGACGGCCGAACGTTATATTTTGGGAATAAAATAGTTGGCTTTGATTATTGTCATGCTTTTTGAATCTAGTAAACGCATCGCTGGACTATGTTGTATTGTTGTTACAGTCGAACTATACGCGTCTGGCGTTTGCTGCAAAATAACGATTCGCAAAATATATTTGAAATATATCTGATGGTATTGTTCATTTTTGCTTACAATAGGACTATGATAAAGTGCCGGGTTATTTGTTTTCGATGATCTAGTTTTCGGAACTAGACAGACGGTTTATTATACAGTCAAATTTTTGGGTTGCAAAGCTATTTTGTTCTAAAATTATTTTTGAAAATATTTCACAAAAATAATATAAATTTAAAACTTGAAGTACGATATATGTAAAACTTAATCATATTTGAACTAATTTAATAACTTATATAATAGAATATATATTACAAAAGTAAATATTTTTAACACTATTAAAAATATGCAGATAGTTTTAGTTAAATCTAATTAAAATATTAAATATTCATTATATTATCATTTTTTTAAGAGAGTTAAAAAATTAACGAAATTTATATAAAAATTTACATATTTTTTGAGTAAATATCCATTTCATAATTTAAATCAAATGTTCGTATTTTATTTTCTTCTAATTGAATAACTTTTCTCTACAATATTTGCAAAATTAACATAAAACAATTAATATAAAATAATTTCGAAAACCTGATTATTTATATGTTACTATTTTTTTTTTTTTGGTATCATATATCTAGAAGGAATAGCAATAAACACCATTCTATAACCGGAGTCATTCAAAAGTTAATTTAACATTAAAATAAAAAAGGTTTATGTTAAAGTTCTATTTTATTAAATTTTAAAACAGAACTTCAACCTTAAGGCTTTTTTATGTTAATGTAATGAGTTCTGAAAGATTTTTACTGTGTTGAATTTAATATCGAATATGATATTCTATTAATAAATAAAGTCTGTTGAATTTATAAAATTTTGTGATCCGGGTGTGAAAGCCTAAAGATCACTATAAACCATAAAGTCGTTTATTTTGACAGTAAATAAATAAAAACAAATTATATTTAAATATTTGTTGGTGTTAGCCAGTTAAAATAGTTCAGTCATTTTGAACAAATGTTTGATTAAAAGAATATATGTGAATAATATTGATGATGTGCGTCTGCATATGGACGCTCGATGAGTAGATAAAAGGTATAATTAAAAATGTTTTACATAAGTGATCGTTTATAAAGATCGAATATGAGAGGTATAACAAATAGTAATAAAACTGTTTTGCTTGTCTGTAGAGAAATGTTTGGCGGAAACTAATTTATTGTATAAATGAAAAAAATTGTGCTAGACCCTTATGGATAGATGGCGTGATTGTACATATAAGTATATATATATATATATATATATATATATATATATATATATATAAGTAATATTTGTTCTTAAATTGAAAATCAGATAAAAACTAAAATTTTGATTATTATTTTACATGGAACATTTATTATTCTATTACCCAACCGTATTTAAAATCACATTCGATTCTATTTTAAATTCAAATACAGCTAATTAATCTCCAAACCACTTAAAACAATACTACACTCGGATCATATCAATTGTTCCCTACACTACCTCAATCTCAATCCCCTCCCGTCCATGCTTCTAGTCGGACGAGTTGTTAAATTATGCAAGACAACACAACGAGAACCCACCACCGCCACCGTCGTCGTCTGACTCCGAAGAAGCAGCGGCAAGCAGCACCTGTTAGTGATCAATACCTTGATTTAATCACCGATATGATATTTACAGGCAATTAGCTATATGTCTCGTGCACACTGCCAGTACGGGGGCGCCTCTGTTTACCGCCTTGGGGGCGCGCTATTCATGTATACACACACATACACACAGAACGGCTGTGATATTGCTCCGGTGCTGTCAGCTTATTTGTGTTAGGTTAGAGTTGGGGGAGAGAGAGCGGGTATCGCTGGCAGTTTGGCAATGTGCACTCTGTGTATAGACACCTGGTTATGTCTTCTCAATGTAATTCTAGTTGTTAATATGTTCTCGATACGATGGTATAGCTGGTGTTCCAGAAAGCATATAATGGTAGAATTAAATTGAGTTATTTATCATCAGTGGAACAAAAAGAGCTACATGCTTGAGAAGCTAAACATATTGTTTCTTAAATTTTTGTACTTGCATTTTCAATTGTGCGGGTCTTTAATCCACAGTCAAGCAAGAGCCCTATTGCTAAAAATGGGTTCCAGACCACTCACACCCTGCCGATATCAGTTCAGATGATACAAAATTTTAATACTAGAAATAATATTTGATTTAATTTCTGGTTAACCAGAAATCTTTTGGGTCCGAGTTTAATATGCTACCACTGGCCTACGGCTGTCTATAAATGCAGTACAGATTGAGTTATAAAAGAATTAAAATTTGCAATAATACGATATACTGTAAATATATAAGTACTATAAATATAGAATTATAGCGTATACAAAAATTTAAATTTAAAGAACTAATGTAAAACAAAGATAAATTACAGTATGTTAATCATAAATTAAAAAACACAAAATTTTAAGAGATAAAATTTTAATCATCAAAAAAAATCTGGAATGTTTAATTTCTCAAATAGCTAAAATTTTGCTTGATTTAAATTCTTATTAGTTAAAACTCAAAAATAACCAACATTTCATAATCTTGAATTTCAAATTCCAAATATTTCTCAAAACCTGAAAAGTAATATTTCTGTAAATTATTTCACTAACTGTAAAAGTTACAGCACGTGGAGTATCTAGTAAAAAATTTTAAAAATTAGTTTCTTGCATAATACAAATATCTTGAAATTGCAACTTTCACACCTACTAAAGTATTTATGTATTTACTTTTAAATTACTGATTATATTAAACAAGTTTGAAAATTGACCGCTGCTTTGAAAATGTAGCATACCATATATAAAATTTAATATTTAAAATTAATTTAATTTTTAAATTAATAATATTGAAATATCTTGATCATGAATAATTCTAGCCATTTTACGATAGCTGCAATATATTAACAAACTTTTTTAATACCGTAAAACTGCAGCCGGACTAAATTAAAAAATCAATTATTAATTCGCGAAAATTCGTGCAACATCTTGTATACCCCGAAAATATACAACGTATATATGCGTTCAGCCGCAATGCACCCGTCTCGTATCAGTTCACGAACTGAACTCGTCCTGTGCTTGTTCTCTCGTCCTTATCGCTCTTTCTCACTCCGCCATGTACCCATCGCTTGCCCTTCCTTCATATCCGATTATGTTGCTAACCTGTCCGGGGACGCTGCCAGAATATCTTATTAGAAAAGCTTAACTTAAGTTTTCACACAAAGCTTTTAAGCTCGCGGACTTAGTGAAAGTTTTCAACGCTACTTAACGTAATATTTAACATTTTATATATATTGTAGAAAAGGAACTTTCCATATTCAATCGCATAAATTTTCATTATTTGTATAATTACGCGAGTTCAACTTTTTTCCGTTCTCTTAAGTTTAATTCGGATTGGAATTATATCAAGAGGTTAAAATCAGTTTGCGTTTAATATTCATTAGAATATTTAAATTTTTACAATTACAATATTTACTAGAAGCATAAGTATCCTGGAATATGTTTACGAATCAATTTAGAAATTACAAAACTTCATAAAATTAAAACAGTCCTATATATTACCGGACCTTGAATATAAAATTTTGGTTCAATAATAATATAATCACAATAAAAAATATATAACATTACTCATTATTCTATTTAGGACACAGTAAAAAATATTTTAAAAGTTACACCATGCATACACTTGCTAGTGTCACTAAGAAAACACTAAAATAAATTAAGTCTTTTTATTCTGTTGTAAAGTGTATTTTATACATACAAATCGTGTCATATTTTTTTACTGCGTGTAATCATAACAATAATTATTATATTATTACTGTTGTATTAACTTCTAGGTCTAATTTCACAGAACATTGTTAAACAGATTGTAAGTAAACCAATTTGTTAACTTTTCAACTGACCAATGAGACAGTTCAAAGAGAATAAATCATCTAGTTAACTTGTTAACTTATTAATTAAGTTAACAAAGCTTTGTGCAACCGGGTTTTAGTTTTACAAAAAAAAATAGAAAAACCTGAAATTATTTTTACTTAATTATTATTATTAAAAAGCTGTGCTATTTTGAATATCATGTCTTCAATTGTAAATAATATTACAATTTTTTAACATTATATAGATTACAAAGTATTATTTTAAAAATTTGAATAATTGTGTTATAAAATTGTCAATTTATTTAATTTTTTACTGCAAATTTTTTATTACATTTATTGATATTATTTTTATAAAATGACTTTATTATAAGTATAAATGTGCAATTGCTAATTTTTACAGAATATAACGTATTATTAATTTAATATTGTACAATTTTAGAAAAATGTTAATAAAAATTAATTATATTTATACAAATACTTGAATCTTTTCTTATTTTTCATTTAAATTTTAAAATATTCTTTTGATTAATTTAACGTAATCATAAATTTAGAATTCTTCACACATTTGTAACAAATATGTATTGTTATTAAAAAAACAGCTATTAATATTTAAATCCACTTAGCATCCAATATGCTGTGCATCATAAAAATAATAGAAATTTATACCAAAACACACTTAGAAAGTTTCGCGATCTTATAAACACGTTTATTTAAAAAGCTCCTCCACCAAATATGCTGAGGCCGCGCCTGTTGTCTACTCCTGTTAAAAACACGAGCGCGTACAAGGCAAATATCAAGAGCGTTAAAATACCAAGACGAACAAAGTGTTTCAATAAATTCATCCCCTTTAAATTACAAAGTTTTAACGGAGCAAAAGTGAAAACAGCACGTTCATTTTCTGCATCATTTGACGAATTAACGACATGATCGAAATACACACCAAAGCGCGTTTGCGCTAAGACGCGCGCCGAAGAAATAGCTAAAGGAAGAATGGATGAAACGAGTAGGCGAGACGAGGCGGTGCGACGTAAAGAGGTGAAATTTGGCGAGAATTAGGCACAGCTGCTCGTCGACCAAAACTTTGGCAATATACCTCGGTCGTCATAAGTGAACATGAAATCTAAGCAAGTCGGGATAACTTCGTTATAACCATTGATAAATCGACCGGTTTTATCGATCCCATTTCTAGATTGCGCCAACGAGTATTTTGCCTCTTACCCTACCCCGCACTACTTTTATATTTCGGCTATTTCTCTTAGTTTTATACAGTCTGCTTCAGAATTTCAAAAAATATTTTATTTCGGTAAACCTCTACTATAACAATGCACCATATTTATGCAACAAGATGAGCTTTGGTATTCAAATAGAACACGTATTTTTATTTTATCAGCAACGGTCAAGATTTAGGAAATACATATTAAAAAATTGAAAGAACTATTTTAATTACATTTTATCTATGTTATTACTAATCTAAATTAAACCACTAAGTTTTTAAATCATTGTAGTTAATAAACTAAATTCAATAATTCTGATTCGTACTGTAGATTTCCTACCATTTCCTACCCTTTCTACATTTACGTCTTTTGAGCGCTCGGTCTAGTGTTTAGGCAGCGGAAACGGTTCGGGGTGGCCGGATAACTAAGGAAGAAGGAAGAAATTTTGCTGCGGGCCGATTCAAAACTTTGTCTGCCTGTCACGCTACACACTGTGTTATACAACACAGTTTCGTAAAATTACTTCACTCGCGCCCGAAGATTTTATGACCATTCGGTCTTTACCCGCGTTTAAAGCCTCTAATCGACTTTACTGTGTTTTCACTGTATATGTAGGCATTAATTTTCTTCCATCGTTCGGCACTGATAACTAATGATTTCCTGGTTTGATTCCTTTTTGGCTTCAGGCGCGTTTACATTTGAATCATAATTTTTAGTTTTAAAGTTAGATTTATCGCTGAATTTTCTAATAAGAAAATTATATTTTTCTACTTTTGCTAAATAGTATATTCGTTACATCTATATATCGTGTTTATTAATAAATAATAATATGTATTATTCATAACAATAAGTATTTGAATTTTGTAAAATAACTACGCAACAGTTTATATTTAAAATATCTAACTAATTATCATTGTTGTAAAAAAACCGGAAATTTTCTGTATTTTCTGTACTCGTTACAATAATTATCAATTTAAAACCTGATTAATTTAAAAGCTCGGTTAGTTATTCATGCGCTTAACTAGAACACAGAATACCAGCCCTTATACTTTATGAATTATTATTTTCCTACAAATAACATATACGTCAATAACAAATTTGTAAACCTAAATTATTATTTTATACTTGTGTTTTTTTTTTCAAATTTATAATAATAATCCAATCCGTATTATTCTTCAAAACAAAAATATTTTATTACATTTGTTTGAAAAAACAGAATAAAAAATATAAGATTACAAGCTGAAACAAATAACAAAAAAAAACAAAACAACAAGCAATGTTAAATTGTAGCAAATATTGAATTATGAATAAATATTAAAGAGCAACCCGATATATTTACGGTTCATATTGAAATCAATAAAGCTTAAAGCTCGACTTTTTATTGTTTTCCAGCAACGGTTCAGCGCCTTTTTCTTTTCTATTCCCGGCCGTTTATTTATCCGGCTCTGAAAAACCAAAGCGATGACTTCACGCCACGGCTGTCGTTTTCCTTCCCAAGTAAAAAGCTAAACAAATATTTACTCCGGCATTTAATATCATGTGCTCAAAATTTATCGTTCACCGGGCTTCTTTCGAACTAATACTCACTTATCAAGCTGGGCGGCCCGGTTTGCAAAACTTGAACGCCGCTGTGTAATTATCGTTTTTGCGTCGGCGACACAAGTCGAGTTTCAGTGGGTCGCAGTCGGAGAAATTGAAGTCTGAGAGCGCGGGTTTGATTTTCTTGCTCTCCGAACAGATTTATGCCCGGTTGAATTTTGATTAAAGTTTATTTTGTTTGCCGCGATAATATTGTTGCTTTCAAAGATTTATTTATGGACGATCCTTCATTTGACTGATAATTTATTAAGGCTGAAATGAGTTTGATACCAAACTTGCGAAACTGTTTTCTTAATGATTTTGTTAATTTAAATGTTTATTATTAGTAGCATTGCAAACATATATAATAAAATATTCTTAAAATTAAGTAAACAAATAACGGCTGCAAATCAAAATAATGACCAAATATGTGAGGATTCAAATATTATTAACCTAATAATCTGAAAATAGAAAAACTCATATCACTTCAACCTAGGATCGAACCAGGGTCACATAACTTGCCAAGTGGCTGGTCTAACTACTGAGCTACCGAGGAGACATCAGATCAAGAGACAAAATTCTAATCATTTTTAGTATACGTTGTCGTTGATCTAGTATCTCCTCGGTAGCTCTGTAGTTACAGCAGCTATTTGGCAAGTGGCGTGACCCTTGTTCGATTCCAGGTTGAAGTGATATGAGTTTTTCCATTTTCAGATTATTAGTTTAATCTATTATTTGAATCCTTACAAAATATTCTTATTAAAAATATACTATAATCATCGAAAAAAACATATTTTGTTTTAGTACGTAATGACGCATAGTGAACGAAGCATTAATAATTATTTGTTCAAAAATTATGACCACAAATGAGTGCATCGTGTAAAAATTCTATTTAAAGTACAATCAAAGTTCTGAGATATTATTTTTTTTATTAATATTATCTTTTCCTTTTTAAATTTCTATTGCTTGTCTTATCAGTCTACTGTTAATATTGTTGAAATTATTTTAGTATTTTCAAATTTTACGTTATAAAAATTTTCTTTTGTGCGACAGCAAATTTATCTATAAAATTTAAACATATTGAACTCTTATGTTTCAACAATCTGATACTAAAAGTTTTACCTGTCTGTCTAACATAAATTTCATCATATTTTTGCTAAAGGCATTAATTTAAATAAAATCTGGCTTTTTTAATTAATAAATTATTTAAAAAAAATAATCTAATTTCTTGTATTTTGTTACATTGTAACTTATTTCTATGTTTTATTTATTTATTATTTATGTTTTGATGGTATACAATTTAGTATATCGAAACGACGAATTTCAATATAAAATTAAATAGAACTTCAACCTAAAGCTTTTTCATTTTTTTTTTTTTATTTAAAAAAAAAACCATATTTATAAGATATTTAATAAAAAATTTATTAATCAAATGGAAAGTACAATGCAAAAACTTTTAATTAAAACTACAGATTTTTCACAAATTTTTAAAAACAAAATAACTTTTTTTTCTCAAAAACTGAACATATATCATTTTGTTGTTTCTAAAATAACTAATTCAATTAAATTTATTGTTTATTCTACCAATCGAAAAAATATAATTTTACAATAATATTTAAAACGAAAACACTAACTAATGTTTCGACAACAAAAGAGACTATTTAATATTCAAAATGACAAGATTCTTAATGTTATAATGCATAATGTTTGCCTCGTTATATATAGCAAAGTATCACACATAAAGCTTATGTTAGGATGTCTTCTATAACAAGTGATGATGAAATTCGCACTACATTAAGCTGTTTCAAAGTTTTCGCACAGCCCGTATCTTGTCATGCTCAGGGCTACCCAACATTGCATTTGCTGCTAAACATACGTGTGATGATAGTTTGCCATGGGGTATCACTTCATAATGTGTGTGATGCGTCTGTATTTGAACGTTGTTAAAATTTCGTCGTAATTATTTAAGTGCCTCATTTTACATTAACTTTTGTCGTGTACATTGTATGTACCGTTTTATAAATATTAAATTCTGCAATGTACGCTATGAAATATTATTTTTCAATTATCTTGAAACTATAGTTTCATTGACATTTTAATTAGTTACAAATTTCGTGTTTATTTTAATGATAAATGATTACAGATTCGTTAATTTAATAAATATATAGTTTGTCTAAATTTAACATAGTAAAAAAATCTTTCAGAACTCATTATATAAAATTAAACTGCTTTAAGTTCAAGCTATGTATTAAAATTTATTTATAATCGACGTTTCGACGAAACTCAACGTCCGTCTTCATCAGGATAAATAATCATTTATCTCAAAAATTAAGAAATGTTTCGCAAATAAAAACATATCTCTGAAAATAGAATAATGTATAAAATGAAAAACTTCAAGTTAAAACTCTGTTTAATTTTATATTAAACTTCAATGTTATCTTTTTCTTTGTAAATTTATATTGCTTCTCTTATAAATCTACTCTTATTATTGTTGATTTTTGAAATTATTTTAGTATCTTCAAATTTTACGTCGTAAAGATTTTCTATCGCATGTTGTATGATAAAATTAAACAGAAAGACCTAACACTTATTTATTGTAGTATAATGAGTTCTGCTTTTTTTGGCTATATTAAATTTAAAAATTTTCATATAATTTTTAACAAAAATTCATGGCTTCATTTCTTTGAAAAATACATTCACGAAAACTAAACAAATAATTCTCGAAAAATTAATAAAGACCAAACGTAGAAATGTCAAGTCTGGTAACAGGTGCAACAAATAACATGCATAACTGGTACATTCAAATACATTTCTCCTTGCAATCTCACTGTGGTAATAAACATTGCCAGGAACCGTTTTCCGCAGCAAGCCGAAGAAAAGTCACCGACGATATCTTATTAGACGGTACACCGTTGCAATTTTAAAGAAATCTCTACTTCACTTAGTCAAATTACCGGACAAAATTAAAATTTTCATTCGGCAACATGGATCTGTAACTTTTAATATCCGTTTTCGTTTTTAATTAATTTGAGATTCTTTTTTACGCGACAGACCAATTACGATACCTGAGAGATTTGACAGGTTATTTAAAGACAACGTGGATGGATATATTGCGCTAAATTTTATTTGGAATTAAACGAGGTTTGCTTTGGATATGCAAATTAGGGACTAACACTTTCGTTAACGCTATAATTAATTGCGTTACCTTACCCATCGGGACATTAGTTTAGTTTTACAACAATATATTTATGTTATTTTGTGTAGCTTTTGTCGAAAATATAAATTAGACCATTACAAATTAAATGACTTAAAAAAATTGTTCTGTTATTGTTATTACGATTTAATATGGTTTTGTTTTAAATTAAAATCATTATTTTCAAGCACTAACAGTAATGTTATCAAATTTCAAAACAAACCAAAAATTAATACCGAGATATAAAATTGTTTTATTTTTATGAAAGTTAATATAAAAATAATAATTTCTAAATCTATATTTTAATTGAAAGTTTATTACTGACGATGAGATATTTCACAAAGTAAATATATCTACAATTTACATACATTAGTTTATAAGCATTAAAATTTTGTTTGAAAAAAATAAATATATTGGCCGTTATTTTAGTTAGTAGTATATTTATCTATTCTTGTTCGTTAATTTTTCTTGCAGTTTTCAATTATTTATCTAAATATTATTTAAAATAATTATTTATTATTTAAATAAAAAAAAATTAATATAGCAGGTTTTTAAAACGGACAAAAAAGTATAAATAAATTTTTCCTAGCCCCATAAAGATTTATAACTCCATCCAGATTTCTAGCCGCATACAGATTGTCCTAAAAATTTGTGATTGTGAATTTTTAATAGCTATGATAATACTTGTAAGATTTAAAACAAAAACCTGCGGCGCATGCAATAGATAATAGATAATCTTACAAATATACTGGAAATTTTGTTAAAATGTTTCAAAATTTATTCAAGTTATTACTGTTAGAATTCACAAGAAAACGTATGCTAAAATTTTGCATTTTTAATAACAAATATTAACAAAAATAAATGTAAAAATAACTTTTGCGTTAAAAAATTTAACTAAATTAGGTTTTAAGCCGGGTTTATGCAATATTGTCTTAGTCCAAGTGGTAGTTTTAAAAGTTGAAAACATAAAAATGCACTACAGTATTTGCGCACTTGTTTTAGTTTTACAATTAGTCCTAGCTTATATCATAAGAAAAAGATCTTGAATGTCCCCAATTTTCAACTATGATTCTGCGCAAACGCAGCGAGCATCGTAAATATACTGTGTGTCTCTTTTTCTGTGGCAAATCACAATTAAATACAACCTACAATAAACCTATATAACAAGGTAGGTAGGAATAATACAATTATCAAAATCAATATATTTGCTTACACGAACTACATACGCATTGCACGCATACCTATACCGTTGTAAACCTATATATTACAAAATATTCAATCCTGATTGGACATATAGGGGGGCCTGTGGTTTACCAGCATATAACCCCTCATCCCCCCTTAAAGCATTACCCTACGCATACTGTTTGCTTTCAATCTCGCGCAGATAGCACAGCAAGCGCACATCAACGCCAGAGAGAAAAATTGCGGATTCAAATTTGCGATTGATTTCAAATCGAATTGGAATCAAAGTAAACTGAATTCGAGAGAATGCAAGCACGATTGCGTTTTGTATATATGAATTATTATTCATCTAGGCCGATTATATTGATGCATCGAAAACATATACAGTTTGTCTAATAAATGCGAGCATAGCCGATAATCAAATGGTAATTCCTCTTAAAATTGTTTTCTCGTCAAATAATAAAATTCGATGGTAATATACAGTGTTGGGATTTATCTGGATAATTCATAATCATATTAATTTGAAAAAAATAAATACATTTATTATAGATTATTTTATCTATTTATATGACATTTATTATTAAAATTATTTTTTGATTTGCTTTTTATATAACAGTGTTATTTGCGTTACATGTAAAATCAACTAAAATTTTCTACTCTTATGTTGTTATATTTACAATTATATGTATATTTGTATGTATTTATATGTATACATATTTGTCTTCATTGTAGAGCCCTGAAAAAGGCAATAATGATTACCGGAACGTTGGCTTAGTGGTTAATAAAAATATAAAAGACTGAATTCCATCAATTACTAATTATTTATTAAATATTAACAGACAACTATTTTTCCAATTTAATACATTTATTAAAGTTCAATGTAGTGTACGAAGATTTAATAGATTATGCAGTATTTTATAAATGATGCAATTTACTTATTGCTAATTAATAATATATTTGTATTTAATATGTTTCTTTATTTTTGTGTACGGAAGTCATTCATTATTATATTTCGTAAGTGACAAATACGAATGATTCAGAAGTGATATAGAACACCAAACAAGAATGTTACAGCCAGTATTTTCATACATACAAACTTTTTCCACTATTTCAAATTAGTTTCCACCAAACCTTCCTATCCAGAATTTTTAATTTTATTTACTTAAAATAAGTACAAAATAATTTGTAATTGTCTAAATATGTATCCTCAGAATAAATAACATGTCATTCGCTAATTTAAAAATTATTTTAAACATAAATTTATTTCTACATATAATGAGCTCAAATTAAATATAATACTAATTGTACTATAGACAAATAAATTATAATTTTTATTAATTCACATAACTATTAATTTTAAATTAAGTATTCTATTTAATATAACTGGCTGAACATAATTCGAATATTACATATTTCTTTTTTCAGTGTATAAATTAATTTTTATTTCAAAAATTACCACCAATATCAAAACAATTTAGCCAATATGTAAGTAAAACTTTCTAAATACAGAACACAGTATATTTATAACGTTCAGCAGAAACGCGTGCAGGTAAAAGAAATAAGCTCGCAGCGTTGAACAACATCCACAAACAGTATTTTGCGAGTATTATTGCAGAATGTTTGGAATGTTGGTTTTGCTGTTGTTCTGTAACCGTGTGTGTGTTGTAAACATTAATTAATATGTAGTTATTACTGCTTGTGTAAGTTCTACCTACATAATTTATAATTTCTAACTTCCCGACATTACGTACCGCACAGCCGCGGTAAAATAAATTTTGCTTGAATATTTTTCATATTTTCTTTATATTTTTGTTTTATGGTTTACATAAACAATTTCCGGATTAATTATTACATGCAAAGTTGATTTGATTAATTTTTTACAAAAATATTGAGATTGTTTTATAGTAAATTTACACCAAATCTTATTTCACTAATATATAATACAGTACACAGTACGCCAGTGGTAGCATTTTGGATTCGAAAACCACAGGTATTTAGTTCACGCCGCGCCCACACCAATTATGTTTTTAAAACAAAAAAATTCTAGCGCCCACACGGCACATGCTAGCAAATTAAAACTAAAACCAAATTATAGAACTTTTTATGCCCTATCGAAAAGTATTCTAAGTATTTCTTCGAATATTACTCGAGAAAGTAGTATATCGCAATTTATCGAAATTACATGTCAAACGCCCATACGAACTTAACGAACGAACACCCGGTATATATTTGTTACGTGTTTTGTGAAAATTAATCTTTCTTTGGTCGAATATACAATTTGTGACAAATTTGGCGTAATACATTGCATTTCTTTCACTTCTTCACACATTTTTAATAATCAAATTTAAATTCAAGTGAAAATAAACAATGCAATTGTCAATTAACTTAACTTTACTTAATAATTTTTAATATAGCCGTCAAAGATGTTAAATTAAATACACATAATTGTGTTTTGTTCGTCGAATATGCAGTAATGAAATTGTCAATTAACTTAACTTAACTTGACTTAATAGTGTTTCAATATGGCCGTTGCAGATGTCAGATTAAATACACTTGACGTTGTAGTTATGTGTGATTGCAACCAGTGGTGTATATGGTAAGAACTGACGTACAATAATATCATGATTGTACTAGTAACATAATAACCTCTTTCTACATAGGTAATATGGTAACGTAATATTAATATTATAATACGCTTGAAGAAAAATATTATAATAATATATTTAAATGACGACCGGGACATACGTTAAATAAATTAAATTTTATCAATTTTCACACAATATACCTACGGCGATTATATTTTATGAATAATCAATAATTAAACACTATATACATATAATATTATTTTAAAATATTTACAATTTTATCGGAATGCAACGAGTAATTGGTTACATTTTATATTTTACACATATAATACATAATTAATAAATACCAAATATACATTTTTATTAAATCTGAAATTCCAACATAAAAATAAAATATTGTAATTGGAAAATGATACCTACATTTATTTTGTAGTTTATAAATAAATTTTTGCAACGCCGGCGCCGTCTAAATAAATTAATATAATAAATTAATTACCCACTGGTTTTATTAATTAATGTTTTATTGTTAGCGAACAATGGTAAAATATTTTGTTTCATTGTATAAAGTATTATCTCCATATTATTTGAAAATTTAGTGTTTTTTCAATATTTATTATTAATCAAAATATATGTTTTAAACGTAGCATTGTAGTTTTACATTTTTAATATTTCAACTGCAAATGCAACATATTTTAAATTAATCAATTTTTGGTGTTTCTCATACATGTTTTATATATGTAAAATTATTTATTAGTAACAAAAAAATGACAGACATAGTACGACTGTTTACTACTATCTATATTTTATTTATTATTATTTGTCACTTCCAAACTAACAATTACATAAATAAAAAAATTATTTATAAAGAATACAAAAAAAGTTTATAAATAATATTTGTTGAAATATATATAATATATAATTTTTTAGATACATTGTTTATATGATTTTTTAGATGCATTGTATATAATATTTTTCATATTTATTTTTTTTTATTTATTTATTATTTATTAATTAATAAAAATATACAGAACTTAAAGTAAAAACTTTTTTCATTTAATAAAAATATATTTTAAAACCTATTCTCACCACACTTTTAAAATTGTTTTTTTTTCAAAAATACATTTGACGTTTACTTAAAAATTACTTATTAAGCAATTTTAATTAATTTATTTGAATTTTATAATATTAGATATAAAAAATGGTATATCAAAAATATAAATACTATTCACATTTGATAAGAAGCAGTAGTAAAAATTTATTTTAAAGCAAAAAATAAAAGGACTTTTTCAAAAATAAAAGAGGTGGAAATGCGGGCGTAATTACATGTGCAGTGCTGCAAATTAAAAAAAAAATTAAACGGTTAAGGATAATAAATCTAAACAAAACAACGATCAACTTATTTACGAAAAAGGATAAGTGTATCACGCATCAGGCAAAAAACAAAGGAAGAGTCGACACGATTTCCGGTGTTGAAACTTTTCATTTTCTCATCCGGTATAAAAACGTGTATCTCTAGATTCTACTTACATAGTTCACTGTATTAATTTCAGAGACCTAAAAGATTTTTTATATACTTTTAAATTGTTTATTTGGTTACAATAAAACTATGTGTGAGATGGATGATTGCATCAAGGAATAGATCTGGATGTAACTGAAGAAATAAACATATCATATTTTTAAACTTGTTTTTTAATTCGAATATTTGGAGTAGAAAAATGAAATAGGACATTTATGACTACATAGGTAGTTTATAAAAAAAAGTTTGTGAAACTTCTGATACAACAATATTTTACTACAAAAAGTATTCATATTATTTCATCTCCCTTGTTCCGAAATTACCGCATTGGAACGTTCTGTTTCATTCCGGTTAGCAGAGACACTATGACACATAGTACGAGACAAGTGCTGATGATTTGTTCGCGTGTCAGACGAATCGGGATTAATTAATAATAGGCGATGAGTGGTTTGTAATACCAGTTGCTCGCAGTGCTTAGGTTTACAGCCTTGCTTTTATACGAAGCTCGGTAGTTATGCTTTGCGAACCAGTTACGTTAGTGAAATAGTTTGGGATTTTAGATATACATTGTTTGGTTATTTAATTATTGGTAGAATATTGTTAATGTCAAAATAAAATATAAAAAAATATTCCACTAAATAATCTCTTTTCTACAAACTAAAAATTATTTAAATAAATTAAATCTTGTTAGGTCTATTGAGTTAAAATATTTTAAACGTTTTAATGATTGTTTTGTTCACAGTTCAATTGCAAATGTATATTTAGATGCACTGAAAGTCCAGTTTGATGTTTTTTACTAAAATTTTACAAACAAAAAATATAGCAAAGATATAATTTAAAAAAATCTGTAATTAAAAATATTTTAATATACATTTTTTGGTTTATTTTGTTAAAATATGGTTTTACATCTGTAAAATTTATAGTATTATATAATGTTGTTTTTTTTTAGTAAATGAAATTTTTTTGTTGCTAGAAAAAACAAAATAACTTGTAACATTACAGGTCTTATAGAATAGGGTCAATAAATTTCATAGTTACTGAAACAAAAATAACAATAATAATATCCTATTAAAATTCTATATATTAAAATCTCCGAAATTATAAGAGATATTATTTATACTAAATGTTATAAAAAATATAATATATAACAGTAAAAAAAAACTAGCAATATTCATAACGTAATACCTACAGAATTAGAAAAACAATATAATAAACCTTCTTAATGAATAAATTTAAACGTAGCTGGCAAATATCATTTCACAAGCCAAACAAAATTAAATTTATTTGCGAATAAAATCGGAAAATTCTTTGTCCGACTTATATTATGATTCTTAATAAATAAAGATGATTATTTAAATTTAATATCGTTGGTTCTAAAAACACTTCAAGTATTTCTTTGCCTGAAAAACATTGATTAAGAAAACCGTCCGTCAAATATGAAAACAAAGCTAATTTAATTTCAAATGCTTTTTGAAGATTTGACGGTTTTCTGACAGCAATCCATTTAAACTACCTTTTTTTATTTCCATTCTTTTTTGTAAATATTTTGTTGTTCTTTTTACATGTATTGTACATTTTATTTTATATACAACTATACAGTTACGATATGGTTAAAATATTTTGTAGCTAAACGTAAATATATGCATATTGTAAACTTCATAATTATTCCGAAAAACTTAAAAATACAAAACTACTTAAAATGCACAAAGTTTGAGAGATAATATAAAGTCATTCTTTCTAGGAATAGATATTGACAACATTGATAAAAATGTATATATTAAAAAATATACAAAAACTAAATTTCAATTTCAAATTTTAGTTGAATATTTTCAAAAACTTTTTTAATATTAAAATGTATATCAATAAAATTTTGGTGAAAATTAAATTCATGTATTCTACTTTATTTTAGAAAATTGTATTTATGTAAATATACCTGATGTCTTTTATGTCGCAATATAGAAAGTCTCAAAAACTATTAAATACAAAATAATCTAGATTTGTTTAATTTATATTGCAAGATATTTGGTTTGTCTATATTTTTCTAGAAATAGTCTCAAAAGTCTAATTA
The DNA here is from genome assembly GCA_963966155.1 of Clivina fossor. Classification (NCBI taxonomy): domain Eukaryota; kingdom Metazoa; phylum Arthropoda; class Insecta; order Coleoptera; family Carabidae; genus Clivina; species Clivina fossor. Next base: position 13,047,250 of record OZ014562.1, on the reverse strand, counting down.
TTTTACGAAGAAATAGAAAACAAATGCAAGTACTGCGGGGTTAGTCTGTCAATTCTCAGAAACATCTAATGAAATACTGAATAACTAATAATTTACCTGAAGGAAAAGAAGCGATGCCAATTAATTAGTGCGATTAAAAGAGTGAGCGAGAGAGGGCAAAACACAGTTAAGATGTTAGTAATTAAAAGTTGTAGGATCCTCCACTTTACTCTCCTAGCACCAAACAAATAAATTATTCAGCGCGAAATTTAAATATTTAACGGGATAAATCACCAGAACTTTATGTACTTAACAGTAGGAAAAGACGATGATCCAACTGAATTTTCATTCGGACGAGTTTTCCTCGCTCACTTTGCACTTTTCCTTCGCGTTCTTTGCTTTCGCACTCGGACGACCGGCACGTCGGGATGAATGTGGGGAAAAAATGCGTGGCGCGATTAAATTTAAAAGCAACATTACGGTGGGGGCTAGCTAATAAAATCATTCCCGGTTTCGTTAATTGAGTTTTTAGTCTTGTGATGCTGGGAGAGATGCTCGTTTCTATAATGGTAGTGGGCAACTACCCCACTCACCCTCTTGCACTCGTCGTTTTATTAGACTTAATTAATTTCCCAACACTTTTATTACAACTGCGACCCTTTTTTTTTAATGCTTGATATTTTAATTTACTAACTATTTTTGCTTGCCGTGCAGTTTTGCTATTGGTTGGTGTATTCCTGTTTAAGTTTATAAAATATTGTTTTAGTTTTTATTATCGCCAATAACAATGAATTCAGCTGATATTTTAATTAATATTTTAAATTAAATTAAATTTGAAACTGTTTGTTTTGCATAAAATTTTTATTGTTTTGTAACTCCTGTGTGGGATATTATTTTTAAGATATACATCATTAAATTTATTCTGGTACAATTCAGAGATTGTTTTTAGACATGTAAATTAATGAACACTACCAGTTCTTCTAATTAGTTCGATAAATAAAATATTATTTTTTGGTTATTACCGACCGTCATATCACATACAATAAGGGAGATATTGTAATCACACTATTTTTACAGATAAGCACGAATTATTCTTATAGTAATATGAATCCACTGTTTTTAGCATATTGTCTGTCTGTCGGTCTGTGAACACGTGTAGAATAAATTTTGTTGAGCGGATTGTTATAAAATTTCATATTTAAGCTTCGGAGGTGGATATCTCAATTTGATCTAAATTTTGGTACAGATCAGCTAATCGGAAAAAGTAATATACTTTTATTACTTTTATGTGTTTTACGAATATTTTGCAACAGAAATAAATTTTGAAAAAAATTATTAAACAAAAGTTGCTAAACAAGTTATAACTAAGAAACTTATATTTGTAACATTTTTCGATAGAACTAAATATTTTTTTTACAATTTTTTCATATTATTACGATATACAACATAATATAAATAATTCTGTACATAGGTGGCACATTTATGTCAAGATAATTATGTTTTTAGTTACCATGACTACAGTAGTTGATGACGGTCGGTTCCGCTGTGGCCATAGCAGACTTTTTTTTATTGTTATTGTATATTATTTTTTTTATAAAAAATGTAACCAAAAAAAAAATTAAAGAGATGTACTTTAACAACAACTTCAAAATCAATTATTACTGCTATGTTCACATTAAATTTGTACCTTCAACACAACACACTATTTTCTATTCTTGTTTAACAGCTCTATTTACAAACCATTTCTTGCACCGTTCTACTCTAACCCGTTGACGAACCACACTAACTACACAGCCGGTTGGTTAAGGGTTAAGTTAAGGTTTGTAAACTCCGACACAAGGAAGAGTTAATCATTTGAGCGGATGGCCGCAGCGCACAGTTGAATTGTGGTATGGCACCAGTCGGTAAGTTAGACGAACTGCCTTTACCTACCAACCACCAGCTGGCAAGCTACTTGCTAGTTGTTTTCTGGAAACTACAAAGTTTTTATGGAAGATTTTGACCACGATGTCTCTTGCAAATGTTTTGAACACATCGTAAAAAGTTTTAAGATTAAACATTTGTGTAGTAATTTTTTAACATAATAAACATCTTTCTGAACTCATTATATTAAAATAAAATGGCTGTAAGATCTAGTTCTGTATTAATATTTATTAATTATCAAAGTTTCGATGTACTCAATGTAATTACTACCTCAACAATCGTACTTAAATTTGTGGTATACAAAATTTAAAGAAGTAATTTTTCTCTCGTATTTAATATAAACTATTTAAAAAAAATAATCGATATAATATATACATATTAATGTAAACTATTAGAAATAATACAATAAATAATTATATTTTAAAATTACTTCTCAAGTATGTTCACCCGCTGTTGACTCGCTACTGAACTAGGTAAATTGCCATATTATAAATTGAAAACAATTGATAATTTTAGTTGCTTAGTTAACTCATCGATTTAGTTAACAATGTTTAATGCAATTGGCTCTAATTTTTTTTATAAAATATATCTACTTTTCATCGATATTAAAATCAAAAAATTGTAACACAAAAATAAATTGTCCATCCATTGACAGTCGAGTGCAATTTATATAACTGTAGATAGCATCAATATATATATATATATATATATATATATATATATATATATATATATATATATATATATATATATATATATATATATGATATGTTTCCTATTTTTGGAATTGATATTTGAGAGTGATAAATTTTCTAACAAGAAAAAAGAAAAACTTTCGATTATTTTTAACGTGTTACGAGCGAACTTTTTAAATTACATAAATCTGAACAATTGGCCGTATTTTAACTTTAACTTTTCCATCAAATTTATTTCTCTTCAAATTTTCAAATTAATTTTTCATTCAATTTCAAGACCTAAGTAACTTATTTCAATAAAATTATTATAATCAAGTACTTTTTGACTTGCAATAAAAACTTTCATACATTATGGCCTCGTTTCATAAATAATAAATAAATTCATTTCGCAAGTAAATTTTATTCGCCTTCTAAATAACCTTGAAAACAAATGTTATTTCATCAAATTAAATTAAATTTTAATATACAGTAAATACATTGATTTCTCAAGTAAACTAGAGTTTATAAAACAGGGACTATAGCAGGGACTAAAATAATTAAATTGTAGTAATATTGTGACTTATCAGAAGAATTACAAATCCAGCATCTAGTAATCTTCAGGTTTTCACAGCCGGTATCTATTAATTTATAGAATTTTCTGAGCCGATATACCGTGGTTGATGTATCCATCATAGACGTTTTGCCATAAACTCAACGTCCGTCTACTTCAGGAAAACTGATACAGTTTTTGTGTCAGTTTTCCTGATGAAGATGGGCATTGAGTTCGTCGAAACGTCAATTATTAATAAATATTAATACAGAACTTAAACCTAAAGCCGTTTTATTTCAACTTATACATATTAAATAAAGTAATAATTACATTTATACTGAAAGAAGAATATGAAATAAATTTGTTAAACTATAAAAAAAAAAATAGCATAATAATAGTAACCAGAACAGTCAAATTAATATGTAATGGTTACAAATTCATGAAGTTTTTCTTTCCAGTTGTCAAAAAGCTTTATCATTGCCAAGATACAATAGTTAAACAAACGTTTGCTGGGTGACCAGGAAGAAGACTAAAACGGATACAGAGAAGACAATCTTATTATTCTGCACAAGAGATCTTGACATTAGACGTTCCTTTGATGTGGTACCAGTAGTTAATTACCACATACAATAGCAGTAGTTGATAGTTGTCATAGTACCGAAGAATTTATTTCAATGTAGATTGCTTAATTGGCTCTCTATAAAATATAAAAAAAAAAGATTTACCGCGAAACCAAATATTTTGAGTATGCATTATTTAAAATAAAATGTGTACTATTAATATATTTCTAACATATTTTTGGACAAAATACTTTTAATACGTTATACAGCTAAATGATAAGATTGTATAAGATAAATAATAGTAAAATAAGTTCTATGTTTAAATGATAATAATTTTTTAACAAGCAATTTTCATAAAATTTTCTAGTCTGGTTCACCGTAGTCGATCTATCCTCATCGCAGATGTTTCATATTTATAATATTTCGGATTGCCGTCATAGAAGATTAATTTATGTTAAGCTTTAAGTTAAAATATCTAAAAACCATTTAGCTCATAAATGTTTACTAAAGGTTGAAACCACATAACAAACCATCGAGCAACTGCCACCAAAATGCGTTTAGTGTTCGTAGGAACCTCCTACTACAAAATTGAACAATGAACGAATGAGGTAACGCGAACGGGTTTGCCGTTTTAACAACGCTTATAAATGTTAAATAATCTTCAACGTATAGATTACAGGTGCGAGGACTTAAAACATCCTGCATTATTTATATACATACGAAACGGGTGTGTGCTTTTTTTTCTTTTTCTACTTTCTTTGTTAATGGCGTTTTGAAAGTTGATTAAATATTTACAGTTTACTCATATCGTGTATAAATTTACTCCAAACACTTTCGTGTTTTCGAGGGATGGGAGAGGGGGTAAATTAAATGACTTTATGTTTGAAAGTTTACACTTCAAAGTGAAGATTAAGTAAATGAGGGGCCTAATAAGTTCTAGAACTGGTAAAAATTTGTTGATACAGTATGTATTATTTAATACCTTTGCTTTAATTTAAAACAGAAATATAATTTTTTTCTTTAAGATGAGGCTTTCTTGGATTAATCACTTGCGTAAAGAAATACAAGCCCTAATTTATGATGATTTTTGCCAAAAGTACTTCTGACGTTTACTTAAAATTATTTATTACGCATTTTGAAATACTTTAATTTAAATTTTGTAATAAGTATGAAATATAATGAAACTATTTATATTTGATGAAAAACAAAAACAAAAAATTAATTATTTTGAAATTAATAATAAAAGCACCTTTTCACGAAAAAATTGAGGTGAGAATGCGGACCACACAGTTTTGTTTGTCAATTTGTTAAAAAATGTTTTTATATTTATAGACAAATATATAAGAATTGCTTATTTGATAGTATAAGATATATTATTTTCATATTAAAATTAATCATCACAATATTTCTTTCAAATGTAAAACTATGGCAAATAAATGCAAAGCATAATTAGAAAATCTACTATGTAACAATTTGTTTTAAGATCGTAATTGGAAGTAATAGCATTTCCGTAATATGAAAGCATCTGTTGCCATCGTTTATTAGTCAAACATCTGTAAAATGTAACGTGTAGCGTTCTAGTAAGATTTTCATGGCAAGCTAGGATGAAATAGCGCCGCACGAAACGAAACTGCATTTGGTTTATATGCTTTACTTACAATCTTTACTCTTTATCAACAAAGTAGATGCTGACATTAATGATGTTATAGGTATATTACATGCAAAAACCTACTGCTGCGTTTATGTCTAACATATTTTTTACGATTATACAGTTTTCTTTTTTTAATTAAAAGTTAAAACAAATATTTTATGATATAACATATAATAGTTAATTTATTTATGATAAATATCTCTGTATTCAAAATATAGTATTATTGTTATTACAAAATAGAATTTTAAAAATAAATACGTTTAAAAATCCAAATTAAATTAATGATACCGGCCGTGAAAACCTGAAAATTACAAAAAATAATAATTGAAATATGAAACTAAGAGATATAACATATTTTATTAGCACTTCTTCCATTAATCCAAATGAAAAGCAATATCATTTCTGTTGTAACTTTATTTTAAACGGCAAACATCAAAGTAATAACTTGTTATTATTAATATTTATTCTACAAAAGAACAAAAAAATCAAAGACGTAAAAACCGTAACATTTAATAAAGTTAATGGTCTGGAAAATTCCTATAAATTTTAAATATAATTCGCAACATCAAAGCTAGAATTTTTTTGCGTATCAATAAAAATTTAGGTAAAGTATGCAATTATAATATTTACACAATCTCTTTTGCAAATCAAAAGTATTAAAATTAAAATAAATAAAGAAAAATTTATCGGATTTTTCTTTGTGTAAACTCAGTTTGTATTTTTGTTTGATTCATTAAAATTGAAAATAGAATTTAATTTGAAAATTAGGTTATGAATAAAAAATTTGTTAGATTAGTATTTACAGTATTTGAAAATCGTTACCATTTGGATGATAAAATTTAATCTTTTTAAATATAATACGTGCTAATTGAGAAATGTAAGAAATTAGCTTTGCTTTGATGTTCTATATTAAATATTCTGTTAATTCTCTGTAAATATTCTAAAATAAAAATACATAAATTTAACTTTTTATTATATAATTTTCTTATTAATTTTATAATTATAACCTCGCTCTTTGTAAAAGTATTTTTCTGCAAAAATTATTGATAACTATTGTATTAATTAACGAATTTTAATCAATTTGACAAATGGTTACAATGGAGAATTAATATTTATGTTTATGCTGATGTTCTGTACATGTTCTGTATAGTTATACTTATGTAAAAGCATTTTGTCTTTATCAATCCTTGTGTTTGCCCTGCAAACTTAAAATAAATTTGATATATATATATACCAGATTGAAAAACAAAAACTATTATTGAGCCACCAAGTACTGAGGATGTCATTTGCGATGAATGGCAAAACGTATGCAACGAAAACAAATCGACTACGGTATACCAGCTCAGAAAATTATATAAATTCTAGTGTAGAAAATTTAATAAACGGTTTCACCATAGGTTATAATTTGTGTTTCTTTTCAATTTATTTAAAATAAAATTAACTTTTTAAAATTATTTAGTTAATAATAATATTATTAAAAAAAAAAAATTGGCTTAATCTCAGAATTATACAAATAATTTTAAACCAATTCATATTTATCAAATCGCAATTTTTTAAATAATAAAACACAAAACAAAGAAAATTTGCAAAAATAAATTGAATTATTCAAATTTTTATTAACCAAACACAATTTGTGTTAAAACCGCAAAAAATAATGAAACAGAAATGTACACTGATAATAAAATTTTTGTCCTACAAACAACGCAACGGTAAATCAGATCAGACGCACACAAAAAATATGTGTATAACAAATTGTCAGAGATTAAATTTAGACAGCTGGTAGTGTGAAATCCAAATCTCCAAATTCGTAAGCGAAAATCATCTGAAACGTAGTAGGCGAGAGAAAACCGCGAGAAAAAAATTCAATTAAGTATATAAATTTAAATCGGACGTTATTGTGAACTACAGTCAGAGCAGTACCCACGCAGGAAAAGCAGGAAAAACTTCGCGCATCAGGAATCGTTCGTCGGCAGGATATCATATTGATAATTGGTTATGAATCCTGCTGAACGCAGATTGAATATGGTCGGCCGCGCGTTGCATGATGGGAAAAATTGTTAGCAAAAAAAAAACTGTTTGATTGAAATCCATTTACGTGGTTTGGTACCTCGATACGATAATGAATTTTCAACCTCGGCAAATATTCAATGTTATCGTATTTATTTTTCATTATTACGTAAGGACAATGTATATTTTTTTCATCCGTTTTATATAAATATGTATTTTATATTATTTGTGTTACGCGTTTGTGTTTCAAATAAAATATTTACAAATGTAAATTGCTATTGGAATTTGATTTTATAAAATCACTTTTGCAAAAAAAAAAACATAATTTTTTAATTAATTGATAAAATTTATAATACATATACTACACTGTAAAAAATATAAAATTAAATTAAATATAATAATAGAGTATGTACATGACATATAGTGTGTAAGTTTGTAAGATTTATTTTTTGCAAAACTAAATCTTAATAATAATTTTACTTATGATTCTCGTAATTAACGATTTAAAGTTATATGTTACGATGTAAAAATTACAATACTTTAATGCAAATAAACAAATACTACACAGTAAAAATATACAGAGAGTGATGTAGTAGTCACATCAACTGATATGTTGTTTAGAAAATTTCAATATCAAAAAAAGTAAGTTTCCAGAGTATTGTAGTCAGTCTTTTAGTAAAAATAAAATAAAACAGTATTGTAGAAGAGAAATTCAGTTGACCGTAGCTGTCAACACACTAATTTAATATAAAAATATCGCGAAATTGACAGCTTGAATACGTTTGGAGGTTAGAAAGAGAAGTGGGAGAAGAGCGGGTCACACATTTACAACCCTCGTCTCACCTCACCCTGGAGACCAAACATCAACTGTCAAACTACCGGAAAGATTATAAGAACGAAATCTCTGCTTTGCCCATTCAAAGTTTGGACATTAATTCTCCGAAGCTTTCAAACGATCGGAACATTTATATTTGAGATAGATTTCCAGTAGGGAAAGATGCTAGGAAAGATTTGAGAATTGGAAATTGGAAAGTAAACTTTAAGTGAAGTGTGACAACGTCAAATATATTGTACAATGTCGTCGTTTCTATATATATATATATATATATATATATATATATATATATATATATATATATATATATATATATGATTTGATAGCATTGTATATTGTTATTATATTTATCGGTGGCGGACTTTTCAAAAGTTTAAAAATGAAATTTATTTATAAACTGGCGGATTTATACATTTCGTTTAATGTTTGAAAAGCAGCTTTGAGTTTTTTTACAATTTGTTCAATTTTTTTCTCACAAAATCAAATTTGTTAGTAAAGCAAAAATAATAATAATAATATTTATTTATGCATTCAACTTTACAGTCTTTTGCTTAGTAAAAGCAACAAGTATATATATATATAAACAAATTAATTTAATTTCCCCTAAAAAAAATGTAGTACTCACTAATATTGTAAAAAGCTTGTGTCATTAGTAATTCTTTCAATTGATTTTTAAACTGGTAAAACCTTAACTGTTTAAATTTCTCTGGTAGGCAATTGTAAAGTTTTATTGCTGTATAATTTATACTCTTCATTGAAACATATTTGACAAAAAAAAATATTTCCTTTACAACATATTTTAATGTAAGCAATCAACTGGTTCCTTTTAAACTATTAATGTATATTAGAAATTACTATTATTGTTATAACAAATAAAATAATAAATACTACAGTATTTTTTCTAAATTTTTTTATATTTTTAGTCCTCATACAATTATTTACAATTTTACCGCAACTCTTGAATTGTCAATTAAACAAAATACCAATAGCTTCAAATGCTTAAAATTAAAATATAATATACTAGAATATTTACAAATAATTTCATAAAAGTTTAGTAAAAATTAACTTGTACGCAACTAAGTTTTGTTTTAATTTATAGTGAAACAAAACGAGCAGTTATTTCAAAAATAAAACAAAATAAGAAGCAACAAAAATTTACGCAATTTTTTTTTTTTTTCAAATCATACATAATATTTCAACACAAAACCAGAGAAGGAAAAAAAACGGAAGCCTTTATAGTTTATACACATTGAAAATATCTTTGAACATTTTGCTTAACAGCTAAAGTCAACTCGTCAACGTGGCGCTCGTATTTATCCCCTCCTACTGGTAGTCGTGTTTATTCGAACAAGATGAACGTCAGTGTCTGTTCATCCCCTTTGCCAGAACCACCTCAACCCCCCATCTTCCATCACTTTCAATTTACAGCCGCGCCGACGTGGGGGAGTTTTGTTTGTCACTAACGGGATATTGGAAGCACTGCTCGCCCAGGCTTTGTGACATCAGTTTACACTCTTTGGCATTTCTCGCTTTCTCTAATGCTGATTTTTGCTGCTTTTACAGAACATTCTCCGTTCGTTTTTTTTTTCTCTTCTTCTTTCTAGTGCGCGGCGCGCGCGCATTCTGCTACTTTGCTTTTGCAAAATTACGGAGATTTTGTCACTTTGAGATTGGAATCTATTGCCTGCTGGGAATTATGTCTCAAGTGAAGTTTGAAGTTTATTCGGCCGTTGACTGACTAAAGAGCTTTAATCTTTTGCCCCGTTCGTGCGACATACGAGCACGGATGCTTTATGTACATTGACACAACGACTGAAGAATAAACGATGCTAAATTGAAATATATCTATGCCGGTTTTCTTAACGTCTTTTCGTTTATTTATTAACGAATTGCAATTCAAAGATAAATCATAATTAAGTTATATTTTTTCTCGTAAATGTGTTTCAAGTAAAATTACGTTTAATATTCAAGTATTACTATTTAAAATATTCACCTGCTAAAAATTTTAACACAAATAAAATGTTTCTAAATTTAAATTATAAAATAAATTTTTACAGATTTTATTTGCATTTGTGTGAAATCTGCATGCGACATATTTTACAATAAATTAATTTTTTTTAATATTATTTTAATTGTTTATTATTCATGTCATTTGTATTTATTTTCTTAATTCATGATAAACGTTTAGTGTGTCGAAAATATCTGAATAAGTCAAATAGCTTACTGTCATATGTTACGCTAACATTACACTATGTATATTTTAACATTTTCAAACCAGATTAAATTTTTTTACCACAATTTAACTATGGTTTTATTTTGGAATATATTACAAATCTAAATATGTATAAAATCCAAAGTCTCTACATAGAATACAGTAACTCACATACCTTACATTTAAAATAAAAACAAAAAAATTTAAAATAAAATTTACGAATAGGAAAAATAGCAATAAAACCAATCGCTCAATATTTTCTCACCTGAACGATTCTCTAAATCCATTTTTTGCATAACAACTCGGTATAAAAATCAAAAGACAGGAAATACACGATAAAACAAGGACAACAAACGTACTCGAAACTCCAGTTCCAAAGACAAATCACGAAATCAGTAGAGAACGTCTGTTGGAGCTATTGCATAGCAGATTGGCGCATACGGAAGACTCGATGTCGTTCGTCGTACGCCTAGCAGCCGCCGCCGGGCGTATGCAAAAACTCGAGCGAAACTGCACACAGTATTGTCGATGCAAATGAAGTTAGGTAGATTCTCCACGCTCGGCTTTCAAGGAAAGAAGAATCGCCCCGAGCTGATACACCGATAGATGATGTTTAAACGCTTGTTTTTACTGTTTCAACTAGTTTATTTCTATGTGTTTTCGCTCTCTCGATCGAAATGTGCATTTGTGAAAGTTTATGTATGAATTTGTATTGAAGCAGATATTTTTGTTTTCGGTTATTTATAATGAAAAAATTAGTTGCAATAATTACTATGTGTATTCTTGTGATTAATAATAGAAAAATATTTAAAATAAAATTGCATTAGGTTGTAGTTCTGTATTAATAATAGACGTTTCGACGTACTCAACATATATATTCATCGGGCAAAATAATACAAATGATATTTACAGTACCATTTTTCCTGATGAAGTACGTTGAGTACATCGAAACGTCGATATTGTTTTTTTTTATTATGTTAGAAAAATATTTATGTAAATGAAAATATAAATAATCTAATAGAACATAAAATCTTTCAGAATTCATTGTATTTAAATTTAAAAAAAAATGTATGTTAAAGTTCTGTTTAATTTTATAATAAAATTTGACGTTTTGATATACCAAACGTATATATCATCATCATCAAGAAAAATATACACTCTACTGCTACTGCTACTGCTAGTAGTTGTAGTAGTACGATTAAGAGTGTTTTGCATGAGCGGAAGTTTCCAAGTAGTAGAAATAGAAGAGCATGTATGAGAAGAATTATGAATGTGGTTAAATCGAAAGTTGCTTGTTTGGATAGAAATTTTGTCAGATTATAATTCAGTAATCAATTTAGCTTTAATAATTAAATTCCGTGAGATACATTTTTTTTAGAATAAAATGTATATACAAAAATATAAAAAGCATAAAATTATTAATAAAATATTATTATTAAACCTTTTAAAAACAAAAAAAAAAAAAATAATAACACAAGTTTCACTATCCTATAAGCTTCATTAATAATTTGCCGCCAGAAAATATGTTAATTTTGTTATACATAGTAATAAAGTTATTTATAAAAATACATAACTACTAGAAAAATAATAATAAAATGCAATAAAAGTTACTCCTACTTTTGTTTTACAACTTATATAATTATACATTAATAAAATTTGCTATTTTTATACCTTGTAATTAGTATTAATCAAAAATTCAGATCATAAAAAGTAAAATTATTAATTACTCTAAATTATTTAAAATTATACTCAAATAAATCATTATTACGTGTGTACAAAAATTCTTTTGAAATATAAAATATAATTATTTTACATTTCATAATAGTACTAACAAAGTTTCTTAAAAAAATACATTTATAATATCCACTTTACTACATTAAAAAATTAGCATATTCTTTTATATTCCGTAATAATAAAAGTAACATGAAAGAATATTTCATTCCATTATGATATTTTTAACAAAAATATACATATTTCTCAATATACCAACTTAAAAATATGTCAGATTTTAATGGACAATAAAAAAAAATAAAACAGCAACTCTTCAATCCCTTTAATTAACCTAATAAAATGTTTCCTTATCACCGAAAAAAAATTCGTCATGCCAAAATATACATCCATTAAAAGCCATAATAACTTACATTCATTAAGAAATAATTAACGAACAATTGCGTTATAATTACAGGTTCGTAATTATAACCGTATCTGATATCTTGTGTTATATCTCAACACCTTTTAGTTAGAGAAATTTGGGATTTATTCCTGTTGAAAATTGGTATGATCCAAAAATACTATCTCAGAATCGAGATTACTGCAAAAGGTAAAGTTCTTGATATGAATTATATTTTTTTTATAGAATAATCTTGAGAATAGTAATTATATATTGTATTCATTTTATAGCCAAAATGTAACATAAAAAAGTGAAATAATGTACCAGTCTAAAGCTGGATAAAAATTGATATTAGTATTATATTGCTATATCGGTATTTTGACATCTGAGCCAATAATTTCAGATTGATAAAATTCTAATTTAAAGTAAAAATATTTTTCCCACATATGGATGAAACAAATAAAAAAAAAACATCAGTTATTCTAGTTATTCAAGTAAACTTTAAAACTATCGTATTTGAAAATAAATACATGTTTTCAATTGACATTTTTTTATGAGAAAATTAGTATTCTCTGTATTGTACATTGTTTATATTTTTAAAATTTAAACCATGGAAGAAAGTGAAAAAAGCAAAAAATAACATAAAATAATTAATAAAAATTACGTAGAGAAAATTTATTTCCCGGATTAAAAACAAGATGAATAATGGCACATTCTAATACAAATACTCATATAATAGTAATAAAAGATTTTATATACATACGTATATTTATACACAATCACGCCATATTCCCATAAAGCTGTAATACAAACTCTTTCCATTTAACCTAAATTAGTAATATAATTGACAATTATTTTCGTTAAATTTTAAATATGGTTTGAATAAGTCACCCAGTTTAATATGCAATATTATTTAATGAAAATACGCTATCACTGTAAAAAATATATCTTAAATTTATGTAATTTTACATAAGTTTTAACAGTTAAAATAACAACATTTTGAAATTTTACTGTGATAATTTACGTAATATTACAATTTTTATAAAAAATTACATTTACAAAACATGTAAAATTACATAATTTTTTTACAGTATAGTCGATTTATTTAAACATACATACACAATTACGCCATGTACCCAAAAGAGTGTGACACAAACTCTTTAAACTAGATTTAAAATTTAAGCAAAGATAGTGCAACCGGTCAAAAGTAATTAATTAAAAAATAAGTAGTATTACTTTTCAATCATCCCTTTCTAAAATAGAAGCACAGGTTGATATCACGTTCCCCATGAGTTGAACTAGAAAATGCATTTGCGCGTTGCAGTAAATCTGAAAACGCAGCACAATGAAAAGTTTTCAGCGTCTATCAGCACAGCATGAAAATGCATATGTTAACAATTCTGTGTGTTCTCACTCGTTCCCAAAACCCAACCCCCAACCCAAACTCAACTCAACTCAATTCAGCGATGGGGCGCGCGAACTGGAAAGTTGGTTCTAACAACAACCGGGGAATTGTCACACAGCTTCCAGCGCGGTTAAAATCTTTAAGCGAACTTCCGAACCAAATGCGCAACTTGTCACAACTAGTCCCACCGTTTGTTGCAATATGGATGCACTACTACTAGATTGATTCAGTCAGAAGTAAACTGGTGAATTAGATACGGAAATTCTGTATTGGAAATTTCGGTTTGGAATTAGTTTATTGAAATTAGTTTTACTACGATGAATCTTGACAAATTTCTCAGTCGATTACTGACATTGCCAGATAGTTGAAACAATAAATCGAACTCGGTGAATTATGGTAGATTAGATTATGGCTATTAATTTTTAATAAAAATTTTGATAATTGTCAATATATTCACTGAGTAACTGGTGTATTCGTATTGTTTCGGTTAAAAATATTTAAATAACATTCACATAATAACAAAAATGACTCTATGTCATGTTGCCATTGCTACATAACCCGAGAAACATGTTTCCTCAAAAGCGAAAGAAATTTTATAAATTCAAACGGTTCGTTCCTAAATCTTTGTGTCCATTAGAGTTGACGTTTCAACAACGCCGAAATCTTGATGCGTGCGCGTTGACATTTAAAGCGGCCGTAACAGAAAAAAAAAGAATAACTCAAAACGACACAAGAAAAATGTTGAGATGATGGCGAAACAAACGGACGGAAAACACGTACGATGGAAATACGAAAATATCTCCCGACAACATTAAATATACCCCATACACACACAGTTTTTGTTCCAGTTGAAAAGTAATGGTTTATTTGTGTAAATTAATGGGTTACTAAAATAATGTATTAGTAAAATTGTATAGAATTATTTTGTTCTCAGTAAAAGAAATGTCAAAGTTCAAGTGGTATTATTCATTTAGAAACATTAATTGTTTTTCATATTTATTTACTAATATTTTGTAGTCCTATAGGTCTTACAGGTGGTTTTAAGTATATTATTGAAATCTATTTAATAAAATATTTCTGTGTAATACAAATGCATGAATTAAATGCATATAAATATAAATTTGATACAGACTATTACAAATAAGTCATCAAACGTTCAAAAATATGTTAAAATTATTTGCTAATTTTCTTTACGTATTGCTACCTTCACCGTACGAATTAAATTACTAAACAATAAAACCTATTCGTAACATCGAACAAAACAAAAACTTCGATTCCCGCCGTAACACAAATGCATGAACTAGATCCACATATAGCTAAAAAAAAAAGCATCAGCAATGAATAGATCGCGTGCAGTACATATGTGGAGCAAAAGTGTTACATCGGCACACCCATACGGCCCGCTACTCAACCGAATTGCCTAGTTACATCTTTGTTCAACATTCGCAATTCAAACTTATTATCCGTCTCTTTTCATTCTTGTCACACCCACAACACACGTATGCAGATTGTCTGCATTCTCATGAATATGCGATAATTGAAAGGTGGATATGATTCTAGGATGCCTAATGTGTAACGTCTGAAAAGTGCATTAGGCTTTGTGTTGTATAAGGCAAGTAATAGAGAAAGATGACGAAAATTAGAGTTTATTTTACATATTATAGAAAGAAAAATTATACACATTTATGACTAATTCCGAAGTAATTTAATATTTTTAATAAGTAATAATATAATATACTGAATTTGCTATTATACTTAAAGGTGATTAATTATAAAACTGAGCACTTCCATAATTTTATATGTAAATTAAGTTTTACCCATTTCCAATTTATTTTATATAGCATAAGCTTAAATCATAAATACTTAAAATAATTTTTTTTGAATTAATCTTTTCTAGCTCTGATAAATAGTAATAAAATAAAAGTAAAAGTTAGAAACACATTTTGCATATTATTATATGTTATATAAAAAATATTATCTCGGCTTCAGCCACATTGTATATTAATGTATTATACATATTAATTAATGTGTTAAATAATTTCTAATAATATTAAATGAAAAAATTAATGTCAACCGACTAGAATTCGAACCCAAATTTGATTTCTAGTTAAAGGTGATATCACATGTTCCATCAGGGAACCACAGTAGATTTTATATGAATCTATAAGGTGGTTGAAGCCAGAAAAATATTAAAATTTATATCGTTTTACTCAGAAATAAACGATTAAAAAATATTAAATGTTTACTTATAACAACTTGTTTCATATCCAATGCAAACTCACTTTGTAATCTAGTTTCGAATTTTAAAATATTTATAATTTGTAGTTTAAAAACATTTGAACAAATAAATTTGAATAAAAAAATAATTTTGTTATCTATCGTTTGACGAGCAATCAAAAGGTTCGAGATCAAATTCCGATCAGGTGATATAAATGTTTTCATTTAATATTATTAAAAAATATGTAACACGTAAATTAATATAATAATTCAAATTTATGATGCATTTTGAACCTATTAGATAACATAAATTTTAAACTTACAGCAAGAAATGCGCAATTAATTTTGTAGAATGCTTGCGTAAAGTACGTACCTGCAACAACAAAAAAATATTTAATAAACAGTCAAATAATATTATATTGTATATTATAATAATTATTAGTATATTTTTCAGCGAGCATGTAATAATGATTATTACTCATGGAAATAAAATGTGCGATACAAACCGATGGCGTTATTAAATCTATATTCTGTTTGTATGACAAAATGATACCGTTGTTGTGATAACACTACACTATTTATTTCTAATAGGTTACGTGTTTATAAAATTGCATAGCTCTTATGCAAGCAGAACATCTTTTTACTATTTCCTTGGTATTACCAAAATATACAAAAATGTATTATTTACTTTTATATTTAATTGTCCAAAAAGATTGTTAATTAACAATAATTATACCAAAGTGAGTTTATGTTGTCAATACTATTTTAGTTGGTAATATTTAATTAGGTTATAGTATTTTGTTTTTGCTTAAATCACCATTAATTTATTTTGATAAACTAATTAAATAATTAGTAAATTTTTCTTAATTTAAAAATTAACTAATGAATTAACTAGTTCATCAAAAATAAATTAATGGCGATTTAAGCAAAAACAAAATAATATAACCTAATATAATACACTATGTGTAATTAAGAATATAAAATATTTAATTAGTTTTTCTAACAAAGTGATTTTTGTATTTTTATTCGACAAGTTGGTGAGTTTTTCCAAATTCCGAATTTAAATTTCAAACATCAAATCTTTACTTTGCTGTGTGTGTATTAAAAATGTGTGACATAATTTATAAATATAATAAATATAATTATGAATAAAGAGTTGTGTTTCAAATTGCCAATATGTAATTTATACCAATGTATACATCATCAAATATGATAAAGAGAATGGAGGCTATGGCGTAATCTGTTTTAGTATTAAGTACCTTGATTTATACAAGCTGTAAATGCTGATAAAGACTGAAATATTTTAAGTTTCAATATCTACAAATCATAATTTTAATATATGTTTTCAAATATATGATATTAATACATTTATAAATAATTTAAGACATCTTTTATAGATAATTACGTTTTGTTCTAAATATAACCACCTACCACTACAATAATCTATCCCACTAATTACCTTTCTATAGAAAAACATGGCTGTATTTTGCCAATAAGAACATAACATATAGCTAGCGATCACTAAAATGCACTTAAATGTTGAAAGTCAGTTGTTTTATTAGCGCAGTCGGTTGCTGCGGTAACCAAAATTGTTTGGGCGTCAAACATTCGAAGTTTTGACGGAAGCCATTTATTTGAACTATAAACATTTACAGTTGAATTCCCCAAAAGCTAGCGTTACCACCATGATGCACATATACACTTAGTGTTTTCGATAACACTTTGGTTCGCGCGAGCAAACATTTAATTATTTCCCCCCCTAATGTCGGTTCATTTGATTTAAGCAGCCCCCAGCGAAATTATTTCAAGACAAATAAATCTGTTATCATCTTTAACAAATATAAGACGCATGTTTAATTATTTCCGAGATATGTGGTATTAATCTACTGAATAATATATTGTGTGAAGGCTTGTGGTTTAGAAAATTAGCATTGTTAAATTTTTTTATAGAATTAAATCTATTTATTATAAATTTTATAACTTCAAGATGGACACAAAAATATATGTTCAAGATTGTAAATCATATACTAATATTAGTAATTTTTGTATTGCATATGATATTAATTCAGAATTTCTAATAATTGAATTTTATTATTTATTTAAATAGATTTAAATTTTCAAATGACTACTTTTTAAGAAAAATTACTAACTGTTTGATAAAAGTATAATTTTTCTTCAAAAATTTTAATTAATTTAAAGAATCATTTTATTTAACATAGTAAAATATTTTTCAGAACTCATTGTTTTAATATGAAAACTGGCTTCATCAGGTCAAAATTTATCAATGTCATTAAAGTAAATAACAGTACATAGTACATAGAAACAAGTTACTAGATAACATATAAAGTAAGTAAGTAACAGAATAAGTAACTAAATAATTACAACTATAAATTTTTAATTCAAGAAAAACAATTTTTTTTTAATTTTTACTTATTTGTTACCTAATAATTTGTTTCTATATTCAGTTTATTTACTGTAAATATTATTTGCATCTGTTTTCCTGATGAAGACGTACGTTAAGTTCGACGAAACATCTATTATTAATACATATTAATACAGAACTATAACCTAAAACTGTTTTAATTTAATATAATGAGTTCTGAGAAATTTTTTATTATGTTCATTTTATTTTTTAGAATTTTATAAATTATTATTTACTTTACTTTTATATATATAATTACGAATAATTTTATAATATTTACACGAAGTTTGTAATATCATAAATAAAAGTCTTGTTTATAGTAATTGTTTCAACAATCGTTAGCTCGAAACGTAGTTTATCATCAACGACAAACCAAGTTACCCTTTAACCACAATAACACCAACAAAAATTGCAATTATCTAAAAAATATATTTAATCAAAACATCCCTCCGTATTTCGCAACAAAACAACAACATTGCCAACGAAATCCATATCACCTCCGCAACGGAAACTAATCTAACAAGAAAGAAAAGAAGTAAAAACACATTCGTATCGTAGCTCCCGAAACTTGTACATCGTTCCCACTGGGAATCACCCCGAAAACTGAGCTCATCTATCGGACCGCCGCCAGCCAGATACGTACCACATGCGGTTTGAGGTGTGTGCAGGACCAGAGTCGGGCGCTCGCGTCGACAAATGATGTTCAGCGTTAATTGATGTGCCTAATCGGTGACGACATTTCACCTTTCGCCCGCGTCGCCCGAACCGGGCGAGATAACCGGTAATACGGCAGCTGTGTGCCCGGCCCCAGAGCAGGGATCCGGGACTGGGTTATCCCCCGTACCAGATGATGATGTTATAATGGAATTATATTGGAAGAGAATGATGATACTGTTTGCGGAAAAGGTTGGTGCTGTTATTTGATAGTATTTTTTGTTGATTTAATTGTAAGATTAAATGCATTTTTTTTTTCAATTTTCACTCAAATTCTTGGAATGGTTTAGCTAATCGGTTGAATTTAATATTACAAATTAACACTATTCGAATTTACGTTGTAAATTACAATAAATTGGGAAAAAATTTTGGTGTTAATTTAATTTAGTGTATTTTGGTAACAGCAGCAATCTTTTGCCATTAAAATATCTGATGATAATATTCAAATGTTAAGATTTTTCCCAAAAAAAAATTACAATTTACTCAATCAATGAATCGGTTGTTAAGCTATGCATCAATGACTGGCCAGTTCAACATAAACACGTCAGTATGGTGATTTGATCTGTGTCCGAAGACAACTGATGCAGGTGTTATTGTTTGATTGGCTTTTATGCCAAGTAAATTGAAACGGTATTGAAGAGAGGCAATAAATACCACCAACGACATCTATATAATAATGTATTAAGCATTAATAATAATAATAATAGCATTGAACAAAAAATGTATGTCTGTATATGTGTATTTGACATCGGATAATGTCAAATATATTTTAGTGCGTATAATAATTTTCATTGCTAATAATAATTGTTAAATATATACATAAATATAACAAAAAAATATTAGCTGAAATATTCAAAATTTATTTATCTACTTTCTCAAGTTTTTTCCATTTATCTTACTACTCATACCTTATAATACAATTCTATTAGAATCCGAAAAGGCGTTCCGGCTTCATTCTCGCAACATTCTCGTTTGTTCGTTAATAATAAAGACAATTTATACGGTAATGTCGACGATAAGGTATATTCCCCATTTCCTTCTTTTTCCATCCTTTTAATATATCTCCATCTTTCTCATGCGCTGGTCATATGCGTCCAACCGTCATATGGACCGTTGGGTTAATAAACAATGACAAAGGAGTGAGAGAGTTAAAGCAACACTCCCAAGCAAGAGGTTGATAATGAAATTGAGAAATGAAAAATTGTCCCCTTTATCCGGTCATATTTTCCATTTTTATTTATTTTCTCTGCTCTCCGTTTGTTGTACCACGTTTCGTGCTTTAATATTTTAATTTCGTTGCTATAGAAAAAAAAAAAACTGCCAGTGAGATTTGTTGAGGTACATCCGCAACGCAATATGTTAAGTGTGTAAATTTTGTTTATCATTGCTTTATGTTCACATTTATTATCTGAGTTTATATTAATAGAAATTTCCAAAACAAAATACATATATATATATATATATATATATATATATATATATATATAAAATTTGTTTTTACAAAAAATAGTGTATTATCTAACTTTCAAAACAGAAAAACTTATAGATTGACTTGGTATACTATAGTAATTGATGTAATAAACAAAAACAACAGTAAGATATAAAATGTCGTTAACTTAATTTATAAGTTAACTAGGCAACTAGGTAGTCTACTGTCTTCAAATCGCTTCATTGATTAATCAGTTTATAAGTTGACTAAATTGTTAACAATGTTTTAGGCAATCAAACCTAAGTATAGTAGACTCCAAAATAATATTAATAAGCAGTTAAAAAAAATGATGAAAAAGTGTTGCATTAAAGCCTAGATTATATTAGTAGAGTTAGTAGTAGAGTACACTAGTATACTTTTTCTTCAAATCAATTTACTCTACTAATTTTGGTAGAGTAAGAGTTTACACAAAGCTAGTAGTTGAACTTGTACTGCAATAAAAATCTGCTGCATTCTATTTTTTTTTTATCTTTATTCACACTTCTCTACTTATCTCGAAATATGTTTTATGTTTTAGTTGTATTGGTTCTAAACTGCACTATCTATTAGCAAAAGTTAAAGAATGTTTTACAGTTTAAAAGTAATTTGAAAGTATTGCCATTTTGTAATATTAGAGAGTACTATATTTTTCAATGTAAAAAAACAAATTTGTTTATATATGTATTATTTTGTGCGACTAAGCAAAAACTTTGTGTAGTTAAATGCGTAAATAAATGTATATTATTATAGCATGTGAATCATACAAAAAATATTAAGACATTGATAATCTCAATTTTTAACTAAAACAAAATTAACAACAATCAAAACTAGATTAAAAGAGATAGATAAAGATTAGTGTCTAAATATTCATATTTTTGAAAATAATCTATAGTTATTTGTGTCCATTTTTACATAGTTAATTGAGACCAACAATTTGTATTGCTATGTAAAAAAACGCATTCTATTATATTTTAACGTTTTTTTTTTCATAAGTTAGTAAATAGTTTGCTATTACTAAAACTGTTAATTTCCAAACTATTTACTTTGTGATAATTAAATTATAAAAATTAAACTGACTTGAGGAAATAAATAAAAACCTTAAAGTAAAAATGTAATATACTCGTAATATCATCAAATAGAATTATTTCGTAATTAAGTGTTGAAACCCAAGGTACATCCGACAAAGTACGGTAAATGCGAAAAGATAGTTGGATAGTATCACGAGCCAGCCGGGATAAGTTGGGTCAGAAACGAGATATTTTGCAAGTGCAGAGAAAGAGGGAGCGATACTAGCGACAATTGAACAAAGTCATTACAATTCCGTCTACGAGCCTCTACGAAAGACAGAGCCAGAGGTGGATCCACTTGTTATTTGACGCAACAGAGGAAAATCGCAGCGCGCTTGAGGATCACAGAGAGACAATGAGGCAAACTGCCCTCAGAGGAGGCCAGCCCTGTATGCTCAGTCCACTTCGGACACTGTAAAAACATACAATGGCGGAAAAGCGAATAAAGTCCTCTGGCCCACGCGTACAAAGGATGTAATTGCATTCATTCGCTTAGAAGCGCATGCGTACGGACAAAAGCTCTCACTTGCGCTTTGATGAAACTCGGACGATAGACAGCTCCCGGAGCCGAGTTTGTTTTTATTCCATTAAACTTTTTCAATATATCTCGCGCTACTCTGATGACTCTTAATCACACATTGTAATATTAGCTGCTCTGCCTTTTCGTAGGGCGCGTCTGTGCCCGCTTTTGGATTTCTTTTGATAAAATCCTGCGCGCACTGCTTAATATCTTTATTATTTTTTTTGCATGAATTTGGGTCGAGGGCCAATGTATTCATTTCGTAGAATGGAATAATGGAAAAATTGTTATCTTTTCTGCGTTGGAATACGAAATTGTTTATTGTTTTCAGTCTCCACTCCAAGCTACAAAAGCACGAATATGTGGATGATTATTAAAAATTAAAAATAAAAATGAAAAACAAATAGCAATTTTAACCCTTTCATAAAAAATTTCCTGTAAAAATTATTTTTAAAACAAAAAAATTTAGATTATAGATTTGTTTATTTTATATTAAAATTCGATGTTTCGATACGCAAGTTGATATTAATAGTAAATGCAGTCGCCAAAGAACTATTTCATTACAACTTTTCTATCTTCAGCTTTAAGAACAAACCTTTATACAAATTCCACTCTTTGTAGTTTTTAATTTAAAGCAATTAACTGATATTTATTCCCAAATTTTAAATTATTTAATTGTAATTAGACACTACATAAATTTAGTCAAATTTAATAAATAAAAAGCATTTGCTAATGTATTTCGTTTCGTCATCAAAATCATTTTGCAAATTAATAATGTCCATTTAATTATTGGTTCATCGTGCAGCTTTATCTATTTCCTGATATTAATGTACTTTTAATTCTAGTGTAATAGTGTTCTAATTAATTAGTGAATATGAAATGGAAAGACAAGTGAATATAAGACACACCTTTATATACGTAGGCGATGAACAGTAATATGTGTCATAAAGTAATTAATAGGCGAATATTATTCTGAGAAAAGAAATAAAAACAGATATGCAAATTAATTTTATATAGTTTATATGTATTCTCAATGTTGTACAAATTTTTTTTAATTATTCTTTATTCTAACAGTTTCATAATCTATTATAAAATATCGAAAAATTTACAAATTAATAGGAAATTTAATATAGACAAATAATAATTCCATCTTATTAAATTCTGTTAATTTTTTCTTTGTTTAATGCTGATTATTTAATATTCTAGCGATACGAAAATATTTTCAAACCAAATCTGGTAATGCCACATTTTACAGTTTTCTGTCCTAAATATGTGTGTGATAAATCAGTATTTTATTTTAATTGTTTTTTGTGACATATTAGATTATACATAACATTTAACTATATGCTTTTATAAAATTATGTGTAATAATTAGCAAATATTCTTTTTAGTTGCCGTTAAAGCCAAAATTAAAATATATATATATATATATATATATATATATATATATATATATATATATATTAATACATACAAAAACAAACAAGATAATAATGTTCTTTAATTACATCGTAAATAATTGTTTTTATCATATAAATTTTCTAATTTTCAAATGCAATTTTCTATATTTCAATACTAAATAAATAGTATAACAATTATTTAAAAAATAATATAAGGTTTGTTACAAATAACCTAACTGATAATGCAAATTTATATTTAAATATTTTTAAAATACGCAGTATTAAAAAAAAAATATATTTGATTGAAACAAATGATATACGTATATCTTCACGTGGAAAACAAAAACAAAACTTATAATGTTTTTCTTCGATAAGTTCCAATTCACGTAAATTTTAATTGTCATTATAACACCTAGCCAGCAAAATATAACTTAGAAACTCGACCATATAATAATAGCAACACCATAAAACATAGTTACACTATAGCAACATACATCCTACCCACTCGGTGTGCAGGAACAGCAAAACACCAGACACAAGAACACACGTTATCCAAGCTAGCAGTGGTGTGGAATCATTACGCAGCGAAAGAAATGAAAAAAAAAAACTATACTCTTTCCATCGTAGCGCAGAAAGAATATCACTCGCCCCTCCTGGTGGACTAATGGTGAAACGAGTATTTCGTGGCTTGACCGGCGTAGCGCAAGATGGTTCCCCAAGGTGTTATTCGACGAGAAAGAGAACGAATGACGATATAAAAGAAAGATATAAGGATGGGTAGAAAGAAACCAATGAATAACCTCGGAAGAAGTGTGTGTGTGTACGCGCAAGAAACTCCAAAGAGATAAAAAGTCTGCAGCTATAAAAACATCGCGAGATGGGATAGTGCACTTGTTTCTATTATTTGTTAAATGCAATGTTTGCCACTTTTTCATGGGTTACTAGATTTTTGTTTTAGCTAGGAATTATATTACCAATAATTTTATATTATGTACGTCATTGTAAAAACTAGAAAATCTAAATTATACCTATTAAGATCAGTGTGAAAATAAGTCTGAAGATAAACGAAAGTTCAATAATGTCTCGACAAAAAAAAAGTACATACAACGACTAGAAAACAGTAAAACATGATTAAAACAAATATAAATATCAACAAATAACTAAATATCATAACTAAATAAAATGATAAAAACATCCAACTTATCAACTGATTTATCGATAATTCAGTTACTTGGTTAACTTATTGATTATGTTAACAACGAGGGGAAACTACTTCCTCAATTTTTGTACAAATTTTTGTTTCTTTTAATAACCCTTTATAGTTATTTTTATTCCTTATTAAAGCCTTTTAATTTAATATAAGTTTAACAATTTTTTACTATGTTATATAGGTACATATGTAGTACTTGAACAATTAAAATTTAAAACGTACATAAATATTTATAAACAAAATAGTTGCTGTCAGCCAGTGCTTTGGTTCCTTTTTAGATTGAAAATACAAATAAAAATGCATGTAAACAAAGTTATTACTTGCGGACGAAAACAATCCTAAGAAAACATTAATAACTTTAACCAGATTATTACCATAAACAATGTTTTTCTAATGTAATCGTATACGTCGTTCTTTGCAACAGTAATAACAATGCCCAAATAATAACATTATCAAATCATCAGTAACATCTTTCAATTATTTAGCTCTCGACTGCACCCAGTCTCCGTCAATATCACCAAAACTAAAATTTCAATTTACCGAGTATTCCCGGGTGCTAATACTCATTCTATTCCACCTGCGTCGTTTCGAGATAATACAGGAACCTACATCCCTCGAGAATGGACAGGTGTACACCGAGTATAAGATGTTTGAAACGGGCAAAAGAAAAACGGACAGAGAACGAAGAAGATGGTCGCAAGAAAAAAATTACTCGCCCACGGTGACAAATGACAGTTGAATTGCCAATCAATGTTCTTTTTTTTTCTTCATTGCCTGAATCTTCTTTTATCTTGCGTTTTGCTAACATTGCTAACTATGTGTCAAGGATAGACCAGCAAAATAGATTAGTCATCCTTACTAAGCTAGTTTAGTATTAATTCGTTTTTTATGTTATGAAAAACTGATATAGCTCATAAATATTTTTATCAACTATTTCAGATATAGTATCTGACAATTGTTTATAGATTTTCATTTCTTTATTGTTAATTTAACAACACGACGTATAAAAATAATAATTGTTATACGGCTCTTATTGTAAATTTCATATTCATGAGTTATAGCCATAACATACAAGTATGTACATTCATAATCACGCCAAGTACCCAAAAAGAAGTGACAAAAATTCTTTTCACTACAATAGTGTTACGTAATTTATGAATTATTTATGAAAATTGCACAACAAAATAAATATTTCAAATGAAAACAATGGTAAAAATCATGATAAAATTGGTATTTTAAACAACAAAAATGAAAAATTTCACGACAAAATTAGTGTACTAAAGTATTAAAGGACAAATTAATAAACTATTATTTTTTATTTATTTAAAGAAAATCAATAAACTTGACGATTTTAGTCAGACTCATTGCTAGCAGAGCCTGAGCAGTAGCTAGCTACTTTAGTAGCTTAGCTACATTTGTTGGTAGTAGCTGTAGCTTGTAGATGCAAGATTTGTCGCAATTAGTTTATAAATAGCTACTTTTAGTAAGTTATAATTACTTTTAATAGCTTATGCCTACTTTTAGTAGGTTAGAGCTACTTGTAGTAGCTTTAATATCATAGTTCATAGCTACTTTTAGTAGTATATAGTCACTGTTCTATACTTAATCATTACTGTTTTTAACATAGTTGCTTTGATTAAAAGAAAAAAGTGTATAGTTTTAAGTACAGTATTTGTAACATTTACAAATTAACTGTAGTTAGCTTTAAAAATTTTTTAAAGAATAGCTTGTAGCTGTAGCTTAGCTACATAATATATCACAAACGTATTATGCAACAAAAGCAAAAAAAATAAATTATTTTTAAATATATTTCGTTAAATTTTCTATTCACTAATTTGAATTCGATGTCTACTATTTAAAAACATAATAGTAATAAAATAACTATATCTGTAAATGAATAATTCAACTCTAATTATGATTTTTTCACACTAATTTACTAATTATATTATCAATTCTAATTATGATACAACTGTATGAAAATATAAAATAATTAATCCCGTAGAATAATAATTATTTTGTAAATTATTAATACCAGAGTGTTTATGTATTTTAAACATAGACTATATGTATATGTAACTAAATAATTTTATCTGTATGCATATCACATCATCTGATTCCAATACATTATTTAATGTAACAGTAATCTGTCATTTCATATATAAACTATAATATCTCGTTCAATAATTTTATTAGAAATAATTGATTTAAAACACCTTACAACAGATAGTAATTTGCCATATAAAATTACTATTCCGTGTGTATTTATTATTTCTGCTTCTATTGTAATTTAAGTTTTAATATAAAATTTAAAATATTTGAATGTCTGAAGTTGTGCACTTAGCAATTCTTGCAAAATTTATATTTCTATTTTAATATTAAACAGTTTTAATATAATATCACTGAATACTATGTGAAAATATGATGTATTACATTATATTTTTTTGATAAATAAATTCATCACATTGCATTTAGAACTTTTAAAATAATTAGTAACATTATTTTTGTGAATATATTACATTAATTTACTACGTAATATTATAAACGCAGAATTTATTTTTGGTAGTTAATTTCACAAAACATAAAAATTATTATCAAACTAAAAGTTGGAGACGGACTCAAATAAAAGAATTGAAGTTGAAGTCGGAGTCGACTGATTTTTTTATGTCGACTACACACCCCTGCTTTATTAAATCAGTGTATATAAATAGAATTTTACTTGTTAGTTATTTTGTATTTTTATAATACAGTACGAATATTATTTTTATTTCATTAATTTTAATATTATTTAAATTAATTGTAATAAAAGCAATATTTACATAGAATAAAATGTAGTTTGTTTGATATACATTTATTCAGAATTTTACTACAGTGTCTATTTTTAGTATAATATGTTATTTTTGTATATATTTCAAGTTTAATTCTCTACATTTATCATTTAGATATTCTGCAAATAAATTTATTTAAAAGACATATTTCACACAAAACTTTTTCTATTATTATTGAATGTTGCTTGTTTAATATTTTATTTTCAAACATATTAAAGTAACTATAATATATATATTAAATATTTTTATGTAAATTATATTTTAATATATAATATATGTACAAATAGAAACCGTACAAAATTTATACAAATATCTAGTATCATTTATGTGTTATGTTAGGTGATTAACATAATACTAAAACAAGAGAAAACCTATAAGAGAAATAATATATAAAAGGACAGTAACGATACGATAAGTATTACTTTGCATGTGAAAAAATTATTATTATGATATTTGGAATTTTTCAAGCATTGTACAAATATTTACTAGATTATATTGCCTGTCATATTTTAAACACTAAATGTATGTCAAATCAAAATAGTTATATTTCGAATTATTTAAATAATATTGCTAATGGATACTTATATTAATATTTATAATATTGTTATCTATGTTTATAGTTGTTTGATATTAAATAGTAAATAGTAAATTAAATAAATTGTATTGAAATTATAATTTTGTGAAAAAAAAGAGTTTCTAGTTGTTATAAGATATCGTAATTCAAAATTAAATATTTTGATATAAATTTAAATTTAATAAGAGTGATTAAATAATTAATGATTAATATATATATATATATATATATATATATATATATATATATATATATATATATCTCGTCAGTTTATGTCATATTTCAGACAAGCAAATGCAAAATTATAAGCAGTTACCCTTGTTACTCATGAGCTTGCAACTTGATCCGAATAAGTAATAATAATGACATGAATCTTGTATTAAAAGTTAATAAGTGCATAAGTAGACACCTGCATCAGTGTCTTCGGACATTGATCAAATCACCATACTGACGAGCTTCTAAAGAACGAAACACGTGTCTATAGTTAACTGGTCAATCATTGATGCATAGCTTAACAAACCGATTCAATGCTTGAGTAACTTGTAAAATTTTTGAGAAACATTTCAACATTTGAATATTATTTTAAATACAATTTTATGATTGGTTGAAATCTAATGAGTTACAAATTAACGAAATTCTTATTAGTCAAAATTTACTGGCGCGAGTAAAAAAAACTATCTATTTCCAATAGTTTAATCATTATCGCTGTTTAAAATAAAAATAACTGATAATAAAAAACAATTTACAAAAAAAATCGGTAGTGTAAACTGAAACATCTTCGAAAAATGATTACGATTAAGCGGAACCGCCAAACTAACAAAGTTACCACTTCCCGTTTGGCAAACCGGGAAGATATTCATTGGATATCTTCCACGCAATTTGTTGCATCCTCCGGTAAGACGTATCCCTCCCCGATTGACAGATGGCGGTCATTTGTAATGTAATGACGTTGAGCACCCAGACGAACACTACTACTAGGTGATTTACACACATCAATTCAATGCCAGCCAACATCCGACGGACGCAGTGCTACACCTATCGTTTTTACCTTAGCTTGGAACTTAACCCCCCAGTCACCATTAGGTTAGGTTTGGGTTAGCTCGACTGCAAACCGAATTTCTAACGTATTTATAAGCTGACTAGAGTAGATCGCTACTGGATTGAAGATGGTTTGAAATAAAAGTGTGTCAACAGTGAATAATTTATTTGGATTTTCTCTCTCGAAGATTATTTGTTTCAAAAAGAAATTGAAGTTTGGATTAGTTAATTTATAAGTATAAAACAAGTTAATTCGTTTCAGGAATAATAAATGCTAAAATCATAATATTTAAATGTTTTATTTTATTTTAATTCTAATTTTATTTAAGTAACTTTCGCTTAATCAAAATTTATAATATTTCAATAACTTTATAAAAAATCTCTCTCTCTCTCTTTCTCTCTCTCTCATTTACGAAACTTTGAGTGATCGTTCAGTCCGCCCCATCTAAAACCTATTTAATTTAACAAATTTAATTGTAATATTTGAATGAAATTTACTATAATAGTTAATAAATCTCTCAAACTAATCACACTAAAATTTGTGACAGCTGTCTGTCGAAAATTGAACAACATATATTTTCCAATTTTTCTTGGCACCTAACCTAATTTCACAATCAATTTTGCAACAACACAACAACCACACAATATGGAGCGCAGTGGATATATTCAATAATACATTGATAATGATAATTATTAATTATGTTCAGAGTGAATAATTTAACCAGTAAAGTTTGTAGTATATATTGCTTCCATTCAAAATTTGTCAGTTACACTGTACTTAACAATAAAATGAAATATTAGCTGTATTATTTTACAATAAGCAAACCGCTCTTGTGGTACATGCATGTAGTTTCAATAGAGATTACGCTCATTTATTTTGCTTTTCTAACCAACAAATTAATGCAACGAGTTAATTACAAATATTCGTGTAAATCTATGTATGTCAGATGCATTAGATTTTTTTTTAATCTTTTAGAATAAGAAAGCTTTTGGTTTTAGTTCTGTATAATTTTTAATATAATGAGTTCTGAAAAATTCTTTATTACTTTAGAATAGAATTTATTAACTATAAGTAATTATTTTATTATAATTATTGTATTTCATTTTATTATCTAAAATAAAAATGTATTCCAAATAAGTAAACTGATATACTAATAAAAAAATTAAAACAATATAATTTATGAACTAACTTCAATAATAACATTAATAAAACGATATTTTTGAACTATGTGTAAATAAATTCAATTCAATGCCTCTAGATTTTGTGATTTTACAAAGGTTTCAACTAAATTAAAATATGATCTTACACAGGCGAAAAGTTAATAAAATTAAGTAATTTTCCTTAAATCACAAATAATTATTTAAAAAGGCTATGAACGTATTTCGAAAGCTAAACTTTTATCATCAGTAGTAAAAAATATAGCTAAAACTCCAATCAGTGATCTAAGATTTTACAAATATATACTCAACGTACCCACTAGTCAAACAAGACTGACGCGTCAACAAGAAAGAACAAAATTATTGTACGATAAGTGTGAAATTGAAAAAAAATGTTGTAGCAAAAGTTGATGTTAATCAGATAAGATGGTTTGGATATCTTGAGCAAATGTCTAATAAACGTTTGGTTGAAAAAATTTATATAAATGATTTTGAAGGTATAAGCTTGCGCGGAAATCCGATGATTCGTTGAAGTGGTATGATTGAGAGTGTTTTGCGTGAGCGAAAGTTACCAAGTAGTAAGAATAGAAGAGCATGTATGAGAAAAATTATGAATGTGGATGAAGCTAAAGTTGCTTGTCTGGATATGGATGTTTGGAGGAAACTGATTTCGAGATAGTGGAAAGAAATTGTGCCACACCCTTTTGGATACATGGCGCAATTGTTTATGTATGTGACAACAAGCACGATTCAACGTATATTACTGCTAACCGGTGTGAGGGTGCGTGTTCAATTCTGATTGGGTAATATATTGAAAAAAAAAATTGATCTTGGGATAGGTCCATCGTCTGAATTAAAAAAGTTTTGTTTATTTATTTATATTTTACATTTTCAAAAATAAAGGAAACTTTCTTAATTCGAACACCAGACCTATTCTAAGATCAATTCTTTTCTCTATCGGAATTGACCGTGCGCACAGACAAAAAAATCATAAAAAAAGCAAATAATTATCGAATTTAAATTGGCAATATTTTTAATTTAACTGGCTACAATAATTCAAACATCCGTCTCTCGCCAGAGAGACACACAATTTGGTACAAATAACCAATCTATATTGTGGTCATCGGCTGACATCTATCGGCCGCAAATAACGACGAAACCGAAACCAATCGTATTTTATTTACGATTTCCGATCATAATTAATGGGGAAAATCGCAAAACATTTATACCTTTTCGCTTGTGCGAAATTAAATTTTGACAATTAATTCCGTTTAGGAACGGCTCAACTGGCAAAGCGCGAAAATAAAGTTATCATGATGCAAATTTTACAACCCCCACCCCCTCCTCCCCGTGGATCTAATTTATACACATATATATAAATAGGGTGAGCCAAAATGACAAATGTCCTCGATTATTGTTTGTCTATACTGGACAAATGTTGCGGTCATCCAACACTGATTAAACGAAAATTAGAAAATCCGGTCGAATATCAATGGCATGTCACGCTGAAATTAACGTCATGGGCGTGCATGTGGGGAGCAGTAAGCAAGCGGCGTACAAGCTTCCCCTAACCGACAAATTTTCAATAATAGGGTGGCCGTTTTGTCATGACTGTTTACTGAACGCTGATTGTCATGAAGCATTGTGTTTGTCGCAGTAAATAGATTAAATTAAATCTAGATGTCTTTTGTTTTTTCCATAATCATTATTAATTTTCTTTTTGGGATTAATTAGTTTCGTTAATGGTTGTATTGGCAATGACATTTTATTATAATTGCTATTATTATAGGTCAAGCCTTGGCATATATTTTCGTTTAAAATATAATTAATTTTAATATTTTATTAGTTAAAGATAATTTTCTAAAGAAGAAATAAGAGAATTATTATGGTGGAAATAGTATTGAAATAAAATTTGTAAATTATGAATCTATTTATTTCTAGAATAATTTATTACCATGATATATATATATATATATATATATATATATATGTATATATATATATATATATATATATATATATATATATATATATAAATGTATAACCGTTAAAATAAATTTCAAATTAAAAAAAAAAACATTTTTTATTAAATCGTAAATAATAAAAATGTTTGTATTCATAATTCTCTAATATTTACTCGTCAAAAAAATGGTAACAGACAATAGTAAATAGAATAACATTTTGATAATAAACGACAAAATAATTTTGTTGATAGATCATGTCATTTCAAATAGAACAAATACAATTTTTTTTGATTTTATCAGCAGTATAAATGTTGTTACATTTTTACCAAAATATCACATATATACATACAATTACTAATTGTAAGTGGCAAATAAAATAGGTAAAAAAAACCTTGTAATAATAACAATAAAAATATATATTGTGAGAAACCTTATTACTGGTACCTTATAAAGTGGTATAGCAATTAATACGTTAATATTTTTAAGAATAAATAATAATTATATAAAGTATATCTTTTTAGATTTATATATACATTTGAAGGTTATTTGTAGATGAAATAAAATTAATCAATTTATTTATACCAAAAGAAAACTGAGTATTGACAATGTTGCTAGATTCCGCAGTAATGCTTTTGTTCTGTCAAATAAAAGTTTTAGGCACTTTCTTGAATTACAAATTTGAAATACTTTTGAATATACAGAGTAATTTATAAGTAAAGAGTGTACTAAAATTAAGATTTTTTAAATGGCATAATCTGTATATTTTTTAGTTTTAGATCATGTATTAAATTATAAATTTCTAAGTTCATTCTTTCGAAAATTACTACTTGAAAAAAAATATTGTAAAAACTAAACACTGTATATTGTTAAAAATTTTACAGAAATAATTCTAATAGTAAACTCGTACAACGCAAAAATTTAAATAAAAATTTAATTTAACAGCGCGTTTCATCAAATCAAAATAATTAAATTTGTCGAGCAAAAATATTCCAATCACAACCTTCGCTGCAAACAATAAGCACAATTTAAAATTCACCGTTGTCGTCAAAGTTGGCCTGGAAAATATAGAAACGAAACGAAACATTTGAACATCTCCAAAGCAACAGTCGCACAGTCGGACGCAGAGACGAAGAAGAAACAACACAACAACGACGAAAACAATTGAATGTTGTTGGTTGGTTGTTGTTGCATAGCCAACGTGACTTATATGACGAATAGTATGTCATAGCGGGAGACATTTTGCATTGTGCCCGCCGATGATTTATGCTTCAGTATTTGAGTATTGAAATTGATTTTCCGACGTTCCTGGTTCACTTCATTTGTTTAATTTTTCGTTTTTGTTTTGTTATGTATTTGTTTTGGCATGGCCCGCTCGCGCTCACTACGTATATTTGCGAGTATTGTGTATTGATTTCGTATCAGAAATATGCACATAAAGCTGATTAGCGAAATATGCTTTTCTCGAATACAATATTTTCATATAAAATGATATCGGTTTAGCATACGACATAGAAATGTAACACAAAATACAAGAAAATTAAACTTTATAAGTTGTTTTCATGATACTGTAGTAATTTTCTCATACAATACAATTCGTATCCTATTCTTAGGTTAAAGTAGAAAAAAATTGTGGAGAAATAAGAGTCTTGAAATTAACACTAGATTGTAGGAAGAAAAAATAGACTCGACATAAGACCAAACAGAAATAACTAAACTGTGGAGCGATTGCAAATATACTTTGTGTAGCATACATACTTTATTTTGTGCAGTATATTTTTAGATGGGTTAAACACGTTGAATCTTAATTAAATTTTTACTGTGCAGTAAAACTGTAGCGAAATTTTGCAGTTCACAAATAACTCACTTTTTCTCACACACTATACAATTTTTACTAAACGTACTGCGCAGTTAAATCATAACAAGCATTCTAATGTAGGACATTTTTTAATAAAAATTCCAACAATTCTTTATATTAGTTATTATTAATAATCGACATTTCGGCTTACTCAACGTACATTATCATCAGTAAAAATTATAACTTTAATTTTTCCTGATGATCATGTATGTTGAGTACGCCGAAATGTCAATTATTACATACATACATACATACACAATCACGCCATGTACCCAAAAGGGTGTGGCACAAACTCTTTTCAACATCCCGAAATCAGTCGCCTCCAAACATTCCTATCCAAACAAGCAACTTTCGCTTCATCCACATTCATAATTCCTCTCATACATGCTCTTTTATTCCTACTACTTGGAAACTTTCGCTCACGCAAAACACTCTCAATCATACCATTCCAACTACTCATCGGACGTCCACGCAAACGTATACCATCAAAATCATTCAAATAAATCTTTTTAACCAAACGTTCATTAGACATTCGCTCAACATGTCCGAACCATCTTAACTGACTAACACCAACTTTTGCTACAACATGTCAATTATTAATATTAACTAATATAGAACTATATCTTAAAGCTGTTTTATTTTGGTATAATACTTTTTCTACGACTTTTCGTTGTTTTTAGAATGTGCTTAAATTGAATTATTTTTAAGTTTGACTTTAGTAGTTAGACTTTAGTAGTTAGACTTTAGTAGTTAAACCAAAACTTTACGCCATCGTGACAGAATGTAGTGTATCGCATCGAAAACTAATTAAAAACTTGAAAGTTAATAAATTACTTAAGTTGTCAAATATGAACACTACCACTTGAATACAACTGTTGATCTTTTCTACATTAATTTACTACAAAATTAGAATATTATTGAGCGAAAATTATCATTAGTATGAATAATAAATAACCAAAAAATAAATTTATCATTATTATTTGTCATATCAGTTAACATATTTCCAGTATTGATATCTAAAAATAGAAAGCGTTGATCTAATTTTGCAATAACCTACAATATGTAATTTTATTACGTGTTGTTTGGAAAACATATTTGAATAAATAAAACGTCAACCAACAAGTGATGATCAAAACCATCGTCAAATCTCACGCGACCAACATTTATTATAATATACAAAAAAAAAACACGATCTCTAAAATAAATGAAATAATTTATAACAATCGTGTGGATTTATAACTGCTGCGACATTTTTTAAATAAAATCAAATCAACAAAGTATCTTTTATCTCTGTTAGTCTCGCTTGTAAAATATATGGTAAGGTATCATCTATTTTACTCTGACATTCGCTTAAAGTGTAAATTTATTCCGAGGAAAATTTTTACGTTGTTTTATTATAAATGTTTTGACGTAAAGTTTTATAAACTGGTAACTTGATTTTTTGATTTTGTCGTTTATCATAATCAAAAAATTTTTGCTTTTAATTTTTCGTAAACATTTTAAATATAAAGTAATTTTTAACTTCTTCAAAAAAAATTACCTTTAGAATAAAATTATATTTCTAGATGTAGATAACTGTTGTGCGTGATATATTGTCAATTTGAAAATTGAAAGACAATATCGCATCGGACAACTACAAAATTAATTTTTGTTATTGAAAAATTTTTACTGATAAAGAAAAGTTATTAATATAATAAAAAAAATTTACAGAATTCATTATATAAAATAAAACTGCTTTAAGTTTTATATCAAAATTTATTTATAATCAACGTTTCGACAAATCTCATTTGTATCACTTTTTCCTGATGAAGACAAGCGTTGAGTTTCGTCAAACCGTTAATTATAAATCAATTTTAATACAGAACTTGAACCTAAAGCAGTTTTATTTTAGGAAAGTTATTGTCTAGAATGTTTTTATCAAAGGGATTTTTGTTTTAGAACTATATTGTAATATATAAAAAAAATTCATTTAAGAGTCATTGACTTTAATTAAAGCCTACAATCTCGCAATATCCGGATGAATACAGAAATTTTGGTTGCAGAATTTTGACATTATTTTAAAATTGAAATTCTGTTGAAATAAACAATAATTCTATTATAATAAAGACTAAATTTTTTTAATGAAAATATCAAAAATGTAAGATTATTATATACCAAAAAATATTTGGAAAGTTCTAATATTGATTTTATATATTTTAATAATTTGCATATAAAATATGTGAAAAATTTTTATTATTCATTTTTTCAAACATATGATCACTAAACGGAAGTACTGAAAGTACTGATATCACTTCCAGTATAGGATAAATTAAACAATAAGGGAAAAAATCTGGTAAACTGACTTTATTTGTAAAAAAATTGTAAATAGTTATTTGCAAATAAGTTTTAGAATGACATTTAAGGTCCACATACAAACTTTGAGTTAAAAATAAAATGTTTTTTAATTGTATTTTCTAATCTACTCAAACAATATGGCTGGTATTACGAGTTTAATTTTGAGTGTTTTAGTTCATTTGCATAGTTCTGCTCTTGTAGAGTTGTATTGATTTAAAACTTGTATTAGTTAAAACCAATTTCAAAATCGAGTTTGTAATACGACCGTATGTGTTTTTAACAATTTGATCATTATTTGACAATAATATCACTTGCCTAAATGTATAATTACGGATACTTAAAAAAATTTCAATTGAGTTATTGAAAATTTTAATAATTTTTCATAATAGGTGTTATTATATTGATACAACGTTATTATATTTTCTCAAATTTATCACATTCAATACAAAATACTCGTTTAAATAAAAATAATGTAAATTTATACAAATTTAATTGATATTTTTTGAGTAAAATTTTACAAATTTGAAAAATTTAGTTTATCATTTTTTTTTTAATATTAATTAATGTTGGCTACAGAAACAAAAAACTTTCCATAGGGGCCAAAATGTTTACAAATAAAGAAAGTTAGCCTATTTTTTTTTTTAATTATTTTTTAATTTGACCTATACTGGAAGTGATATCTCAATACTTTCGAATAGTGCATTTTTAATTTTTAAATAAGCACCAAAAAGTCCCAAAATAATAATTTTTAAAAATTAAATAATTAACTGTATGTTAATGGACATTCAAATTACTATTAAAATTTGTGTATAATAACACAGAAATATTGTGGTAAAATTACTTTTTTTCAATCGGATAAATTACTAAAATATATAAATAAATATTGATTGATTATTTTTCGAGATTATATTAATACAAAAATTGAGATAGTAATGTTAATAAAGTTCGGTCAATTAATTTACAAATAAATTAATTACAGTAAAGCTAAATAACGCTTATATATTCAATAGGCCTATAAATCTGTTTCAATAAATAACGATTTTATTAGCTTTTCCTAATTACGCCTAATTTTAGGTATTTTGGTATGTAAAACATGATAAGCTCGATATACCATCATATAGATTAATATTTTATTTGAAGCTGATCGGAATGATAACAAACTCATGTAAATTGATTTGTCATTATTTGAAATTGAGTTATTTTTTACTACTACAATTTATTCACCAACAACAAATCACATAGAATTTCTCTATATTCTGCTAGAGAATTCAAAGAATTGTGTATAAAAATTTAATTTTATTCGATTGACATTGACTAATTTTTAATAATATTCTTTTTAGAAGATATGGCCACTGTTTTTAATATCAAAACAATGTCTTCTGCGATGACATTTAGAGTTTTACAAATACTTCAATTTTCACTTAATGGCAGTGAATTAAATGAAATTAAAGTATTTGTAAAACTAGCCTTGCTGAAATACTAATTTTATTAAAATAAAACTGCTTTGGGTTAAAGTTCTGTATTTATAATCGACGTTTCGACGAACTCAACGTCCGTCTTCATCAGGAAAACTGATATAATTATATCATTATAAATTTTTATTATTTTTAAATAATTTCTTTCAAAATTTCAACAAATATATTAAATTAACCTGAAATTTATTAATAAAAATACAGGATGATTACGGTCTTCAGTTGATAAAGTAGTAGATTACTAGAGTTTAAAACAAATTAATCGTTTAATGTTAAAAACCAAAAGAATTATTATCTCGCTTACGAGACGACTTTTAAGGTATTAAGGTTTATTGATTTCTTTTGAGGTGTACTATCGCCCCCTAAAAGGATACAGAGAAGACCGTAAACATTTACATTAGAAAAATTAGTTGTTTCATATATCGTAATAGTTGAAAGTAAAACTAAGGCACACTTTATGTAAAACTATTTGTACTGCAAACGTAAATATTTATTAAAGAATAAAAATAAATAAAATAAAATCCTAATTAATTAAAGCGTATTTCTAAATTAACTTTTCTAATCTAAAACCGGTAAAGTTTAAAAGTGGAATGAACATTTGTAAAGTTAAAAATTACGGGCCACGATAAAATAATTAGGCAAATTAAAAAACTTCATCAAAATTATTGCATAGTAGAGGTTTTGACATATGAGCAAAGTTTTTTCACGCGCGTTGAAAAAAAAGCAAGCAGAAAGTTTTCGTACAATTTTTCACAGGCTCATAATTTTCACTTCGTTTCTTTTCGAAAATTCTTCCAATAGTAGTTCATCATTGTTTTTTTTTTTCTCTTTTTTTTACTAACCACCTTTTACTTGTACACATAACGATGAAATATAAGGTGTTCTACAAGAATGATAATTTGTTCATTTTAAAGAATTACTTATTTCGTAATCTATACATGCGTTTAAAACACTTGATTGATTTTTATTATTTATATTATTTTTATGCAACTAGCCTCGGCCAAGCCATCTGAGCGAAACACAATCAGAGTTTTCTATTCCGACATTCCGAGTGAAATATACGATTAGTATAGTGTATATAGTAACTAACTACTGTATAATAATGTTATTATTGTACTTGTAATATAATGATAATCTACATAAAAAATATGG
This sequence comes from Clivina fossor, assembly GCA_963966155.1. Lineage (NCBI taxonomy): Eukaryota > Metazoa > Arthropoda > Insecta > Coleoptera > Carabidae > Clivina > Clivina fossor. The sequence goes on along the minus strand of OZ014562.1, from coordinate 13,007,954 downwards.
CAAGATAATATTAATATTATGATACGCTTGTTGAAAATATTTGTTATGATCAAAATATCCACAATCAATAGTTCTTTCAATCCAAAATTTAATAAGTTTAATAAAACAATACAAAATTATTACAGTATTCAAATAATTTTAAAATTTTTGTCCAATTTAACTTATAATCTACCTATTATATTTTGTAGTAGAATACATTTTTATTCTAAATTTTTCATAACCATTTTTAAAACTCATTTCTTAATTAAACATAGCTAGCTCGTCATGCATTTCAAACTGTAAATACACAAAATATCTTAAATTAAAAATCTGCCAGCTAAAAATAACAAAAAAATTAAAAAAAAAAAAATCCCGCATATCGCATATATATGTACATAATAAAGTAAACATCAATTTAATCATCGCTGTAAAAATTCACGCATGCGTATTGCAAAAGCAAATTTGCAATTTATAGCGTTTAATCTAGTAGCCATATTGAAATATTTGTTTTACGATTCGCGTATTATAACTAGATGATATATGGCAATAATATAAAATCGTATAGTTGGCGAAAAGATAGGAAATTTTTTGCCTGTCCATGGCTTATGTTTATATTTTGCGTTTTGCCATTAACAAATTTGAACAGACCTTTTGGTATGTGTGTGTATGTGTGTGTATGTGTGTGTGTGTATGTATGTTTTTGGTCTTGTTTGCGCTCGTAATGTATGCATTATATCCGTTTCCGGTTTAAGGGATGCAAATATCCGGTTTGAAGGGATCACGGCGGGTGTTTATTCTCACCTAGTTGTTTTATCGGATAAAAATAATGCGTCGCTATTATTGGTTGTTGTTTGTTCCTTTGTTTCAAATGGATTTTCAAATATTTGTAACGTTACTATATATATATATATATATATATATATATATATATATATATATATATATATATATATATATATATATATATATATTTAACTAATTATAGGAAAAATTAAAATAAAACTGATTTAAGTTGTAGCTTTAAGTTAAAATTATGTATAAATATTTATTAATAATCGACGTATCGACGTATCGACGACTCAACGTACATAGTCGTCAGAAATAATGATACAAATGACATTTACAGTAAATAAACAGAACATAGAAACACGTTACTAGATAACAAAATAAGTAACTGGATCATAAAATTTATAAATTTTAAAATTAAAGGAAACCAAATTTTATTTAAATCAATCCTTCACACTGATTTTATTAATTTCTATTGCTTCTCTTATCAATTTAAAACTGTTTCTACTAGAATGACAGAACATAACAGTCAATACGTCTAAACCATCTACATAAATCTGCTATTGATATATCTTCATTATGTAAAATTCGAAGATATTATAATAATTGCAAGACCCATTAATATTAACAGTAGATTAATAAGAGAAGCAATAGAAATTTATAAAAAAAAACTAATATCACTCATTGTAAAGGCAATGATTTAAATATAATTTTATCTTTCTTTAATTAAAAATTTATAAATTTTTATGAGCTAATTACTTATTTTTTTAGATAGTAATTTTTTTCTATTTACTGTAAATGCTATTTGTATCATTTTTCCTGATAAACATGTACGTTGAATACGTCGAACCGTCGATTATTTACATACATTTTTTACAGTGTAGTCTTAAAAGTAACAGAAGTAGCAAAGTGCATTATTTGACTTTGCAAAACACTCTCTGTAGAAATTCTGCGGTATTACATATTTAACTTACTGATATTTCAAATAACTGATAAGAAAAATTTTCCATATAATTCCAGTTCAGTGAATCAGCTTGTATTATTTAATACAAATATCAAGAATCACAATAATAAAATTAAAATAAAACAGCGATAATAATTAATATTTAATTATATTATTTTATTTTTACTATTATATAAAATTAATATCTGAAAAAATTTATGTTAAATTCATTTAATATAATAACAATAAAAATTATTGTTTTTTAATCACAGGGATACTTGGAAAAGTAAATTATACAGTGGGTTTAATAAATCAGTACTCGAATACAACACAAACACACATACACAAACAAAACACAATCGGCCAAACGTCAAATAGTCACGAATTGTATTTATCGTCAATGACTAGCCGATAGAAAGTATATATTGACATTTCGACAACAACGTTGCCAAAGCTCGTAACGATTATTGGCAACAGTGTGCAATAGAAATGGCGTCGTGTGTCGCTTCGGTCACCCAGCTCCGCTTCACTTCGAGCCCTTAACAATAGAATTTAAAGTGTCACATTTATCCAAACAACCGTTTGGGGACCACTGTTGCATTACAGCAAAAATATCTAGATGCTGTCTGCCATACTCGAGTCAAGTGAATATTGCACACTATATACGGTTAAGGGGACTCGATGAATAATTTTTATTTTCTTGAAAAGAAATTGAAGTATTAAAATGATATTGAAAATAACAATAAAATAGTGTTTTCTAGATACGTAGAAATTTTTAATAAGTCGATAAAAAAACTCAACATTGCTCAGGTATTTGTAAGATAAAGCGACGTTCTTGTATCAATAAAGAAATATTCCCACTATTTCTCTAAGTATATAATTCATAACATAAACGTGTGTGACACGGACAAAATATTTGAATTTTAAATGGTTAAAAATTTCTTTCCAGATATTAATAATTTATTATTTTGCATATTTATAATTTAAGATTTAAATTCATTTCCATAATAACATTTTAAATAAAACTTATTTTAAACCGACAAAAAAATCAATTTTTTTTAGCAATAATAATGATTATACCAATAAATATTTTAAAAAATTAACAAAAAAGTATCGTTTTTTTTTTTACAGAATACCTACCAACATATACAACGCTATGTACCCAAAAGATTGTAGCACAACTTTTTCTACTATCTCGAAATTAGTTTTCTTCAACATTTCTATGCAAACAAACAAGTTTAGTTTCATCCAAATTCATGATACTTTTCATACATGCTCTTATATTCCTACTACTTGGAAATATTCGCTCACGCAAACCACTATTTCAGTCTTACCATTCCATCTATTCATCGGACATCCACGCAAACGTATACCTTCAAAATCATTCGCATGTATTCTTTTAATCAAACAATTAATAAAAATTCGCTCAAGATGACCATTTGTATTGTAGTATATTCTACTAAAGCATGACTCTTGTTTTAACATCCTTTTATATTAATTAAAATTTAAACAAAACAATAAATTATTCTACAACTGTAATTCTTTATCGATATTTGTTATATCATTTTGTAAAAGCTCTTTCAAAAAATCTTCCAGACAGTTCACAACTTTTAGACCCATTTTTTCAAAGAAAATAGGACAGATATTGGATTTCAATTGTTTGGTGCTTTTCAAAAATAATAAATGATACAGGAATAAACACACACACACATAAAATATACATTTTGAAACTACAACATCTAAAAATAGATTCTATTGATAACTGTTTCTATATGTCCATCAGAGTTAAAATGTTAGAGATACTTTTGAAAAGGAGAACGTAACTAATAGAAATGATATTGAAAAGAAATATTTTTACATCATGATAAAAATATGATTCAAATATTATTTGTTTTATTTTCCATTAATTAGTACAAAGAATATTATATTTTTCGATAACTACGTATCAGAACCGTGCCGAGGCGAGGGTGTGTTGAATTGGGGCACTTGCCCCAGGTAATAAACAAAAGAGGGCGTAAAATTTAAATACAATCAATTAAATTATTTTTATAACAATTGTTTGTAAATTTTTTAATCTTGTTTTCAATATTTTTTACATCAAACGTTAGTCATACATTAAATATATAAAAGTAACAAATAAGAGGACCGAAATAAAAGATTAAAAAAATATTTTATAGAAATAAGCATTCTTATTCAAAAATATTTTTATAATTATCATAATACATTTGTCTAAAAAAAAAAATATAAAAGCAATTTTAAAATTTGCTTTATGTTTTAAAATTTGTCGATACTGCCCTAATAACTATTTTATAATATTTTAAATTAGTTATTTATATATTTGGTACTGAAAACCAATTTTTTGTACGAGATGGTCACAGTTTCAAAAAACATAGGTCCGTATTTTCAGCTCATTTTTAAAAGTGATTTTTATCGAAAGTACTTTTGACAATTATTTAAAAATTACTTATTAAGCAATTTTAATTAGTTTATTTTAATTTTATAATATTAGATATAAAAAATATATTAAAAATAGAAATACTGTTCATGTTTGATAAGAGGTAGAATAAAAAATTTATTTTAAAACAAAAATTAAAACCACTTTTTTATGAATAAAGGAGATGAGAATACGTGCCTTAGTTATTACTTTTTAAATAAATATAAAAATTTGTAATTTTAATTATCATTCACATTATTTTTACATTTTCTTTTTAAATATTAGAAATGTAAATAATTTAGGCAACTTTGTATAAACATCAACTCGTAGTATAGTATTTTTTCAATTCATTTTTAAATTATAAACACTGACATAGATTTCTGTAAAAGATATTCTATTCTTTATGATTTTTAATCTTTCGTAAATGAGCATTGTTTTGTAATAATAATAAGTTATAGTATCTTAATATTAAAACTAAGATTACACAGGGCGGCAAGAACAGCAAAGAAGGACGATTTGTGTTCTGATTGGTTGAAATTTTCCGTCGTAACCGGCCAACGTCAAAATAATTAACAAATAACAAAGTAATTAATTTTAATTTTTAATTTCCTCCATTAAATTAATGTAGTTCAAATCAGAATACTCAAACTTAATTATAAGTTTAATCATCAAAACAAAAATAATTTTAACAACTCAAACTTTATCACCCGTAGCGTGACTTCCCAATGCTAAACTAAACCTAACTGTATAAAAATCTCATTCCGTAATCGATTTACGGTTGAAATTCTACCACCATTCTAGTGTCATCGTTAAAAAAAAACCATAAAAATCACTCACCGAACGATTGCAGTAGAAATTGTAGACAAACCAGGGTTAAAGCTCCTACACTTAACATTGTTTTGTTAGTATTTTTAGAAATCAATCACAAACAAATACACAGTTTTGTTTCTTGGTACACCAACACTCATTCTAACAGTGGCCTATGGAATTACTCGTAACAGTTTCTGAAGCAGAAGCTCTGCTTAATTTAGATAGGCCGTCCATTTTACTAGGATGTTGAGAAGTTCGAACCTGGACAAAAGAAATACAAAATTTATGTTACATTATGCATTTATCAATAACGAAAAATAAAATTAATAAAGAAACGTATTAATGTATATTATTTTATATTAAAATTTGTACAGTTTCTACCAAAAACACTGCATCATATGCGCACAATTTTTATTATTTGTTTTTTGAGAATTATTATTACGGAACTTTTTGGTACTTGTCTAAAAACTAAAAATGCACTAATCGGAAATACTAATATCACTTCCGATATAAATCAAATTAAACTACTTTGTTTAATTAATATTTTAAGCTTTTATACAAAAATTTTCTTCCTATAACTAACTTAAATAAACATTTTTTTTAAATACATGTAGGTAAATTTGATGTTTCTAAAAATAAAACTGCTTTAGGTAAAGTTCTGTATTAACATTTATTTATAATTGACGGTTCAACGAACTCAACGTACGTGATAGGAAACAAAAATTGGTAATTATTAATATAATGATTCATTTATCCAATAATCTGATTTGAAATCGGTAGTTACATTTTGGGCGTTGGTTGGTTTCATAAACTCGGTTTTAACTAATACTGGTTTTAAGACAATGCCAAAGCAAATGAACTAAAACACACACAAAAATAATAGTACCAGATATTGTTTTTTTTTTAAATTTCATAAAAATAAACTAAAAATTCCACAATAAAAAAATACGACGGAGTAAAAAAAAAAAAAAATTTCAACAGTAAATTATCGAATACGGTGTATTTGTCAGATATCAGAAAAGCGACAGACCAAACTGTTTTACCGACTGGGAACTTGTCATAAATGTTGTTGATTGGACAAAATGATTACGTGAAAAATCTGTCACATTCATTTGGTTTTTTTTTCTGTCGCCCGAAACGTGAGTAACTACCGATTTCAAATCAGATTATTGGATAAATGAATCATTTTATTAATAAAGTCTTTTTACCATAGATTAAAAATTATTTACTTTTTTGTTATGGATATAAATTTACAATAAAATTAATTAAATATTATAAAATCAATCTGTCTATTACTAAACATATGAGTAAAACTTCTTCAATATCTATTGGAAATAAAACTATTTCAAATATAGTTTTTTGCTTTGTTTCAAAAAATATTTAATATTTTTTTAAATTTACATAAAGCTGTCTTTTTTTTTAAAAAAAAAACGAATCTTTTTTAATAAAACAAAATAAGTAAAAAATACCTCGGGATTAGACAACATTTGCTAATTATAAGAAACGCAGTATCTTGTACTTAATTCAGATATTTTTACGACGTTTTTTTCTAATTCCGTAAGATAATTTTAATTTATACAAATGACAAAAAATATACCTAACATTATGCTTTAATTAAAAAATAACAAAAGCTGACACCATCTGAGACTAACCTAGCGGTTAGAAAATTAATTTTTTTCTTCTAAGAAACGAAGTCGGATGGCATTTCCTGGTTAAGAACATATTTTTAAACTTATGCTAACCGAGAAAAAACATTATTTTTACTTATATTTTTTTCCTGTAAATTAATTTATTATATTAGTTTACATATTTCTGTACATTACGTTAAAATAATAATTTTAAATTAAAAATGTACACAGTATAGAAAAAAAAAACACTTAGAATTATTTGTATGATTCTAATATTATTAAAAATATCGAAAAAGTTTTGACATATTTGGATGTAACAACTTTTGTTCCAAGAGAATAAATAACTAATTTGGTGTCACCTACGATTTTATAATATTTAAAATAAATGCATATAAAATTCTTTTTCTACACCTGTCAAATAATATATTCATCATATATGTGTTTATTCATAAGTAATATTATCTATTATTCACGTTAATCAGTTTTTAAATCATTACTCAACATCTTTTCTTTGATCAAAATTTTACAAACAATATTTATAAAATACAATTTCTTGAAATTTTAAATTTATTTGAAAGTGATAATATAATCCTAATACTAATTTACATATTTTGATAAAAATTTATATTTGAATTTAAATATTTTCAATTTTGTATATAAATATCAATTTTAATTTACAAAACTAAGCTAATTTAATTGCAATATAAATTATGGCATATCCAAATAATATATTAAAATATTTTTGAATGATTTAAATAAAATGTCAAACTTTCATACACGAAATAAATCAAAACAAATAAATTTTAACATTAAATATATTGTGAAAATTTTGTAAATTTAATATATAATTAAATCTATCTAATTAATAGACAAATTTTGTATCCACAAAATGGTTTAAAACAAAAACAAGAAAGTTTATAAATTGTGTTGAAAAAATTGTTATGACTGAAAAAAGCTTCAGGTTTAAGTTTCATTATATATTTTTTTAAAATCCGATGTTTCAGTTTACTACGCCTAAACTTTCATCAAAAAAATAATTAAGGTTTTTTTAATTGAATAAATTTCGCTGATTAAAATTCGAACTTTACTGCATTATCTATATAGTTTTCTCAAATTCATTAATTTATCAAACATAAATATAACTTTGTTTCATAATTTATTAAGAATAATTGTAGAAAACCTTATATTCAAGCGAAATCACTGTTAATGATAAAATTGGGTATAAATAATTACATTTTCATAAAAGTATGACATTTATATGTTTGGGACACAAAGAAAATTTAATAATCATTAAGCTACATTCACATTGCGATTGTAGCAAAAGCAATATACCTACAACTGCATTCCCACTCTGCTGCTACTGCTAAAACCATAGCCTGAATATATTTTAATGATTATTACATTTTGCTGAATGTACCAGGCATTAATATTACTTATTGATATTTATTAAAATATTTTCAGGGAATATTAAATAAATTTCTATTGCAGTGATCTTTGACCACTGCTTACGTTGAGTATTTGTGTAACCTTATGATATAAGCTTACCTTCACAAATACATATTTACATTTACTCTTAATTCATTTTATGGTTTTTAAAAATTTTAAAATTCTTTGCTTTTAATTTTCGTCATATTAGATCATATTGCAATTTAAAATTTTCAATTTCAAAATTAACCATAAAATAAATATATTTTTAAAAATTCTAAATTTATTAATGATATGTTTTTATATCATGCTCATTTTTTTAAAACATATATCTAAACATATTACAATATATCTATATCATTTGTTATGTAGTTACTTATTTATATATTAAATAGTGATATTTTATATTGAAGCTACATATATATATATATATATATATATATATATATATATATATATATATATATATATAATGCAAAAACAAAAGAGTAAAATTTGTTGTAAAGTTCCTTAATAATTCATACAACATTGTTAAACTTTAATGCACTTGCAAAATGTATATAATATTGTAAAGAAAACAAAATGAATAGTTGTGAAAATATTTCGTATAACAGTTTTACTTTGTTTTTAACTTGATTTATATTCTGACACTCATAATTATTAAAGTTACATCTGGAAATAATTGTTACGAATTAAACAAATAAAGTTTATTTTATTTTTAGAAAATTACAACAGAATTTAAATGAAAATAGTATTCACATAATACGATTTTATACAATTATTTTAAATATTCTAACAATTTTTTATTAATATATATTAATATTATGATACGCTTGAAGAAAAAATTAGTAATATAACAAAGATAAGATTTAATCCGTAATAATTTTTGAGATATTACATTTTAGTCTAACTGTATTTTAAATATAGTACAGCAAAAAGTATACACTTTTATTATTATCACAGTTGTCAATACAAATAACATTTTTGAATAATTACGTTCTACTCAATCATTACTGTAGTGTTGTCATTTTAAAAAGCATCATTTATCAATTCGTTTATTTTGTCGTTCGAAAATGTATTTTTCTAACAAAGTATTTGATTTATATATATTTTTCTCTTTAACTTTCTCCTATATTCTTTCGCATTGCAAATTTTAAATTAAAAGTGCCGATGAGATTGATGTATTTTAATTTAAAATGTTTTCTTTTGCTGGCTTGTAAACTTTTTTAAATAGTATTAGCACTTGTAAATGTTCGTCCCAAAGTCTTGACTTGAAAATTCTACCGAGTTTTAATCCCAAGCTAAAGAACCACACAGAAAGAGAGAGAGAGAGTGAGAGAGAAAGAGCCAAGTCGAAAAGAATTTCAATACTCTGCCACTAAAAAGTTACGCTTTTGTTATAAGTTCCTATAGCACACTAAAATCAAATCTGATTTCCTTATTATCGAACCAGTGTTTTCAAATGTCAGATTCATAATTATTCAGTAATTTTAACTTTTGAATGTGATGAATTGTTTGTATTTATCAAAAACTTATTATTAACATAGTTAAAAATCTTTCAAAAATTATTATATTAAAATAAAAAGACTTTATGTTGAAGATCTGTTTTATTTTACATTAAAATTCTACGTTTCAATATACTGCACGTATATCATCATTAGTAAAAAAATATATACATACATACACAATCATGCCATGTATCCAAAAGGATGTGGCACAAACTCTTTCCACTATTCCGAAATCAGTTTCCTCTAAACATCCCTATCCAGATAAGCAACTTTCGCTTCGACCACATTCATAATTCCTCTCATACATGCCCTTCTAGTCCTACTACTTGAAAACTTTTGCTCTCGCAAAACACTTTCAATCATACCACTCCAACTACAAATAGCGTAAATAATAAACAAACAAAATATAGAAACAAGTTACTAGGTACTAGAATACAAAATTTATTAACTAAAAGAATCCAAATTTTATTTAAATTAGTACCTTGATGAATGTTATTTTTTTCTTTATAAATTTCTATTGCTTCTCTTATCAATCTACTGTTAATATTGTTGGTTTTTGTAATTACATATTATTATGTTTTATTATATTTTAAATTAATATTCGACGTTTCGTTATACTACACGTATATCATTATAATTTATTTTCCTGATGATTAATATACGTGATTAATTTAAAATATAACAGAATATCAACTTAAATCTTTTTTATTTTATTTATTATTAATTTTATAAACATATATTAATGAACATATCATCAGTTATAAATACAATTAACAGATCGGCAGAGCCGAGCGGTTTAACGCTCGTACCCATGCGGTTTCGGGTTCGAATTCCGTTTGGTGCATGAATATTTGTGATGTCTTTAATTAAAAAAATCTAATAGAATGTGCTGACTAAAAAGCCTTAGTAATTATGGTCAATATATGTTTTAAAAAAATTAGGTGCCATTTTACAATAATAATTACGTAATAATCACATACACATATTTAATTTGTACTAAAAATAGTTAATTATAGACAGTTTACGACCCTTGAAGTAATTTTTAAATATTTTATTTAGTAAACTCGGTTCCCATAAATTACCAATTCCATATCATCTGATATTTCGCTAAAAGTTTTCAAAAAAAATATTAAAACGTTCTTTTATATATCAAAGTTTTAATTTTGTTGATATTTATTATAAAAATATTGAAATTGAAAATAAAAAATTCAACGAAACACTAAAATTATAGGGATATTTATTTTTATTATTAAATATTTGAAATATTTCAATCCGAAAGTTTTTTCAATAATTTGAAATTTCATTTTTGTTATGTCAAAAAGTTTGACAGAACATTTTATTAATAATAAAAATATGATTTCTATGAAATATATAAAAATAAATTCTCTAATTTGTTAAAAAAAATCTTACAATTATATTTTAAAAAAAATATTTATTTATAAATTTCAATGTAGAGTATATCAAAGCATGACAATTAGTAAAATTTAATTAATACATTTGGGAGCAAATTATTTTATGCATAAAAAAAAGTTTTATTACAGTCAGACAAATTTTAATTTAAAATAATTAGCAATCACATATAACATTAAAATTATTTTATAGTGAGTAAAATTATTATATCTATACTTTAATTAAAACACTTTTATGTTTATGCATATAATAAAACAATTTTTTTATTCATATTGAATAATATTCATATTTACTCGCACAAGTCAATTTTTCAATTATTACTCAACAATTTTTGTCCAATTTAAATTTTGGAAGTTAAATACTAAACGATTTGTGACTAATCACAAAAAAAACTGGAGCAACTGATTTACACCAGTTTATTATGTAAATTTACAGAAGTCAGTATTTTTACAAAATGTATGTAATATTATTACAGATATTTTAAAAAAAAAATTATATTATACTTCAGTATTTATACAGGGTGTTTCTGATCTTCTCTGTATCATTTTACGGAGGCGAAAGTGCACCTCAAAAGGAGTCGATAAACCTTAAAATGCCTTAATAAAAGTCGTCTCATAAGCAAGATAATAATTCTTTTAGTTTTTTTTAATTAATTAATTAATTAATTAATTAATTTGTTTTGATCTTTAGTAATATATTTCTTAATCAGTATTGTTCAATTGTTATTACATTTGACAGGTAAAATTGTTATCAGTAATTCACTTTTACTATCACCTTTGCTTGACTAAAATTTTTTGTTATTTTTACCTTGTTTTTTAAAAATCGTAATGGCCTGTATAAATACTAAAACTTTTTGTATTTTATTTTTTACAACTAATACACATTATTTTAGTATTTTTATAGATTATTTATATACATATATATATATATATATATATATATATATATATATATATATATATATATATATAAATACTAAAGTAAATAATATTACACATATTTTGTAAAAATAATGACGTCTGTAAATGTACATACTAAGTTGGTGTAAATCAGTTGTCCCAGGTTTTTATGTAAAATCATCGTTTTTTTTACAGTGTAAGAGTGTATGGCCCCGCTTAAGAGTTAATACAGAACTAAGCTTATCCCTAACTACAAGTTATATTATTACTGCGTAATTTACCTACAGATACACAGGCTTATATTGCGAGTTCGATTTTAAAATCGGTTTTAACCAGTTGTCACCAGAACTAAAAAAATAAACTAAAACACCCAGAAAAAAAACTTGAATGGTAATCACAGTTATTTTATCAAAAAAAAAAAACGTTTATTTATGTTTGAATAATATCAGTGTCTCTTCTGCACAAATTCAACTGTATTATATTAAATTTTATATCCTCCTATATCTAGTATACTTGGACAACATTTTAATATAAAATCATAAAATTTCAACACTTAATTTTAAAAAATCAATTTATTCTAAATGCGTAAAGTAAAATTCATGTCTTGATTTATTATTTACAGTTTTATTAAATTCAGGAAATAATTAGAAAAATTAATGTATGTATTATGTAAATCATATTCTTGCATTAATTTAGCAACAGATTAAATTGCATTTTTTTTTCTTGCAAAACTAATTAGTATGTGATTGTTAATCATACAACGTCTATATTCATTTTTTAATATAATAATATATGTTATAAATTAAATCTTATAATAATAAAAATGCAGATAATGATACTAATGTTGAATGTTCTCAAGAACATATTCTACTTCATTGTACTTACATAGAACAAGTAAAATAAGTAGCCAATTTATTAAATTCGAATTATATTACTAAATATTAAATAATCGTTTTATTTAATTAGATATTTAAATATAAAAGCAACAAAAAAAGGCAATTTTATTATAATTCGTTTTATACATAATAATAATTATATATTCTGTAAAAAAAATTAATATACATTTAACGATATTGAGATAAACTTGTAAAATTGGTTTAATATAATTAATATAAACATATTAAAAAACAATTGTTTAACCTAAAATAAAAAATATATAATATTTAATATTTAATTTTATTCCATACACAGAATACAGGATTATTATTAAATTATTTTTATCCAAATGTTAATATTACAATATATACGTATTTTAAAAAATAGTATATTTCATTAAAATGTTTATAACAAAATTACATTTTCATCACCGCAGCCTAAGTTACAAACGATAGAATACATATAAAAAAAATATTGTTTTATTATGGTTATTATTACATTATTTTTAAATTATATAAATATTTTTATTATTATAAATAACGATACAAAATAATTAAATAAATGTAAATGTAAATGTAAATTAATTCTTTTAAAAATTTAATATAGATTATGTTTATTTTACCATTAAATTACATATATTTACGTAATTTTAATAAAATGTTAATCCTAAATATTATTTTATCAAACATTTTTATTATATTACAGATATTTAACTTTAATTTAATAAATTATTTAAAACGTCTGTACTGTGTCTCAAAAAGATATTTTTTTTTTCAAAAATGGATAACAAGAAATGTTTAAAATTTAATATTTATATAAACCAAGTAAAAAAATTCTGTTGTTGAACACAGAAAAATATCTGAATAATTCTAAGAATGTAAAGAAATATAAATCATTTACTACTTATAATAAAAACAATAAATTTACTTCATTAGTAAATTTTATTCTTCTACTAAATAAATGTTATTTCGACAAATAATATATTTCAAAATAATAACTATTTTATAATGCCAATAAATAAACTTGTTTAATTTTTCCTAACAAAAATTTATATATACTTTTACTTCTAAAATAAATTTAACTAGCATTTATAAAACCGAGCATTAGTGTAAAAAATTAAGTGTTAAATTACATACATTAAAATCGTTTATTTGTGTAGAAAAATGTTAATGATATTTTCTAAGTAAGTGTTCTCCAGTAAATGTTTAACACATTACAATTTTAATCATCAAATCTGTTTCGTAAAATGATTATTATAAGATTACAATAAATACAATAAAATAATTTTTTTTTTAATTTTTTGTTTCACCTGTCAATTATTTGTATAAAACGAAGAATAATCTGATTTGTCTTCAGATTTATAAAATAAAATTTTTACCAGGTGCTTTTTATATTTTTTAATGCCCAATATTATAAAAGCTGGTTAAATTTACTGTAGAAGTAAATATACTTATTTTATAGATTTTCGTATTAAAAAGAAAAAATAAATTCAATGTAGTGGATAAAAACCAATAATTATTAATAATAATAATAATCTGCTATTAAATTGTTCAAATAAAATAAAGTAATATTTAATTTAAGTAAATTTAATCAGCATTCATAATATCGGGCCTAAATCAAATATAAATATAAATGTATGGTTAGTATTAAAAGCTTGGTTTTAATGTGTTTTAATTCATTTGTTCAGTCCTGCTCTTATTTCAGTTGCATAGTCTTAAAACTAGAATTAGTTAAAACCAATTTTAAAACCAAACTTGTAATATTACTTTTATTAGTCATATTTAATTAAATATTTTTTTATTTTTAAATTTTCAATATTTTATTAACATGCAAACTTATTACCATTTGCAGCTTTTTGTAGAAATGTTTATATTAAATTTAATAAATTTTATCAGAATTCATATTTTTAATAATAAACATTTATTTTCACATATTATAGTTATAAAATTAAAACTAATAAAATATGTTTACTTACAATTATCAAATGAGCCAAATGTTGCACTTAAATCAAAATAAAAACTTTAAAATTTATATTTATCTATTACTCTATTCCCAATAAATATTAAACCAACAACAAATTACACGTTTATCTAAAAAATAATGTTAACACAAAAAAAAGTCTTCGGTTTGCAACCGAACCGGTTTTGAAAGTACGAATGTCTAAAGACGTTTAAAGTCACTCTATCGCGCGCGCAAACCCGAAACAAAACGCGAAACTTTTCGCGTCTGCAGCGTATGCGTCTACGCGTGACAGCGTCGCGACGACATGTGCTCGATGCGATACCGAGCGACGCCGTTCCGCGATGCTCGCGTGTTTGCTGTGGTGGGGATTGAATACGCGCAGGAGCAGAAAGCGATTTTCATACCGGTTTTTTGCAATTATTACTATATTTAGTTTTATTATATGATAGGTTGTTCTTTTTAAAATTATAAAACTAATAAAAATAAATTCATAAACATTAAATAAATGGCCCATTTCACAATATTCGCTTTAATTAAAGTCGACTTTTAATCAATAATTAAGCATCAATTTTGAGCTTATCATGATACGATTATAAAACAATGCATATTGTCAATTTTTGGGACTTGGTTCTTCTTCATGTAATTTTCAAGCTTCCACAGCTGGTATCCATTTAATTTATAAAATTTTCTAGGATATGCCCTGGTCGATCTGTCCTCGGTCCAGACATTTTGCCATACATTGTAGATAGCATCCTCAATGTTTGGTGACTGAATGACAGTTTAATTAAACCTTTTTTACGCATTATATTTCTGAATTTCTATTATAAGCAAAGTGTTAACACACTATTATATTTTTAGTGGGTTTTATATTATTCCAAAAATATATATTATATTAAATAAACTGTTTAGATTGTACATGACACTTTCATGCTTTTAAAGTCAGAAAAATTAATAATAATAATGGAACAAAATATGTTAATTTAAAAATATAATATCATTAATAGGTTTAGGATAAATAAAAACATGTTACATGACATTTTTATTCACTTGCAAATGCTGTCAAGTATCCATAAATCATTGTTTTTAACGACTTACGTTGAGTTTTTAAAGAAAATTGGCCGTAATTAAACACGTAATAAATATGTAAAAACTTTTAGAAATTTGTCATTTGACTAAAAAAATATATTGAAAACTAAATATTGATTTTAAAAAATGCCTTACATTAAAAGTATTGTAAGTATGTATAAGTTTTAATATTTTATATTTTAATATTTTAATATCAGCAAGTCCGAGCGAAAACATATATTGCATCAGACGTGATAGATTGTTTGAAGTTAAAAAAAATACATCAAAAATAATTAAAAATAATTTTATTTAAAGTAACGGAATAAAAATCAATAGACAAAATTTATTACACAATGCTGAACAAATTATCTGTAACTTGAAGTATAATAGATGTTAATATTATCAATGTCGATCCGCAACTAAATTAAAATAGTTTAGTTCTTGACTAAACTAGATTCGGAAAAATGCAGCTTAAACAAAAATTAAATGCAATTAAATTTACACGACGACTAAAAATGCTGACAAACTGACCAAAGTTCAGTGCACTCAACAGTCACAAATATGTCAACATACTAATTTTCAAAAAATATTAAATAGCAAATATCCACGAAGGTGGAATAACAACAAATAATATTAAAAATAGAAAAATTATTTATATTTGATAAAAAAGAAAACAAAAACAAAGATAATAATAATAACAATAATAATAACTTATTTGCCCAACATTGTTCACTAATATCAGGACAAAATATGAGATTGAACAAAACAAAAAGATCAAAAATAGAAATATAAAAATAATAATACAATTAGTGAATAATATATATATAATAAAATCGAGTAATCAAAATTTAATATATCTAATAATAATTATAATGAATAAAAATGAAATATATAACTTCCTGCAAAATAATTGATAATTAAAAATAATAACTATATGTTAAATATAACTATTTCATCAGAACGAGACTTATGTTTATAAATTTCAAAAATTGTTTAATGTTTACTAAAAATTACATTTCAAACTCTTTCAAGAATTTCAATTTCGATGCGCCAGTTACATAAATCTTTTTTAACTGAATCAATAGTTGACTGCGCAATTAGATTGTTATCTATTTTTTAAAAGACAAATATTTGCTTTTTTTGTATTAATTTATAGAAATGGTTGTTTTGAGGTATTTTTCATATTGTTATAACTAATTTCTACCGTTATAAATGCAAATTTAATTTATGCTATACTGTTGTACTGTTCTATAAAATCTATAGTATTACAAAAAAATTTGTCTTTTTTTTAATATATACAATTTTTAATTTATAATAATTTATACTACTAGAGAACTTATAGAAAATACAAACAACAACATTAAATTCAGTTTATTAATTTAAATACAGAATTTTATTTTTTATAATTAAAAATTAATAATAGACGGAATTCAGTCAGTTAAATATTTTTATTTTTGGCAATCACTATTGCCTTCTTTAGCATTCTACAATAGATACAAATATGTATATATAAAAATACATTCATATATATACATATAACAATATATACAGAAAAACTGAACAGAACAAAAATATACTTACAGTAGAATATAATTATCTGACGTTACATGTGTGGAACATAATTAGTGTTTAATATTATGTAACGCAATATACATTTCTTGGTCAAAAAATTAAAAAATTTAAATTACCGTTGTTACATTAAATGCATGTCAAATTATCATTTTAATAATAAAATATCAAGTAGGTAGATAAAAACACTCTATAAAAACAATGTCTGAAAAACAATCTTAATGTCGTACAGGAATTTTTTTTTTAATATTCTGTAAAACGATAACAAATATACCGAGAGTGGTATAGACAGCTATGTTTTGTATAATTGCAAGACATTATTATACACGCAGCTTAAATCATCGATATCATTTCTGAAATTTATAGTGTTTTTGTCATTGTTAATATGTAACAATTATAAAACTAAATGTTAAAAAAAAAAACAAAACGTTTAATTGGCATAGAAGAAAATAAAAATATGTAACTGATTGAATTCCGTCTATTACTTATTATTTATTAAATTTTACCAGTCGACTATTTTTCAACTTAACAGAAGTTTGTGCTCTATAGTAAAAAATTACGAAATTACATGTTAAAGTCCAATGATTGAAAGTTACTCCCCTATATAAGAATTTATCTACGTATGTATATCTTCTTATAATACAACTATACAAAATTTCTTCAACATTATAACGTTAAACCACAAACACAATAAAAAAATATCAAGCACAAACAAAAAGCGTTAAAAACAAGAAACATTTGTCGCTGTTCGGCAAAGTGCATATGGAGTACAGAGTACATAACACACAGGTTAAAGCCGCGGTAAGCATACGGCGTGGCGGGGGGAGGGGGAGTAGTAACCGCGGTTGTAACCGGGATCAGACAGTCACTGTCGTCGTGTTTTATAAGAAAATTTCGTAAAAGTTTTGCACTTAGTATTCTGTAGTCACTTGTAACATTAGAAGTGTGCACACAGCCGAAGAACAGAGCAGAAACTTGAGTTGAACACTGTCTTTAAACTGCCCGCGGATTTGCTTCAATGCATCGCCAACCGTGAGCAGTTTTTATTCCTACTTGTTTTTTATTTGCAGTTACTTTTCTCTTTTTTTCCGGATCTTTTTTTCTTGTTTTAGTTTTAATTTGAGTAAGTTTTGCTGTACTGCTCTAATGCAGATTCTAGGTAAGTTTGGCTTGTTAAGTGTCTGGAAAGATTTTTCGATTTAATTGGAGAATATTTTAATATTATTTTATTTTATTCTAAAATTACATAAAAATGTTTCTTTTAATTGTTCCATAAAAAATTTTGTACACCAAATAGTATATTATGTTACAAGAAGTAGAAAGCGATGATTATTATGATGAGTCTGGACATTTGTGGTCGAGGAATACCCGTAGCCAAGCAATCTGGGCGAAACACAAAAAAGTTTTGTATTCCGAGTGAAAACTAATTTCGGTTCAATCGTTCTAAACGAAACTAAACTAAAAAACATAAAAATACATGACTTACTAATAGTTGCAGAATAGTACGTATATGTACATATATATATATATATATATATATATATATATATATATATATTATGATAAGCTTAAAAAAAAATTTGCTGTGGTTGAAAACAAAATAATACTTTTTTGTTGACTGTTTCAGAGACGTAAATTCGACTTTAGTTAAAATTTTCATTAAGAAATCGACCGTTATTAATCAATAAGAAGTTAGTAATATTGAGCATGATAAAAATAGCATTTGTACATATTGAATGTTTCCAATACCACACTATTCTTTTCGCAATCAAAATCCATTCAATTTAATTTAAAACCGAGAAGGATTAAATGAAAAAGAAGAAGATCAAGGGCAAATCCATTGGGTTTTCAATAAGGCACCTTTTGATATACGGTTTTGCCAATAGCCCAACTTGTGTGTGTGTCTAAAGTGCATGTGATATTCATGTCAGATGCATTGAATTGTAAAAGATTTTTGGGTCTTTGTGTGGCGGTGAAACGTCAGAGACGCTAAAAGTGTTTTCCGTGTAAAGGCCACACTGTATATGTACTCTAGCTCTCTACATTACATATGTATACAACTTTAAATTGCATGGATACAAATATACTGAAGTTAGATTGTGAATTGCTTTTATTTTCAACTAGATTTTGTAGTGTTTATGAATTGTAGCGATTTCATACTATTAAACAAACAATAATTGTATAAAATTTATAGAATTTTCTGGGCTGGTATGCCGTGATCGTTCTATCCTCGTTGCAGACGTTTCATATACATCGTAAATGGCATCTTCAGTGCTTGCCGAAACGTCTGCAACGAGAATAGATCGACTACGGCATACCAGCCCAAAAAATTCTATAAGTTCAATGGATACCGGCCTTAAAAGCCTGAAGATTACTAATAATTGCATATTTATTTGAATTTATTGAATTTTCAATGCTGGTATGCCGTGGTCGATCTATTCTCGTCGCAGACGTTTCCAATTAAATTGTATCTTCAGTTTCGAGAAACTGAAGGTATAGTCCGATTGGACGTGGTAGGCCATCCAGGCCAGCCAGAATCAATGGCGTAAAACGGCACCTGTAGAGGATGGTGATGGCACAGATATACATACCATATTGCCGAATAAAAATTATATTTCAATCACCAAGCATTGAGAAAGTCATTTACGATGTATGGTAAAACGTCTGCGTCGAGGATAGATCGATCACGGTATACCAGCCCAGAAAATTCTATAAATTCATAGATACTAGACGTAAAACCTAAAGATTACAATTGCATTATTATATATTATTTATATGTTTATTTGTTTGTAAACTTTTTCTTGAAGATGACTCTAATGACTTGAAAAAATGAGAATAATTTACGTGTTTAGTTGCAAGAAAGGGACTTAGCTAAATTTTGACTATGGGAAAACTTATTTACTATAAAAAATTATTCTAAAATTTGTTTTTAACGCATTCACCTGAATTCTCTGACAAAGCTGCTAAGTTTTAGCAACGTTGCTAACAACATTAACCAATAGAAATAAATGTAACAGCTGCCTGTTATTTTTAATTTTTTTATTTAGTGTCTAATAAAATTATTAGTTAATGTTTTGTTAGATGTTTTACTTATTTATGTGATATAAAATTTACGAACATAATTACCATAATATGAAAATCAATTATAAAATAAAAGTGAAAAATAAAATACAGCCCTCAAAGTAGCTTTATGGACAAGCCCTTAAAATATCAATCCATTCCATCGTCTAGTAAAGCATAAAGTAGACAAGCCTCTTGTCACGACATACATAACTTTCTTTTGTTTTTGCCTTATCTGTACATATATATCAGCTATCTCGATTGAAAAACAAGCACATGTCAGCGATTTTCAACTGTTAATAAGGGTGAGAAAATAAACGTCATCAATTTTTATTGTTTCAACACGTAAAGTAGGTATTGCCCACATCGAAAGAAAAAAATGTTTGTGTTGCATTATTTTCTAGTAATAAAATTTATTTGTCATATTATAGATTTTTATTGTAAATTAATTATTTTTATTTCTATTGACCTGATTATTTTTGCAAATACTATTTGTTATAAAAATATTACACTTTAAATTATTTATTATAACCTTTTTCAAACAATTAATAACACGTAAAAGTTGTACATATATACACAAAATAGATAATTTTCAGTTTTCTAATTACATTAGATGAAACATCTAATTAAAAAATAAATGATTACAAATAATTAAAAATTTATACAGTACTATATTCTAAAGCCGTTTTATTTTAATATAATGAGTTCTGAATTTTTTTTACTATATTATTTAGATATTTTTTCTAGTTTGTCTTACATGTATTTAAACTACATATAGTTTTAAAGCAATACAATTGTTATAAGACTAGAAAATAAACATTTGAATTTAAATTTCCAAAAACCAAACTTGTAACAACATAATAAAATTAAATAAATTTAAAAATCAAACTATATAATGTTCTCATAAATTTACAAATTTAATCAACCTATATTAGGATACGAATTTTATGGGAACAATTTGCATCTCGTCCAATAATCAAAAACTAGATTCAAACTATCCAATTTGATTTCACAGAATTGTACGCTCCAAATTAACTAACATTAAAACCGAAAACAATGGCATGATCACAATTATAAAAAAAAACAATAAAATGTAAACCAAACTAGAAGTAAAACATCTGAAAAACATATAAAATCCGGAGACATATAAACATAAAAAAACCTAAACATCCTCGCATTTTATTCGGATAAGACAGAAATGAAAAAAGTAAAAAAAAGTAAAAAAAATCGGCGTAAAATTAAAAAGCCCGCCGGCAATTAATTGCACAACAAATGAATGTGTACGAACTGGGACATAGTTACTAAACAACTTTTACATTTACATATATATATACGAACGCGCGCAAATATATAGCTTAAATTCATGTGAAAATAAAAGTAACATTTTCAGACCCAATGGACGTTTATATATAATGTATTATATTGACCAAACTGTTATAGTTTCGTTTTTTATTTTTTGTAATTTTTAAAACGACGAATTATATTGCATTGTAATGCAAATTTTATTAAACATTTTTGTTGATTTTCATTACGAGCTATTTGACTAAACATTTAGTTAGTTATCACTACAATTATAAACTTTACATATTTTAAGATATTACATTAACACTTTCTGTGGTTGGCTCTTGATGAAACCTTGTCGTAATTTTTATTTCTTAATAAAACGGCATTAAATTGTAGTTCTGTATTAATATTTATTAATCGACGTTTCATCGTACTCAACGTACATCTTTATCAGAAAAAATGAGGAAGATATACGTTGAGTACATCTTCATCGTCGATTATTAATAAATATTAATACAAAACTACATTATTAAACCGTTTTATTTACATAATTAAATTATTTAATAATAACAATAATTTTAATACTTAAAGACAAAAAATCAGACTGTAATAATATGACTATATAACTGTACAGATTTATTATGATTTGAAACAAAAAATTGTATGACACAATAAATAATAAAATAAAAACTAAAATTCCAATTAAACAAAAAAAATTTTGTGCAAAAAAAATGAACATAGGTAAGCATTTCTCGTTAGGTAAACATTTTCAATTACGCTACATTTTGCACAAGCTGTAATTAAAATACAATGAGGGGAAAACCGTTTGTACAATCTGTACAAATTAATTAAAAATCCTTGAAAATCTTAGTAAAATTTTTTAAAATCATGTAAAAATCAATTATTTTTTTAATCTTGTAAAATCTCTAGTAAAATACCTACAATCTTAGAAATTTTGTATAAAATTTATAAAATTATTACAAACTTACCAATCCCACTTAAAATTTGTACAATAGTATATCTAATAAAATTTGAAAAAGTGATTTCTCTTTCACAATACCGCTTAATAAATAGTATATCTGACAGATTAGTAATGAAAGTTTAAAAATAACGACAAATATAAACTTAATTTCGCTAATATTTATGCATAAATCTATTTCTTTGTATTGAAACAACTAACACGAATGTTTTATTTACATAAGAATGTAACCGTTCTATTAAACATCTTAATTTAAAATTTATGTGTTTATCCGACAAGAATCTTTCGTAAAATTACAAGTTAAAATTCTTGTAAGAGAACTATCTGAATTCAATCTAATTTTGTGGAAAATGTCGTGTGATAAAGTTACGCGTTAAGTCCTTACACGACAAATAAGTTCAACTTCATGACTGACACGTAATGAGAAAGCGTTTTTAAACTAACACTTCTTGAACAAATTAACATAGTTGTACATAAAGTTCTTATAGTATTTTACGAAGAATTTCAGATTTAACTTTAGTAGAAAAAAAAATTATTTTTATTAGTACTACATACAATAAACTCTCAATTAGTCAAAGTAACTAATAAAATAAAGTTTTTCCTATTTTTTTTTTTAATTAAATATGCAATACAAGCCAATAACAAACTAAACTTCTATAAATGCTTTTTCCATTTTATAAGCTATTGGCATAGTGTCCATGCTTCGCTACGGAATTCACTACTTTGAACCGTTTTAACTTAATTGCAGTTTTTGGTCAATTTTCATCGTTTACAGTATTTGCCATCGACTCACGCTGTATTGCCTCATAAAAAAATCTTTCTCGAAATACAACTCAACTACTAATAAAACTCCCATCAAAAATTATTCCGTGGAAGTCAAGTTATAAGCGAATAGAGTTTTAAATTAATTTTTATTATTTATCAGCGTAAGCCGCAGGCAAACGCTACATTATCCCGTAGTAAAACTTCTTGAAAACGCCTCAACTATTAATAAAACTTCCATCAAAATCTGATTGTAAAATTACAATTGTTGTAGAAATTACAATTAAAAAAATTCAAAAAAAAATGTTTACTATTTTGATACTTTTACAATACTGCATAAAAATATTAAAAGTAATGTGAGCATAGATTAAACTAATAATAACTAATAAATGAAAAAACTCATATCACCTCGACCTGCTAATATTTGAATACTTATATATTTGTTCATTAATTGAACTAGCAATCATAAATTCTTTATTTATACTAAAAATAATATTTTTCGCATGTATCAAATACGTATACATATATAGAAATTCTTTAAAGCTCCTTTTTTTAATATATAAAAACAAACATGTACTCGTACGAAATATAAATATTTCTTGCAGAACTGTAATGCTAAATTAATTTTTATATTTGCTTTTCAAATACGAGTTGTTTCATATATCAAATATATGCATGTATGTATATATAAATGTATGTATGACAGATAAAAGAAAATATTGCATGAATCTTTATATACTTTCAATATTAAATTTTTCTCGCATATTTTACAACACGTACAGAAAAATATGCGTAATATATTTTTCTTAAATAAAAATTTATTTGTATAGAGAATATGTAAGATTATATTATTTACTTTTTAATCTAATTAAAAAAAAATTAATTTTTTATACATAAATACTACACAATCACGCCATGGGTGTAGAACAAACACTTTCTAGTATTCCGAAATTAGTTTTCTCCAAACATTCCTACTTTTAAAATTATATTAATATTAAATAATACATATTATATAATAATAATAATATATTAATATTAAATTAATATAAATATACAGGAATTATGAATGTGGATGAAGCGAAAGTTGCTTGTTTGGATAGGAATGTTTGGAGGCGACTGTATAATAATAATACATTAATTTTAAATTAATATAAATATTAAAAACAAAAATTACCTAAACTAATTTAATAAATACAAACATGAATATACAAACTTCTACACAAAAGAAATTAAAAAAAAGCAATTTGTAAACCATCACCATATGAATGCACTCATCTATTCTTACTGTCTTAATTCTTCACCCGGCTATTCTATTGCAGACAATACTCCGACGGGCCCGGAGCGGGATTTGGCGGGCAGCGGTGCGTCGTTCACCGTCAGAATTTGCCTTTCGTCGCGCCGGAAAATACACAACAGACCAGGGCTAGAGAGCCAAACCAATTGTACTCGTATACAGCATCGTACGAGTGATATATACTTGCATAGTAGAATCACTTGTTTTATTTTCATATATACAATGCTTTAAATTTCTCGACATATTTTATAAACCTCGGTTATATAATCTCGTCTCGGACCTTTTTCACAAAACGGATGCCGGATTATTTATTAGATGACTGTTATTTAAAACTGGATTGTACCAGGAGATTTTAAGCGGTTTTTGCAATATTTGTTCAGGTGGTGAAATAATTCTTAAATGAAATGATGTAGTTTTACAAATTTTATTTAGATAACAACAATATTTTAAATAACAGACTCAAAATGAGTTGTATCGAAAAATTAATAACTGAATAATAATTATATATCAAAAATAAAAGTTAACTACATTTATAGCGGAGCCGTATTAGCCGTATATGGAAAAAACGTGATTTCAAATTTTTTTAATTCACCTAGACCTAACGCAAACCCATTATCCGCATGTTTAACATGTATTTTATTTATCTGGACATAAAATATCACAAGTACGACTTGGTCTGATGCCTGTAAAACAAGTTTTTAGGCGATTATTTAAAAGAAAGGCTAAAAATGGCATTTTTGAGAGCTCGGTGGACCTTCTAAATATTTTTTAAATGGCAAATGGGCTCGTATCCGTCTATTTTAGACCAAAATCTTTGATTTTAGCATATATATATCGTCATGAAGGATCTACAATAGCATACATGAAATTAATATAATATAACATTCTTTTTAGAATAAAAAAATAAAGAATAATTATAACATAACAATCAAGAAAACTACATAGTTATGTAAAATTCGAAGATACTGTAAGAATTGCATGACCCATCAATATTAATAATAGATTGATAAGAGAATCAACAGAAAAGTATATAAAGAAAAAGATAACATCAATTAGTGTGAAGGCGCTGATTGAAATAAATTTTGGATTCTTATATTTAATTATTTATAACTTTTATAGTCTAGTTACTTATTTTGTTACCTAGTAACTTGTTTCTATGTTCTGTTTATTTACTGTTTATGTCATTTGTAACATTTTTCCTGATGAAGATGTATACTGAATACATCAAAACGTCGATTACTAATAAAATTTAATACAGAACTACAACCAAAGTCGTTTAATTTTAATATAAAATCAAAATCAATGTTGTTGTTTTTTACGTCCTTGAAACCTTTATTCCCAATTTGCATATCATATTTAAGTTCCGTTCAATATTGACCGGCAATTTCTCATAAGTCTAACACATTCCATTAGTCCGCAAAATTGAATTTCAAATTGCACATCATACTTCCTACATACGCCGCGGCGCGCATAACACCCGGGCTTCTCAAGCATCAATTTTGCGGGAAGCAAAACTGATTTATTTAATATTATTTCCACATGAGCCGCGCGGCTGAAGTGCTGCATACAAATTATGAACAATGATTTTACATAAATAATTTCGATTGGTGCCTTCCCGCGATCGAACCTAAAATCGACGCAAATGCCGATGATTAGTTCAATATACGATTATAAGATATTGATGATGGTTTTGCATATCGCTAACACTGAAATTCAATCTAATTCAATTTTCAAAGGTTAAAATTAATGAGTGCTGATGAAATTATAAATGATCGTTCATAGACTCAAAGAATTATTTATCTACAATATTTGGAGGATAAAACAGTAAATTGTTTATGTTATTAGAAATTAACATTAAGTCAATTTAATCTAATAAATATAGGCTTTTGCCTTGTTAAAATAATATTAAAATTATTTCGTATAATCAAATATCGTGAATAAAATCTTTAACAAATTTTTTACACTATTATTATTATTTAATTTTAATTATTTTATATTACACTTTTGACTAAAATAATTATACTTTCCAAATATTTTAAGTGCTCCAAAATTATATGTTAATTGAAGTAAATCAATTTTTAAAACATCTTCACAAAAATTTAATTTTCAATTAATAATGCCTATGTAGAAATAGATCATTATGTTACTAATAAAATAACATTATTATACAGCAGATAGTTACTATATACACCACTGGTGTCAGCACTTGTGTAAAAAATTATTGAGCATGTCAGTCCAATGTGGAAAGGTTCTTAAATAAAAATCATTTAAGTTTCAAAGGCAAGCTGTCGATTTATTTTAAGCCTCTATAAACATATGAAAAACAAAACAATTTTCAATATAATAAAAAATGTTAATATTTATTAAAATAATTCAAAACTCAACTAATAAGGAAAAAAATTGTAATAAAATTAAAAATTGTAAGTAAAATTTTTATTTCATTAAGACTTTATATATATATATATATATATATATATATATATATATATATATATATATTAAAAATTTCGGATTTTGACTAATAGTATTGTAGATAATAATCAATTTTTAGGAAAGTAATCAGAAAACGGGTAGGTGTAAATCAAAAACTCATTTATGATTAATTGTCAAGCTTTCGATGGCAGTATCCCATCTTCTTCAGGAGTTGTATAAACATACAACTTGCCAATTATACGAACTACAAATGTTAGAATATAATTTTTGCTAACTATCACTTCATACGTGCGTTTCCACAAAACATTACTTGATAATGTAAGTTTTCATTCATAATTTATATATATATATATTTTTTTATTTTATTTATGTTTCAATAGTATGTTCAATAACATAATTCTTATAAATTGTTTATCTACCAATGTATTATTCAATTTTGTTCAATCGGTTACCATAAAATAAATAATTACAGGTCCTGGTCCTGAAGAAGATGGGATACTGCCATCGAAAGCTTGACAATTAATTATAAATGAGTTTTTGATTTACACCTACCCGTTTTCTGATTACTTTCCTAAAAATTGATTATTATATATATATATATATAAGATTGAAAAATCTTACTATGAAAGCATGTTAACAACGACAAGAAAAAAAATTTAAGCTACATTCCCCCAAATACAATTACAAAATTGTAAACAAGACCAAAAATCTTTCGGTATCTTTTGCCACGAAACAACGTGCTTACGTCCCAACTTCTTGCAGCTATGTGTAGATGTAGCAGCAGTATGAATTATCTTTAATTACCTTGTAATTGCTTGACTTCCTAGCTAAGCAATAACTTTGTGCCTGCCGCTTCTCTTAGCCTGCCTTCAAATGAGCAGAAATTAATTTCGTTATGTTAGAATTATTACATAGACAATATGGGCCAATTTACGTAAGATCTTACTCGGCATCTTAGAGTTTACACTATACTCGTAATCATAGTAGGTTGTATCAATATTTAAACTTGATATTATTTCAATTTATTGTTTGGTTACTAATATTTACATTATAAAATTTTTAGGAAAAATTATCAAAAAAGCTTAGTTTTTACAGCAGGTTGATAAGAAAAGCAATAGAAATTTATGAAGTAAAGGATAACATCAATCACTGTGAAGGCACAGAGGTAAATAAAATTTTACTTCCAATAATTAAAAATTTATAAATTGTATGATCTAATTATTTATTTGTTACCTAGTAACTTGTTCCTATGTTCTGTTATTTACTGTAATGTCATTTATAAAATTTATTCTGATAAAGACAAACGTTGAGTTTCGTTGAAACGTCGATTTTAAATAAATATTAATACAGAAATTTAACTAAAAGCAGTTTTATTTTAATAACGTGTATTAATTTAAAGTGGAATTGCAACAAAATTTTCAAAATAACATTGTTTAATAATTCCACAATTAAAGATATAAATCAAATTTTATATGAAAGTACTTAGAAAATATGTAAATACTTTTGTATGTACTTGTATTTAATATCAAGTGTTTTGTACATTATATAAATATTTGTACTTGAACTTCAAGTATTTACTATCTGGTACTTAGGTACTCTTTTGCCAGTATTTGTCCAGCTCTGGGTATAAATTAACAAGATTCTCGTTATTTATTCAAAAATTTACTTGTATTAATAAAAAAACTAATATTTCCAACTGATTGTGAGTTCAATGACAATATGCACATTTTTTATCGTCACAAGTCAAAAAGTTGATTGATTTCAGTTTCCAATTTTTAACTTTTTTTTTTCTTGTTTTTTTTTTAATCCTTTTTATTCTGATAATATTTTCCGTTACGTATATCCCCCCCCCCCCTTTCGCCAAACTGGGAACAGTCAATTGTTTCATTGTATCTATTGCACGATCGGTATTTGTTTTATATCCATCGTGCTCACTACCACCCCCTCCCCCTCTTTACCCTGCCAATTTAACCTTTTCTGTTGGTGACGTGTCATATTGTTTCATGCGGTCCTAGAAATTTCATCAAAACAACATTGGAATAGCTTCCACCTACAAAATTAGCTCATTTTTCATCCAATATTGAAATATTTCGATACCAGGCTATCGGAAGTATTTTTTTAATAGTCAGTTACTCCACTCGCGATAATATATTTGAGATATTTCTTTGTTGTTGTGGATAAAAAAAAAACAATATTTGTGAGGTTTATTTAGATTATTATATTTATCAAAAGTTAGTGTTATTTTGCAGTAGTTGTTAGTCAAACTACTTACTAATTTATTATAAAAAAATTTAAGAAAATACACGATATTAGTTTATTATATCTTTGGTTTCATTGCAGTTAAAAAACTAATGAAATTAATATCTTTCAACAAATAATTATTGCATTTTTACAAAATAAACAAAATATTATTTTTCTTCAAGCGTATCATAATAATAATAATAATATTACGTTACCATATTACCTATGTATAACTGCAAATAATGACGATATTATACAGCAGTTAGTTATTATATACACCACTGGTAGCAGCACAAAACATAACTACAATGTCAAGTATATTTAATCTGATATCTTCGACTGACATATTACAAAACACTATTGCGTCAAGTTAAATTAAATTAATTGACAATTACAATGTTTATTTTCGCTTGAATTTTAATTTTATTATTGAAAATGTGTAAATAAGTGCAAGAAATGCAATGTGCACCGTCCAGGGTAGTGAGAAACTGCATATTCGACCAAAGAAACACGACTAAGTATAGTTAATTTAACATATTAAAAATTATTAAGTCAAATTAATTTAGTTGGCAATTGCATTGTTTATTTTTGCTTAAATTTGAATTTGATTATTAAAAATGTGCGAAGAAGTGCAAGAAATTTAATGTGCACAGTCCAGGGTGGTCAGAAATTTATATTCGATCAAAAAAAATTAATTCCCACAAACCACGTAACAAATATAAATAATATATAAATATACATACAATTCTACAACTGTTAGTACGGTTAAGATAATTTGGTATGTATTTTTAGTTTAGTTCCGTTTAGAACGCTTTGAAAAAATAATCGTATATGTCACTCGGAATAGAAAGTTCTTTTGTGTTTTGCTTAGATTACTTTGATACATATCTGAGCTCAACACAGTAATCATCGCTTTCTACTCCTCGTAACATAATATATTATAGTTTTTCTTTTATAAATTTAACGTATATTATCATAGCTTGTCTAATACAACTTTTTATATTTATTATAAAATTAATGTAAAACTATATCAAATTACAAAAATAAGTGTAAACTATAACATAAAATTATAAATGATTCGAACTTAGTATAAATTAGGGAACAAATTACTTTCTGAGAAACACGGTGTGATTTATTATAATATTTTTATCTCACGCAAATCAGATAGTTTTCTTGTCAAAATTATTAATAAACATGTTGAAATATACCTCAGCTGTCAACTTTCAAAATAAATCATTCGGATTATTCGTTTCATTTATAAATAATGCAAAAGGATTTTCTTGTCTATATTTAGTTTATGAGTAAAATAAAAATGTATTATTTGTTTTATCTATCATTTTAGAATAAAATTTCCAAAGTAAAAAATGTGTTTTGACGAAAATAGTAAATCGCCGATGTTAATAAAATTCAAATACTTAAAATTTAAGCCTTAAGTTTTCAATAATAATAATTTATATTGTTTCAATATTAGTATTTAAAATCCAATTTTTAATATACTCATATTATAAAAAGCAAAAAAAATATATTTCAATTGAATTATACATATAATACATATAATTTTATATATCTATTTCATTTAATTTAAAATGATATAATCTACTAAAAGCATTTATTGAAAAAAAAAAATGCATTAAGCTAGTATTAAAAATTACATTAAACGAAACAAACGATATTTAGATTTTACACTCTGATTTTAATGTATAGTTTTGAACATACATGTATACAAATTATAGTAAAAAAAAATGAAATAAAATTATAAAATAAATTTTTATCTATTATAGATAATAAAATCTTCCAAATAAAAAATGTCAATGAAGCTGGCAGACGTATTTTGGCAAAATGAGGTGAAATTATTCTGAAAATTTTAGGCTCATTATGGGCTATTTAATGCCCAAAACGCTAAATTTTAGACTTTAGCCGTTTTTCCAAAAATTTTATGTCTGCCAGTTTTTCCGTAAAGTTAGCAGAATTCCTAAAAACGATGTCAAAAGACTCGTGATATGATTTCCTAACATTTATTAATTATTGGATATTTGTGGGCTCCATTTCCAATGCAAAATTATTTTTTAAAATATTTCTAAGTAACTGGCAAATAAAAAATAAAAATTGACGTCAAACTAAATAAAATTCTGAAAACAATTTAGGTTCATTATAGTATACCTAAATCATCAAATTACAGATTTCGAACAAAATTGTTTTACAAATGTGTGTTGTTTACAAAAAATTGTGCCCACAATATTTTTCAGTTTAACGTTAATTTTTGTTTTTTACTTACTAAAGTAACTTTGAAATATTAAAAAAAAAAATTAAAAACAAATAATTTTGCATTGAAAACGGAGCCCATAAATAGCCCATAATTAACAAATATAAGGAAGTCAGATAGCGAGTGTTTGGCGTTTAAAGCCTTGAATAATCTATAATGAGCTTAAAATTTTGAAAATAATTTCACGTCAATCTGCCAGTCAAACATAAATATTTTAACACGCTTGAAGAAAAATTAATTTTTTTCTCCACAATATTGCTATAATCTTTAATTTCGTCAACATTTTGTTGTTATACGCTTATTTACACTATTTCATTTAAATGAAAATTAAAACAACATAGTATGTTGGTTTTTAAAAATAATTTTCTATTTATTTTAGTCATGTAATAGCAAATTAAAATATATATATAAACGTTTTACATATAAAACAGAGCATGTCGTTTACTCTTGAACTTATTTTCGCGTAAAAAATGCTGCACGACTTTTTCACAATATTTTCGAAGTCTATCTCGCGTGCTACAGCAAAGCCAGCATTTTCCTATTTCGTCGTCATCTTCCGTTTCATTTTAGATGAGAAGATAGTGGCATCCACGGCCAACTAATTTAATTCTATCGACAAGCAAAATATGAAACAAAAATGTGTTTGTGGTGTGTAGTCTATGTCATATATGCTGTACCTGCGTTCGTTTGCTTGCATAGATGGCTTTGAAAATGTTAACGAAAAAAAAAAAAGCAACAACAGCAACAAAAAACACATGCCATTTTACTGAATATAGTACGTTGATGCTTACACGAATTTTAATATTAGTAAAATTGAATGTTTTCAAGCTGATAAGTGCCGTATGAAATTTTTTCTTTGATTTTATGTATTTTGTATTTTCTATTTTTTGTTGATGTGCACAGAAATATTGTTAAAAATTGTGTTAAACAGATTTGATACTTCATAATAATTTATTTTAATTAACATAGTTAAAAACTTTCAAAACATTACATTTTTTTTTTAAGATTTTAGTTTGTTCTGTTTGTTTTTATAATAAAATTTGGCATGGAGATTTTCTAACGCATGACGTAAATTTTTAAGATACTAAAATAATTGCAAGACTCAACAATATTAATAGTAAATTGATAAGAGAAGCAATAAAAATTTAAAAAAAAACATCAGTTAGTATAAAAGCACTGATTTATATAAAATCTAGCTTCCTTTAATTAATAAATTATAAAAATTTTGTTATCTAGTTACTTGCATTTTGTTACTTACAATTAGTAATTAGTAATGTTGAAAAACTGCTACCATATTTTTTCATATTTACATAACTACTGGCAAGTACTGTTATTTTTAATTTTTTACGTTAAAAACGTTGCATAAATTTTTCTAAACGGGAACAAATTAACCTTTTTACTTAATCTACCTTACAATTAGCACTATCACATATGTTATGACACCAACAACAAATTCGTCGTATACATATAACTTATACTAAAAACGAATTTTCAAAATAAGTTTTAACATTGTAAATATCATTACCGCACTAAAATTTTGTGATTTATATTCAGAAAATGTGCAAAAGTAACAGTATGTAAAGTTTCAAGTAAATACATTTGGTGACTGTAAAGTTTTGCCAATATTTTATTATTGTTACTATATTTTTATGTTACTCAAAATAAAAATAAAATTACTTACAAATTTTTTTCTTCAACAGTTTGTAAATGTCTCAAAATCACTTTTGTTAAAGTAGAACTTCCAACACATTAATACACGAAAGATTTTATTTATAGGTAAAAATTAACACTTAAATTGTTATCAACTTCTCACATATACTTTAAAGTCAAAGTTTATTGTGTAATAAAAGTTTTAATTGTTATTAAAATACACAAAAACATTAATTTTACCATAAACAAAACACAAACACCATACTTGTTAATAAACGTTCTGACATTACTAACCTTGGTAATTAATTTCAAGCTTAAACAAGAGATGGCATCACCTACATTGTTTTCTATTTTTTTTTTTAAACATGCACAAATAATTAATAATTTATTAAATTGTATGTACTACTACATTTATTTTTTGGGCACAAAATATCTGTTTATCCAATCTGACTAATGTGGAAATAAAATTTTTGCGTAAGATATATGCTATAACTAGTGAAAATTTAGTACAAAAAATATTGCGACAAAAGTGAGTAAAATTGGTAGAATTTTTATTTGCATGAGAGAATGATTCTAAGTGATAAGAATAATAGAGCATGTATTAGAGGATTCATGAATGTTAGAATTAATTTCTAAAAAAATTGAAAAATTTTGTGCCACACCCTTATGGATAGATGGTGTGATTAGGTATATATCTATTTGTGTGTTGTTTAATAAAATTATTTAATCAAAAAATTGTAGAAATATATTTATAAATCAGACTCGTAATACGAACCAACATTATTGAGTAAACAAACCTATATTTTTATTATCTTAAAACTAATAAATCAATATTTCAACTAGATTTTGTAAGTCAATAGTTGAAAAGTAAATCAAATATATTTATATCAAAAATACGAAGCATCGATTCCCAGTGGCCCATCATAAAGTTTGCTCATAAAATATTATAAAAATTATCAGATTTTCACCGTTACACGTTCGTTGGGTAAACTTTTCCAGCGATTTTCCGACCGCAAGGAAATGTCGAACATTTCTCTAACTCCAAATTCACGCTACTGGGTTGGCTCTGTTGTTGTTCTCTATTCACCAATATCGATGCCTTGCTTCGACTTTTCTATATACAAACACAAACATTTATCACAATAGAAATCTGAAAAGTTTTTCGGCACAAACTTTTAAGAAACTCGCGTTCCAGTATTTCACCGGTAGATGGCAGACTGCGCTACGGTTTTGGAACCAAAATGGGAATGTCCGCAATTTTTAATTCCCCCAGAGAATAAATATATATTCTCTTGCAGCGTGAAGTGAATATGAGGCGTTAGCAAAGTAAGTTACGGAAATATACGATTTGGATTTCGTTGGCGGATGTGATTTTTTTTCGGTTTTTATATTTATTGCAATCCAATAGAAATTGTTTGCAGTTTTCTTGACATTACATTACATTACTAGTCAATAGAATATGTCTATCTTTATTTAGCACTTTCAAAATATTTAAAGTACAAATTTAATTATTTTTAAATTTTAATAAAAACAATTGTATTTAAATAGTTAATTTGCTAATGTTGTTAATGCAAAATGTTATTAGAATTTTGATGTTTCTTGTAAAAACACCATCTCTCTTTTGTTCTTCACTATTTGCTAAAGCAATAAATAATTTCTTGCAAGCATATTATCACATTGGTGCAAAATTAACTTAAATTAATTTTTATGATTTTTAAGTTGAAATTGTTTTTTGTTAGTGTTTATATGGAGAATATTTTTACATAAACTGATATAATTTAAAATAAAATAGTTAGAGATTGCAGAGCTGGGCAAGTTACTCGATAAATGTACCAAAGCTACAACTAAAAACTACTTTTTATAAATGTAAAAAACTACAGCTACAGCTACTTTTCCCAAAATAGCTTAAGCTACAGTTATGGGCGGATTTACAGCGACCAATACATAGTTGTGTCAGAGCGTCAGTAAAAACCTAACTTTAAACTTTAACCGCATTTTTCTCGAAACCATGTTTTTCAACCTTTTTCAACCATCCATCCTATTTACTTCGCTTTTAGATGTAATTGTAAAGAATTAAATTCTCTAAAGTGATACTGCTAATATCTGTTTTTTCAATTTTTCTATATGCTTTAAAGTTATTTGTTTACACTAAAAAAATACACTTTCTCAAACAGTCGTCATTTTTGTAATTCAAAAAATAAATCCCACCTATCATAGTAGATTTTTATTTTAGTTTTATAATATTCTAAGAAAACTTTTGTATTGTGTTTTAGAACTTTCTGGGGGACAGGTAGACTAATAAATCTACATTTGACGTCGCAATTTGAAAATATTTTTTGTTATAAAAATTCAAGAACATAGTTCAAATATACCATAATAACATATAAAAAATACCAGAATATTTGCCGTATTATTTTAAAAAAAAATTACAAACTTTGCCTATTTTCAGAGCACTCAAAGTGGTGTCTTCATCGTTAAGAAAATACGCATATATTATAAATATATTATTCAATAGATTACATAATAAAAAAAAATATATCAAAACAAAGAAACAAGTACGTGTACAAATACGCAATCAAGTATTTTTGTTTCTGTTGTAACAGAAAAACCTTTGCAATTGTATGTGCATCCAATTTAAAAACTGTATTGTTTCGTTGCAAAAAATTGAACATATATTTTGTCTGTTTGTGGAATCCTTGTCAAATATACTGACAATATCACAAGATTATTTTTTTTAAATCTTTTTATACAAGCAATAACAGCACTAAATGTGGATCCATGTGGGAGAGGGCATATCTCTGGCTCCAGATTAGTCTCCCCGAATATTTTTTGAGATAATTTTTAATTATAGATTAATGGGTCAATTAGATTTACATTTGTAAAATATATATTGTTGTATAACCTTTTTTTTTTTATCGAAAACAAAAATATTCTGTTTTGATACTACAGACCTATAAATTTAGTCGTCTGCAAATTATTCAAAATTAAATTGTTTTAATATTTTTAATCTAAATTTTCCAAATTTTGTCTATATTTTGTTTATTTACTGTAAATGTCATTTGTATGATTTTTACACTTTTACACTTAAAACAATAAAGTTTTAATAAATTTAATTTGATTTGTTTTTGACTTTGTGATACATTTTCAAAATATATAAATAAAACAAAATAATTTTGTTATTATTATTTCTAGAAAAACTACATTGACAAACATTACTCGCTAAAACATTTTAAAGTCACATTATTAAAATCACAAATTTAATTTGGAAACATTAAATCATTATTCCAGAACAATCACTCAATAACATGCAAAACATCAAAAGCAAATTTTAATAATTTCACATTGCTACGGCAAAATAATAAATCAATTCCAGCAAAACGTTACGGTTTCAGCATGAAGTGTCGAGCAAGAAATTTTGCAGAAGTGCTGAAGAACTACTCATATAATAAATGCGTACAAATTGCGGCATTGCATGTGCCACTAATGTTTATTTTCAAACATAACCTACTCCTCCACACAAACATACATTGATTTCTTCTGACATGTGTAAGTGTTTGTAGTTTTGTTTTCTCTGCAAACGTATATTTACAAAAACTATGCTATCGTATTTGTTTGTGTGTTTAGTGACACTGAAATGCAATTTTTATCTAGGTTATAGTAATTTAATATAAATTTTATAATTTAATAATTATTGACTGATCTACAATGACATTATATTGATCCAAGCATTTTTATTTTACGTAGGTATCAATGGCGGCTCTGAGCTTTGAATCTTGAGAAGGCCATTATATATATATATATATATATATATATATATATATATATATATATATATATATATAATTTTTAGAGCTACATAAATAAAAAATCTTATGTAATTAGCTGAAAATCTATTTTCAGAATAAAAAACAACATTTTATTGGCTAATTTTAAAATTATTCTAACATTTTAAAATATTA
Organism: Clivina fossor; assembly: GCA_963966155.1. Classification (NCBI taxonomy): domain Eukaryota; kingdom Metazoa; phylum Arthropoda; class Insecta; order Coleoptera; family Carabidae; genus Clivina; species Clivina fossor. The sequence goes on along the minus strand of OZ014562.1, from coordinate 12,970,735 downwards.
TGTCTATAAAATGATGTATATAAATGAACATTTAAATATGTCAATAAACGCCAGATAATAAAAATCGTAATTTCGACTATTTGCACGTCAGGTTATGTTAATTAACGCCAGATGTAATGAATACACGTTAGAATAGATAACCTATTAATATTAGGTTACCTGATAGATGATATTATGGTAGATGATAGATGAGGTTAGCTGATGATGGAATTATTTATTTTAGTTTTAATATTACAATAAATTCATCATTTACATTATTATTATTACCTTGATATAATTTTATATTTCTATTCATTTCATAATTTGTTTTCACTACATAATTATACTACCTGTTACAGTTTTATGTAGAATAATTATAAAAATGAATATTTAAAATTAATTATCAGTGATAAAAATTAATAACGCTTACAAGTTAAGAACGATTCTCGTATATTTTAAGATATTATGGATATATAAATATGTGAAGCCAAAATTAATAAAAAATATCGATAATTATTTTAGCAACATCAGACAAAATATCATTTTCTTCAAGCGTATCATAATATTAATATTACATTGCCATATTGCCTTTGTAGAAAGAGGTCATTATGTTACTAGTACGATAATGACATTATTATACAGCATTTAATCACTGGTGACAGCACCAAGCGTCACTACAACGTCAAGTGTACTTCAAGTTAAGTTAACTGACAATTGCATTGTTTATTTTTATTTGAGTTTTAATTTGATTACTGAAAATGTATGAAGTAGTGCAAGAAATACTGCCCCGGGTGGATAGAAATTGTATATTTTACCAAAAAAGAATTAATTCTTATAAATCACCTAACAAATATAAATAATATACATACTATTCTACAACTGTTAGTAACTGGTTACAGTTACTTGTTATGTATTAATATTTATTTTTAGTTTAGTATTGTTTAGAACGCTTAAAGAAAAAATTGTATATGTCACTCGGAATAGAAAGCTTTTTTTTGTGTTTCCCTCAGATTGTTGAGCTCAACATAATAATAATTGCTTTTTACTCCTCGTAATATAATATAAGTACTATATTTAACTATAAAAAGATCAGCATTTATATCCAGTTCATATAATGCAAGAAAAAAATGTGAATGCATTTTCTAAACTTTCTTTTTCGTTAGCTTATAAAACAAATGTACCTCTTGCACGTGCAAAAGCGTGGTGCAGTAAAAAAAAAGTTTTAGAGTCGTGAAAGTGACGTGAGCGTAAAAAGCTCGGAACACGTAAGAATAAGACGCATTGGTGAAGTTTTTCTTGTGTCAGTTGTCACAGCTGATAAGTAGATACGTAAGCAAGCCCACCCCCGTACCGTCGTTAGACAACACCAATTCGTTTTGCTGTTAACGTCTGTCAAAAGCGGGGGAAGGGGGTGTGTTTGACGTCACTATATTTAGTTTTCATTATTTCGAATTATGAAATACAGAATATTAAAATTTGTATTTAATTAATAATAATTTTTTAGGGGTGGAATTTTTATACACGCTGAAAAAAGATGAATTAACGTCAAAATCGGATAATATAACAATTAATAGAAATTTATAACTGTTATTTGATATGCACATAAAAATAACATATTAAACATTAATTTATAAAATGAAACAATCTCACAAATGAAACCTAACCAACCTATCCTGACCTAATATTAATAGGTTACCTACTTTGACTTTTCCTTTTACTGACGTGTATTTATTATATCTGGCCTTAATTTGCATAACATGACAGTGCAAATACCTAACTTGCAATTTTTATTATCTGGTGTTCATTGCCTTATTTAAATGTTTATTTATATACCCCATTTTATAGACAAAGTATTTCCCAATGTAGGAATAAATTTATTCTTGAAATAATTTTAAAATTACCCAATAAAATGTTGTTCTTTATTCTGAAGATACATTTTTACCTAATTACATAAAAAAAATATTTATCTTAAAAATAAATAAATCTTGAAATACTAGCTTTTAATTATCTGTTAGTTTCCAATGTGGTAATATTTTTGTATTAAAATTTATAACAAATTTCTTTTTAGTAATCTTTAAGCTTTTACGACTGGTATCCATTGAACTTATAGAATAATCTATCCTCCTTGGTAATCAAACACTAAGGATGCCACCTATGATGTATGGCAAAATGTTTGTGATGAGGATAGATCGACCACGGTAGACTAGCTCAAGAAATTCTATAAATTCAATTCTCTTTTTACTACTTTGACTGCAAGGAAAAGTAGTATAGCGTTTGGTACGGTGTCTGTAACATTTTCAAAAAAAAAAAAAAAAATGTATAGAAATCCTTCATATAGCCTGTAGATGACGAATCTGAACTTAGTTTATATGGGTGTATGGATGTGCGTCGTCAGCTCGCTCGCTCGCTCGCTCGCTCGGTCGTAAGTCAAAATTTTGTGGCCGCAACTCCTCCTAGACGGTTCAAGCGATTTTAATGAAATTTTGTCTAGTGCCCAAAATGGTCATGTGATTTTGTTTTTTTCCAGTGATGCCAACTTTCCGAGAAAAAAATTACTAAAGTTTTTAAAAATTCATATTGGCTACGTTATTTATCTGATTTTGATCAAATTTTCAGAAAAAATTTCCCTAATGCTCCCATTAATTACATAATTTTATTAATATTCAGTGTTGCCAACTTTTCAAGAAAAAAATTACTAAAGTTTTAAAAATTTTATTATGGCCATGTTATTCAACCGATTTTACTCAAATTTTCAAAAAAAATTCTCCTAGTATTCATATAATTTATGTAATTTTAACAAAATACAGTGTTGCCAACTTTCCGAGAAAAAAATTAGTAAAATTTTAAAAATTTATTTTGACTATTTTATTTAACCGATTTTAATCAAATTTTCATAAAAGTTTTTTCTAGTGCCTAAATAAATTATGCAATTTTAACAAAATACAGTGTTGCCAACTTATCGAGAAAAAAATCACAAAATTTTTTAAAAATTCATTGTGGCTACATTATTTATTCGATTTTGATCAAATTTTTAGAAAAGTATTTCCTAGTGCCCACATAAATTATAATATTATTAAAATACAGTGTTGCCAACTTTCCGAGAAATGTCAAAGTAGTCTATATATGGGTTTACCCATATACTTCTAATCTTGTTTCTTAAATCCTCGAATCAAATTCGTGAGCATGGCAAATTGGTACAACTAAAAATCATACTAGTTAAAGAAAAACTATAATAAAAAATATAACTGGTTTAGGATATACTTTTGTATTAATTTTTATTAATAATGGACCTTTTGATGTACTCTACGTACATTATCATCTGGAAAAAATATTCGCCATTTTTAAGAAGAAAACTTTAAATACATAAATTTCTCAAAAACAAATAAACGTTATATTAAAATTTTTATATTATTTCCAATAAAAAAACCGGTTCACATTCGCAAAATGTTTACAAATATATCGATTAATCGGTTTAATTAACCAGTTTATTTTATCAGTTTTATCTCCTAACTTTAACATTGAATAAATGAAATAATTACAAATAATTATAATTATATCTACCGTACTTTTAACCTAATGGTACTCATAACTCGTTGTCCCCCCGTTACACTTCTAAGTACCGCAATGCATTCTTGGGTAATCATTCTTCAGTCGGGTCGCGGATGTGGATATGAAATATAAACCCTATTCCAGAGATAAGTAGGTGGCTACACACTTATTTTTTAGACATCATATTTTCGTTTTTCTTTCCGCCTCTTTCCTAACCGGAAACGTGTACGGCTGAGATTTGTTTGGAAAGATTCATCCCCCTATTGCCCACTCCAACCCTCCTCCACAGTCATGGCGTACTGCGATTGCCACCATGCCATGCGGAAAATACGGTTATCTATACTTCGATACGCTATTGTATGGATATGAAATTGTTCTGCGTGTTTGGACGTTCGGTGAATTTTTTTATTTCTCCCTCTCACCCTTTTGTTTTCACTACTGGAAAATTCGATTTAAATGCGACTTGAATGTGACAGTTTTTTGTTTTATTGCTTACAAAGCATATGTTGTTTTTTTTTTTACAAATGTATGTATAATATAATTATATTTTATATATATACCAGGTGTTCGTTCGTTAAGTTCGTATGGGCGTTTAACATGCAATTTCGATAATTTGCGATATACTACTTTCTCGAGTTAAATTCGGAGAAATACTTAGAATACTTTTTGATAGACAATAAAAAGTTCTATAATTTGGTTTTATTTTTAATTTGCTAATATGTGCCGTTTGGATACTAGAATTTTTTTTTGATTTTTTAGTTTTTATTTTTTTTTCTTAAAAACTATGAGGTGTAGGAAAATAAGCATGATATGGAAAAATGCGGAATAATGAGTACTATAATTTTAGTGAATAAACCATTATTCTAGGATGGATCGTTTAATAGAAAAAATTAAAAACTGAATTTTTGAAAATTTGTCAAAGGGGGACCCTTGGGATTTTTTAAAAATAAGATTTTTTTCAAAATTTGCTGAAAAAAATCTGAAAAAATTCAGTAAAATAAAGAAAAAAATTAGCTACTTCGAAAACTTTCAAAATATGTAGGTATATAGCTTTTTTAAATTATTGTTTGTGGTTTAAGGGAAATTATGTTATGATTAACAACAAACTGATGAGTAATGAGCTTTCATTAGTCAAAAGATGTTAAGAAATTATTTAGAAATGCATATAATAATAATAGATATATGTATAAATAATTTTAGTTTTCTGAAAGTGTGTGTAAAATTAACATTATTATTTATTTATCTATTTTATAACTAATACAGAAAAATCTAATTACACACTCAAATCACATCTATATACCACAGACCACCAGAGGAAGAAGCATCGGGCAAAAAGGCCGAGAACCTTTAAAAAATATGAGCTGAAAGTTGCATAAGCAAAAATGTGATCTCGTGCAAAGGGCCGCAATGGGACTAGCATCGCACCCTCCACAGCGTCTAAGATTGCGTGTCATATATTCTTGTTTCCAGATACGATCTTCTTTCCCCCGTTTTGGAGGTAGCGGCAGCCGAGCCGGCCGCAGTAGAGTGGTAAGACGTCACACAGCTTTTAATAAAAAGAGACATGATAGTAGAAAACATAATACCGCAAAAGATGCTTTATCACCTCGCTACTGTTTGTTGGATTTTTTCCGGTTTCCGCAACGAAAACAAAATACGTTGCGGTATGTATTGGTTAGTGTTTTGTTTTTGCATCAGTTTTCGTTTTTCCACAAAAGAATCGCGCAATATGGTTTTTGTACACAACTTTATTTGATTGATTTCACAAGTAACTATTATTAATTATAGATTAGATGTTTGTATTTAAGATGTATTAATGCCGATCCGATGTAATTAATTTTATTGTATAAATTTATTGGCAAAAAGATTCAAATGAGAAGTAGCCATGTTTATTATTATTGTAGGTTACAAATTGTACGTTTCGGTCTGTAAATTGACCAGCTTCAGCGTAGTAAGAGAATGCAAATGTTTTTACATATTGTTACGTCGTCGTAATAAAAAATAATTTATATTTAATATAATAGTGATAAAAAATTCTTTACATCATTAAATTTGTATTTACTTATTAAATATTCGTTAATTCAGTAATTATTTATATATGTATAAAATTTTATTTACAAACTCTATTTATATTCTTATAAAAATACAAAGTTATATTTCTTAACTTTTTATGTTTTACAACATTTTAAATTTTTAAATGTTTTTATTATTTAACAATTATTTATATGTGAATCTTCGATTTATCGTCAAATTTCTTTACATTTTATACTGTTAGACAAACAATACTTAAGATAGTAAAAATCTTTCAGAACTAATCATATTAAATAAAACGGTTGTTATTGTAGTTCAATATTAATATTTATTAATAATCAACAAACTCTTCATCAGGAAAATAATATAAATGACATAAACAGAACATAGAAACAAGTAACTAGGTAACGAAATAAGTAACTCTGTCATAAAATTTATCAATTTTTTAATTAAAGGATGCCAAATTTTGTTTAAATCAATGTATTTCAAAATCGTTGATGTTATCTTTTTCTTTGTATTTCTATTGCTTCTTTTATCGATCTACTGTTAATATTTAATATTTATTGTTATACATAATTTATAACTTTCCATTATTTAAGTCATTTCGGTTTTTAGGTTTCGCATCTGAAACACTTTTAATTAAATCAACCTATTTACACATATTTCCAGCAATATATATTATCTATACTATATATTTATTAAACATTATAACACTTAGAACAAAATGAAAACATTTATAAAATTAATCATAATTTCCATATATTTTATCATCTTTAGCATCTTGTAAATAGATTCACAAATACCATCTAATCTCTCGAAAGGTTACTAGAACAATATTTACAATCTGTTGTCCACGCATAAATTCATTGAATTTTAAATAGTCGTTCCCGTTTAAAAACAAAGTGTTAACCATCGCTTAACTGATAATAACAGCACGCTAAACCAAGGCAAGACCTCCCGTTCCGGTATAATCCATTGTAAAACGTAAACCAATTTCAAACGTGATTTCACTGAAATTTATTCCAGCCTCGAATCCACCATTTCTATGTAAAGTACAACGCGAAGAGCTGGCCATATGGTACGTGCCAATGAAATATTATGTATTATATTATATCCCTTCCTAACCTACCCGAAAAACATATTACGGACGAGAAGCAAAAAAAAAAAACTGTCTACTCAAAAAAACATCAAAAAATCATCAAGTAATATAAAAACAATGCCACGACCACCCAATATTGGTATGGTTGGCGCTTGCCCGTGTAATGCTCTTTGCACGAACTAAAATCATTAGCCGTAATGATCTTCATACAAGGATGAAACTAATCTTGCAATATTAGATTTTTCACACAAGGTCTTGTTTATGGTTAGAAAAAATTTCGAAAATTAATTAAATGCTGTTTTTATCGACTTTCCGTTAGTTTTAGAGATTTAAATAATAAACAATTTTAATATTAAATTTAAACAAATTTATGTCACCCGATCGGGAGCTTAATAAATTATTAACAACTACAAATAATTCTGTCGTCTACCATCGGTTTCCTGAGGACGCATTTGACTTGCAATTAAAAGGTTCGGTTTCGAATAGGGCTTCGAACCGCTATATTTTTCGTTTCGATTTTCATTCCGGTTCGGTTTCGGTTTTCGTTCCGACAAAAAAAAAATTTTTCGGTTTCCGGTAAGGTTCCGGATGTTTCATTTTTAATTTTTTTTAATGTTTTTGTATTAAAAACTTATTTTCTACCCTAATTTAGAACATTTTATACCTACTTTTATAATAAGCATACTACATAAATTGATACAATAATATAATATGAATAATAATAATTATTAATTAATTAAAGGTATAATAATTAAAAGTATATATAATAATTTATAATTCAAAACTTATATTATTTGTATGTATATTTTAATTATATAATAATAAGATAACAAATGTTAACGTAACAGGTTTTTATTTATTTATAATTAGAAAAAATGAAATTTATCTATGATTATTAAAATATTTTCCAATCTATGTTTATTTAAACTATTTAAAAATTATTAAAAGAAAAGTTATTATCAAAAAATACACCTTCCTCCAAATGATCTCTAGTTTTATATCTATAGCCTAAGAAATAATTGATAACAAAAACCAAAGTTATGATTACTATAAACGATGTTTTTTCTATAGATTCATAAATAATTTATTTTTAACATATTCATCAAATTAAAAGTAAGTTTATCTCGAAAATCTATCTTTATACGTACATTTTGAATAGACTTTACAAATATCATATATAAAAATCTAACAATATAACTTAAAATTTTCATATTTTCAAACATAAAAAATTATCAAATACTGTAAAAACAAATACTGCACAATATCGTTCAGCACGAACAAAAATCATTAAGTTAATGATACTTCACATAAAGATGAAACTAATCCTTCAAATATTAAATTTTCTAGCAAAATTCGCGCTTGAGAGTTAACGTCAATGTACACAGCATTTCATATCTGATAAAAGATGAAATCTTTTTCGGAAAGGTTTCTGCAAAGATCTTGGCTTTTAAGTTTATAAGATTTTATCGCACGTCCATATTCAAAGACGTGTGAACCGTGTACGTGGCTTTACAAATAAATCTGGGAAAGTTCTTTTGATGTTTACTTAGCAAATTAAATACACATGTTTGATAGGTGTTGATTTTGCGAAATGATAAATTGTATTGAATCTGACAATGGCTAAAACTTTTTGAGATAAACTCTTTTATATGACATAGTAAAAAAATCTTTCAGAACACATTATATGAAATAAAACTGTTATAGGTTCAAGTTTTGTATTAAAATTTATTTATAATCGACGTTTCGATGAAACTCAACACTAGTCTACAACAGGAAAAACTAATACAAATGACATTACAGTAAATAACAGAACATAGAAACAAGTTACTAGGTAACAAATAACTGGCTAAATCATAAAATTTTATCGAAACGTCGATTAGTTATAAAAAATAGTTTTATTCTTTTATATAACTTATATGATAAAAAATTTGAAATATATATATATACAATTTTCATCTAAAGCAATAATAAATATTCTTCTATTAGTAATATTAGCATCAATTGATATTTGTTATTTTTTTTTAACTTGATTCATAATTTTACTCATCTAACAGTTCTAAACTATTTTTTATTATTTAATAACATAAATTAACTAATGTATTAAAAATATATAAGAATGTACGTAAAGAAATTAATTTTCTTATAAAATATTTCAATTAAATGTGTTTAATTATTTTCAAAATTGCTAAAAGTGACAAAAATAATTTACTCGTCAAAGCGCTACTCGAAAAATCAGAAAAATTGCCGATTTTAAAATAGGTATAACTCTGCCAATTTAAAAAAATTTGAATAAAATTTTATGCCTGAAAAAATTTGAAGTCTCATCTTTAAGGTCATCTAAGATAGATTCCATTTGAACTATTAGGCTCTCCACCACAACCCGCAGAAAAAACATGTTTTGACTTAAAAAAAATTTTGGGAAAAATATAAAATCTCAATATTCTTAAGTATTATTAAAAAAAATTGTCAAACTTAGATTTTTCGAGTGGCGCGTTTTTATGTTTGACGAGCGCATATAAACTATGATTGAAAAGACTTTTATAGTCTTGCAATATTATGGACATCTCTAAAAATAATATAGCTCGTAATTTATTAGAAATCATAAATACATTAATTTAAATATCCATTAAAAATAAATTAAAACTAGTTTGTTTTTAAAGTATCCAGCTTAATCCTATAAAATACATCATTTAATCTAATACAAATTCAATATTTTTATTAATCTACGTATTTTTCCAACCGAGTAATTTTCTCAGCGTAAAATTTTAACCAAGCTATCATTGTAGAAAAAAAGTCCATGTTGTATTTGAAGATTCCCCCGAGAATAAGCATTACACTAGGCGATGGAACATGTAGATTACGTTATATTCTACCTGCTAGTGTCTAGTTTTCCAACGCTTTACTAACTAGCAAAAAATCCGAGATTCCTAGCGGATATTAGACAGTTTTTGTACTCAATATGGTACCGACTAAGACTAACACAAAATTTATAGATTATTTCCGGTAGAAATTTACCGCTCTTATACAAGTAAAAAAAGTAATTTAGAAAAATACAAAATAATAGTATTTATATTAATTAGTAAAAAAATTAGCGAAAACAAAGAAGTTATATAATTCTCTAAAATCATATTTATATTCTATGCTATTCCAAATGTTCTGTTTTCTTTAAAATAATTATACAGATTTATTTTGTATACCAATATCGGTTCTTATCAAAAATACAATTTATATTACAATGAAATTTATAATTGCATTTTTATAGTTTTAATATAATATAATATTATATTTTAGTACGTATTTATTATTAAAAAATTAATTTATTTTAATAATATTTGTATTATAATTAACTATCGGCAATGTGCTGTCATCTGTTAATTACAAACTTAACGAATTTAGAACGACGTTAGAAACGTTGAAATGTCAAAGGTCTTATTTATATTTGTTGTTGATTTTAATACTTTGCAGTGAATGAATATATTTATTGTATTTTGAAGTGATAATTTACTTTTATCATAAATATTATTGTGACTTGTTTAAAACTAACTATGTTTTGTTTGTGTGATGATATGAATAACTTTTGTTGACTGAACTACGGCTTATGAAATACAGGGTGTTTGCAATCAAGGTATTTTATTTTTAAGGGGTGATACTACAGGTCAAAACAAGGCGATTAACGCCAAAACACCTTAGTAAAAGTTTTCTAATAAACGAGATATTCATTTTTTTTTAAGTAAAATGGTAGCATATGGTATAATTTTTATTATCCAGCTCACAAAAAAAATTATTCTTCATAATAGTTTTGGATTTGCTTGAAACGAATAAAAATGTAAAAATATTTCAGGTTTTAAATACAGGGTGACTCGGATTTGCTGATTTGTGTTTCAACTTTTAGGTAAAATACCCTTATTTGATTAATAGGATTATATTATGTTTAAAATTACAATTTAAGCTTACATACAAAAGTAAAAGTTGTAAAGCTTACATACAAAAATTTGTGCCGATTGTCGATTGTTAAAACACCCTAGTAAAAGTTGTCTAATGAACGAGATATTACTTTATTTGAATTTATGATTGAGGGGGCGAAAACTTTCATTTGTTCTTATTGTTTATCTGTCAAACATATTTCATTATTGTTTAACTGTGCATTATCAACTGGTGTCATAGTGCTATCACCCATTAAAAATAAAATACTTATCTTGATTTGTGTCATTAATAAAAATATTTAAATAAAGTATCTAATATCTCGTTTATTTGAAAACTTTTGCTAAGGTGTTTTAACAATCGACGATCGGCACAAATTTTTGTATGTAAACTTAAATTGTAATTCTAAACATAATATTCAAATAAAATTATTCAAATTTTTTAAATAAGGGTATTTTACCTAAAAGTTGAAACACAAATCAGCAAATCCGAGTCACCCTGTATTTAAAACCTGTAATATTTTTACATTTTTATTCGTTTCAAGCAAATCCAAAACTATTATGAAGAATAATTTTTTTTGTGAGCTGGATAATAAAAATTATACCATATGCTACCATTTTACTTAAAAAAAAATGAATATCTCGTTTATTAGAAAACTTTTACTAAGGTGTTTTGGCGTTAATCGCCTTGTTTTGACCTGTAGTATCACCCCTTGAAAATAAAATACCTTGATTGCAAACACCCTGTATACGTTGTTTAGTTATGAATTTATATTTAAATTGTTTTCAGATTCTCACAAAAATAATTTAAAAATTTATCTGGTAAGTAATATTTAAAGTTATTTACAAATATCTAATTTTGCAATCTGCAACAACAGTTAGTTATCATTCTGCTCCGAATTTAATTTATTTTTATACATTCACGTAGGTACACAATATAAAAGCAATTTTTTTTTATTTATTTCATAAGTATTATTTTCTATTTTTAGTAGTTTCTGTTGAACACATATATGTAGAATAAGTATGAAATATAATTTCTCATAAAATTACTAGCTATGTTGTCATCTTAAAGTAATCTACCATATATTAAACACAAATATGTGAAACAAAGTTGCGAGTAGAAATTAATTAGAAACATCACAAACATAAAACGATGTAAGTATATAAACTAACTTCTTACTATTTATTCTGCAATCATTCAAATAACATTTCGCATACGTAATTCATTGTACAGATACCAACATTTTTGATATATAATGATTTGAAAGGTGTAGAGAATTAGTGAAATATATTTGGAGTGTGCAAGTAATAAAATAGAAAAGCACTTGATTAATTAGTTGCAGAAGTCGACTGTGTATTTGCGATTGAATAATAACTTCATTTATATAACGCCCGGTAGATGTGTTTGCATTTTGCATTGTTGATAATTCAATTGTTTTTAGATAAAGTTTAAGCAAATTTATTTTAACAATATAATATTCAATGTTAAAACTATTTAATTTAATTATTTTAATATATAATGTCATTAATTAACTCAATCATTGATTATTTAGTAGACTAATCTTGTACTACACAAAAATTTTATTACGTGAAAATGTATCGTGTAAATATTGCCTTAATAAATATTGTTAATAAATTATGAGCATTTCAAAACAAGTGATATATGTTTAGTACCCATATACTTATCCAAAACGAGTAATGATTGTAGATTTATTTATAAATTTTATTTTTGATGAAATGTGGTAAATCTGAATTTTCAGTTTAAAATTCTGTCACTATCCGTTGAATTTTCCCAAAGTAAACAACCATAATTAAGTTAATTAAGTATAATAAATCATAACGTCGAATTTTAACTTATTTATATTATATTAACAGATCTTTAATTTAAAGCATGTTTTATTTTATAATATAATTTTGTAAACAGAACTATTTAGATGTGTTTGAATTTGTGATTAAATTAAACGAATGATTTGAATAAACATAAGCATAAATGCATGTATCAAAATTTTCTTTACCATATACTATTAAATGCGCAATTCTTAACTATTTAAAAAATCCAAACCTATATGAAAAACCAAAGCTCGGTTTTCCTGATATTATTTCTCACTGAATATTAAAATAAAAAGTTTTAGATTTAAATTCTCTTTTATTATAATTGAAAATTCAACGTTTCAGCACACTAAACATCATCAGAGAAAATAATACAAAAAAGCTTTTTTAACTAATTAATTTTTTTACTAATTAAATATGTTTGCGTTTAACGTAAAATTTCCAGTAATACATGCAACCGTGCTGTTATCGTTTTAAGCAATTTGGTGGTGAAGTCATTGATTGCCGAAAGGCGGAAGCAAAAAAATTTCAGAATTTTTTTTCCACCCACAAAAGATCAAACTAAAACTAACCATAAACAATATCAAGCTAAAAAATATCACCATCTCCAAAATTGAAAACAATTTTCGAAAACTACTTGGCATTGCCAAGTTTTTCACACACACACACACACACACACACACATACAACAAAAAATATCCCGGAAACAAACATATCTTCCGCCGTGCACAAAAACAGAAAAAAAAGTAAACTTGTAAAGATTTCATGCCCGTGTGAAAATACATAAAACTCGCAAACAGTAAACGAATAAAAATAAAATTTACATAGGCAATTTCGTTTTGATTGTAACAACAACGGGAAGAGAAACATTTTCACAATCTTGCTAGTCATATATTGGAGAATTTGATAAGAAAAAGCGTCGGGAATACCTCGTGCCCGGGCTGCATATCTTTGTTTATGACCGTCAGATGCATAAACGGTCTTGAATTATTAGCCTCGGCCTCCCCAGTATGCTTTGTTTTGATGCAACCGGAACTGAGTTACCCGTTACCCGGAAACTGTTGTTGCAGCTTTTCCGATCTTAGCACTCGCGATACGGTTATTGCAAACGTGCGAAGGAAAGTTCAGATTTGGCGACACTTGAATTTTCTGTGCGACAACAAATTATTTTAAGTTTATTTTATGAGAGTTTTGAGATGCAGCAGCTTTTATACAGTGTAGAATTAAGCACTCGTGAACAGTTGATGTAAAGAATTTTATTTTGATAGCATTAAATCAAAATTGTTATAATATTGACATCATACGTATGTATCATTCTTTGATTCGCGGTGTCACGTTTGTATTCAAGTTTAAGAAGGTCGCTTTGAACATTTTTTTGTAAAATATAAAATAATTTTAAAATATAAGTGCTTTAGCATTAAATTCTGTTTATATTTTAATAAAAAAAATCGACATTTCAACTACTCGACGTACATCATGAGAAACATTTTTTATTTTTGTATAATTTTTCCTAATAATGATGTACTTTGACTACGTTAAAACGTCGATTTTTTATTAAAATATAAACAGAACTTAATCCTAAAGCCTTTTTATTTTAAAATAATGAGTTCTGAAAGATTGTTTACTATGTTAAAATAATTTTATTTGTCTCTGGTCTAGACTATTTTATTTTGTTTTTCTGCGGTACCTTGTTATTAAACTCGTAAATTTGCTATGCCACTAATAATTAGTTGCATAACTACCTAGATAGAATAAAACCTATGTTCATGTGATATTTTTACTCAAAATTATCTCCCTAACAAAAGTTTAGTACACTCGTTTTAAATCACTCTGTACAATAGAACTTGTGTAGAAGTTTCTTGTTATGGGGAAATAGGTGTCTTAAAACTACACGGACCAGATAGAATTGAATATTATTTGATTTAAAATTAATATTTTGAAGCTAAAAATAATCTGTATATTAATATTTGTGAAACATTTATTATATCTAAATTTTAAATAGTTAAATAAAGCTTTAATAATAATGTAGTGAAAGTGTGTCAATAACGGCTTTTAACTAGAAATGTTTGTAAAAAAGCTATAAATAGAAAAAATTTGTATAGTTTCTGAAATATAAAATTTGTTGTAATTTTAAAAGTTTATATGTTTGAAATTTTCTTTTACAATACTCATATATGATTGGAGTGCATTGTCTTTTTACGAGAATCATTTGTTATTTTATTATAGTAACATTATTTTGTTGTAAAATAAATGCTATTATAAATATTTAGAGTTTTTATTGCATTATTAAGTATAGCATTTTAAAATTAAACAAATTCTATATTTTCCTAAAATTACAATTTTGATAAATATTTTTTCTGCTACTATACTTAAATTTGTCACTTATGAATTTATTATTGGTTAGTATATATGGTACAAAAGTTCCTGATTTGCACCGTACTCACACCAGAAATTCAATTAAATATTATTTCTGATATGAAAATACTTGTATTACTAAACTGATATCAGCTGGGATTGAGTAGTTTGGAACCCATTATAAGCTGTAGGTCTCTTGCTTAGCTGTGGGCTGACGACCCGCAACACTGACAATGCAAGTAAAAATTGTTGAGAAACTATTATGTTAAGCTTCTCGACAATGTAGCTCCCATGTTCCACCTAGAAATTACCGGAACTGATGATAATGATGTTATGTTCTTGCTATACAAACTGTCTTTAAATGCACAGTTATTTCTGTTATGTAGTTTGTGTATGGTATGTGTCAACAAGCCGTTTTTTAACGCGTCTCTATTATTTTTATTTTATTATACGTATTTTAAACTCTGAAATATCGCTACTAAATACTTTTGTTTTATAAGCTAAATAAACCAGACTCTTTAACTGAAAACATTTCAACATTGTAAGAGTCGAACTTCAATTTACCTCCAGGCTGTTTTTCTTTCATTTTGACTGGAATAATGTCTACGATTTTCAGCTTTCAAAGACTGCAATTTAAATACATACATGAGCGCAGACGACAGTTAAAGATAGAAAAAGCTAGTTTCGTTTCGAATATTAGATTTACAGTGCAATCAGTTGACTTGATTTTTGTTGTTTTCCAAACGTATTTCTAAAAAGGCAATTGTAAACGTTTGTTTAAAAGCAGTTTTTGTGTCTTTTTATTGTAATTTAGTTAGGTTTGTTATTGTAAAAATGTTTTGAAAGAATTGTTATATAAGTGGTACTCGAAATCTACATGTGATTTCCATCTTGCTTTGTAACCACAATCCATTCTCTGTTATTCCTCGTCAAAACCTTCTATTCTTCAACCCATCTATTCAGACCGAGCTGGAAACCGCGCGCACCAAACACCGTCACCGCGTAATTGCCGGATAGATTGGTAATTAACAACGTATCTCTCATCACATCCACGTACCCACACTCGGTTGATGATGCCCGCGCCTTGTTTGCTTTTGATGGTCGCGTTGTGTGATGCCACATCAACTCATTGCGTCGAGTTAAACGCGATATTATTAAACTCGACAAATTTCTGAATTGTTATCCGAATAGCTAAAGGATAATGCCGGCAGGTACCGTGGCAAAATGAAGAAGTATTATAGCAGGAAGAAAGTTTGATAATGTATAACTCATCTACTAGCATTAAATTTGTTAGTTTTTGAAATATTTAAGATTTTATCTATAAATTTCTAAAATACATTCAGAAAAATCGTTTTCTGTGACAAAAGCTGGCTTTGAATCTGTCGAAATAGTTGTTAAAAATATATTTTTTCTTTTTTTATTTACTATATTATGTTGAAAATTATTCTATTTATTATAATTTACTGCTGTGTTTATTTTTAAAAATAGTACACAAAAGAAGCAAAATTGAACAACTATTTTGATATTTAATAAGTTTATTTCGCAAAATTTTTATATTTGTATATTTTCTAAATATTTGCAACTTAAATATATAATATCTGT
Source organism: Clivina fossor (assembly GCA_963966155.1). Classification (NCBI taxonomy): domain Eukaryota; kingdom Metazoa; phylum Arthropoda; class Insecta; order Coleoptera; family Carabidae; genus Clivina; species Clivina fossor. The sequence goes on along the minus strand of OZ014562.1, from coordinate 12,954,370 downwards.
GAAACGAACAAATTGAAATTTTTAGATAACAAACATACGTACATTTAAAAGTTTTAGCGATAGCAATAAAAAAGTTATTTAAAACATTGCGATGTCTCTAATGCAAAACGTTCTGAAATCTAGATTCAACTAAAATATAGTCATCTGATATATCTATATCCTGCACGTTCGATATCGAGTTATTAGCAGTGGAAGTTTTAAGTGGTCTACCCCGAAATATATATATATTTATTACTGTTTTTATTAAAAAAAATGTTTAACATATATTTAAATATAATAATTAATCACTTTTGAAACGTTCAAATTTTCTTTTTTGTTTGTTACGAAACGATGATTTGAATCTTTTTATATAATAGATGAGCCATAACAAAATTTGGTGATAATTTGCTTAGTATTTTCTGCCAAGAAAAGTAAAGTATCATCAAGCATTACATAAATAAACACACAATTCAAAATTTTTTTTCATAATTTACTCTAAAGCAAACTACTTTTCGACAACACGCAACCCGGTCAATTTTCTTGCACTTTCCTCTCAAATATGCCCACCTGCCTCCTGATCAAGCGGATTAACTATCCAACGTATTTTCTATATATATATATATATATATATATATATATATATATATACATATATATAATATAATATAAACTCGGCCAGGACTTCCACTCTTCCCAGCTTCTAGTCTACACACACACTCTACACGTGTGTTTGGGAGCCAAACTTTACTGATATTGCTCGGGCGGAAAACTTTTACACTAAACTTTGCACGGTCGAGCAAGCCGGGCTCTCTCTGGCCGACCAAACTGTTTATTAATAATAGCATGCATTTTCGGTGCCTCATATATTTTGCATTGCTTCGCTTTTCCGCGAGTTTAGATTCTCTATTCCTAGCGCACAAATGCCTGGCTTCGTGTTATCAAGTTTGGATGCTTTTGTTCTGGCGACACAGCGAAAGAGATCTGAAAAGGAAAAGGGCGAGTTTTGAGAAAAAAATTAACGATGTTGTGCTAATAAATAGAGCAAAAGATTTTTTTTAAAGTTTAGTTTGGTGTTTTGTGATAATTATGGTTTGATGTTGTTTTGTTTAAGAATTGTATTGAAAAAAACCAAAATTAATTATTATAAAATTCTGATGAAAATGGTTTTATAGAATTTGAATTAGACAAAATATATATATTTTTTTAAATATACATTAATATACACACTAATTACACTAAAATTATATAATTATTTGGACACTAGGAGAATATTTTTTTAAATTTTAGTTATTTTTTTCTTGAAAGTTAGCAATAATGAAATAAGTAGAACCGCATACCTAGTTTTAGCACTAAAATAATCTACGCTGATAATTTGGTTCAGATTCGTCATCTAGAGACTTCATAAAGAATTTCTATATACATTTTTTTCAATTTTTGGCAGACACCAGACTGAGAATTATACTTTTTTTTCTTTTAGTCAAAGTGGTAAAAACGCCGAGTCTTAATGTGGTCACATTAAGCTGTATGTACTGCATCAAAATAGCAATAAACTTATAAAATATCTCATAAATTTTTAGTTTTTGTTTAGATTATACAAGATATACTTGAGTTAATTTTTTTCTTTCTTCCTCTACAAGAAGTAAAAATAAGTTTTATCTGCTTTTTGCTCATTCTAATCTTTTAACAAAGTCTCGCATTTATCATATGTATCACTCAGTTAATCAGTTAGATACTTTTTCATGTTCTCTTCGCATTTTTATTAACCATTTACACATTTTACACACTTAATGTTTTTAAGCAAATTTCTGTATTATGTGAATATTTTATAAGTTTATATTTGTATTATTTGTGTCATTTAATTGGGCTGTTGCTTGTTTGGTGTAATTAAATAAATAAATAAAATCTAATTATTATTTAATTGAAATCTAATTGGTTAAAACTATCGAAAACATTACAAAAAAACCCGTGTTTTTTCAATGTCTCAAAGCGAATATGAACTAATATTCTCGCTGGTAGTATTACACTACACTAATGAACTCCACATCGAGAGCAGCGAAGAAAACTATGTCAATTTCGCAACATCCAGTCCTCTTTATTGCCATAAAACGGAATCGACAATTAAAACTAAGAAAATTAAATGGCAATGCACATAAATGCAGTCGCAAGTCGTCCGCTCGTTCTATGTTTGTTTCATACAGCACACAGATGTTCGTTGCCTGCGTCTGGCATACAGCTAATTTTCCCCGACAGTCGTTTTGGGGGACTAATATGAAATTAGCTGGTGTCGTTCAAAACTAGGTTAGTCCCGAGTGGTATAATGTTAGGTGTGAGTAATAGATGGATATGTTGATTTGACGATATTACTAAAAAAAAAAAAACTTGTTTGTGTGACAGCTTAGGATATATGTTTCTATTATAAATCATTATTTGACTAAAGATAATAATCTATATTTATATTCCCTTTTAGGGTACTTTTAGATAGCAGTACGTACAGTTTATATTATATATTTAAGAAAATATTTGAGTATTGATAGATAAAGATAAAACTAATTTAGATAAAGATTAAGATATTTTATATAGTATTATCCAGATGAGATAATAATATCAGAACAAAAGTTTATTTAGATAATAGATAATAATAATTATATATATATATATATATATATATATATATATATATATATATATATATATATATTGGAATTGATTCAAAAATGTATTTTATAAATAGAAATCAAGAAAATTTTCTTCATTATTATTAAAAATAAATTGGTTACTGATATTTTTAAAAGAGTTTTATATAAAATTTCAATTTTCATTCTACATAATTTTTTTTTAAATGCATTAAAATAAATATAGAACTGGGAAAAATTTTCGATATATCGATAATTTATCAATTAAAAATTTTATCACTGTGAAGGTACTGATTTAAATAAAATGCGGCTTTTATTAATTAAAAATCTATAAAAATTTTATGATCTAGTTACTTATTTGTTATCTAGTAACTTGTTTCTGTGTTCTGTTATTTACTGTAATCAGTTTTCCTGATGAAGACGACAATAAATATTAATACAGAACTTAAACCTGAAGTCACTATAATTTTTATTATTGTTTAATTTAATTTATACCGAAAGTGATATTAGTATTTTGCGTTAGTGAATTTTTAGTTTTTAGATAAGCCCCAAATAGTCTAATAATAATTAATTTCAAAACATTAATAATAAAAATATTTCTCATACGACGCAGACTTTGACAGACACTGTATGTTTATATTTTCGTAACAAATACAAATGTTACTATTTATAAATAGCTGCAAGCAAAAGCAATTTCAAATACAACTAAAATTCTAAAAATTATTTACTCCTGTAAACTTCAAAGAGATCCATTACGGAATAATAATAACAATAACAACAGCAAAACGTATTTCTTCATGTAAATATTATGCTTTTACATTGTAATCATTTTCCCCTCCTTTGTGGCTTCAACTGTTTCATGGCAAAAAAAAAAAGTGAAAAAAAGACTTTCTGATTCTATTTAGCATATTGGCTATGAATACTCAAATAGGTTATACATAAAACCATATGCAACCATTTTGATACTCTCTTAACACAATAACAATTTTAAAAAACATGACCGACTCTTTATTGAAATCGAAGGCAAGAGTCGACCCCCTTTTTCTTACCAGTTACCATACAAATGCATACAAAATTTGTTCAGCTTTGCGCTTTTGGGATTTGCGTCGTAGAACGACTTCGGATTGATTCGTTAGTGATCGTGCCGAGTCGGGTGGTTACGGTGTGAGTTCGCGTGCATTCGGAGCGTTTCGGATGGTTTGCAAAAGTGGGGGATGATTGTAGCAGGAAAATAGGAATTTAAACGAATGTGGGAGAGATCGAAGGTAATCATACGCACCTGACGCACAAATATCTTTGTGCGAGCTTCGAACGAAGATGAAATGCTGAATGCAGAATTGAAGATGAAATATTGACCACCAAGGTCGTTAAAAAGGGGAAAGGTCAACGACCTTCTGTTGAAATGTTTTTGTTAGAATATTTTTTTTTTTTAGTATATAAATCTTATGATTAGTAAAATTGGAAGCAGACATAAATTGTTCAAAACATTGGCAACTGTGAAAAACAAATTGTTTATTTTATATAGTTGTATTTTTAAAAATTTTATTGTTTAAAATTATAAATCTATTAAAAAATTGAATCTCAATTATATATTTTAATTAACTGTTAGAAAAAATATACATAATTTCTGCATAAATTTAAAAAGTTTGTACCACACCGTTACGGGTACATGGCGTGATTTGTATATATATGTAGTATAAATTTAGTTTTATAAATTTAGTAATTATTATAATTTAAATAAAAAATAGATATTAAAGTAAAATTTTATTAAACGTTTTAAAATCTTTGTAAAACTATAAATATTGATTTTTTTACAATAATTACAATATTTTCTTGTATTGATATGTTTTAATATGATCAGCAAAAATGTATTAATAAATATAAATATTTATTTTATTAAAACCATTTACAAATTTGCATTTTGCAATTTAATATTATGCAAATAAATTTATAAATATCAATATACAATTTATTTTATATTTACATATAGAATTTTTTATATTTGGTATATATATTCTGTGATATTTAAAGTAATTATAAAAACAATGTTTCTTTTTAAATTAAAATTTTATAAAAACTTTATTGGTGTTAACAAGTATTGTAAAATGTGAACAAAAAAATAAAAATGTGTAAATGAAAGTTATTTAGAGTAGTAATTAGTATATTATAGCGTAAAAAATATATTTTTCTGTTAAGGAAATTTTGGTACAGGTACATTTATTTTGACAATTTCAAAAAAACAAACCCGTATTCCCATCTGTTTGTTTATAAAAAAGTGCTTTTATTTTTTGCTTTAAAATAAATTTTTACTTCTACCTCTTATCAAATATGAATAGTATTTCTGTGTTTGATATATTTTTTCGTATCTAATATTATAAATTTCAAATAAACTAATTAAAATTGCTTAATAAATAATTATAGATAAACATAAACAATAATTTTGACAAAAATTATTTTTAAAAGTCAGGTGAGAATACGGGTCAATAATTTTCTGAATTCAACGAAGTATAATTTTAATAACTTACCGTAATATTTATTTAAATAAAAAATAGGAGTATGTTATTATAAGAGTAAGATACAATTTTCAAATAAACTTTTATTATATCTAATTAAATAAAAATTTTAATTTGTAGGTATTTTATCTTATAATAATAAAATATTTTTTATTTAAATAAATTTCAGATTAAGTTTAGAAAATTATATATCATTGAATTCAGAAATTTTTAGTCTTTCTGAAATTATAATTTTTATTATAATATAATAATTGAATTCAGTCACCAAGCACTGAGTATGCCATCTACGATGTATAGCGAAACGTTCGAAACGTTGATATATCGACCACGGCATACCAGCCCAGAAAATTCTATAAATTCAATAGCTTTAACCTACTTAATTATATAAAATGCTGTCGATTACAAACAAAAAATTGAATTATGGTAAAAATAGTTAAAATAAAATTAAATATTTTTAAAGTTTTATTTAGAAAATTTGCTTCTAATTTTAATGATTAAATAAAAAATGTAGTATACTATTTAAAATTAAAAATATATCTATTTAGAATCTCAATGACAATACTTTATTTCTAATAAACATATCAGAATGCCGCTAAATATAAAATTTTGTAAGACAATATTTCTTAGTTAAAAAAAAACACAGCTGAATAAAAAAGCAAAATTTATGAGAAGTTTCCAATATAGTACTTTTACTTACTTTAATTTTCTATTGGAGGTGTGATTTCATCAACCCAAAATCAAATTTACTAAAATCCGTAACACACAATTTTCTGCCCGCACTCGTAAAAATTTATACACGTAACGTCTGCATGACGTGCGGGACCCAATACACTCGTACAATATTGGCCACTGCGGAGCGTTTCTGTAATTTCTCCGCTATAAACATTGGCTGCATTTAGTCATAACAGTGTTAACTTTATTGCCGTGATAAACATTAATGTGTTCATCGTATAAATTTATATTCACGAACATTTTTCCTACCGGTCCAACAAAATTTATTTTTCGTTTTGCGTTATAACAAAATAATTTGTCCCCGATTTTATTGCGATGATTTTATATGAACGGAGTGTGATTTGCTGATAAGAAATATTAATTAAAATATTAATTCTCTTTTTCTAATTTACATTGGTGTCATGATTGATTAATAGGGCGTTCAAATTGATGTGATTATAAAATTATGTTATTTCATATAATTTAATTTGATTCTTTTTGAAATTAATTATTGAATATATTATTTATTGTTAACATAAACATTAAATTACATTATAGATTTTTATTTTTATCTAAAAGTACTCTGAATACGGGTCGATAACTTTATCTAGATTATTTTATAATAGATTATAAGAAAATAATCTAGATTAGATAATAGATATAAAATTGTAAATTTTTCTAAATGCGATAAAAGATAAAGATTTTCTATCTGGATAAAATTATCTAGATAAATCCCAACACTAATTATTAATAAAATGAAACTAAAATTACACAGAACGAAAAATTTAATCAGCAGTAATATTTTGTTTGAAATGAAATATTTTTAATTGCTAGTAATTTTTGTCATACGAATAATACGTATTTTTAATTAAATGTGTTTATCAGGATAGGAAACGTGCAATAATAATTTTTTTATTAAATTTTTCGAATAAATAACCGGCGCGCAGCATTTTTTCATTAATTGCTTGTGTATATCATACATCACATCAAACCAACCTAGAGAAAATTAAAAAAAATATTAAAATAACAGTTGCATGGCAAAATATAAACGAAAACTAATATGTGTAGAGTATAGTGACACGACAAAATTTGTCATAGTGTCATTATTATCATTCTAATTAAAATTATAATTAATTATTGGAAGCCAACTACGATGAGATGATATAACAATGAAAAGTTAATATTTATTCTGGCTTAACTCTTTTATATATTATATTAAATTAATTATATTATAATGTAATATATTTCATTGTCCAATATTAATTTAATTAAATAAAAATACTCTACAGTTTTACTGAAAAATTTGATTTATTTTATAAATGATAAAACATTGTGATATATTATTCTTGAAAAATTAATTAATATTATTTTTTATTTATTTAGCAGGATTGATTAAATAGTAACGTTCAATTAAATTTATCATTAATTATTGTTGATAATTTTAAAAACTTAAATTTATTATTTAAAAAAATTCTGTCAAATTTGTTCTATTTTTTTATTATATACGACGAATATCAGTCATTTACAACACGAACAAAAACAGTCATGAATAAAAACACACTTACTTACAATTCAGTAGTTCTGCATATTATTATATATGAATGTATTTTTATGTATTTTTGTATCTATTGTAGAGCCCTGAAAAAAGCAAAAGTGATTGCTGAAATGTTGGCATTTACATAATAAAAATATTTAACTGATTTAATTCAGTGTTCAGTAATTAATTTCAAGATCATATTCGTAAAAGAGAGAAAAAAATTTAAATCGTCTTATATTTATGTTATAGACAAAAAGTTCTAATTTATCGTCTAGTGTAATCAATAGCTTACTATCTAAAATATAATTTTTTTCCTAAATTTCTAGATTTAAAAAAATTTTGATCAAGAAAATTATCAATTTAAATTTTAATAATTTACTTGTTTGCTTCTAACATTTAATATATTTTAATTTAAAATTTATGCTTTAAACAATTTAAAAAAAAAACATTCTGTTTTTGATATATTAGAAATAAAAACAAACTAATTCTAAATAATATATTTTCCCACACAAAATATTTTTTAAAAGCTTTTCATATAATTAATTTTCAAGAATATAACATTTAAATATTATAATATATAAAGCCTACATTATTTTAAATTGAAAAGACCAACATAATAAATTGTTCATATGTATTGTTAAATATAATCTGTCACATACAGATATTGTATAATTATTAATATTTCAATTTTCTGGATAAATATTTAGAATATTATTCGTAATGTAAATTTCAACTTTATGACCTGTTTTTCAATTTCAAAATTTATTCATTATAACGTTTACTTTCAATTTATATAATAGTTTCTGTAATTTTAAAGTAAAACATAAAGTTTTATGAGGGTTGTAAAAAAATGGGAGAATTTTTTTTTTGTTAAAAAAAGTTACATATCAAATTACTGAATGCGTACAAAATTTGGAATACATCAATTTAAATAAAATAGTATATTATGTTACGAGGAGTTGAAAACGATGAATATTGTGTTGTGCTCAGATATTTGTGGCCAAAACAAAGCCAATGGCAAAACACAAAAACAGCGACATATACGATTTTTTCTTTAAGCATTCTAAACGAAACTAAACTGAAAATAAATAAAAATATGTGCCAAGTAATCTTAACTTTACTAACAATTGTAGAATATTATATATATATATATATATATATATATATATATATATTATTAGTTTCGTGGGATTTTCAGTCAAAAATAAAAACAACTCAATTCAAAGTGCAAGCTTTCGGAAAATATATATATATATATATACTGGGTGTCCCATTTTAATCCGCCACCTGCAATAACTTTAAAATCGTGCATCGGACAAAAAAATGTTTCGGACAAAAAGTAAATGGTTTTGAGGGGGACATCTGATGCAGAGACCCTTGCCCCCTCCGGACCCCCTGGGGGGCGGGAAAGAGGGGCAACTTTGAAATCTTAAATGGAACACCCTATTTTTTATTGTAGATTCTGATAGGCCATTAAAAAGTATGTAAATTTTATTTTAAGACTTTTTGTTTATCTTTGATAGATGGCGCTGCAAACAGCATTTTTTTTCTCAGTTTATCAGTTTTCAATTTGAAAAAAAAGATGTAACTAAGTAAGATATTCAAGTTCTTTTCAGTTTTTTGGGAAGAGGGGGGGGGGGCAAGGGTCACTGAATCAGATGTCCTCTCAAAGCCATTAACTTAAAGTTATACCCCTCGAAACCATTAACTTAAAGTTAATGGTTTCGAAAAAGATATTTGATGCATTGACCCTTGCTCCCCCTCTTCCCAAAGAACTGAAAAAATCTTGAATATCGTACTTAGTTACAATTTTTTTTTTCAAATTGAAGATTGATAAACTGAGAAAAAAAATGCTGTTTGCAGCGCCATCTATCAAAGATAAACAAAAAGTCTTAAAATAAAATTTACATACTTTTTAATGGCCTATCAGAATCTACAATAAAAAATAGGGTGTTCCATTTAAGATTTCAAAGTTGCCCCCCTTTCCCGCCCCCCAGGGGGTCCGGAGGGGGCAAGGGTCTCTGCATCAGATGTCCCCCTCGAAACCATTTACTTTTTATCCGAAACATTTTTTTGTCCGATGCACGATTTTAAAGTTATTGCAGGTGGCGGATTAAAATGGGACACCCAGTATATATATTTATATATATACCTATATATTTATATATATATATATATATATATATATATATATACATATATATATATATATGTATATAGTATTTATATTTTTTGTTAGGTGATTTGTGAGGATTAATGTTATATTTGGTCGAATATATAATTTCCGACCAACCCGGGCGGTATACATTGCAATTTTTGCACTCTTTCACATATTTTCAATTATCAATTTAAATTCAAGCGAAAATGAATAATGCAATGGTAAATTAACTTAAATTAACTTGACGTAATTGACTTGACTATGTGGCCGTGCCGAAAATGTTAGATTAAATGCACTTGACATTTTAGTTATGTTTGGTGCTAGCACCAAACTAATTGTAACTATATAATAACTAATTTCTGTTCAAAAATGTTATTGTTGCACTAGTAACATAATTACATCTTTATACATAGGCAATATTAATATTATTATAAGCTTGAAAAAAATGAATATTATTTAAATAAATTAAAGTTGAAATTTATAAATTACAATAAATCTAGCAATAAGACAGTATAATTTAGAAAAATAATGGAAATAAATTTCGACAATTTTACAAACTAAAACTACTAACATAAACTTGTAATAATTGCAACATCAACTTTGAAAATGTGCTCCAGAAAAGTAGTTAGAAAAATTTCTGCAATAACTTTTACTGCAAAGAATTGCAATTGCACTTGCAGAGTCAAAATGCAGAAAATAACATTATTACTTTCTTTTATCAAAAGTAATTATCGCTCTAACTTTTATCTACAATTAGAATCAAGAGAGGGTGCGCTCTCAAATCATTTGGAAATAGTCAATATGCCAAATTGTACGAATCTACGTAACACAAGTGCAGAATAAGTTAGGTTAGGTTAGGGCATTTAAAATCAATTAAATCGAAGCTTGAATTTAATTAAATACCTGTTTAATCAATAACTAACATTATTGCCGTCATTGACAAGTTAATTATTTTTGCTGATAATTGCAAATCTAGCTTTTATTAGCTGTCAAATTGATGACAGCATTTGAATATTATATTATAGAAAAGCCGATATGTATGAATATTTTAATGATACTATTTTTTATTACATTGTATTTCAATTAAAATTTTCTGTTTTTCATATAAAAAGGTGTATTTTTAGTACATATTTAGATTTTTTAAATTGAAATTATAAATATATGAAATTTATAATGGAAGTAATTGACAAAAAAAATATGATCTACGTTTCGACGTACTCAACATGCATCTTTATTACGAAATATGATATTAATAACAATTACAGCAAATGTCATTTGTATCATTTTTGCTATTGTAAATTGAGTATTTTGACTAATACAGAACTACAACCTAAAGCCGTTTTATTTTTGTTACCTGGTTTCTTATTTTTATGTTATAATTGTTAATATTTTTATTTGTATTTATTTTTCATGTTCAATAAATCGAAACGTCGAATAAAATAAACAGAACTTTAACTTTTTAATATAATATGCAGTAGAATTTCAGAATTTGATTCGTCAATACTAACAACTGAAATATCAACAAAAATATAAATAGAACAATACGTAGCATACATGCAAGAATAATATTTTTCATAACTCAAGTAGGAATATATAATAATGTTATGCTATAAATTTGTCAGAGCGTGTGATACATAATGTATGTGGTATTCAAATGACAGATGTCAAAATTGAAAAACTACATTCTTATGTGGTAGGTTATGAATAAACAATATAATTTTCTCAGGAAAGTTACTGGTATTTGTTGAAAGATTTATTTTGCAATAAACAAAACATATGACAGTATTTCCGATATATGAAAAATTTAATAGTTTTTTAAAAAGATATCTTAAAAATTGAACTATGAATACTAAAGAATCTAGTTTGACAAATAGATGCACTTAAAGTGGGAGAGAAAAAAAAAATATATAAATAATTATATTTAGTTTTAATTTCCTATAAAACTAAAAAAGTAATAATAAAAGTATGTATTTAGTTAAATACTGTAATTTTAGTAAAGTTGTTTTGTTGTATTAGTTACATACACTTTTTACTTTATTTAATAAATAATTAAAATATTAATTTATTTAACGTAGCAGAAATTTAAAGTATTTTTATTATTATAATATTACAATATGTATTTAAATATTGTATGTAAAACGTTGTGATTCTGATACCATCTAGCGGTTTTAATATAACTGACAGATAAATACAATCATTCGTTTTAGTTGTATTATATACATTCCTATCGTCATTCTAATGATCATTTGTTTATCATATTCATTCGAATACCTATCATTTGATTATTAAAATCATTCGATTATGCCCAGCACTAATGTTAAGTACTTACAAGTACTTATAAGTATGCTTATTCGATACTGCAAGATCCACACGAAATCTTAGAGCCCAATACTGTTCTACCTTCTCCATACGATGAATGACTAGCCGACATGCAACCAGCTTCGCACAAAGATTTTTTAAGCGTACGCAGAAGGGAATACCACGAAACGTTCCTCGAGTAATATATTTTCGACACCGGCTAAGAACCGAGAAGCAACGCCATACCAAAAAGCAGGGGCTATTATTGTTTAGTTGGAATGGGTCAGCTTACGTTTCGGATATATCAACGCGGAAAAGAATTTGTTTTATTCAAAATGAACAAAGGTATACGAAGAGTTGTGACTGGGGAGAGAACTATTGCGTGCAGAAAGAAGATTTTTTTTGTTTCGTTTTGTTTAGTTTTTTGTTTGCGTAGCGAAAGTTTTAAAGAAAAATGTTTTAGTTAGTGTAATGTGCAAAATACAAATTTAGCTTTTAATTCAAACAGTTTCTGTATTGGATTTGTTTGAGCATTAAATTTGTAACTAGTTTTGTATTTTAGTATGCGCATCCTTCAGACTGTCAGTTTGACTAATAAGTGACTGAAGTAAGGAATAACAGTCTCATTTTTCAGTCAGCCTGTAATTCCTGTATAAAAGTCGATATGTTGTATACCAAAAACGAATTTACTTTAAATTTAAGCAGAATAATATGAAATAGCTGTTTCATATAACTTAAATTAGATTAATTAAATATAAGTTAATTTACCTATTTAATTAGATTATTCGTTTCATGTACTTATAAATTAGTTCAAATCAAATTGATATTCAAAGTTCAGATATATAATTAAAAACAGCAGGGTAAATTAAGATACAAGAATAGATAAATATACTACATACTAAAAAAGTATCTAATTACATTAGATGAATATATCAAATGTAATCATCTAGTCTTGAATTAGGAGATTAAAAAACATATTATTTATTTACAGTGGTTGATTTTTTTTTAAATGTATATCTGCAATTATAAATAAAATTGCTTTTTCAGAACGTTATTAATCGCTGTACCTACAAGCAATTAATATACCTATAACGTATAATTTAAAATTAAACGTCTATTTAAAAAATAAATTGTAATCAATGCCGTAATTAAAACGTGACTAATAAAAATTTTCCGAATTGTAGATAAATTATTCAAAACGTTGAATAATGATCAAGCTATAAAAAAAATTTAACTAGGTTCGATTGAAGGGCAGGAATTATAAAAGGGTTAGTATGATTGTAGACATTGTTAGTTGTGCGTGAATTTTGTGTTTTCTTCATATTATACTATTGTTATTTTGAAGAAGTTATGTAATTTATATTTACATATTAGGTAGTTTGGAACGCATTATAATTTAATAATTTTATTAAATTAAATATGTAAAAACCTTGAAAACATTTTAAAATAATGAAAGCGTATTGTGTACAAATTTTTTAACAACAAACTAAAAATTAATTGATGATATAACAGGTTTGAACAAACTTTAAATATGTATTTCAATGTAGTTGTTATTTGGCTGTTGAAGTGTCAACTCGTTTATTTTGTGTGTGTCACATTTAATTAAGTTTTATATTTTGTTTCGTCTTAAAATATGAAGACTATTTTACACGGGTTTAAAATATAATAAATATATGAAAATGTGCGCATTAAATTGTATTAATATATTGATTTATTGGTGTTTAATTCGAAATTGAATTCGTCACTGTTTTAAAACTAAAAGTGCAAGTGTTAAACAGTACAACTAACTTTTTAATATTCCAAAAAACTTTAAAGCAGTTCAAGGAAAATACTAGGATTGTAGCAGAATCCAGCAAAGGTCAGAATATATATTTTTTTCGTAAAACTGTACTTTACAGTCACCAAATGTATTTAATTCAAACCTTAAAGACTGTTATTTTAGCATATTTTATGAATATAAATCACAAAATTTTAGTGCAGAAATGTTATTTACAATATTATAATTGATTTTGAAAATTCGTTTTTCACATGTTACATGTTAAAAAACTGCTACCTACCATACTTTTTCATATTTACATAACTACTAGCAGATATTGTTATTTTTAATTTTTTTCTGATATCTATTATCTTATCTAGGTAATAAAAATTGCCGTATTTAATTTAAATTATTTTTTTATCTGTCCCAATACTGCCTAAATAGGGTTGGGATTTTTTTTCGCAAAATTTTACAAGTTACTCAGTCATTGAATCGGCTATTAGGCTATGTATCAATGATTCTCCATTTAACTATAGATAAGTGTTTCGCTTTTTAAAAACAAATGTTTAAAAAATTATAGTACATTAAAATGCTCTATTCCTTATATTATTTCTAATAATTTTAAAATTTTGGTTAAACTGTATCTTATATCTAGCTAATTTTTTGAAGCTTACAAGCAACCATTTCGAAGTGGTTTAGTTTTTAGTGTTCTATTTGAATACCAAAGCTCGTTTAAATCGGTGTTGGACACTTCGATAGCTGGACAGTTTCTCAAAGTCATAGATCGAAAACTAATTATTTTTTTATTTGTCCATATTTTATGAACAAAAAAACGATGGACATCAGACACCTAAAATAGTCAGCATTTATGAATAAAAAACCTAATTACCAAATAATATTTTCATTTTATTTAAGCAAAACTTTTTTACATATATTTTTCTAGTTTGTGTTAAAATGTTACAATCTATAAATTTTACAAAGTTTTAAAAGCGAAACAATATAATCAAAATAGTAATAAACATTGAAACATTTAACTGCTTTAATAATTACTAAGTATCATTAACGACTCGTATGACAATAATCCTGGAAGAAGGCCGTAATAAACTGGAGAACTAAGCTACAGTCTCTTTAAGCGTGCACGTCAATTTCGCAACAAGCGGAAAATCTCATCTTATTTTGCTAGTCGAAGGACTACGTCGTTCGTCACTCTCGATTCATTTCCACGGCCAAAGTAATAGTGTGCGCAATTCGGCCGAATACAATAGTTCCCAGTGCTGCCATCTTTCCGTCTAACTTGTCCCCAACTAGGAATAAATAGTGTTTTATTGACTAGTATAAATACTGGCAAAGTATATGGTCGTCAATTTGTTCCGCTGAGTATCACGAGATTTATCGAGGTTTTGTGAGCGGGAATTGTAATTTTAATGGTGTATTTTCAGATAAAATAATTCGGTTTTTTACTCCTCTTATATACGTTTTTTGATAAATAATGCAATTTTTTACTGACGACAATAATATTTTGAATTATTACCAAATATTTTTAGCAAGTGTAAATATATTATCATAAAGTTGAATTTAAAATATCTGACGAGATAGGTTCCGGTTGTACAAAGTATGGTTAAGCGTTTTGTAAATTTAACTAACCGATTAACTTCCAAACTGACTAATCAATGGGGAAATAAGATCTGGCAAATTGCAATCCACTTTAATCAGAAAATATTTTTCCATTTCAGAACCATATTAATCGTCTTTGGTGTATACGCGTTATTGTTTATACAATGTCTATATACTGTTAATAGCACAGGTTTACATAATTTACCGCACACTAAAACACGTGCGGTACGACCTAACAACCGCTTCGGGCCCAACATATTGTACTAACTAACTAAGAGAGAGAAGACTCACACAATGATTACCTTAAGGGCATACGTTACGTTGATGTTACTTACTGATGCGCCCTTTGGCCGTTTTGACGTCACGTGGATATTTTCTAGGGAAGTTATGTTTGCCTATTATATAGTAGTATGGATGCTCTTAAAATATTTTGACTGATTTTGTTGTCTTATGGTAGTTTACGCTATGATGTCGTTTGCATAAGTTGAGATAGTACATAAATTTGTTGTGTTTATGAACTGCTAAAAATTCATCGTTTTTGTTCTATAAGTTTCTGCAATGTTGATCTTAACTATAATAATTATTTTCGTTAACTGAAACTTGATGAATTTATGTTGATATTTCTTGCTAAATTTAAGAGTTAAATAAATTTTAAGTATTAATTTTAAGTTAATTTCATACAAATATATAATTATTTATAAATTAATTATTTATTTATTATTAAAAAATTATTTTGTAATTTTGAAAAATTTGATATAAATCAAATATTTATTTAAAATATAATTTATATATTATAATGGCACTTAAAATTAAACTAAATAAACATTATAAAAAATCTTTCAGAACTCATTTTATTAAAATAAAACGGGCTTTAGCTTATAGTTCTGTATTAATATTTATTAATAACCGATGTTTCGACGAACTCAACGTACGTCTTCAAAAAATTCAAGTAAAAAAAATTAATGTAGGCTTTAAGTTATAGTCTTGTTATAATTAATTATGTTTAGCGTACGTCTTCTTTCTGATAAAAACGTACGTTGAGTTCGCCTAAACGTTGATAATTAATAAATTAATTATTATTATAATTATTCTGGTTTCCTAGAAAAATATTATTTTTCTGTATATCGAAATGTTTGTAGCAACCTTTTAACTGGCAATTTTATTTACTCTAAAATATATTTTTTAATAAAATTATTAATACTTTTTTTCTTATTAAGTCTACTTTATTGCGACGCAATATTTAAATAAATTTAAATGCTTGATTTTATATAATTTTAAATTTTGAATTAAATTTGCAAATTTTTTCTAAATATTTTATAGATATTTACAATAACTAATTAAATAATTTATGACCATTAAAAAAAATAATAAACTCTTTACTAATAAAATATGACAACTATCAATATACGAATTTTTTTATTGCAAATAGTGCTAACCAAAACGAAAATTAAACCATTAATTTCTATAAAGAATATTTAGAAGCAAATCCCAGCACTATAAAGATATACGATAAAACTAACAATCTTTGACAGTCTAATAATTAGAAAATAAACAGAAAAAAGAAACAGGACGAGAAAAAGAGTCTGTCTCAATCGGTTGGATTTTTTTATGGAAATAAATCACCTCGCAATCCGAAATAAAAACAACGAAGAAAAAAAAAGAAAAGCAAAGTAAGGTGGCGGCGTGCGTAAAGCCCTGTCGATAATCTTTTCCGAGGTTATAAGTAAATTAATGATGAAATCAAACAGTTTGGATCGAAATAAATGAAGGTGTTGGGGCTGTTCTACCGGTAGGAAGTTTCCGTCTATTTTGGCGACGTCACACGAGATACTAATACGCTGGTTCTACCTTTCTTTTAGGAAGTAGTCACAATGATAACTTATTAGTTTGTACAACTTTTTGTATACTCTAAAAAAAATTATGTAATTTTACCTACAAACCATGAGACACTATAATGCCTAATATTTCTAGGTATAATTACTCAAATGTTGTAATTTTTACATAATTGTTTAAAAAATACATAATATCAGAATTATTACAAACATTATGTAATTTGATATTACGAACGAGATGGAAACGTACATATGTATGTAATATTACAATTTTTTTTTAGTAAATTTACAGAACTTTAGTAAAGTTTCTGTCAGGAATTTTCCGTAAATAGCTAAAATTTGTTTAGTTCTGTAATATTATTTTTGATATAATTACATATATTTCTAAATTTACATAAAGGACGTATTTTGAAATGAATGAATTACACTTAATATATTTTATTAGTATTATTATTTAAAATATGTTCTAACTCTCATTATTTTCATGAATTATTACTGATATTAATATATGTATATGTACAAGTTGTAATTTTTATAAAATATAATTTAAAAAGTTATACCAACAATACGTAATTTTGCATTAAATATGTGATACAATTTGCAGAAAGTTAGCAATTTTATATGCTTACTTATTAGGTCATTTTTATTTACTTTATGTGATTATTATTAATTATGTAAAAATTACAGAATTTTTATACAGAAATGCAGAATATTTATAGTAAAATAAAATTACAGATTTTTTTTATAGTAAAATTTTACTACTATTTTTTTGTAATTTCGCTATTATTTTTTTTTTACACTGTATATAAACTGATTAATGAAATGAAAACTTGTATTAGAATATAGTTCTCAATACTGTTTAACAGTTTACCAATATTTTGATTTAAAGATACTTTGATTTAAAGAATCACTCGTGCATTGCTGATGTAAATCAGCTAGTAAACTATATACATATGAAGTAACAATATCATTATTACGATCGTAATGTGAGCGAATCCTAACTATCCGCATCAGTTGTTTGCTGCGTCCTGCTGTCGCAGTATTCCTGCATCGTCGTTCCGCTGTTCTGGCGGCTGCTTTTGCTCGTTCTCTACTCACTCATTCTCTCTCTCTCTCTCTCTCTCTTTATCCTATTCCTAGCGGGACACGTTTCCTGATCGCGATACGCCTTAGAGCGTGAAACGAGCCGCCACTCGTGTTGAACGACTGGACGCGAACAATCGTGCGTTCGTTCGTTTGTTTGCTACTACTCTTTTTCGATGCAGGAATTACTAGCTTGTATCGGTTACGCTCTTAACAGCAGGATGGACGTGTTTAACTCATGGAAATCAAAGATATATTTGAATCGGCAATTTTCGATAGCGTATTTATGTCTAATTGTCACTATAAATTGTAAGGTAATACAGGAAAAATCACATTTTACAGATTTCAGGTTAAATTTAATTTTTTTTTACAATTTCAATTGAGTATGTTGGAAGCATTTGTTGAAATATTTCAATTTTTGTTAGGTAAATTTTCCAAATAAAAGAAAAAATATAGTTTATACTTATAAGCACCTGCTGGGCACTTGCCCGGGGGTTCCACAAGCATAGGGGCAACATGCTAATCTGATTGACTTTAAGCCAATAATAAAATAATTCTCTGAAAAAAAAATGCTTATTATATTAAGATATTTGTAGAAATTTCATACTATGTCATCTAATCTGCGCTTATGTTGTAACACCAGTTTTATTTTATGTTAAAATGTCAATAAAATAAATATACGTTTAATATTATTGACTATTTATATTTTATTTCTGTGAATGGTTATCGTAGGGACCCCCAACGCACGGGTTTGCCCAGGGGTCCATAATGCTGTTAAGATAGCTTTGCATACATGCTTTTATATTCCTGTTACTTGAAAATAGTTGCTCACGCGAAAGTCTTTTAATCGTACCGTAATGTCGAATAATTTTGCATTTATATTTTCAAAAAATCTGTTATATTTAACAATTTTTATTTTTTGCATTAAACACCATTATATTTAGTTAACAGTTGTATTATTAAATTCTACTGATCCATATTTAAGTACAAAATCAAAATAAACTTAAAGCCTCTTTTTTGGCTAAATAAATAATTGATTTATCAATAATCCTTGTTTTTCTTTTTAATTTTATTTTTATTTTTTTACATTAAGTATTTGGTTTATTATTTTTTAAATATCTTTTTAGTCTGCAAACTTTCTGAGGGTGTAGTATCAACAATATTTTCGTGTTACGTATTTATTTTTTTGCAAATACACAAGATTGTAAATATCTTTACAATTATCGACAACTAACTTTACCGTAAATTAATTTGATTCACCTCGAATAATTCCTGCTAATCTAAATTCCCATTTTACTATTCCATTATGTTTCTGCTGCAGCAGGATCGCCGAAATTGATTACCTCACCTTTCTCTTCACTGCTTTTGCTTCCTAAAATATCCGAGCTTATTGTACAGCAAGCTTCGGCCTGGTCATCAGTTTGTTACACGCTTGAAATATCTGTCAATCAATTAAGCTTTGTAATGCTTGAAGCTTTAACATGATATCGTGATACCTGAGACTATTGCTCTGTTTTACACCCCCCCAAAGGGATATTTTGTAAGCGCTGATCGGACAGCTAATTTCTTCTTGTTTTTCTTTAAGTTTACGGTGCTGTTGGCTGCGCTCTTAAATTGAAAGGATTTCCGGGTGAAATCATGCGAATTATTGTTTTGGTCTTTTTTTTGTCTGTTTTCTAGTGTTTGGTTTGAAAGAGAAGATTGGGAGATTAGACGGAAAGGTATTTAAGTTTGATTGGATTTTTGTGTTTGCCTGAATTGAGTTTGCGTTAAATGAAAATGCCAGGATATTGCAAATAGAAAAATAAAAATGTGATTGTAAATAAATATTAAAATTTAAACCGCATTCTTTGTAATATAAATTTAATTAAGATAAAAAAATTTAATTATCAAAAAATATATATAAATATATATTAAAAATTATAGTACTATAAAATATATTAAAATATTACAAAATATTAAAAAACAAAATTAAATTTATCAGTAATTATAAATAAAATCTGGCTTTATTTAATTATTAAATTATTTAAAAAAAATTTAATCTAGTTACTTGTAATTATTACCTAGAAACTGGTTTCTATGTTTGGTTTGTTTATTACTAAAATGAAGAGAACTTTAACTTAAGTTTTTTATTTTAATTATTTTCAAAAATATTTAATAAACTGAATCTATTCAAATTTACATTAAAAATGATATTTTTAAATTTAATTTATTATATATACATACAAAATTACGCCATGTACCTGTAAGACTGTGGTATAAACTTTTTCTATTCATAAAATAATTAGTATTTACCAAAGAAAGTAACTTTTGCATACACAATTATTTATTTTTAACGTTTGGAAACATTTGCTCATGCAAAACTTACTTAATTATATCTACCCATCTACTCATTGGACGTCCATGCTCAACTACATCTTTAATATCACTCATATATATTCACTTACCTAAACATTTTAATAGATATTTGCTCAAAATGGCCGAAACATCTTAATTGATTTACATGCACATTTTCATTAAAGTACAAAAAATTAAAATATTGTTTCAGTGCAGTAAATTGCAAATTCGCAAATACGAGTAAGTACTCTAAATTAAAATATTCCAAACTGCAAACCAGTTGTTCTTTAAAAATTGTGACATTCGCTGCAGGAAAATTTATAGTTTTAATAATATCGTTACAAAGTTATGCAGTCCCTAGAAAACTTTTCATCTAACAATATAACATAACAAAAAGAGTGATAAATTAAAGTCATCATCATAAATTTATCACAACAACAACAACAAAATTATTAAGTATTTCTTTTTTTTTTTCTATTTCTCCAACAATTTTCTTCTACGTAACCTTGTCATACTATATTGTTTGTGTTGTTGTGCAAACATATAACAAATAAATATATAAACAATTTATCAAAAAAACGTACGTGGCGGAAAAAGAAAAATAATCCATCTTGATTTCTCGTAACTGGAGAAAACAATATTTTATCACGGTTGGGACATAGCAATGAATAACAACCGATAATAAGTTAATTAAAAAGGTGAGGGAGAGAAAGAATGAACAAGCGGTGCAAAATGACCGTTTGAAACGGATGGGAGGTGGTTGAGGCAAAATTGTGTTGTATTATTCGTACTTCATTTTTCACTCAGTAACAAATTACTAACGTTTGGGAAACATCTATCAACCAGCTTTACCTGGTGAGCTTCAAGTACTTCGGCCACGATATAACTGTACAGGTTGCAACAAAAGTTAAAAGTTATCAGTAAAAATTTACTTACTTGTATATTTATATTATTAATAATTAAAAGAGAGTGTGTAGTCGGTTCTTGATGGAATTTCATTTTAATAATAATAATAAAAGATTTCACTATACTTGATTTTCCACTTTATTTATTTAATTGTTACATATGTTTCGACTTTTCAGTCATCATCAGACGTGTACAGATTTTTTTTAAATTACAAGTATTTATACATTATTATGTACCGTTATATATTAAGTAGAGGTGAACAGCTTACATCTAATTGGTCATTTACAATATATTTCCCAGAATTTACTGCTTTTCTAATCTCTAAATTTTCCAGAAGGTTCATTCTAAATCCTTTTTCTGCTAAATGTATAATTTCAAATTCTCCATTAAAATTATGATTATTTTTAATACAATGTTCAGAAAAACCCGTCGTGCAATTTTGTTTATCAATAGCATTAATATGTTCCTTAATTCTAGATTTAAAACTGCGGCCGCTTTGTCCAATATAAATAGCATCACAATTACTGCATTTAATTTTATAAACACCATTAAGATCTGATTTTATGGGTTTTTCTTTGTTATTTGAAAGTAACGTTCCTAGTTTATATTTATTTGTAATAGTTGTTTTAATATTATGATTTTTTATTTTTATTTTCTTAGCTATATTATTAGTTATGTTCGGTATAAAATTTAAATAATGCCACTTGGATGTAGTATCAACCGTTCTGGAATTACAATAAATTCTTTCACATATTACAACCTTCTTTTTATTTTTAATAATATTATCAATATGTATTGGATTGTATCCATTATTTGTCGCTATGTCTTTAATTGTGTTAATTTCTGTATTGTAATTTTCTTGACTAAGTGGGATTGTTAGTAATCTATGGACCATGCTGTGAAAGGCTGACATTTTTATTGAATCAGATTGATTAGAATCATATGGTATAATCGAAGTGTATGAATCCTAGATCGCCCCAGCTGTTTGCTCAACCAAAACTACATAAACCAAACTGCCCAATGCGACAGATAGTTTCCTATGTAAACGCTCCTGCTTATAAAATTTGTAAGTACTTGTGTAAAATATTACCAGACATCCTCAATTTTAACTCTAAATTTAGTATAAAAAATTCAATAAATTTTGTAGATCGTACAAAAAATCTGCAAATAGAAAATAATTATAAATTGATTTCTTTTGATGTAACTAATCTGTTTACTTCGATTCCTACGATAGACTTAAAATCAATTTTATGGGATATGTTAGATAATAATAAAAAACTTAACCAAATTCAAAAAATTGAGTATTTTGCAATTATTGAACTTTGTTTAGATCAAAATTATTTTAAATTTAACGATAAATTTTATAAAATGAATTCAGGTTTACCGATGGGATCACCTGTTTCTCCGTTATTTGCCGATATATATATGGATTATTTTGAAAAACTGATTATGGACAATACTAAATTTACAAATTGTATTAAATTTTGGTGCCGGTACGTTGACGATGTTTTCTGTATATGGAATGGTTCTGACAGACAACTTAACATGTTTCTTGAATTTTTGAATAATATAAATAAAAACATTAAATTTACTTTAGAAAAAGAAATAAATAAAAGTATAAATTTCCTTGATTTAACGATAAGCATAACAAACAATAAACTCGACTACAAAATATATAGGAAACCTACATTTTCTGATTCGATTATACCATATGATTCTAATCAATCTGATTCAATAAAAATGTCAGCCTTTCACAGCATGGTCCATAGATTACTAACAATCCCACTTAGTCAAGAAAATTACAATACAGAAATTAACACAATTAAAGACATAGCGACAAATAATGGATACAATCCAATACATATTGATAATATTATTAAAAATAAAAAGAAGGTTGTAATATGTGAAAGAATTTATTGTAATTCCAGAACGGTTGATACTACATCCAAGTGGCATTATTTAAATTTTATACCGAACATAACTAATAATATAGCTAAGAAAATAAAAATAAAAAATCATAATATTAAAACAACTATTACAAATAAATATAAACTAGGAACGTTACTTTCAAATAACAAAGAAAAACCCATAAAATCAGATCTTAATGGTGTTTATAAAATTAAATGCAGTAATTGTGATGCTATTTATATTGGACAAAGCGGCCGCAGTTTTAAATCTAGAATTAAGGAACATATTAATGCTATTGATAAACAAAATTGCACGACGGGTTTTTCTGAACATTGTATTAAAAATAATCATAATTTTAATGGAGAATTTGAAATTATACATTTAGCAGAAAAAGGATTTAGAATGAACCTTCTGGAAAATTTAGAGATTAGAAAAGCAGTAAATTCTGGGAAATATATTGTAAATGACCAATTAGATGTAAGCTGTTCACCTCTACTTAATATATAACGGTACATAATAATGTATAAATACTTGTAATTTTAAAAAAATCTGTACACGTCTGATGATGACTGAAAAGTCGAAACATATGTAACAATTAAATAAATAAAGTGGAAAATCAAGTATAGTGAAATCTTTTATTATTATTATTTATATTATTTTTTTTTTTTATTTGTTTCTCTATGTACTGAGTATAATAAATTAAAATATAAATCAAAAGAAGTTAATTTTTTGTTATTACCTTTGTTACTTTAAATTTAACAACTCTGAGATTATTAAAAAAATTTGGAATTTTTTATTTATAGTTGGTAACTAATAAATTGAAATAATTTTCTTTAATCTACAGACAATAATTTGAAAAAAACTATATACTTATTGCAAAAGCTAAGCTTTCATCATTAGTAGCAAAAGATAAAGCTAAAGTCCTTCTCAGTGATCTAAAGTTATACAAATACTCAACGTATTTAATGGTCAAAAATCAACATCATTAACAAACTAGCTTTCTAAAAACGGATATAGCTTTTATAAGTTATTGTGTGTGGTGAGATCGTATTTTAATTTATTAGGTACTAATTATATAAAACTAATAATAATAATAATGTATTACAATTATACAATTCTTAGCTGTCAGTGCCACTTTCGGTATATACAATTTTCTTTTTAAACAAAATAAAAAAATTTCTATACGACATCTAGATTGTGTTTTTCAAACATTGTTTCTATAGATCGTTTTTATCTACTTATGTGATATTTATTATTAAAATGATTTTTTTGGTATGTTTTTTATATAACAGTGATAATTTGTATTTTTAAATTTACTGATATATTTAGTGTAGGTATTTGCGTTACATGTTAAAATCAACTAGAATATTCTGCTGTAAGTGTTTTTGTTTTGGTGTTATATTTATTATTATATGTATATTTGCATGTACATATTTATATGTATACATACTTGTATTTATTGTAGAGCCTTGAAGAAGGCAATAGTGATTGCCGAAAAGTTGGCTTAGTACTTAATAAAAATATGTATATAAAAAACTGAATTCTGTCAATTACTAATTATTTACTAATAATAATTTTAAATAGTATTTATAATAATCTTTTCGTTTTGAGTGTACATTCAAAAGCTCACCATTCCATTCGTGCTTCTTCCTAAACCGGCCACACCACAGCGCTCTCTCTTGCGACCTAGGGGCCCCCTAGTCGACTAATGGTATGGGTGTTTTGGGAGTCAGACTTATTCGCCCCACAAGAATTAGTGGCCGTCGTGGCCAAAGAAGAATGAGTCTCTTTCCAAAAGCACCCACCACCGCTATCACCCGTCTTCCGTAAACCATTTTCGCACCGCCTGCTATCT
This sequence comes from Clivina fossor, assembly GCA_963966155.1. Lineage (NCBI taxonomy): Eukaryota > Metazoa > Arthropoda > Insecta > Coleoptera > Carabidae > Clivina > Clivina fossor. Next base: position 12,929,250 of record OZ014562.1, on the reverse strand, counting down.
AGTCCACCTCTCCGACCGGCTAGGTCCTGCTTTTCGTCCTGGCAAAAGGCGATTGATTGTTATTTTTTGCTGAATGTCTTTCCGACTGAGTGAGTTTCATGCTGACACAACCGGACCGGCGATGTGTTTCCGTGTTGGTTGCAACTCGGTGAGGTGACTAACTAATGTTTTTACACGAATGTTTTTACGGCATTTTTAAAACGTAATGGGTGGGAAATTGTAAAATTTCTTTGTTGGAAAGTAAAACGGTTTCCTTTGCGTTGAGTTTTGCTGAAGGCGGTATAAGTAAAAACAAGTAAAATATTTTTATGTAACTGTTCAGAAAAAATCTTTGAAATTGTGTTTTAAAAGTAGGTTTTTTTTAATAAATACTAGAAAATAATCGAAATGTAACTGTAATAATTGGTTACTATTAACAATTCTGTTTATTTGTCGTCAATATTTTACAATTTTTATCTACTTTTACCGAACTAATTTCCTTCAAAAATTTACATACATGTTATCTTCTATAACACTATTATATAATTAATCAAAAAATATCAGCGGTGTATATATTTATGCTGTATAATAATGTCATTATTATACTAGTAACATAATGACCTATTCCTATATAGGCAATATGGTAACGTAAGTTTAATATTATGATACGTTTGAAGAAAATTATGTTTTTTCATTACTATCACTTTAAAATTTATATAACGTTATGATATGTATATTAAATACACTGTAAAAAAAGCAGCGAAATTATATAAAAATATAGTAAGTAGTAAAATTTTACTATAAAAAATCTGTAATTTAGTTTTACTATAAATATTCTTATTTCTATACCTCAAAATTCTGTAATTTTACATAATTTATAATAATCTCAAAGTAAGTAAAAATGGCCTAACAAGTATGTAAAATTGCTTAATTTTTGCAAATTGCATTACATACTTAATGTAGAAGTACATAATGTTGGTATAACTTCTTAAATTATGTAAAATTACAGCTTACATATTACTATCTGCAATAATTTTAAATACAGTCTTTATATAAATTTCCAATTAATACCAACAATAATATCACAGAACTAAACAAATTTTACCTATTTATGGACAGCAAATTTACTGAAATTCTGTAAATTTACTAAAAGAGACTATACTAAAAAAATTGTAATATTACATACATATGTACTTTTCCATCCCGTTGCTAATAACATATTAATAATATTTGTAATAGTTCCGATATTATGTATTTTTAAACAATTATGTAGAATTACAGCAGTTGAGTGATTACACCTAGAAATGCTGCACATCATAGTGTTTCATAATTTGTAGGTAAAAATACATAATTTTTTTTAGAGTGTACTAATCTTAAGCAACATAACCACATTATACTAGATAAATATTCAGAACTACAAACATAAATAATCAATTTATTAATAAACCAATGCAACGCGTAATACAAACATAAACTAATTAATAAATTAATCATCGCTTTCCGCTTGTCGCCGAAGCGAATTAAATACTTTATGCGCCCGTTATGTATGCGAAATGTTAAAATTGTCAACAAACCTAATTAGCGCTTGCTTGCCGGGGCTGGCAGGCAGTCGAAGAACAACGCGGACACGATGCGGCGCGCACCGAAATTTATTTACATGCAAGCAAACAAAGATTTTTCCCTCCACGAACTAAAAAGACAACAAAAATATCTCGTTCTCTCGTTGGTTGTTGGCTGTAGCCCCGGCGAGCGCATTCCGGCCGTTTGGCAATTAAGTTAAATAGTGAAAATGTTCCGGACAAAATAATTAAATCGGGTTGGCTGCCACACATGGTGTGTCGTGTATGAAAGGGTTAACTGTGGACAGTTTTGTTACTAGATTGTGCTATCTGGTATAATGTTCACTACGTATAGTGGTTTTAAATCTTTGTTGACTGTGAAATTATTTAACTAGTCCGAGTCGGTCAATATTCTTCATTGATATCTTTTAATTGTAAATGCTACAAATTTGAAACATTTAATTTACCAACATGTGGTTTTTTCTTATAGGTCCAAATGTTCAAAAAAGCGTCAAATGTTATTCCTAAACTTTTTCAAATAAAGTAAATTTAAAATAAAACGGTTTTAGGTTATAGTAGTGTATTAAAATTTATTAATAATCGCCGTTTCGATGAACTCAACGTACGTTTTCATCAAGAAAAAAGATGTATCTTTATGTATAGAAAATGCATTACCTTGTCGTTGGCGCAGTTGTTAGCGCGTCAGCTGCGAAAGCAGAAGCTCCTGACAAGGTCAATGCATTTTTCTTTATTTAAAAAAGTAACGAATGATTTAATTAGTTTATCATAATAAATTAGCGGCGATTTAAACAAAAACAAATACTATAACCTAATATAATTCGCCATGTGTAATTAAGAATATAGATATATACAGAAAATAATTATTTAAATTAAATAAAAATGCCATGTATCACATTTTTAATACGGACTAAAAAGTATAAAATAATTTCTCCTAGCCCCATACAGATTTATACAGAAAAACATGGGGCAACAACAGCTATTCCCTACACTCCTTACTATTATCTATTGCATGCGCCCCACGTTTTTCTGTATAGGATTATAAATCTGAATGGGGCTAGGAAATATTATTTTATACTTTTTAGTCCGTATTAAAAACGTGGTATATTAATTTTTTTAAATTTAAATAATTATTAATTTTTGAACAAGTATCAAAAAGTCCCGTAAATAATAAGAAATGTTTCCGCATGATGTAGAATTTGGCGGGACACGAACATTCAACTCAATGACACGCACTCTTTCCATCGCAGCTAATTTCTAACCTTGTGGTAGACATTCTCATATACACACACACACAAACACAAATGCTAAAATTTTAAATCCAGGGTCTAAAAACAAGGCAGGCTTACGGCGTAGAACGACGTCGACGACGCAAACCATGCTACTGCTAATAATACAATTATCATCGTAAACTGTTGCACTTACCCTGGGCCTGTTGTTTTACACAAGGCAGAAACACTACTACCGCTGCTGTGAGTCTAGTCGTACATACATTAACCCGCGCGCTCAACGCACGGTTGAATCGCGCAAATTATGTAGCTATAAAATCATAAAATGCCGAGCTTTATAGGGATGATTGTTTCGAAATGGAATTTTGTTCTATTTGGGGGAAGTTGATTTGTTGGCTTTAGGAAGATTTGAAAAATAGCAGTTTATAAATAGATAATTTTATAATCACTTCTTTCTACATAGGCAATATAGTAAAAAAATTATTAATGCACAGTATGTCATCATTTATTATACAGTATACATAAAAATAATATTATAAAATTAATATTATAAAAATCCCAAAACCACACTTAAATTAAAATAAAGCTAAATACGTATTTCGGAAGCTAAGCTTCCATCTTCAGTAGCAAATAAAATCTACAAAAATCTCCGACAAGTGCTTAAGTGATTATGTACTTTGGATCACAGGTAAGATTTTTGTAGATTTTATTTGCTACTGAAGATGGAAGCTTAGCTTCCGAAATACGTATTTAGCTTTATTTTAATTTAAGTGTGGTTTTGGGATTTTTTATAATATTAATTTTATAATATTATTTTTATTTAAATTTCGCCACAGTAGATCATTTTCTAATCTTTTATACAGTATACAATTTACATTTTTACCAACAAAAAAAATTCTTGAATTGTAAACCTAACAACGCTTTTGCATCTCAATATTTCACTCGCAACGTTTACCCAATCAATCTATCAGAGTAGCGCGCAACGTCTACTAGATTTTCGACTAGTCAACAAACTGCAAGACCCCCACGTTTTGTGCCCATCTACAAAGTCCTCTGTCTCATCTGTCGGTAGTCGCTTCTATTCCTCTCTGCCCTGACATATAGCGGTCGTTTGCGGATTTCTAAGTGGATTCCGCAAACGCAAATCGAATTGTTACGACGAGTTGTAACAAAGAATCTCCAGTTCAGCCGTTGACATATGCTCACATTTATTTCTGGTGGAAGGATTGGCTTGAAACAGTGCTTTGGAAAACTGAGAGGGAAGGGGAGGGGGTCCGACGATGCACTAGACAAATTGGTTACTCGTCTGGGCGTTTTGCAAAACGAGCGAACTACGGGGCTTTTTAAAATGAGACGTTTGAGCACTTAATTTTGTTTTAAATACGATTGGTTCGGCAGTGGAATTCCGCTTAAATAATGAAGTTGTTTTTAGTGTTTTCTCTACAAAGATGTATGGTTTTTACATAGATAAATCTATTAAGCCGTATTTTGATTTAAATATTTAGAAAATAATACAATTTAATATTTTATAGCGCGGTAGATTTTTTTTCTATATAATTATTTGCCATTTCTAATATGTGCAATTTTTAATTTATTAAAACAAGACAAAAGATTTTATAGATCTTATATAATAATTCAGAATATCAGCAATATTACATTTATAGTATATATAATTATTACTTAAATGAATTTTGCTGCACCATCTAAAGTAATTAGCTACAAATCTCCTATTTTCTCGTCAAATACCACAATCGACTTTAGTTTACTCCAGACCACAAATGTACGGGCATTGCATCTATCAAAAGACTAGACGAAATATGCAAATTCAAAACATACACTTTTCAAACAGGCGCGCTACGTTTAACCGCGCTGCAATCCTCAACCAGCCATTTGAGCTAACTAATTGGCTCGTCTTGTTTTCATCTAATTGATGCTTTCGCAACGTCGGGAAGATGTAATTTGTAATTTGTTTTCAAGTCGAGGATTATTCGACAAAACTGATTTCATTGCGGTGCCCAATTACCTAGTTTACCGGTTTCATGTTTTATTAGTTCCTCCGTGATTTCAACAATGTGATATTCTTACAATATCTTAAAATTTGTTTAATAAGATATTTATTAAACTATGTAAGCATTATAATTTGCATTATGATTTATAACGTAATAAGTTATATGTCTTTTTTTTTAAGTATTAAATATAGGTAATTAAATATATTATAAAAATACGAAATTATTATAAAATACTTTTTATTTTCATAAATATTAATTGTAATGTTTTTTTTTTTGTAATATCTAATATGACTTTCGATGTAATTACCTATGATTCCCGGAAAATTGATCGCCCCAATTGATCACGCACAATTGATCGCCCACAATAATTGATCGCCAGGAAATTTGTTCGCCGCACAATTGATCGCCAACAAATATATTTATTCAAATTTATTAGTCAATTTAGTAATATATAGGTATAAAAATGTTATATTTTTCTTTATTGATTTAGTAAATTATTTTTAGTATAAAAGTTAAAAGACGATTTTACTTCTTTTTTATGTTTTCAAAACATATACTTATATCAAATTTATTAACTAGTAAAGAAGATTATCTCAAGTTTTTATAATTATTGGAATTTAAATAAATATATTTGTTGGCGGATCAATTGTGTGGCGAACAAATTTCCTGGCGATCAAAAAAAAGTTTGTTTAATTTATATGTAAAATTTTTAACAAATATATACCTAATTAACTATTTTATATATATTTATTTTTTTGGATGTTTTGCTCATTAAGTCATAGCCATTCTCAGCTATATAATATATAAAAAATATAAAATATATCGAAATTACATAAATTATTCGTATAATTAAATAAATAAAATTATAATCGAGGATTAAAAATTTTTTTCACATAATTATTTTATTTTCGTACTTTTTAAAATAACTTTAATTGCTCAGGAATATGTTTGAAGAAAGCACTAGACATTAATTTAATCGTAACCTAACTACTAAATCCAAAAGTCCATTTACCGATTAGTACACGGAAACTACCGCTAACTAACTCCACTGCAACTTAGTAAAAATGTTGAAAAATCTCCGAATATATATTTGGCTCTCGTATCCGCAATGGGAATAATTACCGTGTTTTCTCTCTTTCCAGTCGAAGCGTTAAATTTGAACCGGTGCAAAAAAAAAACTTTCAGGGACATTACAGGTCGAACGCGCCAATGCGCGCGGGCACTTTTCAGCCGTTGAACGACCCGAAAAAGTGTATATTTCAGTTGAACAAAAATACCGATGGCATAAATTTTCGCACGAACGAAAAAAAAAAGAAGAAAGTAAGAGAAAACATTTTCACGGTTTTCCGCGTTAACTGACAAAGCATTTCGGTTTTAGTTGGCTGTGCAGTCTCCCCCTGCCCTACGTTTGATTGCCCTCTGGAAATTTTTACCACTGACTAGCCTGACCATGTTTGGTGGTTATTGTGCGTTATATGCAAAACATGTGTGTTTTTTTAACGTTTCAACACGTGTATAGTGAGATGATTTTTTAAGTAATTGGTGTACGTTTGTGAAAATTTTGTTATACTGAATATAATATGAATTTTTATAGCGTAATCAATGTTTACTTGAAAAAATATTTAAAACATATGTTCCTTTCATTTGATTTTTTAATTTTTTATATGTTTGAAAATGTTTTATTTATCTGTGGATATATGATTTTATTATATGCTATAGAAAATAATATCAGATAAATATTTAATATCAAATTACATATATTCGACCGTGTTACCAATAATTAAATTAAAATTCAAGCGAAAGTATACAATGTAATTGTCAATTAACTTAATTTAATTTGACTTAATAGTTTCCAATATGACCGCTGAAGATGTCAGATTAAATACACTTGACATTGTAGTTATTTTTGGTGGGGCTACCAGTAACTGTCGTAACTGCTGTATAATAATGTCATTATTGTGCTAGCAACATAATGACCTCTTTCTACATAGGCAATATGGTAACATAATATTAATATTATGATATATTTGAAGAAAAAATATATGAATTAAATTTTCAATATTATTTCCTTATTTAATATATTTATTTAAAATTTATTACATGAGTATGTTTTGTTTGGTATAGAAAAGTTTTAAAATATTTGCAATAAATACTTTCCTCTCCATAAAATAAAAAAAAAATTTAAAAATTATGTAATTAAGTTGAACAAAGTTTAAAAATCGAAAGTATAGCGCAAAGAATTTCATAATTAAAACTCTGGAAAGTTTCAAACGAGAAAAATTAACACTGCCACCAAAAAAAAAAAGTAAAAATAATATTGTAGACGTTGTAACAACATTGGCAAAGCGGCATCTGCAAGAATCGTAAAAACTTTGAGCACAAGTGCTATAACAATATCATTGAATAAAATATCTGATTTTTATTTTTTTCTGTTTCGACAGATGTGTTATTTAGCTTATAATTGTTTACATTTTATATTAGTAAAAGTGATTATATGATTTTTTTTTTAGAAAATTGTTTTACCAAATTTGTAAATTCGGATTTAACTCAGTTTTTTTGAATATGTTTTTATATATAAATTTATGTACCGAGTGTCCCACGACGAACTTAAGCTATGATTGAGGGTGTGGCTTGCGTGTGGCTTCCAAATAGTAGGAATAGAAAAGCGTGTGTGAGAGATATCATAAATGTGGATGTAGCTAAAGTTGTTTGTCTGGTTGGAAATGTTTGGAGAAAATTATTTCGGGATAGTGGAAAGGGTTTGGTCTACACCCCTTCTTGGGTACACGGCATGATTATGTATGTATGTAAAAGAAAATAAAAATTATGGTCATAACGTTTTATTTCAAATAAATTATTAATAAACTAGCAGAAAATTTTCATCGAGTTATGCAACATATCCAATTCAATTCAATCTGAAATCTAGTCTTCCATGCTTGCATTTTGTTTTTTTTTTTTGCAAACATGGCACGTGTTGAGCACTGATCTCTCAACGCTTACTATGATTCCGTCACGTGGAAATCTTTTTCGATATTCGGTGTCAATAACAGTGCCAACTGTCAACGTTAAACTATCTTTCTGGAAAAGTGACGAGGAAGAAAAAAAAACATCATATTAGTGACAGGTATTTAAACATTTTGCGTCGAACATCTGCGTGTATTTGTGTTCCGATTTTTGCTTTCTTCGACAGAATTTGAATACGAAATATGTGTGCTGATACATGCCCGACGAATGTACAAATATTGAAAAAGATTGGAAGGAAGATGTCACATCGCTGATATGTTATGAAATGTCTGGATGATTTTTAGATATTTGCTCAAAACCCAATTACTGTTTTTATAAATGTGCAAAAAATATTTTTTTATTTTAATTGGTATAACTAAATAAATGTTTATTTATGAAATCTTTTGTTAAAAATAATAATCTACTTTAAAGGTATTTTTTATACTTTAACTAAAAGACATTTTATTGGTAACAGTAAATAATTATGTTATTACGAGTTTAGGAACTCGTCAAAAAAGTATCGTTTTATTGACAGCAATAATATTTATACCAGAAAGATTTAATATTGATTCTTGTTTCCGGTTTAAATTCGCCTTTAGTTAAAATTTTTATTATAAAATCAGTCATTAGTTATATAAAAAAAAAAAAATGAAAATATTTACATTGAGTACGTCGAAACTGCGATTATTAATAAATATTAATGCAGAACTACAACCTAAAGACATTTTATTTTAATATAATAAGTTCTGAAAATTTTTTACTAGTTTAAAATAATATATAATTCAATGAAATAATACTCTAAATTTAAGTTTTATTTTAGGTAAAATTCACATTTTTTACTTAATTATACTAGGAGCTCATAAAATAAGTTTTATTGAATGAGTTTATAATATCAGTTTATAATCTGCGGATATAAAGTATATCCACAAAACATAACTTGACATAAACTCATTTAATAAGACTTAGAGTGAATGTTTTATGTATTTACAAAACATTTTAAAATAAAAACTGTAGAATTAAGTTCTACTAAAAGATTTTTTACTATGTAAAAATATTTTAAGTATTTTGCTTTGTACAATAAAAACAATGAGTTTACAAGAAATGTACAAACTGTACCATAATATTTTAATTTTTTTTAACAAAATCTACATAACTAACATGCTTAATGAAACATTCAAAAAATGGTAATTCAAATTCAATTCTTTTAATTTTAACGATAATTTACATTTAAATCAATTAAATAATCTACTTAATATACGATAGACAACTTTTACGCTAATAATTATTAAACAGGCTACCGATTTCAAACTGATTAAAAGCAAAACAACTCATTGAAAAATAAAACCGGTTAAAAGTATATCAAAAAAAGCCGGACACACACATTGCATAGTATTTCCGAAAACAATATATAGGAATCGGATTTAACCAATGCATTGAGCTGAAAGAATGGCAAAGTACCCCCAATACTCGGGGCCTGTCAATAATGCACCATCGTACACACTTTCGGGACGAAACGAGAGAGCAGCTACCTCTTTTTCAGTTTCGTCCAGAGCGTTATCTATCTTTTTCGCACGAGAGGAGCGGACCGGACCGGACCGGCCAGCTTCTGTGCCCATTTGGCACAGGTGTGCTGGACGTATTTGGTCTCACGGTCCATCATCTGTTTTCCTGGACTATTCCTCTCTACCCTTCATCGATGGTCTGGCTAGCAAGCAGATCAACTATAAATACAGATACATAATAACTAATAAATTAAAATATAGACTTACTGTGGCGAAAAGTTTATAAAATAAAATAATTTTTCTTAAGCTTTCATCAATAGTAAAAGATTAGAATTTTGTCATTATTTTTTGCTACTGTTGAAAGTTTAGAAAGTTTAAAAGAAATTATTTTATTATAAATTAATATAGGGTTTTCTAAAATTCAAGCAAGATTTGAATTTTACGCCATTTATGCGGTAAAGTATTGCCATAAAAATCACATTGTTTATAAATACACTTCAGATACAGTGCATATATATAATTCTCCATTATATAATTTTCAATTTTATATGTGTTTTTCTATGGCAACACTTTACCGCACACATGCCGCGAATTTTGGGACACCTTTATAATAAAATATTGTCTTGTGTTTTCGATCTATATTATAGTTGATCTGATAACTAGCACCATTTTGTTATTTAACGCCTCTTTTTATCTCGTCGGGTAAATTCCTGCCTGGTTTTCTGCCAGCAAGCAATACTGCTTCGTGTTACATATATTTTCTTGCTTCTCTGCTTCACGGTGGTGTCCAGCGAAAAAAAACCCTTCTTCTTCTACAGTTGTATTGAATTTTTACTCTTAGTTTGATGGTGATTTTGTGTGGTTGATGTAGATAAGGTTGTGTGAGCGAAGAATAATAAGAAATATAATTAGTAATATTGAAAAAATATCAAAAATAAGATAAATAATTTATTTGTAATCGTTTAACAACAAACAAATAATAAATATGTAATTAATTATATCAGTTTTTTTTAGATAAAACATAACTGTAGTTAGTCATAATTATGCAAGACACTAGTAGACACATTTAGTCACGTAGCAATATTTATTTTTTAATGGTTAATTGTGACTAAATGTGCATTTTATTATATTAAATATTATATTAAAAAAGTTTTTTTTTGTATAAATAAAAAAAAAAAAAAATCATTTTGTACTTTGTGCGATGAACAATATAAACTAATTCTATGATTTTGTGGTATTTTACAATATTAAGATAAAATAAATTGTAAATAATAATTCTGTCTGAATGTGTTTAATACTAACAGTAAAAAATCTTTCAGAACTCATTATATTGAAATAAAAAAGCTTTAAGATTGATTTGTATAAATTTTAATCAAAAATCGACGTTTTGATATACTCTATGTATATCATCATCAGAAAAATTTAGAATCAATCAATTGTGTAATTTTTTTTAATAATGATATACATAGAGTATATCGAAACGTCAAATTTTAATTAAAATTTATACAAAATTTAATTCTAAAGTTTTTTGTTCTTGTATCTAATACTATTTTATTTAATTATGTAATATACAGGGTGTAACAGAATAACTATTCCTAATTTTCAGAAATGATAGAGTGCACTTAGAGAAATATTTTTTATTAATAAACTAGTGTCCGGAAATTTCTCGGTGCCAAGAAACACTAGATATCGTTAAAAACAATCTTAATCAAAACATCAAAGAGTAGTTAAGTTAAGGAACATTTTATTAGAAATAATAGCGCATTAAACTTTATAAAAATTGTTCGAAGTTACGACCACCATTTTCAATACATAAGTTGTAACGATGTACAATCGACTGCCGAAAAAAAAAAAGAAAACAAAAATTCCGGAAACTAGTTTATTAATAAAAAATGTTTCTTTATGTGCCCTCTATCATTTCTGAAAATTAGGAATAGTTATTCTGTTACACCCTGTATAATAATCTTTATTTGGCTATTGCTAGGCAATATAATAACGTAATATTAATATTATGATACACTTGAAGAAAAATTCGTTTTTGAGATTTAAAATTTAATTTAGTTAACAAAAAATATTTGCAAGTTTACAAAATTTTATTTATCATATTTTGAGTAAATTTTTAATAAAAATTATTAAGAAATTAAAATGATATAAGAAAACAATTAAATAAAATTAATATTTATTTTAAAACTGCTATAATATATATAAAAATTAATAGTAACACCAGTAAATTATGTTTAAACAAAACTTTTATTACTTTTAAGCGGACCTTTGTAAATTAGCTTGAATCAAAATATTTTATATTAACGATTGTATTATTAAAATAAAACGGTTTTAGTTTGTAGTTCTGTATTAATATTTATTAATAATTGACGTTTTGACGTACTCAACGTACTTCTTCATCAGTAAAAATCCATAAATTTTATGATCTAGTTACTTATTTTGTTACCTAGGAACTTGCTTCTATATTCTGTTTACTTACTGTATATGTTATTTTTATTATTTTTCCTGATAAAGATATAAGTTCAGTACGTCGAAATATCGATTATTAATAAATATAATATAGAACTACAACCAAAAGCCGTGACTGTATTATTAAACAAAAGAAATGCAAAAACTTATAAAAGAACTATTATTATAAACGTAGTGAAAACCGTTATTGAGTATAATAGTCATCATCACTGTTAATACGAACATAAATTTTTACAAAATTTTGTTCAATTTTGTTAATTATAAATTTTTGTGCTACATAGTAATTCTGTATATTCCAAGGCGGTTTTGGAAAGTTTTTTGTATTTGGTACAAAATCTTTGAAATAGTATAAACCCTATAAATAAAGATACGTTAACTAGAAATCTAAGATTTTTTTAAATTTTAATTTTAACCTTTTCCACAGGACATTTATTGACCATGTGACCATGCATTTCATTTTTTATAAATTGGTATTCCATATTTATTATATCGCAAAAATTTCTGTTTAAAGAAACAGGCAAACGTTTATATTCGGTTCTATACATTCCATATAGTTCAATTTCAACCTAAAAATTTAATTAAAGTATTTACTAAAGAAAATTATTTTAGAAATTTAAAGATTAGATTATTTTATCTTTATTTTTACACTAATTAATTAATTATATTTTTAGGAATGTGTTTTAGTTGAACTTCTAGTGATTCTGAAACAAACTATGTATGCATTATCTTATTGTAACAAAAAATTGTTAAAAAATTTGTTAACTCAAATTCTAATTGTAAAAATTAAAATACAATAATCATCGCTTTCTACTCCTAGTAACACATTATCAGGAAACTTTTTAAAAACTTCATAGTACACAGTCATAGCAATTGTAGTTCTGTTATATTTTTTGGTAGTGATATTAATAAGTTGAGAATATTCACGTTTATCAAATATAAGTTCAGTTCGTTCAATGTGCATTTGCCATGTGATCTAGAAAGTAATATTACTTATAATCTGATTAACAATATTACTTACATACAATATATACTATATTGGCAAAAAAATGTTGTAAAATATATAATTCAGTTAAAACAATGTTAAATTTCATGACTTTTGCCTGTAACTAAATATAAAAATGCTGTTGTGTAAGGTTAAGGTCCAACGTTATTTTAAAATTTTGGGTTTTGTATTATCAGAAACTATTAAGCAGAATATGAAAACTAGCAACAATACAATAATATATTTGTATAATATAATTCATTGTACTATTTGATGTATTATTTAAAAAGGTAATTGAACATAATAATAATAGTAATAATAAATATAATAATAACTTGATTGCTTAATAGATTATAAAATATATAAAATTAATTATAAATGTAGTGAAATTAAAAAAAAAAAATTTTGCTTGTTTTTTGTTGTTTAGAATGATTTTTATTCGATTTGCAAGGACGTGTATTTTTTTTACCAATCTAGCCATAATATAATTTATTTTTAAATAATTATTATTTAAATAAAAAAAATTAATATATCACATTTTAAACACGGACTAAAAAGCATAAAATAATTTCTCCTAGCCTCGTACAGATTTATAACCCCATACAGAAAAACATGTGGGGCGTGCAATAGATAATAATGAGTGTAGGGAGTAGCTGTCGTTGCCCCACATTTGTAATTTTTTTTTTTAAATAATAGGTACTTTATAAAATAACACAATATTTTTGTGTAATGTTTTGTAAATATAGTATTTATAATATTAAAATATTATACCATAACATTTTTTTTTTTTCTAAATTTAGAAATATAGATATATCGTACAGGACAATTTGCAAATAAAGTCAATTTTATGTACAAATAATCAGTAATGTCCCAATATTTTACAAAATACGTCGAGTCCAATAAAAAATATGTTTATATTTATACAAGCACACCGATGCAAAATATACACCGGGCAGTTAGTATATATATTTATCCACAAAATTTATTTTGTTATTCACAAATATAAATAAACTGTTATAATATCTATATTTGCCATAAATTCAAAAACATATGTTGTTTTGTTGACATTGCGAGTAAATATCGGCTTGGCAACATTAACAAACAACCTATACACAGTTACATAACAATGAAGCACACTGAGTTGGACAAGTAGCTTATATATATATATATATATATATATATATATATATATATATATATATATATATAGAAAATTCGCGATTAGAATGTATTATAATAATAACAAATACATAAATGGTATAGCTATAATAAAATCTGCAGATTGTCCAAATCATGTAGTCAATAAATAATTAAAAATTAACAGATTAATTATGTTAATAACAAATAATGTAACAAAATTTATAGTCAAATATTAAAATAAATAAACAGTAACAAGAAATATAAGTGGTTTTTTTTTCTTTAAAATTTTCTTTTAAGAATGTTTGAGAAAAAAACAATATGATACGTAAAAAACTTGGTATAGCGAAGTGATAGTATACCACAAATAATAATTTAAAAAAGCTATATATATATATATATATATATTATGTATTTCGAAAGCTAAGCTTTCATTATCGGTATCTTTTGTTACTGATGATAAAAGCTTAGCTTTCAAAATACTTATATTGCTTTTTAAAAATTATTGTTTATGGTTTAAAGAAAATTATTTTATTTTATTAAAATATACATATTTATAGTTAAAATTTGTAAATAAGAAAAGTTTTTAAATATCTTTTTCTGAATTAATAGCGAAAAATTTTAATGCGGATTAGGATATTTGGGCAATTACCTGCCTAATTCAAACAATCCTGCTAACAATATCAGTTGGTAGTAAAATTGGTTGGATTCCTACCCACAGAAACTTTAGCAGGGAAGCTAATTATTGGCTACAGAGTTTATAGAATACTATAGTAATGTATTTTCGTTGCCATATGGTAGTGGCAAATACACACAAACACACACACACACACACACACACACATATACAAATACAGGGTAACAGATACACGACTGTTACGAGTAAATCTGGCATTCGTGGTTTTCGTTTATTTTCCAGCAAATTTATTAGATTAAAGTTTTGTATCTATTGCTGCAAAAGTTGCTAAATGTTTGCTTTTAAATTTTAGATTGTTACACGATATTTTGCTAACACTGCATTTGCAGTATATTACAGTTGAAGTCCGGTTACTTTTTTTATTTAAAAATTTCTGAACTCGTTCTACATAGTTTTTAAAAATTATTATGTTTATTTTATAAGATAATATATCTCGATTTTTATATGAAGTAGGCTGCATAATTACTCATATTAAAATATTAAACAGTTTTAGGTTGTAGTTCTGTATTAATATTTATTAATAATCGATGTTTTGACGTACTCAACGTTCATCTTAATCAGGAAAAATTATACAATTGACATTTACAGTAAATAAACAGAACATAGAAACAAGGAAAGGAATTATAAATGTGAATGAAGCGAAAGTTGCTTGTTTGGATAGGAATGTTTGGAGGCGACTGATTTCGGGATGATGAAAAGAGTTTGTGCCACACCCTTTTGGGTACATGGCGTGATTGTATAGAAACAATTTTTTTTTCCTTAAAAGATGTGTTACTATTTTTGTATAATAATTTATCTTTTTATATCTTTTTTTCAAAACATTTACATATATAGAATATACAGAAAAATATAAATAAATTTCATTATAAGGATACCAGATAAACAAAATTATTGAGAATCCCGTTTACAAAATATGTCACTAAAAACTCTTTTAATGTTATACTAATATTATAGACTATACGCATGTAAATTTGTGTTTTTCGAAATAATGTATTATAATAATGACTTTATTGCCCAACAGTTTTACCACCAATTACAGGACAAGATATACATAAAAAAAATCTGTTTATTATTAGTAAAACTATCAACTTTATTTGAAACTTAATATTTATAACAAATTCTTTAAAAACATGTAAATATAATTCTATATTTTTATATTAATATAAAATAAAAATAAATAATTTTATGTTTATTAGTTACATTATGTATTACATTAAACAATAAAATTTGTATTACAAATCATATTTGCAAAATATCAGTTGAGTTTATATAAGTAGATTTTCAATAGTATAGGAATATTTGCAATGGTAAATTAGATTAGAATCATAATTCTGTTGATAATATGTTGCTAATAATTTCTACAAATACTGTATTACAAATCATTGTTATACATATATTTGTATATTGCTTTTACACGTGTTACATACGTATTTGATAAACATTGATTTTCAACAAGCATATTAATGTTTACTATTATCGAAAATTATAGTTTGTTACTTGCGGTTAATGTGAACAAGATTTTTCTTTAAAATTGCAAGAGAAAAAACTTATTTGACGTTTTTGAATGTAGCTTTATATAGGAGAATCGGTGAAACTTCAAAAACTCGTCATTAATTTGTGTCACTAAATTAATTGGCAATTTTATGGTTTATTTTCGCTTGAATTTGATTATTGAAAATGTATGAAGAAATGCAAGAAATGTAATGTTCTGGGTGATCAGAAACTGCATATTTGGTTAAAGAAACGTTGTCAAGTGTATCCGACGGCTATATTAAAAATTATTAAGTTAAGTTAATTGATAATTACATTGTTTATTTTTGCTTAAATTTGGATTTAATTATTGAAAATATGTGAAGAAATACAAGAAATCCGACAAAACAAAGTTAATTCTAATAAATCACGTAACATTTATAATAAATACGTACATATACATACTGTAACAAAACTGAGAATGCATAAGTAGTTATGTTTGCATGTGTGTGTGAGTGCACATGTGTGTGTGTGTGTGTGCATGCGGTGAGTCACGCGTATAGAATGTGTTGACACATCGTGTTTATGCGATGACGTAATGTCGGTGTGAGCTGTGTGTATGTATGTGTGGAAAGTTCTGGTTAGGCTTCTAGAAAAGACCAGAGCATTCGCGTAGGTTTGGTTGCAGGGTATATAGGCTCTTCAAAACACACGCCAGAGCAGTCATCACAAGTTAGTCGATCTGGTAAGATCGTGTAGTCGGTCCGGGGGGCCGAAAGGTGATGGCTCAGTGAGTTATCGTCAGAGAGCGATCCTAGTTGGGTTAATTGGCGATAGCTCGGTTAAATAAATAAATCGTGTGATATAAATATGTGGAAATAAATGTGCGCAAGTATAAGTGAATATGGTGTTAGTTCATAAGTTGTGTTAATGTCAGTCCGATAGGTGTAAGATTAATTATAAGTAATGTAAATAGTGTAATTGTTTGTTTAGCTCCGCTCGGCTAACCATTGTTGTTGTATAGTATTGTTATGTAGTGTTTAAGTGTTGTAAATAAACGCTAGTCAAAAATACAATCGCAAATATGATGGTAATTATTATTTAATACATTTCCAATACTGCTCAAACTGCCCCGACACGAATTCAAATTCACGTTACACTGGTGTCAGGTGTGAGGGGTATGTTTTGAGCAGTATTGGAATAAAGGCGAGTATTTGCGATTGTTGAACAATGTAAGCTCGATTTACTGATGGTTGTAATTTCAGTTGAATAATAGTTTGAATATTGTATAAATGATTTTTATCAGTAAGTCGAGTATTTTGTTATGTGTGTATATAGTTTTAAGTTAGTATCTATCTACACTGTGATAGGAATGATCGGACTGGCATTGTTGTGTGTGTGCTTGCAACTGGTATTGTTGCAAAAGTGTTAGTGACAGTGATAATTATGCCAAGAACGATGAAGAATGAAAACATCAGAAAGACAGTGCTACGGTTGAAACAAGTTCCAATGATGGCTGAGTACAGTGGTTCCACAACTTGGAATGAAGTGGGGCTGATGGGCAACGAGGCGATGACATGGTCGTTCATGGAACACAACAGACTGGATGGATCGGAGTGGAGGATGGTCGATGTATGCTTGGGGCATGCGGTGTAGACATCCTCACTCAAATTCTTCGATCTATACACAACGAAAGTGTTCTGGTTGTTCGAGGATTGATGGGTCATCGGTCGTTGAAGATCTGGATGCTGGTCAGATAGTTGTAGAAGATTGTGGAAAAGAGAGGCACTGTAGTCATTGGAAGCAAGTAGATGTTTCGGTTGAAATATCTGAAGCAGCAGCTGTGATTCCTTGGGCAAGATGCTGTCACTACGCGATCAGAATGTTATGATCGCGGCGTATGGATGAAGATAGCATTCTGGGTTCTTGCCGGCATCTAACATCACGCCGGTCGGCAAGTGGATGTCCGTAGTTGGCTGTGGCTAGCCAACGAAGAACTTGGCGGTGAAGATTGCATGCAGTAGAAGATGAAAAAGCACTGCGGGAGTATTCAGGACGGATTCTCGAGAAAGGATTGTGTCATGATGCGGCGGGGTCCGAGGCAGGTTACGGGCTGAGAGGACTGAAGTGGAGCAAGTTGAGGGTATGCTGGGCGCATGCCGGGTGTAGATCTGCTCAGGAAAATTCTTCAGTCAGTAATTGTTCGTAATGGAAAGGCCAGGGAGTACCACTCTCGATAAAGGACGGCATCATGGTACTGATAGTCCGAGGCAAAGTTGCGGATCGGATTGGTCAACTGGAGAACGTCAAGTACATGCTGGGGCATGTCAGGATTGGCGAGTTGAGATCCGACCGCACGGTTGAAGCCAGAGAAGCCGCTGGACTGGTGGCTGGTCCTGAAGATAGTGCTGCAGGAGAACCAGCATGCGGAGATTTTCGCGGACACCCAAAATATCCTCCTATGGTGGAGCAAGCGTGTTCCGGGACGGAACAGTCTTAAGAAGGAGGCAGTGTAACAAAACTGAGAATGCATAAGTAGTTATGTTTGCATGTGTGTGTGAGTGCACATGTGTGTGTGTGTGTGTGCATGCGGTGAGTCACGCGTATAGAATGTGTTGACACATCGTGTTTATGCGATGACGTAATGTCGGTGTGAGCTGTGTGTATGTATGTGTGGAAAGTTCTGGTTAGGCTTCTAGAAAAGACCAGAGCATTCGCGTAGGTTTGGTTGCAGGGTATATAGGCTCTTCAAAACACACGCCAGAGCAGTCATCACAAGTTAGTCGATCTGGTAAGATCGTGTAGTCGGTCCGGGGGGCCGAAAGGTGATGGCTCAGTGAGTTATCGTCAGAGAGCGATCCTAGTTGGGTTAATTGGCGATAGCTCGGTTAAATAAATAAATCGTGTGATATAAATATGTGGAAATAAATGTGCGCAAGTATAAGTGAATATGGTGTTAGTTCATAAGTTGTGTTAATGTCAGTCCGATAGGTGTAAGATTAATTATAAGTAATGTAAATAGTGTAATTGTTTGTTTAGCTCCGCTCGGCTAACCATTGTTGTTGTATAGTATTGTTATGTAGTGTTTAAGTGTTGTAAATAAACGCTAGTCAAAAATACAATCGCAAATATGATGGTAATTATTATTTAATACATTTCCAATACTGCTCAAACTGCCCCGACACGAATTCAAATTCACGTTGCAATACTATTCTATAACTGTTAGTAACTGGTTAAAGTTATTGGCATGTACTTTTATTTATTTTTAGTTTCGTTTCGTTTAGAACCCTTGAAAATAAAAATCGTATATGTCTGACTCGGAATAGAAAGCTCATTTTGTGGTTCGCTCACATTGTGCTTGACCGCGGTTATAAATATCTAGACTCAACACAATAATCATTGCTTTCTACTTCTCGTAACATAATATACTATTTTCACCTCGGCTTTCCTTTATCTCTATAACGCATATATGTACCTCGCATACCATTACCAGCAAATACCATTCCAATTCTAATACTCTAGGATAATTTGTAGCCACGGTGCATCAACTGAGGAAACAATAGATCGCCACTGGTATACGGGTGCGTTTGTCATACGGGTTACGCGCGACCTGACATACATATACGCCATGCGAATTGTCCAATAGCCGGGCGAATAGTCGAATAGTTTCTCCGTGCGCGCGGTATGCGTGTTAGTTAGCCTCAACTCAGGAATACTGGACTAATGAAAGGGACGAATTTGTGTGTATGTATGGACAAAGGTGTGCGGTTAGATGGTTTGAGGGATTTTCGGCTTTAATCTATGATAATTGAACGGATTGAGGTGAATTTGCGGGTAGGTGGATGTAATTTGATTGCAGATAATGGAAATTTGTATTTTTGATAGAGCTTTGCAGTCTTAAAACATAATATTTGTTCCTATTATAGAATGATTGATAGTATCGTCTTAACACATTGGCCAGCTGGACATGTGAATTGACTTGTTACTAATAAAAATATATTTGACATTTATTTCTGGAGTGGTCATCGTAGGGGCCTCAGTACACTGGTTTGTTCAGGGGCATATAATGCTGGTAAAATGGTGGTGAGTGAGTTGTTTAGCCAAATATAGTCAAATATTTTTCAGAATTTATTGTATTAAAATAAAAACTGTTTTAGTGTTAGAGTCTATTTAATTTTTTTATAAGAACGACGTTTTGAAACTGAACGCTTGTCTTTATCAGGTCAAAAATATTTGTATAGTTTTCTTTGGTATCTAAATTGAAATGACTGAAACTTTTAACTTAACAAGTTGTTCAGCTTTACACGATACATTTTGATATACAATAATTTATACAAATTTCTATACAAAATTATATATAGAAAATATACAAAATTAATATATTTTACGCGATATAGAATAAAATATGCAAATGTTATGATATTTTACATTTTAACAATTTATTTATACATATCTAATTCATAAATTGAATATTTTTTAATAATAATTTTTACTGCTTCCAACTGTATAAAACATTAAAAAAAACTGTGCACATAAGTAGGAATTAATAATACATAATCTAAATGATAAATAATAGATATTTAGATGTTTTTAATATCACTGCAGATTCGCCTCGAATCTGTATAAAAAATAAAACGTGTTTCAATTCGTACATTTTTATATACTGGCTATCACTGACAAACTGAACATGCGTTTATATAGAAAATTTTGTACATATTTCTATATACAATCGAATATTGGATAGTGTAATAGGGAACATTTTATTTGTACAGAAACTATACATTTTTTTGTATTTAACGGTTTTCGATAGCGTAATTTTTTGATGACAAAAATCATTTAGAATAATTTTCGGACATGTGGTGTTTAGCGTGATACGTAACTCCTTTTGTTTAATTCATAAACTGAATTATTTCAAGATTTGGTTGCAACATTTTTATGTAAAAAAAAAAAAAAACAATATTATATTGATAATTATATGTAAATCCGTTTTTTTTTTATTAATTTCTGGCCATTAAGATTTAACTATTACTAAACATACATCAATCCGCAATAATCAAGCGTATAAAGTGAAACAATTGAACAGAATGTGTTTTGTTCATGGATTGCACTACAGCGACTCTAATAACAGTCCGTTTGCTTTGCAAACATACACACACCACCCTATACATGCACTACGAGTTAACGCATAACGCAACCGTGAGGTCTATTCTTGCATCTAATATTAACAGTTACATATTCGTATGAAGAGTGAGGTAGATGGAAGAACAATTGATTGATTCAAATATACGTCATGTAACAATAGATGATTGCACAGCCGTATAAACTAGCCTCAATTGTCGGTACGTTGCGTTTTAGAAATGCGTATCAAAACAGAAATTGATTGGTTTGATTTAATCTAAGCGGATAAAAGTTTAGTCAATTACTATCCATATGAGTTTAGGAAAGAGTATAGATTAGTGTATGATGAGTCTGAAATTGAAAGAAATGTTGTAGTAAAAGTTCAATAATAATTTCTTAATTGCTAGAAAAAATTAATAAATGTAATTAATTTTTTCTTAATAATATTAGGATGCCACTGCTAATATCAATTAAATCTACAGAATTTTTTGGGTTGGTCCTTAGTGACTGAATGACATTTCGGCCTAATATCAAAATCTTATATATTTACAAAGATTAATAATAAATCTTGTATTATTTTTTATTTTTATAATTAATTAATTTTAATATATAAATAATTTAATGAAATATACGTGAAACAGTAATTTTAATTATTTGTTATTATTCGGCAATTTGTTCGAATATTTTATATTTTCGGTATTTGGCCACCGAATTATTAGGAATTTGACCGAATAGCTAAGAATAAACCGAATGTCAAATAGTAACCGGATATTCGTTACATCTCTGATATTAATTTTAATAGCTGATATATTTTAGTTTATTAGGAAAAATCTTGAAAAGATAAAAGTTTTATTTATTAAAAACAAAGCTGTAAACATCTTGTAATAATTATTATCGTATTTATGTAATAAATATTTAAATTTACCGAAACAATATTAGTATTGCCATCTTTTAGTCAATAGTTGCAACAGATTTCGATCCGAAGTAACATTCCTGACGAATTTGTTCCACTTTTATTCAGAGCTTCTACGGTAGATGTCTATACCAGTATTGAATTTTGAATACTTCATTATATGTATAAAATTTTTTTTACATACACATATCATTATCAATTTCCGTAATTCCTACATGGAACATGGGTCTACATGCACGAGAAGCTGAACATATAGTTTCTTGACAATTTTTATTTGCATTGTCAATTTTGTTAATAAGGAACAATGTAACAAAATCTGTAGTCAAATATTAAAATAAATAAACAGTAATTAGAAATGTAATTGTATTTTTTTCATCTATATTGACAGTAGGTTGATAAGAGAAGCAATAGAAATTTATAAAGAAAAAGATAACATCAATCAGTGTAACTAATAACAGATTTAAATAAAATTTGGTTTCCTTTAATTAATAATTTATAATTGAGTTACTTATTTTGTTACCTAGTAACTTGTTTCTATGGTCTGTTTGTAAATGTCATTTGTATCATTTCTCCTAATAAAGATGTACATAAAATACGTCGATTATTGATAATTATTAATACAGAACTACAACCTAAAGCCGTTTTATTTTAATATAATGAGTTCTGAAACTACTTTTTTTTATATATAAACTTTATTTGAAATATCGATTTTGTTTGAACTGTATATGTTAGATGAAATAACTAATGTTGTTGGAAATATCATCTAATTTAGTTACCTAATTATATTTAGATAAAATAGCTATTTTACATTTTTCTTTGTAATAGAAGAAAATATTGCAATGCGAGTATTGCCTGCAGCAAAATACATCAACCTATCTCATTAAATTACAAATCCAATTCTAGCAAAACGCAATGTAAACTTGATTTGAATAGTTTTCTAAATATGAAACAAACGCACATCGAAACACCCGGAAATCGCGTCACATGCACCCAAGCCAACTACGATGTGTCGAAGATAAATTACTTCGTGAAACGCACATCGCGGCTTTTTATTCGTGTCTAGGCGACAACAAATGCCGGTATTTCCGTAACAATTCTCGCGATTGTTTAAACGGCTTTGCGTTCCTAGACAAATAGTAAAATAGCTACTTTGCTTTTCTTTTACCAATTTCGTGATGAAACTCTAGTTAATAATAGCGCGAAATTAGCTATTTTGTGGTGGAAATTGTCAGTTGATACTATATTTATTTTAATTACTATTTGCAAAGTACATTATTATTCTTATTTTTTATTGTTCAGTTTGTAGTTTTTTCAGAAATTTGTCTGTACTTTAGTATATGGCGTTAATAAAATTTTCCTAAATCAAAATTTTAACAGTTTAAAATGTATTTGTAGATTTGTGGTGTACCACAGTTGGTACTTCTTGAGAAATATAACAGTATTATTTATTTTTCTCTAAGTTGTGTATGAAAAACATACATGACTATATTTAGCTATTATTTTACTATAAGATTTGCGAGATTGAGTCATAAATTTGTACAAATTTTACTTTTTTAATTGTGTAACATTATATTTCTCACGCAAAGATATTTTAAAATATTAATCATTTTTATATCAACCAAATTCTTGATAATATTATATGTACATATAGTGAGATTGATTTTCATAGAACCATACAAAAATTATTTTTGACTACTGTTATATTTTTGATAAATAATATTATTCATTATACACAAGTTTCTGAATTATTATTTAACATCTTTAAATCAACTAAAAACTCAAGTTTGTGACAAAATTATGAAATTGCATTTGAAATATCTAAGAAGTATAATTTTTATATTATAATATAATAATTTTGAAATGTCTTCCACGTAGAATAGAAAAGTGTATTTTATAAATTTTTGTACTCATTTCAATGAATTATGACAATTTTTTAGCCGGAAGTACTAATATCACTGTTTGAGTAAGTCAAATTAAATAATAATGAAAAAATTTCTGGTAAATTAATTCTATTTGCAAATATTTTGAATAAAGTTTATATAGTAAAAAATCTTTTAGAATTTATTATATTAAAATAAAACGACTTTAAATTCTATTTCTGTATTAACATTTATTAACAATCGATGTTGCGATGTTCTCAACGTACATCTTCATCGGGAAAAATGATACAAATGACATTTACAGAAAATAAACAGAACATAGAAACAAGTTACTAGGTAACAAATAAGTAACTAGATCATGCAATTTATGAATTTTTAATTAATGGAAGCCAATTTTTATTTAACTCAATGCTTTTCTTTATAAATTCTTATTGCTTCTCTTATCAATCTGCTGCTAATATAATATAAAAAAGTTTTAAAATATTTTTTTTTGTTTTTAAAGCCTACTTAGATAAACATTTATTTTAGACATGTAGATAAACTAGATGTCTCAAATATGCATTATTTCCATTCAATTAATGTTTTCTTTCCATCTGACGTGATTTTTCTATTGAATATAATGAATTGGAGAAAATATAACATATAGCATAAATTTTAAGCAATAATCTATTCAGGCGAGTGATATTTTTGTCAAATTTTGTATTTTTATCAACATTTCTTTTTTAATTTATAGAAAAACTTAATTCTGAATAACCAAAGTTAATTTATTATCGATTTTATAATGAACACATACAGTAACTATTTAAAAAACTAACACCTTTTTGACTTATGTCGGTATAGGTATATATGTTATCAAATTCAAATTTCGAATAAAGTATATATTAAAAAAATACCACACACAAAGTTAGCTTCAGCTTTGAAAAACAAGAAGCATTTTTTGTCTTACATATTTATTTTATGAATAAATTACTATCGTTTGAAAAACGTTGAAGTGCAATTATAATATTCATGTGTACCTAATTTATTGTTTCGCCCTTCATGCCTTGAGGGCACACGCCGTCACTTTTACTGTGTGTTGAATAAATATTAATACAACAGATTATTACTTAAGATATTTAAATTAACCCTTCAAATGCTAAAACATATAGTACTTGTAAAAAATGGGCGGGCCACATTATTGGAATGTAATGAAAAAATATTGTAATATTTGGAAGGTGTTTTTAAGAGTGTATTTTTTAATAGTGTTGTAATCTTAAGTCAAATATATTTATAGTTCTAATAATATCTTAAAAAAATATTGTTAAAATTTCTGAACTCGTTGCTAAATTTTATAGTTCATACTTTATTCATTATTTACTTATTTGTTAACTTTTTAACATTTTCTTTAATTTTGTTTATATTAAATTTAAGTTTAAAAAATTATTAATAAAAATTTACTTTATTGTCCAAAATTATCATACGTACAAATATAAATTAAATATCGACAGTTTCGACAACAAAATAAATTCGATAATTTACTTACAAATTTATTTAAAATAATAAAAAATATTATTAGTACTTTAGCATAACTCAATTAACCCACTTCTGTCAAGATAAATTTACAACCACAAATAATTAAGAAAAAAATTAAAATTCACAAAGAGTTTTTTTGCTATAACTCAATTTAAATCATCAAATTTTTCAAACATTGCTGAAGGCAATATGTTATCTATAGTTATCTACTTTTTACTGACTGTTTCAATAACGTATTAAATTGACATTTCATAGCAGATGCATTCATTCATTGTTCTGTGTTTTTGAACAAAAATTTCGAATTTATTTCGCATTTGAAAACAAATTTGTATTATAATATATTGTTATTTTTGTTAATTATATTTTCATTTTTTAATGAACAAATTAAAATTGTCAATTGTCAATTAACTTGACGTAATAGTTTCCAATATGGCCGTCGAAGATGTCAGATCAAATACACATGACTTTGTAGTTATGTTCGATGCTGTCACCAGTGATGTATATAGTGTAACTAACTGCTGTATAATAATGTCATTATTGTATTAGTAACATAATGTCCTCTTTCTACATAGGCAATATGGTAACGCTTATGATACGGTTGAGGAAAAATTTTATTGTATGTTTTAAATCAAATTTTTCAATATAAAAGCGTTAAGAAGTTTATTTATCTAAGAAATAATCTAATGACAAAGGAAGTGGTATTCTTGTTTGTATATATGTAAGTGTGTTTATTTATTTGTTGGTTTGTCGTTTAGTTGAACCGTTAGTTAACGTCGCGTGCAGAAGTGCTTTTTAAAAGCTAAAATCTTGGATTAACGGATGATAGGTAATTGATGATAGAAACGGAAGCGATGTTTCTTTGTTTTTAAATTTTGTTTTGTTTTTCTGGCAGTTTCGTTGCAATTAAATCAATTATATTTTTAGATTCAATTACGGGAATTATTATAAAAAATCTTTATAACAGATGTTAATAACAAATGATAACATTAAAATCACAATAAATAATAACATATTAGAAATTGTTAATGAAATAAAATATCTAGGTGTGATTATTAACAATAAATTAAAATTTGAAAGTTATTTGAAAATATGTTTGTAAAAAATTGCTAAGAAAATTAGTTACTTACTTATCAAGAATTGCTTCATAGTTATCAGTCTGTAGTAAATTTATGATATATAATACTATCATTTTACCACATTTTACTTACTACTCTACAATTTTTTTTATGTGTAAAAATAAAGATATTGATACACTTCAAAAATTTCAAAATCGTGCTATTAGTGTAATTTTGAAGTGTGGTAAACTGACAAGCATTAACCATATATTAAAGATATTGGAATGGTTAAATATTAAAAAATTTGTCAACTACTTGTACTTATTTTTATTCACAAAATGTTAACAAATAAATTGTCAACATATTTAGCATACCATATAAAATACATGTACGAGACACATAATTATTGTACTCGTCAAGCTCAGCAATTATATATATATATCAAAAACTAATAAGGCTTTTCGACAAGTCAGTCTATATTTGTTAGTGGTTTAAATATGTATAATAACTTATCAACAAATATAAAAAATGCTGATTCGTTGATATCTTTCAAACGAAAGTTGAAAAAAATCTTGTAAATTTATTTATTGTATATTCTTTTTGTATTTATCAATAATAATTTGTATTAATTCTGTAATAATAATTAGCATATGCTAAATAAATAAATGTATTATTATTATATATTTTATAAATACTTTTACAGCGCATATAAGTTTCACTGTACCATAGATATGAGTCAATATATTAGAAAAACTTGATCGGCAGTTGTTATACAATCTTAGGAATTCGAAATATGTAACTAAAATATCAAACAAGTTTGAATTTTAACTTATCATAAGTAATATAAATTATGTTAATTTCAAATACGTTAATAATTTAAATATTATCTAATAAATATAAGTCCGCTTAAAAGTAATGTAAATAAGCAGCCAATATTAATAATTTATTAATTAAAATTATTGATAATTAATTTTAAATTGTCAATATATTATGATTTATTTAATAATAGTACTGTATCATGATATCTTTAATTTTATTTTTTGCAATTTATGCTTCACAGATGTTTCTAATTTTTTTCATGTAACCGTACTTATTTAAGTGATTAATTAACTAATATTAATTTAAATTAAATAAATTTATTAGATTAGCAAATTAGACTAATTTTATCTAGCGTGTAATCACTATAATAAATATTGATTAAACACCAATCACCTGCCTTTATTTCGCACATATGTATTTCTCTAATAATATTATTTGAACAAGTTTTACAGTTTTTTAATCCCGGAAAATAAATTTTATTTTTATTGCTTAGTTAAGAACTTAAAAATTATTCGTTAGAAATGGAATTGGGTTAGGGAAAAATACAAATTTTAAGTCATGTTAATCTTCTTAAGTTTCAAAATAGAGTGATCAAATTTGTAACAAAATATTTTTTTATGTATACTATAAATTAATGATAAAATAGATATTTATATTTTGTATCAATTAAGTTTTGAAATAGATGAGTGTTATATTTTGTCGATATTTTATGTGTAATAAATTATTGTATTTATATGTTGTTTTTTTTATTTTTGTTTTCAGAATTTGGATGTGACGTTTTCGACTTATAATAAAATCACTGAGAAAAGTCCATTTTCACATGATACCATGCTTGATATAACCGAAATCTTCATCCGTTAGTACGATTACATTCATATTGTTTTTTGAGCTGTGCAGTTTTTAGATAATGTCTGGTACTTTTCTGTATGCAAATATAAAAACATTCGATTGACTGAACATTAAGTTTAGTGATTACGTGAATATTCGCTCATCTCAATTCAGTGAGTTAAATATAATTGCTTCGGAATGGGTAAGTTAATTTTAAAATTATTTGTAAAATTATTCATTGATTTTATGTAAAAAATATAGTATTGAAAAGAAAAATAATGATGAGGTGTAAATTTAATTTTTTATTAATTTTTTGGCTACTAATTTCGGATATTTTTACCGTCTTCAGGTTAACATTGTCAGATTAGCTACAAATATTGTTGTACATGTGGTGGCTTTTTAGGTTGTAATTTGGAGATATAAAAATTTATATTATATTTTTTTTTTATAAAGAAAAATTATTTATAGGTTAACATTTTGACTAGATTTTGTGTTCATAATAAATAAATATTAATATATATATGTGGTGGCTTTTTAGGTTGTAATTTGGAGATATAAAAATTTATATTATATTTTTTTTTTATAAAGAAAAATTATTTATAGGTTAACATTTTGACTAGATTTTGTGTTCATAATAAATAAATATTAATATATTAGATATAACATTTTAAAAATTTGTTGTTTTTTATGTTTTAAAATGTAGTGTAATAAAAATTTGCTACACACGGAGTTGTAATATTATAAGACCAACTGGGTTTTGTAGTCAAAAGTATAAATTTGAATTTAAAAATAAAATAAAATTATTTTCAACTATTTAATCGACAGTTATAATATTTAAATAATAAACTATATTTTTTAACTTACAAATTTATTGAAATATTTTATAATGGATTTTGGCACTTATATATTAGCAAAAATTATTAAATCATTAACCAATATTATATGACATATTAATATTACAGAAAAAATAAACTTTTATTATTTATTTAAAAAAAAATTATATTTAAACACTATTTGAAATATTTTTATTACCAGCTGAAAAACTAATTATAACAAATATATTTGTTTAAAATAATCTACAAAAGGCATATGTTATTTTAAAATTTGCTAATTTATGCATTATTTCTGCACAAAATAAATTATTACTTCCTTTGAAATATTTCTACTTTCAAATATAATAAATTCTTTCCACGTACAAACCAGTTTATAAAAATATTAATATAGTTATTAAAAACACATAATATATTTTATAATAAATTTAACATTCACAAAATAAAACATATCTGTCTCAAATAAAATATCTCATAATCGTAAAATTTGTTTATTCGAATTTTTACACTATAATTAAAAGAAGACAATCTAATAAAATTAAGTACCTGAAAAAATATAAAGATAAAAACGAAGATATATTTAATAATAACCGACAAATTGTTAGAAAAATACCACATAGAAAGGGTTAAAATAGGTATGACAAAAATGTAAGGGCTGTCGAGGATCAACAAAGCAGGTGGAATAGTAATATAATACCAACTTGATGACAATAAAAAAAAAACCTATATCCTAATTCACCTGCATAACTAGCTAAACCCTTCCTTATATTCATTTCGAATGTGTATTTAAAAATGTAAATGACATATTTTTATTTTATTTTCTAATCCAATTATTTTATTGTAACCGTCTTGTTTCTTATTATATCTCTTGGATAATTCTTCAGCTGAGAACCATGTGTATTTATTTAATTAGTTTACTTATATTTGATTTGTATCGGATTAGTTTTTAAGGCTGTGTAATTTGAATATTTTTTTAGGTTATTACCTGTAGCACGTGTTTCTCAGGAAGGGTTTAATTTTTTTTTGTCTTTCTCTATGTTGAAATCTGGTTATGAGGGTTAGAATTCATTGTCCAGTTATCTTTATTAATCGAACATTTGGATGAAATTTTGAAACGGTTACTGACAACTATTTTCTATAATTAATACAAACTAATTAATTTTTTACATATTTAATAGCGGATAAAATTATGGTAATCTGACGTTAAATTAGAACGATGAGGATTTGGTTTTAATTTATGAAAAGTAACACATTATCTATTAATTTGATATTTTAGTTATTTTTTATATTTTAGTTGAATAATAAGTTTATAATACTATGTGAATTTTATTAAGTTATACTATTCATAACTTGCAGCAAATTGATTAATCACAACTTTTTGAAAAACGCATATTAAATCTATTACCAGAATACCGCGCTGTTAATTTATAAAATTAATATTATTTTGAAATATCGTTCTCTTTATACTGAAATTTTTTTTTTGTATTATATTGTAAAATTTATTTTTGTCAGTTACTGTCATCATAATATCGTAGATTTCAAATCGTCAGACACAATTTATATAAATTTTAAGTCAACAAAAATTTCACAGCAAAATTTTTAAATTTCGATATAAACATTTTCCTACTTAAACATGATTATTTACATTTTGATATAAATCAAAGTAAATATAAATTATATATTTAGTAAATTTAACTTTCGTATAACTTTATTTATGATTACAGAAAAGAAAGAATTGAATATAGTCATTTTAAATTTGCCAAAGAAGAATAACAAATCAGTGGTAGATGTGCAGATTTATATCTGAAGATTATCAAATTTTAAAATATTTATTACCAATGCATTTGCAAGTAAACATACAATAGTAAGACATGTTATTTATATAGTACAGTACGATTTACACAACACAATTTAAAATGAATATTTTTTTTAATTAAATAGATTTATTTTATTTATTTCAATACTTTGTTATATTTTAATGCGGTATAACTATATTTAATAACATTTACATTTTCGGTGGTTGGCATTCGATGAAACATTTAAAAAATTAAATAAGGAATAAAAATAACTATAAAGGTTATTATTAAAAGAAACACTTAGTTAGTTTTACAAAGTAAAAAATTTGTCGAAACTTATTATATTAAAATAAAACGGCTTTAGGTTGTAGTTCTGTATTAATATTTATTAATAATCGACATTTTGACGAACTCAACGTACGTCTTCATTAGGAAACTGTTGAAGATAGCCGAAAGGTTCAAACGATCGTCAAGTAATATAAATTTTGTGAAATTAACTAAGTGCTTCTTTTAACAATAACCATTAAAGTTATTTTTATTCCTTATTAATTATTTAGCTTTTTTTATTAATTAAAAAAAAAATACTTTCTCATAGTTATCAGAGAATTTAGTCAGTGTAAATCCGATTTTGTATCGTAAATATCACAATAAAATAAAACAAAAAAAAATTGTGTCGCTTAACACAGATAATTTACAAGTTATAACACAGTATTGTTGGCTTACAAATTCCTAGATTACAAGGCGTTCTTGATTTGGTTAAGTTATGTTAGGATTATTAAGTTATTCCAGCTACGATTCGTTGCAAAGGTAGCAGTTTCTACTTTGGTAGTGTCTGTAAAAATAAAAACCGAACAAAATTATTGCATATAAATCTCGTGTAAATGTAGTAGAAGTTTATTTCACTGAATTGTACACACCGAAAACACATTCATCAAAGATGGGTTCTGAATTGTGTTGGTATTATTAATGGTTACCATGCTTAGTGGTTACCAATAAGTTATAACCGTTCTATGGAAATCCGGTTTTTAGTTTAATCGAAGGTTTACTGGCAAGTGGCTTCTAAATTATGTTTTATAAATACAAAAAAATGTATTTTTTTTATAGATATATCTCATTTTTAATGTTTGCATTAAATTTATGAAATATAGTGGTTCTAATTTTAAACAAATACTTTTTATTGGTTTTTAATGCACAATCACTTAATTTACAAACCACTTACACATAAATGTTATATAAGTCAAATTGCAAATTATTTAATTTTTGTAATTTCTTAGTGGAAAATGGTGCCAAATTTTTAAAATTACATATTCGTTTACGCGACATACTCATCAAGATTATGAATTGAATAATTATTCATTTCTATCTTGGTATACAATTTGGTTTCATTCTCATGTCTGGTACTTATTATAATCCATGTCACATAAATATGGCATTACACAATAATAAGTGTACGTTTTCGTACGACATATGTGTACGTAACTATTCTCTGCATTTTCTTAATGTTCAGCTAATAAACTCATATAGAATGTGAAATATGTCTCAACTTTATTCATGAAATATATTTATAATTTATTCATAGTACATTGTGATGAGAAATCAAGAATCACTATCACTAGAATACGACTATTTAAAAAAATAATGTATAGCTTTTAAACTTATTTTATGGTTTTATTATCATATAGTTAAAATAATATCAGACACTTGTTTCTGGGAATTTTAATATTTAAATTTAACTTCCAATTAAATAATAAAAATATTTGTCAACATTTTACAAATTCTACATTTGTTAATAAATAAAAAATATATTTTTTACATTTTTTATCGCTATATTTAATTAAACAAAAATTTCATAAACATATGCCTAAAATAATTTCTGTATTCTAATCACATAGTTTCTTAAAACGGAAAAGCATTTAAAATAAATAATTTAAATGCTAAAATTATAGAAATATTTATCAAACTCCAATTCTATTACGTCAACCCAATAAATAACTACAAAACTCATAGTACATTCATGTCAAAAAAATTAGACAAATTTACTAACAAAAAAATTAGAAAATAAAAACAAAACAACCGCTCAGAGCCACCTGTCTTTAAGATGATCTTATAGTATTGGACCACTTTAAATCAACATAGCCATGAAAGCCGGAAAAAAAAGACGAGCATCTAATACCAGTAATTTTTAATTTAAAAATTCAAATGAGCACATGTTTTACATATATTGGAGTCAGTCTAATCTTCTTTAACATTTTTTTATTGTTAGTTTCTAAAAGTACCGCGACTACTGAAATGTATTGTTTATAGTTGCCATGGTGATGCTAATGTTCATCTTGCTAAACTAATTAATTATACATGACCATACAAAGTTGTTTTTTTTTATATTAATTTATTATTTAGTTTATGTCTACTAGATTGTATATTTAAAATTTATAATTGATTGAAACTTGGTTGGAAAATTGAAATTAGCGTAATTTTATTAATATGATAAGTACATGTTATAAATTATATTTTAAATAGTAATTTTTATGATGATATTTTCTCTATATCTTCTAAATACGTATATAGCTTTTATAAATTATTGATTATGGTTTAATAAAAATTATTTAATTTTATTAATTACACTTAAAATATTTTATTAGTATTATTACAAAAAATATGTACTAAGTCTTATATTCATGAATTATTACAGATTTTAATATTCAAGCTGTAATATTACATAATTTAAGAAGTTATACCACCAAAATGTAATTCTACATTAAGTATGTGATGCAATTTGCAGAAAGTAACAAATTTTACATAATTATTAAGTCGTTTTACTTACTTTATGTAATTATTATGAATTATGGAAAAATTACAGAATTACAGATTTTTTTTAGAAAAATTTTATTATTTTTCTGTAATTT
Source organism: Clivina fossor (assembly GCA_963966155.1). Taxonomy (NCBI): domain Eukaryota; kingdom Metazoa; phylum Arthropoda; class Insecta; order Coleoptera; family Carabidae; genus Clivina; species Clivina fossor. The sequence continues at coordinate 12,895,539 of OZ014562.1, read as the reverse complement.
TGCTAATTTTTTTTACAGTGTATATTTAATCAAAAAATAAATAAAAATTACATATCCAAATAAATTATTCAAACAAATCTCATTTCCAAAGCGATTACTTCAATCTTTCGGTAGTTTGTCAAACATGGCAGTTATCTCCCATGTTGAACATGCGTGCTTTACATGCTTAAAGCTTCCACATCTCGTTCGAGATGAAAAAGCGAGCGAGCTTATTATCAACGGAAAATGATCGATAGCAAACAATATGGAAGCGAAAAATCGTATGCACGGTCTAAGAAGTCTATCAGTCAAACTTATGTTCGGGGAATCTTATTAACATGTTAAGCGTGTGTACGTGTGTGTGTATGTTAGCTAGACAGAATGAATATAGAGAAATCTTTTTAGACATATTGGCATTTGTCAAATATATTAGGTAGTTACGATGAAATAAATTTGAAAGGTGAACAGAAGAATTTTAATTTTGTATATGTAGATTAGTTCGACGAGTGCATAAGTCAATTGTATAATATCCTACGGAATTATTTTTTTGGGTAGTTCTACTTCTGCACATAGAGCTTTTCTATCTGAAAAAAAAATTGTTTATTATGTTACGAGGAGTAGAAAGCGATGATTATTGTGTTGAGCCCAGATATTTGTGGCCGAAACACGAAAAAAGTGTTTGAAACGAAACTAAACTAAAAATAAATATAAATACTTGCCAAAAAAATATTAACTTTATACTAACAGTTCTGGAATAGTATGTATATTTATATATTATTTATATTTGTTAAGTGGTTTGTAAGAATTAATGCTTTTTTGGTCGAATATGCAGTTTCCGACAAATCTGGCAATGTATATTGCATTTATTGCACTTCTTCACCCATTTTCAATAATCAAATTCAAACGAAAATAAACAATGCAATTAACTTAACTTGACTTAATAATTTTTAGTATAGTCGTCGGAGATCTCAAATTAAATACACTTGATCGTGTTTTTTTGATTGAATATGCAGTTTCTGATCACCGTGGACCAATGCACATTTTTCACACAGCTTTCAATAATCAAATTAAAATTCAAGCGAAAATAAACAATGCAATTGTCAATTAACTTAACTTAATTTGAAGTAATATTTTCCAATATATATGTATATATATATATATATATATATATATATATATATATATATATATATATAGATATCAGATTAAATACACTTTACGTTGTTATGTTTGGTGCTGCCATTAGTGATGTATATAGTAACTAACTGCTGTAAAATAATGTTATTATTGTACTAGTAACATATGATTTCTTTCTACATAGGCAGTATGGTAACGTAATATTAATATTATAATACGCTTGAAAAGAAATGTTTTAATTTAAATTTAAAAAATTATTATTGTTAGAAATACAATTGCAAAATTATTAATTTCTTTGTAGTACTTTTGTATTAATATTTGATTATTAATCTTAATTTAATTTAACAAAATTAAAAACAAAACAACATTTAATACACCATCAGATATTTCTAATTAAAAAAAAAAACTTTTATTCATCCCCATAAAAAATTCAATTAAACTCGAAAGCATTAAAAAAAATCTGATGCACATCTGCCCTTAAAACACATTAACTATAAATACAAGTATATTCTAATTCTTAATAAGAATCCAGCTATTTACTTATGCATCTAACCACTATAAGTAAAATAAGAAGATTTTTATAACTCTTTTTTTACCGCACCACTAAAGAATGACAAGCTGCATTCACATTGTAATCAGCTTCCTGGTTTATAATTATCTTATAGTTCGAGATATTTAGTTTTAGACAACTGTGGTTGAAAACGTAATGTGTGGTAGAAAAAAATTTAAATTAATAGGGTTGCATTTAGAAATAATGCTACGGTTAAAAGAGGTAATTTGAATATTTAATGGAAGATAAAAAATTAAAAAAAATATTTTAAAAAGATATTAGTTTATTTAGAAAAGTAAATATAAACAATTATTAAAATAAAAGTGGTTAAAGTTCTGTATAATATTTATTTACAATTAACTTTTCGACGAATTCATCAGGAAAACTGATACAAATGACATTTACAGTTAATAACAGAACATAGAAATAAGTTACTAGGTAACAAACAAGTAACTAAATCTTAAGCTTTATAGATTTTTAATTAACGGAAGCCAAATTTTATTTAATTTAGTGCCTTTCCAGTGATTGATGTAATTTGAAATGGAAATGGCTTTATATTAGGTAGAATTAATTTAAATATCAAATATATTTTTATTAATAGCAAATCAATTGACATACATAGATTAGCATATGGGCTCCCAGTCAAGTTCCCAGTGGGCTAATGCATTAAGACGGCACTAGGTTTAGCTGCAAAAATATCTAATGTATGTTTGGTTAAAAAAAAATATATGTGAGTAATAATGAAAGTATGTGTTTGCGAGGACATCCAACGAATAGATAGGGAGATATAATTGAGAGTAATTTGGCTGAACAAATGATAAGAATGAAAGAGCATGTGTGAGAAGCATCATATATGTGGATAAAATAAAATTTACTTGTCTTGATAGGAATGTTTGGTGAAAAAGTAATATCTGCATAAATGGAAAAAGTTTGTATCACACAATGGAGAAGTTTAGCGTGATTGAAGTTGCGTGTAAAATTATTTTTTCTTCAATATATATAAAAAATAATAACAGAAACTGTTATCATGTGAAATTTTGGGAAAAATTTAAAATCTCATATTTTTGAGTATTAACAGAAACTGTCATTAAAATTTCTGATAATTGTTTCATTTATTTGTTATTAACAATTTTTGTAAGGACATTACTGATGTCACAAGCCTATTGTGCGCAAGCGCAAAAGAGTTGGTGAGATATAATTTTGAAAACGTATGTCGTAGTAAATGTTGATTTTTGTTGATTCGGTTACGTCCAGCCAATAGCTTGTGTCGGTAACCATGGCAATATTCAGATTTCGACATAAGTTTTGCGATTACATTACTGACGTCATCACGACATGTTTTTGCATTTAAGAAAATCTGGACATTTTCGAGAAAAATGATAAATTAAACATCACTTTTTAAGCCATGTCCAACCAAATAAAGAAATAAAAAAAATACGCTAAATTTCCCCATATAGCGATTTGTGTATGTATATGTTATTTTAAAAAAAAATTCAATACGGGCTTACATGTACTTAGTTTTACACAGAAGTTGTTAATAGAATCACAAAACAGAAATTAATTTAGATAAATACAGCAGATATTTTTGTTTACCATCGTGCACGATTCGCCTTGTAACGTATTAGCAGTAACAATTTATTAACAATGGGTATCTTAGCAACGTCATTTACAACAACATTTAATTTTGTTGAGTGTGATTATCATTAGTCAATCATTATATATATATATATATATATATATATATATATATATATATATATATATATAGTAAGCAATTGTTGTCGAGTCATTGTACACGCAGGGTGGTTGCAATTTACTGTACCTGCTACTTTAAGTTTTGTTTTATTTTTTTAACAGCTGGTTATTATACAGTATATTAAGCAAAGTTGTTGTCCATAAACGAATATGAAAATATTTAATTTTTTTTTTAATTATTATATTTTACATCGTATCAAAATGTTTTACTTTTTTCAAATAAATTATAAAATAATTTTTCACTAAAACAGTTAAAAATATTCAATAACAACATTCAAAAATGTTGTAGCAAAAGTTGATGTTAGTCAGTTAAGATGGTTCGGATATGTTGAGCGAATGTCTAATGAACGTTTGGTTAAAAAAATTTATTTGAATGATTTTGATGGTATACTTTTGCGTGGACGTCCGATGAGTAGTTGGAGTGGTATGATTGAGAGCGTTTTGTGTGAGCGAAATTTTGCAAATAGTAGGAATAAAAGAGCATGAATGAGAGAAATTATAAATGTGGATGAAGCGAAAGTTGCTTGTTTGGATAGGAATGTTTAGAGGAGACTGATTTCAGGATGATGAAAAGAGTTTACTATACTTTGTTGTACAAAATTTTTACTATACAATAAAATAAACGTAAAATTTATCTAGACATCAACCTTATAATTTTGCTTATTTTACTAGCAAACTCTTCAAAAACTTTAAATAAATCATTACAAATATAAAAGTATAGACGTATTTATCTTGAAGTAAAACGAAGAGCTCAGCCAACTATATATGTTGTATAGCATTGTATAGTTAGCTAAAACAGTGTTGAAATGATCGTTGTTAATGCTTGAGCAATAAATAAAAACATAATTTACCGGCAACAAATTAAAGTCGTCGTGCTTGTATTTTTTTTTTTCAAATAAGAAAATGAAAAGAAAAACTTTGGTCGTTTGTTGAATGGTTATTGTATAGATATATGTTTATGCCTTAGTTGGTTGTGGCTGCACACAATTATCATCCATAAAATGTTAACAACTTAACTTTGAAGGTGGTTTCTGCAGTGACGGCGCACCGTCAAATTTAACTTATTTTTCTCATTGAGTTCTCATTTATATTTTATTTATGTATTTAAATAGTATTAAGCTAATAAGAAAATACATACATTGTACAATTAAATATCAAAACTTATTATATTAAAATAAAACTGTTTTAGGTTGAAGTCCTGTATTAATATTGATTTATAATTAATGTACTCTACGAACTCGTCTTCATCAGGAAAAATAATACAAATAGCATTTACAGTAAATAACAGAACACAGAAAACAAGTTGCTAAGTAACAAATAAGTACCTAGATCATGCAATTTATAGTTTTTTAGTTAATGGAAGCCAAATTTTATTTAACTCAATGTCTTCATAGTGAGGCACTGAGTTAAATAAAATTTGGCTTCCATTAATTAAAAGTTTATAAATTTTATGATCTAATTACTTATTTGTTACCTAGTAGCTTGTTTCTATGTTTTGTTATTTACTGTAAATGTTATTTGTATTATTTTTCCTGATGAAGACCGACTTTGAGTTCGTCAAAAGGTCGATTATAAATAAATATTAATACAGAACTTTAACCTAAAGCAGTTTTATATATATATGTATATATATATATATATAAAGTTGTATAATTATGTAACATATTTACAAAAAGTTTCTTAATATATATGTAAATTCCCTAATTGAAACAGAACAATTAATAGTATTCGGAAAATTGTTGAAAGCAATCAGACCATTATTGTAAATAGGCAAACATGTTTTTGTTTTGTTTGCTCGTGAAATACTTCCATAAATATTAATCTCTTGATGAGTATTATACGTATGTGTAAATTTCACTAATATATTTTATATTTTTTGGTTATATTAATTTTAATATTGGAAACTAAATATAAATACGTTTTTAAATTGTGCTAGATAAAATTCTAACATATTTTATCTTAATTCTGATAGAATTGCAAATATTTTTTTTTAATTATGTGATTTGTTTCTACCAACTACTGAACTGATTCGCAAATATATGGAGCATGCGTAGTAAGGTAAATTATAAGCTAATTTTATATTGTATATGCCTCAAATTCTAAACTGATTTCATGATTGGTTGGTGGTACTTTTCGTAACCATAACAACAGAAAATCAATTTTATCTATATTTATTTTAATAAATAAAATATTAATAAATGAGACAATATTAAACTGTTTTCTAATGGTATATACCTATATTTACAAATAATGCAAAAAAAGAAATCTATGTGATTGTGCTTGACGAACTTCTATGTTTATCTGCAAGGAAAAAAATCATACATCTTAACTAAGTCTTAGTCTCAAACAAAGTAGTTAACAACAAAATCTAAACAATAAAGACCTAACCTAACCCCCTTTTAACTTGTCTCGTAACTAGCAGAAACAAAAGTTTTATTCCGTTAACAATCATCAAACACAATCCTATATATATTTGCTTCTTTCTCATACTCATTGTATCAAATCAGCTTCGGCTATCTTGACATCTCTGTCCAATGTTATATGATCGTATATATGTATGTGGTATTCTTGAATGGCTGCTAACTAAGTAAGAAGCAGTTAATGCGCGATCGTTAAAGACTAGAAGAAGACGAAGAATAATATTATACGAGGAAGAATATGTTATATGTGTGGTGTGGTGTGGCACTAGGAGATCCCCCGGTGTATGAAATAGAGGGGGCAATCAGCCAATGTTAATGCACTCATTTTCTTAACCGTAAGTGATTGATCATGGGAATATTGGGTGTATGGATGGGATTTTTTTGGCGTAATGAGAACTAGACTCGGTTTCATAGTTGTTATTTATTTGTTGGGATTAATATATAGTATTATATAATCGGTGATATAATTTGTTAATTTAAAAATTAGACATAGACATTTTCTTAAAAATATTGAAAATAAAATAAAAAAGCTTAATTTATAATCTATTAATTATAATAATTTTAGGAGAACCTAAAAACTAATAAAACTAACCTACGCGTACTTTGAAATATATATATATATATATATATATATATATATATATATATATAATATATATATATATATATATATATATATGTATATATATATATATATATATAATATATATATATATATATATATATATATATTATAATTTGTATGTAAATATATATTTTTATATATTTTGTATATGATTGTATAAAATAACTTTTAATAGTTAATTAAATAAATAAATTATTATTATTATTATTATTAAATGTAGACCAGAAGAAATTTAACAATAATTTTTACATAAATATATTATATGTTTACATATTATTTAATATTGGTTTATACATAAAAATATCACTTTTTTATTTTTGCATTTTGTAAAGTTTTGTATTTTAAAAAAATGTTATTAATTTATAGCTTTAAATTATTAGTAGAATTCAAAGTTTATTTTTATTTTTATATTACTAATAATAAATTAGACCTAAACTTAGTGCCGAATTTATTAAGTTTTAATGTTCGTTCAACGTATATTTATAGATGTTCTACAATTATTTGTATTATTTATAATAAGCATTAAACAAATATCGCTTTATTCCATATGTCCTAAAAAATTGTTTAAGCATTTTTATTTTATTTTTTGTAATTAATTCGGCAGACAATTTTATATTTGAATTCATAGCTCGATATCACTCTGTAATTAAAATCCTGTAATTCTGTTGGGTAATAAATTATATTATTATTATTATTATTAAGATGGTTAAGATGGTTTGGACATCTTTAGCGAATGCCTAATTAACGTTTGGTTAAAAAAAATTATATGAATGATTTTGAAGCCATACGTTTGCGTGGACGTCTGGTGATTAGTTGGAGGGAGTGGTGTGATTGAGAGTGTTTTGCGTGAGCGGAAGTTTCCAAGTAGTAGAAATAGAAGAGCATGTATAAGAAGAATTATAAATGTAGATGAAGCTAATGTTTCTTGTTTGGATAGGAACGTTTGGAGAAAACTGATTTTGTGATAATGGAAAGAGTTTGTGGCACATCCTTTTGTTTTAGTTAATATCAAAATTTACTTGTGGAGTAATGTATATCATCATCTTAATGCAGAACTAGCCTAAGTTTATATTTTGAATTTTACAGTGGTTCAATTTCTTTTATTGGTATTTATATAGAAAATATTTTCACATAAACTTTCCGACATAAGTTCAAATTAAACATTAATAGAAGTTGGTGCTAGTTTTGATAATATATGTCTATACAATACTTTTTCCGTAAATATTTTAATATATAAAACAAAAAATGTAAGTAAGTCTAAATCTACATTAGTTTGACGAGATATGGAATCTATAATGTAAATATAGAAAAGTATGAGATAAACATTATGATGCGTTTTACTAGCTACCATTGGTGTAATCGACCACAGTGAACGTATTTGTGACACAAGAATTGTCAGCTCACGTTTTAACTAACTTTACAACTAAATGGTATTATGCGCTATGCCACTACACTACCTGATCGTAAAATTTACAGTCGCAGACCTATCGCATCATTATTAAAATCAATTCTGTTATAACTGTATAGAGAGAATATATTTCGCAATAGTTCCCACGTTCAATTAACAACACACTCACTCTGTGTACAATTAGTTTCTACTACTTTTATTGTTTTATTAAATCGGTAATTAGAAATTTAAAATCGAAAATACATACACCTTAAACTAACTAATAGGTGGTATTCTTTGTCAAATATAGCATGTGTGTTAAAATGAACAACGATAAGTTTGTTTTGACTTTATGCAGGTTAGATGTTAGTCAGTTGATGATGTATTTCTTTCACAATCACATCAGATTACCAATTCCAATTTGTGCTATTTAACCCTAACAGTATCGGATTCAGGCAAGATCTCTATTGAGAACTAATACGATAAATATATAAAAAAAAAACTGTGGTGAAAACATTAACTGTTCAAATTAGTACTCGTTTATTGAATTCGATCGACCATGGCATACCAGCCCAGAAAATTTTGTAAATTCATTGAATACCAGCTATGAAACCTAAAAATTACTGGTATTCTTTTATATTTAACTATCATATAGTACTAAAATATTTAATAAAACAAATTTAAAAGATTTTTTTAAGTTTACGTAATAGGAAATAAAGTTATAATTTTGTATGTAGAAAATATAGCGATTATTATAAATCGATGACAAATATAAATATTTAAATTTTAAAGAAGAAAATTTCACATATAAAAGTTTTTATAAATAAAACAGACAAACCTACTGAGAAATCTGCTATCGTGTATACAAGATACTTTTACAGCGCAAATACATTGTAGTTATAAATCGACATGAAAACGGATTTCAAACCAGTTCAAAAATTTTATTCTACCGTTTTGGTTCAGGAAACTTTTTCAAAATAGGTGAAAAGTTTACAACTTTGGTTTAAAAAAGTGGCTGTTCGATTTGTAACATTAGTAAAAACTAATACTCAATTGGGTCTCTCTGATTATGAATCATATCAGTTAAAATAACTTACATAATTTGAGTTTTTTATTTTGCTCAGAAATTACGGAAAATAATATAATAATTACATAAAATAACTGAAACTTTCTACATACTAAAAGAATTTATGTTTATAATAAAATAAAATAAAAAAATCTCGTACATTATATTCCCAGTAAAATAAAACAAGTAGAACTACCACGAACTAAGTTTTTAATGCCTCTATAATTGCAAAAGCGACTACCTTATTCTGCCTGTAAGTTATTTTAAATACATATACAAACATTAATCAATTTTATACGATCAAGCATAAATTTTCTAGCATTAGTTTAAACAAACGTCGTAAAACTTTTTTTTTAGTCGTACAGACAACTTTAAGTTTCAGCTGATTAAGATATTATGAACCTGTGTTTATATCATTATGTTCTTATATGTATACATTGCTGCATATACTTAAATTATAATATATAACTATTATAATAAATTTAGTACTTGATAAGTTTAATTTTAAAGTAAAATTTTATGTAAACAATATTAGACTGCATTAATTTATTATTATATAAAAGTTTACATAAATACTATAAAATTATTATTATGTTTGGTATTTTTAAATACGGCTTTAGCTTGTAGTTTTGTATTAATATTTATAAATATTCAACGTACTCAATGTACATCTTTATCAGGAAAATGATATAAATTACATTTATAGTAAATAAACATAATATAGAAACAAGTTAGTAGGTAAATGTCATTTGTATAATTTTTTCTGATGAAGATGTACGTTGAGTACATCGAGTATTAATAAATATTAATACAGAACTACAGCCAAAAGCCGTTTTATTTTAATATAAAATTATGTTAAATGACATTAATAATCTCAATTTTTAGGTTATAGTATTTGGTTTTTGCTTAAATCGCCATTAATTTATTTTGATGAACTAATTAAATCATTACTTAATTTTTAAATAAAAAAAAATGCAAAAACAAAATACAATAACCTAATATATAATACACCATGTGTAATCAAGAATATAATTTAACCTCAATTTTTGTTTGCAATAAAATCAACAATTGCTCAAATGAAAATCGAGCATTTCAGTTGTTTTTTTTTTAATAAGTTACTAAGTAAGTAATTTGGTTCAAACCCACTAGCTCTATAGTAAAACATAACACTAATACTTTGATAATTACGGTAGATTGCATGAATCTTTACAGTTATATCAATAATTAAACATTTACAATAAATTTAAAGTTACAAATACAAGTTTTAGGCAGTAACTTGAACTAAAAATATGAAACACTTTTAAATATACTCAGTGATTTAATTGTGAGGCATGTGCCAAAGTTAACTTTTTTATAATTTCATAGCTTTTATATTTTTCCAGTTTTAAACTCCTTATTAAATACAAATTAAACTGTAAAAACCGCATGTTTTTCAGTGTATGTATGTATTCATTAATAAATAAATATAACAACAGAGGAATAGTACGCTAGTTACAATTTTTGTTGTTGAAGATCTATTTTAGTAAAACTTAAAAATTAAAGCAGAAAATTTTAAAATCAGTAAATTAATACTTTTCAAGTATAAAATTTTCAATCAAACACTATAATGAGAAACTATCTTATAACTATCTATCATTCATTCATTCCCTTGTCTTCCAAAACAATTCTAAAATTCCACCTTCGTATATTATATCAAAGATGACTCGTGCTTTCACTTGATGAACATTTACAAAGGGCCCAAAACTCTAAAGGACCCTTGTCTATTCGACTTGTAAAATATAAAAGAATCAAAAGTCCCTTTTTTTGATTAAATTGAGCATGTTAGCAGTTTTGATTTTTCGTTTCTACCACCTACAGCGGTTATGGTGCAAGAATTTAATGATGATGCCGCTATTAAAGATGTTCAAATTAGAAAGGAGGGTTCTTGTAAATTTAGAACACCCTGTTTAGAAAATGGTTTAGGTGGTTAAAAGGTAGCACGTAACACCCTTAGTGTTAAAATATTGGATTACATTGTTTTCTTAGAATTAGGGGGATGTAAATTGTTGTGTCATTAGGTTTTTGAGTTTGATGACGCTAAAGTAATTAACAGTTTATTTGTTTTATAGAAAATTAATCTGTTACAAAATAAGAGTAATTTTAAATTATTTATATTTTAATCAATATGGAACAAATATTTTTTATTTCATAATATATTGTTTAACTATCATGTTTCAAGAATGACAGAACTTAAAAATATAATTTTCAATAATTATGTATGTAAATAACAAAATTGATATAATTCGCTGCAAAATTAATATAATTTACGACAAAAAAGTGTAATGCAGGACATATAATGTTTCTCATAACGACAAAATATTTTTCCTTACAACAATAAATGTAAGACACGATAAAATAGTTTTTACGTCAACAAATTTAAGTAAACTACAAAATATTTGTTTTAACAGCAATGTATATATATATATATATATATATATATATATATATATATATATATATATATATATAAGAAATATATTTTTAAAATTTATAATTTTGTAAAGAAATTTATCGTTACTAAAATACCAAAATTAAACTGCATTAAAACGAACAAATTCAGCAATGCCAATAAAAATATGAATCATTAATTAAGACATTAAACTACGACGTTAAGCCCCCAACAGATCTTTAGCAAGCACACAAATTCAATCTTTTTAACAAACGCGAAGTTAACACCGCACGCCTCAACAACTCAGAGATTTATTTCTTTAGTCAAATACATAAACACGTATAATCTGCAACCTTGTTATCACATAGACAGGTCTTTTGCGACAGGCTTTTTTTGAGGTTGTCTTACCTTGATAAACGCTAGCTGATTATTTGCGATCGCACCTTGGTGCACTTGAGTGTATAAAATTGGTTCGGTTTCGTCCCGGTAGGAAGGCGCAACAGCGAATGGTACATAATTCAACGAACAGTGAAGACAGTAATCCTCCAAAACTCATATTTTACGCACGGCGGACTTAAAATTTCAGCGGCTCATTGTTGGATCTGCTCATATATCAGTAGACTTAACTTTGGGTGCTAACTATCTGTACAGATTGCTGTACAGTTCGGTTATCGTTTATTTGAAGCTGTTTTACATCGGGTTCTAAAGTTGCGTCAAATTTTTGGTTTTAGACATTTACTTGCATTGGCATAGAAACTTACAGTTTATAGTGAGTTCTAAATAAATGTCAGTTTAGTAATTATATATTTAATAAATGTATATTAAATCTAAAAATATTTTCTAAAATTAAGGTGACTTATTATCAGGACAGGTTACGTCATAATGCAGAGAATAAAGAGTGTACGTAATCTGAAGAAGAGGGGAAAGTAATTACTTTATCATTGTTCATATATGTTGTCAATACTGTTTAAGTTGGCAATATATAATTAGCTTTTCTATCCAAAGTAACATTACTATTTATTTTTTTCTGAAAATTGGCGAGTTCTTCTCAAATTATTATTAAATTTAAATGTAGAACGTTTTTATATTGTTGTTATCTTGATAGAAATTATAAATACAATAAATATAATACCTGGTTGCATAAATTATAAACATTGTGTTGTAAATTGCTTATATTCACTATAGAAAAAGTTGCCATTTTACATAAAAACTATAGTAAAAAAATTACAAATTATATCAGCAAAATGATGGTTTGCATATATACATTTTCTGTAAAACTAATATAATTTTGAAATTTTAAGTAAAATAATTAATTTGCCATATTATATATGCTTTTTTTAACAAAAAAGTAAGTAAACTCACATAAAATATACGTATTTTATATTTATATAATGTAATTTTTTTCTTGTGACGTCTGTAAATTTACATATTAAACTGGTGTAAATCAGTTACCCTAAATTTTTGTTTAAAATTACCTAATTTTTTTACAGTTGCACCAATGCATATGTCATCAAATATAGTAGATAGAATGGCGGCTATAGCAAAACCTGTCTCGACTAAAATACAATTTGACAAAGTTCATGATTTTTTTAAAACAATCATTATTTTTTACCAATAAATAAACAATTTGATTAAAAGCAAATTTATATTATTTTAAAATAAGTTTTCTATTTGTAAGTTTTAAAATTAAAGAAAAAATAAATTTCAAATATTTTCTATCCAAACCATACTACTCTCACAAATCACAGCTAATAACCATTGCAATTTCTTCCTTTTATGCAACCAATTCAGCGAGGTATTCATCTTTCGTGAACGTATTCGGTGTCTCCAATATAAAGTTGTAACCAGCAAACTGGCGAGAGAAATTTGTGTCTCTTATTCGTTTAGTTTACAAGGATTATACTGCTGTGATCATTTTGCGTTCAAGATTTTATTTGTATCTCTCGCTGAAAAAAAAAGAAGTTGTTAGGCTGCTGCTTGTAGGAAACATTGTTAACACTCCTTAGCATATTATAAGTATATAAGGATATATGTATTCAAGTTTAACATAAGTGGATTATTTATAATATCGAAGCAAAGCAAACGGAGCGATTGGATATTTTCAGGAAGGAATACAAATTAAAACAACTTAACTTTTCAAATATGTTGAATGTTTTGCATTTTATACTTATTCGATTGTAAATACTGATTATAATATTTGTTAAAATAAAACTGTTTAAGGTTAAAGTTCTGTATTAATATTTATTTTGTTTTGACGAACGCAACTCAACCAAATGATACATTTGTATCATTTTTTCTGATGACGATGGATTTTTAATAAATATTAATACAGAACTTTAACCTAAATCAGTTTTATTTTAATATAATGATTTTTTACTATGTTACAATATTTGTATTTTTAAAAATGAGCACAAATTTTTATAAAAATTGTATAAACATCTACTCGGGTCATCAGTTATTTGAAAAATATATGAATACCATAATGTTTTCGTTGACCAAACGATAGAACTATTTCTACAAGATTGGCAAAACACGAGAAGTCTATGCATCTAAACCATAGGTGTCATTTTTGACATACTTTGATCACATTTGAAGAAAAAAAATTTTACCTCGGACGCACATAAAATATACTAATTCTAACGATAATTGTTAAGCAAAAAAACGTTAGTAAATAATGTATAATCGGGTGTATTCTGTATCATTTTCTTAAAAAATAACGGTCCGTTAAAATGAAAATTCTGAGATTCCATAAGAAATCTTGCTATATAGCAACGAGATTTCTTGCGGAATCTCATAATTTTCATTTTAACGGACCGTTATTTTATACGGGAATTGATATAGAATATATGATATTCACTATGATAAATAATTAAACATGTCGCAGCATAATAATCTTTAATTTCTTTGTTTTTTAAATCATTGAGCAGATCATACACTGACGATAATTATATAGAGACTTTAGTTATATTACGTTTAAAACTAACTCAGAATAAATAAGATACAATATTCAATATTTCGTGTTCACAGAATACATTTCCAGTAACATTATTTGTTTGAGAATGTGTGATAAATTATAAAAATAATAATATATTAAATTTAAATAACAATAAATTTAAACATAACAAGCATACCATAATAAAGTAACTTTATCTTTGAAAATTAAGTCATCAAATACTCTTTTTTGCGCATCGTAAATTTTCATATAAAACGCATTGATATAGTAAATGTTATTAGTTAGGTAAAGATCAATTTTAAATGCAAATTTTTCCGGTCAAAATCTATATTTAAATTGCTGTAATTACAGCTGTAAAAGTAAATTATTATGCGTTATATCAAGTTTAAAAGTTGTTATATACACACCACAAATTATTTTCATTCTAAAGAACCGGTTTTTAATAGATTTGATGTTTTGCATATATGTATTTTGCGTTCTTTATTTTATATTATTAACGTATTTATTTGTGAACTGTTTTAATATAATTCAAATTTTATCAGTGATATAAAATACAATACAAATTTGTAATATTTGACGTTAGTTATTATAATATCTATATAATTATTATTATTATTAACTATAAGTAACTATTTTAAATTAACAAAATTAACATAGTAAAAAATGTTTCAAAACTCATTATATTAAAATCAAACTGATTTAGATTAAAGTTCTGTATTAATATTTATTTAAAATCGATGATTCAACGAAACTCAACGTCCGTTTTCATCAGGATGAAGACGGATATTGGGTTTCGTCGAAATGTCGATTTTAAATAAATATTAATACAAAACTTTAACATTAAGCAGTTTTATTTTAATTTCTTTTGTTTCAAGATCATGAATAATAATAATATTTTATTTCCATATAAACCAATAGATGGTATAGGAAAAAATCGATTAAAAAAATAAGAAAATATATAAATACAACACAGAATTTATAATTGAAAATTAGAACTTGTCATTGTAAGATAATCATCAAATCTATAATAATTACAATAAAAAAAATTTAAATGTAATTTATGCTACTAATATGCTTTGATAAATAATTGTGAAAGATTAGGCTAATGTGATTTAGGTTAAATTTAGTTTTATTTGAATTTATAACTGGAATAGAGAAGTTAGATTTATTTATTGTATGATATTGGTGCAGCTAACTTTGAGTTGATAAATTATTTTTTATATTATGAATGAACAAAATATCAATGCATAAATAAATATATGGAAAATATAATATATATTCATTCTTG
This sequence comes from Clivina fossor, assembly GCA_963966155.1. Classification (NCBI taxonomy): domain Eukaryota; kingdom Metazoa; phylum Arthropoda; class Insecta; order Coleoptera; family Carabidae; genus Clivina; species Clivina fossor. The sequence goes on along the minus strand of OZ014562.1, from coordinate 12,879,951 downwards.
AAGATGTTTTTACAAGATTGTAGTTTGTCAAGCAAAAATATATTTTTAACGGCCGTTTTTGTAGTTTAAATACTCGTTTTGTAGAATGAGTATAACTCAAAAAAAAAAAATAACACCGTATATCAAATTTGAAAATAATTTTTTGAAGTAAAAATTTTTTGCAGTAGCTACAATACAGATTAACGAAAACTTAAAAAAATAATTGAAACAAACTACATCAAACATTTGTGTTGGCATCGTTGTTATACTAGCGAATTTCAAATGTCAAATACTTTTTTTTTCTTTAATGTAAACAAACAACAGTAAAACAATATGTTAATGTAACTAACAACCATAAAAAGCAAAACAAAAATTTCCTAAGAAAACTTTATTCTGACTTGTCAGCTAAGTTAATTTGCCTAAACTTGTGTAACCATATAAATCAATCGGAACAATAGTTGTATCAACACAAAGTTCACTTGTGTTTACTTGTGTCAGCAATTGGAAAACTCTATTATTGAGATTTCAAAAGGTTACATTTTTTTATATTAAACAAAAAGTTATTTCATTTGAAAACAATAGAGTATATTGCCGATATAAGATTGGTAAGTGCACTCTAACAGAATTGAGGAAAAGTTTGAAAAAGCAATATGAAATTGAGAGAACTCAATTTTAGAGATTCACTGGTATTAGCATAATTAACAAACATGTATCGTATACTGTTTTTTCCACAATTGATTTAGAAATGTAACAATAGACAAGTACTTGTGTTTAGTTTATTTTTACAAATGTCAGTCCATGCCGTGCTGCCGTGTTAGGGAGTGTATTGAAAGTACAAGTAAGGTTTTAAAATTAGTTTTAACTAATATCAATATTAACCCCCACGATTTGGCGAAGAGTATGAAGTAGAACTTTATTATATAAGTTGTATTACATTTTTAAATAAAACTGTGTCAGTATTATAATTAAATTCAGAGTAATTGTGTAATAAATTATAATTAAAAATATTAAATTCATTAATCTGGTGAGATAACCTCAGCTGTATTAAAATAAACACTAATTAGCCATAAACGAATCTCAATTAATATCAAGTAAAAAAATCCACATTGTCCATTGAAAGCGAAAACAAAGCTCCAGATGTTGTCTGCAAACTAAAAAAAATTCAAACCAAAGTACTGCAAAGCACTTTTTATTTATTTTTTAATTAAATCTACATACGATAACATAAGATACAAGATACTTCTTTTACATTTAATTACACAACATCCGATATAAAAGTAATAATAAAAATAAGTGCAACTTCTTTTTTTTTTTGTAATGACAATCACATTCGTGTCAAGGCGGACTCCCGGCAGATGTCAGTAGTGTCGCAGGATGTATCGGAAATTCGTTACGCGCGTGCCACGAGTGTTTTTTTTTTGTATAAGAGGAACAATTTACGGTTTTGTTTGATATATATAAAATATGTGCAGTCTGGTACCGTGTGTAGGTTGCGTTCTCGAATAAAAAACTTTGCTAAATATATCGGCTAATTAAAAAAAAATGTTCCATATGTTTTGAAATAAAGTTCTGGTCAATCAAAGAGAATATAAAGAAGATTTCGATTTGCTTGCATATGTTCCATTTGCAATTAGTTTTTGCTGTAATAAAATAAGCAGAGTCGGAATTTTTTTATTAACATAAAATTTGTTGTGTCATTTTTAAAATTTGAAAGTTGTGTAATTTGAAAATAATAGCAACTAGATATATAATTTAATTACAGTAATAGATACTTGTAATAAATTAAAATATAATTTTACTGTGACACATATTTTAAAAGCTAAGTTTTCATCATCAATAGTATAAAGCTAAAGTCCTAATCAGTGATCTAAGGTTATACAAATACTCAACATACCCAGTGGTCAAAAATCACAGATAACTGTAGTTCAGTGGCAATTTGAAAATTAATAATTATATTTAATTAATAAATATATATTTTTTTTGCAAATTAACTGAAATTAACAAAATAGTGTTATTTTTATCAAATTTTATAAATTTATATGAAAATATTTCAGAATAAATATACTCTACTATAAAATTTATACTTTTGTTTAATATAATGTACATATTTATACATAACATAAGACAAAATATATTCAGAAACTGCAATAAATATTGCCGATTTCTATAAATAATACGGACCTGATAAATAAAACCGCTATAAGCGATATTTTAATAATATCTGTCGATCGCATTTCCAAACTACAACCGATATTTTCGCGACCTTTTAAGGTGAAAGCACTCAACTGCAAAAAAAAGAAAAATATAATATTTATAATCGTAAAACGTCATATAAAAAAATTAATTCCGCAGATGCATACATACCGACATTGTACAACCGTATTAAATAACAACATGTGATATAAAACACCGCGATTACACTACCACCTGTGAGAATTTTTATAAATTACACATTCATCCACACTGCCAATGGGAACTAATAAAAGAATATTTTTTTAATTAATTTCTTTTACCGTTCCTCGTTATAGTTTTTAAGTACGATGTTTTCGTTGTTTCGTAAAAATATGATTGATATTGTTTTTGACAGTGTTTTGTTTGTTTTAAGCTGTGATGATGTTCGTTTTTTTTCTTTCAATTTTACGCTTTTTATGCGGTAAGAAACGCCTTATGAGGTTGTTAATGATTTTACTAGAAAATGTGAAGATAATAATAAGGTTGGGTGCGAAATGAGAAAATTAATCAAATATAAACAAATTATTAAATTGTTTCCCACAATATCAGCTAATGTTTATTCTGTTTGTTTTAGAAATTAGCAAAAAATATTTTAATATAACTTACTAATTGGAATACATTTTTTTGCTTCAGGGTATATACAACATGATTTATATTTGCATTTTGTAAATATTTAGACAATGAAATATATTTTAGCAATTTTTCTAATATAACAATATTAGAAATAATTATTTATTTCTAGAAATATTTTATAATAATTGAATAATATTTAGATGATTAATATCATCATTAATTTCCGTAATTATTAGGTGGAACATATGAGCTACATGCTCGAGAAGCTGAATATATAGTTTCTTAACAATTTTTACTTGCATTGTTAATGATTCGGGTTGTTAGCCCACAGTCAAACAAGAAACTTACTGCTTATATTGGGTTCTAAATCACTTAGACCCAGTCGATAACAGTTCAGAAATAATATTTAATTTTTGGTATGAGCGCAACGCGAACCAAGGACCTCAAACTCGAACTCAAACAGTTCAAGAAGCTATCACTTTCCTACAACTGCCTGTTTAGACAATTAATATATTTATAATTTTTGTTACACCAGTAAAAAATGAATTGGTTTGGTTTTATATTCTTGTCAAAAATTTATATTTATTGTTTTTATTATAACACTGGCAAGTATATTTTTGACATTTTTAGTATAATTTTTACACTATTTTGACTGCGTCACAAATGAAATACTAGATAGTGTCAAATATTTATTACTGTGTATAACACTTTTTGATAGTTATCTACAACTTCGTATTTAATAATAAAATATATAAACAGTATATAAATAGCTGAGAGTTAAGAAAGCGCATTTTGGGTACCAGAAACGTTGTATAAGCGCAGAAAATTAACGTTGAATAAGCGCTAAAAAAAAGATTGAATAAGCGCATCAAAATATTAGGTTGGCTTAGGGTAGGTTAGGTTAGGTTAGTATTTAGTAATAATCATGATGCAATGTACAAAAAAAGGCAATATGCGTTTTCTCAACACGCCCATAGATAGAATGGTATGCACTATATAATAATTTTAATTAAATATTTGTAAAATAAATATTATAATAAATTTAAAACTTATAATTATTTCAGTAATCTCTAATACTGGTTTTACACGACGCATTTTTTCTACACAAAATACTCGTATTTATAATTTTTGTTGTTGTAGTATTTAATGAGACAAAAATTACTTTTTTTGTCTCATAAGAGTCAATTTCTTTTTATTTACCATAATTATATATACAGCAAACAAATAGAAAAATATCTGAAATAAAACAATGTTATGCAGCATCTTCACCGATCATTGAACAAAGAATAATAACAATAATAAAATGTTGCACAATACCCAAGTGCTAACTAGACAGGCGGCTATGGATTGCATTGTGTCCTGATATTTTATTTTTTTTATGTATATATTTTCTTAAATCTCACAACGCTCTTGTCTATCAAAGCAGAAAATTACATTGTCTTATTCTGTACGTTAGCTTTATACTCATCAGGTGTAAAAAAGATCACCTCGCTACATCAGACTGTGAGTTGTTTCCGATTGGATTATTATCAGTAAGGAGCAGTCTAAGGTTTGGTGAACCTTTAAGCAGAAGCTACAAGCATCACAAACTATTAAAGAATTAGTTTATGCTACATCATTCAAGAATGTGATTCGAAGATATTTGATACTCTCTGAACTACTGCTTTGCTCTTGCCTTCTTGTCAAGTTAATATATTGGATGAGATTTTTTTGTTTATTAAAAGTATCATCTGACCATCATCATGGCCTACTTGTTTTGTTTATTGAAGATTTTTGTTTTGGAAACTTACAAAGGGTTGGATTTGTAAGGAAATTTTTATTTGAAATTTGATACTTTTCACGTAAAATATATTAAATATTTGAATAATATTGGAAGGGGATGAAATTCCCAAAGTCATGAAATTGATTACTGTAACATTAATACGTATTTTAGAAGCTAAACACCGAAAAACCGAACTTGTAATATCACCCTCTATAATTAAAATTTTACCACAGTAGATTATAATGCAATTTAATATTTGAAAATATTTGTTAATGTGGGTTATTGTTAAAAATAGTGCAGAATTTTAAAAAAAACAATATTTGTTATATTTCTTTATATAAATTATTATTTGCAATTGTTGTAATTACTGTGATATATATATATATATAAGGATTTTTCGATAGGGTTTGATAAATAAAACTGGAACTGTATAGATTTCTTAGTTGTTATGTTATAATTATTTCGTATAATGGTTACTTTTTAAAATGTTTTGTTCATTTAACAAATTAATTTTTTACTGTCTCTGCGAATTGTAAGTTCAACATATGTTAAAAAGAATGTTATAATAATTACATGTATGTTATTGTAGCTTGTAGATAATGATATAATATATATCGAAAGCTTGGATAGTATTTCAACTGAGTTTTATTTATCAAAAGCCCTAACAGACTTTTTTTAACACACGAAAATTTTTTTAATTTAATTATTGTTATCCAGTCACAATAAATTCGATTCTTTATATTTGTATGAGCAGTTAAACATATTTATGACCACCATGGATGGTACGGAAATTGTATTTCTTGCACTTCTTCATTCATTAATCAAATTAAAATTTAAGCGAAAATAAACAATAAAATTATCATAGTTTGACAATATAGTCGCCGAAGCTGCCAGATTCAATACACTTGATAATGTAGTTATGTTTGGTGATGTATATAGTAACTAACTGCTGTATAATAATGTGTAATAATAACTTTTTTAAAAATATTTCAGAACTAATTATATTAAAATTAAACTGCTTTAGGTTAATATCGATGTTTCGACGAAACTCTGCGTTCGTCTTCATCAGGATAAATTATACAAATGACATGTAATATTATTTGTATCATACAAATATCATACAAATGACATGATATACACAACTAATAATTAAATATAAATACATAACTTTAACCTAAAGCAATTTTATTTTAATAATAACGTTTTTCTATATAGACAATATGGTAACATAATATTAATATTGCAATACGCTTAAAGAAAAAACTATTTAAAAGTAAAACAATCAGTGACGATAAAAAAAAGTAACATGTTGAACCAAATAAAGTAGAGTTAATCATTTAATTTCTCGGCCCTTAACATTTTTTTACCGCACCTTATAAAGTCGAGCACAAGAAATATGCAAGGAACCACACACATAGAAATGATCAATTAGTACCCTAAATGTAAAGTATAATGCTAAATTAATTATATACTAAAAATGGATCTCCTATATGGATACCGAGTAATGGTAAATAATTGTATCAATAAGAGAGGGTTTAACTTTTGTCTTAAGTTGGGTATTCAGGCAAAGCTAAAACACTTAATTACATCGGAAAGAAAAAGAAGGGTCCCAAAAAATTGTGATTAAAAACAGTGAGTGCCCATTTGGCCACTTTTGATGTGCATGCCTGTAATTTTAATTGCATAATTATGCTAAAATTTATCTTATGACATTTTAATATCAGGGTTTATACAAGTAATTAATTGTCTATTTGGTTTAATATTACTAATATCAAAAAATATATGCAAAATAAGTTTGTTTTTTTAAATTATTACTTTGTTATTAGATATAAATAAAAACATAAGTATAGTATAAGCTGATCTATATTTATTTTATATTTATATATTTTATATATTTTTTTATATATTTATATTATAATAGACAATGAGCTGCGATCTCTTATCTATAAATGCAATTAATGACAATTTTGTTTGTTTATATTTAGTTTATTCATGAAGGTTACAAGTGTCAACAGATTTATTTTTTGTGATTATTTTTGTTTTAATTTCAAGTAAAATTAGTACTTTTCTTATATTTTAAAGTGTTAATTAACTTTTATTATAAACAAATTTATATATTATTGTTACAATGATATTAAGAATGAATTAAAGTACTGAATGTGTTTTTGTATCAACATGTGGTTAGTGAATTATAAATATCGTAAATATGGAAACAGTTTGTTTTAGTTATAAAACTTCAATGGTAATTTTGTTTTTAAAATGTGTTTGGTAAGTAATATTTAAATTATTTATTGACTTGTGACATTAATTTAAGGGCTGGTATTTTGTGTTCTTCCAATTAAGCATATTTTAAATTCATAGTTTTTGATAGAGAGAACATATAAATCTAACCATTTATTAATATAACAAGTACAAAAAAATTCAGAAAATATTTCAATTTAATTAAGTATTTAATTTATCCAACTATCGCATAATTTTAATCGAGATTCAAAGTACCAGCCCTAAGTATTTTTTCTAGAAATAAAATATTAATATATGTTTAACCTTTTAACTGCTGGGGTCGTCAATAAGCGACTTATTTTGGGTCATTTAAATGCCGCAAACGCTTTCAAATATTTTAATAGAAATTTATATATTTTTTTATGTGTAATTAGAAATTACAGTCCAATTTTTGTTCCTGAAGTGAGTCAAATATTAATAAATACTGGTAATTTTAGGGTTAAAATATTAAGTTATACTTCTATAGTTTTTGTATAATAATTTTACCATTCAAAATAATTGTTATAATAATAATAATAATAATATCTTTATTGCTCAACAGTTATACAATTAATTACAGGATAAGATATATATATATATATATATATATATATATAAATAAAAAAATCAGTTAATATATAATAATATTAATACATATGCAAATATATTATTATGACTAATTTAATTATTGAAGCTATTAATTAGTGAAAATTAATTTTCTTGAAAAATATCAAAATCGGATAAACAATTGTTAAAATTTCTGCACATTATATTGATTGATGCGTTAGAAGTACTTATAAAAGAATTTTTTTGAACGATGTTGATACTAACTTAAATGTAATGTTTATATATCAGAAAAACATACAGTTTACAGTTCAAAAATACGTTAACTTTTGAGTTAAAAGTAAAAAATATTTTAGTGTACGCATCTACTCATCGGACATCCACGTAGACGTAATACCTTCAAAATCAATTACAATTTTACAACTTTCGTTTTTTGCATAAGTTAGTAAGTAGTTTGGTTCAGAATCACTATAGTTCTGTAATAAAAGGTAAAGCTAAAACCGAGATAAATAGAATAGTCTGAATGAGGCTTTATGTATGCATTAGTAAGGTCTTTTTACAACTATACAATTTCTACTATATCGATATTCAACAAATTCATTGATTACATAACCAAACAAAATTGGAATTTTTTTTTGCAACCATCAACAAATTCTTTCACTAAAATTCTTAACATACGATTTGCGCAACAATTTTTTTTTCTAGTTCGTAAAAATTCGCAATCCGCAAACAGTATGGCATTGTTTTTGCGTCTTAACTTTTACCAGTACAATAGAACAAGTCGCGCGGCCACTCTAATTGTAAGCTACACCTCGAAAGCTACAAAGAGCAATATTCAATAAACGCTATTACAGACTCCTGACTTAATTCAGTAGCCAATAATTCATTTCAAAACAGTAGTTGCCGGTATAATGAAATTTACAAAGAGAACAAATTATCTTTAGTTGTACTTTCGCACAATTCATATACACAATTAGCGAGAGATTTGTACGTTCACAGATTTTGTACTATTGTATCAGATACACGGCTGTTTGAAAATAGATAATTATTGATAATTATAAATGGAAATTTATATAGAATTTGTGTCAGTTTAAATAAGATATTTATTATGCTAGTTGTTTTTAGTTAATGTTTAATGTAATAATAATAATTTATTTGTTTCAAACTTGAGTTTTTTTTACAAAGGGGGTATAACAACATAAATAAAATATACAATAGTAAAAAAAAACACATAACCTAATAACAATAATATTATATAAAACAATAACTTACAAATTTTAGTATTTTAATTGCTCTTATTATAAAATTTTATATATATATATAAAATTTTGTAATAAGAGATAAGACGCTCGTTGAGTTCGCCGAAACGTCGATAATTAATAAATATTTATACAGAACTAAAACCTAAAGCCGTTTTATTCTATCACATATGAACATTTTATATATTATTTACTAAAATAACGGCTTTAATTTGTAGTTCGTTAGTAATAATAATTGACGTTTAGACGTACTCAACGTACATCTTCATCAGGAAAAATGTGTGTATTATGTTAATCATGAAGTTCCCATTTACATTAAAAAATATTGATTTTTAACTTTTACTGGATGATTTCATTTGAAAAAAAATTACTCCTAAAAAATTATTGTGGTGACAAATTTTTACGTCCAGTGATAAGAAAAAAAGAGCATGTATAAGAGTTATCATGAATGAATATGGATAAAGCAAAATTTATTTATCTTAATACAAATATTTGCTGAAAAACTAATTTCTTTATAAATGGAAAATAATGTGTTCATATGTATGTATAAAAAGATCTGTTGAAATTAAACAGCCTGTATATTAAGTTAATGAGCAAGCTACTTACATACATAACTACATGTAAAAGTTTATAATACATACATATAAATATGCTATTGAATTAAATAGATATTAATTATGTTTCGTTATCTTATAATTAGATCTTTAATAATTGGAAAACTTAATTGTTAAATGACGAGGTAGACATTGTCGATTTAAACTAGGCGGTTATAATTTATGCTAACTTACAATTAGTTTTATTAACTGTATAGACATTGATAATATTTCAAGTTGTTTTGCCTAGGAGAAAAATTTAACTAAAATGGTTTTAGCTGTTGATGTTGTAAACCTGGTTTTAATAAACATAATATTGTATCAATATGTAAGTTTTATTGCTAAACATTTACTGGTTTTAGAAGTTAATTGTAAACTGGTTTTATTAAAAGAGTAATTAAAGTTATGAGGTTTGCTTTAAATGATTTCATTTTTAGTTTGTTTATGTTGTTGTTGTTGTTTATATGATTAAATGATGTTGATTATTATACTAATTGTTATTTTAATCATACTTACCAATGCTAACTTTTGTATTTAACATTTAAGAAGTTAGAAGTTTTATAAAAGTTTTCCTAAGCCAAAAATCTATAGTAATCTTTTGGCTTTTATGGCCGTATGCATTGAATTTATAGAATTTACTGGACTGGTATGCCGTAATAGATTTATCCTCGTCGCAGATGATGTATGGCAAAACGTCTGCGACGAGAATAGATCGGACCACGGCATACCAGCCCAGAAAATTTTATAAATTTTTAAAAAATCTATAATTTTTTATTAAAAATTTTACTCACAAGTTATTACATACATAGGTATTTACAATAAACATTTTTTATTTACAGAGAACTTATGTAGACACTAACACTAATATGATGAATATGTCATTATATATAATGTCTAGCCAAAGTTTTATATATATATATATATATATATATATATATATATATATATATGTATGTATGTGTGTGTGTGTGTGTGTATGTATTGGTTGATTTATTAAAATGTCCAGTTAAAGTAGGTTAGGTTAAGTTAAGTTACTTGTATATTTATTAGTGTTAAATATAATATTTATCAGTTTGTTCATATATTTAATATATTTATTTTATATTTAATTAAAAAAAAAATAAAATTGTATTTTTATAAACCTTATCAAGGACAAGAATTCAACAAATAATCTTTTGTTTTTTTAGCAAATTACTTGAATGAATAATCAGTTTTATTTATAATTTTTTCCAGTTTTTGAATATTTTATTGTAAAAATATCGAACATTATACATTTTTAGTTGTCAAGTAACATTTGTAATTGTTTTTTTTTTTTATATTTATACAAACAGCACATTAATAATTTTATGTCATATATTTACAATACAATATGAATTTTTTGTTCTTCTAAGATTTCAAGATTACAAGATTACAAATTGTGCATTTTCAGTACTGGATACATAAATAACATAAATTACGTAACATTCTGTGACAAAATATAACTAGCTTGCTTAGTAACCAAATTTCCAATTAAAATCGCAACCAAATTAATTAATATTACATAAAATAACCAATCAATGTGAAATCCTGCATACTGACTTAATTTACTGAATTTTAAGTTTTTAAGAGAATCGACATCTGTCTCATATTACTCGCTGACATTACATTCATTAAAACATCTGTATTTTTAACAATATTTAATATGTTTTCTCAAGTACGTTGTAATGCGTTCTTTATCTACTACAACCCAGTAATTTTTCGGACTAAAACGTATAATTAAATTTAATAAAATCGCATTTAAATACCCTCATCTGTGACACATTATGGAAGCTAAACCGTGTAAGTACACCGTACACTGTAATTTTCTGCGTCATGTTAATGATGTGTATGATCAGGTATGACAAGTCTCAAGATTCGATGCTTTATTGTTTTGATCGAGTGCTGGAATTTAATCGAAGCAGTGACGGCGGCAAAGTTATTTATTTGCGAAGACAATATTTAGTTCTTTTTTTTTTAATAATGTTGAAAGAGACAAAATATTTTATTACTATTTAATATTCAAAATAAACATTTATAATGTTGGCTATGCCTAAAATTTACTAATTTACACAAATAAAAATATGTTTTTTTTTTAATTTTTGTTGTAATATAGTTGTTCAAAATACCAATTTTATCGTGCGATTATATATTCCCCTAATTTATTTTCGAGTAGAATTTTTTTTTTTAGATAGTCATATTTTTATGTAGAATTTTAATAATTTTTTTCTTACACTAATTTTATTCTAAATTTTCCCATTTCTGTCGTACCATAGTTTGTCGTTTAAAATACTAATTTTATCGTGCATTTACATATTCCCGTAATTCATTTAGAAATTTTATTGTTTTCAAATATTCATATTTTTGGTGTCTGAGATAACTATACACATCTTTGATATTAATTTGAATTATTATTTTTATTGCTATTGATTAAATAACTAGTAATGAATTATTTTAAAATAAAGCTAAGTTCCATCATTATAATTTTTGAAAATGTAAATTGATATATGAAAATTTTAAAATAGCTTTTTAAATGATTTTGTTACGAACTTTTGTCGACTTATTGACGACACCTACAGTTAAATTAGATTAGACTATTTTTAAAATACATAAAAAAATAGAACATGATTAATATTAAGTAATTAGAAGAAAAATAATTCTAATTAGTAATATTAAATTACCCTACGTTGGGTGCCACTGTCTCCATATATCATATATATTTAATCCACAAATTACAACCAATTTAAACCACGAAAATAAAATCATACTTTCACTTTTATAACATCGTACGAGGTAGACCTCGAAGGTGATAAACCTCGTATCATGCAAAAATCGTATATATCAAAAAGCGAAAAACATATGTTTATTATTTAATTTTTACGGCACCTGCACTCGCTTAAACCAAAGTAGCATCACTTGTGGGCACATCTGCTTGGGCGGGCGGGCGGTATCGGTCGATTCGGCAACCGGTAATCACCGTTTCGGTGCCGTAGCACGCTTACGGTTTTTAATTTTTTGACCTTAATGAAACTGGTTGTTTTTGTCCGGGCACAGGTTCTGCTTAATTACTTAATATCTTTAAGTGCGCGATTTTTTCGGAGATTATATGTATTTTGAGTTTTTGTTATGGTTTGTTATGGTAGGAAGTTTTTGGTGTTTTTTTTTAAATATATGGTTAATTGGAGGTTCGCGTAGAAAGAGTGTAATTAAATTTGATTTAATTTTTAGAGTTTTTAAAGAATGTTTTATGATGTTATTTATTATGCTAATTTTTTACTAAACTATCGGAAAATTAAAAATTCTATAAAAAATTTTTTGGCAGTAAAACATTAATAAATTATTATACAGAGTATTTGGTACAGCAGTACATTAAAGGTGCTGTCTGAAAAAATACTTTTTCGGGCAAGAACTTTTCCATTATTACAAGAAATAAATTATTGAAATGTTGTATCATGCTTAACGAAGGATAATGTTAAGCTGTATAGAGTCCTTTTTATAAAACTTTGAAAAATAAGTGGTAGTACGTATTTTTACACAAACACAAATATAACATTTTTGTTTTCATTTTTGTCGAGATGTCGTTGTCGTTCAAAATACCAATTTTGTCGTGCAGTTATATATTCCGCTAATTCATTTACATTTTTTTTTTTTTTTGTTTTGAAATAATCACATTTTTTGTAGAATTTTAATAATTTATTTTTTATACTAATTTTGTCGTGAATTTTTCCATTTGTATTGTACCATACTTGTCGTTTAAAACACTAATTTTGTCGTACAATTAAATATTTCTCTAATTCATTTATAAATTTTATTGTTTTTAAATATTCATTTTTTTTTTTTCTAGAATTTCAATAACTTATTTTTTATACTAATTTGTCTTAAATTTTTCTGTTTTTGTCGTACTATAGTTGTCGTTTGAAATAATAATACTTTTTAAACACTAATTTTGTCGTACAATTAAATATTTCCATAATTCATTTATAAATTTTATTGTTTTTAAAAATTATTTTTTTTTTTAGAATTTCAATAACTTATTTTTTATACTAATTTGTCGTGAATTTTTCTGTTTTTGTCATGCTATAGTTGACGTTTGAAATAATAAAACTTTTGTCGCGCAATTACATATTTTCCTCATTCATTTAGAAATTACCTTATTTTTAATTGTTCATATTTTTTTTGTAGAATTTTGATAATTTATATTTTATATTAATATTTTATTTAACACTTTACATTGTTTTCTTAGTTGTTAATAGAAAATTGACACGAATGCAATAACCCAATCAAACATACAACAAGATTATAAAGAAATACATGCATCAATTCTATATTATTACAAAAGCAAACACTATTTTAAATCTATACTTGACAGCGGCTCGGATAACCAACAGAAACATTGGCGCTTTACAATATTCGACTACAGCGTGTCAAATTGATGTGTAGCTTTGGTATACAAATATATATATACCTAGATAATAATTATGGGATATGATGATGATGGAATGATTTTTGATAGTCACTTCATTGAATACAAGTTTTGAACAAAACAATGTGGTTAGTTGAGATGGGTTAATAAATTTGATGAATAATTATGCGGGAAAAAGAATTCTGTTTTAAAGTAATTTGATATTTTAAGTTTCTATTATTTAATAATAAAACAGCTTTAGGTTGGTGTTTTATTTATTTTATATAAAAATTCGACGTTTAGATATAATAAATGCATATAGAAACATTAAAAAATACAAATAATTTATAAATTGTTGCTAAGTTGAAAGCATGAACAAATCTAAACAATTTTTATTGTTTTTTAATCGAAGTTTAACTGATTGAATTTTAAGTTATATATTTATTAAACGAATTAAATTTCTAAAAATGGCAATATAAATATTTAACATTATTATGTATAAACAAAAAAAGAATTATAGAAACACTCGGTTTTAAGTTTCACCGAATGTTTTTATTATTTTTTATTTGTTTATACATTATAAAAATGTTTCACCGAGTATCAACCAACCTTTAATTGAAGGAAATGAATGATACATTAAAAAAAAACTTACCAAACGTTTATATTTATTATATTTTTATTAGTAACTTGCAATTTGTGTTCACACGCTTACAAAAAGCAAAATAATTAATTTAAATTTTTCAAAAGTTTTGCTATACATATTCGTATAATTCTTCAAAAATATCATGTGAGCTGATACGGTTCTGTCCGCTGTCCATTTACCGTCACAAACAATACACAACCCCCTGCTGACTGGCCGGTCAATCAGCGCCTGTATGCACCACCATAAAAAGATTATTGGAAGGCCTCGTTCGCTTTTGTTCACCACTGATGAGGGCGGACGGGGCCCCCGATACACTTAGATTAACAAAAACTTTGTCCGCTCATCATCAACATCATCGCATTATTACGCGAGGTCTTATTAACGAGATGCTGTGAATAAGATCGATAAAAATGATGATGAAGAATCTGGGTGTTTGAAGGAGCGGATTAGAGGGGCAGGATTGAGGTTTAGAGATTCGGTAGCAATTTTGCTTATTGATATGATTTATAGATCATTTTTGGTTTTTTGTTTTGGTTGGTTTGAGAACGTGGCTTTCAAATCAAATAAAATAAATTTTTCGTTTTTTTTTGTAAATATATAACTAAAGATAAAATAGTGATTTTATATATAAATTTCATGTATCTTCATACAAAACAAGAATTTTGACACTAAGAAAAAGTTTACCAATTCTACGAATGTGTGTACAATATAATTTTAAAATTAGATCTAGATATTTTTGATTGGTTTAACCTCGTATATAATAAAACCGTAAAATATATATTTTTACCACGTAAGTGAAAATTGTATTTAAGCTTTAATTAGTATTAATTATAGTATTTAAGTGTTTGTGAGATTATGTAATTAGGCATTACTCGTATTTAGTTTCTAAATAAATAAATAAAATATTTTTTACAGTTTTAAATAAATATTTTATAAATAGTACATTTTTTTAGTCCAAAAATTATCATTGAAACTTAATTTTTGCAAAAATTAAGTTAATATGACTCAAATTATGATGAATTTCCAACTGAATACGTCAATAATTTATAAACAGTTAAAAACTGGTAATTTTCTTACGGTAATGAATTCAATGCAATTACATATTTCAGTATAAAATTTTGTTTTTTCTTGTCAAAATTTTTCGTTTGTTTACGAGTTTTGAGTGAAATTTTAAAAAATAATTTTACATCTTAACAAATAGTTTAAAGTTATTTACTGTAATGTCATTTGCATCATGTATTCTGATGTAGACGGACGTTGAGTTTCGTCGAAACATCGATTTTTAATAAATATTAACACAGAATTTTAATCTAAAGCAGTTTTATTTTAATATAATGATAAAATATACAAAACTTAAGTCAAAAGAATTTTTAATTTTTAATAATCTTTACTTTTACAATTTTTTAATTACAAATTGATCTTTTTTCTTGATTGTTACTTTTATACAAGTATAACAAGTACTTTCTTCTTGAGTATATAAAAGTAGTCAATATTTATTTGATTTTAATATCTGAGGCAACAAAGCTTTTTAACAAGAACGAAAACAACGAATATTAAAAAAATAACTATATAAAAACTGTAGTTTAAATCAGTTCTTGTTAATATATAATTGCAAATAAATCATAAGACCTCATTTATTACTCTGTATAGATACTTGAAAATACTCTTCACAGTGTTGATCAAAATTGACGTTCCAAACACTTTATATATATAGCATCAAGTGCCAAAGTCATTACGGCCTGATCACCTGTCTTGTTACAATTTTGATTAATTTTCAATCAATTGTTAAGAATGATTAATTATATTTTATTGCCAGGTAGCCAGAACTGAGCATGCTAGCTTCAACATTTTTGTCGATACAACCAAATTTTTTTATATCTAATAATCATTTTATATGCTTTAATAAAATGAAATGAAAATGAAAAAAGAGCTTTAATAATTTCCATAGACGTAAATAGAATTTTCGCACTGTTAATCGATTTTTGATTTCCGCTATTTCTTTTGTCGATAAAAGTTTTGAATCCTGTGTTCGCACGTTTTGAATTCCGAGAGAATAATTTATCATTGTGTGTTTGCAATGTTTTGACGCTTGGAACTATACTGTTTTTCATTCGCTTCTAATGCTTACAATTTTAGTGCGCTGTGAAACAATTGTTTTCTCAGTTCGATGTTTTGTATGCGACGAAGAAAACAAATTTTTGTCATAAATTGCGTGAGATTTTCATTCTTTCAACAAGAAAACTATACTTCTCGCTTTGTAACACTAAATCTATTACGATTTTTTTTCTTTCAATTGAGAAAAAAATTGATTATGAATAATTAATATTCATAAATTTATTTAATAAATAAATCAATAAATAAGATTTTAAATTATTAAAATATAAATATTGTTGTACAGAACATGTAATTTTTTCAATTCGAAGATCTGAGCTACTTTCTTGATTATGTCTATAAATAATCACCTGAGAAAAATCAGAATGTATATATATATATATATATTACAAGTTTTTGTTATTAAAAATATTAGAAATTATTTTTTTATAATTTACAGTTACAAATACATATCCCTGGAATATGTATTGGCTGATCACAAAGATTTGATACATATTTCCGAGAATATGTATCACAATTTGTTACAACAGAAATTTTTAGTCAGACTCAATGCTGGGTAAATTAGATAAAAAGTTTAATTTTTATTTTTTTTATGTATTCAAGAAAAAAAATGAAAAAAGAAGAAGTTTACCAAAAATACTAGTAATTTTGCTTAAATTATTAATTTTGTTCAATTTTCTTATGGTATATATAAAATCTATCTCATTTAACCTTGCCAAAATTTGGTAGGTATAATTAAGGCCCAATACTCAATCTTCTTAAGTAGATTAACATTGCCATAGTTTGTCAATACACAATAGGACTATATGTACCATAACAAAAAATATTTTCTGGATAGTAATGTTTGTATGAAATTAATTTTTGCATAAAGAGTTTGTGCCACTCCCTTATAGATACATGGCGTAATTGTGTATATATGTACAAAAAAATAATAATTATTTATTATATTTAACAACTAAACAATTTATTGTCAAAATTTAAAATTGTCAGTTGGAAACTTTCTTTGTCAGAAATATTTTATTTTCTAATTATTGTAATTACTTTTCTGCACACTACGCGGAAAAGTACCACTTTATAACTCAAAAATATTTCAGAAAAAATGCATTTTTAAATACAATGGTTAAAAAAAAGTATTTTTAGTAAATTATATTATTTTAATATCATAAAACTTTAAAATTATAAGAAATATGCTATCAGTTAATATAATTCCCGTCTTATTATATAATGTGTATAACCTTTGACTGTAACCTAATGAGTGTAAATTTATTGCCGAGTTATAAATTATGATTCTAATAATTTTTCCGACATTCATAGTTTACTTTAATAATAGTACAAGTTTTCCAAATTTGAAGTCACACCTTCTTATACCATAAATCAATTAAGATTTTTATTACTTTCATCTGAAAATAGAAACAAAAATGACAAGTCTAGTAAACTCTGCAAGGAAAATATGAAACAAGGTGTGTACTTCAAAGTTGTATGGTGTGAATAGTACTTTTCTCGTGCACAGGCCAACTAAGATTTATTTATTGCAAGTCAGAGTAGTTCTATTATTCGTTCTAGTTTATTAAGAACCCGGCAGGGGGCCAAACTACAACGTCTATAAGGACCTCGTCCGAACCAAATTATATCTAATTATTATCGGTAATGTAGTTTCGATTTAACCATGTAAACATTGATGAATTTTTCACGCCATTTTTTTTATTTTTATTTTTCATTTCTCTTCTTTGGCTTCTTCTATTGGATTTCTTTTTGACGCAACCTAACGTTCAGATGGAATTACAGAAACACGTTTATTGGTGCAGTAGAATAGATTTTTTTTCTACATGGTGATGTTTTTTTGAATATGAAACCGTGACTGAACAATTTGAAAAACAATAAATTATTGGGATTGATGACGCAAAATTGATGGAGAAATTTTTGAAATTTAATTGGGGCCTTAGTTGGAGGTCTTATACAGTAGCTTGGATAATATTTTTTTTTTTTTTTTTGTAGAGTAGAACGAGAAAAATGTTACTTTATTTAATAAGGATTTGTTTCTGTGTGTGGAAAATAAATGTAGAATTTATATTTATTTAAATTTTTTATATTGGCTGTTTAGTTCTGTTCATATGACAGTTGCATTGTCTTAACATCAGTATCAATTAAAACTAGAGCATCTAACCGATAAAAATATTGGTTAACGGTTAACCAGTATTTAGAACTTTATTTCAATAACGAATTTTGTTCTTTAACCGGTTTTTTATATTCTAAAACAATTTTAACCGATTAATTTTTTTGTTAATTGTATAAGATAAATAATAATGTATATTGAATTTATAAAATTTTCCTGGCTGGTATGCCGTGGTCGATCTATCCTCGTCGCAGACGTTTTGCCATACACATCGTAATTGGCATCTTTAGTGCTTGATACAGTCCGATTGGTGAGAGTGGGCCATTCTGGCCAGGCAGAATCGGCCAAAAGTGTAACGGCACTTGTAGTGGATGGTGGGGTACAGGTATATACACCAGATTGCTGCGTAGAAACTGTCATTCAGTCACCAAGCACTGAGGATGCCATATACGATGTATGGCGAAACGTCTGCGACGAGGATAGGTCGAGCACAGTAAACCAGCCAAGATAATTCTATAAGCCTGAAGATTATTAATGATGTATATATTTCTTACCAAACTGTAAGTTTATTTTTTGTATTTTTTAAGATATTTCTTATATGACCAAATAGTAAAAATTATTAACAATTATCATTATTTATTTTCCGAATTAACTATTGGTTATAAATATTTTTTTTAATTTTAGGAATGAAGATCCAATTTTGTTTAATATGAATGTATTCATATATTTCGCTAAAGGAATACGTGTTACGTAAATAGATATTCTTATTTCGTTTTTTACCGATTTTACGTCTTGGTTAAAACCAAACTATATTATTTAATGGGCGGCAGTCGTAAATATACAATATTTAAAATTATACTGAAACGAGGTTACTGTAATTAAACATTTCCGTGTGTTATCAAATTTTAAAACTACCACTATTTTAATTTTTTTAAATTAATTTATTTTAATTAAACTAACAGTTATTTTTATAAAAAATCAAAAAAAAAAAATCTATTACTTTATGCTACAAAGACATCATAAACTTCTTCTTTTGCATCAACAATTTTATTTCGGAAATGATAATTGTTTTCTTGCAAAGAGTATTCTCTCATAATTTCAAAGCTTTAAACCAATATAGGTATAAACAGCATACCAACAATATCTTCATATCATTCTTCAATAAAATAATTACTCAATAATTGGTGTGGTGCGTCAGCTAACATCGCTATATATTAAAGAATGTCTACATTATTTCCGAATGAAATATTGAGCGACGCTTTGCTGTCTTCCATTCAATGTCTTTTTGTGGAAATTACTGAAAGACATATGCGGATTGATATGAAGTTATTTGACGAGAAATAAATCATTTTGTTTGTTCAATAAGTAATAAGCGTTGTATGATTGGAATTTATTACTAAGTTATGTTGTGTTAAACGCGATGGATTGTGTACTCCTTTTGATGTCTTTATTTGTCATCGAATGATTTCAACAGAAATATTGTTTTAGTTCTGTTTATTTTATCAGGAGTAGTATAACTAAAACGATGGAAAATAAAATAGCTATTTCTTCTAATGCAAATTAGATAGTAAAGCAAGGGAAATATATAAATGCACTGGAATTAAAATAGAATGCACTTGGTACATGGAACTATAGTTTGGATACTTTTCACTATAAATTAGATACTTTGCACTTTGTACAACCTAAACTTTAATTTGAATAATTTGCACTACAAATTTGATACATTCCACTATAAACGCTACGAAACCCTATCATCTGCGCCACTGGCTTAGGGTCTTTTGGCTTAGGGTAGGGGTAGGTTAGGTTTAAATTGTTTAGTTATGTGACACTACAGGGCTTACACATATGAATCGAAAAGATGTGATTGTGTACACTTACTAAAAAAGTTAATGTTACTTATTATAATTCTTATATTTTTATTTTTACATTAAATAATAATAATAGCATTATTATTAATAATTTTAAATTATCATAACTTTTAAAGGAAGGATTTTACGTGTTTGAAATCCACAAAGACTATAGTAATAATAAAAGAAAGAATTTTATTATCGCAATTTTTTTTTATTAATATATTAACAACATTAGCATTCCAACTAATTTTAGACGGCTTTCATATCTTTATTTTCGAAATCTCTGAAGCAGAACAAATATTAGAAGTTAATTATTAAGTGTAAAAGATCTCAAACTGATTGTTTTTTTTTATTTTTCTCATTCTTATAACAGAACCGTTCACAAGAAGCTAACTCATTACCGAACAACAGTGATAACAAACTAATAACAAAAGAAATACAACAAAATAATAAAAAAAAAAAACGAATAACCGTGTTACTAAGCAACCATCAGTAGTTAAGGTTCAATTTCTGTTGCTACTCTTTACAGAACGATAATAATCACTTTTGGGAAGTATCGCTTTTGTAAATGAGTTTAAATCAAGAACCGCATTGATTTCAATTAAAACCAATCATGGTTGGCCATGATGACGCAGTGGTTTATGGGCGAGGGAAGAAGCGGTGCGTAAAGGAGAAATATAATTTCATATCCTTTTATAGGCGACAGATATTGGCGGGACTGCAGTGTGTTGTCATTAATCTATCATATCATATATGTTCGAACAGAACGGGCCCTCGTGATATCATGATGCCAGTTTATTTAGTCGGCGTTGAATTTATCATTTTATATATTGTTTGATGATGACAGATAGAAAACAATTAGTCTTTCCAATCGACGGAGATTTTTCGATGATGCTATTGTTGCTTGAAGAAATCATCGAACATCCAACGTTTTTGTTTATTTGTTTTTTAATTTCTTTGTTTGAAATATATATTTTTTTAAATGTATATTTAATTGAAAATATTAATGGTTAAGCAATATATATTTAGTGTCCGTAAAAACAAAATTCCAGTAAAGCTAAAATCGATAATTTTACATCGAAAAAAACATCAGAAATAATATTTTTTGCTTGTTTTTACGAAAGTAACAGGTTCCTCTACACAATTAAAATTTTCGAAAAACGCGTGTTAATATATACGCGATATAAACGATATATGTATTTACACGCGTTTTCCGAAAATTTCAGTTGTGTATAGGAACCTGTTACTTTCGCAAAAACAAGCAAAAAATATGATTTCTGATGTTTTTTCGATGTAAAATTATCGATTTTAGCCTTACTGGAAAAAAAAATTATTTTACGGACACTCTAATATAAATATATATATATATATATATATATATATATATATATATATATATATATATGTTGATTTTATCGTTATTCGACTGCATACCTGGCAAACAGATTAAATTGATTATATATATATATATATATATATATATATATATATATATATATCAGTGCAGATACAATAATTTGTACATACTACGATATATTTATACCGAGTGATAATCCATATGCACATAAGCTGTTAACATGGAAAAACAGATTTTTCGTGTTCATTGATTTTATAGGCAATTGTTTCAAATAAATGTTGTAGAGCATAAAATTCTGCATTTTAATCAATAAACAAGATTTATTTTGTATGCTTTTTATAACTGCAGAAACTAGATTTGAAATTAAAAAAAAAAAGGATTATTTGACAGTGACTATATTTTTTTGAGAGAATTAGTGTTTGAAAATTGAACTGTAGTAGAAAATAAGTCATAATCTCTACGTAAACCATTTTTGATTTAAATTTATTGGAAATAGAACGGCTTTAGGTTTAAGTTCTGTATTAATATTTATTAATAATTCACATACTGCATGTACTCAACGTATATCTTCATTAGGAAAACTGATACAGTATCAGTTTTTCTGATAAAGGTGGACGTTGATTTCGTTGAAACGTTGATTATTAATAAATATTAATACAAAACTTAAACCTAAAGCCGTTTTATTTTATATAATAAATTCTGAAAGATTTTTTACTATGTTAAATTTATTTGTATTTTTAGCTAGTACTATTAAATTGTAATTTTATAAATGAGATGAGTGCAATTTTAAAAATTAATTATTTTTATTATTTACTGGTAGGAAAGAAAAATTATGAAAATCGTAGCAGAAGAAAATTAATTTCTCGGATTTAAAACGAAATGAATGACGATACGTTTTCAAGCTAGTACTGAAAAAAAGAAGGTTACTACATACTGAATAGGTATATTTTTAATAAAAATTAAAACTATTTCAAATAAAGCATCGATTGTTCTACCAAAATCAATTTGAACATTCATCTATTTACATTACTGTACCTTCAAAACTAAGTGTAAACAAATAATTGAGAAAAATCTTTAAAATAATAATAACATTAATTCGTTATATTAGAAGAACTTAAACACTCAGGGACCACCAACACAATTCTGGCATCCAGCGACTAAGACACTTATTGTAAACCACCCACATGAAACTCCGGCGATTTAACAGTAAGGTAAACAAAATTTCTTTTTTCTCTTGGAAGGAAGAAAAAAAAATTTCCACATTAAACAAATAGACGGCACCGGTTGCGGACTTAGGGCCTTAACGAATGCGTCATTGTTGATGGTACACGCGCAAAGAAACGAAGAAATAGGTATAGTCTACGCCACGAACAGGTGGCATTACGCAATATAAGTGTATATTATCGTACGACATACGTAACTATTCTCTGCTTTTTCGTAACGGTCAACTGACAAACTCATATATGATAAAATATGTCTCAACTTTACATGGAAAATATTTGTGCAATTTAATTATAGTACGTTCACGGTTTACCGTTATGTTTGGGTTTGTAAATCGGGTTTATTTTTTTTAAATATCTAAAAATAAATTTAATAATTAATATTACAGTTAAGAATGGCATTATCATTTTTTTCCTTGCTAAATAAGTTTGTGGGACAGTATCATGTAAATGTACAACTATTGCATAATGCTATTATTCTTATGGTTTAGACTATAAAATGAAGAGTTTGTCGTGTGATTTGATTGTACGTTAAAATCATTAGTTTTTCTGTATAATACTTAGGTGTTTAGTGAAGCTAGCGATGATTATGCTTCTATGTGGGTATATAATATGTATACATGATTGTGTGAGCATAAGAGTAGTCAAAAGTTTGCCGACGAGGAGAAGACACTCGATACGCCTTAATGCAGTGTTTCTCAAAATGCTCCCATTATTTTTACTAGTAAAATAAAATGGCAAAATATTTATTTATTTAGCAACGCTATTTAGAAAACAATGAAATATACAATATTAGGAACATAATATTTATTTATGTAACAAGTGATGTTCATTTGTTAGAAGCAGCACACTGATAAAAAAAAGTCGGTAATTTTGCGTTAAAACCTGGTGTAACTGATTAACACTAATAATAATAGTTTACAAACGTCACAGGAAAATTTTTACATTATATAAATATAAAATTCGTTTATTTTATATAATGTGGTAAATTAATTGTTTTATTCAAAATTATATCATTTTTACAGAAAATTTATGTAAACCATCGTTTTACTGAAATAACGTAAATTTTTTTACTATGGTTTCCATGTAAAATGGCAACTTTTTTATATTGCATGTAGAATCAAATAACACAGTCAAATGTATTTAAACTGACATCTCCGACGGCCATATTAAAAATTAATAAGTCAAGTTAAGTTAATTGACAGTTGCATTGTTTATTTTCGCTTAAATTAGATTATTGAAAATATGTGAAAAAGTGTTAGAAATGTAATGTACACTCTCGAATTTGTCAGAAATTATGCATCCGATTAAAGAAACATTAATTCTCACAAATCATTTAATAAATATTAATAATATACACATATACATAATATTCTACAACTAAGGTTAAAGATTTTTGGTTATGTATTTTTATTTATTTGTAGTTTAGTTTATTTGGAACACACATAATACGTATATACATCTACATATTATTCTGTAACTGTTAGTAACTGTTTAAGGTTACTTAGTATGTATTTTCATTTATTTTTGGTTTAGTTTCGTTTAGAACGCTTGAAGAAAAAAATCGTATATATCTGACTGAATTAAATTGTCTTGTAATAGGATTTGTATCTGTTGGGCAATAATAGTAGATTATGTCACTCGGAATAAAAAGCTCTTTTTGTGTTTCGCTCAGATTGCTTGGCCTCGGTTTTGCCTCGTAACATAATATACTATTATATAAGGAATCTAATATTAGCATAGATTATACTAATAATCTGAAAATAAAAAACTCATATTACCTCGATCCGGAATCGAACCAGGGTCACTTCGTTTATCAGGTTGCTTCTCTAACCACTGAGCTACCGGGAAGAAACCATTTTACAACCACTGTTTTTTCAGCTAGTGGTAGAATTAACAATCCAGCATCGGATATGTAATATCTGTTTAGTCACGGGCCAACACCAATACACAAATACAGAGAACACACTTCTTTCGCCGCTCTGTGCGTCTATTGTGTGATAAAGCAATGCCTGCCATTATACTTCTTCGTCTGCGCCTTCCAAAGAAGCTGAGAAGCACTGACCACCGATGTTAAACTATAGGTGTGAACATAAACCTCATAGATCCTATACGCACTGTGCCAGCACGCCATATTATAATATGTATTTTGTGTACACACACACATACACACACTGTACTTATTATGTATCAAGATAGCTGAGTTGACTGTGTACAAATAAAATCTATCTTGTTGAAAATATAAAGGATTTATTGTTTGGATGATATTGATGATGGAATTTTTATCATGGTATGGTTGTTTGGATTTTTTAATTGTGGGTAA
This sequence comes from Clivina fossor, assembly GCA_963966155.1. Classification (NCBI taxonomy): domain Eukaryota; kingdom Metazoa; phylum Arthropoda; class Insecta; order Coleoptera; family Carabidae; genus Clivina; species Clivina fossor. The sequence continues at coordinate 12,854,695 of OZ014562.1, read as the reverse complement.
TTGAAAAATAGTTTGGATTTTAAAATTAAATATGTTTAAAAATATTGCAAACTAGAATAGATTTGCAATGAAAGAACATTTTTCAGTTTCATCAAACTTAATTTTACTTTTATACTTTAAAAATATTGAACACTGTCTCATGCTCCATTTGAGTTACACCAAAAATAGTGTCCAAAATTTTAAAGTATTTACATGCTAATAAAATTTTGTTCTAAATTTAGTTGAAACATTAACATTTATTTATATTGATTATAATTTTTTATGAAATATACTTGTAGTAACTAAGCTTTTAATTTAACTTAATTGTATATCTTTAATTTTGGAATTTAGGAATTTTGAATTTTGAAAATTCGAATTGCTCGTTATTGAGAAATGTAAAAATAATTAATATTTTATTAAATGTATCAACCTACTGGCAATTAAAATTAATTTATACAAAAATCAAAATACAAATCGATAATTTTTATTTTCTCCACCAAAATTGTAAGAAAATTTCAATTGGTATAAAATGTACTCTTATAATTTATTTATTTTGGTACATCTATTTACATAACACCGGCGTAAAATAATGACATACTACAAATTTTTTTAGTTTTAGTATAATTTCTAAAACAAAAGAATTCTTGTCAAAATTATGTTTTTTTTTAATAGCTATAATAAAAACAATACGTATATGATTTTAATACAAGAAAAAAACATACGTAAGCTATTTAAAAATAAACAAAAAAAATTTAAAAATACTTAGAGCAGTAGCTAGTAAATTTAAAAATCAATTGAATGCTATTAATTAATCCTATTGTGTCATTTAGACAGAGACCTCAAAAGAGAAAGAATGAGAGGGACAGAGTAGTAGTAGTAGTAGTAGAAGTCGAAATCATTTAAAATTGATTTCAAATTAACTGTTCGAGTTAAAATAAATTTTCAATATGAATTTGCCTTTGAGCAACATGCCACACACGACAGAACTCGGATGAATAATTTCTTTTAACTCGTTCTTTAATCAACAAACGTATACAGGAAAAAAAAACTATACGTAACTTGAGACGATGCGATGTTGAGAAAAAATAAAAATATTATTTAGTAATTTTATTACTTTATATTTTTTTGTAATCTTCGTATTTTATATTAAATTATTTACATATCTATTTATATAATTTTATTTTTTATTTTTATAGTAATTTGGAAGTAACTTCCTAACGTTACGAAAGAAGAAAAAATGTTAAATTTAATAATTTAAAACATTTTATTATTGTTTAGATAGATGTAATAAATATTAAGATTTTTGTAAATTTGTTAATACATATAATTTTATTTAGAAAATTATTTTGCGTACGCCACTGAGTTTAACCCCACGCAGCCATTATTAATTCAAATTGTTTGTGGCACATATATAAGTTATAAATCTTTTGATGCTTTTTATACAATGTCAACTATTTGTGAGTCTTTTATACAAATTAACCCAGACTACAAAATAAATCATTGCGAGTAATTTTAAGTTTATTTATTTCATTTTTTATTGCTAGATTATTTTGATTCTAATGTGCTTTAGGAATACTAAAAAATTAAAAGACAAAAAAATATTCGGATCTGAGATCCGGATCCAAAATACGAATAACCAAAAGTATGATTCGAGATCCGAATATCCGAGAACTTAATTATCCGAATATCTGGATAATTTACGATTCGGATTCAAAATTATCCGGATTCGATTTCCAGCACTACAAGATACCGTTAAAATCTGTTTTATCATTACATTTACTATTAAGCAATATGCCCATTGATATTTACTAGCAATGTTACATTCCAATAAATCTTCATTATTACCAAAGCTCATAGCGGTTGCCGCAGTAATTTTCCTCACGAGGCTTGTCGGGTTATTTCAGGCGGACGAAGTAGAGGCTTGGTACTCCGAGAGAGAGAGTAATTAATACAGCGGTCAAAATGCAATCAAAACCGTGTTAATGTGTAATTTAGTAATTAAGCTCTGGTGGCTCTCCACTGTGCAACACACAGTCACGCCCTATTTGGGATTGTTAATGAATTACAGAGACGGCGAGATTGGGGATGTTCTTTAGGATTACGAATAATTTTTTTAAATTTTAGTGTACTATGCACATAAAAAATATTGGTTTTTATTAAAATTTTGGATCGTAAAAAACCTATCTTAAAATAGTTTAAAATCAGCTCAAAATTCCGGGGATTAATTTCTCGATAGTCAAAAACTTTAACAGCTTGAATTCTCGGTAATATTAAGTAAAAGAAATTGAAATTTTTGTACTGAAAAATTAGAAATTGTCGGGATTTTAGACTGTTTAATTTATTCAATTTTTAAATAAGCATAAAACTAGACTAAAAAATAAACTAAAACATTCAAAAACCGTGCTTATAATACTGAGCAATTAATTTTAAATTTAGTCTTACATATCATGAACTTTATTATTTGTAATCTTCAGGCTTTCATGGCTGGTATCCATTGAATATAAAACTTTCCGGGCTGGTATGCTGTGATCGATTTATTCTCGTCGCAGATGTTTCGCTATACATCGTAGATCGTATCCTTAGATTTTGCCACGTTATTGGTCGATTCTGGTTGGTTCAGTTTACCTCATTAAGAACAGTGGAGGGGGTGAATCAACCAAAATTGACCAATGGCGTGGCAAAATCTATAACACGAAAAACTGAAGGTACAGTCTGGTTGGAATGGATGGACAATCCAGGTCAACAAAAATCGGTCAATGGCATAATTCTCATTCACCAAGCACTGAGGATGCCATCTATGATGTATGGCGAAACATCTGCAACAAGGATAGATCGACTACAGCATACCGGCCCATAAAATACTATAAATTCAGCTTTATCATTGTTATAATTTAATAAATATTATAATGATTACTATAATATTAGTTGTTCTTCAACATCCAAAAAAAAAAACATTCTTGTATATGTAGCTATTCAAATATCTAAAACAGATTCAAAAATCTTACCACACCGTATCGTAGCTAATAAGAAGTGATTTAATTTTTTCCCCGTACGTGTTACAATTCATTATACGCACACAGAAGCATCCGAAGATCAAATTTTAATTATAATAATCGGAATTTATATTACAGAAGCTAAACCGTGAGTACATTAGCTGGTACGTGATGTCAAAGGTTTGAAATATTACAATCTATACTAGTCTATTCTTCTTCCGGCTACTGAAACTTAATTAATTAATTAATTATTATGTTATTCGAAACGTAGAGATACTAATTTTCCATCTTTTTTTTGTGCTACTGTACCTAGGTTAATTTGATCGTAGTAATACGCGTTGCACAGATTTATTTTATTAATTAATTTATGACTGCAAAGATGATATCGTTTTAATAATAGGTTGAGGATTTTTTTTTTGTATTTCGAGTTGTTTGTATTATGTGGTTTTGAAAATATTAAATATAGTGGTACGTTGTAATGTACTATTGATTATGAGTATGTACGTTTGTGTTTTGTAATTAAATCTGGAGCAGAATCTATCAGACAATATTGATGATTTTGTTAATTAAAATTTTTGTTTAAAAATGTAAAGATATAATATTGTTTTTGATAAGATTTATAAATTAATTACAGGTTTATTTTCAATATCAAGAGTGCATTATTATTATTAAAAAAAATCAGTTGTGGTCATCAGAGAACCAATCTTCGCTACAATGTATTTAGACAAAATACTTTCTTACAAAATATTATTTAAAAATATAACAATATAAGAGTGTATTATTACGTTGATAGTTTTATGATACTTATTTGTAATTTATCACCATAGTCATAGCAATATACTTATACGTCTATTAAAATAGATAAAAAAATATTGCAAAAATAATAAAAATTTATTAAGGCGTATTAAAATATATTTCAAATAAAAGTTGTTTAACAAATTTGTTAAAAGATTTATTTTAAAATATTTCTCTATTGTAAAATATTCGTAAAACACATAAAAATGACAATAGTAAACTATCCACTTTCGGTGAATGGATCTGTACAAAAGTTGATCAAATGGGAATATTCATATCTGTTGTTTAAATATAAAATTTCTTAGAAATTAATACTATACAGTTGATTCATGTTACCAAGAGTCTAATTCTTAGTTATCTGTGAAAATCTTAAAAAGACAAAATTGCTATGATTAAAATATATCCCTCACTAAATGTTACTATCGGTAACAATCTAGTAAAAGAACTAAACAAATATTTGCTATTTTTAGATAGTAAATTAAAGAAATGATTTACAAATATGGATTGAAATATTCTAATATCTATATTTCAGTTATTTCTGAACAGATTAAATTGAAAATTGTAATAGTAGACAGTCACTAGATTTTTTTTAGATATATTAGGTTATGATGTTTTATCAAGTTGCACAAGAATCACAATAGATGCAAAAACACCGTTATTGAAATTTATTATTGCTTCATAAGAAAAATATGGTAACAAAATAATTAACATTAGTAATATGTACTCAAAAATCCTGTTACTTATATTATTTTTTTTATTTATTAGAATTTTAAAAATATTTTCTATTTTAATTTTTAATTTGTATTAGCGATCGATATGTTTTGGTGTAATCTGTTGATTAACAACTAAAGTATGATTTTTAAAACACTATAGCTGGTACTACAACCTTGGTTATTTATTGTTTCAGTTTATTTGTTTTGTCTTGCTCTTATGACAGTTACCGCTGACTTAAAATTGGAATAACTTACAATTAGTTAAAACCGATTTTAAAAGCAAGCTTGTGGTATAAACCTACATCCTTAAAAAAATAATAAATGTATTAATAATGCTAATATTTATTTAATTATTGCAGATAATACGACATGGTGGCAAAGACAAGAACTAGTAAAACAGGTAAGTGATATATATATATATATATATATATATATATATATATATATATATATATATATATTAATTTACAATATAATTTTTTAACAAAACTATTTCTTCGTAATATTTTAGACAGTTAAAATCAAATAGCTGTTTGTTCTAAAATAATTTATTTTTTTTTATTTAAAATATGTATCCAAATATATATATATATATATATATATATATATATATATATATATATAATTTTTAGCAAATTTTAGTAAACAAAATACGAAAAAGTAATTTATGGAAGCACATACCGAAAAAAGCTGCTTATAATACAGAATTTTAAATTGAAAGTTATTTGCTGTTGTTTTTATTTGAAAAAATGTTTGTATTATAACTTTAAAAAAAATGGAATTGATTTAATAAAATGACTATAAGCATTTTAAAAAATATCAAAAATAAAAAAATATAAAATTGAATGATCGGAAATATTAAATTTTCTTTAATATTTAAAGTAGTCCAATAGTTAATGTCAGTTTTGTTCTATTATTTCAAATAACACCGGTTTATTTGATGCAAACAAAAACAGTACGACATGAAGCAGAAATCCACTTTGAAACTAACTATAGTAAATGTTTCAAACCAAATAAATACAAAATAAATCAAACCGCTTATGACAAATTAAAAACTTAAAAACTAGTTGAAAATTTACAACCTATAATAACATGATCAATTGTGATTCATTGCACGAAAGGCTGAGATTCCATCACACACACACACGCACACACACAAACACAATCAGAGAGTAACCCATGAAACATTCATAACGCAAAAATAAAAGCAGCGCGAAAAACAAAAACACATCACAGTCACAGCGAATCATGTATCATATTTTTATAACTACTTTATTCCGATTATATTTCTCTCTTTCTTTTTTCTTGCTTTACCATAAATACATTTATACATTAGCTATTGTAAATAGGTGTTTTAATTGTTGTATATTATCGCTATTAATATAATTTTTATATACTTGAAAACAACAGCAAGTAAAAAACAAAACGCAATCGGTGATGAAGAGAACAGAATGAGGATTTAAATGAAGGTTGTGCAGTAAATAATTAATAAATTTTATAAATCGTTTCAGATAATAACTTAATATAAGATATTGTTATGGACAGACTTCTTGTAATTACTCTAAAGTCATATGGAAAAAGACAATTATTTCAGCATTCTGAAATTAATTTAAAAGTATTGGTTTGGCTTCTGTTTGTCGATTGAAATTAAAATAAATTCTGGGAAATTATTACTTTAGCATTGACGTTAAAATAAATATTTTAATTACTTAATTATTACCTTACGAGTCAGCTAAATTAGTTTAGTCATCTTTAGCGCATGTGTGAGTGAGTGAATATTTTCAGTTGTAAGAAATACAAGTACTTATGTGAGAGATATCATAAATGTGAAGATGTTGAGAGGTGTGCATGTATAATATAATGTTTTCTGATTGTGTACCTATATACTTTTATTTTGTAATGTCAATTTTATAAAACTAAAAGTTGTGGTGTAATATATTTTCTTACAACACTAGTGCTGTAATGTAACTTTACTGACTGCAGCTGAAAATTTAAATAGTCTACTATTGCTTTAGAAAATAAACAATGAAATATTTTACTTATTGTTAAATTTAATAAAATGCCAATATTTTAAATTACATTAAATATTGTTAAAGACAATATCGTTTCACAATGTATGAAGCGTTTTGAAAAGAGACAATGTAAGTAAGTAATTTAACTACTGATTAAGTTCATAATGATATATGCAAATAGTTTTAAATGTTTTATGACAAGAATTTGAATTTTTAAAATTAATTTAACCGATGTTGGAATATATCTAGATAATTTAGCTAAATAAATAGTATATTATATTACGTGGAGTAGAAAGCGATGATTATTATATTGGGCCCAGATATTTGTGGCCACAGCAAAGTCGAGACTAAACAATCTAGGCGAAACACAAAAATAGCTATCTATTTCGAGTTAGACAGATATGATTTTTTCCTTCAAGCATTCTAATCGAAACTGAACTAAAAATAAATAAAAATACATGCCAAGTAACTTTAATCTAACTAACAGACTTAGAATAGTATGTATATGTTTATATTATTTATAGTTGTTAGGTGATCTGTGAGAATTAATCTTTTTTTAATCGAATATATAATTCCAGAAAAATTTGGCAGTATAAATTGCATTTTCCGTACATCTTTACACATTTTCAATAATCATATTCAAATTCAAGCGAGACTAAACTGTGTAATTGTCAATTAACTTAACTTGACTTAATAATTTTTAATATTGTCGTCGGAGATGTCAATTTAATACACTTGATCGTATTTCTTTGGTCGAATATGTAGTTTCTGATCACTCTGGACGGTACATATTGCATTTCTTGCACTTCTTTATACATTTTCAATAATCAAATTCGAATTCAAGCCAAAATAAAAAATGCAATTGTCAATTAATTTAACTTGACGTAATAGTTTTGTTCGGTGTTACCACTAGTGGTATATATATAGTAACTAATGCTGTAGAATAATGTCATTATTGTACTAGTAACTTAGTGATCTTTTTTTATATATGCAATATGGTAACGTAATATTAATATTATTATACGCTTGAATAAAACATATTTTTGCATTTCTGAAACTTTTTATTTAAGACAAAAATATGTTAAAATTATAAATTTAAAATTTTTTTGCAATATTAGTGTGTAATGTAGAAATATTTTTTATAATATTTAAGAATATTTGTTTTATTATTTAAATTCGTAGATAAATTTATTGTGAAATTTTAAACAAAATAATGTACGAAATAGCGTGATAGATACGAATTTAAATCTAGACTAGAATTAAAAAATATCTAGACGCAGACAAATTTAATTTGATATTTCTCAAAAACAGATCAATAATCATATCAAACATCGATATTTAAATATTTTCTGCATCTTTCCTGGAAATAGCAAAACAATACTCTCTGACAAAAAACCTCTATCAAATCAATAATTTAATTTTATAATTTTATAATCTAATAGGTAGATTTGTAGGGGGAAAAAATCGTCTGATTTTTCTGTAACATCAAATCCATTAATAACACCGTAATCTTCTCTTCAAATACCAGTCAGGGCTAAAGACGGCAGAAACAAATGATGAACACGGTGGCGGCGGTAGTTTAGGTGAGTTGCCGCGGGCGGCGCTCTGATCACACGAGCACGCTACCGGAATTTTATACTCCCGGAGTTTAAAATTTAAATATGTGTGTGTGTGATGTTAGAAGAATGGAATCTTTTTCACATTATTTTGGAGGGTTATAAATCATTTGAATTGCATATTATAGGTTAGTCTTGATAAAGCTTCTCGTGTTTTGGTTAATGGCGATAGAAGCGAATTTTTTTAAAGTGATGTAACGGATATGTGATTTAATATGTTCCGTGTCACGTGTAACGTTTTTAGTATATGCTTCATATAGTTTACGCCACGAGAATATGGCAGTGCGTAATAAACTGTTTATATGATATTGTCCCGCTAATTGAAATGTTATATATTTTAACATATTTCGTTAGGAGAAAGATGGTGCTGTTTTACTGAACTTTAATATTAATTATTAAATTTATTTTTATACATTTAAAGAAAATAAATACACATAAATACAATAATTGATAAAAATGAAATACTGTAAACGTACTGTGAATAAACTACAAAAATATCCCGGATTAAGCTGAGACATACTTAACATTATAATATGAGTATGTCAGCTGAGTGTTATGAGAAAGCAGAGAATAGTTACATGAGTCGTACTAAAACGTACACTTACTATTGTGTAATGCCATATTGACTATATTATTTTGAGTTGCGTAAAGCGAATCATTAACACAATTGTTATGTGACTTCGTAAAATTGGTATATAATTAAATTATATAAAAGTTGTAAAACATTGTACATGAACTCAGACTTTGTTATTTATAACATATTTTTTTTCCATTTATGCATAAATTGATTTTCGCTAAACATTTCTATTCAGACAAGTAATTTTTGCTTTATCCGTATATATGATGCCTCTCATACATGGTCCTTTATTCTTACTGCTTAAAAACATTAGCTCACGCAAAACACTTTCAATCATATCTCTACATCTACACAACGTACGTACACACATAATTACACCTTCAATATTATTCACATATATTCTTTTAATTAAACCTTCATTAAACATTTGCTCAAGCTGGTTAAACCATCTTAACTGACTAACATCAACTTTTGCAACAACATTTTTACCAATTTTACCAATCTTTATACACCAATATATTTCGCATCTGATTCTTTCTGGTTACAGCAGTTATTACCATTTTATGGTTTTACAGCCAAATCCAAAACATATTATCATACATCAATTTAACCTAGGCATCGTAACAGCATTCTATACACTGCAATACAAATTCAATGTATACCGCCAAATTTGTCAGAAATTGTATAATCGACCAAAGAAAGATTAATTCTTACAAATCACGTAACAAATATAAAAAATATATACATATACACACTATTCTACAAATTTTAGTAAAGTTAAATCATTTGGCAAATATTTTTCTTTGTTTAGTTTCGTTTAGAACGCTTGAAAATAAAATCGTATAAGTTTGACTCGGAATAGGAAGCTCTTTTTGTACTCAGATATTTTTAATATCATATACTATTTTATTTACATAAGAATGGTAATTATTTTTTAAAAATTATATCTTTAAATTATAAATCTACCCACAAGTAACCAATGATTAAAATAAAACTAAAATGACAAAATAATAATCTAACTTGGTTTCCTTTTAAAAAAAATAGCTTAAAGAATTTGTTCATATTCGTATTATGGAATTAAAGAGAATATAAAACTATAGAAACAGAATCATAATTCTATATAATTACGTAAAATTATTTAGTATAAAACCTAAAATCAGAAACGAGCGCTTTCTCATATTTTTTTCTAATTTTGTCTAGTTCGTTTTCTAAGTTGGCTTCTGCCTGCCTAGGATGCTTTTTTTTTGTTTTCATCTAATGAGTACTATTGAAGATCTATCGAAGAACAGAAAAATATATAAGTTCCTTTTTTGTATCAACAGACTCACGCGATTTTAAAACACGCACGTTAGTATTTCATTGTAAAATTATTTGACCTTCATTTGTCATTGAATAGTTGAATTTGTTATGTTTTGTGTAATTTTTTAAATACATGTATTTGATGATGTATCTCAAATATTACATCAAAGATTGCTATATATAATCGACTAATTTTATTATTAGTTTTTATTAATTTTATTGATTAGTGTTAAAAATAAGAAACCGGATTTTTAAAATTCTTGAATACAGATAAAAAAATTTTAATGTTGTTTAAATTCATAGTTATTTTTTCGCACCATATTGTGACGTCACTTACTAAAAGTTACATGTAATATTTAATCAGGTTTTTTTTGGATTAAGTTACGACTAACTTAGAATATACGAATAAATATAGAAAAAGATGATAGTATAAAAGTTTTAAATTCTAACATTTATAAATTTAGTTTGCATCGCTGAGTTACACCCCTTATTTTAACATTTCAGTATTTCTGAGCTTGAGCTTGAGCTATTTCTAGCAAATTGTAATCATTGGGGTCACGTTATAATTGCAATTTGAATAGGTATATTTTTTAACTTTAATTTCCTGATTATTATTTATATCATATATAAGCATTTTTTTTAAGTATGTATTATTTTATTTAGCTTAAAATTTCGATTTAAATTAAAAATTACTAATTTTAATTTTTACTAGATGACCCAATTCGAAACCAAATCAAATGAATAATGTGGACCCTCGTTATTTAAAATAAATTAGGAATTTTGTACGATAAAACATGGCAAATATTATGTTGGCGCATATTAAATTGTAGCTAAGCGTACTCTCTAACAACTGAATAAATAGGTTTTACTACAAGAATGCTGTACGAGAGGTATTTTTATCATTTTTTTGATTTTGACATTTTTTCAGAAAACAAAATCCAATATTTTGTTGACTTCAAAGCTATCTAGTATTTACATATTTTTTAAAAATGCGATATTTTCATGCTATTATAGTATACAAGTAACGTATTTTTCTCAAAACATCATAAACATCAAATAAGCAATTCTTAACTATTTTAGAAATTCATATTCATATTCAATTACATATAATAAATATATTCAGTATAAAAAGAAAATAAATATCCCGAGTTGTTTACTAAGGTTAAGTCATGTTAATAATCATTGCGTGTTAAGAAAATCAATCAAAACGTTATCTATTACACCATTTAATACCTCTTGGTAAGCAGTAAACCTAGTCATCATGTTCGAAATTTTCCCATATCATTTGTTTTCTCTTTTTAACTGTATTATATATGACGTTCAACAATTATTTTTTTACCATTGATTATTATTATTTCTAAATATAAGCTTGTTCGACAAGTTATAGCTCTACTACGTAAACATTTTGTAATTTGAGCTAATGTTTGTGGAGTTTTAATTGTTTTTCAAAGATATTATTACAAGTATGAAGTCAAGTTTTTAAACTATTTTGTAATACTATATAAAGTTTATGTCTATTTTAAAATACTTGCATTTACGCTTATTTTCAATCAATTTCATTTGTGTTTTGTATTATTATTTTTATTATTTACTTATATTTGTTTGTATGTGTACTATATTTTTTTAATTAAATAATACAATCTAAGCCGTTTTATTTTATAATATATAATATTTTAAAATTTAGTGTTTATGATGATATTTTATTAAATTTTATATGTGTTTTCAACTTGAAAATGTTATTTAAAATAAAAGTATATAGAATATAAAACTATTTCTGTAAAAATAGTAGTAATGACATACAAATAGTAACAAAAAAACAGTTTCAACAATTATCAGTTCGACAGACTTTTATTTTCGATAAACAGACAATCTACTGCAAAATAATGAGTTAAACTACATAGCTGTTATTTTACCTATCTATCTCCAGGTCGTAAAATAAAACTAACAAATATAAAAAGAAAAAATTAGAATATGTGTTGCAGATGTGTGTTTCTGTTGTCTGTTTCTCTTCGAACGAAGTAAAAAGCGCGTCGTCTATTTCTCTCTCTCTGTTCCTCATAGCGACTTGGCACAGTCAGTCGCGTAGTCTCCAATTAAGTCATCAGCCCATTCAGAGTCGATTTAAATTCAAAGTCGTACACTTTATAACCAGTGATAAACACGCCCGATCGAGAATGTAACCGGTTAATCAATCCGAAGGTGCCAACTTTTCTATAAATGTTCGATTCTTTCGGGTTTCTATCGGAATGGACCAGGTTTTATTCGATACGAGAAACTGGATTTGGTAAATTGATGTTGATGCACTAAGATAGCGTCACTGTTACGGTATTGTGGTGAATAAATTTATTCAGAGTTGCTTGGTTTGTAAATTCGATTTTTTTTTGAATAAAAATATATAATAATTTTAATTAAATCGTAAATTTTAAATAGGAAAATAAAGTTTTATATTTATATAATTGTTCTTAGAAATACATTATTTTTCAAAAAAAATCACTAAACGCACGAAATTATACACACCCAGTGATGGTGAAATGTATGCACGTGACGTTTGAAGCCGTCATGCGGACTACTGTATAATATCAGCATAATATCTTTAAACGTCATCAGCAGATAATGTGTTATAAACAATAGATATTATTTGTAATATATTACAGATCAAAAATGCTAGTTTAATAAGATTTTAAATGTAATTTTTTTTATCAAATAGTAAGTACGAGTAGTAGAAAGCAATGATTATTGTTTTGAACCTTGATATTTGTGACTGAGGCAAAGTTGAGGCAAAGTAATCTGGGCAAAATGCAAAATATAAAATGTTTCTTTAGTAGAATATGCAATTTTTGACCATTTTGAACGGTCTACATTATATTTTTTCCACTTTTTCATACATTTTCAATAATTAAATTAAAATTCAAACAAAAATAAACAATGAAACTGTCAATTAACTTAAATTAACTTGTCGTAATAGTGTTTTCAATATGGCCGCCGAAGATGTCAGATTAAATACACTTAATGTTGCAACAATAATGTCATTATTGTATTAGTATTATATAATGACTTCTTCCTACATAGGCAATATGGTAACGTAATATTGAAGAAAAGTCTCATTAATATTTGACTTTCGCTATCGTCAAGTTACTAAGCACTTATTAAGAACTACCATCTTTGTTGTAAGTACTACCAGAAGAATCCGTTGTAAGTAATTAAAGAAAAGGTAACAATAAAAGCTGTTCACATATCCGAAGAACAGTCGCCCGATCCTCGCTGAACGATAAACGGCCCCGAAGTGATTTAGTACTCTACGTTCTGAACGAAGAGAGCCAAACAGAACCAACGGGGCCACAACACCACGGTACACGTTGTGATTCCAGATAAACATTTTACAACTGGAGCGAAGTAAAGATTGGAGACGCACAGCCTCATTTTCTCGCACGTCCGAATGAAGATATCAAACCGAGAATGGTTTTTGTTGCGTTGCCTAGGTGATGGTTTTAACGCCAACCACAACGATTTATTTTATAGGGATAATATTTATTTTTCTCTGGCGGTTTTAATGAGCCTATGTTTAATCGGTTTTTATCACTTATTTATTCGAGAGGCGTTGGGTTTACGAGAAAACAATTATCGGATTTATAGCCATAGGACAAGCGATAGTTTTGTTCATATAAAAACAGTGTAGAAAAAAAAGTGTTTTAATGTAGTAACATTTAGATTACTTATATCAAACTCCGTTATTTCTAAGTTAAATGTGGAATTATAGTTTTAAGATATTTGACATGTGATATTGATAATTTCCTTGCGCGTAATGGATTATTTGTGTTGATTTATATCTTCTAAAAATATTCAATAACTTTTGTTGATTTTTTTACTAAAAATTAAATATTTTAAAGCTGTTAGTTACAAAAGTATTTGTAACTAAGAGAACTGCCTGTTATACAGAATGCAATTTTTCCTGGAATTTACTTGTTGCAACAAAATATCATAAATATATGTATGTTTTTCACAATATAAGAAAATTACACTTCGATTTTATTTCAAGATACCAGATAATAAAACAACTAACCAAATATCAAAGTTTATTATAATAATTTTTATATTCTATAATTGATGTGCGATCAGTATGTAAATCACATTATACGTAATAGATATTATTTTAATCTATTACAATATATTTCAATACGATAAGTTTAAATAAATGATTGTATATATAATTGATAATAACTATCATAATAAATGTTTGTAATAGTAAACGTTACTAAAAGTAATTAGAAATTAATTAGAAATTTGCATCATGTAAAACAGGCATAATAAATATTTGTAATGGAAATACGGTAATGGTCATAATTTGTATCAAATATTTATTAATGTTCACAATGCGTTGTTAAGTACGAAAAAGAAGAACGGTTACCAAGAGTATATGCGATATAGATTCTGTAACGTATAGTGAATAGAGCATTAATGAATATTTTTTACAAACTATGACCATCTAAGTATTTTATAATTTTTATAAAAATAATTGTTATAAGTTTATAATATTTATGGATAACAAATATAAATTTATTGACAATTTAATATTACATATCAAAATAAAAATTTAAATATTTCAATAAAAAAAAAGAAAAGATACTTAATTACTAAAAGATTTATGTTACCTTGTTTAGTAACTTTATTACTACTTTGACTGCAAGGAAAAGTAGTTAAGCGTTTGGTACGGTGTCTGTAACATTTTCAAAAAAAAAAAAAATTGTATAGAAATCCTTTATATAGCCTGTAGATGACGAATCTGAACTTAGTTTATGTGGGTGTATGTGTGTGCGTCGTCAGCTCGCTCGCTCGCTCGCTCGGTCGTAAGTCAAAATTTTGTGGCCGCAACTCCTCCTAGACGGTTCAACCGATTTTAACGAAATTTTCAGGATAAATTTGTCTAGTACCCAAGATGGTCATGAGGTTTTGTTTTTTTCCAGAGATGCCAACTTTCCGAGAAAAAAATTACTAAAGTTTTAAAAAATTCATATTGGCTACGTTATTTATCCGATTTTGATCAAATTTTCAAAAAAGATTTCCCTAATGCTCCCATTAATTACATAATTTTATTAATATTCAGTGTTGCCAACTTTTCGAGAAAAAAATTACTAAAGTTTTAAAAAATTTATTATGGCTATGTTATTTAACCGATTTTACTCAAATTTTCACAAAAGATTCTCCTAGTATTCATATAATTTATGTAATTTTAACAAAATACAGTGTTGCCAACTTTCCGAGAAAAAAATTAGTAAAATTTTTAAAAATTTATTTTGACCATTTTATTTAACCGATTTTAATCAAATATTTATAAAAGTTTTTCCTAGTGTCTAAATAAATTATGCAATTTTAACAAAATACAGTGTTGCCAACTTATCGAGAAAAAAAATCACAAAATTTTTTAAAAATTCATTGTGGCTACATTATTTATTCGATTTCGATCAAATTTTCAGAAAAGTATCTCCTAGTGCCCACATAAATTATAATATTATTAAAATACAGTGTTGCCAACTTTCCGAAAAATGTCAAAGTAGTCTATATATGGGTTTACCCATATACTTCTAATCTTGTTTGTCTAATTTTAGATAAAGTTAATGACATCCCGAACGTAATTTGAATATAAATAAGATTACTGATAACTTCTAACAATCTTGTTTTTAACTTAATCCAAAATTTGTTCCATTCTACATATTGAGAAATCTTTCCTTACCTTTTCAGTTACAATAAATATTGTTCTATTGAAATATATTTTACACCGTAGTAAGTCTATTTTACGCAATAAATTTCTAAATAAATGTCTAAAGTTTGCCCATTATTTAAAAGACTTTATTCCGTGAGGTAATATAAAATAATATATAGTTTTTAATAGGCGCCATATGTAGCAAAAGTGGGCCTTCGGCCAGAACATTGTGGTATATACCAAAGACCTAAGTTATTGACCTTCAATGATGACCTACCGTTTTACGATCATGATCACCCATAATTCAATACGATCTTTGACAATATATCCGCACTTAAAATTGGCAGTAACAACCTTTTATAATAAAAATAACTAGATTTGTTGCCCGTTTCGCTCAATCGTACGTATAGTGATATTTTGTTTTGTAACATTGGCAGATTATTATCAAATAAAATTCTCGCTGTGCTGGGGAGATGTTAATGTCATATCAAATGCTACAGTGTAGTTATAACCAGCTATGTAGCTTCGGATATATAATTGATTTCAAAGTTAGCAAAGACATATGTGTTGCAGAAGCTATTTTCACACTGTAAAGTTAACTACGTTAGGAACATAATTTTAAAGTGTCAAGCTACTTTATGGTGCATAATTTACTTGAGATGTATTTATTTTGTTTAGCAAAATTTTATTAATTAATAAAATAAAGTTGTAAGTAATGTTGTCATCATAATTTAATGGTAATGAAATTATAGGTGAAACATGATAACCTATAATAAAATTATTTGGTTTTGATGTACATGTAAATATTAAGTTATATATTAATAGGTATTTATATAGCAATCGCAAATGTAGAATGTTTATTTGCTGCTAAAATTTTAAAATTAAATCAATTACTATGAACTCCGTATTATACTCGTATTTAGATTTTGCAAAATTTTTTATATATACAAATAATATGTGATATAACATTTTAATATAAATCTTTGCGTTAATAAAATTTTCGATTTTTCTCAAATTCTTGATGAATAAATCATATTTTTTTATGATTTTTGACTAAAATTTTAAAAATAAATTTTAATTGTAACCAAGGTAAATTAATACAAAGCAGGTTACGCCATAATCGTAATTTTTTACACCATATTTGATGTCGTATGCAATGTTACAACGATAACATGTAGTTTTCAATTGTCAATATTTTATAATGCGAGACAAATACTAGTTTATAAATGATTATTTACAATTTCATATATATATATATATATATATATATATATATATATATATATATATATATTTAGGCGGAGGAGGGCTTGCTCCATTACTATTTTCGAACCGGTTTCCAAAAAGTTTTTGAAAGGCATACAGTTTTTTTTTAATAACTGCAAATTTTTTCGATCTTTCTGAGGCCCCCCCTTCCGTGTAGGCCCTGGGCACGTGTACTGCCTAGTTACGGCCCTGTATATATATATATATATATATATATATATATATATATATATATATATATAATATTAATAAATAATTTAAAGATGCAGAATAAATATGTAAATAGCATCTCACATAGTCAAATTTTATTAGTTGCCAAACTAGATCAAATATAAATCGATCGATAGTTGGAGAATTTGGTAACTACTTCCCAACGCAATAAAATTTAAAAAACCGTCTCATTTTAACTGATTCCCGAGTGCAAATTAAGAAATTAAATTTATAATAAAATCACAAATGTTGTTTCTCATTTAATTCCCTCCGCATATATGTAGGATGTAAATGCGTTTCCTTTTGAATATTCATATAAAAAAAATCGACAAATAACATTCACAGTTGTCAACTACTGATTGCTTAGTCGATTATGCTAATTGGTTTATACTTTAATACAAGTTTATTTATTTCAATGTTTATTTGTACATAAATATATATCGGCTATGACCTTAATTTATTTTAAGGTGTTTCACGAAGTTTTATTGAGATATTTCCAATTTTATTTCTTTATTTGTTTGATTTGAAAACTAAATGATGATGGTGTGATATTTATCTTATCTTTAATAGATCGATTAACCTATTAAATTTTATAGGTTTTTCTGCGCATGTTTTAAAAATTCTCGGTTAATTAATAGCGACATTTTAAATAAAAATGTTTCTTTACACATTAAAAACAAAAAAACTACAACATTTAATTGCACAATATAGAAATAAAATGGTATTAGGGTGTAGTTTTGTACTAATATTTATTAATAATCGGTGTTTCGACGTACTTAACGTACATCTTTATCAGGAAAAATAATACAAAAAAAAATTATTAATAAATATTAATACAACTTCAATCTAAAGTCGTTTTATATTAATATAATGAGTTTTGAAAGATTTTTTTACACAATCATGTTACACAACATAGTTTTAAAATTGCATTTGATTTTAAATTTTATAATCTACACCAAGAAACATCAGCAATCGGTTGCTCATACAGAAATTTTTTGTTTTGTAGCTATAATAGCTATACTAAAATAGCATGTAATGGCTAGGATTGAATATCTTTAAGCTAGGACGATCTTCTGGCAGGAACAAACAGCATTAGTTTATATATATATATATATATATATATATATAAATTTATAGCGACTAAAATATTAATAATAAATTTTTAATGGGTATGGTAGTCAAAATTTTTTGGAAGAGGTGTTAAAAAATATGTAAAAAATCTCATTTAAGATTCGTTCCGAGATTTCGAGTCAAAGTTTTGTCCATTTCATCAGGGCGCTAAAAACAAACCCATTTATTTGTAAATTAAGACTAATTGTTATACAAACATCAATGTAACAAACCAATATATAAATAAATATTTCAACTTACACGATCTAGAGTGATTTTTTTAAACAAAAATTTAAGAGCAGATTTACTAATTGAAGTTTCTCCACATTGTAACATATGACTGATCCAACCCCATTTTCTTTGCATTAGTTTGATATGCTTATTTTTTTACTTATGCTAATCTAACCGGATCTGACACTAGTTGGTCTTGATAAAGTAACAGTCGATCGATGCTGACTGGTAACTAGCACTAGCCAAGTCAATTAACCATTAAACAATCACAACTAAATCAAGTGTTAATATCAGTTTTACGTTATTGTCATCATGAATTGTTATTGTAATCAATGTCAAATTTATTTTGTTATAATTAAGTATTTACTAAAACATGAATTTCACGACAAGAAAATAAAGTTTTACAACTTTACATTCATTTTTCTCCACTTTAGTATAATTTAGAAAAAATGTTTCAAATAATTATTATTTTTTAGTTTTTAAGCTACAACTTTGTTGCTGCATGTGTATGACAGAAGAAAATTTGTTGTAAATATTTAATTATTTAATTAATTTATAAGAATTTTTATAAATAAACAATAATCAGAGCGATATTTTCTTTAAAAAATTATTTCAGTATCTGAATTAGTATAAAAAACATAATTAAAAAAATTGTAGCTGAAAATAAAAACTACAATAACTATTAACCAGCTCTTTGTTAAGTTAGCAGGTCCTGCTCGAATTATAGAATGTCAGCCATTGACTGTTTATATATTTTTGTATATTATTGTCTTTTATCCGGTAAAACTTTGTCAATCGGACTTTAGTTCAGCCTCAATCTAATGTAAATATGTTACAAACTAAATTTTAATCAATTAATTTTATTTCATCAAAAATAGAATCGTATTTAAACATATAAGAAAATTGTAGATCCAGAAATCTAACCAAAAATCTTTATATGGTAAAACTTAATTATTTTAATAGATTCATATGTATCATTTAACGATTCTTAAACTCGGTTTACTAAACTGATTATTGCCGATTTCTGATCTGAAACAAGCTTATCTACTGGTCGCTTAATTAAACGCCACGCTTATCTGCCAAACGGAAATATAAATGTCGCATGTTTTATGAAACGTCTCTATTAAGGCAGAACAGTGATTTTACCACTTTGAATAACAGAAGAATTATGAGAGATTTATATCAATATTATTGGTAATTTTTCTGTATGATTTTGCAAGAATTATTTGCTAGCGGATGTTAATTAATTGAAGAGTTTACTGATTCGCCATCAAAGTTGTTTATTAATTGTTTTTGCTGTGACGGGTAAAGTTAATTTGTATAATACTGTATATAGTTTTATTAAAATATGAAACATTATGACCCGGTTACATAATGCGTTGTTAACTTAATTAGTAATTTAACTAGGTAACTAGACTGTCAACTTCGAATCGCTTCATTGCTTGGTCAGTTGGCCAGTTAATAGTTCAGATTTAAATTACAATTCCTTATTAGAATTTTTTTGTTTTTTAATTTATTTTGTTTACTTTTAATTTTAAAAAATTTGCAAGCTTTTGTTTATTACTTAGCAATAGTCTATTAAAAGTTAATTTCAAAATAATAATATCTTCTCACTTCATATAACAATTTCTGGTCGAAAAAATTATATGTATTTACCACATATTTTTCTTTTAATTGAATGCATTCGTAATATAAAATTGCAACAGTGATTTTCTAAATACAAATCGCTAACATAATGTTTAATGATATCGTTCTAAAAGTATCATATTTCTCTAATAATCTGCTAGTTTCTTTAACAAATAATTTTAAAACTACTTTGCATATGAATAAAGTGTAAAAAAGAACGAAAAATACTTGTATTTATATAAGTAAATATATCATATTTCTAATAACTAGAAATTCAACGTGATAATAAGAATTTATATCAGTGAAATAGCTATGAAAGAACCCGCATCTCTTTCTTATTACAGAGATCTTTACGATCTCGCCTAACACTTGAGATGTACTAAATGAAATAGAATACTATTTAAATGTATATTTCGTTTAATAGAACATGAAACATAATCTGGAACCTATTAAATTTAACAGCCTTCTTAGATAATTAGTCACTATTTAACCAACTATACAATATCGGACAATTTTATTTCAGATGATATAATTAGTTTTACGAGTTTACGAATCGTTTTGTTAGCTAAAATTACTTGATAAATAGAGGATTTCGATTTTGACGGACTATTCAATAATAGTGTGTTTCGTGTTTAACACTTAAAATTGTAACATAATAAAAAATTTTTTTTAGAACTCATTATATTAAAATAAAACGGCTTTAGGTTTTAGTTCTGTATTAATATTTATTAATAATTGATGTTTAGACGGACTCAACGTACGTCTTATTCAGGAGGAAAGATACAAATTAAATTTACATACTAAGTAACAACATAAGTAACAAGATCATAAAATTTATAAATTTTAAATTAAAGGAAACAAAATTTTATTTAAATCAGTGCCTACCACTACCATATCAATCTACTGTTAATATTGAAGGATCTTGCAATTATTACAATATCTTCGAATTTTACATCATGAAAATTTTCTAACACATATTGTGCAATAGCAGATTTATCTGGATGGTTTAGACGTATTGATCTGTTATATTATGTCATTTGTACCTTTATTTCTGATGAAGACGTAGGTTGAGTTCGTCGAAACGTCGATTATTAATAAATATTAATACATAACAAAACCGTTTTAGTTAAAATTATACTTTTGTAATAATGATTATTTAAAGATTTTCTTTGATAGCTTAAAAACATACATACACAATCACGTCATGTACTCAAAAGGGTATAGCACAAACTCTGTTCAGTATACCGAAATTACTTTCCTCCAACAAAAAAAGTCTATTAAATCTATTTGGCAATTTACAAATTTTCCACAATCGAATAGTAGATAGTACACTACGCGCGAGTCATTTACTGATTGAGACACAATGTTTTAATATATGGGCAATGATTGGACGACACGAACAGAAAGACTTACATGATATGTAAGGCGCGGAACACATTTCTGTTCACACTCTGTCACATTTGCATAACCGGCCGAGGACGGGACCAAGCTTTAAAAGTTGACATCATCACGTTGTATTTGTGTGTGTATGTGAAGATGATACCGATGAGATTTTTTTTTATTTTCATTTTTTCTCTTCGGATAAGCGAAAATTTTTTACGAAAACAAATTTGGTTATGCATGGCGTTTTACTCACTCTGAAAATAAATATATTTTTATGTTGGACAGATACGTAGATCTGTTTCTAATTCGTTTAAATCATACAGATAAATTTGCTATTCTGAACATGCGTTAGAATATCATTATGATGTAAAATTTGAAGATACTGTAATAATTGCTAAACCTATCAATATTAGCAGCAGATTGATAAGAGAAGTAATAGAAATTTATAAAGAAAAGGATAATATTAATCACTGTGAAAGCACTGAGTTAAATAAAATTTGGCTTCCATTAATTAAAAATCTATAAATTGTATGATCTAGTTACTTATTTATTACCTAGTAATTTGTTCCTATGTTCTGTTATTTACTGTAATATCATTTATATTATTTATCCTGTTGAAGATGAACGTTGAGATTCGTCAAAAACATCGATTTTAAATAAATATTAATACAGAACTTTAACTTAAAGCTGTTTTATTTTAGTATTTTGCAAATTGTGTATGTATAAATTTTGGAAAACATACAAATTTGATAAGCATATATAAATATAAAATCTAAACATTTGCTTTAGTATACGTATTAAGTTGTTTAATTGAAATAATAGCATGGTAGATATTTATAATTAATTTTTGAAAATCAAACCAACAATATTTGATTTACCAGTCAATCACTTGACTACAATTATTTATTTAAAAATTTATAATAATAAAATGTATTATATTACTAGTTTCTGTAACTAGCGTGGAACAAATTGTAGTAATTTATTAATAATTAATTAAAATTGATTACAACAATAATTTATTTACAATAAGAGTACGATATTAACAAAATATGCAATAATTAAATTTAGTAATAAATTTATAGCAATAATCTTTCCATTCAATAATATTTTACCTTCATATAATAGTAAATAATAAAATTACCCAATGCACAATTCAATACAATTAAACACAAGAGAAAATTAATTAAAATAAAAACAAAATTCTTATGATTTAATAGCAAATTTTACGTTTATTAAAGCTCATGTGAATTGAAAATATTTACGACTATTTTCAGTTTTCTAGAAGATTAGATGTATAGTAAAATAATAACTATTATGTTAAACAAATAAAATATTATAGTTCTTTTATATTGTAAAACATTAAAATTATCATTAGCATTAATTTTATGTAAAATTTATTCTAGCGCGGTTTGGTGTAGGTATTATTGAATTAAAACTTATAGATATAACTTTGAGTTTTATTATTTAAAGATTTAATTAGATTTAAATTAAAATCTTTGCTTTTGCAATTTATTGCGAGTTAAGTATTAAGAAAATAAATAATTACTTAGATGTGGAATTTATTTCTTACAATTCGTCTGTCATATTATTCAAAGGAAGGCCACAAAATTAGGCCGAAAATTTTATTATTAAATTTAATTATTATTAAAAGTATTTACACGATTCTTTATCGAAAGAACCAAATTTTATATCTAATTATGTTAAAAATAGTCCAAAATCTTTATCAAAAAATTACCTGATATTAACACAAAATTATTTTTTATTTTTATACGTTATTTCTGAATTATTTTTATTACACACAGACTGTAATAATAACACATTTTTCTGTTTAACAATTTTATATATATATAATGTGATAATTATAAAAATCTGGACATAAGTGTTTAGTATGAGAAATTAGTTTTTTTATGGCCAAACTTCTCAGATTATTTAAAACAAAAATATTTCGAATAAATGTTGCAAACTCTGCGTCTAATAAACAGATTTTATGTTTGACACTTTATATCAAAAATCAAGTATGTATATATATATATATATATATAAAGAATTTAAGTTAATTTAAGACAATACTGCAATTTAAAAAATCAGATATAGGTCACTATTTAAGTTAATTGCGACCTAATTTAAGTGCTACACGCACCAAAATTGGACAGCGTGTTTCGTTTCTCTGCTGAATCTGATGTTGTATCAATTTAATTAAAGATATTGCGTGCTAACAGAGTGTTGTTTTGTCTGAAACTGAAATTTTTCTTTAATCGAGACGCGCTGGACTTTTTATAAATTGTTACTGCGGTTTTAAAATTGGCTTTTCAAATTATTTAACCACCCTCGTTTTGTGATAACTTTCGGTCTGTCTGTCTGGGTTCAGTCTGGTTGGGTTTATTTTTATTTGACTTATTATAGAAATTCATGAACAAAACTTTCGTTATATATATTAATAAATTATGTATTTTAAGTTTGTACGCTAATAACATGCCTGACAAAATTTGACTTATATGTGGAACATGTTTGAGAATGATTTAAGTTTAACGCCAATCGGCTATAGAGATTCTTCACCTGGGCAACGACGGACGGACGGACGGGTTCCGAATCGATGAAGAATCAAAGTAGCCGTAGTAAATTTATGGTTCAGGCAAAGCGATGTGGGCTGATAACTTGGACACGACAAGCATTCATCCGATGCTTTCGTAGTCTCTCAATGCTGCTGCGTCGAGTCAAGATTCTATAAAACACCGACAGCGACGGAAAAAGAAATCTGCGGCTGATGTGTGACTTTACAGATGATACTGGTCGTAACGATACAGAGACGAACTTTTTTCTTTCGAGTTTTCTTTATATGTATTAATCTATATAGGTAGACTCATTATCACATAAATGTTAGAGTAAGAAATAGGAATAAAATGTTTTTATATTTTTTTAACAAAAGTAGGCAACACTGTATTTTACTAAAATTATATAGTTTATGTAGGCGCTAAGAGAACTTTTTGTGAAAATTTGATTAAAATTGGTTAAATAAAGTGGCCATAATGAATTTTTAAAAATTTTAGTAATTTTTTTCTCGAAAAGTTGGCAACACTGTATTTTATTAAAATTACGAAATGTATGTGAGCAGTAGAGAATTTTTTTTTTGAAAATTTTATTAAAATCGGAAAAATAGTGTAGCCACAGTAAATTTTTAAAAACTTTAATAATTTTTTTTCGAAAAATTGTCATCAATGGAGAAAGCAAAACCACACGACCATCTTGGATATTGGATAAATTTATCCTGAAAAGTTCATTAAAATCGGTTGAACCATCTAGCAGGAGTTGCGAAAAAATATACAAATGACATAAATAATAAACCAACTATACTAAAATTTTCGAAATCTAGTTTTGTTACCTAGTAACGTGTTTCTAAGTTTAGTTGGTTTATTTTTTATATCATTTCTATATATTTTTTCCTGATGACGATATACGTGTAGCATATTTAAATGTCCAATTTTAACATAAAATGAAACAGAACTTTAACTTCAACCTATTTTATTTTAATAAAATGAATTCTGAATGATTTTGCCCGTTTTATTAATTTTTATTTAAATGTATTCAGTTAGTAAGTAGTTTTAATTTTTAATTTGTTAACTAATTTTTATTATTTATTCTTTTCACAAAAGTTTTTTTCTATCACGTTTTAGAAAAATTATTGAATGAAATAAAAAGTCATTGTTAATTATTAATTCCAAAAAAGTTCTTTTTTTATTATTATATTTAAGAAAAATACAAGTATATAAAAAAAGAACATCAAATTAGAGGATAACATTAAACATTCGAATATAGAAAATAATTATTTGGAAACAATTTTAATTTTGTAAATTTAACAATTTACTTTGTTAATAATGCAAAAATCTAATCTACAGTTTAAATAATGTATTTTTATATTTTAATTAATAGCTATAGTATTAAAATATCTTTTTAATTTTAGTTACTAGTCCATTTGTGCTAAGCCGTACCTGTTTTCTTTTTCAACATATCCCATGCCTTCTTATCTATATTACACCTCAGTGGTCTTCACATTCTCCAAGGAACTGAACGAAACGCCTTGTACCAATCTCGCGAGCTGGGACAATAACAACGTTGTTTCTCTCAGAATTAATGCCCAATACATCTCACCTAAGGTACACACCTAACCCAACACTTGCCTTATGTCTTCTTTACACACTCAAACACCATACACCAACCACTTCAAGTTTTTCGCGATTTACGTACAATATCGTACAGGCAAACACAAATTGTAGTTTTGTCGTCTTTTTCTACGTGTACATGTTTCGTCTCTCGCGATGTTTAATTGTCACAACCGATAACGAAATTTTTGTTTATGTAAATTAATAGTTGTGAGCAAAGATGAATACGTTATGTTTCAAGATACAGACATGAATTTTGGATTGTTTGACGATACGAGGTGTCGCATTTAATTTCCGGCGATTAATTTTACTTGAATTGATGATTTTTATAGTTAGTTGACATTTCAGCAGATATTTTCATGTTCTTGTAAATTAAGTTGTTTAAATTTAGAAACAAAACGTAGTTTGAATGTAATTTTATAGTAAAATATTCGAGAAACATTATCAAAAGATACTTAAAAGTTATTTATACAAAATAATAACTCAATGAATAACAAATTTAACTATAATCTTAAAGAGTGTGATACGTTCATATTTACATTCTTTTGCATAAAATAAACATTGTAAACTTAGATTTTTACAGTATTTACTGTGTCTAAAATAAGAGAGATTTAATTTTCATATATTCGAAACAAAAGATTTAATTTATAAAAGTTATTATTGAATAGAGAATTAGGTTTTTTTTAATAAAGAGTCATAAAAATATTTTTATCTACGGCCGCTTCTAAAGTTTACACTTTACACATTATAAACACCATGAAAAATGGACGTTTACCAAACGATGTTATAATACAATGCGAAATTCAACAGCGTATTTAAATATTCATAATATTTTTTATTATGTTAATATAAAATAAATTTATTTAATACAAGTACTCGTATAAAACCTCATTTATTCTATCTATTTATCTCATTTTAATTTTATATTTAAACACAGTGCTAGTTCTGACCTAAATTATATGTAAACTTATGGAAAAATAGGATATTTTTACACACTTTACATATAAAATCAGAAAATTCAATAGTATTACTATTACAATATTTAATGTTATTGTTACTTTAGCAAAGATTTGTAAAAATTTATTAATATTTGTATGTATTTTATCAGTAGCTCACGTTAAATCATGAAACTAAAATAAATAGATTAGTTTAAATTATAAGCATTAACGATATAAAGAAACACAGTTTATTTTGCTATTACGTATAAACTTTGAATTTCAAATTATTTTAATATGTTTAAAAGCAAAATTTAATATAAGAAGCATTAAAATAAAATAGTTCTATAAAACTAGTCAAACTGGAATCAATAATTATAAATTTAACACTTCGATAAATATAAACATAATATTTGAATTTAATTGTACTGAATTATTGCTACAATTTAAAACAATAAATGCTTGTTTGAAACCTACGCTTAAATATTTAGATAAAATCAAGCGATAACTATGAATATATTTTTTCAGATTTAACGCTTTGATTTTTAATTGCATAATATATTTTACTTTTATATATAGTTTCCTACTGTTTATCCTTGGAATTTTATTATCATTGTAAATTTACAGGTTGAAATCAAATATAAATTATAATACTTTTTGAATAAACTTTATGTATCAATAATTTTTACGGCACACAGCTGACTTAGTTTACTGATCATTTTAATTATGTTAAATTTTCTGTTGGCCTGTTCTCATAATAAAGCTGATAAAAATGCATAGTTTTAAAAGTTGACGAAAAAACATTGTTTTATTGACATCAATAACAATTATGCTAGTAGAATTTAAAATTGTTGCTTTTTTTTGTTTGCTTAAAGTCAACATTAATTACAGTGTTTATTATAAAAACGGGCCTAAGATTTAACAAGATATTAAAATAACTTGAAAACAAAATGTTGGAAAAGTGAAAAAAAATATGAATTATATTTTAGTTTGCACAAACGTTTTGCACATAGTAATCTTCAGGCTTTCACGGCCGGTATCCAATGAATTTATAGAATTTTCTGGGATGGTATGCCGTGGTCTGTGGTCTGTGTATTCTCGTCACAGGCGTTTTGCCATACATCGTAGATGGCATCTTCAGTGATTGGTGGCTGAATATTAATTTTACATATTTAATTTAAATTTGTCTTGTGAACTAAGAGAAGAATCTTCAATTTACGGTGTTTAGTTTTATCAAATGTTGACTGTATTGCAACCAAAAATTAAGATTATTAATACAAGTTAATATTTAAAGTCAAAATATTAAATGAAAAATTTTGTCATCTAGCTGAAATCGAACCCACAATTTTTAAAAATATATAAATTCAAGGTTTGCACAATTTAAGTGTACTGAAAATTCGGCATTTTTCAGGCCTGCTACGATATTCAAATTGTTATTCTATTATTTAAAATTAAACAAATATTTTTGCATTTAAAGTTTTAATAAAATTGACTCAAAATGTCAAAAAGTTTTTCTACACTCCTCGAAAAAAGTGCTTAATAAGTCCGTTTCATATAAAGGGTAAATGGTGTTACTCGTAATAAGCAAATAAAAAAATTACTCCAGAAAAATTGTTAAAAATATAAACGCTTTTTGAAAAAATTCAACATAACAACAACTTTTATATTATTAAAGAGTAACATACGAAAAAAGGGTAAATAGTTGCTCATTCATATGTGGGTAATTATTTACTATCGTATTTTTTTGCATTTTTTGTGTAAAAAGTTATATATTTCAAAATACATAGCAAAAAAGTAATATATTACACTAATAATTCTATCTTTTACCCTAAAAATTTGAACAGTGTACCAACACAATAATTTTTACTTAAAATATACTGGTTCCTAAATCTTTGTCTACAATAAAATATAAATTAAAAATGAAATAAGTTACAAAAACTTTAATATTTAATACCAACTAAATTGTTTATTTTATTTTTTTCTTCCATAACTGGCAATAAAACTAAGCAAAATTACAAAATATAAACTTAATGATCTATTTGCATACGACAGTTTATTCTGTAAATCACGTTAAACGATCTGAAAAAAATATTCACTCTCTGATTGGTTCCAATTAACTACCTATTATCACATTATCAGTGAAAAATTTTTTCGTCATCTGTTCGTACCTATTACCTATAGTGTGTTGAATGTATTTCTATAAATAACATCAAGAGGAAAACAGTTGTTTTTTTACTGCTTCCTAATAGCGCGTTACCATAGCAACGTGAATAGAAAAATAAACAAGCTAACGACGGTTTTATATCGACGAAATCCGATACAAATTACAACACACACACACACACACACACACATACTTCTTTATAGTGAATCTGGTATTTCTAGTTTTTAGCTTTAAGTTTCCGTATAATCAGGTTGGGGCTCTGCCGAAAAAAATTTATTTGATAGAATTCGGTGATCTATAGTGTAACATATCGAAATTAATTTGAACCACATATTTGGACGATTGCTTTATTTGTCAATAAATTTTTTTTCATCCATACGAAAATTAAATATCTGACAATATTCCTATCTTATATTAATTATTTTTAAAATTTATTTACTTTTGACAATAAAATTTAGAGGAATTTTATTAATAGTTTTGTTGATAATCAAGTGGAATATCGCAAGTATAATTAATACCATAAATGTGGATGAAACAAAAGTCATATGCTTGAAATTAGTTACATGTATATATTATATATGTGTTGTGTATATTATATATGCTCGCTACGGTGTATAATTTTTTTTTTAGAAAAAATATTATATAATATGTCACAGGAATATATATTCCATAACTTTGGTTTTAAGAATTTTTGAGTGAAAATTTATCACATATACTCTATTTTAGCATACTTATTTACAATTTAAAAATTGAGTATTTTTAAATTTTAATTGTAGTTTTATTTAAATATAATCTTTACATTAAAATAATCTTTATTGATATTGTATTTTGAATTTTAATATGAACTTATATTAAACTGATTTTGTATGACTTTTATGAATTGTTTTTAAGAAAATCTTAATTTTTTTAATAAATAGAATATCTTGTATTTCTATTAACACTATGAATGTTAATTAATAATATTATGAAAAGTACAAAAATATTAAATGAAAAATAATTTTGAAAAGAAAAAAAAATTATTATAATTTATATTACACCTATGATTGTTACTTACCAATAGGAACAAATTTCTATTTCGGTTTCTCTTCAAAGCACTTCTAAGAAATCAATTCATACACACAACCTCCAACCCGGAAGCATATGGGTACAACACAGGAAAACTACGTGAGAAATTATTTAATAGGTATTAAGATCCAAGTTACCATCACTCGGATCTATTAATAAAACAATGAAAACGTTTATGCAAATCTGTAATTCGCCTTTACAATTACAATTTTCTTACAAGTTTCTCCTGTACAATGACGCTTTGTGTATTGCACAGTGAATTTATTTGCTGGCAGAAGCATCGTTTGTAATCCAAATTTCCATAAATATCTTCATTGTTTCCATAGTACGATCGATGCAATTTCTACCAGTAAATGAATTCAAGTGGATTTAATTTTTAATCATTTTACATTTACATAGATCAGTATACACATAGATTTTTTTAAAATTAATTTTGCTATTTTTTTGCATTGAATTTTTAATTTCTTTTATTGTTTTTTGGAAATTACAATAGTGAATTAAAGATAATTTAATTTATTTGTTAAAACAACTTGAAAGAAGTTACAATGGTTTCAGTTCTTCAAATTTACTTTTAGGAATTTATATAAATAAATATTAATCGCAAAAATAATTGTATTTAAAGGAGTTAACTAAATTTGTAAGAAATAAGACCAATATTGGGTTTCTTTAAAGTTGATTTAATTCAAAAAGAGAATTAACACAAAACACTTGTATTTTAATCAATTTTTGCAATTTGTGTTCTTTACTGAAGAGTCAATCGCACCATTTGTTCATTTTATTTCCACTTGTGAATCACTGTATTTATTTATTTATTTATTTATTTAATAATTAATTGATTTGTGCTTAAGTACGGCCGTGCACCGAAGGAACATCAAGAAACAAATATTATACAACATGCAATTAATTTATTTAATAGTTAAGAATTAAATAATCAATATAAGTCTTGCTTTGGTAAATTGTGCTGGAGAAATCACTACAACTAAATTATAAACTCAGTCGCGATCATGCATTGTCAACTGTAATGGTTGACAACTATTTCCGTTCGTATTAGCCCGTTCTCTATCGTCCACATCAACAGGACTAATCGATCTGGATCGATCCGATGGTTTATTAACAGGCGCAGCTAGTTCTTCAATATCACTTTCATCATTGACATTGATCTCTTCATCGGAATCGGAGATATTGCCCACCGAATGATCATCGGACGAGATGGCCGTATGCAGGGGATGCGTTAGTAGTGAAACACCACTGGGGATGAGCGCTTTAAATGCGCTATTCTCGCCGCCCATTTGCAGTAAGAGGGATGATACTGGTCCGGATGTACGGTGGTGAGCGGTAGTAAGTGGTGAGCCAGGGGTGGTATCGTGTCGTTGCTGATAGTGAGGCGATGGGGTTAAACGGCCGCCGCTGTATAGAGGCGATTGTTGGGTTTGACGTGGTAAAGGTGAGGAACGTTTTAGTAGATTCATACGCTGGTGACGTCTCCATTTCGCCCGTCTGTTGGAAAACCAAACCTGGTTAACAGTGCAGGGTATTAGTTACTAGTTGATTGGTTTGGTTAGATATATATTAAGCTGTTGTGGCTAATAAACTTTTTGTCATACGTAAAGACAGTGACAGAATACAATTAATAAATTATTAATTATTAATTATAACATGAATCACTGTATAAAGGTACTGAATTAAATAAAATTTGGCTTCCATTAATTAAAAATCTATAATTCTTATGATCTACTTACTTATATGTTACCTAGTAACTTGTTGCTTAATGTCATTGATAAATTTTGACCTGATGAAGACGAGCGTTCAGTCTCGGAGAAACGTCGTTGTCTATGTTAATAAATTACGTATTTATCTAGTATTATAAAATCAATTTCAAGTTTACTTTTATCTAATATTAATTTTAAGTCAACATAATTGTCGCATATCTAGAAACCAAGTTTAAAGTGTCAGCCTTTAAATTTAAAACATTTATCTAATCAGAAATATTTATCTAGCTATATTTTATTCTTGGCTAATCGGCTAAAAATTACATTCTTTTTATATTTATAATTGAAAAATCAATTAGATTGATGAAAACTAAAAATCTAGAATTCTCATTGTAGAAAAAATTTATTTTTTTACTTTTAAAATCAAATTAATGACATATTATTAACAATGCAAGTAAATTATTAATAAAGTGACATGATATGTAATATACCAAAAACTTTTTCAAAAGTTTTTAAATACAGAATTAAATAAATAAATTCAAACATAATAGAAAGATATCTAATTTTTCATGTCATAGTTTGTATAATATCTAAATGAAATATAGTCAATTGCATTGGAAACCTGTAATATTTAATTAAATATTGAAAATTGTATATATATAATATTACATATTATAAATTAATTAATAGGAGTACATTTTTTTCAAATAGAAATATGTAAGTCCAACGTAATTTATAGCTTTATTTTAGTCATATCTATAAGGCCTAAAACATTATAAAAAAAATTTCTATCAAAAAAGAATTCTATTTTCTAAAAAAAATAGAACATTCTGTAACACTATAAGTTTTTATAAATGTGATCTCATTCTACATTTTAACATCTATTTATCTGTTTAAAAATATACTTTATCTAATGAGATTTTTTTCTTTGAAATAATTTTTTTTTTGTATGTAACACCAAAGACAAAAATAAATAAACTCATTACATAAAATAAAGATCGAAAACATAAAGCATCGCAACATTATATTTTATTTATATGACAAAAAGTTTATCATTTTCACATTAACAAAAAATCCACCATACCTGTACTCTAGCTTCCGATAACGAGGTTTTTGACGCCAATCGTTCCCTAGTAGAAACACACGGATAATGACTCTTTTCAAATTCTTTCTCCAATTCTTCCAACTGATCAGGACTAAATGTAGTTCGATTCCTTCGAAACTTTGGTTGCTCGGAACTGTCCAAACTTGCCGAATCATCTTTACCATCAATATCCAACATTCTTGAACCGGGTGGCGAACCCAATAAGCCTGAATCACCGTGAGGAGAAATTGAGGAACTTGGTGAACCGGACATAATACCACCTGAACCAGAACCTGGAGGTTGTAGACCCAAGGCACTGTTGGGCCATAGGTGAGAATGCCAAGGGAAGGCTGCAGCGGCTGCTGCATAGGGATGCGGTGGGTAAAGACCATAACCAGCTGCACGAGCAAATTCAGCTGCAGCACGTTCGGCTGCACGATTACGCAGGATTCGATTGATGCTGCTTACGGATGGAGCTGTTGCGTTTGTGCACACTCCTGCAACAAGAAATATATTTTTTATTTGAAAATTAAATATTTAGTATAATGATCAAAATGTATTAGTGGAATTGCAGAAAACGAGCTTAAAATATTTTGTATAAATGCTTTTGTTTAATGTTAAACATAGCGAGTTTGTATACAAATTCATTTCGATTTTAATTAATACCGGTTTTAAAATAATGCAGCTGTTTTAAAACAAGAACTAAATTAATAAACTAAAACATCCAAAAAAAAACAAAATTGTGATACCAGCCAATATAAATATTACTAACATAATAAAAAATGTTTCAGAACTCATTCTATTAAACCAAAACTGCTTTATGTCAAAGTTCTGTATTAATATTTATTTATAATGAAAGTTACTAGGTAACAAATAAATAAATAGATCATTTATTTTTTTGTTAATTTATAATTACAGCAGATTAAAATTAAAATGAATCAAGATTTTTAATAATATTTTCAGATAATTTCAAGATAATTAAAAATATTATATTCCAGCTCATAATTATATGATACAGAGTAGAATTATAAAGCAACAAATAATTGACAGTATTTTTATAACAATTCATCAAAATTGTACAATCGCAAAAAGGCAGAACGATCGAATGTGAATGACTGTAAATCATCAGTCTCATCACAAGAAATTAACAAGCTGCCTTTTATTTTATTATATATGTACGTTCACAAAATGTGTTCGAGATATAATTTCAGTCGGATAATTAACATTATAATTATCAGCAAAAACATGATACAAAAGTGATTCTTCGAAATAATTTTTACCACTGCAACAATAAGCGTAAACCATCTGACATTCATTCGTAGAAACACGGCAGAGAGCACTATTGAAATAAATAAATAACAATTGTTATTCGTATGTATGTATATTTAAAAAGCCAACGCTTGGGAATTGTGTTAAAGGTTTTTTTCTATTTATAATAATTTTATTTATTTTTTGTCTCCTGTTATGATTAACGCTTTGAATAACGTCAATTATAATTTAATCTTCACGCCTAGTTATTGTTGACAATTCAGTGAAATTTTAAATTTTATAAATTTGATATAGTCCAGTAATTCAGATAATGGAGCTATGCTTAAATAAAATCTTCAATAACTGGAGTTTTTTTACGTTAATAATGGATTATTTCCAACATTCTTATAAAATGGATATGCACAAAAAGTCACAAAAAACACAGACTTCAGCAAAGACAGTTTCAAATAACGCACAAACATTTGAAAAATTATAATTTTTAAAAAATGAACAAAATCTAAAAAAGCATGAAGGTTATTTAATTTTTTTAAGCATAAAAAATTATTTTTTTTAAATAATAATCTAGTTATTCTGTTGTTGTAAATATCAAGGATAAGCAGGAATGGCCGAATGGAATATTTTAGTTTTTGTAATTTTTTTTGCTGTAAGTCCAGTAACAACTTTTAATTTTTTTTATTAATTTATTTAATGATTTAAAGTTAAAGTAAAATTTGTTTACATTTTGTTATTTCTAAATATAGGTCGATTTTTATATATAACATCATTATTCACGTCATCCAATGTAATAACGACAAATTTATCCCGTTTACATTCAACTAGTGTAGCGATTTGACATCTATATAATAGTAATATTGATGTATTTCGGGTTGCTGAATCAGTAAATTAAGTTTTGTTGTATTATTTTTCTCTAATGAACAGTGTCGAATGACTAACAGTTTCGGTATAAAAATTGATAATATATTAAAATGTAATTTTACTATGGCGAAAAGTTAATAAAATGATTTAATTGACCTTAAACCACAAATAATACATTTAAAAAAGCTAAAGTTAGGCTTTTATTATCAGTAGCAATAAAATGTA
Organism: Clivina fossor; assembly: GCA_963966155.1. NCBI lineage: Eukaryota > Metazoa > Arthropoda > Insecta > Coleoptera > Carabidae > Clivina > Clivina fossor. The sequence goes on along the minus strand of OZ014562.1, from coordinate 12,819,724 downwards.
AGAGCTATGACTAAAAAAATTGTAAAATTTTAGTTTCAAAATATCATTATTATTTTTTTTTTAGAAAAATATGTTGCTTCTAACCAAATTTGAATGATTTTTAAGTTAATAGAAATATAGAAAATTTGCTTCTGTTATGTGAAAATGTTATATATTTGGCTAATTATTATTTTCTTGAAATTATAATTCCCCTACATTAAAAACAACGATTAATTTGATTAGTTTTTTCTCTCTAGAAAATTTTTACTTATATCATTTTTTTATTTTAATGTGCAACGTACAAAAATAAAGTTATAATATAACTAAACTTAGTAAGTTGGCATTAAAATTAGCGCAACATCTCAACAAGAAATTCTTCACCGGTTAACGCATCGGTAAGCAATCTAGTTAGCATCCAACTGCGTCATATTTGTCACACCACCACAATTTCACACACATACACACACACACAGTTGACTTGAAGATGTGCGCGCAAAGTAATTTCGTCTCCCATTGCGCGGAAAATGCGCCGAAGCAAATCTTAGCCGTGTTCACCATTTCGGTAGCTAAACTAAATCCTCTTGAAGCACAGTTGAACAAAAATCTATTTGGACCCAGGTGGTCCGGATGCAAACTGGATGGTATGATGATTCTCTGATAGTTTGGTCGGGCAATGATGGCGCAGTCGTGCCTCATTCGATATGCCGTATTGTTTACTAATATAGTTTACGTAGTGTTAGTATTATACTATGTGCTTTGATATTGATTCGTTGTGCATGTTATTGAGACGAGTTTTTCTTTAATGAGATTAGTTTTGATGGATTTTTTACTTAGACTGATGATGAGAAGTGAAACGAAAACGTGTGTTCACAATGAAGAATGTTGGTTTATAGTTGTTTGTTGTTAGAAAATTATAGTAAATAAATTTGTAATTTTACAATTTGCAATCTTTGTAACATTGTTTTATTTAAACAAATATATTAAGATGTCAAGAACTATAAGCCCGGTTTTTCATTAAGCAATTTTTAAACGCTTTGTAAATTAACTATATTGTTAATTTATCAACTGACCAATCAATGAGGCGGTCCGAAGACAGTTGACAATCTAATTGCTTAGTTAATTTATTGATTAAGTTAATAATGCTTTGTGCAACTGGACCTAAATATTTAACATATAGGTAAAGATATGAATCTTGTATTGAATGTTGATAAGTGCAAAGTATTAATTTTTGAGAAGGGTGACTTGACTTCTAAATGTAATGTTGATGATGCACGTTTAGAAACATCGATTATTAATAAATATTAATACAGAACTACAACCTAAAGTTGTTTTATTTTAATATAAGTAATAAGTTCTAAAAGAATATAAATATTTCCAAAGAAACCTGTTGGAGTATATACAATGCTGTTTTGGTACTTGATGTGCGGTAGTGAATATTGGATTTGGCTGCAGAAGTATTTAAGGAAAATAATTGCTGTAAAAATGACATTTTTACATTTATATTTTAGTGTATGATGATTGCGAAATTGAAAAAAGGCATGACTCAAATTCATAATTTTAAACAGTATCAGATATTTTAATAAAAACAATATATTATGTTATAAAAAAAGAAAATCATTTTCCAAGTACATATGATATGACTAACAGTTTCTTTTGTAATATACATCTCGCATTATAATTAACGAAATGAAATTACAAACTTGTATTTAACTTTTTACATTTCTATCTTATAATTAATACATCAAAGATCAAACGCTATATGTCTAAAGAAATATAAAAATATATTTATAAATAAATAATTAATTATAAGAAAAAAGTAGATCAACTTTTATGCATAAATAATCAGTTATGACATTATACGATACTTTGACATGAAATAAATTCTAAACTAACATATCAATTTATAATCGACTAAATACTTAAAATATATTAATATTTTATTCTGTACATTAAGGAATTTAAAAGAAGTTTTTAATCCATAAAATATTAATCATTTATTTCATTTTTATATTTCAATTTATAGGAATAGCAAAAGAAATATTGAAAGTTTTATATGAGGTAGGTTTTTGAGAGCAATTTTTTTTTTAATTTGCATGTTATCTATCATCATATTCTCGCATCATTTAATGAACTTTCTCCATTCTTTTCTAATGATTTTAATCATTGCGTTTAGCAAAATCTCACAGTTATCAAAGATCATGTGTTACCCGTCAATTCGTTTTGATACATATCAATTGTTTTCTGTTACAATTGAAGAAAACATTTCATTTCATCAATTTCAATTTCACTTTTGGATTTCTAAAGAATAATATCAAAATTTTGATTCCTTTATGTATCGCACGAAATAATTGAAATTATCTCAAATTATCCACTGCGAAAATAATATAAAATTACCAGTCCGATTTGATATAAAAGCAGGCATAATTTCAGGTAAATTAATACAAATGATACAGAATATAAATACTTCAAGCACAGGTCAACGAAGGCTACGGAATTCTACAAACAAAAAAAAAAGTCGATTCAGGAAAAAGATAGAGGTATTTAGAATAATAACAGGTTAAATAAAGAAGCATATATAGATTGGACAATGGGAAGACAATTTCTTTTACAGTCGCGTGTCCAATTCTAGTGATCATAGTCAACTTATTTTTGGTTCTTTTTTTTGAATTGCTTAAGTTCAGAGTCAGTTGGAAGTTATTATAATTTCAATGGCATTTAAGGTACATTGGTTTGCACATGGTTATATATATATATATATATATATATATATATATATATATATATATATATATATATTAGCAAAATTTCTGTAAAACTTGGCGACTAAAATTATAGAGTATGTTCCGAGAAATTGTGGCTAATGCACCTAATTCATTTACAAAATGAAATTGTAGTTTAAAATACTCGTGAAAGATGTGATTATCTTTATGAGAAATAAGTTGAAGATGTTTTCAAAATAAAAAGTTTGTAAAATAAAAGTTGTTTCGTTGAAATTCCAGTTGCATGATGAGTTAAGTATGGAATATTTTGACACCCATAAATCATACATGAGGCAGGTGAATGATATAAAACTGTTTTTGTTTTGTTTGGTTGTATCAAACAGTTGGTGCATTTTGTTTCGAAGCAAGTAAATAATTTTGATCGATATATTGTATATTTTAAAATGTTTTTATTGACTACAAATTTATTGATATAAAAGATATCTACAATACTATATGATAATTTGTCGCTATTTTTTGTTTATTTTTAAAAAAATTTATGATGATAATAAATTATTTATTATGGCAAAAATCTATAAACAAATTTGATAATTTACCTTAACTGCAATACATATTTCAAAAGGTATTTTTCTTTATCAATAACTGTAATAAAAATTTACTTATCTTTTGAAATATCTATAAAGAAAAGTAAATTTTTAAAACTAATTTATGCAATTTTTTTCTGTTATATTCATAAAAAATGCAAACACATTTTTCTTATACTATTTATATTAATAGTTTTTTTTATTCGGTTTAATTTAAAATAAATTATTAGTGATTTAGATAAAAATAATATAAAAAAAGAGTAAACAGAACATAGAAAAAGTTACTAGGTAACAAAATACAAGTAACTAGACTTCATAAAATTTATAAATTTTTAATTAAAGTAAGCAAAACATCGATTTTTAATAAATATTAATAAAGAACTACAACCTAAAGCCGTTTCATTTTAAATCATTTTTATTTATTTTATTTTTATTATATTTATTACTATAGTGTTATTCCTAGAACTATATAGGCGGAAAATAAATAGGTTATTATCAGAGAATATATTAGTACTATTTAATCTAGATTAATTTACAATAATTTTTAACATTTTCGAAAGATCAAAATTGAATCTATCAAACATGAATTCATCGAAACGCACAATACCAGCTCTGATTAAAAAATATCTACCACACACACTCACACATATATTGTATCACAAATAATATCTGATAAATGATATAAATAATAAATTGTTAAATTTATCACTTACAAGTACACTTACTAAGCCATTCGGGAGAGAGAGAGAGAGAGAGAGAACAAATTACAAATATATTCTTTGCCGCGTAACATTATAAAAGCCGAGAGAACTGATACCTATCTTGTGATCGTATATGTGTGTATCGGTGATTGTGGGATGAGGGGGGTATAAAAGATATTTGATTTATCATTTAACCGCGCGGCCCTGATGTTAATTCACTATTCAACCCTGCAGCAATGACGGATTCATATTGTCGAACCATCGCGTCGATGGTTAAACTGGTTGCCGTTGATATATTTCTCTGTTTGCCGATCTCTGCTCCGAAAATAGACGTGCTGAACTAGGCAGTACATTGGTGATATTGAGACTAGTGCCTTCGACACACGACACTGTTTAATGAGCATGAACTCAATTTTTAATTTATCTTAATAATAATTACGTTTAACCCTTGATACACGACTTTTGGTTTAAATTTTCTGCATATGCGCGTTATGACTAAACAAAGAGAAACGATTATTTTGAGTAAAGAAAACCATTTTAATTCAAATAAATTATTTTGCAATCGTGGCAAATGAATATCTATTTGATGATAAAATATTTATTCTTTACGAACAAATATTTTTTTAAAATAAAGAACTGTATAATTACTCTAAATAAAATGTTTTATTTTATTATTTTCATTGTCAGATCTAAGCATGATTTTTCAAAAATTCTGCATATTTTTACTATAAAAACAAGTAATAATAATATAATCTTTAATAATATCAGGTTTTTTTATTCATATTTAAAACTATTGTATATTGAATTTTAGATTTCTACAAAATGCATAAACACAGAAATTTAATTTAATTTTAAAGATAACGTTCAGAATACAAAATTTTATATTTAAACCATTATTATTATTTCAATTATTATTAACAATTCTTTTTTTCCTAAAATTGAAATTTAATGGGTCCGTATTCACATTTTGTTCTAGAAGCAGTTTTAGTTTAGCACAATTTAATGTTGTTTTTTTCAAATTGTGTTTTTGATTTTTTCTTTTTTCGAATGTAATTAGTTTTTTGTATGGAATATTTTTAATACATTTGACATTTCTAAATTTAAATAATAAAGTGAAAATAATATTGCTTAATATCAAATGCTGTTTTTATGAAAAGACCAATTACATCAAAATACAAAAAAATAACAAGGTGTGGCATAAACTCTTTTCATGTAAACTGAAATTTGTTTACTCTGAATATCCTTAATCACGCATGCACCATTTGTTTTATTCACATTCATGATATCTCTCATCTTGTTTTTTTATTCGTATCACATAGAAATATTTACATGTCTACATAGACGTACACATTCAATACCACTTACATTATTTTCACCAAAATGCCAAAAAAAAAAAAAAATTATCAAAATGTAAATGTTTCAACTAGATGCAATAAAATGATTTTATATTTAATGTAAAAAAATCTTAAAACACAAAAACCAAGATAAATTAAAACATCTAGAAAAATAAAATAAAGTTTAAATTATTTCTCATTAGCTGCAACAAGGTATTCAATAATTGCGAGTACCTTATTTCATTTACACCTATTGAACAAGCAAAGCCGAGGCCCGGTGATTGAAAAATTACATTTAACTTTGCGAACAAGTTAAATGAATTAATGTGGGTGTTGAATAATTACTGCGCGCGTTTTTAATTACTTTACTTTTATTCTTATTTGTTCGGCACGTTGCATAAAGTGTCTGGTTGCTGCTGCTTGCGGAATCTGCACTAAGCACACCTTTAATTTGTGTTTTCATTTTGTTGGTTTTATTATCGATACAGGTTGTAAGATTTATTTAATATTTACTTGTTTTATTGGCAAATTGTATTTTAAGAGTTTGTATATTTTTATTAAACAATTAAACTGTATATATCTTGAAATATTTTTGTTTAATAAACTTTAATGCATATATTTGCATTTTTTTAATATAAATATTTAGTTTAATTTATACCCTAAATAAAAATTATTGGTTTCAATATGCCTATGTAGCAAAAGAATAGAAATACTGTATATAAATATTAAAGTAGTTTTATTTTAAAAATTGAATTTAATTGACAATATGTAGCAAATAATAACATTGATTAATATTTTTATTTTGGTTAATTAGTAAATATAAACAAAAGGAAAAATATATGTTATTTACTCAAAATATTATACATATATATCTAATGGATTATTTAAGATTTTTAATATATTTTCATTTTAATCAAAGTATCTAATCTGCTTATTGATAACACTGACCAACACTGAAATAGATTCACAATAGTTTTAACAAATTTGAATTTGTCATGAAAGTACTGAATACAAATCCAAAAGTATAAGGCATATTTTAGTTTAGGTTTATGTAAGTTGTGATACTATATTCAACGAGTAACAATTTTTATTTAGTATGTACATAACAGATAATTAGGCCCGTACTCTCATCTTATTTATAAAAGTAATTTTTGCAAGCAAAAAGTTATTTTGAAATTAATAATAAAAACACTTTTTCACTAAACAGTGAGGTGAGAATACGGACCTTAGTTATTAAGCAGTGTTTTTTATAAATTAATAAAGTGTTTAAAATTTTTAAGTAAGTTATCTTTTGACAGAATTTAGGTAATCATTTTCATATTCCATTTTACAAAATATATTTCACAGTCTATTTTACGTATTTCCATATTTATTTTAAAATTTAACTGATTTATGATGCAAATACTAGAATAGATGTGTTCCGATAATATAATCTAAATTTTAAATAAAATCTCTGAAGTTAGAAAAAGAACTTATACATCCCTGAACTAATCAAGCAATCGATGAAAATCTGTTGAAACAACAACAATCAATCGTGAGCGCATAAAAGTACAAACAAACTTTCAGTCTACTCATAATTCTCATTCTTCTAATTTTTGCTTCAATCTCGACAATATTAAAGCGCTCTCCACAGAATGGCGAAGAAAAAAATGCGACAATACCGCGTACAATGTTATGCATATTAAAAGTGTTTCCAGTTTACGAAAAAGGCATAGAGAGTTTATGATTGAAGTTTCTACTCTTGTGTTCGATGTCAACTGCTAAATAAAGCAGGAGCGTAAATCACACTTTACATTGCTTAAATTTACCCACAATGCATTGTGCAGACAAGAAGCAATTTTCTTAATCATTTCAGCGACAACTGCGCTCATTTAGTACTTACGAAAATCGTAGCGTCATGGATCAAATATAGCACTCTTTTCAATGTTTATTTTTTTTCTTACATATATAATATATATAATCGGATTTGTTGTGAGTATTTATGTATATTGAAAATGACGGATAATTTTTAATCATTTTTACAACACCCCAGTTCTTTTCAGACTAGACTTTTGAAAAGTAAAATTTTTAAAAATGCCGACAAGATTAATTTTCAATTTAACTAATAATTGTATAATTGTGTAATTTTCTACTTATAACTTATTTCATAAGTAAATATTAAAATTATTTTATTTTAAAACGTAATGAAAAGGTACCATTTTATTGGAAGCAATAGTAATAAACTTACAACAACAAAAAAAAACGTAAAATTTGTTTCAAATTAATTTGTACTATAAAACTTATACTGTTTTTACAAACATAACTAACGTATAAATTATTTTTAAATCTATCAAAACCTACAGCAATAATTTACTTAAAAACATCTTTATTCTCAAAAAGTCTCCATTAATTTTTATCAGCATCTTATCTCCAAAATAAATCAATCATTAAACTATAATAATTCACTGTAAACATCCAAAAATAAGAAAAAAGAACCAACTCACAGCCGCCTATAAAATTTGCAAAACATTCAAATTTTTTTCCTCTAACCACTCAACATATTTATCCATTAATTATGCAAATACAAATTCGATAACAGACCGATAAATATAAACAGGCATATCGGTCATACTTGGCCACGCTAGTTTCCAAACAAATCACATAGATGGCAACAGTGGCAGCTGTTTTGCAGCAGTCTGACTATGACCGCGAATATGGGTCTTAAGTTGCCTTAAGCGTTTTAGATTTCTAGCGATGATTTCGATAATTTGCGGGGCACAGTCGGACAAAACCTAAATTTTTCGCTAAGCTAATTTGTGTTTTAAAATTTCGGCGTTCCGCAGGGCATCAGCTTAGAACCGGAACTGAGACCGTAAATCAAAGACTAGTTTAGGTGATTCTTGCCGGCGTCTGTTATTTTACGTACCACCCCCGATATTATTTGAGGCTATTAATTATTTTATCTGCTCTACAAAATCGACTATTTATTTTTTATTATTTTAAATTTGGTACCTAAGTAGATTATTGAATCAGATATCATTTAAATGGTTTATATATTTTAATAATGCTTATTTTATTTCCTTAAATATATCAAAAATTTGTGTAAACGTAAACGTATGATTAAAAAATTATATTGATTTCTAAATATTGATATTTAATTTCGTCATTATATTCATAAAAATAAAATTTACATACGAAATAATTGTAATGAAACACACAAAATTTTGAATTATTAACTTTATCTATGAGTTAACTAGACAACTAAATTATGAACTGCCTTTGTAACAAGACCAAATATTGGTTAATGGTTAATTTTAATATTGGTTTTCGTTTTTTAACCAATTTTTTTATAATATAAACCGGTTTTTACCGATTAATTTTATAAAACAAAACTGTAAATAATGTGTATATATTTTTTTTCAAACTATAAATTTAATTTTGTAATTTTCTTTAAATATTTTTTATGTTACTAACGGCCAGTTTCATAATGAACACTTTAACTAAAGTCGACTTTAAGCTGACCAAAAAGCATTCTTTTATTGACAATAACAAATAATTCTATATTGGAAGTTTGAAAAGTTGACAAAGAATCATCGTTTTATTGACAGCAATAATAATTATGCCGATAGAATTTAAAAACAATGCTTCTTTGCCGGCTTAAAGTGGACTTTAATTAAAATGTAAATAGTAAAATTATTAACAATTATTATAATTTATTTTCAGAAAATCTAAATTTAATTATATGTTATAAAATATTCTTTCCTTAATTTGGAAATAAAGATCCATTTTTGTTTATCTGCTTTAAAATTGTTTAATATGAAAGTTGTTTGCAGACGCCGTTTTTGCTAACAAAGTTTAAAATTCATAAATTTCGCTTAAAATTATACATTATATAAAAATAATTTTATATTTTGATTTACTTTCCAAATATCCGGTATTACTTTTTCCGGTTAAAGGTTACAGGCTTTTAAAAATTTTAAAATATCGATTAAGATTACACTTAACGTTCGCATAATATCGATTAACCAATTTAATTAAACAGTATTTTTGCCAGTTCCATGCCCTGGTGTAAAGCGCTTTAACGAGAAAACTAACAAAAAAATTTATCAATATTTTGTTCAAATGGTGCCTCAATACCATACCCTTACTCTTAATACAAAATACATATGACTATGTCATAGACAAATAAAACAAATAAAAAAAATTAAAAACCCTTTTGAGCAGAGAAATTTATCACAATAATTTACTAGACCTGATGACATAAATTTAACAACAAATTTCACAAATTCTTCAATTTATTATTACAAATTTTCTAAAGCATTATTTCTGTAAAACAACAAATTTATCACATGAAACGCAACTAACATAGGTAATACTTTTAAAAAAAAAATAATAAAACGCTGTTAGCGAGCAATTGCATTTAGAAAGTAAACTAATCCTATTTAGAAAATAAATTTATCAACAAAAAATCTACAAAATCCCATAAAACAGTCCTATAACATAATCTGTTAGTTAAAACCTAACTGATTAACTACGTCATAAAATTGTAGAATATAAAATATATTCCAAGGTAGATATACTTATTTAATTATATCTCGATAAATATACACATACACAGAGAAAGAGAGAGAGAGAGAGAGAGAGAAATATTAACCAACACAGTGACAAGCTGCCGCATTTAAATGACGTGTTAAATTATACCGTTTAGTAATTAACATTTAAAATTAATGTTTAAGATATTAAATTAATTATGAAAGCAATGTGTTTAAAACACCTATAATAATATTAATTTGAAATAAGGTTTGCGTTAAATTGTGGTTTTAATGTTTTTTGACTAACCTTCCGAGATAAGTCGTTCTCTGATTTCCCAGGCGAATATGGTCGGGTTTTCTCGTTTGTACTGTTCGATTTTTGAGACGACCGCCGGTGTTGCCACCTTGGGTTTGCTACCGCCGATTAGTCCTGGTGGACGTAGGGTTCCTGGAAAAATCAGGATTATTAGTTTTACACAGTTACAAAAAAAAAAAGAAGGAAGTTAGAAATATGGTCTTATATCGGTTGTTTTCTTAAAACCATAAGATTTTGGAGTTAAATTCTGGATTAATTAGTAAATTTAATAATTTGGCAAATATTATAGAGAGAAATTACTCAATTTTAAATCACTTAAATGGATATTTACTCAAAAAATATGTAAATTAGTCTTTGTAGATTATTTATTTAATTCTGTAATAAAATATAATATAATATAAATAAAATATTTTTGTTTTAGATAGATTTAACGAAAAATTATGTCATATTTTCTACTACTGATATCATCATATAAAATTATAATTATTCAATAAAATAATAAAATAATACTTATTTATAAAAAATATGTGTAGTAAATTTTTCGAAGTTAAGAAATGTTAATTTTAATTTTTATATTACTTTAATATAATATTTTAATTATTCAATAAGTTTATATTGATCATTAGTCATATATATCAAATATTTGATTTTTGAGTAAAATTGTAACAAATTTTGGTAATAATTTAAAAACATAATTGAAAAGCTGCTTTAAATAATTATATTGAAATACAATATCAAAATAAAACTAAAGAAATTTAAATGAAAACAAATATGAATTAGTCACAATTAGACAAAATGCCACTAGACAATATATATATTAATACAGTGAAATATATTAATTAGTCATAATGTTTAATAAAAAATATATGTTACTTTGGGACTAAATGTGTCTAACAGTATTTTATATCAAATCGTGACTAACCGATATATGCATCCAGCCTTAAGATAATTATTAGTTGAATAATGTTAATTACTAGTTAAAAACAATACATATAATTGGTTTTTATAAATTATTAATTATTATTAATATTTATTAATAATCAACGTATTCAACGTAATGATCATTTTTCCTGATGAAGATGAACTTTGAGTGTATCGAAACGTCGATTATTAATAAATATTAATACAGAACTAGAACTTAAAACCGTTTTATTTTACTATAATGAATTCTAAAAGATTTTTTACTACGTTAAAGAATAAAAATTTCTGTAGTATGCATATTATATAATCATACACAAAAATATAATAGTATAACTCTATTTTGTATTTAAATTTTGTGCTATAAATTTAAAAAATATACAAATTGTATAGATTAATTAATTGTTTAATCTTCGAATTGAATTAAACTAAAAATAAAATTTAAAAAAAACATGTTTGTATTAGTAAACCTACTTAACAAATACTTATCAACATTACTACATTATTATTTCACCAATTTTATAACAACTATTAAAATAACTTAACATTTAAAAGAAATATATAAATAATGTATTTCTAGTATGCCCGTATATGTCAGCTAGTAATTGTAACAAAAGATATACGTATTCACATAGCAATAATATTGGTTTTTTAACTTTTAATTGCATACCAATTAGTAGAAAACTTTGTTATAATAATACGTTTAAGTTGCGTTTCCATTATATTTAAATTAGAGAGAAATATTTTTATCTACTTTACAGGTGTACTTTACGCTACAATACAAATAGTAAAATTATTGGCTATTACTAGTTAATTAGTTTAACAAATAGTTATCGGAATTTTGCAGTTTGGAAAATTATTTGCATTATGCAATTTGCAAGTAAGTGAATTACTATTATAAGGAATTTTTAAACATGAATTATTTGAAAGATAAGCACGTTTCATGTTTCTCTGATTTCACAGTTTAGTTTTGTAATCAATTTATATATTTGCTTAGAAATTTTTTATGAATATGTAACTAAAATTAAATGCTTTTAATAAATTCTACACAATTCTATATAATTCTGTAAATAGGTGGCATATTTATGTCAAGATAGGTTTGATTTTAGTTACCATGGCTACAGTAGTTGTTGTTATTCGAGTGGTTCTCAGTGCGGAATATTAACATATTCCAGTGTTTAATATTTAATGTTAATTAAAAATTTAATAATTATAATTAACAATCTAACATTTCTAAATGATTTGATCGTCACTATAAACTAATTTAAATTTGTTACAAATTTAAAAAATAATGCGCAATACCCAATCTTCAAAGTAAAGAGTTTTTTATATTAAAAGAGCTTTTTATTCAATAATACCTTTTATAATATTGCTGAGTTCATGAATAATATTCACAAATTTAATCTTTAATGTAGGAATTAAATTTACTATATTTTGTTGACTTGTACATTATTGTATCTTAAACAGTATTAAATTTATTATTATTTATTATGTATAAAATCTAACATGCTTCTAAAACATAAATTTTATTTGACTATCATCGAAAACAAATCTATATATATATAAATATATATATATATATATATATATATATATATATATATATATATAAACATAGCCACCTAATAATAGTTTAGAAACAAAACTCTTAGATCAAAATCATTCAATTAAATTATGTACACGCATAGATTAACGCCACAATCAAATTCAATATATCATATTAAATTATTAACCGCGTCGTCGAAAAAAAACTATGCTACGCGGACAATTATTAACTTTGGAATAAAAACGAAACTAATGCGTAGAGAAATTTATTGTTTTATCTTTCAGCAGCCGTTTTGACTGCCCCGAAGTAGGAAGCAAACCGTCGTATTTTTGATATGGAATAGATAAAACGAAGTATCTTAAATATTAGTGCTTACAAAATTAAATATTCATCGCCCGAAGAAAAGTTCATGGCTTTGGTTTGATGATGTCTGATCTGATCTTATTGTTCTTCAAGTTACATTGTGTATTATAGGGAACGATTTGTGAAAGAAATTGTACTTGAATAAAACAACTAGACTACTTGTATCTCAATAATGACAGTCACTTGTTAGTTCAGTGCTTCTAGTAATCAAGGGCGGGGATGGACTTTTTTTCATGTACTTTGTTTAATTTTCCGAAAAAAGAATAAAATTAAACCTCGAATCTAATATATCTCATCTTGTTAAAAATATAAATAATAAGTTTGTTAGATAACAAATTTTTGCAACTTTTAAATTAAATATAGATTCAAAATTAGTTAACATCATATCGTTTTTAATGCTTAATAAATTAAAAATAAACTTCTGCCATTTTTATGCTAATTTGTTGATGTATATAATTCTTAAGAATTTCTACATTAATTAATAAATGAAATCTAATGTATCTCATCTGGTTAAAAATATAAATAATAAGTTTGTTAGATAACAAATTTTTGCAACTATTAAATTAAATATAGATTCAAAATTAGGAAACATCATATCGTTTTTAATGCTTAATAAATTAAAAATAAACTGCTGCCATTTTTATGCTAATTTGTTGATGTATAAAATTCTTAGAATTTCTACATTAATTAATAAATGAAATAATGAAACAAAGATCGATGGAAGAGATAAACAAATCAAAATCGAGCAATGGCGTGGCAAAACCTATAACGAAAACTGAAGGTACAGTCCGATTGGGAATGGTGGGGGTACAATATATATATATATATATATATATATATATATATATATATATATATATATATATATATATATATATAACAAACTGTCATTATATCACTAAGCCCTGATGTTGTTATCTACGATGTATGGTGAAATATCTACGACGAGGATATATCGACCACGGCATACTAATCCAGAAAATTCTATAATTTCAATGGATTTTGGCCGTGAAATCTAAAGATTGCTAAATGACGGTACTTTAATATTTCAATAGAAAATCAAATGCTTTCTCATTTTTTAAACTTGCATTAAAAATTTTGCAAACATATTTCTTAGAATAACCAAATTAACCAAATTTCTAAAATAAACCCGGTTGATTTTGAAACTAAAAGAGCAAGTGTTAAAAAGTGCAACCAACTTTCGAATAATCCAAATGGCTTAAGTGGAGTTCAAGTAAATTACAAAGATTGTAGTAGAATTCGACAAAGGTCAGATTTTTTTCTGTTATTTTATTTATATATATATATATATATATATATATATATATATATATATATATATATATCTGCAAAATTTGCAACCACAATATTTTTGTAATCAACATATACCTACTACGCAACGTGATTCAAGAAATACTGACATAGAAAATATAAATTTCTAATTATTTTTTTCCTAATGAAGAAATACGTGGAGTACGTCGAAACGTCGATTATTAATAAAAATTAATACAGAACTATATCTTAAAGCCGTTTTATTTTACTTTACTCTTTATTATTTTTTTTAATTATTTCGGAATTTTAAATACACTGTTTTTTGTGTAGCTTAGTTTTAAATTAGTCAATTTCTCAAATTTAGTTAAAATTCGATATAATTTTTAGCTTATTTGTTCTTTTGTAACACCTATCTGAAGAAAATAAAACTTGAAAATAAATCTACATAATTTAGAATTTCGATCATTTAGCTCAAAAGTTAAAAATTATGAGACTACTCGTATATTCTACGCCACTGTATTATAGCTACCTGGTGTTTGGCTGTATGTCCACTAATGCTTTACTGGTGAAAAGATTGTATCAACAAGAAAACAAAATAGCTTACTTCGGTCCGAACAACAATAATTATTAGCCTGTAATCGTTATTATTTCATGCACTTATAATACGTTTTAGTAGTATTATTATGGTTGGCTATATGTGGTAGTAGTATACAAGGAGTTCTCTCTTGCATCTCTTTTAAATCAAACGAAAGAGAGATGGATATTCTGTATTTGTTTTTGCCAATTAAATGTTGCTTAACGACTTCTGTGCATTTTTCGTTCCTAATTTAGTTACAGAATATATTTAAATAATAATTTTAATAAACGGAAAATGACTGCTGTGGAAATGAGATGTTTACGTGGGGTATGTGGTGTAAATAGAAGAGATCGGGTACGAAATAGATTAGTGTATGATGAGTGTGAAATTGAAAAAAATGTTGTAGCAAAAGTTGGTGTTAGTCAGTTAAGATGGTTCGGACATGTTGAGCGAATGTCTAATGAACGTTTAGTTAAAAAGATTTATTTCAATGATTTTGATGGTATACGTTTGCGTGGACGTCCGATGAATAGTTGGAGTGGTATGATTGAGAGAGTGGCTTGCGTGAGCAAAAGTTTCCAAGTAGTAGAAATAAAAGAGCATGTATGAGAGCAATTCTGAATGCGGATAAAGCGGAAGTTTCTTGTTTGGATGTTTGGAGGAGACTGATTACGGAATGATGAAAAGAGTTTGTGCCACACCTTGTTGGGTACATGGCGTGATTGTGTATGTATGTATTTTAATTTTATTAATTAAAAATATATTATCGATTCCAATGCAAAGGTTTAAATATCTAAATAATTATTAAAGTTTTCTATTTTGTATTAGTGAATTAAAATAATATGTGATATTTTATAAATGCTTTATTTTAAATGTTTTGATTAAAAGCCAGAGCATGTAACCAATACAAATATTGGTAACCGGTTAACCAGTATCGAGCACTATATTATAATTTCGTCCTTAACTAATTAGCCATATGTTGTATGTATATGACAATGGAAATAACTACCCCTGTTTGCAACCGTATAATATATTATTTGAAACATTGAATTATATATTCTAATTTTTGAGTCACATGATTTTGTTAACAATTTTTTACTTGCATTGTCAACAGTGTTAATTATTTTCAATTATTATAATAAATTATTCAATTTTGATACACCAGTAGTTCTCTAAAATATCCCGAAAAAATACAATCAATAATTTAAAAAAATAAACTACTCATTCTATATAAAAAATAACTTTCAGAAATTTCTGTATTTCAGTCAATTTTTACACACTTTGTCTGTAGAAAATGTTTGACTCAAATAACCATCCGAAGCGAACTTGTAAACGAGCGAATTACCATACGTCTAGTACCTAACAATTGGAGCTACTACTGTTACACAATAGAGTTGCCTCCGGCTATGTTAGTAGTTGCTGCTTGCATTTTAACCGGAATAGAAAAAATCTCCGGAGCATTCCGGACGTGTATACGTACCAGTGAAATAACTATCTGGCCGAGTTTATGAATAATGTATTAGCTAGCAGATGCTAAACGCGTGGCCAAAGATGAAAAGTTGACACTTATTGGCGGAGTAATTTGTAGCTAACAAATTATTTTTTTATATATACAAACAATTTATTAATAATTATAAGGGATAGCAGTTTAATGTAAAAACACATTCATATATTGTTTAATTTACTTATTGATTGATAAGTTAAATTTCTCATTGAATATATAAATATTTAAATTGTCTCGGTATATATCGAAATATCGATATATCAATATTATAGATATTTTTTAAATATTAATTAACAATATATCAACATATCGATATTTCGATATGTTAATATATCGGTATTATCGATTTTTTTTAAATATAAATATCGATATTGAAATTCCAATATCGCCCAGTCCTAGTATAAAGTAATAATATATACAAATTTGGGTTGGTAAATTGTTACGTGAAGAATATGCATATTCTACTGTAAATATATATATATTCTACTTCACTAATATTCTACATATTCTACTCGTAGAATATTATTAATATGTTTTTGATTTGATCATCTAATTACTGTTGCCGCATGCTATTGTTGTTTAATATTATAATGTTTTTAAAATCAAATACAAAGATCCAGTTGTATAAAATGTTATTAACTAAAAAATGAGTTAATTAGGAAATTAGATTGTCATTTTACTATTTTAGTAATCTGAGGGATAATTTTACAGAAATTACACCTAACACCCTCAATAATAATTCCTCAACACACTATTCAGAAATCGAAGTAATTTCAGTTTTCGTTTTAGCCATTTTTAATAATCATCCCTGCGGCAATAAGCTATTAGTTATTGAAGACACATATTTGTGGTGCAAAGGGCATAAATTATTTTCAAAATTTTGGACACTTTTGCGGTGGCGGCATGTGACTGCACAGGCAAGACAGTAACGGAACAATTACGGGAGTCTTGCGGTATTCCTGACTTGTTAGTGGTTACAACATTGTGAATATTAATATAGTTTGGTTTCGAAAATTTATGATCATGTTCTGTGGTGTGAATTTATTAATATTAATTTCTATTCTAGAAAAAAATACAATTATTTATATTAGTGATAATTCTTTGTTGTAAAAAAAATATTATATACTAATTTTTAAAGTTCGTTTTTATAAAATAATTTCAGCATAGTGGAAACAGTTTGTGCCACACCTTTTTAAGTATATGACGTAATTGTGTATGTATGTATAATATCTCTAATATATACTCTTTAATTCTTACCACTTAAAAATATTCGCTCTTGCAAAACACTTTGAATTATGCCAATTCATCCTACATTGCAATTGCAATATTTTTACTTTAAAAATTATTTTATTAAGAATTTAAAACTAACTAACTGAAGATTTTATATAATTACAAACTAACAACGTACATTATTATCAATAAAAGAAAAAAAATTGTTAATAAAACTTCTCAGATGTAATATAAAAATCTTGAATAATCATTAATATTTGGATTTTCTTATTCACAGAACTCTTTAATTTATTTGATTACTTATATTTTTATAACCAGAAGCAAAATTAATAAATTATTATAGAATAAGCAGTGTGTAATTATCAAATATAAATATTTCCAAACACAAAAATAATTAATTCCGTAACACTTTTATCTATTAGTGTACTAAATAATCATCGCTTAGACGCTTAGAGTAACAAATATCTTAACACGAAGTAAGCAGTAAATAGATATTATCAGTGAACAAAAAGAAAAAACGACTCCAATAACAAGTCGCCACTTGAAACAAAACAGCATCGAAACAAAAAAAAAACAAAATTAAAGCATCGTATTATGAATATGCGATACTATGATAAACTTTCTTTTTTTTTTAACGAATGATGTTGGTGTTGTTTTGTTTTGTTTGATAAAACCATCAGAAAGAAATAATTCTGCAGTTTCATATTTTATTACCTGGTGTTACACTGTGCTTCTGTTAGTGAGGTAATGCTGTAAGGTATTGCTATCTGTTAAATCATCGAATTATAATACGGCAGTACTATAGTACGGTGCAGTGAACGCTAGAGGCGCCACTAGCGCAAAGAGAGAGAGATTTTATAGTTGAAATCGGTTAGCGCTTTATGCGGTTAGGTTAGAGTAAATTTATATGTATGTATGTTTATGAAGTAAATATAATGTAAGTAGTTAGTTGGGTTTTGCTATTCTCTGGTATAGTTGTTGTGTTTTTAAAGTATAACTTTGTTCAGTTGTGATTCCGGTGGCGACAATATATAACAGATTGTTAAACCACAGCGGGAAGGATTACGACTGGTTTGTTTGATATGCAGGAACATATTATATTTATGTATTGTCGGTCGGGAATGTTAATTTTCTATCAAGTCCGCGAAGAAGTAGGTTGTCTTTTTGGGAATTTTATTAAGCTATAATTTGTAACACTGTACGTTGGCATATTCACGACTGTCGAGTGCATCGAACTTTTTCACTTTGTTAGCATTTTTAGTCGTTGATCAAAGTTCGATTACATTAAATTTTTGTTTAAGCTGCATTTTTACAAATCCCGTTTAGTCGATAACTAAATTATTTTAATTTAATTACGGATAGATATTCAGAAGAACATTAAAATTGTAAGTTGCAAATTAGAGTTTAGAATATTAACATCCAGTTTAGTTTTTAATTTTTATAATAAAACTTACTTAAAAACCGTTTTGATATTTCGTTACAATTCTCAAGTAAACAACAACGATTCAAATAACTTATGTTTCTGTCCCAAACGTTCTTATAGTCCCTTTAAAAAACACATAGGTTAAACAAATTTAACATGCTACTCACTCCTATTACAAGATGATTGATTCCTTGAATAGGATACTTTTATTAGTTTTTATAAAAAAAAAATCTATATGTTGCAGACTTTTTGTTGATAAAGATGTAGGTTGAGTACGTTAAAACGTCAATTATTAATAAATATTAATACAGAATTACAACCTTAAAGCAATTTATTAATATAAACAATAAAGTAAATAAAAATTAATTAACTACCTTGCATCGAATACAAAATATTTTACTCCAGATACTATTTTTCAATAACATAGTAAAAAATCTTTCAGAACTAATTATATTAAAATAAATATTAATGCAGAACTTTTACCTAAAGCCGTTTTATTTTACTTTTCAATAATTTAATTCCGATTTTTAAAATTATTTGTAATCACTTTGTAATTTTTGAAGAATATTGGTGTATGATAGATTTGCAGAATCAGAAAATGAATTGCGTCAGTCTTATTCCAATTCTCCAAAGTATTTGTAGTGATCTCACATCCCATATAAAACCATAGAAATACTTATTGATTGAACGGTTGCACAATAGTTTTGAAGAATTATAATAGGCGCAATCTTGTTCTTCTTATCATCGGGTTTTTAGTGCGTAAGAATGATGGAATCTGGCCTGGGACAGGATATGGGCACCCGTGCCCACATATAAATAATACACATTAACCAGTATCGCATACTCTGACCATAAACGAATTTTATTTGTTTGCGTAGCGAGTGCGATAATATTTCGTACCACTTTTTACACCATCAAAATTTTATCCATTGACTTTTCAATAATCGAACGGCGTATCAACATACTTAGCATTATAAATGTCGTTGTGAATTTATATACACGATCATCGGAGCAGGCTTTGGTTAAATCACTGCCATGGCTCTTGGATCGGTTTTTTGTTTTTGTTTTCTTTCTTTTTTTTTTTCAAATAAAAATAATGAAATAATGTCACGACTGTTGCAATTTTATAGTGAAAGAAATATTTTTACATGAAGAATTTTTTTTTTTGTAATTTAATAGTTTAATATTAATAATAAAAATAATTGGAAAATATATATCGAACTTGTCTATATAATTATTAAAATCGACATTTCGACGTGCTCAACATACATCTTTATAATAAACAGAACATAAAAACAAGTTCCTAAGTAACAAAATTTATAAATTTTATGATCTAGTTACTTATTTTGTTTGCATAAATTATTATCATTTTTATGTCATATCTTTCAAGACAATTTATTTTATATACCTCTTAATAAGTTTGAGTATCTGTTATATAGAATTGTTTATGAAAAAATTCGGGGAAAAGTCCAATGTAAATTTTATGAAATAAAATTTTCAGGCGATTTAGAAGAAGAAAATAGACACACGTCGACCTCTTATTGCGTGCAATAAATTATAAGTGTGAGTGAGAGGGAAATATTTGAGTAAGTGTTAATTTTATTGTCGGTCATACTATAATCATAACACATACTGTGGGGTTATGCTCCTTCTACAAAACGAGTATTTAAACTACAAAAAAGAGTCGTTAAAAATATATTTTTGCTTGGCTGAATTTTCCATGTATTTATTTATACTTTGTTATTTCGTTCATTCGTAATATAAAAAATAATTTATCATCTCAAATCGATCTGCACCAATACAGTACTAGAAAAAATCTAACTACTCTATCCCAGTTATAAATTTAAATAAAGTTAAATTTAACGCAAATCACATTGGCCTAATCTTTTACAATCATTTACCAAAGCTTATTAGTAGCATAAAATCTAGAAGTAATTTAAAATTTTGCATTAACAAAAATTATTATAAGTTTTGACGATTATCTTAGTGTTAAGTTCTAATTTTAAATTGTAATGTAAATTCTGTGTTGTTCTACAATTTTTTATGTATTTTTTTAATTGACTTTTTCCCATATGTATCAGTTTATATGGAAATAAAAATATTGATATTATTACAAATACAGTATATTTTCCTAAACGTTAAAAGATAATATTCCCACAATCCGACCAAATGAAGCAAAACAGTTCAAAAGACCATCATAATACAATTTTTATTTGAAATTCCCGCTCCGAAATAGCAATAATAATTGTCGCCGATCACTATCCCAGGTTCAGTTGTTGGTTAAGAGTGTGTGCGTGCACAGAATTATATCGGAGCATCGCGTGCGGACTTTCAAATCTTGCTCCGGGGCAAGCAGCTACCTGGAACACGCTGCTTCTCTCTTTTCTGTTCGTCAGTCGCGTCTCCCCCAGCATCATGCAAGCAGCAATGCACCGGTAATGCCGATGGCCAATTATGACGTTCTTTCTTATTTAATCCTTTAGCTTTAGCGTTTTGGTTTTTCAGTTTTTCGTCTTGTTTGACGATTCAAACGGATGTTTTAAATACGATCACCATTATGTTATTATACGTATATGTGAGACGAAGGTACAAGGGTTAGGTCTGTGAAAGGATGCACTAAAGAGAAACTGAAAATTTACGAAGAATGGCTAGATGTTTGAGTTGTAAATTAGATATTGGTTCTAAACAAGGCAAAAACCGATAAGAAACTGGTTAATTAAACCGGTTAACCCATATTTTTGTAATTTTTTCGCAAACATTAACCGCAACCTTAACCGATATTTCAAAATCCTTAAAATTCTGTAACTTTTAACCGAAAAAAATTATACTGAACGAAACCGAAATATGAAAGTAATTTATACAACGTATATTTTATTAGAAAATTTTTTAAATTTTAAACTCTGTTACCAAAAAAGGCGTCTACACACGTTCATATTAATTAATTTTGAAGCAGATAAAGAAAATTAATGAAATAATATTTCATAACCTATAACTTAATTTTAATTTTCTGAAAATAAATAGTGATAATTATTAAAAATTTTACTAACATAGTAAAAAATCTTTTAGAACTCATATTATCAGAGTTCAATAGCTCTAAACCCTACAGATTAATCTCCTATTGCACAACATGCGTTAGAAAATTTTCATGATGTAAAACTCAAAGATACTGTAACAATTGCAAGATTCATTAATATTAAATAATTTGCAGGTAAATAATACTTAAAAATTATATGAATTACTAAACGTTTTTATTAAATATCTTAAATAAATAATATAATAAATATAAAAAGAAAAAAAATTGATTGATAAAAACTTTGAAACCAGAACGAGGTCAGAAAATTAAAGTTTACCCAAAACTTGAGCGTCACGCATCTATATATGTATGTTGAGTGAGCAATTTAGCATTTAGCTTTTTAACTACGCCGAGCTAAACAATTTCATGGGTTAATTAGTGTTTCACCATAGTTAATCAAACAATTATCGCTGCCCGACTACTTTTTGACTGACTCGACTCGATTTGATTTAAGAAAAAAGGCGTTTCAAGAACTTTTTTCTTCCCCCCAGTAGCACGCTAGCAGTCAAATGAACCCAAACCAGAACCTTGTTTATTACTTCAATGACTAGGCTTGGTTTCGTTATGGTTAGGCATTTTCATGACAAATAAGTTTACGGAAAAATAATTTCAGATCGGTTATCTCAAATACATAATTGGAAGATTTTATGATAAGTACTTTTTTACTTATGAGCTGAATAAAGTCTACCGAAATAGTTTTTTAGGTATTTTCAGTATTTAGCTGTTATACGAAAAATTATAGTTAAAAATAATATTTTTAATTGCGCGTGTATTAGTGTTTTTATTATGATAATGTTACAATAGATAATTTATTCTCTATATACATACATACACAATTACGCCATGTAGCCAAAAGGATGTGGCGCAAACCATTTTTACTATGCCGAAATTATTTTCTACTCCAAACAAGTAACTTTTACATCATTCTATTCCTACCACTTGTAAATCAGTGCCTTCATACTGATTGATGTTATCTTTTTCTTTACAAGAGAAGCGATAAAAATTTATAAAGAAAAAGATAACATCAATCAGTGTCATAGCACTGAATTAAATAAAATTTGACTTTCTTTACTTAAAATTTATAAATTTTGTAATCTAGTTGCTTATTTTGTTACCTAATAACTTTTTCCTATTATCTGTTTATTTATTATAATGTCATTTGTGTCATTTTTCCTGATGATGATGTACGTAGAGTACATCGAAACGTTGATTATTAATAAAAATTAATACAAAACCACAACATTAAGTCATTTTATTTTAATATAAGTATGTTATTTGGAAACTTAAAAAATAAGTTTATCTATAAAAAAATCTCAATTTTTAAATATTTATTGGCCTTATAATAACAAATTTCTTACACCGGAAGTGCCTAAAACAAATCAAATGTGTCAAGAAACCATAAATGAAAAAAAAAACAAAATCGTAAACCATATTTTAAACTTTATCATTGACAATTCCATACATCGCTACATCACCACCAAAATAATCTCGCATACCCCATCGGTAAAAATTAATTTTATATCCTGACTTTTCATTTTAGTATTCAGCGCATTAAACACAACCGAAACGTATTTGTTTCTTGTATCATTAATGACAATAAGCAGAAGAAAAAAAACCAACTGGGCAATAATTTCTATACAAATATACCGGGAGCATTCCACGGATCATTCTCGCGATCTAGATACACGAAAAAAAAAAATTGAAAATCGAAATAAACAATGGACAATCGAACGGTTACGCCTGCACCTGCCGATATTGGGACCTCCATGCGTCACACACACACACAAACACATAAATGATGAAAACAGTAGTGACATCTGCAGGACGTACTCTTTGACAAACTTCGGGTGATTCGGCTGATACATAAACATGTTCGAGCAAGAATTATTTAGTTTTCACTGTTTTTCGTGCTGATTGGTGTTTTGTTTACTGATGAACAAATGAATGTCAACTTTGAATGTGAATATTGTACTAAATAAGTCTATTATGATTGTTTCTCCACAAATATATGTCATATATTTATAATTAATTTGTCAATTGATTTATTTACAATTTCCTACTTATCTAGAAATCTTTCAGAAATCATTATATTGAAATAATTTTTTTTTTATTTTAGGTTAAAAAGTTTATAATTTATGATTTAAAATAATCTAGATTTTATTTAAATCTGTGCTTTCACACTAATTATGTTATCTTTTCCTTTGTAAATTTCTATTATTTCTCTTATCAATCTACTATTTATATTTTTATGTCTTGCAATTATTTTTGTATCATCAAATTTTATTTTATTGATGATACATGTGTAGTACATATATCGAAACATTCAATATAAAATAAAACAGAACTGTAACCTAAAACTTTTTTATTTTAGTTATACATTTTAGTTGTAATGCTATTGGTTCTGAATTGCCACTATATTGGCTGGTGAAAACACAATAAAAAAATTACTAATTACATTAATAATCTTAATTTTTGGCTGCAATCAAATCAACAATTGATAAAAATAAAATCATGCATTTTCGTTGATTTTTTATAAGTAAGTAGTTTAAAACATAAAACTAATTTTGCAATAAATAGAATAGTTTGAATGAACTTAATACAATATTAAAATAAAACGAATTTAAGTTGTAGTTCTTTATTAATATTTATTAATAACCGATATTTTGACGTACTTAAAGTACATCGTCATCATTTCTCCTGATGAAGATGTAAGTTGAGAATAAGTCGATTATTGATAAATATTAATACAGAACTACAACCTAAAGCTGATTTATTTTAATATAATGAGTTCTGCAAGATTTTTTACTATGTTAATTTAATATTATTTCATTACTAAAAAAACAAAATATAACCGATAGTTTTGTCAAATCGATTACTTAAAAATTAATCAATTGAAAAGTAATAATTGAAAGAGTCAAAACCATATATAGATATAACAATTTTGAGAAAAACACAAATATATTCAACTGCTCATATAAATATTAATGTCAAAAGATAAACTTTTGTTCTTTGGTCCTGAACCTGCGTTATGATTAATAACATTATAATTGCTCATATAAAATAATGTCGTTATCGTAATTTGACAATAATTATTATTACATGAAAATATATTACAAATATAGTTTATATATTTTTAATGTTACTTGTTACTCATATATATATATATATATATATATATATATATATATATATATATATTAGGTATGGATAAATACATTGAAAATTACAGGATTTTCTTCATGAAAAATTTCAAATAAAATCATCAATAATTATTTAATAATTATATAATTATCAGCCAATTATATAACAATTAAAAAAATTATGCAATTTATAATTTATTTATGTAAAAAGGGAAATACTTTAATTAGAGACAATAATTTATAAAAATATATGTTTAATGTTTAAAATATTGAAAAATCTCTTAGAAGTCAATAAATAATTATAACAACTTTTTGTTTATTTACAAAAGTAATTTGGTTGGGAATAAAATTTGAATTTTATATTTTAATAATCCCACACGGTTCTAAAAGTGTGAATTAAATTGTCTCGTCGCAGTAAAATTATGATATTTCCAATTTAATGCAATTCCTCTTAACCTGTCCATTTTATGAAACTTTGAAAGACTTTATTAAGTCGCTTTGTAATTAAATACAAAATTGTTAGAGCAAAATATTAATTACGAGAAAATATTAAACTAATAAAAACGGTTATAATTGCAAATAACCATGTTACATTAATATATACATAGAAATACTATGCCCTGAAGAGGCAGCTAGTGGTAAAAAATTCTAACATTTATCATTTTTTTAAAGAAAATTTTTCTCTTTTGTAATGGCACACCAGAGCCCTCTAGGCATGTCCACATGAACTAGTTACCTGTCCACTGTGCAACATTTCTTCACTATTAAGTTAATTGCAACCGGGATAATTGGTTGCATACGAATAAGTTAGGTTAGGTTAGGTTAGATAACTAACCAATGTTAGTATTTTATTTGGAAATTTCAAAAGCGCAAAGAAAGGAAATAAAAATTGTCGTACTTTTTAAAAAGAAAAAGTTAAATGTAGTAAATTTTTTTTTTGTATTATTTAAGCTGACATGTGTTGTAATTTTTTTCTCTGTTACATTTACAAGGAAACACGCAACAGGATTTTTATTGAGGTAAAAGGCATATTATTGAATATTTCCTGTTTGATGTGATGTTGGTTCGTAATGTTTTTGCACAATTTTTAAGCTTTTGTTGCAATTCTAAGTTATTAAGTTATTTTAAACCATTTGAAAATGTTGTTAATGCTACTATAAAATTAAAAGCAATAAATATATATATATATATATATATATATATATATATATATACCATGTAACTATGGAATTAATTTAATATTAAATAATTATTAATATACTTTATATAGTGCTGTACCTTGTTTCTGTAGTTTGGTTGTTTATTATTTATGTCATTTGCATATTTTTTCCTAGAATATATCGAAACGTCGAATTTTAATTATAATTATAGAGAACTTAAACCTAAATCTTTCTTATGTTAATATAATGAGTTCCGAAAGATCCATTGCTATTTTTATCAAATAAAATAATCAGTTTAGATAATTGAACTTATAGAATTTTCCGTGCTGATATACCAGGGTCGATCTATCCTCGTCGTAGATGTTTTGCCATACATCGTAGATGGCATCCTCAGTGCTTGGTGACTGAATGATAGTTTCTGCTCTGCAGTCTGGTATACAGTATATACCTGTACCCCCCACCATTCTCTATAGGTGCCGTTATATAGAAACAAATTGGTTATCGAGACATTTAATTTTAAATAAATTATACAGAACTAAAATCCAAAGCTGAAAAACTATGTTAATAATAAGATACATAATATTAATAAAATCGCATATAATTGAAGCAGTTGCGCGGCTTTATCCAATAATTAAACTAAATAAAAATAATTTCAGTAAAAATCTAAAATGTATAAAATAATTTTAGTTAATAACAGACTGAATTTGAATCAATTAAATAAAGAATTCTACCATATACATAAACAAGTAAAGTCCAAAACAGAAAATCAATACCATGAAATTATCAAACATTTAATAATAATTTGATGAATTTCATAATTCCAATGACAGACAAAATTATAACCTTCAGGCCGAAATTTTGATTTTTTTCATGTCCATATAGTAATATCCAATATTATTATTATTATTGCTTATTATGATAATTTGATAATCATTTATGATTTGGCAAGAATTCGTGTTTTATAGAGATTATATTTTGGATTTTTTTCTAACGCAAAAAATTCCAAAACAATCATAGATAGAAAATCACGAATTTTGTATTAATTTGGATGATGCCAGGTAGAATTTAATTTTGATAGCGTGAATCTGAAACAAAAATTTGTTTTGATTGTTTCTTCTAATTCGTATTTAGAAGTGGTTTTGAATAAATTTTTAGATTTTTTTAGATAGTTTTGTTTCTATATTATTATTTTGATTTCATAGTGGTACGTCTAGGTGATAGAGTATTGTCTATGCCTTTAAGCCTTTAAGGAATAAACGGATTTTTTTTTTAAATGCTATTTTTAGGCATTTGTTTATTATTAGTTAAAATTTTCTTTAATATTTGTATATGTATTTCTTGATAAATATCTCGCAAATGATTTAAGTTAAAGGTAAATAAAATAAAAAGTTTTAGGTTTAAGTTCTGAACATTTTTAAATTAAAATTCGACGTTTCGATGTACTGCACGTATATCATCATCAGAAAAAATATACATATAACATAAATAATAAACAAACAAAAACATAGAAACAAGTTACTACGTAACTAAATAAAAGTAACTAGATTATAAAATTTTTATTATTGATATATAAACTTTATTTAGCTTAAAAAGGCTAAAGTATACAATGAACAATAAAAAAATATATACATTTATAAAAACCCCTTAAATCTACATTTATAATCTAATACATAGTTAACCTGAAGTTTGTATTTATTTTACGTATAATTTATTTAAGTCTTTATTTAAATAATATTCCTCTATTTTAATTTTGAAATTTCTTAGTTCTAAATTTTTATAATTATCAGATAATTTATTGCATATTTGTATTCCTTTAAATAACAACATATTCTGTCCTTGTTTAATATTTTTTTTACGTAATATAAAATTAATTTTTTGCCTAATACACATTTTCAATTTTTTCTAGTTTATTTTCAAAATAATCTGACTGAAGCCCTAATTTTGTTTTATATATCAATAATAATAATAATTAATTGCATTTGCATTAAATCTTTTATATTGCACCACTTTCATTGTTTTAGTATTGTTTGTATACTTGTTTCCTATTTCATTTTCTTATTTTCCTCATTGCTCTATTTTGCAATAATTGCAATTTATTTATACAATTGTAATTAGCTACATATATTACTGAGCCTGCAAAATATTCATTAAATGAAGCCAAATTTTATTTAAATAAATTCCTACAAACTGATTAATGTTATTTATTTTTCTCTGATGATGATATACCACGTATATCAAAACGTCGACTTTTAATTAAAAATTGTTCAGAACTTAAACTAATATTTTTTTTTAATTTTAATATACTGAATTCTAAATGATTTTTTACTATATTAAAGACTGAATTTTTTTACAAACTATATATTTCAATATAATTTTGCATTAAGCAAATTTTGATTTTTTGTTAAAATTTTAACCGGTAGATACCGTCCGTTTTTTTTACAATTTTTAACTAAAATTAAAAGAAATAAATTTTATATCATATAGTCCTAATATAAAAAAATTAAATCAAAATTAAAATCACCTTAAGTAATTAGTATCAATCAGATACCAACATATGTTAAGTATTTCCGGTATCTGTACCAATTGCTAAAATTACTACTTACTGTTAATTACCGTACTAAATGTCACAATTAGTAAAATTTTACCTACGTTTTCCTCTCTTTATATCCGCTTCAAAAATAATTGCGTATGCACACACGTGTGTAATGAAATACAGTTCACAGAAAATCATTTTTAACAAATGCTTTTTTTTCTAAAAGTATTAAGCAAATTATAATTATTTCCTTTTATTTAGTTCATTTGGTTTTGAAAAGAAATTGTCATATTTAAAGTAATTATTTGTAATTAGATCATGTCATAATCTTGGTGCAATTAGGATTAAAACTTACTTAAGTTTTAGAAAATTTTTCTTTAATTTTAATTTGTATTCCTAAATTTTTATAAATGAAATATGAATTAAATGTTTCAGATTTTCACATTTTTACGAAAATTTCAATATAAATTTAATGTAAAATTAAAATTCTTTAGGTTAAAGATCTGTAATATTTTATTAAATTCCACATTATGTTTCATTAAACATGAATCATCAGCAGAAAAATAAATATAAATAACAAACAAACAAACGTAAGTTGGAAATAAGTAACTAGGTAAAAAGAAAATTATTAAAATAAAACGACTTTAGGTTGTAGTTCTGTATTAAATTTAAAATATTTATTATAAAATAAAAAAGCTTTTGGTTTTAGTTTTGTTTAATTTTTAATGAATATTCGATGTTTCGTTATATATACTAAATTAAATATCGTCAATATTTCTTATAAATTAGTATAGTTCATCCGAAGAACGTAAAACTGCATAAACATAAAAAAACATAATTAAGGGAATTTGAACCTAAAATATTTTGTATGCACTATAACATTTAAAATCATTTTCGCACAACACAAAATCCTATTCAATTCTAAGTGGTGATTGTCATATTAACGGCTTAATGAGTTCGTGTGGTTTTTCGTTCTTCGGATAAACTATACATAAATGAACTTTTAATTTGATTGAAAATTAAACTGTTTTTATTAAATGCAATGACAGTTTTGCACAAAAATGCATTAAATATATGAAATAATCAGATAAAAATAGAATCGTCGCATGGCATCAAAAACATCACATTTAACCTTTCCTCAATCGCTTTACCTTTGAAAATTCACTGAATAAAGGGCAATTGTCCAGGGGAGAAAGACGCGAGGAAATATTGCATGCAACAACGCACCATACATATGTCTCGTTCGATTCGTTCAACGCATTTCAGAATCTTTGTTGTGTTTTGTTGGTTGTTTTTTTTTTTTGTCACGATAGATGAACAGTTGTTCAATTGTTTGCTTGTATGGTGATGTGTTTTTGTTTGTATAAATGTTATTTAGATGGTTGCGAGTGTATGTCATTTGTTTGTAAGGCGAATACGTGTTTGCTCCGATTGGCTGTTAAAAAATTACCGTGCGTGCGCTCGCTGGATTTTGTAGGTAAATAGGGAAGGTTGCTTTGACGCCATTTTTTTTTATTTGTTTTGTTTGTCCAGTCGGGTTTGTGACTAGTGACACAAATAATGGAAATATTTATAGATATTTAATCTTATTATTTTGTACTTTTGGCAGCTATGTATAATTATTTTGATATACATTATTAAGTGTAATTTATTATTTTTAAAAAAGAAAAGAACTAAAGACAAAATGGTCAATGTGTTTAAAATTTTATTAATTATTAAATTTTCGACGATACATTTTTTTCCTTTACAAAATGTAATATTTGTAGTAAACACAAAGTTTGAGAAATAAAAATTATAGAAATAAAAATTCGCAAATAGAAAACAAAATAACTTAACTTTAATATACGGTTTTTCTGAAAAAATTAGTAAAATTAAATAAAATAATTATGGAAATTTAATACTAATGGTAGAGTTTTCTATCAAATAAATTTTTATTAATATTTAAACTTTCGGTGGTTGGCATTTGATGAAATAGTTTTGAAAATTATAATCAAGAATAAAATAGCAATAAGAGTTATTAATTAATAAAAAACACTTAGTTAAGTTGATTCTTCAATAACACAATTTTAATAGTGTATAAAATAAAATAATTTTTCTCAAACCACAAACAATAATATTTAAAAAATCTGTACACGTATTTTTAATGCTAAGCTTTCATCATCAATAGCAAAAGATAAAGCAAAAATCCTAATCAGTGATCTAAGGTTTCAAAAATACTTAACATACTAAATGGAAAATTTTATTTTATTAATCTGTTCAAAATTTGGCCATAAGTTAGATAAATTTTTTATTAGTAGCTGCTATATTAAACTAAAAAGTATTTAGTAAATTGATACGTAAATTTAAGACGGTATAAAAGGTTAGTTGGAGCATATTTAACGAAACATCGTATTATACAAAATGTCACGGTTTTTAAATTATTTTTTTTATATAAAATTAACGCATAGATCTACAAAATATCCTGTGCAATGATCCTTGCTGAATTAAAGCAGTTGTTCTAGGATTACATAAAATGATTACATGATTTTTTATAAAAGTTCTTAAGCATTGCACACAATTTTAGTATTTATTATTTGATGATCCGTTTTGTTTAATAAAACGTTTTATGAATACGAAGGTAAGTCTATAAAATAAACAGATCAATCTAAATTTGTTCTAAAAAAAAAAAGGTAACTTTATAGCTAAACTACCCCACTCAAAAACAAACAATGCTGATTTAGCTCAATTTAATGTTTATTTACAAATATAATCACACTTTTCAGTGCACAAATTTGAATCATAATCTTCTAGTTATTTGTAAAAATATAACTAATTTTAACAATTATTTAAAATTCATTATGAATTGTAAATTCTTTGTAAAATCATCAATAAAATTATACGCTTTCGTTAAGAATTGAAGATATTCAAAACGTTTAAATACCCATCATTTAAAACACACACAGTAAAATAAAAGAAATACGTCTCGCTTTTGAAAATCGACTTAAACATGCGTGTGAGTAAGCCTAGTTACCCCTCAAGTACCATCACATCTGACAATGAGCAAGAGCAGAAATTTACTCACGCTGTTTTCCAGCCGTCTCGGTAAAAGTCACGATCAGTCTGTAGAAAATTGATAGGTGTCATAAAATAATTGGTTAGTACTAAAGTATTTTATTTAATACAAGTTATTATTATTGCTTAAGTCTGCCTGCCATTTTGTGGTTGATATCCCATCAGACGAAAAGGAAGAAGACTCATGCAAACCCAACCAAAATGGCGCTATAGTGAAAACAATAATTGTTTTCCAACTAACGTAAATATATATAAACGCTTAACCAATTACAATTAAAATTATTATTTGCTTGTGTTCGTGATGTTGGAAGAGATGTTCAAGCCGAACGGATATACTTACGTATGTTGAAGTTGAAGGAAGGATTCTTTTGAATGTAATAGAAATGTTTTTGACGCTATGCACGTATATAGACAAATAGTTTATTTCCTATAATTTGATGTTATTGGACAATTAACAGGATGTCTTAATTGAAATGATACCAGGTGAATGTAGGAAAGATTTCTAACATTGTTTTGCAATTGTTTCAAGTATCTTAGAGTATTGGAACTATTGCAGAGATGCTAGTATTAATAGAAAAATTGCGATACTTACAAAATTAAATTAGAGATTTTGTTCGTGATTGTTACATTTTAAATATTACAAAAAATAGATATAGAATAAAATAAAACAATTTTAGGTTTAAATTCTGTTTTTTATTTAAATTAACGACATTTCGACAAAGCTAAACGCCTGTCCTCATCAGGCAGAAATACCAAAAAAAAAAAATAATAATAAATATGAGTTCTGAAAGATATTTTACTAGATATAGAATGTTAATAGAAAAATTACTATATAATTAAATTATGTATAAATGTTTAATATTGATATAAATTTTTATGATATTAGTAACAATTTTTACATATTTTTTAACTCTTAGAAGGTGCTTAGTTTATTGGACAGTTTTAACTGCGCAGGCTGAAATTGCCCAGTAAAATTGTATCGTATGTGTGAAAACTACCAATAAGTACAGACTGAGTGAAATCTGTAGCCGAGAGTTTTTTTAACTGCCTTGCATGATAACTGCGCAGTTGAAATAGAGCGTGTGTGTGTGTGTGTGTGGTTGTCGCAGTTTAGTTGACATTTGCATCAATAATTACCATTAATTTGGTTAATATGTAATTATGTAATAAAATATATCATAGATAAAGAATTGTTTTAGCGTTTATTGAAATATATCATACATTAGAATGCCTATTAGAATTTAACTGCACACTAAACTAAGTAAAAACGATATAGTGTATGGGCAAAACTGAATTATCTGTAAACTGCATAATTTCGCTAAGATTTAATTGCACAGTTAAAATTAAGCTTGTATTACTTACTCACCTAAGGTGTTCAGCATATAATTTTAAACAATATGAGCCATTATATTGAACAAGTTAATATAATATGAGATTATTAAGATTTAATAACTATACAAAAAATTAAATAAGATAGTTTAAATGTAAGAAAAATATTTTAGTTTATAGACATTTATGCCAAAAAACAAACTGTTTTTATTAATAATAAATAAATAATTAGTAAAAAATTTTTCAGAATTCATTATATTAAAATAAAACGGTTTTAGAATATAGTTCTGTATTAAATTTTAATAATAATCGACGTTTCGACATACTCTATATTGCAGTAATTTTTTCCAGATTATTAATGTACGTAAAGTACGTCTAAATGTCGATTATTAATAAAAAATAATACAGAACTTTATCCTAAAGCCGGTTTTTTTAATATTAAACTAATTAAACAAAAAAATATTTTAATTTTGTTTTTCAAATTTTTCTGTTGCAGAAATATTATCAGTGAATTTCAGCATGCAGTTGGAACTACAAATTAAGGTCTGTAATTTATTCTTATAATATTTTGATATTAACATTATTTTCTAATACCTTGAGAGTCAAATGATAATGATAATCGCCTAATGTGATTATCATTATTTGATTTATTTATTAATTATAATGTTTATAACACGTTTTGATGTTCAACTTTTGGATGTTATAGTTCAATTGTTTAGTCATGTTGAAAATTGTATTAAAAATTAAAACCGTGCCTCTAATATCAATCAATAAGCATGTACATTGAAATTAATAAAACTTATACATAAACCATTTAAATAATTTGCAGACTAAAATATAAATTTATAACAAGATATCTAACACTTTCTCAATTTTTTTCCGTTTATAAATTCTAAAATATTATTCAACAAGTGGAATTTACACTTATTAAATTTATTTCTTCAAGCAAACTGAAACGATTTATATCTACCAGACTGAATTCAGTTATGTCTCGCAATTATTTCTATATT
The DNA here is from genome assembly GCA_963966155.1 of Clivina fossor. Classification (NCBI taxonomy): domain Eukaryota; kingdom Metazoa; phylum Arthropoda; class Insecta; order Coleoptera; family Carabidae; genus Clivina; species Clivina fossor. The sequence continues at coordinate 12,785,450 of OZ014562.1, read as the reverse complement.
TTACCGCATATTTCCACAAACAATCTAGTGTCGTTTCTAGCATTAAAAATAACGATAATTAAAATAATTATAAATAATAAAATGTCGTCGCTTTAGAAGTCATACCACCTTGAAGAGCAGTTTTTTGACATAAAACAATTATTTCTCCTTTATTCCATTGATGTTACAACAGAATGCGTTTTGCGTTTTGTTTGTTTGTTCCTAGGTTGATCGCTAATTGTGTATTAAGCTAAACAAAGGCGTATAATTTTGTATAATCGAGTCACCAATGACTACAATGCTTGGATCTTGAGCTACGTCAATGTCAAGATGGTCATGGAAGCGTAGCAATTGTCAAGATAAACTGACTAGATTACTATTTACTTAACTAGTTGAATATACTAAAAAATAATATGGCTGCTCGCTTGCAATTGTTTCGATTGCATGATTCTTTAGAACATGCCGGTTTCATGTTCTTTGTTTGCGACATTTATTCTACAAAATTAATTTAATAAATTTTGTTTTGCAACAGAATTTTCAAAAGTAATGTTAGATTTTTAAAAAAAAAAATATTGTAACAAAATATTTGTAAAATGTATAAATCATGGTAAAATAATTGATAAACTCAGCTATAACTATTTTTTTTGTGTGTTACTAAATACGTTGCCATCACAATTTCATATAATAATTTAAACACACACAAGAAAACATTAATAATGTGCTAATTTTTTCAATTTCTTTTCATAATATAAGAGTACATAAAAAAATAATTATCATATAAAATTTAAATATTATTCAAAAATTAATTTTATGCGGAGTAGTCATGGCTACTAAAAATTTTAATCGAAATTTTAATTAATTAATTCTGCTTGAACTAATTAAAATGCGGTTTTTTTTTAATTATTTATACAAAATAGATTTTTTGCTAATAATTAATTACAGATTTGTCAAAACATATTTATTAGTTGTATAAACACTGATTTATAAAAAAATAAACAATATATATATATATATATATATATATATATATATATATATATATATAATGTGGCAACCATGCTACTTTCTAGTATTTTAAAATATTATTTAACTACATAAAAAGTGCGAATGACGACCTGAAAACGTCCGACGATGAGAAACTTTATTAAATATTAGTTTTATAAAAATTAAAAAAGTACATTTTTGCTTGTTCTCAAACTATTGTATTAATGATATCAAATTTTATTTAACTATTTTTCTCTATTAAAAAAAATTAAATTTATAGAATTTTCAAAAATACATTTACAGTTGCTGAATTTGTAACAATTCAATATTAGAAAGAGGTTTACCAAAACAGAAAAAATTTGCACGTGGTCTACGAGACAAAAAAGTTTGGGGACCTTTGGTATATACCAATATTTTTGTTTTTACTAATTCGAATAATTCACAAAAAAATTGAACGATTTTTATTTTGTGTTAATTTGAAAATTTGTATCATATCTGATTTGTCTCATAAAGTTATCACACGAAGATTTAAATGCTTTTTCATATCACTAATGATAAAAAAAAGTTTATCCTGACAAAACAAATACAATAAATCATCCTGTATATAGTTGTAGATAAATAACCTATAACTGAAAATTAGTACTCTATATTTTTAGTTATTTTTTTTTTCTTATAAACCAGAATTTTACGTTATTGTAAAACATTTAAACTAGTATTACAAGTTCGGTTTTTGAGTGTTTTAGAACATTTGTTTAGTCCTGCTCTAATAGAAGTTACAAACCGGTATTAGTTTTATTATTTATTTATTTAGCATTAGTTAATTTTTATATTATTTAGGTCCCAGTTTTTTAGATACTAATACAGTATTGAATATCTATCAGTCGAATAAGAAATACTTTATGTGCCGTTTATGCAGCAAATAGTTAGTTATGTCATACTTTAATCATAAATGAATAAAACAATGTGTAATTATGTATAACAAAATGTTTGCATACAATCCAATTTATTCCCGCTGATCTCTTGTAGATGCAGCTTTACATCAAAAACTCCTCTTATTCAATTTGTTGGCAGCAAACCGCACACGTTTATAATGCAAAGCATTTTGCAAACTTGCAATGCAACGCAAAAGATAATTGCGACTGCATTATAATATATCAACAACTGCAGAATCACTTCTGGGCACACTTTGTAAACGGTTTTAAAACAACTTTGGATTGGATGACAATCTCGGGCCGCAGCTATGCGACGGTAGCCGCAATGAGTAAGGTAGCGCGCGGAGAGACGACGAATAAATAAAATGAGCAACGATGATAATTTGCAGACACATACAGCCTACTCTAGCCGGCGGTAAACTATTTAGTCGGTCATGTATTCACTTATCATAATAATTAAACGTCAAATTAAATGCCAGGCATTTACTCAAAGAATTAAACTATTGCTATCAATCAGAAACTGTGCTGGCTGTACGGCCGCGGATAAATTGACAAGATGGTATTCGAGATTTTGCTTAAGTCATTGTCCATGGAGGTTGGAAAAGTTAGGTTAGGTTTATGAAATTGTTTAATTAAATTTTTACTTTATATATAGTAGAATTTGAAAAGAAACTCATTGTCGAGACTATAGAAACGAAAATTATAGAGAAATAGGACTCTTAAGATTGTATTTATCACTAGCACTAAATTGTAATATGAGCCGGCATAAACGGAATATTAGACATTTAGATGTACATTCAATGCAACAAACATACTTTATTTAATACTAAACTAAAATTGATCAACATTTAGGATTAGGTAGTAAAAATCATCCCCAAAGTGTAGAGTAAAATTGGTTTATATTTTTTCTGGGAAACTATGCTTCCTAGAACAAAAGTGTAAATGTACGAATACCTTCTTTTTCTAAGAACTATCCACTGATGGTATTAGTTTTTTTTCTATACAATTTGTAAAGTTACTCTTTTGCACCCCTGACATATAGTTTACTCTATATTTAATTGTTCTGTAATTTTTTTTCAAAATTTCAAAACTGACGTGTTTTTGATTTTTTTAATTATTTATTGTTTTAAGGGGTTATATACCCCTTATATAGACTCGCTAATATTAAATAATAGAGAAACAAGTATTAGTATTTTTTTATTATTATTTAAAAAAAACCTTTATACTCATTATATATATATATATATATATATATATATATATATATATATATATATATCATCAGAAAAAAATATATACAAATAACATAAATAAAAACAAACAAAACGTATAAACGTTACTAGATAATAAAGTACAAGTAACTAGATTACTAAATTTTATAATTTATTAACTAAAAGAAGCCAAATTTTATTTCAATTTGTGTTTTCACATTGATTTCTAAATTTCTATTGCTTCTTTTATCAATCTACTGTTAATATTATTGGATCTTGCAATTATTTTAATATCTTCAAATTTTACGTACAGATTTTTTAACGTATGTTGTGCGATAGTCGATTTATCTGTATGGTTTAGACGTATTGACCTCTAAATTTCTGACAATCTAGTAAAAACAATTAGATTTCGTATTATTGCAAACAAATTAAATTGATCCATTAGTGTAAACGAAGCTTTACTTTAACGGCGGTCACTTCAATCAAATTAATATACTTTGCATATAACTAAATAACGATTGCAATCATATTTAAACGATATATTTTTCGAATTATTCGAATATCTTCGTATGTAATTGCATCGCTACCAGTTTGTTATCAGATTTTTTCAACCTTACAAAATGTTTTTTTGGACATTCGACAAATTACCATGCTTACAAAATTACATAGCAACCTCATCGTTTTTGATTCGATAAAAATTATGATTTTATATTGTTTGACTGTAACCTTCGGAGTATATTTGAAACTCAGATCTGTGTATAAGTTAGTTGCAAAATTGAAATATATATATATATATAGTTCAAAATTTATTTGCAGTTGTAAATTTAAAATTATAACTGGTGTAATAAATTTTAAGGTGACTTTAATGTCATTGTCGAAAACCAGTAAATATGAATTGAAACAGTTTAACAGCTATAATTTTATGTTTGTTTTCAATAATACTTTTGCTTAATTTCAACTACAGGATATGTTGTTGCAAATTATAGGTATTTAATCATTTTTATTTAAATTGTGTTATTATTTATTATGATAATATAGTTACTGTTACTAAAATGAAGGTTAATAACAGAAGTAGTATTTATATTTCTTAGTGACATTACATGTTTTTTTAATAGTTTTTGTTTTGAACTATCAATACTGTTTACTGATATTTGGCAATTACATTTTATCTATAGTGGCGACAAGATAAAAAGATAGGGACGTCATCAATTTTTGTCACTAGGGAAATAACGTCACTCACTACTATGTTTATATGAGATTCTCGCGTACAGTAGACAGGGGCATTAATAGCCCATTATTTTCCTTTTCTTGTTCAAAATATGAAATTAAATTGCCAAATAACTGTTGACATCGCCTAGGCCTAGACCATCTTTTTGCCATAATATATTAACAAAAATACACATTCAAAATATAACGTCAAATGAACTAATATAAACGTACTGTGACTTTTGATATTGAAAATCAATGCTGCCAAATATGGCAAAAATAAATAAGTTGATTTCGATAAAAAAATCCAATAATATACGATATATTTGTATATATTACATTTTAATTTAATTAAAATAACATATGTAAATAGTTCCAAAAAGATTTAGTTCATTATATGTAAAATAGAATAAAATTAATTTTGTTCATTAGTGAGTTTCATGTTGTTAAGTTTTATCACGTGATTATGACGTACCTATCTTTTTATCTTGTCGCGACTATACCAACATTTTTTCAAAAAATTTACAAAAAAAACAATTTCAAGTAAAAGTATCATAAACCATCGTATAATTACATATACACGCAAAAAAAAACAAATTGAATATTGGATGATTTTTAAATAATAATAATTGTATCTTTGAGTTCATTTATTCGCCGAATGCTCTCTCGCTGTTTCTTCCGCTATTTGTTCAGCATAAGGCGGCCGTGACGAAAAAACTGTTTACTTTTTAAAAACAAATGCCCATCAGAATCGGTAGAGTAAAAATTTACATCAAAGGAAAAAAAGTAATTCTATTGTTCTGTACTTGCGATGCGGATTTTTTTTCCCTCTCCGCTTAAATGCCGTGTAAAAGTGCATCGATTTAGCCGCGGTTAAAATCTGTTTTCAGCCTGTTATTATCTTTATTAATCGTGCAATCTGTTAAATATATGAATCTGCATTGTGGAAATTATATGCACGCTACATTTGCGCAGCAATTTTGGCGATTATTTTGATATGGATCTTTGGAAATTAAAGGTAGTTGTTCAAACAAAAGAATTATGTATTCCATTGAGTACTTAATTTTTACGAAATACTGTTAATTTTTACAATTTGATGTTAGTGGTAAGCATAGTCATAAAAGACCCAATTTCTCCATAAAAAATTTTGACTATTGTAATATTCCAATTTTACGATTTGTAAGATTCATCAATAAATAATATAAACTATAAACTATTAATCTATACTCCTCATTTTAAACAATACTATATATTACAATAAAATAATAAAAGCATACTTTTATAATTCTAAGGAATACAATAAAAATTACAATACAAACGAAAATTGTAAATAATAAATAATAGATACATATACATGCAGCAGATCTAAAAAAAATAAACAAAGAATCTAATACAATATTTTCTATCTAGAGCCCTATTTTTCCATAAATTTTTCTGTATGTAAATTTTACTATATTTGTAAAATTTTATGATCTGTAAGATACATTAGTAAATATAAATTAAATTAATAGAGGTAGCTGTGGGTTCTCGGTGAAACATATTTAAATATTAAATTTTAATAAATCACTTGGTATATTTCACAATTTTTCTTTTTATTAAAAAAAGTCTCTTTTTTTTAATAAAAAAGAAAAATTGTGAAATATAACAAGTGTTTTATTAAAATTTAATATTTAAATATAAACTTAAACTATTAATTTACTCCTCATTTTAAACAATACTATATATTACAATAAAATAATAGAAGCACACTTTTATAATTCTAAGGAATACAATAAATCTAAATTATAATTTTAACAAAATTTGTAAATATATTCTATTGTATTACTTGAAAAAAAAGTGACATATGTTATATTTCACATAAATAATAAAAAATTGATACATATACGTGAAGTAGATCTAAAAAATTTACACAAAGAATCTAATACAATATTTTCTATCAAATAGAGGGTGTTACCATCAACAAGAAGAATAACACCATATGTTTGCATTTACACATGCGTTAAGTGTAATTATTAAATTATTGACAAAACATTTACAGTACAACATAAAATAACATTATTTCAATTGGTTGTTCGTTTAAACTAAATAGTTAATAATTTAAAGTTAATTATTTGTTTTATATAGCGTCAAGAAATATATAAAACATATACTATTATTGACGCTAAAACTTAAGTTTATAGGACTATTCTATATTTAACAGTTGGCAAAAGTGTTCTGTTTGTATAACCACGCAAAATTTATTTTAATATTTTTAATGTATTTGATGCATTTATAACCTAATTACTTATGCATATGTTAGTTTTTTAACTACATTTAGTTTTTATCAAATGTATATAAAATTTACAAATTAGCTATTTCAGTGAATATTCGCAAAGATATTTTTTTTTATACAATCCATGCGAAATTTTGTTTTAATACAATCTTTTAAGGTACTTAACTCTGAAATGAAATAGGTTAAAATCGGTTACAAAAAACGATTTCTACCGGTTTTAATAGGATTATCCAAAAAAAAAAAAGTGATAACGCTAAATATAAACTTGCATGTATCCTCAATGAGAATCTTCATAATATAGTAAAAAATCTTTCAAAACTAATTATATTAAAATAAAACTGCTTTAAGTTTTTTATAATCGATGTTTCGACGAACTCAACATCCGTCTTCATCAGGAAAAAAGATAATAAGTTAAAGGCGTACGTTAAGTTCGTCGAAACGTCGATAATAAATAAATATTATTACAGAACTTTAACCTGAAACAGTTTTATTTTAATCTTGATGATATTTAAATGAGATTAATATTTTCAAATTTTCAGTCGCTTATTGCAAAAAAATTATTAAAAATTAGCATAATTTATTTCATGTATGTGTATTTATATTAAAAATTAGAAAACAAAGTGTAATCTTGTTTTTCAATAATTTGGATAAACGTTACCAGTTTATAATAAATAATTTTTTTCGGTTTTAATTTGTGAAATTTTCAGTAAAATAGCAATTAACTGATTTTTTAAATTGGTTCCAGCCCTGACTTACCTGGTTTCAAACTTTTTCCCAATCCTGTATTTATTTATTGTATTACATTATTATAATAAAATTATAAGACAGTAACCTGTATCAAATATTTCAAATGTGTTATATTACATTCAGATTAACTTAAATTTGTATATAAATTTACAAAGAAAAAAACACATATTAAACAATCAGTTTAAATTTTAAGCCAACTAGAGAAACTAGGCGTAATATTATTAATACAAAAACTAAGAAACGTACGTAAATAAGCAAGTTTTTTTTTTCTGAATTTCCGGAACGAAAAATAATTGTTAGAAAATATATAATATTTTATTGAAATAAAACTAAGCATCGAGAAATTTTCGCAAAAACTTCTAAATCATAGAACGGTAAGTAAAATTATGAAAAAGATTTATTTACAAATAAAAAAGCAATATTTACCAATTGGTATTTACTGTGAAAAAGAGCTAAATGAAATGTATTTAGTAAATAATAGCAACGCAATTTCATATCACCTGTATCAGGTAAAGTAAAAATTTAATTACGTTGCAAAATGAAAAATGAAAAATGATTTTTTGAATTCACACATTTTTCACTCGGCCTTATAGGTATTCTGTCATAAATAAGAGAGAATATTTCATGGTACGTTGTTAATGCTCACGCGTTTTATAAATGGCAAAAGAACTGCAAATTGTACTGTGTTGCATTATAATTCGAGTTTGATTTAACCAATAAGTTTTTCTTTCTTTCTTTCTCATTCTTTCTCTTATTTTGGTTGTAATGCACTTTATGGGTTATTGCAATCATTGTCAAAATGGGTCTCGATATAATCAATGGCTCAATAAAGCACTCTTTTCGCAAATGACCAGAAAACCAAAAGAATGACGGAAATTTTTACAAATCAAAGAGCTCAAGCATTCGAAACTGTTGGGGCTATTCACTGTTTTGTTCAGACAATAGCTAATAGGTTTGTAGAATTAGAATCACATTTGTTAGCGCAATCGAAACGTTTTTTGTTGTCAATATTTTCAAGCGTTATTTCTGCTCTTTATTTCGCTCAACTAAACTGCCTGACGATCATTACAAAATAATTACTTTCAATCTCAAAAATAAATCTAGCAATTTTTAACATTTTTCACCTTTTTTCTTTCATAATTATTTTGTAAATAACGAGGTTCATATAATTAAAAGAATAGAAAATGGTGTATTGTTTTAACAACGAGTAATGAATAAAGGAATACTAAAATAAAACGGCTTTAAGTTCTAGTTGGACGTTTCGACGTTCTCAACATACATCTTTATCAGGGAAAAATGATACAAATGACATTTACAGTAAATAAACAAAACATAGAAACAAGTTACTAGTTAACAAAATAAATAACTAGATTATAAAATTTATAAATTTTTAATTAAAGAATTTCACTGATTGATATGTTCTGTTTATATATCGTAAATCTCATTTGTATCAATGTCAATGATGAAAATGTCGATTATTAATAAAAATTGATACAAATTTGCAACCTAATGCCGTTTTATTTTAATATAATGAATTCTGAAAGATTTTTTACTATGTTAAATTATTCATTATAGTTGTAATTATTATTATATTCTGACATATAATGTATCTATACTAAAAAAAATCTTTGCCCGTATTTCTTACCTTACTTTTAAAAGTAATGTTTGTCTAAATTATTTTTGATTTAAAATTTCTTATTAAGCAATTTTAATTAGTTTATTTGACTTTTATAATATTAGATTTTAAAAAACATGTTAAAAATGGAATACTATTATATTTTAATAAGAGTCTACCTCTTAATAAAAAATATGGGCCCTTGTTTTTAATTGATTATTTAAAATAATTTCAACCGTTTTAAAGTGTATTTTTGTAAATAGATACTGCGTAAATGGAGGGACCACTAAAAAGTAAAATCATCATACAGTTTAGATTTATTATTTAATTAGTTTAATCAAGATAACTGCCATTATATTTTACAAAAGAAATATGATTCTAATTTCTAATATTTTTTATAAAATTGCAAATAGTTAAATAAGATTTACATCCACAATACTCTAACAAGAATATAACGTCACATCAACTTGTTTTTATCGTGGTGAAACGTAAATATATTGTCACAGTGATATATTGCCTATTGTTCCTGATCGTGATTTACATTCTAAGTCACTTTCGACACGCTAATTCTGTCACAAATTATCTATTACGACATTCATCCCTAAGCAAAAAGCCTAAACTCATACTAGCCGAGCAGTAAATCCCAAACCAAATAGCCTAGAACCGCAAATCTGATTCAACATCCCACACAGAATGACAACACTTTATATACCTAGTGTGCCTCACCTATTTCTAACCAGCGCTAATAAACTCTTTATTCAAGCATAATCAAAACGAAACTTGCGTATGGAGAGAGGTTGGAGGAGAAGATGGATAAAAATTAAAACAATAAAGATAAGTAACCGCGCAGCCATAATTCTTGGATCGCTTAACAAGATTATCTAGACTCTAGACGAACTGTAATGCTAAAGTATCTCTTTTGAATCAGACATTTGGATGTGGAATACCCTTCAAGGGATATTCGATTGAAGATTAAGCATTTCTTCGCCCGAGCAGAGCGATAATTAAACATCTAAACGTACAATTATAAATATTTTAGCATATCGTTGGTTGCATCTTTTAACGCGGTCCGGTCCGGTGGTACAGTAGTAGTTGACCGATAGAAATCTAGCGGGGTCCCCGACGGGGTTGTAGACCTGGGCCCTATATAGGAAACGACTTGTAATCGTTTATTAACTAGATTCTCCATTGTTATCTGCGATTCAAGCCGTCATAAATTTTACTGTAATTGTTGGTGAAATGCTTAGGATTTATGGACTTTGGTTATTTATGAACACTCCCTTTTGACTTGGATACGAGTATGGTGTGGAGAAAAAAGAAGGTATAATAATCCGTGGATTTGTTACAGATTTAAATAATGTTTTCTTGTTGATTGTGGTATATACATATACCAACTGTTACAACGCATAACTAATAAGATTTTCATAATTAATACATTTGTATCTAGGAATATAAATATTATTCCTCTCAAAAGATATTAGAATATCCTTTTTTTTTAAAATAGGCAGGTATATGCTACAATTCTGTTTGCATCTCGTAAGACTTAAATATTAAAATATATTTATTAACAGAAAACTCACTAAATATCTTGAAAATAAAATAAAAATAAGTAGGTACAAATTATTACAATATATTTATTTATTATAAAAAATTAGTATTATTATAATATTATCGTAGCAATAACAAGTAATTTTTTTATAAACATATCAATATTTTCATATTTTGCTATTTTATTGCCTATTAGAACGACATAATTAGTAACATAGTTATTATTATTTTTATTATTATTTTATTTTAATATTATTTTTCTAATAATTAGTTAGTGTATATACCATATACGCCATATTAAAAATTAGTAGTGATTTGACGAATAGTAGTTTAGTCGAATAACAAATTTTTCGTTAAATTTCAAACAAATTTGGCCGAATATCAAACAGTAAAACCATGGCCGAATACCGAATAATTATTCGACTTTTATTTTTTGCTGAAATTAGAAGTTGATTATTGAAAAAGTGCAAGAAATGCAATGTATACCGCCAGATTTGAATATAATTGCAAATTCGACCAAAGAAACATTAATCCTTACAAATCACATAATAAATATACATTATACATATAATTGTTAGTAAGGTTAGTTGGTATATATTTTATATTTAGTTCAGTTTCCTTTGGAACTCTTAAAAAAAAAAAATATGTCATTCAAAATAGAACGCTTTTTTCTGTTTCTCCCAGATTGCTTGGCTTCAGCCGCAAGTATCTGGGTTTTAGAGAATAAAAATTGCTTTCTACTCCTCGTAATGTAATATATTATATTTTTAAATCAATATACTTTTCTAATAATAAAACAAAATTAATTGTTTTTTGATCAAAAAATTATCAAATATATTATCTACTTATTTTCGCTTCATTAACAGCAAAGAACATGATGAAATAATAACTTGTTGTAAATGTAAATTTCAAATGAAACAGATTATAGATTTGTTTATTGATAATAATTCTAATTATTAAACTATCTTTGCAACAAACTGCAAAAAATTAAAATCAAACTGCAATGTAAAAATCTATGTAAATTTACATTGATAATTATGGTAATTTTACTGTATTTTTTATTGTAATTTTTATAAAATATTGTAAATTTAGCAAAAAAATTATAAAATTACAATAAAAAAATTACCGTAGTTATCAATGTAAAATTACATTAATTTTTTACAGTGTACATTACAAAATAATCAAAATAATCTTTTTAAATCCTATAATAAATACAGAAAAAAAAACGAAGAGTCACTCACCGAGCAATTTCGTAACAGCACCCTGTTGGCTCAGCATATGCTGGGCGAGATCATAGTGTCTGATCCCGAAACGGGACAACTCCAGCAGTCGTTGCTGTGATACGAGCGAAGCTAGGGGATGGCCTGGATTAGTTGCACCCGCTGCCGATGCATAGAGATCACGCAGTGCGGCAGCTGGAGGCGGTGGTAAACCGGACGCCGAAGAGCCGGTTGCCGATGAGGTTGTCGATGGGGTTGTTATTGAGGGGGTGGAAATCGAAGGTGATGATGCCACTGGAAAACAAAAATATGATGATGATAATTTATATACTCTAAAAAAAAATTTGTTGTATTTACTAAAATTTAGTTACCGGAACATTTTTTTGTTCTGATAACTAAATTTAACTATACAACAATTTTTTTTTAGAGTGTATACTTATCTTTATATTCAAAAAACTTTTCTTTAAATATAACAAATTATTAACACTCTAAATCCCAGTTTATATTAGTAGAGTTAGTAGTAGAGTATACTAGCATACTTTTTCTTCAACTTACTCTACTTTACTAATTTTGATAAAGTAACTGATTATCCAAATCTATAGTAGTATGATAGAGGAACGTTTTGTTTAAAGTTCATTTAGCTTCCATCCATTTTGTTTTCAAACGTATTAAAATAAAATATTATTTAACGATAACAATTATTTGACAATCTCAACAACTTTTATTTATATATAAAAAAATTGATACACATTTTGCATTCGACTACTCTACCATTACTCTACTCTACTACTACAGTAAATTTGTTTACACTGATAACGTACCAGTAGAGTAGAGTAAGTAATGTGGTGAGAAAAAAACGAATAGTGTGTACTATTCCACATGTGCTATCTATCTACTTTACTCTACCTACTGCTCTCTTTAATATTCGTCTTTCCCTATTTCAAAGTGCTTACAATGAGCTAGTGATGAAATAGTAAGCACTCTACCATCGTATTCTACTAATGATAAAATATGAACGAAAAAAATTTGAAATTATTTTAATTAATTGAAACTTACACAAACCGTATTAAACCATTTTATTTTTATTTTGAATTGTTATTCATGTCAGACCTAAAATTCGATTTTTTATTGAATAATTTTAGAAAAATATAGTATTCTATTTGTAATTAATGATTATTACTTATTTGAATAAATTACTATGCTTGCCTGTGGCTTGTGCCGTAGACTCCATCTTCATGAATAATAACCATCATCACCTCATGCTTGTTATAGACTTTTAAGCTCGGTTGTACAAAGCATTGCTAAACACTTTATGAATTAACCAATTACTTAACTTACCAACTTACCAATCAACGAGGTGGTTCAAAGAAAATTGCAAATCTAATTGTGTAATTAACTTGTTGGTTAAGTTACAATGCTTTGTGCAACCGGTCCTTAATATATTTTTGTTAATTTTCATTTTGTTCAAAGGTTATAATTTACAAACTACAGAGTAAGCACTTCTTGTTATACTATTTTCTATTATACAATTTTTACAAGATCAATATACTTAATATATACTTATTAATACGTATACTTTATACATAAAAATTGAATAAGAATCAAATTGGAACACACACTTCCAAAACAAGTAGTATACAATTTCTTTTCAATCAATACCAGTAACACTCATATGCCCATATTGAGCAGCTAGAGATTTTGACGTCTTTATTTTATCATGACACAAAGTGTTAATACCAACACACCGTACTTATGTACTTCTTACATTGAAAAGCTTCAATCAACCGGCTCGAGATAGACAGTAACCGTGGTAAAAACCGCGTTTATAATATGACAGATACAACACAAGATAACATAACCTACATAAATGATAATATTTGAATTATTAATGACCATAACTTGGAGCTATATTTCGTGAAGCGAACGCGCCTGGAACAGTTATAAGATCACCGGTACGTGATCTGCCTGCAAAACGATACATTATATCGATGCGGAGAGAAAAACCCGTAGAAATTTTGCGACAAATATTTAAAAAAGAAGAAGAATAAATCATGCGATGGAAAAAAGTTGACGATATGTGAATATTATGATATCTACATAAACGGATAATTTATGACTTTTTAAACGGGAACAATTTGAATTTATTAGGCGGCTATGGTAGGAAAAGAAAAAAAACAACAAATGACCATCTGCAGAAATAATGAAACGGTAGAATGTTTTACCTTAGATTAAACGATGAAAATATATGTTTCGGTAGTTAACACATTGTTAATTTAAGTTGTATCTTTGTCGTACATCTTTTTCTTTTCGTGAACATGTGGCACCTGTTTGGGATCAGATATGCATAAAACTCATTGGGGAGTCGACATAATTTAATTAGAGTTTATTACTTAAACGAAGCCATTTAATTTAATATGCACGGATTTACTATTAAAATTAATAAAAAGATTTTAAAAAAATGTACCTATTAATTTGTCATAATTTTATACTGTCTACAAGTTCTTCAAATATATTTTGTTATTTTTCTAGATAATTCATATCACTAAAAATTGTTATCTATAATCTTGTTTAGATAAATTAAAAATTAAATATCTATTAAAATAAAACGACTTTAGGTCGTAGTTCGGTATTAATATTTATTAATAATCAACTTTTTTGTATAATTTTTCCTAATGAAGATGTTCGTTGAGCACATCGAAACGTCAATTATTAATAAATATTAATACAGAAATACAAACTAAAGCCTTTTTATTTTAATATAATGAGTACTAAAAGATTTTTTTACTATGTTAATATTTATTATTTAATCTAGATTAATTTTCTTATAATATATTCTAAAAACATGTAGATAAAGTTGCCATATTTAAAATTTTTTCTTAGTATCGAATTGTATACTTGTAAAATTCCTTTATCACTTATATTTAATTTTAAAATTAATGGATTATCATTGAATTTAAAATATATATATATACATACAGAAAAATCACGCCATGTGTCACATACGAGTATGTTTCAATTCTAACAGTTAATTAAATTTTACGAAATTTAAAAACTTCTAAACTACCATTATTTGAATGGCATTTTGATGTGGAACGAAAATCGAAATTTATATCAAACTCATTTAAAAATACCAAAAACTATTTGTTTTAATAATAATGAAGAAAATTTTTATGATATTACTTTTTATCCTTAATTAAATATTATGAACTAATGTCAATTATCTAATAATCTATTATCTAGATATACTTTTGTTCTAATATATATATTATCTCATCTAGATAATAAAGAAATTTGATATCTTTTAAATTATTTTTTTTTATCTTTAATAACACTATTTATAATCATCAATTATTTATATGATTTTCTATAAATTAGTAAATTTATTACAGTTTGAAAATTAATATACATACACTGTAAAAAAAACTTGCCAATTTACATAAAATCCATAGTAAAAATATTACATATTATTTCAGCACAATTATGGTTTACATAAGTTTTCTGTAAACGAGTTTATAATTTTAAGTAAAATAATTAATTTACCATATTATATATGTTTTTTTAACGAAAAAGCAAGTAAACTTACATAAAATATACGTATTTTATATTTATATAATGTAAAAAAATTTCTGTGACATCTGTAAATTTACATATTAAACTGGTATAAATCAATTGCTCCAGGTTTTTAAATAAAATTATCGATTTTTTCCAGTGTACCACGACTCGTCAAAAATAATGACTGATTTGTATTTAATTTAATTTCGAAATTCTATAAATCAATCAAATTGCATTAAAATGGTTTTTATTTGGTTTTTACAAAAACTATTGACAAAAACAACAAGTTACGAAGCCCGGAAATCAAATAATAATAGAATTAGACGGAAATACTGTTTTTGTATTTGTTTTGAAAATGCAAAATTATTAAGCTTTTTTTAAAAAAAAAATGTGGGTTGATTAAATGATATTCGGATTATTTATTGTCATTTTAATGAATTATTGTTAGATAACAGTAACAAAAAAAATCATAGGTTGTTTCTGAATTTGCATAATACTTTATTTGTTGTTGATACCTAGTTTTGGAATGACATTTGAATTATAATTTTTATTTACTTTTTTATTGATGCTGGTCGTTGATCTATTGTTTAAAGCCCGTATAACACAATATAGAATTTTCTAAAGAGAATAGGATGCGCAGTCGTTCAATTATTGTAAAAATTATAGAAAATTTTGCGCATTTTAACTCGTCTTTTTTTACTCTTTAACGCACAATTTATTTGCTATTTTTCCAATTGGCATTAAATAGTATTTGGATACGGAATATAAAATATAACCAATAGAAAATATATTTGAATAAAATAATTTTATATCATATGTATACACTCACGTTGCTGAAATATTTGAATGCATAGAAAAGAACACTATACGTTCATAAATTTTTTAATCCTTTTTTTAATATTTTTTTCATAAAATATTAGGATTATATTTAAGCTAATCGTTTTCAATTTATTAAAAATTTTAGAATTAGCTAAAAATATTATTCGAGCAAAAGTTGCTAAAAATATAACTATTTAATAAAAATCAAAAACATGTCCTTTTTGTATTACACAATGCTACAAGTACATGTCAAGGGTGTTTGCATTAGGAAGTTAAAGAATCATGCATTATGTATGTTGTACTGTGAAGCAAACTGTCCAAAATCGGAAAATGTTTGATAAGCATTATATATTTTTACTTTATTAAATTATTTATGTAACTTATCAATTCAATTTTTTTAGAATACATGTCAATTTATTTTATTACAATAATTTAACTAATATTTAGAATTTATATGATACCTACCTACCTACCTACAAATATTGAAACCAAATTAAAACAAAAATAAATAATGGATTAGCAAAATTGGAAAAACAAAATTTACAATCTAAAAACCTTCAGAGAATCAAGAAATCGAAATTAGTCATTGTGGTTTTTGCCTGATTCGAAATGACAGTATCTAAATGAAGATAAATTTATTGGTATCCGTTTTTTAATGTTTAGTTCAAGTCACACACAAATAGATTAAATTTTTTTATTTATCATGAAATAAAATTAATTTGCTTTCTAAAACTGGAAGCATCTTTAATATATTACC
The DNA here is from genome assembly GCA_963966155.1 of Clivina fossor. Lineage (NCBI taxonomy): Eukaryota > Metazoa > Arthropoda > Insecta > Coleoptera > Carabidae > Clivina > Clivina fossor. The sequence continues at coordinate 12,768,608 of OZ014562.1, read as the reverse complement.
GTCATTTGTTTCATTGACTTTAAATAATTGTTGAAATCTTGAAGAATTATATAAAAGATAAACGTGCTTCTGTATCTTTAAAATTGTTTTCAACTAAAAGTCGCTTGATTTTCAATTTTTATGAACAATATAAAAGGTGTTTCAAAAACTCATAAATATAATTGCATTATTATTATTGTAAGTTACTAATTTTTAAAGAAACTAATACTATTTTATAAAAATAGCCCGTTTGTCATATTAATAAAAAATATATCTATAATTATTTGCTCTAAATGTTAATTGAATTATTTTTCCTGATGAAGAATACGTCGAAACGTCGATTATTTATAAATATTAATACAGAACAACAACCTAAAGCCGTTTTATTTGAATATAATGAGTTCTGTAAGATTTTTAACGATCTTAATAATAAAATAAATAGGCGAAAAATAATTTTATTACAATTTCTTACAAATCAGCACTAATTTTTCATAAATCATTGCTTATAAAAACAACAACAAATAACATTAATTAACTTATTAATACCGTCCGTTAATAACATGAAATTTTCCCTATTTATACAATTGACAAATAAATGTTAATAATTAACTTGTATTAGCATAATATACGCAAATACTAATAAGCATCTTATATGTTAAATTAGAAAAAATCAAAGCAAACTATGATTCTCAGAAATTATAAAACAAAATGCTGCTTATTGAGGAAATAAATAACCATTTTTAAAGTCAGTTTTTTCTTATTGTTTCTGCTACATGAAGCATACTCGGTAGGCATGATACAAAGCCAGTCATTAGCTAATATTTTTATTCTTAATCACTAGTTAATCATCGTGGATCGCTGTTAATAATACGTTAATCGTATAATTGGTTGATCATATTTCCTATTTGATGTACGGTCTGCTCGAGTGTAATAACAGAATCAAAACTAAACGTTTTTATTCGACGGGGATTTCAAATTACCGCTTACCTTCCACATTGATGACGTGATAAATAAGCGATAGCCGCTTGTTTAAGCACCAGCCCTCCTGATTTTTGATTAATAAGATACAGAAGCTTATTTTACAATTGTATTTATATATATTTTTGAACGTAGTAAAAATCTTTCAGAACTCATATTCAAATAAAACTGCATTAGGTTAAAGTTCTGTATTAATATTTATTTGTAATCGACGTTTCGATAAACTCAATGTCCGTCTTCATTAGAAAAAATTATACAAATGACATTTACAGTAAATAACAGAACATAGAAACAAGTTACTAGGTAACAAATAGGTAATTAGATCATAAAATTTATAGATTTTTAATTAATGAAAACCAAATTTTATTTAACTCAGTGCCTTCAGAGTGTTATTTTATGAATCACTGTAAAGTAAACATAATTTGACTTATATTAATTAAAAATTTATGAATTTTATGATCTAGTTACTTATTTGTTATCTAGTAACTTGTTTCTATGTTTGTTTTTTTATTTTTTTCCTGATGAAGATGTGCATTGAGTACATCAAAACATCGATTACTAATAAGTATTAATACAGAACTATAACCTAAAGCCGTTTTATTTTAAAGTTTAAATTATTAATTTAATAATTTTGTTAATAAAAGATGAAACTAATTAAATTATTGTGAATTTTTGGTATTTATTATTTTTTTTAACTATTTGTAAATGAATGAATTGTAAACAGTAAAAAATATGAAAACAAAAAATTAGAAATTATTTTAATTCATTGAAACTTACACAAATCGTATTAAACCATGACATTTTGTTTTATAAATATAGTTTATTTTTATTAATTGTTTTGTTATTTTGAATTAATACTTTGTCTGCAGCAGAAAATTTTAATACAAAGATATTCATTACGATACATGAGCCGTTATTTTTGAAAGTGGTATAATTTAATTTTTCTTGTTTTGACACAAGTTTTTGTATTTCAGTTTGCATACACTGAACCACCTAATTTCTTTAGCTAAAGCAGAGATAATTTTTCCCTAATCATTTGTAAATATTTTGTAAACAAAAAAAGACTTCTATTTCTAATTATAGCAACGGTATATTACAGTATATTAAGAAGCGTCGGAATCCGTTTTCAAATCTACAATTTATTTTACGATATTTTTAATTAATATTTTTTAATAAAAGATAATAATACATATAATAACAACAAAAATGTGTTTAAAATAAATTTTTGTAATACACAATTATTATTAAAGATTTTATTTAATATTATCTTTTCATTTTATTTCAAATAAAATAAAATATTATTAAGCAAATAGGGTTAATCACTTTAATTGTTATATATTTTCAACTTACAAATTTATTTGAAAAAAAAAAACTTAACAGTTGAAAATTAAAAGAATAGCATGCGGAATGAAATAAGAGAAATTCTATTAATATCTGTAATTTTCGTAATTTTTGTTACATTATTTTGATTGATTATAAAATGAATTTTCTATCTGACATTATTACACTATAATGAATTACCAGTAATTATTATTATAATTATTTGACAGCTTGAAAGTTTCATTAATAACACTACTAATAAGGTACAAAGTTATTTGTTAATTATGTGTAAGGATTTAATATATATTTTATTTAAAAATAATTCAAGTTATTTCATTCAGGATATAGTGTAATTGTGTAATTATTAATTGCAAATTTATTTGATTAATTAAAGCAAAATTATTAGCGATATTATTCTTAGTAATTAGTTAGGTAAATTATTTAAAATATATTTTAGAAATAAATGAAAAATATAATACAAGATAAAAATATTATTAGCTATATTATTACCTAATAACTAATTCCTATTTTTATGGATTGTAGGTACAAATTCAATAGTAAAATTGGACGAAATAATTTGTCGATATCAAAAAAATTATAACTGCAATAAATTTCGAATGTTTGAAATTTTAAAAAATTGGCAAAATATGTATGACTTAACGTTTAAATTTATAGTCAATTAAATCAACAAAAAAATGTTATCAAATATTGATTTATGCCGAATAACTATTACTCAAAAATCGGCAATATTTTATATTGTTCGGCTACTGATTTGTGCACAATTCACGTTAGGCCACTTAATTTTTGTTTATGATTTTGTTTAGGTATTCTAATTTTTTAAAGAAACTAATTACCTACATCATATCGATAAAATTGGGTTTATTTTTAAATTATTTTAATAATAATATCATTGATTTGTTTTAAAATTGATACAATTAGTTTTTTATTTATTATTAAAAACGCAGATATTTTAATTAAAAATGATAATTGATTATGTACATTTTTATATATTTTTATTTAAAACTTGAAGAGATATGTGTTTGATGGTTCAAAAAGCAATTGATAAATAAATATATGTAAATAATGTCATGAAAGATTTTTTTTACTATGCTAACATCATGAAATTTATACAAATCTTTAAATTAAAGTTGCTAAATTAATACAACTAAAATTGTTATTTGCTCATATAAAATAATATAAATTATATAGGTACATTCAAAAGAGTTTGTGTATTGTCAAGTTTCTTGTAACAAAATATTTCTTTATAAATTCTAACTTCGCACATATTTCCACAAAATTTGTAACTATTATTCTAATTTACATAAAATTTAAAACATTTCTATTATCTGAAGTTAATAACAGTACAATATAGGTATTACTGAACATCCATACATTACTTGAAAATATTAGAACATATTTGCATATAATTCAAATATTTATAGTAAAATTTTTAAATTATAAAGATCAACTAGTTGAGTATTAACCCTTTATTTTTGGATTTATTTAATTAGTGAATTGCACAATATTTTATGATCACGGATTATATCCCCAGGAATATCATATATTATTACATAATCCAGTTGACAAACAATTTTATTTATTTATTTATTTATTTTAATAAATCTTATTAAAATAAAAAATAATCATATTACCTTCTTTTTAGATTCTAATTTGAATTCTTAACTTATAACTTGAATTACATTTTTTCTAAATACATAAATATAAAATTTGAACGTATTTCCAAAAAATCCATTAAATAAATCGATTGATTTTTATCTTAAAACAATTTGTAAAAATAATTATAAAATATCTAGATAATTTCTAATACGTTGTTCTAATTAAATATGTATCATAACTAATTTTTGATTCTAATTGGTATCCTATTATTTTAAATAAATAAATAAATAAATGTTTGTGAGAAAGACGGTCTATTAATATTATTCTAATTAAATTTGTATTACTACAAGAAAAAAAGATACTTTAGGTTGAAGTTCGGTATAATTTTTTAAGTATTAAAATTTTACGTTTCGATATACTACAGTTATATCATCATCAAGAAAACAATATACAAATTACATAAATAATAAACAAACAAAACGTAGGAACAAGTTATTATAAATAACAGAATTACAAAATTTAATTAGATTTAATTTCTATCAGTGCCTTCGCTTTAACCTAAAGCCTTTTTATTTTAATATAATGAGTTCTGAAAGAATTATTTACTATGTATTATTACTATTTCTTGATTCTAATTTAAATCCTATAATAGTAAATAAATACCTGTAGGCGACAAAGGGAGCGCAGCCGGCAATCCACTCGGAGCCGAATTAGGCGCCGGAATTCCGACCGGATCCATTTTCCAGTTTAAAACAGGGGCCGAGCGTGCTGCAGGCGCCACCGGACAGCAACCCGCCAAAGTCGGCACACCGGAAAAATCCGTTGCCGCACCCAGAGTCTGACCACTCGAGATCAACATACCGATGCAACACTCAACAATACACTTATCCAAGTTAGCACCAGTCTACTCATTTACTCACACTGCACTTTAGACCGAATCTCTTATACTTGGTCCCCAAAAAAAACCAGCAACCGAAGAGCTTTAAAGTCCCTGAACACAACTAATTCACTCCCTTATAATGTTGAACTAAACTTCGGATAAGTTCAGCGTTATATTAAAGTTCCAAATGCACTTGTTAATTTGTAGTTAAAGTTCGACGGACGAAACAATGTGGGTAGCTATATAGTTGAAGACTATATAAGGTAAAGGTAATATTGGGATTGAACGGAGGAGAACTGCGATCAGGTGGATCACAACACTGAATGATTGCGTCGCGTTTGCTTGGAACTAGGCAGAGGTGCTCCTGAGCAGTGGCTACTACCGTTGCACGGTTTGGGTTGGCTACCTGGGTGCCTCAAAGGCTCGACGATAGGCAGGCTTGCTCACTAACGATACCCTGTCTCGCCTCGCGCACCGCACACACACACACACCACACACCGGTTTCTCTGCTCCCGTCGTTTACCTCTCTCGCGCGCTCGCTCACCTTTTCTATCGCGCGCACAGGTGAGCGCCGCAGAACGTAGAACGGAGCGCGGAATACTTAGCAATTCAATTTACTACTTAGCCAAGTGTCTTTGGTTTTTGCGCCTCGCTTTGATTTTAAATGGGTGTTATATTTTGCACTTCGGATCCGAAGGTACACGGCGGATATATATAATGGTGGTGCAGTTTAAAAGGATTAATTAATTAACTTGAACTACTTATTTCAGTTTTTCTACAATTTATTATTTATTATTTTTTTTTACATATATTTCAATTTATTTTTATTTTTAATATTTTAGTTAATACCTGATAATCTACTAATAAAAATAATGTATAACAAATTACATATTAAAATATAAGTTACGTATTATAAAATTTAAATAAATAAAATGTAATATAACTTAGAAATATTAGTTTTTATGAAATTGAAAAATTTGATAGTACTTATATTTTTTTAAAAAATTATTAAATTACAGTTTAAAATTTTCTTAAAAATATATTTGGAGATTTTAGAATTTTGATTTTTGTAAATTAATATTTTTTTGAGATTTTCCAAAAATTTTTGAAAATTATAATAAAATTTACTAAATTACTAATTTATTTTTTTAACTGCTACATTTAATATGAATTGCATTTTTTTTTTTTGTTTTATAAATTTCATTATTTTTCTAATTTATAATAATTTTTTACATTATTATCAACATATGACATTTAATTTTGATATAAAAACATTCTTATTTAAATAATAATTTAAAATGTAACTTGTGTTTTTGAGTTTTAGTTGAAAAATTAAATTTTTATTATAATTTCTCAAATTTCAATCTGATTTTATTTATGTTTTTAAATTTTTACAAACATTTCATTCTCAAGAGGATTACAATATATTGTCGAATATTTAAATAACTAATAAAATTTTAAATAAACTGACTGAATTTGTAATTAATTCTTTAAATATATTATTTACGAGTAAATACTTCTTTTAATTAATTTTGTTGTTAAAAATTTTGAAAATTGTTTCCGAATATTAAAGTTTAAACTTTAATATTCAACTTTTTAACAAAAATTTGACGTATTTCCCAATAAACAAAAAAAATATATATTTTTTACACTATAACAGTTTACGATAATAATTATCATAAAACTCAGATAATTACCAACATATTATTCTAATTAAATATGTATCATTGAATTACAACAAAAAATTAAACATTAAAATTTATCTCATTACCAAGTAAGTAATAGTATAATCAGACTAAACAATTAATAAATTTGCAGCAATCTGCACTTTTGCTGTACGCAGACTTATGCAAAACGGGACAGCATAAACTTGTAATTCAGGTATTTAATTCGATTGTGTCGCTAAGAGAGGAACACCGTCGTTTTTTTTTTTTTTTTCGAGCACCCAAGGCTTCCTATATGCTCATTGGTTCGGCGCATAGTTACCGTAGGTGCGCACCCAATGGAGGGCGCCACTTTTGACCAATAAGCATACCGCGGCCAAAGGCGGGAATAATCAATGGACAACCTTCTTTGTCGATTTGCCGCGCCTACATTTTTCCACTAAACTTAACAACGATTTGATTACTTTTCACCTGACAAATTCATGGTGGATTCATGATTGAATTATTGCTATTGAATAATAGCATTTTCAAATAGTTAATAGGATTTAGTAAGCTTTTTGGTTTTATTTTGTAAAGGTTATTGTGTTTTATGTATTAGTAAGTTATTGTATGTTATGTACATTTTTATATTATTTATATAGTTTTTTATTTATAATAGTTTTTTTGTTATATTGGATATGTCGCAGGAATATTGCAAAATTACTAGTATCTTAAACACTTTTGTCACATTCAATGTAGAGTAGGCTAGGTAAAAAGGTTAGTTTGTATTTTTTATAATTGAAGGAAACTAATTAAAACAAAAATAGAAGAAAATTTTTGAAAAAAATTAGTAATTTTGCAAAAATACGAATTATTTGATATTCCTGCCACAGATATATCGCAAAAATATTGATTATTTCTTTTTCTCAATACAGAGTAGGTTAGATATAAAGGTTAGTTTGTATTTTTTAGTATTTGCAAGAAAAAAAATGAGAAAAAGTAAAATAAAGTTGTTTAACAATACAATAAGTACGAATTATTGAATAGTCCTGCCACAGATATATCACAAAAATATTGATTATTTCTTTTTCGCAATGTATAGTAGGTTAGGTATGAAGATTTGCTTGTATTTTTTTAATATTTGCAGGAAAAAAATTAAAAAATGTGAAATAAAATTGTTCATCAATACTAGTAATTTTGCAAAGATACGGACAATTGAACAGTCCTGCCACAAATATGTCGCAAAAAGATTATTTCTTTTTCTTTCAAAATTACTAATATTTTTGAAGAATTTTCTTCTTTTTATTTGTTTTGTTTTTTTTTTCTGTAAACATAAACAACCCTCTTATTTAATGTACTCTGCATTGAATATATTCAAAATCTTCAAAAAATACTAATGATATTGCAAAAACATCAATATGCCTGCGACAGATTTATCTGTTAACAAAAATTTGATGGTATAAATTTATCGCAGGAAATGCATTGCTGTGATTAATTTTTTGCAATTACTTTTACGTAAGCATTATAAGCAGTATTATTAAAAGTATCGTTAAAACGTTTTAAAATATTTAATTTATCAAATACATCAGTACACCTCAAAATTAGTACCTACATTAAATTTAATTGTATTTGTTAATATTTTGTATAATTACTGTTTGAGAAAAATTAAGTAATTATTTTTAATTATAAACACACTATATCATAAGAAAATTGATACCCTGTTTGATATTGTTTGAAAAATTATTCATATTTTGCAACAATTTTAACAAATTTTGAAATTATTACAATAATTTGCATTTTTGCAGGATTTTTTATGAAACACAATAAATACTACATATTCAAATTTTTTAAATTTTCTACTTCAATAAAATTCAAATTCTTTTCTTTAAAAAATATTTGTTTATAGTAACAAGCATAATTTCAAATTCATTTTATGACATTCTTTAAATCAACCAAAAATTACTTTACGTACAATCTTTTCCCAAAATAAAATTCCTTCCACCCAGCAAATTCACTTTTTTTCCCTTTTCTTTTTTAATTCAAAACGACAACGTACCAAAAATCACTGCTCTACATTCATTGCTGGCTCTTGGTTATTTACCTGATAATCATTTTCTAAATAGCTTACCAAAGCAACTTGGTCTACCCTAATACTCACACGCATGCACGCAATAGTCTTCTCGCCCAAGGAATATGGGTACCCCCCGTCGCCACCGCCGTTCAGTCTTGCTACAATTACGTTTCATAACCATTTTCTCTATTACCTCCTTCTGCCTAACCTAATGTTTATTCATAAGTGGAAGAATATTTGCATATTGGAAGCGAAACTAAAAAGTTACATTGTGTGACTAGCGACACGGGGAGCTAATGTCACCTTTCGAATAAATAAGATTTTTTTTTATTATTATTATTAAGTTTGTGATAAGGTAATCAGGGCGAAATGTATTTTGGAAGTTATGACTCATAAATGTTTACGGTTGTTTTTAGGTTAAATGTATTTTATTTTATTTTGAAATACCTACAAATAAAAAAATTACAAATATTTTAACATAGTACAAAAATCTTTCAGAACTCATTAATTAAATAAAACGGCTTTAGGTTGTAGTTCTGTATTAATATTTATTAATAATCGATTTATTATAATACTCATCAGAAAAAATAATACAAATAACATTTACAGTAAAGTTTATGTTGGACAGACAAGTAGAACTATTTCTACTAGATTGACAAATCATACGTCTAAACCTTCCAGATAAATCTGCTATTGCAAAACATGCGTTAGAATATTTTTATGATGTAAAATTCGAAAATACTGTAATCCCATCAATATTAACAGTAAATTGTTACGAGAAGCTATAGAAATTTATAAAGAAAAAGATAACATCAATCTTTGTGAATGCACTGTTTTAAATAAAATTTGGCTTCTTTTAAATAAAAATTTATAAATTTTATGATCTAGTTACTTATTTTGTTACTTAGTAACTTGTATCTATATTCTGTTTATTTACTATAAACGTCATTTGTATCTTTTTTACTGTTGAAAACGAACGTGAAGTTCGTCGAAACGTCGATTATTAATAAATATTAATACAGAACTTAAACCTAAAGCCGTTTTATTTTAATACAATTATTTTAGCAATAAAAGTTTTTAAATAATTATTAAACGTACTTTTTAACTATCGTCTTACTTAGAAAATTCTTAGGCCCGTGTTCTCACCTCACTTTTAAAAGTGAATTTTTTCAAAATTACTTTTGACGTTTACTTAGAATTACTTATTAAGCAATTTTAATTAGTTTATTTTAATTTTATAATATTAGGTATAAATTTTTATATTTTATTCATATTTGGTAAGAGGTAGAAGTAAAAATTTATTTTAAAGTGAAAAATAAAAGCACTTTTTAATAAACAAAAGAGGTGGGAATTTAGTCCACCGTTGCATGATTTTCATATGAAACACACAGTATATTCTAGCCATAGCCAATAAATTAAAAATTAAAATTTTTAATCTTCTTTTATTTTGCATCGAATGCAATCTTTGGAATAAATTAAAATACTAAATCCTTAATTTCCATATTTCATACAGCGCAATAACTACCTCATGATCATGTTCCCGTACGTAATATTCCCCTCAAACCAAATGCAAGGAAAATGAAAAAAAAAAGAACTGTGTACCAATAAGAATAAAACTGAAAAAATTCCCGTACGTATGTTACAAACATCGATTTGACCAGCCAGAAGCCATTATCATAGTACACTATGCGTGTCACAGCCTACACTGCTCAGCACTTTTAAATATAAATTTGTCCCCGCAGTGTTATCAAACGTCGCCAAATTCAAAATGGCCGGTATAGGTGGTTTGGCTTCCCCTAGAAAAGGACGCGGTCATATATCATAGGGTCAGCACAGTAGCCAACTCCCCCTCTCCCCCGACCCGTGTGTAAAACGTTATTTCGAAATTTGAATAAGTGGTATGCGATAAGCGGTCGTCCGATTTGCATAATAATATAAATCGTAGTTAATATGTCGTGTGCGTGCCCCTATAGCGCCACTGTACCCCTTATGGTCACGAACGCCAATGGACGGAGCTATTTTTTTTTCCAGAAAACATTTGCATATTTGGTGTGGCGAGATTTTTTTTATGTGCAAGTTTTTCTAGCTTACACTTTGGATTTAATTGTAAATCTTATTGGAGATATATTTCCGGGATATCTGAAGAAATGCATGATAATTTTGTTAAAATTGTAAAAATATTTTATTAATCCTACTGTGTTAATAAAATAAAATAATTATTTTAAATTTTATATTTTATCTATTTTTCTAAAAAGTTAATTATAATTATAATAAACAAATTTATTAACTAACCATAATAATATACAAATAAATAACAGTAAAATATGTAAAATATGACAAATTTTTTTATTTTTTTTTTTGGGGCAAATATCTAGCAAGTTTAACGCAAAAATTATTTTGCCAGTTCTAAAACTAAACATAATATATTACTTTCTCATTATTTTTACAAAATAAATATAAATATTTCTAGATATTTATTCATAAATACAGACAAGTAATAAGATCTATGAGATACGTACAAAATCTTTGTGTAAATCCATGAAAAAAAAATATTTTATGCAGGAATGTACCTTGAAAAAGTATGGAAACAAAAAATTATGAATGAATGACTCATATTTTAACTGAGAAAGAACAGTACATTCTAAAAATTTTAATTATTAGTTAAGCAATTCCAAGTAGCGACAACATGTAAATTAAAGAGTGTTCACAGAATATAAACTGACAAAAAAATCATTCAATAGAACTTAAAAGTTATGCGAAAATGTTTTTATCTACAAGTTCCTATCAAACATAATAAAATACAATAAATTTATAAGGAATAGCATAATTCGTGTATTTCTTCAAATATTTTAGGACTCAAGTAAATTTTAGAATATTGTATAAAAATTTTAGTAAGCAGACAAAAAATTTATATCACACAATAATAATTATTTATACGAGCAATCTGTAGAAACTTCATGAAATTGTTAATGGTCGATGAAATGAACAGAATTTCCTGCGTCTAAATACCATAAAAATAAAATTATTATATTGTCATCATCATTATCGAAATAAAATATACTAAATGTCAATTAAAGAAACACAAATAAAACAAAAACACATCAAACATTATTTAACCAAAGTATAATATCCATTTAAGGCCTAATTTTTCTAAACTTTTGAATAAAGTTATCTTTGGAATAATTATACAATTAGCCAATGAAATATTGTCATTTGTTTTTAGAATACATTTTTATCCAATTGCATATCACTTTTTAACTATGTTAAGAACAAATAAAAATAAGAAATATTGACTCTTAACTACATAAAAGTATAGTTTATATCAAACAAAAACTTTACTATAAAATTATTAGAAATTTAAACAGTATTGTTTTTATACTAAAGCATATAATGTCAAAATTAATCACATTATTTTTTTCTGTAATTCTACCTAAAAACGTGCTGGTATTTTACGGTGAAAAGCATGGTAAAATATTTTTCGTCAAAGTTAAAAAGAAGTACCTTTTATAAAAATATCGATTACACGGCCGCAATGATTCAGCCATTTTAAACAAAAGATTCGAGTAAACACGATGACCAGTTTTAGTTTTGTTATAATAAGATAATGCCATATAATACACTACGGTGCCAAAGAGGAAAAAAAAAAGCGTTAAGCACTTTTTTTTCGGGGTGAGCCTCTTGCTGTTTTGCTGATTCAGAGCAACAACAAAGTTGGAAAGTATATTTTGGTGTTTTTGCGATGTGTTTGCCTCACGTAGTTTATTTAACTAAGCATGATATAAGATTAAAAATATATATGTTGTTTTTTGTTTGGTAAATGTTTTTGTTGGTTAATTCTTTGTAAATCTTCATTCAGTCTATCGTACTTATCAAAAAATTAGTGTTATATTTTAGTCATAATGTTTTTATAGGTCTTAGTTCCGCTGTTGAGACTGACGTCACAATTGATCGTATGAAAAACTACAAACATTTTTCTTTCTTAAAGCAGCTTTTAAAGTGATTTCTTTGTAGGTAATGTCTGCAAAATTATGTCCTTTATTATTCAATAAATAGAAAAAAAAGATAAAAATAGGTAATATAGTCAAGCCAAGCAAACAAGTCTTTTGGGTAGGCGTTGGTTTGTTGTCTCTGTATTCTAGAGGTACACTCAGTGTCAATAGTACTTTGACATATAAAATATATATTTTGAGGTTATGCGATAATTTCATTTTAAAAATACTTTAAATTATCTATAAAATATATGCCTACCTTATTTCGAATAAGATTAAGTCTTAAAAAAGACTGATTTTTTTTATAAAGATGAGCAACAGCAGAGAAAATTAAGAAAAACAAACACGCGATAATCTGTCAGTTTGCTAGCTACTTTTACTTTTGTTACGGAATGTACAACGGCGGCAGAAATTGTTTTTATTGGCTTAAACTTTTACCGCCACGAATTTTTAAAATTAGTTTGCATATTTTCCGATGGACTTGTTTGCTTGGTGGAGCTATATACGCAATTATTTTCTACTAATTAATATTCTCGAGATTGTTTTTTTTGTTGCTTGTAATATTAAGTATTAGGTATAGGTATTACGTATCTATATCATAAATTTGAAATATTTCTCAAAAAATATTTGTATCTATTATACGAAAATCTATCTATTAAAAAGATTAAATAAATTTCTAAATATACTATATTTATAACAATCTTATCAAGTTAACCTTTTTCTTTAAAAGATACCGACTGTTTCAGGAACAAAATTTTTCCATTTCGGCAACAAAATGTTTGTTACGCGGCTGATTTCACACCTGATTACTGCATGAATATAGGAAACGAAACGGCAAGCCTTCACCACTACTTGCTTTCAATACATACACTGTAAGCGCAATGTTCGATTTATGCATTCTAATTCTTATAAATCGTGGCGACAAAAGTATCGGCTGACAGCTCTGCCATTTACGGGTCCAAAACAAACGAACGTGGAAGCACCATTACTAATAGTATATAAGAACCGATAGCCACGGCCCGGCCGCGGCGTTTTGACGCAACGCTGTCGCACGACAATCCATGGTTAATTGAAAGTATTCATGGTGTTTTTTCAATGTTTAATGGTGTTAAGTAAACAATGTTTTTGTGTTGTCGCAGCGCCCCCAATCGATGAATTTTGTTGTTGAAAGCTAAGGATTTTGTTATTCGGAATACGTTACGGTTTGATCCGCTGTTAAATTGGAAATTTGTTGAATATGGTCACACTTTTATTCATAAATGTCAGCAGTTAAAAAGATAAGCATGGAATTGGGCGTATGTGTTATAGTTTTAATATGGATTTTTTTTTACAAATTTGTTTACGAATTTATTCATATACTTACTTACTCTTTCTTCTCCTATTGTGTCTTATGGTATTGTGATTCTAAACCATTGTTTATGCCCCTTTTTATCTTTCGCTAATATTTATATTTCTCCAATATTGTATTCCTGCGTCTTATAGAATCGTTGATGTTCTTATTCCTTGCGTACTCTTCACAAAATATTTTGTTTGATTTGATATCACATTTTATTTTAAATATATTTTGGGATATCTGTGACTAAATTTCATAGCAAAATCTAAATATTGAATCTAATAGAAATTGAATAGAAAAATACAATTGATCAAATAATAAAAATCCGACTAGTGGCAATAAACTATAAATGCAAACAAATAAATTTGGACTGGCTTAGTCAAAAGCACTGTGCAAAAAGTTTCGATTAGGATCAAGTAAAATGTTATTGTTTCTATTTCTAAATCGTTTATTGTCTGACTATTGTATTTTTCTGTGTGATTTTCATTTTGTCCAAGATTTTGATTTTCCTACAGAATTCACTTGCTAGATTTTTTTATCTAATTCATCATATATGAACTGCCACAAGAAAAAGGACCTTATTTAAAAAAAAAAAAATTAGGAGACGTAATTTAAGTGATTTGCATTAAGATTTTAAATTTTTATATTATTGCATTTTCTGTAAAATGAAAACTCATTTTAGTTATTTTTATTTCAAAGCTAGATAGTTTTTTACATCTTTTGTTAATTATGATTGAGAAAATTGTTACTAAGAATATAATATTTTAACACATTTTTATAAACTACTAATTAAAAAGCAAAAACAGTTTTTAAATATTTTGACAAATTATTTTGAATTTTGTGTTCTTTCCAGTGAAAACCAATGACCAATAATAAGTGATGCAAATGATAGGAATTTTCAAATGCTAGATAATAAATATTCGGTAAATCAGAAAGTTGGATATCCGTTGAATCCTTATTTTTTTCCTCTGACAGGTCTCATATAATGTTGGAGTTGTTTAAATTTGATAATTTTATTAACGTAATTTGCTCTAGATTTTTTCAAATACATATATCTATTTTTGATTTTAAATAAAACGGCTTTAATTAATTTTTATTAATAAACGACGTTTCGACATAATCGACGTACATGATCACCAGGAAAAAATTATACAAATGACATTACAGTAATGTCATTTGTATATTTTTTTCCTGATGATGATGAACGTTGAAGACATCGATTATTAATAAATATTAATACAGAACTACAACCTAAAGTCGTTTTATTTTAATATAGGTAATGAGTTCTGAAAGATTTTTTACTATGTTATTTCTGATTTATTTATATTTATTTTATTTTTGTTTACATTTTGCTTTAAATATTTTGTTTCCGACAATATTTTCAAATATACAGTTGATTAATGTGTAAAATTGAATTACCAATATTCAAGATACAATAAGTACATATTGTATTTGTTCAAAATTGAGTTATCGTTGAAAATTTAAATTATACTGTTTTTAATTTTGTATTTAAACTTTATTTGTAAATATTTCAAATAACAATATGAAATTTTCTAAATTTGTATTTTCTTGTTTTGTATCAGATTCTATTCAAATTCAGTTCCAGCACATTATTTGAATAGGTACTGTAATATTATTTTGAATTTGATATATACAATACGTAACTTTTATAATTTTTACAATAACTTTATTACTACAAAACAAATTAAATTTTAATTCAATTTGTATATTTTGACAAGTAGAACAACTGTAATAAAAAGTATTAAAATTGATTATAAAATATTTCTAAATTAATTAAAATTTTTAATGGTCCGATTATTTTATTCAAATATTTAAGAAAATTTAAAAGTGTGAAAACTAACACATTAAGCACAAATTTACAAAGTCAGTGAAACAAAAATTTTCCTTAGTACGTACTAAATTAAAAGACTGAAAACATTAATACATTAAAAAAAACGGCTTTAGGATACATCTAGTTCAGTTTTTAATAATCAATTTGTCATAAAGACAAACTAAGATGAACATAAAATGCTTGAAGATATATTCCTAATGAACGTTTATGATAAAATTTTTAGCAAGAAAGCAATACAACCGAGAAGACTTAAAATTATTGAAGATTTCCTTGATAATGTAAACATAATTTACGCTTCTTTGCCCTTTGTGAAAAATATTACCAATGAAATAGGAAAAATTTTATCAAAAAAATATTAAAATTTTCTATTTTCTACACATGACATTGCAACGCATATTGAAAAATATAAAAGATATTATTCTTCGGGTATATATAGAACTCTGTGCGAATACGGTAAGATTTATGTTGGACAGACAAATAGAACTGTTTCTACTAGATTGACAGAACATAAATTGATCAATACGTCTGAACCATCCAGATAAATCTGCTATTGTACAACATGCATTAGGAAATCTTTATGATGTAAAATTCGAAGACAGTGTAATAATTGCAAGACTCATCAATAGTAACAGTAGATTGATAAGACAAGCAATAAATATTTATAAAGGAAAAGATAAAATCAATCATTGTGGAGGCACTGATTTAACACTAAACGTACCGACATTTTATGTATACCTAATCCTACCATGAGCGGTTAAATGACCGCTTCAAAAAAAAATATGTATCTTAATATAGAAAGAGATTTAAGCCAATTGGATAGTAAACAAAATATTATTATTTAGTTGTAAATATTAAAAAATGGGTTGTATGTATATTATAGAAAAAGTCAATAAGTTACATGGCGATACAGTAGCGTTGTATAAAAGAAATTGTAAACGAAATTTAAAAAACGGTCATTTGACCGCTCGTTGGTACGATTAGTGTTAAATAAAATTTGGTTTCCTTTAATTAAAAATTTATAAATTTTATAATCTAGTTACTTATTTTGTTAGCTAGTAACTTGTTTCTATATTCTGTTTATTTACTGTAATGTCATTCGAATAATTTTTACGTCGATTATTAATAAAAATTAATACAGAACTATATCTTAAAGCCGTTTTATTTTAATGTAATGAGTTCTGAAAGATTTTTTTTTATTATACTAATATATTTTATCATAAAATTTGCAATAACAACTAATTTACTATTTAATATTCTTTGGTCATAAATCAAATAAATCAAAAAATATTTCTTCTCAAATTGTCCCACTTTACATACAAGAAAAGGTATCAATTCAGTTGTAGTTTCACACCATTAAAATTTAAATATCAATTAACTGAAACACACTGAAACTAGCAAAACGAAAAGAAGAAAACGAATCAAAGTTTGCATACAGACCAATTATAGTCACGATTCCATTCAATCTGCCTAAAATCTCAAATCAAACACTTTGGGGATATACATTTCTGTGTGTATTTTGACAACAAATTAGTCGAAACGAAATAATGCCAGCGATAATTTATTGGACTGTTAAATATTTCTTCTTTTTTTGGCTTTAAGTTGAGATTTACGATAGTTACGTTATCGCTTGACATAGTCAACTTGAGGCGACAATATTATCGCTTATTTCTCTCTCTCTCTCTCTCTCTCTCTCTCCCTCTCTCTCTGTATGTGTGTTAGGTGTTGCTCGAAGAATACAATGATGATGATAAGAGGTAGCTCATGTTGAAAGGAGACCGTAAAAGTTTAGAGGTCGCAGCCACTGACTGGCTACTTATAACACCATCTATCGGTATTTTTATTCTCAGATCGAAAAGTCTTGATTACGCTGCTAAAATATTTACTATCTATCGATAAATACAGTGTTAGAAGAAATGTAAAATTACATAAAAATAATATTAAAATTTATAATAAAACTAGCGTAAATTATATATATTTTTCTTTAATTTCCTTCAAAATATCGTTTGTTTTGCAAGTGATGTTAGAAACAATAATTAAATTAATTTTTTAATTTAAATATGTAAAATTAAATATAAATTTATAATAGCAAATTGTATTTTTTTCTAATTAATCAATTTACTAAATATATAAAAAACCTGTCAGAATTCATTATATTAAAATAAAAAGCTTTAGAATAAAACAGCTTTTGGTTGTGTTTTTGTATTAATATTTATAAATAATCGACTTTTCGACGTACTCAATTTTTTTCTGGTGATGATGTACGGTGAGTATGTCGGAAAGTCGATTATTCATAAATATTAATACAAAATTATACAACCTGAAGCCGATTTATTTTAATATAAGGAATTCTGAAAGATTTTTACCACGGTAAAAAGATTTAGATTTAAGTTCTGATATATTATAATTAATATTAGATTGATAAGAGAAACAAAATAAATATACAAAGAAAAAGATAACATCAATCGGTGCAAAGGCACACATTTAAATAAAATCTGACTTCTTTTAATTAATAAATTATAATAATTTTTTGTAATATAGTTATCTCTTTTTTGTTATCTAATAACTTGTTTCAATGTTTTGTTTGTTTATTTTTTATGTTATTTATATTTATTTTCTTGATAATGATGTACGTTTAGTGTATAGAAATGTCGAATTTTTTATTATTTTAAAACAGAACTTAAACCTAAAACTTTTTTATATAATTTACTCAATCTTTCATTTAAAAAAATGCAAGTACTTTATTGTACATTTTTTTTTATATACAAGCATTAAATTTTCTTTATTGTAACATTATCATCGACACTCTTCAACAACTTACTGTAATAATTCTAAAGCCTCAATCACGCCGCCGAAACATATCCAACACCTCTACCTTAATTACCTATAGTCTAAACAATTTTTTTCAACACACACAGCTACACAAACGCACAGTCGATGCCAGCAAATAAACATTTAACACCAAAGTCCCATTTACACCAGACAATTATTTCCCATCCAATCTCGGGTTTATCGTCTGCGACAGCATTAAACTTTTCCCAATCTTAGTATAGAGTTCCTCTTTGTAAATGGACTTCTTCGTTTGACTTGTTAGAGCAAACCTCGGGTGATTTACGGCATTAGCGTCTCGTTGAAAACGATTAGGTTTGTTTGTTTTTTTTCTTTTTTTCGTTTGTCTTTCTCTCTCTCTCTCTCTCTCTCTCTCTCTCTCTCTCTCTCTCTCTCGAAAGCTAAAACGTAAGTGTGTAGTTTATCGGACACTTTATCTGCCGCTTTAGAGGTTAAAGAATATAGGAACACCCTTTATACATGCTCGATATTTTTCTTCACTGATGTCTCTATTAGTGGTGATTGGATTCGATGACATTAGCTGCACCTAAAAGTCGGTTTTTGATGGTTGGTTGTTTTTTGTTTCTAGGGAGTTTGGTTTGTAATTAACTGGGGAATTTTAATTTTGGTTACGCTTGCCCGCTACTCTTTTTCCTGGTTGGGTCAGAAATCAATTGTCAATGGAATTTCGTTTTCATTGATACCAACTTTAAGGGGGTAATAAATCTTTGGATAAAAGGTATTTGGTACTGAACTTATATTTAAAGTTTTATTATATACGTAGTTAAAATAAAACGGCCTTAGGTTGTAGTTTTGTATTAATATTTATTAAAAAGAATAAGTAACTAGATCATAAAATTTATAAATTTCTAATTAAAGAAAGCCAAACTTTATTTAAATCAGTGCCAACACTAATTGATGTTATCATTTTCTTTATAAAGTTCTATTGTTTCTCGTATCAATCTGTTGCTCATATTGATGAATCTTGCAATTATTACAGTATCTTCGAAATATATAAATATATTTTAAAGTACCAAAGTGAAGTTGCTAACTAAATTCAAGCAAAAGTCCGACAATATGTAGCGATTAATTAAACGAACATTAAAAAATCGAGTAATAAACAGTCATGTTAATGACCTCAGCTTCGAAAATAATTAGTGTCTATCAGCCATGAAGATGTACCCGGGCAATCAGGTAAAATATTCAATGAGATTCTGGCACTCGCCACCACTTCATAAATATTTATTTATTTCGGCTCGCGCACGTGTCTGTACTACATATTAAGTAATAAACGAAACATTGTAATGTAGTTTTTTGTGTATTTTGTCCAGTAAAACATGATGAAAATTAGGGAAGAATATATGTAAAAAAAAATGTTCTACGGAAATGTTTTGAAGTGGAATTATGTCATTTTACAAATGGAAATTTATGGAGATTTGGTTCCGAATAGTTTTAAAATTAGATTTGCGGTTTTGTGGTTTTGAATATGCGAAGAGTTTTTGACATGCTTTTGTCTTAATTTGTGGTTAATTTAGATTTAAATTTGAAACTAACTGTTTATTTTATTTTATTCGGTAATTATTTAAATTAAATTATTATAATTAAATTTATAAATGAAGCTACGGAATTATATAACAAAAAGTTTGTTTTTCTTGCTACATTTGAATATTACAACAATAATTTTTAAGTAAATTAATAAAACACTTTTTAACTGATAATTTCACACTTTATATAGAAACGTGACTGCAGTTTCGCCAAACATTGGCATTGTCGAAATATAATTTTTAAATTTTTGTTAAAAAACAATAACAATTAAAAAAAAAAACGATCAATTACCTTTATTTCAAAAATAATAATAATAATAATGCAGAATTAAAATTGACAAAAAAGTCTGTTGTTAACGAAGATTATCTGTAATGTCAGAATTCAAATATTAGCATAGATTAAACTAATAATCTGAAAATGAAAAAACTGACATATTTGTTCATTAATTGGAGTAACACTCATCTATTACATCTATTACTTACATATTATCTGTAATATTACTTAAATTATTCTGTGTTGCAGCACAAATTTACCTAAATTTTCGTAAAAATATACAAAAATGTAAATCTGCTATTTTCTTTTATATAATATTTTAATTCCATAATAGGTTTATGAAATTCAGAGAATAAATGTAGTAAATTTGTATTACAGAGAAAATTATATGATTTTTACTATGAAAAAATATGTAAATTCACAGACTTTTTTTACAGTGTAGTTAATAATGAAGTACTTATATAAACTATTTCAAACCCAAAAAACAATTATAATAAAATTATTCGTTACAAAAAAAAGTACATCAATAACAACATTTTTAATTACATTTGCCATCAAAGTAATACATATGTATAGATATTCCAACCGCAACCCTACTTATATCCATATTATAATAACTTGTCGCCCCATAAAAAGATGGATACACTAACCGAAATCTAGATCAGTTTGTCGGTCGCGCTGCGCCGTCGTTCAACTAGATAAATCGTTGCCACGGCCGTACTTGGTAAGGTGTATGAAACTCCCGTCTTATCAAAACCAGAGCCCACTTCAACTTGTGACATCTGTACCACGTGGTGCATAACAAATGAGACATTTTTTCTTCCCCTCTGCTTTGGCCTCGGAGCATTCCCTTAGGGCCAGCTGTTTGGCCGCTGCGCAGGTGGATCGACGCCCCTTTTCGGAAAGAAGAATAGTTCCGGCCGCGCCGAATGGGTTAAAGCAACTTAACCTAACTTTTTAACTCGTTAGCTACTTGTTACTGTGTTTGGTTAATGTTTATTAAAATACAGTTTAGTCGGAAGATGTTTGATGGTATTTTTCGTGGTAGGTTGGTTTTAATTGAAAATATGCGGAATGGTTGATAAGTGATACACTGAATTTGTTTTAATAAAGTATTTTTGGTAGTTGAATTTATAGAATTGTCTGGACTGGTATACCGTGGTCGATCTATCTTTGTTGCAGACGTTTCACAATACATCGTAGATGGCATTTTTAGTGCTTGGTGACTGAATTTAGTCACCAAGCACTGAGGATGTCATCTACGATGTATGGTGAAACATCTGCGACGAGGATAGATCGAACACGACATACCAACTCATAGATAATTCTATAAATTCAATGGATACCGGCCGTGAAAGTTTGGAAATTACCATGTTGGCAGTTGTTATTGTTAAATAGGGTTTGTTATAATACTGAAAAATGTAGGATAATTATTGTTTAAAACATAATAAAATTTAGAAGTATTAATGATATTATCGGAATTTTAATGAAATATATTATAAATATATATTTGATTATAAATGTTAATTTAATGAGTTAAATAAAATTTGTCTTCTATTAATTAAAAATCTATAAATTTTATGATCTTGTTACTTATTTATTAACTAATAACGTGTTCCTATGTTCTGTTATTTACTGTAATGTCATTTGTAATCATTTATCCTGATGAAAACGGACGTTGGGTTTCGTGGAAACGTCGATTTTAAATAAATATTAATACAGAACTTTAACCTAAAGCAGTTTTATTTTAAAAGTAACTATGATAAATAAAATTGAAGGTGTGTGTTTGTATGAACATTCGATAAGTAAGTATACTGGTATTATTGAGAATATTCTGCATAGACAAACGTATTCTAAATGTGAAAAAGGCAAATGTTTATGCAACATTCTTTGGACAAAAGACTTATTACACAGTTATTGAATGTTTATGTATATTAACAAAATATAATAGCATTTTTTATCTGACTCGTTGATATTATTTATATTTCTAATTTACTTATTAATTTTAATTAAAAATTTATCATTATGAACAATATTTTTTGAAAATATAATTTTAAATTTAATGTTTAAAATAAAAAATTTAAAAATTTATTTTTGTTATGTAAAACACAAAGTTTGAAGTCTATATCAAGAATTTTTTTTTAAATTTTCAATTAAAGAAAAATTAAAAAAATAAAAAAATTGCTCTTATTTAGAAACATGGCAACACATTAAATTAAAAATGATAGTAATCCATCATAATTTTTATAAGCTTTAAATTACAATTTTTATTCGTTTAAAAAATATTACTGACAACCTAATTTTCAATTAACCTAACTTCTATCAAGTTTTACTATCAAAACTGTTAATAGCGACTTTTTATTTTTTTGATATTACGGATTAATAGTGAGTCATTAAAAAACACCCAAATTGAAAAATAATTGTTTCTCACTTCGTTTTCTCAAAATAATCTAACAGTTTCTTTTAGCTATTACTTTTGTGTTAACATCTGCTCTAATTTAATCATAATTTAGACCAAATTTACTAATTCTATTCTTAAATATTTTAGAATTTTAATGCAAATTTTACATGCAGAATTTGTCATTTACTAAAACATCTGCTAAAATGTCATTTGTATCTAAAATTTGTTTATAATCATTGACCAATACACATTTTTTTATTTTATATGAGAGGTCAGTTTTTAAAAAAGATTATAAGGATATTATTACATATAAATGTAGCCTATCTCGTGCTATATAATTAATAAAAAACATTTATTTTGACCAACAGATGCCGTTGGAACAATGTTCGAAAAAATATCTTGTGGTTTCTTTTGGGTGTTTGACTTTTTGGTACACCCTGTAATTAAAGAATTTGACTCTTTATAAATGTTATTTATAAAGTAACATATGTCTCACGATATATAACATTATTTATATATATATATATATATATTATTGAATCTTCATGTTACTGATGGTAAAAAACATAAATAAAACTGAAATATGGTTCAGAATTTTAGAATTGTAATTATATTTTATTAACATATGTAATATTTTAAGAAATAAATATATAGTACTTAATTTTTTATCTATACTTGATTTAAGATGCGTTGAAATATAAGTAACATCTGTGAAATATAAGTTTAACAAGGAATCAAATGTTGGCTAACACAGCAAAGAATAAAATAAAATAATATACCTTAAACTTTAAGAGAAATTATTTTATTTTATTAACTTTTCGCTATAATAAGATCATATTTTAATTTATTATAATAAAGAATTTTTTATAACTCATTATATTATAATAAAAAAGATTTAGAATTAAGTTCTGTATATTTTTTTTTATTAAAATTCAACGTTTTGCTATACCATACGTATATCATTATCAGAAAAAAATATAAAAATAATAAATAATAAAGAAAATAGAATAGGTATATAATGGGTCTGTACATTTTGTCTTTTTCTGTCAATAGAAAAATTTTATTTATTAGAAAATGATAAACCATTCTGTAATATTACAAGTCTTAAAGATTTCAACTGAATAGACCCATATAGGTAATCAATATTTATAGTTTTCAGCAAATACTGAAAACTAAATTGTTTTGACAATTATATTTGTAATTATAGTTTACATGCATGCTAGTTATAAACAGATTTTTTTTTTCTCTAAATTATAAATAATGGAAACTACCGTGAAAAAATATTGCATCACTCTTATTCAACAATTTGCTTGAGAAAAATTACTTATAAAAGTCTTTAAGTACTTGAAAAGTAATTAATAATGTAATGCAATAATATAACATGCAAGTTGATAATAACATGAACTATCAGGAAAAAAAAAACGCCTATTTAATATAATTTACGGTATTAATTCTATTCCCCGTTCCGTCCATTCTAATGATTAGAACTTACTTAAGAAAGCGTTCAGCTATATATTAGAATATTGATGATATTTTTCTGTTAAAAACGACAAGTAAATTTTTTTTATCTCCAACATGTTACCGTTCTCAACAATCGTCTAAATTATTCAAACTCTTCACTAATTTAGAGCAACTTTTTTCCTTGTTATGTCTTCTTTTTTTTCTCTCTAAATCCCACTTTGAAATTTACATAAGATGGAGATTAAACTAAATGACTAGAACTAGAATTAGAATTGAATTAACTGGTGTTTTTTCGTAAAGATTTTAGTTAGCTGTGAGATGTTGGGAGTTGGCACGGGACCGCAGTAAGATAAACTAATTAATTTCGATGTTTTTCTGATCGCTTTTTTGTAATTAAAAAACTGTCCAATTATCTCGGTGTTTTCTTATAGTTGTAGCTTATGGTGCTGAACTATTGGACCTTTAACTAAAATTTTATTTTAGATTTAAATTTAGATGTAAGCGATTTTATCAGTTCTTAATAAATTGTAAACATTACCGGTTAACGGAGCTCCGATTTAACTTTTTTTTTATCGATTTCGTCTATATGTTTTGAACTTTATGTTAACCCTTTCGATTAGTCAACTAGAGTTCATTGATATTTGTATCATCTTGTTTTTATTAATAAATAATAAGGTACATTTGAAAATTTCTTTGACTTTATAACAGAGATATATTGTGGCAATTTTTTTAAATTATTCTGACGAAACAAGACACAGGTATATTTATACAAATTAAAGTGAGTCTCATAGGTACAATATTTTTAAAATAATGTTTCTGTAATTGAGATTATTATTACTTTAAAATAAAACGGTTTTAACTTATAGTTTGGTATTAATATTTATTAATAATTGATATTTACAGTAAATAACAGAACATGGAAACGAGTAAATAAGTAACTAGATCATAAAATTTATAAATTTTTAATTAAAGGAAACCAAATTCTATTTAAATCAATGCCTGTGGTTGATGTTAACTTTTTCTTTATAAATCTCTATTGCTTCTCTTATCAATCTACTTATTATTTTATTTTTATTGATATAATTCTAATAATATTGTAATAATTATAATATCATCGAACAATTAAAGCACTTTGGCTGACTACAAGTTCAGTATAAAAGCCAGTTTTAACTAAATCGGTTTTAAAACAATGTACATAACTGTTATAAGAGTAGGACTAAAAAAATGAAAGCCTTGTAGTACCAGCCTTTGTTTCAAATCTATCTCAGTTATTACACAATTATTGTTACGCTTTAGCGCAAAGCTATTGACTCTGAGCCAAACTACTTACTAACTCATAGAAAAACAAAGTGATGCTCGATTTTCATATTGTCCATTGTTGGTATTATTGCAACCAAAAATTGAGATTGTAATTGTTTTTCAATTATTATGTTTTTACAGTTTAGAATCAATAGCATTGCGATTAAAACATGACATTAATTTTGAAATAAGTGAAATATGTAGTGTAAATGAACATTTATATTAATTTGTATACTAACGAATTTATACACTGAACAGAAGATATAATTATTTGTAGTCCGTCTTTTTTTTTACTAAAAAAAATTCAGATTTTTCTAAAGAATATTTTGCTCTTGAAGCTAATTAACAATTACGGTAATTAAATCATTATTGCTTTTTCTCGGAAAAATCAATTACAATTCTTTATTTATTAAATAGCTTTAATTGAAGAAATCATTTCTGAACAGTTCGTGACTAAACGATAGATATTAAAAGTATTTTATGTGTAATTATAAAGCAATTGGTCAGTAACTGCATCATTTCAAATTTTCAAATATTTATAAGTAATTATACGTACTATAAATGGAGTTTTTCTTATTAATTGTCTATTAAATAACATCATACATCCTGAGAATATTTAATTTATACTTTTTTTGTATATAATTTGATTACATATTGCTGTAAATTTTAGAATAATATCTTGTAACTCATATAATGTCCAGAATTTTTTTTCCGTGTGTACATTACATATTTTGAAGATCAATTTAAGATTTGAAGGATAATGTTATTCAATACAATATATTTTTTTTTAATTAATTAATAAAAAAATAAAAGAAATCGCATTTGCACAGCCACCTGTATAAAGATACATGTTAGACCAACAAACAATCCAATACAATCTTAAAAACAATAAAATCCGTTAGATCGTTTACCGGAGCGTGTGAATAATCACTTATCTACCAATTTATTAAAACTGTTTTTTTATTTCTCCTAAGGAAAAATTTATTATTTTCTAATATTTTAGTACAGGTAGGTTATATGGAACAATTTTAAAAACAGTTTATATTTGAAGCTTACGATTAGAATGAATATGAGCTTAAGGGCATAAAGTACCGTTTGATGGTCAAATAAGGTTGAAAGGATTTTTTTTTTTGTGGTTTTGGTGGTTTATGGTAAACATGAATGAAAGAGTTTAGCGGTATTTTAATTTACGATATTTTTAGAAGGATTTAAAATTTGTTATAATTTCTCGTATATTTATAATGAATGGAAAGCATTAAAATTACAGTTAGGCTATTGAAAAAGATTTAGAATTGGCCTATCAATCTTAAGTCGGTATTTGGTTATTTGAATTTTTTTTATATTTTTTAACAATTCGAAATTGTATTGTTCAACTAATTTTTCACCACGACGAGTTAACATTATTGCTAAGATAATGTGCATATATACACAATTAAGTTATGTACTCATAGGCACAAACTCTTTTCATTTAAGAAGAAATGCTATGCAATTTTCAACTTATAATTATTTTAAAATGTTATTTTTTGTAATTTTCTGTAGTATAGTTTGTAGAAAAAATATAGCATTCTATTTGCTTGTAATGATTGTTACTCATTCCGATAAAATATTTTATTTTTATTAAAAATATTTTTCATTACAAATCGAAATTTTTTTCAGCTTTTTATTTTATTCTAGTAGTACTCTAAGAATTTGCATCATTGACAATCCAATTAAAAATTGTTAATGACATCAAATGGCTCGGTAATTAAAACATATAAGGACCTCAGTGCAACAGTGACGAATATGCGTTTTGAAATCATTCCGTTTAAAAATTAAAAATAATCAGTGATAAGTACTCAATGTTTTCAAATGAGAATAGTTTTTTGTAATATTTGGCATATATCTAAATAAATTGCAGTATGTGATTGGACATCTTTTCTATTAATAAAAAACAAAAAACAAATGAAAATCTCCATTTCGTTCAAGGAGGCTTATTCGTCATTATTCCACTAAGATTCTTTCCTATAGCCTCACGTTCCACTTAAGAATTACTGGGAATAAATAATATAAATTTACTACTAGAACAATTAACATTTGATAGCTTTTGAAAAACTTTAAACAAAGTTGCAAATAAATGACTTCTCTCAACTATAATATAACAATGTATTATTCTTTTAAGTATGCATAATGCAGCATAAAAACAATAAAAATCTCCTAGAAACAAGGCATAAATTACAATTTCTATGAATCGAATTTAATCTATTGCATATTCATAAGGATTTTTTTTCCGTAATTTACTTCCACTCCAGTTTTTTCATGTAAACTAACGTTACCTTTAATTACCTTTTTGCTTGACGCAGTTTTATCAATGAAGATCAATCTTTAAGAAAGGAGGTTGCGTAGGTATATATATTTTTCTCTTTTGCTTCTTTCTTCTTTTGCAGCGTTCTTTGTTTTACACGTAATTATTTTGTTCTGCACCTATTTTTCATTTAAAATGACTGGAAAACATAATTTGCTACACCTTGACTTGTTAAGGGTTAATTTTGATACGGTCACGAAGATGGTTAGGTAATAAGGACATGTAAATATAAAAATTGTTACAGAAATCTACAAGGATGTTAAGAGAATCGTTGTCAGATTTTATAGAGATGATCTACAAATTTCAAATTATGTAACATTATTTATCTAAATAAAACCAAAAATAAAAAAGCTTTAAGTTAAAGTTCTATTTATTATATATTAAAATACAATGTTTTGATTTACTAAACATATACCATCATTCGTTAATAGATAACAAAATACAAATACAAATTACTATATTACAAAATTTTATTATTTATTAAACAGAACTTCAACTTATAGCTTTTTTAAACATAGTAAAAAGTATTTCAGAACTTTTTATATTAAAATAAAACGGATTTAGGTTATCGATCTGTATTAATAATACGTCTTTATCAGAAAAAAAGATACAAATGACATTTATAGTCAACAAAAATTGGGTATCCTTTAATTAAAAATATATAAATTTTATGATCTAATTACTTATTTTGTTACCTAGTAACTTGTTTCTATATTCTGTTTATTTACTGTAAATGTCATTTGTATCTTTTTTCCTGATAAAAACATATGTTGAGTTCGTCGAAATGTCGATTATTAATAAATACTAATGTAGAATTATAATCTAAATTCGTTTTATTTTAAATTTTTTTATTTTAATATAATGAGTTCTGAAAGATTTTTTATTATGTTAAATAAAATCAGTTTGTATAATACTCGTACACATTTTTACTAAAGTCAAAGTGACGAACAAATATTAATTTTAAATTTTACTGGCACTAAAACTTTTTTAAGAGCAGTACTATCAATTTTGTTTTTTTTTTGTATAACCATACATACATAAGATTAATTATGTTTTTCTTTTTATACTCATTTAAATAAATATATATATTAGGGTAGTCCACAAAAAAAATATTTTTTATTATTTTTTTACGCACGCTCTAAAAAAAACTTCATTAAAAATAAAATTGTTTGAGCCAAGTTTCGTCAAAAAAATATTGATATTAACCCGTGCCTCACTCAAGTTGAAATTTAAATGGAGTTTAACATAAGTTTTGGACAGTTTCATATATGGCGCGTTATAATTGTCTTGATCAAAAAATAATTTTTTTACGCACCCCCTAAAAGAACTTTATTAAAAAAGACATTTTTTGAGCCAAGTTTCGTCAAAAAATATTGATATTAATCCGTGTTTTACTCAAGTTGAAGTTGAAACTGTCCAAAACCTATTGTAAACTTCATTTAAATTTCAACTTGGCTCAAAAAAATTTTTTTTAATGAAGTTTTCTTTAGGGGGTGCGTAAAAAATATTTTTTTTGATCGAGGCAATTATAACGCGCCATATATTAAACTGTCCAAAACCTATGTTAAACTCCATTTAAATTTCAACTTTAGTTGAGCACGGGTTAATATCAATATTTTTTGATAAAACTTGGCTCAAAAAGTTTCTTTTTTAATGAAGTTTTTTATAGGAGATTCGTAAAAAAAATATTTTTTGTGAACCACCCTAATATATATATATATATATATATATATATATATATATATATAATGCAATAACTTTATTTTTTAATCTTTGAAAATATTTATTTTGAATTTCAATTATACAGAACAATAACTAATACCTGCTAAAGGAAATGAACAATTTTATTAATGGAGAATATTATTTTTTACCTTGAAGAAGTGAATTAATTGCAATATAGGTTTATATTTGTGAATGAACTATATGATTCATAACATATCAGGTGATTATTATATAATATCACTATTTTAATTGTGGCTGTAACAATTTATACATCAAATAGATCAAGGTTTGTTGTGAAGGCAGTTTTATTTACAATTTAAATAATGGCATATTTTTACTTTAAAAATTTAAATGTAATAAATAGTATTTTACACAGACAAAAAAATTGGGATTTAAAAGTAATATTTTTTAATAGAGATTTTATTGTTTGTTTTACAGAATGCATCCAGAAACAATTCGAATGTTATACAATCTAAGGAGATTTTAAAATTGGTGAGTTATGTTTTCAATATATTAATTTTTTATTTTATAAAACTTTTGTGTAATATAAAAACTTGTCTTGTAATATAAAAACTTAAACTTAAATTCACAAATATCTCGTGATAAATTTCTCGAAAAACAATTTTCAACAACTCGTAGCGCAACACGTTTAAACATTCTTATTATTTTATTCAATTATCGAAATAGAAAAATAATTTCATAAAATTTCTGAACAAAACTAAGTAGCGGCACATATCTAATATACTAAATAATAATTTTCAAAAATTCTTATCTTTCATACTACGAACGAAACACACAACTATTAAGAAGCAGACATTACTGTAACTTGTAACCGTTTATTATGGTACAAAATTTATCAATTACCTCTTAGCTATTTCTTGTAAGAACGTCGACAAAAAAAAAACAATCTTCAAAATTTGAGACCGAAAAAAATTGGATAAAGTCTCACGCTATATCATTGTGGTTATTTTATTTATAGTGTGTAACAAAACTAAATGGTTTCTCACGTGGAATTGGTGCTTTTAGGACGCCCTGTAGGCATAAATAGATTTTGAAATTTTTATGTCGAAAAATATTATCAAGTTTATTTTGCTTTGTTCATATATTGAGTAGTAAAATTTATTTTAAATTTATTTTTTTTAAATTTGGTTTTGTAGTTTGTCAATTTATATAAATAATATTTTTGAGTAAATTTTCTCGAAATTATTTATTTGCAAATTTTTAATTAATATAAATATAATAAATGTCAAGTTGTTGATTTCCAGTTACAGCTTGAACCACAACTTGCAGACTCGAAAAAGTTTTATTTTATAATTAAACAAATGTCTTGTTAGATGATTGTAAAATTAACAAGTTAAAATATTTTAAAATACAATAAAAAAAAATTACTTTAAAACCAACGTTTTTACTATTTATTTATTCAAAAGTTAAAAAAAAATTGGAAGCATAACTATTTTGAAATCTTTTATAAATTTTTATACTATAAAATTTAAGGGAAATATATATATATATATATATATATATATATAAATTGAAAACTATTAAAAAAATTTACTTCAATTTTTTCAAAGAAAACTGTGTTTTCAAACCAAATAGTAAATAATTTTAACAAAAATTTCAAAATAGTTATAGGAACTATAAACTACTATTATTTATTTTTATTAAAAAATTAATTTTTATTATAAAAATTTAATTTTACATATCAAAAATATTTTTTTTTTTTGAATTAATAATAAAACCATTGGCTCGTATTCTCATCTCTTTTGTTTATGAAAAAGTGCTTTTATTTTTCACTTTAAAATAAATTTTTACTGTTATGTCTTATCAAATGTGAATAGTATTTCCACTTTTAATATATATTTTTATATCTAATATTATAAAATTTAAATAAACTAATTAAAATTGCTTAATAAGTTATTTTAAGTAAACGTCAAAAATAATTTTGACAAAGATCACTTTTAAAAGTAGGTGAAAATACTGTTAACAAAACTGATATTTTTATGATTATGTGAAGCAATATAAACTCTCGAAATACCTTATTATACACAATTCCATAGACAAATTGCTCTTTTATTGTATCAAAATGTGTCGAAACTATTTACTAAACTGACTTTTAGTAACAATTTTAACGCGTTTAAACACAATCCTTAAACGCTTTAGACACGGAAGCGTTTTACAAAAACCTTTTTTCACCTTTTTTTTGTGTTAATACTTCTACAGAGTATATGTGAAAAACTGCTTCCACGCCTTTCAATTGTTCGAACGATTCTCAAATGTTTCTATCGAAACCCGTAATCTTGGCTATTGAAAACAATTGGTAGTCGAACACTTTCTGCTGTTTATAATAACCTCATAGTATACATTGATCTCAATATGTGTTCTTCATTCATCTTTTGCAGACAAAAATACTTTAATACTATGTTATCTAGTGATATTGTACTATATAAAATATATAAAAAAGACAATAGCAACTAATTATATCTTTGCTGAAATATATTTTTATAAAACTGTAAAGGCATTTTGAGCTAAATTATATATTAGGATATTTTTTTGAAATAAACTACATAAAGTGTATTAACAGAACATAAAACTGACATAAACTCATTCAATAGAACTTAGAGTTACCTATACGAAAATGTTTTTAAATATTATGTGTTTACAAAATATTTTAGGTACAAATTCCCTTCAAACCGAATATATAATACAATGACTTTATAAGAAATTGACAAATTATACCTAATATGTTAGAATAAAGCAGCTTTAGGTTCTAGTTCTGTAATAATTTATTAATAAATCAACGTTTTGATGAACTAAACGTGCGTTTTAATCAGGAAAAAAGATAGAAATGACATTTATAGTAAATAAACCAAACATGGAAACAAGTTACTAGGTAACAAATAAGTAACTAGATCGTGAAATTTATAAATTATTGATTAAAGGAAGCCAAATTTTATTTAAATCAGTGCCTTCACTTGATGTTAGTATGTTATTTATTATTTATTTATAAACTAATTATAATCTTATCTTTAAAAATATTTTATTTTGTTAAATGCTAGTATTTCCAATTTTATTTATTCTTAAGATAAGTAAAATATCACTTATAATTGGCTAAAAATGTATCCTTAGAATAAATGACGACATTTCATTGGCTAATTTTAAAATTATTTCAAGGATAAATTTATACCAATATTTGGAAATAGTAGGCCTAAACTAACTGAAATAGCTATAGTAACATTTTAAATTTTATATTTTCAATTATGAACAATCGTGGTAATATCATATTTTTCTTTGTAGCTGAATGATATTAAAGTTAAAGAAATTACTAATTAAAAATTTTGAAAATTTCGTATTTGGTAAAAACTTTTATAATATCTTTTACAGATACTAATTACATTTATGAGTACATATAATTGATGCTAGGATCACTAAACAGAGAAAAATATTTAAAAATTTCTATTTTACAATTTTATTTTACATTTCTTTAATAACTTACAATAACAAACTTTCTAAATATTGCATTTCATATATTGTATTGAGAGTATCTTTTTTTTGCATCGAACTGTATTACACATATTATACTACTGCAAAGTATTCTCACGTTTACAGATACAATTATTGTCTTTCACAAAAATATGTCACTTCATTTTATTACTGTGCAAAAACCACAAGTAAAAATGTGTATCTTTATAAAAAACCTTTTATTGAGTTTTTCCTTCAAGCAAAATAATGTTGTCATGATAGTAATTTGACAAACGCGACAATATTTTTCGTATTTTTCTTGAAAAAAATACGACAAAATTGTCGCAGCTTTCACCTGTGACACGTATATTTTGCTGTAAAAATTATAGATATTATAGGAAAACGAAATAATACTGTATCGGGTTCTGTAAGAATATAAAATAAAGTTGGATATCACATGTTGACGATGTAGAAATTATTGGCATTATAGTATTAAAGCAAAAGTTAAAATAACATGTCTTTTCGTTAAATTTTTTTTTGTGGTTTGTCAGTTGCAAAAAAGTATTGATATATTTTATTTAGTAGCAAATCAATGAAATTGAATATTTATTTATGTTGTTTTTTTTTTACATTTATATTTAATTAATCTTGAACTTTATTATTATCTAGTAGTATAAATTTAATTTAATTTGCACTTAAATAAACTTCTGAACAAAATTAACATATCACTTGTAGTACTTGTAATTTGAATTATGCACATCAAATTTATATTTTCTTTATAAAGCAATCAGATATTTATTTAATTAATTATGAAGAAATTTATAAAAGAAACTAATACAAGATAACAAAATAGTACATTATGTTACGAGGGATAAAAAGCGAAGATTATTGTGTTGTGCCCAGATATTTCTGGCCCAGGCAAAGCCGAGTCTACTGAACCTGGACGAAACACAAAAAAGAGCTTTTTATTTTAAGTCAGACATATAAGAATTTTTCTTCAAGCACTCTAAACAAAACTAAACTGAAAATAAATATAAATACATGCCAAGTAACCTTAACTTTTCTAAGAGTTGAAGAGTAGCATGTACTTGTATATATTATTTATATTTGTCGCGTGATTTCTGTGAATTAATCTTTTTTTGGTCGAATATACAAATTCTGATCATCCTCAGTGATATACATTGCATTTCTTGTACTTCTTCACACATTTTCAATAATTAAATTCAAATTCAAGTGAAAATAAACAATGCAACTGTCAAGTAACTTAACTT
This sequence comes from Clivina fossor, assembly GCA_963966155.1. Taxonomy (NCBI): domain Eukaryota; kingdom Metazoa; phylum Arthropoda; class Insecta; order Coleoptera; family Carabidae; genus Clivina; species Clivina fossor. The sequence continues at coordinate 12,734,347 of OZ014562.1, read as the reverse complement.
GACTTAATAATTTTTAATGTAGTCGTTGGAAATGCCAAATTAAATATACTTAATCATGTTTCTTTGGTCAAATATGAAATTTCTGACAACCCTTGAACAACATTTGATCTCAATTTAGTCATTCAGTAAATTTGAGTTTTTTTATGTTTAAATTAAAGTTAAAAATAAGAGACCTTTTTTTTATTTTTAAATAAAGTGAGGAAAAAAATACAGAAGAAAAAATTGTTAGTTTCGCACCATATAGTGACGCCAAATTCCCAAACTTACACGAAAAATTAGTCAAGTTTTCTATGGATTAAGTTATGACTAACGAACTGGACATGGATATAGGAATTGATTAAATAAAACTTGTTCTATAAAAATTTAAAAATATCAAACTTCAGTACGATCAGAAACATCAGGGTTTGTTTTTTATAAATTTTGTTGAAATTTTATGAATGAAAAATATTTTTTATACCGAAATTATTAAATAATACCAAATAAAATTGAATAAATTGTTTATATCTGATCTTCATAATTTGACATTGTAATGTATTTTAGCAGCACCACCTCTAGCCATTGAATCATAACGGATTAGCCGTCACTCTGACATCATATTACAATTGGATTTATTTTTAACTTGAATTTACTGTATTAAAATTATATACAAACACTTTAAATAATATTTATTATTTTATTAACATACATTCGATTTACATAAAAAAAAATTAATTTTAATTTTTACTGGATAACTCCATTATCAACAAAATCAATTTAAATATAAAGCGGTACATTAATTTTATCCAAAAATTTCATAATCATTCCTTCTTATTTATTGATGCAGCCCAATACAGATAAACAATTTAATTATTCCAAAATTAATATTAAAGTTCAAGTCTGCGTAACTACTAAATGCAATATGTATTCCTGCACAACAATTAACCATGGAAGCATAAATTACAGTTATTATAATTACCGGACAGACGACTGACAAACGTATGTTTGTATGCCATGTTATTGTCGCATGTATGACATATGAACATTGTCTGAAGTGACATTGTTTAAGCATATATGGCGTGTGTGTGCGCCGCAGTTTGCGTTATTTTTACATTGGTGTTTCGGTGTTAGAATCAACATTGTGTGATGGCAAATTAAATATAATTTCATAGAAATTATGTTTGATATGTGTAGTTGAGGTTAGGTTTTTAAGCTACAAAAAAAAATTAATAATGTTTTTCCTATTTTATTGTTCGTTGAATGCGGAGACGTTTTTATTGACCGTTTCAGTGTTTTTTATATAATATACAATATGACATTACAACAAATACATTGTCTTGCAGAAAAACTGATGATAATAATCTGGTTTTCTTCAAGCGTATCATAATATTAATATTACGTTACTATATTGCTATGAAGAAAGAAATCATTATGTTACTAGTATAATAATGACATTATTTTACAACAGTTACTTACTATATACACCACTGATGGTACCACCAAACTTAACTACAATGTCAAGTGTATATTCGGCGTCCATATTGCAAAACTATTACATCAAGTTAAGTTAAGTTAATTGACAATTGTAATGTCTATTTTTACTTAAATTTTAATTTGATGAATTTATGAATTTATGTTTTTGTTCAGAAAACTTAAAATATTATAAAAACATTTTTGTTTGTTAATAAACTGATTTTTGTAACATTCTTTCTTCACTTTTCGATTCTTTCTCTCTTATATTTTCACCGAAAATTAATATTTTATTATGATATTGATTGTAAAATCAAGATAATTTCAAATTTTCAAATATTTATAAAATTACATGCGAAACTTCAGTGAAAAGAACAGAAAATATCATAATATCTGACCGAATTGAATTTCACATTCACGACAGTAATCATATTCTATTAAGCATTGAATACAGTCTGGACACATACATAAATACATATAGCCGAGTTGGGTGCACGCCATTTTTGTTTGTAACCTAAAATTACCGGCCATGTTTAGTGTACTTACCTATATATGTAACTAAATATCAGTTTAGAAAATTGAAAAGAAATCATATATTTAGTGAGTTTCGTTTTTTTTTTCTTTTGAAAAAATATTAGGTGCTCGCATGTGTAGACAGTGAAGTAGTTAAACTTAGAAATACAATTCATAAAGTCTGCTTTAAATAATTTATGGTTTAAGTTTTTGGAGTACCTACTAATACAATATTATTAAATGTGAAATTTTGTGAGACTATTACGCAATGATATAAGCAGTTTGTTCTTCAATGAAATTATTTGATAAATAGAAAAAATAATAAAAGATTGCTTTTCGATAAACGAATTTTAAAATGTACTTTGTTCAAAAATTAATTTTAATGAATTGCTAAGAAAACAATTACATTACTTACAATTAGTACACAAACACAAGTAAAAATTCACAACTACTTTATTTTATAAAATTTGTTTATGTAGAATAGACAAGTAGAACTGATTCTGCTATCTGATAAATCTGCTATTGCTTAAAATGCGTTAGAAAATCTTTATCATGCAAAATTCGAAGATATTATAATAATTGCAAGACCTATTAATATTAACAGTAGATTGATAAGAGAAGCAATAGAAATTCTTAAAAAAAAAGAAAACATCACAATGACTTGAATAAAATTTGGCTTTCTTTAATTAAAAATTTATAATTTTTGTGATCTAGTTACTTATTTCGTTACCTAGCAACTAGTTTCTATGTTCTGTTTATTTACTGTAAATGTCATTTGTATCTTTTTTCCTGATGAAGACGTACGTTGAAGTCGTTTATTAATAAACATTAATACAGAACTACAATTTAAATCTGTTTTATTTCAAATAACATATGTTTCTTAATAAGTAGTGCTATTCGTTACTATTTTCAATGAGTTTTGGAGTTGTTGCGCAACACTTTCTGACCAATCAAAATTTTGCATGTTGATCACTCTATATCTCGACAGTTTATAATTAATCACAAAACTGCATTTGAATTTTTTTTCGAGATATTAAAACTGCCAAGATATAAAATATTTTTATATTAAATTTATTTTGAAATGTCATTTATGTCAGATCAGAAAGTGCATTTTTTTATTGTAAATTCGTATAAAAATGTTTAGTATTCTACTAACATATAATAATTATTACTCACAAGGTAATAATCATCAATACATGTTTGTTAAATAATAATAATAATGTATTATCAAGCAAATAAAATTGTTAGTTTGACGAATATTTCAAATTGAGTTTTTGCTATTTTTTTATTATCAAATGCTATTAGTATTTTTATATTTAGTATTTTCATTATTATATCTAACATTTCTAAATCTACAAAAAGCTAAATAGTGTTTTTATTAAAAAGCATATAGTCGGTTTAAATATTAACGATTTTCCTGAAAATTGAGTCGATATAAAATAAAAAAGCTTTCGGATTAAATTCTGTATAAATTTGAATTAAAACTCGACATATCGATATACGTATATCATCATCAGGAAAATTTTACAAATGACATATGTAATAAATAAACAAAACATAGTAACAAGTTGTTTTTATGTTTTGTTTTATTTAAAAGTGCTTTTAAAAGAACTATTACAAATCAATATTTTGTATTATTCAAAATTTATTAAAACTAGTAAATAATAATAACTAAAACAAATTATTTATGTATTTCTTGTAATTATGCAGCATGGCGGTTGAGCATATCAATAAAAGTAGCACATTTTGTTGCTACTGCATCTAACCCTTTATACCTCACCCTTCAATCCCTTCTCTGTTACAGCAATCATCAACTGAAAGGGTAATTACAGCAAAAATGCTCTCGTGACTAAATACGATTTCAATATTCACAGACCATCAACTAGAATTAGCTTGAGTTTTATGACTACACCGCCAGAGCGCTCTGTCTGTATGCAATATATGTATGCGCGGAGTGTAAATGTATTAGTTTGGTGCATAATAACTGCATTAATATTTACCTGTGTGCGATGTTGAATGCAGTTACTTACCCCTTCTACCTTCTACCTCGTGCCTGTTATTAAGGGTTAATTACATGGAGATTAAATGGCGGATTTTAATGTAGTATAATGTTTTTTAATGTTGTAGTTTATTGCAGAGGGGGTGAAACTTGCAATTGTATGATATATAATATTTATTTCAATATTCTATTAATAAATTTTTACAATATGGTGCAACAAGACAACATCTATCACTTACAATAAAAATAAAACGGATTTAGATTTATTAATATTTGACGTTTCGACGAAGTCAACGTGCGTCTTCATCAGAAAGAAATATACAAATGACTCATCTACAGTAAATAATCAGAAATAGGAAAAAAGTTACTAGGTAACAAAATAAGTAGCTAGATAGAAAAATAAATAAATATATAAATATTAATAGAGAACTATAACCTAAAACCATTTTATTATGAGTTAGGGGTAGGGGTAGGGGGTGGCGAGAATTCAGTACTAACGGATGCCTCCCTTTGAGATATTAAAGTTTGGATACGGCAAATTTTTCTGTCCGATGCGTATTTGTCGAAATATAACTAATTCCAGGTTAAATCTATTTTTTGCGATTACAGCGTTATCTGTCGAGAATAGAAAATTTTTTTTTTGAACGAAATGTACGTAGTTTTTATCGTAGAATCCAAATCTGTAATAAAAAATAGGGGTTCCTATTTAAGATTTCAAAATTGCCCCCCGCCCCGCCCACAGGGGGTGGGAAGGTGGCGGAAATTCAGTACTAGCGGATGCCCCCCTTTGAGATATTAAAGTTTGGATTCGGCAAATTTTTCTGTCTGATGCGTATTTTTCGAAATATAACAAATTCCAGGTTAAATGAATCACCCGGTATAAATAATTATATGAACATTTACAAATAGAAGATATTTGATCTACAACAACTCAAAGTATAATTAACTAAATAATAAATTAAAAATAACAGATCTTTTAAAATTTTAAAATTAAATTGTAAAACTCTACAACATAAATATGACTTTCCAATGAAAAACAATTTATTTATTTACCTCTTTGTTCAAGTACGACTTAGTTCAAACCAGGTGCTAAGTACATACAGTGTTACAAGTTATAATTTTCGTCAATAATTTATTGAATGAATTATTAATGAACAATATTCGTATATATACAAGTAATAAAGTTAGTATTATTATTATTATTAAATTGATTTTTTATGTTACTTTTGTTCAATATCACATTTAAATAATAATGATCTTGTTTTCTGTGTTACATTCAATGTGTAATTCGAAAAAATGGATCAGTAATTTTTCGTTCGGAGAAATATAAATAAGTTACTCTAATAATATGTTAATATGTGAAATACAAATGTAAAAAATATAACATAACTCGGAGAAAATTTTTAAAGTAAAATAAATCAAAATTTTATTATTGTAATAGTAAAATTTTTAAAAAGCAAGATTGAAATTCTGTTATTTAGCACTTGACAAACGTGTAACATATAATGTTTTTTACCAAGATTAATTTAGAAATATAATAATTTGCCATAATGAAAAATATTTCAAAATTTATTATATTAAAATAAAATAATCGACGTTTTTACGTACTTCACGTACATCATCATTAGAAAAAATTACACAAATGACATTACAGTAAATAACAAAATTTGCAAGGCCCATCAATATTAACAGTAGATTGATAAGAAAGAAATATAAATTTACAAAGAAAAAGATAACAACAATCAATGTGAATGCACTGATTTAAATACAATTTGGCTTCCTTATAAATTTTCTAATGTAGTTGCTTATTTTGTTACCTAATAACTTTTTTCTATGTTCTGTTTAATTACTGTAAATATCATCTGTGTAATTTTTTCTGATAATGTTGTACATGTAGTACATCGAAACGTCGATTATTAATAAATACTAATACAGAACTATAAACCTAAAGCCGTTTCATTTTAATACTATTTTTATTTAGCCTAATTTTGTAAATGTTTTTAAACTTATGAATTTGATATTATGGTAATAAAATGAAAATTTTATATATTTTTGTACAGTCAATAGGTATCATCTTTATAAGAAATTTTTACATATAATTTTTTCGAATAATAATTTTAGTGAAACGCAAAAATGAGTATAATTATTTTTTGTTTAACATAAGATAGCATTCTTTTTAAATTGTAGAATATTGAACTTGATAAAACAATAAAAATTTACAGTTATATAATGTGAGAATTTTATTTACAATTTCAAAAGAATAACATTAAATAGAATCATTTATCTCTTGGAAGTTATATTCATCTAGTTAAATAATATAGTATTTAACACTTTCAGTACCGTAATATAGCATTTTGATGTGAAGATATAATAAAAAAATATGTAGAATAATTGTACATATTTTGTTTTAAAATACGTACATACTATTTAAAATTGTGTAAATAATATGTTACTTAATTATACATATTCTATTTTCACGAATTCTTTAGTATGCTAGGTATACAAAAATAGAATTATAAACATTTTTGAGGACTTGTTAGTTTTCGTAAAAAATTATTATATATTATTACAAGTAGATCTTTCTGTAGATGAGAGTTTTTTAAATTTATTTAACCCAGCCCCTTCTTTTTAAAGATATTTTTTCTCATTTTTTCGATTAATAATAACAGTATTGAATTTGTAGAATTTTCTGGGCTGGTATGCCGTGGTTGATCTATCTTTATCGCAGATGTTTTGTCATACATCATAGATGGCATCTTCAGTCACCAAGCACTGAGGATGTCATTTGCGATGTATGACAAAACACCAGCGATGAGGATAGATCGACCATGGTATACCAGCCTAGAAAATTTTAGATATTTAATGGATACCGGCCGTTAAAGCCTGAAGATTACTAATAATACTATTGTTAGTAAAATTATTTTGATCAAAATGTAAAATGTCACTAACATGGTAAAATTTGAAGTTACAAAAAAAAATTGCAGAGCTCAATAGTATTAACAATAGAATGATAAGAGATGCAATAGAAATTTTTTCAGAAAAAGATAACATCAATCATTGTAAAGGCACTGATTTAAAAAATCTGTGGTTTTCTTTAATTAATAAACTATAAAAAAATTGTTATCTAGTTTACTTGTATTTTGTTACATAGTAACTTTTTTCAGTGTTTTGTTTATTTATTATTTACGTCATTTTTGTTTATTTTCCTGATGGTGATATACATATAGTATATCAAAACGTCAAATTATAGTTTAATATATAACAGAACATAAATCATTTTTATTTTAAAATGTAATTAGTTTTAATGGTTTTTCAATAATTATTGAAAATTTACTCAATAAATGCCGAAGCAATTAAATTTTAATTATAAAGTTAAAATATGATAAAAAAATTAGGCTAAAAACAATAATATGTAAATTATATGAATAATCAACTATTAGTACCTAGACTACCAATATGTATATTTATTTTGCACAGTAAATAATATTCAACTGTATTTCGTAATACATCTTATCAATCTCATTACAATAATCCATAAAAAGAATAAGAATAGAATGAATGCAGGAATAAAAATCCTGCGCAATTCCTGCTGGGAGCTAACCCCTGATTGTGTATGCAACCCACAACACAACATACTTTACATACATACTCGAGCTAAACCACGCAATTACAATCTAGAATCCATTTCAGCTACTCATTATTCATCTAAATCTAATTTTCATTTCATTGGGTCCCGTTTTTAATCAATAAAAGTCTAGCTAACGCTACCTACCTACGGTTATAATATGCGGTATAATATACGGTGTAAACAAAATATTCTTGGACTAATTTAATTATATATGATATTATTTAAAGGGAATTATCCTAGTGATAATATACCTAGTGAGCCAGTTCTAGGGAAATTTCGCTAGCTTTACGAAAAACTGGATAGATTAATGAAAAAGGAAAATTTTGTGTAATCTAGGTAATTTTTTAAAATGTTTGATTATAATGTATAAATTCATAAAAAAGTGGCATTTATACAAAGAAAATGCGATTTTTTTAAAAGTGACATCCATATTTAACTGAAAGAATCTCATGCATGCGATTCTCTTGTTTCGTAGCATAGATTACTTTTTTGACAATTTGAGTGAAATTTTTATTTATAATTAATTTCTTGCTACGAAATTAGAGAATCCGCGAATCTAATAGAAATTATTTATTTTAGACTAAAATAATGAAATTACTTTGGGTTAGATATTTACTCATACATATATAACTATGATTTGGCCAAAGACACTGAAACCGAACTAGAAACTTAAAAACTTTTGTTAAATTTAATCTTAAAATCAGCAGTGAAAATATCTAAAAAAAATTTGATATTTTATTGAGGAAATTCAAATTTTGGCACTGGCAACACTGATTCTGGCCTGTGCAGTTAATACTGTGCAATAAACTGAGAAAAATATCATATCTAGTTAAATATTCAATAAAATATTCGTTTCGAATAACAGATTTTTTATATTTAGATACTATATAAACTCGGAAAAACCATCATATAGTATTAATCCTAAATTTCAGTCAGTCCAAAAACTTTTGAAACCTGCAAATATTCTGAAATAAATATTCAGCAGTAACACGACGCTCGGGCCCGAAACAAGACACCGGCGACGCGGCGCGGTAACGGCAGGCGGGAGAAAACGGTACGGCGCGGCGGTGCCATTTTGAAAAGCGCATGCGATGTTAGCCACTGGCCGGGGAATTGCCCCGTTTCCTTCCTCGTTTGACCGCGTCGGTAGCGCGTATAGCGCGCCACCAACGGCATAAATCTGCATTCATTACACGAGGCCATTTTAACACAATTGCCGCAACGCAAACCAAGATCTTACAATGAGATTGCTTTTTTTACCGCAAACTGAAAGAGGTGAAAATTTTTTACCGCGAGCTGAAAAAAGTAGAAATTTTTTACCATAAGCTATATTATTACCCGAAAAACAATAAAAACAGAAGCAATACAAATATATTAAATTTTATCATAGTAAAAAAAATTATTTCAGAACTCATTATATTAAAATAAAACGGCTTTACTCGTAGTTGTGAATGAAAAACTAATAAGACGAAAGATAGGAGAAAAATACGTTACTTGTATACTATAATGATGTAAACATACCGCATTTTAAAAAAAATATAAATAGTAGATAGCTTTGAAAAAACTTAATAATGTTTTTTCGCTAAAATATTGAATTTTTTCTTCTGAAAAATATCAAAATGATATGAAAATGATAAAAATACTTCTAATACAGTATTCCCGCAGTAAAATCTATTTATTCAGCGGTTAGAATATACGCTTAGCTACAGTTTAATGTGCATCAACATAATATTCGCCACTTTCTACCTTAAGAAATACCTAATTTTATTTTAAATGACATTTTTTAGAGGCATAAGAATATCAACTTAAACAGAAAAATCATCTTCTAAAACTGAAAATAAGTAATACTTTTAAAACTAATGCTGCTATTTTGGTTATTACATACACGAACTTGCACGTCATTTAAATTTAAAGAAACATATATATTTTACTCTTAAATTGCTGACCAGAATTGAAATTTATTTAAAGTTCTTCAAATTAAAAGATTTAAGCTAAATTTAATGACCAGAATAGCACCATACAATATAGTTTTTATATAATCATAATTAATTTTTATTTTTAGTACTTACCTATACTTTGATACAAAATATAAATAAATTTTTAATTGTTAATATTTGAATAATTTTTTTAAGTTTTTTTTTTAATTTAAATTATTAAAAATAAACAAAAAATTCACTTGCCCATTTTTGCATAAATTTTATCCAAAACTACACATAAATCTTTCAAGATCACTACACATGTTTAGAAAGAAAATAAACACACAAAACTTAAGTTTAAGAACTAAATATCTTATATCAAACACTAGAGCACATCAAATGTATAATACAAAACAAACACAGTCCATTTAATAATATCCATTTCAGACGAAAAAAATGCACCAATAATAATTACTTCTATTATAAAATACCTATTTATTTCACCCCTCTATTCTACAAAATACTACGTATATATTTTATTTTAATAAAATGCCAGTTGTTTCACCCAACCTACTACCGAACATCTTAACATTTGTTCTTTTGTCAAAACAGATGTAGAATACTTATTACCAGCAAGTGTAGAAAAAAGATATCTTCAACGATACATATCTGATGTTATTAAGCGATATTTAAGTGATATTTTTAAGTGATATTCCGCCGATATTAACATGTGTCATCGGTATTTAAATTAGCGAAAACATGTTGTCATAAATTGGTTTAAAAGAGGGGTAGATTTTGAAGCTGATATAACCGTTTCTTATAATGAAGGTATTTTTTTAACTATTTGTTGTATGGTGTGTTTTTATTAGCAGAATTAATTTGTTAAAGAAATAATGACGGCATTTATTTTTAATATATTTGTATAAAAGGTGTTTTTCGTGTAGGACATATCTGGTCATAAATTATATTTTATTTTAAAATGAGGAACATATATATAATGTGTTTGAATAACAAAAATATATTAAAATTTGTTTGGAAGATTTTAAAATACAATTTTATTATTCATTTAATAAAGAAAAGTTGGTAAAAGTATAGTAAAAATGAAAAAAAATCTTAATATTTTTCTTAATGCGAATATTTCATTTATAATTTTATATAATAATTTGGTATCTTTGTGCAACTTTAAATAACACATTTTCTTTTGAGTAAATTTAGCACTTATTTGAAATGGATCCTTTACCTAACTAGATAAAATTACACTTGGATAATAAAATATAATTTTAATTAAATAAATATTATAGAAAAATTACAAAATAATTACATATAAATTTTGCGACAAAATATTAAACCAAAATGTAATTTAAAATTGAATTCTATCTTGTCGTAAGTCGGTGTTGTTCGTAACTTGCTGTTTTAAATTGCATTTTGTCAATAGAATTGTTCTCTGCGAAGTGGAAATGTAAACATAGATATTTAATTCACTGTTCAATCGAACTTTGAACATTATTTCAAAATATATCGAAATTGCCGACAGTAATTCAAAGAATTGTAAAATATTTACCAACATTTTTATAAGCACTTTTAAGACACTTGGCAACAAAGCAATTTTTGTTTATAAACACATCTCCAAACAAACAAATTTATTTTCCACCTCTGCATTTATCAACCGATTCAACTAACCGAAAATCACTCTTAAATCAACTACTCCTTGATAAATTACCACTCATTTTTTCACTTCACAACAAAATATTGCGTTTCTAATCAAGACACCACATAGACCACAGACCTCACCTCGCAGCGGATCGATCACAACACACACACACACACACACACATAACCATAAACATTCCATCTACGGGATGGATCATCAAGAACCCACAACAAACAGTCAATAATTGGGCAATGTTCAATAATACAACGAGAAGATTCTTGAAGAAGTTCTTCCATTCAATCACCGGGGCCCGTCAAAGTAGAAGAGGTTATTTTTTTTTTCATTTCATTCTTGTGATCGAGGAGTGATTTATATAGTGCTTATAAATAATTTGTGAAGCGAATTATGTTGTAATTTAATAGGTACGATTGAGAGTGCGGTGGGTTGATATAAATGAGGATTTATTACCAGGTTCTTGATGCAGACGAGACTTGATAAAAAGATGTAATTGGTTATTGGTTAGGCGATGGATATGTCTGCTTATTTTTTTTTGTTAGTTTTTAATTTTGGTTTTTTCTTTGTTTTAGAAGGAATGCAAATATTGTTTTACCTTTTGAGTTTTTAGATTTATAACAACTTTTAATCACGACAGTAATAGAAAAGTATATTTTTTTAGTAAAATCTATTTTATAGTACTAAAATTATAATTATTGCATTATTAATTTTAATATGAAATAAACTATGTTCATTTTACTGAATATACTTCGGACCTCTCCTACTTTAGTAATCTCTGACTTTTTCTTTCTTCTTACAATGATTGATTTAATTTAGTGTTAGTGATAATTGCAGTATTAAATTTTTCTCTAATATATACAAAAACATTAAATTAACCAAAACAAAAAAAAAGAACAGAATACTCATCATACATGCATATTTATTATAAGAAAATTTTTCTTTAATTACCAAGATTATTTTAATCAAGATATGCAAATAAGTTTTAACTGTCTTAAATTTTTATTAACGACAATAATTACTTTACATATGAACATATATATCATATGATTGTTAAAGCTGTGTGGTGGTAAACATCTGGAACTTGAGACCCTACGGTTATTCTTAACAGGGCGTTAAAAGTATTTATTTAAAAATAATTACTCCGTAATTATCCGACTGTCTTTTTCATTCTATCGTCGGTACCGGAAGTGACGCGATTTCTTCGCATCGTCTTCCACCCGAAAATAAATTTAAATATCATACAGACAATTAAACACCCTATTAAAAACATCTTGATGCGACTGATAAATATTTTGATATTATGTATTAGCCAGTTTAGTTTTGAATTTTAAATTAGGTTGTTTTACTGTGTCAGATATTTTCCATATGTGTAAAAAGTAAAGAAGATATATATAAAATATTTTTCATGGTATATATTATCATATATTTATAATAAATTTGTATATATTTTTGCAAATTTTTTGTAATATTTATTTCTGCAAAGATTATATAAATAACTGGAATATTGGATCAACCAGTACAATTAAAATATACATACATACATACACACAATTACTCCATGTACCCAAATGAGTGTGGCACAAACTCTTTCTACTATACCGAAATCAGTTTACTATAAACATCTCTATCGAGACAAGCAACTTTAGCTTCCAACATTCTCCACATGCATCCAACCTATCTCATACATGTTCTATTTCTACTACTTGAAAACTTTCGCTCAAGCAAGCCACTCTTTCAATCATACCACACCAACCACATATCGGCCATCCACACAAACGTATATCTTTAAAATTATTCATATAAATTTTTTCAACCAAACTATTATTAGACATTCACTCAAGATGACCTATTAAAATATAATTGATTATTAATTATATTTTTTATTATTAATTAATTATAAATAAAATAATTTTTCCTAGTCTTATACAGATTTATAATCCTATAGAGAAAAACGTGGAGCGCTTGCAATGGATAATAGTAAAGAGTGTGGGGAGTAGCTGTCATTACTCCACGTTTTTCTGTATGGGGTTATAAATCTGTATGAAGCTAGGAGAAATTATTTTATACGTTTTAGTCCGTGTTAAAAACGTGATATATTAAAAGTTTTTTTTTTATTTAAATAATTATTTTGTTTGAGTTTCATGGCTAATACTATTAAATTGTAATTTTTTAAATTTTCAAATCAAATTTCTACAATTCTATAGCATGCGAAATAAATCTTGTTTATTGATTTAAATGTAGAATATTAGAATTTGAAATCATATTTGAAATCATATTTTTCTAAAATAATTTAAAGCGCAAAAATAAATTTTTCCATATTTGCCTATTTACATATGTATTTCTTATAACTCAGATAATTTATCTACTTGACAGAATAGAAATTTTATGTTTGCTGTCAACTACTCAGAACAAATACGCTCGTGCCGTTTCCACTTGAAATTAGTTTTGCTTCTGCCATTACCACTCTTCTTTCTTTACCATTCGGAACAAATTTTGTCCTTATAATTTTACTCTCGCCATTACTCTAATTAATTTTGTTCCTGCTCTTACTCCTTGACGCAATATTTTCCTAATAATAAAAATGTCAAAATTTTATTTCTAATCTAATATTCAATCTGAATATATATTTGTGCATAGATCTACTACATAAATATACATTTAAAAATCTACTGCTTATTAAAAAACGAAAGAAAAAAATTAACAAAATTACAATAGTCACCATAATTGTTTCAGTTCATACTAAGTAACTTTTTTTGTCGTTCATATGAGTTACTTTATTATGTAAATTACAGTTTTATTTATACACAATCATACGCTACCATCCCCACTCTCCAATTAAAATTAACTTTAAGTACTTTTCGGCCAATGAGCGCTTGTAAGCTCCAACCTAATTGGCTACCGCAAGCTTAAAGGATATATGACGTCATTTAATTGTCTCTGACGTCACATCGGATTGAAGTATTAGAAGTAGTCACAAGGTACTCATATGGATTTGTTTTTATTGAAGAAATGCAAATGATTTTCAGTTGAACGAATAAATATAGTTAGAGTTCTATGAGAAGGAAGCGCTTAGGAATGAGATGGATGATTATAGTAATGTATTATTCATGTTAGTTTCAAGTCTAATTACATGTAATTCAAAATGAAATTACAAAATGTCGGGAGTTTGTGGTTAGTTGAATTTAGTTTTAGTTGCAGTGAATTATTAGAAATCAATTACAATTATATGTAAGCTTGATTAAATGTTGCACAAGTGCATTGGAAATATCAATAAGTTTACTATATTATTTTATCGGTAGTTTGTAAAGTAATTTTGTAATAATTTCAGAGAAATATACATACAAATTTATATATTTCTGTATGTATTTTAAAGTTATATTAATGAAAAAAGTTATATAAAGAAAAAATTCTAAATAATAAATAAAATAGGGTCATCTAGTGAATTTGGTGTTTTATAAATTAAACTAGAGTTAAAAATAGGAGACTGTGTTTTTTTTTAATAAAGTGAGCAAATACAGATAAAGAAATTGTTAAAGTTGCTAAAATATATATTTTTTTGTACCATATTGTGACGTCAAAGGCACATAATTACACGGTAAATTAATTCAGCTTTTCTTTGGATTAAGTTACTTACGACTAACGAACTAGATATAGATAGAGAAATTGATAATATATGGAAAAGATGGTAATATAAAAATTTTTAAATTAAAATAAAACGGCTTTAAGTTGTAGTTCTGTATTAATTTTTATTAATAATCGACGTTTCGAAGTACCCAACGTACTTCTTCATCAGGAAAAATTATACAAATGACATTACAAATACTTATTTTGTTACCTAGTAAATTGTTTCTATGTTTTGTTTATTTGCAACATGTATCATTTTTATCATATTTCCTAATAAAGATGTACATTGAGTACGTCGAAACGTCGATTATTTATAAATATTAATACAGAACTACAACCTAAAGCCGTTTTATATTAATATAATGATTTCTGCAATATTTTTCACTATGTTATATCTGATTTGTTTTTATTTATTTTAGTTTTGTTTACATTTTGCTTTAATATTTTAAAATATACAGTTTATAAATGTAAAAATTGAATTTTAGTATAATTTTGTTTTAATATATTGAGATCTGAAAGAATTTTACTATTTTTTAATTTTTTATATTTAAATTTTAATTTTTGTATATTTAAATTAAATTATGTACTAGTAATCTACATTACTGTTAATTCAAGTAAAAATGATTGAAACAATCTAATTTAGAATCTTGAACAGATAGTTTGATGTTTCATTTAGAAATTCAAGGATTTCAATTTTCCATTACAATTTGCCCATATTCTACTCTTTAATTAAGACACAAAGCATATTCGATTCACAATAACAGTCACGGAAAAAACGAAACTACAGTTCTACTTACAAACGAGCAATCTTAACAACTTTATTTGTAACCCTCTCCCGTAGCAGAAAAAATACTAATAACAGAGCGACTACTTAAGCAATGTCGCTGAATTAATTATATGATTGTGATAATTCTCATTCCGATTGCTTATCAGTCGCAACCACAGAGAAAAATACGTTATTATTTTGTTTCTTTAATACTTCGATTTTATTCGCATGATTATAGAGTAATATCTGAGAAATATACTACTTTATGGAGAATGACTAAAACTGAAGAGTAATTATAGGTAACTCATAAAGGAAAACAGAATATGTGTTTATAGATTTATTTAATATCAGAAGTACTGAGCTTCTCTTGTTTAAATAGGAATATGTATATATATATATACATATATACATAAACAAATATATTTATTCACTAATATTTTCTATGTTTAAAAAAATATTTACCTTATTATTTAATTTTATAAACATTATGAAATAAAAAATATTATTATAGATTGAATTTATAGAATTTTCTAAGCTGATATGCAGTGATCGACCAGGGCATACCAGCCCAGAAAATTCTATAAATTCAATGGATATCGGCCATGACAGACTGAAGATTACTATTATTATAAATGATTTTTTATTGTAAATTTGTTTATTTTATTTTGTATAATGTTATAATATTAACAAAATTATTAAAAAAAAATCTACCATAAATATATTATTTGTAATGCAAAATGTTTTTGCAATTTTTAATTTTTTAGTTATATAATAAATCGAAAAATAACTAAATAGAATATATTGTATTATAAACAAATATGGTTTTAAAATAGTATTTTTTATGTAAAATACTTGTGTTTAAATCATAATGCTTTCTTCTTTTTTTTTTTCAAGAACTGCTGATGATCAAAGTAATCAGCACATAGGGTAGCAAACAATGAGAATAAAGGGGGTAGCGAACAGGATTGCTGATGAATGTATATTCATGGTTCACATTAGGTAGTCACGTTCGATGCATTAGGGTGCGGTTCGAGACTCATTTGTTCACGCTACAACCGATAAAACGACACCCAGCGCCATTTCAACTCAACAACCGCTAAATAAATCACTATACGGTTGATCAGATCAAATACTACACATGATTTCAACTTTTCTCTTTTTTTTTGTTTTTCAGTCATTCAATTTCTAAGTATACCGTTGAAATTTGTATAAACAGATTTTATATTTTTTATTACTAATTTTAGAACGTGCTATTATTTATTTTGTTTTTCATCTGAGAATTTTTTTTTCGCCTAGAACCGTAATACATTTTCTCTCTTATTAGTAAATAATAAAATAATTAATATCTGTCACTTTTTGAACTTGATTCGGAGTTTTAATCACTTGTCAATTCTAAAACATTTGTCCGATGAAATATTTTTAATTAGGCTTTAGTTCTACCACCATTTAAACATGTAGTTTTTTATGTTTTAATCTGCAAATATTTATGTGTAAAAATACAACAAATATCATATTTTATTAATTTATTATATTATTTATTATTCAGTCACGACAAATCCGATTCTATATATATATATATATATATATATATATATATATATATATATATATATATAATATAATATAATTATTTAAACAAATTTGTAATATTACACATGTAACAACCTAACGGTATATCTATATTTGCAATATTTTCTTTTCTAATATAAATAATTGCTTAAGTTCTGAGAGAAACTTCTTTAAACTATTTCCACAAATATATTTTTATGATTGTTCCAAAATAGAAGAAGAAGAAGAAAAAGAAAAACGTGAACAAAAATAAATTTAAAACGTAACCATCCGTTACTAAAACTAGTAGCATTACATTGCAACAACAAACCAACAAATATTATTGTAAGGTATATATTATAATTTTACAGTTAATCATAGATGTTTTACACGATAATAATAGAGTTTTATATTGATATTTTACTATGGTTAACTACATCCGTCAATTTCAATGCTTATTTAAATACTTTATGTAATTGTATGTATATCTAGGTAGTTAGTTAAATAGTCATTATTTTAATTCGCTCTCGATTTCCTGATTCCTACACAAATTTGAAAAATATTTTTTGTCTAAACGTAACATAATATTAATAATACGTTACTATATTGTCTATGTTAGAGGTTATTTTGAAAACTTGTATAATAATGACATTATTTTACAGCAGTTAGTTACTATATACACTACTGATGGTAGCAATTATAGCAACTATAACGTCAAATGTGTTTAATCTGACATCTTCGGTTGCAATATTTCGAAAACACTATTACGTCAAGTTAAGATAAGTTAATTGACAATTTGCATTGTTTATTTTCGATTGAATTTTAATTTGATATGTGAAGAAGTGCAAGAAATACAATGTGCACCGTTCCAGGATCGTCAGAAACGGCATATTTGACCAAAAAATCATGGTCAAGTGTATTTAATTTAACATCTTTGGCGGCTATATTAAAATTTAATAAATCAAATTAAGTTAATTGACAATTACATTGTTTATTTTTGCTTAAATTTGAATTTCATTATTTAAAATGTGTGAAGAAGTGCAAGAAATCTAATGTGGTGGTCAGAAATTTCATATTCGACCACAGAAAGATTAATTCTCACAAATCACTTGACTAATATATGTATATACATACTATTCTACAACTGTTAGTAAGGTTAAAGTTCCGTTGTACGTTGTTAAGTTGGTGACAAAATAAATAACACAAAATCATCTGTACCCAATATATATATATATATATATATATATATATATATATATATATATATATATATATATATAAACATATTGTGTACAGATGATTTTGTATTATTTATTTTGTCACCAACTTAACAACGTATAACGGAACTTACGATAATCGGGTTATAGTTATTTAAATTAAGTCTAAAATATATTGCAAGTAATTTATAAATAAAAAATTAAACCAAAATCAATTTTACAAAAATGTTCGAAGAACAATATCCACATGGTCAACTATAACGGACTCAAGTTAAATTTAGTCGTTCAAGTTTATTTGACATAACTACTTGTCCAATTTCTCTTCGACTCTTATCTTTATCTTCTTTAGGTACATATATACACTCACACATATAAACACATACACATACACATGGTCGCATAAGTATCGTAGTCACCTATGGATCGTTTCGTCTTTCTCATTCACCAGTTTACTAGATTAAAACTTGAAAAGCGACAATTTTCGATTGTTGAAGCACTTAAAGCTTATTATAAGAAGCTATTCCGAAACTTCGAAATTCAATATAGTCAGCTCCTTAGGTAGTTTTTGTTTTCCGAAACCGCCTCTCATCGCATTAGCCGTGGGAGTTGAGAGAGAGAAACAGTTGAAAATCGAAAACTTTATCAACAGTAGAAATACTTTACTATAAGGAACACAGTTTACAAATTGATCGTAAACTACGTGAAACAGACAAAAATAATGAGTTTTTTAACACTGTTCTTTAGTTTGTATTCGTTTATTAGTTGGCTATGATAATGATGTTCTTTTTTTCTTTGGTGATGTTTATTTGTTTTCGGTAATAAATAGCTGATTTATTGTTGATGCCTATTGAACCAATTGATCGTTATTTTTCTTTTTGGTTAGTTTGCCTGGTGAAATAACCGTGGATTTTATCTGATAAATTTTAATTGCCACCAAATACGTACGAAGCTACGATACCAATATGCTTCGGAGATAAATTTGTGTGACAGAGTTTTACAGTAAAATTTGTTGATACGAAAAATTCTACTGGTTACTCAATATTGTCGTTAAGATACAAATATATTTCTTTTTTTAGATTTCATAAAGTTCAATGGCATATTTTTATTAAACGCATATTACAGCTATTTCGCACCCTTATCAACAATTTTTATAAATTATAAATTATATTTATCATTGTCATTTTTTTGAAAAATTATAAGATATTACATTATATCATGGACGTCCGATGAGTAGTTGGAGTGGTATAATTGTGAGTGTATTGTGTGAACGAAAGTTTTCAAGTAGTAGGAATAGAAGCTAAAAATAATAATTTGTACAATTTGATGTGTAAAATTTGAGGAAATTGTTTACTCCTAGAATTTATAAATAATATAATTACTTATAAATCTTAAATTACTCAAACTACTTCTAACAATTAAAAATCAAGCTGTTTTAAAAAGTTAACAAAAACAAAAATTTACATACTTTTTTATAATACAAATAATATAACAGTTTTTTGTGAAGAGACAAGAAAAATGTATTATTCTGTATAATATTTGGTGAATATTTCTGTCACTATAATATTAAATGATTATGATTATATTATATTAAAATAAAACGCTTTAGGATTAAGTTCTATATATATTTTAATTAAAAATCGACGTTTCGATATACTCTAGGTATATCATCATCAAGAAAAATTTACAATATATTAGATCTATCTATATTTTATTATATTATACATATATTATTTTGTATAATTTTTTTCTGATGTCGATTTTTCATTAAAATTTATACAAAACTAATTATAGAGCGTTTTATTTTAAATGATTATTTTACATTTGTATTTTCTATATTTATTTTCTAATCTATATTTGATTTTTGCAAACAATAATTTATCAATTTAAACCTATATAATTTTCTTAGAAGAATTGAAATGTTTGAAGAATACTAACCGTGTATAATAAATAATTCATAATCACAGAAAACATTCTTGTATTTTGCGAAACATATAGTCGGGTTCATGTACATACACACACAAATTGCATATTATGCTACTGTTTCGAGAAAATTGCGATTTGCCCGTAATTATGATTGACGTCGGTATGATTTTGCTCGAACACAAAAATCGAAGAACTCAGTAAAAAGGCGCTTTGCTTCTAAACACGACGGCACGAAGACATATATTATTATTGTTAGCGTTTGAGTGACAGCCCGAAGAAATCCCTAGTTCAAATCTTGGTCGAGTTTGCGTGTGCAAAACATTTGTGAAAGCATATACTTAAGCCGAAGCTAACTTTTCAACGTTACGATTCGCGCGGTAGCTAGGCTGGCGCTGTCATTTAGATTTCAGGCGCAGTTTTAACTGCAAATTTTTCGATTTGAAATGCGAAAATGTTAAGCAATTATGCGTAATTTATTTGCAAATGAAAAAAAAAAGAAGTTTTGTAGATTTTGTGGTTTTAGAAATTAGTGTTTATAAAAGTAAGAGAGATGACGTTAATTTTAATAATTTATTTAATTTTAATGTACAGAGCGAACATAAAGTTCGAAATAAAAATTATATTTTCTATTTTTTATTTTATCTGAAAAATCTAGAACACGTCGATTTTATTTTTCATTAACTATACGGCATCATTACAAAAAATATTAGCATCTTACATAACAATTTTTTTGATAAAAGTACATATTAATTTAAAAAAATAAATTTAATTTCTAATACAAATATATATGCACATATTTTTTTTTGTATTATTTTTTAACTTAATTTGTATTTTTGTTATGTAAAGCGTTCAATATTTGATTAATACTGTACTATTATATCTATATTTTTTATATTTCCTTTTAAAAATATATAAAATAAAAACATTGGCTGATATTACAAGCTAGATTTTTGTTACGTTGTTACGTTGTTTTTAAACTGATATTATTAAAACCAATTTTAACATATAGTATATAGTAACATATTTTTTACTAAAAATAAATTTATAATTTTTAAAATTAATTTGTATTTTTCAAAAATATTGTTATGTAAAATATACCAATATTTTTGTACCGGCCGTGTAGAAAATAAATTTTATCAAAATCAGTTATTAAAAAAATTAGCTTGTCATTTATCTTTTTATTTTTATTTAAAAAAAATTTTTTCAAATAATATTTGTTTTGCATTTATATTTAGCCATTTTGAAATTATTTAAAATATTAAAAAAATATTAATAAATATCAAAAAATTAATTATTATTATTAAATACAAAAAAAAATATTCGTTTTCTCAAAACAGTTGTTTTTATTTTATCAGTAAAGTAAATAATTTTTGAACAAATTATACAATAAATAAATAATTTCCCACATCTGTCAATAAATCTAAATGTAAAAAATTTAGATATTTAAAAACCCTGTATGCTTTTAACTTTCAATTATTTTAAATTATTAATATTAACCACGTACTTTTTTATTTAATAATTTATAGATCACCTAATTCAAACCAATATTGATTATATCTAAAAAAATTACGCATTCTGTCGTCAACCAATGAAATTATTTAATAACAATTTTCTTCTTTGAAAGTGACATTTGATCCGAAAACTTACGTTTGAATATTATTAATATTTAATCAATTTAAATAACGCATTAATCTAATAACTTCAAACCAGATAGATTAAAATTAACAATTTAACTTTTAATTTATTTCAAAATTACAGTTTAGTGAATTGGACAAATTGAAACTTATAATTTGCCAATAGAGTTTTTGGCATTTGTTAAATAAAACAAAATTATATGATGGTATAATTCCACAGCACTCTATGATATGAAATGTGCGCACAAATACGATAGCTTGTAATATTAAATACTAATTTGTAATTTTGTCAGTCGCATCTGACGTATTTCCCATGTAAATTAATGATCAAGTATTTGGAAGTTGAAATATCAAAATGGAACACGAATATTACATTAAATATGGAGTTTTATATGACCTCGGCTCGAACATGTTACCAATTGCGTCTGCATTCGTTTAAAATTCTCCAAATTTATTCCTAATTTGTGATATGATAACAGTAATTAATTATAATGAGTATATTTTAAGTATATAGTTAAGTTTACTAAATATTTAACGATTATTTTATTAATTAAATTATGTATTAAAATATTGTTACTTAAAGAGGCATGCTCAAT
Organism: Clivina fossor; assembly: GCA_963966155.1. Taxonomy (NCBI): domain Eukaryota; kingdom Metazoa; phylum Arthropoda; class Insecta; order Coleoptera; family Carabidae; genus Clivina; species Clivina fossor. Next base: position 12,711,871 of record OZ014562.1, on the reverse strand, counting down.
TCAGTTCAATGAGTTATCAACAATTATTACAAGAATTTAATTGTACATCTTTTCAGCAACACAGAAATTAAAATTTGCTACTATTTTTACCACGCTTATATTGTCACTGTTGTCACCAATTTTTAGACCACTTCCTATCATCTGATCTCACTAAAATTTTGCATGTAGTTTTATTCCAGGAGACAACACAATATTTTAACAAAAAGAAAAAAAAAACTTGACATAGTGCTCTCGGATCGCACACTAGAAGGTAAGGTAAGGTCCAAAGATAGACTGCAGTCTGTCTTTTTGCAGAGTCAATTATATCTAGTATTGGTATATTATAATATAATATATAAAGTGAAGTGGCATTTAAAATCGATTACAATATATTACAAGACGACAAGACTAAAAAGCAGAATAAAATATATAAAAAATATAAAAATAAAAAAAAATATATAAAAAAAACTTTTTAAAAACCACGCCTATATTTAAATGTACTAAAAAGACGAAAATAAATTTTTTTCTGGTTATCCAAAATTTTTAGAAAGAAATAAAAGCGTGTAGCGCTTAATCATCATTCCGAAATATATAGTTTCCTGGCGCTCCACGCTTTTATTTCTTTCTAAAAATTTTGGATAACCAGGAAAAAATTTATTTTCCTTTTTTTAGTGCATTTAAATATAAGCGTGGATTTTAAAAAGTTTTTTTTTATATATTTTATTATAGGTATAATATTATTAATAACCGGTTAGATGTAACAATGCTTCTGAATTTGTTAAATCTCAATATGCCGCACTTGAATACACGAAATTCTATAACATTCAATATTAATTTTGCTCGCACCAATTTATATAAGTATTCCTCAATTTTTTTTTGCATACTTTATAATTATGATAAACTTAGGCAAGATATATTTCATATGTCATATATACAATTTCAAAATTGTGTTAAAGATATATTGATAATTAATTTTAACTTTGTATAAATATAACTTGTTAATTTCACAATTGTATTTATTTTCTTTTGTTTTGTATTCAAATCTATAATAATTTATATTTTTTTTGTATCATTAAATATTAATCTGTAATAGGAATGTAATTAATTCTGTTGAATTAAACATAACCAGTGACATAATTTTTTTATATTATATTTTGTCATGAAAATAAATTTGGTTATATTTTCGTGGACCACATGACAGCAATATGTCCAAATATTTACTATGTCAAAAACAAATTTCAAATTAAGTTTTTTTTTAATAAGCTGGTTATTTTTTAGGTTTTCACGGCCAAATTGATAGAATTTTCCGGACTGGTATGCTGTGGTCGATTTTTCTTCGTCGCAGACGTTTTGCCATACATCATAGATGAATTCAAACGAACACATTACTGCCATCGGCAATTTGGTATGTCAGTATTTGGAATTGTAATAAAAATGGTTACTTTAATTTATTTATTAATTCAAAATTTTTCAAAGTTAAATCATCTTTATAATTTATAACCTAATTTGTTATTGTAAACAAATCTAAATTTAGCAAGCATAAGATTCTCAGAATTACATCAACAAAAATCTGGCAATCTAGAATCTAAACTAAAAAAACGTTAACTCTTTAATATGTATGTATAAAATTGAAAAAGATTAATAGGAAAGAATATTAGAAGTCCAATACAATCGATATTAACATTCCAACTATTAGAGGTGCGTTATCTATACTTGTTGTTGCGGCTCTGCGATGAGCAGTTATTGGGACCACCTCAATCGTTGACAAATTGTAAAAATTCAAAGCGGATGAGTTCTTCAATATAGTGGTATTTGTGTGCGGCAAATGTACAAATTCAAACAGGCCGCGTAACTATACTGACACTGACTAATTGTCAAACATGACTTATCCGAGCAGGGACGTATTTTAAAATTTTTTCATATTTTACCAAAAAGTTTAAATATAGTAATCTTCAGGCTTTCACGGCCGGTATCCATTTTTATAGAGTTTTTTGGGCTGGTATGCCATGGTCGATCTATTCTCATCGGGACATTTTTCATAAAAATAAAAAATTCGAGTTTATGAGTTTTATCTTTTTAGTCAATCGTACACCAGACATTTGCTTAAAATTGCCGAATCATTTTAACTGACTAACATCAACTTTATTGAACCAATATACAAAAAATTAAATATAATATAATAATATGATAAAAAATCGTTTAGAAATTATTATATAAAATAAAATGGCTTTAGGTTTAAATTCTGTATTAATATTTATTGATAATCGACGTTTCGACTAACTCAACATTGATTATCAATAAATATTAATACAGAACTTAAACTTAAAGCCATTTTATTTTCAAATATAAATTTTATGTATTTTCTTATTACTATATTTATCATTTGTCAGAAACTTAAAACGAATAAGTGTTATTTACAACTCTCATTTAAGAAATTACTAATTGAATAAGTCCGTTCCTGTACCCAGTGTTCAGTAAGCATCTGAAGTTAAAAAAAAGCGTTTAAACATTGCAAATTTAACTCGAATGCTTACAACGCTTCCAATCTATAAGATGTTCAATGCATGCCTCTATCAATTAAACGAGGACCGCGCTGCTCTAAGCGCGCACATTTTACTTGTATGTATATGTGTTCGGGTCGGCCGTTTGCCGTTTGCTTTTAACAAGGTAATTAATATTTGTTTCGGCAAACGACTAGTTAATACTCAATGACGGCCTTATTAATTTTAGTTAAAATTCCTTTATGGAATCCGAATCTGTAGAGACCCGCCGCCATGCCGTATTTTCGAATCACCGCTGAACGGAATGCTCGCTTTCAAATTGTTCGAATTCTGACTGATTTTCATTTTTCCTCTATGAGCATTACACTACTAGTTTAGTTTGTTTGTTGTTTTTTTTAACTGTTTTATATTCATTTAAATTTTATACAGGTATTCGTAGCTAAATGGTTATATGCTTACCTAATGATACTAATTTGTTTACATAATTTATTTTCTGTTTAAAAATACTTTTTTGTATATTTTGGTAGTTTTGTAAAAATAGCAATATTATATTACAAGGAATAAAAAGCGATGATTATTGTGTTGAGTGCAGATATTTGTGGACGAGGCAAAACCGAGACTTAGCAATCTGAGCAAAAAAGCTTTCTGTTTCCAGTGACATATACGATTTTTTTTCAAGCGTTCTAAACGAGAAACTAAACTAAAAATAAATAAAAATACATGCCAAATTACCTTAATTTTACTAACAGTTGTAGAATAGTATGTATATGTATGTATTATTTATATTTGTTATGTGATTTGTGAGAATTAATGTATCTTTAATCGAATATACAATTTCTGACAAATTTGGCAATGTACATTGCATTGCTTGTACTTCTACATACACACATTTTTAATAATCAAATTTAAATTCAAGCGAAAATAATCAATGAAATTGTCAATTAACTTAACTTGACACAATAACACAACAGATTTTACAGATGTAAACCGAATATATTTATTACTTTTCTACTAAATATATTTTGTTGTTTATGAAATAGGAAATAAAATAAATTATATAATAAAATAAAAATTATTTCTATTCGCTGTTTTTGTTCTTTTTTGAATATTGTTGTAGGTATATCGTCGTATGACACAGCTCTTATTGCAGTTAAAAATAAATTTTATAAATTAACTTTCAGAACTTATAATACAAAAAACAGCTTTGGGATTTAGTTCTGTTTACTTTTTTTTTGTCAATTTTGCTATAGAATATTTATGCGTATTACATCGAAACGAATTATTATAATTAAAATAAACAAAACACAAAAAAACTAAATGTTGTATTATAGTTATGTACGATCTAAATTGGAATATGGATCTTTGATTTGGTTTCCTGTCTATAATCACTTTATACGCGAATTAGAATCAGTACAAAAAGAATTTCTGGAATATATTACTTTTGGAACAGATAAAATATATCTACAGCAGGGAACAGATCATGACATATTGATAAGTAGATTTGACTTTGAATCTTTGGATCAGAGACGAATTAAAACTAATATAGTTATATTGTACAAATTTCTGCATAATATGGTTTACTGTCCTAGCTTACTTGAAAAACTTAATTTTTCAGTTTCAGGACTTTCGTCTCGTTCTACGCTAACGTTTTATTTAATGTAAATTAATATATTATATAACGCACCAATCGACATATTGTGCAGAAATTTTAACAATTGTTTATCTGATTTTGATATTTGTCATAAAAATTTACATTTACTAATTAATAGCTTAAATAATTAAGTTAGTAAAAATAATATACACATTTGTATATGTATTAATATTATTGTATATTAACTGATTTGTCATTTTTTTTAATATATAAAGTTATTATTATTATTATTAAAGCTTTTTACTTTTATTATAATGAGTTTTGAAATAAATTTATTTTAATTTTCTTTCGTCCACATTTTATAAATTTAATAAAATATTTTCATTTTAATCAACAAAATTTGTATTTATTTCGTATCTTTTCTACAAATTAATTAAACAAATCACTTATCTTGAATTACCATTAAATTCAAATAAAATTCTATTTCTACCAAAAGATGTTAACAGAACAACTAAAATTTTTATTACACACATGATTAAAATTCTTTCGAAAAGTGTGTTCTAATTTTAGTTATTTCTTCTAAAACGCCAATGATAAAAATCGTCTATGCACTTTTTGAGATATCTATCTCGCTAATTTGTATTCACTAAATTCTTAAATACTATTTCTCACGTTCGATTTAGAATTTGTTTCTCACAAATAGTCTGGTGTTTATTTTTGAATTGGAATAGCATTGCCGAATATTGATTCAGAACTAATTTAAACTATACAATGAACTTTGTGGAATGTTGACAAGATGTAGCAATTATCTCTGTAACATTTTGCATATAAAATTAATTTTTGAAGTTTTTATTACATCATTATATTGCACTAGTAAACTCAATTGGAATTTGTAAGATAATTTGAATTTATCTTATTTTGATTAATTTATTAGTTTATTTATTTCTGATAAAGAAATTTGTATATCTATTAAAATTATTTTATATTGGTGAGAAAAATATACCCTAGATGTTTTTATATAAATTGGTATAGAAAAATTTTTCGGTAGCTTTTTAAAAAATAATTGCATATTTGTATAAATATTTTGCATTTATAAACTACAATATTTTATAACTATAAATCTCTTCACAGCTAGATAATTCAAGAAAATAAATTAATTAAATTTTTTATTGTATTTTAAACGAACTGGCTGTTCTGGTATTAAATTTTACTCTGGAAGTAAATAAGTAGGAAGTTCATAACCTTAACATTTTATTTTTGTAGTATGTATTATTTTATTATATTTTTGTATTAAACAAAAAGTTTCAGAAATACAAATAGTATATTACATTATTGTATTGAGCCCAGATCTAAACCATCCAGATAAATTTGCTATTGAGCAACATGCTTTAGAAAATCTTTATGATGTAAAATTCGAAAATATTGTAATAAGACCCACTTATATTAACAGCAGATTGATAAGAGAAACAATAGAAATTTATAAAGAAAAGAATAACATCAATCAGTGTGAAGGTACTGATTTTAATAAAATCTAGATTTCTTTAATTAAAAATTTATAAATTTTATAATTAAGTTACTTATTTTGTTACTTATGAAGACGAACGTTGAATGTGTCGTAACGTCGATTATTAATAAATATTAATACAGAACTACAACCTAAAATCATTTTATTTTATATAAAATAACTAACACATTAGGAAAATTATCTATTTTTTCTATGTACAATTTCTTACTTTACTCAGTATTTTTATTTATAAATGCAACAATAATGTGTAAGTAACAATAAATATGAATCTGAAATTATGCATTATATTTCGAACTGTCAACCAATATATCTCAGCCGATAAATAAGATGCAAAAACCCGATAACATATTGAATAATACTTATGTGTAATATACATGCATAGTTATATACAGGATGGTCCCAGCCGATAAGTGCCTAATTTTCTTGTCTTCATAATACCAGTGTATCAAAAACGGTTTGTACCAACTAGATCACAGGTTCTTAGAATTACGTATAAGAAACAGGTGATCTAGATATAGATTATAATTTCAGTTGTTTTATATATATGTTTTGTACAGTGGCGTGACTTTTTTTCTATTTAAACTTACAATTAAATAATTTTCAAATTGGGTTATAATCGCTAGTTTTCGATTTTTTTGTGACATTTTTAAGCAGATGTTTATTTTATTTCTAACGTTCTTTTTGATACAACTTTATTATTTTAAGTAAAATATATACGAATTTTATAGTCAGTTGTACTAGTGTCATTTAAATATAAGTATATTTATTTAAAAATTAAAATACGTTACTACAGTTAAACTATTAAACTCTATTATTGTAATGTCCCTTTCAGAATATCCTATTTCTTCAGATACTTAAATAATTGCAACCCCCATCAATATTAACAGTAGATTGATAAGAGAAGCAAGAGAAATTTACAAAGAAAAAGAGGCATTGATTTAATTAATAATTTATAAATTTTGTAATCTAGTTACTTGTATTTTATTACTTAGTAACTCGTTTCTATGTTTACTGTAATGTCATTTGCGTAATTTTTCCTGATGATGATGCACGTTGAGTACGTCGAAACATCGATTATTAATAATTAATTAAGCTGTTTTATTTTATTATTTGTTTTTTAACAAATGTTTTTATAGTTTTATAAGCTAGTATTATTTAAGCCACTAAAAAAAGTGCATTGCGCAATATTAAGTACGACATACGTAACTATTCTCTGCCTCTTCTTAACACTCAGCTGACAAACTCATGTATAATGAGTATGTCAAACTTTATCCAGAAAATACTTTTGCAGTTTATTCATAATACGATTGCAGTACTTTATTCTTTATTTTTATCAACCCTTATGTTTGTGTTTTATGCACTGTATAGCAGTCAATTCCAAATCAAAATAAAACTTAAATTTTGCATTTTTAACAAAGAAATTTGTTTTTATTCCAAATATAGAAAGAACACTTTAATTTCAAAATTTCAAATTATACATTTTTTAAATAATTTTTATAACGGTACCAAAACCACAGTCAAATCGCCAATCTCGGCAAACCGCATCTTCGTAAACAAATCATAATCGAATTTTCACCAGAAAACCACATTAACACTGAGCGAAACCACATCGCGCAAAATTTCCTAGTAACCGTCACAATAAATGCAAATTTCTTTTCACCGAAACTTGAACCCATATGTACCGCTACTGCGTCTGCGTTCGTATCCACCTTCATCGCTTCGAGCGAAAATTATTCTTCATTTTAGTAGCACATACATCGCACATTAGTCCGGGGCGGAAAATAAGAGGAATAACACGATAAAAGAAGCATAATAAAACGTAGAAGCAGGTGCATTATTGAATATGCAGCACACGAGCTCCGATGTACCTCAAGGGTCGGTTGTATGGCTGCCTGAATTGTGAGTTATATTGAAGTTTATTGATGCTAAATGCTCGAATTTTTTTTTATTGTTCGTCTTTGATAATGTCCAATGGTTCATTATGAAATTTAACATATTGTACATGGAAGGATGTACAATGTTATTACGTATGATAATTTTTTTACCGGAGGATTTTTGGAGGTGTTGTAACTGCAGGGCTTTGATTGTGATAACCGATGATATATTTTGAAGCTTCGCATCTTTATTCATTATTACTCTTGGCTGTGGGTGTGGAAAACTCTAAGTTTTTTGTTTTGTTTGTGAGACAAAATATATTTTTTTATGATATTAACAAGTGTAATTTGTTGACGAAATTAATAAATTTGTTTTATTAAAAAAAAAAAACTATATTAAAAATTTATTTTTAATTTTTTTAATTTAATATATTAAAATTAATAAAAACATAGAAAAAAGTTATTAGGTAATAAAATACAAGTAATTAGACTACAAAAATTTTTAATTTATTAATTAGAAAAAGCCATATTTTATTTAAATCATTGCTAATATTCTTGGGTTTTACAATCATTTTTGTATCTCAAAATTTTACGTCATAAAGATTACTAAAGCCTGGTGTGCTATTGAGGATTTATCTGGATGGTTTACAAATATTTATCTCAGTTGTTCTGACAATCTAGTTGAAAGAGTTCTATCTGTTTGTCCAACATAAACAAACGAATTTGCATACAAATATAAACCTGAAGATTGAAGAGGAATCATGTCTTTTTTATTCGTTAACATCTATTGTAAATTCATATGTGGAAAATAGAAAACTTTAATATTCTTTCTTGATAGAATATTATGTTATTTGTATATATATTTCTTTCTAATGATGATATATATGTAGTATATTGAAACGACTAATTTTAATATAAAACTATAAATATAAACTATAAACAAAACTTGAATCTAAAGTTTTTTTATTTGAATACAATGAGTTCTGAAAGAATTTTTACTAGTTTAATGTAATTCAATAATTTTAAAATTTTTACGTAACAACAAATAATTGATTGCTTTAAAATTTTAGATATTTAAATTAAATAAGTAAAATTTGACCAACAGATGTTGTTTTACAATAAGCTGGATTCAACATTTTATATGCACAATTCAAGACGTTGCATACAAATCGTTATAAATTTTAAACCATAAAACCATAAAACGTAAATTGAATATACCTGTACATTTTATTGATCGTACAAGCATAGATTATTAATAAAACTACATAATACAAAAGTTGATGTTTAGAATTATATAAACTGTTTGTTTCTTGCAGTCAAACAGTCTTAACAGCATTATGGGCCTCTGCACAAACCAGTGTACTTGGGCCCCTTACGATAACCATTCACAGAAATGAAATTTAAATGGCTTTATATTACATAGAATTAATTTAAATGTCAAATATATTTTTATTAATTGCAAATCAATTGACTTACACAGATTATCATGGAGCTCCTATGCTTGTGGGGCCCCCGGGCAAGTGCCCAGCGGGCCCATGCGTTAAGACGGCACTGAGTCAAATATATTATCCTATAATTCCAAGCTGACATAAATGTGATTAATATTACAAGCACTACTTGAACAAAATTTACAACACTACGCTAATGAATTCTAACAAAAAAATTTCGAATTTTTAAATGCATTGTTTCGGTGAAGAAAAACTCTTTAATGTTTGTAAGTACTTTCTGCAATTTCTCTTACGGTAACTTTATGATACATACTTACATACAGACAATAAACAAGCTATAATATTGTTCCATTCCAACCCAATTAAATTAATGTTTTCCTTAATTAAAATTGATGAATGGATCTCGTCGTATTGTACGTTTTTTGTGCAATTTTTACGATGTGAAAATACATCCAGGATTGTGAATAAACCAATTTGTATTGCTTTATTATTGATTATATCTGGTTTTAGTACGGTTTGTACATTTGGTGTTTATAAAAAAAAAATGGACATGAAAGTATTTTACATATATTTAATTTGTTATTTGTGAAAACCATCTGTCATTTTTTTTTCTCTGCGTTTTGCTATTAAATGTAATATTTATTTTATGATAAGTACATGAGTTGACCCAATTTTTATTTTTATTTCGAAGATGTTTTGTTATATTTTATATTTATAAAATAAGGTTTTTTTTTTTTAATTTACGAATATTTATAATGCAGCAGTATTCATTGAATTTATAAAATTTTCTCGGCTGGTATGCCGTGGTTGATCTATCCTCGCTGCAGACGTTTTACCATACATCGTAAATGGCATCCTCAGTGCTTGGAGATTGAATAACAGTTTCTGCTCCGCATAACAGTTTCTAATTTATATATAAAAAAAAAACATCAATCAGTGTGACTAGTACCTGATTTAAATAAAATTAATTAAAAATTCATAAATTTCATAATCTAGTTGCTTATTTTGTTACGTAATAACTTATTTCTATGTTCTGTTTATATACTGTAATATCATTTGTGTATTTTTCCCCCCTGATAATGATGATGGAGAAACGTCGATTATTAATACAGAAATTAATACAGAACTATCCTAAAGCCATTTTATTTTAACTTTTAGAAATCACCAACACAAAATTCATTTTCAGTTAATTGACCCTTAATTAAAATATCAATTCAGATGTATTAATTTTTAATCAATTTTCGTAGAAAATATTTACATATTTTTATTCTAATTCTATTTAAATATATATATTACTTAAATTTAATGTGTCATAAATTAATAATTATTCAAATAAAAACACTAAATTTCTCATGACAAATTACTGCAATTACATTATCTTAGAAAATGTTAATAGTTTTGATAAAACTAATTAAAATTGAAATATAAAAAACATTAATCACATAGACAAATCAATTACAGAATATATAAAATAAATTCCGATAAGATCAAACTTGGCTGTGAAAACATGTGACAATTTTATTAATTCAAATATTATAGAATACCCAGTAATAAACAGTTTTTCAACATCTGCCGTATATTTTAAGCGGCGCAGCGCGGATATATCGCACGGCAGAAAATGAAAAATGAACTCATCTACGAAATGAAGTACTGATCTGGATCGGAACCGAACTGATCTGGGTCAGTTTAAATATAATATACGTGTGCGAAAGCAATAATGGTACGTAATTAAAAACACGTTTACTGAACGAAAAAAAAAAAATGTTTTATCGTTTATATTGTAGTAGGTTTTTCATTAATACAAGTATCAAGTGAAAAATAATTATGTATATTCTTTAACGGTTTATTGTTCCTGATGAGGTTCTTATTGAAAAATTTTCCGGTTATGGTTAAATTATTTTTTTGAAAAATTACGCGTTTTGACGGTAATTAATTTCTGACGAAAATTATTTCTCTTGGTTTTGTCGGAAGATATTTTTTGCAGGTGAAATGATTATTTTTATTTGATTACGGTTTTGTATTTGAGAATGATAAATTTGCGAGTAAATTGTAGGTTTCATCAATGGTATATTTGCAAATTATATATACATTTACCAAAGCATATTAGTAGCATAAAATTTGAAAGTAATTTTAAATTTTATTTAAAGAAATTTTTCATTGACAAAAGTTATTATAAGTTTGATGATTATCTTAGTGACAAGTTCCAATTTTCAATTGTGATGTAAATTGATTACGGTTTTGTGTTTGAGAATGATAAATTTGCGAGTAAATTGTAGGTTTCACCAATGGTATATTTGCAAATTATATATACATTTACCAAAGCATATTAGTAGCATAAAATTTTAAGGTAATTCCAAATTTTATTTAAAGAAATTTTTTAAAGGACAAAAGTTATTATAAGTTTGATGATTATCTTAGTGACAAGTTCTAATTTTCAATTGTGATGTAAATTCTGTGTTGTACTACAATTTTTTGTAGTTTGGTTCAAAAACTACTAACTTTTCACTAATACGTAACATTAATTTTGAAATAAGAATGAATGAGACTGATCGATAAAAAATAGAAGTAAAAATTCAATTTTAAATAAACATTAACAGCGTTTTATTTTTTTATAAAATGCAAATAGTAAAAAATAAAAACGAGATATAATCCACAATCAATAATTTAATATTACTAATTTGTAAACTATTATTAACCGTTGTTTATCTTGAATCAAACTACCTTATAGCATCAAAACCACAAATTCCAAAATTATAAAATTTCAAACCATATCATTTTCGAATTTCTACTTTTATCAGAAAATCTTATTTTAAACTAAACTACAAAAAAAAATCTACTCGAAATCAGCTCGAACAAATTATCTGTTTCAACATTTAATCATCTAATTTGTAGAACACATGTTTTTCATATCAAAAACATTTCCTTTCTTTAGAAAAACGAAATAAGAATCTAAAAATCTAAGACCACCTGCAATATATTTTCCGTAATACTTTTACCATTCGCTAGATGTCACGAAAATCGTGTCACACGCAAATTACATACTTCCCGTTACCACACGTGGCGGCGCTGGTGTCGATAATGTGCATTATTAGGTATAAAATAATCGCCATATTTTTTAATGCAACGCGACATAAAATTACTGAAAATCAAACGTTTTACATGTCGGAATAATTATTTTAATTCTATGTTTTTTTCACCGTCATTTGCATGAAATAAAAATATGATTTTTTAATGTAGAATTGTTTGTTATTAGAGTAATTACAAACACAATTAGTAAAGATTTTATTGCGTTATAAGAATTTTTATTTATTTGTATTTTATGATACTATCACGTTAGTTTGTTTTTAAAAATTTACACACAAAAAATTCAATTGTTATTTCATCTAATTCTAATTACGGCCAGTATTTCCAATTTTATTTATTTTTAAGATAAGTAAAAAATTATTTGTGATTGACTAAAAATATATTCTCAGAATAAATGACATTTCCATTTGCTAATTTAAAAATTATTTCAAGGTTATATTTATTCCAATATTTGTTAATATTGAACCTTAAATGACTAAGTTTTACATTAATTATTTCTTCTAAACTAACCAGAATCAACCAATATTTTAGCAAAATTTATAATTTTTAGATTGGAAAGAGTGGGCTATCTAGGTTAGTCAAAATTAGTTAATGGCGTAACAGCACGTGTATTTCATTTTGTGTTATAAAGAAGATTAAAAGTTATTTGCATGAAACGTTGTTAAGCACATGTTAATAAAAAACTTGATTAAGTAGACAATTAAATAAACATTATTAGCCACTGATTTATTTAACAACTTTTAATGTAATGTATAAATATAATAATTTTTTATAGTTTATTTACTTCATATTTTAAAGTATTTAGTGTACCAGTTTTGACCAAACAGCCAACGAATACTTGATATTATTAATATTATAGATAAAGCTATGAGAACAAAAATGCAGTGAATATTTGTATATAGAAAATTTATTGTAATCAGATTTGCAATATTTTGCATCCAAATTACACAAATAGCAATTAAGACTAAATTATAACTTCCACCCTCGATTTTTTACAAAAGTGTTAATTAAAAATCAATTTCTTTACGTTAACAATCTTCATAAATTTGCAAACAGGTGTAACCTGTTACATTGATAATTAATTACACATCTTCACATTTTTTTGTTGATATTCAATACAAACTTATAAGTAGCATAGAATAGTTTTTAAACCTATTAGACTGAAGACTATTATAAATGATTTAAGATCGCTTATATATTTATACCTACACTTATAGTTTGACGGAAAACAGGTCTAAACATGAGCAAGAGGTTCGGGAAAGATGATGTTAGTACAAATTTTTAAACGTGTTAGCATTGATATTAAGACCCTTGTCAAAATGACATTGAAATGCGCTTGTTCTCAAATTTGTCTACCTATTTAGATATGATTTATGGCGTTTGTATTTTTCTTATTTATAAATTTAGATTCGTAATAAAAAAAACTTTATTTTTTGTATATTAATTAAGTTTTAATTTGAGATAAATACATTTGTTTATTCGTAGAAGTATCTATTAATACACCTGTTACGTTTATTTAAATTATAAGATTTCAAAATAATGATGAAAAAGTAAATTTAATTATTATTAATTTCTGGCAACTAGTTTCGGATATTTTTAGGGTCTTCAGGTTAGCTACAAATATTGTTGTACATGTGATATCTTTTTAAGTTATAATTTGAAGATATTGAAATTAAAATTATATTTCGTATTATAAAGAAAAACTATTTTTAGATTAAAAATTTGACTAGATTTTGTATTCATAATTAATAAAATATTACTACAATATATTAAACATAAAACTTAAAATAAAATTGTTGTTTCTTAGAAATTACATGTGAAAACGGTAAAAAAAACTGAAACTAGTAACCAGAAATCAATAAAAAATTAAATTTACACTTTCATCATTATTTTTCATTCTTATATTTTAGATAAAATACATTTGTATTTTTAATTTAATTTTGCTCAATATTATTAAACGGGCAATTTTTGTATATCTTAAACATGGGTCTACATAAATAAATTTACAGTTTGACGAAAAATATATACATTTTATAAAATTTACCGGTTCATACCGGTTATTCTTGTTACTGGATAACCGTTAAATCATATTTTTTATCGGTGACATACCCTATTTCAGATAATTAAATAACCTCAAATGAAACATTCTGTAACGCGACAAATCTGTCCAGAATTTCAGATCGATTTCACTTTATTGTCAAAATTCTGAAAAAATATTTTTCTAGTTTCAAATGAAAAAAAAAATGAAATTAAAATATCTGTTATTACTCTTGAAAGAAGAGTATTTATAATTCGTAGATACGAATCACATTATACAACAATAAGCCTACCAGTGTAGGAATGTTTGCAATTTAAAATGGGCCTTAGGGCTGACATTTGCTGATGCAGAATGCATTTTAAAAGCCGAGAAGCAAACGCAGCAAGTCGTCTGGTAGCTTATGTTTAGTAGCAGCCTAGTAGAGCCCCAAGAGGGACGTTGTACATTGCTACTATGCTGCTTATATACAGTTCGTTGTTAAAAATTGTTTTTAGTTTTCTACATTTGAATTTCTTTTTTTTATTGTTTTTTTCCTTGTATTTTTTATTAGATTATGATGAACATACTAAATGTAAAATTGAACATTTAAACAAAATATTCATTTATAATTAACTTAAATTATTTGTTGAATATATAGAAAATATTTTAGTTTACTTTCACCCCTATTCTGTAAAAATTAAGTGTAATCTAGGATTTTATAATATATTAGAATTATAAATATTTTGTAGAATATAGAAAACATTAATATAGTAAAAAAAATTTGTAGAACTCATTATATTAAAATAAAAAGGCTTTAGGCTTTAAATATAATGAATGATTTTGAAGGTATACATGCAGTAGGAATAGAAGAGCATTTACGATAGGTGTCATGAATGTGAATGAAACTAAAGTTGCTTTTCCGGATAGGGATTTACATTTGGAAAATCTGAAAAACCCTATTTGCTAAATTTTCTTGAAACATAACGTCATAAATATTAAAGATCTATTTAACAAATTACTGGAATTAATATTATAAACAACATACAATTTATAAAGCCTTTGTCTTTGAAACATCATTCTTTTCTACACAAAAAAAAACAACGTACAAAAAAAATGAGTTTAAACATTATAACAAAGTTGACGTATATAAACTTTGAACACTCTCTAAGATAGGCAGTGGTCCGCTAGTCTCGGGATATTACACCAGGGGGCTTGTTATAATAAAACTGCATTGAAGGTATGTAAATTGTCGGAATCCTTCCCGAACAGTAGCTGATTGTGAAGGCGATGGTTGAATCGTTTGCCGCACTCATGCAGAAGATCTGATAGAATATTTTCTCTCTGCGTTTTACGTCTTCTAGTGTTTCGTTCCTATGTTGGCTGCTGCTGCTACTGGCTCACCAGAGTTCTGATATTCTGAAATGTTGAATGTCGGCTCGCTGCTTGTATATATATAAGCATATTCGTTGTTTCTTTGGTGTTTGAGTCTACCTTTTAGATGATGCACCGCGGGCGATTTCATATTATATTTTTCACAGGGAGGGATTCACATAACATTTTGTTTCAATACATAATTAATTTTGGTTTTTAAATTTCTTAAAATGTATTCCCATCTCTTTTGTTTATAAAATGGTACTTTTATTTTTCACTTTAAAATAAATTTTTACTTCTACCTCTTATCAAATATGAATTGTACTTTTATTTTTGAAAAACAATTTCATATCTAATATTATAAAATTCAAATAAACTAATTAAAATATATTAAGTAATTGTAAATGAACGTCAAAAGTACTTTTGACAAAAATCATTCTTAAAAGTGATGTGAGAATACGGGCTTAAATGTTTATTTTTATGATGAGAAAAAGTGTAAAGTTTCATTAAAATTAATAAAAGCCAAAACTACACTGTTCAGAATAATATCTTTACTCGATTACCAGTTTTGAATATTTAATATTCATCACTCAATCAAACCGGGAAATTACAAAAAAAAAAATGGATACATATTTATTTAGTACAAAAAAATATAAAATATTGTCAATGTAAAATAAAAACTTTTTCTCATCATAAATCAACTACATTTGGGCTATTCCATTTTAATTATTATTTATTTTAAAAAGGACAATAATTGATTATTCGAGAATTCTAATAACTAATGTATATCTAAAGAACTATAACAACAATTTTTATTGATTTATCTAAAATTAAATTTAATATCACAAATCCAACTTAACATATTTTTTACAAATTAATAAATTATTGTAATTATATGATACACAGATTTTTAGATACGGTCCTGATTTTTATTCTATCATTTGGACATAATAATCTTGAACAGATGATAGACAGATTTTTCGGCACAGTTGAGACAATGTTTATGAATATATAATACTTTTGTATTTATTTCATTATTCCCATGTCAGAAGTTATATTTCAAATTCTTTAAATCACTACTCCGCAAGAATATTTTTCAATCGTAATTAAGTGAAACTTTACTAAACAGAAATCCTCTTCCATTCAGATTCAATTCAAACACTTACACGATATCGTTTCAATCAGAACTATATGTATTTATAATAATATTTATACTATTTATTGTAACATCCTATAGGATTACTAAAAAATATAACGACCAGAAATTTATTGGAGCAATAATAAAGATTGTCATCTTTCGTTGTTTGTTTGAATTTTTTTAACTTTTACACTATAAAGTCGAAAGTGTTAAATTTTTTAGCGCAGATAATTTTTTTTAGACACATTGCATATATAATTCTTGAAACACTTTGTATATTGAAGGTCTTTGACACATTTATTTCTGAATATTGCATATTTACATATAAAAAAACACATGGTATATAAATTATGTTAGATACATCGTATATAATTTCTTCGTACACTGCATCTCGATGAAATAATACAGCTTATCCATTCAACACTCATTGCTTATATAGATAAATAGGGAAAAAACATGCATTTCTTTTATATAATGCGTAAAAATAATCTCATTGAAAAATATAACAACAAACATAGATAGCTTTGAAAAAATGAATGATTTTTTTCCAAAATGTTAGATTTTATCTTTTTAAAAATACAAAATTTAGCTTTTAATTATATTGCACAGAAACATAAACTTAGAATTCATGAGCAAATTTAATCTGAATTTAAGCTCCAGCAAAAATAATGACAATATTAGTTTTGACAATGAATATTCAACATGCTAATTGTAAGTTACAAAACTGTTGAATAACAAATATCTATACAACTAAATTACACTATTAAAAAATATTTTTATTTAATTTATTTTGGCATAATTCTTTTAACCTCTGGATATATTTAAATTTATGTGAAGTGAATATTTTAAAGCTTTATCAAAACTGATTTTTTTATGTGTGTTTTAGTGTGAGATATGATGTTTATGATATGTAAGAAGAAAAAAATATAAGTTTTTTTTTCATGAGAAAATATTAATATTTAAATTTATGTAAAATGAAAATTGGTAGGCTTTACCGATAATCAGTAAATTTGATGTTCTTTCACACTGAATTTTAAATTAAGTATATAATTTTGAAATTATAGTTTTGGAAGATATGATCTGATAATTAATTTTGTTTATTTTTTTAAGTTTAATAAAGATAAAATTATCTAGATAAATCTCAATTCTGGTTTTGATTTACATAGATTTATAAAACAATTTTAAAGGTAACAGTCACTAAGTACAGTTTTTTTAAAAATTGATTTGACATAACTAAGTGACAATTTTTTGACGTTCAATTGATATTTTTCAATTATTACATAGAAACAATTATATACAGTATTTCTCTTTTTCTTAAGAGATATTTCACAAGTAAATCATTGTTTTCTCTCAAATAAAAATAATTTTAGTTAATGAGTTTTATCTTTAAACTAAAGATTTATAGTTTATTATTAAATAAGGAATCTACAGTTTACAGTAGATTCTAAACCAACTAAAAAGCTAAACGGATGATAATTATTAGTATCGTATTATATAAATAATTTATGAATAAATAAACAAGTTTGTGCGAAATTATTATGTATACAGTGTATTAGTTATAAATATTTGTATTTAATTTTAAAAATAACAAAATTTCAATTAAAAAACTTATTGACTGTGAATGCTTCTATAAATAATTTTGAAAATAATAATTCTAAACATAAAAAATAAATCAAAACCCTAAATTCTGAAACTACCAAATTACGTATTTTTTTTTTTTCGATATTCTGATCCTTCGAATATAAACAGTCTTTAAGGGAAAAAAATGCTCACCTACCTAATATCTCTTATTTGTTTCGTCGTTTTACAAAAATTAAAAAGCTTAAAAGAGGACCGAAAAAACAAAATCAAACACGCAATCTTGCGAGAGTCAGTCAAAGCCTACTTCGATATTATTTTCTTCAATATTCTCACGGTCAGAAAAAATCGGTAGTCTGAAAACCATCTTTACTGATGTTAAAAATATTGCTTCTATACGGAATGTCTCAAGAATTTGTCAATAAATTAAATTTTATTTTAATTAAATTAACATAATTTTTAATCTTAAAATCGTAAATTTATAATAATAATAATAAAAAAAGAAAGATCGTTTATTCTAAATTTTTAATTTATATATTAGGGTGGCTTTATAAAAAAAAAATCAGTAAGGCTAAAATTGATAATTTTACATCAAAAAACATAAAGTTTTTAGCATGTTTTTAAGAAAGTAACAGGTTCCTCTGCACAACTAAAATTTTCGGAAAACAATGCCAAAACATGCATTTTACGTGTTAAAATTAAAATGCTATTTTAATGTGCATATCAAATAACGGTTGTGAGTTTCTATTAATGATTGTTACATTGTCCTATTCTGGCGTTAATTTACCTTTTTTTAGCATGCATAGAAATTACACCCATAAATTATTAATATTAATTTTCCAACAATAAAACAATAGAAAAAGATACATAAATATGTTTTACCTACTATTTTAAATAGTGCATTAAAAAGAACACCTAGTATATAATATAAATCATCTTCCAAAATTTTTAACTGGTACATAATTATTGACAGTCTTTGTTAGTACTTACTTTCTCTTTTCCTTTATAAATGAAAAGAAAAAAATCTTTTATTTTAACATTCAATTATTCATTGTGACATATGTCAGATCCGTGACTATATGAAATTATTATAATCATTTTATTTTTGGTTTTATTCAAATAAGTTTATATTACAAATAAAACTTCAGACATCATTATGTGAAATGTATACCTACATAATTATTTTAATATTTCTTCGCATTATATTAAAAATTGAATGAATAAATGTCAAAAAAGTATATTCAGTATTTTTTATAGTCAAATATCATTGCGCAATTATAAAATTATTTAATTATTAATCAGATATTAACCATAATTTACTATACATTTATCTATTTAATAGACAAACAAAAATAGTTTTAATTTTGAAGGATATATTTTTACTTATTTAACTATTATTATGCTTTTTGTGTTTATACAAGGTTACGATTTTAAATAAATATATTTTATTTACTATTATCAGACTTATGTTAGAAGTTAATAGGTACTTAATTCAAAAAACAATTGAGATTATTAATATAAATAATACTTTAAATGAAAGATACTTAAGTTTTTGCGTATAAAAACATTTAAATGATCATCAAGTAATCAAAAGATTTTTTCTGTAAAGTGTGTGTGGTCCTTAAACACCTGCGTAATTACTTATAATTAGTAATAATTTTTTACATGATATACTTATTAAGATATTTATATGTTCATTTTACTTAAATCTAGTTTAATACTGAGATTTTATTTTTGTTTTATATAGATATATTTGTATAATAATTAAACTCTATATCTACATGTATTACAAGATGTCTCATGGGAAGTTGCTGAAACTAATCAGCTGATATTTTTAAATAAATACAGTTATTGAAAAAACAAAATTTGTTGTGAAAAAGGAAAAGTCTGCAGTTTTTAATCGGTCTAAAAAAATTAACAAAATTTTTGCATAACAGCATATTTTATTGATGAAATATATATCTAATAAGTTAATGCTAAACTGTTAGTTTATTAAATTTATAGAATATTCTGGGCTTGTATGCCGTAGTTGTAGCAGACGTTTTACCATACATCGTAGATGGTATTCTCAGTCACCAACCACCGACGCCAGAAAATTCTATAAATTCAATGGATACCGGCCGTGAAATCCTGAAGATTAGTTTCAATATAATTTTTATTTAATTCTAGAATTGATGAAAATATGAAAAAAATATTGAGTTTACTTTAAATTTGGTAATAAACTAACCTTTTGGGAAATAATTCATACAATTACATAGTATTACGTAATATTACATAAAAATCATATATATATATATATATATATATATATATATATATATAACAAAATAATCGATCTTATATATATATATATATATATATATATATATATATAAGATCGATTATTTTGTAAGAATTAGTAGTTTTCTTTGAGCTTTTCTTGAAATTGTAACAAATATATACATATTTTATTATTAGCATAAAAAATTTGATACGTCTATTTACCAAAATGTATCATATACTAAGAATTAAAAATTAATAATAAAAAATATCAGGAAGATGCATCCGAATAAAAATTTAAATATTATAAAGTATAAAAGTGGATGTATGCTTTTATGAATATTCCATTTAAAATAAATTGTTAATCTCGGCAACTTTCACACAGCGTGATATGACACAAAACACCCGAAATAAACGTGTTAATTAACACTTCAAAACAAATGAAGACCACCACAGTGTTACACTTAATATATATGTTAAATTCTCAAATAAGATATATTAAAATTTAAACCCAACTACCAGGCTACCTGAAGAGAGAAAAATTTAGTTATCTTCAAACATATGTTGTTTCAATTTATATATTTCCTTTGGTTTTAGAATGTCGCCGACAGTCGCAACATTTTAATTTAAATTTAAGCGCCGAGAAAACAAAAGCGAAGCAATGTCCAATTAAACGTAATTGAGGTTATTTGATTCGCATCAAGACACATTTACTTTGCAGAAAACACGAAATTTTAGCAATGCAAATTTTTGGCACAACGACGTATGGTTTTGATGTGACGTTAGCCTGCGGTAGGTCGTAAATAACTTCATAAAAATATGTTAGTTTAATTAAATACTAACACGTTGTGATGTATGTATCCACCCCTTCCGACTCCACGCGCCGCCACACTTTAGGAAAGAACAATTGGTCGTTGAACCAAAAATGGTGTTTCTTTACACATCAATCTTCTTGCGCCTGTGTCTTATAAAGATTCAAGAAGTTTTTTGGTTGCACCTGCTTTTTGACTATATCAGTCATTCGGGAGGGGGGGGGAGGGACTGATGTTCGACTTTGATATTTATTGTTTTGTTTTCGTTTTTCTGTTTCATTTATGCTTTTGTTTCAACGGTTACGCGATGTCGCGTATGATAAAAACAATGAACGAACGATGAATTTATTTAGTTTTTCTTGTGACGGAAATTAACAATATTTAGTATACGGCTGTTTTAAGTCACTTAGAATATGTAATTACAAATATGTTTTATGTCACAGGACATCTGTTTCTGTGATATATATAATTTTTGTACAAAATATTAATTTTACTGTTCACTACTATCTTTTTATTTAAAGTGACAAATTTATCAACAATGCAATCTATTAATTTAACTATGTTTTTTTTTTAATATTTAATATATCTGCTAATAGATCTTACAGAATCTACTCTGACATTTTTGTTTTCCAATAGTTTTCAATTCTTTAAAAAAATAGTCACACATTGCCGGCTACGAGAAATTAAAAAAAAACTTACGTTCATATGTCAAATTTATCTAAATTCACAAAAAATTACACAAAATTATAACAAAAAATTAAAACAAGAATTTTGAAAAACTTTTACATTTACAATTTAATTCATAATCTAAAATTTTCTCATAAAATTTTGGGGTAGGGATTTTACAATTTTAAGAATAGTAAATTTTAAGGAACTATGCCCCACGCCCCCGGATCAACTACTAGTGCCGACATTGGGTATTTTGATGATGTTAATTTTTGATTTTATAGTACAATTTACGAATTATTTTTAAGAAGTTTCTTGTGTGTTTTAGTTCATGTGCTTAGTCCAGCTCTTATGTGCAGTTACGTTAAAACCAATTTTAAAACCGAGCTCGTAATACGAACTATTATTTATAATTTGTTTGTACTGAAAGTATTATTTATACAGGGTGTCCAAAATAACTGACTTATCATAGAAATTTTAAGAACCATAAGAGATATTATAACCACAAAATAAAATAAAATTAAATTATCTAGCGACATATGCATTGTTTAAAAAACAAAAGTATCATAATATTGCTTTTTTTGGTATATAATTTTACCGACTCTGTATCTCTTACGGTTCTCAAGATTCCTATGGTAAACCAGTTATTTGCAAACACATAAAAAAGTACGTTTTTTTTAAAAAAATGTATAAAAATTCAAATATATTTTATTAAAATTTATAAAGAAATTTTTACAAAATTATTGTAATAAAACAGTGGCGCCTTCTTAAACAAAAATCCAGTAACTCCTTTTCACGCAGGTGTAAAAACCAGGTGGATTTTTAATCTTGCCATACAAGCACAGCCAACTAATTTGTGAGAAGGTGAAAATAACAGAGCGATTATCATATCATACTAAAATAATCTTTATCCAATCTTGCTTACATATCTTTCATTCTAAACTTTAAAAAGATTATAAGGCTGGGAGATTCAAAAAGCAAACGCCAAAAATAAGAAAAACAACACGTTATAGAATAACCCGTTTGCTGGTTAAAGGATAATGATTTAACGGACAGGTTAACGGAGCGTTATTTATGGTCCGGTAGTATGAAAATGTAACGCCTTTTTGTGTGCGTTTGTTACACCTTTTTGTTTGTAATTTCGATTTGATTTTTCTGATTTCTTTTTTTTGTAATTGTAAGGGAGTCAGTTCTGGTGTTTGGTGAAGAAATGAATTATTTCTTTTTGATAGTAATTATCGAATTAAATTTAAGTGGAAGCCGATATGTCATATGTGAAACTCAATACTTATGACAGTGCTTCTTAAACTATTGAATATTTAGTATTACTTGTGAGATATATTATTACTTAAACTAAATTTATAATTGAGAGTTTTTGCGTGTTAGTTAATAATAAATAAGTAGATATTACATAGATTATCATACAATATAAATATTCTATTATTTACATAGGTTTAATAAATAACAAATTAATAATTTTATAGAAATAAAACAAATATAAATAGGTACTTATGATTAAGTTTACCAGACGTCCGGGATTAGGCGGGATAGTTCCGGATTCATTAGAGCTGTCCTGCATTAATTATTGTCCCGGAAAAAATTTCTCATTACAAAAAATATTCCCAATTTTTTCAAATAATTATAACTTTATAACATATATGAATATGCAGAAACCAGACAATGTGTCTAAAAAATTTATATACATCATATCTGAAGAATACTTAATCCATTATTTTACATTTACGTACCGCGTTCTACGGAGCGCGCGTGTGGACACGCCTTTATCATTTCAAATTTGTATACTGTCTGTTTTCTATATATAAATATACAATGTGTCTTACAAATAAATGTACTCAATTATAACTTTAATGCAACTGAATTCAGTCTACGATGTATAGTAAAATGTCTGCGACGAGGATAGATCGATCACGGCATATCAGCCCACAAAATTCTATAAATTCAGTGAATACCGGCCGTGAAAACTTGAAGATTATTAATATGTATATGTTTTATTTTATATTTAAAGATCTATGTTTAAAGATTGTCAAAAGTTTCGTTAAAAAATACGATTTTAATTTCACAAATATGTAGTCTAATTTGTGTCCAACTGTACATTACAATAATGTCTGAAAAAACTTACAATAAAAGTTTAAGTACCCCTGATCAAAACCAATCAGTTACAGAAGTGATGATAATATAATTACATCAATTCATTGTGAAGATATACTTCAAATAATTTAAGATGCACAGTTGAAAAAAAAACTACATAGTATCGAATGTTCATTAATATCTACGTACGAATACATACATAAACTACTGTTTATAACTTCATAATTAGTAAACGTAACACAGTATATACGTAATTTCAGGTTTGCTTCTTTCACACTTTGTATAAAATATCTACAAAAATAAAATATTATTCACGGCTTCTTGAAATATACCTAAGTTTTACATTTCATTTTGTTTTCTTTCAGTACTGTTGTATGTCAATAAATATTAAACAATTGCAAGCTTAAAAATTATTTGCAATTTTTAAAACTATCATTCTGTAATAATTTCTTTAAAGCCAGTTTCGTAAAAGTCAATTAAATTTTAGAATATTTTTGAAACTCTTGATTAATAATACTTTATTAACTGACAATGTATTTAACAAGTTGATAAATTTATTTAGTGATTTTAATTTTAAAAAATCATTTGTTTGTTTTGAAGTAAATTCGGTAACTTATTATCTTCAACACTTTTATTCTGAATTTTATCTTTGAACATCTATTCCATGGTACTTATATGTGGGAATTCAATATGTAACACAATAAATTAACTAATGACACAAGTACTTCAAGTACTTGTTTTATGTTTTACGTAAAAGATATAAATAAAATTTACGATTTTGTTTCGCAGAATTAAACTGTGAAAATATTTAGCTACTGTGAGAATTCCTAAGTTTACTAGAAATATTTTACGCGTTGGTAGATTTCAATTCAAGATTGTTTAAGAGTAAAAAGAATAAATTTTATTTTATATAACTTTATCTTTACCGTATTAATTAATTATACAAGTACATAATTAGTTCAGTTAAATGTATTATACAACTTTTGCAGTGATAAAAAGAAACGTATTTGTCATATAAATAATTATATATGCATGTAACAAGATTAGAAACATATGGGTAAATCCATATATAGAGCATTTTCATACCAACTTATAAATACTAAAAACATAAAAATTAAATATTTTTTACTCAACACTGTGTTTTAGTAAAATTATATAATTTATGTAATAATTAAGAAAACCTTTGTGAAAATTTGATTAAAATAGGATAAATAATGTAGCCATAATAAATTTTTTAAAACTAATATTTTAAAGACAACATTCTGCCAAATATACTTATTTCTTTAATACCATGTTGACTGATTTAAAACATAATTATTGTCAAATTTAGTTTAATGCTACTGAAACATATGTAAAATCAGAAAATATTTTTTTACAAATCATACTCCCCATAATTACGAAAACAAAAACGATTTGAATGCGTCTATTCTATTCTTGAAAACTATAATAATTATTCATAACATGATATTAATATGTAAATAGCATGGATATCGGGACTTGTGATCGTATAAAAAGGGGGGATCTTTTCTAGTGCTCTCTCAACCGGTAATGAAGCAATCCTTAGCGACTACGTTGACGATCTATCATGTCACCTCCTGGGGTGTGTCGCTTTGAATATTTGTTAGCATGCTTTACAAATTTGTATTTGTTAAATTACTTATTTAGATTTAGTATAGAAAATACTATATTATATTACGAGGAGTAGAAAACGATGATTATTGTGTTGAGCCTAAATATCTGAACGAAACACAAAAAGAGTCTACTCCGAGTTAGACATATACGATTATATATATATATATATATATATATATATATATACTACATTGCAGAGCAGAAACTGTCGTTCAGTCACCAAGCACTGAGAATGCCAACTACGATGTATGGCCAAACGTCTGCAACGAGGATAGATTGATCACAGCATACCGTCCCAGAAAATTCTATAAATTCGAAAAGAATATTTTAATCAATTTATGTACAAAGACAAAATAAAATCATAGCCATCTCTCTGTCTCAACGAATTCCTCGTAAACCCAAGCTAGCTAGCTATAAAGTATTTATCTAAAGGCATTTTAACATTACAATGACGCTTAACATTAACGTTAAAATGCAGCAAACAAGGCCTACGTCGATGACCAAACCATCCATCCATCGTTTGTGTTACAGTACAAG
This sequence comes from Clivina fossor, assembly GCA_963966155.1. Taxonomy (NCBI): domain Eukaryota; kingdom Metazoa; phylum Arthropoda; class Insecta; order Coleoptera; family Carabidae; genus Clivina; species Clivina fossor. Next base: position 12,685,750 of record OZ014562.1, on the reverse strand, counting down.
AAGTTTGCTACTATGACAGTAGCCAAAGAATACCGCGCTGCGCCGCTCTGTAAGATTGTCACAGTTCTTATAGGTTCAGGCAGATATACACTGAGTTAACAAGGTGTAAACAAATTGATTGTGAAAAGTAGAATTTTAATATTTGTTGCTTCTTGCTCATACCTATGTATTTTAAGATGATGGTTTTTATTTCGTTTTTTTTTATTTTTGTTTCAGAACAGAGGACCGAGATTGAGAACAAGAAATGGATCTAGAAGACGATGAAGTTAATGGAATTGTGAATGGTGAAACTTGAAAAGTGAATATGGAATAATCAAGAATGCAAATTTTAATCGGAATATGAATCCAAAGCAAAAATCAATTTTAATGTTATTGTAGTTTTCGCTAAAACATTCACATTATAACTATGGGAAAAAAATTATTTTTGTTTTTAGTTTTCTTTTTTTTTTGTGCTTATGTAAAAACTAAAAACGCACTAGCCGGAAGTACTAATATCACTTCCACTATAGGTCAAATAAACAATAAAGAAAAAATCAGATAAATTGAATTCATTTATAAAAAAAAAATTAAAAGTTATTTGAAGAAAGTTTTTAGTTAAAAACACAAAACAATTTTTTTTAATAGTTTTTGAATTGTATTTTTTTATTTATTTAAAAAATTTAATAATTTAGGCCCGTATTCCCACCTCTTTTCTTTATAAAAAAGTGCTTTCATTTTTTGCTTCAAAATAAATTTTAATTTTTTCCTCTTATCAAATATGAGTAGTATTTTTTTTTTGATATAATTTTTTATATCTTCTATTATAAAATTCAATTAAACTAATTAAAATAGATTATTCAGTAATTTTAAGTAAACGTAAAAGTACTTTTGCCAAAAATCACTTTTATAAATGAGGTGAGATTTGTCATTATTTGAGAATAATATCACTTGCCTTAAAATTTATCACACAGTTAAATATTATAAATTTTTTTTAATTTTTCATAAATAGATAGATAAATAGACTTTGATGTAAATTTGTTTTATTTCCTCAAATTTATAATTTTTAACAAATTTTATATCAAATAAGAAGAAAATCATTTAAATAGAAATAATGTATATTTATCAAAATTTTATTGTTATTTTTTTGAGTATAAGTGCACAAATTTGAAAAATGTTTATTTAAATTAGCTATGAAACTAAAATTTGTATAGGGTTCTAAAATGTTATTTTAAAACTTTTTTCGAACAACTTTTTTCAAATTTTTTGCAAATAAAGTAAGTGACAATAATTTTAAAAAGACAAATAATTCAAATTTTTCCCATATGATGCAGACCTTTTGACGGATACTGAACAAACATACATATACAGTAATATCACAGTATGTATCCATAGGGTGTGGCACAAACTTTTTCCACTATACCGAAATTACTTTTCCCCAAACATTTCTATCTAAGATAAGTAACTATTGTTTCATTATTCATAATATCAAATTGTCAAATTATTAAATCAAAAATTTAAAAACTTATAAGTTATTGACAAAATAAATAATAATACTTTTTATTTCATAGTTTTTCATCATCAATTTTTTATTAAATTACTTTTTAAAAGCATGCTTTTCTTAAAATTGATTGCATTGCTATACTTAAAAAAAACTACAAAAGAAGTTTCTAAAACTACAATAATTGCTGCTATTGTTTACTAGTTTACTACTGTTTCGTTTTTAAAACGTAAAATACATATTTTAAATTTACATATGCTTATTAATATACAAAACTGAGGCTATTGTTCTACAAATTCATATGCTGTGAAAAACGAAAAATTCGACTCTATAATTTTTTAAACGTTGCACTAAATGTTTTCCCAAACTTAATAGAAATAAAACTACTTAAATTCGTAATGTTTATAATTACCTAATTATATGTTTATCTATTATAAAATAATATCTTTAAATAATTATATATGTTCGTCAAAAAGTCCACAACATATGGAAAAAAAATTGTTATTTGGTTTTTGAAAATTATTATTATAGAACTTTTTGGTACTTGTATAAAAACTTAAAAGCACTAGCTGAAAATTCCAATATTACTTTCAGTATAAGTGGTTGATTCTGTATACATGTTGGTGTGAAACAGGGCTGTGTATTATTTCTTTGTGTGGTAATGATGATATACATATAGGTGATTGTGTTTTACATGCTTTAGCGTATGCTGATGTTGTTGCGTTTCGGTTGAATCTGAAGAGTAACTGAGAAGGATAATTGATAGAATTAATGTTGTATGTAAGGATATGAATCTTGTATTGAATATTGATAAGTACAAAGTTTTTAAGAAGGGTGACTTGACAACTGAATGTTATGTACTTGTTAATGGTACATGTTTAGAGCAGGTAGATTAACTTGTGTATTTGGATAGTTTTTTGTATAAGGATGATCGCTTTGATCGTGAGATTGAAAGGAGAGTTAATGCTGTTTGTAATGTTTTGGGTGCTTCGAATACTTGTGCTAGAAACTTGAATGTTCCCAAAGAAAATGTTTTGGTGCCTACATTGATGTATGGTAGTAAGTATTGGGTTTGACTGCAAAAACATAAAAGAAAAATGACTGCTGTAGAAATGAGATTTTTTCGCGGCGTATGTATTGTAACTAGAATGAATCGGGCACGAAACAGATTATTATATAATGAGTGTGATATTGAAAACTGTGATAGTCAGTTAAAATGGTTCGGTCATTTTGAGCGAATGTCTAATAAATGTTTTCGTTAAAAGAATATATATATATATATATATATATATATATATATATATATATATATATATGAATGATTTTGAAGGTATACTGATTGTTTTACGTGAGTAGTAGAAATAGAGAGTATATATTAGAGGTATCATGACTACGGATAAAGCAAAAGTTACGTGTTTAGATAGGAATGTTTGGAGGAAAATGTTTGGGTACATCTCGTGATTGTGTATGTATATATAAGTAAAATTGAAACGATAATGAAAAATATTTCAGGTAAACTTACCTTATTTTCAAAATATAAACATAAGTTTTATCATGTCTTAAATACACAGACTAATTAAAATAAAATTATTTAGAAAACTCTTTTTATTTTTGTTAAATAAAATAATATTTAAGAAATTATCTCAAAGTTGACAAATTTTTTCCGCATTTATATTATTTTAATATTATATTTAAAAGCATAATAATTTTTATTCCAAACACTAAATGTGGTTTAATCAGATAAAAACTGGAACTGTTGTGCTATTCCTGAAAAAAATTCTGTTAGAAATTGTGTAAATGTATTTTTCTAAGTATATAATGTAAAATCGATTATATTAAATATTTCTGTATTTGTAAATGATATCGAAAGATAATAAAAACCGATTATGTATGTACGTATGTTTGTTTTTGAAAGAAATAGTTTTTTTTTTATTTATAATGCCAGATTTTGTACAAGATTTAATGTAACTAATTTTTTTTGTAAATATTTTATTTGTGTTTGTTAATAAATTAAAAATATCAATAGCCAATAAATTCATACACTTACTGACATCTCTTGTTCAAACCTATAACTGAATACATGTAACTCTGTTTTTAGATTGATATGCCATCTAGTAAGTTTTTATGAAATTGTTAAATTACTTCAGTTTTATCACAGAAATTCACAGCCGTTCACACAGTTTTGTTTTTCTAATTTTTATGCTAAATTCTATAACTTTTTATATTATTATTATAGTTTCGTGTTTAATTAATAAAGGAATGTCTTAGGGAGATGATTTTTGAATATGTGGTAGCATATACCTGGTTTAACAGGTGTTACTAACGACTTTGAGAACTTTGAGGCTAATGAAACGGAATTTTATTTAATACTACTAGCGATATCTATTGCTTGTTTCTTTAAATGAATATGCTAATACTCATTACCATATCTATTACTCATTTCTTCAACTAAATATGAAATTTCCCTAGTAGAATATGGGAAAAATAGATGTCGCCAGTACTATTAGCATATTTATTTATAAATAATTTCTTGTAAATTTGTAAATATATGTAGCATTTTTTATTATATTACAATTATTTATACATACAAAAAAACATCTCTGACTACATTCATATTTTAAGTGTATTATTTCTTTTTAAACTATTTCTTGCGAATATCTCGAAAACGGCTGGAAATTTCGCAAAAATAAGAAAATTTGCACCTCCCTTAACAGTCCAACATCCCTATAAACCAGATACGTACTAAAACATATTCAAAAATCAACCCCCTAGAACACCCCCTTATTAATTAAGCCAACCTATAAAACTGCGATAAAAATATAAAGAATCTCAATTTTTGTCTTGTTTTCCTGATAAAATTTCGTTAAAATGTTTCATTTTTCGCTTTCCTGATACAAATCTTGCATTTTACGCTTTCCTGATACAAATTTCGTTAAAATCCCTTAGCTTATACATTTCCGCAATGCATCGATGTTAAACTGGTTGCCTATAGGCAATGTATCAAAATGTATCAAAATCTTTAATCGAGAATATCTCGAAAACGGCTGGGAATTTCGCAAAAATAACGAAATTTGCCGTCAACCCTTACGAAGTCCTATAATAAACCAGGTACGTACTACAACATATCCAAAAATCAACCCCCTAGGACACCCCCTTATTAATTAAGTCAAGCCCCCAACAAAACTGATGAAAATATTGAAATTGATATTTTGGTGATATGTATTTTTTTCTTATTGTTGAATAAAGTTCGTTAAAAACAGATGCTGTGTTGTATTTATTTTTTTCCCAATTTCATCCCTTAAAATTAGTTAAAATCTTTAATCGCAAATATCTCGAAAACGGCTGGGAATTTCGCAAAAATAACGAAATTTGCCGTCCCCCTTACAAACCGTTTGGATAAACCAGGTACGTACTACAACATATCCAAAAATCAACCCCCTAGGACACCCCCTTATTAATTAAGTCAAGCCCCCAACAAAACTGATGAAAATATTGAAATTGATATTTTGGTGATATGTATTTTTTTCTTATTGTTGAATAAAGATTTTTTTTTTTTGCTAATAATAATTAATAGCCGAGGGCTCGTAAAAATGTATCAAAATGTATCAATGTATCAAAATGTATCAATGTATCAAATATTGAAATTGAAATTTTGGTGAAATGTATTTTTTCTTATTGTTGAATAAAGTTCGTTAAAAACATATGCTGTGTTGTATTTATTTTTTTCCCAATTTCATCCCTTAAAATTAGTTAAAATCTTTAATCGCAAATATCTCGAAAACGGCTGGGAATTTCGCAAAAATAACGAAATTTGCCGTCCCCCTTACGAATCCTCAGATAAACCAGGTACGTACTACAACATATCCAAAAATCAACCCCCTAGGACACCCCCTTATTAATTAAACCAATCCCCAAAATTGTGATGAGAAAAATCTCAATTTTTTTCTTGTTTTTCTGATAAAATTTCGTTAAAATGTTTTATTTTTCGCTTTCCTGATACAAATCTTGCATTTTACGCTTTCCTGATACAAATTTTGTTAAAACCCCTTAGCTTATACATTTCCGCAATGCACCTAGTAAAACTGGTTGGCTATAGGCTTTTCCAGCAAGGAGTTACTGCATTTTTATTTGTTCTTCATTTAGGAAGAAAATTAACCTTATAAATGATTTATTTAATAACAAATTTGGTTTTCTAACAATTTCTTAAAGAATATTAAACAAATTTGACAAAAATTTTGAAAGATTTACTTTAATTTAATAGACGCGCTGTTATTTTTTTAATATTTCAGGAACTGGGGAAAATAAAAAAATATAGACAGTTATTTGTTTAAGGACTTTATTAAAAAATAGAAAAAAAAATACATTTATTACAAAAAAATAAGTATAATACATAACTTTATTATTTGATTAATCACATTGTTAACTTTGGTGATTAAGTTTGCAAAACACATTTAATTCTCTTGTTAACTTAATCGTGTGATTAACTATGTGATTATATTGTCAAATTTAATAATTTAAATAATTAAAATGTAAAAATTTCATAAAAATAAAAATATAAAAATACAAAATTTAGTAACTTAATCAAATGGTTAACCATGTAATTAAATTCGGCAAACACATTTAATTATCTTATTAACTTAATCATGTGTTTAACTATGTAATTAGAATATCAAAACACAATGTAGTAATTAAATAATTAAAACGCAAAAAAAGTGAATTAAAATTTCTGATAAAAAAATAATTTAGTAACTTAATCGCATGTTTAACTTTATGATTAAGTTGTCAAAACACACATGTTAACTTGTTAACGTAATCATGTGTTTAACTAAGTTAATAAAATGTTAAAACATTGATTGAACAAATAAAACATAAAAAAGTGAATGAAAAAATTCCTGATAAAAATACAAATTTAGTAACTTAATCATATGATTATCTATACAATTAAATTGTTAATATATACTTAATTATCTTGTTAACTTAAGCATGTGATTAACTAAGTTATTAAATTTTTAAAACATTGCTTAAACAGTAAAAACATTAAAAATTGAATTAAAATTTGATGAAATAAGCAATATAAAAATACAAATTTAGTAACTTAATCACATGGTTATCTATACGATTAAGTAATCAAAACACAAGTAATTATCTTGTTAACTTAAGTGTGTGTTTAACTATGTGTTATATATATATATATATATATATATATATATATATATATATATATATATATATCGCGACGCACCACACTTTATGAGCATTTAATCACTAATATTTTCTGTTCCAATTTTTCTTCAAAACAAATTTCTTTTCTCTTCATTATTTCTTCATCTCCCGCATCTCAAATTTCTATAACAGAAAAGAAAAAAATTCCACATTAATCATCTCTCTCTCTATAATCATATAAATATTTACTTGAAAAATGCAAATTAAATAATTTAATTACCTCATTTTATCATTTCATATTTATTGGAAATATTTCTTCATTAATCCAGGTGAAGTGATAGTGTTTGTGTTTGTTCTTAGTAGGCGGTCGGCGTTGTGTCCAGACACCCCTATCACCATGTACATCTATTCTTTCTTCATGAGCTCTTAAATGTAAAGAATTTAAAGTATAAAGGTCAGGACTTAGTTTAAAAAATAAATGATAATTTGTCGTAAGAAAGGGCCGAAGATAGATTTATATTTAAAAGAAAATAGAATGAAATAAAAAAAAATTTCGTACAGTTAGTAAAAAAATAAAAGAAAAAATTCGTGTGTGAAAATTTATAAAACATTATAATAGTTTATAATTATTTTGTATTATAATTAATAACTCTTTAGTAGTGACAACGGTGCGCAGGCTCATGGAAAAGAGATTTCAAACTCGCACTCATATATAGTAATTTTACCTTCAAATTAAAAAAAAAAAATCAAAAATATAAAATAAGAAAATATAGTAATTTTGCACATTAAAAATTTAAAAAAATATAATACCAAATAATTAAATTATAATTAAAACAGATTGAATTTTTTTAAAAATGTGTAATATATGTGAAAAAAGCTTTTATTGAAATTTACACATTTTTAAATAGAATCGATTTCTATAATGTATGTAAAATTTTCAAATTCATCTAATCAATATTTTTAAAAATAAAATAAATATATACATAAAATTAAAATGACAAGAAAATTACTATTTAAAAATATCACATGTTTGAAAAATAAAATACATGGTACATATCATATCAGAAAGAAAAGTGACAATTAAAATTATAATACTTTTGAGTTTAAATTGAAACTGGAAAAAGCAGAAAGTTTGCATATTTAACTATGTGAAAGAATTATACATATATTAAAGTACAAATTGAAAATATTTCTGAATTTACATACCATCTTTCTACTTATGTGATATATCTGAAAACTATAATTCTAATATATGTAAATGAAACAAGATATGTAAAGAAACTGCAAAAAAAAATTATATTGAATATAACTAAAAACGGTTCTGTCATCAAGACAAACGCAATATAAATGGTCATTTTTTGCACTGTGTTAAATCGTAACACTAAAACTAAATCGTAAATCGGCTTTAACAGTCTGAATGTTCCGGTATCATATTTTTCTTTTTTTTTTTAAATGACAATGACAATTATAATTAAAAGAAACACAATTAGTAATTACATACTTAAACTCCAATAATAACTTGTTAGTTTTATTAATTATTATTTAGTTATGGTCCAATTATCTTCTAAATAAGATTGTGACAATTAAAATATGAAAATATAATTTTTACTATTTAAAAAAATAAGATAAATATATACATATTTCTTTGTTACATAAACAGCACAATTTTTTTTAAATTTAAAACTTTAAAGGCCCAGTTTTCCAAATGTTGAAATAAATTTATTCTTAGAATACTTTTCAAATTAGTCAATGGAATGTTATCATTTATTTTTAAAATACATTTTCAACCAATTAGAAATAATTTTTTACTTATCTTTAGAATAAATAAATTTGAAAACACTGACCCTAAACAGTTTCAACTTCATATTATAAAAATATTTTTCACTTTTCCCAAACATTTTATAGACAAAACATCATTACAGTAAAAAAAAAACAGTTTTCACTTTTTAATACATTTAAAATTACAGTATACAACAAATTTCATCTCAAATTCTCAAGATTACAATAATAATAATAATAAAAAAAAAAACATTGTTATGCTCTAATATTCCAAGTTTCTATTATCACGACATTGAGAGTAAAGTTATAAATGTAAAACACTGGAATGGTAAAACAAGAGAAGGTGTAATTAGTTTTTATAATACAACAAATGTTTATAGTTTATGAAAACGTTGCTTACTCAAAGAAATTCTAGGTCAATATCGCTGCTCTTGTAGAGAAGTCGTTACAATTGTAATTTATATGGTTTATGCTTCACTGCATCGTTGAGATTTTTTTTTTTTTGTTATTAATAGAACGAGTTTCAATTGTTTTTAGTACTTGTTCAACTGCCAATGCATTTTTGCACTCAATTGATGCATTTTTAATATATTGATTTATTTCAAAAAAATAATCAGATTTTAAATAAATATGAAGATAAAGAAACTAAATTAGAAAATGTTAATGTAGAATAATGTGAAATAGTTTCAAATATTCATATAATGACTCCCTGACAAAAATAAATATGGTTTTAGTAGAAATTTTATATAACAACTAATAAATTATTGTGGCTAAATTATATATATATATATATATATATATATATATATATATATATATATATATATATTATATATATATATATATATTATGTATATATATATATATATATATATATATTATATATATATATATATATATTATGTATATATATATATATATATATATATATATATATATACATAAATTCTTCTGGAAAAAATGTATATGTATTTTTAAAACATTATGTACACGTTTCATAATTTTACTGAAATCATTTATAAATAATTATATTTGATTGATAACGTTTTCAAAATTGGAAAATTTTGGCGTTAAATCAAATTTTAATGTTTATAGAAAACGAAACAAAACAATTATAAAATCTTATTTACTTACATACTTTAGTTTTGTAGAACATCAAGTAAAAGTAATAAATTTTCTTAAAAGATATTTACATGAAATAACATTTAAAACAATTAAAACTTTCGAGCCTGGAGCACTTGAAAAGTAATTCATTGTATTTTGTGTTAAATTAGGTACAAGTTTAATAAAAGTGTCAGATCAGATGCGAATATACCAACAAGGCGTCGGTTTATAACCGTAAAATTAGCATGCATTTAAACCATCCAACAATAAAATGACAAATATAAAATAGTTAATGCTTTGTTAACCAACTTTAACACGGCATGATCGTTCAATTGAGGTCATGAAAAATAAAAGAGAGATGAAAAGTCACGATTTGATTTCTGAAAAAAACAAGGAGAGAAAGCATTTTGATTCACGATGTAGTGGGGCTAGATTTGTAACACATTTCTTATACAAATAACAAAGTTTATATTACAAGGTACCAAGTTCGCGCCAGTTTAGTTATATCTTGTTATTTGAAGTGTATATAGTGATAACTAAATAATTTTAGAGAAAAAAAATATGTTACTTTTGCTATTTATGTTATTTGGTGTTGTTCATTGTAAGACAGTTCGGTATTCAAATGTTCCGCCTCGTGCAGCAATTGCTACTAAAACGTACGATTTAGAAGTTCCTGGATCGGCGCCAATTCGAATTATTGAAGCTCAGCCGATTTGGGATCATATTTCAACAACAATTCCTCCTCATAAAATAGTTGAAACAGAACAACGAGGTATTAAGCGTAAGTCAAGCAAAAGTCAGTTTATTACGACCCAATCCACAAAAACTACAATAAGTGAACCGGTCACACGAGAACCTGAACATGAACATTTTTCTACTCCTTATTCTGCAGAAGCATTAAATAATTTTTTAAAAGAATACACCGACAAATTGAAAACAGAAAAGAAGAAATATGAAGAAAGTCAAACAGAAAATTATTCAAATAATGAAAATACCAAAGTAAATGACAATGACAAATCAAAAAGTTGGGGATTAGTAAAACTTCAACAGCACAACCATCCGTATGAAGACAAAAAAGGTTGGGTAAGTTTGGAAGCAGTTCCTTGGTCTTCAAGTAAAATATCGAAATGGCAAAGTAATAATAAACCTCAATCTTCGTGGATAACCAAACCATATAGTTTTAAAAATACATATTCTGATCATAATAATCAAAATAATAATTATAATAATAATCAAAATAATAATTATAATAATAATCAAAATAATAATTATAATAATAATCAAAATAATAATCAAAACAATTATAATAATTATGGTCCGGGAGAAAGTATATTTTATGATAAACCTATAGCGACATATGACGTAGATATACGTCCAGCTCCAACTAATATGGACAGACCAGTAACTGTTCGTCCACCTTTTTACGAACCAATGAAACCGGATTATCACAATGAAATGCCTTCAAAACCTTTATGGAATAAGCAACCATCTGTAATACAGCAGTGGCATAATAGACCAACACATATTTCTGATACTTGGAACGATAGAAATTCTGGAAGCTTTGGAAGTTCTAGTAGTATGGATAGGTATCCATATCCTCCACAAATAAATGATGATCCTCGGGATATTATCACAGACGGGCGTCCTGGAGATTTTCCTAAAGGATCTCAAAGTTCTGAAACATCCTCAAATTCGTTTTCATCATCAAATTCTTTCCCATCTTCAAACTCCTTTCCATCCTCAAATTCTTTTTCAAATTTTCAGAGTTATGGAAATAATGATATTTTTCAAGAAAAGCCAATAGTAGCTGATAATCATCCACCGACTTATCCAAGCGAAGGTAATGGCGAATGGGTGTTAGTTTCAACAACTAAAGGTTACCAATATCCCAAAACAAAACAACAAAGATCTCTAGAATTTGCACCAAATACAATCGGTACTAGAAGAGGAATTCGTCTGACAGTCTTACCACCTGATGAAGATGGAAACGTAAATATGACAACATCTCACGGAGGACTTCTTGAAGTTGAATCTACTTTCGAAACAGTTGAAGAATCACACAATAAATTTAGTGTAGCACAACAAATGAATAATAAAACTAAAGTCATCGGGAAAAGAAAAATGGTCAAGCCAGTTCGAAGTCAAGTTATTCCAACAACAAAACCAATTATTTCATCAACATTTGCTCCTTTTCCGCTGAAACAATCGAGTTATAAAGCTGTTGTTTCCAATAAACGACCGCAGGATACGACAAGTGTTTTAGCAGCAGTTGGTGCTGGATTAGTGCCAGCTACGATGGCTATGTTGGTACCATTTGTTGGCAGGAAAAGAAGAAGTATTAACAATGATTTTCTACAGAAAATCATCGTTAATAGCCAATGAAGTTTTAATTTATTATAATGTTATTTTATGCTGTGAAAGTACAATAATTTTATAGAAAAACATTCATATGTTTTTCTAAGTTAACAATCTGTTTGATAATTTTTTTTATTCACTTTCTAATATACTTATTTATGTATCCAATTATATATATATATATATATATATATATATATATATATACTGGGTGTCCCATTTTAATCCGCCACCTGCAATAACTTTAAAATCGTGCATCGGACAAAAAAATGTTTCGGATAAAAAGTAAATGGTTTCGAGGGGGACATCTGATGCAGAGACTCTTGCCCCCTCTGGACCCCCTGGGGGGCGGAAAAGAGGGGCAACTTTAAAATCTGAAATGGAACACCCTATTTTTTATTGTAGATTCTGATAGGCTATTAAAAAGTATGTAAATTTTATTTTAGAACTTTTTTTTTATCTTTGATAGATGGCGCTGCAAACAGCATTTTTTTTCTCAGTTTATCAATCTTCAATTTGAAAAAAAAAGTGTAACTAAGTACGATATTCAAGATTTTTTCAGTTCTTTGGGAAAAGGGGGGGCAAGGGTCACTGCATCAAATATCTTCCTCGAAACCATTAACTTTAAGTTAATGGTTTCGAGGGGTATAACTTTAAGCTAATGGTTTCGAGGGGATATCTGATTCAGTGACCCTTGCCCCCCCCTCTTTCCAAAGAACTTGAATATCGTACTTAGTTACACCTTTTTTTTCAAATTAAAAACTGATAAACTGAGAAAAAAAATGCTGTTTGCAGCGCCATCTATCAAAGATAAACAAAAAGTTTTAAAATAAAATTTACATACTTTTTAATGGCCTATCAGAATCTACAATAAAAAATAGGGTGTTCCATTTAAGATTTCAAAGTTGCCCCCCTTTTCCGCCCCCCAGGGGGTCCGGAGGGGGCAAGAGTCTTTGCATCAGATGTCCCCCTCGAAACAATTTACTTTTTATTCGTAACATTTTTTTTGTCCGATGCACGATTTTAAAGTTATTGCAGGTGGCGGATTAAAATGGGACACCCAGTATATATATATATATATATATATATATATATATATATATATATATATATATATATATATGTATATATATATATATTCATCTCTCAATAGTTAAAAAATGCTGTTTATTTGAAATTTCGGTACAACATTGGATCTGCATTGCGCATGTGAAACTATGAATTATCTTCATATTTCTATATTACGCATACAGCATTTAATTATAATAAATTTACTATGTTAATAAAATATTTAGTTAATAATTATTAGAAGATGAATAACACAGCCCTAAGTGTGAAAATAATTGTGAAACAGAATGTAGTCTTTATTTTGCAAATTGCATTGCAAGATTTGCAATATTTAAAATTAATTTGAATATTGCATTACAAATATGTTGAAATACTTTTAGTATTTAATTGTTTTTATTATTGTTTTATTGTTAATTGTTAACGAGATTTTTAATTAATTAGTTGTAGGTATTTTGTAAGACGTGATATATATTTTATTCTATTTGCATTTCAAAATTGTGGATATAAAAGAAAAATATGTGAGACTGCGAATATGCAAAATAGTTTACAAATTATGTTTATTGTTATATTATATTGTTTGTTGTTGATATATTTATGTTATAATTGTTAAGTTAATAAATTAAACAAAATTTAAAAATGAAAATAATAAACACAGTATATCATAGAAAATAAAAAAATAAGCAATATAAATTTTTATTTATATTACATTATTTTTGAAACTACTTGTTGTTTTATATGTGTGATAGAAAATTATAAATTTTGATCTCATTTGTATTATATTTTCAAGATTTGAACATAAAATTCATAGAATGAAACTGTATATTATATATAAATTTGTGTATTATAACAAATTTATTACTACAATAGTAATAATCTTCCATAATGAAAAAAAAATAAAATACAAAAATAGAAAGAATTATTTTAAGAATTATATGATTAAATATTTTGTTTGTATAAATATATCTGTAAGGAAATTGATGTATACTAAAAGTTATAAAAAAAAAACAAAAAAAAAATATATATATAAAACTAATATATTTATACATAAAATTATAAATAATGGAACATAAATTAAAAATAATTTATCACTGATTTTAAATATGATACAGTGCAAGTAGTCTTAAAATAATTTTAGTATGAAAGCAGTACTTTTATTTGGTGTACCTATAAATTTTATAGTGAAATAATTTATACAAATGATTTAATTACTAAATTACCTACTAATCTCACTCATTCACTAATTAGTTCTCAGATTGATTGTAATTTAAAAATATTCAATTTGCTTTAAATAAATAAATTATGCATTTACCCACGAAACATTTAACATCTTGAACTCAGCAACAAGCTATACAGAAATATATTGCAAGTTGCTGAGCAAAATGAACATTTATAAATTACAGAAATACACACTATTCACACAAATAAATAGTAATACGAGCGTTGTTGATCCAAAAGTAATACTTCAAAATTAATTAATTATTCTGAAACTTCAAGTTTTGTCAATGTTATCAATCGTGTGTGGACTATTTGATATAGCAATTGAATTCATTTTCTTTTCCAAATTGTTCAAGAATCACTCACTATATATATATAAATATTCATTTACGGTAAATATTTCCAATTTAGTAGTTTAACAGTTAGATAAGAATGTATTACTTTTGATCTATTATCGTAATTAAAATGATAAAAATATAAACATTAATACTAACGTTGTTGCTTTCGACTTTTATCTTCTCTAAAGACATTATTAACCCTTTGTTGTACACCTCTAAGGTAATTACCTAAACTATCAGTCGATCTCAGCAAGAAATCTATACCAAGACGTATTTTTAATTCGACTAAATTTCTCACAAAACTAAAAAAGTTATTTGGCTTTTCTTCTACATAAATAGGTTCTTCTGTTGTGACTGTTGTAGATTTATCAACAATTTCTGTTGTTAATTGTCCGGAAGTTGCTATGACTACATGAGGATCATCAGGTAACTGCGCGGGTTTCTCAATTTTTCCCGAAGTTGGTTTATATTGATAATTAATAATTTCATTATCTTCGTCGTTTTGAGCGAATCGTTTTCTTCGTAAATTTCTAGGTCCGTGCTCTGGAACTGCTATCGGTGTTATAGGTTGATCGTAATCTTTGGGCACATTACCGACAACAAATTTTTTATGGTCTGTTTCGCCGTCATCAACTGTATAGCCCGATTCTTTTTGATGTTCAACGATGACGTCGCGACCATAACCTATTTTCGATCCAACGGAAACCGTTTGGTAGTCGTGTTGAGAAGGGGGAGGATATTGATAATATGGATCGGAGTGCCTGTAATTGTAGACTTCATTTTTATAAGCGTCTTTACGTCCGAGTGGAGTACGGTAATTTGAGTAATCGGATTGTTCTGGCATACCTAAAAATTAAAATAATGTATATTAATATATATAGTAAGATATATCGGATTTAATTTCAAGAATATGCTATAGTTAACTTGATAAATAATAATTTAAAAAAATCAGTATAAATAATTATAAATATAAAACTATAAAATATCAGAAAAGCTAACTATATTACTTTTGGTTATTAAAATAATATATAGAAACAATCTGCAGTACAAACATAATAATTTACTTATTAAATTGATGAAAAGAACTTACATTTTGAAATAGTAAAATACAAAATTAATTGCATATGAATCTTATTTTTTTTTAATATCATGTTTTTAAAAATATACAAAATTTTATGTTATGCAACAATTTTTTGTAATAAATCGTCATAATTTTAACTTTTCTAATAATAAAAATATAGACCCATATTCCTACCTCTTTTTTTTCTATAAAAAAGTGCTTTTATTTTTTGCTTTACTCTATCTCTTGTCAAATATGAATAGTATTTCTATTTTTGATGTATATTTTTATATCTAATATTATAAAATTCAAATAAACTTATCAAAATTGCTTAATAAGTAATTTTAAGTAAATGTCAAAAGGACTTTTGACAAAAATCACTTTTAAAAATAAAGTGAGAATATGGACCATAGATTTTTTCGAATTACTCTTGAAACAAAAATTAAAAATTAAGATATACATACCAGCAATTACTTTTCCAATAAGTTCTTCTTCAGCAACTCCGCCATTAGTATATTCATCATAATAATAATCTTTACGATCTGTGGCAGCATCATATGCTCTTCGGAGACCGCCAAATGGATACAAGAAATAGCTAGCGAGACCTGCAGTTACCACTAATCCCACTAATCCAACTCCAACAGTTGGCATAACTTCTCTAGATAAATAATTATAAATTTGTGTTCCAATTGGTTTCTCTTTTGTAGCTATTTTCGTGCTATTGATATTATCAATTTTTTCACTAGCACTCACTGGTTTACGTCTACGATTTTTATTGGTATTATTCTTCTTTCTTTTGTTTGTTGGCCGACGAGGACGTTTTGTTGTGGACGCTGTTTTTTCATTAATTAAATCTATTGAACCATCTTTAGCTTCTGGATTTAAAGCTAAGTTATTTAGGTCATTGGCTTCGGTATTTTTTGATGTTGTTACTCTGGTAACATTCTCAGGTTGTTCAGTAGTTTTTTTAGTTGTTATTGATGTTTTTGTAACAACACTGACAGTTGTAGGTGGTGCAATTGTAACGGGAATTTTAATTTTGTTCATGGCATTACTAACAACAGATGCTTTAATTTTCGTCATAATTTTGTTGTTTTCTTGTTGTTTATTTGTTAATTTTGTAAATGCAATTGTTGTTGGTGTTTCTGTTGTTGTTATCACAGGTGTTGTTGAAGCTGGAGTTGTGGTAGTTTTTTGTTTTTTTGGTGAGAATTGCAACAACTTTGTTGTTAATTTTGGAGGTTTTTCTGTCGAAGTTTTATTAGAATTTGTTGTAGATTTAACTGTTGTAGGTTGTTTTTTAGGTTTGGATGTTGTTGATTGGCCACTTAGAAGAATCCAGGTTGAAATTCCGCCGTCAGTTGTTGAAGGTTTATTATTTTCATTTCGATAAATTATAGCTTTCTTCAAAGTGGAAGTTTCTAGAAAGGTGTCAACATCTATTGGTACAGCAATACCCGGATGTGAGTTTTCTACTCTATCTTCTTCCTGTTTCTTTTTTTGTAATTTAATTCGAGGCGGTGTTCTTGTATCCATCGTAAATAATTCTGTGACATTTACATCTTTTTTGGCAGTTTTATTTTGTGGATTTGTCGTTGATGTAAATGCAGCTTTATTTACTCGTATTTCTTGAGTTTCATTTCTGTAAATAAGTAAACTTTGATAATAAAATTGGTCTGATTTTATTGTTGTCCAAAGAAGAAAAACATTTTTATTGAAGATTGATCAAGGAAATTGTGGCTGGGAAAAGAAAAATAAATAATTATAAATTAAGAAGATAAAATCAGTAGTTTCTGTTTTATTTTTATATAGTTGTCATTAGTACAAAATAAAATAATACATTTTTTCTCTTTAATTTAGATGGAAAATTTTTGCTGTAAAATTTAAATATTATACATTATTTTAATTATAAATTTGGCACTTTATATTCCCATTTAATATATTTATTACCATGTTAATCTAATTGATTATAAATTACAAAAATATATGCCTTTATTGCAGATACATTGTAATATCAAATATTTATTATGATTTAAAATAAGGATTGTAAATCTTTTTTATATGTCTGTGATATTTTGCAAACATTTTGCCAAATATTTTCAAAATTTGTTCATAGATATAAATAGAATAATTTAATAAGTAAATAAATTATAATAAATAAATAGTGAAAATAAATAATATTTAATCTAATTTATTTAAAATCTAAATCTATAAGAACTACTTTTTTCGACGTTTCCAAGATTTACTAATATTCGTATTATATTTTTTACCAAATTCTTCAATCAATCTCAAAACATATTCAGCTAGTCGATTTTCAAAAGATCTTTCGGTACTATTTGAACTTTTATCTTTATTTAGTTGACTTATATTTGCCCAAGTTTTATACTTAGTATGCCAAAACCATCCATCAGGTGTTATAATTGGTTTTTCCGTAGAAAAATCAGTGTGTTTAGCTTTTCTTGCAAAGAAAACTGTTGGAAAAAGAGAAAAAGGCACGGCAAACGGTGTAAGACCTAGAGTACCAGTGAATAATAATGCTAAAGGAGCTACTATCAGACTTATTAAAGGATAATTAAAAGGATTTAGTAGACCTAATAAACTTAACGCAGTATCCAAAATACCTCCGTCGTCATCGTCATTATCTGGACGAGAAGGAAATCCAGGAAGTTGAGGAAACTGAGGACGATTGCCAGAAGTAGCAGTCTCAGTACCTGTGTTTGAAACAGTCTCACCAAGACCATCATTTACCACAGATTCTTCAGGTAATGTTTCTTCTGGAATTGGATCTTCAACACTAGCTTCTGTTTCTAATTCTAAGTCTTCATCTTCGGGATAATCTTCTTCTTCTAAGTCAGGATCAATATCAGCGTCAGGATCATATTCATCAGGAGCTACAGAAGGAGGTTCAAGACTAGGATCTTCTGCAAAAATGTGATTGTCTGTATGAATGTGATTGTTAATAACAATGTCTAAATCGGGACAAACTTCTTTGTTAAAAATATTGTTAGTGGTAATAGAAATTGAAGGACAAGGATTTGAATCTGAAGACTGCAGTTCTGCGTCTGAGTCAACTGGGTCGACATTAAATGTTGGGGAATCTTCAGAAAGAGATACAGAAGTTTGTAAATTAATATTATCTGCAGATACATTTGTAGTTATTGGAACATTTGCATTGAAATCTTCGTCATTTAAATTTATTACGGATGTCCCAACATGAATATTGTTATTAGGAAGAAAATTTGTAGGTATATTTAAAGGAAAAGGATTACTGTTTTCTATTATATCTATAGGAAGAGAATCTGGAACGGTTAATAATGTATTCTCAGTAGTGGTTATTGATGGTTTAACTTTAATTTCGAACCATTTGTTATCATGATTACTAACTGGATTTTCGGAAACTTTTGTAAAAACATGGACCACAGAAGGATTTTGATTTTTTAGAGGAGTGTTTGTGGTACTACTAGTAATGTATTTATCATAGTTTTCTAGATCTTCAACTGATTGTATTTCTCCATCGGGCCAATTTTTATTATTAAGTTTATTAGAAATTTTGTTTTGTTTTTTATTATTGTTATTACTACTAACTTTAGATTTATTTGATGGTTTTTGATTGGCATTTTTATTTATTGGACGTTTCGGTTTTACCTGAGTTTTTTTACGATTGTTTCGTACATTATTACTTTTATTACGTGGAGGAGAAAATAAATTTATGGGAATAAAGTAACGAATGTAATCGGTAAGTTCGCGAGTATACCTTAAATTTTGTATTTGAGAATTTTCTGAAGGTTTCCAATTTGATGAGGTTAAATTTGCTTGAGGACGGCCCTGTACGGCTACAGCCAAAAGCAGTAGCATAAATTTTAGACGCATTCTGAATCTGAAAATAAAAGAAAATTAAATTAATAAATTATGTATTTCTAGAATAAACACATATAAATTAATATGTGTTATATTAATGAATTAAAAGTATTATTTAATTTATTTAAAATCATTATAATGAATTTAACATTTTAATTTTTATTAAATAAACAAATGTCGTTTTTGTTTAAATAATTGTTCTAAACTAGACTGAAATTACAAGATTCAGTTTCATTTACTACACTGATTTAACTGCAACTATCATAATACAAGAATTAAACAATTGAACTAAAATATCTAAAAACCAAAATTGTAATACTATAGTAAATCTTCTATATATTTTATAATAAATTTTAAACAAATCTGAAACTTGTAACTTAAGAACATATTTTTGACGTTTGCAATATTTAGGTCATCTAACAAGTTTACAGAAATTGTTTACGATTCTAGTGGCATCTATATGTCTAACTTAAGTTGGTGTTAAGAATGCAATAAAGATCCGTTACATGAAATGTCAGGAATCTACCGATGTAACTTTTGCTTAATTTCTAGACAGATCTACGTCATTTTGTAAAAAACTTGTCAGTAAATTTTTATTTTGTTTATGATTTACAATGTTTAATCAATTGAGAATTAACTTTCTAGATTTTTAAATTTTTTTATTAATTTGATTTGAATATTTCTGCATTTATATTATTTAAAAACTTTCATATTGCATAATCAAATTGGTTAATTTTTGTAATTTTATTTTATTTTTTCAATTATAAATAAAAACCATTTAATTTGTAATATATTTTTTAAATAAACAAATTAAAACTCATACTGAAAAAAGAATAACTTCTTTATATCTGTACATCATTAAATTAAAATTGCATTTAATGTGTGTTATTTTATTGTAATTTAGAACAAATAAAAACTGTAGCAATTTATAATAAAAAAAAAATTAATTGTTCAGAATGACAATAAACAAGTAAATCTTATATAGAATCTAATGAGATTTTTACAACAAAAATAGTACAATGCGACATACTAACTTTATATTTTCATTAAAAAACTTTAATATAAATTTCAATTTTTAATTAATAATAATAATTATCTAATTGTTCGGCTACACATTTTTTTTTTAATTACAAACAAATGTAGTCAAGCGTTAGAATATTTGTTTAAAATTTAAATTGTCATTTTTTAAATAAACATATAAAAATAGATATGAGAAAAAATAGATGTATAGGAAACAGTTAAATAAATAAAAATATATTATATAATATATAGACAATGCTTTCTTTAATATTATAACTTATTTAATATATAATATTATAATAGATAATAGATTGATTATCTTCAGATCGAAGTGGAAGAATGATATTTCCAATAATAAAATCGGAAGAAATGAGTTTTATTTATATGAGATTAAATTTGGGATCTAACAAATGATTTAAAATGTTGAATATGTAGTCCTTTGAATTATTAGAATTATAAAAAATTAACATATAGTTTCATACAAAAATATAATTACTTAAAAAAATCAAACTAAAATCATTGAAAATTTCCTTGTAAACTAAATAAGTAAAAATACAAATTGCGTGAACGAGTACCGTTCGATTAAGTTTAAACCGTTTTAAAATCATGTATTAATAATACTCGTTTATGAGACGATAATTTGACAGAAAGCTGCAATAACATCTACGAAGTATATAATAATAAACCCGTTATAAACCCATATATAACCATATTATTATTATTTTTTTAATAACAACACTAACAAACCGACTGAAGTTAATTTAAAATATCAACGTCAAGTTCAATGAACTATAACTAAGTTCATGTTTAACAGTAAGGCGAAAATTTCTATCTTCCGTTAAATGTTTTGACACTGACTGTACTGTTAAAACGGAACTAGTAAATACTTTGCTAAAACTGATAGTTTCAAGTTTTTCAATTTGCATGACACATAGAACATTGATTTTTTTTTAATTCAACGCGGCTATTACAAAGACAATTTTAATTAGACAAATAAATATATAGAAATGGTGAATACATTTAATATAGGTTAGGTTAGATTTTTTTGCCAGTGAACAATTGACGTATTGTATAACAAATTTAGAACAATGAACTCTTGCGATAATGAATCTAGAATCTAGATGCTATTGAAACAGTTGAATGTCAGCGTTAAACAACTGACGCTACGTTATAATAAACAATTTAATTATTTTTGCTGAATAATATTTTATATAATAATAATTGTAGTTTCAAATTTTAAAAATGTATTTTGTATTAGATTACTTTTTAAATTTTTCTATTAATTTACAAAATTTAAACAAAGTTAACAATGTTTATGCTCTATATTTGATAAAGTTTTGTTCAATTACAATGTTTGATAATAAATTTAATTTTGTCTTAATTTTATTTCCACATTTATCGTTTTTCCAAGTCCCTATACATTATTTATATTTTTTAATCTTTAAAAACGCTGCATTAAATTTTATAATATAGATCTCTAAATTTATGGATATTCTATAAAATATACAATATTTATATTATCTGATAACTTGAATACAAAATCAAAGAAGTACATGTAAGTAAAATTGAAGGTTTATGTTTGGGTGTTTAATAGAAAATAAAATATTTTTAAATGTTAAAATAGAAGAACAAAAGAAAAGTTACAAAATGGACACAAAATTATTACTTATTGATTAAGATAAGAGTTACTGTCACATTTTTTGGATGTAATTGTGTATGTATGTATAAAAAATTCCTAAATAAATGAATAATAATGTTTTGAAAATAAAATTAAACATATAAATTTTCAAACAAAAATACACAAACTGATATTCATTTGCTGTCAATCAAAATAACAAATTGAAATTAATATTAAAATAAAAAAAGTTTTAGAATGAAGCACTGTTTAATTTTATAATAAAATTCGTCGTTTCGATATACTACACGTATATCATCATCAAGAAAAATATATACAAATGATATAAATAATAAACAGAACATAGAAACAAGTTACTAGGTAACAAAATACAGGTAACTATATTACAAAATTTTATAGAATCGAATTGACAATCTATGAATTGATATGTAAGTAGACTGACCCTTGACTACAACTGTTTGTATAAACAATTCTTGAATTTTTTTTAAATAATTCAATCTATTATGCAATTAACTAAATTTAAGTTACAATGAAACCTCGATATAATGTTTTTGAAAAGAATGGAAATTAAAAACAATCGACACAAAAATTCTATAAAATGGTTGATAAAGTAATACAATATAAAAAAAAACATTGCATTGAGATATTATTGTAATAATAATTACAAACAAAATATAGAAAAATTTAATACCTTTAGTAAATATTCTTCTTCAACAATCTTCACTCTATCAGAAAAAAATCCACTAACACTTACACTATAGCACAAAAACACAAGAAGTCAAATATTCAAGTTCGATCATCTGCAAGAATGTCGTAAGACTAATAACATTGACCGTTGCCTGTGGTGTGGTTCTTCAACACCCCTCCGGTTCCCCGAAGATGTCGTTCACATTGGTCACGTTGTTCACTTTGTAGCGGTACTCGCGCGTGAGGTTCGTCGCTTGCCGCCCCGTCGAAGTCTCCAGATCAAAACGATGACGTAGCCACCATGTTGACCCAATTTTTCGCGGCTGGTGTTGTTCTTGGTTGGCTGAAGAAGTTGATGGCTTGCAGGCGCCTCTGGAATACGACACCGTTATTTATTATATATATTATTATTAAATAACGAAGATTATGTTGAGCAGGTGATGGGTGTATGTATGATATATCTATCTATTTTCTGTATTAATATTGTTAAATTTTTGAGTAGAGATTAATATAATATTATTTAAAAATTAGTCAATCAATATTAATGTTTTATATATGCAACGTAGCGTAAAGTTTGCAAAAGGTTTCGAAATATTAATATTCTGTTTTAATATTAATAAAATTTAAAATAGTAAAGAATCTTTCAAAATTTCGAAACTCAATATATTAAAATAAAAAAAACTTTAGGATTAAGTTCTGTAATAATTTTTTTGATTGTTTTTAATAAATAGAATATATAAACAAAACAAATTTATTTAATTTATATATAAAATATAAGATGGTAGCATCTGTCAACTTAATCGCGTGATTAAGTTGAAGGATGCTACCACTCATTGTTTCTTTTAAGTTTTTGGTTCTTGCTTCAGTCAGCTGATGGATTAATCACTTCATCAGAGACCTGTTCGATGACATCACAAAAATTAGAAAATAAACCTATATTAAATATTGCATATTTGGATGGATCCATTCCGAGCGAATGGATCCATCAGTTGAATTTATAAAAACACTTTATTTTTTTCAAATATAATTTTTAATTTTTTAAAGTTCTTAGTTAATTAATATAAATTAATGATGTATTACTAATAAGCTAAGCAGTCAGAAATGCATAAAGTTTCATGACATAAGACGGCTCAGATTAAGTCCTTGATATTGTTCTTCTATACTTATACTATTTTTAAACAATTTATAAATATAAAATTCGCAATTTTTGTTTGAATTTCTATATCATTATGAATGTAGACGGTTTAAAGCTTAGTTTACGGTAGTAGAGTGTATACTATCTCATTACTAGTACAATTGATATATTTTCAAATAGTGAAAGACAAGTACTAAAGATAGTAGCGGGTAGAGTAGAGTGGATAGCACTTTACATTCCACCACCACAACCCTCACTCTACTCTTCGACGTTCTACCAATGTAAACAAATGCATTGCAGTAGAGTATAGCAGTCGGGTGCAAAAAGTGTGTAAAAAAAATATTGGCCCGTATTCTCATCTCACTTTTTCGTGAAAAAGTGCTTTTATCATTAATTTTAAAATAACTTTTTTCTTCTGTTTGTCATCAAATATAAATAATTTTTCTATATTTGATCATTTTTATTATATTTGTTATTATAAAATTTAAATAAACTATTTTAAAATGCTTATTAAATGATTTTAAGTAAACGTCAAAAGCACTTTTTTGAAAAAGCACTTTTTCATATGAGGTGAGAATACGGGCCATTGTTTTTAGAACGAAGTTTGGATAATTAAATTATTGCAATCGTTGATTAATATTTTATTTTATTACGTACGAAAATAAAATGGACAAAAGTTGAATAAAATTTAAACTAAAGTCTTCCCTATCAAATTAGTAGCTGTGTGTAAACAGTTACTCTACCAAAATTAGTATAGTACAATAATTTAGAAACAAAGTGTGTTAGTACACTCAATTACTAACTCTACTAATGTAATCTAGGCTTAAGTAATATATATATATATATATATATATATATATATATATATATATATATATATATATCTATTTACGTTCTTGCAAAAAATTTTATTCTTCAAATAACTAAATAACTGATAATACCAATGCTTTTCAAATATATATATAAATATTTTAAAATATTTTTTTTTTTTAAATTACCACGATATTAACCAAATAAACATTTGTCATATACCCATGTTTTTTACTCCTACAATGTAGGCAATTTCAAATAGGTATTACTGATTGCATCAATATAGGCGCAAATAATATGACATGATATTCGCTTTTATCATTTCGTTAGAGGAAAGTTTATTAAGTTTTTAAAAAAATAATTTCAATATCAGAATTATTCATAACAATTTTTACATATAAATAATAAATAGATGGCTAACTATGATTTAAGTTTTTATTATATTTTGCTAATAATAATGAAAGTTTAGTTTATGAAATATCTATTTGGTGTTATTTTATTATTTATTATTATGATTATAAATTAATGATATATATTAAATGTAATTTAAAAAAATTACAAAAAATTAAATTTTTTTTAGTAAAACTTTAAAAATAAACTATTAAATTTATTAAGAAATACATTCAATTTATCAATAATTATATTTTTTTATGAATTACAAAATTGCAAACATTAGGTAAAAATATTATTTTTCTATAACAAAAGCATGTGTCTAAAAAATGCGCAATTACTTTTTACTCACATGACAAAAATATTAGATACAATATTATAAATATCATTACAGTTATTTTTATAAAAGCATCATTGCTGCAAAATTAAAAAAGAAGATATTAACAAAAAAAATCTTAAGTGTAACAGTTCATTAACCTTTCATAAGAGCTTTTTTTTTAGCTATTTTTTATTTTAATTGTTTACATTCTTTATTAATACCAACAGTTTTGTTAATAAAATTATAATATTTTATATACATCATTGTTTTCTTAGCTAATGAAGGTAAATGATACTGTTTTTACAGTTATTATAATATTTAATTACTTTGCATGTCTCATATTAATTAAAAATATTGTTGTGTAATTTATAATTGTAACTACGTATGTTCAGTAAATATTTAGAGCATTTTAAATGTGAAAAAATATTTTATATTTGAGATAAAACTAAATTTATTAAATTATATATTAGATTTACAAATTTTATTATCAAAAATAATTTTATAATATTTTTAAATTTCTAAAATGAATTAATACACCACAATTTTTATCGTTTGTTTTAAGTCATATATAAAATAAGTTATATGTTATTTAGTAAATTGAAAGATAATTGTAGTTTGTAATGATCAATCAACAAATGAATCCATACAACACAAATTATTAATTCCGTAGTAATAATTTTCAAAAATCAAATGTTAAAAATGTTTTTGACTTTTTGGCGGACACTTCATATATCAAATCGATCTTTATGGAAACAAATTTTCTTAAAGTAATCTTAGATATCAAAATTCTGACTACTACTGTTTTAGAATCTAGAAAATATAGCATCATGTTCCACTTAGAAATTACGGGATATATGAAATAATTTACTCTCAATCCACTTTCAATAAAATTAACATTAAATACCTGTAATTTTTATGCACATGTTACATTACAAAATTACAGTTTTATATTGAAAAAGTATTGGAAGCTTGTGGTTAGAAAAATAAAAACATATCAACATGTTTTCATTTATTTCAAGTTAATGTATCTGAAACTATATCTGTCACTTAAACTAGATTTTAACGGTCACTGGTTAAGATAATGTTTTGTCACAGTTGCTAGGCAACGGAAATGGTGTTAAAATTGCACACAAATGTGATAAAAAAAACTGACAATAATAATAATAAATGTTTTTTTAAATAGTAATTGCATTTGTTAATTTCATGGCAAATAAGTTGGCTGTGAAATAACATAAATTGTAATTTTATATCTTATTGATTTTAGAAATTTTGTTCTATTAATAATAATGATGGAAATATAACATGATATATGTAGCTCAATTTTTATATCAAGACTGTTTGTTATTTGACATGATCATATTTTTTTTTTATACCAACTGAGATTTTAAACACTCACTGTCACCAAAACTTATATTCGCAGGAATTCAATAAAATTATATATTGTATTACATTAAATTATACAAATAATTATTAAAATAAAAAAAATTTTGACATAGTTTTTCATTTTTATTTTTCTCAAATTATTAGCAATATTTCTATTCAATGTTTATACATACACTGTAAAAAAAATAAATATCGAAATTACAAAAAAAAAATTATAATACAATTTTACTATAAAAAATCTGTAGTTTCATTTTACTATAAATATTCTGTATTTCTACCTCAAACTGTAACTTTTACATAATTTATAATAATCACATAAAGTAAGTAAAAATGACCTAATAAGTATGTAAAATTACTTAATGCAAATTGCATTACATACTTAATGTACAATTACATATTGTTGGTATAACTTCTTAAATTATGTAATATTACTGCTTGTATATTAATATCTGTAATGTATGTAATTATACCAACAATAATATTACAGAACTAAACAAATTTTAGCTATTTATGGAAAATTCGTTATAGCAAATTTACTGAAGTTCTGTAAATTTACTAAAAGAGACTTTATAAAAAAAAAACTGTAATATTACATACATATGTACATTATATTACATAATGTTTGTAATAGTTTTGATACGAATATTATGTATTTTTAAACAATTATGCAAAATTACAGCAATTGAGTAATTATACCTATCAATAATGGGCACTATAACTCATGGTTTGTAGGTAAAATTATGTACATTTTTTTTTACAATGTCTATAATAATTGTTCTTACTGCGTTCTGCTCATTTCTTAGTTAACATAAACATTTTATATTAAAAGTAATCACTAATTTATAATTTAGATAATAATAATTAATAATTTAGAAAATTAGTACATATATCGAAAATAAATTCACTGTTTACGCAACCCATGTTTATGTTTAATTGCAACTATAGTCAAATGTAAAGGGAGGAATAAATTAGACGTCATTACTTTTGATGACGTGAGTAATAATGCTATGTTTTCATACAAAAATCGAGTTATAGTAAAAATAACCATTCAATGCAGTTACGTCATACTAAACGTCATCAATTATTCGTAAAATAAAAATGTATGCACAGTCCAGCTAATGTACAATAAAAAAAGTTTAAATATAATTTTGTTATCGTAAATTGAATCAGGAATTCATACTAATGTTTTAGTGAACGACCTGACTTAACTCACTTTTATAAATCAAATATAGTAATTTTTATTGGAAAATATAAATTAAATTTTATAAATAATTCTATCTTAATAACATAATAGTCAGTTTTAGTAATTAACAATTTGTACTAGCATTGTCAACGCGGGTCGTTATCCCACAGCCAAACAAAGGACCTGCAATTTATAGTGGGTTCAAAACAACTCAGACACAGCCGATAATACTAATTGGATATCAGCTAACAAATAATTTAAAGAACTTAGCAATTTTATTCGGTACAAAATGATGATAAATTTATACTATTATCGATAAATGCTTTAACCTATTTTTATTGCAGAGTGTAACATAAAAGATTTCCTTATTTGCTTGATATATTTTTTTTTACTCTTGAATTGTTATTTATTCTTCTATTTGCTCATGGAAGTTGTTTCTTAGAATAGAAGTCATCTGCTTAGCGTTAAGTAAAAGACATCTTCTTTGTATTGACATACTTTCGTTCGTGTATCTATTTTAATGATTCTTACTTGGTTAATTAGTAATTGAAAAAATATTTGCTTATTTAATATTATTAGAAGATATTTCCATTAAGTTTTTTGAGAAAAAAATTTGGGCAAATATTTGACTAGATTTTTAATATTCAAATATAGTGTCGTGTTGATTTTAATAGAAAAAATATTTGATGTCTAAAAGAAATGGCTTTAGGTTTTAGTACTATATTAATTTTTATTAACAATCGACGTTTCGACGTACTACACGTACATTATTATCAGGAAAAATTATACAAATGATACAGAACATAGAAGCAAGTTACTAGATAACTAATTACTTATTTTGTTACCTAGTAACTTGTTTCTATATTGTGTGTATTTACTGTAAATGTCATTTGTATCTTTTTCCTGACGAATGCGTCAAACCGAAAATCATTTTATTTCAACATATTTACATTTGTACTAATTTTGTATAATTTCTGATATTTTTTGTTTATGTATTGAGAATGCTTATTTTACGATTTATTTTTAAAATGAAACGGCTTTAGAATTTAGTTTTGTATTAATTTATATAAATAATCGACGTTTCAACGGACTCAACGTACATCTTGATCAGGAAAAATGGTACAAATGCTTTATTTAAATTTCACTAAGTCGATAAGTTAAAATATCATTTAATCTAAAAATATTCCTCGAAAATGTTTTAGAACAATAATAAATAATTTAAATATTGAAATTCTGTGTACCAGAATTTTTTATTATTTTTCAAAGCAATACTTTAGTTTTGGGAAAATAAAAAATTGTAAAATAATGTGATTTTTATGCAAATTGCGTCCCAAATATATTAATATTCAATGTAACAAATGCTTAAATAAACATTCAAGAAAATCCATAAGTTTATGATACAAAGTACTCATGTACTAAAAACAAGAAAGTTTAGGCATAACGGTACTATCAAAACAATTTTGTTATTTGTTTACATAAACAGATTTTCTATATACTGACCTATTTATTATGTGTTTTCTATGTATTCTGATAAGAATGTTAAAGTTAACTTTGGATTAAAATATTAAAAAAATACATACAAAATTGGTTTTAAATTTAGTTATAACTCATGATATATATTTTATAAAATTTTTGTTGATACAATAATAACTAATATTATTGTTAAGTTATAAACAAATACTTTTTAATGTTCGATTATATTTATATTTATTTCTATTGGCCATTACGAGAAAATAAATATATACATTTTTTTCAGTCTAAATATCTGAAGACTTAAGAATATTTCTATCATAAAACCAAATTATTTTATAAATTATTTTTAATAACTTGTACGAAATAATTACATGCTAAATTATAATTAATTGTTGGTTAAATTGTAGCAAGATATTTTAAAAGTACTTATGCAGCTAATGGTGGAATTTTCAACAAATCTCTAGTATTTACAAAATGTTTTGTTTTATTCTAGTAAATGGAGTTTTGCAAAAAGACAAAAAAAAATTTAACGCTACAGTTCTGTTTATATGTTTTTATAAATTAAGATTCATAGGACTAAATTTCTGAATATAGTTTTATATACTTCTGTTAATGTTTTATAAAATAGTTTTGTGATGACCTAAAATTATAAAATTGTTTTTGGTAAATATATATATATTTTTAAATCGTCCCAAAATGTTGAATTTATAGTAACAAAATAAGATGTTAGTATCGAAAATTAAACAATTAATAGGAAACCTATTAAATATAAATATTTTTGTCAATTTAAATTAATTAGAAAATCCATGCAAAATTAACAAATTATTTAAGAAATGAATGCACTAGTTAGCAAATTAAAAAGTAATTTGGTTGATCTACATGTCTAAATGTAAACATTAAATTTATCTAGCTTAAAATCTAGACTTTTTTTACAATGTGAATTATCATATAAAATTTTTTAAACGCTAGTGAAATTTTACGATGTGTAAAAATGTATATATCAATCTCTTAATTTATAATATGATTGATGTTTCCGTAATTTGATATTAATGATAACTTTATAAATAAAATATATATTTTTTTTCAAAATTCATTATATTAAAATAAAAATGTTTTAGTATGAAGTTATTTTTATATTTTATTTAAAAATCAACGCGTCAATGTACTCTACGTATATTATTTACAGGTAAAAATATACAAATGATATAAATAAATAATAAACAAGCAAAACATAGAAACAAATGTCTAGGAAATAAAGTAACTAGATTAAAAAATCTATACACTAAAAAAATATAATCTACTGTTAATATTGTTGGAATTATCAATTATTTTAATACGTTGTGCAATAACGAATTTATCTGGATGGTTTTTAGATGTATTGACCTCTCACGTTCTAATTATCTATACGAGTACGAGTAGAAACAGTTCTATACCTGTTTGTGCAACCTAAACCGTACCGGTTTCACACCGAGTTCTATATACCTGAAAATTGCAGAGGAATAATATCTTTTACACTCTTCAACATTCGTTGCAATTTCAAATGTGGGAAAAACGAATCTTTAGTATTTTTTCTTAAATTTTTTTTACCTATTTTATCAGTAACATTTTCCACAAAAAGTAAAGAAGCGTCATTTGCATATTTTTTCCTAATGGTAATATACGTAGAGTATATCGAAATGTCAATTTTTAATAAAATTTATACAGAACTTAATCCTAAAGATTTTTTATTTTAAAATACATATTTTTTAGTCATTTGTATTTACACTAGTGTTAAATCATAGTAAAAGAAGAAACCTATAGCTTATAGCAGTGAATTAATTGTGAACTAGAAATAATTGCTTGTATTAATAACCTGTTTTAGAAATATTTCAGCATAAGTATATATATATATATATATATATATATATATATATATATATATATATAAATAACATTTGATAAACAACACAAAATACAATTTAAAACATGCAAATAAGTTATGATTATGAATATGAACGAATATACTTTTCTTTAAATTCTGAAGTGAGCGCGATTTAAACTGACAAACTTTGGAGAGCAAATAGCACGTGTTACTATTACACTATGATTATCTGTATGTTATAATAATAAAAATAATATAATTTTATATAATATAAAGACAACTTTTATGAAAACAAGATTAAAATTGATAATTTTTATATAGTGCAGCAAACATTTGGCACTCAACAATTTTGAAAATGTCAAACAACTCAATTTCATTTTACTTATAAATAACTTGAAATTATATTATAAAGTTATTTCGATATATTATTAGCTGAATAATTTATTTAATTATGTAGCTAATAGTTTCTTAAATAAGTAAATACGTTTAAAACCTATTATTTATTATATCTGCATAATAAATTTATTACAAACTTCCTTAAAAAGAAATAGTTAAATGTATTTAAAATATTTGATATAATCTATCAAACAAAAAAAATGTAGAAAATTGTAAAAAATAGATGTAATATCAAAACCGCATACTTTAAATTTTATGTTTAAATTTATTTTCCTGATGATAATTCATATTTAATGAATTGAAACGTCAAATTTTAATAATAATAATATATAATTTTAAGTATAAGCTTATTGTTTAATTGAATATTTGTACAAAAGAATTCCCATATCATTATAGTACTAGGTTATACAATAATAAAGTGTTAATATATGTTGCAATAATTAAATAACAATTACTTACTTTTATTGTAGAAAGTCCTTAAGTCATAAAATAATCACAGAAATTTCTTTATATATTTCACTTTTCACGTTTCGTTAATTGCTTAAACAAATCAGTTTGTTTATTTCAGTGATAATAAACAAATAATATGTTTAAATATTTATTATTTATATATAGTAACAATTTTATAAATAATTTTTATTGAAACTATTTAAAATTGCCTTTAAGAAATTAATTATTTTCTAATTTAATAAAAATTAGATGATAATTTTAAGTTATAAAAGTTAAGTAATTTGTTGTTTATATTTTAAGAATCGTTGAATAATAATTATTGATGTAAATTTTATAATAATTATGTTTGAAATTTACACATTTTCACAAAATAACCGAAGAAAAACATCTTGGTTCGATTGAGTGAGTCTTTGCGGTATACAAGATATGAATGAATGCTATTTTAGTTGCCTCTACTAAGATGGTTAGTAGCTCACCTCTCTCTTTTGCTATCTTCTTTTTATTTATCGTTTTATCTTTGTCTGACTTTCCTTCCTCTATTTTAACAAAGTCATGACTGTTTTGATTTTCCTCGGTACTTAGAAGAAGATTCATGTACTTACATTAAAAACATTTGTTTTACAATTGTTAAACGCGCGCATATGAGTTTCTGAGTAATAAAATGGAAATGTTCTGAAGATGTAACAATGGTATTAATGATTCTATGATGTTGTATAGTTGACCATCATTGTAATTGGGTCAAATATTTATGGTGACGAATGCGGGAATTATAACAAATGC
Organism: Clivina fossor; assembly: GCA_963966155.1. Taxonomy (NCBI): domain Eukaryota; kingdom Metazoa; phylum Arthropoda; class Insecta; order Coleoptera; family Carabidae; genus Clivina; species Clivina fossor. The sequence goes on along the minus strand of OZ014562.1, from coordinate 12,652,810 downwards.
GATTTGTAATTATGTAGCGAGAATAAAAAGTTTTATTTGGTAAATTATGTTTTTTTTTATGTTTTTTTCGGAGGTAATTTCCGGTGATTTTTATGCCAAATTTAGAAGGATGTAGTTGTACATTTACGATACATAATTAAATTTAACAATGGATGTAAAATCATTTTTTATTGTTTATGTATTGTGGATGCATATTTAGCCATTTATTTTTAAAATAAAATGGCTTTAGGATTTGGTTCTGTATTAATTTTTTATTAATAATCGACGTTGCGACATACTCTATGAACATCATCATTATAAAGAAAAATGATATAAATGACATATACAGTAAAAAAAAAACAGAAATAATTTCTTAGGTAACAAAATAAGTAACTAAATTATAAAATATATAAATTTTTAATTAAAGGAAGCCAAATTTTATTTAAATTATTGCCGTCACACTGACTGATGTTATTTTTTTCGTTATAAATTTCTGTAACTTCTCTTATCAATTCACTGTTAATATGTTTTGTTCAATTATGATATAATTACTTATTTTGTTACCTAGTAACTTATTTCTATGTTATGTTTATTTACTGTAAATATCATTTAAATCATTTTCCGATAAAGATGTACGTTGAGTTTGTCGAAGCGTCGATTATTAATAAATATTAATACAGGACTACAACATAAAGCCATTTTATTTTCATGTTTCATGTAAATTTAATTCGTTATGGCTTGTTCAATTTTCTATTTATGCAATTTTTCTATCACAAGATAAAATACTGTCACTTATCATTTTATGTTATTTCTTTTATTACAATGAGACAGATTTTACTATGTTAGTAGGTATAGCATAGTAAACTATTTTTCTGGCTTTTCTTTGTTTTTTCTATTTTACTATTAAATGATGTTTCACATTATTATTCGTAGCATAAATAATTTGTTGCTTTTAATTCATAACAAATACGCAAAATGTTTACAAACAATTGTTATTATGTATTCTGTTCTGCTTTACATACTTTTATTTCCTTTTCTGTTATTTGAAAATATTTAATGTGATTTTAATAAACGTAAAATAAATATAAAATTTCGTAATAAACTATAATTTTTAAATTATTATGCTTCCGAAAATGTTTTAAGTAAAAATTACTTTAAAATTTTAGATAAAATATTTGTTTTCGTTAAAAATTACTTTTTTTACAGTCAAAATTAAAATCATTTGGTATTTTGAGATTTGGTTAAAATTATTTGGTAGTTGGTCAAACTGGATACTTGACTAAAAAAATATTCTGTGTATTAGTTACTTTAACCACTAGATACATTTGTATGTGTTAGAGTCAGTATTTTCAATTTTATTTAATCTTAAGATAAGTAAAAAAAATCATTTGTGATTGTCTAAATATGTATTCTCAATATAAATAACAACATTTTATTAGCTAATTTTAAATTTATGTCAACATTTGCAAATACTGGACCTTATTTGATAGCCTGGTTAGTCTTAACCGGAACACAAAATATCGACTAAATTTTATAAATCAATTAATAATTTTAATAAAATATACTTCATATTAAAGCAGCAAAGTTTTACTATTGAATTTTTTTCCATAAGTTTTAATTTTACTGATTTTTAAGTTTTAATATTGACATATACATATTTACGATTGCTACTTTTATTATCAGCTTTAAACGTAACTAAAATAATCTAACCTGCATTTGCGTCCTGTGGCGTTTTTCTGCCTATGATTAAATATTTTCTTGGTTTCAAAATGTGTGTTATTTAAAAACTAAAATACTTCACCAACACAATAATTCATTGTAATTATTAAATTTATAAATTATTAAATATATTGATTTAGTTAAACTACAATTACTTTTAACTAAAATCGTAGTTAAACGTACGACATTTTACTCACAACTAACACGTAAATTTTATCCACAAACATCGAAATGATTTTAACTTAAAAGGTTCTAGTAATAATTTATGATTATTGAACTAAACGAATTAATACTTGTTTACAAAAAATTTAATTATTATAAATTCCTTAGCTAATTGAGCAGTGAAACGTTTAAAAATTATTAATTTAAGTTGTCAGTAAAATTGTATTTGTTTACAAAATATAATTATAATGTTTCACAATAATAAAAAGTCATGTTTTGATCACATTCGATTATTTTTATTATACTTAATAGGTAAAAGAAAAGTAAGTTCTCATACGACCTGCCTTTTAGGTATTCTAATTTTTAAATTTTACTATTTCTATTTTCTTTGAATGAAATATAAACATTCTATTATTATAAGAAAACAGAACTTGACTTAAGAAAGGAACTATTCAATAAGTATATCAAACAAAGTATTTAGAAAATTAATCATAACTTTCTTCAGAGTGTAAAAGAATTTATAAATTTGTAGTTAGATGTATTAGAAACCGATGGTAAAAAGTTATTTAATAGTAAGTAATAATATAGCAAATATTTCCGATATTATCTGAAGATAATGCAGCCTCTGCAATCTGTGTTAAGCTAGAAAAAAAAATCAAACTATCACTTGAGGTAAAGTGAAACAGATTTTGCAATAAAACTAGGACAATTTTATTACTATGCATAACTTAATTCTGATATGCTCTATATATAATCAAATTTATTAGTTGAATTTGTGGAATACCAAATGTTATTTTTCCATATTTTTGTGTTGTTATGTATGATAAACACGAAAAAATTTGATAACGTGACTTTGAAATATAATATGTTTTAAAGTTTTACTAATAGTAAAATTAATAATTTATTTAGCTCCAATAATATTACAGTCCAGTAATAGTATGTCTAATTGGTATAATAAAAATTGTTAGTTTAAATCGTGCTCATGTTAAAATGTAAATACAAACATTTAAGAAGAAAAGAAATTAAATTATTATTAGTATTAATTCATAGATATAAATGACTAAAAAAATATATACATACATACACAATTGCGCCATATATCTAAAATATAGCGAAATTAGTTTTTTCCAAACATTTCTATCCAGATAAGCAACTCTAGCTTCATTCACATTCACAACAATTCTCACACATGCTCTTCTATTCCTACTAGTTGAAAACTTTCACTCACGTAAAACACACTCATTCGTACGACTCCATTTACTCATCGGACGTCCACACAAACGTATACCTTTAAAATCATTCACATATATTACATATTAAAACTATTTTTGAATTTATAATAATGCATACTTACAGAAATTTAAATGGTTTGGGAAATTGTATAGTAGCAAATAATTAACATAAGTAATATTTCATTAAAACATATTTTTAAATATCACTTACATTAATGAGATCTTTTTCAAGATATTCATAAATTTGAATGCTATAAATACATAATTACTTGACAAACAAAATAAAGATTTATAAAAATATAATAAATATATTTTGACATTTGATAAAAATAAAAATAATTGCTGATATAGTCTAGCAGAAAAATTACTAATGTTAATCTAATGTGTTTGTCACTAATTTGCAAGACATAATTTCAAGTTATAAAGTTCAAATTATGACGTAAAACTATCAATTGCTTTTTGATAAAATGCAATTTATATATTTATTTTTTAATAAAATTTTCTTTAAATCTAATCTAGGGTCATTGTATGACACGTGTAAACTTATTTTTACATTTGTTGTTTTAAAAATAAAATTTGCCTGACAGATGTTAAACATAAATTTACATATTCTATAAAATAAAATAATTAAAAAAGTTCTAAATTTTTTTTTATAGTAAGTAGGTAGATAAAATACTGAATTATTTTTTTTTTGCTGACTTATCCATAATAACTAAATATTTGATCAAACTGTATAAGCATTCAAAAACAGAGAATATACTTTTTAGATAAACTCATAACCTTAAAGATCATTTATTATCGGTTTTTTCTTGGAATGAAACAAAAACAAAACATTTATTATATTTTCTTTATATATGAGTATGTACATTTAAATCTAAGTTCATATAATAATTATAATTTTTATGAAAATTAAATTACTGCGCTAATTTTAAATAGAACAGTGCACAGCAGCCTACTGCTTCATTATCAGGAAGCCAGAATTTCCATTTCACATCGTATTGACCCTAAAAGTAATATATTTTAGTTAATATTTATATAAATATTTTGATAACATTGATAACAAGGGAAAATCCACTTCCTCAAATTTTGTACACCAAATCGTTAACATTGTAGTGATTTTTCGTTAGTTTTACATGCTTTTTACATGCTTTTAAAAAATCTCTAATTGATTTTACAGTAATTTTTAAATAATTTTGTTAAAATTGTCAATGATTTAATTTACACGTGGCTGTATACGTGGTTTCCCCTTCGATTGATAATAAAATCTTAATTAAAAACAAAAAAATATATATTTAACAATTTTTTGGGATCAAATGTAATACATTAAATTTTCGTAAAAACAAAGATAAAAAAATGAAATTTTTATATAATAATAACTTACTCTAGGCAAATATTTTGCAATTTTCAGTTGGAAAGTGTAAGTTTGTGATGCACCATTTTGAATAGGACATGCAGTATATTCACATCCATTTGTATTTATACCAGCGAAGGCAACTTCACCATAATATGGACAAGCATTGAACTTTTCTATGTTTTGTGCTGTTAAAAAAATTAATTTATACACATTTTTCATATTGGGGTTTATATGATATCATTTGTTGTTAAATATTAAATTGTGATTTATAGAAAATCTAATTGATTTTAGATAAAAGTGACTGTTAACATATATAAAAATAAATAATAATTTTTTTTTTTGTGAAAAAGTGCTTTTATTATTAATTTCAAAATAACTTTTTGCTTCTGTCTTTCACATCAAATATAACTAGTTTTTCTTTTTTTCGTAACTTTTATTATATTTGATATTACAAAATTTAAATAAACTATTATAAAGTGCTTAATAAATAATTTTAAAAAAGTACTATTGGCAAAAAACACTTTTATAAATGAGGTGAGAATACATGTCAATAATTTTATGTAATTAACAAATTTACGTACAAGCATCAAAGTCCATTTCAATTTTGTAAGTTCTGCTTTTTTTTAAAATACATGTTTTATTATTAAGAGCTTCTTTGCACGGCTCAATCCTAATTTCTTTGATATTACATGCTCCGGTTGGACCTAAAAAATTATAATATTATTATAACATATAATATTTTTTACTTAAAATACTATTTTAATTTTTATCAACTTTGGATTAACCTAGGTACGTATTTTATATCACAAAAAATAGTGATGTAAATAAATAAATCTATTTTTCAAAAAAGCAGCAAAATAAATCAAATTTAATATAGTCATATAAATATCTAAGTAATAAACAATTTGCATTAAATGAAATCATTATTATTAAATTTGAATAAAATCCGGTCTATTTTTTGTGGCAGTTGAAACAAAAACAAAATATTAATAGCCAGAAATAAAAACAGTTCAATTATTTTTTACTAATTTGTCATCTGTATTAAATTTACAATAATTAATTAATTATTAAATTAACAAATTTGTATCGAACTATAAATATTTATAATTTCAAATTTAATATAATAATAAATAAAATAAATGGAAACTAAATTTACCTGCATCGCCACATTCACCATATCGTATAATCTCACAAAAATACACACTAATTAAACACGAAACAATAAAAATATAAATAAAAAACTTAGCCATGTTGTCTGAAAGAACTCTTTGGCCTGCACTGCTGTGAACTTACAAGATAACTGACGAAAAATATGACATAAACACAGAATTAAATAGAGATAAAGTACAAATCATTTCAAATTTATAAATAGAAAATAATATTTGCTTACTAAACTTCTTTGTATTATTATCAATAAAGATAAATTTAAAAGTATGTTATAAGAAGATTAACATTTTCTTTCGATTATAAAATAAATATTATAACATTTGTACTGGTAATTTTTGTGTTGATAGCAAAAAAAATGCAACATATGTGCAATATTTATCCAGAGATTAGACAAGAAAAATATTGAAATTAACTTAAGAATAAATATATTTATTAAAAATAAGAAAATTTTGTTATTTATGATTATATTTGTAATATTTCAAAACTAACGATTATTTTAAAATTAGTTTGTGTATGTGAAGAAATCGATCAATTACAATTTTAATTTAATTTAGAAGGGTGACTTGACGAGTGAATGTAATGTATTTGTTGACGATGCACGTTTAAAACAAGTAGATAAATTTTTGTATTTGGGTAGTTTATTATCTAAAGATGAAGATTGAAAAGAAAGTTAATGCAGATTATAAAGTTTGGGTGCTTGTGATACTTTTACTAGAAATATAAATGTTTTCAAAAAAGTCCGTTTGAGTATATATAATTCTGTTTTGGTTCCTATGTTTATGTACAAATGTTGGGGTTGGCTGCAAAAGCATGAAATGAAAATAACTACTGTGGAAATGAGATTTTTACGTGGCGTATGTAGTGTAACTAGAAGAAATCGATTACAAAATAGAAAACTAATGCAGAAAACTAATTTTGGGACAATGGAAAAAGTTTGTACTACACCCAATGAGTACATGGCGTGATTGTGTATGTATATAGATAATAATAAATTAACTATACTTAATTTAAATTAACGTGTTTTTCAACGATCATGTTATTCTAGCTATAACTCATACATATGTTTTACAGCATGGAAAAAAATATGCTTGTGTAATCTACTACTAACTCTACTAATGTAAACTAGGTTTTACATCCATCATAATCTTTTACTTTTTCTACAACTTTACCAATAAGAAATTGCACTTTTCAGTCTAACATCAATGATATTTCACTATTAATTAAAATCAATTTTAAAAAACTTTGAAAAAAATATTGTTATTACTAACAGACATGATTGTTTTTATTATTTAAGCATTGTCACCAAATAAAAAAACGAAAATAAATTATGTTAAAAAGCACAAAGTAGGAACATAACTTAAAAAATTTATTTTATAATAATAATTACAATTTTCAATTATAATAAACAATTTTACAATCTTCAAAACCTGTCCAGTCCAGTATTTACATTATACAATTAAGACTTATTTTAAATTTAATTTATATTCTAAGTGAAACAACATGATTCGAATAGTATTTCAAATAATATTTTACATAATAATTTCGGATAACAAAGATATTTTCAATATTTATGTACAATTGTTATCCAAATCAAAAAATTTAAATAATATAATAATATGATTATTATAAAATAATCATACTTATTTAATTTAGATCATGTTGATTTTGTATCAACTTATAAAAAGAAGTTGTGTTTATAAATTGATACAAAAATAAATAATTTAAATATTGGTTTAATAATATTTTTTTACAATTTTGATTTTTTTACAAAAATGGAAAATTATTTTCACTTTCATGGCAAGATAATTTTACCCAAGTAACAACAATCATTACTTCTAAATTATTATACACAATTTTATTACATATATACAAATATATTTTTACAATATTATGAATATTGGTAACTTTATTAAGAAATGTATTCAATAAATTTAAATTTGATGTATATTACTTGGGTACGCCATATTGTTTTTTTATTTCGCAGCCAAAATAAAAATATATTTTAATTCATTTATTAACAATTTTTATAGGAAAAAAAACACAACAAATAAGTTAATTTAGTGATGAAAGAAAAGAAAATTTACAATTTATATTACAATGAAGTATAGGAGTTGAAACATACAATTTTGTTTTTGACTTTTTAAATAAGGGCTGTTACAAGTCTTGCTTTGAAGTTGACTATTCTTTCGCTGGTCTGGGCCAGACGCTGAAACAGAAAAAAATAACGATTAATTTCGAAATAGTTGTTTATGTATCTTCTGACGAACAACTTTTGTATATTTATAAATTTTATCTTGAAAAGAAGTTTATGAATTTTAATAAAATGAAATAAATCTACTAAATTTCGAATGCAAGTTAGATCGCAAATTTGGAAAAGCTTATTTTGAAATCGGCAAAACAAAAATGGGGCAACAAAAAAATTATATATTGTTATGTTATTTTTAAAGATTGTAACAAAAAATGCTAAAATAATCTTTTAAAATAACAGCAAAATATATAAATTGTTTACGTCCTTAATTTTTCTATGCAGAGCGATGTGCAGTCTTCTAAATACTGAAGTACTAAATGTGCGAAATATATGAAAACGATATACTTACCAAGATCAGATCTTGAATTAAGTTAGCAATACCACGATTAGCAATTACGAACAATCTTGTGATAGGTCCGGGAACACCTTCAGTATAACCATCGGCACCTTTTCCAACATCTACTTCAACGGCACCATTTGCTTTCTCATCACCGGCTTCCGTGCCGCCTGAGCCTGATCCTGATCCAGCTACCAACTGCAGAACATCAATTTTGTTTTCGTCAAAACACGGAAGAAATGGAAAATATTTTAATGTAAATTTTTTTTTGTGTTCAAATATCTGTCTCACCTTGCTCCAATTTATATGTTTTTTCACCTGTGTATAAGCATGTTTTTCAGCCAAAAAGCGATTAGTTTTTTTTTCCACTCTAAAGAAGTTTTTTTTTTAAATGTGACCTTTTTAATTGCTTAATATATTATAATTATTGTCATTAATAAAAAAATGTTTCAAATTGACAGATCTGTTTCGTTTAATTACAGTTTTTTAAGTTTTATTTTGATATCTAAATGTCAATTAGTTAAAAATAAAATCTTATATGTTGATGTAACATAAAAAATACTCAAATTTATTGAAATTATAAACTTTTAAAATATTGGCTATAAATATCAATTTGAATAGTACAAGGTAGCACAAATGTCATCACCCTAATCTGATGATGCTCTAATTTTTGCAGACGGCGTCTCATGCATCGCGACTTTGAAATTTGTAAAATAAACAAATTTAAACAAACCATGAATTGCTAAACTTCTCAAGAACGCGAAATAATTGTGTCAAAGTATTTGACAAATAATCGAAAAAAATTCTTTATATCTACAAACAAAGGTACTGCCTTAAGAAATAAAGTGATGATTTTTGCGCCATCTTATATTAACTATAAATGTTGATTTAATTTCTATAAATAATATGAAAATTGTATAAGCTATATTATTTTATTACTTTGTTTTTAAATTGCCATATTACATGTAATTTTATATTACATAAATATAACAACTGAATATATTTTATTTTTACTATACAGATAATCAAATTCAATAGCAAATTTTATTAGGTATACAATTGTTTGTTTAGTTTGTATGATATTCCTACAATTTTTTGTTTTATAAATTTGATTTTTTATTGTCAAATTTTAAACATTTTCCTCAAATAAAATTTAATTTTTGTATTAAAATATTTAAAATCATTTTAAAATAATAATAATATCTGTCTATATAAATTTAATTAATTTTCAAAATAAATTTTAGAACTTTTTTATGAAAGTAAATTTTTCATAATTTTAAATTAAAAGATTTTTATAGGACATAATAACTTCTAAATATATGTTTACAATTTTAAACTTTTTAGTTAAAAAATTATTTACAATTAGAATGAGTTCCAAACTACACAAAGACATTTACAGTCAAATAATTTAAATATAAATTTTGAATAAATTTGTACAAAATTATAACTAAAAATCAACATTAATTATTTTATTTTTTTATACAATTTTTATAAACTTTCATTTCAAATATGTAAAACAAAACAACAAACAAAAAATTCAATATACAAACACTATATTTATTTTTAGTTCAACTAACTATCGCAAAAGGCAGCACAATCACAAATTGCTAACAAAAATATTACAACACTAATTTTGTTACTAAGTTAGTGCTGCCATCTACCAACATATTGAGTAACTATTTTGAAACTAATAAAGAAATTATGTCTATTGAGAAGAAATATTATACTTTTTTTACATAAACCATTTTACGAAACTATTAAATTAAACAATATTCAGTCACATTTTAAAACTGTGATAAATAGATTTAAATCAATGCATAAATATGTACAATTTTATAATAAATTATGTAATTTATATTTTGCAATTAATCATGCTATTAAGAAAAGCTGTACTTACCTGTTTTAAGTATATTTACAGAAATCCAACTATAAAACACTTATTAATTAGATAAATAATTAGTATTTTAAAAATAAGATAAGCAATAATTAAAGTTTATAAATTATTTATGCGTAATTACAACATGCTATTTATATATAAATCGTAATATATACAGGGTGTATATACAAACTCTTTTAAAAAATGTTTTCAAACCTAATATCGTCAAATTTGTCAACTTTCGTTTAAATTTCGGTCAAAAATATTGTCATATATTTTGTCAATATCGTCTGTCATGTCTGAGGAAAGTCCACAAAGGATGGAGTTATTAGGAATTGAACAAAAATGGAAGAAATGTTGATGGAAAATTAAATTAAAAATGGAAAAAAGACAGATCTATAAGTATTAAAGTATGAAAAATAAATGTTGTTAATAGAAAAAAAAAAAAAAACAAAATGAAATATATTATTGAAGAACAAATAACAAATTTGAATATTAAATAAATAATAAAATAGTGAATTTAAGAGTAATCAATTTGAGTAGTGCTTGAAAACTCAGACATGACAAATTATTCAAAAAAATTCTATTACTTTTTTAATATAATTTCTATTTAATTAAATTTAAAAAAATTGTAAAAAATATATACAAATAATACTAAAATATTACAAAAATATTCAAGCACTATTCACAAAAAGTTAGTAGCAAAAGTTAGTAGAGTACTAAAGTGGTCATGCTAATTATTATGAAAATAAAATATAGTTTCCTCCAAAAAAAAAAAATTGTTAATAAGCAGATAGTTATTTTAGTAGAAAAAAATTGCAATTTTGAACAAAAATTTTGGTATTATTAATATCATTCAAGGTAAGTTAGAAAAGTATGATTAGAATACTATAAAAATAGCAGAAATAAAAAGAAATATTCTAATTTTTATTTGACATTGAATCTAATAGATTTTACATACGTTTATTTTGTTTGTAACAATCTCTATTTCGCCTTGAAATTGCACGAAGAAATGATACTAATAAAATAAAAATGTCTTTAATGGCACTAAAAATTTATTACAATTATAGGCTTTACTTTATTTGTTATTTATTATTTATATTAGTTTACATTTTTTTTTGTTTATTTATACGTAATAAATACGTACATACATTTACTTTGTTCCTAGTAAAAATTACTATGAATTGCAAATGTACTAATTCAGAATTGTTTGATTAAATATTGTAAACAAATTTAATTAATTAATTAAATAGGTAAATCAATAAATAAATAAAAATTAAACATTTTTTTTAAATTAAAAATAAAATAAAAAAGCTTTACTGTCTTTTGCTTAAAATATACAAATATAAATTGATAAAAAAATACTATTTGAAAAAGAATACTAAAGAAATTTATTTTTGTTTTCAATTTATTGCAAAAATTGATTTGTATCAACTTAAATGTAAATAATAAATAATACAAATAAATCATATATACATAAATTTATTTTTATGGAATGTTACTTTCAGATACTTAAAATAAGACTATATAGCTGTTTTAGTTATAGTTTTACACACAAGCATAAGAATTGACTAATTCAAACAATTGACATACTTATAGTTTTAACACCAAGTGTTTGGACTAGTCAAACACTTGTACTTGTGCTTAAAACTAAAACGGCAGTCTGAATAAGGCTTTATAATAAATATGAGTTAAATTTAGATAAATAATTTTCCATATTATTAAAAATTTATTTTCAAATCTACTGAGAATCAAATGATAAATTAAAAATGTGATTTATCAGAGTTTTATACAAAATACACCTTCACCATACAGGAATTGAAATACAAGAACCAATTAATCTACCAATTTTAAAATCGAGTGAATACAAAAACCAGAATGCAGCACATACAAGTCAAGGTGTCAAAAGTCAAAAACAGGTAAAGATTTCATTCTGATGGGATCACCAAGGTGCTTTACTAGTTGGGTAAGTTGAGTACCTGGGCAATAGATGGTGAAACAGTCTTCGTTTGTGATGCAGTAGCAGTTAATCCCAAACCGAGACTTTCTGTACCGGCTACCATTCGGTATACAGTGCCAGCGGCACGTGCTGCACGATCGGCCGTACTCTACGGTATATTTATTATAAGTTGTCAATTGTCTTATGTACTTGGAGGTCGTCTTCAGAGAAATTGTGTACCGAGTGAAAATTTTGGAAATTTTTGTTATAGAAATTAATTTAGAGAATGCGAAGAATGGGATTTTCATATAATAGGTGGAGATTGTCGTAGGAATTTTGGAAATTTTGTCATGGAAAAAGTTTCTCATATTGTACTTGGAAGTCGTCTTCAGAGAAATTGTGTACCAAGTACAAATTTTACAAATTTTTGTTATTAAAATTAATTTAAAGATGTTTTTTAATGCAAAAAATAGGATTTTGATATAATAGGTGGAGATCGTTGTGGGAAAAATTGTGTTCTGTGTAAAATTTTTGGAGATTTTGTTATGGAAATGAATTTAAAACGGTTTTTCATAATCAAAACTGAAGTTTTGATTTAGTATGCGATGGTCGTCTTCATAAATATTGTTCTAAATAATAATTTTAAATTTACAGTGGTTTTTAATTGTAAAGAATAAGAATTTCAGAAATTAAGTTTTGTTAAAGTATTTGGACGTCGTTTTTAAATGTAAATAACATTAAAAAATAGTTATTTTAATTATGGAATCAATTTCAAGTTAGTTTTTCAGTAAAAATAATAAAGCTTTGTTAAAATACAATAATATTATCATCAGAAACTTTTATAATATTTTAAACTTTGTAATATATTTGAAATTAAAAGCTTTTAATATTAGCAAAATTGCAATTTTCTTAAAATAGGTAAAACAAATTATTTTCTGAATGTATTGATATACAAATATGACATTTTATTGCAGGAATTTATTTGAAATAATTAAAAATATGTTTATATAAATCTACTTACATAATTATATAGAAATACTTAAACATTATATTAAATTTTGTATATTTATTTTAATAGAAAATTTGAAGATTTTTAATTAAATAACTTTCTTAATTGTATTAATAAAAACAATTTTTAAACACTTATTTACAGTTGCACAAAGCATTGTTAAACGCTGCATAAATTAACCAAATGGTTAACTTGGCAAATAACTAATCAATGTTCAAAAACAGTTGACAATCTAGTTACCTAGTTAACTAATTGGTTAAGTTAATTTTTTACTAATAGAGATATATATATATTTCGAAATATTTATTTTAAATTTCAGTTTTCTAATAAAAATCAAATGTAACATATTTTCAAATATCAATATAAATCAAAAAGAAAAAAAAAGAAATCTATTTTTTTAAAACCAGTTTTTGCAACATACAAAATTAATAAATTCAATTTCAGTAGCAAAAATTACTCGATTACCTTAACATATTTAGAGCAAATATCTATTTAATAACAAATTTATTAATTATTAGTTTCTAGTTATACGTCATTACCAGTTTGGTACACAATTTTCAAAACCACTAAAATATCGTCAAAAATATTTGCAATGAATCAAATGTCCTTTACGTTAAAAGGTCAAGTACTTTAAAACTTATCAACAAAATTTATTATAATCTATGATAAAAGTTAGAATTAAGTTATTAGATGATAGATAAATGAAAAATTAAATGGTTATATCATGCGCTAGAAAAGAAAATCAAATTATAAGATTCCAATAAGAAAATGAATGAAATAAAAAGTATCATCTCATGCTACTAGTTCTTGTATGCTTACGTGCATGTAAAAATATGTCAATATACTTAGTCTAGTAATGAATATCTTATATAAATATTCAAAAAAATTTCAGAATTTGTATGTCAAAAATATTGCTCAATTTTGTCCAAAACAAGTTATATGTTTGATATTTGGAATTATGTAAACCCAAATACATAATTTCTAAAGCAAAATTTCGACACTTGTAAACATATAAAAACTAGATTTTTTTTCGAACATGCACAACAGGTAATTAAATAACATATTCTATAAAAAAATATTAGAAAATGTAACATTTCTAAATGTAATTTTGAATAAATTATATGATTTTACAAACTATACCCTATTTAAAGAAAAAAATTCTATTACTAATCTGATACATAATGTTTTTTATCTAGTCTAAAAGAATTGTGAGTTAGTTTTTTAATGTTGATATAAATGATGGAGTTTAGCATGTACAGTGTGATCTGATAGAATGTGTATATGAAATTTTGCAAGATGTAAATGTTAGAATGTAGAATATCATGTTTTAGATGAAGAATAAATAGCTCTCAATTTATGACAAAATTTAATTACCATAGTAACTATTCAAATTATTATTATAATTATGTAACTTGTAAAATGTAAAACTGAATGTTAAAGATTTTTAAATTATGAAGTCTTATTCAGAGTATACATATTTATCAAAAAAATAGTAAAATAAAATAAACATTGGATTTAAATTATACAAAACTTAAACATAAAGCTTCTTTATTTTAATATAATGAGTTGTAAAAATTTTTTTATTACTATCAAAGAGAATATAGTATAACAAAAGGGCCAGCTTTATGGGAATTTGGTTACATTATACAGTTGCAAGTCGCTATAAGGTCGCCACCGTTAATCCTAGCAGTTTGTCAATAAACTAAATTTTATATCCCTATTATATTCTCTTTGTTACTATATTTTAGCGTAGAGTTAGTAGTTTTTGAACGAAACTACTTATTATTTAAGTTTCGAAAAACAGTGAAAATGCATTTTTTGTGTTATTGCAGCCAAAAAATCAAATTATTTAATGTATTTTGACAGTTTTGAGATAGTACTGAAGTGTGGATAAAATTTAAGAATATAAAACTAAATGTGAAAGTTTTATTACAATTTTTAATTAAAAAAAAATGTCATAACTTCCAAAAAATTGTACTTACTTTAAAATAAAATATAAAAAAAATAGAACTTCAACTTCAAGTTTTATATTAATTTAATATAAGTTTTAAAAAAATTTTTACTTATTTTAAAATTTCAAGTAGCACTGTATTTTTTTAAAAACTCTTGCAAATAATATATCAAACAAGAGGTATTTCTATTTAGGATTTTAAAGTTGAAATTTTTATATTGTTTCTCGTTTTTCAAATATTTAGAATAATTTTGTTTCTAAGATAGTGACATAACAAGAATGTTAGTCACAATATTTAGTCACAATCGGGCATGTCTGCATTAGAAAATACATGTTTCAGTTTTAAGTAACAATACTAACGTCTACTGTACAATTTAATTCGTTTGATATCGTCAATATTTCAAGCGATTTAATGCAAAACAAAGCGTCGTAAATTGCGAGCTACTTGTATTTAAGATAAAAGTGATCACAAAACATAAACTAAGTAAATAAAATAAAAACTGAAAATGACGTGAAATCAAATGAGTGAAAGTTTTATAGAGTTGTGTTATTTCTTGGTTGAAAATATGTTCAGCCGGTCAGCACACTTTTAGCTATCGACAGTCCCCGACCACACATTCGGACCTCATTATCGCTTATGTCCGACGACGATTAAGCTGACCAAGTGACTAGATTCGTTGAACGGTTCATTTCGCAACGAAATATATATATATATATATATATATATATATATATAACGGAATTTGAACTAACTGTGTTTATACTATATATATATATATATATATATATATATATTTCTCGATACACTTTCAGTCTGACCTGATCACAGATTTCGATTATGTAACCGTGCAACTAGTGACGTTATCGTTTGACTACTTGACTACATTGCTAATTAATTCGTATTTGGTTCATTAAGAGTTTGGTTTTTTAATTTTTTTATTTGAAGAAATTTTTCGTGTTCTGATTGAATGTTAAAGTCTCCTGTTTGTGTTCTAATTGATCGTTGAAGTTTTCTTTGCAAATTATGCAAATATTTACTGATTCAATATGAAATTTTGTAGCGTCAAAATTTTTTTTTTTAAATTATGCGAAACAATAAATTTTACGATATGCTATTAAATTATGGATATGCTATATATGTCAGAAATAAATGTATCTAAAATCTTTAAAATTGTACATTTTACTGCCATATATAACTGTTTTTCGTGTTTAATTGTGTAATATAAAATTAAAAATTCTTAAAATCTACCATTATTTTACAAGAATTCTAATTCTGCTATAATACGAGTATAATGATTATTGTATGCTATCTGAAACAACATTAAGAAACAATTTTAACCAATTATATTAGCAATTAATATAATAATTAAATAAAAAATGTTTTTAAATGCGGAAATAAAATTGTTATAAGTTCTGTAAAATGTAATTAAAAATAGCGTAAATAAGTAATTAACGTACGTAGTACATTAATTTGATAATCAAACATTGAAACATAATTTTATTGAAATGCAATTTTATTAATAATATACAAATCAAATTGAAAATACTTGCATTATTTATTTTCCAATATTAAAAAAAAATCCTGGTGAATAAATAATAATTTATTTATAAATTTATTGTGAAAATATCTTTCATATTGAATCAGTCACCATTTCATTTCATATGTCAAGGAATTATAATTTTTCTTTAATTTTTTTCTTTATAACCAATCACGTTAGCATTGCAATTTATATGCATAATAATTAATACATATTAAATGTATAACATATGCAAAAAACTATTTTAATATTACTGTAATAGTTATACAGTATGCAACACAAAAAAAAACTAAACTTACATTCACAATCATATATTAATTGAAAATTAATAATAATTTATTATAAAAGGTTACTATATGAGGAAGTTAAATTTTAAATAATTACTAACTGCATAAAAAATTAAGTTTAGAGTATAATTTATAATTCAATAACTTAATTTAGCAATAACTACATCCGTTTTAACTAAAATTAATATTTGAAAAAATTACACAAAAACAACTGTCTCTTGTCAACTTTTCAAACTCTAATAAAAAATTATTGGACAATTTTCCAGGCTGGTATACCGTGGTCGATCTATCCTCGTCGCAGATGGTTCGCCATACATCGTAGATGGCATCCCCAGTGCTTGGTAACTAAGGATGCCATCTACGATGTATGGCGAAACGTCTGCGATGAAGATAAATTGACCTCGGTATACCAACCTAGAAAATTCTATAAGTTCAATAGATACCGGCCGTAACAGCTTGATTATTAATTATTAATTATTTTTGTTTTCTATATATAATTGTACAGAAAATTGTATCGTGTACAGCCAGAATAAAAGTATAATATTTTGTTTAATATAAATTATTGTAGTCAAAAATCTATTAATTGAAAAATATGCATTTGTTTTAATAACATTACTACATAAATAAATAATTTGAAAAAGTAACAAATACATTTACTGATTATATAATTTCAAGCTATTAAATTTAGCGAAGATTTTTCTCTAATTAAAAATTTGAGCATCCGTTACCTTGCGATATATTTATTTAGAATTAAAGTAATAGTTATTACTTCATTGAAGACTATTCTATTCGATCTTATAGACTAAGATATTTAATGCCAAGTTAAGAAATATTTCGGTCAAGAACATCATGTTTCAAAATTTATCGAGAAAAACTTTCAACTTTTTCTTGAATGGAAATTTTTGCTCAAATTTAATCAACGGCTTCTTAAATATTTGTACAAAATTATAACACATTCCTAATATTTATTTATTTTTGTTTTATATATTTTCAAACAAAAAAATGTTAAAAAAATTAATCTTATATTCTAAAATTACTAGTAATACATATATATATATATATATATATATATATATATATATATATATATCCAAATATCCATGCACCCAGCGGGATTTGAACCCGGGCGTACACAGATACGAGCGATGTAATAAAAATATTAAAACAATTGATAATAATTATAAATTAATAAAATAGCTTTAAAATTAATTCAAGTTAGTAACTGAACATGAATTGTTCATAGGTTCACGCAAACTGAACTTCGGTAAATAGAAATTGAAAATCAATTTAGTGAATGTGGAAGTAATTATTTAATGAATAAATTATGATTTAATTTCACTGTGCACGTATTAATTAGTTATATAACTTATAATAAATTCGCATACATTGTTAAGGGTACGCTATAATTTATAATTAAGCAATAAGCAGTAATGTTGCTTTTCTATGTGTAACAAAACTATTACAACTATGTTTAAATTAGAAAATTAATTTTCTAAGTAATCTTGAAGATAAATAAATAAATAAATTCTGAATATTATAAAAAAAAAATAAGTTATGTAATTAATTGTTAATATTTCTTGTATTTTATTAAGAATAATTAATTATATTTTGATTTTAAATGTTAATTTTATTTATTATTAACTTTTGTTATACTAAACGAAACTAAGTTATGTGTTGGTAATTTCAATAACAATTTATTTTTTTATTTTAAATAATGTGGGTCATTGACTCATAGTGAAGTAAATTGTAGTCATTATCAATTAACATGGGTCTATAAGTTTGATTTACTGAATCATGCATATGTTCATAAATGTTTGATAACAGCAAATTCATTATTTTCGTAGAATTTGATAAAAATAATTTAACATAAATTTTTTCTTATTATTTTGAAAGGAGTATTAACAAATTTTTAGTTTATAGTAAATCCAAAACCACTCAGAAACATCCCCTATTAGTAGCCCTAAATTAAAAAACTGAAAATAATATTTTAATTTCAGTTCTAACTTGAGCGCGATTTGAACTAACATCTTTTGGTTTATGGGTTTTTGTAGTCAAGTAGTACAATTTGAAAATAATTTCATGGACAACTTTGAGAATGCTAAGTAAATATGCTACAATTATAATTTCTAGAGTTATTTTAAACACTAATAACAGTGTTAAAATATTAGTGTAAAAAAGGTGTAAAATTGTGTAAAAAGTGTCAAATTGTATATTTATTAAATAATAAAAAATACATCATATATCAATCTAATAGTAATACTGTACAAAAACAGAATAAATCTAATATATTAAATTACAAATAATTAAATATTCTAAAACTTAAAAAAAAATAAAAAATCCCTCCTAACCTATAATTCAGAACACCCGTCTTTTTTTTTATCTCAAACGCTTATCCGAACTTACCCGAATGATGTCGAACAAGAAGTTACCAGAACCGCCACCAGCGGCAGCACCATTATGATCACCTCCTCCAATACCAAAAGGCAAGAATCTCTTATTTCTATCCGCATCAGGATCGTCGATGGATTCTTCAGCTGGTTGAGGTCCATTGTTGGAAGCTGCAGTGTCTTGATCTTCGAATTTAACACGGACTTCTCTGTTTTGACTTTCAGAACCAGAGAGGGAGTTATCTTCGTTGTTAGCGCCTTCAGTGTCCTGAAAAGAAATTAAAAATTGAATAAAATTATATTACAACATTAATATTGTAACAGAGATAAGATTGACATTACATACATACATATATACACAATCACGTCATGTACCCAAAAGGGTGTGGCACAAACTCTTTTCATCATCCCGAAATCAGTCTCCTCCAAACATTCCTATCCAAACAAGCAACTTTCACTTTATCCACATTCATAATTCCTCTCATTAAGTATATAAATAAATTTTGATAATTTTTGGTTTGTAATGCTGGCTTTACACGATACATTTTTCTATACAAAATATTTACAATTTCCTGTACAACAACATTTTTTTCTATAACATGATCTAATGCTGGCTTTATTTGATGTATTTTTTGTATATAACTTTGTAAAAAAAATCATATAGATTTTTGTATAGAAAAATGTATCCTGCAAAGTCAGGATAATATTCGATTCTATATAGAAATCCGTACAGAATATTTTTTACACGCGCATGCCCAGTTTGTTCGTAAAAATTATTGTTGAAGAATTATTTAATTTTCAAATTACATAAATATAAATAAATTGTTAAAACGTAACATATCATTAGGCACGTATTAATTTTGTTATTTTCTATATAATTTTGTATAGAAAATTTTATGAATTTTTTATAGAAAAATATATCGTGTAAATCCAGCATAAAACATTTATTTGAAGTTTTATTGAAATATTAATTATAGTATACTGATTTGATATTGAAATTTTTAGATATGTGTTTCAAATTACTTAAACGTTTGACACGTTATAATAATTTTTTATTATGTTTGAAGAATATACAATCTTTATGCATAAACATTTTCGTTAAAAATAACGGTTCTTTAAAATAAAAATTCTTGGTTTCCGAAAGAAATTTTTCTATGTATATTGCAACGAAATTTCTTACGAGATCCAAGAATTTTCATTTTAACGAACCGTTATTTTTAACAAAAACGTTTATGCATACGGGCATTAGTATAGTAAATAAAAATATAAATTGAAAAAAAAAATTAATATGCTTAAGAAGAAAAATTACACAATTAGAAACTACAAAGCATATTCAAAGAAATTTACTAACATTGCATTTATTGCATTGATTGTGAGTTTAGTAAGAAACATGGTTTTGTATTTTTTATTCCAACTCATGACATGCATCTGTTCTGGTTAGCAACGTTGCAAATTAATTCGTTCAATAAACAATTGAACCGCGAAAATAATTAATCAAAGTATGCTGTTATTATGAAACAATTTAAATTACTCAAAATGTCAAAAACTTTATAAGTTACATGATATGTCTCAATTTGTAATCTCCAGTTGATACAAATATAATAACTTGATCATTTTTTTAAATTTTAACTGAACAATGTTATTATTAAAATTATACTGTAATTAAAAACAAATTAATCATATGTTATTACCGATAATTTATCCGATGGATAATATTGAACTATAAAATATGTAAAAAACATTACATGATATTGAGATAAAAATATACATATTTTATTGTAAACTTGATTTAAAATTATATTTTTAATAAAATTAGATCAGTTTTAAATCTTTATTGCAATAGTTGGGTATTTTCATTTAAAATTAGAAATTACAAAATTTATAGTAATTCTTCTATAATCGAAAAAACTAAGTAAACTAAAGGAAAGAATAATTACTTATTGTATTAAATTAAAAACTCTTTTAAGATTAGATTCTGTTTAATTATTTTATAAAAACGACATTTCAACGAAACTGAACGCTCGTCTTCATCAGGTTAAAATATTTACTAATTTAAAAAAAAAATAATAATCTATAATTCTTATGATCTAGTTACTTATATGTTACCTAGTAACTTGTTACTATGTACTGTAATGTCATTAGTAAAAATTTTAACTTGATGAAGACGCGAGTTCAGTTTGTCGAAACGTCGTTTTTATAAAATAATTAAACAGAATTTCATCCCGAAACAGTTTTTAACTAAAATATGAATTCAAAGTCATTACTTTTAATTCACTTTTATAATCAAAATAATTTATTTGACACAAAATAAATTAAAAAACACAAATATACTGGAAACTAGAATAACACAAATGTAGTAAAAGTTATTGACAAATATAAAATACTTATTTGTTTAAATAAAACAATTAAAACATAAATCTGTAAACTACAAGCTCGGCTTTAAAATCCAATTCTCACTAATACTTGTTTTACGACAATGCAAAAACCAGAGCTAAATAAATAAACCGAGCTTGTAGTACCAGCTATAAAAATTAATCACACAAAAATGTCCCAAAATTGTCATATAAAGATGGGATGATGTTAACACTAAAAGAACATATAAAACATAAAAATAATGATATATAAAAAAAAGACTTGGATTCTTCTCATAACTGTCAGTGGTATGAGAGTAGGTTTCCCGCCCTTGACGTCTCCAGAACGGGATGAGGAACAAGAAGAAGAGAAAAGATGATAAAAGAAGTGTTAAACAAGTTATGTGTGGTGAATTGGTTATGTACTTACTGTGTAATGTAGATATAGATGTGATAATAGTGTAATGATGATATTAATTTTAAAATGAATAGTTGTTCTGAACATTGTCATGCTTATTTTCAACTAATGACTTTATTCTGTTTCCATCTGTAAGACCTGTATTGTTACAGAATATTTTGTCTTTTTCTATTAAAAAAATAATTTTATTTACTAGACTAAAACAAAACATTCAATAACACTATAAATCTTATGGATGTGATCAGAATGAATACCTGAATTTATTGTAAAAAAATTTGAACTTCCAAAAATATAAGTTATTATTTTTTAAAATTGTATCATGCAAATATTAATCAAAAGTTATTTTACAAAATTTTCATTCCTAATAAATTGTAGTTAAACATGCTTGAAGTCAATATTAAAAATTTTGAATTTATAACATTAACAAATACATGTACCAGTTTCGTTTTTTTTTATATATATAAAAAGCCTTATTCAGAGTGCCGTTTTAGTTTTACACACAAGCATAAAAATTTAACCAATAAAAACACTGTAAGTTTTAACACCAAGTGTTTGGATTGGTCAATTCTTATGCATGTGCATAAAACTAAAACAGCAGTCAGAATGAGGCTTCAGTTTCGTTTTATATGAAAGTATGAATAAAGCAAACCACACTTTTCAGAAAAAAATTAGTAAATTTATACAGCAATTCTGTGCAAATTTTGTGAAATTTGTAGCAATACGAAATATTCCGTCTTATTCTATTTAAACAAAGAATTTCTTTTATTAGAAAAAGATTAAATATCTCGTAAAGCTACGAGTTTTACGAAATATGTATAGAATTACAGTATTATTAATTTTAAAAAATTGTTATTTTAAGCAAAAATATACATATCTACAACAAACAATATGTTTTTTCTAATTTGAATTTTATATTATAATAACCGTAATATTTTAATTCAGTAAGTGCGACTTATTTTTTTTTTCTCTAAAAATACATTTGATATATTTCGACAAATATTGTTATAAAATAAAATACTGAATTTCAAATTTTAAAAATATTACAAATTTTAATGAATCTTACTGCATGATAAACTGGTAGAAAATTTTAATTAATATTTTAATATATCTCACATAAATCGTTGTCAATTAATCTTGTGGTTAGCTATATGATTAAATTTTCAACTGTTTTCTTATGAAATTCTATAAATTCAATGGAAATCGGCTGTGAAAGCCTGCAGATTACAATTTTTTTTTATACATTATAACATTCTAATACGATATAAGTCGTATATATTATATATAAGATAAATATTACATAATAATATAAAATTAATATAAAAAATCTAATAGAAAATAGTTAAGTAATAAGTTGATAATTTAATTACGCTATTAACTGACAACGTTCTATGTAAATGGTTATAAAAATTTATCGCACTATATTCATAATCGAAATCAACCAGAATAAACTAAAAATATATGTGGTTTACTTATATCAAAGATATAAAATAGGTAGTTTTGATATGTGAGTGGGGTGTTTGTTGAATCATGTTTACCCGTTTAGTGCGTGTGGTGGCTGCCGTGCTGGCCGCAGCGACTGTGTTATTGTCTTCATCATCATTGTCCTCATCCTCGTCCTCATCTTCATCGGGCGGGAATGTCGGTAGCGATACCGAAACCCGACCGCCGCTACGCCCTTCGCTCTCACCGTCACCGCCGCCGCCGCCTCCAAGGAGGCCGCCCAGGCCGCCGTTTTGCAACAGCACGCGACCGATTACGCGGAACGATTGACTTATTATCTCTTGCACTAAGCGGTCGAAGATCTAGAACGATGGGGCATAATTTAAATGACGCTGAATACCGAGACGACGCACGCCTTGATCGTTCGAAATATTTTTCAGAACACATTGTTTTCCGGATAAAATTTTGTTTAATTATTTTATAAAAACGACGTTTCGACGAAACTGAACGCTCGTCTTCATTAGGATAAAATTTTTACTAATTTTAGAAAAAAATAAAAATCTATAATTCTTATGATCTAGTTACTTATATGTTATCTAGTAACTTGTTACTATGTACTGTTATTTACTTTAATGTTATTAATTATATGCAGTTTTTATGTTTATTTTAAAGCTACATAGACACGCGGCGTGAGTCACGCGCTGTTTTTTCACGTGCGTACATAATTTTTTCTGTATTAGTGTTACATACACTGTAAAAAAATAACAAAATTACAGAAAAATAATGGTAAAATTTTACAATAAAAAATCTGTAATTTTATTTTACCATAAATATTCTGCATTTCTACCTCAAAATTCTGTAATTTTTACATAATTCATAATAATCACATAAAATAAGTAAAAATGACCTAATAAATTTGTAAAATTGCTTACTTTCTGCAAATTACATCACATACTTAATGTAAAATTATATATTGATAGTATAACTTCTTAAGTTATGTCACACAATTTTCAAATGTATGTAATTATACCAACAAAAATATTATAGAAGTAAACAAATTTTTGTTATTTATGAAAAATTCTCGATAGCAAATTTACTAAAAAAGACTACTAAAAAACTATCTAACCTATCTAACAATAAGTCTGACCAAAATATTGAAATCTTTATTTGTGTAGGTATCCAATCTGTATATTTAGTATTCAAATACACTTTCAATTGTTTTATATAAAAACATTAAAATTACTAACTAGACAATTTAAAATCAAACAATAGACTGTTCTTGAATAGAATTTTTACTCGATAGAAATCAATATTACAGAATAAGTTTTGTTTTTTCTCTAGAATTTTGTATCATTTATGGTGCTTTCACAACTGCACCAGCAATAGTTAAGGTAGCAGAATTGACTTTGCTACACTGTAAAAATCTACTTGAGCAAAAACAAGTTTTAAAAATATTTTTGCTTTCACTTTTTACTTGTAGACTACAAATTATACTTACTTATGTCAACAAAAATACAAGTATATCAAAGATAACTTTTCTCACAAATTTTGTGAAATATTGTACTTTATATAATTAAATTACACAATTTTATATTAATTTTGCTTGTCAATATTTTAATACATAATTCACACAGTTCTGGAATATTATTTAATTGTAAATTTACATAAACTTAATTTACTATTTTTTTTTAATTAGTGAAGCTTATTTTAGCACGTTAAAGGCGCAAATAATATTTAATGATAATATATTTACTTTAATTAAATATAATTCTATATTATTTACCGTTGTACTTATTGCAAAATTTATAATTTGAATACATTATTAATTATTTATTCTTGTCTAACAGGTAAACAATAGATAGTTAAAATTTATACAGTAATGTTGATAATAATTGAAACATTTTATTTATATATTTTGTGTGAAATATTCTGTATTGGAATAGTTGTAAAATATAATAAATTGGTAGTTATACAACGTGATACAAATGTATGGAAACTGTAGCTAAATTTTACAGCAAAATCGAAATCTTAATCTAAATCAAATATGACAAATGATATATTAGGAATTTTTTTTGCCAATCACATTTCACGTTGACATTGTATCGTTCCAAACAATTAAACTATCAAACTATTTTTTTACTATGAGCGAGAATGTATGGGAACTGTAGTTAGATTTTATATCGAAATCAATCTAAATTGAACACAGAAATATAGTACTTAGAGAACACAAGTATGACAAATCATACATTAGAAATGTGAACAATAATATTCTGACAATCAAAAATTTTCCCTGATGGCATTGTATCACTCCGAACAGCCAAACTGTTCAAATATCCTATTACTATTAAACAAGAATTCTTAACTATTTGAAAGTAAGATAACCACTTTTCTAGTTTTCACCTGGAGTCTCCAGTTTTCAACTATTTGTCTACAGTATCAAAGTTTTGCTATAATTTCTTCAGATTGTCCTAATCAGTTAGCGACATTAATTATAATCAGAGCAGGATTAAAAGTCATATGAACCTAAGACCATTGAAAACTTTGAGCCTACATAAAAGTTTACTTTGAGTTTTAAGATTTGTTTTATCAATATTTTATACATATTTTCTTCTTAGGTTGAAGTCTCTTAGTTTTTATTATATTTTTTTTTAATAAAAATATTAAAATTAATATAAATTATAATTGTTTTGAAAATATGTATTTTAGAATTATAAATAAATTGAATGTTATTTCAAAAATAATTATTGTTTCTTGATGTAGTATTGAAGTCTCCAATTTAAAACTTAAAAAAACTTAATTTCTCGACAGTTTTTCAAGTTTTCTTTTAATATTTACTTAAAAATATTAAAATTGATATAAATATAATATAATAAAAATATGATAAAAACAATATCATTAATTAATTGTATTGGTAAGTTATTGCTCTTTAAAAAAAATACATTCAGTAATTATTTATCGAGTAAAAGTACAATAAAATAATTACCAACAATTAATAAATAAAATACGCACAACTGAAAAAATATTAACAAAAACATATATCAATTAAAAAATGCACATATTACTTACAATTAATAACCATAATCAATCTGAAAAAACAGTATTAAAATATCATTATCATATCTGACATTGCCGTCTAGCAAAATATGAAAGGCATAAATTTTAATATTAGCTTTACAGGTACTTGCTATAAAATATACATATATATATATATATATATATATATATATATATATATATATCTCAGGCCCCGTCTTATCACAGTCTAATGTAGATATGTCCACGTGAATAAATTGACATATTAGATCAGAAAGTGAATGGTAATGCGACTTGAGTTCTCTGTATTTGTCTGCTCCAGTTACTTAAGACTTTTTACAAATCAAAGGTTACCGATATTATTATTTCATATTTTTCAAGGAAATTTTTCATGTATTTTAATATCTAAGTGTGTTTTTCAATATTGAGATTGATACTAGGCGTATTATATATAGATAAGTATTAATTAATTTATTTGAAAGTACTGTGCAAATTTTTAATTATTAATATTATTTTTGTTAATTTCTTGTTAAAATAATTTTGAAATACTTAAGTTGATAGCCAATTGTTAACAGTACGAATTAATTTATATTATTTGTACTGTTTTTAAAATATATAAAAAAATTTGGGCTACAAGCTAGGTTTTTTCGGTGTTTCAGTTCATTTGTTTAGTCCTGCTTTTATGACAGTTACATTACCTTAAAACTGGTATTAGTAAAAACTGATTTTAAAACCGAGCCAATATATTTAAGAATACATACGAAAAAATATATTATAAAATTAAATTTGAAATTAAACAATCAAACAATTGCGACCGAAAAATAATTAAAATTTTAAATTAGTAGTACAGGTGAGTAAGAAATTTTCTATTAAAACTTTTAATTTTTTTAAAATCAAAATTTCTTCACTGAACATTCAAGAGTTTTTGAATTACTATTATTAAACAATAAACCCCAAAATTTGTAAGAATTTTTTGTTAATAAAAATAAAACGGCTTTGGGAGGTAGTTCTGTATTAATATTTATTAATAATCGACGTTTTGACATACTCAATGTACATCTTCATCCCGTTTTATTTTAATATAATGAGTTCTGAAAGATTTTTTACTATGTTAAAAAATACTACGTATAGGTATTTGAAATTGTATGCAAATTTACGACACAAATTCACTAAGTAAAAATAAAATTCAAAAAAATTCTAGAAATTTTTATTCAACACAATAATCTATGATAGATATCAAGAAATTTTATATTTTCTGTCATATTATTTAAAATGAGTCAAAAAAATATTCAAGACATTTCTTGATTTATAAAACTAAATTATTATTTTAATAAAATATACACATTTATAGAAATAAATGTGTAAATTAAGTAGAAGCTAAAGGTGTTGAGCTATATATTGAAAAATACATATTTTTAAAGTTATTTTGTTTGTTATTAATAAACTAAGAATAAGATGTGTTGATGTGAATGAGATGTGGAATAGTTTACATTTTCTTACGGTTAACTATTCCACACTTAATCCGACGTTAAAAATCCGACGAAATAAAATAAATTTAAGAAAAGAAGCAAACAGAATATCATAGCAAGAAATATGTATCTTTTTCAAATTATATTTAATGTAGAACTAAATACATATAAGCAATTATTTCATAATGTATTCTCTACTCTAATAAATCATAAGTTAGGCTTTCTGAATACAGAATTATATATTAACTAGTAACACTTCTTGCTCTTAAGTGCTGTTACATAATTGTTGATTTAGTAACTATTTCAAATTTAGATTTATTATCTTTTCTTCATATAAAGATGTGTTGCAAATCTTACATTTTTGTGTTATATACTGTCAGTATTTTAACATTTTATGTGAGAAAATTAATGTTATTAGGTAAAGATATGAATCTTATATTGAATGTTGATAAGGGCAAAGTATTAGTGCTTGAGAAAGGTGACGACGACAGAATGTAATAATGCACGTTTAGAGCAGGTAGATGAATTTGTGTATTTGGGTAGTTGATTGTCCAAGGATTGTCGCTTTAGAAGCCCGTTTGAGCATATAAAATACTGTTTCAGTGCTTACGTTAATGTATGGTAGGGAATGTTGAGTTTGGCTGCAAAAGCATAAAATCAAAATGATTGCTGTAAAAATAAGATTTTTACGCGGTGTATGTGGAGTAATTAGAAGAAATCGGGTACAAAATTGAAAAAAAAATGTTGTTGCAAAAGTATTAGTCAGTTAAAATAGTTCAGTCATCTTGAGAGAATAGAATGAACTTTGAGTAAATATATGTGAATGATTTTGAAAGTATATGTTTGCGTGGATGAGTAGATGGAGTGATATGATTGAGAATGTTTTGGGTGAACGAAAATTTCCAAGTAGTAGGAATAGAAGAGCATGTATGACAAGTTTCATGAATGTGGATGAAGCTGGAGTTGCTGGTCTGAATAGAAATGTTGGGAGGAAAATAATTTCGGGATAGTGAAAAGAATTTGTGCTATACCCTTTTCAATACATGGTGTGATAGCGTATATATTTATACTCTAAAATCTAACAATAATAAAATATAATTTTTTAGAACATATAAAAAGAAATAAACATTATTTTATAGATAATGCTTGTTTTAATATAACTCAAGTAAATTTCTGTATCACACATCCATTTTCAATTTGCTTTTAAACAACATATGCATGAAATTTGTTCAAATATTAAAATAAATAACATTACATATTGTTTATTGAACTTGCATTGAGATATCAACTAGCAAAATTATTTAATATATTATCTATTACGCAACCTATGTCGTTATATCAAAATTTATTACTATTTCGAATTATGTTTTAACAAAATTTTATTGTAGGTATATTTTCGCTCTACTGAATTATTCAATTAATTTTTAATAAACTTAGCAATAATAAAAATAATACAAATATTTAGTAATAATTTGAAAGTTTAACTGCGAAAGTACAAACAGCAAAAAATCTATTTCTATAAAATCATGAGAAAATCATGACAATAGAAAATTGATACTTAAACTGAAAACTAATTCTATTAATGTTGAATGCGTTTCCATGACGACGAAGGTTAAATAAATTTTATCGTCATCAATTTTTGTCAATAAGTTTGATTGTAAATCAGCTTAACAATATAATTTACATGCGATTCTGCATTGTAATTTTTTTACTTTGGAACAATGTCCTATAAAGTTACATCAAAAGTATAAAGACAGAATAAAAAATACAGTTTTATGATAGATCTTTTTTTTCACAAGTTATTTACAAAATTATTGTGAAATAACGTTAGAATTACATACAGTGTGTGCCAGAAATGTAAATTAGCAATAATTTCAGTTTATGCTTTCTATACTTTTTTCTCGACCTTGTTTCCAATTTTTAAATTCTTTAATTAATTTTGTAAAATTATTTTAATTAAAGCACAGAAAAGTGGTTTTGTATTTAAAAAAACTTACGATATTTTGTAATATTTATGAAATAATTAGCAATTAGGCTTAGGTTTAATTTAATGCAATTGACATGTAATATGATTAATTTAATGTTTACAGTATTTAAGCTAGAAAGTAAACTGTAGGTATTAAGGTGATAAATAGGTTTTTCTTTATGCAAAAATTATATAAACATTTCAGAAAAATAATATTTTCATGACATAGTAAAAAAGTTTTTCAAAACTCATTGTATCAAAATAAAACGACTTTTGGTTGTAGTTCTGTATTAATATTTATTAATAATCGACGTTTCGACGTACTCAACGTACATGTTTATCAGAAAAAAAATATGCAAATGACATATACATAATATAGAAACAAGTTATTAGGTAATAAAATAAACAACTAGATTATAAAATATATAAATTTTAAATTAAGGGAAGCCAAATTTTATAAAAAAAAATAGAAATTTATAAAGAGAAATATAACATTAATCAGTAGGCACTGATTTAAATAAAATATAGCTTCCTTTTTAATTTTATAATCTAGTTACTTATTTTGTTACTTAGTAATTTGTTCCTATGTTCTATTTATTTATTGTATATGTTATTTGTATCATTTTCCCTGATGATGATGTACGTACAGTATGTCAAAATGTCGATTTTTAATTAAAATTAAAACAGAACTAAATCCTGAAACCTTTTTATTTTAATTACTACTACTATCAATTTATAAATTGTATTTTCTATAAAATACGAAATAGTTATCAACTATCATATTTTATGCAACACCTTTAGTATTAGTATTAAAGAAAAATTGCGTACATTACAGGCAAATGTGTAAATACTTTAAGTACGCATATGTAGATAATTCTGTCAAGAATTAATTTAGTATGTGTACGTAGATTTACAAACATATTTATTTATGTACAATACTTGATTAGAACCGAGATTTTGCAAGAATTTCTATTATTGTTTTACACAATAGATCTTTTTTTTCCTTTTCTTTATTGCTGTTTAAGTACGAAATTGTTTTTGATAGAAAAGAATTAAAGGTAATTGATTTGATAAAGTTTAGTACGTATTACATAAAAATCATTTTAATACTCTTTTTTGTATGAGCTGTATCACTCAATTGTTTTATATTATTATTTTACCTAAAATTATAATGTATACTAAATAGTCACCCTAATTCTGTAAAAAGTTATTAAATATTAGCAACGCTATTTTGTTTTAATATAAGTTTAAATTTGTGTGCGAGCCGAATTAAATTATGCAGGTTTGCCCGTTTCTGGTGTAAACTGATCTGCAATTGTTTCAACTGTTTGTTTTTCATATTATTAATAATAATAAATCATTAGGAAATAAGAAAAATAAATTAGTTTGTAAAATTTTATTTAAAAAAAATAAAAATTAATTAGTTATTATATAAAATATTTTAATTACATACCTGTGCTAAGCCAGGAAACAGTTGTCTTAACATATTAATATCCCTCTTGTCCCTGTCTGTTTGGCCAAAATTGGACAAGTTGATAATTTCTATAACTTCCTGTAACAGAAAAAAAAATTATAATTAGAATTAATCATGTTTATCTCAAAATTATAAAAATAATAATTCTGTTTGTGTTTGTTCAATAACATGCGTGTAACAATAATTATAAAATAGTTTTTATATGTTTATTAGAGACATTATTTTTATAATATTTTCTCTGTTAAATACATTAGTTTACATAGTGTGTTCACAAGTATATTGTCAAAAAAACAATTACTTGAGTTCAGTATACAGTTATTTTAAAAAACTCAGTAAAAACAAGTCTCACATAAATTAAAATAAGTAGACCACATTTGGTCAATAAAACTGGCACTATTTTTATCAATAATACTGACAGTACTGTCAATAAATATCTTCTTAATACTTAAACTTACACGATCAATAATACTGTCAATATTTTTAGATACTAATAATAATACTGATCGTGTATAGTCTGTTTTAGTAGCCAATAATGTAATGTCAGTTCTCCTAATTCCTAAGCGGTACATAAAGGCTATATGCTCGAAAAGCTAATCATATCGTTTCTCAATAATTTTTATTTTCATTGTCAATGATGTAGGCCGTTTATCACACAGCGAAACAAGAAACTTATAGCTTATAGTGGGTTCCAAACCAATCAAAGCAACCAATTACAATTCAATGGTACAAGATTTTAATACCAGAAATAATATATAATTTAAATTCTGGTGTGAATGCGGCGTGAAAATATATAATATATATATATATATATATATATATATATATATATATATATATATATATATATATATATATATATATATGTATTAATTTTGAAACTAAACACTAAAAATTCACATTTCTTTGAAAGTAAAGTTTCGAAAACCATTTCTTTGAAGTTAGATGACTTAGTATTGAAATTTTTCAAATAAATATTTGTAAAACAAATTAACAAGTAAAAGTTAATTTCTCTCTAAGTTTAGTTTAAACCACAAACTAATATACTAAATGTCATATTATATATTATAGCTAGCTAAGCCAGATGTCACATCTCAAAACGAGGAAGAGGCTGCAAGAAGATTCTAAAAGAATAAATAATGTCGGATGATAAATTAAATATTATTTCCCGTTTCTAGAATTGTTAATATTTGTTTCATTATCGTAATATTAACATTTTTATGCAAAATTATTCAGTAAAAATTAATTATTGCTGAATAAAATTTTTAGAAATTTTGTCGCGTTATCATTTTTAACAATACAAATATTAATATTAATAAATTTGGTAGACATTTCAATGTTAAATCGAACAAGGAATATTATAATTTATATTTAAAGTTTATGCTCATCATTTTAATTTAAAATTAAGTGTGTATAAATACATCTATAATATTTTTAAATGTTATTTTAATTTTTCATGCGTAATATTAAAAAAAAAAGTTGGATGGTAGCCTAATCTTTTAACTTATCGCGATTAAAAAACATAATTATAAGTATATAATTGGTAATTGTAACAAAAAAAAACTACCAAAAATAAGCATAGAAATAAAATAATTAATTTAATATTTGTAAATATTATTTCATAAGTAAAATATTTATTCATTTCATAAAAATATAATGTAGATATTTTTACATATATACACAATCACGTCATGTACTCACAAAAGTATGGTACAAACTCTTTCCATTACGCAGAAATTAGTTTCTGCTAAACATTTCTATCCGGACTGTTTAATTTTTTAGTTTCAATATAATTAAATCTATTTTTTTTTATTATTTATTAATAAGTAAAGATATTTATTACGCCAGTAATTTTTTGAAACATTACTCAACATTTGATCAATCAAAATTTTGAAAATTCGTTACACAACAGATCAATCATACCATTATATTTGAAATATCTGAAAAAGCAAGTGCTGTTGTTAAGATACCTTGTAATTTTCATGTTAGAATTATTTTTAAAATAAAAAAAAAACTTTAGGATTAAGTTATGTATCATTTTTAATTAAAATTCAACGTTTCGATATACTTAACGTTTATCATCAAAAAATATACAAAACTTATTCCTAAAATTTTTTTATTTTAATATGAGTTCTGTACTATAAATTATTTTTAATTTTGTGTCAGATTTAAAAATGTAATTTCCTATTGTATAGTCATAGAAAAAGTATAATATGTGATAACAAGTACTTTCTCATGAGTAGTAACCATCATTACGTGCTAATTTTTCAATTAATATATATAAGTAATATAAAATATATACTATAATATTTATATAAATATGTATATTTTTTGCGTAAAATCAATATCATAAAATATACAGTAAACCACACACCTTTAGTCGACAAGTAAGTATTAAACTGTCACTAGTAATGACTTAATTGGTAGATAATACAATGCTAAAAGAACGTATTTAGTCGCGTGCTTGACATTTTTAATTTATCTATTAACATTTTCACAGCTACTGCAATTATAACAAATGTATAATAATAAACAGGTATTTATTAAACATATTTTTGCAATAATCAGTTTCATATAGTTATGGTTAGACAATTATAAATAGGTAATTATCTATTTTAACATAACGTGATACTAATTTGATTTTAACGTTATGTTAATAAAATAACAATTGCATTTTGAAACTTTCTCCAAATAAAATTAAGTGTTGCTAATTACATATTTCAATATAAATTTATACGATTATCTTTGTGCAAACTGCAACAGATTAAATAATAAGTAATGCTTCCTTATTTATAAATTAGTTATATTGAATCTGTTTAATTTGAATTTCACAAAAAATATATAAGAACCTTTATTTTTGGATCATCAGCTACTTGTGGTGTCAAATTAAAAAACATTAAAATTCTGTATTTTTTTTAAATTCAAATTTTTAAGTTTTCAATGAAAATTTCAAGTAAAGTACTATTTACAGATGAGAAATTTTAACTAAAACTTTAAATAAATATCTTAAATACAAATTGAAAATAATTCCTAAATAAAGTATTTGAAATATATATATATATATATATATATATATATATATATATATAATGTGCAATTTCTGAAATTTTGTCATCTAAAATTTTTATGAAAATAATCCTGTCATGTATCATATGGTATGCATAGAAAACTAAAATTATTTTACATTAATTTAAAATAAAATATGAAAGTACAAAAAACAGTTGAAACAAAATATTAAACTATAAATTGTCCCTAACCTACTTTGCATAAAGAAGTGGAAGAACAACTTAAAAGAAAGATGATACAATACGGCAATAAAAATAACGAAAAGATTTATTTACATATGCACTTTGTACTGACCACAACACTCTTCTTAATCACAGTCTTAACTAGTAGAAAGTTGTAAAAGGTTAGGTTTTTTTTAACAGTATCAAAACATTTGGTAAAAAATTAAAAAACAAAAACCATCATCAATAGATTTGGCAACACTGCATCGAAAACTCTCACTTTATTAAAATCGTAATTTGATAAAAATAAATTTGATAGCAAAAATATAATCAAATAAATGAAAGTTTGTTTTTATTTAGAAAAAATTATTAATTATTTTGTTAGTTTTTTCTTCTCATTATTACTTGATTTAACAGCTTATAGCTGAGTAACAATCAATTTCTAAAATAACAACTATTTTATAATTGGTAATAATTATTGTAAAAATATATAATTGTTAAATAAAAATATATGATATAAATTATAATAGTAATAATTCTTTCTGAAAAAAATTTAATTTCTAATGCAATAAAATTAATAATTAATGTTAATACTAAAATAAATATTTATATTAATAATAATAATTAATCAAAAAGTAATAACTCTAAATTTAGATATTAGTAGTAAGCTAATTAATTGGAAATTTAGTACGAGAAACGGACAAATTAGTTCATATATAATATAAACAGAATTACAACTTAAAGCCGTTTTATTTTTTAAAGAAATATATGTTATTGAAATGTATTAACTAATATCAAAAAAAAAGTTTTACTCCATGCATAATGATTCCGATGGCATGTGAAAAACTATGGTAGATAATTAATTAATGTAAGCAATAATATATGAAAACATATCTACAAATTTTATGATCAATAATTGATTAATATTTTTAAATATTTTATTTTTCATAACTCTTAGTTTGTAACAAAAAATAGTTTAATTATTGATGAAAAAAATAATCTAATAAATACTATCATATGTTTACAATATTTTTCAATAATAGATTATTTATTTAAACCCACACTGTAAAAAACAAATGTATTTTTACAATAATAATCATAGAAATTTTACTATAACTTTAATTGTAATTTTATAAATTATTAATAAATTAAAAATAAGTTAAAATTACAGTATAAATATTTTAAAATTACCATGATTATCAATGCAAAATTGCACTCATTTTTTACAGTGCAAGATTTCTACTTTTTAACGCAATATTTGTGTTTTCAATAACTGCATATATTTGAAAATAACGTGTAATAGTAAAAAATCATAAACACGTTTCTATCAAAAATCAAATACCCTGCATATTATATTAGTAACTTTCATATATTAAAGAAAAAAAAAACATTTGAAAGAGGTGAAACATATAGAAAACTATGGTTTCAAATAGAAAAATAATTATAATTTAGGTTAAAATTAAATTAAGATATTATAAATATAATGTCACTTACTTTCATAAACTACCCAGAAAAACAAATAAATAATTATTCATATGTTTAATAACTATCACCTACATTTCAATTTTACCTTGGATCAAATATGGATATTAACGCATAAGAATGTCAATTAAGAGTTAAATTTTTGAAATAACAGGAATTTGAAAAACAACAACGCCAAAGTGAAAGGCTTATAGCGTTATAATTTTTGCACAAAACCAAATGTAATTTGTTTATTGCATAAATTAATTCGCAAAAACCATAAGACATTTAACTGGAATAAAAATTCTATTCCAGTTTTTTTTTCTTTCTCTGCTAAAGCCACTCAGTGATATGCAACTGTAATGCTATTGCATTTTTCTTGAGGTAATGTTTTTAATTGTTGCAAGAAATATTATAAACAAAAAATTAAAAGGAAATGCACGACGTAGTTGTAAATGACAATAGAAACTTTTAAATGCTATTAAATAGATAATGTTATGGCTATTTGGTCGCACAAAAACTTTCTGATAATTCTTGAGAAAATTTCTTGAAATGTACACCAAATAATTGCAATGCTTGATCAACAATGTAAAAATTTTTTTTTTATAGAAATTAATAGAATTAATTAGTAATGAAATATGAATCTGTAAGTTTATTCTCATTTGTCAAGTCACTAGAATATAAGTGACTAAAATATTTTTTTTACATATCTAATATGCTTCTCGCAGATTATTATGTATCATGGTATTTTTTTATTATTTTTTTTGAATTGTGCCGGTTTCAAAAATGCGTTGTTTAATACAATGCCGGATAAATCAGATTTTACTAAATAATATCAAAAACTAACTTAAAATTTCAGAAAATATTTGTTGCAGTACAAGTAAAAGCTTTGCATGTAGATAAAAATCGTTATATATAAAACAATAGAAACTAAATTACATTAAAACTGCAAAAACACATATAACAGATATAAAATTAAGTTATTTTTCCAAAAATAACTCTTCCGAAATGCAAGTAAAAACTGTCGACAAGTTTATCGCAGTTGGCCGGTGAGATTAAAGCAATGGCGCCCGGAAATTTAAACTATGTTTAACATAACACACTAATCATACTTAATGTTTACAAACTTTCTGTCTTATAATTACAATTCTGAGAACTTATAAACCTAAATTCATAATTTATAGATTTCAAATATGCAATTTGTTTTGGTTCAATTATTTTTATTCTAACCTCAATCTAGTAAAAAATATTTAACAAAAATTCTAATTTATTACTTTTTGTAGAAATTTCATATTTGTTCATAACAAGTAATAATTTTTTTTTAAATATTACTTAACTAATATTTGATAATTTGTTTCAGTTATTGCAGTCGTTGCAAAATGTTCAAAAATTATTCAATTTAATTGAATAATATATGTAGTAGCTTGAAGGACGTATTAGTGTAACATTAATTTTTAGTATTTAATAACTATGACTGTAAAATTGTTTAGATGATTGATTAATTATTGTATAAATATAAATATTAAGTACTTTCAAATTTAAGTTACAGTTTCATATAATGTCATAATGTTAACATAGTAAAAAAATCTTTCAGAACTCATTATATAAAACAAAAAATATTTAGGTTCAAGTTCTGCATTAAAATTTAAACGACGTTTCAACGAAACTCAACTTTCGCCTTCATCAGGAAAACTATAAAATAAAACTGTTTTACGTTCTGATGAAGATGAGCATTGAGTTTCGTTGAAACGTAAATAAATTTAAAAATGTCAAACTCTCATTTAGGTTAAGTATTTTCATTAATTCATATTTATGTGTACAGTTTTTTTTTTAATTTTTTATTTAGTTGACGCAGTAAATATTCTTATTGATAAATATGCAATTTTTCAAATTTAGTAGGTATAAATAAATTGTCAACATGTAAAATATCATTGTGCAAGCGTCTGCACATTTTATTCTATATATAACATATTAATTATGTATATTTTCTATATATAATTTTGTATAGATTTTTGTATTAAAAAATGTATCGTGTAAAGCCAGCATTAGACTTTTTACAAAATATTATAACTTTTTCTAGTAATTAGTATATAAAATTTAACTTTTAATAAAAAGCAAATACTGAATATCTCGGAACGTATTTTATTGCAATCAAAAATTGAGATAATTAATGTTAAGTTCAGTTCAGAATCAAATCATTACGAACATAAAACTAATTTTGATAAAAGTAGGAAAATATAAATAAGAACTGAACATTCTTGATTTGTTAATCAACCAAACTACTTCCAAATTACAACTCTCTGTAAATATCTAATAAATAAGCCAGTGTATTATTTTATAAATTGCTTTTGTAAAATATAAATAAGAAGAGTACAAAAAAAGACCAAATCACTAATATGTCTTATATAATTCCTCAAATTAGTTACCATAGCAACACGCTCAAATCAACTCAAATTGATCCACATCCGCGTTACGATAATGACAATGACATAACACAGCGTGCGCGCAAAAAAAAAACGATATGCATGTAAGAAATCATGCGATTGCTCATGATTATCTGATTAAAGACCAAATTGCAACAAGAATCGATTCTGCCTCTCTCTCTTTCTTTCTCCTCCCTCTCCCACTCTTTTATTGCAAACGTATCTGTATATATTTGTGAGTAAGTGAGTGTGTATGTGTGTGTGTGTTAAAAGTATGGGTCACTTTCACTGGACTTTCTTTCTTCGTCGGACGAAAAGTTTTGCCATCATCATGTTGTGTTTGTTGAGCCTTGCATTTCTATGTTTTGAGCTTGGTACGGTCAAAAAGTAAATGAATTGTTTTGACTGTTTCGTCGATAGCATTAAAAAAATCTATTGTTTATTAGCGTTAGGCTATACGCTCAGTTTATTGCACAATTTCAACTGCACAGGTCCAAATTGCACAGTGTATAAAGTGACTTCAGTTTGAGTAAAATATGTAGTCAATAAATATTTAACGGAGCATGTGTAGCTGTTGCAGTTGATATTTGTATCAAATTAATTTGTGGTTATACAGGGTGTTTACGGTCTACTCTGTATCCTTTTAGGGGCGATATCACACCTCAGAAAAAGTCGACAAACCTTAAAACGCCTTAGTAAAGGTCGTCTCATAAGCGAGATAATAATTCATTTATTTTTTACATTAAACGATTAATTTGTTTTAAACTTTAGCAATCTACTACTCAATCAGTATTTTTCAATTGTTATACAAGAAGATGATTAATTTATTTTAAACTCTAGTAATCTACTACTTAATCAGTATTGTTCATCAGTATTGTTGTATAGAGAAGACTGCAAACACCCTGTATAGTAAAATATTTCGTAAATTATAACATTTTTGTAGCTTTTATTAAAAAACATAATTCATTAGAAATCCTGCTACAATTTAATTGCACATTAAACTGAGTCAAAATCTGTATCTTTGAACTGCGCAATTTACCTACAATTTTACTGCATAATTAATA
Source organism: Clivina fossor (assembly GCA_963966155.1). Taxonomy (NCBI): domain Eukaryota; kingdom Metazoa; phylum Arthropoda; class Insecta; order Coleoptera; family Carabidae; genus Clivina; species Clivina fossor. Next base: position 12,613,302 of record OZ014562.1, on the reverse strand, counting down.
TCGTAAAGTTAAAACTAAAAGTATATGGCCCACTTTAAAATATAAAGATTTCTTCCAATTAAATTCTGAACTGCTTTGAAACTGCACAACGCATGTGCAGTATAATAATTTACAAGCTAAATTCATATTGCGCATGCCTCGGACAGTTTCAAATTGAATTGATAGTAAGTTAAAATAAATTTTAAATAAAGTTGCATTAATAAATTGTGTTATCTGTAGTCAAAATTTATCACATCTTGAAAACCTATAATGATTTAATGTGATAAAATCTTATAGCCTTGATAAATTTGGAATAAATTCCCTAAACTACAATTAATTAAAATAATAACGTTAACTAAACACTTTGACTAAAGTTAAATTTGAACAGACAAAAAAAGCATCAATTTTAAATTCTATTAGCATAATTATTATTATTTCATAATCTAAGCTATAATTTTCAATAAGCAAATTATGAAAAATCTTAATTGGTGATCTAAAGTTTATTTTCAAAATAAACATTTTAACTAAAATCAAATTTAAACAGACAAAAAAACATCGATTTTAAATTATATTGGCATAATTATTATTTTTATCAATAAAACGATGCTTTTTTGGCAATTTTTTCAAACTTCTAATTGCAAAATTATTTGTTGTTGATAAAAAAAGTATGCTTTTTTTGTCGGATTAAAATCGACATAAAGTATTTATTACAGAAACGGACCTAAAGTTACACAAATACCCAACATTCTCAGTGGTAAAATACTAAAATTAAATATAGCTTACATAATGCTAAAACTCCAATTAAATTAGTATATCAGTATTTGAGTTTATCGGGAACATACAGATAGAAAAGCAAACACATGTTCTGATTTATATATTTAGATTAAAAAAATATATTACAAAGAGTTTCTGCCACTCCGTTATGAGTATATAAGGTGATTAGGTATGTACAAAATTTTAAATAAAAATAAAATATAGCAAAGAAAATTAACAATTTATTTGTATAAAAATAATACAAAATAAATAACTAAATTTAAGATAATGTTGCAACAAATTCTACTCTAATAAAGCTATTATTACTAGCTAATTACTGTTCTTCTAGCACATCAAGGAAGTAACTAAGTCTAAAAAGTGTTTACTGGTACATCCTCCTTTACAGTTCACTATATGTATATTACTTTAAAAACATTATTATTACCATACACGCAAGGAATATTAACTCTTTTTGTCTTACCATTCAAAATTTTGTATTTTATTATAATAAATTTCCTGTTTCAAAATTTATAATTAAATACTTTTATTTATTAATCTACAATAAGTGTTATAAATGAAATTGAAAGTATATAATCAACAATATGTATATGAAATTAATTTTTTGTTAAACGGAACTACAGTAAATTTTTTTGTCACTGATCGGACAAAAACATTATTGTATAAAAGATTTCTTATTTAGTAAGTTAGTCACATTGGCCAAAAGTGTTTGAACATTTTTGAAAGGATCACAATACAAATTTCACATAGTGGCTGAATCTAAGTCACTATTTTATTTATTATAAAATTAGTATTGCACTTACTAACTTATGAAAAAACAACACAATTTATAATTTTAGTTTCATTAGTTGCAGTTTATTTTATTGCAGTCGAAAATTCAGATTATTAATATCTTTTAATAATTTTTAAATGTTTTTACAAGCTATACTTTGTTTTGTTTTTTTTTTTAATTTTGAAAAAACATATTTAACCTCTGATTGGTTAAAATCTCTGTTTTAATCTTCTTTTTTCTTGTTTCAAACTAATCATTTAAAGATCAAGTAAGTACATGAATTATAAAACAAATTTCATTTGGCACATTTTCTGTCAATGTTTGACAATTTTTAAAATAAGATTTAATGTCTGTTCAGAGAATTAAAGAATTGGCATAACTAAGAACAAAGTATGTTCATCGAAAGGTTTAATTAAAAAATTCTAGTAAAAAATTTAACATGTAACTATAAAAAGTAAAATTACTATATATGAATTTAGCGCCAGTTCTCTCAGTATAAATGAGTCTTCTAGTTAAAAATTTTTTGAAACAAAATAGAGTATAGTAGACAGTATAGTTCAGAACTTATAGAGTTACGACTAAAACATAACACTAATTTTGTAGTAAATAAGGACGTGTAAATGAGACATTAAAAAAGCACAAATTTTTCAAATTATATTATATTTTTTAAAATAATAATAAAAATTATATATGATCATAAACACAATTTAGTGAATAAATTAAAAATTATTTTAATGTACGTTTATATTTAATATTTGTAAAGTTGAAATATTAAATAAAATAATTTTTTATTTAATATTTCGCCTTTAAAAATATTAAATATAAACTTGTAATATTAATAAAAAAAATTGTCCTATATGGTATCACGTAAATCAACTGAACAATATATTGATAAAAATATACTAAATTAATGAACACAATTTCTATGAAGTTTTGAAATAGAATACGGAAATCTAGATATCAAAGAACGATTTCAGAATCTTTCTTTGTAGATAATTCGTAACAATGACATCAGTCGCATAAGAACTTTCTCGTAATTTTATCAATCTGTTGCATTTTACAAGAAATTTCAATGCATAGATATTATCGAATTATGTCTTATGCCGCCGTTAGAAAGTTCTTTGCAATACGGTATACCACATACTTACATGCAAACTTTTTATACTACATTTCAAGAAGATTGTTTTGAACTTTACCTTTAACAGAGGTTAAGAACAATCTGCAACAAGTGTAACTGATTTTTATATTATTAGTCTATAGTATAGTTATGGTAATTTAGTAATCTTGAATATTTTGTTTTACTTTTTTGATGAATAAATATTAGTAAATTTGTTGATCGATTAGGTGATAAGACTTCAAGTATTTCTATCGAAAAATAAAAAATATACTGCCATTATATTTGTGTTTTTATCATTTGGAAAGTGAAGAAAAAATATGTAACTTAATTATCATTATAATTTTATCATTAAATTTAACAGTTAAGTACATTTCAGTATATATTTAAATTAGTTTGATACAAATAACAATAAAAAAAAATGTTTTAAATTTTGTAAAATATATTAATTTATTTGAAATAAACATGGTTTTGAATCAAAATTTAAATATTTAAAAAATAAAAAATAATAACGTTTTTAATTACAAAAATCCATATTTCATGTAAAAAAATTCAAACTGGTTTAGTATCAAATAAAATTGGAACAATTCATAATCCGGTTTAAAAATCCGGTTTTGGTATATGTTCCGGTTAAGTTTGAAATTTGATTTTTAGAAGTCATGTTTAATATAAAAAGAAATTGCACAAATTAATAAATTTTGTAAAATATTTAAAAAAATTGATTTTTTAAATATTGCAATAAAAATATGCATGTAAAAGCCACTTTAAACGTTTTTAATTTGTTAATAATTTAAGAATAACTATTTGAAATAAATAATGAATAAATATTTGAGATTGATTTATTTTCACTAAATATTTGAGACAGATTTGTAAGAATACGCGCATTCATATTAGCTACCACTGCTACCAACTGAGAGCAACTAACCGTCATTGCTATACATTGCATATTTTTGAAATTTATTAATTTTATTTTTTAAAACGATATAATATAGTATCGTCCCCATTTAACGACCATAGCAAAAAAATGAATTAAGTAATATATATATTTCAATAGTAATGTTGCAACATTTTAAATTTAATTTTAATGTACAAAATGTAATTTAAATGTACTTTACTCTTCAACTAAAGATTCTATATGATAATGTGAAATCTAATTAAATTTTCTTATTTATTTTAAATGTCAGGGCAGTATTAAACAATTTTGATCTATAATTTGTTAATGTTTTTTACACAACACCAAATTCTAAACTAACATTTACCCATATAAGTTAGTTTAACCCAAATTACTAAATTAAAGCTAATCTAGCATTGCACTAATATAATATAATAAAATTAGTAGTCAACTTCATGGATGCTTAAACTAAAAGATCATTATATTTCACTTTTAAAATAGTTCCTTGTGTAAAAAATTTCTTGTTTTCATATTAATGTATTATTCATAAAGCGAATTTAAAATAATCTTTTCTCCGAAATTTTCTATTTTAAATTTACTTTTATTGCAACTTACAAGGAAGTTTGATATTAAGACGTTGAATTTCTTAAATTTTTTCGGAAGTGGATTTTTTTTAATGTTGCAATATAATGATAAATGTTTTATAATTTTATTATCATTTTTAATAAAAACGAAACTTCAGTGCTAAATTAGGAGGAATTTTTGTTTGAATACAGTAATAATAAAGTTTATTACAGTTAATTTATACAATTTTATAATGTTTCTACATTTTCTAACTTAAATTTATTGCTGAAGGAAGTATTATGTGCTTTTGTTATTCGGAAGTATGGAAATAATTGTTTGAATAATATTGCAATACTGTTACATTTATTATTATTATTATTATTTATAGTCAAGTAAAAAAATTTTTATAATGAGGAATATATTTTAGTCTACAAAATAATACATATATGTATTTACAAAAACATAAATTGTTGTATGTCACAAAAAAATGAGTAGATGAAATAAAATAATTGAGAATGTTTTGCGTGAGCAAATGTTTCCAACTAGTAGGAACAGAAGAGCATGTATAAGAGTTGTCATGAATGTAGATGAAGCTATAGTTACTTATTTGGATAGAAATGTTTGGAGAAAACTAATTTCAGGATAGTGGAAACAGTTTCTGTCAAAACCTTTTGGGTACATAGCGTGATTAAGTATGTATGTATTTTTAATATATAACATATATATTTTTAGAAAGAATGATAAATAAACCAATAAAAACAAAAAACGATTAACAGAAAAAATTTACTATATCGTTAAAAAATATGTCAAAAATTCAACGTAACATTTTTTTATTTTGCACAATTAATAAAAACATAAATATGTTGTAACAAACGAGTATAACAAGTGATAATATCAAAGAGTGCGCTGATATATAAGTTGCTTCCTGTAGTTGTAAGCAGTTACAGGAAGCTGTCTAAACGAGTTAAATATATAATCTAAGAACAAATATTTCATATGCAGAAATTTAATTGCAAAAATTAATTTAAAAAAAAAATCATTTCTAATCTAATAAAACATAAAATAGATACATACACAATAAGTCATGTACCCAAAAAGGTGTGGTACACACTCTTTCTAATATGCCAAAATTAGTTTCTTTTAAATATTCGTATCTAGAAAAATAACTTTTGCATCATCCATATTAAAAAAAAAGCAATTTATTATATCAGTTAAAATTATATTCTGATGTCTGTAACATCGTTAAAAATATAATTTATTTTAGATTAATTAATCAACTAATCCCATTAAACTCTGCATGAAAAATTACTAGTATTAGCGAGTGAACTTCTTCAGCTACTTAACTATTTCTTTCACCTATTATTGACTATGCAAGCTATATATTTCTGTGTTGTCATGGCAATTATGACGTAACATCACCGGAAGAACGAAGATATGGTAAGTGAAAGTACCTATAGATGAGTACCAGAATGAAAAGTGTATATGAAACTATACTACGAACAAGGTATTCAAAATTGTCGTATCATTCGCATATATTTTTGTCACTATTTCACACAAAATATTTCTAAATTTTTATTCTCTACACTGCAATTAATTATACACAAAAATTTTCAAATGTTTTCGTAATACGAAACAGTGTTTAAATAATACTAATTTATTGAAATAAAGCTTTAAGAATAAATACTGAATAAATGTTAATAAACGTAAATATTATAATATGAGTTCTGAAAGATCATTAACTATTAAAATAATAATAAAAAACTTTAGGATTAAGTTTTGTATAATTTTTAATTAAAAAATCGACGTTTCGATATACACTTTGTGTATAAATTTTAATCAAAATTATTTTTTTTTATAATTTATAAATTTTATAATCTAAAATTTTGTTACCTGATAACTTATTTCTATGTTTTATTTGTTTATTATTTATTTAATTTGTATATTTTTTCCTGAGATGTATACGTGAAGTATATTGAAACGTTTAATTTTAATTAAAATATATACAGAACTAAATCCTAATGCTTTTTATTACAATATAATGAATTCTGAAAGATTCTTTACTATTAACAATTTGTGCGGCTATGCATGAGTTACATAAAATATTTTTTTACAACTATCTGCAATTAGAATTAACTTGCATACACATCAAAACACAAATTTAAAATTTGAAATTTCCAACGCCAAGATTGCAAAACAACTTTAATTGTTATATATCTTCAAAGTGAAATAATGACATATTACAGTATCTTTTTTCACTTTTTGCATTATTAATATATGAAGTGTCACGTCATAGCACTTTTTAAAACGCGTTTTAATTTATTTCACTATTATTATACACAGATATTTTTGCATAAATAAATAGTAAAATAAGATAGTTTTTTTAACAGTTTTAAAAAAAATACATTAAAAATAAAATCAAAATAAGTCTTATTGTGATCAGTACCATACTAAAATAAACTTATTGAATTGAATTAAAAATTGTCATTATAATTTATTCTCGAGTATAAATAACAAAATAAAATTAATTGTAGTAAATTGTAAACTAAACAAAGTTGCAAAAGAAAGTGAAATTACTTCTAGAAGAAATACGACAAGAAGCAAAAAGTAATAAAACAATAATAAAATAATTTCTGGCTTTAAACTGTAAACGGTAAATCAAAGTTATAATAAAATAATATTTTGCAATTGAGAGAGAAAATTGAACACGGAATACGTATCATATAACAACGTTAATTTTTAATAATTCTATGATCAAATCTAATTAATAATAATTTTTTTAAATATAGATACTGTTGACCACTCGATTTCTAATATATATTTTAAAAAAATGTTTCATAAGTTAGTAAGTAATTTGGTGCGGAAAATCTAGCTCTGCTCTAAAACATAACTCTAATTTCATGATAAGTATAAGTAAACTAGTCTGAACTAACTAACAGTGCTAGATTTATAGACACATCATGTGATGTACTGGATTAAATTTATGAATTTATTATAACCAGTCAAAATATAGAAAAATGTACCTTGATTTCATTAGTTCATCAACCTAAATTAATGGCGATTTAATCAAAAACAAAATACTGTAACCTAATAGTCTGAATGAGTTTAAAAATTCTATTAATTATAAATTTTGTTTTTATTGAAAAACAATTTCATCGCAAGAACTAAACTAAAAACATTAATTAAATCAATTATAAATCTCGTTGTTGGACAAAAAAAAAAAAATTCAAAAAAAATCTTGTCTGACCTAGAGTTGTAATCTCCACGGTAACATGTATATTATATTGTGTAAGTCAAGGATGACATGTATGTGATCACTGACCTTATCATTTTGTGGTTCAATCGCTGATGTTTCGGCGCGGTCGAGTGTAGGGGCGGGCGCTCCATGGCACACTGCGATCAGGACGCAGGCAATCGTGCAACTTAATAACGTGACACTTCGCATTTTTTTTTCTTGATATATATCTTTGACTGTGGCGAGGGTTGACTAGAACCGGACTAACTTACCTAGAATCACAAAAAAGTAAAAGAAAATTAATTATAGTAAAAAAAACATTTCAGAATTCACTATATTAAAAATAAAAGGCTTTAGAATAAAGTTCTGTAAAGTTTTTTTTTAATTCGACGGTTTCATTTATTATCTGCACGTGTAGTAAATATAAATATTAAATTTTAATAAAATATTACAGAACATTAATCTAAAGAATTTTAATTTTCAAAATTAATTACATATTTTCAAAAAAATTTAATTTCACTTAATTATTTATAAATCTGGATAAAATGGATAAAATGGATAAGTGGATAAAAAGTTAAAATATTAACACAAAATAAAACTGCTTTAAATTGATGTTATTTTTCTTATAAATTTCTATCATTGTAAAAGCTCTGATTTAAATAAAATTTGTCTTCCATTAACTAAAAATTTATAATTTGTACGATCTAGTTACTTATTTGTTACTTAGTAACTTGTTTCTATGTTCTGTTATTTGATGTAAATATCATTTGTATCAGTTTTCTTTATGAAAACGAAAGTAGAGTTCGGAAAAACGTCGATTATTAACAAATATTAATACAGAACTTAAACCTAAAGCCGTTTTATTTTATATAATAAATTCTGAAAGACTTTTTACTATGTTAAATTATATTATATTTATTGTTAGTAATATACAATACAATAACTCTTTTACATAAGCGGATAATATTTCAAAAAACAATAATATATTTTTATAATAGTTTTCACTATATTGCATGCAAATAACATAAACATTGTCCTTATAATATTAAAATAACTTCATCGAATATTTCAATTGTTTTTTATCTTAATTACGATTTTACGATTTTACGATTTATCGTAAATATTTCAAAACACAACAAACAATAATACAAAGTTTTCACATTTTACAATTACGAGTTGAAAATATTTCGTATGAATATAAAGAATTATTAATAATTCAATACACAATAAGTTAATAAATTGTCACCAACCTCAAATAAAAATAGATTTACAGACTTTAATAAGAAACAATTAGCAATTAAAAATAACCTCTTTCTAATTTTGTACCGACTAACCTTCAAATTATTATTCAAGCATTTAAAATAATATTTGAAATTAATATTAAAATGACACCATCCTTATATATTATTTGTTATTGTTTATTTATTGTAACTTATAAAAAATATTTCTCAGAAAATTTGTTATAGGCACATAAAAATACGTTTAAATATGTGTAATTTTAATAAATACGTAACGATATCTATATTTAAATCTGCAATAAATGTGTGAGTTCATTTAAAAAGTAATAATTTTGCATAAATATCTTAACTAATTGTCAACAGTTTAATTGCAATCTAGTATAAGGTGGTTGAATCTAGATTTACTTGTTTGGATAAAAATGTTTGGAGAAAACTTATTTTGGGATAGTGAAAAGAGTTTATGTCACACCCTATACATGGCGTGATTGTGTATGTATGTATAAGGTTAATCTGAAAAAATTTATAAAAAAAATTGTATTTACTATATTTATTTAAGCTCTTTCAAAATTAATTAATTACTTACTAATATATGAATTTGGAAATATTACTTTTGGAATAAATATTAAAAAAAAAAAAAAATTCCATAACTTTAAGAATATGCAAAATATTTAATAAATTCATAACATATTGAATTTAAAAATAGTCTAACATATTATAAACTAAGTAATTTTCAAATACTAATTGTTTCAGCAATTAAATTTTTCTTTTTCGTGTAATAATTACAAAGTATTACAAAAATTTCACTGATTTTAATATAAATATTTACCATATATTAAAATATCTATAAATAATTTTGCAACTACAAAAAATATGACAAATATTTTAGTAATTTAACTTGCAATAGTAAATAAACAAGAAAAACCTAATATTTATTTAATTTTATAACATTTTTTTGCTAATTTCGTTCACTAATTTTTCATGTAAAACTAATATTTGCAAACTTTCTCTAGAAAAATTTAAGTAATTTTATTAATAGAAAATATATTATTAATTAATTATAATTATACAGTTAATAATAAACAGGGCAAATAAGCTGATTATTAACATGACAAAATTAGTAACATATTACGTTTAAAATTTATATATTTATTAATTAAAAAAGTAAACCTCAAATAATACAGTGTTTATAAGAAATTGTTGAAACTAATATTGATACTCTGTACTGTTTAATAAGTTCTATAAATTGTTGAAACTAATGTTGGTATACTGTATTGTTTTATAAGCTTTATAGTGCTGTAATTTTTCATTTATTAAAAAAAAGACAAAACATTCTATAGTACTATAGAGCTTGTAGAATGCTACAGAATTAACAGCATTAATCAGCTGTCATTATTAAATATATACAGTTATTGAAAAACCGAAATTGCATTAAAATTTTTTTTAACAAAAATACTTATCAATTTAGTTTGTTAAAAACATATCATTAGCTTATCTGATTATTAGTATATTTTCCTTTAGTAAAACAAACTTATATACATACTAAAATAAAAAAAAATTCGAATTAATTTCTGTATATATTTTGTTTAAATTTGACGTTTCGATATATTCTTTATTACATATTAACATAGTAAAAAATCTTTCAGTACTTACTATATTAAAATAAAAAAGCTTTAGATTTTAGTTCTGTTAATTTTTTTTTTTATTAATATAATAAAATATTAATGGAAAAGTTAACAGAACTAGAACTTAAAGTCTTTTTATCTTATTAAATATTATTTAAAATTGCAGATTTATTTCTATTCAACGCAATTTTTATTTTTTAAATAATTTTGAAAATAATTGCTGATTAGTTTCAGCAATTTCAATTTGAAATATTCTGTGTTATTATCATATTAAATTATTAACATTTTTTAATTGATACAATTAACTAATATAGCTACAAGTACCATTTCATGCTAACATTATAGATCTGGTTATAAAAAAAAATAATTTTACTGAAAAAATATAAATTATATCTATAATTATACATATAAACTGCTAGTGGCTTAATTAAAATTTATTGCTACGTGCTATATCTTTCAGATAAATTATCTAAGAGCTAATTATGTTGATCCATACTTTCAGTTTAGTTTAAAACAAAATTTGTAATAAAATACACAAAAAAAAACTTAAACTGATGTGAATAAAATATTGCTTCAAATTTTAAAATCTTTTTTAGACTTATAATTGAATACTTAAAGGATTGCGAATAAATATTTTTAACAAAAATTATTTAATATTTTCTTCACGTATAGTGTCCTATATTTGTAAGACATGTACTAAGAGGAAACCAATATTGATAATATTCGAGTATAAAATAGTGACAGCTCAAAATTTCTTTCCAGTCTGTCGTATTGTTTGTACTCTATTAGAATGTTAAAATATTTTATTGTTTGAATGAAAGTATTATTGTTTTTATTCTATAGTGTGTTTTAAAAAGTAAAAGCAATAAAAGTTTGAAATTTTTACGCGAATAACCTAATATAAGTTAATACTGATTATTATTTATTTGGTAATAACATGTTTAATATGTGTTAATTGACTAATGTTTGTGTCAATCTTGTTTTGAGCAATATCGATCGCAAATCTAAACTGGTTTAAAGTTTTTAATATGAAATAATTATCATAAAAACTAGTACATTACACGTATGATTGCAAATAATCATTATATTAATGATAATATTTGCTAGCATATAAAATAAAAAGTTTCAAAATGTTAGTTAATCATAAATCGTAGGTAAATTGTAAAGACCCATTAGCTGAAATTTTTAAAAAATCGATTTATAATTTTTAGTATATGCACAGCTCAATCATATATCGATTATAGTTTCTAAAAGATTGATTGATCAAAAAATAGATCAAATGATTAAAATATATATATTTATTTATTTTATGTGATGGATAAAATTTAAAATAATTTCAAAAAATTTTAATCATCTTGTAATTACACAATGTAAATAAATTAATAATTTGTAAAACTATTAAAATAATTTACGCTATGTACCCATAAGAATGTGACATAAACTCTTTTGATTCAAGCAGAAATAAGTTTTTGTCAAACAAAATAACTTGACTATCTTTAAAAATTTACAAATATAAACTTTACAACTTAAATTTGAAATAAATATCTACAAAATTAAAAAAACAACATACATATAGTCACAAACACATAATCAATATCTCATTTGAATTGACTATTAACAAAAATAAATTTGGTGGCATTACTTTTTAATGGATCCTTGTATATAATCATTGTAAAAAAAAATGTTTGTTACATTAGTAGAGTTAGTAGTAAGGTACACTAGCATACTTTTTCTCTAAATTACTCTACTTTACCAGTTTTGGTAAAGTAACTGTTTACACAAAGCTACATATTAAGCTTACATATTAAAATAAAATATTAATTAATAATGCCGATTATTTGACAAACTCAACAACTTTGGTTTATAAATAAAAAAAATTGACATGTTTTGCATCCTAATACTCTACCATTACTCTACTGCAATAAATTTGTTTACATTGATAGTGTACCGGTAGAGTAGAGTAAGTATTGTAATCAGAGCCGGCTCAGAGGTCGGGACTTCCGGGATTCTTTCCGAGGGCGCACGCTTTCATATACATAAATTTCGATAATATTACCGAGCAATTAGCTATAAAAAAGTTTGTACGCAATAGAAATAAAAAATATTATGGATTTTATTATAATTATTATGTATTGAAAAAAGAAATATTTCATTAAATAATTAATAAAATTATGTTCATTTATCATTTCTTCCTTTTTTGGGAAGAAGGCTCGCATATAATATTTTCCCGAGGCCTCGCAAAACCCGCAGCCGGCTCTGATTGTGTTGGGAAAAGAAAGAGTAGAGTGTACTATTCCCCATGTGATATGCACTCTACTTTACCCGGTGCTATCTTTAGTACTCATCTTTCACTATTCCGAAGTGATTATTTTGTGCTAATAATGAAATAGTACGCACTCTACCACTGTAATCTACTACTAACTATGCCAATGTTAACTAAGTTTTCATGATAAAAGTATAGATTTAAAATGGTAAAGAATGTTTATACTTAAAGAATTGTTGACAGGTTGCAATTTTCATGTTATAATTGCAAAAAAATAATGATTCGTGCTAACATCAATTATATAAGATAAATAACCTCTACCTTTGTACAAGTGCAATGTGAAATTGTTCTTGTGTCTTGTATTAATTATCGTCTGTACATTAAAAAAAAAACTATTTAGTTTTAAAAAAATCTAATATTATGCTAATTTACTATGAATTTACATTGTAATTTCATTAATTTCAAATTAAAATTGATTAATATAAAATATAGAATACGAAAAACAAATATCAACTATAATTTCTAATTAATTTTGTAATTCAAAAATTTAATAACTGAAAAAATCAGATCAAACATGAAGTCTACATACATAGATGTATATAAAAATTAGAGTGTGTGTGTTACTAAACTGATATTGACTGTGTCTGATTTTATTTAAATCAAAACTTCAAACTAAAGCTTTTTTATTTTAATATGAGTTCTGAAAAATTTTTTACTATATAAAATTTATAAATTTCTAAAGTATTTGTCCATCCTGTATATACTAGATAATTATATAAAACAAATGTTTAACGTTGTATTAAAAGACAAACTAGTAATCATATTAAAAGTTACACTAACTGCTAAAGTAAGTAAAAGTATGTTAAAATGAAAGTGTTTAAATAAACCATCCTACCTACAGTATCTTAATCTCTATAGCGAGATATACAAAAGTTTTGTTTTCATTTTCATTCTATCATTTCTAGATTCTAAAATGTTCGCCGATGTTCATCTAACACAAGCCAAGATGTCGCCGGTTAATTTGCAATAAAATTGCCGTTTATTCTACGGTTAAATGACTGTTTTACCATTGCTGACGGTTCAAGCACTTTTACTTACGGAAAATCGTTGAGATAAAAGTGAACGTATTGTCCAAAGATATATAACGTTTTTGAACTGGTTTTTTTTTTGGAGATTTGTAGGTCAAATTTTGGTTGATTTTTTAACAGTGGTAAACAGCCATTAAGTGTTAAACAGTTTTTTATTTATGTTGAAAATATTAATAATGTTTTAAAACTGTATATATTTACTTTTAGAATTAAAATTATTATGCAAAACGTGCATGAAAGGTATCATAAATGTGGATGAAGTTACAGTTGTTTGTCTGGATACGAATGTTCGGAGAAAACAAATTTTGGGATAATAGAAAGAGTTAGTGCTACACCATTTTTGGGTATATTGCGTGATTGTGTATGTACGTAAATATTGTCTTTTTGTCATCAATTTGATGCAAGGATTCCAATAAAAATTTTATATAAGGGTCATCTTCAATATTTAATATTTATTTATTTAAAATTAATATATAAATGTATGTATAAATACATATAATTCTGGTATATAAAAACTTTTCACCACTGAATTGATATCAGCTGTATCTGTGTTGTTTGGAACCTACTATAAACTGTAAGTGTCTTGCTTAGCTGTAGATTAATGACCCGCCCAATGGTACAAGTACAAATTGTTAATAAAATTATATGATTAATATTTTGAGCATACAACCCCGTGTTCCGCCCAGAAATTACAGGCATTTATATTAATTATTATGTTCTGCCAATATAAATAAAAATTTAAAAAAATTCTTTGTTTAAAACCATTTGTTTAAATTCATCTATAAAAACAAAATTAGATACCTATATAATTTTGTAGTATAGGCCAGGGTTGGACAATCTTTTTTAGCTACCGAGCTAAACTTAATTCTATGATTTATGAATAAAGTTTAGTAATTTATTTTATGGAAATATTTATTAAAAATCTATAAAGCTAGATGAGTTGAAAAATCATAACATATATTTAATTTCAGTTTTTGCTAACCGGATAAAACTTACTCGCGAGCTAGGGTTGGCCCGCGGGCTGCCCACCATTGGTATAGATCATTTCAAACAAACACCCTGTATATATTGTTAACTTATCTGATATAGACTAATATATATTAATCTATGTATTATAATTATTTGTTTTACTTCCGTGAATGTAACTGTTAACAGGAAATTATTTGAAAATGTGATTTAATTTTAGAAACATATATCGTATATAAGTAACAATTTCAAATTATTTATTGAACTTTCTTAAAAAACTTGAAAATTTGTGAATAATACAAACCAATTACATAAGAATCGTTTAGTATATTAGTATTAATTTAATAATAAATATGTGTGGTTATAAATATTTATTTATACGTATTTCAGTAGTTGGAAATTTGTAATTTCTCTCACAAAATGCTGTGTATACATGATGAATAATGTAAATAAATGACTCATTAAAAAATTGTTGTATTTACAAAACTCTTCTGATTAACAAATTACTTTTTTTAATGCAATAACATAAAATATAAATAAAATGCACTTTGAAATAAAGATTATAGAAAAGTACTGTGATTACTCTAATACTTTTATACTTTTTATATTAAATAAAAGAATTATTTAACAAATTTATATTTATATTAAAAATAATAAAAATAATAACATATTTGTAATCAAAATACAATATGGTAAGTAAAATAAACCAATATACCAACTTTTGTAAAAAAGTTCATTCACAACATCTATATATATATATATATATATATATAAGTTTATTAAATAGAACAGTACTTTCAGTATTTCAAAATTGTTTAAAAATAAGTTATAAAAAAATTTAAATTTATAAATTTACTGAATTAATTAAACCTAAGTAAAATATTTAATTGTTTAAAATAAAAATGCATAATTTAAAAAGAATATAAATCAAATATAACTTTAACTAGCAAATCAATTACTTTAAAATCAAAACAGTAATAGCTATAATTATTATATAATTTGTTTTATTATCCTTATAACAAAAGTAAACAACTTAAAAATAGACTAATTTTTTTTGAAAAATTGAAAATCACGATTGAATTCATAATGCTTCTTAAAATCATTAATTGAAGTATATTTCAAATAATTTATTATTATTTTCAAAAACTTTATGTAATTTTAGATGTGTCAAATATAATAAAAATATCTAATTATTGGGTCTATTCAATTCACATCTGTATGATCCGTAGTATTACTGATATTTTGTTTTCTTCTATCAATAGAAAAATTTGGTTTATTAGAAGAAGACAAAAAGTTATGTGGCGCTACAAGGCTTACAAATGTGAACCGAATATACTTATTAATTTGACAAAAGAATGACAACATGTAAAAAAAAGTCAAAATTTTTTGCTATAATATTAGGAACATAATTACATTATATAATACAATAACATTCTAGAATATATGTTAAAAATCTTCATCCAAAGTATCCAAAAAAAGATCTAACTTACTTAAAACCGACAACGTCTTCTGTACACCCAGAAAAAAAACCAAACAATCTTTTCTTTTAGTTACAATCACAACTCGTTTCCAACTTTCCAGTCAGCAGAGCACCACGAGCAATACACAAGTGTCTGTTGTTAACACCAATGACCACAACAAGCGACTAAGCGGCAAACCCAGTACGGCAATGTATTTTAAAATCTCTGCGCGCGTCTCAAGCACACACGGAATGAAGAAGAAGTACGCGACGGATAGGCGAACAGTGTCCCCTACCAGCGACGACGTCCAGCTTATAAACGATGCCAGCGCCACGAAGTGGGGGCGGGGCGCTGGGGAACCTTATCCGGAACGTACGTGCGACGCGAAGATTAGCAGGATGGTTGTTGCTTCATATATTTCGGATTAGATTTTTTTCTCGTGAGGATTTTTGTGGTAAAGATTATAATGAAATTTTGAATTTATTAGTTATGTTGTTTTTCTCTTCTTGGTTGTGGTTAAATAACGAAATAATCTGATTTTTTATCGAACTAATAAAAGTAATGTTTGTAAAATAACAAACTAATTTAGATATTTGATGATGAAAATTAATTGTCAAATATTGAGTAAAGTTATAATTTTATTAAACTATTTTGAATTTTTGACGTTTATTGTCTCCAATAGCAGAAAATATGTATAACTGATAAAAATGAAAATAATTACTAAAAATTACGTTAAATCAGAGCCGTGCCGAGGATGTGGCGAGTGAGATACTTGCCACAGGTAAAAAAAATATAATCATGTAAATAATTTTTCAAAAAATATTTACCTACAATATTTTTCAATATTCTTTATACCAAATATAACAGTTATATTTTTAAAATTTGTTAGCAAAATCTATTAAAAAGTTGAGGTTAGATAAAACTAGTATACTAAGGGCTGGTATTTTGTATTCTGGTTAAAATTAACCGCGTTTTCAAATTAACCAGATATCAAATCAAAAGTTAATATAAATTTTTAATGGTTTACATTTTTTATTTTCAAATTTACAAAAATTAAAAGTAAAGTATTATTTATTAAGTCTATAATTTAGTAGTATAGAAAAAATTATTATAAGCAGCCGCTGGTCAGTAATTGCGATTAAAATCTTGTACCACTAGCCTGATATCGATTGCGTTTAAGTGGTTCAGAACCCATTATAAGCTGTTATATTAAATGTGTCATTTAATCTGTTTTATATATATATATATATATAGAGAGAGAGAGAAAGAGAGAGAGAGAGAGAGAGAAAGAAAGAAAGAAAGAGATCTCACAAACTATAAGAGATAAAACTTTTGTTAAATTTTGTAAATTAAATTAATATTAACAGTAAAAATTTTTTAGAACTTATTATATTAAAATTAAACAATATAAAAAATTAAAGTCGTTTTATTTCAATATAATACTGTTACTTAACTATTATTTTTTTAAATATAAATGTTAGTCTACTTTTCACATATTGAATTATTGCATTTGATCATACCAATTATGTATTACAATATTTAAATTTTTTGCACATTAAATTAAAATTTCCTTTTTCCTAAAGATTTGTCTAAAGATCTAGATACATTTTAAGTAGTTTTCTAAAATCTAAATTAATTAGTTATAATAATTATTGTAATATTGTACATTTATTTTTTTAAATAACTAATACATGTATTTTTAAAGATATGTACGTCTTATATTAAATAAATAAATGTGAACCAATTTGAAACATAACATAAATTTCAAACAGAAGGAAACAAATTTGTCAAAAAAATTACAGTAATTTATTTTAGTAAAAGTGTAATTTGCTATAAAAATGATTAGGAACACTAAACAATATAAGTTTAAAAAGCTGTGAAATTTGTTCTAACCTAGCGTATCAAATAACTACAAATTTTCGAAGTAAATACTGTAATGTGAAGCTATCTTTATAATCATATATAGGTAAATATACTTATTTCCTTTTGTAACAATAATTGTTATTTTATATATATAATTGTTATGTATATATATATATATATATATATATATATAAATTATTAACTGAGCATATTTTATAGAATAAATATTTTAATATAAACTAACAAATACAAGTAGTTATAAGATTTATATAAAATTCCTTATTGATGTCAGTATCAAAGTAAGGCATAAATTAATTCAAAATAATTTTGATTATAATTAATTAACTTTGAAGAATTTTAATAAATTTACTATTAACAATCTGAAAATAGACAAAGTTGGGGTATTTTTTTTTTCATAGAGAAATAATATTTCAAATGTTCCGGGTTTGTTAAATGTTATTATGGTATATTTGAACTACGTTTTAAATTTTTATGTAAAAAATTGTGACGTCTCCCGGAAGTGCTATAATATTAATACAGAAGTTTCCTTAAAATATATTAAAATTAAAATAAAAATCTATCATGATACAGCGGATTCTTTTGAATTTAAAAAAATTACTATAATTGCGGCTGTTTAAAAAACTGTTTTTTTTTAGTGTAAAAAATTACCTTTTAAAGCATATATATAATCAAATATATATATATATATATATATATATATATATATATATATATATATATATATATATTAAAGAGAAGTAAATCGGACGGATAGTTTCTGAGATCTCGACGGGACAAGATTGCAAAACTTTATTCTACGCACTATCAAAACATTTTTAATAAATACAAAACAAATCGGTTTTTTAAAAATGTCAGAGTGGTATCTCCCTTAATTCGCACGAAAAAAACATAATTTGCATAAAGCTTCAAACTTAAATATTTTAATATATGATATTATAATATTATTACATGTAGTTTTAATTAACATACAAAGGCTTAATTCACAAGAAAAATTTTTAATATATGTGGAAAAGCTTAATTTATAAAAAAAAAAAGATAATTATTCTCTTAAAAAGCATAATTCATATAAAAAGACTCAAAGAATTCATAAGAAAAATTATTTTTGAGTTCATATAACAAACAAAATTTGTAAAATTACAATTCCTTTTGGAATTGTAAATTAACTCATTGTAAGAAAATGGAATTATAATTATATTGTACATACTAGGCAAATTCTAAATTATAATTTAATTAATAATTATAATAATTATAAATAACTTCACCCAGATTTGGTTAGTATAGTTTCATGATAATGCGTATAACTAATATATAAAATATTATTTTATAAATAAATTGTGTATTAAGAGCAGCAAAAATTTATCGTAGATGAAACGTTAGATAAAAATAATAAGCAAATAATGTATGTTTACTTAACCTTACCTTAACATTTTATTATAAATTTTTATTGAAATAAAATATATATTTTACTTTATCTCTAAAAATCTTTATCAATAACTTACACCGTTAACTAAGTATGTTATTAGCAAGGTACTTTAATTAAATATTATTATTTTACTTTTATAATCAACATTAAATTTATTATAACAATAATAAATGACAATACTGTACATTGTAAGTCTTGTATTTTATAATAATTATTCTTTTATTTTCTTGAAAAGTCGAGCATATATGTATGACTAATACAAACAATAATTTTTAATTTAAAAATATAAATGTTAAATCAGAATAAAAAAGTTAAATGCGTCATAAACTTTCACAATTTTTTATATTTTTTTCTAGAAAAATCAAAAAAAAAATGTGTTGCAGTTATTAGATATGTAAATCAATCAATATCTTGCTACCTTTCTATTGTTATTACAAAATTTGTTAATGTCAATATGAATTCATTATAGAAAATGTTGAATAAGCTCATAATCTTGGAACTAAAATTATAATCGAAAAATTCTTGCGCGAACAAAATTTCAAAAATTAATTTTTAATATAGTTAGTTGTTTTTAATAAACAATTAAGAAAGACAAAATTTATTTTTTTTTAATTGAGAAAACATAAAATATTATATACTAAAAATATCTTTCAGAACTCATTATATTAAAATAAAACACTGATTTAAATAACATCTGACTTCATTTAATTTATATTGTAAATTTTTGTAATCTAGTTATTTGTATTTTGTTATCTAGTAACTTGTTTCTATGCTTTGTTTATTTATTATTTATGTCATTTGTATATATTTTTTTGATGATAATATACATAAGGTATATCGAAACGTTGAATATTAATTAAAAATATAACATAACTTAAAACCTAAAGCTTTTTTATTTTAATAAAGTATTACTTTTTAAAAGTACTAAATTTAAAAAGTAGAATACTATACTTTTTCCACAAATAATTAATTTTGTTTTTCGGTCTGATATGAATAACATTCTAAAATAATTATATTTATTAATTGCAGGGTGTCTTCGCAACAGCGATAATTTTTAAATATATTTACGGCCAAAAACTGTTGAGTAATAAACACTTAAACATAAACTTTTAATTTGATATTAAATTAGATATTTTATCGTACATAATATTAATATTATAATACTGTTAATTTTGTTTATCTAAATAAAACGCTATATATAACATATTAGAAATACTAAAATTTAAAAAAAAAACATTTACGTTAATACATAAAATTTCGACTTATTTATTTATTAATAACTAATAATAATAATAAAAAAAATAATAATAAAATATTATGTAATTTCAATTATGTAGGTATTTTTATTGAAAAAAAAAATAAAGTTAAATCAGACCCCATAATGTTGTTATTTATTAATAAGAATATTCAAATTAAATCTATTTTAAAGTCGGTCAAGAAAGCAATGAACTGATTTAAATTTAATCAAAATATACATATTAACTTATCATTATATAATCGGTCCTTTAAGTTACAATTTAGTAGTAATATACAAGTATATTTGTCACTAAAATTACTCAACTACTTAACAAAATTTCAAAACAAACTTTCAGTTATTGCATGTATCTGCACAAAAATTAAACTAAATTTAAACTTAAAAATCATTTACAATAAAATTGTAAATAAGATAAAAATGTTACTAATTATGAGAAGAATTACAAGGAAGTTTAATATTAATTTCAAATTTACTAATTAATTAATAATAAAAATTTATATGTAATTAACTGTAAAATATTTTTATATAAAGATTTTATGTTAATAAAATAATATTTCAAAATTATTAGATAAAATTTTGTGATTACAGTACTTAGTAATGCTAGAAAAATGTTATTTAATTGTGTTATAAATTTTATTGTTAAAACTAATTATAATATTTAGCAATAATGCATAATAAATACGAAAAAAATAGATTGTGCAAGAATTTTTTGATAAAAACACCAAATAATTTCAGTTATATTTGAATAATTCCAAGGCAGGTAATACTATTAGATATATTTCATAAATTTGTAAAATATTATAATTTAAACAAAAAAAATATAAATAAATAAATAAGTTATAAAAAATTTAAAACGAAAATATTTATATAAATTTCTGCAGATTTTTTTTATGATAAAAAAGTGGCACAATTATTTTTTTTTTGTTTTTAACAGTTATTTATTTTTATAAATATGACAAGATTTTAAATCATTTTTATTATAATATTATTTACTGCATAATGCATGCATAACTTACATTTCTAAGTAAAATTTATGTATTTAATTCTTGAAATATATTATGCAATTTCGTTGTAAGTGTGTGGTAGGTAATATTAAAAATTTTATTATAAAATAACGTATTGTTATGATTTATAAATTTTTGTTCATTGTTGAATTTGAAAATCAAATTTAGTTTTTGTATTACAATAATAAAATTTTATTAACAGATAAAATTAAAATTGTGCATTTGTATAGATTTTGTCATAAGTTAGTGACAGACCTTGGCAAGTACTTGTAAAACAGTACTTAAATATTAAGTACTAAGTACCAGACAGTACAAATATTTATATTTTGTAAAATATTTAAATATTAAATACAAGTACGTACAAAAGTATTTTCCAAGTACTTTTCAATTATTTTCATATAAAATTTTATTTATCTGTTTAATTGTGGAACTATTAAACAAAGTTATTTAAAAAATTTGGTTAATGACATTTTAATGAAGGACACTATTTTGATTTTTTTATTTTTGCATTTTCTAAAAGCTTATAGTGTGTGAAATAATGTGATAAAACAGTTTTCCGGAATTCGAACTTTTGCCGTAGTTACATCGACAAATACAGAGTTGTATCAGAACAGGTAAAACGTAAAACTTCAAACTTTAAACGCATTTTTTCGATAACCATATTTTTCAATTTTGTATCGCCGAGATCTCAGAAACTATTCATTCGATTTGCTTCGCTTATAAAGAATTAAATTCTCTAAATTGATATCTCTTTTTTTTAAATATATTTGGTACAACACAAATACTTTAATAAATATTAAAGTACTTTGTTAAAACTTTTCTATTTTCTATAGTAATTAAGCATAAAGTTTAAGTATTAAATATTAGTACTTTTTGTAAGTAGTTGTAAGTCAAATAGAAAATATTAAAATATTAAATGTATTTATGTATTAAATACTAAGTACGAAAAAGTACTTCAAAAAATAACTATAATATGCTAAAACTTCGACTAAAACATAACATTAATTTTAAAATTAGTAGAATAAACAGCTGTGTTTGCCATCAAAAACAGAAAAACCATCCTGATTATATGAAAATTTTCGAAACAATTTGATAAAATACAAAAAAATCTAATTCATTTTCTTCTAATGACATTTATATCAAACCTTAAAACTTACAAATTACAGTCCTTAAACGTATAATTAAAGATCATTAATTGAAAATAAGTTTTGTAATGCATATGTAGAAGAAAATAATAGTTATCTTAGAATTGAAATAGATATCACATAAATAGGTTCTTATATTGTAAAGTGAAATAGTTTTGTAAAATGTTTTATATCATTTATTACGTAACAGAATAAAATAAAAGTTTAGAAAATGGCCTGCCCTGTATTACATTCGCAATTTCTTTAATGCGTATATTTACCCAACAAATTCTTAAATGATAATGTTTGATTTCTTCTTGTTTTAATATAAATAAAGTTAAGTTTTGAAAGTGGTTCTGCCTTATAAACGGATAGATAAAAATATCTTGCCGCAATTTTGTTTTATTTCTAAATTTATTTCTACTTATTTTCTGTCTAGTATTGAAATTATTCTATTAATGTTTAAACTGTATGATCTCATTTTATTTGTTACTATTAAAAATTGAAAACTAGAAAAATAATATGACAGAAAAAATTATATAAATTTTTATATTCAAGATAATTCATTTTTAATTAATGTCTTTTTATAAAAAAAAAAACTTTTATCTGTAACTATTTAAAAATTTGTACTTATGTATTTTATTTCACTATTTTTTGCAAGTACAATATGTATATTCAATTATAAAATAAAATAAAAAACGTTAAAAAAAAGTGTAGTAGCGAATTATTATTTCACTCTGGTACAATAATCTTTACTAAAGAAATGAAATTTTGATTGGTTTTAATGTTTCTAACTTGCAGACATTCATTGAAAACATATTGTGTGGAACTTATGCATAAAATATCTTTTTTTTTCTTTATTTGAAGAAAAAATAGCATATGTTACTTGGAACAGAATGGTCTTTTTGTATTTTGCCTAAATTTCTTAATCTCGGCACAGCCTCGACCGTAAGTATCTGGGCTAATAACAAAAATCGCTTTCTGCTACTCGTAATATAATATACTATTGTTATTAAATAATAATGATACTCAACTATTTTAAGTATATTTAAAAATTATAAACAAATTATTTGAAACTTCTATATATATTTCAAAAAGTTACTAAAACTAAATTACAGAAAATTACTACTTTATTACAGCTAATTCGCAATTACCTGCTCATGCAATGATTATTAAATTAATTATAAAAGTAAATGTTCCTAAATATTCTTTTATAACTTAATAATGTTATTCCGATCTTGTACTATTTTCTTACAAAGTTTTTTCACACAGAAATTCTCGATTCAAGGAAAATATTGAAATATCATGTCGTAGAAATTAAGAAAAATATGATATAAAATAATTATAAAATACAAATAATAAATACTCATTTTTAAACACCTTCAGCAATATTTATTGATTTATAATTGTTTAATAAAGATTTTTACAACATTTGCAATGATATATGGAATAATTGTTTTTACCTATTTACTAAATTAACTGTTAGTTAAATTATTGTTAATTATATTGTTTAGTCAACAATAATTTAGTTATCCTTCAAATAAATATTAGTTATGAATCATTTAAGCAGAATTTTCAGTTTAAAAAGAATTCTTTCTCTTTCAGATAGAGACATTGTGCATTTTAAAACAAGGTTGTTTGTTTTAAAATAATCAGTAGTTATAAATTATTTTGATTATAATTTTCTGTCAATTTAAACATTCTTTGCAAATTAATCTGAAAGAGTTATACATGTACAAGGATCGACTAAAAAGTAACGCCGCTAAATCCATATTTTACTTACAGTAATATTATCTGTTTGCGTTGGAACTTGATACTATAACTAAATAAATTTTTAAGTTATTGAAAAATTATTATGCGAGTTTAACAAATAGATTTTTTTCTTATTGATCTGAATATTTTATATTAAACACAATGGCTGATACAACCAGCTCGGTTTCGAAATTGGTTTTAACTAATGTAATACCTGTTTTAAAACAATGTAATTGTCATAAAAGTAAGACTAAACAAATGAAATAATACACTCAAAAAAATTGACTTCCTTTAATTAATAATTTATAAATTTTGTAATTTAGTTACTTGCATTTTGTTACTTAATATCTTGTTTCTATGTTTTGTTTGTTTATTATTTACGTCATTTGTACATTTTTTCCTGATATATCAGAACGTCGAATTTTAGTTAAAAATTATACAAAACTTAATTCTATAGCTTTATTCTAATATAATGAGTTCTGAAAGATTCTTAATTTTATAATCAAAAATTGTACAGAACTTAATCCTAAAGTTTTTTATTTTAATATAATGAGTTTTGAAAGATTTTTTACTATGTTAATTTTCTTTTTTTTTCCATATCTCACATCCAGATAATCAATGGTCTTGTTAGATATTGAGTAATATTACACAACAAATTCTATAATTTATAGTGGGTCCCAAATCACTTTTATTAAGTTATTTTCAAAGAAATAAAATATCAACTACAAATAAGTTTGAATTTCAAACTGTTGAAACATGATCTCACAATTTACAGATTTAAATGCAAACTCAATATTGTTTGCTCATTTTATGTAAATTATGTTCAAGAAGTTATTGTATTAAATAATCGTTCTTGTAAAGTATACATAAAGAAATTATTATAAATATAGTTTGACATAATGGTTTGTATTTGATAATTTAATTAACAAATTTGTTTTATAATTTTATATATGATGTTGAAAGTCGTTCTCATAATTTAAGTCATGTATTTATTTACATTGCAATTTTTTTGTGTTATTCATAAATTTTTGCAAAATATGCTAGAACATGCCAATTAGTTTTAAATATTAGTTTTTTTTCTTAGAAATTTATAAGTTTCTATCACGAATTTTATTTTAAATTGCGTTTTTAATTTGTAAAAATATGATCATCAGTTCCTGTAATTTCTAGGTGAAAGATATGCTCGAGAAGCTGAACATATAAATTCATTAAAAAGATACAGTCGATATCAGTTCAGTGGTACAAAATTTTAATACCAGGCATAACATTTAATTTAATTTCTGGTGTGAGCGCGGCGCGAACAAAGGACCTTTGCGATCCGAGCTCAACATGCTACCACAAAAATAAAAATATGATAGTACTTATATTTGTTTTATTTCCAATTTTTTTTCATTTAAAATTTGATCAACTCAGTGGCAGATTAAGCTAGTTGGTAGATAAAGTTTTATTGAAGCCCCTTGCATCAAATAGATTTGTAATTGCTAGTAAAAAATAATATTTAACATTTAAATTGATATTTAACTAGAAAAAATCGGGTACGAAATATATTAGAGTATAATGAGTGTAAAATTGAAAAAAATGTTGGTGGTAGTCAGTTAAGATGATTCGATCTAGTAAACGTTTGATTAGACGTCCGAAAATATACGTTTGTGTAGACGTCCAATGAGTAGATGAAGTAGTATGATTGAGAGAGTTTTGCAGTAGGATTAGAAAAGCATGTGTGAGAAGTATTATAAATGTAAATAAAGCTAGAGTTGCTTGTCTGGATAAAAATGTTTGGAAAATACTAATTTAGAGATAGTGAAAAAAGTTTGTGCTACATTCTTTTGGACATGGCGTGATTGTGAATATATATAAAAAATTATGGCCCATATTCTCACCTCTTTTGTTTATGAAAAAGTGCTTTTATTTTTTGCTTTAAAATAAATTTTTACTTTACATTTTATAAAATAAGAATAGTATTTCCATTTTTGATATATTTTTTTTAATATCTAATATTATAAAATTCAAATAAATTAGTTAAAATTTCTTAATAGGTAATTTTAAGTAAACATTAAAAGTACTTTTTAAAAAAATCACTTTTAAAAGTGAGATGATAATACTGTCCTATGTTATTTTTAATTTTCAAAATATTACTTTATTCTACATATTATCCAAAATGAAAGTACCCATTTTTAAAAACAAGTGTTATACAGAATTATTAGCCATATATAAAAAAAATTATCTTAAATGTTATTATTTTTCTGCATAATATTTAACATAAAAATATTAAAGTTTAATAAACAACAAAAATCTACACATTTTAAAATACAATATCCATTATTAATGAAACTAATGAACACAAAATTAATTAAAAATATCGTCTAAATTCTTCCGCATATTACAGTAATCCAAATTTTAAATCCGCTTCTAACTAAATGACTAATATCCTACATTAAATTAATACAATTATTATATAATAAACAAAAAAAAAACTTCTTTTAACAGTAGGATGCTGAAAAAGTGAAATTAAGAAATTAAAAGATGCTAGAATATTAACACGTATATTGATTCTATTAAAATGTTCATTGCGTGTTGAAGAGATCTGAAAATCATTTCTTTCTTTTATGTTATATAAAAATTCTTGCTAGAATGTTTTCACTACTAACAATTTAGATTCCTAAATTGGAGATCAATACGAATTTCTTTAACAGATAAATGACTGTTATGATTTTTTGAAAGTTACATAACTTTTGAACATTATGTGTAATTTGAATATTTAAATTCAACGATTATATTTTGAGAATGTAAAATGAAAAAAATTGTCTATTGAATAAGCTTCAAATGAAAATAGTTCAAGTTGATTTTTATATTAACAGTTGAAACATACTACAGCATACACTATTGAGAAACTGGACAGTATATTGTATAAATATTTTATTTATTTATATAAAACATAAAAATATATCAAAATTTTGTAACAATAGAACTTGTATAGAAATCCATTGTGAAGAGGTCTGCTCACAGATACACTTATAATTGGTTTTATAATCAACACTAAAGTTTACTTTAAGCTGGCAAAAAAAGTACTACGATTTTAGTAGTAGCTAAGGAGGGATACAATGTTAGCTATACTATTACTGTTAAAACTGCAGCGCGAATGTAACTTAATTATCATTAAATTTTGCTGTATGTCCTAGGCATTCGTATAATATTGAGTCTGTATTTTTTTTTATTATCAACTAGATTGATATCTATTTATTCTTTATCGAAAACTTAAAACAATAAAATATAATCTATGTAACATATCTCTCACAAAACTAACATATATCATAATTATCATAATTATTCTTAGGTACAATTTCTAGAATAATTAAGTCATAATTAAAACTGTAATAAATCATTTTCATACAACAAAATTTTAGTTACAGTTCGAGGAATCACGCAAACTATATCAGAAATTATTTTCATTGCTGCTCAAAACAAAACAAAAATTTCTTGAACATTTCTTGTTTGTGTAAAATATTACATAATATATAGAACAAACATGTTAAAAATTAAATCTCACGAGAACGTAGCCTTAAAAAGATGACACAAAATTATTTCAGAAAAAGGAAATAGTTATAACACGAAAGCAATTTTTTAATAGAATCATTTGGTAATTTTCGAGAATGTAAATTTCTAATTATGGTATTAGAAATCACTAAATACATAATATATAATAGTTTTGCTTTGTGTGTTACGAATATAACAACAAAAAATATTCCATTACGAATTTTGAAGAGGATATAACGTAAAAATTATTTTCAAATATTTTTGACACTTCCTTTAAAATTGCATTCGTAATATATTTAAATTATTCAATTTATGTAATATATATATATATTCACTACATATTATAATAATTATTTTGCACACAAACAAATAAATTCAGTTTTTCAAGTTTTAATTTGGAAATTTCAATAATATATAAAAAAATAAGAGTTTTATTTTAAAGTAAATTTCAAATGATATACAAAATTTATATATTTCAATATTTTTAATTAAATATTAAAACAAAATTTGAAAAACTTTATAAAAAACTAAGTTTTTTCAAGTTTTAAATTGGAGACTTCAATACTACATCAAGAAACAATAATTATTTATAAAATAACATCTAAATATTTATAATTTAAAATATATATTTTCAAAGCAATTATAATTTATATCTATTTGAACTTTTTTATTATAAAAAAAAACTCCTATAATATAAACTAAAAGACTTTAACAGCACATCTGATCACAAACTTCATTTTTTTTTTAAATTAAACGAAACAAATATGTACAAATTGACATATACACAAAATAAAAATAAAATTTGTAATTTAAAATAAAATACTTGGAATAAAATAATTTCATACAATTATAAAAAGTGGACCACTTAAAAACAACATATGTATAATTTATTAAAATACAAATTAAATTAAATTTATAATGTGTCACAAAACTTGTTTAATATATTTTATAAATTTAACAATAATTGACAATAATTCAACTGTATTTACATGAACTATCACAAAAGCAACAAATAAAATTTTTGCACACAAATTGACTTTAAACTACTTTTAAATATGACTAATACGAAACAAGAAACAATTGAATTACACAACAAACATTAACTTGCAATAGTGTCAATCTAATAATTAATCAGTTCACAGCAACAAAACAAAATGGCCGACAAAAACTATTACTTTATCAAATAACTTTCATATTACTTAGTCACTGTGTCTATATGATTAAATTCAATAAAGTATTATTTTAGACATAAAATAATAAAACAAAAACAAATAAATACGTCAACACAGATGTTTATCCGACAGATAAACAAATTACTAACTGTAACATTTATGTAAGAGTTAAAAAAATTGTTCAACAGTGCCTACGAGAAAACCTTGCTGCAATAAAATGTTATTATTAAATTATTATGCAAAATTGTCTTATGTGTATTTATTTTAATTAATAATAAATGCAAGTCCGTTTTGATTAGTTATCTTGTGATATGAATCATATTTCAAATGTCACTAAATGTATCAGAAAATTATGATACTAAAAAGCGGGTTCTATTTTAATATTATTTGTTCAAATAACCTCGTAAATTAAACATATAATAAAATTTTTGACAAATGCTGTTTGACTGTCATTTTTTATTAAATTCATAAATAAAATAAATGAAAAAGTCATGGACGTACTTAAGTTTTATTTTATTAAATAATACTGGTTTTAAGATAACGTAATACCGTCATAAAAATAGAAATAAAAAATTAACTAAAACACCTAAAAACTAAGCTCGTAGTAGTAGCCTATGTATTTAAATGTTTTGTTTTTCTAAATTTTTACTAATCTAGTATAAAATTTTATAAAAATAGGAAAAAAACATAAAAATGTTTGGTATCAATTTTGACAAATTTTTTTTTATATATATATAATATAATTATTGATAATACCTAAGTTGCAAAGTAAACGTAATAATTCGAGCATGTACCAAGTTAGTCGCACGACTAAAAGGCGATTAACGGCGCTAATCGCCCCTTAGTTGCACGATTAAGTTGGTACATGCTACAACCCAATATTATTTAAAATAAAAAGTTTTAGCATAGTAAAAAACTTTCAGAACTCATTATATTAAAATAAAACTGCTTTAGGTTATAGTTCTTTATTAATATTTATTTAAAATCGACGTTTCGACGAAACTTAACGTCCGTTTTTATCAAAATAAATGATATAAGTGACATTACAGTAAATAGCAGAACATAGAAACAAATTACTAGGTAATAAATAAGTAACTAGATCATACAATTTATAGATATTTAATTAATGGAAGCCAAATTTTATTTAACTCATTGCTTTCATAGTGTAATAGAAATTTATAAAGAAAAGGATAACATCAATCACTGTGAATGCACTGAGTTAAATAAAATTTGGCTTCCATTAATTATAAATCTATAAATTGTATGATATAGTTACTAATTTATTACCTAGTAACTTGTTTCTATGTTCTGTTATTTACTGTAATTTCATTTATATCATTTATCCTGATAGAAATAGACGTTCAAATTCGTCGAAACGTCAATTTTTAATAAATATTAATACAGAACTTCATTCTAAAGCAGTCTTATTTTAAAAAAATTTAAGTTTCATTATAGTGAAAGAGAATTTAAACCTAAAGCTTTTTATTTAATATGTTTCTAAAGAAACATATTATTTCAAAACTATAAACAACCTTAAAATTTTATGAACAATATTATTTCTTCATTGATTATTCAAACAGCCACTTTATTTCAATAAACATGTTTATAACTGTATTTTATTAGCTAATAAACAAAAAAGGTTAGCTACTGAAACAATACAAAAATTATGCAGATCATAATTTTCTAAATGTCAAAGTTGCAGATATTATATCAAGTAATGAATAAAGTAAAACATATTTCATTTTTCTGAAATATTATTAAGCATTATATTTACATTACCATAAGTATTTTATCTGACTTTGTAAGCAAGTGTTTCTTGTATTAATAAATCTGAAATGTCAGTATAGAAAATTATCTATACAGATATAATTATTCTAATAAAATTTGTATCTATGTAGAATGTCTAACAATTGTCACATAAGTTACAAGTATGTTGGCATGACAACCAGTATATTTAAATAATATTAACTTATTTATTTGCTACAGAATAAAATGTTGCTTAGTTAAATTTTCTATATTTCTGTTACTTAATTAAACTAAATCAATATTATTTAATATGTTTAACCACACTTACCTAATATTAAACATATATATATATATATAACTTACCAAAATATAATTTAGCCAGTGTTACTACTAACCGCAAAATATTATAATGTTACATATATAAATTACAAAATGATTTAATAATAAATATGAATGCATTAATAATAATACAAAACATTTTAATACACTTCCTATAAATGCAAACATTAAACAAAATTATTGAAAATTGTAATAATTTTTTATTACATAATAAAAATAAAATAATACTCAATTATAAATTTAATATTAACATTTTAAGCAATTATAAATTGAAAATCACGTACAAATTTAGTGAAAAAAAAAGTTTTGTCTTGTTTTTTTTAGCCATTCCAAGAAGAAGTATTAAACACTAACTTTCTTTCGATTTTATGACTCTGGAATTAAGAAAAACAAAAGACTTAAAAAAACAGTTAATATATCTTTTAAACCATTTGAGTTTTATGTTGTTAACACTGTTTTTTTACACTTTAAAAGTGAAATATATTTTTATTTTTGTATTATAAATCGTTTTATTAAAAATAATAGGAAATTTTTAATGTATTATATGAAATGTAATGAAAATATTATTTTACAAAATCTACTGACTGTGTGATTTTTAACAATGTTATTAAAGTATGTCTAAAGAACATAAACTCATATTTTATTATAAGGAACTCTATTATGTTTGAAAAAATTTGAACCTAAAATATTTTTTATACACACATCACTCTGTTTTATTGAATTTTAAATTTACAAGTTTATATTCTTTAGATACACTATACTCAAATAATATTTAACATAAAAACATTGTTATGTTTATGTCACAAATTTTAAAACTGTCACTATATTAGTTCATTTAAACATATTACAAAACCAATCATAATTTTTTTAAATAATTTTTTTAAATGTCATGTATTACTTGCAATAATTACATTACAGATATAATTACATTATTCTATATTTAATTTTAAAGTTCCGGTATATTTATGAATATAATTTTCTAGTTTATTATTAAATTGCATGTACGCACATAATTACAATATATATTTGATTTCAAAAAAATATTAACACTAAAATTATATATTACCAAGTAGTGTAATAATAAAACGACCTATAATAATTGAAATTAAAAATAAAAATTATTTAAAATAGTTCTAATCTATCAGCAGGTGTTTAAAGATATTGCAATAATTTTGATTATTTCATAATAAATTTTGTGACATAATATTTAATGTTATTTTCAGCGATTTGGAGTCTAGGTTAATATGGATGACACTAAATTATTTTATAATCAAATTTGGTAGAAATATTAGCCTTCAGAAAGTAGTTCAATATTAACAACCAAATAATAATTTTGAGCTACAATTCATCTTTCAGCTTTAAAACAGAATGTTTGGAATATCATATCGAATATCTCATGGACATCATTTTTTTTTTAATTATAAATT
This sequence comes from Clivina fossor, assembly GCA_963966155.1. Lineage (NCBI taxonomy): Eukaryota > Metazoa > Arthropoda > Insecta > Coleoptera > Carabidae > Clivina > Clivina fossor. Next base: position 12,580,681 of record OZ014562.1, on the reverse strand, counting down.
TTTTAATCTAGTTACTTTGTTACGTAGTAACTGATTTCTATGTTTTATTTGTTTATTATTTATGTCATTTTTGTATATTTTTTTCTGATGATGATACAAGTCGTTAATATCAAAACGTCTATTTTTTAAGTAAGTATATATATATATATATATATATATATATATATATATATATATATATATATATATATATATATATATAATAAATAAATGCTAATCTTAAAGCGTTTTTATTTTGATATAATGAATTCTGAAAGATTTTTTACTTAGTAAATAAAACATCGATTTCCAATCATTTTCGATTCTGAGCGCCCTTGGAAAAACCAGATTTTCCTATGCTTGGTAACATAGAGCATCCTGTATATATTTGCAAATTTGCGTCTAGGAATTATATAAGTCAGTGGTTTCCAAACTTTTTCGATTCTCGGCGCTCTATTCTTTTCCAAAGCGCTCTATATCAAATTCTAACAAGTACACTTTGCAAAATAGCCAATAATTTTTTGATCAGTAACAAAAATGTAATGGAACAAATTCAACTACAGTAACTAAGTGGTTTGCTAGATGTCGCGTCCTATGACATTGAATTTAAAATAGAAACAAAATTATGAAAATTGTGTAATATTTCGTGGCGCCCGCGCCCTTGTGAGATAGTCGGGGCTCCACAGGGAACCACTGAAATAACATATTATGTGAATCTTCTAGTATCAATAAATAATAGTTTTGTACGCCACTGCTAATAAAACAGTAAAAAAATTAGCAAAATTATAACGCAAATATAGTCACTATTGCACAAGTGGAAAAATAATCTAATAAATTCTTATAATTTCCGCCTAAATAAAAATTATTTTCATTACACGTGTTTACATTCCTGGGGCATTATTACAAAACTTACATATAATTTCTTCAAATCGCTTTTTTTTTCTTCTTTCGTTTCGATTCAAATGCATTAGTACTCAAATATCAATTATTTATTTTATTTCTTTACCCTTGTATCATATAAAATACATTAGCTTGATCTATAATAAACAAACTCAAAAGCATATAATTTAGTTTACGCATATATAATTGCATACATTTTATCCGCATATGTATGGTGTCGCTAGGTGTAAATTGGAAATATGTAACAGTCAGATATAAATATATACTAGTGATTTATAGTGAACGGTGTGCTTTAGATTAAAAAAAAAAACACTAATTGTTTTTATATTGTTGCTTTCAATAAATTGTACATTTTTTTTCACAGTTAGAGGTAAAATACTCGTGGGAAATACATATCAATCAATTTGCATAAATTACAAAAAAAAACATTTTTAATTAAATTAAACTGTATATACACTGAAAAAAATAAAACAACTATTTCATTTAATTTGAATTTGATGGTTAAATTTTAAAAGATTTGTTTATTTCATTAGGTAATGCTTTTTATAACATTAGTTCTTCCATCCATAGAAATTTGTTAAAGCAAAATGTTTTTTCTTAATTAAAGTTTAATAGATACACTGTAAAAAGTATTTCTTAAATTTATCTAATTTTACATAGTATTTAATAGTAAAAATAATAAAAAAAATTTAAATTTTACTGTGATAATTTACGTAATATCACATTTTTTGTGAAAAATTACATTCAAAAAACATGTAAAATTACATACATTTTTTGCAGTGTAAACTAAAACTCGAAAATATAGATTCATCACATTTTACTGAAATTTGTCGAGCCATCTTCTAGATAAAGTCATACAGATAAATAAATATATATATAAAAATTAGTTCGTTTAATAGTATACGATATAATTCGCTTTTATTATGGTATATTTGTTAACTTTTTTATTTAATGGTTACATTAGTTGGTCTTATTTTAATTAACTTATATCCACTTCCATAAAAAAAATTTTGCAAATACATTCATTTTCGCAGATATCAGATACATGCTATTCTAACCTATATTTAATAACATATAATAAAATGTTGGACAGTTTTTAGATTCAACAAATTCAATTTCAAATTGTATTGCAAGACTACTAACATTTTTGACATAGATATATACATACAGACGTACATGCAAAGTGAAATTAAAACAAACAATTTGTGTAATTACATCAGAAGAAAATCAAAAATAAGGAAATGCTTTCGGCCATATCATGTTCTTACTAACACATATCTTTTCCGAATTAATAACACAACATTCTTCTTTAGAATATTAAAAGTTTGCATGTTATATTGTAACCGAAAAACAGCATGTTCTAAAAAAAAACCTAACTCGACCTCCAGTGAAAGAATATGGCGTCACATCATTACTTTCTCTTATATTTATTTGACGTTCAAATCAAAAGAAAAAAATATTGTGGACAAAATCGTGCGTGTCGTCATGGCAACATATTATAAACAAAAAAAAACATTATCGTTAATTGTTTGTTTATATTATAATAGTTATTACTTTGTCAATAAGTTATTGTATCATAATTTTTTTCTGCAATTTTTTACATATAAATTAGCATGCAATGTAAATGTATAATGATAATTTTTATTAATATGAGTTGGTAATCTAAACAGTTTTGTAAATTTATTTTATGCCTTTTTGACATTCATTAACTGCAATAAAACCTAAAACAGTTGATAAAACTAAAATCGTGTGAATTGGCAATTGTTTTTCTATAATTAAGAAGTACAGTCAAACTTGTTTTTGTGCGGTCATTTTCTATGCGATTTTTTATTCGTGCGACTAACTTTGTGCGATTTTTTTTATGCGGTATATGAATTTCAACGGTGTTGGCATTATAATGTTGTAATGTTTTCTATCAGTGTACATATTGTACAGTGTAAGGCGATGTTCGCCTGATTCATTTGATATCAACAGTCTACCGGCAATTCTCATTCAATCTCTATTGGAAATTTTTCTCTAATATGTTGTAAAAAATTATTTGTTATAAGTATTTATAAAATTTCTCAATATTTTTTGTGCGGTTTTGTTTTATCTACCGCACAAAAACAGGTTTGACTGTAGTCTCATTCTGCATTAAAACATAACACTAATTTTGTAATAAAAGTCTGAAAGAGTTTTAAAAATCATGGTTTATTAAATTATAATACAACTTCATTAATGTCATGTTACAAAATCTTAAATTCATATATTTAAGAAACGATTAGCACACAACTTTTTAAAATAAGTTGGTTAATCAAAAATTTATAAATTTCATGATCTTGTTACTTATTTGTTACCTTGTAACTTGTTTCCATGTTCGGTTTGTTTACCATAAATACCCTGTTTGTTTTTTTCCTGATGAAACGCACTTTAAATTCGTCTAAATATTGATTTATTAATAAATTGTTACAGAACTAGAATCTAAAGCCATTTTATTTAAATATAATTAGTTCTGAAACATTTTTTGCAATGTTAAGCTAGTTAGTATTTTATTTACAATGTTAAAGTTACTTTAAATAAGTTTCTTGATCATAAATACATCCAAATGTTCAAGATAAAAACATATTTTTTTTAATTTCACTTAAGTGATCAACGATTGGACATATTACCGATTTCTCATGTTACATATGTGTATATTTATACAGATCGTTTAGAAGATTACTTAGTATATCATTTGCAGAGATGCCATACTGATATTTATGAGAAATACCAACTGACTTATACCAGTAATTAAGATACTATAAACAAAAATTTCACTTTCTTTTCAACAGTATTTCTGAAGTATTATATTATAAAATACCGGTATTATATGAGTATGTTTTGTTGAATAAAGAAAATTATATACATATTATAAAGTTATGTTCACAGATAATTTATATTAAACCACGTAATGTTTATTGTTCGTTATTATACTCTATAGTTTTTGTGAAATACTTTAGTTTGAACTAATTTATTTACCTTCACATATTTTATACATAAATTTCTGTAGTTTCCAAGTAAAATTAAAAGTAATATATTCCAATTCTGAGTCACATACACATATAGTTGCATTAAAAAATTTTGTACAATTATTGTAGGTTCCGAAAAAGGCATTTACCAAATTTCAGGACTTGCAGGAACTTACTTCAAATTGTCTAATCTACAAGCTACCATTTTAAGAAATGTATTCAAATAATTTTTATCATTAATTTATTAGTTTATTGTATATGTAACTGTGAAAATTTGACTTCCTACATCTTCTTAATTTTATAGATTCACAAATTTATATTTGTAAATATATAGTTTAAATATAATAATTTCTTCTGTTAACATAAATTGTTATTTGTCTTATTTACATTATCTGTCAAATAAGTTACATAAACAGATGAATAATACAAATTTCTATACTAACCAAACTGGAAAATCCAAAACCAATGTAGAATATTAAAAATATTTTGAAAATTACAAGTTTATTGTCATTAGCATATTATTTAAATATATCAGTTCGTAGAACAAATACATTCACTACATTCTATTTAAAAAATTGACCATGTATCTCCATAAAATTATAATAAACCCTAAATAAATATGTTTCTTAATTTTTTTTAATTTATTAAGCTATTAATTCCAAAAAACTTATTATTTAAATAATTTAATAGTAATTATAATGTTTTTATAGAAAATTACATATGTAAATATTAGTTATTGTCAAATTAAAGAGATTTATTTTATTTTAAATAACCGTACAGTTTTTGCTTCAAATTATAAATAATGCAATTTTAAATTATTTTTATCAGAAAATACAATTATAGTTAAACAAAAAAAATATAAATTAGTAAATAGAGAAAATACTAATTATACACATTAAAATCAAAATCAGCAATGTTTAAAAAAATTGACCTCCAATTTATATCTCAAAGTTATCAAAAGAATAAAATATTGATGATATTTTTTATTTAAATTCTTATTTATTCAAAAATAGTAAAGTAAAAGCTACAATTAAAATAAAATAAATCTAGTCAAGGTTTTTTTTTGAATTATACCATCATTGAACAAATCTAATTTAATAAACATATTAAAATTATAATAAATGATAGATTAGTGCAACCAAATATAGTGGCTAATTTTAAATCTTGTAGATCAGAAACGTATGATTAGAATTGTAAAGTTTGTAATGTTAAAATTAATTATGTTTTTTGAAGAACTGGTTCGTTGTTGCGAAATTTATTGCGAGATAATATTCGATTATAAATAATAGAAAATTATAGATGAAAATCAAAAGATGTTTAATAATAACAGTAGTTTTTTTTTTTATTAGTGAAAGGCGAAAGTGAATTTGATCTGATTGTAACGTTGAAGAATGCAAGAATAAAAATTGGTGCAATAAATTTTATGTGACTCAAATCATATAATTAATTATTTGGTTATCAAAATATTGACTACTAATAGGGTCGTTGAACATTTTTTTGATCAAAATATACATTAAAATAACTATGTAAATATTTGTTTCAAAGTAAAAATAAGTTATTTAATATAATAATTTAAAAATATTCAGCGCCTTTTGCGGTAAAAACCAAATAGAGTTGCCTATATTTGTTATGTCACAATCAAAACTATGTGCTTCAATTTGTGCTGGTATATTAAGAAATATTTTATTTGATGTTATGTTTGAATTATTATTATTACACATTGGTGCAAAATAATATTTCACAACCTTAATGTTTACCTTAATTTAAATATCAAAATAAAATATAAAATCGATAATACTATAATAATTACAAAACCAATCAATATTAATAGTAGATTGATAAAAAAAAGCAATTGAAATTTATAAAGAAAAAGATAACATCCAATCAGTGTGCAGACACTAATTTAATTAATAATTTATTAATTTATAATATTTTATTACCTAGTAACTTGTTTCTATGTTCTCTTTATTTACTACATATGTCATTTGTATTATTTTTCCTGATGATAATGTACCTAGAGTACGCCGAAACATCGATTTTTAATTAAAATTAATACAGAACTAAATCCTAAATTTGTTTTATTTTATTACAATGACTTCGTAAAGATTTTTTACTATGTTACATTTATTTTGAATTTCGTTGGTTGTAATGATGACAAAGTAATTAAAAAAAATAATTTTTAACGTATCTTGTAAAAAAGAACTTATAATAATTAATTCACTTTTAACTATAACTATAAATTTAAATGTAGACTTTTTCGCGGTAAAGTTATGCCGATGCCGAAGATAGCAATTTCTCCACGGAGTTACCGATGTAAAAGAAAGTCGTACATCATTTCACTACCAGGTAGCGTTGTTGTAGTAATCTTCCTTGTTTGATATGCATCAGAGATTTCAACGGTACATGTGACTGCAAAAAATTCGCGCTATAATTTCAACTAAAACTAAAATAAATTTTTATAAAAACGTATATTTTAATCATTTACTTATCAAATTACATAGTTTAATGAAATATATTTTTACTTAAATTATTAAATATATTTGAGAGATTTCATCTATACGTTGAGAGAAAATCAATGAAATCTTTTAGAATTAATAAAAATAACAAAATTATTTATGTAAGTAGAATTTTATAGACACATTGCAAAATCCAATATTTTTAAAAATAATGATTGGTTTATACCTCGTCGTAATGTACGTAATTCAAAATGAAGAAATTGATTATGAAATTTGAAATCATCAAATGTTTTTAATCGAGAATTGTAAATCAATAATTTTTATAATGTTAGATGTTAACAAATCCAATTAATTTTATAATTATATTACAACTTAATTAAAGTACTTACAAGAAATCGTAAAAGTGTTCATAGTGTTAAAAGAATAAAAGATAGATTTGATGATAAATCTTCAAGTAAAATATTTCGAAACAATTAAATCATAAATTGCTTTGAAATGAGGCTATATCTTTGATATTATACAATATATAAGGTCAGTTGCATAAAATATTTTTAACTGATTTATTTAATTAACCAGATTGTCAATTAACCTATCAATAAGGCGCTTCAAAAACATTTGATCATCATCTACAACATCTAATTGTCTAAGTTAGTGCTTTCATTACGTTAACAAAGATTTATACAAATGCGCTTCAAATGAATTACGTTTACATTGTTTTGTAATATGTTCCGTTGCACATACAAAATAATAAATAAAGAATTAATTATTAATTAACAATAATTTTAATTTTTTTATATTATTCAAAATAATTTATATTTTTCTCGGCACATGTCTTAATTTTATGCTAATTAAATTGATAATGGATATTAATATTTTCATTAAAATTTTATTTTTTATTTAGTAACTGTAATATCAACTCAAAGATATTAACTTTTTAATAGACCAAAATAAGTTCAATACACTTTAAAAAAAAACAAATGTTTCTACTATTACAAATAATATATCGTCTTTTGTAAAACAATATGTGTTACAAAATAGATACTGATTAAAATACGAAAATTTCAAAAATAATTGACAAGAAAATTTAAATTACAAATCTAAATTAAGCACAAATACAAGTGATAAATCTAATTTAGTTGTTTTAATTTTGCAACAATGAACAACATTGGTTAGTAGGACAAAAGAAATAAGAAATTAGAAATTACAAATGGGTATTCAACTATTCATAGACATTTATCACGGTTATTTTAAGTGTCCAGTTTCGCTAAATTTCGATTAGCGTTAACAGTCGTTTCAAAATCAAATGGGATTGTTGCAAAATTTTCGATGCAATTTTAAAAAAATATTTTTTTTATTGTTTTTCGATAATTTGTAATGCACTTTTAGTTGTTGTTATTTTGTATATGTTGATAATAAAATTTTGTATGCTTTTTAGTTTTATTTTAGTTCTGCTCCAAATATTTTTTTAGATTTTTATACCAATTTTGATTAATTCGATTAGTTGTGGATAAAGTCAAATGTTATTAGAAATTAAGTATATTTATAATGTAATTGAAATCAAATATATTATATAAATAATTTTAAAAACAGAAAAAAATAATAATATTTGAAAGATTAACTTGCATTAATTTATAAACTTTATTTATTTTATACAGAATTTTACAGATTAAACGTTTATAAATATAATTATTATTATTTAAATTAAAAAAGTTTTATATCAAAATTCTGTATTATTTTATAAAATTTTGAGATTTTGTTTCGCTAGATATAAACCTTCATCAAATAATAATTACCAAAAACTAATAAAATCGATAATCTATTATAATCTTCTGAAAGGAATATAAAATTTTTATTACACATTTACAAAATTTGTAATTTGTTATTTTGAAAATGACAATTTACTGAAAACATATTTATATTTAATAATTTATTTTAGTCAAACAATTAACAATCATTTTTATTTTTGTGTAATAATTTAATTTCGTATTTCTAACAGTTTCTTTTTAAATTTAATTTTTATTAAAAATATTTTGAATAACTTTTATTTTGTTTTAAATTTAAAATTTACTAAATATATTTTTATCTGTCATTGAATACAAATTTTCATAAAAATTAACAGATATTTTCTTTAAGACTAAATTATCAAAAATTTAACATAGTAAAAAAAATTCAGAACTCGTTATATTAAAATTAAAAGGCTATAGGATATAGTTCTGTATTAATTTTTATTAATAATCGACATTTCGACGTTTTGAAAAAAATATTTAAATGACATTACAGTAAATGAACAGAACATAGAAACAAAAACAAAGTTATTAACATAACTAAAAAAACGTAATTTTTTTATATACTGCTTAAAAATCGTAGTTTCGCAATATAATAATTTCAATAAATATAGTTTACATATTGATTATTTATTATAGTAAATATTGCATTACAAATTTAAGTAGTCATATCCGTAGCTATTAAAAAAATTGAAATTGATTTCAAATATATTTTCGATTTATTTCAAGGCAAAATAATTTAATATATAATTTTAAATGTTTTTTTTGTTATTTTGAATATAATTTGCAATAGTATTGAAACACTTAATTTTTTTTATAGGAAATTATTTAATTTGCAAAATACATTTTGATAAATATTCATATAAAATAGTATTTGTTATATACATTTTCATGTAAAGCTCTTCATTTAAAGATTACAAAAACTACTTGGATTTGACTTAAAATTATTACCATTTTTTAAGTAGTACAAAATGCTGTTTTTAATATTGTGTTAAATTATATTAATTTTACATAGTAAAAAAAAATTTCAGAATTCATTATATTATAACAAAAAAAAGCTTTAAGATTTAGTTCTGTATTAATTTTAATTAAAAAATCGATGTTTTGACGTACTCTACATAAACAGAACATAGACAAGTTACTAGGTAACAAAATAAGTAACTAGATTATAATATTTATAAATTATTAATTTAAAAAAATCCTATTTTTTTATATTAATTTAAATTATATATATATATATATATATATATATATATATATATATATATATATATATATATATACCGGGTGTCTACTTTTTTTTTGTTACATAGGGAATACAATGCTAAAATTTTCATTTGGTGATAAATTTTCCCCTAATTATTATAGAACAAAAGTACAAATACAAAAGTTGTTTAGAATTCAAAAATGCATCAAATGATGCCAAATTTATCAATATAGGATGTTCTGATCAAGAATTAGAAGCAAATTAAAATTTCCATTTTTGCGCTCTTTACATCAAAGTGCCATGGAAATTAAACAAATAATTTCATTTCTTCTGGAGTTTGAGTTTGACAGATCGTATTTATTTTATTGTTACGTTTTGTATTATTATCATTATTATTGAAAATAATGAATAAACTTAAGGTAAATGAAAAAGTTCAGTGCGTAAAATGGTATTTTACTGGAAATTCGATACGACGAGTAAGAGATTTATTCAGCGCTTTCTTTGAAAACCGTCCCATACCTTCCGCTATGACTATTCGTAGGATAATTAAACAATTCGAAGAAACTGGAAGTGTGTTAAAACGTTGTAAAAATTGTAGAAAAATCAACGCAGAAGATCAGGAGGAGAATTTAAATCAAAATGCAATTAAAGAAAATACATTGAATATACTTTTGTGTGTAACGGAAAACCCAAATGTTAGTGTGCGTCAACTTGGTGCTGAATTAAATTTGCATCCTTCAACAATACATAAGGTACTAAAAAATGAAAAATATCATTCTTATAAATATTCCACGCACCAAGAGATATTTGAAGCGGATAAAATGGCTAGAAGCGAATTTAGTAACATTATTATGGAAAAATCCAATTTAGACAGAAACTTCTTGAAATCTATTTGTTTTACTGACGAGTCTACGTTTACTTTACACGGCGAACCTAATACACAAAACTTTAGAATATGGAGCCAAACAAATCCTCATTTAATGGTAGCAACACGTACCCAATATCCAGAAAAAGTTAATGTATGGGCTGGAATTTTTGGCAGGTGTATAATTGGGCCATTTTTTATTGAAAATAATTTAAACAACGAAAAATATTTGGATATGTTGCAAAATCATATTGGTCCGCAGTTAGAAGAGTGTGCAACTCAAGATAATGTTGTCTGGTATCAACAAGACGGATGTCCGGCACATTACAGCTGCAACATTAAATTATATTTGGATCAATGTTTTCCAAATTCATGGATTGGTAGAGGTGGTCCAATTAATTGGCCAGCTAGATCGCCCGATTTAGCACCGTGCGATTTCTTTTTATGGCCATATTTGAAGGAGAAAATTTATAAACGACATATCAAAAATCTTGTTGATTTGAAAAATGCCATTGTTGAAGAGTGCAATAATATAACACAAACACAATTAAGCTCTGTACGTCACGAATTTTATAACAGATTAGGTTATTGTTTGGCAGGTAATGGCGATTTATTTGAACATTTAATTTAAATTGTTAGTTTCGTTTTTGTTCTCCTATATCTTGTATTCATGAATTTTTCTGTTTTATAGGTATATTGAATATTGTAATAAATAAAGAAAGTTTTACGGAGTTCAGCTATTTACTATTTATTAAACTCTTATCCGACGTTTCACTGCACAACTTACAGCATCCTCAGGGATAAGTTTAAATTATTATAATAAATATATTAGGCATAATGCCAGTCATCTAATTCAAATGTATTGTTTTTATAACTTGAAGTTAATAAATAAATTAAACAATTACTTAAAATTATAATGGAGACATTCACAATTTAAAACCACAGCTAGTACGTAGTGTACAGCCGAGTAAAATACCCTTTCATTGTAATAAATAATAAATACTTAATACTTTTTATACTTAATAGCTTTTCATTTACATTAAGTTTATTCATTATTTTCAATAATAATAATAATAATAATAATAATAATAATAATAATACAGAACGTAACAATAAAATAAATACGATCTGTCAAACTCAAACTCCAGAAGAAATGAAATTATTTGTTTAATTTCCGTGGCACTTTGATGTAAAGAGCGCAAAAATGGAAATTTTAATTTGCTTCTAATTCTTGATCAGAACATCCTATATTGATAAATTTGGCATCATTTGATGCATTTTTGAATTCTAAACAACTTTTGTATTTGTACTTTTGTTCTATAATAATTAGGGGAAAATTTATCACCAAATGAAAATTTTAGCATTGTATTCCCTATGTAACAAAAAAAAAGTAGACACCCGGTATATATATATATATACTTACATATATATTTTCTAAAATAAAACTGCTTCAGGTTAAAATTCTGTATTAATATTTATTTAATCGACGTTTCGACGAACTCAACGTCCGGCTTCATCATTTTTCCTGGTGAAGACGGAAAAAATGAATAAAATTTATAAAAGATGTCTAATTTTTACTTTTAATAACCAACAAATATAAGAAAGTGTCTTCCACATCTATAATCTATATTCTATAATACAAGTACAAAACAAAAAATAATTATTGTGAAAACTAGCATTTATCCGTAACAATTTTTTGCTTGCAAATAAATATTACTTATTATAATTTATTTTTTATTTTCGTTTTTAGAAATTGCATCACCTACTATGATTCTCTTTCTACATGACAATTGAACGCTAAAATAAATACTTATGTTTTACAAATATGCACGCACACAACTGACCAAATAAAGATTTATCGTAATCGATTATGTAAGATTAGTAGAAAATTTGGTTGGTTGGTTGGAAATGTAGTTGCACGCACATATTTTGAGGATTTTTATAAGGAATATAGGTTATACTATCGAGTTGGATAACTGCATGGAAACCTCCGGCGTAGGAGTATGATATGAAAATGTACAAATTGAAAATTTGTCATTTACATATTGGACGTTGTACTGAAAAAGTCCTTTTTGTGATATTTTAAATTTGTGATTTATTTTTCTTAAAATATTGGTGTAAGTGATAAAAAATTTCTAGTTTGATAAAATATTTTGATAAATATATTTTTTGCATTTTATTTCGTTATTTTAAACTAAAAATTTATTATTACATTGTTTTGTACTAACTTTTATATAATAATTATTATTAAATATTATAAATTGTTTAACTGATTATTTAGAATCATGGAATTTAAAATATGCATCTTTTTCTTCGTATGCGTCTATGGATATCCGACAGACATTCCGAAAACTAACGTTGCATCTAAAAATTATAAAAAATATGTACCTACAATTGCCGAGATTAAGGTAAGAATTTCGTAAAAGTTATTAATTAATAAATAACTGTTAATCATGTTTAATCAAGTTTAATTATTATTATTAACTCTAAATAAAATATTCTAATTCTGATATAGTTTGTAATTTAACTACAATTATAATATTTCTCTTACAATTTCAGTTAGAAAACTTGAAACAAAAAAAAATTATATTATTAGTTTAAATAGATAAAAAAATTAATTAAAAAACATAAAAGTTTAACATTTATAAATAAATTACTTTAATTGTCCAAAGAAACAGTAACTACCTAGTTGAACTAAATAATTATTTATTTTTTTACATGTAACTGAAGAACAATTAAGCATATATAACATACTAACAGTTGTTGTAAAATTCTATAATTAACATTAACAAGCGTAAAAACCATCATTATTTTATTTAATAATTGTAATAATTAATTATATTATAACAATTTTTGTCTTCGTAATTTTTTTTATGTAATATTAGATAAATTATTTTATTATTGTATTCACTTTGCTGTACAATTATATATATATATATATATATATTAAAATTTTATCAATTCAAATAACAACTTTGACATGCAACTTTTACGTCGTTTATATTTATGATACAGTAATAATACTATCATCTATTTTGATGAACACAAAACATAAATTTATTTAAAATAAAAAAACTTTAGGACTAAGTTACGTATATATTTTATTTAAATATATATAGAACTTAATTCTAAAGCTTTTTAAATTTTAATATAATAAGTTCTAAATGATTGTCTACCATAATAAATTTAATAAAAATGCGAATAAATATAATTTAAATATTGCCTGAGCAATTATCTTTTAGACATAAAAGAGGTATCATAAATGTTGTCAATTTACTAATTTCTTTACTATAGATATTTATTCATAATAAATACAATATGAAAAAATATAAATACCAGTATATACATTTAAATGATATTTTTAGAGTTTACTTAAACCTGCAATAGTCCATATTTTTAGATAATTTAAATGAATAATTATTTAAATATTTTTTCAATATAAAAATTAATAAATCTATAATGTTATGTCACATCATAAATGTAAACGAAGCGAAAGTTGCGTGCCAAGATAATAATGCTGTATTGATCGAATGGCATAAGAGTTTGTGAGTACATATATTGTGTAACTGTGTATATATGCATATAAATATTTTATATATATTCACCTCAATTCTGTAACAAAGTTGTTAGTCTTAGCAACGTTGCTAAAAAACTTTAACCAATAATATTAATAAACAATAAATACAAAATACAGAAAATCGTTATTACATTTGTTTCTATTGTTATAGTTGTCACTAAAGTTGTTAAAACTTAGCAACGTTGCTAAAACTTAGCAACTTCGTTACAGAATTGAAATGATTGAATCAAAATTTAAAATTTTAGTTACTAGAAAGAGAAATATGGAAAGCAACAAGTAACGGCGACTTAAAGCGAGCTTTAAGCTTGGAAAGTCGTCTCGAAAGCGATGTTTTAAAAGCTACATTAGACGCGTTGATTAACAGTAAGAAATATCCAACAAAAAGTAAGAGTGATTTGAAAGAATTAGGAGTTGTAGTTCGCCGAGATAAACGAACGATACAAATGTTATCTTCACTTGTTGCTTCGGTAAGTATTATCAAATGTGTCTTTAAATAAATAAAATCCCCTATCAGATTTGTTGTTCTTTTTTATTATTGATGACCCGATTCAACCTTTCGGTCATCGTCAAATGAGGAATATATTTTTTTATCTGTGTTTTTGGTTCGACTGTGGTTCAGCCGAACCACAAACATAGACAAAACAAAACATGAACCAAGTTTGAAAATGACCGAAAGGTCGGAAGGCATTGTCAATAATAAAAATGACAACGAACCTGACAGGGAATTAATAATAATAATAATAATAATAATAATAATAATATCAAAGTTAAACATAACGCAGATTCAGAACCTAAGAATAAAAGTTTATCATATAACATTAAAACTGATATTAGTTAAAACCGAAATAAAATCAAGCTTGTTATATTAACCATTTGCTTAATCAACTTCATAAATAATTTAAAAAAATCTATATAGTACTTAGTCTGTGTTATAGATCAAGTGAATGACTAGTTTTATATTTATAATAAGTAAACTTTGATACTTTTTAATTAAATTTAAGAAACTGGTCCCGTTGATGTCAAATATAAAATTCCACGTACACTACATTCAGAAAAATATTTAAAAATTAAAACAAGTAGGATATTTAAATATTTAATATTTTAAAAATATTATTGAAAACATTTTTTCATATTTTTTTATTGAATGTATATAATTATTTTATTAAAAATAATTAATTTAATTAATTAATTTGTATATAATTATTTAAAATAAAGTTTTCAAATTATAATTTGTTATTTTTTAAATTGCTTAACTGATATAGAAACATTTCATATAATTTTGAAGCCAGCAAGATTTAAACTGACAATATTTTTTTTTGGAGTTATTATGTTAATTATAGTTTCCATATTAAATAAACATAAAAGTACATATAAATATTATATTTATAATAATATACTTATTATAAACAGTATATTATCATTAACCTAAATGTATTAAAAAATTTAAGGTCTATATCAAAATCTATTAATGATTTCAAAATGTTTTTATAAATTAAAATTACCAAAAAACATTTCTAACAAATATCATTGAAATATTATGTAAGTATTAAAAATCTACTGTTCAATAAGTATATTTTAAATTTATTTTTAATATAAAAATATTTTAATTTAAGTTTTGAAATAGTTAATTAATTATTTTAATCCTCAAAGACATGATATTTTCTTATATTTATTTTTCAAGGATTTAAACTGAAATTAATATATTAACATAATTTCTAACTTCAATATTATATCATATGTTTATGATGAAACAAATTTGTTTAAAATGGTTGTTAATTAAGAGTATAATTTATTATATTAAACCCAAGTTTGTTTAAAATTAAATTGCAAAAATAAAAATATGTATCAATAACCTTAATTTTTAATTTCGAATAGATTTTAATATTATATTGCAATATGTTTTTTTTTTTTTAAATAAATTTTAAAATGTTTATTAAATCTTTTTTTTTTCAAAAAAACATTAAAATTATATTGTACAAATAAAATTTATCTATCAATAGTGTTTGCTTAATTTTCAGATTAAAATATATTTAAAATACAATAATTTAATGTTCGAATGAATCTTAAAACAAAAATAGATTAAAATTAAATTGCAGAAATAAACTTATGTGTCAATAGTAAATAAAACTGTTGTAATTTCTACAAGAATACAAACAAAATACGTACTCAAATATTATCTATTACAAAATACATTTTTGCGATAAAAATAGAAAAAAATAGGAAAATTACGTAAAATCAAAGTAAATGTAATGTTCTATAAGCATATATGTATCCTCTTGGGTTGTAATTAGATTGCCTACCTACTTTTCCTTGCGATTTCCGTTGACAACATTACTGACTCGCGAGCTTGTACTTATAGTATTTACTTATGCAAATTTCTATTTGATTATTTCTAAGTTTCTAATTGAATGTAATTATTATTATTGTTCATGAAGAAATCAGTCAACTAATGTTTATTAAAGATAAATTATTTGTAATTTCACGAATCTAGGTTTCTTTGTTAATCTAGCGAAGCAATCTCATTTTTTTTAGTAATATTCTGGAACATGTATTTACCAAAGTTGAGTTTTCAAAATTAATGATTATATATTTTTGTTTATCTATTAAAAAAAAGTTATTGTATATTTTTTCTAAATTAAAGTAAAGTACATTAAACTTTAATTTTTGTCAGCGATATTTTAGCTCAAAATAAACTACAAGTAAAAATAAAAAATGCTATAAATTGATACGAAAATTTAAAAGTAAATTGAAGATGATATGCTAGAATTGCTTGTCTGGATAGGAATATTTGAAGAAAACTAATTTCAGGATAGTGCAAAGAGTTTGTGCCACACCGTTTTAGATACATGACATGATTGTGTATGTATATATGTATATTAGCTTAAATGAAAGTTTTTGCAATAACAAAGTTTCAATGAAAATATTATCTATATTTTTTTTTATATTATTAATGTCTTTCACCAAATTTTTATTGTAGTTCCACAAACCAGTATAGCATTACAAATAAAACTAATCTCAACATAAATAAGTTAGTATAAATAAGTATAAACAACGCCAGAAAATATACTTAAGAAAATTGTATAATAGTAAATATATAGATCTACATCTCATTTAAAAATTACGGGTGTTGTTGAAACAATAACACACAAAAAAAAACCTTAATAGTTTTACAAAATAAAGTTCCGGCCTGACCACAGCATTGTTACCGGTAAAACCCCTTAAAAATCAACAATTTTGACAGATGTTGAAATGATTTTTAAACTCGTAATTTTAACTGCGACAAGTGAGAACATTAACCTTTGTGGTCTAAATACAACTTTCGCGAAATACCAGTAATTGTACAGATTTTTAATTTATTCTGGTCGTTTTAAATTAGTTAATATAATATTTATGCAAAACGTAATTAAGTAACCTTAATCAGAATTGAAAACTTGTTATCTCGTTAATTGGACTGTTTTTAGTAACAATTTTTAATTATTTTAATATATTTTTTTACTAAATGCGGGCAATTTTAAATGTCAATATTTATTTTATAACTGTTTATAACTTATTTTATTGTATAAAAACATAAATGACTATAGAAAAATACTTATTTTTTTATTGTATCGAAAAATATAAATTGTTAGTTTTCTCTTTTATAACATATAATAAATAGTCAAACGGTTTTTAAAAAAATAACATTAGAAATTTATTAATAATTTATATTAAAACAATATTGATTTCTCTATAACAATAATAATTATTAAATTTATAATTTTTGTCGGATTCATTAATTTTGTTAACATTGAATGTTTTAATATTTAATATTAAAATAAAATTATAAAATATAAAATTTTAAAATAAAAAGGCTTTAGAATTAAGTTTTGTTTATATTTTAATCAAAAATCGACGTTTTGACGTACTCGATGTACATCATCATCAGGAAAAATTCTACAAATAACATACACAGTAAGTAAATATAACATAGAAACAAATTACTAGGTAACAAAATATAAGTAACTAGATTATAAAATTTATAAATTATTAAATAAAGGAAGTCATATTTAAATCAGTGCCTTCATACATATATATATATATATATATATATATATATATATATATATACATACATACATACATACATATATTTCCTGATGATTATATACATGTAGTATATCTAAACGTCAAATATGAATTAAAATTTACAATAACAGAACAAAAAGGTAAAACATTTTATTTTAATACAATGAGTTCTAAAAGATTTTTATCCTGCTATAAATCTTATAAAATAATAGACTATATTAGTATAAATACTTTTATTTAAGATTTATGTTGTCGTTTTATGTGCAAATTATTGTTAATATAATCAGAAAATATAAGACCTGCGGATACTGATATAATATTCTATATTTTTGAAAACAGAAATTGCTAGTATTTCTACGAAAAATTCTAAACTTATATATATATATATATATATATATATATATATATATATATATATATATATTTCCTGATTATTAAATACATGTAGTATATCTAAAAGTCGAATATGAATTAAAATTTACAATAACAGGACAAAAAGCTAAAACATTTTATTTTAATACAATGAGTTCTAAAAGATTTTTATCCCGCTATAAATCTTATAAAGTAATAGACAATATTAGTATAAATACTTTTATTGCAAATTTATTGTGTCGTTTTATGTGCAAATTATTGTTAATATAATCAGACAATATAAGACCTGCGGATACTAATATAATAATTTATATTTTTGAAAACAGAAATTGCTAGTATTTCCACGAAAAATTCTAAACATTTTGCTGACATTTAGAATAGTGAAGGGTGTAGTCATAAAATAAATACTATTTGCTACAGATTTATTAAAATTCCAGTTTAAAACTATTACTTTACAATATTTATTTATTGATCTATTTTTGAGATATTTTATAAGCAATATTGTATTGCATACAATATTGTTACAAGTTAACAAAAAAAAGTAACATTATTTTCTAATAAATAATAAAATTATCAAATTAGACTTTATTTACATTTTTATAATAATTTAGTTTTGAGTATTCCTGCGATAAAATATTCCAACGGAAATCGAGATGTTTTGGGTTCGATTTTTGCCAGATTATCTAATTTTTTCATTTAATATTTCAACTTTAAAAATATTAAATATAAACTTGTAATATTAATAATATTCACTCGATTCACTAAATCGTATTTATCATATTTATATATAAAACTATTAAAAATTAAATAATTTTAGTTTTAGTATTAAAAGTAAAGAATTACTAGGGTAGGGAATTCTAAATAACTTGGAACATCACAAATTTTACTCCTACTAGACGGAGTTTTGTGGACACAATGTGCATACGACATTATTTTTCCGACGAGGAATCGTTCGACGCTATAATATGTTTCTTTCTCAAGTTGTCATAGAAAATTCGTAAAACAAAAATGTTATTTAATTTACAATATTTTATTTATAATTTTTGTTTACTAATTTTGAAATTTTATTTATGCAGAGTTCCAAATCAAATACACCTCAGAAACAACATCATCATCACATACACAAGGTAAGCTAAAAAGTTCCTGCAACTGAAAAACTTGTTCCGTACTCGCAGTGCATTTAATTAAATCCAAACTAACTCACGATTTGCAATGCAACTTGCTGTACACACCCACTTTATAAAGATACTTAACTATATCAGTAACTAGAATTATTAAACGACTCTAACATTGTATACAGCCACAAGAATACTTGTTTTGTACAAAAGCCTGTCACGATATAATTTTACATATTCTTTTTTAGAGTGTATAGAAGTATGACTAACATTGAAAGATTTTTATATTTATATAGATCAAATGTAATGTTCTTTTGACATTACTTTCTATTGCTTTTTTGCACCAGAACTAAAGCCCCATTCACAGCTCTGTACTTAGCAAATTTTATTAACAATTCTATATAGGTTAAATAAATTTCTAAGATTTTTGTTCGCATGCATTAATTTAATAATTTTTTTTCTATTAAAATGAAGTCTTGCATGAATTTCAACAATATTACAACCTATTTCTCTTAATAGTTTAAATATTTTATTACTAGTGTATTCAAACAGATAATTCATTTTATTTAAATTGCAACTGGAGTTATATTTACCATAATTGAAAAACTTTTTTTATTTTGAGTAAGTGGTTGTTATATTATTTTTGTTTGTATTGTTTTAAGGTAAACCAATAAAAAGTGTCATACTTATTAAAATAGAATATTTGGTCGAATATCTAATAGTAAAAATATGGCCGAATAGGCCTAATACCGAATAATTATTTAGCTTCGATACCATCATTAGTATACACTAAATAAAAAATGTAAATAACATTACTATATATAGATATTTGAAAAATAAAAGAAATAAATTGTAATTTATGAATTTATAGTGCATTCACTATAAATTATTATTTTAAATGACTTTTCCTGGAAAAACAATCATAGTTATTTACAATTTGAAGTTTAACTATTATCCATTTAATTAGTGTTCTTTGAAATGCGTCAAGTAATAAATTTTATTTATCATTTGAAAAATATTTGAGTATTGGCAGATGAAGTCATAATTTTAATATATAAGAAAAATTTAATAAAAATAAACTGTGGTGGCAAAATAAATGTAAAAAGTTTAATTTTAATTATTTATAATATAAATAATATAAAATAAAAATTAGCATTTTACCCCAACCTGTTTAATGACCGGTTTATTATTAACCATTTTATTAACCATAACATATACATTTAACAAAATGTAAATTGTACATATACATGAGTTTGATCTAGAATTGATATTTTTATTGTAGTTATATTTGTAAATTAAATTGTAAATAATTTACTAAAATATTTTTTTGTTTAAATTTTTTTATTTAGGAACATTTGGATCCAACGGAATTCCTAATTAGAAAAACTAGACAAGTAAGTTTAAAAACAATATTAAATTTTTCAAATAATTTGAATAATTTATAAACAAATTCAAAATTTGATTAAATCACATTTACACTTTTTTACTTATCTTTAAATTAGTATTATGTTTTAAGGCATAATCTTATTGGTTCTGAAATATTAGCTTGTGAAAATGTAATACAAATTTATTAAAAAACATTAAAACTTTATTTTGACTGTCGTTTTAGTTATATGGTATAAGCACAAGAATTTCACCAATCCAAACTTTTGACACACTTTTAGCTTTAATGCCAAGCGTTTAGATTGACTAAATTCTTGTACTTGTGCGTATAACTAAAACTTAAACAGTACTCTGAATGAGACTTTATTATCTTAATTTTGAGCTGCAATATCAACAATTTCTGACAAAACTAAGTTTCCATAAGTTAAAGCCATTAGCTTTATGCTAAAATTTAACACTAATTCTATATTAAGTAGGATACTATAAGCCTTTAGATTGAATACTTTACATAAATAATGCAGAAAAATAAAACTTTTTTACTTTTTACTATATTATAATATTTTTTTAATAATTTTACAAGAAACGACAAATTTTTGAATAAACATTTTATGAAAATGAAAATATAGCTCAAAATTACGTTATACAATATTCAATATTGAGTGAATGTCTCTAGCATTTGTTTCTGGTTTTCAATTTTTTTTTTCACACAGCCACCTACGATAACGTGCCAGTATAAAAGTATTATTTCAAGGCACACAAGGATTATTATTACACATTGCATTCGATTCAACGCCTTCTAGATTCAATGTTCAAGTGAAATACAATTATAAATCTTGTATTACTTGTTTCTGTTTACACTTGTGTATTAAATTACACTGGTATTACTTATAACAGTTACAGTTATAGATAATTTTAAAATATCGGTTTTTATCTGTATTTAATATAGTGGAAAACATGCTGTTTTAGTTATATTTTTTCTAATTACAATTAGTAATAGTTATTGATATATATTTTGATTTATTACTTAATTTATATCTGATAAGTTACTGTATGAACAATGGTGGCTAATTACTCTGTAAATTAGTATTATTATAAAGATAACTGTCTAGTTTAAAATTATTTATTATTTTTAGTAAAATGTTAAGTTGGTTTTGTTTAATTTTCATTAAATTTGCAATAAAAGATAAAATTTATGTCTAGTATATCCATATTTATAATTAACGTAAAGTCTCAAGTATAATATCTACTATTTTACCTCGAATACATACTATAACAATGTACAAAAAGTTATTTTTAATATTAAACAAGAGAACTGATTCATATTCTTTTGTTTTTCATTAAGCAAACAAAACAAAATGGGCAAATTTTCAATTATTTTTAATTACTAAAAAATAGCTAAAACAAATGGAGATTAATTTACACTAATAAATGATAGTTTATCATTATTATATCAATATATACATAAATACAACACGGATTTTTTTATCTAAAATTGTTTATAAAATATTTGCTTAAAATAATAATTAGTTAGCATATTTTATTGATTCAACATTTACTTTAAAACAAAAAATTAAATGTAACTATGTAAATTAATTATAAAACTGTAAGTAATAACTAATGATTCTATAATCAGTATATATAAAATATTTGCAAATTTCAAATAATAAATTACTCTAAATTCCGATTTAGTTATAAAACATTAAAATCGCATTCTAGGTACATGTAATTTTAACGATAATATCTTTTAAATTAGAAAAAATTTGTCATAAATTTATAAACTTAAATATTTCTTTATTTATAATATTGCAATCACCATGAAAATATACTGAAAGCTCATTGCAAATTTCACAAAAAAAACTATAAGTTCATGTCGAAATTGCTTTCAAAATTAATGACATATACGTTATACGATACGAATCATTGAATCTAATTTTTACTTATAATAATTTCAATTAATTTCCTTTTATTAATGACTTATGTCCGTTTAAAGGCTATGACACATTATCAAATTATTCGGTAATATTCGTATATTGGTTATATTTTTTTCTTAAAAACCAAAACTAATTTTACAATTTAATTATCATTTTTGTATTCAGCATAATAAATTTTATAAGAAAAATTATTTTATAAGTAGAATACCATTTTGAAGTTAAAATTTGTAGTCTAGTGTAATTTTTTAAAAAGTTTACCGAATAATTGCATTAAAATCAATCTTTGTCTCTCTCCAATGGCACTACAGCCAAAATCGGGCTTTGACTGTAAGTATCAAAATACTTGTTTCGTGATAATTCATGTAGACACTTTTTCAAAACCGCAAGTTGTGCGTTCGCGTAGAAGCGACGAGTTCGGAACAATAATCTAAACCACTAATATTTTTTTAAAGACAAACAGTTGATCAACTTGTTGTGCCCGATTCTGTTTAATTAATACTTAATATTGTGACATTTTTTATTTTACGACGAACAGAAACGCCGGCTAGCGGATTCGAACCATAGTTCATATATTATATACGATAGTGACGCTTAAACACACTTAGCTACCGCGCTGATTAATAAAATCAATAACTCTGTATATTTAATTTAGGGTAAAACAGATCCATCAGATTTCATATTAATTAATCCAAGAAATAATGACACAGAAGAAGACATCAATAACGAGTTAATTCCTCCTTCAATTATTCAGACATTGCAAAATGATATATTCAATATAACACCAACTATAATAACAATGTTTAGTAATACAACAAATGCTACAAGTATTGAACCTTCTACATCAAGTTCGCGACAAAATCAAGTGACTACTGGTCCTGTTGCTCGCCAGGAAGAAGAAGAGGAGGAAGAAGGTGGTGGAGGTATTGGAGGGCTTATTACGAGCTTTTTGGGCAGTTTAAGTACGGTAAGAATATGTTTTCAATAAAGTTTGAAAATGAAAGCAGTGCTAAAAAGAGATTTATTAAATTGTTGTTTTTCTCAGCCTGAAGGAGGTGTGGATCTAGATGCAGTAACTGGATTACTTGGTGGTCTAAGTACAGTAAGTATGTTTTGTTTCAGTAAAATTTGAAGAATCAATTGACAAATATTTGTTTATAAAGTAAACAAATTATTTGTAATTAAAAATATTAACTAGTAGGTACTTTACTTAACAAAATATAATTGAATGATATCTAAAAAACATTGTTAAAATTAATAACGCTACGTCATATTAATTACAATTAATAAAAGTTAATGGCATAAAATGCTGTTAAATTAATCAATGAGTCAACTAGACAACTAAATTGTCAACTGTCTTTGAAGCTCCTCATTGAATGAATAATTGACAATATTGATGTTTAAATTAATACAACGTTTTATGCAGCTAACAAGTTACAAAATCGCAAAATTTTTATTTTAAGTAACGTTAATTTTAAATATATCTAAATGTTTTCTTTTAGACATACGATAATCTTTAATGTTCATTTAATTAGTGTCTAAATTCTGGGTTTAATAATAAATATTTGTTTATAACCCTTAAGATAAAGTTAAGATAATAAAAATTTATCAAATTTTATTTTTGGAGTAACTTAACCTGAATTTATTCTCAAGTTAGTAGTTGGTCTTTCTTTATTATTATCAGGATTAGTATTTTTAATTTTAGTCATCAATAATGTAACATTAAAATACAATCTTTCCTATAGCAAAATGACGATGGTTCATTTGACTTTACCGGACTGCAAGATTCAGTTGGAAGTCTTTTTGGGGTACGTAAAATATTTATTTGTGAAATAATTTAATACTTAATAAATTAATATTTATAAATATCTATGTTTACGACAACGTTTAGTAAATAAATAGTTTATTATTATTTTCAATATTTTGATATAATAAATATAATCTAGGGAAACGAAGAAGGAGGATCAAACGTTGGAGCATTTTTAGGAGGTCTTGCTGGAGCTATACTTCGAGGCAGTGCTGGGGACGGTGGCGCGGTAAAAAATACATTTTCTATTTAATAAAAATTACAAGAATACTATATAAATGTTGATATTAAAATAATAATTTTATTTTACAGAAAAATTCTGGTACTCTCTTAGGAAATTTACTAGCTGGATTATTACCAGGAATAAGCGCGGTAATGCAGTTTAATTTTTTCTTCATAAAAACTTTTTTTTTGTAAATACTTGTATATACATATTCTGTATTTAAAATATAAATATTATATTATATGTATACTATTTTTATTATATTTATGTAATATATTGTTCGTGTATGTTAAACAAATTTATCTAAAATAATTTTGAAAAAAATATTTTTAGTATCCAACACCTGAAGATGAAGATGAAAAACCCAAAGAAGGTCTAAATTCGGCAGGATTCTTTTCAGGAATACTAAGTACCTTAATTGGCGCCCTCGGAGCCAATAGTTCTGATAGTTCTAGTAGTGGCCATGGACATCAAGAGGAGCATATGCATAATGACACTGATCATAATGACAGTGTAAGTATAGAGTTAAACAATATTTATACATACATACATATATACACAATCACGCCATGTACCTAAAAAGGTGTGGCACAAACTCTTTTCATCATTCCGAAATCAGTCGCCTCCAAACATTCCTATCCAAACAAGCAACTTTCGCTTCATCCACATTCATAATTACTCTCATACATGCTCTTTTATTCCTACTACTTGGAAACTTTCGCTCTCGCAAAACACTGTCAATCATACCACTCCAACTATTCATCGGACGTCCACGCAAACGTATACCATAATATTTATAAGTAATTTTATATAAAAGATTTTGGTTGACCAATGAATTATAGTTTCCTTGTTCAATATTTTTCAATTCGAATATATTTCGATTTTCTACGATATATTTTCGTTTTCTTTAAGTAATGTCTGAAAAATTTTGCTTACTTAATCAAGAAAAAAAAAATATATATCTTTAATAAAATCTAACTTATGTTGTTATTCAATTTGTATATGTGTATAGAATATGTGATCATATGACAACACAGAATATAAACAAATGTTCTAACAACATTTATTTGATTTAGTATCTCGTTCTCAAAACAATGTAATATGCCAATTAAAAAATACAAAATATAACTGCATAAATTGCATATGTTAGTTTTGTAATAAAATTTAAAATTGAAAAAGGTTTAAAAGAAAATAGATAATTAAAATATTTAAAAACTGGTTAGTTTTGCGTGTTGCAAAAATGCAGTTTTTAAAACAACTTATAACTTACTTTCTCTAAAAAAAAAATTATATTTTGTTACTATTTTAGAGATAACATTTTAAATAATTTTGTGTGCTACATTCCAAAATATTATGCACAGTAATAAAAATATAACTGCAATAAAATATTAAAATTATAACACAGTAAAAAATCTTTCAGTACTCATTATATTAAAATTAATAGCTTTAGGATTAAGTTCTCTATATATTTTATTTAAAAATTAAGGTTTCGATAGATAGACTATGTAGACGTATATGTAGATTACATCGAAACGTCGATTTTTAAATAAAATATATACAGAATCCTAATACTTTTCATCTTTTTTAAAATTATATTTTATATTTACAGAATAGCAGTGGAGCAATATTACAAGTAAGTATTTAATAACAGTTCTTATTTCAAATGAAAATAAAAATTTGTAGTACAAACCTTGGCGAGTAATGTAATTTATACAAATGAAAAAAGTACAATTTTACGTTACATTTTTTTAAAGATTATTAAATAAAAATTGTACTTTTCAGTCTGTCATGACTAAAATTCAAAATAATTATAATAAAAAATTCTAAGATATCAAAGCAACAGTGTTAACATTTTGAAAAATAGGCCTGGTTACACAAAGCACTGTTAACTTAATCAGTTAATTAGTCAAATAAATTGTCAACTGTTTTAGAATCGCCTCATTGATTGGCCAGTTAACGAAATGGTTAATTTAAGCGTTTAACAATGCTTTATGCAACCGGGCCACAATCTTTGTTTGCATTGCCATGCAACTAGTGATAAATAAAAATTTATAAGTAACACATCTTATTATAATTGTTTAAAAATATTTTATTTTAATAATTTTATATATTTTTTTAAATTTTCAGTTTAAATTCAAAATCTTCAAAAGTTTATTCTCGCTGTTAACCAAAGTTTTGACAAGTTCATCACACTCAAAGTCAGGAGGACATCATAAGTAATAATTAATTTTAGTTAATTAATTAAATTTAAATAAATTTAATCATTCATTCATTATAGTTAAATTTTTGCTTTATATTACTAGTATTATTAAATCATTTTTTTATATATTTTATTATATTGCAATATAATATACGTATTACGATTAAAATATAGAATATAATTTTTAACTATTATTATTGTTTTGTAAAATAAACCATGATAAATAAATATTTGTCAATAAACGAAAAATAAGTTTTATTTCTAAACATTTCTCATGTCATTGCAAAATGTGTTTACGTTTTATCTTAGTTTAAATAAGTATAAAGTAAAATTTATTATATATCCTACTACTAGTTTTATAATTTTAATATTCTTTATATCGGCCATATATTTCAACAGTAATATGTTTGTAACACTTGGTATAATATATATTTATATATATATATATATATATATATATATATATATATATATATATATATAATGTTTCTTTCAATATACTGAAAGCAGAGCAATAAAGTATTTTCTATTTTGCAGTATTTAGAGTAATAAATTTCGAAACATAGACTATATTTCATTTAGAAGTTTATATTTTATTTCGCGGTATTTCTAAGTAAGTGTGAAATTGAATTATAGATTTAAGATTCTAAATAACGAAAGGCAATCATTTCAAATAATATTATTTAATTTCTATTTCAGTTAATAATACATTGATATATTAATTCATAGATGTTCAATTTATTTTAGATTGCTGAGAACATATCTTTTGATTTATATATATATATATATATATATATATATATATATATATATATATATATATTAGAAATTACGTAAAACAAGTTTTTTTTTGTATGTTTATTTTTCTATCCAGAGGTATGTTCAAACCCATAAATAAATCAGTTTGAAATCAGTTTAAAATTGATCAAAGCATGCCTAAACTGAATTTTGTTTTTAATTTATCATACTGCACATATTTCGTGCAGTTATAAACTAGATCAGAATTTAGTTAGAATAAACCTTATATATCTGTAAAATCGCCAAGAACACGAGATTTTCATCAGTTAGTAGTACATTAATTACCCAAAATTCCCAATATGTAGTACGCAAAAAATAAGTAGTTAAAATGGTCTCGAAGAAATTATTTGAAAAATTAAAACGCGGAGTTATTAAAATTTATAAAAAATTAAAACCTTTATATTTTAATTTATATTTAATTTTAGTACGAAAATAAAATGAATAAAAGTTGAATAAACATTAAACTAATGTCTTGTCTATCAATCTACTAGCTTTGTGTAAACGATTACTCTACCAAATTCAGTAAAGTAATTTAGAGAAAAAGTATTGTAGTGTATTATTCTACTAACTCTATTAATGTAAACCAGGATTAAAGGATAGACTTCTAACATACAGCGACAAAGAAGTAGTATAGATAAATATACGACTGCAAATCAAGTATTTGAGTGTTTATTTATGAAATATCACTTATCAACAATAAAAAATAATAAATTAGATATATTTCCTATAATTACCACATTTCTGATATTTCTTATATATGCTACACCTGCATAAATTAATTTTTATGTCATATAATCACAAAAAATTAAACTTTAGAAAAAATTAAAAATCGCACAATTCATAAGCAATCTAATTAAACACTAATCAATAATTACACATTAATTTACATATTAATTTTTTTTGAAATTAAAGTTTTTATTCCAATTTTATCTCATTAGTATTCATAAATAACTTTTACTTTTCAGAAATATCGTTGGGTTAAGTTCACCACAATCGGTAATTAAATTATATGAAATGTATATGTGATATTGTTTATAACAGTAAATGTAAATTTTATTGCGTAAAAAATCGTTTTTATTTTATTTGTCTTTATGCAAGAGCAAGAACAATAATGTATATCAGTTTCTTTGATAAAACAGAAACAGGATCTGATATATTTTTCTTCTTATTCAAGTGACAAGTATGACTCACATTTGTAATCTAAGAATAGAATATTGAAATATAAAAAAAATTAAGTTTCATTTACAGTTCTCTGAAACAAATGAACTCAATTTGTAATAATACATTTTATTTAATAAAATTGTTTTAAATTTTGTATCAAACAATTGTTTCTAAATAGTGATATTTACAAGTAATTATTAACATGGTTTTTATTTTATGCTAATGTTGCGCTGAATTAAAGGGGAACACCACCCTGACACTGTCAACGATTTTTTTGCATTTTCTGAAAACTTGTAGCCTGTAAAATAATGTGTTAAAACGGTTTTCCGATACTTGAACATTTGGCGGAGTTACAGCAACCAATGCAGAGTTGTATTCCGCTGAAATTCCGAAAACTATCTATCCGCTTTAAAACGTAATTATAGAGAATTAAATTATTTAAAATAATACTACTAATATATTTTTTTTTTCGATTTTTTCTACCTTTTAAAAGTTGAGTTAAGAAAATTTTTGTGTTATATTCAAAATTTCCCGGGTGACTGGACAAGAAACCAGAGTTTTTTTGCCAGAGGCTGATAGATAAGTCTAGATGCTGATAAGTCCAGAGGCTGATGTCAGAATTTGAAAACAATTTTTGATATAAACATTTAAAAACGTATTTCAATTATATCGTAATAACATATTAAAAAAACCCGAAACATTTGCATATTATTTCTCCATTCTCAATCTTTGACTATTTTCAGTGCGCTCAAAGTAGTGTCTCTCTCTTTTTTTAAATCATTTTTAAAAATAAATTTCTATTTAAAGGTGTTTATAAAAAACTTACTACAAATATTATAATTTCATATTAATATCGTTTATAAAATTAATTTTTATAACAAAAAAGCTATTATTTAAATATTTAATAGATCTAAAAACAACATATTTTAAAACTAAAGAAAGTAAAACTTATAATCTTTTTTTCCAAATGTTAAAAAAGAAATTCTTTGGCCATAAACTTATTAATAGTTTGTCGCATATTTAAAATATCAAAAGACAAAAATGAAAAAGGAAAAAAAAAACAAAAAATATTACTTCCGATTTTAAAGCTATTTGTCTATAAATAACTTTCACCTTTAAGATGCCTAGCGGTATAATAAATAGAGAAAAGTACCTCATATTATGTTACATAATAATTTCGTTAATTTCTGGAAAGAAAGTAACACTTAATATGTAGATTATAAGAAGAATTAAATCATTTATATATATTGCAAAGTAATATAAACGGAATGTTTCGGTAATTCCACAATAAATTATTGTACTTCCTTCTTAGATTATTGCACTTTATAAAAATACTGATAATTATTTTTTCGAAATTGATTTGACACTAATAAAAGAAAAAGTTTTTGGTAAATCCAGAAAAATATTGTATTTCCTGAATTAATGTAATTTTTTCCGTAGTTTCAAATGGAACAAAAGGATATACATATGTTTAACATTCTGAGTTATATAATTTCGTAATTTATTTTCCAATAAAACGAGTTATTAATCTTAAAAAAAATCAAAGAATAATTTTAAGTTTTATTATATATTCCAAAATACAATACACAGTTGCTATAATACAATTAATGTAGGTTGCATAAATAATAAATAAAATATTTGTATTAGTTAGGCAAGAGATCTACAGCTTATAGTGGGTTCCAAACCACTTATACTTAGTCGACATCAGTTCAGTGGTACAAGATTTAATTAATACAAAAAATAATTTTTAATTTAATTTCTAGTTTGAGTGCGGCGCGAACCAGGGACCTTTGGGCTAAAAGTAATACATTTAACAAAT
Source organism: Clivina fossor (assembly GCA_963966155.1). Classification (NCBI taxonomy): domain Eukaryota; kingdom Metazoa; phylum Arthropoda; class Insecta; order Coleoptera; family Carabidae; genus Clivina; species Clivina fossor. Next base: position 12,550,058 of record OZ014562.1, on the reverse strand, counting down.
TCTATATTAATCTAGTAAAACACTTTTCGATATATTACATAATAATTAGTTAATTTCAGGATAGTGAAAAAAATTTATACCACACCCTTTCGGGTGAATGATATGATTTTGTATATATGTATGTACCATTAATAATACAAACATATACTTTTTCTTATCAAGTCTTTTATAACAATTTCATACTTTCAGTATCAAACATTTAATCTCAATCTAGAAAAACCGATTCTAACCTAAACTTTAGAACACCAACGCCACACTGCGGTAGACAGCCGCACTAAATCCACATGCAATCATTTGGAACCAAGCGTGTAATATTACCGCAAGAAATTTTGCGTTAGCATAACGATACACATATAACTGTAACGCAAAACGTAACCTTCTTCGGCATTATAATACTCTGAGAACGTTCTAAGTCACCACAAGAGAAGTCACCTTGAAACAGTTGCTTAGAATTTTACCTATAGCACGTGCTAACAACATACTGTTTAAAGAATGCATGATTTTACCGTAACTTTCACCCGTCTGATGTATTTGTATTGAAGAACTGATTGATGACGTCATTAGTTTGATGTAATTGAATAAATCTTCTAGATTCATTGATAGAATTGCATGATGTTATTCATGCTTGAACTTATATACTACTTAATAAAAACATCTAACAGAAGTATTTTGAGAAAACCGTAAAATTGCAAATGTTATTGAAGCGTTAACATTGTTTTTACATATGTAAAAAATTTGATAGTAAAAATGTGTACATACTGTTTTTATCAAACACATAATAAACGGGATATTAACATATTAAAAAGCCTTTTAGAACCCATTATATTAAAATTTAAAAAATTAGGTTGAAGTTTTATTTAATTTTATATTAAAATTTGACGTTTCAATATACTAAACGTATAGCATCATCAAGAAGAAACATTACGAATGACATAAAAAACAGATTTTTACTAGATTACACTGTCCGATATGATTTTTGTAACTCGGTTCTCTCTATGTTTAACAGCTTTGTCTTGCTCTAAAACAACGGAAAATCAATGCTTTAATGATCCTGATTTGTTTTTGCCATCAGGGTATTGATTTTAGGTTCTTTTTTCAATTTTATACTTTAAGTTTGATTCCGATGATCAATAAAAGATTCCTCCAGCCTAGAAACGTTTAAAGAGTACGTCATATACTAGAAAAGAAACCATAGCAGAACATATACGTTGATACTTGATACTCCGGAAAAAAGCCTTAATCAATACCCTGATGTAAAAAACAAATCAGGATAATTAAGTCATTAATTTTCCTTCGTTTTAGAGCAAAACAGAGCTGTTAAACATCAAGAGAACTGGGTTACAAAAAAAAGTTAAAATTTGTCGGACATCTACGATGTATAACAAAACGGCTGCAACGAGGATAAATCAACAACGGCCTACCAGCCTAGAAAATTCTATCTCGAAATGACACAAAGCCCGAATTAAAAAGCTAACAAACTTTGAGCAACAAATAAAAAACAAATAAGCTACCACTTGACAAAATTGGCAATTTTATTCTGTATTTAACATTTAAATTTCATTCACAAATTTTAATAAATATTTAAGTATTTTTTTGTTTTTCTAATTAAAGTGTATAAAAATCTATGAATAATTAATAACAAAAAATTTAAGAGTTAAAAATAAAATAAAAATTTACATAAATAAATAAACAGAAAACTACAAAAAACCGTGTTTAAAAGAAGTTTATATCTCAAATATTATAAATTTAAATTTTTAAAGTAAAAAAATTAGATATTAATTCAAATATATTCTAATGCCACACATACTTATGTTCAAATTTGGTTGGTCAATCAAATTTTTTGTATAAAAAATTATTATAAATGCAACCTTAACATATATTAAAACAAAGAATATTTATAAAAATTTGTGTTAATAAATAAAAAAATTCGAATTAATGTAAAATATTAATACATTGTATTTCATAATTGACCGAATATTTTATATTTCATTAAAAAAAAAAAAATTCATATACCTGAAGTATTATAATTTTTTTTTTTTTATATCAAAATAAACATAAAATAAAAAAGCTTTAGGATTAAGTTCTGTTATATATTTTATTTAAAAATCGACGTTTTGATATACTCTACGTATGTCATCATCAAAAAAATATACAAATGACATAAATAATAAATGAACAAAAACATAGAAGCAAGTTTCCTAAGTAACAAAATAACTAGATTAAAAAAATTATAAATAAAAAAATATAACTTATTAGTAATTTTCAGGCTTTCACGGCTGGTATCCATTGAATTTATAAAATTTTCTAGGCTGGTATGATGTGGTCGATCTATCCTCGTCGTCATCAAGCACTAACTAAGATAGATCGACAACGGCATACTAGTCCAGAAAATATAAATTATTAATTAAAAAAAAACAAATAAACCTTTGAACAAGCACCAAGAATTACTCCAAAAGTAGTAATTTTTTTTCTAGAACTCATTGTAATAATATTGAATAAACTGTTTTAGGTTAAAATTCTGTTTAATTATTTATTTAAAAGCGACGTTTCGACGAAACTTAACGCTAGTCTTCATCAGGAAAAAAAATAGTATTTTTTATCCTGATGAAGAAGAGCGTTGAATTTCGTCGAAACGTCGTTTTTAAATAAATAATTAAACCTAATAATTTAATATAAAACAGTTTTATTTTAATACTCTAAAAATATTTTTCATAAATTCATCAACAATCTTTTTCCATATGTAGTCGACTTTTTATGAAAAATTCTATGTGAGTTACAGTAAATTTCATAAGAAACACTTTAATTAAAGTTAACTGTAAGCCAACAAAAAAGCATCGTTTTTAAATTCTACCGGCATAATTATTATTGCTATCAATAAAACGATCCTTCATTGCCAACTTTTCAAACTTCTAATAGTAAAATTATTTGTTATTGTTCCTAAAACTATGCTTTTCGGTCAACTTAAAGTTTACTTTAGTTAAAGTACTCATTATGAAACTGGTCGTCTATATAAGTTCTACTGTAAAGATTTAAATATATATCTGAGAATCTATTTCAAAAAAAATCAATCAATGAAAAATTATTTCAAAACCAAGAAAGTAACAAAACTAGTTCTGTTCTGCTTGTGAAATTTCTTATAAACAAAATCTAATATCCATTATAAAGCGATTTATGTGCTTTAATGAAATATTTCATAGGATTTTGCATTGCGTATATGACATAAACCTATAATCAACAACCGCTAATGATATGGAAATTAAATTATGAATGTTCGCACACACACATTTTACCGACCCTTTCACATTCTCTGTAACCATAGAGAGAATGAAAAAAGAATATTACAGAAAAATAGTGCATTGCTTGTTTATATATGCATAGACAATTATACTAGATATTTATTACGAGAAATTATAAAAATGATCTGCTAGTCCTTGAACGTTTATTTTCTAACGTAATTGTAACATGTTGCATTATTAATCAGTCACATTTACTTCTTGGTTTTATCAGATTTTTTCTTCAATATTGCCGCGTTGCTAACTATTTTCTTATTTTAATAAACAATTATTTAGTTTGTGGCTAGATTATTTTAGTAGTTTATGCAATTCTTTCTTGTTAAAACAGCTTTTTACATTAAATATCTTTAAACTGAAAAAAAATCTGGTGTTAATACAAAAAACTTATTTAGATTTCCACTATGAAGAAATTTAAACATAATAAAATATGTTATAGAACTCATTATATTAGAATAAAAAGACTTTAGGATTATGTTCTGTATATATTTTAATAATAAAATCGAAGTTTCGACGCGCTCTATGTACATCATCATCATGAAAATTATACAAATAACACTATATAATTTTTTCTGATGATGGTGTACCTGGAGAACTTCTTGCTAGATAGGAATGTTCAAGAAAAATTTAATTTCGAGTTTGTGGAAAGAGTGTATACTTTTGTCCTTTGTGTATACTTTTGTCCTCTTGGGTACATGGCGTGATTGTGTATGTACGTATGTAGGTATATTACGCAATTCCATGTCAATGTACTAAAATTTTTGCAACATATTAACTTATTAAATATTCAAAAAAGCCTACAGCAACTGTTCTGGAAAAGCGAGTAGCAAAACTTAAATTATCACTTTCTATTTTGGGTCAACAACTAACATATGTTTATATGTAAGAAATATTTATATAAAAAAAATTGTTAATTTTCCGTCATAAAATTGAAATTAAATCATATCATCAAATAGAATATTATAATTTAATCACTTCGAAAATCACAATGGCTCCTACGTTGTACCACAAGCTCGGTTTTTGTGTGGTTTAGTTCATTTAATTTTTTAAAACCGGTATTAGTTAAAATCGATTGAAAAACCGGTATTAATTAAAACCAAGCTCGTGGTACCAGCTAATGTAAATATTAATGTGTTAAAAATAAATTAAAATGTATTTGGGACTTCAACTCTGCGTCAAGGAAGAACACCAATCTGAACGCTCTGAAAATAGACAAAGTTTAGGATTTTTTTCATGTAGAAATAATAATGCAAATATTCCGGGTTTTTTATATGTTATTACGGTATATTTTAACTACAATTTAAAAAATTTTATATCAAAAAATGTTTTCGAATTGTAACGTCACGCGTGAATTTGTCAGCACCTATCAATAAAACCCTGACCACTTGTCCGTCCCACAAGAAGTTCCGAAACAACACAAAAGTTTCCTTAGCATATTCTAAAATTGAAATAAAAAAATCTAGCATGATACGTAAGATATTTTTGAATTCCGTAAAATTATTAAAATGACGGCTGTTTGAAAAAAGTGTTTCTTTTTATCAATGTAAAAAATCAACTTTCATATCAATAGTATTATTTTAGAAAATTTAATTCTCTATAATTGCGTCTTAAAGAGACGTAAATAAGTAAAAACATGGTTTCGAAAAAAAAGCGTTCGAAATTAGTTTTTTACTGCCCGATCTATACATTTTTACCTGCTCTAACATAACTCTGTGTTGGTCACTATAACTTCACTAAAAGTTCAAATTTCAAAAAACTGTTTTAACATCGTTTTACACACTATAAGCTTCCAGAAAATGCAAACAAAATCGTTTTTTTGAAAGTGTGAGGGTAGCGTCCCCACATTAAAAAACATTTTATATAGAAAGGAAAGTCATGCAATATTTTTAATGTATTAATATAAACGTATATTTATGAAATATATTTTTTTACATAAATAATTAAGAAATAATTAATATCTACATATACATATTTTGCTACCTTTCTCATAATTTCTTATAATTTCAAAGGTCTTTTGATTTCTTAATTATGAAAAATGTATACTATTAATTGCAAATAACTATATGCGTATGTACGAATGGTTAAGTTAATAAACCTTGATAACTACAAGTTTTTGCAATTAAAAATTTTGTATTTTTATCTATTGTCAGTATGGACATAAAAATTATAAGAAAAACGTTCAGTAAATTGATCTAAGAAAAAGGAAATCAAATTGAATGGTTTTTACAAAAACAAAATATTAGTAAAAAAATTCTATATATGCAAAGAGAAAAATAAATTTATAAGTTTTTTATGTATTATTGTATATGTTGAAAAAAATTGTTTTTCAGTTTTTTTCGATATGTGGATAAACAGTAATGTACAGAAAAACTTCCGTCTCCTGAAAATTTAATAATTTTTAGTTTATAAAATTTTTTGTACATACAAGTCAAACTGGCAATCTTTGTGTTATAATACAATCTTTGTGTTTAATACAATGTAATAGTTTCTTAAAAACAAATTTATATCAAAAACAAATTTGGTTGTATTCTACAAAATTTGCGAATTAAAATTATAGTTCTATATAAAATTTGTGTTTTGATAAATTAAATATATTACAATAATAAAAGCTTTAACTTAATATTTTGTTTTATTTTATATTAATGTTTGACGTTTCAATATACTAAACGTATATTATCATCAGGAAAAAATATTTACAAATGACATAAATACTAAATAAACAATACATAGAAACAAGTTACTAGATAAAATACAAATAACTAAATTACAAAATTTTATATTATTTTAATTATAGAAAATTTATTTAAATCAGTACTTTCAAACTAATTGATATTATCATTTTTTTTGTAAATTTCTATTGTTTCACTTATCAATCTACTGTTGATATTGTTGGACCTTGCAATTGTTTTAGTTTTTTCAAATTTTAAGTCATAAAGATTTTCTAAGAATAAGCAAGCAACTGTTTTATGTACATATTTACAATTTTTTATATAATAATTACTTTTACTCTATGTGTATTATCTACAACTTCAGTAACTCAAAAAAAAGTGTTAAAAACTTTTAAAAGAATAAATTAATGAATATACTTTTATGTGTTCAAAACATCATTATGTGAAAAAACATCATTCTTAGAAAAGATATATAGATTACTCGAGAAAATGGTAAATGTAAAAAAATTAATATAAATAACTTATAAGAATTATAACGAACAAACTACAAAAATTTTACTGTATTAATTTTAATATAAATCTGTATTTGTAAATGTTAACATTTTTATTAAATTAATTAAAATATTTTAATCACGATAATGTAAAATTTAAAATCGTATTTTCCAAGAATCAGTAATATGATACGTGAAAAATAAAACCACAAACATAATTCGTCAACATCTACAAGAAAATTTAACCTCAACCAACAAAAAACAAACTTGTAAATAAAAAATGTTTGATAACAAAAAAAAGTACACAATTAATCCAAGATTCATAAAACAAAATCGAGCTTCCCTATTGGTTAACGCGTTGTTCCGGCGTCCACTTTCAGCCAATCAATTTGCTGCGATCCGCGCTCCGCCAAGTGGGGCAAAACGGAAACACCGCTGTCATGACACGGCGGTATCATTTCAAAATAGTTGTCGGTTGATTATCAAGCGTCTGGTGTTGAGTAGTTTACGCGTTCCACCTTTCTCAAGTTCTTTAACGTAACTATTCGCGTGCTATCAGCCAGGCTTCGTTATAATTATTAAAAGTATTTAATCGTACGTCGATTGTTTTTAATTCGGGGTACGCGAGTGATTGGTGCGCGCCGAATTCTGCCGAAGATCGACGAAAAAATTGCCGAAATTTGCAGCGAAAGGTCCGTTACATTTATTAAATTTCTTTTTGCTAAATAGACGATGTATACTTTTAAGGTTAACAACGATTCATATGTATGTTGTACGTATATATATGAAAGTTTATTTAAATACAAGTATTGTATTTTGTGTTGATTTTATGACTAATACATTTTAAAATACTTTTTTATTGTTTAAGAAAATTAGTTATTGTGTTTAATTCGTGTATTTTAAATTTTAAAACTAATTTTCTTTTACAAGTTTAACAAATATTAATTTTAATTTATTACAGATAATTTTTAACATATTTAAGTTTTTAAATTACAATTTCTGAAGCAAAATACATTTATAAGTTTTAGTTGATAAATATTCAAGCAGTTATTTAAAGAAATTAAATCTTATAAAAATAAAAAGACTTCATGATTAACTTTTGTTTATATTTTAATATGATGAGTTCTGATAGATTTTTTACAATATTAAATCTTATTCTCGAAATATTATATACGTCAAATATGTTTTATATTGAATTGCAGGACATAATTTACAATGTATTTACAGATTTTTAAGAAAAGTTAAAAGTATTTAAATTCAATAGCATGCCGCATTGTCTTGTCTTAACTAAAGTATTCAAAGAAAGTTTCACTTGAAAGAATTTCGTTTATAAATAGAAGATACATCGACATATATGAATGAATAGTTAAGTGACTTGAATTATAGATTAAAACACCGAACAATTTATATACAGGAAGGGTTTTTTTACTTAAATTTTGATTACTAGATTAATATTACAATTTACAGCCACACATAAAAGTTATAAATAAATTTTTGTTTTGTTTTTAGTTTGCAGATATTAAACTATAGCCACCTTTATAGTTTTTAATTTTTGTCCAATTCATTACATAATTAAAATAAAGTATTTGCAAATGGTATATATAAATGATAGATTACATTTCACAAGTAACTTAATATAATAACTTAAAAAAATTGTGTAAATATTATATGTATTATTACTACACACCAATATTACTCAAATTTCTTTATTATTTTTTTTTATTGTATGTGAAATTTTTAGTATATTTATTACACTTTAAAAATCAGGTTTTCGTTTAATAAGAAAAAATATATAAGTTTACATATTTATATTATTGACATTATTAACACATTTATTGAGTCATTATCTTAGTAAAGTGACACTGTTATAAATATTTATAAATAATAATAAAAAAAAAACATTAAAAATCATATGTACATGTAATATATGCCAATAATACAAATAAGATAATACATAGCTTTTTCCGTAAAAAATTAAATACATTCTCGGTTATTGAAGCACTTAGATCCAGTTGCACAGAGCATCGTTATATCTCTTGTTAACTTGTCAAATGACCAAATAATAAGATGGTTAACAGTCTAGTTGGTTAAGTTAACAATGGTTTGTTCAATCGGACTTGAGTATGTATGAAAAACGTTAAAGTGTAAAGTGTATACTTTTAACTCAAAAGTAAATGTGTTTTTGAACTGTAAACTTATGTTTTAGAAAGACAAATTTTAATTAAAAAAATAATAGTAACTAACAGTATAACTATTGTCGAAGCTCTGTATGAAATTAGTTAATATTTAGTTTAAAAATTATATTGCATTTGAATTAATAATTTTACAATTACAATTATTCCAGAAAAACATTATATTTCTAACCTAAACAGTAAACAAATTTTATACAAATCTTTTAATATAGTTTTACTATTACTTACTATTTATATTTTATTAATTTTTTATTTTTATTATAAGTTTACAGTTCAAAAACCATTTACTTTTGAATTAAAAGTTAAAACCTTGGATTTACGGCAAAAAATTTCTCAGTGTAGGTAAATAATTTATTTAGGGTCATATTTCCATTTTTATTTAGAACAATAATTAAATTATTAGTTATCAAATTTCTATAGTTAAAATTTTGATATTTTTTAATCTATTATTAAACCATATTTGCTTGATAAGATTACTAAACAAATATTTAGATCTAAATTCAAATTAAGTTTAACGCCAATCATTAAAAAAATCAATATTTATTTGAGAAAAAATAAACAAGAAAAATTGATCAGCATAACAAATTTTGTTAGTTGTAGTTCTCGTAAAGGAAATTCATCATCATTTATTATTAGTTCCACATTCCTTCACCATCTACCAGTTACCATCCAACCAGTTGCGCTACAGCATTCCTAGTGCTACAGATTATATATTTTTTTTAATGTTTTACATTCATAGAAGCACTTTATATAGATACTAGACGTGTAACTAACTGTATCAACTGAAAAAGATTGCTAATAAAAACATGAATTTATTTCATATAGTTAACAGCAGGTTTTCTTGGGAGTTGTTTATAATTATTTTAGTTTTATTTAAATTAAAAGACAATTAAATTATTTACAGTGTCATTCACACTTTCTTACTTGTCTCAAATTTAGTTTTATGTTTTAGTCGTAATGTTATTTATTCTGAACTGCACTAACTAATAGCTTTTGGGAACATAATAAAAATGTATTAAAAGATAATAATAATTTCAATTTCTAGTTGCAATAAAATCAATAACTCACTGTAAATTTTTTTATTATTTAATATAATTTTCTTAAAAATTATGTTAATAATCAGTTTCCGTAATTCCTAAGAAAAACATGTAGCTATAAATTCAATAGTGCGGGTTGTTAGCCCATAGCCAAGCAAGGAACTTACAGCTTATAGTCGATATTTTTAATATAAAAATTTTTGTTTTGGAAAAAAATAATTTGCATTTATTGTGTATGATATTTAATTAATATTAGAAACAAAATCCCTAAATATTTAAAATTTCGTTTAAGATATTTTCCATTAAAAAAAAAACATAAAAATATTACTTTACTATCATTATTTAAAACGTTGTTAAAAAAAATTAATGATAACATTGTAATAAAGTTGATTGACATTGACCAGTCAATCAGATTTTTTAAAAATAATTAAAAATCTAATCATGCAATTAAGCACGTAATCAAAAACATTCATAAACAATAATAATTTTCGTTAAATAAATATTTAAATAATTCCATATGTATATAAAATTATAAATCAATCTATATACGTATTATATTAACCCTATCAGTAACGAAATCTTTATAATATTGACTTGATCACTTGTTTGTTTGTTTACCTTGACCTGTCCACTTGTTTTTTTTTTACCCTTTACCCCTCGAGCTTGCGTGACACCAGTCGACTGCTCGACTGTCTTTTTCTAGATGCATGAGTGCATTTCACTGTCTACTTGATATTTAACGTCAAAATACGACATGAAATTATCGGTAGAACAGAATAATTTTCTTCATATATCATATATACAATAGTTACATTATTGTTATATTGAAATAATAATGTTTATAAATTATTGGAAAGTTTAAATAAATTTTTATCGTTATTCTTTGTTTATCTATAAGAAATTGTATAAGATTTAGAGCGTAATAAACATTGGTAATTAATTGATTTTTTTTTTATTAATTTTGTTGTGAATATTAATTTATTATTTAATTTTTTATTTCTTTGTGACTGCAACATAATATATACTTTATAAATGTATTAAGTTGTTTTAAAATTGAATTTATAGAATTTTCTGGGTTGTATGTCGTGATCGACCTTATCCTCGTCGCAGACGTTTCACCGTACATCATCCTCAGTGCTTGGTAACTAAATGACAGTTTCTGTTCCGCAATCTGGTATATATACCTGTTCCCTCAGGAAACATCTGTGACGAGGATAGATCGACCACGGAATACCAGCCGCGCAAAAATTCTATGTACCCAATAGGGTGTGGCACAAACTCCACTATTCCCAAATTAGTTTCCTCCAAATATTCCTAGCTAGACAAGCAAGTATTTTAAAAAAATTTGACAAAAAAATCTACTTCAACATATTTGGTTTAATATATTTAAAAAAAAATTTTCGAAAAACCTAAAATAGTTGCTAAGAAAATGAAAATATATGTTTAGAATTACATTAACTGACAATTACAATGTACTTAGAGAAAGAAAAAAATAATGCTATGATAATCATTACTTGAATTTCTCTTTTACTTGTAGTAGAATTCTATGTACACTGATAATATTAGTATCAAACTAACTAGTAAACTATAATTAGTAGCACACTTAGTAGTACACTAATATTACGTAGTAGTTACTGTTATTTACCTAACATAAAAATGTGATAGTAAAAAAATTTAGGGAAAAACATGTTATAATTATTTATAGATAATTTATATCAATAATTTTCATTGCATATTTCATAATGATAAGATGCTATATTTGAAATTGGTAATTTGGATTTTATTCCAAACTATAATTAAAATTTAATAATATATTTAATGAACTGACCCGTTTAAAATACAAAAATCATTTAAAAATTACTCCGAATTTATATTTTAATATACAGGGTGACCATTGCCATTGCAGTATTCAATTATCTTACAACAATTATATAAATAAACTAAATAAGTGTCAAGTTTTCTGTATTAAAATTTATTTATAATCGACGTTTCGACGAAACTCAACGCTCAACTGATACAAATGACATTACAATAAATAACAGAACATAGAAACAAGTTACTAGGTAACAAATAAGTGACTAGGTCATAAAATTTTATAGATTTTTTTAATGGAAGCCAAATTTTATGTAACTCAATGTCTTCACAGTGATTGATGTTGTCTTTTTCCTTATAAATTTCAGTTGCTTCTATTATCAACTTGCTGTTAATATTGATAAGTCTTGCAGTTTTTACAGCATTATTTTTATTTCTATTAGAAAAACATAAATTTACAGTTCAAAAACACGTTTACTTTTGAGTTAAATGTAAAAAACGTCTTATCTAAAGCGAAATTTTTCTCAGTGCATGTTACGTATGATATAGTCATTATATCAACAATTTCATAATGAAAAACCAATACCTAATTAAATAAAATCGATTTCCAAATACAACACAAAAAACAAATTTGCTTCCATGTACTTAATTTAAATAATCGAAAGTAAATTATATTACCAAAACAAGATGAAGCAATTTTTTTTTATTTTGATAATATATCAAACCGAATTTTTTCTAATTATTTCATTGTCCTACTTTAGAAAAAACACTGCACCTTGCAATTTAGCTATTGAGCAAGTTATTACCTAAAGACATTTGAAGAATGATGGTTCAAATTAGACAGTAGTATGTTAGATTACCAAATATTCTAGCAGATACACTAAGAAAGTTTGAAAGACTTGCTTTAGTAATTTTTATAATCGAAGAATAACATGTATAATTTATTTAACCTTTACAATTTCATTTTATTATTATTATATGATTAGTATTAAAGTAGAAGCTGTCATAATCATTTTGAAAACTATAATGTCATGCTAGAAAAATAATATTTATAAAACTTGGTTAACTGAATATAGAAATATAGAAAAATATGTTACTTGTTAAGAAATATTAGAAAAACATAGTAACAAATCTTTCAGAAATCATTATATTAATTAACTGTTTCGTGAAACGTCGATTATATATAAATTTTAATACAGAACTTGAACTCCTAAAGCAGTTTTATTTTATAGAATTTACAAATTTTAATAAATCTATGATTGGTATATTACAAAATTCAGTATATTAAACATATAGAAACAAGTTATTAGGTACCAAAATAAGTAACTAAATAATAAAATGTATACTTTTTTAATTAGAGGAAGCCAAATTTTATTTGAATTAGTGTCTGCACACTAATTGATATTGTACTTTTCGTTATACATTTTTGTGCTTCTCTTATCAATCAACTGTTAATATTGATAGGCCTTGCAATTATTACAGTATCTTCGAATTTTATATCATTAAGATTTTCTAACGCATGTTTTGCAATAGCAGATTTATCTGGATGTTTTAGACATCTTATGTTCTAGTAGAATCAGTTCTACCTGTTTGTCCAACAAAAACCTTACCGGATTCGCATAGAATTCTATATATACCCGAAGATTAAAGAACATAAATTAATCAAATTTATGATAACGTAGTGTTGGCTTCATTATTATTATTCATCCAGTAATTTTTTTGACAAAAATATTGGTACAAACCTGAATTACATATTTAAAATAGATGCTATGTTTTCTATCCCGTTTACTTTACAATATTAAATTCTTTTGATTTTAATCAATTAACAAAATCACTTTTTCCCAATCCATACTTAAAACAGAAGCACCAACTTGTGCAAATGTCAGTAACAGCTGCGATAAATCGCCATTAAATTGTATGAGCATTGATGAAAAATTTAACATTAGAAGTTAGAAGTTAGCCAACTTTCTAGTTTAGTATTAATGTTAATTTAGTTTTACTGGAGTGCGTATAGTACACTGTATACTTGCATTGATTTTACTTGTTAATGTTAATTCTAAAGTTAATATTAATGTTAATACAAACTTATGGGTCTATTCAGTTCATATCTGTAAAACCAGTGTTTCACAATATTCTTTTTCTAGTAAATGGAATTCTTCCAATAACAGAGAGATGGAAACAGAATAGACACTTTATTAAATATTCGCGAAATATCTGTAGAAAGTGCATACAGTAAACCAATAAAATACTGAATGTATATTTTAATTATCGCTTCAAATTTGTAATAATTTGTATACTGTAAAAAAGTTGCCATATTTTACATAAAAATTATAGTCAAAAAAATACATATTATTTCAGCAAAACGATGGTTTACATACATCTTCTGTAAAAATAATATACATAGTTTTGTAATTTTAAATAAAATAATTTATTTACCATATTATTATGATTTTGATGGTATACGTTTACGTGGACGTCCGATGAGTAGTTAGAGTGGTATGATTGAGAGTATTTTGCGTGAGCAAAAGTTTCCAAGTAGTAGGAATAAAAGAGCATGTATGAGAGGAATTATGAATGTGGATGAAGCAAAAGTTGCCTGTTTGGAGGCATGTACCCTTTTGGGTACATAGCGTGATTGTGTTTTTAACTGAAAAATACATAAAATATACGTATTTTATATTTATTATAATTTATATAAATTTATATTTATATAATGTAAAAATTTTCTTGTCACGGCTGTAAATTTACATATTAAATTGGTGTAACAGTAACAGTGTATGGTAAAGAAAAGAAATTATATATTGAAAATTCAAAGATTATTTAACAAACCAATTTTGATCAATGAATATAATAGTGAAAGTTAAATTACATATTTTTAAATAATAATTAAATTTAGCAATAACATAATTAGATTTTTATCTCACCATTAATAAAACAAAATTACTGTAATATTGTAATAATTATTGTAACCTATAAAAAGTAATCACTTACATTTATTTTTGAAAAAAAGCTAAATATTAAACTCAAAATTTACTGTAATATTTATTACTAATTGCATAAAACAAATACAAAAATTATTTAATAATTACAACCGTGATTAATTTAACGATATAACTATTAAATTATTATCAAGTAAAAAACGTAATAATGTTAAAACGATTTTATTTATATGATTAATTATGATTTGAATCAATGAATGTAATTTAACACATAAATTATTGTATTTTACACTTAATAATATTAAATTAATAACATTAATTAGTTAATATAGCGTTAAATTATTAATTGTCGGTTCATGTTAGAAACAATTGACTTATTGTTATTGGTCAAGGATGCCATCTATGAGGATTGTATTGTACTGTTTTATTTTCACTCAGACGTTCTAAACATTTTTATCGTTTATATATGACATAATTTCACCGATTATCATAAAAATCTGATAATCTGTAAAACTTATATATATATATATATATATATATATATATATATATACATTAATTAAAAAATCGGCGTTTTGACGTACCGTACATCATCATTAGGAAAAATGTTACAAATGAATATACAATAAATAAACAAAATATAGAAACAAGTTACTAGGCAACAAAATAAGTAACTAGATTATAAATTTTCTATAAATTATTAATTAAAGAAAGTCAAATTTTTTTAAACCAGGAACTTCACACTGATTGATGTTATCCTTTTTATAAATTTCTATAGCCATTTATTTTTTATTTTAATATAATGAGTTCTGAAGGATTTTTTACTATGTTAGGATGTATAAACTTAGTAGTGCACATACGCAGTTAAATTTTCTTATTACTTAATTTTGACTACTGATTAAAAACGTTTATAAAAATACTTGAAATAATATGATATCAACCAAAAAATTGTTTTTATCAATCAACCACTTTACGAAATTTATGGTAGCTCTGAAAACTAATTTATATAATTATCAGTCAAACAAATCTTTGAAAAAATCCGACATTTTATTTTTCAAATTTTAAACAAATACATTTAATATTAGCAACAATTTGTTAACAAATTCTAAATACTAAAATACGCTATTGTCCCTATTAATAAATCTGGTAAGTTTTGCAGGATTTTTTCGCATTATTATTCTAGTAATTTTAGGTCATGATCATTTGAAATTAAATAGTTTTTTTTCTATTTGTTTATATTTTGACGTACAATTTTCTTTTCTAATAACGCTAATATTATTGTGAAACTACAGACATATAAACGTCTGCAGCTGATAGATATACAAACATGAAATATTGCATGCAGATTTATTTGTTTTACAAAAATAGTTTGACATCAATTATTTTTAATATTTATAACATTTAATGACAATGAACTATCACTGATAATGACACCCAAATATTTAGTATTTAATAATACTGGTTAAGTAATTTTAAAAGTAAAACTGGCGTAGTTACCTGTAGTCCAACAGGCAAAGTGCCTAGACTCAAGAGAGATTGTGGGTTCATTTCCCGCCAGATGACGGAAATTCTTTATTTAATATTTTAACTTAAATATTAAATATAAACTTGTAACATTATAATAAAATGGCTGTAGAGGTATTAATATTTATTAATAATTGACGTTTCGATGAACTCAACATATGTCTTCATCAGGAAAAGAGATACAAAAGATAGTTACAGTAAATAAACTGAATATAGAAAGTTACTAGATAACAAAATAAGTAAATTTATAAATTTGTAATTAAAAATTTATAAATTTAATAAATATTAATAGAGAACTACAACCTAAATTCGTTTCACTATAACATAATGAGTTCTGAAAGATTTTTTTCTTTGTGATATTAATAATATTCAATTGATTCATTATATCTATATTTATCATCATATATTTAAAAGTAAATATAAATAATGTAAGTAATATATTTTTAAATTAATAAAAAGTTTATTTTATACAAAAAGAAAAAAACTAAAGTTTATAAATACTATTGATTAAGAACACTTCATATTGCTGTTCTAAGTAGTTCTTTCACATTTCAATACCTCATTAAGATTGTTATTTATCATCATCAATAAATATAGTGGTTAGATTGAGAGTATTTTACATGAGCGAAAGTTTTCAAGTAGTAGGAATAGAAAAGCATGTATGAGAAGTATTATAAATGTGGATGAATATAAAGTTGCTTGTTTGGATAGATACGCCTGGGGGAAACTTATTTCGTGGTAGTGGAAAGAGTTTGTGCCACACACTCTTGGTGCAATTAAATCAAATAGAAATATATGAAATAATACTATTACCTTATTAATTTTGTCTATATTTTATTTAATTTTATATAAATTGGTTACAAACTGTGCACTATCATATAAATATTATTAATTTAATTTAAAAAAGTTATAAAAAAAAATTGATGAAAATCAATATAAAAGTGAAATAATAATAAAAAATTGCTTGTCATTGTTAAGAGAAAGTTTAAATAAAAATTGCAATTTATAAGAAAGCTTTATACAATAAAATAATCATAAACTTAAAGAAAATAAAATGTATTATATAATACAAAAAAACTGTAAAGAATAATAGTAAATAATATTAGTATATAATAGTAATAATAGTAAATAATATAATTTCAATATATTTACTTATTTTGGTTTTCGTAATTCTACAATTAGCTAAATGTTCAAAAATATTATGAAATATATTTTAATATAGTTTAAATATTTTTTGTAAATCAGTTAGATTCAAAGTAACATTCGTTGGATTTCAAAAAATGTAAGTACCCACTTGACTCCAACTGTGTGTATATATATAGAATTAATTTATTAAGTTGAAAATTTAAAAACAATCACTAAAATTATGTCACGGTTACTCAACGAGTCAAAGTAAACTGGATTTTTTTTTTCAAATTTGCTAGAAGCAATTTGGTTAACTGTTAAAGATGAAATAATTTGTAACTTGCATGCATCGAATTAAGCACGAAACGCAAAACCTTAAACTTGTAGTTTCATTTCGATTTAAATAAATCGTTTATTTTTATTTGAGTAATATTTTTAAACTAATAGTATAATTAAAACTGACCTTTAAATTTTTTTTAATGTTTTAGAAAAATTAATGTTTGTTTTAATGATAAATATGTATGTACAACAGTTTATATTAACAGAGTTTATTAATGGTAATAGTTAATTAAGTAACATTTCTTTAAGAAGGTTGCTACGCATATGCTTAAATTAGATTTATTTTTTAACAAAAAAATTCAATAAATTATATTAATTTTAAAAATTTGTTGCTGTTTTTATTATTAAGAAAGTTACGTAAATAAATTGTTCAACTTAAAAAATATATATTTAAAATAAATTCTCATTTAAGCCTCATTCAGACTGCTATGTTAGTTTTAATTTTATTTATTTATTTATTTATTTATTCATCCAAACATTTGAAACATTTTTAGTTTTTACATCAAGTGTTTGAATTGGTCAAATTCTTGTGTTTGTGTAAAAAATTAAAAATAAAACGGCCGAGGCTTTAGCCTATTATCAAACTTATCACAAAATTAATATTATGTTTTAGAACAGTGCCAGTGGTTCTGAAATAAATTATTTTCTGTAAAGTGTGTCCACCGCAGATAAACTGACAAATTCATTAAATAGAATGTGTTTTTATATATAATATGTTCACAAAATATTTTAGGTACCAATTTCTTTCAAACATAATATAATAAAATTAGTTATTTAATTTTGTTGATTTAATTGCAGTCAAACATTGAGATTAATAGTATCTTTTTTAAGAAATTTTTATTTTGTTTCACAAGCTAGTAGAGAGTTTAGTTCTGAATCAAAAGCATTACGACTAAAACATAACACTAACTTTATGCTAAAATATGAATAAAACTTACGTAAGTATATTTAACCTATAAAATATTTATTTATTACTCATACTGACTCTGTTAATAATAAACTTGCTGCAGAATATACCAATTAATTTTTATATCGGATGTAACAACAAAAAGTTTAAATCATAAAATATAATAAGAAGAAGAATATTCCGGAAAATATCTATAATATAGAGAAAGCTCCAGATAGTCTCTTTTATATTATTTACATAGATACACGGATATCGCATGCAGAATGTGAAAAAAAAACATATTTTAAATTATTGCTTTCAGAAATTGTCTTCTTCCTTAATTCTAGAACATCCAATAAAATCAAATAAAAATTAAACGCTTCAAATATTTAAATATATTCATTAACAAATTAATCATAACTTCGAAATAATTTTAGATTTATAAATTATTGTCATGTAAAAATCTGAAAGGATATATTCAAATTATTTTTAATGGTTTAGAAACTTATAATATTGTTTTAAAAAATTGAAAATTAATTTCCGGTAATTTCAAAAGTTAATAAATCTAAAAGTTTACAATCTATAAATTCATTAAAAAAATATACATTAGCAATTTATTGTAAGAACAAAAAATAAATGTGCTAAAAGTATAGATAATCATATATAAATAACAATTTGTATATCAAATTAAGTTATTTACTAAATTAAAATAATTTCTTATATTTCCTTGAGTCATAATTTTTCCATAATATGATAAAGAAATAAAAAAAGGTAATTATGTCTTTTGCTTTATTAACTCAATAAAATGAGCTATAAATTTAATAGTTTCAATTTTTAAATATATGTTGTTTTTCAAAGAAAAATCTTATAATAATTATTTTGACCAAGGCCTAAAGTTTTTTTAATGTGTATTTTTAATTTAAGAATATATTAGAAAAATTTACTTTTTTACTGAACTTAACCCTCTAACTATAAAAAAATGCTTACATTACTTACTATGTTTATATATTTTTACATATACATACATAATTACGATATGTACCGAAAAATGGTACTCCTATGACACAAACTCTTTCCACTATCCAGAAATAAGTTTCTTTAATTATTTTTTTTAATTATTTTGATTTGTTCATGCAACCTCAGCTTTAGTCACCTTATAATACCTCTCATTCATATTTTTATAGTTACCACTTTGAATAACTTGTTCCAATAAAATATTTTCAGTCATACCAACTCAATATCTTTAATATCATTTATCATTTACATATATTCTTTTTAACAAAAGTTTACCATACATCTGTTCAAGATGATTAAATTACATTAAATAACTTACAACCAACAAAAAAAATTAAAAATTAAATATTTTTACAATAAATATTATTAGTGACAATAAAAATATCAATAAATTATAATAATTACAGATATTTATCAATACAAATATCTGCAGTTAAATAAATATTATTATATTCATAATTTTCTGTGACAATACATAATTATTTTTACTCTTGTATAAAATTTTAAATATAAGCTTAAAGAATAATTTATTTCTAATGATTTAATCTACAATAATTGTTAGTAATATCTAAATAATATAAAACAGTATACAATAAAATAAATAAATATTTTGCTATTTTATTTTATTGCTTTTCTTTACATGAAAATTATTGTGGGTTTATATAACAAAATAATGTCTAAATATTATAATTATACAACATAAACACTCGGTATTTCTATTTTCAAAACTATAATAAATATGTTAGACGATGCTTCAAATTGCCGTTATAAATAAGGAGATTAACCAAAAAGTAATACTTCGAAATTTATATTTTGATTTGAAGGCATCTAATTTCGCTAGGACTTATAATTAGTATAATAAATAAATTTACTTTGATCTATAGTCGCTAGGCTTTTTTTGCAGATTATTAAATCATTCTTATTGCGAATATAAAAATAAGGATATTTTATTTAAATTATAATGAGGAACATTGCAATGTCAATAGAAATTTAAAGAAAAAAACTGTTTAAAGATAATTCTAAATAAACTAAATGCCGCTATTCTGAACATTAAAATTAGATTAAATCTGTAAATTTAAAGAACTTTAAACAAATTTTAATTCTGATCACTACTTAAATACTTGAATGTAAAACTAAATTTGAGGTTGGATTTGTAAGTTGATAAAATTAGTGTGAAAAATGTATAATATGAATAATATGTAGATAAATTTTAGCAATTTTTTATATATAGATAATTTTTAAAAAATAAAAAATTATATATATTTATATATATATATATATATATACAATGCCAATATAAAAATAAAATGGTTTAAATAGTTGTGATTAAAGATTGTGATTGATTAAAGATGTTCAGAATTGCTTTATTTAAATTTCTTTAATTTAAGTTTCATTTAACTTAACGATTAAATTTAAATGTGACGAATAAAATAGCAGCAAAAATCTCAATATTTCATACAATAACATTAAATGATTGTAACTAGATATATATAATGTAATTTTGTTGTTCCGTAGAAATTTATTTTATAGTATAAATTTGTTGGCAACAGGAACGAATCTTGTTAAAAAATTACAATTTAAACGAATGTTTTGATCTTCAGCGTAATATAAAAATAACATAAATTACGACATAATTGTCAAATCGTCGCAATAATAATAACATAATATCAATAATATAATAATAATAATAAAAATAATAATAACATAATAATTATAAATATTGATCGTAATAAACTTTCTACATCATTATGTTAATTTTTTTTAAATATTTTTAATATTACATTCAAGTGGTAAGAATGTTAAAACATGTATAAGAAAGGTATTATAAATGTGAATAGAAGAAAAGTTGCTTTTCTGGATAGGAATGTTCAGCGAAAAATTATTTCTGCATAAATAATTTATGCTTATATTTGTGGTAATACATATATGATCAAAATATAAATATTTTAGTTAAAATATTTATACTTATTTTATTTTTCAAAATAATTATTACTAAATTTAATAAATTGATTGGCAGATTTATTTATGAAACTAACATCACTGTTAATTTTACAAGAAAATAGAGTTTAATGCAAGGTCAGACGGTAAAATCAATTTTATTCTGACATATAGTTTATAAGATATTCCAAATCGCAGTAAAGTATCTATTATGACACTATATAGCAGTTATACATGCAGATTCCAATATTTAACTGGAATTAAATAAAATATTTATCAATAAACCACAGAATTGCGAAATATTTAAATATGATTTTCAAACACTAAACTACAAGTAAAAATACGAAATTGAGAAATAAATTTATCTCAATTTTACGCAAGTTTCAGTTGAAATAAGTAATAAAAGAGTGTCACTCTAAATCATTCTAAATTCTTGCAAAACATGTTTTAAAACAATTGTTGCAGTTGATTGTTGTTTTATTGCCAACTTTATAATAACAACTTTTACTGGAATTTACATATGTAATTAAATTTCAGTTTTCAGCTCGATATATTTACGACACAATCATTTCAGTAATATAAACCAATTAAAATTTATTTCAAAATAGTTTAAAACTAATTTTTGTAAATATTATATTAATTAATAATTATACTTTATAAAATTTGTATCTATAATTTTACTATTTAAAAAAACTCTATATAAATAATGTTTGTTTTAAATTTAGCATTCAAAAGCTAAAAAGCTATTAGGCAATTGTTTATAAAAATTTAATATATTTGATACTAGTTTTGTTAGGATAATTTTTTAATATGGGCTTTTGTCAAGTGAAATTTTGCCCATTAGCTTTCAAATTCAGAGGAAGTTCTGATATCTGTATATTATACTTTAAAAGGCTAAATTAATTTAACAAAAAATGTTATTTAATCTACACTTTATGAAGTTAAATATTTTTAATACAATTAAGTCCGGTTTCATAAATGATTTAACACTCTGTTAAAATTAAACGCTTTGCAAAAACCAAATTTAAATACATTTTTAACATTGTCATTCTTTAACATCGTTGTTAAAATTTAACATATCCTTATAAAACCGGGTATTAGTGTTACATACATATACAACCACGCCATGTGCCCAAGAAGGATTTCTGAAGTGGACTAAATTTAACAAACATAAAATTCTATGTAAATCTACAATTTTAATTTGCTAATTTCTTAGAATGTACTTAGTTTATTAATAAATTTTATTACTTATTTATTACCATGTAAAACTGGTAGTTTTATTAACATAAAACTATGGAAAGTTTCCTAAGATCAAAGCAAAACAATGCAAAAAAGACAAGTTGAGATGAAATATCTCTGCGAGATTATTGAGTATCTTCGAAATTATTTTGAAAGATCATTATAACAAATTCGAAATCAATTGATTATTATAAACCAAATATTATAATAATTAATTGTAAAATTAATAAAAAATTAAATTAATTCTGAATTATTAACAGTAGATTAATAAAAGAAGCAATAGAAATTTACAAAGAAAAAGATAACCTCAATCAGTGTGAATGCAAATAATGTTTGGCTTCCTTTAAATAATAATTTATAAATTATAATTTTTTTTATAATAATTTAAATTTTTTTTAAACTAGTTACTTTGTCATCTGCACTGTTAGAAAAAATGTAAAATAACATAAATTAATGTGTAATTTATGATGATTTTGATTATGATTAGAATTTAAAACTTGAGTAAAAAATTTTATTTTTTAAATTTCCTTTAAAGTTTCATCTATTTTAACAACATAAAATAATTAAAGTAAATAATATTTAGTTTAAAATATAAATTAGGTAAAATTACATATAAATTCATTGCAGCAAACCACACTTTTTCTAATTGTGTAGTAACTTGTATCTGTGTTTCGTTTTTTGGATGCTTTGGGTGCTTTGGGAACTTTTGATATAGAAATGTAAATGTTTCCAAAGAGGGCCGTTTGAGTTCTGAAAGATTTTGTTTTACTATGTCAATACTGAATAATTAATACATACAACTAGTAATTAATACCTTTATTTTCAAATACTTCAATTTTTAGTCTATTATTGTGTTTATTTTCTCTATAACAAGTTTGTTATTTGCTTTTTATTACGTTGACGCGTTTTGACCCAAATTATTTTGAAAACTATTATAATTTCTATCATAACGTATATTAAATATTCAAGTAATTATTTCAAATACATTTAGAAGTAACAAAAAAAAAAATGTAAAAAAGTAAAATAAATATTTAGCATATGCTACAATAAAACTGCATTTACCTAAAATAATATAATCAAAAAACAAGACCCATTTAAATCAGGTAAAATTCAACTTTCAAAACATTCAAGGACGCACTGAAACAGTTACATTTTAAAATAATAATTTCAGTCGCTTTTAAATCAGTACCTACTACATCACTTATTAATTTAATATGTCCCAAATTATTGCGTCAATTTAAAATTTATTTCAAACTTCTATTTTTTTTGTGGATTGTGTAATGTAATATCATTTAAACAATATGAAATAAAATTTTAAAAATATAATTGAACATTTAAGAAATATTTTTAGATATTCACACGATTAAATACTAAGATTTCACACAATTATTAAAAAATATTTTTGTATAAAACCGTTTTTTAGATGTAGAAATATCAAGAAATTTTTAAATCTTAAACAATAAATACTTTTAACACTTGCTTTTAGATTGTTTTTTTTCAAACTGTTACTGTTACATAAATTCATAAATAACTAAATAAAAGAACATGAAATTTAATGTTTTAACTGAAATATAATTGGATTAAAATTAATTAACGAATCGAATTAACCGAAAGTAAAAATTTTGTAATCCAACAATAGAAACCGAGAAATGAAATAAAGATACGGAAACATCGTTTTTCATTTAACGTTATTAATTAGCAGAGTAATCAAAATTATTGAAAAATTACTCGGCGTATAATAAATGATATAATAATTGCATGTTACAAGATATGTTGTTTATATACACTGTGTTAGAAATATAGTATATGGGAAAGATGAAATATTGTGGAAATTTATTTTCGTTAACGTAATTATCTTGTTAAGTAAATAATAATAAATAATTTTGAAATATTAATAATTTTTTTACGTTTCTCATGATAATAGCAATAAAGATGTATTTATTGAATTTATATGTTTTATGGAAAGTATGTGTTGCTATCAATGAATTTGATGCATTTTTTGTAAATATCAGATTAGAAAATAAACGCAATCTGACTTACAATTAGTACACACTAAATAATAAATAAGTCAGCATGGTAGCCGAGCTTGTTTAAGCAATAGATACTACCGAATATAATACTGTGAACTATGGTTCGAATCTGCTGGCTGGTGTTTCTGTTTGTTGTAAAATTAAAATAATTAAATGACACAAGATCAGGCATTAATTAAACAGAAACGGATACAATAAGTTGATCAACTGTTTCGTCTTAAAAAAAAAACATAAGTACGTCGCTGCTCTACACGAACGCAAGACTTGCACTTTCGGAAAAATGTCTAAATGAATGATCACAAAACAAGTATTGCTGCACTCGAGTTTAAGGCTCGATTTGGGCTGTAGTGCCATTTGAGAAAAAGAGAGAGAGATATAAAAAGAATAAATTTATTACTATGCAAAGATTTAATATTTTGATTCTTACGGCTGGTTACATAACAAACACTTTAAGTAAAATAATATAGTGAGCTTTAAAAGATTTTTTTACTACGTTTAAATACTAATTATAAACTGATACTACAAGTTTGATTTTCATTTCAATTTTAGCTAATACCGTTTTTAAAACAATGCCACTGTTATATGACCATCAGGAATAAACAAATGAACTAAAATAACCAAAAATTATAACCATAGTGTTTTAAAATAATAAATGAAGATGCCAACTTAAAATAAAACAAATTTGTATTGGACACAAAATTTTGGCGAACTGAAAATTGAAATATTATAAGTTAGAATCCATTTACGGTTCCAAATTTTTATACGGATCATAGACAGTGTGTCCTTAAATCAAATAGTCTTAAATATATATATATATATATATATATATATATATATATATAATTTGATTAGCAATTTTTGATTACATTATCAATGATAGGCAGTTATTAACCCACAAGGAAATACAAAATTTTATTAAAATCCTTGAAGTTTTAAAAAAAAAATTAACTTAAATATCGCATTGCTTTAAAAAATTGACATTTATATTGAAAGTGTTATAATTGTTAAATGCATATAATTATTACTTTGAAAGTTACGTAGAAAAATAAAAATATTGCACTGAAATAAATAATATGATAACCCCAAGTGAGATAACAACAAAAATTAGAAAGCACAATATTTTTTTTTAATATTTCTAGTGCACATGATATTTAGAAGTATTTATACAATATTTATTACTCGTATTAGAGCAAATTTTATTTAATTCTTTTTTAAAATCGGTTTTGATTAATACCAGTAACGTAACTGTCATAAAAGCAAGACTACATAAATGAACCAAAACATTCAAACACCAAGCTTATGGTACGAGCAATAATTTTAAAATATATATAGTACTTTAATCAAATAATTCAAGAAAACAGCACATTTAATGAATCGAAACGCCGAAATTTAAAAAAAATAATACTGGACTTTATACTGAAAGTTTTTAATTTAAAAATAAATAAAAAAGCTTTATAAAAATTCTGTATAATTTTTAATTAAAAATCAACGTTTCGATATACTCTACATGTATCATCAGGAAAAAATATACAAATGACATAAATAATAAACAAACAATACATAGAAACAAGTTACTAGGTAACAAAATATGAGTAACTAGATTATAAAATTTATAATTTTTTAATTAAAAGGAGTCAAATTTAATTTAAATCAGAGCTTTCACATTAATTGTTGTTCTTTAATTTTAATATAATGAGTCCTGAAAGATATTTGTACACTGTTAAAGATCATTTTATTATTAAATGATTTATAAATTATTAAGGTTCATCAATTTAAAAAAGTCGTACAGATTCCCAAGAAACTGAAAGTGTATCATCTAATTGAATACATTTAAACATTTATTTATAGTTTTCCATTTTTAATTTTAAAAAAGTTGAAATTAATATATTTATAATAATAAACATGTTTTTTTTTTTTCAATTATTTCATAATTTAATTTAAGAAGTTTGGTATCTCTTGCGTATTTATTGTTTTAAAGTTAATCAAAAATTGGACGATTACTCAACTTTTCTGAAGATAAATTTTTTAAACAATAGGTATTATATCACAAAACAAATAATAAAATGCATATATTATAAATGCAATAAATTCTCTATTATCCAACCAATTTAATTTAAAAAAATCTATAAATCTGCATAAAACCGCAAACACAAACCATTCACCAAATCACTTACATAATATTTCGCGCCCTGAATTCAAGTTCATTGTCAAAATCGCGCGCTACTGAGCATCCCTCTGAGCATTCTACCCCCCGAAAAAACCTCATCGTGCAGCAGGATTGGCTGCGCTTCAAGCGTTCCTTGACCCGATTGGTCGGCGCTCGATGCGAGCTTGTCCGTTGCCCCGGCAACACGGCGCTCACGACCTACATTTGCCCCGCTTAGAAATAAGCCGAATTTGACGAATATAATCGCATTTAACGTCTAGTCGTCTTACAAAGCGAGTGGTGTACATGTATGTATACGAAAATTCGATTATATAACCAACATATTTTCTTGTTTTGGTGATTTTTTAATAGACGCACAGTTAGGTAGCGTCGTTTGATTTTTTTTTTACATTTTCAGTTTGCCGTTTGGTGTGACGTTGATTTGAAATTAACGCGCCATTTTTTTTTATTTGTTTTAAAAAGAAAAGTGTTTGTGTTTTTGTGATACTAATATTGAAAGTGCTTAGTGATATTTCAAAAATATATAAAAGCATCTTTAACTAAAAACAATATTTGTACAAATAAATATTATTGTTTTAATTTTATAGTTTATTTTTAAAATAATTTTAGTTCGAAAAAAATATTTAAATTTTTTACTAAAATTATGCAATTTAATTTATAAATTTATAAACAAAATTTATACTAGTACCCTGTACATCTATATTCAAGCCTTATTTATTAAATAATAATTATTATTTGTAAAAAAAAAAATATGTAGATCTTATAGATAATATATGAATACATAATAGTACGAATGAACTTAAAATATTAAATATTAACTTGTAATATTAATAATATTCGAATTTATTACATTAACTACCATTAACATTTGTTGAATATTATTATAATTAACATTTTAGACAATAATTTTTGTAGATAACTTTGTTAAATGTATTAGAAACTTTTATATTAATATATATATTTTATTTCTTAATTTTAATATAAACAAAATAAAAATATTTAAACAAGACCAAGTATTGTTTTCAAAATGAAAACTAATTTGTAAATTAAAAAAAAAACGTTTAATTCTTTTTAAAAAAAAAACAATTTAATAACATTAATCTATTTTAATTTTATATAAAATGAATTACATTAATTTTGATTATAGTTGAGTGTTTAAAATAGCGTATAACTTTTAATTTCATTTATGAAATCATTAAAAAAAAATTATCTTAATTTCAAAACAATGAGCTTCCTTATATAAATTTTCTGAAAATCACATAAAATTTTACAAAAGTAATTACAGTATACACATTTTTTATTGTTGCAAAATAACTCGTTTAACAGCAAATACTTCTTATAATATTCAATGTCTATGATAAGTTTCTTAACATGTGTATTGTACACATATACAAACTGAATAATCTCACTAATTTCCTGATAGAATTTAATTATATTTAAAGTAAAAACGACGCAAGAATTAATTATTTAAATGATACAACACTTTCTTTGATGAGATATGCATGAAAGTTGTACATATTTAAATTATTATTGCTGTAAAAAAAAGTTGTATTCTTTAATGAAATAAATCTTTAAGTTCTGTAAAAACTTGAACTTGAAATTTAATTTCTGAAAGCTTTTTAGTTGTATTATTGATTATAAAGTAAAAATATCGTTTTTGTTTTTTGTTACAGATAAAATGAAAACCTCAACGTGCATATTATATATTGTAGTAGGGCTTGCAGCCTTATGTCACGTAGGGTTCACATCACCACTTGTCAAAAGACAAACTTTGGACAACCCTGATTATATTGATCCCGCTAAACAAGTACGTACTTAGTTATAAGTTTGTATTTTTCTGTTGGTTAAATTTTAAACGCGATTTATCATTAATATTTTGATTTTTAAGTGGAGACTTCAACGTTCGATTAGAATACAAAATAACGCATACATTTTTTTTAATTTGCAATTATTTAATATCAATATAAAATAAATATAGATGTTTAAGTGAAGATTTTAATTTCAGATTGAAATAGAAAGTGATGTAGGTTGTGTTGTAAATATCTATATTTAAATATATATATATATATATATATATTATTTAAAATTAAGCTAGGTTTTCAATACTAAATTAAAAGAAAAAATATTATATTTATGTTGCAAGTTTTGATAAATGTTATATTATAAATATTTTTATTAAAAATAAATGAAAAAGATATTTCAATGTTCACATAAAATAAATTACAAATATTTCTATTTTGTAATTTTGTATTTACAAATGTGTTACAAATTAATTAATGTTTTTCATTATATTTGTTATTGCTATCAATTATATAATATTTAATGGTTCAAAATTAAAAAATTATTTAAAAATCCTTCAGAACTTATAATTAAAATAACGTTAAGTTTAATATTCTGTTTAATTTATAATTGTCTAACGTTTCAACACTATATACTAGTATGCCATCATCAGAGCCAAAATTGACAGATATCTAATAAATAAAACAAAAAACAAATATTATATGGTAACTAAGAAATAATTAAAAATTTTAACATAGTGAAGAATCTTTCAAAACTAATAATACTAAAATTAAAATTTTTTTTAATTAAAATATACTGCACGTATATAATCATCAGGAAAAATATACATAAATAAAAAACAAACAGAACATGGAAACAAGTTACTAGGTAACAAAATACAAGTAACTAGATTACAATATTTATAAATGATCAAATACAAAAGAAAATCATTTGCTTTATTTGGTATAATGTTCGAAAAATTACGATTTGCTGCCATGAATTTAAATTACTTAATTTAATTATTGTATCTAATATTACTGATAGAATAAATAACAATTTAAAGAATATTGACGCAAGTTTTAATATCTAATATAAATTAAAAATAACAAAAAATTTTATGTAATTTTAATTTTTTAATAGTGTACTAATCTTCATACAACATTTCACAAATAAAAAATCTTGTTATTAGATTACAAAATAATATTTTACAGCTTAAAACAAAAAAAAAAAGAAATTAACTATTAGAAATCAAATCCAATTACCATCTGTCGAACTAGAAAAACTTTTAAACTTCTAAAACTAAAGAAAGAAAAAATATCAAAGAACAGAAGTTTAACTCAGGCAAGGCAGGCTTATTACATCAAACATCATTTATCTCAAATCATATAGTCACCTTTCAAAGTCCACATTACACCCGGCAAAAACCGCGCGCTAAAAGGTCGCATCACACGGGAAAAAATCCGCCTGCTGGATAAATTTTCTGTGTCGTCTCGCGTTTAGTGAAAGTGCTTAGAACATTGAAACTTGACTGTATAGTTTAGACTTTAGAAGAAAGTAAAAGTCTAAAAAAAGATTCTAGTACTTATTAATAATTCTTCCGAGTTAAACTGTCTTGTGTGTGTTTGCAATTGAGATTGATTCTTGAAGGAATTACCGACAGATGGCTCGGTAATCGCTTGTGGTAATGTTATGTCACTATTGTGCATCGTTACTGGTAAAGGAAGTAGTATTATATAATTGATTTGATCTATTATTATCTATACAATCATCTGATTAATGGTGCCTTATAAAAATAGAAAAGAAATGCCTAGTTCTTTTTAATAGTTCTTTATGTAAGGTTATTTATTGTTCCTCACATATTAATAATATCATATAATCAAATGAAGAAAAAAGTGATGTAAATTTATAAACTTGAAGTCATATATATATATATATATATATATATATATATATATATATATATATATTTTACAAATATAAAATAAAATTGGAAATACAATTTTTAGACTTATAAAGTTCCTTGGTAATGAAATAAATCAAAACGTAAATGATTTTTTTTTATTAATATATTATTTTTTTAAATCAAGTTTTCTTGTATTTAATTTACATTAAAACAGTATGTGCAAATAATAAAATTTAATAATGATATTTCAACTTAAAAACAGTAGAATTGCATAACTCTTAACGTAAGATGTAATTTCAAATGAATTTAGATCTTTTTTCTGGTTTATTTGTAATGCAGAATTATGTAAATTTAAGCTAACTTATTTTTTTATTATAATCTTATAAAAAGTCAATACTTTTATTTCCGTGTTAACAAATTTAGACATAAATTTTTAATATGTAAAAAAAATATAGAGCAGGAGACCTTCAGTAATATAAGGTCATTTGAATATGTTACTTCCTATAAAATTAAAAAATTAAAAGTAAAACATATATAATAATATAGTATAGAATCTTTCACAGCTCATGATATTAAAATAAAAAAACCTTTAGGATTAAGGTACTAATTTAAATAAAACTTGGCTTTCTTTAATTAATAATATATAAATTTTACAATCTAGTTACTTGTATTTTGTTACCTAGTAACTTGTTTCTTTGTTTTGTTTGTTTATTATTTATGTCATTTGCATATTTTTTCATGATAATGATGATATACGTTGAATATATCGAAACGTTGAATTTAAATTAAAATTATACATAAATTAATCCTAAAACTTTTTTTATTTTAATAAAATATAAATATATAAATTCAAATAATACATACACACAATTACCTCATGTATCCAAAAGGGTGAGGCACAAATTCTTTCCACTATCCCGAAATTAATTTTCTCCAAACATTCCTATCTACACAAGTAACTCTAGCTTCATCTATATTCATGATATCTCACATACATTACTCATACATTATTCAAGTATTCATATTATAATAATTATTTTGCATATACAAACAAATAAATTCAGTTTTTTCAAGTTTTAATATAGAAACTATAGTTCCTTTTTGAAGTAAATTTCAAATAATATACAAAATTTATATCAATTCAATATTAAAACAACATTTGAAAAACTAAGTTTTTCTCAAGTTTTAAATTGAAGACTTCAATACTACATCAAGAAAGAATAATTATTTATAAAACAACATTCAAATAATTTATTAATTTAAAATACATATATTGAAAGCAATTATAACTTATATTAATTTAAATATTTTTATTTTAAAAAAAATGTAATAAAAACTAAGAGACATCAACAGCAGATCAGAACACAAACTTCAAAAAATAATTTTTTAAATCTACAAATTAAATCTTGCAAAAAAACCTATATATCATGTTTCGTTACATAAACGAAAGTAGTCAATCATATCATAAAGTATTCAACACTTTTCTGCCAACATTATAATTAAGAATAATTATTCCTCTAACAAGTTTATTTTAATAAACATACAACATCTATCTGAAAGACCATACGGAAATCGTATATCTACTTCTTTAATATGATGTTTCATTTCAACATTTAACTGTTTTTATTTGTTTCGGTATTTACTTAAAAGAGTACAAAACATCGTTAGTCACTTATTTCTAACCTAGGAAATCCTGTTCTTGTACTTAACCTTAAAAAGTGAAAATACGAAAACTTTTATATTTTTTTTCTTCACTGAATTTTTATTGTAATGAAGATTGATGTAATCGTAAGATAATATCAAATTTTATAACAAATCGTTTCAGCTTTACAATGATTTTACGAATTCATTACTAACTTTCACTGAATAATTTGTAAGGTTGGTTTGCTACTAGCTTTAATATTAACAGGAGGTAAAAAAGAAAAAAATATGACGTTTTAATACGTCGTTACTCTAATTTTGATTTTTTATTTCCGGTATTTAAGTAAATGCAATTTTTGTAAAATGTTTTTTGTATTTTAAGGAAATTTTGTTACTTGTAGAATTAAAGTCACCTATTTAATGTAATCTAAATAAATCTAATAGAAAGTTTTTTTTTCATTCTTTCTCGTAAAATTGTTTTAATGAGTTCAAATAAACTGATAAAATCTAATAATTCAGAAAAACTAGAAAATATAATACAATACATTTAATTTTGTCTAACTTTTTAATATTTATTTAAGAAAGAAAATTTACATTACTTGCAAAGAAAATTAATATTAAATAAATACCAAACAGATAAAGCTGTTTTTACTAGACTGTCAAAATGTAATAAGTCAATACGTCTAAACCATCTAAAAAAAAACCGCTATTGATTGATAAGAGAAGCAATAGAAATTTACAAAGAAAAAGATCACTGATTTTAATAAAATTTGCCTTTTCTTAATTAATAATTTATAAATTTTGTATTCTAGTTACTTGTATTTTGTTACCTAGTAACTTGTTTCTATGTTTTGTTTGCTTATTATTTATGTTATTTGTTAATGTTTTTCTGATGATATACGAGCAGTATATCGAAACGTTGAATTATAATTAAAAATACAAAACTTAAACCTAAAGCTTTTTATTTTAATATAATGAGTTCTGAAAGATTTTTTACTATGATAATACAATAAATTATTTTTAATTTTGTGTGCGTGATAAATTGATTTTTTTTAAATTTTACCTTGTATAAGGTTATTAATATTTGTTTAACACAATAACATATAGTTTTCTATGTAAATAATACTAGGCTTAATCAAATAGTGATACTTCCGAATTTATATTTTAGTTAGTAATCAAACCTAAAGGAGATTTAAATGACTTGAAAAATTGTATAGTAGCAAAATATTTAATGTAATGATTTATTGAGTTTACAGTTTAGTTAGTAATTCATTTAAAACTCCATGGACTCTTAGATAGTATTTCAATTGAGTTTCATTTATCAAAAACCTTAACAAACTGATTTTAACCCACGAAATTTTTTTTATGTTTAACTATTGTTATTCAGTCAAGACAAATACGATTATATATACATATATATATTATCAGTATTAATCAATGAAAAATCTGAATCATTTTTATTAATGACCTAAATTTCTCGAAAATCAAAGTTAAATCAACTTCAGAAATCAAGTTACAAGCTACAAGAACACAGCGCTTGTATAACATAAAAATATTCATACAATCTTACAAAAATTAGAGCAAGTTGTAGAAAAACTAGTTATTCGAACTAGCTGCTCATTACATTGCCAATATCACAGTCACAGTCACAGACAACTAGCTTCTAACTTCGAGTTAATATTAAATTCCAATCTAGAACACATTGCATACTAATTATTTAAATCAATTAACTTGAAACAAAAATTACAAAACCGCCAACTGCGTTATTAGCATTTCGTAAAAACAAACAAACGACAAAAAAAAATTTGATAAATATATATGTTGATAGAAGGTGTAATATATTTTGTTAGTGCTACATTTGGCCATTCACTCAACTGATAAAAGAATGTACGTTAAGTTAAAGTTTTAAACAAAATCTTTACATTGCGTCATTATCCTACTTATATGTAACTGTTAACGACCTCTATTTTGCAATAATGGCTGGTTTTACAGTCCAGTATAGGTGCAGGGATATATTTTTATGTAGTTTATTTCTTAATAGATGGTATTCAAAATGTAACTTGAATTTGAGATTTTATTTTTAAAATATATAAGTAGAGTTTTACAAATAAATATTTTTTAATGTGTGCTATAAAATATAGTGTTAAAAAATTACTTACCAGCATTTGTGCAAAGTTATGTAAGCGGTGTGATATAATATACATAGAACTTCAATTATCATTTGAAATACATAGAAAATGTATTTGTAGCTAGACACCTGAATTTCTAAAATTTTAAATTTTATTTTCAAATAACTCTTGGGACAAGCCAATTAAGGGTAGTATTCTCAAATATTCCTGCCAGCTAGCATGACTGATGTTACCTAGCAACTAAACCTGGTGATGACGTACGTAGAGTATGTTGAAATGTAGATTTTTAATTAAAATTAATACAGAACTAAATTCTAAAGCCTTTTCATTTAAATAAAACAATTTGTTTTTATTATAATGATTTCTAAAAGATTTTCCATTACACTTTATTTTATACTATTAGGAACCAAACAATTTAAGTTAATTTATCAAAATACGAAGTAAAAGTTAGAAAATTTTTACAATTCGTTTTACCTTTTAGTAGAAATGTAAAAATTAGAAATTCAACAAAAGTTACTGTCAGTTATCAAATAATTATCCAACTTTTGAGCGCTTATAAAAGTAAAGGTCTTTAGATGTAAACAGGTTTATAAAGAAAACATTACACGATTCAGGTAGAACATGACGAAATTTTAACTGTCGATAAAGTAGGACGGTTTTAGTCATCGAATATATACGTACAAAGTCATTCTTCGGCCCAAGCAAAACGAACACAAAAATCAGAAATGCATAGTCGTCGTATTTCGGATACTTTCACTGCATATTAAATACCGGATTTGCTGTTAGTGCAGTGACGTACGTTGTCCGATTTTAAATTGGCAATTATAAATATTATCTATATTATAATAAAATTGCAAAATAATATACGTTGGAGGAATTAAATATGTTTTATTATTTTTTAGAATAAATTGCATATTACAATTTTTATATATGAAAGTAAAATAAAACTAAAAATTAAACATTATAAATACAAAAATGTTTTTAATATACTTTTAACACGTTGACTGACAATATAAAATATTCTGTACAGATTTTGTTTGAACAAAAAACTACAGATTTTTTGTATAGAAAAATGCATCAGGTAAAGGCAGCATATATATATATATATATATATATATATATATACGTTATTCTAATTTAAAAATTTCTAAATATTCTATTAATCAAAATTAAAACTTAACAAATCTGGCATATTAAGTAATAATCTTCATAGCAATATTTCACATATTAAAATTATTGATGCGTATAAAATTCTACGTATTACTTACATACTTGTCAGACACAATTCTAAATGTTAAATTAATGTTTAAAAAAAAATTTGATTACATAATTTCTTATCTGGATTTTAAATATAAATTAAGTTGCGTATATATTTCGCAAGAGATTTGATAATATTATGAAAAAAAATTTAGATTATATTTTTGTATTAACAAGTTCTCAAAAATGAATTGATGTCAGATGTCAGATAAATATCAAAAGGAAATTCAAAAAGGTATATTGCAAAAATACGTAAATGCTTTTGACAAAGCACTAATTTCAATATATTTATTTGGCTCTATCTAATCTCTAATTTTAGTTTATTTTTTAATTTTTTTCTTTTAATATATATTTTTTTATTTTGCTTATAACCATATAAATTATGCTAAATTTGTTCATAATTACAATTTAGATAAAATCTTAAGTAAATATTCTACGATAACATCAGTTATAGTAAAACCCAAACTTTTTAGAAGTGACGTTAGAAATTTCTGATTCAATTTACAATAACAAAATTATGTTCCATCTTTTTTTTTAATAGAAAATATCTGCACTGTACATGTATTTGTTTTACCGATAATTGATTTCAATTTTTATTACGTCATATGTAACAAATTTTATACTTGCTACATTTATTCCTCGTACATTTATGACAATAAAATCTTGTATAATTCTTAACTGTAATTAATTTAAGAGACATTTAAAATTAAAATACTTTAAATTTATTAGCAATTTCATATAATTTGATAGCAAGAAACTAATATTGCTTATACTGATTGTCGCTATTTGTTATTATCTTTAGAATAAAAAAATTGAAAATAAATATAGAAATAAGCTTTAATATGTTTTATAATCATATTAATACATTTAGATTTTGCGCAAGTGTGTATTAATTTTAAAGTATCTAAATTATGTATTAACATATCAAACAATTTTTTTCTCAAAATAAATAGACTAATTAAATAATTAGTAAATAGCAAACCTAGCAATTAAATGTCAAATTATTATATATATATCAATCAAAATTTGCATTTAATTTTTTTTTTGCCCAGTCTCCACTTAAATTTCTAATTATTTAAACGCATAATATATAATTTATAAATAAATTATAACCAACAATTAATTATTTGGGTTAAATATGTATATATAATTTCTTTATCTATATTCTACACATTTATCTATATCATTCTCTATACATATTTCTTTTCTATTTTCTAATCTTAAACTATGCATTCTCAAAATTGTCACATATTTTTACCATTGTATATATGGACTTTCTAACAATTGTACATATAAGTTCCATTTCATAATACAAGGTGCATAAAATTATGCACTTAGGAATTTTAAATAAGTTCTTGTGCATGTAACAAACTATGCAACTGTGAACATGTTTCGTAACAGTCACAGTAGCAGTAGAACACGGATATGTACATTTTTTCCCCTTGTGTTATAACGAAATATTTACAGGATTTAGAAAACAATGAAGATCAGGACAGAGATAAGAGAAAAATTGAAGGTGCTGTTGAATTAACCTACGGAGCAAAGAATGCCATTTTGGGATTAATATTCAACGTAAGTATTTTATAACAGAATGCTTTTGTTACACAAACTCCAGATCATAATGATAGCAGATTTATTTCTATGAACTATGAACTGATTTGTACAAAGTATACCCAGTATGATAAATTACAAGTTAATTTCATATTGCGCATGCCTCAAACAGTTGTAAACTCATTCCAAATTGATTGATGGTAGGTTAGAACAATGCTAGTATGTGTATCATATCAAATCTTATTGATTAAAAAAAATATATAAAACATACCAAAAAATTTGTGTTAAACGTGTCAAATAGTAATTATTTGTTGTATTTCTTTAAAATTATAAATTTATTAATATATTTATCTATTTATTAACGGAATATATTTATGTAATTAATATTTTTAAAATGCACAATTTATTAGAACTTCACATACAGTAACAAATACGTATAATAATTATTCAAAATTATGAAATCAATTTTTTTCTTAAAATAAATAAATGATCTACTACAAATTTCAATCTAGTTCAATTAATAACATATATTATATTTCCTTTTTCAGTTCAAATATATTATAACAATTTTATAATGACAATTATGGAAGTATATTTTTTTTAGTTTAATTTAGATATAATTAATTAACTAGTTCCAGTATAGAAAGGAAATACTTTATACATGTATGTAATTTATATATTAATAATACATACTTGTACAAGCTAATTTAGCAGATTTTTTTCAGAATGCGGAATTTCTTTTTAATGAATTTCTGTGCAATATTGTTGCACTTAGCAAGTCTAATTTGATATGGTCTAGCAACTTTTATTCAATTTAAAATATTTTATTTTATGCATACAGTTGAATTTTACAAAGAAGTGACTTGACTGAAAATCTATGAATATGTAATTAATTTTTGTTTATTAAATCATTAGTTTTATGTTATTTTAATTATAAAAAAGGAAACTAAGTACATAAAATATATACCGATATTTGTTACATTAACATTTCCATATTTTTATGTTAACATGCATTCTCTTAAAATTTATGTTGTTTTACTGAATTATTGAAAAGAGTCATATAACAATACTTATACGGAAAATAATCTTAATATAGTGTCATGATAATACATATTTTATTTTATGAATGTAAATGTAACATATAAATATTTTATTTAGGTTTATTAAAAATTCAATTTAATATTGTACGTTAAGTTCAATCAAAATTTTAAAACTAGGGCTAGTTACATATTAAAATTACACATTCAAAATGTCAATTTTTCTTGATTGATAAATTGATTTAATCAATCTGTTAACTGTATTTTTTTAATTGATATCTGGACTTATCATATTTATAATTTTAGCTATTATATTTGAATAATTAATTTGATAAGCCTTTTTCCAATCTTATTTAACTTTTAATTACAAACTTCTAATCTCTTCATTAACCAAAATTTGAATACTACAAAAATATTAATTGAATAATATATGTAATTATTTAAATACACTTTATTTAAAACAAATTGTACGTAATATATCGCAAAAAAATTGTTCGCATTTATTTATATTTCAATTTACTATAAAAAAATTTCACTTCAGATATATTCCATTTCTTATATTCATAATTTCAATAAATAACAGTCAAATAATTTCTTCTGATATTTCAACTGCGTTTTAAAATCATAAATATATTTTTCCTAAAGACAAAAAACTAAAATCAATTATAATATAACTCAAATCTAACGCACACAAAAATCCAAATTTTTTCCTGTAGAAAATCAACTCGTTTATCGACCAGAAAACCGCCTGGGTGAACCAACTCGATAACACTGTAAACGTAGCGAAGAACCGGCAATATGGTATCGAAGCCCCGAAGGATCCAATCACCAGTTTCGGCAACGTCTTTGGCTCGGTACTAAGTCAAAAACTGCAAGCGGCCGGACCCGTTATCTCGTTAGTTGTACAGAAATTAGGCTCCGCTTCCGGGGGTAGTAGTGGCGGGTCCGGCGGCGGCGGATTAGGGGGTCTACTTAGCGGAATCCTAGGCAGTTCCGGCGGATTATCTGGCAATAGTAACGGCGGTGGTGATGATGATAAAGAAGCCGGAGCGAGTGCTAGTGTTGCCGCTGGATTTACGCTGGGATAGAGAGATGTTTTATGTTGAATGAGTTTGATAGAAGTTGAGGTGCTGATTAATTTTCAATGTCTTTTTATGTTTTCAAATTTATATTTCAATAATTAATAGTATATTCGGAAAATTTAAAGTTATTTTTGATACTTTGTAAAGTATTAAACTGTATCAGATTGTTCAAATTTAAACTTAAATCAATTATTTAAAACATTTTTGAAAAATGTAAATATTATAGAATATTTAGTTTTTTCTAGTAAATGGAATTTTTCATTTAAAAACGGAACATTTTCTTGGGTTACAATGCACCAAAATCATTCATAAATAATTAATATAAATAAAAATACAATCTGAATATAACACAAACTAAATTGCTGAATAAAAAATGTACAATATGAAATTCACCATAAACTAAATAAAACTATGATTAAATTACACATAGTTTTATATAAAAAATTATAATATTGGCTTTGCAAGAATTAGTTTGAAATCTATTTTAATAAAATTATAAGTCAATTTAACATAAAAAGACAATAATAATAAATTATAAATTATAATTGTAATATAATGAGTTCTGAAAGATTTTTTACTATATTATTAATAATGTTTATTAAACAAATTTTGTATTTTTATTATACTTGTTAAAAGTATGAGGAAAAAATGCAATATTTTGCAGGGAAATCGCATATTCGTGTAATATAAAAATAATCAGCACCTCTTAAAACAAAAATTTGTAAAATACTATATTATTATAAAAATTGTGTAAATCATTGTTAAATTTTTTTAGTTATTAATTATTTATATTTTTTCTTAATATTTCTTCCATTTGGTTTGGAATTGTAAAAAACTGTAAATTATATCTAATTTTTGTTCATGACAATTTTTTCTATTATTTGTTATAATATTTAATTTAAATAACTAAACAATCAAAGTTACCATTGCTACCTTTGTATGCCATAATGCGGTGTATAATAAGAAGAAGTATGTTTGTATATGTTACTATTTTTATATGTGTCTGTATATTTCTTATATAATATTTAAGTTAAACGAAAAAAATTTTGTACATATTTTGAAAATAAAACATTTTTAAACATTACTGTGAACACTTACATATTAATACCTACTCCAAAATATACTATCACTATCAGAAAATTTTGCATAAACATTTTGTTATAATTCCTAATATCAACTTAATACAACACAAATAAATATATATATAAGAATTTTCTAAAGTTAAATGTATTTATAAAATTATTTCATATTAACATAAAATTGCATCATATAACTTTACATATTAAAATATTTAACACATTATTAAACAGTATATTTGCTCTGAAATTTTTTACTGCAAATCAAAATCAAACATATTAATTTATTGAAAATTTATTTTTTATAAAATTTATTAAAATGACAGAATGTTTAAAATAAAATTTCCAAGAATCTACAAAATGTTATACAATAAATATTGTATTTATTATTCTATACAATGTCTTGTACAATCCAAGAATATTAATTTTAACATTCTAAATTCAAATAAACAGCAAAAAGTATATACAGAATAGTAAATTAAACAGATCTAATATCAAAATTAAAAATAATAAAAATCTGTATTTTATACTTTATTATGTTTATAGACATATTTTATTAAAATTTAAAAAAATCAAACACGTATATGTAAACAAACTTAACATAAATATTCTGTGAGAAAAAATATATATTATTTACGAATAAAATTAACGGCAATTTAATAGAAAAATATTTGATAATAGAAATTAGTAGGCCAGGGTCTTTTATATAATATGCAAAACAAATAATAAATTTTGATGTCACAGATTTTTGAAAAATGTTAGCTATTTTTGCATACATGATTCATCGGACATTAAACTTGCATTTTTTATTTCAAAACAAATATCAAATTTATTTAATTGCAAAATGTTGCAATAAGTATTTTATTTAATTAATTATATTTTTTAAATTATTATATTTAATATATACAAAAATAATCTATATATACCTTTTACACTTGGACCATTTTCATAAAACGTTTTTAACTTAATCAATCAACATAATTATATTTATGTCATCATGTTGTTAGGCTTACATATATTTAGTAACGCTCTACATAACAGGTCCTAAGACAAAATGTTAATAAGTATTTTTAAAATTTACATTTAAAATATTTCAATAAAATAAAAAGGTTTTAGGTTGTAGTTCTGTATTAATTGTTATTAATAATCAACGGTTCGACGTACACCAACGTACATCTCCGTCAGGAAAAAATGATACAAATGACATACAGTAAATGCATCATTCGTATCTTTTTTCCTGATAAAGATATATTATTATAAAAATTAATACAGAACTAGAACCGTATGCCGTTTTACTTTAATATAATGAGTTCTAACAGATTTTTTACTATTTTTCAATAAAATTAAAAATTATTGAAAAACAAATTAAATATATTTATATTATCAGAAACTTATACTTATTTCTAAATTATTAAAAATAAAAAATAAGTTAAGTATATAAAATTATTAATTTTTCCAAAAAAATTTGAATGAAACTCGTATTCTGAACAAAATATAAAAACGATACAGATAATTTTCAAATTAAAATAAGTTGATATTAAGAATCATACTACAAAGAAATCACTACATGAAATCACATCTTCTATTTTCACTATTTCACTTGAAATTTCACATTTGTTTTTTATATTTTCACCTACTTTTCTTACTCTACATTTCTACATCTTCACTTCTTTTATGTATATTGCATTTCGCATTCAAAGTTAGCATATTTTATTTGTAGATATATTTTCTAATAATTCATTTCTATTTTCTTTTTTTTTTTTCTGGCTATTTAAATATTTTAATACTTCTCTATTCGTAGTACAATAGTAGAAGTATCTATTTTCTATTTCTAAATTTCAATATTCTATAATTTCTTTTTATATTATGACTATAAAAGAAATTCAAGTATTTTCAAATTTTAATTGTTTATTATATTGTGTGTATCCTCATAGTGTTTAAGACAAAATGATTGCAAATGTTTAATTTAATATTTTACAGTATTACTTGTATAGTTAGACAAACTAGCATTAAATGAAATCTGAAAAATTTCTATGAAAACTGCTGTCATTTATAGACTAATTAGAATATTATGCAACAAACATATAATGATAGATAAGTGTTGAAAATTTACTATACTTTGTCAACGACTATATAATATATAATTGCAATATTTTAAGAAATCATTGATGATGATCAGTGATTTTTGACAACTGAGTACGTGGTGTATTTATGTAATCTTAGATCACTGATTAGGACTTTAGCTTTATCTTTTGCTACTGATGATAAAAGTTTAATTTTCGAGATACGTATATAGCTTTTTTAAATTATTATTTGTGGTTTAAGGAAAATTACTTTATGCCACTTTTAATTTATTAAATATGTATGATTAAAATAATTAGATATTTTTTTTATTTGATAATTCAAACTATTAAAAAGAAAGTGAAACATATTTTAGCTAGAAACGCATATAGCAATATGTGAACTGTAAGTTACTTCATATTGATTTTGTAATATATATTAAAATTTTATCAAAATAATTTTCAATTTTATTTAAATGGTTCAGATTTCATTATAAAATTGTTTAACTACAAGCTTCAATGCGCAATATTAACATTAGTTATAAAAAAGTTAAAAATAAAACTCACTTTTTTGTATTACGAAATATTTATGTTCATTTAAAGAAATATGCTATTTAAAATACTTATATTTTTAAGTAAAAACAATTTTCTATAAAATTTTGTAAATTTAATTTTCTTCCAATCGCTTTGTCTTAAATACTTTAATATATCTAAGTAATAAATACAATAAAAAAATAACATAATTTCTATATTTTCAGCTAACGTACAAGCAACTATTGAAACCAAAATTTTTATTAAGACATAGACGTGCAATTGGGTCAACTCGACCACCAAAACGTGAAACAACTACTGAAGATATTGTCCTTTTTACGCCAGGACAAAAAGTAGAACTTCAAGTTCCTAGTGAATTATTTGGTTCAGGATTTAATACTATCACTAATATTGCGCAAGTTGTTGGTAACTTAATTCAGGTAATATAATGAGAAATTTAAGAAAAAAAAATCAGGAGTAAGTTTAACTTTTGCTAACCAAATTTTATAATCTTTGTAAATAGAAGTTTTT
This sequence comes from Clivina fossor, assembly GCA_963966155.1. Classification (NCBI taxonomy): domain Eukaryota; kingdom Metazoa; phylum Arthropoda; class Insecta; order Coleoptera; family Carabidae; genus Clivina; species Clivina fossor. The sequence continues at coordinate 12,506,789 of OZ014562.1, read as the reverse complement.
TTGTTAGTATCTAAAAATGTTTAGATTCTACAATAAATTTGTGTAAATATATTATTAAAAAACAAAACAGATATTTTGTAAATGAAATAAAGTTAGTTATAATAAGAAACAGATTTGTATATTTTGTAAAATTTTATTCTAGCAAAACTAATTTAAAAATTTCAATCAATATAGTTAGATACAACATTTATTAATTGAAGCAAGTCAGTAAGTTATAAAATAAATAATTAAATGCTTTTAAAATTATACATTTCTCTAATCAAAATTATATGTTGTTGTCCACTATAAATGACACATTGTAAAGGTTAAAACCAATTTTATATAATTAAATAATAATAATAAAAAAACAGATATTAATTTTTCTTAATAACGAATAATAAACGTACAAATGATAAAATTACCTAGTATTTATTTTACAGTCGATTTAATCAATTGATTATTACAAATAAAAGCAACGAAAAATTTGATTAATTTTTTTGGTTCATCAACTATTTTAAGGTTGTTATTTATATAAATTAAAAAAAAACAAACACATTACTATTATGCAATTGCTATAATTTTAAGGACAAAATTGTGCAACGAAATAAATAAATAAAAACTAAATAACCATAAAAATTCTATCTTCAGGGCCACAAAATTTTGCAGAAAAAAAATTCTACATATGACATTATTAATAATTTATTAATAATAATGTAGGTAACCAAAATGAAAAATTTTATTCCTAGAAAGACCATGAAGTCTGCAAAATCAGACTTCCTTGTTAAAAAATCTGTATTGCTAATAAACGGCGATTATTTAAAATTTAAATAGACCAAATTTAGAAATAAAAACTTAGTTTTAATAATGCAATTTAGTTCCGCATTTTTATGTAGATTTTTTTTTACATTTTATTTGTGATAATGTTTAAAATAACTCTTTTTCTATTTGAATATGTTATCAAATATTATATTCCTTATTAGTCAAGGTTTTTGAAAACTGTATTTACAGTAAATGAATATTATAAACAAAATAATTTGTTATTCTATTTTAATTGGCAATTTAAAATGTATTCAAATTGATAATGTGTTTATTTTAAAATTTAAAAGTTTGTCAATTTAATTTTTGCTCAATTAAATATAAAATACACTGATTATAAAGTTCAACCTTATATTTGTAAACAAAACAAAGCGACCAGTAAGAAGCTATTGAGTATAAGAAGCACTATAAATATAAAAACACAAAAATAAAAAATAAAATGTTCCATTTGTTATAAAACATAAAATAATTTTACTTGCTTCTCGACTATTTTATTTTGTTTTTCTACGATAACTTGTTATAAAATTAATAAATTCACTATGCTACTGATAAATCTTTGATTTCTTAGATTTCTTAACTAAATAGAATAGGACCTATGTTCATATGACATTTGTCACTCAAAATAACCTCCCTAACAAACTATCAGTTTGGTACACTCGTTAAAAATCAATTTGTATAATAATTTCTTTTTTTTTTGTCTAGTTTGAGATTATTTATCATTTATTTCTTAAATAAAAATTAAATATAAAACATTTTAAAACCAAATTATTGGAATATGCCTAATATAGGTAATTATTTATAATAAAAATTACATATTTACATATTTAACCGATTCCATACTTTTTGAACACCGTGTATATAATTATATATTTTAAAAACAAGAGAATGTAGCTGTTTATCTATAAATTAAAATAACCTACACTAAACTAGATATTTCTATATTTTTATACAATATTAATTTCTTTAAAAATCTCATCATTTTACAATAACTCAAAAAAGCTAAAAATTATATAAACAAAATTCTGATATATCCAAAAATATATTGCAAATGATTTTAATATATTTATAATTAACTAAAAAATTTGAAACTCGATACACGCGTAACACCTAATACTATATTTATGCAAATTAAATATGCACAAATAATGTTTACTCCCAACTAAAAAAATAAAATAAAATAAATTAGAGCAACTCATTCTCAAAACGCGGAAATCAATTTAATAAATCTTTAGTTTTTCATCAGAAAAAAATTAATTAAAATGTCAAGAACATATAACTAACTACATGTTACATTAATAATTAAATTAAATTCTCTCTAAAATATTTGTTTACTGGAAGAATCAAACTAGTTAAGTAATCATTGAATTTAACTAGAAGAAAATATTGACGCCATTAAACAAGGTTACTTAAGAAAATTTTTGCTTAAAAAAAATACAAATTTGAAAGTTTAAAAATAAGAGTGAATGTGTTTCTTAGCATGAAAATAGATTAATTAATTAACATATGCAATTGTTGACCTTGTAATATAAGCTTTCATTTGTTTTAATTATTCTAAATAATTAGAAGTGAATTTAAATATATCCAATAGCCATTTGTTTCACTAATAATTATTGTAATACAGAGTATTGATTCGTAATTATATTGTCGGAAATTGTAAACATATTACAAATTTTGATCATATTTAGGTTTGGTTTAAAGATTACAATAAATAATTAGCATTTTTTTGCAAATATTAGTTAAAAGACTGATATAATTAATGTTATTTTAATAGATTATTTTTCCTTGTAAATAGATAATGTAATATTGACAAATGTTGCTTTAATTGCTTACTTGAGAAAATAGCTATAAGGAAAAATTATCAATAAAATTATTTAATTCATAATTTTTCATATTTTTTAAAGAATTTTAATAATTATGAGTAAAACTATTATTTTTTTTAAATAAAACACTATTTTTAAATTTGAAATTTGTGTAATTTAGTTTTAAAAACATACCTCGATATTTTTTGAAATCGAAAATAAATCGCTTACCCTGAAACAGAAAACAATAATTAATAAATATTATATAAAATAATTTGTACTAAACTATATTACAAAAGCAGGAATGGAATTAACAGAATTACTAATGAGTAATAGTAATTTTTTTAGTAATTAATAATATATTTTTTTGAAATATTGTCCCTTCAAGAAATTTGTCTTAACAGGAATCCGAACCGCGGGTTACTTATGGAGAAAATTTCACAAACTAGGTAATTTAAATAAAAATAAACCCAACAAAACTATCAGAAACAATATCAAAAATCATATACAAACCAACAAAAAATATCTACAAATACAGCAGTGTTTCTCAACCTTTTTTATTCAATTACCTTTATTTATATTTTATATTTTTTATGTATCTTCATTTATAAATTTTTGAACTAGGAAGCTATGTACCATCTGTTGAGAATCACTAATATATAACAAATTAACATTTTAATATGTAATCCTGCTACTATAATCTACGCCACGAGAATATGGTATTGCGCAATAATTGTTCGTTTACATGATATTTTTCCGCATATATTTTAACTTATACAGCTAAAAGAAAGGTGATGTTCAATATTTAAAGAATATAAATGTGATACATTTCAGAAAACAAACATAACGATTGATATGTAAACTTGTAAAGCACTGTAAACGTACTATGAATGAACTGCAAAAATATTTTCCGGTTAAAGCTGAGACATACTTTACAATATAATTTATAAATTTGTCAGCTGAGAATAGTTACGTATGTCGTACGAAATAATGTAATGCCACTTTCTCGTGGCGTAGACTATAATAAACAAAATAACAAATTTAGAAAAAATTCCTTTAACCGCAAAAGCAACTAATGCTACATTATATATATTACAGTAGAATTTACAAATAAGATAAACTCATACAGACGCTGTGATCAAAAACCAAATATCATAACAACAATTTTGTATCAAAAACATATATTCAATTACATATTAGGCTGTTGAAAAAATAAACAAATATATTGCAATCAAATACTAAATCTACCAATAACCTATATAAAACAAATAAGTACCAAATAAAATATTAACAAAACAATTGAAAAATCGATTAATTGTGTTAGACTACTAATAAAAATTGACAAAATTATGTCTTACGACCATATTGAACCAAAATTTGCAAAACTACATATACCAAAGAAATATAACCGACTATTATATATATTTATAATTAAAACATATATATTATGTACCCTATCCAATGCTGCATTTTTTTAAAAATTAAGTAGTTTTTAACTAATCCCGAATGTACACGAAAACCCGCTTGTAGTTTTTTTTTGTAATGCAAATACAGACCAACAAAAACATTCCATTTTTTTTTATACAAATATTTTGGATAATTTATCCCATATGTATTTTTAGAAAATTACAATATTCTCTTAATTTTTTCAGAACTCCGCTGAGCGAACAGCCCGTGTTTTTGAATCCATGAAACCATTCCTTCAGGCAGTTTTCGGCGTCAGAAGTCTAACCATTACACGTGATGGACCCAGAGACAACAAAGTTTAATTTAACAACAATCATTACTAAAAAATTTATTAATTAATATTAAGTATTTTAACAAAAAATGTTAACTAGTATTAATACATTTTCGTGCCACTGTTTTTAAATAAAATTTACTTAAATATATATTTCACATAACAAAGACAACTTAAAATTTAATTATTTGTGAGTTAATTGCAATATAAAATGCAAAACGAAAAATTATATATTTGTATATATGTCTGAGTAGAAGTTGCTTCTAAATTTGTAATCCTAACTTACATTTAAAAATATATTTAGTTTTATTAGTTTTTCTGCGGTCATGATTTTTTAAACGTGTAATTATTCTTTGTTATGTGCAATCACTGAAATATAGTAATAAATGGAATGTGCACTGCCTATGTGTTCTAGTAGCGCCAATGCGAGCCGAGAGAGATAGGAGATACGTGGTATCTCTATCACTGTCTTACACTTCTGCGCATTTGAAATTCAAATGCGATTTCTTGCGGTAAAAATGCGACAATCTTATGTTGTTGCATATTAAATTGTAGCTAAATGCATCGGCTAAACGATACGTAATGAGATTTTATTGGGGAATTCCTCTATAAAAGGTATTTTTATCATTTTTGATATATTAATTTGACATTTGACAGTTAGATTCTTTTTTTTCATAGCTATCTAAGTTATCATGTAGTAGCAATGCTACGCCATTAGAAAGACAAAGACGCGAATACCACGTATCTCCTATCTCTTTCGGCTCGCATTTGAGCGGCTAGTGCGCGTTCCAGTTATTACTATATTTCAGTGTGTGCAATAAATATCAAATTTAATAAAAAAATAAAAAAATAAATTAAGAAATGTTTTTTGAAAAACAAAAAGGCTTTAGGTTTAAGTTCTGTATTAATATTTATTAATAATCGACGTTTCGAAGAACTCAACATCCATCTTCATTAGGAAAACTGATATATATGACATTTACAGTAAATAACAGAACATAGAAACAAGTTACTTATTTGTTACATAGTAAATGTCATTTGTATCAGTTGTCCTGACGTTACGTTCGTCAAAACGTTGATTTTAATAAATATTAGTACAGAACCTAAACCTAAAGTTGTTTTTTTACTATGTGAAATGTTTTTTATATTAGAAACTTAGAAAGTTATACAAAACCTACAACACTTTGCATATGTTGGTTGTATACTATTAAGGAGTATTATTTGTATATAAATTGGTTACGTTAAATTAAATTTAAATTTAACAAAATTACTAGTTTTTAATACATATACACATTTAGTAAATTATAAAAAAATTGCTTTAATAATATTTTAATTATATTTTTTATTAAAAATTATTAAAAATTTAAATAGCTTAAATCAAACTGAATTTTATAATATTTGTTTATCAATTATTTATATAATTGGTATTTTAATTTCAATAATACAATTAAACATAGATAATCGTTCTCCTTTTCAGCGTTGTCTCGTGGCTAACGTTTTTAGTCGTCAGATATTATTTTTGTTCCTGCATTCATCGTTTTTCTGTATCTATTATTATTATTTTTCATAACATTTTAAAACGATTCATCAAGGTTTAAATAAATAATTTTAGTTAAAAAAATTACATATTTAAAAATGTTTTTGCTATTTTTTTTAACAAAAAAAAAAGAATAATTTTACTTATCATATTGTTTTAACTTTATATTTTACATCAAATATTTTTACTAACATTTTTGATGGCAGCAATATATTTTTTATAATTGAAATAGATATTAAATTTTGTACTAATATTTCTAGGTTACGTGTAATATAATATTTGTTAATTCTAATTCTAATTAAGTTAAAAACTATGCTAATTAAAGAGACATAGTTACATCTGAAATGCTTGCTCAATACGGTTGTAAAAAAGAACAAATTTGTTTATATTATAAACAAATATTCTTTTCTATAAATGCAAAAATTATTTGTTAATTTTTAGATAATATTGGGGAATTGTATATAATTGGTGCTATTTCAATGGAAACTTTAAATAATTTTTAAGTGCAGTTACCAGTTTTTTAAAATGGGTGTTGAGATCAAAAATTCGTTTAATAATTTATATAATAATTACTAATTTTATTATAAGGTAATTTTTTACAATTTATTTCCGAATTAAATAAACCACAATATGTTTGCTTTCACTGCAATTTGTAAATAAAAGAATTAATAAAAAATTTAAGATTTTTCCAAAATCATCATTCAAATAACAGAAAAAATATTAGACAGTCTTATAAATTATTAATAAGTTTTTCGCAAAACTTTCTCTTGAACTTTTGATTTGTAAATATTTTTTATTTACTTTTGTAGAATTATTGTGAAAACTAAGATGTTTAGACAACAAATTGTATATTTATACGTAATTTGCATATTTTGGTATTTATGTTTTGTTATAAATCTATTATTGTATATTTATTAATTGTATGATAGATTAAATTTTGTTGTCTTGTTATAAAAATTTAATAAAGTGTTTTATTTCTTGTTTTTACTTTATTCTGAATAATTTTATGTTATTTATTTTAACATCGTATAATTTAATGTTATAAATTTATTAAACTGTTCGTTTTTACTAGGCAAGTTACAATTAGATTATTCGATTTGAATTTTAACTTATATTTCTTTTAGTTTTCAAGTAAAATTGTAATTATTTGAAATATTTTCAATAAGTTTATAAATTTAATGTACGAGTATGTATTGCTATTGTATGAAAATTTAAAAGTATGAATTATAAATTATTACATAATTTTAATGTAGATACTATGTTAAGGTATGAAATAACAACAAATTTAATTGCAACAATTATTAATAAATTATAGAATTAACTATAATTGATTTTCATCTACATTACCAAATATATAATAAGTATTTACTAATTTCTGTTTAAATAAAAAAAATTTGTAGTATATACTTATGAGTATATGGTGTGAATGTATATTAATTATTATATTCAGTTTTACTTACACTTTAAAAATTAAAAATAAAAAGAAATTTGCACGTTATTTTTAACACTTCGAGATGTGAACTAGCACACTAGCGTAGATGTGCACTAGAAAAAAGACACGCATTCAATTCTATAGATCTTATTAGGTCTGTACATTAGTGTGTCGGTTTGCTATCGTACATCTACGCTAGTGTATAGGGCCTCTTAAAACTATTTTAAATTTTTGTAAAAATCAAGTCTATTAAAATATGCAACAAATGTAATAAGTATCGGCGTACAAAAATTAAATTAATACAATAATCGTAATGGTAAATCTCCGAAGAATATTAAACACAAAATAATAAAATATAAAAATTCACGACCAAACAAATTTCAAACATCTTTGAATAAAATTCCACGCCTAAACTTTCTTCTTTCTCGCAGTTGACAAACAAACAGAAAAAAATAACAACATGCAATTCACGAATGTTTTTTAACGAAGAATCAAAACATGTACTTATTATATACTTATAATACATACAAATACTTCTCGTATATACCGGCCTTTAAAAGAATATAAATTTAAGAATTATAATTTCTCTTCTTTACTGGTTGAATGACATGTACAATAATAAATAATTACGTTATGTTTTAACGTTATGTCTGTCTTTAATGTTATTTCTATGTTGTCTTCTTGTGGTTATTACCATTGGTTACAGCTTATTATATTGTTATTTTTCTGTTGATGACACCGCTGTGTTTTATGTTCTTATAACTTATCTATATATGACTTTAATCTTTGATAATTAACATTAAATTTGATAAAATTTAATGAAATTAATGGCATATATTTCACTGATTTATAATATATTTAAAAAAAAACCCCAATCTATCTACCAATATCCGCAACAAAAATCTTCAGGTATATTGACCTCTAAACAAATGAGAAATTAACCTTTTTATCCCAACCTAACTAGCAATGAGTCTGACTAAAAATCTATGTACATATGTTGAAAATGATAAATTTTTAATTAATGGAAGCCAAATTTTTATTCAAATCAATGCCTTGACTATGTTAATTATAATATATTTACTAATATCTATTTCAAATTATTCTAAAATAATTTATTCATATAAAACAACAAAAAATCTGAAATATTACGTGTTTCATAATTTTTATCGAGTTATATCATTAACAACCATAATAATTTACCTAATAAAATACATACATATATCGTTATTTTGCAACACAATAATAAAATCAAAAAAACAAATTATTTCTCAACGATTTACAAGCCATTAAAGTCCATTATAACAATCATATTATCAGGAATGTCCTCAAATAAGCAATTTTCTTTTCTTCATAACCGCAAATAATATGTGTAAAGACACATGTTTTTGAAACATAACTTCAGCTAATCTGAAATATCCTTGAAATAATTGACAATCGACTAGATTTTTTTACATCTTTTGAGGCAAAATACGTTGGAACTATGTTAGTTTCTATTTGATTTGTTTACTGTGCAGTTAGTAGTAAAGTTACTGACGCATTTAGAGTGTGAATTATAGTTAAAAGTTATAAGATTGTAAAAAGTAAGTAAGTGAAATTATTATTATATAATATCTTTAATATATTCTTAGCTATTTTTATGAAATTAGTTTTATTGCAAATTATTTCTCGCTGACTCAAATTCTAATTATTAAGTAGAGTATACAGAAATATTTAATAAAGTCCAATTTGGGACAGAGCAAAAATAATGTAAACATTACATAAAACACATACGTCAAAAAAACATTTGTTGGTGTTAGCAAAAAATAATAATTAAATTAAATTAACTCCAACATTTTTAACATTATCGTATTATCAAATCACCATACTGACTAACTCCTAAAGAGCAAAACATGTGTCTATGGTGTATGGCCAGTTCATTGATGCATAGCTTAACAAGCCAATTCAATGATTGAATAACTATAATTTTTGGGAAAAATCACAAAAATATTAGAATATTATTATATTAATTTCGCAATTACACTTATAAATTTTGTTTAATGTTATTATTATTGTAAAGTGTAATTTGTACATAAAATTAGTGTCATGACTGCTGTGGAAATGAAATTTTTACGTGGCGTATGTGGTGTAACTAGAAGGAATTGAGTATGAGTGTAAAATTGAAAAAAATGTTGGTTAGTTAAGATAGTTCGGTTATCTTGATTGAATATCTAATGAATGTTTGGTTAAAAGAATATATGTAAATGATTTTTGAAAGTATACGTTTGCGTGGACGTCCAATGAGTAGATGGTATAATTAAGAGATTGGCTTGCGTGAGCGAATGTTTCCAAGTAGTAGGAATAAAGGAGCATATATGTGAGGTGTCATGAATATGGATAAAACTAGAGTTGCTTGTCTGGATAGGTATGTTTGGAGAACATTAATTTCGGGATAGTGGAAAGAGTTTGTACCACATCCTTTTGGGTACATGGCGTTATTGTGTGTGTACGTATGTATGTTTGTTTTACACAATATCAACAATTTTTTTACTGTATATACTTATATATTCTAAATCAGGTATTTAACAATTATCGTATACATATACATATATTTTCACACCATATTTGTATATACAACAAGATTAGAAGTATATGGGTAAACCCATATATAGACTACTTTGACATTTCTCGGAAAGTTGGCAACACTGTATTTTAATAATATTATAATTTATGTGGGCACTAGGAGATACTTTTCTGAAAATTTGATCAAAATCGAATAAATAATGTAGCCACAATAAATTTTTTTTAAATTTTGTGATTTTTTTTCTCGATAAGTTGGCAACACTGTATTTTGTTAAAATTACATAATTTATTTAGGCACTAGGAAAAACTTTTATAAAAATTTGATTAAAATCGGTTAAACGAAATGGTCAAAATAAATTTTTTAAAATTTTACTAATTTTTTCTCGGAAAGTTGGCAACACTGTATTTTGTTAAAATTACATAAATTATATGAACACAAGGAGAATCTTTTGTGAAAATTTGAGTAAAATCGGTTGAATAACATGGCCATAATAAAATTTTTAAAACTTTAGTAATTTTTTTCTCGGAAAGTTGGCAACACTGTATATTAATAAAATTATGTAATTAATGGGAGCATTAGGGAAATCTTTTCTGAAAATTTGATCAAAATCGGATAAATAATGTAGCCAATATGAATTTTTAAAAACTTTAGTAATTTTTTTCTCGGAAAGTTGGCATCACTGGAAAAAACCAAAACCACATGACCATCTTGGGCACTAGACAAATTTATCCTGAAAATTTCATTAAAATCGGTTGAACCGTCTAGGAGGAGTTGCGATCACAAAATTTTGTCTGACGACCGAGTGAGCGAGCGAGCGAGCGAGCGAGCGAGCTGACGACGCACACACATACACCCTCATAAACTAAGTTCAGATTCGTCATCTACAGGCTATATGAAGGATTTCTATACAATTTTTTTTTTTTTTTGAAAATGTTACAGACACCGTACCAAACGCTTTACTACTTTTCCTTGCAGTCAAAGTAGTAAAAATGTGACAAAAACTTCTCTCATTTATTTAGAATTCGTTATACACTAAGTACTCTTATCTTGAACGTAGATTTCGTCTCGTCCATCTTTATTATACATTTCATATATACTTTTTATGTTTTCCAGTTAAATACACTATTAATCATGCCAACACACTTACTCATTAAAAACCTAAAAAACTTACAGTAGTTTTTAATTTTTCATGTTGATTCAAAATTTAATAAAATAAGTTCAAAATATTTTGGTAAACTTTTAGTTTCGAATGTAAAATAAAAGATTTAAAAGCCACAACTGTAAAAACCCCAATTCATTTAATTATTTTACATATATTGCTGTACTTTTCCCTTCCAAAGTAATCTTTGATCTTTAGCAGTAAAAACCGACAAAAATTCATGCCAATAATAATTATTCAGTAGTTAGTAACAAGTTACTTTATACATAACTAGATTCTAAGAAAATCGTAGAATTATAGAATTCATGGTCAAATAGGAAAGTTGAAATAATAACGCAAAAGTTCTTAAACGTAAATAGTTATGTTATATATGTTCTTTAATAAAGTTGTTAGTTAAATATTTCTTCTGTAATTAAAAAGTAATATCGTTATAGTTACTAAATTTGGGTGCTTATACACTCTTAAATAAGGTAAGTCATATTTTATTATTTTCTTCTTGGGAAAAATCAGAAAGTTTTTTATTATAAATATTATTTATAACGATATAATATTTTACAATAAACTAATACACAAAATAATTTACAATAAGTGTAAAAATATTTTAAATTAATAATTTTATATAAACCTAGTATTATTTATATTAGATAAAGAAGTACAAGATACGAGTATCAAAATTTTAATAATTTAATAGAATTTTCTCAAAAACAAGAATCAAACTTATTTTAAAAAAGTTTAGAGAAACAAAAAAAAGTCGAACTTTTTCAATTTTCAAAATTATATTATTAAAACTTAACAACCATGTATAGTATACTGTTTTTCGAACGAACAATTTAGAAATAAAATTATATTTGTATTTAGTTTATTTTTTGCAAATAACAAATTCAGAATTTTGTTTAAATCACAACATAATTTATTACAAGTAAATAAATAGGCAAATGATTCGTTTATAAAGTAACAAATTGTGAAATATCTTTTAAAAATTTAAGTCTTTCAAATTTGCTAAATTTGGTGTTTTCTTTAACTGAAGTTAAAATGGATTTAAAGTAGTAAATACCATAGCAAAACATGGGCATTCTGCTAGTATACTATAATTATATATATATATATATATATATATATATATATATATATATATATATATATATGTATGTAGATCAACAAAATGTAAATAATTTACGCTTATAATCAGTCAAGAGACTTTATTTATACATTTAATAAAAACAACAAAGCAAGTTTTCTTGATAATTCAACAGTTTATCATAAGTCTACCATATTATATTTAAAACACCAAAAACATCTTTAGTTATTATAAACATATAAAACATAAGACAGCTTTTAAAATAACTATAATTCTACCTTTAAATACACCTATAATTTTAAGAACCAACCTCAGTAATTAAAGCAATTAATAACAATTAAGTCAGTAGTTAAAAAAATCTCATATTTCTTTCTAACACATTTGTGTAGTCTTTCTCTAATTCTAACTCTCAAAGAACCAAAAATTTGTGAGCTATTATATACAATAATTCCTAAACGATTGTCAGAAAAAGAGTTAGAAAAAAAGAGTGAGTTAAAATTATCACATAGCACGCTAGAATCCTAAAGTCTTTATTTAATGTTAGAGTAGTAATAATAATTTAGAAATATTCAAAGATTTTTTTTAAAGTTATGTCCAGTTTGACAATTTGAAGGTCAATAAAAAAGAAATAAAAAAATGAAAGTGACATTTTTATCATATGATATATAGAAGAAGATTTGTGTTTAGTCACTGACACAAAAACGTAGTTTATTTATTAAATTAGATGTCACATTTTTTACTTTTTGTTTTGCGTATACACAGTATTAGTTCTTGTATGTTTTAAAGAAAACATGGAAATATATCTATAGGATAGTAAAAAATTTTCAAAATACATTACATTAAAATAAAAAATATTTGTAAGTTTACCACTTTTAGAATCAATAAAAAATACTTTAAATATGCTTTGCCCAAATTTTAAATAAAAAAACAGTTCCCAAATAATAACGAATACTTTACGAGATATTTTATAAAGCAAGCAATAAAAATGTATCCAATAGCAATCAGATTAAATTACAAGCTGTTTACAAATAATAATTTATAACTTACTTACACTTAACTTTAAAAGACTACAATCTTAACATAGGTAAAACATAAGACCTTATAAGTCGTAAAGACCTCTAAAAATTTCAAGTCTCAAAATTGTCGAATGAAATATTACTTTAAGTATATATATTATCTAAGTTTGTCTAACGCTAGCGTAAAGTAAAGATGAGCCCCGATAGTATTTTCGTTACGCCTACATTGAATAACAATTGACGATCGGAAGAGAAGAAGGATAGAGATAGAAAGTGAGAAGATGTATCGCCCACCATGATCGATAAATTAATAGGTAACCATTCTACTAAGTAAAACAATCTGTTAGTAGAAGCACAGATTGGTTATATTAACTAGACTTTGTAAGCTAGAAAGATGGGAAAAGAATTTTTAAGACAAATTTGTTCCAGACTATAAAATTAGATATAAGTAGAAATATTTGTTTTTGGAATTAATATTTTTTTTAATAAAATATTACTGTTTTCACTCAAATAATAGTTGTTATCTTCTATGTTAAAACAAATTTTTTTTTATAAATGTAAAAATATATATAATACAAAAAACATTCTTTGATATTTCAACTAATAAATGTCGTTATAATTTTTTTTTTTACAATTATAATAAAACGTGATCTGCCAGAAGAAAAAAGACTATCTTAACAAAGCAAATTTAAAATAAAAAACTTTAGATTAATTGCAAGTTAGAATTCGACGTTTCAATATATTACACGTATATTTTCACGATATATCAAAATGTCGAATTTTAACTTAAAATATAATCTAAAGCTATTTTATTTTGATATAATTAGTTCTGAAAGATTTTTTACTATGTTCAAGCAAGTTTTTCAAGAGATCCAATTAAATTGATTTGAGCCAAATGCCACATTTTCGTATTATTGCATTAAACGCTACATACATTCTTTCTATACAACTAAAACCTATTTTTTACAACACTAGATACTTTTTTTACACCTAAGTATGATGTAGAAATTTGTTATTAAAAATGCAAAACTTTAACGCACCTCAAAACAAACTTTCTCAATCTTGCAAATTCAAAGAGTAATAACTTCAATTGTTTTTGAAGTATTTTAACAAATTTTATATCAAATTATTCAGAATTTTGTGCTCTTTCTAGTGTTATTAATAACTCAATATTGGTTTGGGTTACGAATATATCAATTACGAACTTGTCATTGGTTAGTAAATGTAGTTGATTGCATTAAGCTCACTGATAAACTGAACTACAATATATAATTTCTATGACAACGCGTAGTTTCTGATCAATCACAACACTGCATTTGAAACAAGCAAACCGCCATCATGATAACATATATTTTGTGGCCAATCGGAAAAGCACAATTTTCTATTTTATCGTCAAAGAAAAAATATTGGTAATCGCAAAAATTCTGGATCTATCTGGTAATAAAATAAAAAATTAGCACATATTTATCAAGTTTTTGTCACATATACAGTTTCATTAAAATATTTAATTTTAATATGTTATTAAAATTAAATTATTATATTAATAATTTTCAATATTTATTGTGGATTGTCTGTACAATTAGAAGGTACTAATATTAATATGCAAAAAAATATATTTATGAACAAAATACATAGAAAATTAGTTTTAATATGAGAAAAAGAAAGTTTATTATTTATTTATTTAATTAGAAAAGTGTGAATATTTACACAAATTTATATGGCAGTATTTTGACAGTATCATTTTGCCGAAGGATCACAGAGCCACCATTGGCAATTTCGGATGCTACTCGTATTACCATAAAACAGGCACAGAATGTCTATTTTCCACTCATATGACTCGTAAAAATTAGTACGATGTTGTACTTATTGTATAATATTTTATTAAACACAATAAAACTTCAATATATCGTTTTTTTGTTTTTAAAAGAAAACAAATAAATAAACAATTGCTTACAACTATTTTACGGTGTTTCACATCAATCTCCTTATAAAACAAAGCATCTAAATTTCACTGCAGAAACATATATTATAAATTTACATATCTACACAAATTTGTATACAAAATAGTTACAAACGAATAAAAAAAAAACAAGTAATCTGTAATGTTTGGTTAAACTTAATGATAATCTATTCTTAATAACGTATCTTAGGTATTAATTACCTAATAATTAATAAGATAATGAGTGCACTAAAACGTAAAATGCATCTCATTAGAATCTAATGAGATCTAATGATTAGATGATCATAATGACTTTCATTATTGCACTTTCTCATTGTTTCAGTAATTAATTATATATAGAAGTTTTGTTTGGTTTCATTATTAATTATAGTAAATTTCAAGTTAAGATTTATTAAAGCTTACTCATTTCTTACCATACAGTATTTTTATTTATGTTGTATATTAGTTCCCATATTTTTAAACTATATCTTCAAGATATACAATTATATAATTGACTTGCATTGTCAATTATGTTCAATTGCTAGCTCAAATTAGTAAAGAATTAAAATACAAATAACTCGCGACTTACGACGCAGTTACGTTCCGGAAACTTCACCGTAACTCAATTCTAACGTAAGTCGAATACCTAATTTTCCTACTATTATAATATAATCAATATTTTTATAAATACATTTATTATTAGAAGTAAATAACTTGCATATAACTTACAAATATTTGCAAAAATCTAATAGTCGTAACTATGAGTTATCGTAACTCAAATACGTTGTAAATCAAGTAAAACCTGTATATGGATATGATATTCTATACCAAAAGTAATTCCAAGAAATTCTAGTAAAGCTCTTCCGATCTCATGTTAGCTTCAATATTTTTACGAAAACATTAAAAGAGAAAATATAAATAGAAAATTAATGGATTTATTTTATAAATAGAAATCACCAAACCAAAAATTATTTTACTACATTATCATTTAACACTAACCAATTGGATACATTTTAAGAATAAGTGACAATCGTCAATTAATTTAACAACTTTGGTGGTGAAAACTATTAGTCATATTTGGTTTCTCATAAAATTATTACTTATTAATAAATAAATTATTTAATTATTATTACAAAAATTATTATTTTTCATAGTTTTTTATTATATTTTTGTTCAAAAAATAAATAAAATGTAACAAAAGTTAAAAATAAAATACAAATAAAAAATACTTGTTTCAAATTAAGCTAGTTAAAACAAATATGTTGAAATTTTAAGAAAGTTGATATCTTAAAAAACAATAACTAGGTACATATTTTATTTAAACATATGTATAAATTTATAAACCAACTGTTATAATTTTAAATAATCTATAATCTAAATTTAGTGAAAGTCTTTTTTATATAAAATATCATTTTTAAAAAATACTTTCGAAAATTTTACCAATAACTTTATCAAATTCATTTACATTCGGTTTTTGTTAAAAATTAATGAATTTTATTATCTTATTACAAAACACAATATATATAATATTTGAATTAATCAATTTCTTTATATAATATAGAAAAAGCAAAAATGATAAAATTATTTATGTATATTTTAACTTCCTTTTCCGGAAAAATTTGGTACTTTATTTCACACTTAGCAATAATTAAATAATTGTAATAAAATTGCAAATATTATTTAATGTAACTGAATTACAAATTCTGTAAGTAAAATTTTTGCCACTATTACTTAACAAAAAATGAAACCGATATTTATAATTCTGTTCACAATTTCATGAGCAAAATACCAAAAAGAAGACAATCCAATTTAAGAGCGAAAGTGAATATACAAAAGCACCAATAAATTCAACCAAAAACTTGAAACAAATATTGATTATAAATTGCTCCAAAATTACACAATTAAAAAATGTATTATTGTGTTATCCAGTATCGGAATAAAAAATTTTCTGGTAATAAATATGAAAAGATTTAATTTTGTTTAATTATAATATGTGTTGCAGCATTTCAAAAATATTTTAAGCATTGTTTTAAATATTGTACTAAATGTACCAATTAAAATGGTATGCAAAATAATTTCAAAAACTATAAGAGAAACAATATTAAAAAAAATAAACGAAAAAGTTTATATTACATGTACATAATAATAATAGGTAATTCTTTATTTGTTTTAAAAAAATAGTCAGTAAATATAAAGAAAAAATAAATATTTTCAAGTTAAATAGTTATTTTTACATTTCAATACCTTTTCTAAAACTAAGTTAACAAAAAATAAAACGATTTTAGGTTTAAGTTCTATATTAATATTTATTAATAATCGACGTTTCGACGTTTTATTTTATATAATGAGTTCTGAGAGATATTTTTCATATGTTAAGTTAACAAAAACAATTTATCAAAATTTTCAATGTTTATCTACACAGTAAAAAATCAGTTGAATTTAAATAACACTATTCTATAATAATTAAAATTATATTTGTCTTTAATGATATTCAAGATTCTCATAAAAACAAAAATGTAATCCCTATTTTTTAAATATTAAAGTTTTTCTAGATATATTTACTATAAAAATTAATAAAACTATTTTCAAATTCTACAATTAAAATTGTTGTTGTCAAATCTAGTACCGGAACATTTTTTGCAATAAAAAAAAACAATTATTTTTTGTGTGTAATTATTATCTCAAATTTACGTGCTGCGGTATTTAAAAATTCTTGTTAGCAAATTGTGTTTTTAACATTTGTCCGCGTTTAAATATTAGAGAAAGTCATTCAAAACAAGATATAGGAAGAAAATTACACGATATTTTTAATCGATTTGTATAATCAAACACAGCTGTGATACTGTTAAGTGTTACAAATAATGATTTTCTAATATTTATTGATTGGAGACAGTGCTTATTAAAGACTGGAATTATATGTTGGCGGAATTTCGCGAATTACAAAGAATGAATGTTAGTTCTTTTATATGTTTTAAGTTTAAATTGATCGAAGTAAGTAATGAAAAAATATTTGGAAATTGGAAATTTTTGCCGATAATTGTACTCCAATTTTTTTTTTTAGAATCGTGTTTGAAGTTATCTAATTAAATTTAGAGTTAGATTAATTATTTCCTTCCGAAAAATTTAGGCGTGTAATATGCTACAGTATATTATATTTTTTTTTTATTGAAAAATATGTTGTAATTCTTTAGCAAAATATAGAACCATTTTTTTTAATATAGATCATATAGTTTTATTAATTTGCAATAAAACAGATTTTCAACCTAAAGCAGTTTTATTTTAATATGATGAGTTCTGAAAGATTTTTTTACTATGTTAACTCTAATTTTAATCAAATTAATGTTAATGTTAATTTTTATGTAACAAATAATTAATTTTGCAAATATTCAAATGATAAAATTAAGTAAAATTTGTTGTAAGCCTTGTAACATTTACATATTAAATTTGTTTAATGATAATTCTAAAAGCAAACTATAATTTTGTATTTCTAAATTAAGATTTTGCATAAGCAAAACTATCGAAACATATATTATAAGATAAATAACAAATTTATTTCAAATTTCGAAACACAAATTGCTAAAATAAAACTTATAATTACCTTATATATTATAAAATTAATATGTATAAAAAATAACATTTATTTAACAACATTTATTTAATTCATTTTTTATTTATTTATATTTTGTATTATAACTGGTTTAGTGTTTTTTTTTAAATATAATCAAAAATTAAATAATTTTAAATTAAATCAAAAATTATTTCAAATTCGTTAAATACTAAATTTGATGCTTAGAAAATAAAGAAAATATTTTAACAAATAAACAAAAACAAATCCACTTTAACCAGCATTAAATAAACAAAAGAGCATTAATTTACAATATTACAAAATCCAAACTCTTCATTGTCAAACATACAAAAAAATTGCTCCACTTATCCATAGCCTGCTCTAGTAAAAAATCCACTACGACGGTCCTGAATAACCCGGCTACACTTACTTAACAGTTGACTTAACGTGAGTCAAAGCTAACGTAACAAGCCATACTGAAAGAAATCGACAGTAGACTTTAACACAACGGTGTGTAGACACTGCAGTATAACTTACACCGGTACAGGTGTAAGATCTGAGCGTATATATTCGTCAAACGGCATTTTAAGTTTACTTAAGTTAAGTAACATTATTATTATAATATAAAAAACGTGCGTATTATGAAAATAAAAATGTATCGGATTAAAAAACAAGTCTTCCTTGAATTTTAAATTCAGTTGTTTTTTGTGATTTGTTATTAAAAAATGACAGTGTAATAATTTAGAATATTATAATAAATTGGTTGTACAGTGTTTTCAATTTTAATTGAAAAATAATGTACAAATGTGTGAAGAAAAAGTTTAAATAATTACTGTGTTTAGTTATTATCTAGTGAATAGTGTTACTGGATAATTTATCTAACGGATAATTGAGGATGTTACTAGTAAATTACCTCCAATAAGTAAGATTTTTTTTTATTTGTTTAACTATATTGTAGTAGACCACTTTTTTTCCTACACAGCCACAAGTGTAGCAAATAAAATCAAGAATTTGTCACACTAAAAAAAATTTTTTAATTAAAAAAAAAATATATTGTTATTTTTTTGAAAATGTTAATTAAATGTGGTAAAAGGCAAATTTAAATTAGATAATAGCAACTTGCTTGTTCATTTGTTATTAAAAATTAAAAATTAATTTTATAATACATACTTTTCAAAAATGCTGTATAATAATATTATTCAGTAAAGTATCGTAACTTAACAATAAACATGCTGTTTATATAGTTTTCTTTCTTAATGTTTGAATAATCATATCTAACTGTTAGAGCAACATTAATCTATGTCACATAAATGTATTCATGTTATATATTATCATCTTCTTTGTCATGCATTCAGCCGAATTTAATAGTGTATTTCAAATTTATAGAATACATTATTGCTTGGTTCAATACTGCTCGTACACCATTCTATTGCTCTTTTGTTTTGAAATGTCATATTTATAAATTTAAAATAATCTTATTTGCCATTCTTAAGATATGTTAAATACAATCACAATCACGCTATATACTCAAAATAATGTGGCTCAAACCCTTTCCACTATGCCCAAATTAGTTTTCGCCAAACATTTCTATCTAGACAAGTAACTTTTGTAAAATATTCGTTAACTTTTTACATATATAGCAAAACAGAGAATATTAAAAAAAATAATATAAATAAATTTATGTACCTTATTAAAATATATTTAGGACTTAAAATTTATAAATGCAACAAACAACAGTCAGGTGATATTAGTGTTTATTATAAAACTCAAGATGTTTGTTTTAAAACATCATTAACATATTAATATTCATATATTTATGTAAAATTAATTAAGTATAACAAGGACATATAATTGACTTCCTCACTATATAAAATTAGATAAAAGCAAGGTTAGTTTTATAAATTATAACATGCAAATACAAATTTTGTAATAAATAGTAGTTATTTCCTTTAAAAAATCATTTTTGAATATGGCACAAAAAAGACCACTAACAAATAATGCGAATAAGTGTATTATCATAATTTAAAACAAAAATTACTAAATGTGTTTATTTTTTTGGTTATATTTTTTTATATATATAAGTAAATTGATCTAAGTATTTTGCCACCTTTTTGCTAAAGATTTTTTGTACTCACAATTACTGGTCTACAAGCCGCTATTCTGGTCATTAAATTTGGCTTAAATCTTTAAGAATTTTAACAAATATTTTAATTTCCACTTAATTGCAATGATACAATAATACATAATACAATGATACATACATAGAAAATTTAATAAATTTGAAAAATGAATTGGCCAAGCCGGGTTTTAATTTTGCAAATTAATTAAATTTTTTAATTATATATTAGTTTACTGCAATTAACTAGAAATTAATATATTTATTAAAACTCTTAGTATCATAGCAAAAAACACTGCTTTAATATTAAATCTTTAAATTTAAAGACCTTTCAGTAAATTTCTATTCCAGTCTCTACTTCAATACTTCAAGTGTAAAATTTTAGCTTTATCTGCTAAATTTAAAATTAAAACTGATTATATTAAGTTCAAATAAATATTCAGAATTGCTTTATCTGAATTTCTTTAAGTTAAAGTGTCATTTAATCTTGATATCTTTAAATTTAAGTCTAATGACCAAAATAGCAGCATAAAGTTCGTGTGATGCGATATATAATTCTTTAGCAAAAATTTTAAAAAAATTAATTACTACAGATTTTAATAAATTTTTTCCTTTGAAAATGATACATAGTATAATGCAAAAGTTTACTTCTAAAATAATAAACACTGAATGTGCCCAATACATTTTCTAGAATTATTGCTTCATAAACAGGCATAAAATTAAAAATCTCCAACTATATAACATAGCAATATTGATATTTACATAGCCATATTGATAACTATTACACAACCCAACACCATAACAAAGCTGTTTTACATTTTAGAAACAAATAAACAAATAATCATAAAATAACAATTAATTTTTCCAAAGTAGAAAGGCGTCACTCACTCAATCATTCGCTTCAATATAGCCGCGATTGCATTTCAGCCAATTTCTGCATTCTACTTTTGCTGACATAACTTCAATATCTCCACGTGCCCATGTATTACGAACGCTTATTATAATAAACACTTTACTTTCCATTTTACTTTGGACTGTGTTACGACTTACACGAAACTCGTCGACTGTATATGTTTACTTACTATACAAGAATTATTGAGCACTGGCTGATGTAACACTCAGTCACGATAGGATGTAATAGTTCTTAAAAGTTTTAATGATTTATGTGAAATTGTTGAATGGTTTGTTAGATATGATATTTTAGTTTTGGCGCGCAAATCGTGATTGAAGTAACCAGAAATATACTGGTTATTTGAACAATTTAATGGCTCTTTGCATTCAGTAAAATTTGCTATTTAAAAAAGTATTTTTATTAAAAAATTCGGCAACAATAATTGAATATTATAAAAATGACAATACTTATGTGAAAATATTATAGCTATTAAATTCAAACAGCATATAATTGAATTATTTGAAATATTCCAAAGTCACACTTCAAATATTTTCGTAAATTAATGTACAAAATTTAATTACCAAGTCGAAAATAAACGAAAAACTATTTAACCTTGAAATTCCAATGCTACCTAATACCAGACAAGTACAATATTAATTTAACCCAATTTCAAATACCTTATTAATATTCATGGCCGAGGTATACTAGAAATAAAAAAACTATAAAACCTTATACGTTACAAATTCAAAAAAAAATTTAAACTTTAATAGTTCTAATATTCTTCAAATTATTAATAACTCCGATAAAATATTATATGTAATTTTTCATAACTATATTTAAAATTGTATATGTCACTTGCATAATTTTTCTGGATGATAATATACGTAGATCACGTCGAAACATCGATTTTTAATTGAAATTTATAAAGAATTTAATCCAAAAACCTTTTTATTTTAATATACTGAGTTTTGAAAGATTTTTACTATGTTATATTTAAAATACTTTTTCTTTTAAATAAATTATTAAAACTTTTCCTTATTTAATATACAGAATAACTAAAAAATTATACAGTGACTTATTGGTAATGACTTGTAAAAAGTGTTGTGCAAAATTGTTTTGTAAGAATTTCTTAATGATTTGTCAATATTTTAAGAATAAGTCTTTTGAAAAAATAAGAAAAGAATATTTGTTTAACTTTTAAGAATTGGTTATACAATAAAGAAAATACATGTTTTCTTATTTACTATTTTCAGTATTTGCCAAACTCTTATGCAATATTTGTTAAATAATAATTATTATTAGAAATTATATTTGCAAAATAATTTAGTTGTTACATGTTGTGAGGTTATGATCCACCTGAAGGCAAATCGAGAAAATATCGCAATGGATCACTCATATATATTTGAAATGATTATTTTAAGATTAAATGAAAATAGTTTCACGGTCTCTCATAAACAATAAATCTTAAAACATTAAAACAAGCATTTTTTTCTAAAGTAAATTTAATTCTATTATAATTTAACAACATGATATGTTTACTATTCAATCTAAATATTATCGTTTTAAGTTAAAAAAAACAATAAATAATGTGTCTTTAATTGAGAAGTAATTTAGAATTCAATATAAAATATGCATATACTAACACATAATTTATATGTTCTACTTAAAAATTTGCACAATTTCATGTATGTAAATAAAAATAAAATTCAAAATGAAATAGCCAAATTTTTGTTACGTTACACAAATCCTAAAAATTCATTATTCTTATCTAATAAATTAAAATGTACTTACAACAATAGAAAACAAAATTATACAAAAATTGTAAAATTTAAAATCACATTAATATAAAAAGATGAATTACAAAATTTCTTATTTCTTCATTTAAACAAGTCTAAAAATTTTATTAAAATAAATAGCATTTCTTAACAAAATTCCCATAATTTACATATTATATTTAATTCAAATATTATCTTGTCAAATAAACTAGATTTTCTTGTCACAAAAAAATTCTCAACATGTCATCATGATATTTAGTTGAACTACATAAAATTTAAAATGCAATAAAATTTTCATGTAACAATAAAAATATCATTACTTTTGTCAACAATAACTTAAGACTTTTTATTACAAAAAAATTGTATCATAACATCGTGACATAATTCTGTATACCATATTGTTTTAAACATAAAAAATTTATTAAAAAAAATTGTTATTTTATGTTTAAAATTGATATCCATTACACTGGTGTGTTTTATAATATTTTTTAATATTTTAAAATTGTTACGACCCAAATATTTGAAAAATTAACATAAAGACAATTTAATAAAAAAAAATGTTTATGTTAACTTTCTATTAAATTTAGTATTGTAATTAAGATTTTTTGTGACTTATGAATGGTTTTATAGATCTAATTGGTGATTTATGTAACAAAAATTAGGCACACTTTTAGAAATTTCTTACGTATAATTATAGTAATGAATTACTATATACTTAAAAACTGCAATCAATTTCTTAATGTTTTTGTAAGAACTGTTAAGTAATATAAAGCATTAAAAAGTATTTAGTTATACTATTTAATATGTATTAAACACGAATGAATTCAATTTAAATAAACTGATGTTGCCAGCACATGATTTTTGAATTCATTACTACATGGTTATTTAAATATTAATAATTATTTGAAATATTGCTATGTGTGTTTTATTATATCAGCGATTTTAAAAAAAATGTGTCATAATCATATCTAGTTAGGAATGTTTCGTTAATAATTATTTTATTATTAAATAATGAGGTTGTTATAGATTTTTTTATTTCTTTAATCAAAAATTACATTAAAATAACTACGTAAATATATGGTTCAAAGCAAAATTATTTATAATATTATTATTTATAATATTAATATCAAATTAACAAGTATTTAGCGCCTCTTATAGTAAAAACAAAACAGTGTTGTTTAAATTTGTTATTTCAAATTCAAAACCACGTGTATCATTTAAAAATTTATGTTCGTCTTCACAACGCGTAATTATGTAATAATAATTGGCATAAAACAATATTTCACAACCATAATGTTTAACTAAATTTAAATTTCAAAATGTACCAATTGTATCACTCACAGAAAGCAAAAAGCGTGGCGCGCAAAAATTCTTATTTTTCCAAATTTTTGATATAAATACTGCAATATATTTTAAATAAATAAAATATGTTATGACATTGTTTTTATATAATCTTTCAATATATCGCTTTAAATGCAATTGCAATGTTTTTTTTTTTATTTTATTACTAATCTTTTTTAATATAAGAATAAGTTTTTCTATCTTCAAAATTATCTAAGACCCAGTATTTCCAATTGTTGGAATAAATTTATCCTTAGAATAATTTCAAAATTAGCCAATGAAATGTTGTGATTTATTCTGACGATACATTTTTAACCAATCACATATAACAGGGGTGGCCAAGCTCCTTGATAATCCGAGCCATTTTTCAAAATTTGAAATTTTTCCAATTTAATTGACAAGAATTTAGCAGTTTGGAACTCACAATAAACTATACATTTCTTGTTTCATAAGCTAACGATTTTCAATAACAATAATGCAAAGAAAGATATGAAAAAAGAAAACTATATGACTCATAATATTATAACAGCGTATATTTTTAAATTAACTGTTTCATAATGTTTACCTTAACTTACTCATGTTTCTCTTAATGCTTTACTTAAACTTATATTTCATAACTTTATAATTAAAATTAACGTAGCGTTAATTTTAAATTTCTTAATTAACATCAAGTACACGATATTAAGTAACAGTTACATGAAAGTAATAATCATATAAACAAATTTAATTAAAAAAATGTTAGTTTTGCAAAGTCAGCGAAAATTTTGTATAATTATTTTAACATGCACTTTTTTTAACGTTTCTACTACTCGTGTCGTAAACTTTATTCTTGTGGGTAATAACCATCATTGAATAACATATTATTGCATTTGTCAAGAAAACATATTTTTATTAAAATCAAATTCAAAAATACATAGTCATTTGAAGAAATATCACTTAATCAAAAATATAAAACAATAATAAATTTTTTAAATCATTTTAGAAATTTCTGCTGATAATCTGGTAATTATATTTATATTTAAAGATCTTTTGCTTAAGTGAGACTTTTGATCTTATTCTGGTCAATAAATCTACCTTAAATCTTTAAATTTAGAAAACTTTAAGTAAATTTCAATCCTAGCCACTACTTTAGGTGTAAAAGTTTACTTGCATAAAAAAATTAATAATACGAATAATATAGAAATGTTTGTAATTTTTTATAATTTAGATAATTTTGGAAAATAAGAAATTAAATATATACATACATTGCCATTATAGAAATAAAATTCTTTAAATAATAAATGTTCAGAATTACTTTATATCTAGTTAAAGTCTCATGTAACCTAAAAAAAAATTAAATTTAAATGTGATGATTAGAAAAACAGTATTTAACTTGATGACATAAATAAATTTAAATAGAGCAATTCTAAACATGCATGCCATTTATGTTTTTAAAAAAATGTAAGCAATAGATATTACACTTAAAATTTTAAATTTAAATTTAAAAATTTAACATAATAAAAAATTTCTCAGAACTCATTATATTAAAATAAAACGGCTTTAGGTTGTAATTCTGTATTAATATTAATTAATAATCAACGTTTCGACCAACTCAATGCACGTCTTTATCAGAAAAAAAGATACAAATAATATTTACAGTAAATAAACAAAACATAGAAACAAGTTACTAGATAACAAAAAAAATTTTTTTTATCTAAAACAATGCCTTCACATTGATTGATGTCATCATTTTCTTCATAAATTTCTATTGATTCTGTTATCAATCTGCTGTTAATATTAATGGGTCTTAAAATTATTATTTATTTACTGTATTATTTATTTACTGTAAATTTATATTTTTATCCTGATGAAGACGTACGTTAAGTTTGTCGAAACATCAATTACAAATAAATATTAATACAAAACTACAACCTAAAGCCGTTTTATTATTTTAAAATTTAACCTAAATTTAAAAACCAGAATAGCGTCATTCATCTCTGACAGAAACAAAACTTTATAGAATAAATTTCTTTCAAATAAAATGTACAAGAATTGAATAATTAATTAAGAAAAACTATGTCAGCGAATTAATTAAATCCGTCTACATTAGGAGGTCATCAGTCGGAATTTCCCATCCTTGGAAACGGATTCCAATAAAAATGTGGTCCGTTATCACATATATACGTACGTGAACACTTATATGTAATTTGTGTAATACAGTATCTGACTTTCAGTTCTGTGATGCTTTCACTTTCTTTGTAAATGTATACATTACACACGGTTCCACTACATCAGTGATTCCCAAAGTGGTCCAGGTGGACCCCCAGGGGTCCACGGAAGACTCGACGGGGGTCTACGATGGCGAGAAAAAAAAATGGGGGTTCACTGGTTGTAAGTGGGGGTCCACGAAAATTTATCTGGTTTCGATCGTAAAGAACTAAAATGTTGGCTTGGCTGTACCTATCAATGTAGGGCCTACATTGTAGGCAGATAATACACTAGGTACTAAAAAAAATTCCAAATTTTTCGGTGATTTTTGACAGGCTTTATTTCGGTGCAAAATGGTCGTATTGAGACTTTAAAAAAAGCATTTTGAAGCTTTATGATTCAAATTTTCAGATTTTTGCTAAAATATTTTAGGAGTTACGGTTCTCATGCAATACTAACAGATAGCGCAAAAAAATAATATTGCAAATTTTTTGCTTGTTTTTTTTTTGTCCACGGGTGTGAAAATTTTTTTTCAGTTAGGCCGGCATATGGATCTGATAGCCTGTTTATTTAGTATTAATTTCCTTTTTTTTAAACCTCCGTTAATTTTTTTGAGTAGTGTATTTTAAGAAAGTCAGCGACTGTTAACTTGTAAAAACTTGCATATTCGATATTTTGAGTACAACGCGTATCGAGACTTGCAAAGCGCCGCCCGCTAGCCAGCCAGCAACGCTAGTTAAGACGTGCATAGGGACGAAATACGACTTGTACTGTGCTTGCAATCTTGCATGAACTTGTTTGATTCTTCACCAATATAAATACGAATGCCAAGAACAAACGTTACTCATTTGCTTTACTCATTTGCTGTGCTCATTTGTTTCGGGAATTTTGAAAAGAAACGTGTGAGTGAATCGATGTCAGTGTTTGCCAGTGCCGGAAAAAGTAAGTATACCTGCCTATTTGTTATACATACTTTTATTTTATATTGTAGTAATATTATATTATTTGTTATGTTTGCGTGTAGTAGGTACGTAATAAAAATTAAATACTGAACAGGGCCATTATTCGATACTTCTATAAAAGAACAGAAAGCCGAGAAAGATTGAACTTTTAGTACTTTTTATTATAAAATTATTTATTTACCCGACTGTGGTGATTCACTAAAAGAGAGTTATTATAATTGACCTGCATGTTTGTACATATTTCAGTGCCCTCGTAGTTGCTAATGCTAAATGACTAAAAATATTTTCATAAAATGTACCACTCGTATAGTAATGTATCAACGTAATAAATAAAACATTAAAATCGCGGTGTTTTGACGTCAAAATATTCTTTAAAAGTATTTTCTCTCGAATTTACAGAAATGTATCAAAATATAATTAATCAAAAAATGTTTTGCATTACATTAAAATAGATTCAATCTTAGCGGCTTATTGCTTTTAATAATTAAAATCAGTTTTGCCGCCGGCATTTTGGTTTTTTCATTGCAATAATTAACTAATTATTCCCATTCAATTCTGTTCAAATAGCCATATCCTGTTAAAATCACCTTATGATTACTAAAACAAACTTTTTTTTTTCTTTACACGTAGGTAACTGATACGAAACATGGCTGAATCTAAGAAGAAATGTCGACAATACAGTGTTCAATATTTGAAATTTGGTTTTGTTCCATCAACGGCCGACAAACGATTGCCCATATGCCTTTTGTGCAACAAAGTTTTGAGCAATGACTCGATGAAACCATCGAAGCTCGAAGATCATCTAAGAAGGTGTCATCCTGATAAAATAGGCAAAGATTTAAAATATTTTCAAACATTGAAGGAAAAATATGAAAGAAGACCCACCGTGCAAAGTATGTTCGCTTCAACGTCTCAAAGTAACGATGATGGCTTGCGGGCATCCTACAATATCTCATTGCTTATCGCGAAATCTGGAAAACCGCACACCATCGGTGAACAGTTAATTTTACCCGCTGTTGAAGAGGTTTTAAAAACTGTTCTGCACAAACCTCCATTTGACGTACTTAAAAAAATTTCTTTGAGTAACAACACTGTACAAAGGCGTATTGATGAAATGAGCTCTGATGTTGAAAGCTTCTTGTGCAATTATCTGCAAACAACTCATTTTTCTATTCAATTGGATGAATCAACATTACCTGGCAATGAAGCCTTATTATTGGCATATGTTCGATTTGTTATGGACGAAGAAATCCATGAAGAGCTACTATTCGCGAAAACTTTGAAGACGGACACAAAAGGAGAATCAATATTTAATGTCCTGAGCGATTTTCTTAAGGAAAAATCGATTCCATTTACAAACATTACTTCGGTGGCAGCAGATGGAGCTCCTGCCATGTTCGGGCGATATCGTGGGTTTATAAGCCATCTTCAAAGAATTATACCAGGAGTAACTGCAATTCACTGTGTCATACACCGACAACACCTGGTAGCGAAAAATTTGAGTGATAGATTGCACCAATCGCTTCAATTTGTGATTAAAGCAGTTAACAAAATAAGAAGCAACGCGTTAAATACCCGTTTATTTGCACAATTGTGCGACGAAAATGATGAAGACTTCCAACGATTACTCTTACATACTGAAGTACGCTGGTTGTCGAAAGGTGCATGTTTAACAAGATTTTACTCACTTTTTGAATCAGTTTTAGAGTTTTTGGAAAGTAAAGATCCAGATTTAAAAGAAAATCTGATCAAATTGAAAGCAGACATCGCGTATTTGACAGATTTGTACAAAAAATTTAATGACATTAACTTGCAGTTGCAAGGGGACAGCCTAAATTTAATAAAAACAAAGGGTGTAATTTCGGCTTTTCTTGGAAAATTGAAATTTATGAAGCAAAATATTAGTCGGCGCGAATTCGCACAGTTTCCAAACTTGTCACAGGCAGAATGTCTTGATGAGGATATTCAGACATACGTTCAACATTTAAATGCCTTGCATGATGACTTCAAAAATAGATTTGAAGATATTCTGACGATGGAAATACCACCATGGATCATAAATCCATTTGATGAAACGGAAGTGGCGAATGTGGTATTGCAAGAGGAGCTACTCGAGCTTACCACCAATGAGGAGCTGAAGGTGAAATTTAAAAAAGGCTATCAAACATTTTGGCTGCAAGCAGAAATTGCCGAAAAATATCCTGGACTGTGGGAAATTGCGAGAAAACTTTTGATAGCGTTTCCCTCGTCATACCTTGTCGAAAAAAGTTTTAGTGTGGTGACAAACCTATTAACAAAAAAAAGGAGCAGATTGAATATCACAGAACGGGGAGATTTGCGGTTATTCCTGACAAAACTGAAGCCAAATATTGATAACTTGCTATCAATTCATCAAGTGCATCCCTCCCATTAAAAATGACTATTTTTTTTAATTGTTGAAGTTACGTTATTAATGTTTAATTTTAAGTCTATTAAGTCTAATCATATTATTTTAATAAAAAATTTTAATGAATAATGAAAATATACTATTCTTCTTTTTATTTTTACCACTCCGAATTTAGAGTTGGAACTCAGCCGCGACGCATATATCCATCGTTAGATCTAATCTTCACATTTTTTGACGAGTTTTGGGAATATGGTAGAAATGTAGCAGCAGGGGGTCCACCGAAACCAGTAAATTTTTGAAAGTGGTCTACGGGGAAAAAAAGTTTGGGAACCTCTGCACTACATAAATATTTGCGAATAACTTGTTAGCTTATTATATAATTGTTTTTAAATATTTATTAAACGTATTTTCCATGTAGTATGAACAAAGATACAGCTAGTCTGTTTTTTTCAGGTTATGAGAAATTTTAAAATATGTTTTCTCTAGTTTATTTTGCAGACGTAAATAATATTTTTGCATGTTATAATAGTATAATGTAAAAACCAATAAAAAATTAAAAAAATACTCGATTTTAAATTTCATAATTTTATTAAAAATCCCTTTATTAACCAATTTTGGCAATTTTGACAGAAAGAATAGTGAAATAAAAAATATTCTACCGAGTACAAACAGAATCTTCAATTTTTTTTTACGAATATTCATAAAATATGCTAAAGTAATAGTCTGTAAAGTTAGAAGTAAATACATTTGGTGACCGTAAAGAAAAGTTTTTTATCAAAGTTGTTTGTCTGAAAAGGAATATTTGACGAAAGTTAATTTCTGCATAAATGGAATGAGTTTGTGCCACATACTTATAGGCAAATGGCGTAATTGTGTATGAATGTATAAATAAATAGAATATTGATAATAATGCTCTTACTTTTGTTCAAATCTTCAATAGTTAAACTTCCAGGAATGATAACTCTGTAAAAACATCTTTCACTATTTTTACGACACAATAATTGTACAATTTCTACATAAATATATTTCACAAATTAAATAAAAATAATGTTAATTTTCTTGAAACAATACACACGTTATCACTGTACCGAACGCGCACTAAAACTAAAATATTATTTTAAATTATTTTACTGTTTTTACAGAAAACTTAATTGAATAAATTGGTTATAACATGTCTAACATTGAAAACTCTGTTTTGTATTGTTAATAAGAATGTCGGAATTTGTACAGTCAGGTAAAAAATAATTTGTTATATTATTTATAATACATAAATATATAGGCGTGACATTACAAAATGTTGTGTCTTGTTCTAGTACAACAAATTTTTAATATGATAAAATGAGACAAAACATGAACTAGTATAAGGGTATGATTTGAATTAATCCATAAGTTTAAATCTGTATTATTTACGTTAAATTTATATATATATATTTTAAATATTTAAAATACATTTAATAATCCACTTTAATTAAGAATGGTATTTTTTTCGCATGACAGAATTGGTATTATTCACGACAAAATTGGTATAATTCAAAACAAGAAAATAAAATACACGACAAATACTGTTTTTTTTTTTTTGAGACAAAAAAAGTAAATGCACAACAAATTTTTCCTTCGACAAAAATGTAAATGCACGCCGAAATATTTTATTTTCACGACAACAATTTTAAGTGAACGACGTTTTAATAACAAAAAATGAAAAACTAACCTTCTAAGCCAACCTACTTAGTAATTTGTCTGACTAAAATCTTCAAGTGTATGGAGATTCTTTAAACAAAGTAAAAAATTAATAGTTTATTAATTTGTCGTACTATATTTATCGTTCTATATAGTAATTTTGTAGTAAAATTTCCCATTGTATGAATTGCAGTAGGTACTCAATACTCATACTGCAAATTTTCATATTCGTGTGAAATAAGTATCATTCTGTGCTCGTTATATATAACATACTATTTGAATTTGACAAAATTATTTATAAATATATGTACGTAAATATTTTTCATAATTTTTAAATAGCCCATAAAAAATATCTCTAATTTTACAGTTGATACAGAGTAGTACATTAATATTATGATACGCTTGAAGAATTTTTTTAAATATTTTTATCTTTTATCGTTTATTTCAACATCTCTATAAATTCAAAATAAAACAACAAATGAAAAATGACAAAATTAAATTTATGTACATATATAAATAAATCTCATTATTTTTATCAATCATCAAAGACTTCCTGATACCATATTAAGAGAAGGAAGCAAATAATATAATTCCATAATTATAGTATTAATAAACGTTATCCTAACTATATTTGCACTTAAATTATTTCTACATAACTGTCACTCGTTTTCAAGCAAATCTTCAGTAATTGGTCGCTAACTCAATTCCTTTCAGGCAAGAATTCCTATTCTTACTATTAAATAAATTGCTTGTTATTTGTACTTTTTATTTCGTTGTTGTTATTATTTATAAACATATAAAGTGAACGTGTTTTTCTGTCAATTTTAAGTCATATGCTTAGCTACCAGTTTTGCATGATTGCTTATGATCAGGTTTACTATACGAGTTTCTATTTTGATATTTTAAGAGCAGCAAAAAAATTCTTGCATAATTGTATCTAAAGTAAAACTATAATATCAGAGCATTAATTTAATTTATTAATGCTTCCTGACTAATTAGAAATTTTCTGTTTATATTTTTTACTTATTTGTTTTTTTTTTTTTAATTGAGTTCAAAATGTTTTTCTAGTGTTAATTTTTAATAATATTAGATTTAATTGTAGATATTAAAATAGCTGTGAGCCATTAAATTTTTTTGTTTGCATCAGATTTATTCTTATTATATTAAAAGATTCATTAGTAATATTTAAATTAACTATTGTTTTAAATTCTACAATATAATTTTGTTAATTTATTGTTTATTTATTGGAGATATTTTCGCGACAGTGGAAAGAGTTTATGCCAAACCATTTTGAATACATGACGTTATTATGTACGCAGGTATTTAAACTTATGTTTGAAATAAATGACATTAAAAAATTCATAAAATTATAACATTTTAAAATAAAACTGCATTAGGTTAAAGTTCTGTGTCTCGTCTTCATCAGCGTTGAGTTTCGTCAAAACGTTTATTATAAATAAATTTCAATACAAAACTTAAACCTAAAGCAATTTTATTTTATATAATGAATTCTGAAAGATTTTTTTACTATATTATAACATTTTTTTAAGTTATTCTAAACTGATAAATAAAATTATAAACACACAGAGCAAAAATCTTTAACTAATTTTTTTAATGTTTTAGTTTAATTTAGAATTTCAGTCGTCCATGTCGTCCAATCGTATATTCCATGAAACATCTAGTCCAAGAGTATATGATTATATTTGGTGTATTCATCTAAAGTTTTAGATTTTTATTTACTTCATTTAAAATAACAATTTGATTTCAACAAAATTTCTATAAGATAAAATAACTAATATTATTGAAAATATCATCTAATTAAATAGGCAAATCAACTAAAATTTAGTCATTGAAAAAAGCAAAAAAACATTTAGGCAATCTTTCAAGAACCCGTAATTTTGACCAACACTGAAAATAATTTGTGTTCATCATAATAAAAATCTTTCAAAACTCATTATATTAAAATAAAATGGCTTTAAGTTATAGTTTTGTATTAATAAATATTAATACAGAACTACAACCTAAAGCCATTTTATTTTAATTTGTGTTTAATTTTGCAACCAGCAAAACTTAAACTAACAAGTTTCATACTGTAGAGTAAGGCATGTTATTACTACTGTAACTGCAATTATCACAATTAAAATTAAATCACTAGAACAACATAGAAATATAATATTTACAATTGAAAACTACTTTGATTTTTCTCATGGAAGTTACTAAACAAAATATTTTTTTCTTGTTAATAAATATAATTAAATGTTTTCTTGTGATATTTTCATAAGTCGCATGCAATTAAAATTGCCTGATGCATTATATTACAAAAGGAAATTATAGAAATTATAACTTGTCACTTGTTATGACTTAATTAATACAAGGAAATATATATTTTTATAATATTATCCCATTTCTGGTTGCAATTTTTTTTTGGCAAACATTATTTTAACAATATATATAGAACGCTTCTAAAATCGACCATAATATAGAAGAATATTTACTCTAATTGAACAAATAAATGTTTAAAAATAAAGAAAAGTCTAACATAAAAAAACATTAAATTAATTAATTAAAGAAAATAATATTATTTTACAACAGAACAAACGAGAAATATGTTAGAAATTTGAAAATTGCAATTATTCGTGATAATTTGACTTTTATTTGTTACCTAGTTTATTTTAAGTCACCTAATACTATAAATAAATGTTAGTAATTATAAAAAAAAACCTGTGAATAAATTTCATAGCAAAAACAAATTGAACGATAAAATTTTAGCAAATGGCAATAAATTATAAATTTATTTTGGAGTGCCATCGAAAGCATTTTTGGAATAATACGAGTGCAAAAGTTGTCAATAGTATATTATACTAAGCAAAATGTTTTTGTTTGCATTCGTGATGTATCCTCATTTATTGAAACTAGTCGTATTTGTATTGTCTGAGTATTGTATGTATTTTTTCCGTTTAATTTTTACCAATATTTTAATTTTTCTATAGAATCGATATACCCTAGATTCTACATAAAATTATGACATTATTAATAAAATAGTATTAAATATTATAACAGTTAACAATTAGTTTTTGTTTCTTTACTCGCTGAATTATTGTAAATCGGATATAAATGTTGATACTCATTAAATCATGTACCAATTGTTCCTATACGAAATAGTTAAAATTTTCCAGATTGCTCCAATACAATAATAATAATCTATGCTTTTTTTTTTAGTCTATAAGTCACTAGACTAGTATACAAACTAAACTATATAATGAAATGTCTAAAAATATAAATAAATCTTCCTTTATAAATCTATAATTTATTATTTAAATTATGCTCATATACATATATGTTTAATTATATAATTTTGTCCTAAATGATGAGAATATCTATGTTTTTATAAAAAATACATGTATTCTTTAATTTCAGGAAATGCAACTTATATTTTCCGCAAGATGTGCATTACTGCTTGCAACATTATTTCTACTTATTATTACCACATTTCAAAGCGTAACAACTAATCAAGTCAGCCATGACAAGGTAAAAACTTGAAAGTCTTATGACAAGATTAATTATTGTTATTTTCCCTATTATATGCCTACATGGAGCATTGCTTTGCAACAATTTAAATTCTAGAATATTTATTGTGTAAAATATTTTTGCTTCTTTATATTTCTATAAATTAAAATAAAACTGCTTTAGGTTAAAGTTCTGTATTAATAGTTATTTAAAATCGACGTTTCGACGAAACTCAATATCCATCTTCATCAGGAAAAATGATATTATTTTTCCTGATAAAGACGGACGTTGAGAATTTTACTATATTTTGTTTATCTTGTGCATATTTTAAATTTCATTCTGGTATAGTAAAAAATATTTCAGAACTCATTATATTAAAATAAAAATGCTTAAGGTTTAAGTTTCGTATAAATTTATATGAAAATTATAAAATTTTGTAATCTAGTTACTTGTATTTTTGTTATTTCTATGTTTTGTAAGTTTATTATTTATATCACTTGTATATATTTTTTCCTGATGAAAATATACGTTTAATATATTAAAACGTCGAATTTTAATATAAAATTAAACAGAAACTTAAACCTAAACCATTTTTATTTCACCCTGAAACTTATGCAAACCAACATAACACTCAAGTAAAATTAGTTGCTGCATTAAAAGTAACAGTAAATCTCATGACATCACTCCTCAATATATGTATTTTGGTTGGTCACTGTTTTATTAGCTTTTCATGTCTATTACACTAAGAATATGCTGCTATTACTATCCTTGTTTACTAACCGAAAGAAAAATAACCGCTTAGTTACCAAATACAGTTATTGATGTCATGAAATAAATTTCATTTTTAACATAACTAATAAATAACCCGCAATACACATTAGTATAAAAAGTCACATATACGGATTAACTTAAGGCGTTATTATTTTAATTTTAGTCACAATCTAGTTCCAACGAGAATACCCAACAGATAAACCATCAGATAAGACAACGAAGAGCTATTAGAAGCAAACCTGGATTCTTTTGGACTCTCGGTAGCAGTATATTTCAAGTAATGTATTTAGTTATTAATAAATATGATAATAAAATAGAGTTTATTAGCAATAGCGCTATATAGAGATATTAACTGTTCGATTCGCACCTTTACATCTATTGTTTACTCAATCGAACAAACTTAATAAATACAGATATACTTTACAAAATTTATTCGTAAACAAATACCCTAGTAATAATAAATATTTTTATTATGTAGAATTTAGTTTCTGCTAAACATTACTATCCAGTTACGCAACTTTTACTTCATCAACATTCGTGATACCTCTCATTACTTATTCTAGTAATATCTTATTCTAATAACATTGACTTATTAAGAACCAGTATTTTCAATTTTATTTATTTTTGAGATAAGTAAAAAATCATTTGTAATTAGCTAAAAATGAGAACATTTCATTGACTAATTTTAAAATTATTTCAAAGATAACTTTCTTACAAAAATTGAAAATACTAAGCCCAAATTAACCTAAATTTATTCTCCACTTAGCAGTTAACCTGTGTTTATCATTACTAGAGTGTTTATTATAGAGAATGTCTCATATAATTTATAATTTACATTTTATATAAGATTTATAATTAATATTTAATATTTTTTAGCAATTTAATGAAACTAGACACGCTATAAGCCGAATTCGAAATATTATTAACGACCAGTTTGTTGACGAACGAAAACCTGTAAGTATTAGAAAAAATAATTTTTTTTAATCTTATATTGGTAGTTAAAATAATGTTATTATTTAAACGTGTTTTTGAAATGTAAACTTATATTTTTCTAATAGAAATAAAAAATTTAATGAAACAAAATAGTGGTAAGTAATAGAACAACTATTTTAAAAGCTTTGTATGAAATTAGTTATTATTTGGTATAAAAATAAAACTAAATTTGAATTAAAAATTATTAATAATTTTACAATGATATTTATTATTTAAAAACAAACTAAATAATGAATAATTTTATACAAAACTTTTAAAACAGCCATACTGTTCCTTACTATTATTGTTTTTATTAAAAAATTTATTTCTATTAGAAAAACATAAGTTTACACTTCAAAAACTTGTTTACTTTTGAGATAAAAGTAAAAACCTCATATCTAAAGTAAAAATTTTCTCTTTGTGCTATATTTGCTATATGTGCTATATTTGTGATATTTTGATTCAAGTAATATCACAGATCAACCATAGTTTACCTGCAATTGTACAATACAATGTTAAAGATTACATAATTTTCTTTTAAAATGTTCTTATTTCGGCCCTGACATTATTATTCCTATTGTTACTTTCATTACACGTTGAATGAGATAATACTCAAGTCACGAATTTTTTAGTTCAACAGATTTTATATTCCCTGTCAAATAACAAATAAATCTTGATTAATCTTGACTTACTAATCTTCATTTAATATATATGTTGCATATTTTTTTTGATAGTTTCAAATCTAACAAAGTAAAAAAATCTTACAGAACTTATTATATAGAATAAAATTGCTTTAGTTTCAAGTTCTGTATTAAAATTTATTTATAATCAATCAGAAAATTCTATAAATTCAATGGATACCGGCCGTGAAAAACTTATAGATATTTCAAATAAGAAAAATTAAGTAATTCTTTGTTCATATATAAAAAACTTTTATTTCATATCATGTGACTACTTCTACATATTAACTTACTATCAAGAAAAACTGCCGTTACACATTGAATTTTGTCGCGATATAAGCAAAAATTGCCTGAATTGGCATTTAACTAACTAAAATATAGCTCCAGAAGCATAACTTTTTGATCAATCACCGTACATAAACTTAAAATACAAACAAATATCAACGCATTAGTTTGGTACTGAATTTATTATAATACAAAAGAGTTAATTAATTCAAAATAATTAAGAAAAAAATTAGATGCCATTTTTAATATTTCCTCAATTATATTTGTTCTACTAAGTAACAATTAGGTAATTATTTGATTAAATTAACTTTTTGAAAAAATCTATTTTAACATCCTGTTAAACATATTTTAAAATCTTTTTTTAAAATTCATTATAATGAATATACAATATTTTGAACTTTATAATAATTATTTATAATTACAGACATATTAATAATTTTACTATTTGATTAAAAAATTTCTATAAGTTTACTTTAATTGATTCTATTAACAAATCACGATTGACAAATAAAAAATTTAATGGCAAAGGAAGTACATCATGACCTATGTACCTAGTTAAAGTACAGTTATAAACAATAAATAAAAAAATTAAATTAATAATTTCTTATTAATTATACGTATACACACCAATGTTATTATTAGCTTTCTTCATGTTCAAAAGCTAAATGTAATAAATTTGCTCATACAACTGTTAAAATTATAGTTTGTAACATACTTTAATGATTAGGCTTACGTATTTTCGTAGTCTAATATTGATACAATCATCACTTTTTTTAATAACTGTAAATTGTAAATATTTATTTACTTCTTTGTAATTGTATCAAAGATATAGAAGTGTTTAATTTTATCAGCATTTATTTTAAATGTCAAAACTCAGTCAGACTACTCTACTACTCACAAAATTAATGTTGTCTTAGCAAAGAGCTAATAATTTTGAACCAAACTATTTATTAACTTATGAAAGAACAAGACAAACAAATATTGTGTATATAAGATTCCAATTTTATAAGATTTTTCAAATATAGAAGATTTGAAAGTACCTTAATATATAAATGTAAAATAATACAAATAAATAAATATTTGTAATAAGATTTGTAACTACAATTTTTTAATTGTATTTAATTTATTATTACATTTTATTAGGCAAGAACAAAAGTGGCGCCAACTTTGGCCCCAAATACTACTACAACTGCTGCTCCTTACAGGATAACAAGAAAAGAATTCAACAAAATAATTATGAGAAATTTGCGTGGACTATCACGTTTATATAATTTAGAACTTAATGCTGCTCTAAAGGTAAGTTATTAATTTTAACATATTTTCTATTTTTTAATTTTACAATTTAAAATATATTTATCTTCAGTTTTATATAATATAAAAAAATATCTATTTAGTAACTTAAGTAATTAATATGTTAAGTTTTTGAAATTTGACATGTACATTCGTAAAACATAAATTTAAAACTAAGCTATAAAAAATTATTATAAATAATCTATAAATAAAATTGCAAAAATTGAAATAAACTATATTTATTTTAAGATTAAAATTGAATCATTCAAGAAGGATTTATTTTCGAATTTTGTTAATTTCATTTTTTCACAGAATTACAATCATCAAATGTCAACTGATCGTTTTTTAATGAGAATAATTTGTTTTAAATTTTCTAATCTCAACTACTATCAATTTCATCAATTATCTATAAAAAAAATAATATTTATATTACTTTACTTTTACGATACACTTAAGATAATATACTTTGCATTTAATTAATAAATGTGCTTTTTTTGTTTCAGCAATCTGAGCAAAACCGAGCAGATTTCAACAAACAATTGAGAGTCAGTATTAAAGAACAATTATCTTAATAATTATGTAACAAATGAAAAAAAAAAGCTATCCAAAAAGAAAAATGCCATAAATATAAAACAAAACACTGTGATTGTAAAAATCCTTAAAAAATAATTTAAATTTGTTGTAAATATTTTCTTGCTTATGTAGCTATTTATTTTAGAAGTCTATATAGTTTTTTTTGTATAAATTACTTGAATTGTATGATAAAGAAAATTTAAATTAAATTATATTTTATGTTTTTTATTTGTATTTTTTCCTGATTCATTTACAGTTGGCAGTTGCGTTACCGAAAGTTGCATAAAAATATTACTATTCCTTGGTGCATAACTAACCTATCTTCATGTCCAGTGGCGCAACCAAGGGGGGGGCCGACGGGCCTCGGCCCCCCCCAAGGCTAGCAGAATTAGCACAATGTTTATTCGTTTAGTCATATATTCAGCAGTCACTTCTAACGCTACAATTATTTACCTCAAAATATTGAGCCAAAATTCATTATTTTTAATTATTAATTATTCGATTCATGTAAAATAAAGTGAAAATCTGGTTAGTATTTGCTTTTTTTTTGCTTCTCCAAGATAAAATCCTTGGGCCCCCCCCAAGACAAAATCCTTGGGCCCCCCCCAAGACAAAATCCTGGCTGCGCTACTGTTCATGTCATATTGATTTATTTAGAAAAATACAAAACTAGCCCAAGCACCTATCTTAATTCCAATTTATGCCGATTAATGTGAAAATATATCTAACAAAAACAAAACAATAAATCACTGACTCAAAACTTTAAAAGAATTAAGCTAATTGTAAGCTATAGTAATCTTCAGGCTTTCACGGCAGGTATCCATTGAATTTATAGAATTTTCTGGGCTGGTATGCCGTGGTCTATCTACCAACCCAAAAAAAAATAAACCTACGCTAAGCTAGTTCTGCACCAAGATAATGGTTATTAACAATAGACTCATTTAAATTATCTTACTTATCTCAAAATTAGTGTTATGTTTTAACGTAGAGCTAGTGAGCCACTTACTAACTTATGGAAAAAAAAACAACCTAAATACCAAATTTTAATTATCAGTTTTATTGCAGGCAAAATTTAAAATTATCAATGTTTTTCAACAATTTTTTATTTTGTTTTCACAACCTATGTCATAGTATAATTAAAAACTATTAACATTACAACTTAAATATAAAACTAAAACCGAGATAAACAAGATAGTTTGAATAAAGTTTAAGTAATAATAAATATTTAAATTTTTTCTTTATTTTTGGATTCAGATATTAAATTATCATAGAAATGTGAAACACAAATATTAAACGTCTATATAAGTTTTACTGTAATAATATAATTGTAAATTTTAATTTTAATTTAATAAAATTACGATATAAGATTTATTTTTAAATATCTCATAATAAATATAAAAAATACTCATAAAACACTGTATAATAAAATATATTAGTATTTCCAAATGTTGGATTAAACTTATCCTTGGAATGAAACGTTGTTATTCATTCTGAGGATACATTTTTAGCTAATCTCAAATGATTACTTATTTTAAGAATAAATTAAAAATACTGGCCCCCTTGAACAGCAGAAAAATCTTAGCAACTTGTTTCAGCAGTCAGATTGTGAATGCACTATACAATTTTCTTGTAAAGAAAATAACACTGCTGTTTTGAAAGCAAGAAATCGTCGTTGAGAATTGTTCTTTTCTTCTCTTGCATCTTGAAGATCTTACAAGGTCATGGGTCAAAACGTTTAGAGGTCAAATAGCTATTCACGTTTCGCACATTTATTCAGAAACATTCAAGTAATTTTAGCATCATTATATTGCAACAATATTTATTTAAATTACGTCTATTTTAAAACTGACAAGCGAGTTTATTTTTAATTTATCTTCTTTTAATGAAATGTTAATGTAAATAAATAAAGTTGAATTATATTTAGAACCTGTTTTTAACTGAATACATTATTATAGTATAAATAAATTGGATTTATTTGTTTGTAATAAACTTTTTATTTAAACTAGATTTGTTACAAAAAAATGTAATGCTTTTGACATTTAAAGTTAAATTAACTAAACAGATAAACTGTTCGTATATGAAAATAGCAACTTAAAAATGATAAATAAATATAATTTTTGCAGTTTATTTTTTTGTATTAAAAACCATGTACCACTGAACTTATATCGACTGAGTCTGAGTGGTTCAGAACCCTCTATTGAGCTGTAGATTAACGACACATACCATTAATAATGCAAGTAAAAATTGTTAATGAAACAAATATAATCAGTTTCTCAAGCATATAGCCCCATGTTTCACTTAAAAATTACGGAAACTTATACTTTTGTGATAAGCCAGCTTTACACGACCATTTTTCTATAGAAAAATGTATAATTTTCTGTATTACACGATCCAATATTCGATTCTACATAGAAATCTGTACAAAATATTTTATACACGCCCATGCTCAGTTTCTTCGAAAAAGTTTATATAGAGAAATTTTATGAATTGGAACAAATTTTATTTTTCATGCATTTTCGATACGAAACTAAATGCTCATCAATATTAGAAACTTTAAACTCTCATTTCATATTTATGTGTACATTTCTTTAAATTCTTATTTAGTTGAAGCAGTAAATATTTTTATTAATGAACATGCAATTTTCTGATTATATATAAATAGTCAAAATGTAAAATATCATTACGCATACATGTATATTTTTTATTCTATGTAAAAAATGTATCCTGTAAAGCCAGCATTCGATAAGACAGTATTCTGTGTATTATTTTATAAAATCTATAGAAAAAAATTATATATTAATCAAAATTAGCAATATACCTAAAGTCAAATTTCATTTTTATTGACTTCAATAAACTTACTGCAATTTCTTAATATAATTATATATTGTACTAATGATACAATTATTTCAAAAACTTTCATTGATAAAATTAACAACTTTCCTTTTCAAAAACATATATAAAAAAATCTAAAAATGAGTTAGTGTTAGAATATAAATAAACGTTTATTAATGATAAATTATACGTTTCTAAAAATATATAAAATGAAAATTTTTATTTATTGTTGAAAATAAAACTTTCGTTAATATTATAATTAATAATCAAGCAATAAAAAATGCAAGTATAGTAGAAGCCCAAAGAGAACCGTACTTAATATTATCAAATTAAAATGACCATGCTTTTAATTAATGTAAAATGTCAAATTTTTTCAATTAGATCAACAGTCTTCATAACTACCGGCCGCTGTAGACCATATTGTCTTGGTAAGTCCTTGTATTGAATGTGCTTTAAAGACATCACGTGTTTGTAAACACGTGTATTTTATTATTTTAATTATGCCCACAATAGCTCTTGAAAACTTTAAAATAAAGATATTAATTTAAATAATGTTTGAATAAGTAAATAAATTTAAATAAAAGAAAATGAAATTAGATGACTGGATTAATAATATAAATAAATAAATATTTTATGCTAAAATAAGATAATGTTATTAGTTTTGGTGACCCTTTACAATAAATTTCAAAATTATTTTTCATTTAAAATATGCCTAACTATTCTAAACCAATCTGGCAAAAAATTGACTTGCACGATTTGCATTATTAAACGTCTTAAAAAAAAATCAATTTAGTGCATATTGTGCTGACATGTATTGTCAATTTTTAAAATACATTTAATACATAATTATAAATTTAACTCTCAGTATTTGAGATCGTTTATTTTCAAACTCAACTGTTTGTTGACAAACATATTAATGATTTCTGCCATTGGCAATCCAAGTAAAATCTTAAATAAAATTTTATAATTCAGTATCGCCAACTTACAATTAAAACAAAACATTCCAACATTTAAAGGGAACAAGTAAGTAGAAAAACATCTGTTTTTAAAGAAAGTGTTAAATGTAAATAATTCAACAATTGTTTTAACGCACCGAAGTTAAATTAACAATTAACCTTCAAATTACTTTCGATGATCCATTAACACAAATGTTAGTAAAACATATAATTAATTATATAGCGGTTTAACTGCATCTTATTGTTTTTTAAATGTTTTCTATTTTGTGTCAATTTAACGATTCAAATATTGCTCAAAGACAATGTCAAAGTTACATTGAACTTTTAACTTTCCTGTGTATTCCTCGTATTTATCATCTATGAATTTGACTTTCACCTATTTTACGTATATAGACTTTTATTTAATCATCATTCACTTTCTATCGAATGTGCGGACGCAATTAGAAATTGAAACGTTTTGAGAAACTCTGAGTTTAATAATTCATATATAACGTGTGTAAGACAAATCAACATTTTTATTGTTTATCATTAACATTATTATTATTATGTTTTTTTTATTACTTTGACTAAAATAACAAATGAATTTGTGTTGTGTAATGTGTCTGTAATATTGTCAAAAATAAATAAAAAATATTTAAAAATCTATGATGATGACAAAAAAAAAATAACTTTATTTACAATAAAAAATTGAATGATCATTAAGCTATATTCACACTGTGGTTTCAACAGTAGCTGTATAGTTGCTACTGGACCTACATTCTTGCTGCTACTGCTAAAACCACAGTCTGAATGATAATCATTAAATTTTTTCATGTGTCCCAGATATTAGTGAAAAAAACCATCTTATAATAATTTTTCTTTATCTCATTGTTACCAACTTATAAAAAATATATTCTAATTAAAAAGTACCATCTTTATCTTGAAAATTATGTTTTTAAAACTTACTTTCGGATATTATGTAAATGAAATTATATACTTCTTCCGTTCTAAAACATAATGTTATTTTCATTTCTTAAGTAAGAAACTATTTCAAGGTAATTTAACAATTTTTTTTTGAAAGTGCTTCTCATAAGTAACACAGTTTTTGAATCTTT
This sequence comes from Clivina fossor, assembly GCA_963966155.1. NCBI lineage: Eukaryota > Metazoa > Arthropoda > Insecta > Coleoptera > Carabidae > Clivina > Clivina fossor. The sequence continues at coordinate 12,461,875 of OZ014562.1, read as the reverse complement.
CTGACATATATAATTCAATTAGAATAAAAGCGCGAATGTACAATTTTCAATGTATTTATTATTATGAATGTATTTATTATACGACCTTGTTGCTGTTTCGTAAATAAAACAAATTTAAAATACGCATTCAATTTAAATGTATTGCTAATAAGTAATATAATTGAAAAATTCGTGTGATTCGTGTGAACAATATGTCTGCTATATATTAATTAATATATTATAGTATTGTAATAAATTAATTATTATTAATAGATAATTTTAACCTTGACCACGAATAGTGTAATATTATAAATATTGTTGAGAAATATTGAATATGTAAATAATATATTATTATTCATATACAATTTATAGCAAAACATTTATATTAACATTTTCTTTAAAAAGTATTGATATAAAATAATAACTACTATGCATAAAGATCTCAAAAATTTTCCCAGTTATTTAAAATTTTCATTTGCCACGTTCTAATTTATATTCATATATATTTATATTCATAGCTTATTACTAAAACTTACTATAGGAATATTTTCAAACAAATAGTTGCCATTTATGCTAGTATTTTGAATCGTTCTATAAGGCTACAAAATTTATAGAATACAGAATACCAGAATTAGGTTTATTTGTCACAGGTAGAAATAAATCATTACCTGTATTACCTGTAACAATAAGTATAATAATATTGTTACTAGTTTTTACCGGTAATCAAGGAAAAAATGCCTTCGATAATTACCGGTAAATTGAAAAATATTTACTGGTTATGTTTAAAAAATTAGTGAAATAATTTTCAATAAAAGAATTTACATAGAATCAAAACATGTAACTAATCTGGAACTAAAACTACTCGAGAAATAAAATAAAAACATGTCGACGAAAGAATAGCTTGATTTAATAATCAAACAAAGCGTTTCATCTCAATCAAATGATGCTAAACAATTGTGACAATTGTCGACATTTAATGCCATGGTTAAAGCAATATTAAAGTTATCTATGAAAATAGAGGAAAATAGTTAGATGCGCTTTATTACACTTTAATAACAATTCCTCCAACAAGTGTGGAGTCTGCAGGGCTTTTCTGTACTAAACTAGATCATGTTTAAATGACAATATATTGGACGTACTGCGATTTTCAAAAGACTTATTTTCTTAATGGTAAAATTAATAAAGTGCACATATTTTGAAGCGTATATTAGAATTTATTTTCATAGAACCTAAAAGTGTAATAAAAAATTAAAACTAAGTGAATTTGCACTTTCTAGATATAATTGTTTCTTTTACTGGTAATTACCGGTAAATTTAATTTGGTACTTTTTTGACAACCCTAGTTGCAATATAAACAGTTAATATATGTGAGGTTAGTACTAGTACTAAATTAGAATACATATTAAAAAGTTAAATTAATATAATAAAAATACATGCTATGCTATCTTAAAATCTGTTGTAATAAAATTTAGTTCATTTTTAATTTTTAAAATGTTTTAATTTTTTTTAGTAGTAAATAATTACCCTTTTTTAAAGTTTGTAATAACATACTTAAAAAAATAAATAAAATAAAAAAACCATAAAAACTGTACTGTAATTGCAATTTAATCGTAATATAAAATATAACAACTATTTAATTTAAACTATAACTATAAAAGTAAAACTTTTAATGCACGATAAGAATTTTCATTTCGTAATTTAAAATCACTGAACTCCAAATTTAGTCTACTTAGTTACTGAAATGAGTAGCTTAATTGTAAATTATAATTATTATTATTGTATCATTAGAATATCATATAAATTTTGAAACGTATAATTTTCATTTTTTATCTGAAAGTTTACATTCTTTAGATATTCTAGTTTTTTTTCTAAACATTGAGTTATTTTGTTAATTATGAAGTCAACATAAATGTTTAGACCAATTTGGTGTCCAAAATATTCAAATGGTTTTATTTTTGCACAGTGTATATTTCAAAAATATACTTTTTGTATTTATTTTCCTGATGTTGATACACGTTTTAATTTAGTTTTAGTGTTAATAAACAAAAATATAATCTCACTGTGGGGAAAAGTTAATAAAATAAAATAAGTTTTGTGATTTAAGGAAAATTATTTTATTTTATTAGTTTTAGTTTGTCAAAATGTCAAATTTTTACTTTCATCGCAGAGAATTTATTATCATCTATTTTCAATACTGTTCAACTGAAAAACTGCATTGTGAAAATTTCAAAACTCATCAAGTTCACTAGTCCACACATTGCTATACTCACAAACCGTAACATAGCAGAGCAGCGAACAGCTAATACCGAGTTTATATCTGCCTCACTTGCGGACGATCCATTGCGAGTCCATTGCGGACGATCTGCCCGTGCAGAACACCTCGCCCAACACAGCAGACAGTGTGTTGTTCTTGTGGCTGTTATGCGTTCGTTCATCTGACTCACACAAACGCACACACATCTGACTCGCACAGTCAGACTCATTAACTTTACGCATGTTTGTAGTGTGCTCGGCAGCTAGTCAGTTGGACTTTTGTTTTTGTTTGTGCACCGATTTATCTATAATACAGATCCTACAGCTGTAGCCGTCCAGATATTATAGAAGCTGTTGCTGAAGATCGCAGAAACCATTTCATTTGATGACCTAACTACTACTACGGTTATAAAAAACAACTTTTACAGCTGTTGACCGATTTTGGAACTCTGATTCGCTGCGTGCAATTGTTTACCAACATTTCGACCTGCAGTTTTGTTCTTGTAGAAGAAGACGAAAGATTGCAGAACATGGTACATTCTGACAGAGATGTAAGTTTTATTTCCTTAAATTATTAAACATTTGTGTTTTGTTTTGCTGAATTTTAAATTAAATTAACAATAAAATAAGTTAAATTTATAGAATTTTCTGGCCTGGTATGCCGTGGACAATCTAACCTTGACTCAGACGTTTTGCCATACATCGTAAATGGCATCCTCAGCGCTTGGTGACTGACATTCAGTTACAAGGCACTGAGGATGCGACGAGGATAAATCGACCACTGCATACAGCCCAGAAAATTTTATAAATTCAATGAATAAGTTATTAATATAAAATAAAAAAACTTTAAGATTAAGTTTTGTATGATTTTTTAATTAAAATTACAGGACTTTATCCTAAAGTTTTTTTTTTTATTTTAATATAATTAATTCTGAAAGATTCTTTACTATATTAGTTATTAATATATTTTTATTTACTTATACTAAATGTCTTATTTAAGTTAGTATGCATAGGGATCTCAAAAACTATAAAAGTATGAGTATGTTTTGCCTTATTTTTTCAAAAACATTCAAAGTAACTATAAGACAAAATTAATAAATTTTGAAAAATATAATTTCTATTTTTATAACTGCAGATAAGTTTGTTAAACTTTCTACAGGCAATCTTTCATGCATATAAAAAAGCATTTACTCATTTATCATATCACTAATATGTATAGATTTTTACATTTTTAAAACAAAAATACTGGGTAAGCTAATACTTAAACAAATTTAATTTGATTTTAATTAAGTAGATTCTTTAAAATATTTTTATAGTAGTAAACAAAATACTCTTTTTATAGCTTAGCTTTTTTGTAAGTTTATTTATTATGTTAAATATTTTTAAATATGTGCATTTTGTTACAAAAAAGTTGATTGTTTTTAAGCAATAATGGTAAATAAAAAATTGTTTCAAATATTTAATTTTTCGTTCACATCTAGTAGCCTATGATATTTTTTACAACAAATTAAACGAGGAGTATTCCCTGTACAGTTAGATATTTTCTTACAATCATGTAAATTGTAAAATCTTGAGTAAAATCTCTTCAATCTTAAAAATTTTGTATAAATTCCGAAAAATTACTACAATTTATACAATCATACTTTAATTTGTATAATCTGGTGTACAATTTCTTTTTAAAAAAAGTGGTTTCCCCCTTTGAATGAAACATTATAACGTTTAAACAGAGAATGGTTATAGTGACAGTAACTTAAATAGAATATAAATAAATTTTAAATATTTTCAAAATCTTAAGTAAAATAAATAAGTTCTTAAATATCAAGATCAAAAAGAAATTCAAAATAAACAAAAAACTCAGAAGCTACGCAATGTTTAAAAAAAATAAATAATTTAGTGACGACAAAAATAATAAAATACATAAATTTAAAGACTCATTTTAAATTACATAAAATCATAAAAACGCTTTAATATTGCTTATTGCTGCTATTCTAATTATCATATTAATTTAAATATCTTGAACTTAAATGTGATTTTAGCTTCGTGACTTAAATAAATTTCAATACAGCAATTCTAAACATGCATGCAATTTTTAAATTAAAAGAAATTTTAGGTAAAGATTTCATACTTAAAGTAGTAAACAGAATTGTAATTTACTTAAAGTTCTTTAAATTTAAAGATTTAAGACCAGAATAGCGTCATATAACAGATAAAACACTTCAGGTTTCTTTTTCCATTTTCTTTATTTAAAATTTTATACCTTTCTTTCAGAAACCATGACCTACCGTATTAATCAGTAAAGTAATAAAAGATAACAGAAAGTTAAAAATCTATTTAAAATTCAAATATTATGCTAAAATAATAAGTAAATAAAAACTTGTTTGCATTTCATGCCTCTAAGTAACTTATTTGAAAAATTTATAATTAATAAATCATTAACTGTTCAACAAAGTCATTTTTAAACTAAATATAACTGTTTACCTTTCACAAAAACTTTTTTTTTGCTCACTTATACTGTACTTTTTCCAATTTGTATAGAATTTTTTTTTGTATTTCACGGTCAGTTTATATTCACATTTGCCTAATGTAAATTTAATAAAAACGGTAAACATTATTACAATATTTCCCAAGAACAGACTGTCTGTCTTAAAAACTGTAAATGCTTCAACTTAGAATTAATTAGACTAAAGTTACTTCTTTCATAAAACAATTTAGTGATGTTTTATGCCATAAAATAAATCACAGTTCAGGATGATTCATTTTCCTTGTCTTTTCATGACAAACTTTTACTTTATTTTATAAAGTTTATATTTTTTATGATAACTAGTTTATTGAGTAAAATACACAAAACAAATTCAATATTTTCGAAATATTTAAAATATATTTTCTTAAGATGTACATAAAAAAAATTATATTGTAAAAGAACAATTCGAATAAAATTTGTGGAAACTGCTACTAAGAAAATTTAGATATTCAAAAATAAAAATGACAACACAAATGATTAACACAATAAAACCATTGAATTGTTTAATATTTTTTTAAAATACATTTCAAACAAAATTCTTAACGTTCTTACCATTTATGATTAAGGGATGTTTTTATAACCATTAGATATAACTCGTATAGCGTTATACTAGGTGTAAATTTGAAAATCGTATTTGATTGTTTTACTGCCAACTTAAACAGAATAATCATTTTTCCTAGTATAATTATCTAATTATATCTCTGATAGTTATACCATAGTTTATTCGTCAATTGTAAAAGCAGCCCTAAGTTGTAATGATTTTATAAATTTGCTCTACAATTTAATAATCTAACCTAATAATACTCATTTTAAATAAATATGTGTATAAAATCACTTAAAATTCAATATCCAATTCATATAATAAAAAAAAGTTATAACTTCTTATTCATTCATAATTATAAATAAAAAACAATTATTGCACTGACATTAAGTACTATGTAAATACTTTGATATGTCATGTACGTTAATGCTACTCTTAGTAGGTCAATTTAAAGATAATACTAGTATAACAGTTAAGCCGTGATATCAATTTACCCGGAATTATCCTACTTCTATTAGAGTATAATTTAACTACGCACAAGATTTGTAAAACTCTCTAATTATATATTTTACAAATTTATAAGAAAAATTTATAAGAAAATGTACCATATTAAAATACAAAAGTTTCAGAAGAAAATTCTGTATAAATTTTAATTAAAAATCAACGAACTCTACGTACATTATCATCATCAACAAAATTATATATTTTCTATTAAAATAGAAATAGTAAATTGAGCTTATCCAGTTTTTATGTTATATTGCTACTACCCTACTACACAATCTATCTTCATACGCATACATATTTCTCATAAAAAACGCCTATTTATGTTTGTGAAATGTTGGTAAAAATTACAGTATTTAAAGAAAATGTGCTCAATATACGAGTAGACAAGATTTTAATATATTGTATGTTCCAAATTCGAGTGCTACTATTGGAATCTTGAGATCTATATTATTTACTACTACGATTAAATGGGACTATTCGTGAACATTTATATGGCCATCGCAAATATACTATTACTTGCTAAAAAAATTATCATAAGTCACTAGATAATTTCAAAAATAAAAATAAATTTGGTGATTTTATTTATTTTTGAATAATTTTTAAAATAACCTTTTAATAAGAAAAAATTAATATTAAAATATTTAAATATCAACTATTTAATTTATAAACAAATTTCCGTGTTTTTGTTCAAAGAAAAAGTGTTCATCTCATATGCTATTTTTATAAATTTACATATATCTAAATATATAAAATGTAATAAATAAAAGTAGACTAGAAAATATATTCAACTAAATATTTTAATATCATTCTTTTACGTGCTAAATAAACAATTTTTTAATACAATTAATGATTTGTCTGTATTAGTTTTAAAATATGCAAATTGACTTATACCGCCACTGAAAAATTAATATTAATATTTATTTATGTATATTTTTCCTGATGATGATATACTTCAAGTATATGGAAGTATATTTTAATATTACTAATCAAAACAAAGACTTTCTATTTACAATTAAATACACATAAATATATATATTTGCAAACTTACCTATAAATAAAAAATTGCAGCAATTTGTATATTAATTGTTTTTTTTTTTTTTTGCATTTGTTAATTATTTTTATAATAATAAAATAAAAAATGTATAAACAGAAAAACTATAAAAAAATTCAAATAAAAATTATCAGCAATTATAATTTAATACAAAGTTTGAAAAGACGGGATTAAATATTATATTTTTTTGAATTTAAATAAAATTATAATATATTTTTTTCTAAAAAACTTTAGAAATATTGAAATAAATAACAATTACACTTTCGGTGGTTGCACTTGATAAAACATTTTAAGAATAATTAATAAAGAATATAAATAACTATAATGGTTATTATTAAAAGAAACACTTAATTTCACAAAATTTATATTACTCGACGATCGTTTCAACCTTTCGACTATCTTTAAAAATTACATACAAAAGTTCTCAAAATTATTCCAATATAAGTAAACGGCCTTGTTAATTGCTAGGGATTATAACAAATTGAGTTTATAACTTTTCTCTTGAATAGATAAAATCTTAAATTCGCCTGATGATGATTATCTAAAATCCAAAGTGCAGAAAATCCTGTTTTATTTTTATTACTATCTATTGATTTGTGATGTTCATGGATCCTTTGCTTAAAACTTCTTAAAATGATAAGTTTTCTTGACTGCTACCACATTGTAGATTCTTATATTAATTTACGTGTTGAATATTTTTTAAATAATATAAAATCAAAACAATTGTCACCCGACCGGGATTTGATAATATTATTTCTATTATAATTTTTAGTTGGACAATTTTATTACAAACCAATCAAATAAAAAAACCCAAAATACCTATTTTCAAGTTTTCCTGTTGTATTATTTTTGAATAATTACAGTTTTAATTTACATTCAGTTTTTCGAATTCTAAATTTTGTTTATTTGTTAACATATTAACTCAACCATCACAGATTTAAAACAAGATAATTTTGCAAATAAGCTAAAAACGCTATAACGTTGATCTTTATCTAAAAAAATAATAATAAAACTTAAGATTTATAATGTTGCTCTAAACGAAACAGCTCAATAAACTTTAATTTATTTGGTGTATCGAACTATATTTGTTTTAACTAATGCAACTAAAATTAGAATATAGATTTCCGATATAAATTTTATTACTAAATACAGTTATTATTCTCAAAAGTGTTACATTTCTATTAAAAAAAAAACTAAATTATATAGTTGAAATATTATTCATTAATCATGAATCGTTTTGCATTTAAAGATCTGTGCAGTAACGTTTAGATAACTAGTGATAAAATTCATTAAATTTGTATCTTATCTATATAATACAGATATAATTATTATATAACCTACATTATAATTATTAGAAACACTAGACTGTAGTATCATCAAATATTATTAACTATTAAATAATCGATATTAACTGTGCTTGAGTTGTTCTGATCTCATTATAAGTTGTAGATCACTTACTAAATTAAGAGCAAACAACTTACACCATTGACAGTGCGAGTAAATTTATTAATGAAACTATATAATCAATATCTTGAGTTATGGTCCCAAGTTTTATTTAGATATAATAAAACTTAATAATATATCACAAGATATAATTATATTTTTCAGCAAGACAATAAAAAATAAACATTTTTTTGCATATTTTTCTACAGATTCATTTCTTTTTTCAAACATTGTTAAGCAACTTTTCTGTGTCACATGTTCTTGGTCTACTTTTGAATTTATTTTATTTTATTCTTTTGAAATATACATATAACTGTAAACAAACTTTTTAATAAAGTATTTCCATTATTAATTACCAGTTATAAATCATAGATGTTATTGTATGAAAATAATTGACAATCAATATTAACTATTAATAAATTTATTTACAATTTTTCAAAAAAACAGGTTTGTTTTAACAACTGCATGAAAATGTATGGAATGGAGCTACTGAAGCTAATAACTGTTTTTTAAATAAAGAGTCTTGTTAAAATAAACAATTACTTATACTCGTAAATTTACAACTGTCATTTGCAATTAAATTGAAATATTTACATATTAAAACTGAAACTTAATATACAGTTAAATTGTACATAAATATACATTCTTAAACTGTTTTTGAACTTGTTTAATTTTTTATATTATTAATGAGTTTCTGTGTAAATACATTTTTTTTTAATAAAAATAAATAAATATAATATAGCAAATTAATAAATATAAAATCAAATTTTCATACAAAGCAGTTGTTTATATTCGAATTTGGAACAAAGTCGTCTATTCAGATTTTTAAAATTTTAAAGTAGTTTATCTTTATGTTTAAAATTTAAAGCCATTTGTTTAAAATAAGCACATTTTATCTACACTTTTAAAAAAGATTTTTATCAAAAGCACTTTTAATTTTACTGTAAAATAGTTAATTTAGATTGTATAATATCAAATAAAATAATTTTTAGAAAATGCAATATTTGATAAAAAACAAAAACAAAAATGATAAAAATACTTTATCACAAAAATTAAAATAAAAAACAAATAAATTTTTTTATGTTTGAATATGTATTCCTATAACTTTCATAATAAATTGCAAAAATATATTACTTTAAAAGTGAATCTAAAAAAATATATAATTTATTCAAATCTATGAATTACATTTTTACACCTTCTTTATATAATAAAAGTGTATTTATTTGTTAAACATAAGTGGTACTTGCAAATTTATGTTATATTGTAAAATTGTTTATATTTGACATGATAATATTTAGCGTTTATTTATTTGTTAGTTTCCTTATAAAGAAAGAAAATTATTGAGATAACTGTTTGTTACAACGACATAAAACTGTCTTTGTAACGATATTAAAGTATCATCTTGCATACATAAATTTTAAAAATTAATATTGTTGTACTTGGGTTATAAATATTTATATTCTTGTACAAGACAACTCAAACAAGTTTTGATAAAAAGCTGTTTGAAAAAATCAAAGTCAAATATGTTAGTCAATTTTACAGACCAAGTTCTATATTTTTCTTAGAATTTAAACTTAAAATTGTTGCTCAGTAGCAAATATATTCTTAATATTGCACGTACAAAAAATTTATTATTTTTAATTATATTAAAAAATGTTTATAAAAAGCAATATTAATATCAATTAATACAACTAATGCAGACAGTAGTACTTTTCTTAACGGATAATAAAATTTTATTTATGACTATTAAAAACTTATTTTAATAACTGTATGTGTTTGAAAATAACAGCTAATTAGTTTCAGCAAGCTTTCCACAGGACACCTATATTTAATTCCTAATCAACAATTTAATGAAAACTTTCTGTTTTAATTATATATATATATATATATATATATATATATATATATATATATATATATATATAAGTACTTATATAAATTTTAAAAAAATTTTGTGAATCTATTCGATTTACATTTGTAAGTTCTGTAGCGTTACAGGATCAGTTGTCTTTTTCTAACAATAGAAGAATTTCAAATGTAAATAAGTAAAGAAATAAAGTCTGTAGGTAGAAATAATAAACAAATGTATGAAGATAATATTAGCATAGATTAAACTAATAATCTGAAAATGAAAAAACTCATATCACCTCAAACTGGGATCTAACCAAGGTCACTCCACTTGCCAAGTGATTGCTCTAACCACAGCGGTCAAGAAGATACGATTTTTTTCATTTCAGATTATTAGTTTATTTTATGACAATATTTAAATCCTCATACAATAGAAGAATTTCATTTACTTAACAAAGACAAAATATTTTATAACACCACACGTATTACAGATGTGAACCGAATAGATCCATAAATTCATAAACCAATAAATATTTGTAAAAATATAGTAAATAATTAATATTTTCAAATAAAATTAAATCCTTAGCTTACCTCAAAATTTCGGTAAGAGATTGAAACCCAACCGTCGCGTGCAGTTATATGTATCCATTGCGTTATGTTTTATGTCATATGTCATTCACTAAAGAATTTGTGGTATTAAGACAAATGCTTTGATTTGACTGAACTATGAATTGTGCAAGATTCACTACGATTTATGCTAGTATTCCATATTGTTCTACAAGATCTTTTGTCTTTTTAACATATTAAATTTTCAATTTATTAAAAAAAGACAAAAGATACTATTGTACTACATAATTTACAGAATAATACAGAAAATCAGCACTAATTGTATAGTTATAACTAAGCATAAGGTGGCTTAAGCAATTTGCTTCCCACTTCAGATCCTCCATAAAAACAATTTCAATTTGTATCTGTCATAATGTTACAAAATACACACACACACATAACTGAAATAAAAACAATAGAACATAGATAATTGTATGCAAATCTCTACTAACAATAAATCCATCTCAAATGAAAGCTTTATTATTGTAATTTTATGTATTTATGTCAACTTATCTTACATAGAAACATAAATAACAATATTTCTTTTTTGTTTTCATATGTTGCTGTAGATGTTGAAACTCATAGAAGCAATGGATGCATTTGTACGACTTATTGTAATCACAGTATTTGCCACTGGTCTTCTCCAGCTTGCCGGCGTAATGAAGACTTCTAAAACGGTTCAGGCGTATCCACAGGTAAGTTGAATAAACTGATATAACCGATATGTATAATTTTCTATTCACTATTACTGTGGTTATTAATTAATAATACTGTATTATTCACCAACCAGACACATTTATCATTTTTTTAATAATCTGTGTTAGTGTAACAATGCTTCTTAAAGATACGAATCCGTTATATTTATTTAAAATGTATTGAAACTGTTTTTTAACAAGTCTAAAAGGTGTGAATTTGATCATTTGTGTCATGAATGTAAATGAAGCTAGAGTTGCTTGTCTGGATAGGAATGTTTGGAGAAAATTATATAAAAATTATAATTACATATATACCATTCAAAAAATTGTTGCTAAAATTAAAATTTGTATTTTTTAAATATTTATAAATTCCTAATTTAATTTTTGTACAAACTGTCAGGTTATCCATGAAATTAAAAATGGTTCCAATTTTTAACATTTTGTCTGATTTTTGATTTAAAATATCTGCCCTAAACATACATTTAAAAAAAAAAACTAATTTAAATTACAGTTTTATTCAGACGAATTAAATTCTCGGAAAAAAAATTTAAAAAATAACATAAAAAAAACCATTATATATGCATTCGATGAAAATTTTAATGGGGTATGCCCCTATATTTAAAAATATTATAAGAAATAATTAAAAAATATCTTATTAGTAAATAATCAATTCCCGTTAAGCCAATAAACACATACATATAACCAATAAAAATTCGAACTCAATAAAATTTCAAAGCAAAAACATTAATGTACTTTGAAATATATAGCTACACACAAATTTTATGATATAAAAGAAACACAATTTAACTATCTTTTTTTAATATTTGTATTCAAAATACATTTAAAGCGTAGCGAACACATTAACACATTCTAGTCAATCATAAGTAATATTTTTTATATTTGATATAAAATATAGATATTATATAACATTAATTACTCTATTTTCAAATGTATCAAACGTTCATAAAAATACAATATTTACTTAATTACAATTTTATCTAATTAACCAATTAATTAAATAAAAATTGTCATTACATTCGCTCCAGATTTCTCTAATTTTTTTACATAAGTTAATAAATGTAAATAATAAAAATTTACACTCAATAATTTTAACTAGACACATATATTTAATAATTTATATGCAATTAAATGCATGAATTTTCGAACGCAATAAATATAAATTTCAGTGTTTAATTGTAAATTAAAGTGACATAATAAGTCATATTTAACGCTACATTTCAAACAAGATATTTAGAACAAACATTTAATTGAAGAAAAATTCTATAATTCAGTTCAAATTTCTCTTTCACTTTGTATAATCTAATAATATTTATTAACATAATCTAGGCAAAATAAATTGAAAAATTATTATAAACAATTTTCATAAATTTTGTTTATTTTATGTTTTCACGAAAATAATAAAAATTATATTAAAGTTTTGACTATAATCTTAAATTATTGCTAAACTAAATATTTTAATTCTATCAGCTGAATAGCATAAAGCACGTTTTCCACGGACTATATAAAAAATATTTTTATTTACAGTTTATAGTTAAACTAAGAATTATAATTAAAATATATGAATATTTTAAATTTATAATTAAAAATGTAAGAAAACATAACCTGACTTAATTCAAAAGAGATTTAAATTTAAATTTGAAGCATAAATCAACTAACTTAATATTTATTATTCTAACAACTATAATATATTTAAAATGTGTTACTCAATCTATTTAAAGCACACTTAAAATTTAAGTGAAACTGATTGGAATATCCATTAAGAATTACAAAACCAACAGTTACATTATTTTAACAATTTTTGTTTCAAAAAGTACGCAAAGTAATATTTATTTTAATAACGAAAGTATGATTCAATATTTTCCGTAATCTTCTAGAATGTTTACTTTATTGATTGTTGCAACATTTATTTACAGAAAATATCCCAGAAAACTCATTTTAAAGCCAGATTTCTTCTAAATAGAAGTAATATTAGAATCTTTATCAGTTAGCAACAAAATTACATAAGAATCTTTTTCTAAACTTGTCCATGTATCTTCAATATAAAAACTATAGTAAATTGGTTATAAATTTATAATAATTGATGTCAAATTTATAATTGAATACATATTTAAACCACATTCTTTAGGAAACAAAATCTAAAAAAACTAATAATTGCTTATAAATATTTAAATAATATTTAACCAGGATATTATTATACAAGTTTTTAAATTCATATAACTAGAATTTGATCTTGTTTTTATAAAAATATATATACATTTTTACTAGTACTAAAAAATGATTATAAAGTTGTTATTATAATACAAGGATTTTTTACCAAATTTGTATTCGAATCTTTCAGTTATTAATAAAATCATTATTCTAAAATATAATGAAATACTTAAAATCACATTAGTTTATAACTGTTAAAAAAAATTTTCAAGTTCTTTCGAATATTTCTGAAAAACAATGCTTATGAAATATAACTAGGCAGCGTCATTTAACCAAAGCAATGCATTCCACTTAGAATGGATCACTATACGGAAAATCATCAGTACAAATAAATAATATCTTTGAGCAAGCATACAGTTTTATTATTATTTTAAAAACTGTTTGGTGTTTATACCATACCAGGTTTTACGAATATAAATACAAAAAAAATTTTTTTTTTATTATGACTCACATTCAAGATAATAAATTATATGTACAGTCTCTACATTATTCCAGAAACTATGTCACACTTTATATTATAGATTAAACATTACAGATATCTAGATATTAATAAAATTGTAGTGAGTTTAATATTTGTTTTTGCATTCCAATTACAGTAAGTAATGCAACTGTACTACTTTATAAATATATCTTTCAGATAATCTATCTGAAACATAATCATATATTTGAAGTAAACCCATTGCAAAACATTTACCATAAAAGGCAAAATTTATTTTATATCTTACAAATAAAATTCGTTTTGTTTTAGAGCAGAAATTTTTTGTTTATAAGTCTTGCAATAAATAAGTATAGTATATTTTCCCAAGATATACTTTCCAAAGTTGTGTAATTTTTGAAACACTAATTAGAAAATGATACTTGAAAAAAACAACAAAGTTTAGTTAATGATAACGTCAACATTATTTTTACTAAAACTTTTGTAATTTCGACTAGCATTGTTTTATGAAATAGTCGAAATCATACTGTTTTGTTGACATTCTAACAATTAGATTTAAATGTTAAGCAATATTTTGGCATTAACTGTATTTGGTTTACCAAATAGTAGTTTAAATAACTCAAAAATTAGGATAATATTACATAAAATTATTTTTTAATTTGTTTTATAAATTTATACATATTGGACAGGCAATATTTTCAAATTAAAAAAAAAATTTACAATAAAAGTTAATTCCATAAAACTGTTATGCCTCATTAATTAGACTTAATCGCGTTGTTAAACTGACATTCTACATGTAATTATTTCAATAATAGATAGATATTACTTTAGTTTCAAAAATTAAAAAAATTCTCGTGAAAAATAAGTACTCGCATAATCTGTGCTCGTTGTATAATATACTATTTTAATTTTTTTTTAAAATATTAATAATTTTATATATATATATATATATATATATATATATATATATATATATATATATATATATATATTTATAAAACTATTTTAAAAACAAAAATTTGTAATCTTATGAATAGTTACCTAGTTACTCATTTCTATATTTTGTTTGTTTATTATTTATGTTTTTATTTGTAACTATTATACGTGCAGTATATTTTAATTTTTATTTTAATATAAAGAAAGATTCTTGACTATGTAAAAAAATCTTAGTTTAAATAAAAAAGCAGAAACATTGTAGAATATAAACATATAAACCCGTTCTATAGTCAGATTTATATTATAAGCTTTTTTTGTTAATTGTACAATAATTTATTTAATCTAATCCATTATCAAATTCTTTTTTAACTAATTTTTTTAATAACTTACTTAACTTTTTCAAGTCACAAAAAATCAAACTAAATAAACATTTCAAATTCTGCAGACAAAAAATTCTGTAAAGAAATATGGCAACAAACTTATTATAGTTATTAATTTAGATATTTATCTAACCTAGAACTAAAAAATCTAGGTTCAGTACTTTTACATCTCAAATTATAGAACCTAATATCCTCATTATATCATAGCAACTGCCAAAAAAAAATGTTATAAAATTGATATAATAAATACACAATCAGAAAAAAATCTTAAGATGTGCTTAATTCAAGTTCATTAATCTATCAAATAGAATATATAAATAGCGTACGTAAAAGTACAGTTAATATTCTTTCACTTTAAAGATCAATCGAAAATCCTAACTATGTAGATTTGAATTCAGCATGTCATATATGACCTCCAAAATCTGGTTTAGTCACTGCTAACCTAGTTATATAATTTTGTAACTAAAAACTAATTAGTTTTTCTACTGATAAATTATATTTGGTCATCTTTATAACTAAATAGCTTGTTTTCATTAAAAAGTCATAACAAAATAATTTATTTTACTGGAAATCGTTATTGAAATATAGATGTAGATATTTTTTTATTAATTAAAAGTAATAATTTGAGATTACATTCAGGTTAAGTAAAGAAATCAATGTTTATAAAATGGAGTTATTTCTAGAATAACTAATTAAAAAATAAAAAATATCTATTATTTAATTTTAATTTGAACTAACAAAGACATATTTTTAAAATAAAATTATATATACAAGCTCTTCGTTCGCCAGGGGTATATAGGGCAATAACATGGGATACCGATAATATGCAGAATACTTCTTTCTGAAGTAAAATTCGGAGAAATACTTAGAATACTTTTCAATAGGGAATAAAAAGTTATATAATTTGGTTTTAATTTTAATTTGCTAGCATGTGCCGTTTGGGCGCTAGAATTTTTTTTATAATGTTTTTTAGAATTTTTAATAAGTTTTCTGCTAAATCAGTATGAGTTAGAGAAAAAAGTTACTTAACTATTATTTAACTAATTTTTTTCTCTAATTTACTGATTTTTTTCAGATTTTTTGAGCAAATTTTTAAAAAAGTCTTATTTTGAATTTTTTTCAAAATATAACTTCAGAAAGAAGTATTCTGCATATTATCGGTATCCCATGTTATTGCCCTATATCAACCTGGCGAAACGAACACTCTGTATATAAAAAATATGTACATCATAACAAAAAGTTTTCAACTCACTGGCTTTACACAATACATTTTTTTATACAAAAATTTATACAATTTTCTATACAAACATATATATATATATATATATATATATATATATATATATATATATATATATATATATATATATATATATATAGAAATTTTACAATATTAATACATTTTACACGATATAGAATAAAATGTACAGACGCATGCGTAATGATATTTTATATTTTTATATATAATCTGAATATTGCATATTTATCAATAATAATATTTACTGTTTCAACTAAATAGTATTTTTTTTTAATTGTACACATAAATATAAGTTGATGATAATATATAACCTAAATGAGCGTGTGTATAAAATTTTACAGATTTTTATATAGAAAATTGTGTTTGAACAAAAAAACTATATAATTTTTAAAATAAAATGTTTTTAGGATATAGTTTTGTATTAATATTTATTAATAATCGACATTTCGACGTACTCAACATCGATTATCAATAAAAATTATTACAGAACTATATCCTAAAGCCGTTTCATTTTAATATAATAAGTTCTAAAAAAGATTTTTTACTGAATATTTTTTATATATAATAATGTCTCGTGTAAAGCCTCCATAAGATAATATAACTCAAATTATTATAACTTTACAATTTTGAGTGTCAACATAAATAGTTAGAAATAGGTATATTTTTCTTGTTGTATCAAATGCAATTAATATAATGTTTAAAAATTTCAAAACGTGCTGATCTCTTAAAATATAAATCATCTATGTAATTTATTTATTTTGCAATCACTAAAAATAACCTGTTGGTTAAATCAATATTTCTCAATATAACATTGTAACTTACTAGAAATTCTCAACAAATTATAATAAGAATAGACAAAAAATCATTACAAACAAATGAAAGTGTCCACTTAAATTATTAAACAGAATAACAACAACAACAAAAAAACTGTTAATTAAATATTATGTATATCGTTAAATAAAAAGAAAATTTCTCTTCTGTTATAAAAGTTAATAAACTCTTGTTAATAGACATATCTATTACAATTACAAGATGTTCGTTTCGACGATTTCAGTACACGAAACACGTATACGAAACAATGCGAATGAACACACCGTATGTTAAAACAACCTTTCTCCTGAGATCTTGACATGAAATCGGTGAAAATGTACGCAAGTTTAAAAAAGTTGTTGATATTGGCCGTGAAAGTAACGAATTGCGTCCTACCCCGCTATACTTCTTGCCTTAATTTGTAAATATATTATACATGCTAATATTTGTTTGTGATTTTTTTTTAGTATACAGTTGAGCTGCATGATACAGATGGAGCAATACCAGTTATAGATGAGAAAATTTTAGAATATAACAGGACTTCTATTATCGATAATATTTTAAAGGTAAGTGTTAATTCTAGATTAATAATATGGATGAAGTAAAAGTTATTTGTCTGGATAGAAATGTTTGAAAGAAATAAATTTCGGGATAGTGGGAAAAGTTTGTGCCACACCCTTTTTGGTTTATGATTTATGTATGTACGTATAATTAATGATAATTTGTTACTGGATATCCCATTAAAGTTGTAATGCATATACATAGATATCAAAAACTCTAACAAAATATCTCTAGCTCACTAGATATAAGTAAAAAAATAAAATTTGGCAATTTTAATTTTCTTTTATAACTTTTTTATTATAGTAATTGTAAATAATTTTTAGTTTTTTTAAGTAACATAAATACACTGTAAAAAAATGTAATATATATATATATATACCTATATATTTATGTAATTTTACATAACTATTAACAGTAAAATAGCAGCATTTTGTAATTTTTACTACGATAATATTACATAATATTACATTTTTTCTGTAAAAATACATTTATAGAATATGTAAATTTAAATAATTTTTTTACAGTGTACTTAATCCTTATCCGGGCAGGTGTGTCCGTCAAACGCATAAGAATTTTTTCCTTATATTTAAAAATTAAACTAACCTAACTTATTTTATTTTACTGACAAAAATTACAAATTAATAAATTATCTAAATAAACAACTGAAAAATTTCTCTGCATTTACATAATTAATAAAAGCAATTTTCTTCTAGATAAATTTTAAATGGAAAGCGGTTTTCCTACGTTCACATATAATTTTATTACATGAGTATTAAATAAAAACATAAGAAATAAAAAATTTGAAAGTATTTATCTAGATTAACATTGAACTAAAATCGAAAGTAATTTTTTATCGATAGTCTTTAACCGTGCATTCACCTCAGCAAAAATTTCTTAATAGAAATCCGATTACAATTTTAAATCGATCAAGAAAAATTATTAACCGGATCGAATATGTCAAGTACATTTCGCGATGTAAATAAAACGTATATAAAATATTTTATTTTATCTTTTGATCTGTATCTAGAGATGAAAACCAGCTATGCCTACGTGTAATTGCTCAGGTAACGTCCCTATTAAATTGCTATTTAAAAAACTAGTACTAGTATTAAATTGCCATCTTAAGCATGTCGCTGTCTCGGCACCAAGTACATAATAAATCTGTGATTCTGATGCCATTAACTACGGAGCTAATGTTGAGAAAAAGTTTGATACACATTCGCAAAGTATTTTTATTTGTTATTAAAGCTATATATAGTATTTTTATATGTTAAATGTAATTTTTTTTTCTAATGTAATTTCTAAATAAGAAGATATTAGTAATTGTTGATCTCGGATTTCAAAAGTTTGTGTCACGTTTACATCAGAATTTAAATAAAATATTAGTTCTAGTATTATGACCTTGTATCACTGAAGTGTTATCGACTGCGTCTAAGTGATTCAGAATCCATTATGCCGCGTTATAGACAATATAAATGAAATTCGAACATATCAAAAGTCGTAGTAAAATGGCAAAATTTGGTTCTAAAATTATATAATAGCTCAATAGACAATTTCACTAGACAAAAGTTCATATCCAATAGCGCAATTGAAAAAAGCTCAGTTTGACAAAACTGTACAAAAAAACGGCTTTAAGATATAGTTCTGTTTTAATTTTTATAATAATCGACATTTCGAAGTATTCCATGTAGCACCATCACCTAGAAAAATTACACAAATGGTATTCCCTAGCTCAGAGTAAAACACATTAGCATTAAATGTATCAAAGTTTTCCTCTTATTTCACAATAAGAGTGACTCCTTCAATACATTTAGTGCAATGTTATTGGTGTTTTTTTCTTTTTTTTTTTGATGATGATATGCATGGAGAATGTACGTCGAAACGTCAATTATTAATAAAAATTAATACAGAATCATATCCGTCTTATTTTAATATAATGAGTTCTGAAAGATTTTTTACTATGTGTAAAAAAATCTTTCAGAACTGATTATAATAAAATAAAAATTAAATTAATATTGAATATTGAATTAATATTCGACGTTTCGATATACTGCACGTATATCACCATTAACAAAATATTGCCAAATTACAAACATTCGCAAATAAATGCTTAAGTTGCATTATTGGTATCTGCTGGCCAGCAAATCGAATGATAAATTCAAAAAAGGAACTGGCGTTGAATAGGGCACATTTTTGAAAAAAAACTACAACAACTACAAACCACAAAGAAGAAGGAAAGTAGGCAGACCAAATTTGACATCAAGACGATCCGTAGAAGTAGAAGTAAAAAAGCATGGAAAAACATGGGGGCAAATGAAAAACCTGGCCCAAAACCGCACCAAATGGCAAAGCTTTGTTACAGGCCTTCGCTTCGAATAGGAAATATAAGAAATATATTATCTATATAAAGAAAAAAATTTCGTGGATTAAAAGTAGTCTGTACTACTATCCAAGCTTTCGATATATATTTATATCATCATCAGAGTCATCATCACAGTCTACACGTCAAACATTTATAACCATTCACGACAAATCCGGTTATATATATATATATATATATATATATATATATATATATATAATTTTTAGGTTTATTCCGTTACATTCGTGTTTAAAGTATAAAAATATTTAAAACAAAAAATATAATATCTTAATTAATTCTAAAACTTTTGTGTTTTTATATGTTAATTTAAACAACTTTTCTCAGAATAGATCCAAATTTTAATAAATTTTATTTCTTACCATTTAAAGGTACATATTTTAGCACTTAATGCTTTTAAATCTAAAACAAAAGTTTTAATAGTACACAATAAATATAAACAAAATTTAAAATTCAAAATCACATTATAATGCATGTAAAAAATAATTTTACATAGCGGTATTTTCATTCATATGTTAATAAATACAAAGTCTGCATACAAAAATATATGTGTCATACTATTTTGTTTACATTCATTAAAAAGGGAAATAAAAATAGAAGTCTTTCAAAAACAAAAAACAACTTTACAACATATTTTTGCATAACCATTAAAGTTCAAATTATTTACTAATGACTGTTAGGTTTTTAACTGTAATTCAAAAGTACTTAGATGTCAGTACCATATTTGAAAGTTTACTAATTTATTTTTAGTACTTCATAAATATGCATCAGTAAATTTTAAATAAATTATAAGGAAAAAAAAAATTATATCCTTTCCTTATAAATATTAATTTTTTTATAAATATTTCTTAAATGATTAGAAAATCTTGTGCTAATACTAATTTATGATTTTTTTTTATTTACACATTTACACCTATATAATTTGGTTTTATATACAAGATGTTTATTTTAACACTTACAAAATGAATTATATTTTTGGAAAGTCGTAAGAAATTTAATCTAGATTAGAAACAAATAAACAAATAAGTAACGATCATAAAATTTATAGATTTCTTAATTAATGGAAGCCAAATTTAATTTAACTCAGTCAATATAAAGCCATTGAGTTAAATAAAATTTGACTTCCATTAAATAAAACTTTATAAATTTTATGATCTAGTTACTTATTTGTTACCTAGTAACTTGTTTCCATGTTTTGTTATTTACTGAAAAAAATGTCATTTGCATCAATTTTTCCTGATGAAGACGGCCATTGGGTTTGTCTAATACTTTGTACTTTGTTTAATATAATAAGTTCTGGTACAGTTTTTACTATGTTAGATAAAATTATCTAGATCTAAATATCAAAAGTTTAAATTTTAACCTCACCTCCATGGCTGAGTTACTTAATTCCAAATTTAACTTGAAGTTTAATTTAACTACCAGATTTTTAAAATTAGTCTCATGTTTGTCACATTAACTTAAATTAAATTTTAACTAACGTTTATGAAATCAGACATAAATATTCTCAAAGTCAAAACAAAGCTAAATGACTTTTAGCATCCGAAAACCTCATTTCATTAAAAATTTTGTTTATTTTCAAAAAAAAAAAAATTACCAATATGTAAAAACTATATTTTATTTATTATACAAATTAGCAAAATAATATATACAATTTTAAGAAAAATTATATTTCTATAATAACTGACTATAAATTCTTCTACACCTTGTAGAAATTTCAACAGCAAACCGTAAAAATATGTCCTACTTAAAAATGAGACCGTATATTTTTGTACATTACTGTCCAAATGTCAACGTTGTATGACAACTACATATTAACCGAAAAATTACCAACAGAATTGTGCTAAATTTTTTGCGTACTTAGACACGCAGAATTTACAAAACAAAACTATCAATTACATTTTGTAATACCAGCGCAATAGAACAACAAAAATTTTATGAAAAAATTCAGTAATTTCTTTTTTTTTTCATACAAACTACAACTAGAGCAAATATAAAATTTTTTTAAAATAATTGTTAGTTATTTGAAACTAAAAGTAATTTCCACAATTATTTTTGATCCAATTCTTATGAAATTATTTCGAAAAATAATTATTAAAATAATTATATTTACAATCTTAATGCAATAAATAATTGTAATAATTTTCGAGTTAATTGTATTTATATTTTTCCAACAATATGCAGCTTAATAAGTACTTGACTATTATGAAAGTAGATTTATTCTGATAAGAATTTGTTCTAAATATTTGAAATTAATTGCACTGTAATCTTACGGTTAAATTGTTTTTACATGCAACAATAGCCAATTAAAACAAAATAATAAAATATAGCAAAAAAAATATACAACTAATAATTTGATTAACAAATACATATACGCATGAAGTGTTATATTTCCTTGTTTATTTTAAGTAAATTAAAGTTGTTTGAAATAAAAGAATAACTAAAAGAAACTAATTAACTAATAAAATAATTGTATGACCAATTTTAGTAATTAGTTTGTGTGTATAGATAAACATTAACTATTGTCTATTATTATGAAAATTTGACGGCAAATTAAAATTTTAACGTTTTCAACTTTTGATTACAGTTCATGTTCATAAATAATACAAATATTTAAACAAATACTATAAATAACTTTTTAATTTATACATACTTAAACGTAGGTTTCATTTGTTTTATTGTATTATTTTTAGTTGTTTGAAGAAAACTTTAGTATTTTTAAAAGCTATACATCTTATGCATTAAAAATTATTATTTTTTAATATGTTAACAAAATATTGAAGTTTGTTTGCCATTATTATAAATCATAATACTATCCAATATTTAAAATATACATGCATTAGGGTGGTCCACAAAAAAAAAATTTTTTACGCACCTCCTAAAAAAGAACTTCATTTAAAAAGGAACTTTTTGAGCCAAGTTTTATCAAAAAATATAGATATAAATGACATATTTATGTTTACTATGTTAAATCAATTCTAAATTAATTTGTACAATAACTAATAATTTATTTTCAGATACCAACAACTTTAACGCCATTCAACGAACTAATACAAAGTGCTCGACCGGCAATGCAGAGGCTTCGAGATCTAGCAAAATGGCGTTACCAACAGGCCGATGAAGCTCTCATACGCGTTAACAGGGTAAGAAGACGGTACCGTGAAGGACCGATAGTACAACTAGATGGCAGTAGTTCCAAAGTATTGCTAAGAATCTAAAGTAGAATTTGTTGTTTTTCTAGTTTTTAAAATTAGTTGTTGAATCATTTGATTATGATGTTTTAATTGTATATAGCAGAAGTTGACAACGCAGGATATCCGTAATGTGCTTTGATAGTTATGTATAGAATTGTAATGAAATTTTCGAGAGGGAAAGCATTTGTACAATCTGATGTACATAATATTCAAATGGTAAAATCAATTAAAGGTTTTCTTAAAATTATGTAAAATCTCGAGTAAAATCTTTACAATCTTAGGAAATTTTATATAAAATCAGCAATAACACGAAAAAATAGCTACAATCACAACAATCATAATTAAAATTTGCACACTCTAGTGTATACATTTGAAAAGTGATTTCTCCTTCGTATCATCTCAATATTCTTTGTTGGGAGATTTCTAAACAACATCGAAAGAACAGAAGACAACTTCAAGATTGTACGAACACTCTATCCTGTATTTATAATCCTTTTGATAAAAGTAGGATTTAATATTTATTTCAAATTATGTTTTTGTTGATTGATATTATCGAATGTAATTAGATTTTTTTCTTTAAATTTTAAAATCAACACAAAAGTAAGTAAAGCTTTTAAAATATAAATAATTAAAAATGTACATAAAAAAGCGGTTCAAGCTACAAGGATTTATAAAAAAATTATGAATATCGACGTTTGTAATTTTATGTAGACTTAATAATCATCAAACTTTAAATTTTCTGATAAATTTTGAGAGTTCAACTTATAACAGTTTAAAAACTATGTGTATTTTTCTATAAACAATTATTTCAACAAAATAATAAGTTAATAAATATAATTGTTTTATATTTTATACTGACAACTAGTGCCTTTCTCACAGAGCGTATGATCAATGAAAAAATTTCGAAATATATCTTTAGCTATTAATAACATATTACTTTTTTTTTCAATCTAAACATTTTAAAAATAAGTTCAGTTTAATATTTATTTTTATAGTTCTTTATTTTTAATAAATATATGTAAAATATTCCATGACATATAACTTTCTTGCCAAAAAATGTATAATTGAAGAAAAAAATATTTATAAAAAAAATAATTTTTATATTTTATACTTACTGATTGTATTCCTATAAAAATGTGTTTTTCTTTTACATTTTACGTATACTATAAACATTGATATACTATTAGAATATAAGACCATTAGATTAGGTAAATTACTTTTAGAATAATTTTTGTAATATTATGTTATATGATTTTTCGTTGTATTTATTAGTTATAATTTCAATATTTGTGATAAATAACCTGACTGTACAAAAAAATACGCTATTTTTTAATAAAATGTTACTATAAAAATATATGATTGATTTTTATTCAAATAATTCAACTTTGTTTATGTATGAACTAAAGTTAATAAAATTTTTATAAATATACTTTCATAAACTTTAAAATACTTTACATTAATATCAAATACATGTAATATATTAAAATTTTGTATCAATATTGTTACTAATTAAACTTTTTGTATCACAACCCAAAAAAATTATTACAACACAAAATCAATCAAAGATTGTAGGGCTATAAGAAGCATATATTTAAATTAATTAAAAAATTGAAACTTGAAATTGCATAAAAATTAATAATCCTTATCACTTTCTCACCAACAAATTTTGTGAAATAAGTTTAACTTCGGATGATGATAGAAATAAATACTCTTAATAAAACTACATGATCTAGAATTTTAAATTGTGGATTTAGATATTTTACGGCCGGTTTTATACTAAACTAAAGCATTGATTTAAAATTCTACTGATATAATTATTATAGCAGTAAATAAAACGAAATTTATTTTGTCAATTATTTACTATTTCCAATAAAACAATGCTTTTATGTGAGACATTAGTTGAAGTTTTATTATAAAACTGTGCGTTTATTTAAGCCTCATTCTGACTGTTGTTTTAGTTTTAGTTTTACGCACAAACACAAGACTTTAACCAATTCAAACACTTGACACACTTTTAGTTTTAACACCAAGTGTTTAGATTGGTCAAATTCATGTACTTGTGCGTAAAACTAAAACGGAATTCGTAATGAAGCATTAAAATTTATATTTAGAAAAATATTCGAAATACAGTAACTGTACAAAATACGAGGCAGGTCTGCCATCTATTATCTAGTAACTGAACTGTATTAAACGTATGTAATTTTAATACAATCATGTTAAACAAATTGCATAGCAATTTACTTAATTTTTTTATGGTATTTTAGGTTCGATGTTCAATTCAGAATTCTTCAGTATGTTTCTGCCATCTCTTGGAATTTTCATAAATTAATTTATTATATTTTTTTATTTTACAAATAATACATATTATTATAAATAAATCAACATCACAACATTTTCCAAATTAATGCATAATTACATTTAATAACATTTAATTTAACAAAAGTGTACTTACTGCCCTCTGCTGTGACTTTAATAAACTACTTTAATATTTTAGTATTGATTTTTAGGGTTCTGTAAAAAACAAAAAAAATTATTTTAAAATTTAAAAAAGAAATCAAGAAACCTATCTTTTTTCCTAATGAAGACACACGTTCATTCATGGAAACGTTGATTTATTAATAAATTATTACAGAACTAGAACCTAAAACTGTTTTATTCTAAGAAACCTAGAATTTTATAAAATATTTTTATTTTGTAAATTCTAAAATTTATATATCTTATTTAAATCAAATAGAATAAGTTAATGTTTAATATTTTTAATTATAATGATAATATTTGTGCCCTATATTTTAATTTAAATTATATGTATTCCAAACTTCAGAAAATTCAGTTTATTAGTTTTTAAATTTTAAGCTATCATGAAAACACAAACACTATTTTATTTTATAATATTACATAGATTTAAATAATATTACTCTAATAAATTTAAATGTAATTTTTTAAAATTTTAATTAAAATCTGAAAATTACTAACTAGTATTCATATTAACTTAATACCTAATTTCAACCAAAAAAAACAACATTCGAAACAATTTACTGCAATGACAAAAATAAATATCAAAATTTTTGTACATTTTCCACTCTAAAAAAAACTATGCAAATCAATCTGAAATTAAATTCAAAAACTGGTCTAAATTCAAGAGGAAATTACATAAAAACAGAAACACATAAAATGTAATTTAAAACAATTTACAAAATTATTATTTTTATAGAAAGTTACGTGAATGCGATGAGCCATCCACCTGTATTCTTTTAACGTAATCGCGCATTGCATTCGCGAACATTCATTCCCAACATATATAATTAAAAACATGTAAGTTTTGCTTCATTGTCAAGCGAGCGTGTTAGTATAGTACTTTAGTTCGAACAAGTTGGCTTCACAAACTTGCGTTCAGTTTCAGTTCAAAGTTGTTTTTAGTAGAACAAGTTCGTTATCTAGATTTGTTGTCGAAAACAAAGGCAAGTGTACCATTTTTTTGTTCATTAATCTATTTTTGTATTTAACTTAATTTGGTTTTTCGCAAAATTATTGAATGATATTTAATAGTGTTATTTGATGTCAAAAATATTTTCAAAAATTTATGTTTGGTAGTTGTTTTAATTTAGCAATATAGGCCCGTATTTCTAACGCCTTTTAAATGCATTTTCAGTTAAATACATTATTTAAAGAATTTAAATTCTATTTTTGTTTTTCAAATTAAATATAATTAGTATTCTGTATATTTGATATATTAATTATATCTGACTTTCCTAAAGCTACTAAAAATAGTAATAAATTATTTAAAGTTACCTTAAACTAGCTAGAATACAACTCAAAGTTTATAGTTTTAATTTTCAGCTTATTATTATAATCTTCATTAATGATATAAATATTAATATTTAAAAAATGTTTATTATACAAAGTTTCGTTTCCTAAAAATATAGTTATAACATATAACTTATTTCATTTATTAAAAATATTAATCCATACATTTATTTGAAGCATTTTAAATTTGTTAATTTTGTTTAAAACTTAAATAATATTTATTAACATAGTAAAAAAACTTCAGAACTCATTATATTAAAATAAAAGGCTTTAGAATTTAGTTCAGTATACATTTTAATGAAAAATCGACGTTTCGGCCTATTTTATGTACATCATCGTATAATTTTTTATAATAATGTATCGAAACGTCGTAATTAAAATGTATACAGAACTAAATCCTAAAGCTTTTTATTTTAATAATTATTAAATTTAAAACAAATTTTTTAAATATTCATATGTTTTGTCAAATATCTATGTTTAATAAATATTCCAATCACACAAGATTCTAACAAAAAATTTTACTTTATTCAACAAGTAATCTTTCTGGCACATAAGTTTCACCTCATCCATATTCATTATTCTTCATATACATTTAAGATAATAATACAAAAATAACTCATTAATTTTATAAATAAAATATTCATAAATCAATTTTGTCATAAAAATAATTAAGAATACATACATATATTTAACCAATTCTACTTATTTTATTTTTTATTGGAAAAACCATAAATTCTATTGTATAATGTATATTTCAAATGCAAAAAAAAAACACACATTAAAAATATAAAGTTTATATTAAAAATAAATTAATTTTATATAAATCCAGATTTAAATAAAATAAAAATTTAATTCAAGATCACACATATTATTATAATTTCTAATTTACAATTAACTTTTATTTTAGTCAATTAAAATATACAAAAGTATGAACATTTCAAAGTATAACAATAACAAATTCAAGTACATTTGTAATTTACATAAAATTTATTTATATATTTTAATATAAATTAGTTTAATTTCAATTTTTTTATGCTATATTAATTCAACGAAATACACATTAAAATTAAAAAACAAAATAAAAACTTAAATCATATAAAAAACATAAACGTACTATAAAATATCGCTCCAAGGAAATGATATAAGTTAATCTAACTTAAAATTAAGTACATTTATTATGAAATAGCGCAAAAGAACACTTTCTCTAAATGACTAAGAAATCGTAAAGTTCAGATCAACATATTCCCGTCCGCATTTTTACATAAACTTATATCAATTATTTTCATGCAACAAAAAACTTGTTTATTATATAAAAATAGTAACATTTTTTTTAATAGTTATTTTATTATTAAATAATTTTAACTAATCATTCAGACCTTATTAATCTCAAAACTAATTTTGAAATAATAATAAACATTTAACATAGTATAATGAAGATACTATAATTATTGCAAGACCAATTAATATTAGCAGCAGATTGATGAGAAAAGAAATAGAAACTGATAAATAAAAAGATACATCTGTCACTGTGAAGGCACTAGTTTAAATAAAATTTGGCTTTATTAATTAAAAATTTATAAAAAATTTATGATCTAATTACTTATTTATTACCTAGTAACTTGTTTCTAGGTTCTGTTATTTACTATAAATGTTATTTGTATCCTGATGAAAACGGACATTGAGTTCGTCGAAACGTCGATTATTAATAAATATTTATTCAGAACTTTAACTTAAAACCATTTTATTTATATACCTAATAAATATTTGTTAAAAGTTAATAATCTCAATTTTTGGCTACAAACAAGCCAACCATATTAAATTTTATCATTTTTAAAATCCGGTAATAAATTGATATTGAAATATAAAAAGTGAACATAATTCTAATTTATGCTACAATTTAAATAGCAAAGCCTCATTTACATTATCATACTTATTTCGAAATTTGTTTTATGTTTTAGTCGCAACTATCCAGTAGTTTGTGAAAACACAAAAAAAATTAAAATAATAAAGCTTTAGGTTGAAGTTCTGTTTATTTTATATCAAAATTCGACATTAGGGCATCATTAGGAAAAAATATGGAACTGATAAAACTAAAATTGTGCGTTTGCGTTGTTTTTTCATAAGTTAGTAAGCAATAGTAATCTTCAGTCTTTTACGGCCGGTATCCATTGAATTTATCGAATTTTCTGGGCTGGTATGCCGTGGTTGATCTATCCTCAGTGCTTGCTGACTGAAAGCACTGAGGATGCCATCTACAATGTATGACAAAACGTCTGTGATGAGGATAGATTGACCACGGCATATCAATTCAGAAAATTCTATAAATTCAATAGTTAATAAGCAGTTTGGTTCAGAATCACTAACTCATTAATTTCTTCAAAAGATTTTTTTAAATCTAAATTATTATTAGTATTTTGAAACGATTTCAGTTTAACATATTTATAATAATTATACTATTTGGTAACATATTTTTGTAATTTTATTTATGACTGAAAAGTAGATTTAAATTTTCCAAAAATTTTGTTACAAAATATTAAATATATTACGTTATATATTTATTAATATATTAAGAAATATTAAATTATTATTTTATTGCAAGAATAATTTTACTATTCCACAATTACCATTTCAAACTTTCGATATGCATATAATGCTTCTAGTTATACAAATATTTAATCTTTATAAACTTCTTTCTTAACATAATAATGAAATATAATGTAGAATTATTAAAATAAAACGGCTTTACTTTATAGTTCTTTAATAAATATTTATTAATATTCAACGTTTCGACGTACTAACTGTACATCTTCGTCAGGAAATATAATACAAATTATAGAAACAAGATACTAGGTAAATGTCATTTGTATCTTTTTTCCTGATGAAGACGTACGTTGAATACGTCGAAACATCGATTATTAATAAATACTAATACAATCTATAGCCGTTTTATTTTAATATAATAAATTCTGAAAGATTTTTTTACTATATTAAAATTATTAACTTAAAATATTAAATCATTATACTTACTTGCTGTTTTTATAAAATATGTTTCATAATTATATCAAAATCAGTAACTAATTAAAAATATTCGAATATTTATAAATTACATAAAATTTAATTTTGATTTATAACCAAATATTTGTTTAATTTAAAATAAAAAGCTTTAGGTTGATGTTTTAATTTATTAAAAAAATTTCTTATAGTTTTTGAGATCCCCAAGCATATTCCTCATCCGTATAAAAGATAAAATCCTATAATTATTACAAAATAAAAAAATTAAAAAATATTCTCAATAGAAAAACCTTTGTATAGTGACAGCGACAACAGTTTCATAGTTTATTTCCGCGTAACGTATAATTTTCTACAATTATAATTATAAATCAGTAGTTAAAAACAAATAAATTACTATTCTGAATCATTATTAGTAATTCTAATTTAATTCTAGTGTTAAAATTGTATTCTGTCCAACGTCATTACTTTTACTCTCAGCTTGAACAAAATATTGTGTTAAAAAAACAAGAATAAAATTATATTTCATATTCTTCTATAAAAAATTCTTTTTTAGCTGATTTCAGTTTTGTCTAAACATGAAAGTAAAAAATTACGATTAAAAATTAGTCATTTTTTGAGAGATAGTTATGACTAATCGCTGGTTAGAAGTATGATTAATTAATCACTAGTTAATTGTTATTGCGGTTTAGTTTGATTAAAAAAAAACTCATACTGAAAATTATTGAGTGATTAGTATTCAAAAATTCACAGAAAAAATATAATGATTTTAAAGTAAAAAACTTTTTATTTTTTATTTACATTCCAGTTGGATCAAAAACAAATATAATAGTAACTAAAAATTGGTAACACAGTATAAAACTCCAAAAAATATATTATGTTTAAAAAATGTTCAGCATTGCCAAAACAACAAATGTCCATTAAAACACTAAAATGCTTTCAAAAAATTTGACAAACAAATAAACATCCTCACAAACTAAATTCAAATTCATTATCTTATTTTATTTTAATTTATATACAAATTATCAAAAATACTTTTACTTGAATTGCACTTTACAAAAAAAACTATGCTTTTTTGTTATATTTCCAAATGAATATATTATTATGAAACTTATTGTAATGTATTAAAATCTACATGCTGATGAAAATATCTACGTTTATTATAAAACTTATTCGCTGTTTTAATAAACAAACATTCATGAGTAGAATTTTTATTTAATTTTGCTCATCGTCCTTCAAAAACAATATATTTATAGTATATTTATTCTATGTACTTTTAAATTAAGTACTTTTACATTTCTTAATGTTTTTCTATATAGTATTATTCAGTAAAGAAATAAATGACAATAAAACTGTAAACATTGTTTTCATAGCATACTTAGAAATGAAGTGAATATAATCTTTGCAACATTATTTATATGATGTGCAAATCAGCTTGAGAAATATTGACACTCCATAAAAAAAAAAAAATTTTCTTTAGCAACAAAATAACCTAATTTATTTAACAAAATTGTAGAAGATAAATTTTCATAAAATTATATTTTATTTGGCGTTACTATACTTTAACAAATTATATTTTTAATCCAATTTGGAGAAATTTATATTTTCAAAATTAATTTTCTTTAAATGTATATACCAATAATGAAATGTCTTCTACATTAAAATACATCAAGAAAAATTTGACCTACTTAAGCAATTTTTGTCTTAAGACTAATATAATTTGTTTATAATTTGAATTTTGATCCCTCAATGCCAAATACATATCTGTTTTTGTTATTGACTATCAAAAAGTTTAATTATAATTAATTTTTTATAACATTGACGCAATTTTATGTAAAAAAAATTGATTTTTTTTAATTTCACAGGAAATTTGTTATGAAATTATCTATATTTATAATTCTACCTGATATGATTTAATTTTTTTTTCTAAACATAATTAATAGTTTCATCTTATTTTAATAAGATTTTCAAATAATAATATCAAATATTAAAATAAAAAGAAAAAAATTAACTGTATAATTTAGTTCTATTAACAATGATTCATTTCTAATATTTTATCATAATAATAATCTTTTTTTAAATATAGACTTGAAACATCTTATAATAATTATAAAATAGTTTTAGGATTTAGGAAAAGTCAATTATTAATAATAATTAATACAGAATTAAATCCTACAACGGTTTTATTTTAATAAAATGAGTTCTTAAAGATTTTTAACTATGTTAAGAATATTTTCTTTCTACAAATACAATTCTTAAAATATTTACAAAACAAATAAACACGATGACTGGTACTACAAATTTTAAAATCGATTTCAACTTATAGCGGTTTCAAAACAATGTAACACTTATCAGAACAAAACTAAACAATTGAACTAAAACACCCAAAAATTGAGATTGTAGTACCAACCAATCTATATAGATAATATATACCATAAAATTAATAACTTTATAAAAAAATTCTTCCAGATTACCAATGTTACCTCTGTTGAAAAATCTGCCAATTTTACTTGCGCTGTCAGTGTCCTTGGTAACAAGTCAGGTAAGTTTTTTATAGCTACTTAAAATTCGCATTCAATTATAATCTTATTTACTATCTTTTTTTTTTGTTACTAAAAATATAACAGTTACTTCCTCTATTTGTACGTCAACATAATTAAACAAAACAAAATATTTCAGCTGCTAAATTTTGGTAAAAATGGCGACGTTGGAGTAAGTTTTGGAGGCTATAGTGCGAGCGCCGGTCTCGGCGGCGTCTTTGGAGATGACGGTGCGAATGGAGGACTCCATGCAGAAGCTGGAACACCTTTCGGACAATCAGCCGGTGCTGGACTTGGAGGACGTATTGAAGGTTATTTTGAAAATTACATACTTATTTAAATCTCGGTTTTAAACGCAAATATATAGTAAGCAATTGTTACTGTTTTATTTAAAAAATATGTAAATATTAGATAAAAGTATAATTAATGTACATAAATAATAGAATAATATGTTTTAAGAAATATGTAAGAAAAACAGTGATAGCTTTATGTATAGGACTTTGACAAAAACTAGAAGAAAAATATATTTGTTTAAATTTTTGTAAAAAAAAAATTTCAGTAAAAAAAAATGTATCTTATCCTATACTTTAAACAAGAAATAATTATATATTTGTGTGTAAAATTGATATTTTTTTGGTACGGGAAAATGATTTCGTTAGATGTCGAGTTTGTAAACATTTATTTACAATATACTTATAAAGTTATTTTAAATGTGGTTTTTGAAATAATTAAAGTATTATTTAAACAATAAATCAAGCAATAATTTTAAACGTATGCATTCCATTTTTTTAATTCTTTGAATAAAAATAACATGATTATTGAAATGGATTTAAATTCGAAATAAAATCAAACAAATAATGTAAACAGTACAAATAAATGGCGTGGGTCAATATATCCTTGCTATATTATTAAATAAACAATTTTAACTTTTTAAAAAGTCCATTCTCTCTTATACGAGCGTAGCTTGGTTTTCTTAATTTACATCAATAATCGTTCTAAATAATTTTCAAATATCTAATATTTCATAAACCGTATAAATTTTTAAAAAATATTTAAATGTCTTTAATTTTCAGATGATGGCACATCTAAAGGCGGCCTTTACGCAGGAGCCACTGCAGGAGGTGGTGTAGCAGCCGGTACAGGACTTGGAGGCACGGTAACCAAAACAGGATCATACGGTGGAGTTGCTTCTTCAGGAGCATCCGGTGGTCATAAATCTATCGGTTCCATTACAATAACTAATAAAAAGCCAGTTGAGCCAGTACTGGTGGAAAAAGAAGTAATCAAAACCACATATAAACCAAAAACAGTAGCTACTCCAATTAGAATTGTTGAAGAAGTCGTTGAAGAACCTGTTCCCGAAACTGTTTACGTAAGAAAACATGTAAGAAGACCACATCGGAAACAAGCATACTATGCAGCTGGATTCAACGTTGGGTAAATAAAAATAAAAAATTTTTTTTAAATATTTAATATATTAATAGAATTTTTATATTATTTTCAAATTTAATGCTACATTTATGTCCGCATTTCGTAAAACTTGTAGCGTTACAAAACTTTTTTTGTCTTTTTCAAAGATGTATTCTATTTACTAGAAAAAAGCAGAATATCTCGCAAAAGCTACAAGTCTTATAAAATGCGCACAGAATTGTAACATTAATCCAATTATTTTACAAACATATTTATTTATAAATATGTTTGTAATGTCAATATTTCTAATTTCTTTCATACACATTCAATTATTCATTATTCAATTAAAGATCGATAATGTCAATTTAAATTTACGTTATCATTTCCTGTCATCATCATTTTTGTCTCGTTTACATTAATGGTATCTTTCATACAAGCTCTTTAATTCTTCACACTAGAAAACATTCACTCATTGCTTCATTTAATTTAACTTCTGATATAGTCAATATTTCAAATTTGTTAAGTTTTCTTCTTTGCTACGTTGAGAGTAATAAAATATAAATATTTTGTAGAGCAAATCTTGGTGGTGACTACCAAGCTGTAGTACCAGAATCAAGAGTAAGAGTTGTTGAAAAAACTGTTGTTGCTGCTCCACCACCCCCTCCACCAACAGTTTTTGTTCAAAAATATATGTAAGTAAACCAAAATGTTTCTTTTAATGTTCAATAAATACACTCATACCTCGCTATACGGCCGAGATACATTGCTATAAAGTCGATGACAAAAGATATACACAGGGTATATCAAAAAAATTGTATGCCGTGTATCGAAACTTAGGCCATAATTATACAAAACCGTTATAGTAAAAAGCTGAACAAAGAGCTAAGTACAGAGAGCTATAAGATTGTAATTAAAAATACATATAAACGACGGAAAATATTAACGAAAATTCTCAATGTATAAATTTGAGATAATTTTGCATAAACATATGTTTCTGAATGTAGATAATAAGATCATTTGTATGAAAGGTATTAGAAATGTAATAAATAGTATTGTCTAACTTAGAAATAATTATCTTTTTTATTTTTTTGTGTATTGTGAATGGGTTTTTAAAAATAATAATATAATTTCGTGCTAACACAAAAATAAAATTTATTAATACTAAAATTGCATAATTTTATAGAGTTTAAGATAACATGTTATTTACTTTTAAAAAATAATGTCCAAGATATATCCGTCATAATGTTGAGCAAGCACAAAGTTGTTTAAATATCAATTCATTTAAAAAAATCATAATTAACTTAACATAGTAAAATATATTTCAGAACTCATTATATTAAAATAAAAAAGCTTTAGGATTAAGTTCTGTTTATATTTTAATAAAAAAAATCGACGTTTCGATGTACTCTACGTATATCATCATCAGGAAAAATTATAATTATAATAAAATAAAACTGCTTTAGGTTAAAATTCTGTACCTAAAGCAGTTTTATTTTAATATAATGAGCTCTGAAAGATTTTTTTTACTATGGTATAATTATAATTTTTCCTGATGATGATTTTTTTATTAAAATATAAACAGAGCTTTTACTAAATTATCAACTTTGATTTTACAGTGCCCCGGCTCCTCCACCAGTAGTTGTACATAAATATGTGTAAGTACCTAAAATAAAACTAAAAATTCAATTTTAAATTTATATAAAATTATTATTTTAGAGAAAGGCCTAGACCTTTATTGACTTCACTGTTTGCCGCAGCAAATGTAAACGCTAATGCTGATGTTCCTGCTGTAGCAACAGTTGAAAAACCTGTGAAAAATACTGCTGCGACCACGTACACAGCAAGTGCTTCAATCAACAAAAGTGGAAGTTTATTCAACGACATTTTCAATGTAAGTACCCATTTTTTTATTGCAACTTACAACTACTTATTTCTGTAAGACCTGTAATGTTACAGAATGTTCTGTCTTTTTCTACTAAATGGAATTCTCCTATTGATCTAAAAAGATAAAATATCCTGTAAGGCTGTAATGCTACAAGTCTTAAAGATATGTACAGAATAGAACCACTAGTTATTAAATATTATGTTTATGATCAGTTTCTTCAATAATTATTTAATTTTTGTATTCTTTATTTGTTCCTAGATATTAATTTTGTAAGTAGAATTGGCTTGTAAGCCGAAACGTACAAATTAATGTTTAATAAATAAATGTTTTTATATGAAAAACAACGTTTTTTCTAAATTTTAATTGAACTTACAAAGTTCCTTACAAGCCAATTCTACTTACAAAAATAATTATTTAAGAAAATTAAAATTATTTTTCTTTTCCTGATCTTATATTTTTATTAATAATAAAAAAAAATTAATTTTCAATTTAATGATATAATTAATAATATAATTTTTATAACGATATGTCTACCCAAAAAAATACTAATAACTTAATTACTAAAATAAATTTTACATTAAGACCAGTAAGTAAAATATAGTATAAATAATATTAAAAAAATATTAAATAAAAAAATTTAATTATTTTTTGCTATAAAGAAACATTTGACATTAAATGCGTTGTAAACTCGACATGTCCCAAAAAACATAAATTTCGCAAGATGTTGCTTAAATAACTATTTACCATAAAAATATTAATATTTTTTAAATTATATATATTTTATTTCAAAATAAATAATGATCATATATTTATTATTTAGTACAACGCATATAAAAATTAGAAATTACAAAATGACCTCAATCATTTCAATACACACATATAATATTAAAACTAAATTTTTAATAAAAATAAATATCTTTCTCTAACTTAGAAAATAATTATATTTTATTTCAGATTCCCATTGCAACACTTTCAGCAGTAAATCAATTGGTGAATAATATTGCTGGTGGAGTTTCAGTTTCAGCAACAAAACATGTTGCTACTTCAGCAAACGCTGGTGTTGGTGCCTATGGCGCTGTTAATGGCCATAGCAGTGCGAGAAAATAAAAATTTAGTAAATAAGTATTAGTATTAATTATTAAAATTAAGTATGACACATGAACTTTCTGTTCAGATATTTTGTATTTTATTATATATAGTATTTTTACTATATTGGACAATGTTACAGTATTTTCTATTAAGTAATGTAGTAATAATTGTATAAAAAATTTTCATAAAAAAATGTTTAAAAATATGGTTTATATTTTATGTCTACCTACAAAAATAGTGAATATTATCATTTTATATATAATATTTTTGCTTATTTGCAATTATATAAATTTGTTTCATCAATAAATAGTTTCTCTCACGAAAGATAATTTAATAAACAATAAAATTACATAATTTTAATTAAAAATTATTAACGTGTTATTTCTATAATTAAATATCAAATAAGTTGTTTTTGCCGTTTTTGTTTTGGTTTTACGCAGAAGTACAATTTGATTAATCCGTACACTCGACACACTTTTAATTTTAACAAGTATTTGGATTGGTCAAATTTTTGTCCTTATGCTTTTGCATAGAACTAAAACCAAAACGACAGTCTGAATGAGGCTTTATAGTTATTCAAAAATATTAAAAATATAGATAGAAATCAAACTAATTAGATGTGATTCCTGAATCAAATGACAATATCAAAGTCATGTTTCATCTCTTTTTACTATATTTCTAGCACACAATAACAAATATTTTCATAATTCCAACATAGACATAGATAGTAAAAATTACTGTTACTGCTACCTCGTAGTAGATTTCTGAACTAAACTTGATCATTTTATTTAGTTCCAATAATAGCCAAATATTTTATAAATTAGAGCAGCACCTTCTCATATAGTTTGTTTTTAAAACCACAGATGGCAATAAGTTTATTATGACAAAAATTTTAAGTTACAAATTATTTTTATTATAAACTTAATAATTGATCATATTGTAATGCAATATTTAAATAAAATTTATATCAATACTGTATAATAACTACTAACAGTTACAAATAATATTTATTATAATATATTTGTTCAATTAAAATAAATAAATAAATAAATAAATATTGATATTCAAAACATTAACAAATGTTAAAAAATTAATGTAAAGGATTTACGTCATAAAAAAATGCAAAATGTATATAATTTCATTAAATATAATATATAGAATGATATCTTTCCGTGATAATGGATTTTATATGTATAAATATAATTTGTTTCACCTTTATCAAAATCTATACAGGGTTAATCATTTAGATATAAAGTAATGGTAACAAAAAGGCAAATATTACCATCTGTTACTGCAGATAAAATTTAACATTTTTTTTTCTGACGATATTTTCCTGTCAAATAATATTTTTTATATACATTTGGACATATACAAAATATTTATAACATATTTAATTATATTATACATATTAAATTTGTCAAATAAGATTCCTAAACTATCGTACAAAATAAGTCATTTTTACAAAATAATATATATATATATATATATATATAAATTAGGATTATATAAGTGACAAAGTTTCTCTTTAAAAATCATACATACACAATTACACCATGTACCCAAAAGGATGTGGTTCAAACTCTTTCAACTATCCCTAAATTAATTTTCTCCAAACATTCTCAACCAGACAATCAACTCTAACTTCATCCATATTCATAATACCTCTCATATATGCTCTTCTATTCCGACTACTTGAAAACTTTCGCTCACCCAAAACACACTCAATCATACCATTCTATCTACTAATCGGACGTCCAAATCATGATTTATTAAATGTCTCCATCACATGTTAATAAAATCCTCCAAAATTTTAAATTTAAAAAATTGCATTAAATACTTCGATTCTAAAATTTTAGGACAATTTTGTCCACTGTTAAAATATATATATGCAAATATTTTTAAATATTATGCACATTTATGAAATCATAAATACCCATAAACGTTCAACTATCAATAAACTATACCATGCCAAACAATAGTACATTAAAATATCATTTTGCTCTATTCACATTAATACATTTCTGATATTCACCATTCACAAAAACATGAATTATTAGGATAAAAATGAAAATATTTATTCTCTTATTTAACAACTTTTTTATAAATATAAATATAAATATAAAAAGCGAAAATTTACAGTGATACAATTAAACATCAAAGCAATGACATTAACTTTATCATTTCTTGCACTATTTGACTAAATTATTTGATTTTAATTAATTCTCTCCTATTTTTTTTGCTTTTATTTTTCATCGAGATTCACCGCATTCTCTATATGACTTTACTAATCAGTGATATACATAAAAAAGTTCAAAAACCAAAATACTATTTTTCATCTAATAATCGACTATTTAATGATAAGAAATGATAAGAAAAAATATTAAGAAAAGAGAAAATAATAGAATAAGCACGTCGGTTGTTAGTCTAAAAATAGCTTTTGAGTCTGCAAACTTTCGTAAGCCACTTTACATAATACTAATTAAATTAAATTTAAAATCAGATATAAATTTTAAAAAAATAATATTTGAAAAATCAGTTCATTATAAATTTAATAATATAAGTTTTAATATATTTTCAAATATTCAGCATATACATATACAGTATCCAATTTATTTACCTTTTTTTCACCTGGCGCTTAGTTATGATAACAACAAGCATTGATAACAAATTGACTTAGCAACCTATACTGATAGAATAGATAAACAAATTAAATGATATAATATTGAACCGAACCATGATATCAAAAAAAAAGAACTCACTAATATATGTTCATTTTCGAAAATTTTCTATCAGTTCGCTTTTGTTGCGCGAATCTGTTCAAATGACAATTCTTCATCGCTAATTTGTATCTTTGGACTTTCTTTACTGAAATTATATTTTAAAATTCATGGATTTAAAACTTTAATGTAAATTTATATTTACATTTTTTTTTAAATTTAGTTTATGTTACAATTCGGTTCCACGGGTTTAAAAAGTGGTTAGGTTTCTTTTAGTTTATTTTAAGTTTTATAAGTAGGATTTTTTGCAAAAATAGTTTTTTTAAAAATGTGCACCAATACTTATGATGAATATTACGATAACAGCTGGCATCTAATTCCTCCAGATTATGTGGCAATGGAAGACGATTATAGATATTCGTAAGTAATCATTTTTATGTAGTTTATGTATAAATATTAATATACTTTCGTAATTTCCAAACAGAAATAATATTACAAAACACAATGTAAAAAATAGAGTAATTTTACAGGCTTAGCAAATAATAATTACATATTCATTTTTCAAATTTTATTTATAAATAATAAATAACATTATGCAGAAAATATATGCTTACTTTTTCGCATATTCAATATTCAAAGCTTGTAATTGAAATGCAAAATTTCAACTATAGAAATATGTAGTTTCCACTGTAGAATTTAAATTTCCCACTGCACATTCTGTACCCAAACTACACGTTACACTAGTCTGCCATAATAAAAAAAAAATTTGTTGTTTTTAAATTAATTTATCAAAATTCCAACTAACACGCGTTGCCTTCATCAGAATGTTTCAGAAAATTACAAACTATACACTAAAAAATATTTAACACTATCTATCCATTATTTCATTTGAAACACACAAAAAAAAGTGTAAAAATTAAACTTGGAGAAAATGTCAAAATAATATTTTAAGAAGATTACCAAAAAAACAATAAATTAAATTAACACGATTATTTTTGACACTATTGTTAAGTGTAATTTATAAACGAAATTAGTGTTATTTTTATACAAAAATGTTTACAAAAACAATAGTGTTACTTTTTTAATACAAAATATAAAAAATTTACTGTAAATTTTTAAAGATCTAATAAAAAGTTGATGTAAAAATTTTAAAAAATGGTAGTACAATTGCAAACTCGTTAAGTTTCATTTTCCATTATTTAAAAACAGTTAACAATCTACCAACTTACAGCTGTAATGTTATGATATTATGTCAACCAACCAACATTTAATCATTTAGTTTAAAAACAGTACTATAGTTAACTTAAAAATTGAATATATTTTTAAAAATCTAGAATCCTTCAACTACAAAACAATTTACCATTGACAATAAAAAAAAAACATATGATACCTAAGCTTTGCGTGCTGGCAAGCAGATGATTTTAAGGACCTCTATTTCCATATTTAACTCATATTCCTCTCACATGCATACGGTACAAATTTACAACCAAAAACACTTGGATATTCACGCGCATATACTCCAGTCTAGTGTATGTTCGGTGAAGATGTCAACAACACCTGGCTTCATACCCACGTTCAGGAACACCACCGCACTCGTTGAACGGTTGGACTATATTAGTTTAACAACCCTCTTTAATACCATAGGGTAGTTATCCTTTAAATTGTTATTTATAATGTAATCGGTAATAGTTTTGTTTTGGTGCAAATTTGAACGTTTATGTTTGAGTACAACGGAAATTTATCATGTTATTATAATATTTGTTTCAATTTTTTTTACATTGTAAAATAAACAAAAATTAAAATCTTAAAATAAATCAATTTTTAAAATAAATAAACTACTATTTGCAATAAAATAAATGTAAAAAGTAAGTGAATTTTAAATTATATTTCAAATCTATGTCATCCTTAAAGTGTGCAATCCGATATTCCATGAAATAACTAGTTATTTCATACAATATCGATCTACGGTAGTAAAATTATAGAATAGTGTGTTATTTGATACTTTAACTAGTTATTCTACATATTACGTAGTTATTCTGAGGAATTAACCTAACCTAACCTAATTATCATTTGTTACTAATTTTACGAAAAAATTCAGATGGTAATTTTTGGTATAATACACTCCAAAAATTCAAAATTCATTTAACACAGAAATATTCTATATACATTCACAATTTCAGGTAAATAATAAAAAATACGATTCTCCAAAACCTTCACAAAATTCCAACCTTCATTTACAAAGTTCCACTTTCACACAAGTACACTGTTCACAAAACGTAATTCAAAAATCTAAAATACTATAATAGTTCCACTAAATTCGTTACGTTATTTTAATACATCTTCCAATAATACCTCACAATACCTTCTTCCTTTGACAATAAAAAGGAACAGGATGTTACCTCAATATCTCCCCTTCAGTGTTTGGTCACTTTGACATAGAACCGTAGTACAGGACGGTCACAAACTCATGGAATGCGTAGTAAAATTTCATTCATGAATTCGTTGTCGAAGTATAGGTTAGGATAACAGAACATTAGAATCGGGTTCTATATGCGGTAATGTTAAAAGTCAAAGAATAGGCAATGGTCAAAAGTGGCGACTAGCTGTCTGAGAAGTTAACATGCTCTTGCCGTCTCTACAACCCCTAAGGTGAAGGTGTTGGTCACAGGTGTGGTGATTGTAAGTTAGGTGTATTTAGTTTACGGAGATTGTCAAACTTTTTTTTATCAATTATACCAAAATGTAAAAAAATCTTGGTTGGTTTGGTTATACTAAGAGAACTGTTTTAGGCAAATAGTAAAAATTTATTCCTAAATTCTTGGCGGTTCATGTTCGCCACTTAAGTGGGAGATAAGACTTATATTGTACATTTAAAACAAATGAACTCGCTTACTACACTGTAAAAAAAATTAGCGAAATTACAAAAAAATAGTAGTAGTATTCTGAATTTCTACCTCAATATTCTGTAATTTTTACATAATTCATAATAATCAAATAAAGTAAGTAAAAATGATCTAATAAATATGTAAAATTGCTTACTTTGTGCAAATTGCATCACATAGTTAATGTAGAATTACATATTGTTAGTATAAATTCTTAAATTATGTCAAATTACAGCTTGCATATTAATATTTGTAATAATTCAGCAACATAATGAGACAGTACATATTTTGTGTAATAATACTAATAAAATATTTTAAGTGTAATTCACTCATTTCAAAATACATCTTTTTGGTAAATTTAGAAATGTATGCAATTATACCAACAATAATATTACAGAAATAAACAAATTTTGCCTATTTATGAAAAATTCCTGAAGTTCTGTAAATTTATTAAGAGAGACTTTACTTAACAAACTGTAATATTATATACATTTGTACTTTTCCATCCCGTTAGTAATATCATATTACATAATGTTTGTAATAGTTCTGATATTATGTATTTTTAAACAATTATGTACAATTACAGCAGTTGAATAAATATACTTAAAAATACTAGACATCATAGTTTCTCATGGTTTGTAAGTAAAATTATATAATTTTTTACAGTGCATATAACGTTTTTTTTTTAATTTTGTAAAAAAAAGACTATTATTCACGTTGTTTAATTTAATTTAGTAATTACCTTACATTCTGTCAAATCAACGCTTACTCAAAATTATAAAATTCAATCTCTTAACAGTGTAGATCTGTATAGATTTTCTTCGCGAAAAATTAACACAAGTTCACAAAAACATGCTTAAAAAAAAAATAAAGTTAACTTTTAACTTACAGCATATTTCTACAGCATATCCAAAAATCTGTAACCAAATTAAAATATATTTTAGTATAAATATTGATATTAAAACAAATAATAAATTTATATAAAAATAATAAATTTTGCATTATTAAATCATGTATTTCATATTCGTCACTTTTAATGTTTAATTTAGAAGTTATTTACAAATATAGTACAAGTATTTATTTGGTATTATAATCGTAAATACAAATACTTGAAAGTCTCAGTGGAAAAAAAAAAATGTTGATAGCCACTGATATAAAAGTCAGGTACCAAACACACCTACTTGATCCCACTTTAAACTATCCAACTATTTCCTGTTTTATAACAATTGAAAGTGTATTATAATAATTTAACATAAACTTGAATGACTAACACGATATAATGTGACACACAATTTTGTTAAAATCTAACACTTCAAAATCAAGTAGTTAGATCTTCAAAATATCTGGGTATCTCGGAAATTTTAATATTTTATATAAATATTAAATCTGTAGAGACATTATTTACAATTTATTGCAAAAATATTATTCAAAAAAATGTACAAAATTTTTGTACACTAATGAGTCAATATTTATCAAAATAGATTAATATGAAAATTTCCTGTTTGTTACGCAAAGTACAAAAATTAATAATTTATTACATATTACTAATATTTAATGCA
Source organism: Clivina fossor (assembly GCA_963966155.1). Taxonomy (NCBI): domain Eukaryota; kingdom Metazoa; phylum Arthropoda; class Insecta; order Coleoptera; family Carabidae; genus Clivina; species Clivina fossor. Next base: position 12,417,355 of record OZ014562.1, on the reverse strand, counting down.
TTACAGTTGTATAATCTATTGATAAGTATAATTATATATAAAAAATATTTATATTTTTAATTATTCTGATTATACTACCTATGATTATGATAAAATATTTAAAAATGTATCACTTTTAAATTTATTAATATCTTTACAAAATGCATTAAATAAAATAAATTAAATGTACAGAAAATACATTTTTAAATTTGAATTTATTGAAACAAAATCTATAAAAATATAAATATTAATAACCTCAATAAATAGTTATTTAGACAATTCAATATTAGAAAATTTTAAAATTTAACATTTTACTATATTTGACTTTTGTCAATTGTGTGAATTCGAGCAGATTATTTTAATTTTATTAAAATCTAACTGATTATAAGTGAAATATTTGAAATATTATTGCAAAAACATAAATATTACGAAATAGAAGTATATAAAATATATTTTTGATTAACAAAGTAAAAAATCTTTCAGAACTCATTATATTAAAATAAAAAAGCTTTAAGATTTAGTTCTGCATTAATTTTAATTAAAAATCAACGTTTCGACGTACTGTATGTAAACCATCATCAAGAAAAATGATACAAATGACATATAAGTCGGAACGTCGATTTTTAATTAAAATTAATATAGAACTAAATTCTAGAGCCATTTTATTTTGTTATTTTTGATTAGCCTAAATATTTTTAAAAAACTTAAATATTTCTTATATTTATTTTAGATATAATAAATTTTATCATCTAAAAATTAATAATATTTTAAAATGATCCGTTACAAACAAAATGAAAAATTTCTGTTTTAGATAAATTTTGTTCAATATTTGTAACATATTAAATATTATTTACAGAAAAACTAAAAAATATGTATTTAAATGAGTAGATACAGATTTATAAATTACATATACAAGTACTTTACACTCTCTACAAATAGTACTTGATATACGATAGTACTCAAATAATGGATTAAATATCGAAAATATCTAACAATACAATATTTACTACTCTTGATATAAGTACTTACTTGCTGCATTATCTATGATTATAGACATTATGACCAGATTGTATATATTATAAATTTCATATCTTCATTTTATGATGCATATACATTAATTATATATAAAAATTTGTAATTTTTTTTTTAATCAAACACTATATTATTTCCAATAACTTCTAACTGCGACATAAAACTATATAAAATTAAAAAGTTTTTTGTTTTAGTTCTAAATAATTTAAGAATTTAAAAATTTATTAAATTTTAAAGAATTTAAAAATTCGACGTTTCAATATATTGCACTTATATCATCATCAGAAAAAATATATACAAATGACATAAGTAATAAACAATAAAAACATAAAAACAAATTACTAGGTAAAAAAATACGAATACAAGTAACTAAATTACAAAATTAATAATTTATTAATTAAAGGAAGCCAAATTTTATTTAAATCTTTACCTTCACACTGATTGATGTTATCTGTTTGTTATCTTTCTAAATAATATCAATCAGTGTGAGCCAAAACTTAAAGTTTTTATTATTTTAATATAATTATATTTGAAAGATTTTTTATAAATTTAATTTTTCTTTAAACAATTTGCTTTTTTATTCTTTTTATTATAAAAAATATTATGCAAATAACGCACTATTGCAGTAATAAATTATTATCTTAAAAATAATCCACATAAAAAATGCAGTTCATATTGATACTCAAACACTTTACTTAAACGATAGTTAATTTTAAAAATCAGTAATTCAAACTAAAAAACTCTTGACTGCAAAACAAGCACGCGACCACTTATAACTAAATTAAATTAAATTTTTATCAGTCAAAACTAATTTTTTCATGCATCCGCTCCAAATATACATGAAATTAAAAACAATTTTTATAATAATAATAATAATAATAATAATAATAATTGACAAAATAGTAACAAAAAAACTGATAAAATAATTCCAGTAAGTAATTATATTTTATCTTTTATATATCAACACCAAAAAGTACAACAAAATATACGTTCAAAAAAAAACCACAATCATTTACGTTATCATTTCAAACAAAAGCGAAGTCAAGTTACCTTTGAATCAAACCAAATTCAACAAAAAAAACAAATACCTATCGTGCGTGTTTGACCATCAAACAAACAATAACACAAAAACGAGTTCAAAATCAAAGAGCATCAACAACAAAAAATTGAATAAAAACCCCTCAAAATAAATACATATTCACATAGATATTGTTCAACAAGATATAGTCAATGTGAAGACAACAAAAAAAAACGTTGTTAAAAAAACTAAATTCTCGTTTTGAATATGAATAAAAAAAGTACAAGAGTGAAACGAAGATGAATATATTGTCCGTCTCTTTTAATGAAGCACGTGACAAAAGAACATCAACATTTTAGTTATACAAAAGTTGAGAGGTTTTCTACTTTTGACCAAAGAATAGAATACTTTATCGAATATATTCTCGACAGCCAATAGCTTTCCCGAATTGGAATTGATGTTAGAATGTGACTGATCTGGTGGGGATTATAAAATTGAATTCGTGTAATTTTTTTTTGTAATAAAATTGTAATAAGTAAAAACAGATATGTGTTAGTTTGCATGATTGAATTTTCCCATAAAAATATGTTACAAATATTGATATTATGCTGACCAATTTTAAATCGTTTAAAACCAATATAGTGTTTGATTTTTTTAATTAAACAAATTAAGTCAAAATATGTTGTAAATTTTCAATTGTAAACGTTTATTTTACAAATTGTTGTTATTTTACAAATTATTTAAATATGGCTAATTGTACTTGTATCATTGGATTAGATAACTTAAAATTTTGTTTTCCATCAAAAACACAAAAAAAGTTGTAAAACCAGACTTGTGCATCATTTTTAATAAATATTTAGGGCTGTATTCGAACCTCATTTATTATCATATCATTTATTTAAAAACAGATTTTTGTTTTTATATTTTATCGAATATGAATAGTTTTAATGTTTTGACATTTTTTTTGTTATATTTAACATTATGAAATTCACACAAATATTTTAAAACGCCTGATAAGTAATTTTAAACAAATCTCAAAAATAATCTGGTAAAGATCACTTTTAAAAAAGAGGTGAGAATACGGGTCATAGTTTTCGACCTGCTGATTTCAGAAATCGTAAATAAAGTTATTGCCAAAATTTAGTTTTCACAAAGAAAAAATAAATTTCTTAGTTCATAAAATTTATTTATGCTTTGTATAGAAGAAATATATTAATTTTCTAATATTTTATTTAGGGCTGATATTTCCAACATCAGATAAAATGTAGAATAAATGTACATATTATTACATTATATTTATTTTATGATTAACTATTCCACATTATATTCGGCATTAGAAATATCGATCCTTAATACAGAATAATTTACTAAAACCCAATATTTCCAAATTTTAGAATAAATTTATCGTTGATATAATTTTAAAATTAGCCAATGAAATATTGTCATAAGGATATATTTTTAGCCAATTAATGATTTTACTTATCTTGAGACTAAATAAAAATTGGAGAAACCGGCGCTAAAATAAATTAAATAAAAATGTATTGTTAATATTTCGTGAATCTAATATTAAAACGGGCATTACCACAAACTGCTTATTCAGCATGGCTAGAAAAATGGTCAATATTGACCTATTTTTTATACATAATTCTTTTCTAGCTTTATTTAGTCTTTTTATGTAAATAACGAAGTTTGTTACTAATTTTATAATTAACCATTTATCACATTTAACATTTTGTAAATTTTCCCTCATAAAATGTTCAATATATAACTCTAGATATTCAACAAATAGTTTTAAAAAATAGTGTAAAAACAAAATAATCTTTTCTAGAAAAATACTCCGGCAAAACCAGAAAATCTCATATAGTTTCATATACTAGTGCTTAACATCATTATTGTGGCCACATTAAAAGCAAAATCACATTCTAAATTCTGCTTGAAAGATCAATATTTAAGTATCCTTCGTTTCTATTGGTCGACTAAAGCTCCTCCTTTTCGTACACGCTTTCCTATTGGTGTAACGTTAAGTACACCATCGAGGGTGCTCTGAAGAGGGTTGTTGAAACCACTGTAGACCATCCCTCGACAGAAGAACTCTTCAGCAAAACACTCGGAGTTCAGTACTCAGTTTAGAATCCAAGTTCTCGAAAGCGCTTTGCGTAAGCGTTCAATTTATATCCGCGATTAAGTTGAGAAAATATCGGTTGTAATTCTTCGAAATACTGTTACATAAATCTTCTTCTTGTGCGATATCTTCTAATTTGTTTAATAATATCGACATTAATTCAAATAAAAGTGGTTAAGAATTAGTGACTTCCATTTTTAACTGGTTGGTGACTTTAAAAACTTACACATTTTGTTTACATACTAATTCGAATATTAAAAGTGTTAGAATAACATATTTTGTTATAATATTCACAATTTTGTGTAGGAATATTATTAAATAATACTGGTTAAAAATTAACGAATCTGTATTATAGTTAGCTTGTAACATTGAAATTAAAGTATATTTTATTCCAATTAAAATTTGAATGAATAATATAAATATTAGAATAAACTTGAATAAATAAATACAATTCAATGCCTTTAGTTATTCAACAAATAATACATACTATCTCCAATTTATGTCTACAAATTTGTTAATAATTAGAAGTAAAATTGAGAAGAAAAACTTTAAGAACTATTTCATCAACAACATTCATTCAAATTACTATTTTAAACTGCAACAAAAGTGATCAATAACAAGTGAAATAAACTAATAAGTGTAAATATAATCGATTCAGGTCGAAAGACCAAATTTTTATTCTCGTAGAGACAATAGAAAATTGGTCAGAATTTTTTCGAAGTGAAAAGTGAGTGGCTAGTGTAAAGTGTAATTCATCGTGGCCGAAACGAAGTCAAAATCTGGGGGAGCACGCGGGGTCATGCCCTCAGTGCCAGCTGCTCCCCTTTTAGCGTGGTCCCCCCTTTTAATACATCCGTGGGCTCCGGCCCTGTTGCCGACGGCTTGGTGCTCCCCGGCGGCTATCAGATCTGCACTTCCCGGGTTAGTTAACATTTAGATTTCTTGGAATTGTAATTCATATAAAATTTTATATAAAGATATTTCACAAAAAATACAAAATTTATGTACATAATAGTAATATTATTAATCTCTATTCTTGTATTAAACTTTTTCTCTTAATACATGTAATTGAATTTATAGAATTTTTTCATTTTATTTTTTTGTTAACTAAATTCAGTCACCAAGCACTGAGGATGCCATCTACGATGTATGGCAAAAGTCTGCGACGAGAATAGCTCGTCAACGGCATACCAGCTCAGAAAATTCTATAATTTCAATAGATACCAGCTGTGAAAGCCTGATTTTTACTACATATTATATGTACTTAATTGAGTTTAGTATTAAGTTCTGTATATATTTTATTTTAAAAATCGACGTTTTGATATACTCCACATAAAGTATTTTTTAAATAAAATAATATAGAACTTAAAAATATTTTAATAATAATAATAAAATTATTTAAATCATATCAATAAATCATATGAAGCTCTTTCATTTTAATACAATAAGTTCTAAAAAATTTTGTACTATGTTACTCTTTTATGTTAAATTTCTGCAAATATTTTTTTAACATTCTCATAATTTTGCATATAAAAAAAAACGAATTGAAATTATGGAACTATACAGAATCTATATTGTGTAAACATTAAAATACATAAAACATACTAAAGGCCTCCGACAGCTAGTTAAAATTTTTGCCGAAAATAATACATTATTTTTTATATTAGTACTACATACATTATAATTTTTGAATTTTCCTATCCAAAATTATGTATAATTGTATCTTATATCACTTGCAATAACAATTCTATCTCTGAAAACAATTTTTTTTTTATTAAATTAACACCAGACTCAATAACAATAACTAAGAAAAACATTATTATGTTAAAATAAAAAAGCTTTAGGATTAATTTCTGTGCAAATTTTAGTTAAAAATCGTCGTTTCAATTACTCTCAGAACAACTTTCACAATAAAAATCAAAATAAAAGATATTTTTAGTTTTTATACATACATATATACATACACAATCACGCCATACCTAAATAAGTGTGGCACAAACTCTTCCCATTATCTCGAAATCAGTTTCCTCCAAACATTCTCCAAACATTTACATTCATAATTCCTCTCATACATACTCTTCTATTCTTACTACTTGGAAACTTGCTCAAGCAAAACTCATTATAAAAATAAACTATAAATAAATAAATCAATAGAAATCACTAAAAAATTGAAAGTTTTACTATAAAAATTCATATCAAATTTCTACATAAAACTTGTCTGTAATCAAAAAATATTTAGTACAAAATATTCTATATATTTTCACAATTATCTGTTTATAACTTTTGTACTGATATCAAATTTATATAATAAAATACCTTTCTAAATACACCTGTAAATATTGAACAAACTATTTACAATTGATAAAAATGTGTCACTGACTTTGAAAGTAAATATTTATAAAAAAAAAAAAAACTAGGATTACATCTTCTAAAAAAAGTTTAAGCAATTCATTACATATTTACTTCTTATATATTTTATATCAATATAAATTATTTCTTTTTAATCTCAAAAGATTTTTTTTCAATATACCTATTATATCAATAATTTATATATTTTAAAATCAGCTGACAAAGTAAGTCGTCAAATTATCAAATCACTCAAGCGTTTTGAAAATAGTTAACAATCTTATCTTGTAATTAATTACTGATTAAGTTAACAACGTTTTGTGCAAGTACCTCTTCAAATGTTTTGGCCAATATTATCAAGTAAATAAAATCTCATAACTTATAATTGAAATATTGAAGATACAAGCTCGGTTGTACAAAGCATTGTTTAAAAGCTTTGTAAGTTAATCAATTCATTAACTTGCCAAATGACCAATCAATAAGACGGTTCGAAAATAGTTAAAAATCTAGTGACCTACTTAACTCATTGATTAAATAAACAATGCTTTGTGCAACAGAGCCGCACACTTTTAAAAACGAGTAAGAAATATTTTTATAAGAACAAACTTGCATCCCTCATTTTATACAAAAACTTGTACATGTTTTGTAGTACATTTTTTGAATCATCCCATCCACAATATCAAGTTATATTCTTCAAAATTTTCACCTGAAGAACTGTAAAAAATACTACATCCTTCAAGTTAAAAGCATTGTCAAACATTCTACCTTTATGGCATAATATAAAAATCTTCATAGCAATTCTGCAAACAATACTCAAAACATCAATAAACCTATTTCGGCCAATCAAACTTACAAAAGCAACAATCTAGCCGAACTGTGGAAATCTTACCTTGCACTTACAGAATTTCAAAGCATTCTATCCGGCAAATTGCCTAGTTTTCGTGAACTGATTATCCCCGAAATCTATGCAAAGTCACGTACAGAAACGTGCTTCAAACAAGTGCAAAATAAATATTGGTGAAGTTATTGAGCTTTGGTGAAAAGAGCACAGTTTCTTTCGTGAATACCTGTCACAGGCAGGGGTGGTTTGTAATCGAAGCGTTAAGGTGCAAAAAGGCATCAACCGATTTTTGACTTGACCTGTTCGGAGTGTTATACAAGGTGGTCAGTTGTTTTTATTTGTGCCCTGATCTGTTTTGCTGTGAAATTTGTCGTGAGAAAATGTAGTAATCTATTTAGAAATAATTTTATTTTACAATATCTTAATATAAAAGTAGAAATTATCATATTATAGTATAGTAAAATCATAAAATTTTCAACTACATTTCAAGAACATATCAAGATTTCACATAATTTAATCAAAGTAGAAACGTTTTGTAATCAAATAAAAATTTGCATTTAGGCTGGGCGCACATCGGTTAGTCACAATTAGACACATTTAGCCACAAAGTCACATATATAACACCAATTAGTAACATAACATTTAGTCATTATTAAAATGTTTGCATTACAATATATGTTACTTCGTGACTAAATGAGTCTAATAATGTTTTGTACAAATATGAATAACCGGTGTGAATCTAGCCTTATAATAATATGTTCTAAATTACAAAAACATATAGTTACTACTATATTTAATAGTGGATTATCACATAATTATTATTAACAAATAAGAATATATACATATAGTTTTTCTGTAATTTTGTAAAATTTATTGTGAATATTTTGTTCCAGATTACTAGACAGTATGAAGCTACCAGGTCAAAGATCATCTGGCTTTCACATATGTGATATTCTCGACCTCAACGACCCGAAAAGTGGTCATCGGATAGAACAAGATCAAACTAGTCTTTCACCAAATGGTAAGAGTTATTTTTACTTCAAAATACGATATCTGCGCTAGGTAAACTATTAATATTTTTTCTCTTAAATTTGAAATAAATTTTTAAACAAAAACGTTCCAAGATTTTTTATACACATATTTTTTTACAATTTTACAGTAATATAAAATAATATAAAAATTTTCGCATTATAGAATATTTTGCATATTTTAAAAAAAATATTAGATAATCTAAAATTACAAGCAATAAAAACTAATAAAAGAAAAACTTAAATTATCTCATATTGAAATGAGTAACTTTCGAAACTAACATTTTGAAAAATAATTTCTTATATTAAAAATCGTTTATTTTCTTTCTGTAGCAGATTCAGCAAGTAGTGTGTTATCTCAAAGTACACCAACTACCCCTTCTGATATGGGGTACATTGGTGGTTATCCTCCTCATATGATGTTCCCCTGTCCGCCGGCTGAACACCCTGCAGCGGTAAATCTCGGTGGCATTCACCACCGGCTACCCCTATCGAGATGGACATCGGGTTTAGAATCCACAAATCACGGTAAGTTCAAATTTTATTTATACTTTTTTGTTATTAATGTTTTAATGTTTGAAAAAAAAATAACTTGAATACCATAACCAAAATAATTATGAATAAACTGAAGTCTTCTTTTTCACTCGTATTTATTTTATAGAAATTGACGACCGCGGTTTTAATTATTCATATATATTTCCAAATTGGATCTGCAAACTTTTGAAATTAAAATGATTATATGTATTAAATTTACATTAACAATAAATAACTAGTACTATATTAATTATATAAAAAGCTACATATAATATTATAACGTTATAACTCCAGATGTATAATAAAAATTTCAACATAAAAATTCTTTCAGAACTCATTATATTAAAATAAAAGGTTTTAGGATTAAGTTCTGTATAAATTTATAATAGCCTTTTTATATTAGTAAAAAATGTTTCAGAACTCATATTAAAATAAAAGGCTTTAGAATTAAGTCTTGCAAAATTTATAAAGTCCATTTCTATAAATCTACTAATAATTTTCACTTATATTTTATATCTAAACTAAATTTAGCTACTTCAAGATTTCCTTTTTATACATGCAATCGGAAATAACAACTTACTGATAACGTTCTTATGTTTCCTGAAAATAATTTATAAATTAAAATGTAGAATTTGATCAAAATTAAATTTTTTCGTCGAAACATAAATTCTTTAAATATATAATGTATTATTCGAAATTAAAGTTATTTATGTCAGTAGATCATTGCTCATAATAATCATATCTATTTTATTATAAATTACAATAAAAATAATCGTTCTTGACCAGATTTTTATTGTAGATTATCGATTTATCTTCAAGTACGTAATATTTTTATTATATATTTCTAATTATTTATATTATAAGTTTCTATTTTTACTACTTTGACTGCAAGGAAAAGTAGTAAAGCGTTTGGTACGGTGTCTGTAACATTTTCAAAAAAAAAAAAAAATTGTATAGAAATCCTTCATATAGCCTGTAGATGACGAATCTGAACTTAGTTTATGAGGGTGTATGTGTGTGCGTCGTCAGCTCGCTCGCTCGCTCGCTCGGTCGTAAGTCAAAATTTTGTGGCCGCAACTCCTCCTAGACGGTTCAACCGATTTTAATGAAATTTTCAGGATAAATTTGTCTAGTACCCAAGATGGTCATGTGTTTTTGTTTTTTTCCAGTGATGCCAACTTTCCGAGAAAAAAATTACTAAAGTTTTTAAAAATTCATATTGGCTACGTTATTTATCCGATTTTGATCAAATTTTCAGAAAAGATTTCCCTAATGCTCCCATTAATTACATAATTTTATTAATTTTCAGTGTTGCCAACTTTCCGAGAAAAAAATTACTAAAGTTTTAAAAATTTTATTATGGCCATGTTATTCAACCGATTTTACTCAAATTTTCACAAAAGATTCTCCTAGTATTCATGTAATTTATGTAATTTTAACAAAATACAGTGTTGCCAACTTTTCGAAAAAAAAATTAGTAAAATTTAAAAAAATTTATTTTGACCATTTTATTTAACCGATTTTAATCAAATATTTATAAAAGTTTTTCCTAGTTCCTAAATAAATTATGCAATTTTAACAAAATACAGTGTTGCCAACTTATCGAGAAAAAAAATCACAAAATTTAAAAAAAATTCATTGTGGCTACATTATTTATTAGATTTTGATCAAATTTTCAGAAAAGTATCTCCTATTGCCCACATAAATTATAATATTATTAAAATACAGTGTTGCCAACTGTTGCCGAGAAATGTCAAAGTAGTCTATATATGGGTTTACCCATATACTTCTAATCTTGTTTTAATTATATTTAATCATATGAAATCATGTTAGTTTCGATACGCATAATATTGTTTTAATTCAAATGAAATTATATTATATGAAAATTTTGTAATTTTATTAGTAATATAACATTTATACCTGTTTATCATTTAGAAATATCTGTAGATTAATAAATACACTATTACAAAATATTTGATATAAAATTGTTTATCAATAAATAAACTATTAAATAACCTAATAACCCAATATTAAGTAAATAAGAGTAGGAATCTTAAATAAACATTTTCTTGGCTAATTAAACTATTTTTACTTTAAAAACAGATAATAAAACTTGCAACTAACACTATGTAGTAATGATAATTAATATAATATTTATTATTAAACTTTGCATTTCTCATTTATTTATTTTTTTCTTATTCTATTCTATTTACTTATTTGTAAATTTTATATTGAAATGAGCGCTAACATAGTAAAAAAATCTTTCAGAATTTGTTTACTTTTAGTAAAAATATTAAAACTGTGTTTAGAATTATTTATATTTTAAAATGTTAAATGCAGTAACAAGTATTTAATTTGTAAAAATAGTTTTTTATTTGATACATAATAACAACAAAAATAAATATTGAAATCGTCACTAAAAGTGCTCTACAAGGGATTATGAATACGGGCCATTATATTTTGTTGATTTATTATTTATGCCATTTGAATATTTTTCCTGATAATGATATACTTACGTGGAGTATATCAAAACGTCAATTTTTGATTAAAACATACAGAACTTAATCGTAAAGCTTTTTTATTTTGTTTGTGGAATTATTTAGATTTAATGACTTCAAATTTAAAATTAAATGAAATAAATAATGTAAGAAAACATAAATATCATAGTTAAATGAGCAATTCTTATTTAACAAATTCAGTAAAGCTTGGTCTTCCTAATATTACAAACTTACGTTACCACATATTATAATTAAATTCAAAAATCGTTAGTGTACAGAATTCGTATCAGCCATAGCTTTACATCCTCCAATCCCAATGTATCAAAAACTACCATTTAATAGTCCCTAGTAACAAAACTCAAAAATCTAGCAATACCGTGTCAAAACGGTAACAAATCCACAGAATACAATCACGCCCTTTGTACCTTACAAGAGGGCTGCAGAACATTTAGGGCGTACACATCTCCCCATTTTCCACTAGTCTATTGGCTCCACAGTTAGTTTTTCATAAAGCAGATGTTCGCTTGTTTAACAAAAGCATCCCCAAATTCGCAGCTGGCTCTCGCGATGAAACAATTGACAATTTGTCATAGCCATCTCGATAAATGATGTCAGTTGAACCAGTAATGTCTGTTCAGGAGCGATTTTTTTTCGGGTTGTAGATTGATGTTTTGCTGTTTTTATCGAGGTTGATTCTCATTTTTTTTTTTTCGTTTTTTCGATGATGGAAATTAATGGTGATGTATCGGTTTGTCAATAAATTGTTTAGCGTCACTGTTAGCGGTTTCAACCATCGACCGTGTAACCATTAAGGTTTGAATAGAATTAATACAACATTTGATTGATGATACAAAGCACAATAAAATTTTAAAAAATTGTAAAAAATTTGTTCTAATTTGAAAATAATTATAAGATTATATTTTCTTAAATAAAAAATACAAATAATATAATATGTTACGAGGAGCAGAAAGCGATAACTATTGTGTTGTTCAGATATTTGTGGCCGAGGCAAAACCGAGGTCAATCAATGTAAGCAAAACACAAAAAGAACTTTCTATTTCGAGTGAGATTTACGATTTTTTCATCAAGCGTTCTAACTGCAATGAATAGAACACGTTCGTGCCAGACCCTTATGAGTACATGGCGTGATTGTATATGTATATATAATTACAAAATCTCCATTAGATAATTAAAAATTTTCATTAATAAACTTGCTATATCAATAAAATTCTTATATTTAAATACAAAGAATATATAATATACATACTTGATAATATATTACAATATATTGATTAAGATCACATACCAGATTAATATCTTTAATATAATTATTATTTAGAATTTTGTTATCAAATCTACATTCTTTAAATACCCATATTCATATGAATTTATTTATCAATTCTTTTTATTTAATTTTTAACTAAAAAATAAAAGTGTATTTTAAATTATATATTTATTAAAATAAACAACGAAAAGCTTCAAAAAATTATACATATCACAACATACTAACGTAGCAAACCGTACTACGTTACTAATGAGTTATATAATTTTCCATATTCAAAATTTTTGTTTAAATTCCCAACAAATAGTCTAACATTTGTATGTGATTTTAAGGACAATTAGATAAAATACTGGACAATTGTCGTCTGACTATATAGTTAAAAAATTAAATAAGTTCTCGTGCTTTTGATCGAGGGACTTAAGCGCATTTTTGACGGGCGGATTAGTATTTTTATGAGCAAGTCACAAAATTGCGCTTTTAAACTATTCGATGCGCCAATAACTCGACAGCACTGAACTAATGCAAAAAACTAGAACTCTCTACGATGTCTAGTTTAAAAGTTTTTCTGGAACCGACCGACCGACCGACCGAACAAAGCGTATTATTGAGCTTCCTTTTTGAAAACAAAAATGCGCTAAAAAGTAATATACAAAACACGTATGTTCTTTAAAACAACAAAAATGCAATTTAAATAACTTGATTTCATTGGTTGACAAACAAATACATTGCTTATTATTGGTAAATCTGCTGCTTCACATAAGACAAGCAAATGCTTTTCGCCAAATTAGCTTTCTTTGAATATTTTATCTAAGTTTATAGTAAATAAATCGTAAAATTAATTATATGAATACAATTTTTTATAAAAAATTTAAAGTTTCTAATAAAAAATAATAAATAGATCTATATTTATACTAACTAAAAATCTATCATAAATTTTATTTATCAGGTTTAAAACTTGACACATAAATATAGATTTAACTTTAACAAAGTAAGAAACCTTTTAGAACTCATACTTTAGTTTACAAAAAAAATGCTCCAGGTTTAAGTTCTGTCACATTTTATTTAAAAATGATGTTTTTTTATTTACTTGTCATTTGCTCCGTATTTCTCCTGACGGAAATACACCAAAAGTGTACCAAACCATCCTTTTTAATTCTTATCCAGGCGAAACATTTTACTTACAGTAACTGGAAAGGTGTGTCTATCGGACACGCATATTTAATAAATTTGTGTGCAAACTATGAGGTAATTTTGTTAATTTGTAATTTTTGTCAGTAAAACAACATATTACTTTGACTTAAACTGATAACAAATCAGTTAGTTTAGATGTACTTAGATGGGTAACCTTATATTCCCGATAATTTTTAAAATATACGAAAAAAATTGTTGTTATGTGTCAAGACAAACACATCTTGTCCGAATAAGGGTTAAATAAATTATAACAAATCTTAAACCTAAAATTTTTTAAACTTTTTTTCAATAATTACAATTAAACTAAAATTCTATTATCCTTCTTTAGTTACAGCATTATCCCATCAGCAACAAGTCAGCCCCGATAGTACCTCACCGACAGTCTCCGAACATTCCTACAATCCTAGTACAACCCCCGTCGGACTAGCGCCCGGCGAAACCAAACAAGAACTGGAAGAAGCTGATGACGAACAAGACGACGGCGACCTAGACAAAAACCAAACGACACAGACACAAGGACACAAGAAGCGAAAACGACGCGTTCTCTTCTCCAAAGCTCAAACCTTCGAATTGGAACGAAGATTCCGTCAGCAACGATATCTTTCCGCTCCCGAACGAGAACATCTAGCTTCGATTATTAGGCTGACGCCCACGCAAGTTAAAATTTGGTTCCAGAACCATAGGTGAGTTACTATATAGTTTGTTCATTACTTATAAACTCATTGTATTGCATAATATCTTTGAAAAATAATTTTTACTTTATATTGCAATTTGTTACTATATAGGAAAAAATAGCTTAGTTTGTTCATACCTTTTAACTCATTGTATTGTATTATGTTTGAAGGTTTATACTTAAACTATTTTGTAAACACATAGCTCGGTTTTTAGGTGTCTTAGTTCAATTTGTTTAGTCCAAGTCTTATGAAAACTACATTATCTTTATCCCGTTATTAGTTAAAATCGATTTTAAAATCAATCTTGTAATATGAGCCAATATATTTAAAAACATTTTTGCATAGTTCGCATTTTATACTACTAGTACTGAATGAGTTTATGTTAGTGTATGTTCTGTGGACACTTTTTTCTTTTCACAAATTTTTTTGCATACCTTTTTCTGATTTCAACAAATATTTTTCTTTGCTCTTCTACGTTTTTTCTCTGTCTTCATAAAGAAAAATTTGATATATTATTAGTGCTCTTGTTATAAGTATATAGTAAAAAATCTTCCAGAAGTTATTATATTAAAATAAAATAATTTTAGATTGTAGCTCTGTAATAATATTTATTAATAATTGATGTTTCGACTTACTCAACGTACATTTACATCAGAAAAAAAATAATGTAGATGTACGTTGAGTACGTAGAAACATCAATTTTTAATAAATATTAATACAGCCTAAAGCTGTTTTATTTTATATATTAACTAGTTTAAAGAAAAGTACAATTTGCTGCAATGAATTTATAGGTAATTTTTACATAATTTACATAAGTTTTAACTTAATAATTATCTATTTTAATTACTGCATCTAATATTACTAATGAAATAAATTATATTTTCAAGTAAATTTTAAAATTTGTTGAAAATCAAAATCATCAATAAATTACACATTATTTTACATAATTTTACATTTTTTCTAACAGTGTATATTCTAAAATATCAATTTTCTTTCAGGTACAAGACCAAACGCGCCCAGCACGAAAAAGGGATCCACGACCAACAGCAAAGTGGCGGTGCCCTTCCATCACCGAGAAGGGTGGCGGTACCAGTTCTCGTACGCGACGGTAAACCATGTTTATCCGGCGGCAATAAGTCCGGTGATTTGCAATCGTTTCCGGGTTCACATCTAGTCATGCCATCTTACTCACATCCTTTAATTCACGGCCAGCCACGATTGTGGTAATGTAATTAAATTCAATGTGGTTTTTTTTTCCTTTCCGATTTCGACAACGACCATTTGTTTTGAAAATGGTGCATTTGAAAAATAACTTCTTTTTATCACAAGAGTGCCATGTTGTTGCTTTTTTTTTTGTTTTTTTATCATTATTTTTAGTTTTTATATTTTTTTATTATTATCTTGGTTGAATGGTGAATGGAATTTTAGATTTTCGAATACTTGATTTAAAAAAATAGATATTTTTTTAATTTTATTAATATTATACATTTATCATATTTATGTAAATACTAATATGTATATCTTTCAGTTTATTTGATTAATTATAAATTATAGATAATCACTTAAATAAATCTACCGAATCTAAAGCATAGTTTTTCTAGTCAATTCTTTATTAATTTTAAAGATCATCTTGCAGGTTTAAGTTCATTATTTTATATAAATGTAATTTTAAAAGTAAAATTCTTTATAACTTGGTTTTAAAATCGGTTTTAAATAATACCAGTTTTTCTAACAATGCAACTATCATAAAAGCAGGAGTAACCAAATGAATTAAAACACGCAAAAACCGAACTTTGTAGTATCAGTCAAAATTTTTAACGTTTGTAATATAAAGCCCAAATTTAAATATTAAGAAATAATGCCACTCCTAATTTTCAATTATTTTTTTAATCAAGTTTAATTATTATTATTAATATTAATTATTATTAATATTAATTATTAGCAATTTTTGGCAAACAATATTAAACTTTACTTGTTTTGTCTAGCTTTAAACAGTGGTGTAGTGCTAAAATACTAAGTACCAGAACGCTACACCTCTTAGCAAAAACTATACGATTATATTTGTGTCTCGTCCTTTTGCCGGCCTTGTAAGTCTCTGGTTTTTTGAAAAATTGTTGTTTTATATCGACAATGCAACATTTATTTTCGACTAAATAAATTTATAGTTTTATAATTTTTGTATACTAACAAATCGTGAAAAAAAGTTCCTGTACGACGCGACGTTCAGGCGCAATCCGGCCCCACTACACCCCTGGTTATAAATATATGACGAAAAATAATTAGCGAAAACACTGTTTTGAGTGTATGGTATACATTGTCATTTAATTTAGTTTTTATTAATTATAATTACACACGAATGCATAACTTGAAAATAATTAGAATCTTTTTAACATTTATACATACATCATCATCATAATCCTACAAAATTTGGCAGAAAGTCTTGCTTCAACCAACAATTATTTTAAGCCATGCATTTTGTATCATGAGACAAACGTTAGTTTTTAGTCTTCTGAATATTTCAAATTCTTCAAACTTTTTTGTTGTAAAATAAATTTAATGAAATATTTTCAATTTTCAAATAACAAAAATATATAAAGTAAACAAAAATTTTCCACAATGTTTAAATTTGATCAGCTTATCAACTTTAATATCTTGAACAAATAAGCACGTTAGTTGCTATCAAAATAATTAATAAAAATCTAAATTAAATATATATACCTATATAACCTGCAATCATTTTGGTGCCAAAAGATATATCTAATCAATATTGGCCTTGAACAATATTTGCAAGACCAAAAAAAGTACGCAAAAATCAAAATTGAAATTCGTTATTAACTAACTTTATTTCGGTAGATTATAACTGAATGTTAACTTCGTGAATTGGATAATTATGTAGAGTGTCAACTGTCTACTAATTGGTCAGTTAACAAGTTACTGGATATAGCAAATTTAACAATATTTCATGCAACCGGCAACAAAATCTATCAAGTATTCGAATTTAGAGTTTTATTTTGTTAATATTCTAAAAGTATTGTAATATTTTCTTTACATTTTTAGAATTTCTATATATTCTTCTGGTTTTACAGAATGAGATTATAAGTATTCACTATTATATGTGTGCAATTATACACTGTGGCCTCAACTACAAGTATTTTTTAAGAAAGAAGTTAATTTTCGAATAATTGTATATTGTCTTTTTTCTGGTGATAGAAAGTAATTTTTAACTAACTAAATGGTTGTTGTTGTTAAATAAAGGATATACAAAACAATGTACTATTGTAAAATTCCTTTAAAATAATCCTAATTAATACGTTAAGTATTGTTTTACTTTCCGTATGGTGTTAATTAATTGTAATTAATAATGAATATAAAAAAAAAACAAGTCAAATTGTACAAAATAATTTAACTTATTGTAGTGTGATTTATTTAAGTAAATAAACGAATATTAATATAGTATAATCAATGTATTTTCTTTAATTGTTTTCCTTATACTTATCAAATTATCAGTCAAATTATATGTGAAATAACTAATTAAAGATACCACACACTTCATATAATTAATATGGATTAGAAATAAAGTTTTAATTATATTTTCATTACGTCTACGTTAACGTCCAATAAATTGGCAAGATTGAAAGTGTTTGGCAAGAACAAACGTTGCCATCTAGTGGCAAAAATATAAGAGCATGTATGAAAAATATCATAAATGTAGATGAAGTAAAAATTGCTTGTCTGGATAAAAATGTTTGTCAAAAACTAATTTTTGCTTACAACATTATTGTTCACAATATTTTAAAAAACAAAGTAAAATAGTATTTTATATTATATTTAGAAAATTCTAGTACCCTTTTGTTTTTCATCTGCAAACTTTCTAAAATAACCAAACATTTTTTTGAGCTAAAAATACTAAACTATTAATCAAAAATTTAATATTAAAACTCTTTATTATCTGTAACAAAACAATAATATCTTAAATAATATTAAAAATACAGTAACCTAGCCAGTTATCTATGTAAAGTATATAAAGTTAAGAAATTCACATTCGAAAACTGATAATTAATACTAAAATAACAACTAAATTTTTTTATTTAACGTGTACAAAAAAAAACAAACAAATAAGAATTTATGTAGTTATAGAATTTTCTAGACTGATATGCCGTGATCGATCTATCCTCATCGCAGACGTTTTACCATACATCGTAGATGGTATCCTCAGTGCTTGGTGACTACATTCATTCAATCACCAAGCCCTGAAAATGTTATTTACGATGTATGACGAAACGTCTGCGACGAGGATAGATCGATCACAGCATACCAGCCTAAAAAATTCTATAAATTCAATAGATACCGGCCGTGAAAGCATGAAGATTACTAAAAATTTATGTACTTGATTCATTTCTAAAAAAAATTTAAATAAGCAAAAAATTAAAATACATAATATTATAGAACGTTGATATATTTAAAATTATTATCATATAAAACGTATGACAATATTATTAAATTTTTAAAATCTTCCGTATTTGTTTAAAAAAAAATAAGTACGCACTCTTAAATCATAAAGATAAAACAATATTTTAAAGATTATTTTTTTTTAAATTACTCATTCATAATTTGAATAATTAATATAATGTACTGCAATTATTATTCAATTTTGAACTATGACTAACAAATATTTTTTATTGCCAAATATGAATACGACAAACGTAAAATTAAAACCGTTATCTACTTTAATTATATTATTTCTCAATAAATTTTAACCTCATCTTTTGCACACATTCTGTGAACTTTGATTTGAAAAATTGTTATTTTTTTAATTACCAATAATTATACTAGATATTTATTAAAATAATTATGACAAAAAGTAAAAATAAAATTTACTTTTTTTGTTTACGATATCAGTCTGTCACTATCTGAGATTGTAAAGCAAATTTGTTTATTTAGTAAATTGATAAAGTTTTATCGGAACATAAAAATCAGTAACGAAATTTCTTTTGCTACCTGTTTATTACAAAAATGTCCAAAAACAAAAATAGTGTCAGTTTAAACATATCAACTATTAAATTGATAATGTTTCAGACCTTATTGTAAACATACAGTTGAACAAAGTTTGATTTTAAGATTAATTAGCTAGTCGAAAAGACTAGCTTATAAAATCGTCAATACGGCTGGCTGGCTTGCCGGCCGTGTCCAAAAAATACGATAAATACCAGTGTTAATTATAAGTATGAAGGAAAGCTCGTAGAAAGCTGAAACTTGGCAATTAGATAGTTCATACCAAATAAAAAATTAAGTTCAATTTTCAGACCGCAGTGTTGCCAACTTTCCGAGAAAAAAATTACTAAAATTTTTAATACGAGTGTTAATTATAAGTATAAAGGAGAGCTCGTAGAAAGCTGAAACTTGGCAATTAGATAGTTCATACCAAATAAAAAATTAAGTTCAATTTTCAGACCGCAGTGTTGCCAACTTTCCGAGAAAAAAATTACTAAAGTTTTTAATACGAGTGTTAATTATAAGTATAAAGGAAAGCTCGTAGAAAGCTGAAACTTGGCAATTAGATAGTTCATACTAAATAAAAAATTAAGTTTAATTTTCAGACCGCAGTGTTGCCAACTTTCCGAGAAAAAAATTACTAAAATTTTGAAAAATTTATTACGACCATGTTGTTTAACCGATTTTGTTCAAATTTACACAAAAGATTCTTCTGGTATCCATATAAATTAGATAATTTCAACAAAGTACAGTGCTGCCAACTTTCTGAGAAAAAAATTACTAAAATTTTTAAAAATTTATTACGGCCATGTTGTTTAACCGATTTTGTTCAAATTTTCACAAAAGATTTTTCTGGTATCCATATAAATTAGATAATTTCAACAAAGTACACTGCTGCCAACTTTCTGAGAAAAAAATTACTAAAATTTTTAAAAATTTATTACGGCCATGTTGTTTAACCGATTTTGTTCAAATTTTCACAAAAGATTCTTCTAGTATCCATATAAATTATATAATTTAAACAAAGTACAGTGCTGCCAACTTTCTGAGAAAAAAATTACTAAAATTTTTAAAAATTTATTATGACCACGTTATTTAACCAATTTTAATCAAATTTTCACTAAAGATTCTTCTGGTATCCATAT
This sequence comes from Clivina fossor, assembly GCA_963966155.1. Classification (NCBI taxonomy): domain Eukaryota; kingdom Metazoa; phylum Arthropoda; class Insecta; order Coleoptera; family Carabidae; genus Clivina; species Clivina fossor. Next base: position 12,396,673 of record OZ014562.1, on the reverse strand, counting down.
AAATTAGATAATTTCAACAAAGTACAGTGCTGCCAACTTTCTGAGAAAAAAATTACTAAAATTTTTAAAAATTTATTATGACCACGTTATTTAACCAATTTTAATCAAATTTTCACTAAAGATTCTTCTGGTATCCATATAAATTAGATAATTTCAACAAAGTACAGTGCTGCCAACTTTCTGAGAAAAAAATTACTAAAATTTTTAAAAATTTATTATGACCACGTTATTTAACCAATTTTAATCAAATTTTCACTAAAGATTCTTCTGGTGCCCGCATAAATTATGCAATTTTAACAAAATACAGTGTTGCCAACATATTAAGAAAAAAATTACTAAAATATTAAAAATTTATTGTGGCTACATTATATAACCGTTTTTAATCAAATTTTCAGAAAAGTTTTTTCTAGTGCCCACATAAATTATAATTTTATTAAACTACGATGTTGCCAACTTTCCGGAAAAAAAAAATAATTTTCTAAAAATTTGTTATGCCCGCATTATTTATCCGATTTTAATGAAATTTTTACAGAAGATACCCTTAGCGCCTATAATATTATATATTAGCAAAATACAATGTTGCCAACTTTCGATAAAAAAAATTTTTATCCCTCTATCTTATCATTTATGTGATAATGTCAAAGTGGTCTATATATGGGTTTACCCATATACTTCTAATCTTGTATTTTGGCTAATCGAAAAACTAGCTTATAAAATCAAACCACATTCGACTAGCTCCATTCTCGCTTTGCGAGAATATTATTTTAACTAATACAAATTTTAAAACAACGTAACTGTCATCAGAGCAGGACTAAACAAGTTAACTGAAACACCCACAAATCAAGCTCGTAATGCTTATAATATGTATAGTGAGACTTCTAAATTCTGAAATAAAAACTACATATTAGTACAATTAAAATTTTACATTTGAACAAAACGACAATATAAATAAATAATATATGATAAGTTTCACGAGTACAAATACATAAATATATATACACCTAAAATTAGTTGATATATCACTATACATATTATATTTTTTAAGTTGGCTAATTTTCTGTAGATCTACAGTTTCAGGAGGTTAGGTTAGGTTAGGTTGCCGTAGTCGATCTAGCCTCGTCGCAAACGTTTCGCCATACATCATAGATGTCATCGACAGTGCTTGATGACTAAATTACAGTTTTTGCTCGGTAATCATTTAGGCACTAAGTACTGAGAATGTCATCTACAATGTATGGTAAAACGTCTGCGACGAGAATAGATCGACCACGGCATACCAGCCCATAAAATTTTATAAATTAAATCTATAGTTTTATATATTATATAATACTTACATAAACTTGTACAAAACTAAAAACAAAGGTTATCAAAATAAAAAATTAGTTACGAAAAACCATTAAAATTGTTTCGTGAAAAATAATTTAGTTTTCCTTATACATAATATAATATTTCGATTTCCATCTATATTAAGTGGGTTTTCCATTTTCATATTCCTACTCAAAATTGCGTGACATAGGAAAATTGATATAGACAGTAATACAAACATAATTTGATTTTTTTTTCAATTTACCTACAAAATTTCTTCCAAACCATTATAAAACACAAAACCAAAATTATTATTTTATTAATTATACTAATCTGTACAAAAAAATTTAAGCTATATTTTATTATATTTATATTGTAAAACAATTTTTGTATTTTTTTTTATTTTATTGGTAAATAAATTAAGTTGCAACAAAGTAAATTATAAATATTTATAAATTAAATTAAATAATTAATAAAAAATGGCACGTGGAATTAAAATATAATAAATACCATTTCTAGTTAAATAAAAATGTAGCAATCTTATCATTTACTATTTTCATAATCTGTTAATTAATATCGAAAAATAAATATATATTTCATTATCTTTCCTCAAATCTCATGCGTCAATACGTAAATTTGAAAAATATATTAAATAAATAATATAGAATATTACAAAAATTATAATTTATGTATACGAAAGTCAGTAAATTTATATTCGCATACAAATATATTGTGGGATATTTAATTAATTGTAAACTGTTACAGTAAGAAAATACGTATTATATCAGTAATTATCTTTTCAAAATAACAGTTCAAAGTTTATAGTCTAATCGTAAATATATTAGCAATTAGCAACATATTAAAATTTCTAACTTTTCTGAACTATTGCTCCAATATATTAAATTATCAGACAGATTTAGAAGAATCTTTAAATATTCTGACTGATTCAAATTATAATTTTTGATATACAATTTTTATACAAATTTTTATATAAGATAAGTTATAAGTTATAAGATAATGTAATTGTCAATATTCGATAAAATATTTTAACAAATTATGGTTATAAATAAAGAAACACGGAATATTCTACAAATCTCTACTACACTTTTAAAAAAATTCGGTAATTTTACATAAAAACTTTAAGCAACTGATTTACACCAGTTTAATATATAAATTTACAGACGTAATAAAAAAATTTTTACATTATATAAATACCTATATAATATATGTACATCTGGTTACATGTATTTTTTTACCTAATAACTTGTTACAATGTATTACTTGTTTATTATCTACGTTATTTGTATATTTTTTCCTGATGATAATATATATAGTATATCGAAACGTCGATTTTTTAATTAAAATTATACAAAACTTAATCCTAAAGCTTTTTTATTTTAATATAGTGAGTTCCATATGATTTTTTACTAGGCTACATATAATTTATAAACTTTTCTTACATTATTCATAACTATATTCATAAATTTTACTGTCATATCTTTACTTCTTGCAAAACTTATACATATTCAAAATAATAATATTAAAACCATTAAAGTAAACAAAATATAAAACCACCAACTAAATACATACAACAAACCATGTAACAAAATATTCAAAAACATTATTCACTAAACTACATCCCTAACTTCACCGACTGGCAGTCCCGACCGCAGCAAAGCTCAACTTGCAGCTCAACATCGCCGTCGGAGTGGAAGCAGCACGACCGGGAGTGTGTGTCCGGAAAGAGGAAGCGCAAGTCAAGCTTTGAGTGACGCGCAATCTAACTTCCGGACGTTTCCGGATAGTGCAATTTATAAGACTTGTACAACCAAACGACTGGCCAGTACAATTGTCTAAAGCTGATAGCCGAGACAAATACGGTTTATACTTGTTCTTGGTTATTTGATTCGTTTTTTTTTTCGGGGGTTGGTGGTGCAGAAATGCATTGTGGATGAATTTGGTTTAATTTTGCTAAGGGTTGTTAAAAGATTTGGAAAATATTTTTAAGTATATATTTGAGATAAACAATTTTTAAAATTAAGAAATTACTTTACTAATTTCAATTGACAAATTTTACCTAAATTTTAAATATTTGATAATTAATATATTTAAAAAAAAAAGATTTAGATTCTGTTAATTTTATATTAAAATTCATTCATTATAAATAAATATAAATACAGAACTTTGACCTTGAGCAGATTTATTTTACGAAGTAAAATTATTTAATTGTGATAAGTAACTCAAATTATTGTAAATTTACAGTATAAATACCTTTAAAACAGTTAAAAATAGATAATTTATTTTTATAAAATTAAATTCAGTGTAGTGAAAACTACATATTTCAATATAAAATTTTACATTAACAAAAGTTTCGTATGTCTCAAATTATTGTAAAATTACAGTGTAAATATCTTCAAAAAAAAAATAGGTAATATATTTTTGTAGCATTAAATTTAGTGTATATATATTAGATACTATTATCACCTCACTTTTAAAAGTTATTTTTGTCAAAATTATTTTTGACGTTTATTTATTAAACAATTTTAAATAGTTTATTTGAATTTTATAATATTAGACACAAAAAAATATATCAAAAATAGAAATACTATTAATATTTGATAAGAGTTAGAAGTAAGAATTTATTTTAAAGTGAAAAATAAAAGCACATTTTCATAAACAAAAGAGGTGGGTATACGGGTCTAAATATTTCAATATAAAATATTACATTAAAAAAAATTCGTATGTAAATTTCTCAATTAAATATTCGATTACCAAAATTTCATAAACAAATTTACAATAATTTAATAAAACTATTTTTACAACTATCAATTCTAAAATTTTTTTACTTCAACATTAGAACAATATTCTTTGTAGAAGATTTATATTATTGTATATTAAAACACTTTTCCAGAATTTTTATGAAAAATATCGCATGTTCCACTAGCATCATATTGACAATAATAATAATAATCTTTGTATGACATCAAATAATAGAAAAAAAAATGTATTCTATCTTTTCACCAAATGAGTTCCGACATGGAATTCTCAAATCAAATGATTTATTATACGCGGCTAAGTGAAATATTTTTCAATGCAAAATGACACAAAATTGTCTTCGTATTGCAAGTGGATTTCAGTTTTCAGAAGTATATTATCTAAATCCATCTATAACTTTGTGACATTACTTCGTATATAGTGCTTTTTATTGACTTTGCATTTTCTATAGAATTATTTGATACGTTAAATTGAAAATATACTTTTGAAGAAATAAATTCTATTGTATATCTTTAGAAATACTTGATTTTATATGAGTTCTGTTGGTCGTACTAGAGTAGAACAATATAATAGACTGAAGGACAATAATACTGTTCTATATTGTAGTGTTTCGTGACTAACTAAGATGAAAAAGTTGACAATCGACCGGATATTACTCATTGAATTCCGTATTGATCGGGCTATTGGTAAACTTGTAGTATTGTACTTGCACATATTATTTTCTAAATGTATTTATACTTTTTTACATGTTTTTTTCAAATAAATACCGTATAATACATACACAATTACTCTTTCTACTATCCCGAAATCAGTTTCCTCCAAACATCCCTATCCAGACAAGCAACTTTAACTTCATCTACATAAGTTCATGATGGTAAAATTAAATTTTGCCTGCAAAATAACAATAAAAAATCACTAAAAAAACCCTAAGAACTTCCGGGGAAAATAACTCAGCCTTAACAAACTATTTCACACCCCATGGATTAAGATTAGGGAAGTTTTTAACTTGTCGCTAAATCAGTAAGGGTCGAAAAAAAACCACCCGCGGTGTAGGAAATTTTTTTCAAGCGAAATAAAATGTTATAAACGCAGGAAAAAGAAAACAAATAAAGTCGTTAATTTAAGTAGGCGCTGGTGTGGACAGCTGACCATCGCACTGATACATTTAGTGATAGAAAAAAATAAGATATTACAATGGAATTAAAGCACACACAGAAAATTTGAAATAAATTAGATTTAAAACGGTTTTAGGTTACAGTTTTGTATTATTAATAAATATTAATACAGAACTATAACCTAAAACCGTTTTATTTTAATATAATAAGATATGAAAACAATTTTTCTATGTTAAATTAGATTTACTTACAGAAAACTAAATCTTACATATGTGTTAATAACAAAAAAAATATTTTTTTATTTTAAATATAATTATATTTGAAATTTGTTGATTTCTCTGTAAATTATACTTTTCAAATTAGATAAATTTAATTTCGGAAATAATACTTTTAAACAATTTAATATTTACACAGTAAAAAAGTATTAAAATAAAGTTTAAATTCCACTGTAATAGACTATGTCTCACAAAACTTTCCTAGCAATTTTTTTTACTGAAATAATTCGTTCCATTTATAACACCTACAACCAATAAAAACATAAAAGCCTTATTTCCTCTTCCAAAGCAATACAATAAATAAATACAATCGTATATACACGGACAGGTAAACTCAAAAGTGAAAACATATTTCAACCGTAAAATTTCTTGGCGACAAGCTGTCTGGCACAGACCAAAATTCGAGAATCGGCGCGGTCAGTCTTTTTCCGAAAGAAAAAAAAAAACTACAGGACCTTAAATAGACTTTATTTCATCCACTCCGAGCAAAAGCGATCGAGAAAAAATACCTACCTGCCATTTTTAACAGCAGAAACGTGTACAAGACAAGCGAAATTGCTCGAAGACGATTAACGCAAACAACTTAACGGATTCCGTTAAGACCCTTGATAAAGGCGTCTAGTACCGCGTCGTATACGGTGAAGCTTGAGTTAACAGGTTAACTAGATAATATGGTAATAGTTTTGTAATGCTATTTGCTTAACTAGTGACTTAGGGATAACATTTACTTGATGGATTTTAAAAGACAGATTTTTTTAAGTTTAAAAATAAAATTTTACATTTTTAACATAGTAAAATTCTTTCAGAATTTATTATATTAAAATAAAACGGTTTTAGGCTGTAGTTCTGTATTAATTTTTATTAATAATTGACGTATTTAACGTACTCGACGTACATCTTCATCAGAAAAAATTAGATAAATGACATAAACAGAATATAGAATATAGTTGCTAGGTAACAAAATAAGTAACTAGATTATAAAATATTTAAAATTTAAAAATTTAGTTATCTATAAATTTCTATTGCTTCTCTTATCAATCTACTATTAATATTGATGGGTCTTGCAATTATTACGTTGAGTACGTCGAAACGTTGATTATTAATAAAAATTAATACAGGTACTACAACCTAAAGTCATTTTTTTTTGCATTTCTATTTTATGTTTTTTTTTTTTATAAATATAAACTTAGTTAGATAATCACTCCATTTCCGTAACAAAGTTGTTAGAACATTAATCTACAATATTTGTAGATTACCATCATCAGTTTCCGTAATTCCTAGGTGTAACATAGGAGTTACATGGTTGAGAAGCTGAGCATATAGTTTTATTTGCGTTGTCAATGGTGCAGATCGTTAGACCACAGCCAAGCAAGAAACCTACAGCTTATAGCGGGTTCCGTACCACTCAGACCCAGCCAATATCAGTTTACTTACAAATTGCGTACACAAACAAACTAAAACGTTATTATGAGCGGATATAAATATATTAAGTTTCTTGAACAAATGCAATCTACAATAACATAAAAATACTACTTACTTATTAATAAATTTTATTAATAGTTAAATTTACTGTGGATTCCATTTCATTAATATAAACAACCTTTAAAATTAAGTTCTGCATAATGTTTAATAAATAATCAACGTTTCGATATACTCCACGTATATCGTCATCTTGAAAAATATACAAATTATATAATTATTATTTTAATTAATTTGTTTACGAAAAATATCAACAAATAACAAACTGCAAAAACAATTTTTTTTGAAAATAATGCTCTAACAATAAATAAATGTAGTGTTGATAATTATCAAATAATTATCTTATTTTAATATAATTTTTATTATTAAATTATCTGCACGAAAGAATAATGTAGAATTACTATTTTTTACTCTAATACGCCTTTTCTTCAAAGAGACACATGTTAACACACAATTAATAATAAAATAATAATAAATCTGATTTCAACAGCATCACTGACATTGGCAACACTGGTTACTTTACGCATCGCATTATAACAATGTTTGGTAAAGGTAAATTTTTCACTGTGCCTATAATGTAAACTTTTGAGGTGGTCGTAGATAAAAATATTAAAATATAGTCTGATAGCTGGTAACATTATATAGAAAAAAGAAATATATATTTTTTTCATCTTCAACATTACAGTGGGCGTCAAAACCAAAACAAAAATCTTATTTTAAAAAGTATAAAGTACGCTACAAATAATACTGACAAGTAAAATAAGTCAAATGATTCTTTCAACATTTTCTATTTCCTATTTAACAAAAGTTAAAAATAAATGAACCTTTTTGTTTGAATCGTAAACTTTTAGTTTTTTTTTTAGTCGATCTACTCAAATTACCCTATTTTTTTCATACTCCAAGCCATTCACAAATCTTAACTACATCTTCGTATAATCATATTCATATTAATGTCTTCGTTAATACAAAAATAATCACCGAATAATTTATTAAAATCCATAAATCTTGCTTATTCAGCTTGGCCATACTATATTCTCGAAATATTCAATAGGCTGGTAGCCTAATGTTATAGTGGAGTGAAGAATCATTTCTTTTCACATCATTTAAATGACGATGAGCAAAAGTCATTAAGCCGTATTTCTGTGTGTGGTCATTTACTAGTAGCCAGCGACCATAATTTCTTTGTCAATACGCGTTGTAGTTGATGAACGTAATGATTCGGCCATTACTGGATAAAATACTAATGGTGTCATACGTGAAAGAAAAGATTCTTTTATGTTTTTTTTTAATCTAGTTGGCCTTGATTTGTTTTGAATTTGCTTTTAGTAAATTGTGTGGAATAAGATTTTAGAAAAAACAAATTATCCTTTTATTTTGTATTTGTTTTATAACAATTTTAAAATAGATTATTGTGTATTATTTTTGATAATTACTTATAATAACTTTTTGCTGTTTACATTTTAAAAGATTCAATATTATATTTTTTTTAAATAATTTTTATTTATTATAATCAACAAGATAAATTATTAAGCTATAGTTAAGTCAACTAAATAATTCTAATTAATGATTAAAGCTGTCTCATTATAGTAAATCAAACATAATCTTAAATTAAGCAAGAAATCGCATTTAAAAATTATTTACAATTTATTTGAATGTCTCAATAATTATTTATTGTACTAAATTAACAAAAAAAAATTGTGCACTATAAATGCCTGACTAAAAATATATATTTTTACGCTATAAAACAGTCAATGTTACTGTCAGTATCTTTTGATCAGTAATACTGTCAAGAAATATCAAAATATTTGAATATTGAATTCATAAAATTTTCTTAGGTGGTATGCCACGTTTCCTCAATGCTTGGTGACTGAACCAAAAAGTTTTTTGAAATGTCTGCAACGAGAATAGATTGACCACGATACACCAGACCAAATATCGGCTATAAAAGATTACTATAACTTCAGTGAAGTTCAAATAAAGTAGCAAAATTGTAGCAGAATTCAGAAAAAATCTGAATATATATCCATTTAATTTGCAATCACAATATTTTTGGAATAAGCATACCTTATATTAAAAATATAACCCAATTCCAATAAGAATTATTAAAATTAAGAATCTAAGTACTATAATTAGTTCCAAAACAACCTGTAATAATTCGTATTTTTACCTCACCTAATTTTTAACAAAAATGCTTTTAACATTTGTTTAAAAGTACTTAATAAGCGCTTTAAAATAGTTTATTTACATTTTATAATATCAGATATAATAAAAATATCAAAAATAGAAAATTTATCCGTTAATATTAAAAAATAGAAGCAAAATTTTTTATTGAAATATATGATAGACACATTTTTTATATAAAAAAAAATTAGTTGAGAATAAGGGATTTTTTTTTAATTTTTAAACAAAATGTACCATTGACAGTGTATTATAAATTTTACTTACATCAAAATAAATAAAAATATCTTGTACAATTTCATGTAAAAATATAAACAGTATTTATATTCCGATGATGACATAAATTTCAATTGAATATCTATTTTAATCTTCGCGAAATTTTTAATCTAAATTTATTGAAACAAATTTATTAGTACATCTATTTATAAAACAAAAACAGCGAAAAAAATCCTGGCAACAATTTCTAACAGTTAAAGCCAATATATAAAAATAAAAACTCAACTAATAATTTTGACATTCTCTCTCTAACATAACATAAATATTTGGACAATAGATAGAATACAATAATTTCAGTTCTGCAATGACAATATAAGTAATAAATTCTCCTTTAAGAAATATAGAGATATATCACAGCCAGGTGTTGATCTAGTCAAATTTGTGGTCTAATTTCACCCACAATTATCGTTTAAAAATACTTTAGAAATTGCTCAGTAGGTGATGACCAGTTGTGGTCCAAAATCTTCTTTATTCTTTCTGGAAATTGTTGCACATTTACTAATTGTCTAAGTTAGCAACTGGCACGCGTTTGAAATAAAAATGTCACAATAGTTATTGTTGACTTGGAATTTATTTTCATTTTCGTTTAGCTCCGATATAAATAAATATAATTTATGAAATAACTGTAAATGTAAAAGTTTCGAATCTAATACAAGTGATGTTTCTTTTAATAAGTTTTCTGACAAAGATATACGAAAAAAGTCACGCAATTTCGATTTGATTGTCACTAAATTATAATAATAAAAAAAATAGAGTTTTTTTCGTGATTAAGTGTCTGGTACAAAACGGTACAAATTTTTACACAAAATTATTTATAAATATATTTTTCATATTTTTATATATTAAGAACCGTTTGAATTAAACATTGTCAAACACAAATCAACCTACAACAAACATCATTTATTTGTAAACTGATTAATCATCTAATGCATCGAAAAAAAAACTAACAATCTAATTATATTATTATTAAATAAACAATGTTTTATGCAACTAAGTATGTTTTTATTTATTAATTTGAATAATTATTATAGACAAAAATATTTTATATTTTAAAATAGAAAACATTATATAATTTCAATTATAATTTTTTTTGATTACACAAATGGATTCGGTAGCGAAGACCATCAACCAATAGACTAGGACTAGGATATCAATCCCCAAGCGGGATTCAAATCCGGGCCCGCACAGGTACTTGCGGTATCAGACATACGTTTTAAACCGTTCGACTGAATTATAAATTGATTGCGCTCAGAACTGAACACAGACCATTATTTATTTGGCTGTATTGTTACAAATTTCATATTCGACCAAAGAAACATTAATTTTCACAAATCACGTGACAAATATACTGTTTTACAATTGTTAGTAAAGTTAAGGTTATTTAGTATGTATTTTTATTTATTTTTAGTTTTGTTTCGTTTGAAATGCTTGAAGAAAAAATAGCATATTAATCCAAGAAAATGCTATTTTTATATTTCATTCAGATTGCTTGGCCTCGGTTCTGCCTCTGCCATAAGTATCTACGCTCAACAAAATAAAGATCGCTTTCTGCTCTTATAATTCAAAGAAAAAATGTACTTATATTATTTTACATTTCAAAACTCATTTTATATTATTTTAACATATAAAATTAACACTAAAAAATTCTAAATTAAAAAAAAATGTATATATATAAACAAGCATTGATTTCTAGAATAAGTTAATATTTAAAAAAAAAGTTTCCAAACTTTGTACAGCACATCAAACTTCAAATGCTACAATTTTTCTTTAAATAATAAAAAAAAAAAGAAACAGGACAGTTTTAAGTTTGTAAGAAATAACTTGAAAAATTTTAAAATTATATAAATTAATTTTTCTATATTTTAAAAATATACAAATGATTCACAAGTGTTGCACCTAAAAGCCCTGAAAATTTTTCATGTTTTTATCCTCCATTAACTCTGTAATTTTCTTTTTCATATACACGCTACAAGTATTGAAATAACATAAAATAACTTGTAAATTATGTTTGGCTACAATTCAAAACTTAAACATAAATTACATATGCTTCTTTTTGCACAATTACACAAAAGTAAAATATATCATTAGTTAATACCTACATCGAATTTTACAATAAAAAGAAAAAGCAATAATACTTCACACTATTTATCAATGCTTGATCTAAAAATATAAATACTCTAGATACATAAATTTTTAATGTCCACCCACTCGAACCTACAAAGAACAAACGTATCTGCAAAATATTTACTTTCAAAATTTCACGCATTCTGCAATTCACCACAAATACAAATATAAAGAAAACTGTTTATCATAAACCAACAAAAATTAACCAAATAATAACGCACAAGAATTCTCGATATTTCGGGGCGTAACTCGCTCAATACTCCCGAGCAGTTTTCAAAGCGGACAAAAAGCAAGTACTTCCTAAGTTCTCAACAGAGATTCTGACCAGATCCATTCAGCAAGCATGGAGGTATTTCTTTAGTTCATTCATCGTTTGGGTTAAATACAAATTTCTTAGTCAATGGATAGAATAATGTGGAGGTGTTTTGTTGATGCTGGGGGCCACCCAAATACCAAATGCGGGAATCTTTGTGGTAAATTTCTGCTGGTGACACACAAATACGTGGTTTCTGCAGAAGATTGTTCTCTAAGTAGCCTGAAGGGCTGGATACTATCGAATGCTAGTGGATTTATGAATGAAATTTGGCGATTTTTGTAATACTATTGGGAGTCTTTGGTTAAAGTGTGGTTGCTTTATTGATGCTATGCCACGTGGTGAATTTTCAATTTGAAGTTTGAGGAACTATTAATATTTGAGTGTACAAAAGATTGAAGTGTTTGTATATTTTTGTCGTTTTGGTGCTACATATAATAAAAGAAAATAGTAATTTAAAAATCTATATTTATAGCTAACTTTGTTTTACTTTTTTCAAAATTAAATTATTTTTACCTTTTAATACAAATAAAGATGTTTATGTGTTACATCACTAAATTCAAAAAAATAATTTAAAAAAAAAACTACATACCAGATAATGGTAGAAATTTAAAAAAATATTTTTGACAATAAAATCTAAGTACTTTTAATTTTGTACCAAATTTTGATAAACCATTTTTTAAATATTTAACTATATACATGCTTTGTGCAAAAAATATACATACATACACAATCACGCCATGTATCCAAAATAATGTGGCACAAACTCTTTCCATTGTCCCGAACTTAGTTATCTCCAAGCATTTTAATCCAAACAAATAACTTTTGCATCATCCATATTAATGATACCGCTCATACATACTCTTCTATTCCTACTACTTGGAAACATTCGCTCACGCAAAACACTCTCTATCACAGTACTCCATCTACTCATAGGACATTTACCTTCGAAATCATTGATATATATTCTTTTAACCAAACGTTTATTAGACATTCAATCAAGTTGACTGAACCATCTTAACTAACATAAATTTTTTCAATTTATCACTCTATTTCGTACTAGATTCCTTCTAGTTTCACCACATACCCATTGCAGAAAGCTGATTTCCACAACAGTTACTTTCTTTTTATGCTTTTGCTGCCAAACCCAACACTCACTATCATAAACCAATTTATTTTAAAACTTCTCACCTATAAGCCAAACATAATCATATCTATCCTCAAACCAATCCACCATTAAATCTCCGCCACACATCATTAGCGTATCAAATCTTCCACACTATCCATCCATATTTATCCGAAAATATCCCAAAACATGCGCACAACAAATCATACTACTAAACATCCACATAGTGGCACAAACACATCTTTCCTTTATGTCCTATTCCGCTATCGTACCATCAACCGCTATACACACGGCGCGGCGGTTTCCATGTATTCCATAAACATGGATGATAAAGCATAAAAGCAGGTTGACCGCCGCGCGACGCCGCAACATTATGGACATTAATCATAAATCCCGATGATGATGGCTGGATGAGTCCAATGGTCACCCTGATAACCTTCTTCGGCACGTGAGCCGAGCTCGACTTGAACGCATTCAAGTCGAAACTGGCTGATAACTGGACAGTGGCGGGGGTTTGATATTGTTCGCTAAGGGTTGATATTGTGTGTTTTAGTATTGGTTATTAAACGGTGCAATATTATAATATATTCTGAATTTTTATTTATAAATAAATGCATTAGATATTTCTCATTTAAATTGGAAAAAAATGTTTTTTGATACTAATAAAAAAAAAACAGTAACAAATATTTTAAATACATTGAACATAGTAAAAATCTTTCAAAACTTATTATATTAAAATAAAAAAGCGTTACGATAAAGTTCTGTATATATTTTAATATTATAAAATTATAGTATATTATAAAACTATACTTTTTAAAAAATTACTAGAAAATCGAAATAACTCTATCTCTTGTAGCAACACCACTGGTGTCTGGTTGTCCATTGAATATGATTCGCAAAATAAAATTTATGTGATTCGGTTGAGAGAACGACAAAAGATACACCAAAAAAACAGATTGCCCTAAATGCGCTAGCGAAAAACTACCCTCCCCGCCTACACGATTAGTTTTTTTTGGTTGGTCATATTTGTTCCCTCTCTTTTTCAAACTTGTCTTAGAATAACTCGAAAAAAATCATAAATATTTGATTTTGTTTCTCAACAAAAGATCGAAGTACACTTTAGACTTTAACCACATTAATTACTAGATGAGTTGAACCTGCAAAATATATTAAAATACCGATGTAATTTACAATTCTTTTCTAATTTTACAAGTTTGAAAATAATAATAATAATTTTTTTGTCAATTTTATTCCTATTTTCTTGACATAATCGTACAACACAAAGAAAAATATAAAAAAGTAAAAAAACTCAGATAAATAAACAGTAGTAAAAATTCTTCCACCATTTCCCTAACCAAAACAACAATTGTTGGAATCAAAAATCCCTAGTTGAATAGTATTTATACTACACCACATTGGAGGTGTTAAACGTTCCATTATAAGCTCAAAGCTCATATTAAACATCACAAACACATCTCACACCCAAAAAGCTTTGTTAAATTTAATCCTGCACTAATCCTTCAACTCTGTACACGAAAATATAGAGCACAAATAAACCAATCATAATAATAGAGATGTTTGTATAAAATTCTGATTGGTTCATTTCGCATCCGTATTGAATTTTGTGTGAGCTTATCAATGCCATGTTATTTTCTGTTATACGTATTCAATACAAATAAATATTAGAAATAAATGTAATTGTTCCTCTGAGATGAATTGAAGTGTGTGATTTTTGTTGTATTTAAGAGCAATTTTGTGTGAAAATTTTGCTTTTTTTTCCTGCTTATTTTTGTTGTCACCGCAGTGAATGTTAACAAAGAAATGTATTTGGTAATGTTTGGCTATAATTTGGATTACAAATTGAATATATTTGTTACAGTTTACAAATGAAATAAAAATATTGTCATATTTGCATTATATACACATCATTACACACAAAAATCTTCAGATTATTTTTCTAATATTTGATTTAAAAAATAGCTAAATAAATGATATAAGCTTTCTAATTTTATTAGATGTAAGCCATGTAATATTACATAAAGCGTCTATGTAATATTACAAGAATTTTTTTAATGTAGATGTTTGGTTTGTTCATCCAATATATTTAAATAAATGTTCGTTAATTTATTCAATTTTAAATTGCAAATTATAATATTTCCCAAAAGTTAGTAAAACTGTGCAAAATAAAGTCTTATAATCCTTTTTAAAATTAACAGAATTTGTGCTTAAAATTTAATTAAAATCAAACTAAAATATAAATATAATTCTATTGAGCTAAAAATATTATTAAAATTGAGTAAAATGTAGTCGAAGTACTAATAATGTTTATTTCATACAATTAGTAAATTCATAAAGAAATTACTATAACAAATCTTTCCTAAAACTATGTTAAACTGATTTTTGTTGCAGTAAAATGAAAAATAAGAACCAAAAAATGTTTCTTTTTTTATCTTGAAAGTAAATTTTAATAATGAATGTATTGTCTTAAGATCTAAATGAAGTCAAGGGCAGAATACAATATCTTGATGAAGAAGATGCTGTTATTACTCTTATAATGAAAATAAGTGTTTATTCAGTCGCTCTCACATTTAATTAGCGGTTAATTAAAATCAACTTTTAATGAGAGCCCAGCGAAAAATCGTTTTTGTGTTCTCTTTATTATAAACACTTTTACTGCAGTCTTCTCTAAGATAAATATTTTTGAACATCACAAATTTCAAAATATTAATTATTTATTTATTTGGTAGTATTTATTTTCAAATATTTAAATTATTATTGTTGTTTTATTATCCTAAAGATTCGTTCATACTACTCTACTTATCACAAAATTAGTATTGTACAAAGCTAAAAGTACTAAAACAAAACTCAGTACTTATGAAAAACAACGCAAATATGCAATTTTAGTTTTATCAGTTGGTGTTTAATTTTTTTATAAACTAGTAAGTAGCTCAGTAGTAAAGTAATTTCGAATTTGAATTACCAACAACGAATAATTTGTTTAATAACTATTAAAAACAATTTGACTAATAATGAAAGAAAACAAATAAATTTAATATTTGATTATTTTATAGCTATCATTATAATTAAATTTTTTGGTTTAAAGAATTTATTTCAAATTTATAATATTTATAAATTTTTGCTACAATAATTATTGTATAATTTTAATATTAACGTAACATATAAATGAAAATTTTTGTTAACTAGAAAGAATTTGGTGTGAAATAAATTGGTGTATAAAAAAAATAATTAAAATTAATTACGAAAAAAGAAATAATTTACGTAGAATTGCAACAAACAAGCAATTAAACAATTATAATAATAAATTAATCTTATTATAGGTATATGGCGTGATTGTGTGTTTGAATTTAAAATTTATTATATTTATAAATTTTTGCCACGATAATTATTATATATTTTTAATATTAACATAACATACATTATAAAATAGACTAATTGATAGTTATACAAACTTGAAATATATTAATTTCGTTTGTTATAAAATCTAAAATCTGACAGCATCTACATATCTAAACTATCACTAAAACATCGACAATAGTTTATTTGCAGTCATATTAACTGAACCCCCGCACCGTTCCCCCATTCCATACACAATTTTTCAACCCCTGTTTAGTATCATCCCTCTTTACCAAAGCCAAGACCAAGGATCCAGGCGCGTTTGCGATTCAATAAAGACTACGCTGCGCCCCGTTTTGTAAATGTGTTTAGTGTCATTGTATAGATTTGTCAGCGCACGGGGGGTGGGGGGTATATTTGCCTAGCCACGCGACATTGCGTGGGGACACTCTTGTTTTGTTCCTAGGACAAAATAACTATGGGGATACGAAAATCGGTTTCTGTTTTTAAATAGGTTTATATTATTGAATATCGTGTAACGTATATGCTTATGTGGATATACATATGCAACAAGAGTTATTTATAATGTTATAAGTTGGAAATGTGATATTAATTTGTTTCAATGAATAGTTAATATTGATTTAATGTGGTTTCATATATAAGAAATGCGTGGCGTAAAGATATTTTCATGGTTTACATAAAATAGAAAATAGTATAAGCACAAGAACAATTAGTACGACTCACATTGCAGGTAAATGCCGTAATTTATCCAAATAAGTAATAGTCACACTGTAAAAATTATATCTTAAATTTATGTAATTTTACATAGGTTTTAACAGTAAAAATAACAACATTTTGTAATTTTACTGTAATAATTTACATAATATTACATTTTTATGTAAAATTACATTCATAAAACATGTAAATTACACAATTTTTCTTACAGTGCATAAAGAAAAATTGAATATTACACTTCTTCTAAAACTACATAATTAAATTTGAGTTTTTCAGACTAATATGAGTAACATTCATAATATAATAAAAATCTTTTAAAACTCATTATATAAAATAAAACGACTGTAGGTTTAAGTTCTGTATTAATATTTATTAATAATCGATGTTTCGACGAACTCAATGTTCGTCTTCATCAGGAAAATTGGTACATACATACATACATACATATATACACAATCACGCCATGTACCCAAAAGAGTGTGGCACAAACTCTTTACATCATCCCGAAATCAGTCGCCTCCAAACATTCCTATCCAAACAAGCAACTTTCGCTTCATTCACATTCATAATTCCTCTTATACATGCTCTTTTATTATAAATGACATTTACAGTATATAACAGAACATAGAAACAAGTTATTCTCTTATCAATCCACTAGTAAGCTTTATTATTTTAATATACTCGTAATGAGTTCTGAAAGATTAAATTTTAATAATCTTTTTAATTGACTACTAGTTCCAGTGTTTATTACTATAATATAATTTTCTCAAAGTTACATAAATTTAGTAAAAAACGTCGATATACTGCACATATATCAAAAAATCTCGAATATAAATTCTTCTTTATTTTAACATAGTAGAAAATCTTTAAGAACTCATTATATTAAAATAAAACTGCTTTAGGTTAAAGTTCTGTAATTCTGTATTAATATTTATTATAATCGACGTATCTACAAACTTAACGTCCGTCTTCATCAAGTATAAATAATTAACATATTCCACAAAATATGTACACCTATTTGGCCAACCTTATTACATCATCAATTCTATTCCGTTCTATTTCGTCTTATCCGCTTTTCCATCTAATTTAATATTCATCTTTATCATCCCCATCCCTTATTCCACAACCAAATCCAAAGATCAAATCAAACCCACACACTACTTAATTAAACACCCAAAACACATTCACCATCAACGCAAACATCAAACTGTTATAAATCCGTTCTCACAGTTAACATCTAATTGGCAGTGGCCCCCCCAACTCCCAAAGTGAAACATAACACGAGATCGTATGACACATGTAATACCAATTGAACCAGACCGAAGGGTGGCAAAAATGTAATGAATACATACATACGTTGAGATATAGATATACGTGTTACATATGTAACTGTTATACAATAAGTTCTCGGGTTGCTGTTCTCTCTGTGTTTTGCGGCCGGGGAGATTTTATTGGATCATTTCGGCGTGTTGGAGATTTGGTGTTGGCGTTTGGATTGGTGATTACTGCCTAGAGACACCCTTGGGACCCTCTTGGGTTATTGGTGTTAAATACGGAAGGGATTGGTTAATATCTCAGAGGATATTGAATTTGAGTCATTCTTAAAGTGTACGTAAAAGTAACCGTAGTAAAAATTCTGTGATCAAAAATGAATGTGCTATTTAATACTGCATTTTTGTACACGTGTTGTAAAACAAAGTAAAAAATCTTTTAGAACTCATTATATTAAAATAAAACGGCTTTAGGTTGTGGTTCTGTATTAATATTTATTAAAAATCGATGTTTCAATGTACTCAACGTACATCCTCATCAGGAAAAAATAATGCGAATGACATTTACACAATTATGTAACTTTACCTGCAAATCATAAGACACTATGATGCCCTGTATTCGTAGGTATAATTACTTAACTGCTATAATTTAACATAATTGTTTAAAAATACTTAATATCAGAACTATTACAAACATTATGTAATATGATATTACTAATGGAATGGAAAAGTATATATGTACGTCAGTGGCGTAGTCAGGGGAGTGTTAAGGGGGGTTGAACCCCCCCTTCTCCTAGAACCTGAACGACCAAAAACATACGTATGTGAAATATGAAATATGTTATTTTACTTTCATTTTTATAAAAATAATTTTTATTGCTTTTTATTTTTTATACAAATTATAGTATTATCTTTATTGATTAATATTAGTAACCCCATGACAAGTTTCTGGCTACGCCACTGATGTACGTAATATAACAGTTTTTTTTAGTAGTAAAAAAGTAAAACCTTCAGTATTTGCTGTCAGGAATTTTCCATAAATAAGTAAAACTCATTTAGTTCTGTAATATTATTATTGGTATAATTACATACATTTGGAAATTTACGTAAAGGATTTATTATACAATTATTACAGATATGTAATCTGTAATTTTATATAATTTAAGAAGTTATACCAACAATCTACATTAAGTATGTGATTTAATTTGCAGAAAGTAGGCAATTTTACATACTTATTAAGTCATTTTTATTTACTTTATGTGATTATTATAAAATATTTAAAAATTACAAAATTTTGAGGTAGAAATAGAGAATATTTATAGTAAAATAAAATTACAGATTTTTTTATAGTAAAATTTTACTAAGTATTATTTTTCTGTAATTTAGCTACTTTTTTTACAGTGTACAGTAAATAAACAGTACATAGAAACAAGTTACTTGGTAACAAAATAATTAACTAAATCATAAAATTTATAAATTTTTAATTAAAGAAAGCCAAATTTTAATGAAAACATTTTTAATAAATATTACATGACACCTTTATTCACTCATGTCTTCAATTGATAAAAGCAATTTTTTACAAAAAAGAAAAGATAAACAATACAAGCGAAAATGTTTAGCAAAATAATATACCAATAATTAAATCCCAACTAAGAGTTCAATCCTCATTTGCATATTATTAATATATAATAACCCTTCCCCATACTAAACACTAAGTCTAAAATCCAAAAAACAAATATTACCATACATATGACTCGTGATAAACGTAAACGATAAACGATTTTTATTAAAACTTAATAGGAGACGTCAGACGCTAATCTCGGATATCTTTACAGCAGCCCGAATTCAAATCAAATCAATCAAATCTAATGAAATTTTCTGGTCGACGATGCCGACAGCTTTACGCGCACACCGCATTGGCTGCTTATACCGAAAAGCTTAAAGCTCCAGCTTAATAGAGTTACAATGTGTATGATCATGAAATGCACAAGCGATGGTGAACAATGAATAAAGATTTTCAAATTTACGAGCTTGGTTTAATATATACATAAGTCCGGAGAGAATACACTATAAAAACATAACGAAATTATAGAAAAAGTAGTATAATTTTACTATAAAAAATCTATAATTTCATTTTACTATAAATATTGCGAGTTTATAATGAGTTTAGGCCAATGGCGTAATTGTGTATGTATATATAAATAAATAGAATATTGACAATAATGTTCTTACTTTTGTTCAAATCTTCAATAGTTAAACTTCCAGATATGTTTATACATTGATAACACTGTAAAAACATTTTTCACTATTTTCAGGACATAGTAATTGTACAATTTTCACATAAATATTTTTCACAAATAAAATAAAAATAATGTTAATTTTATTGAAACAATACACACGTTATCACTGTACAGAACGCGCACTGAAACTAAAATATTATTTAAAATTATTTTACTATTTTTACAGAAAACTTAATTGAATAAATTGGTTATAACATGTCTAACATTGAATACTCTGTTTTGTATTGTTAATAAAAATTTTAAAATTTGTACAGTTAGGTATAAAATAATTTGTTATATTTTTTATTTTACATAAAAATATAGGTGTGGCATTACAAAATGTTGTGTCTTGTTCTAGTACAACGAATTTTAGAATTTTAGAATATAAAATTCTCCTCCCCAATTTTCTCAAACTATATACTTCCAAATCTAAGTATATAAAACTAAATTTTCAAACTTTAAATTCGCATATCCACCCTACTTAATATATTTAATAATGAATAAATATTGTATCAAATACAATCACATTAAAATAGTAAATTCAACAGCATCAACAAATCCATTTGAAGAATCATTTTTTATCTAAGCCCAAAAACAGCTACAATATGTTACAATACTCTGATAGGTTATATAGCTTAATATACTTTTTTCGGGCCCTATACATTACTGTAGAGTCAAAAAGGGCTGCAGTAAATTGCTCGAAACAAAACAAATTTTACGGCTGTTTGAATTGAACTCGCCCTTTACATTGTGAAACAAAAGATACGATGAGATTTGGAAGGCCTAGATAATATATATAGAGTATTCTCTGCTATACTAATGCAATTGGCAATATATTTTTGGTAGTGTTTTATTATATTTTTTTTTTGTAATTTCTTGATTTTTTGCAAATTTGTAAATTGGATATAAGAGAAAAATATATCATTTCTGATTGAAAGATTATAATTATATATTTATATATATATATATATATATATATATATATATATATATATAAATATATACATAAAATACAATACACAGAAATACAATTATTAGATTAATTTTTTTTCAATGTTTTAGTTTTTACCTTAAAAAATGATAAATTTTCAGCTTCTAATCATCAAATTATTTGATCATTTTATAGATAATTACGTTTTGTGTATTCATCTAATGTAATTAGAGATATTTTTTATTTTATTGTATATTTATCTATACTTAACATTATAAAAAAAATTTCAGAACTCATTATATTAAAAGAAATAGGCTTTACGGTTTAATTTTGTATTAATTTTAAAAATCGAAGTTTTGACATACTGTACGTGCATCAGAATCAGGAAAAATAATACAAAATCATTATCATCATCATTTTTCTTGATGATAATGTACATAGAGTACGTCAATTTTTAATTAAAATTAATACAGAACTAAATCCTAAACTTTTCATTTTATCTATACTTGCTCGTTGCTTTATCTAAAGTTTTTGATTATTTATCTAAACTTTATTTTTAAATAAAAATTTGATTACAACTAATTTGTATGTACATGAAATAACAAACATTATTAGAAATATTATCTAAGTAAATAAAAAAAATTCATTTAAAATTTAATCTTTTAAATTAAATGCAATAAAGTGTGGCCGCAGAACAGAAACTCATATAAACTTATTCAATAAAACTTAGATTGATTGCATTAGCATAATTATAGTAATATGGCGCTATTCTGGTCATTAAATTTAGTCTAAATCTTTAAATTTAAAGAACTTTAAGTGAATTTCAATTCTGGTCACTATTTTAAGTATGAAATCTTTAGCTTAAATTCCTTTAAATTTAAATAATATGCAATTTTTTTTAAGTGGGCCACAATTACAGATCTAGCGTTAATAAAATTATAGAGCATTAATATGCAATTACAGAAAATAAATCAAACATTAATAAATAAAATTTCAAATCTTACACAATCAGAACCTTTAACTATCACCCAAAAAAATCTAAACTTACAACTATCAAACACTAAATATAAGGTGGTACATCAAACAGGCAAACACAAGCAACATCCTATTTAGTCCTCGTACATATACGCATACAAACACATCCAGAGTCCTACCAGTCGTATGTATGTATGTTTGGGTAACAACAACACAGTTAGCTAACGTGAACCGGAGCGAAAGCCGGAGCCGATATAAAAGTCTTTCCCAGCTCGTTTATTTTCATTATCTACCCGTCGGCCGGTTTTTGTGTGCCCTCCCGAGAGCTATACAACTCTAGGGCTGTGCCCCCAGTCCCCCTTGCTCAGGCAGTTTTCGAACACAATCATTTCAGGGGTGTGCGTAATATCTACTGTAACATTTGACGATTTTTATATGTATAATGTTGAGTTGAGCATATGCTTTCTAAAATGAGATTGGTATTATTAATTGCAGTTGGTTTGTGTTTTAATTATTTAGAAATTGAAATGCAAATTATTAATAATTTTAAAATAAAAAATGCTTTAGAAGTTCTGTTATAAATATTGAACTATAATGTAAAATTTTTCCCAATATTACATACAATTTTAAAAAATACTAACGTCTATAGTTTTACATACTAAACTGGTGTAAATCAGTTGCTTCAGATTTTTATATAAAATTACAGACTTTTTTACAATGTGTAAACAGCGCAATTTCGCTACGATTTTACAGCACAGTTAAAACTGAGCGTGTATGACCCAACTAAGAGCGTTGCGTGCTATATCGCATCATAGCTTCCAGAGCTTTTATCCCGCACTCCTGCCATCTATGAACAGTGGCGCGCATCAACTTTCCGTACACATTACTCTCCCCCCAACTCTCACTCTTTCTCTTTATACGCCCGTCGAGTTCAATTTCCGTATCCGGACTTTCGGTTCTGCAAAATATACAACCCCCCCCCCCCCCCCCCCGACATGAGTTTATACTCTATATCGCAATTATGATGCGATATGCCAGAGACCAGTTTCGCTTTAGCTTGTTCAATCTGTGCTACGCGTCTTCTCTCCTTCCATGGTTTGTGTGAGAGGGAGAGAGGGGAGAAATGTGTTTCCGGAAAATAATATGGGGAAGTGATGCATTGGTATATGGATATTGAGAAGTTAGGTTATGAAAGGTGAAATGTGAATAAGCTAGGTTAAGTGATGGGTAATGATTATGGAAAAAAACAGTTTTAATATTGAAGTTCTCGTGTTTTCAGGCAGGTGGTGTACTTGTATAATATTTTAAGTAATGAATGTAATATAATTATTTTAAGATGTCATTCATATCGGACCGAAAAATGCAATTTATTATTGTATAGTCATAGAAAAAAAAAATAATATTCCACTCACATTTAATACTAATAATAACTTTTATTAGTCAACAGAAAATTAATTTCAGTTAAATAGTATTCTTTATAGTATTTTCAGTGATGGTGAGTGAATTCAGAAAATTCTATAAATTCAATTTATACTGACTGAAAGCTTGAAGATTATTGAAATTATATTGAAATTATGACTGCTTTTAACTAAAAGTACCCTAAAACAAAGGCGCTGTGAATACGGACCAATGTTTTTAATTTAACTACAAAAATTGAAAATACAAAAATTAAATTCGCGACCTTCAAATTACATGTCAGTGCAACTAATACAATATAACTGAAAAAATTCAAAATATAAACAAATTATTATACTTAAATATATTATCTATTAAGTACAGTTGTATAACAAATTTAATAATTATTCTTATCTTTATATATAAAGAATAGCATTTTAATAAAATCTTTTTGATTAAATTGATAATACAGATATTTTCGTATAATATTTGTATTTTTTTGTTGCTAATAATTAATTAATGTCTGATTATTATTTATTATCAGTTAACTATAAATAATTTTAATCAGTTAATATTGTAAACAAAATAACTGACAAGAAATTTACATTTCTACAAATCATTTTCTCAGATTTTTGACTAGATTATTCAAATAGTTCATATTTTAAATTAAATAATTTGTTCATAATTTTTATATTTAAATATTTGAAACAACAAAGCAATTTTTATTTTAAAATAATTTATTATTTAACCATTGTATGTTTCTATCATTAACACAAAGGAAAGAAAAAAGTCAGTGTTAAAAAGAAAGTGAAAAGAAGCTTCAAGGATAGCGTGCTGACGTCAGAAAAGAAAATCGCTTTTCTTCACAGCAGGAGGCACCCTGTCTCTAATTTGATTGAAGAAGAAATAGGATAAGAAATGCTATCCTTAAATCCCTTCAACCTTTTAAGAATTACGTGATGAACCAATATTAAAAGAAAATGAAGAAATTATATGCTAATTTGAAAGTTCCGATTTGCTTATTTGAGCTGTTTTCCACAAATTACATGGCTTTATCTTTTTTTAAAGGAAATGACGTAATTATTTGTTTGGTATTTTGATTAACAATATGTTTTTTGTATCTGCAGATTTTTTTAAAATATAAAAATTGAGATAGTCTCTGGTTTATTACATATTCAAGTTATAACGACTCACACTTACGACAATATATTTTTAACAACATTTTAAGTGTATTTATAAAAATACAAATATTAAAAAAAATAATCTTTCTTAACATAAAATAAAATTTCACATATGATAAAAAGAGAGGTATTGTAATCATACCAAATTTGAAATTTTGAGATTTTTACAAATAAGCACGACTTGGGCATAAAGTAACATGAATCAACTGTTTTTAGAGTAATATCTGTCTGTCGGTCTGTGGACACGTATAGAGCAAATTCGGCTGAAGGAATTGTTATAAAATTTTATATTTACGCTTCGGAGGTGATCAACTTTTGGTAAAAATTCGCCAACTAGAAGTGGTAATTTACTTCTATGTGTTTTACGAATATTTCGCAACAGAGATATATTTCGAAAAAATTTCGTTAACAAAAGTTGCTAAACAAGTTATAACTAACTTTTATTTGGAACATTTTTCGATATGCTAAATAACTTTTTCATAATTTTTCATATTTTTATGATATATATATTTATATATATATATATATATATATATATATATATATATATATATATGTATATATAATTCTGTAAATATGTAGCATATTTATGTCAAGACAGTTTTGTTTTAGTTACTATGACCGAAGCACATAAATTGCACACTGCCCTCAAAAATTTCAAATTTGAATAAAATTTATTAGGGTCTTGAACCTTTACAAAAGTACTTTTTACAGTGAGCGTTCGTTTATTCTATAGCATATTTTTACGCCGAGTTTGGCTTAGAGCAGGTTAGGTTATAGGTTTTAGGAAAATTTGCGTGAAAAGATTCGCAGGCGTTTGTTCTAAAGACGAACTATTTTCAATTCTATCTGATTTTAGGTTGAAATCTTATTCCCTTAATCTGTTTATGACCGGTGTGCAATTTTGCTATCCAAAATTTCGGTAAGGGATTAAAACCCAACGACCGTGTGCAATTCATATGTACTCACTATAACTACAGTAGTTGTTATATAAATTTTTCTATTCCACAAATTTATTTATTACAATGATGGTCGATTCTGTGATGACCACAGCAGATTTTTTTAATTAAATATTGTTACTAATATTTTAAACAAAAAGTTTCATACATAAAAACTAAAAATTATTGTTACTGTTACATTATAATGAATTACCTTTCAACACAAAATAGAGAACAATCAAAAAGTAGTTGTTCTCCGGATTCATATTTGACAAATCACGGAAACTAATATATTATAAAATAAATACGTATATAATATTTTACTAACGTGTTAATACAGAACCTGAAAAAAAGAATAATCTCCGCCCATATTTTACTAACAAAGCTCTTTCTCGCTTCCTTAGCGTTCTGGATCTTTTATATTTGGCAATTCACTCGTGATTCCCTTTTTACCTTAAGGAAGGTGAAGAAAAAAAATTATAACTAAACGCTTTTGTTGCAGAAATATGTTGATTGATTATTTCCGCAATTTGATTCTGTACTTTTCGTTATATTTTCTTTTTTCAGCAGATAAACGTTTATTATTTAGTTCAACATAAATCAAAGGTATAAATTGTCTTTTTTATCCGGATAAAATATATCTAATGTTTAGCTTTTTTGATGTTATATTATTAGCAAATAGTTGCAGAAATAGATATATTTATAATGAATTTCAGGAAAATATTTAATAATTTTTGAATAAATAGTATTGAAATAAAAAACTTTAGGATTAAGTTCTGTATTTACTTTATTTAAAATAGAATGAGTTCTGAAAGATTACTATGATAAAAAATATTATTTGACATAAAATATTCTTTCGCAAAGATTTTGACAAAAAAATTATATTAATGAAAATTTTTATATACAAATATATAATAGTTTTCGATACACTAAAAAGAAACAACCAAGTATATTGCATTATTTAGTTTCGCTTATATGTAAATTTAATTATTAAAAATATATGAAGAAGTCCAAGAAATGCAATGTACACCATCCAGAATTGTCAGACAGTGCATATTTAATCAAAAAAACACGGTCAAGTGTATTTAATTTGACATCTCCGACGGCTATATTAAAAATTATTAAGTCAAGTTTTGTTAATTGACAAATGCATCGTATTTTTATTTGTTTTTAGTTCGGTTTCGTTTAGAACACTTGAACAAAAAAATCGTATATATCACTCGGAATAGAAAGCTCTTCTTGTATTTCGGCAAAATTGATAGGCCTCATCTTTACCTCAGCCACAAATATCTGAGCTCAATACAATAATTTAAAATACCCTCAATTTAATAACAACAACAGTAGAATGAAAAACTTAAATTTGAGATAATTTTACACAATACATCTACATCCGGACTATATATAACAAAATACAACAAAAAAAAATCGGAATGACTTTGATAAAAATATTCTTTTCAAAATAACTTGTCCATCTTCACTCTAACAAATAAATTTTTGTATAAGTACACCTGAGTATACACCACAGAAACATACAATAATCGAAAAATCAAAATGGCGGCAACCTTGTGACGCAAAACCAATGCAACATCAACGTCATCAAAATCGCATTATTCATCTTGTCATCCATCAACCAATCAAATTGTGAATTCTTACAAATAAAAAAAAAGAACACACATTTACACAATTTTCAATGTATAGATTACGGAATAGAAAAATATCAGGTAAATTATTCGATTTTGTTTCTTTGGCGTTCGACCGTTATAGTATCGTTTCCGGTTTGTTGCGAACGGGAATGGAATTGTAGGTTAAATATCGGTAAATCGCCGTGAAATGCGTGAATTTTATGAAAAGATTTAGGGGTGACTGTGTGTAGGTTTGTATACTGCCCTTACACTCAATTTCACAGTAAAAGATTTTTGCCTAACATGCTGTTAAGAAAATTACATGCATATTAAAGTTTCTGCTCCGTGTGAGGTAATGGGTTTACGGGGAAGTATTTTCGAAAGATCTTAAACTAAAGTTTTATTATTTTTACATATAAAATTTAATTAAAAATAAATACGCTGTAAGATATATGCAGCATAAAAATTGTATTAACAAAATAACTTTATTAAAATAAAACTGCTTTAGTTTAAAGTTCTGTATTAATATTTATTTCAAATCGACGTTTCGATGAAACTCAACGTCCGTCTTCATCGGGATAAATAATACAAATGACATTACAATAAATAACAGAACATATAAAAACAAGTTACTAGGTAACACATAAGTAACTAGATCATACAATTTATAAATTTTTAATTAATGGAAAACAAATTTTATTTAACTCAGTGCCTTCATAGTGATATAAAGATTTATATAAAAAAGGTTAACATCAATCACCGTGAAAGCACTGAGTTAAATAAAATTTGGCTTCCATTAATTAAAAATCTATAAATTTTATTATCTAGTTAGTTATGTTACCTAGTAACATGTTTATTTCTATGTTCTGTTATTTACTGTAATTTCATTTGTATCATTTATCCTGAGAAAGACGGACGTTGAGTTTCGTCGAAACGTCTATTTTAAATAAATATTAATAAAGAACTTTAACTTAAAGCAGTTTTATTTTAATATAATGAATTTTAAAAGATTTTTACTGTGTTAAAATAGCTCTATAAAATAAAATGCTTTAGATTTAATTTCTGTATTAATATTTATTAATAATTGACGTATCGACGCACTCAACGTCTATCATTTTTTTTTCCTGATAAAGACGGACGTTTGTCGAAATATCGATTATTAATAAATATTAATACAGAACTTAAACCTAAAGCAGTTTCATTTTATATAATGAGTTCTGAAAGATTTTTTACTATGTTAAAATAACTCTATTTTTTATGTTTAAGTTTCTGTGTAAAAAAAAAAATTTGTATATAAATTACACTTTAAATAATGTAAAAAAAATGTGCTCTTTTGGTAACACCAACAAATGTATTTTTTCATATTTACTCATAGCAGATAAAACTAATTCCGAGATGAGTAAAGAAATGTAAATAAGAAAACTGTTTTTATTTAATTTGTAACAAAATCATATTTTAATAACTTTCCGCATCACCAATTTGAATTCCAAAATAAAATATATTTTCCACATTAAGACCACGCTAGAAATCAGGTAACGAAAAATCCCGCAAATCTAACATAGTTAACACAGGGACTGGTAGCATGTAAAAGTTAGTGAATACAGGGCAATTTGTCAGACGTCCCTTTTAAGGAACAGTTCCCTTAGCTTATCCGACTGATAGATTAACCCAAGACATGTCAACTGTCCGTCAGGATAAAGAAAGAAAAAAGCAGGACAAGAAACGAAACATGCTTCATCAACCAAACTTTAATCTTCTTTTTTACAATTGCGTTTTAATCTGAACAGAAACATGCAACAGTTTTTATATAAAAATATATATTTGACAATTTAAACATCAATTCTTACAAATCACGTAACAAATATAATATTCTGCAACTATTAGTAAGATTAAAGTTACTTAGTATGTATTTTTATTTATTTTTAGTTCAGATTCGTTTGGAACGTTTGAAGAAAAAATAGCATATATCGACTCGGTGCAGAATACTTTTTTCGGTCGTAAGTATTTAGGCTCAACACAATAAAGATTGCTTTCAACTTCTCGTTAAATAATATATTATCATATTTCTTTTAGATATTTTAGTGAGAATTTTAATGCAAAAAGAAATTATATTTATATTATAGTATTTATTTTTGTTTAAATCGCCATTAATTTATTTTGATAAACTAATTAAATTATTAGAAAAATGCATTGACTTTGCCGGGATTTGAATCCGGGACCTTCTGCTTTCGCCGCAACTGCGCCACAAGATCGGAACGACAGGGTAATGGCATTTTTCTATATTTGTCGAATACATCACATGATGTGTTTATAAATATAGAAAAATGCCGAAGGTCCTGGGTTCAAAACCCGGCAAGGTCAATGCATTTTTCTTCATTTAAAAATTAACTAATCATATAATTAATCAAAATGAATTAATGGCATTTTAAACAAAAATAAAATACTATAACCCAATATAAAATACAATATATATAATTAAGAATATAAATATATATTTATATTATTGTTGTTTTCAAGTTACATCACAATCACATCGACTAACACAAAATCATATGGATCCAATGAAACTATAAAACAAATGACAGCCGAAATAAAGTGTTTAATCGAACAATTGAAAGATTGTTTTGGGGGTTTATAGAGTAAAAATGATTGAACGAACGATTTTTCGACGTGATGGTAATTTCCTGTTATTGATGAAACAATGTGGCGATCGGCGCAGGTGATATAGACAAAAGTGATGAGATTGATGGTCACCCCTTCCCCACCCCCGCCCTAAATGATGACTAATAAACAAAGGGTCGATTAATACGCCCTTCTATCGCATGCCCTTTTAGCACCCAGTTCACCGGACAGCTGCTATCAATTTAGCGAGCGCTCCGCTATATTGTTGCGCGGGCCTCATTATTACAGCGTAATATACTCCTAATTCGATATGAATATATTATACTGTATTTAAATTCATCAATATTACATGTCAAAAATTATTAAAATATTTAAATTTCTGATAAAATATATGTATCCTACTAGTATATGTATATATTTGTAAATACACTCAACACTTTGATGAACTTTGATAATTTATTAATTAAAAGTCAAGTATTTCCAAATTTATTTATTTTTAAGTTAGGTAAAAAAATCATTTGTGATTGGCTAAAAATGTATCCTCAGAATAAATAACAATATGTCATATCCCTAGTTAACTAACTAATTCAATTAACAGCGTTTTATGCAACTGATTCTTAGTCTATTTAACAAAACTCATATAATAATAATAATAACATTAAACAAAAAAATGTTCATAAATGTATCTGTGAAATTAATATAATCTAATGCTGAGATATTTCCCAAAAATTTGACAAGTTTCTCAATCATTGAATCGGCTTGTTAAGCTCTGCATCAATGACTGGCCAGTTAAGGTGTCTATGGTTAACTGACCAGTCATTGATGCATAACTTAGCAAGTCGATTCAATGATTGAGAACTTGTAAAATTTTTAGAAAAATCTCAACATTTGAAAACTCATATACTGTACAGTTTTAATAATAAATTTGTAAAACTAGTATTTTTAATAAATTATAAAATTTTGTTAACCTTCTATCAAATAAATTTATAGTTTCCGTTAGCTTTATCCAGCAACAAAAAAAATCTGTATTCCAATAAATAAACAAATAAAATAACACACGTCTATCTTTTATTACGTCACTCCTACCAACCCCCGAAAGACGTAGACAAAACACAATAGCCAACACGTGTGTCGGGTTGCTTCCAAGACAAGCCGCTATATGAAAGCGTTCCCCAGGTGTCACAAGGTTGAAGCAGCAAATATTGATTTTTCGCTTGTGGCCAGGATCTACCGTTTTACGCTAACGTAAGAAATATACGCCTTCTTTAAACAGTTGAACGTCGTGGCTAAGGCGTGGATTTTTTTTCCCGAACTCTGCTAACAAATAAGAGATTGAATAGATCTTTATAGGTTTCTCGGTCCCTTATTTGCCGAATGATGCTGTAAAAATGGAGATTGATTTTG
Source organism: Clivina fossor (assembly GCA_963966155.1). Lineage (NCBI taxonomy): Eukaryota > Metazoa > Arthropoda > Insecta > Coleoptera > Carabidae > Clivina > Clivina fossor. Next base: position 12,365,000 of record OZ014562.1, on the reverse strand, counting down.
AACGTCTGCCTAAAGCAGATGCTAGCTTTGATTTATAGATTTTATTCTTTGGATTTTAAAAGCAATATATTAGATATTATTAAGTACAAAATACGAAGTATTATAGTCAATTTGAACAAATAATTTGACAAATTTTAAATTGTAAACAAATTAATAAGGAAGTTTCACATTTTTTTAATTCTTTTATCTATTTAACCGTTTGAGTGCCAAGAAGCGATTTTGCGATCTTCTGTTACGCTCGAAATTTGTCAGCGCTCTAGCAAGTTCTGTTTTAAATAAAAATAAAATTGGAGTAATATTACACTTCGTAGGTGTAAACTTTTTATTTTTATAAACAACGATTACTATAATAATATAATTAACTAACTAATGTAGAATAGGAAATACGACAAGCGCAAAAGCGCTCCTTGGCACTTTTGAACGGGAAAACAGCAAACACTCGTGGCACTCAAACGGTTAAAGTACATGTAAAAACAGTATCAAAAATATAATTTTCATGTATTACAACTATTATCTAAATCTAAAAACTGACATTTTCTAAATATAGTGAAGAAAAACTACTAAAATAATGTTTAGCTCGAAACCACTTTGTGATATCAGAAGTCCTCGAAACAATCTGTCGCTTTAGATATATGTTATAACCTAAAATATTTGTATATGTATAGAAATATATTTAAACATATTAATATTAAACAAAAACAAAACAAAAAATATTTCGAATGATAACACATGTGCTAACCACGTCAAAAATAAATGAACAAAAAATGCATATAATTGTATTTTCCGCGTACATGAAACAGATTTACGTCACACAACTTTTAAATCATGTGATTTTTGTTTTAAATATTTCAAATTTCTTTTTCTAGTATTCATTTTAATTATTATTAATTTGTTTTTTTTTTAATTGCATATAATATGTCAGTAGATTATAAACTTTTGTTTAAATACGAAAAATACTGAATTTATGTTTTTGAAACTACCTTATTCGTAAACGAAAATACAGATGGTCTTCAATGACAAACTTATAGAAATTTAATGTGATTGAATATTTAAATATTATCCGACGCGACGGCAAATGTAGTCAAAAATTAAAATCATAAAAAAATAATTTGTGTTACACATGAGCTATTAATTTTTAACTTAACGTAAATATAATATCAAAAAAACTAATAACATAAACTAAATAGTATTTAATTTTATTATTTTGCTTGATTTTCTCAAAAATTATAAGAATTATAAATTTGATTTATTAGATCAAAATTGCCACTTACATAGACCAACTATTAGTTTGTTTTTTTTAATATAATTGTGTGTCACTTAATATTAATAAAAAAAAATTGTTTATAACTCATTTAGAAGAAATGAAACATAATTTTTATTTATAATTTAAGTACATGGACAAAATCTTATTCAACCAGAAATTATTTTATTAAAAATACTAAAATAATTTCTCTAATTTATAGTTCTTTAATTTTAAATGCAAACAAAACAAAACTTATTTGTAAGATGACATTTACCGAAATTTGTAGAATCGAGCTCATTATTTTTGAAAACGGTAAAAAAGAAGTTTATTAAGTATTCGTAAAATCATGCTCGTTATTATAAACAAAAAACTTATATTACAATTTATAATAAAATTATACAAGAATGTAAGATTAGATTGAATATGTGAAAAATTTAACTGAATTTGTGACTAGTAATGCCTTACTAATAAGGTTGATATTTATGAGTTATAAAGCAGCTATTATCCTAAAATTTATTTAGTAGCAGACGGTAAGATTCTCAGTCATATTGACCAAACAAAATTATGTCTAGAAATTCTAGTCTTTAGTTACACGAATCTACTAAATTATATTCCTCAAATACTTGGCAAAAAAAACTTATTTTCTTTACTTTCCTATTAGAATATAATATTTTTTATACATTATGTAAATAAAACAAATAATTTTAAAAGTATGTACATATATTATTATACTATTTACATTTTTTTTTAAATTTTATTTCAATAACTTATATTAAATTTTGTCAGACAAGTTTTGTTAAAAGAATATATGTGACTGATTTTAAAGGTATACGTTTGCGTAAAGCTAGAGTTGCTTGTCTGCATACGAAAACTAATTTCGAGATAATGGAAAGAGTTTGTGCCACACTCTTTTAGGTAAATGGCGTGATATATCAGATATATCACAAAAAATACAATTTATACAACAAATACATTCAGAAGTTTATTTTCATATTTTTGTTTCTAGTAAATAATGTCTTCATCTTTATTCATGAAACAAAAATATCTATACATAAAATATAGTTTTGTTTAATATACAACTAGTTTATATCAATATTTTTTTTACACAAATACAGTGAAAAAAACACGACTGAAACAATATTCAAATTTAAAATCATAAACTACCGATTTTTTTCGCCAAAAATGTATACATTATCTTACATTTCCGCTACCCGTTTATATATTTTATTATACATTCCCGAATACGCAAAGCAAAATTATCCCTTCTAAATCATTCGGCTAACTTAGCTGACAACCTCCCAACAGAAACAATAACAATATGTCTTTCACTCGGTAAAAACAAAAACGAAATACATAACAATATCAAAAAAAAACAACGACGCATCGCCTGAAATACTGAAACAATTCATATAGCATTGCGACAAAAACTCTGGATATTAATTTTCAGTAGATTCCACAATCACGATGTTCTTCTGTTTCATTGCTGAAATACGCAACGTTAGTCTTTTGTTATTTTATTGGAATGGTAATAACGAAACCGCAATAAATCTGAGGGATAAAGTAACCCTTTTGTTAGAATTTTTTTTCTGGTAGAACGGATATTGTGCATTTACTCATTTTTTGAGTTATTATTTTTGGTAAATAATCAGAGACGTACCAGGAAATATTAACCCCAACATATTATCATTTTACTATAAATTATGTATTAGAATAATTATAAGAAAATTATTTAAAATATCTCGTTATTGTTTATATGCTGTTTTCCACAATCGTTAGGTTAGGTTAGGTTAGATTAGGTAAGGTAACGTGGAGACGTTGAACCAACCAGAATCGACCAATGGCGTAGCAAAATCTCATTGTAGAATTTTATTTAAAAATGACAACTCGCAGTATCTATATATATGAATGTTTAATCTATGCAAAAATTAATTTAGAAACTTTTAGTACAATCTCAAGTTTGCACAATTATAACACGAGATCTATTAATATATTAGAAATTCCAAAACATACATTAGAAAAATTTGAAGATCTATCCAGATATAATTGTGTTATGTTTTATAATAAGCTGCCACACACTTTAAAAGATATTAATTCTATAAAGATATTTAAACTGAAGTTAAAACAATTTCTAATAGAAAATTGTTTTAATTCTGTAAATGAATATTTAAATATGTAAATTTTGTAATTATTTAATTATGTAACCATTTATGACGTATTTTATACCTATGTACGTATCTTGGTCTACAGAATAAATAAAATATTATTATAGAGTCATTATTATTCAGTTACCAAGCACTGAAGATGCCATCTACGATGTATGGCAAAACGTTTGCAACAAAAATAGATCAATCACGGTATACCAGCTCAGAAAATTCTATAAGTTCAATGGATACCGACCGTAAAAGCCTGAAGATTACTACTAATAAATTAGTTCAAATTCCACAAAATCAACAACAAAACTTCGTAAACAACAATAACAAATCAAATTGATATAACACCTAAATCTTCAATAGCAAACAAGATGCTCAAATAACCAATAATATGCAACACAGACTTACGAAAATACAATCATATTCCATTCATGATATTCCCTTATCAACTCCGGACTAACTTTATAAGTTAATATGAATGTTTTCCGTTTCCCCGGAACAGATATAGATCGTTTCCGGTAAACTTATGCATCGGCCGTCGCTCGCATCGGTGGTGTTCCGCAAGGCAACTGCATTAGGGCCCCCTTCGTTTTCCTTTGCGTGATATGAAGCTTCTATTATACGCTGTAATTTTCTATATCGCTTATTGCTTCTATCATTTTTGCCAAAGAAGAAGATATAATATGTTTCAAGGAAGATAATTTTGGCCTAGATGCAATTTTAAAGTTTACTTTACGAGTTTAATGAAAACTAAAGTTTAGATTGGATGGGAAATTATGAAGATAGTTTGTTTTGCAAGTTTTCGCTGAAATTATCGTGAAATTGTAATAAGTAGTTTAGTGTAATTTGATCTAATTACGTTCCGTCTAAATTATTGTACGAAAAATGCTGATTTTTAGTTTCTATAGTGTGAGTCAGTGAGTATATTTGTGAAAAATAATAGCTAGAATTCAGTATTCCCGAACAAAGCACTGCTGTTTCTAATGCTATAGTTTAAATTATATATCATAAATATCAGAAATATTTCACTTAAACTAAGTTATATAAAAGAGTTGTTTTTGTTTAGGTAAAAAATTAATGATGATTAGACAAACTATATATCTTCTCTAACATTTAATATCTATAGAATATAATGCAATTTTTACTCATATAAAAATCAAATATATTTTTGAAAAGAATATTATTTTTAAATTATTAAAAATTTTGAAAAAGTCTAATTAAAAATGTAATTATTTTAATTGTTGATATTGTTATTTAACGCATAAATTTTTTATTTCAGAAAATATTTCTTGCTTTTTTTCAAAAATCCATTTCAATTGCCAAAATTTATTTATCTTACAATTTGCCATATTAATAATTTCATAATATTCAGTTGAGAGATGATGTTTTTAATATTTAATTTAAATTCTATATCAAATATAAAAACAAGTATTAAATGTCTCTTTTATTAATTGACATATTGACAATTATATTAATTTTCGGTATAGCAATTTAACTTTTTAAATTAACAATTATTTCTAATAAATATATTCGATATTGTTAACAGAATTTTAATTTAGACAAATACAAAACAATACATTAACGCTTTTATCTTTAATTTACTATTCTTATATCTTATAATATAACATTTTTACTTAAAATTAGAAATACAAAACGATAAATTTTAACAATCTATTTATTGTAAGATTGATCTTTCTGACTATTAAAAAATATTTTATAAAAAATTAAAGAAATTTTATTATAATTATTTTATGTGTGATAAATGAAAAAATACATTAGGTTTCTTTCAAAAAATATAAGCAAATACGAAAAAAAATCTATTTTTCAAAAACAATACAAGTCAAAAACAATCATATATCAAAATTCTAGCTATATAAAATAAAAACACTGCGCATTAGTTTGTCATAACTCTATAATTTTATCTAGATAATTTATCTGTCACGTGTATAAAACACTAACTGACGCATTACCTATATTCATACGTTTCAAATTACCCAAGCGATGCACTTTATTTTCCCATATATACGTAACATTAAAAATAATGTTGTGATTCTTCCACAATAACCTATGTGTAATTTACCTAGATAGATAGAAAAATGCATTTTTACAATCGCGATTCAAAGGCAACAAAAACATATAGAATAGGAGAAAGTAGGCTATGGATCGTCGTTCGTCAATTGTCTGTTTTATTTCGCTCTATTATTTTAAACAGAGCGGACAATGAGTTAATGGCTCGCTATTTGATGTGTTCCGGTTTCGGGGGAGACACGTGCCACGGCAACGCACGTGCGTCACGCGTGTTTACGCTACGTCCGTTGTTTTAACGCACTACCGCCACGCGTTTGGATTGGGGGGGGATGAGCAAGTTTTGCGTGTTTGCTTTGATTGGCTTTGCCAAGCGCTGATGATCATTTTTTTCGATTTTTAATGCTTCTGTGTTTTTTTTTTTCCTATAAGCTAAATCATGTTCAAATGAAAATAAATACATTAATATTAAAAATATATTAATTTGTTGAAAATAAAAGAATTTTTTTAACAATTCAAAAAATCTTTAATCTTAAAAAAGTAATATAAATCTTTATCAAAAGTGTCTCCTTTTTAAGTGTTAGGTATCTAGACATTTATAATAAATTTCAGAAAATATAAAATTTGTCGTTTCGACACACTAAACATTTATCAGTATTAAAAAAATAAATAAAAATGACAAAATTAATAAACAAACAAAACATAAAACAAATAACTAAGTAACAAAAAAAAAGTAACCAGATTACAAAAAATGTTATAAATTATTGATTAAAGAAAGCCAGATTTTATTTAATTCTATGCCTTGGCAGTGATTACTGTTTTTTAAGAAGCAATATTTTTTCAATTTCTATTGAATAATATATTCATTATATAGGTATGCGATTCTTGATGCTCACAACACAAATTTTCGAAGTATTACTCAACATTCTTTAATCAATCAAATTACTGTAAGTTCATTACTAAACAGTTTGTAACTAAATACAAAATTGCATTTGAAATATATAATAACTTATCGTTATTACTAAGATACAGTGCAGTTTTCACACTGTAATTATTTTAAAATGTCATTCATGTAAAATCGAAAATACAATTTTATACTGTATAATCGTAGAAAAAGTATAGTTTTCTTATTACTCATTCGGATAAGTTTAGTTTCATGGATAATATTCATTATTACATGCTCATTGAATAATATACTTTTGTAAGTAACAAATAAATATATTTCCACTATTTTAATATCAACACATAGCCAATAAAACAAAATAACAACAACAACAAGAAAAAAACAAAAGAAAGCTAATAAAAGCAGGTACTAGTAACAAGAATAAGATAAGTGTGACGAAAGATTACGATTGACATTATCTCTCATATAGATTTCCTGTCTTTATACCTTGCGCCAGCAGCAAAAGCTCAGCTAAACCGGTTTTCATCCCAAATGGTGGGGCGCTCGGTTACCATAGCAACCGTGGCCGGAACCACACGGCGATTGGTCGAACGGTGCCGAACGGAAGGAAGGAAACTCCGCCTAGAAGGTTGACAATCGGAAATACACCGTAGAGAGCAAGAGATATATATGTATATAAGAGAGGAGTTAGACAAAGAGAGAGAGAGAGAGAGAGAAAGATGCGGAGAAATTTAATAAACTGACGGTTTGAAGTTTAGTTAGCGGTGAACGTTTATCTAGAATCTAGATGATACTTTCGTCGCTAACAAGATTTCTGAAAGATTATCTAGCTATTGTGGCTATTATTAGAAAAGAAATTTAGAAAAATATTGAACTTTAATTAAGATGAAAAGTAAAGATTAAAGGTTTTCTTTTAAAATTAAAATTTGACGTTTCGATTCATTACATATGAATCATCACCAGCAAATAATTAAAAATATCAAATAAACACTTTACTAAGAGACTATTATTAATATTATTGGGTCTAAATATTTTCAACGTGTAGAAATTCTAAGGCATATTATGCGATAATGGATTTATCAAATTTTCTTTTCTTTAATGTTTTCACAGTTTTTGATTAAAAAATATTCAATATTATTTATTTTATTTCGTTCAGACAAAATAATCTTAATATTGTACATATAGTACTAAAATAAACCAGAAATAGATTGTGATGATATTAAATAATTCGCTTATCTTTATAACAAATGAATCGTTTATTTCAAAAACCACATAAGTCAAAATTTAGCAAAATTGAGTTTTTGCCACGATCCGCTTCCTTAGGGGTACTTATATGTTCTGTGCAAAAACTACACAAGTCCCTCAACGCGTTAGCAAGATATTTCTGTGTTCGGTGCAGAAACCATGTAAGTCGGTGACGGTTTTTTAGCTCTACTGAAAATTGAACTTTTTTGACTAATGTGGTTTTTGAAATGAGTGATTCAATCATCTAACTATCGTAACTTAAATATTAATTTCATAATTTATATTTATATTAATTTATGTTGGTAGTGTAAAGAAAGTTTAATAAATTGCAAAATTAAATTTGTAACAACTAATTTTATTAAGTCTAATATTTAAACTGTAAATCCTTATTCATACTTCCCTATTTATCTCAAAATTAGTGTTATGTTTTAGTCGTAATGCCACTGGATCTGAACTGAATCTGTTTCTTAACTTGTAACAGCACAATAAAAATTTGTTATAAGACAATAATCTCAATTTTCAGCTGCAGAAAATTTTTAATTTTTAAACAAGCATATATATATATATATATATATATATATATATATATATATATATATATATATATATATATATTTCTACAGCTCCTATAGGAGAAAAAACTGGGGTTCTACAAAAAATTTACAAAAGGTCTATTTCTGGCTAGATTTTTAATTTCGTTTTACACTTTCTATGTTATACTTTAATAAAGTCTTTATAATTTAATGTTTAAATTTAAAAATGTATATAATAAAAAATCGTAGATTATAAATTTACGGTATAATCTTTTACCACTTACATGCTTCGTATATGGTAATAAATTTTAACAACAAAAAGAGAGAAAATTAAACACTTTTTTGCAGTGATACGATTTTAACTTTCAAAATTGTTTATTTAAATTCATATAGTGGTTTATTTTTGCACCAACCCTGAATTATATGGTATATGTGTACATTTGGTTTTAAAATTTATCAATACGGAAGTGGTTAAAAAAAAAACTAACAAAAAATTAATAGTCAAAAATTAACACCGACCAAGATGGCAGTCGTATATAGTACACGGATGGTTAAAATATATTTTATTGTAATACTATTATTTCTAGAATAAATAAATATACCTAATCAGACTAGATTCTCATGTAAAAGTCAGCGTGATTTTTTTTCATTCATTCACTAACATCATCAACAGGACGCAAACTTCAAATAGAAGTCGAAACCGGAACAAGAAATAACTTCCAAACTACTACTACTACAACCACACTCGCATTACCAACTTACTAAGCCAAAAAGTTCCTATATAGGAATACTTCAATCGCAACATCCGTTTGGTCTTACATCCGGTACATATGCACTCATGCATACAATTCGAATAGGGGCATTAATCAGAGATAGCCATGGAACGTACATATGCATTCGGCGATCGTCTTTTGTTATGTTCCCGAGTTGCACTTGTCAGCGCTAAAAAATGTATGATTTCCGATGCGATGATGTTTTTTTTTCTGGCTATGGCTACTCTATAGTAGTACTATTGACTTGTGTTTTCATTTGAGTTTGGAATTAGGGGTATAGTGACCAAATGGAAGGGAAAACTATTAAGAGAGGGTAGTTATGTTTTTTACTAGTTTTACTGTATTGATATTGATTGAATCCTAGCAGATAAATTGGGTAATTTGGTTTTTTGTTTATTTGTGTCAACAGTATTACATTTCAGAAATAAAACCATCTAACAATTTATATCAGAAGTTACAAATTTATATTCTACAAGAAAAAAATATTTTCCTCGTGTCAATATGACTTAAATCATAATTTTTATCATATGTTATTTCTTAAATACGAAATTTAATCAATCAATTACACGTTTATATCTTAGAATCAATATAATAATATTTTTTAAAATAACAGAGTTAAATTTTGAAAAAAAAAAATTATTTGTAAAATGTCAAAATATGAGTATTCATGTCATAAAATTCATGTACTAAATTTACATTTTATTATTTATAGTTAAAATGTTAGAATTAAAATAAATATTGAAACATAAACACAAATTTTTGTAAAAAATAGCATATTTAACTTAAATTTCATTTAAAAAAACAAATAATAAGAAATCTTTCTAATATTTAGATTCACAATTTATTTTGGTAAAACAAATAGCTGTCGATTTATCAATTTTATTTAATTATATCAAAAAAAATAATTAAGTTAACGTCTTCTATATTTTAAATGGTCATTTTAATAGTGGCCAATTTAGAATTTGTTTTTGATTGTAAAATGATACTGCTTTAAAAATTTAAATTAAATAAATAATTTCGTAGAAAGTTTTTAAATCATTATACATATTATATTTACTAATATTTGTTTATAGTATATTCAAATTTTCAAAATAAAAGTTTACAAAATTAAATACTCTTAAATTTGAAAAAACAATAAAAAAATTTTTCAGTGTATAATTTAATTACAACGTCTATTGTATTAATAATTATTTACATATAGTGAACGATCGAAATTCCCTATTATTACTCAATCATTATTCACACAAAATTCGTCCAAATCATCGAAAATAATCTACCCTTTATTTGCTCACATTAACTGACTTACTCACTTTAAACAACCGTTGCATAAAACTAACTCTTATCACAATCAATACACCGTCCAACTCGCACACGCTGAAAAAAAAAAGCTTTAAAAAGCTGCCATTTTCCGTGAAGAATACTGAAAATTTCCGGTCATTCTACCTCTTCCAATACGAAAGTTAAAAGCCAATCTGATACAGCGATATATAATTACGTTTCAGTGTCTAATTTCACAACCTGTCTCGGGTTTTACTACTCATTTCCGCCGCCACGTGGCGCATGCGTCGATGCGCTTTTGTTTGGCTACCGGCAAGGTCACGTGACTGGACACGTGGCGCGCTCTTGCACTCGCACTCACCCTAGCGAAACGAACGAGGAACTACAGCAACATCGCATTGCGACTGACTGTGATGGTTAATTGATAAAAGTGTTGTCAGACTACTAGATTGTCGTTTGTTTAGAGACGTTAAGTGGCATTTGTTTGCATTTCTAAGCCATCTTTGATCCAATAGAAAGGAAAAGTGCAAATTGATTGTTTGATTAGTACTGATGTTCGATTGCTTTGATACCGTATTTAAATCTAAGTCAATTAGTGATTTTTATCTACATTTACAAGTTTCTTAAACATGTTAAAGACTAAATATAAATTATGCAATTTTAAATTATTTTTACGTTTTATTGTTTTTGTAAGGTATCATTTCATTCATTGAAAAACAATAAACTAAAAATATCAAATATTTATATTTATTACATATTGTTACTAAACTAGTTTTTAATTCCAAATATTTGATAAAAATAATAATAAATCAGACAATGTGCTATACAGTACTGAAAAGTTGGTTGTATCAAAATTGAAGGAATTTTTATCTGGAATCGTATTTTTACGTTGACAATAAGTTATGTTTATTAGCGGCAGATGTTGAGAAATTTGTGTTATTAAAATAGGCTAATGGGACACTGATCTTTTATTCTTTTTAAATTTTATTATTAGTCGGTCTGAATCAACTTGGCAGAAATTAGTTGCATTTTTTATGTTGCAAAATACATTATGAGTTTTTTGTAATTTAATTAACAGGTATTTTAAGATTAACTAATTACAATTTTGAAACGCTAAAAATGTAATTTTGTTTATTTTTTTCATATATAAATATTTTAACATATTTATTATAATAAAAAATTTTACTTATTGATTTTTATATTTTTACAATTTGAATTTAAAAAATACTAAAATATTTATAGTAATCTTTAAGTTTTCACGGCCGGTATCCATTAAATTTATAGAATTTTCTGTGCTGGTCTGCCGTGGTTGTTTTATCCTTATCGTAGACATTGCGCCATACATCGTAGATATCATCCTCAATGCTTGGTGACTAAATGATAGTTTATGCGGAGCATTTAGTCACTAATCACTGAGGATGCCATCTACGATGTATGGCAAAACGTCCGCGACAAAATAGATCAACCACGGCATACCAGCCCAAAAATTCTATAAATTTACCAAATTGTTTGTTTAATTAATATTTTCTATATAACAAAAATTGAAAATTTACCAATAATTTAATTATAGAATATTATATAATTACAGTTCAATATATTACTAATATATGAAATCAGTTTTAATACAGGCACCTCCACCAAAATTCACATTTTCAATAAAAATACATGAAAAATGTTTATATTTAGCAAAGCATATGTATCAATTTTTTTAAATTAATTTTTTAATATTGCACCTATACCAACTTTCACATTGTCAATATTTATATTTTACGAAAATATAAAGATATTCATGCTGAAAAAATCAATATAGTTTGTATGAAAATTTAACTGCCAAATAAACGTTCGATTGCCGCCACTAAAAAGCACAACAGTCGTTATTAATTAAGATATTAATTGTGATAAATCGTTCACCAACAAATGGATTTCAATTCTCAAACAAATTAATCACAAAATACCATTAAACTGTCAACGATTTGCTTACCGCATCAAGAGGGCGATGAAAAACAAAATATTGCAACTGAACAAATAACAATAGAACATCGCCAATATTACATAGTTTTAGTTTTAGTTGTCATGACTTTCATAAATTCGCTACAAATATATTTTATTTATCTAATTATAGTTGGCGGTGTTGCTAAAATATGTAACTCGTTTCTATGTTCTGTTATTTACTGTAAATGTCATTTGTATCAGTTTTTTTTTGATAAAGACGGACATTGAGTTCGTCGAAATGTCTGTTATTAATAAATATTAATACAGAACTTAAACCTAAAGTGTTCTATTTTAATATATTGTTAAATATATTAGATTACTAAAACAAATACTAAAATAAAATATAGAAATCAAAATATTCTTCACTTAACATTGTTTTAACAAATGTAAGCAATTATTTCGAGGAATCTCATTGGTCAGTCAAATATTTCATTATTAGAATAGTATGTTAACAACGTTTTATGCAACTGGCCCTGTGTGTTCCAGTCATTTCAAGCAATATATTAATATGTTTTTTATTGATAATATTTTTGTTTCTAAAATTCCTCAAATATTAATGTAATGATATTTAAAAAAAAAAGTGAAATTGATATATTTTTAAATTTACATATTTGAATGAAAAATGATATTTTTACACTACTTTCATCATGTTTATAAATAATTCTCTTTTTCAGATTATTTTTTTTATTATTTCTCTGATTCACATGTCATTAAGAAATGATCACATATGTTTACTCTAAAAATATATTTCTATAAATATTAAAATGTAACTTATACAAAATATGCATCTTAATATTTGTAAATAAACTTTTTTTTATTTTGTATAAAATTATAAATGAAATAAAATGATAACAAATTAACAATTAAACACAAAATTTTAAAAAAAATTAAAACTTGAACATACAACAAAAAATAATAATTAAATTTAATCATATTTATAATTTTATTTATATTGTAAATTTATATTGTATTATTAAAATTGAATAAAACACAAGTTTGTGACAAGTCCTATAAAAGTATAAAGTATGTCGTGAATTTTTCATAATAATTATATGTATATTAAAATTTGGTATTATTTTTTATAAAAAATTTAAAATATTAAAAATAAAAAATTAAAAATTGAATAACTGAAACATCAGTTAAATTAAATACAGAGTATGAGTATTATAATGTCTTATTTATATTATTACTTCATCATCATCATCATATTTGGTACAACAGCTTTAGGAAAGCCTTGTTCCGTGATTTAGACACCATTCGAAACTGCAAGTCGTGCGTTTGCATAAAACAGCGACAAGTTCTGGCTAGTAATCTAAACTAATCATATTTTAAGACAAGCAGTTGATCAAACTGAAGTGTCCGATTTTGTTTAATTAATGCCTAATTTTGAGTCATTATTTTAATTTTACGAAGAACAGCAACGCCGGCCAGCGAAATCAATCAATTGATTTCAGTATTATATTCGGTATATTATTCGGTATTATATAAAATTTAAAATTAAATACAAAGTATTACAATCTCTTATTTATATTATTACTTACTTACATTATGTACTCAAATTGAAATAAAATAACATGTATTTTTGTAATTATATAGTATGAAATAAGAAGCATTCCACACAAAATACTTATATTTTCTGATAATACTAAACAAAATTTATAGACTTGAACTTAAATTTATAAAATTTTAAATATAAATGTAAACAAATCAGTTATTAAATTTGAACTAAAATATTAAGATAAATTTTCCGTTTAATTATCTGAATGCAAAATCTGTAAAAAGACAAGAGAAATAAAGAAAGAGACAGCTGCCATCTATGGCCAGTAGCCAAAACTATGTGTAGGCGTCGACTCACTACTAAACGCATCAGAAAAACACACGTGCCCGCAAAAATAACCGAGCGAAAATTCGCATACATGACATTGAGACTATCGAAATAATTGTTATACTATCTGCTTTAATACGAATTTCACACTCTTTCGCCTAAAATTAGCGCATTAAAATCGCGAAGTGAAGCTCCCATATGGTGTGAAAGTGGCAGCCATCTTTGCACACGTTTCCATAGCGACGTCATCACAACCAATTACGAGCGAAGAAATGCGCGCGTCATTTGTTTTCATTCGTTTTCATGCGAGTGAATGTAAGATAGTAGGCTGACGAAAAAAAAAACATGAAATTTATTATTGTTTTACTATTTTTAGTAAAGAAATTATTGCTGACGTTAACTGATAGTTAAAATATATCGATAAGGCATATTTTTACTTACGCAGACGTAACTTTTGTAAATAACAATATTTGACTACGATTTTTTTACTTTTATATTTTAAGATTTCTATTTATACATTGATTGAATTTGAAGTAATAGTTATTATTAGATAATTCAAAGATACAAATATTAAAACTAAACAACGTAGCTTTATTTTTTTGTAAAACAAACATTTATATTATTTCAGAAATGTCATAAAATTTTATTCACATTAATAAATTGTATGATAGTTTTCTTAATAGCATAAAAATAGAAAACCATATTTATAGAACTAACCACTTTGATAGCAACAAAATTTTAAATTCTTTAATACAAAATATGTTTCTTAGATTTTTGTAATTTTGTAATGACATATAAAAATATAAAACTTTATTTTCATATATGTTATAAAAATTGTTCATATTCCCTTTTTATCATATGCAATATTAAATTCAAAAACGTATAACAAAGTGTTTTTTAAATATTTATTCAAAATAGTGGACGTTGCTGCTTTATTTTTATTTAATTTTCTTAACATAATATAAAATCTTTCATAAATTATTATATTAAAATAAAAAGGCTTTAGGATTAAGTTCTGTTTATATTTTAATTTACATATATCAGTTATTATTCTTCTTCATTCTTCAAGAATATATAGAACTCCTTGTAAAGTGTACGTTGGACAGACAGGTAGAACTATTTCTACTAGATTCACAGAACATGAGATGTCAATACGTCTAAACCATTCAGATATATCTGCTATTGTATATCATGCGTTAGAAAATATTATTATAATTGCAAGACCCCAACAATATTAATAGTAGATTGATAAGAAAAGCAATAGAAATTTATAAAGAAAAAGATAACATCAATCAGTGTAAAGGCACAGATTTAAATTAAATTTGGCTTGTTTTAATTAATAATTCATAAATTTTATAATCTAGTTACTTATTTTGTTACCTAATAACTTGTTTCTATATTCTATTTATTTACTGTATGTAATTTGTTGAATTTTTCCTGATGATGATATAAGTCGAGTACGTCGAAACGTCGATTTCTTATTAAAATATAAACAGAATTTAATCCTAAAGACTTTTTTGTAACTTCTTTTATACATATTTTAAATTTTACAAATATATTTAAATTTGAAACAAATTTAATTTATTTTTTTTTATTTTAAATTTACATTATAAATAAGAAGTGTGATAAAATGTTTTTTATATATTCCCATAATTTGAAAATATAAAATTTTGTAAATTTACATTTAAAAAAATTATGTGTTTATTTAGTTCACATATGTAGTGTTATAAGATATTTTGTCTTGTTCTATCAATAGAAGAAGAATTCCATTTACTAGACAACACTAAAAGTCTTACAAATGTGAACTGAATAAACAAATTAAATCTTTCTTTTTCATAATTTTTAAATGTTTATTTTAATGAAAATGACATCATAAAGAAAACAATGTAATTCTGATATATACTTTATATATATTTTATTATATTTCTTTAATTATGTAACAATAATTATTACTGTAATTTCCAAAACAAAATCATTCTCAGTTTATTTAATGACTTCCGGAATAATTGTCAACGAGAAGTATGAGACGAAAACATGTGCGTGCATGTGTGGTGTCATTTGAAAGCACTATCAACCAGGAGTAAGTAACTCAAGATTTATATTTGAAAACAAAATTTTCTAGAATATTATTTATGATTTGTTATGAGATCTGGTCAAATTGTTGTAAACAAAAAGACGATTTCCTGACGTCAAAATAGCTGAAAATAGCTCGCGATACTTTTTACACCGACTTTACTTACATTTTAGCGTAATTGTTTATATTTTAACTTAAATTGTTATTGAAAGCTATCATATGCTACAGTTACTGCGTATTATATTTAAAAATACAAAGTAAATTATTCTTGTAATTTTCAAATGATACTTGAAGCTCTATATGTTCTTGATTCAAAAACCTTCTTCACTGTTCGTATTTCTTTTTATGTTTGTATTAATAATAATAATTTATTGTCAAACAGAAATAAATCTATATACAAGACAATATATAATGCAAATACACTGTCAAGTATTACATATACATTTAAAATAAAACAGCTTCAGGTTTATAGTTCTGTATTAATATTTATTAATAATCGACGTTACGACGTACATAACGTTCGTTTTTATCAGGAAAAATGATACAAATGACATTTACAGTACATAGAAACAAGTTACTATGTAACAAATAAGTAACTAGATCATACATTTTTTTATAAATTTTGAATTAATAAAAGCCAAATTCTATTTAAATCAGTGATTGATATTATTTTCTTTTTTATAAATTTCTATTGCTTCTCTTATCAATCTGCTGTGAAGGCACTACTTTAAATAAATTTGGCTTCCATTAATTAAATGTTTATTAAAAAAAAATAATCTAGTTACTTATTTGTTACCTAGTAACTTGTTTCTATTTTCTATTATTTACCAGAAATGTCATTGGTATCAGTTTTCCTGATAATTAATAAATATTAATACAGAACTTAAACCTAAAGTCATTTTATTTTATATAATGAGTTCTAAAAGATTTTCACTACATCTACATTTGTTTATAGTATTTAAAGTACAACTGAATATGTCATAATTCTCACAAATATCACTGTAACAATTACACATAACAAAAACAAGAAGCTTTACTAAGGTATTAGATTTAGCAACCGGCAAACAAAAAGTATTACAATTAGTTCGTGTTGGTAATCGTAGGAGATGGAAATTTAATTTAAATAATAAATAATCAGAATCGATTAAACCATGTATAAGTTTATACAAAAACTGTAAAGCGCTAATCGTTCGTCTATCAGATAAAAACAAAATTTCAAAGAAGTCACAAAACATATTGTTCGCAGTATTTGTTTAATTATACGATTTTTATTAATTTGTAGTAAAAGAAATAACAATTTTTATTCGATGTAGACCATAAAAGTAAAAACTAGATGCTATTTACGCTATTTTAACTTTAAATTAACAGTATTTATAAAGAAAATTTTTAAGAAAACCGAACATGCATGAATATTTCTTCACAAATATCGAGACAAAATATAATTTTAGCTTATTTCGAAGATATAGAACACAAAATTGGTACAAATCTATAAAATATACAAAATAAAAATGCAAAGAAAATAGATTTTTAGGTCAACACGGTTCACGTATTTCGAAAATTAAATTTCACTAGCAAAATAAACAAGTTTAACTAAAATTTTCATTACTCTGATTCACTCAAACAAAATTTTCATTAAAATAATGAACAATCTTAGAAAAACATTTTCATAACATAACTATTTTGTTATTTTGTCTAAGAATTTTAATTTTAAATTTGGTAGGTGTTAATTTGACCGCCTACGTTAACTGCACTGAGCTATTTTTGCAAAATTGACTTAAAATAACTGAAAAACTAATACGATAAGAATTTTCAAAACTGAATAATTATCCAAAAATATACTATTACTTTCACATTTCAAGAAACCAAATTTATATATAAAACAGATACGTTTATAAAAATCATAAGTATGTAAAAAATATAAACTGACTTTCAAAAAGTTATAAATCATATTTTAATGAAATATCCATATTATTTTCTTCATTTGATTCAAAATAAAAATATTAAAATACTTGTTTTCAAAAAAAATTATTATAATATTTTAAATATTTTATCTTCAGTAAAATTAACAGTAAATATACTGTTATAACTAGGACATGAAACAGGTAAAAAAACTGATTGACTAAACCGGTTAACCCATATTTTGTAAATATTTTGCAAACGATAACCGTAAACTTTAAAAATCCTTAAAAACCGGTAATCTTTAACCGAATAAACCAAAATATAAAATTATTATTATTATTGATTTATAATGAGTGTAGCAAACTTTAATAGTTTATTAAAGAGGTCATTTCGAGTGAAAAATGTCATTTTAACATAAGATACTTCACAGTAAAAAAGTTGGCATTTTACATAAAAATCATAGTAAAAAAATTACATTCGAAAATCTGTAAATACATTTACTTCTAAACTAAATTTAACCAACGTTTCTAATACTGGCCCTAAAATATATGTATTTTATATTTATATAATGTAAATATTTTTCTGAGCACTAAATAAACCTATCCCGAAAATGTCATCAAAATCGGTTGAACCATCTAGAAGGAGGTGCGATCACAAAATTTTAACCGACGATCGAGCAAACTGACGACACATACAAAGAAATTAACTTCAGATTCGTCATGTAAAAGATATATGATGTATTTCTATATATCTTGTTTTAATTTTGTACAATGTTACAGACACTGTACCGAACAATATACCCCTTTTCCTTTCAGTCAAAGTGTTAAAACTGTTAGCAGCTTTTAAATTTGTTTCTATTAATTATAGTTGCATTAATTAATTACAAAATTGAGGTAATTATATAGTTTGTACGTTGTTAATTTTAACAAGATTAATTGTTAGGTACTCAGCTGTTTTGTCCATGGCCATTGCGATATCACACTAATTTCAAGGATCATAATAATTTTTTGCATATTTTTTTTCTTTACACTATCTGAAAGTATATTGGCAGCTTGCCTTATCTCCAAGATATATTTTTGAAATTATTTTTATGCAACGTAAAAATACACATTCTACATTCCTCTCTATACTTTATTTACAATATGATTTAATAAAATGAAAATAATCTGTATTAAATTATTAACCTAAATTTGATAACAAACCTCTTGACATATGTCTAAAATTATATTTAAATAAAGTGACCAAATCATTTTAAATAGAACGTATTATGCAAAAATAAACTGATTTTATGTAATGATTGTTTTAAGAATAAAAATTACGAATTAAAAATATCGCGATTATTTTTACGCCGGCATGCAATAATAGAAAGTAAACTATTTTTATACTTATAATAATACTGATCAAATTTGATTTTGTTACCAGGTTCAAAATAGTTTTTCGTTTAATCACAATTTTAAATATATACATCGTAATTTTTCCTGACTACCAGGTAACATTTATAATCTATTCATTACAGAATATTCAATAAATTTTTTGTTAAATATAAAATAACATATAAGAAAATATCCCACTGAATAATATCTTTCTTATAAACTAACAATTATTTAAATCAATTAAATCTTGTTGCTAAGTCTATTGAGTTAAAATGTTTAAAGCGTGTTTGACTATTTATATTGTTTAATACTGGCTTTATAACATACATTTTTCTTTAGAAAAATCTATATAATTTTCTGTACAAAATTGTATATAAAAAAAATATACAAAATGAATACGTTTTACATGATATAACGCAAGCGTAACGATATTTTACATTTTGATAATTTATTTATAGCTAATTTGAAAATTGCATATTCATTATTGTCTCACTGCTGGAAAAATAGTCATTGGTTCGCTAGTCATAAAAAAAATTCAAATAAACTAAAAGTCAAATAAACCAACAAAACAAAATACAGTATAATATTAAATATTTTTAGTACAATATTACTGAACACCATGTAAAAATACGATAAACTACATTGTATCTTTCTACATTACATTTGCAAAAATTGTAAAATAATTAGTAACATTATTTTTGTGAATGTTTTATATTAGTTTACTATGTAATATTATACTATGATAAAACATAAAAATCATATTATCAAACTAAAAATTGGAGTGGGAGTCGTTGTTGCATTCGTAGTCTAAAAAAAAATTCGAAGTTGGAGTCGGAGTTGACCGATTTTTTGTCAACTGCACACCCATGGTCCAAATAGGTTTAATTATGGCTTTATATATTAATAGTTTATTTTCTAATAAACCTACGCCCAACTATCCAATACATCGCAAATAAATAAATAACTAATTTATAATAAGAATACTTTTGATGCCAAAATAGTTTATTACGAAATTTTCAGTAATTTCCAGTTTTATATTGTGATTTTTTTTCTTATTTCGCAATTGTTACCAGAAAAGAAATGACTTTCTATGTTATTTTGCAAAATAAAAATTATAAAATTTTATTGCAAATTTTACACATAATAAAATTGTGCATATAATTTTAAATTTTATATTGATCATTTTAAAAATGTCCATAACATTTTCTTTTATCTTTTATTCCAAATAATAATATTTAAAATATGTATTTAAAAAAAAAGAAATTTCAATGCAATATTATTTTTTAAACATTTGTTAATGTTTGAAACTATAATAGTCTGGAGATGTTTGTTTGAAATTCTTTGTGTTACTATGGCAAAATATAAATATGAAAAATATAAATATAAATTTGAACAATAACACTGTCAACCTATTTATTATTAAGCAACAAAAATAACCATTACATATCGTTAATAAAGAAATATTATAATTACAACAATATTAATATTGAACATCCTATATTTCTTAAACCAGTAACATTTCTGTAAAGCGTGCTGGGCGCAATTGTCATATTTTGATCTCCAGTATTTCCAGTTCTGGGACTGGAAGTCACCCTTTATATTAATAGATAGTATACTATACATATGTGATATAATAATTAACTGATCTTATCAAAAGTTATTATGAAATATTATAAAGAATTTTTGAGAACTTATTATATTAAAATAAAAAGAAGCTTTAAATTCTGATTCTGTATAATTTGTTCTTGAATTTCAACGTTTCAAGAAGCAATAGAAATTTACAAAGAAAAAGATAACATCAATCTGTGTAAAGTCACCGATTTACATAAAACCTGGCTTCCTTTAATTAATAAATTATAAAAATTTGTAATCTTTTGACAAATTTGGTAATTTATTATCAATAATTAAAATTTATTCAAATTATTTCTTTTTAAATATGAAACAAATTCAAAAATAATATTTTTCATTTTACAAATATCTTATTCATAAACGTTACATATTAAAATAATTTACATCTAAGCAAAATAATAATGACATAAGTATAAACACATGTTTTGTTTAGCAAAATAAATAATACATGTAAAATAGAAAAAGGTAAACTAGTGTTACATATAGATATCCAGAGAGTTTGATGTTACACCTCTAATATAATTATTTTCTGGGCAAATGTTCAATGTCTAGTACTTTGAAGGACAAACGTAAACCAAAACATACTTAGCTTAGCTTACAACTCTCCTGCTCGTGCTTGCACATTACATAAGTCGTTGATTGATTCACCTTTGTCAGCTAGCACTTCATGTGAAACATAACAAAATATAATGTATATCTACTTATGATAGATTTAAATAAAAATAATATATTTAACATTTTTTTAAATGTTTAAAATTGAAATTCTTAATATAAAAAAAAAATAAACAGACCTTCTGATGTTGTGTTAATGATATATGTTCCTACGAAAGTTTTAAATAGACAAAATTTGTGAAGATTATATTACAAAAATATGTAAAATTTGCTTAAATGTAATAAATAAAAATAAAAGTTTAAAATTATTATGTTTTTATTATATTAAATACAATATTACATTTAAAATAATATTGGAGCCTCCACCAAATCACACATGTTGAATTTATACAAGATAGGTAAATGTTTAAAACCAACATTATATTTTAAAAACTCTTTACTGTATTAACGCAAATTTTTTTTATATATTTTTACTGTTGGTTCCTATCGTTCACAACTATATTATTTTTTCTAACTGCAATAAAGTTCAAATAACATAATTGAATATTACTTCATTTGTATAACGTTTTATAAACAAAATTATTAAAAGAAATATTGAAATAATAAAAAATACAATAAATAAATAGATTTCAAAACAAATGCTAAATATCAGATGCATAGAATATTGTTAAATTATTCAGCAATTAATTATACCATTAGATTATTAACTATCTTCTAAATGTCCATTTAATTCGTAACATAATTAACGTGAGTTTAACAACTTTTGAAACAATGGTACCTAAAATAACAATAATAGTAGTAATAATAATAACATAATAAAAAAAATCTTTCAGAACTTATTATGTTAAAGTAGAACGGCTTTAGAATTTAGTTTTGTGTTAATTTTTATTAATAATCGACGTTTTGAAGTACATCGTACATCATCATTATTTGTATCATTTTTCCTGATAATGATGTACGAGTACATCAAAGTTTCGATTATTAATATTATACAAATCTTGAAGCCGTTTTATTTTAATAATAATAATCTCAAGATATCTTATATTCATTATTTTCTCATATTATTTATGTTTAGTCTCAAGTTTAATCCTGTATTAATAATACAATTTTTTATGCTTTTTTTCATTTTTATAATTTTTATAAATTACAATTATACGTTTCTTCAAAAAAATTTTTAATTGTTGTTTATAAAATTAGTCAAAAAATATTTTTCAAGTAAGTAGTACTCAATTAAACCGACTATAAACTACAAATTTTTTATTTATTTTAAAATGTAAAAATTTAAATATAATATTTTTTTATAAATAGAAACTAATAATGTCACTAAACTGAAATTTTAATATAAAATTTAATAGAAATCAATATTTTAATTGCAATCTTCACAATATCATAATATAAAGTTAAAATTAATTATAATTTGAAATGTTAATAAAACAATATTTTTGGTCACACTTCACTGTAAAGTAACTATCAGTTATTAATTTGATTTAAACTGAATTATAATTATTTTACATTCTACAAACAACAAATTAACTGTCAACTGCCACCAAAAAATATATTTGACAATTCTCAATTTATATATGTTACCACACTTTATTGTAAAGAAGCTTGAAAGAACTATCGGTAATTATTTTGATATAAATTTAATAATAATTATTCTTTATTCTACAAACAACTGCATTATCAACTGCCACCAAAAAATTCTCTTCGATACTTCTCGATCAAAATATGTCTCATAAAATCAACAAACCACCTAAAAATATCCCACAAAATACACATTTAAAATACGCTGACTTATCAGTGCAAAAAAAAATAAATAAGAGAGGGATCATTCTATTATCCACTATAGCACACCGTACTGACCACAATGTCCGAATGATGGGTGGGGGGCCGAGTCCGCGTAGGAGGCCAACGGCTCCCCAATGGTGGGGATTACGTAGCCAAAGAGACGCGACGAGATGACCAGGAGCCGAGCAGTTAGTGCCGTACCCAAACAGAGGCCGGGAGTTAAAGAAACACCACAGTGCTACTAAGAGAAAAACACAGACACACACAGAACTTCATCAAAGGTAGGACAACCCAAGCTTCAAGTCTCTTTTCTATTTCGTTATTGATTAGTGTGACTTATTACTACTGTACATTGAAACGGTTGTTATTTGTGATCTATTAACAAGAATCTGTAAGTGCTTAGAAATTTATTGCAATTATTCTAGTTTGAAATTAAAACAATTATTTCACGATGTACTACAAAGTTTCTTATTTAGACCTAATTTATTTTTAACTCAATTGCATATTGACTAAAGTTTTTTGTTATAAATTATCCAGAATTTGTAAGTGTTTAGAAATTTATTGCAATTATTTTAGTCTGAAATTAAAACAATTATTTCACGGAGTACCACAAAGTTTTTTATTTAGATCGAATTTATTTTAAACTCTTTGCATATTGACCAAATTAAAATTTATTTTTAACTGATTGTACATTAACCAAATTTTTTTGTGATAAATTATCAAGAATTTGTAAGTGCTTGCAAACTAATTACAATTATTCTGATTAATATTTTTAATACTACTACGGAATACTCATGGATTCCTCATTTGTCCTAACTAACTTTTAATATTGTACATTGAATAGTGTTCTTGTGTGATAAATTATCAAATATCAATTAGATTTTACAAATGATTAAATATTTTTTTTACATTCAATGGAGTACCTAAAGTGTCATCAGTTAGATCTAATGTTTCTTTTCTTATATTATCATCAAATATGGACTTTTATAAAAAGTTGTTGTGAAAATTATATGCCAATGTATATAATATACAATGAAAGTATTTCAATATTTCACAACAAATAAAAATTATTTGTATTATTGATTTTTAAATTAAATCATTAGCAATTATAATGTATAATTAATATTTGTAGAAATAAAGCTTCTATTAATATTTTAATATTACTGATTTTGATATTACATTATGTAATAGAACATAATTATAATGTATCAAATACTAAGAATAAATATTAGCAATTAGAAATTATTCAACGATAATTAATTTCATTTTAGTTGAAGTTAATAAAATTTTGAAATGAAAAGAAGGTAAAAATAAAGTAAAAACAGTTCTATTACATTTTGATTCTTAGATTCGGATTGTAGAATCTACTAGCAAATATATAGAAAAATAATTATATGAAAAGAAATCTGGAGATAATATTCCAAAGAGAATTCTAAATTTAATGTCATCTACAATAGTTATTAACAACTTACATGCTACTAGTATGAGGTATTATGTAAGCTCAAACTCAAGTATTTAATAATTATTTTGGCACTAAATTTGTTATGAATGATTGAATATAACTTCGCTTAGTATTCATAATTTTATTTTTAGATTTTGTAACCTTTCGACTTATTTTTAAAATTAACTTACCTGCCTGCTCATAACTCATTAAATGCAAGTTTATTTTACTTGAAAATATTTGATTGATTACTAATTATTCAAGCAATTTGATTTGATAATTAATATTACTAATAAAATCTAAACATAGTTTTACAATTAAATCTAAGATAAATTTATTTCAAAGCAATAGAAATTGTAACAAGATTCAAAACATTTTAAATTTATTTAACAGATTTAATAACAAATATTTCCTGGATTTTTATTAAAGCGAAGAAGCAATGCATTATAAATAGAAGCTACATGTTTTTCAGCAAAACTTTATAAATCAAAGTGATTTTTAAAAATAAAATAAAAAGTGGGAGTGTAGTGTGAAATTTCAAATCGAAAAGTTGGCAACAGAAACATTTGGAAAAAATACTTAAAATATTTATACATTCAACAAAAAAATAATCGGATATAATTTCAAACATAAATTCATCGAACGAGAAATAGCACAACATTATATTGAAGTAAATTTTTTTTTCATCGAATTTAAAATTTACCGAATGCTGAAACAGTTTGGGTTGCAGAGAATAAAATGGGTCATTGGTTAATTTTAAATATAAGCCACATGCGCTCGATGTGTGTATATAAAACTTCAGTGTGGAAACTATACCATTTTCAAGGCCGACTATTTTTCTTTATACACCAAATATTTGCGAGATTTTCGACCAATAAGAATACGTTGCTTACTATATTAATAGCTCACATATGCATACATCAAATTTATGTTACAGTTTACTTTGGAATTTGGTTACTTATAGGATAATTCATATAGTTTGCTTAGCAACAATCTTAGAAGAAGAAATTTAAAATAATTAATTGTTTTAGTAAATTTTCAGAATAGATAACATAACAATAAATTAACCATTATTTGAACAAACATTGTACCTACTTAAATGTTTAATGCCTTAAGACTATATTTAAACATACTTTAAATATTTAATTTTATAATATTATAATTAAATAGTTTTTCAAACGGGATTTTAACACGTACTGTTTAACAAATCATAGATCTTGATTTAAACTACGATTATAAAACTTGCAGTCTTTTTTAGTATTAGAAAACAAAATACCTAAAATTTAATTAAATTTTTTTAAATTAGATGTAACTATTAAGAAAATCATAAAAATATATGAAGCATAATAAAAATTTCTATCGTAGTTTCTCAAAAATTCATATAATATTTGATAATTATTTAAAGAAATATATTAAATATATTATTAAATACTTTAATTTGTCAATAGATAAATTTTACTTTACAAAATTCATTTACTCTTACAATTCATTATAAATTTTTAAGATACAATTTAAATGGACATAAATTTCTTCCAACTATTAATAAAATACTATATAAACTATCTTTTCAATTTGACAATATTAAAATAAATTATAAAAACAGTAAATTTTAGATAACAAACACCAACCGCTCAAATGTTCAAATAATATAAATATTTTAAATTATTTTCTTTGACTATAAAAATCTAAAACTCATGTACATCATCATAATGCACTAGTAAATGCTGAAATAAAATGAAAAAAAAAACTAAAATATTTATGAAATTTTATACGGCACTTTTGGTTGTTTGTGTGTCATGCGCCTTGAGCCAAATTTTCGCGGGCTTTGGCTCAAGACGCCCGGGCTAAACTCTATCGTTCGGTCGCTGAATCGGGCGTCGGTACGCTACTCAAAAAGCATCGGTCACTACAAATGTTAAAGCTATTTTTGGCTGATATGGCAAGACAGCATGGCTATAATACTATTAAATAATACAATACAACTCGAAATTTCACTTCTATTAGCCAAGTTCTGAAAAATCAACAAAAATATATCGAAATAAAGCAAATTTTAAATGAAAATATTAAAAATATATTCTTAAAGCATTTCCAGTTACAGATAATTATGTAATTAAGAATTAATAGCATTTATTATAATTATTTTTGTTTATAATTTAAAATTCAAAATAAATACATGTGTCTTAATATTTTCCAAATAAATTATTAAAAATTTGTAGGAAAATTCATATATATATACCTATTAATTTTATTTAAAAAAAATTAAAAATAATATGCTGCACAAGTTTTTTTCTTTGTTTCTGAAAAAGTTAAATAATGTATGTATTCCGTTCACATTTGTAAGACCTATAGCATTACAAAATATTTTTGTCATTTTCTATCATAAATAAAAATTTCATTTACTAAAAAAAAAAAACTAAACTTTCTGTAACATTACAAGTCTTACAAATGTGATCAAAACTTGAACAATGTTTTTACCGTCTCAGTATAAAAAAGATATTAGAATCAATTAAAAAATAAAAAATAACAATATTTTAAATTCGTTTTCTTATTATACAAAATGTGATAAATTCATTACTTTTTTAAAATTTTTTGTAACTTTAACCTCCTACTTAAATATATTATGTTAGTTTAACTAAATCTACTTTAAAAACTATATACTTATCTATAGTTATTGCAAAACATTGCAAAAGATTAAATTTTCTTGTAATAGGAAAAGAATAATAATCATAAAAGATTATAGAAGCTTTAAGGCACCCCGCTAAAACTTTTAATATTTTCATATTATTGAAAAACACTTTAAAAAGAAACAAAACTTAAAATAAATAAAATTTTATCATACAAAAATGGTTCTAGGATATTTTCTTCAGATATACCTAAAGTGCTAGTTGTTTTGTGATTTTTTTTATATACAAAGTCAAAATTCTTATTATATTTGTTATAAAATCATAAAAATTTTAAACAAAAATTAGAAATTTTCATTGCAGTAATAAAATTTAAATACCCATAGCACTTAGCACTAAAACATTAGAATATAAAAACGATAGATAAAAATACCATGTAATACATCAAACGCAAACGCTTTTAATCTAGCATGCGGTGGTCTAATATGACGTAGGTGGTCGATAAATGTCAAACAGAAATAAATCTTTACAGTAGCACAGCTTTATAATCAACCATAACTACCACGTGTTGATTCCATATCCAAGAATCAATAATAAACTATATATACACATTAAATATTATTCTCAATTCCAAGAAAATAAATAAAATTTATTCGAAAAAAACTGGAAATTTTGCGAAATGCAATTTATTATTCTGAATCTATTTCGAATGAAATTTATTTGTGACATTTATTAAATGAACTCTATGCTTTATTGGTTAAATTTGATAAATGAAAATCTGAAAGAACCATTTATTAAATTTATAAAGTATGTTGAAATATATATATATATATATATAATATAATGTCGTTGTTTTGAAATAAAATTTTGCTTACCTGAAATCTGAAGTAAATTCAACTTAATATATTTTGATGTTTACAAAATTATGTTTATGATTATGTTCTTAAATTAGATTTACCTTGGGCTTAATTTTATTTTTAATAAGTAATTTAAACTCGTAATTTAATTTGCAACACTAAAATGTAGTGTTAAAATTTTTTAATTTATTTCTAAAATGTTTTCACAATAAACCAAATATTTTCATTATTACTTTCAATATAAATTTTTATTTGTAAAATAACAAAATTTAATTTTAATGCTTTTAATGTCAAATAAATATTAAAATTTGTAAAAATACTTTCAAATAACTATTTTTTCTATAAATTGCTGAAGAAAATGTAAAATAAAAACGATAGACATGAAGGAGCAACAGATTCGTAAGCAAAAACATTATAGAACTAATAAATTTCAACAACTAATGTGGAAAAATTGTCAAAAACAATGCACTGAAATTTTACTGTATTACTTTTACTAATAACGTTGATGTATTAATTCTATTACTATTATTTGTTCGCATTGTTCGATTGCAAACTTAGTTCAATACTATTTACATATTATATTACTCTATTCATAGTTGTATCAAGATTTGACAGTATATCAAAAATTTACAAATAAAATAAATTTCATAAATATTGTATCTCATAATTTTAGGTAGGTTATAAAAAGTAAAAAATAATAATTAAACATTAATAAATCATATTTGATAGTAAATTCATTGCTAATTGTAAACGTTATAAATTTTAATTTACTTTTATTATTAATATTTATCATTTAAATTACTTTGCTGAAAAAAAATTACATATTAAATCAAAACCATATTTATAAATATACTGTAACATTATCTTGAATTATTCTCAACTTTATTTAATTTAATATCAAATTCTACATAATATATTTTCTCATCTATTATTTTTTTCGTATTCTTAATTCATATTTCTCATCCCTTTCAAAAACAATGCATCTGATATTTGTTATACATACATTTTAATTTACCGTGTATTATTTTGTATTGCATATTTTCATACATAACATATGTATAATAAAATCAAACATTAAAATTTTATTTACATTCCAAATTACTGTCTAATAATAATAATAAGATAAACAAACTCCTGCTATATATTAAAAGAAATCTCTTAGTAGAAAATATTCTCTGCACTCGAACAAAATCGCAAAACCGAGCTAAACAGTTCTAGTCGGTTCGGTTGCGCGTCGACCAGTCCGCTATTTTTAACCTCATGACGCTGGGCATCCGTTAACGTCGCGACGACCCGAACGGACGCCCATATCTGTATGTGGTAGCGTACTGCTTACATCACCCGTCGTCCAGCTTAGTGCTATAGCGTCTCATATGTAATACGCCAAACATCGTAACCTAGCTAAAACACACATACGCAATGTGAGAGAGATAGAAGCGAAGCCAAAAATAACCGAAACACTGAGAACTTGTTATACATTGGCGCGAAAATTTCGTACAACTATTATTATTATTATTATGATTGCCACCGATTATCGCAGAGACTTTCTCAGATATCTGCGTGATAATAAATTCCTAGTTTTGAGTCTTTGTGTATATTTACTAGGATTGGTTGTAATTCTTTTTTACTTTGTTATAATCTTTAGATAAAGTCATTTGGTTTTTAAGGTAAATTTATTAATTTATCAATTACAATTTATAATATAGAAATATAACCAAATAGTAGACCTATTCTGTACAAAATGTTAATTTCTGTTTTAATCCCAAAATTTTTATTTTAACAATATTGTTACCAAATAAAAGTATATTAATCCATAATACTAGTAATAGAAAAAAATGATTCTACTAAAACTACTATATATTAATAATTCAAAAATACAAGTGAATAAACTTAGACTCAGTTATTTCAGATTTCTTATAAAGCATTAAAATTATCGAGAGCAACACATTTGTTTCTTAATTCCTATAAATTTAACATATTTTTGTTATTATTACAAATATTTACTACATTCATAACTGTCATTTACAATTTGGAATAACCAAATCTTGAAATGTGCTTCTTTCAGCTAAATTATGAATACATAAACTTTCAATAAAAAATATAAATAAATATCTTTGTTGTTAATTAAAAAATTAACAAAAGCATTCAAAAAAATAAACATAACATTTAAAATAATTCATTCATTCTATAGTTGAAATTAATTTCTCTTCCTAATAATATTTCAACCATCTCATACCAAAATATCTATCTTGTGACCCCCAGTTCAAACAGTAAATAAAAATACACCAAATTTATTGAGTAACACATATTTGTTCATAAAATACTCAAACTAAATACGTTTTATTTCTGGTTATCTTTACACTATTAATGAATAATTTATTATAAAGTTTGGATATTGATCCTTAATGGAATATGTAACATATTATCTTTATGTTTAGAAATCAATATACAAAAATTTTTCATCAAATTAATAAAATATTAAAATAATTTTGTAAAAGATTTAATGCCATCGTATTCCAAAAACCCTACCCTAAATGTTTGTGATATTTTTTTGAAAAATAATTCAAAAATTTAAACATATTTCTAAAGAAAATGTTGACACATTAAATAAATATTTGAATACTAGGTCAAATAATCTATTAAATAAATCTTGCAAAATACTATCATAATATTTTATATTGTTTATACTAATAAACCTAACAGCTTACTAATGAAATAAGTAGAGCATTTAAATTATCTTCAACATATCAGTTGTAAAGCTAATTAACATATTACTAATTCAAGTGATGACATCTACAAAGAACATATACTTATTA
Source organism: Clivina fossor (assembly GCA_963966155.1). Classification (NCBI taxonomy): domain Eukaryota; kingdom Metazoa; phylum Arthropoda; class Insecta; order Coleoptera; family Carabidae; genus Clivina; species Clivina fossor. Next base: position 12,333,922 of record OZ014562.1, on the reverse strand, counting down.
CTTAGTCATTTATTGGAATCAGTAGGAAAAAAGATATCGCCAAAAATCTGCACCTGTTATTGTCAGTAAACTTAGTCAATGCCGTTTTATTAATGAATGACAATAAATAGGTGTGTTCGTCCACGTGCAACAAAATAAAATAGATAAAAAATGAAATGACGATCACCTCCTAATTTGTGTTCTGTTTTTGTTACAGCGAACGAGCGACTCAACAAACTCGAGCCAAAATGTTTAAAAATCATTTGGATATGATCGGCAGAAATGAGCCGGTCTCGAAGAAAGCCAAGTTCTGGCAGTCTTACGTCAGATCCTTGAAAGGTAACGTGCAAAATCACATACGTTTTAAAACACACACGTTTTATAATCATACGATTAATACGTTCAAAAATAGATCATTCACCAGTACATAGCGAAAGAAATTTAAATGACTCCCTGACTTGTGAAATGCCAACAAATTTTTCGATGACGTACTAGTAATTTTCTGGCAACTAAATCTTAATACAATTTTTATAGTATTGCAACGAAAAAAAAAAAAATATGTATTTGTTACTCTCGTCCCGTCCAAGAAATAAAGTTTTATTGACTACCTAAAATTCTTGAATCAGGAACATAAGTATCTACTTTCTTTCTTAATTAATTTTGCTTTCGAAAATTATGCTTTCCATTTTCAACAATTTCTGATACTTTAGTCATATAAATTTTATTAAAAATTACAGAAGAATGAAAATCTTTGATTACTGAAAGTACTATTTGTTGACAATATTTTCTTCGCGTAATTAGTAATTCCTTGACCTAAAAGTTTTTAACCTTCTTTCCTAAATAACTTAAAGTGACAGACGGTCATTAAATTCCTAAAAGTTAGTCGACCTCAAAACACAAATACTAACTAAAATAAATCAGAAACACAAAGACATTATGGCTTTATATTAAAATCTTTACATTTATATACAAAACTTAAAAATTAACTTTTTAAGGATGACGTCTAGTAATATTTTCTTAAAAAGTAATTAAATATCTTTACTTTTAACCAAAAGTAACAAATTAGATACAGTCAAATTATAATTGACCAAAAACTATCAAACTTTAAATCTTCATCAACTATTGAAATATATTTATAAAACCTTCATGACATATCAAATTCACTAAACATAACAAATAAGGAAATTTAAATCTGTAAAAATTATTAAAATACTCGTATGAAGACTTATTACAATTGTATTAACAAACAGTTGAACATTTTTAAGCACCTTAGAAACGAGTTTATAAACAAGATATTTGAAGGAAAATGAACTAAATAAAGTTTTATCTATATTTGCAGGATCTGATGATATCAGAGCCAGTGAACATCCCAGACTTAGCCCACGTGGTATCTTCCGGCCACACTCCGACTTCCCCGAGCTGGCTTCTTCATGGCCCTACCATAAGTCCATCTATGACGATCCAATTCACGCTGCTGAACGTATCTCAATGCCCGGCTACCGCTACTTGCCAGTTCACCGTGAAACATACGGTTATTCGCCACGCGCTATCTATCCCCATCAGTACTCAAACATGGACCGGTACAGGCCCGGTAAGTAAGCGCTGATAACTTCCTCCAAAAACGATCCCCAACAACAAATTTCCGAACCCCCATTTCCTATTTTCCCCAACAAAAAAAACCCTAAACACTAAATCGACAAATCAGCGCACGTGATCGCGCCTGGCGCAACCACTCTCAAGGCACCGAAGAAAACGGACCGAGCCGAGCCCAGCCGAGTTTGCACGATGACAGAGAGTGCTTGAACCGGGACACGAACACAATACAAAATTTTTACTTGTAATTCGTGTTTCTTACTACTTTCTTATTAATTTTAAGTTGTCTTTTGTGTCTTGTAATACAGAATAGAACTATATAACTTTTTAGTCCAAATGCAAACTATTGTATACGTACTTTCGCTCAGCCTTGGATCTACTTTAAAGTTTATTTATCCAGTTTCAGATCGGAATGCTAATCTTGTAGATTTTTAGGAATAGCTTGTCAAAAATTTGGAACTCCTTAAGGTCCCCATCATAATACTATTGCTCCGTAACAAACCTAAGGATATTTCCAATTTTTACAAGATCTTCCTACAATTCTTCTAGATGGGCATTCCTTTCTCATTGGTAATCATGTCGGGTAGATCCAAATAATACAAGAAGCTTTAACGTTTCTTTAACAAAATTAATTTAACTCTACATAGAAAAAAAAATTCAGTATTCTAATACTTGTAAAACTAGACTAAAAAAATTCTAAATTTAATTTCACTATTGTATTGTGGTAGGCACCAAACTAAATCTCGCATTACCATATGACAAATCTCAAGTAATTGAAATAAAGAAATGTAAAATTAGAACGTACTAGAGTGTAGGAGTAAATGTGGCCCCGTATTGGCCCTAAACCAGCCTTCCTCAACCGTTAGTGAATACTGTTAAAGGATTGTTTATACTATCAAAACTTGATTTTAAATCGCTTATCGCTTCAGTCCGCTTGAATCGCGCTATAAACATTATTCCGAAACTTGTTGAGGACTGCTGATGATATTAAAGCATTTAAGAGTGTTTTGAGGATGCCACTCTTAATGCACTATTGTCAAACGGGAGGCCTGTGCTTTTGCCTCTAATACGTTCATTTGCAGAATGAAAATTTTGTCATATGTTTATTGCGACAACTAGAATCAATGTACCATTGTAAAATTTCTTTTATTCAACAAAATTTAAGTGTTTTTTGTTGAAAATTAGATATTTTGATGTTTTAATGTCTTCCAACAATCAATAGTGTAAAAACTATCAAAAAACTAATGTTATTGGTGCTACAAATTATATATTTTTAGTGCAATTAAAACGTAATTTTGTGAATTAATATAGTGAAACTAGTACACAAATCTATTTTATATATTTATCAATAAGTTCAAGCTATCACACGTCGCATTTTACATAAAAAAAACATCGGGTACGAATTAAGATCCACTCAAACTCTGTGTCAATTTGTTAACAACCTTCTCTATATATGTTTTTTGTCTAACATCTGTTTAGTGTGGAGTTGCTCAAAGAGCTTTAATTACTTTACTATCTAATTAGATCATTAATTCAGTTTCAGTGTTTGTGTTTTAAAAGCACTGTCGGTACTCTGGGAAATTATATTACCGACACAGAAGAACAAAAAATCTAATCGCCAGACCATCTTGTAAAATGCGACCAATTTTTTTTAAATGTAACTTTTGTCAACAAAATGGCTACTATTAGAGACACGTTTTATCCGTTGTTATAAAATGTATACCGTACACTTTTCAGGATTTCAGAAATTTATGATAAAACAACGGACAATTACGTGTAATATACACAAATCTATTTCTTAATTTTACATATTTATTATTACAATATTTTGGTTTGTACATACAAATAAATTGTTGTGAGGTATGATTAAATTGTAAAAATTTATTTAAAAATAATTTCAATAAATATATGGGACTTGACTTGTAAAGATTCTTAGTAAGTCCAGGCCCTGCCAAAAGCTCGAAAGCTTCCAAAATTCTATGCAACTAATTAAAAAAAATTCATTTATTTATTTATTTAAATATTTCATTTATTTTATGCTGATCATCAGCAAATATTAACTTATACAAGTTTTTGATGCAGCGAAAACATATCTAAAATTCTGTATTCACATTTACTATTTTTATAAAATTTATTTTTCAATAGATTGTCAAATGTTTTTATTCTTTTGTTTTCGCTGCTAAAAACTGCAAAATGCCTACATTAAGATTGTCATTTGTCGCAAGGCCTATCTCGATCTTAAAAATCGCAGCTTTTTTGTTAATTTTTGTTACGCTATAGGCCACACCTGCATTCAAGCGTTTGCCAGGGACGGATTCAATTGATTTTTTATTTATTTTCCTCCCCAAATTTTCATATATCATGCGACGTATATCATGACTAACGCAAAATGTTAACAACACAATTATCATTCACAATCATCAAAAAAAAGTCATTTTTGGGGTCTTATTTCGTGGATTTTTTCAAAAACGTGTTTTTTAAGAAGTTTTATTGTTTTTTTGAATGCATCTGCAGGATATGAAGACCTATAGAAAGAGGTAAGATCTCGGTAAATTTCTAGAATTTTTTTGTATTATATTTTTCATTTTTTTTTGTTCATCATTTGACCCTTCGTCCAATTAGCTTAGCTTGCACTAATTATCACGATCTAATTAACCAATATATCATCTAAAATTCGGCTAAAAATTCTCCTAGAAAATCACTCTAATATTCCAAGAAATAATTGGCAGTATCTTTTAAAATATCACCGAGAGAATATATCAAAAATGGCCGACTATCCAAAACGAGTGATTATAAATAGATTATAATTATTTTTGTATACCTCATACCTCATAATCAGTGTTGTTACACAAAATATTGGCAACCCGTACAGCATCCATGTAAAGTGGGTTGACCAATTATCTGGCGTTTTGTTTTATTTTAATATTTTTATGTAGATCACCGAATACTCGTTCTCTTATAACAGTATTTAGTGATATTTTACTATTGATTTTTTTTCCTTATTGATGTAAATTATTTTTATGTTTTCTTTTGTACATTTTATTGTAAACGTGTGGTGTTTGTGTGTGCGTGTGAGTGTTTTCAGACAACCGTACTTTTAAATAATGTTTTATTTTTACAGTTTGACTTCTTTTAATGTTCACATGAAACAGTTGATTTAAATATTTGCAAATTTATTCTTGAAATAGTTTGTTCATATTTATATTAAACAACTAAAAATATACACAGATTTTTTTAAGCATTCATTGCTTTTATAGTTTATTTTCAGAAACTGTATTGCCAAATTTCAATTTTAAAACTATTTTTTTTTAATAATTAATTGTTAGCACGCTTGTCATATATTACTTTAAGCTTTTCTAATATGTAAAATATTCTTAAAAAGAATTTTCTGTTCCATTACAGATTTTAGATAAAATTTTTAGAAATTCTTTAATTAAAAATAAAATTATTCATCTAAAAAAATTATAATTAAATACTGCTTTAACTCAAAACAATATTAACATTCAATATTATTATTTTCAATTTTTTTTTAATTTAAATTATCAAATCAAAATTTAAACAAAAAATTTAAGTTGCATTTCGTTATTATGAACTTAAATTATCTTAAATTCAATTTAAATGTCTTTATTAGTAATCTATTATATAATATTATAGATTATAAAATCATAATTATCAAAGCGAGACAAAAGTAATCAGCAACATTATTGTGAAATAATGGAAAAATAAACATTGCTTTAAAATTAAAATACATTACATTGAACATTCATAGATAAATAATTTTAAAGATTTGATTCAAAACTTACAAATGTATGTCAATTACTTTTGTATCCCTTTGTATTTCTCTATAATGCATGTGTGTTGTTGAATTTGTGTTTGACGTCTTCAATCCAATATTATTTCTACATTACCAAAAATCATATGATTGTCTTCAAATCTTTCTTCATTAAACTAAAACAATTTAAACTAAACTTAACGCAATGTTCAACAATTTTCCAGTCTATCACGTGACCAAGTCGAAGCCCTACGACGTCGACAAGGCCTGGCAAGATCATTTGGATCGTATGGCCAAAACAGCCCTCGAGTTCCCCAATGCGTATCCATTCAGCCGTTACCCATTGTACCTCGTTTATCACAGCCATCCACGCATCGAACGGAAACCAGCCGACCCATACAGTCCCTACCGCAATCTTTTGGACAACATCGACAAACTTGCCGGTTTGGACAGACACAGCCCATTGGACCCATTCGATCCCTACTACAGGGGTTTGTCTCCCACTCCAATTAAGCCCGGTGAGTTCGCACCAAGACCCAGTGAAGTTGCATACAACTATGCAGGTTAGCTTCGATTACTTTTTTCTGTTATTGTTCATTAATTTCCATTAGTGATCAGAGCCTGCATGGAGTAATGTACTTACTGTAGATTTGTAAATCTGTAGAAGGTACCTAACGTAATAGGTATTTCATATCTCTTTATAACAATAACTTATATTTAAAATATCGCATCAAATCTAGACATACTGGTTGAAAATGATAATAGAGTCAAAATCATCGTCATATTTAGCTTGAGAAAACTAAATATGTTTATACAATACTTTATAGAAGAGAATAAAAAAAATTACAATGATGGTTACAGACTAAATGATTTTTACCGCAAGCTCGATTTTAAAATCGGTTTTCACTAATACCGGTTTGAAAACAATGTAACTGCCATAAGAGCAGGTTGTGGTACGGAGTCAATTAGTTAATTATCAGTATCTATTTTTTTAATTATAGTAAATAAATACATATTGATTGATGCGATATTATTAAAAAAAAACAAAATTACTTTAAAAATTTTAAAAAAATACACATTAAAATTGCATGAAGCAATTCGAAATCTGACATAGACAGATTCTTCTATACTTTTTAATAAGTAATAATAATAGCAACTTTGCTATAATGTAAATAAAAATATTAAATCTATGTATATAAGTAGCATGAAACAGAAAATAGTATATAGCTAACAAATTTTAGGAGTATCATTTTTCTCCCTGGAATTATTAACAGTATTTGTGATAGCAGTAATTTATTAGTTACTAATTGGTAAAATAGTAGAAAACACTTAATTTTAAATTCTCGTATATACATACATAAAAATAATTTTATATTTTTATTTAAAAGAAGATGACATTAATCCATTTGTATAAATGACAATATAAAAATTTTTGTTTAAAAACATTTACTTACCTTTGAAGACAAGCAATAATATTACACAGAAATTGATACAGCAAATCCTTTTCTGATAACAATAAAACATTGCACTATCATTTTTCATAACCACAAATATTAAAAAACAATTGTTAAATAACACTTGTATATTATGTCAAATGTTTTTCTATAAAATTATCTATAATAATGAACACTGATAAACAACCATAAATTAACAATAAATAAATACAGTTTTAACAATCATAAAGCAAAAAAATATAATTTTTTTACAAATGCAAATTTTTGTTGACAGTTATTGATATTTGTCTTATGTTAAAATATTATATTTCAAAAATAGTTTTTATCATTGATATTAGTAAAATTATTTACAATAAATGCACAAAAAGTGAAAAAAACTATTTTTAAAAAACAAACCACAAAAATATCATATTTTATAAGAAAAAACAAATAGTATAATTTAAACGATTTGAACTGTCAAATGATAATAACAAATTATTTTAACAATAAAAGTTAATTATTTGTCTATATAATAATAAATATTTATTTATTGAAAATAAAAAATATTATATTTTGCATTTTAAAAGTGCTTTCTTTGTATTTTATTGCAGAATGCATTTTGTCATTTCTTTAATTAGAAACATTTTAATTAGATCATTCTAAAATGGATTTCACATATTATTACCAAACACAGAAAACAATATATATTAATTAACATTTCAACAAAACATTACTTGTCATATAACGCAAACGCAACATTTTGTAGGTATGCCAATTTACACCCGGGGCGGTTTAGCCGGCAGAATCCTTCGTGACCTTTTGAACCCATCATCAAGCATGCCTTTGTCCGCCATTACTCGTGACCCATGGTGGTGGAAATACCCCGAATTCCGTCCATACGACGCTCCCTTTGACAGCTGGGGCAAATCACCTTACTTCCTACGTGCCTCTTATCTTTCACCCGTCAAGAGGACTTACCTTTGGGACAAACACCCCATCAGGCCAATGGGTTAGTACATTTCTTGATTTCACCACAGCATCAATACATTTGCCTGATATTCATTTGGAAAGAGTTTATAAGAATTGATAAAATATTTATTTTACGCCTCAGGGAGATTTAAAACTTTAGTCAATGTTTTTGCAACAAGATGTAAGATTATCAGTAAAAATCAAATAATAATTTACCAAACAAGTTATCAAAAAATTCTTATGAAGAATAGAAATCTTATAAATTTTGAATTGAATTCTAATATATTTTTTTGTTTCAGCTCATATCTTCTAAATACGTCAAGAGGAAAATAAAAAGTTAAGGGTACCAGATTTCTGGACGAAAATTACAATACACTTTATACAACACAAAAACACACTACACATATATATATATACACATACACACAAACACAATAAACAAAATTTTAATCATAAATCATGTTAACTATTCTACAAATTAATTCATTAAATTATTTATTGATATATTGTTAATCAATTTTAAAGTCTAATATATGTTATTATATTTAAAGATTATATAAATATAATGTACATTTAAAAAAATGATAAAAAATCAAATAAAAAAATTTTCAAAAACAATGAAAAAAAAATCACCATAAACATTTCAAACTCCTTGTACACACATACATTAAATTTAAGGTTAGATTTTTAATTGGAAGAACACACCTTAGAACACACGAAAACTGAAGAATATTTATTTATTCTTACTACGACTGTACGAAAGATTCATTAAATACAAATCGTGTCTCGCCAAAGATCTCTTTTATAAAGCTGTGTTCATGTATTTGTGAATCTTTGTATTGTACTTTTTATGGAGAAAATTTTATGTTTGGCATGTTGTTATCAATAAAACCGTTAAAGACCTACGAAGCTTGTTTCTTATTTATTTGTTATTAATTTTCTTTAGAAACTAACAATAAAATGAAAATAAACTTTCATTTAAGATTTTGTAAAAGTAAATAACATAGAAATAAAAATAATTTGTATATAAGCATTCTTTTTTGCGAAACTTTATATAAGTTTTCAAATACCAGCAAATTTTTAAATTTCGACCAGTCAATTAGATTTTGATGAAAATTGTCTAATATAAACTATTTTAATAAAAGCATTTTTATTATAAAAAAATATACTATCTGTTACCCACGCGAACCCGAGTTTAAATTCCGCTTATATCATATTTGTATCGTTAGCTAAAAATCTTTTAATTATGGTCAATTTATTTGTTTAAAAAATACAAATATTTAGATATAGGAAACAATTGCATAACAATTTAATAGAATTAAACATATTACAATTCCGTTTGAATTCACTTTAGTATTTGGTTTCATCTAGTGAACATCTAACAGTGTTTACTTACAGATTGAAAGTGACAATCAGTAATTTTGGTAAGTAATCTTACGTTTTCTATGAATAAGTATACCAAATAGAAAAGTATTGTTAGAAATACTCGTGTATGCAAATTCTGATACTTTCTAGATAAAAATATAGCTGACATGCTGTCACTATCTGCAGCTGAATCGAAATCGAACAGAAAAATATAATGCTCAGATAATGCAAATACGAATGCATTAAAAATGCAAACAATTGAAACTCCTCATTTTACTTTTATGACTTGGAACACTTGTGACAAATGTAAATCGAATTAATTTGATTTATATACTACATAATATTTAATGCTTTAATTGTTATATAAACAAAAACACACAAATTAAAGATAAATGTTCTCATTTAAAAACAAGTTATTATTCTGTCTATATTATACACATTACAAGAAGTAGGTAGTTTTATATTTTGGTTACACATATTACTGTATTTTATCTTCAAATCTACAAAACTGGATTTAGTAGTCGAATAATAATAATAATATTAGGAAAAATTAAATAAAAACTAACAAATATTAAGATATTTTTCCAAATGATCTTTTATTCAATATCGTTTTTATGTAAATATAAAAATAATTCAAAATAAAAATAATACTTTTCATATATAAAATAAAAATAAAATCCTCTTAAACTTACATGTCTAATCAGTGATCATATTAAAACTATTAACGTACAATAATATTATTTAAAATTCGCAATAATAAAAAATCGAAATTAATTAACTTTTGGCGTTTTCGGTGTCAATACAGTTACAGGTGTTAACTGCACAATAGCTGTTTTACAAATAGGTGGCGGCGGAACATCATCAACTGTTGACATAGACGAGTCCGAACTGTCTGAATCCGATCCACTACTGGAATCCGAATCTGATTGAGAACCATCTGAATCGTCAATACAAAATTGATTTGGCAGTACAGGACCATATCGTACTGTATTTAATGGCAGATAATGTAATTCATTTGAAGTAAAGTCCTGAAAGTAACAAAAAAAAATTGTTGATTGAAATCTAGGACAATGCAGTCAGTATTAGATATTTAATTTCGGAAGCATTATTATTTACTAAATATATAACTAAAGCAAATCAATTTTAAACATCCAAATTTGTAATAAAAACTATCATTATTTCAATTTAATTATTTGCAAAATGTGTTGAATCTGTGTTCTTAAAATTGCTATCCTATGGTCACCATGGAAACATTACCAAATGTACTTTTCATGACAATTTGAGAAAATGTAATAGAATTTTTTTTTAAGTGTAGTTTGTAAAATAACTCAAGCATTAATTTTTAGTATATACGTTACATTCTTTAATACTTTGAATAAAAATAACAGAATTATAATGGGTTTAAATTCGAAATCAAATCAAACGAATTATGTAAGAAAACAGTAAACATAAATGTCAAAAGTCAAAATATCGTTTCTGTACTATTAAATGAACATTTCATAACTATTTAAGAGATCTAAGTCTCTTTCTTAACTGAGAAAAGCTCGGTTTTCCTGATATTTAATATTATTCGAGCTATTTTATTTCTAACCATAAAGCTAGTTTTTCTATATTATTATTATTTATTTGAAAGCAATTTTTAGAGTAATAATACTTATTGATAAAAATATTAAAGATAATACATTTCTATGAAAGAACAACACACAATTTATTTTATAAAATTATAAAGGTAGTTAAAAAACCATGCAGGATAAAAACCTACCTTATAATAGTCTGTAAATTGCCCAGGAACTAAAGCAATTGGATAATTTCCAACAGGATTTTTATGTGGAACATTCGATTGTGTTTTTCCCGTAGGATAGTTAACAGTAAATGTTTGTAAATCCATACAGCATTTTCTAGATTCTTTCCGCGCTTTATTAAAGTTAATATTCCAATTAGCGGCCGATTTAATTGCCCGTTCTTTAAAATCGAGTTTATTTTTCTCTTGGCTCGTTGCCAAACTAATTGCTCTTTGTTTATTCGATATTTCTTTCGACTGTTTATCTCTTTGATATTTTCTATATTCTTCGTATTTATCCTGAGAAAATAACAAGTTAAATTGTTAATTAAAAATAAAAACATGTAGGTTGTTTGAAAAATCTGTTTCTTTTAACTATAAAAAAGAATCGTAAAATTTGTATTTTAATGTATCGTTAACTTTAAAAATAAATCCTCATAAAACATCTTATTTATATAGTTTATATTTATTTATATTTATTATAAAATAAAGAATTACTTACTTGGAAATCTGAATACATCACATCCAAAATTTCCGATGCTGGAACTGCAGTCAGTCCCATATCACACATTGATTCAGACACAAGACCTTTTTCACGAATAAAATCCCGTTCTTGCATATCCACCGGTCGTCTTGTCAAACCCGGATATTTTCGTTTAAAAGATTTCACACTTAAATAATGTGCAATTTGCTCTTGAAGCATATACGAGATTCCAACTGGTCCCCAAGTATATTCAGCGATTTGATCTACACTTGTCACAGAACTGAAATTGAAATATTTCATTTCTATTAGATTGGATTAGTACTTTAATTGCCTGTGATTATGTACCTAATATAAACTGATAACATAATTCTAGTTTAAATTTGTTATTTTTGAAATATATACCCTTACGAGAAATGTTTACTTTCTGGAAAAAATGTAAAAAACATGGTTTTGTTTTCCCATTGAAATTTAAGACAAATATTATACAATTTATTGATAAATTATATATCATTTTATTAAGGAAGAATTAATCTGTGTCTCTCGCTGGTATTTTTTTTAAATACAGTTTTTGTATTTTTTTTATGTAAGACTAAATTTTGTAGTATTTTACTAACTTTTTATAGAATTCTAAAACGTAAATTGAAAAATCCAATTCTTTTCAATAATACGAAAATTAATATAAATATAGTGCTTGGTGTCAATCGAAACAAGGTCTGCTTTCTATGACTCGCAACGCTTCTGGCAAATGCATATCAAATTAAATTGTTTGTATTTATAATTTATTTTCTAAATAATTTATTTATTTGATTTATATATAATAATTGCAAAACCAATCAGTATTAATAGTAGATTGATGAAAGAAGCAATAGAAATTTACAAAGAAAAAAATACTCCTAATAATAGTCAGTGTGAAGGCATTGATTGAAATAAAATCTGGCTTAATTTAATTAATAAATTATAAAATTTTGTAATCTAGTTACTTGTATTTTGTTACCTAGTAACTTGTTTCTTGTTTTGTTTGTTTATTATTTATGTCACTTGTATATTTGTATATATCTTTTCTTGTTAATAATTACGTGTAGTATATGAAAACGCCGAATTTTGATATAAAACAGAACTTAAACCTAAAGCTTTTTTATTTTAAATATATATCTTTTAAATAATTTTTTTTATCGAAACAAAACACTGTAAAAGTATCTGCAGTAAGTACGTATTAAAAATAAATAAAACATTATATTCTCACCAGTAGTCAGGATCATAAACTTCCGTTCTGCCTTTCTTAGTCTTGCTGCTTTCCGTAGTAGCCGTACTTTGTACACTACTCTGCGATTCCTCCGGTCCTTCTGTGGGAACAACAAAAACTTGTCTAGCCGGTGTTTGAGCCCGCGAACTATTATCCGCGCTCATTCGCGTTTCCTCCTCATATACTGCCACTGGCGGCGGTAACGGTTCCGTAAGAGGTTTCTGCACATCTTCAACAACAGTATCTAGTTTAACAATCGGTTCCACCATTTGTACAGTCACTTCCGGAACTGGTTCCGGTTCCGGTTCCGGTTCTTTCACATCCGATTTCTGTGGACTCGACTGACTAGTTGACGGCTGAGAATTTTGTGAATCTTCAGCTGGTGGTATTGGAGTAGCTGCCGGCGTATCATTGGTCGAATCTTCGATTGTTATTTCGTCAATTACGATTTCTTGATTCAGTTTAATCGCTTCCAGCTTTGCTAATGCTTTCGCTTCTTTTAGTGCTTTGCCTCTTGGAGATTTGGCTTCCTTTTGTTAAAAAAAAAATGTAAAGATGAGTTTAAATTTAATGTTAAATTTTTCCATTATATAAAATTTTTCTTAATGCGTCATAAATTTTATTATTGAAATTTTCTAATGCCCGTTTTACATTGAGCAAGATTGCATCTGCAAGTGCAAGATGCAAGTGCAGGATGCAAGAGCAAGATGCAAGAACAAATTTTCTGTTTTATACTGAGCAATATGCAAGAGCAAGTTATGACAGTTTTTGTTAGTGTTAGTACCAACCATAGACAGGAAGGTACCAACTTAACCAACTTTTTCATATCAATTTAACCTATTTCTTTATGTGTGCTATGCTAACATGTATACACAATATTGTCATATCAAAAAAAAATTTAACACTTACTTATTGTCCTTAATTGAATAACTGTATGAATGTTCATGAACTGTCAAAATAAGAAACATTTAAGTTGGTAGTATTATAAGAAACTTAAAATTACTAAAATAAACACGATTTGACCTTGCAAGACTTGCACGGAATAGAACATGTTCTAATCTGTGCAAGAGCTTGCTGCAAGATTGCTGCAACAGCTTGCACCTGCAATTCCTGTATTACATTCACGCAATCTTGCTGCAAGTGCTTGCATCTTGCACTTGCAGGTGCAATCTTGCTCAGTGTAAAACGGGCATAATGATTAGTTTCGACAAAATTTGTCGTTTACAAGATTTTAAATATTTTCAGATAATTTTTAAAGACATGTTTTGATCATTTCCTTGTAACAAACAGAAAATTAACAAAAAAAAAACTTTTGAAACTCGTTACACTTTAGGATTTAGTTCTATCTATTTAAATTTAAAAAACTAAGTAAACTTAAAACAGATAATTGCCCAAAAAAAAGATTTTTGTTTCAATTTATTAATATATTTTTAAATGGACTATCATTATTGAATTTGACAAATAACTCTACTCTACATAAATTTTGTTAATTTTATTATTTGCTAACATATATTTTATTTCATCATAATATAATTTGATAAATTTCATTATAATATTAACAAAATGTAATATGTATAATCTGAAGATTATAATCGTATCACACTAACCTGACGTTGGGACTGAAAAACGAAAAATTTTGTCGAAGTTAGTTGTTAAAAATTTTAATAACAGAATTTGTTATACACCGAGAAAAACGAATTTCTTTTACTAAATCCATTATTAAATTTATTATTACGCACTAGTTTTTCGTAGGGATTTGAAAAAGATTAGGTTACAAGTAACACGAGGTTTAAACAAACTGAAAATGATGTTTTGTAAAAGTGTAAAAACGTAATTCCAAAAATAAACTAACGGCCCACACATATGGACTAGATAGAGAGCAAAAAATTACGGTGCACATGTGTTGTATTGGGCCACTGTAATAATAGAACTTAATTTAGAAATTTATATTTTGATACGTTACTTTTCGTATGTTAGTTCGTTCACCAACAGATTTGCATGTTAATGCTAATATTTACATAATATGATTTTGCTTGCAATATTTGAAAGACACTTCTACAGTGTTTGGATTAAATTAGTCATATTTTCTTCGTTATATTCAGAAATTGAATTACTGCAATTTCACAATCAAAGTTTAAATTGTAACAAACTTTTATAGATTTTGTGTAAATGTTGTAATTCTACCACACACCAAAATATAAAATTGTTGATCTAAAAAAAAAAAAAGAAATTGTAAATGATTATTCAAAATTTTCAAGTTTGTCCAAAATGTATTCTAAAATGTAGTTTACATTTGATAATCATCAAAAAACAAGAATATATTCAAATTTTATTTTATTTTCTAGGCTATGAAATTATGATTTGTATTTGAGAGGTCAGTATACTCATAACGTTAATTTTAACTTATCACTGATTTTTAATTTAAAAAAATTAAACACTAAAAAATTAAATTATACCTGCAACTTTTAAAATATAGTACATAATTTTATAGTATTTTAGAAATCTTCGCATGCAAATAGTTTAACAATTTTCACATAAATTTCTATTTATTTTCCAAAGTATGTTATGATAATTACAAAAATATTTCAAATTTGTTACACTTTTTCAGAATTTTGATCTCAATATTAAAATGTAACAATTTTTTGGTCATTCCAATATAAAAAAAAAGTCTTTATCTTAGAGTATATTTTTGTAGAAATGTACTTCATAAAAACATTGTAAGAGTAAATAAAAGTTGTATAACAATAATAAAGAAACAAAATACTTACTTTTGGTGTTTTTTGACCTTGTGGACTCTTAGCGCCGCGTCCTCTGCCACCACCTCTAGGTTCTCTAACACCTCTAGGTTCTCTAACACCTCTAGGTCCTCTAGCACCTCTAGGTTTCCTTTCTTTTGGTGTAAACGGAGTCCTACCAGGCGGAGCCCTACACATTCTTTTTGGACGAATTTCAACACAATCCTCACCTTTTATCTCTGGCTTAACTTCTAACGGATTTTTCCGCGGCCGACCTCGTTTCTTCGGACTCTGTTGTTGCAACGTATCAGCCAAAGATTGTGCATTGATAATTTTCACAATCGGAAATGGATTAGCAATCACTTCATTCACAATTAAAACATCCTGAGAACTAGAATCGTCGTGCAAACTTAACGGATCTTTTAATGGATCGTCTTCAATAACTTCTACGATTTTAACATCATCGCTGCTTGAAGAATCATCTTCTCGGATATGCGGAGTGCAAGTTATTTCGGATTTTTGTTGAATTTGAAGCAACATTTCTTGAAATTTTAATTGACTGATTTGTTCCGCCGGCGATGGACGACTTGCTGACGATTTATCAATTTTCATTATTGTTACTTCTTCACTTATTTGCTTCAAATTTGGTTTAGAGTTTGGTTCAACTAAATTAATTGAAATATCCGAAGTGTGTAATATTTCCGTACCGGAAAAGTCCATTTTTTGTCGTTTTTCCATTACACTAACTTCCGATAAATTCAAAGTTCTTTTTAAAGAAAATTGTTCTGTGCTCATTGTCGAAGTAGTTGGAATAATTTGTGCATGACTTCCTTCCTTATTAGTTAATTTTAATTTAATTTTGTCTAACTTTTGTCCTTTATCCGAATCATGAGGAATCGCCTCAATTTTAATTTCGGGCTCTTTTTTACTTTCCTTTGAACGATCCTTAGGTGATGGAATATTAGTTTTCTGAATCTTCAAAATAATTCTCTCTGGTTTATCTAAATCCTCAACGGTTTGTGATTCAGTATCATCTTGTCTAGTAACAGGTTTAATAGTAATTTTCGGACTTTGATATGACGTTTCTTCCGGTTTCAAAATAGGTTTAATGGTTAATTTTAACGGATTTGAACTCCCGTCTTCGCTTTGCACAATCTCGCAAGTTTTAGTAATTGGTTTTATAGTTAATTTTGGACTTAGTGTTTCATCAATTTTCGCAAAAGGTTTAACAGAAATTTTCAACGGACTTATTTGCGTTTCAGTGTCAGATTTTGGAGTAGATAATGAACTTGATGACTGAAGAATTGGTTCAACTGTTACACCTGAAGATGACTCAAAAGTCATGGATTTTAATTTAATTTGTCGTGGAGATAATTGACTACTATCATCAGGTCTTAAAATTGGTTTTATTGTAACTTTCGGATAATTTTCTTCAGGATTAATTACGGGTTTAACGGTGATTTTAGGGGAATGAGTTATCTCAACTTGATCACTGGGGGGAGGAATGGGTTTGACAGTAATTTTAGGGCTAATATTAGCGGGTGGTTTCACAGGTTTGATAGTTATCCTAGGACTGTGTTGCATTTCATCGCTTCTAGAAAATTGTTTGATAGTTAATTTAGGTACGTGTTGTTCTTCAACGTGCATTTGACTATCTTCAGGTTTATAAATCTTTAAAATGGAATGTGTATCATCTGTTTTTTGTTTAGTAATTGTTATTTTTAACGGATCTTGTTTAAGCACAGGTTTAATTGTTATCTTCGGTACAGTTTCTTCAGATCTTGATTTACTTTTAATATATTCGATATTATCTGGCGGTTTTATAGGTTTTATAGTTATTTTTGGACTAGAACGTTGTTCATCAGATCTTTGTACTGGTTTAATAATTAATTTTGGAATAACATCGGATTCTTTTGATTCGGAAATCACTGTTAATTCGGGTGACGATTCATAGTCATCAATTTCAACACTTAATGGTTTTGTAACCGCAGTTTGTTGTTCTGGAATAGGTGGTTTACGTAAAGATAATTTGAGTTTTCCGAATATTTCTGTACCTTCAGAATGTGGTTTCATTAAAGCTTCTTTTAATATACCGGAAGTTGATGGCATAGATAATTCTGGTTTATTCATTTTAAACTTATCTACATTTGGAGACATTTGTTTACGACTTTTACTTTCTAATTTTTCTATTACTTTTTCTTGAATAATTTTTTTTTTATCAACTGCTTTTTCCAATTTTAGTTCCTCTATTTTTTCTGGTTCTTGTAATTTCTCTATCACTTTTTTAGTTATTTCTTTAACTTCTGACAAAGAATGTTTTAATTCTGATATTGTAAATTTCTCATTCATAATTTTAGTTCCTATACTTTTTATTACTTTTTCTTCTGCAGATTCTGATGCTATGCCAGATTGAAAATTTTCTCCTATTATATTTTGTTTCATTTCTTTTTGTGACAAAAAAATATGCGATTCTTCACTTTCCATTTTATTTTCTGTATCAATATCAACTTTTTCTTTCCAAAAGCCTAAAGATATTTTAGTTTCAACATCATCACAAGATATGTTTATTTTGTCGGTTTCCAAATTTTCTTGATTTTCTAAACATAATTTATTATCACTCTCTGTTATTATTTCTACAATTTTTTTATCAATGTCTTTAATTTCTGTATTTTTATTTTCAGTTAATACTGGTTCCATAATTTCATCTTCTTTTTCTAGATTAATGTTTTCCGCTATATTTTCCGTACTTACCGTAATATTTTCAAATAAATTTTCTTGTTCATTTTCACTATCTTCAGACCGATTATCTTCAGGTGTTTCAGGAATAATTAGATCTTCCATGCTTTTATCTTCAAAAGTATCTGCCATAATATCACAACTTTCAAATATTTCTTTTTCATCTTGATTTTTATCTACCTCTAAATATGTTTCAATAATGTGTGTATTTTCTTTAGTTTCTTGAATCTGAGGTTCAATTATTGTTTCTTCATTTAATTCTGCTTTTTCTCGAATAGTTTCTGATTCATCAATTTTTTTAGTATCCATTTTATCTGATTTATTTATTGTTTCTTTTATTTGTTCTTCTTTATCTTCAATTGGTTTTTCTATTTCTAATAATTCCATTGTAGATTTTTCTTGGGTATCCAATAATTTCGCGTTATCTTTATTAGCACTTATTTCAAATAATATATCTTCTTTTATTACTGATTTCTCAATTTCAGCATATTTATTTTGAACTTTTATAGATTTTATTTCGTCATTTGACATTTTCTCTTCAACTGTAGATTCTATTTTTTCTTTAGAAATTTTATCTTCTTCAATTACTAATTTTTCGTTCTCTTCAAGTTGTTCAGATTCCAAATCAATATTTCCTTTAATTGTAGATATTTCTGATTCCATTATTTCTGAAATTTTTCTATCTTCATCAACTGGTATTTTTTCTTCTACTATTAATTTACTATCTAATTCACGTTCTTCATTTTCTGATTCACTTACTAATTTTTCAGTTATTGTAGAAATTGATTTTTCAGTTATGATGGGTTCAATTACTTTTTCAACATCTTTTATTATAACTGGTTTAGTAATTACTGGTGGTTTATAATTTCGCCGTAATTTCAATTTCTGTGTTTTTCCTGGGCTTCTAACACCTTTATCTTCTAATATATCTTTTAATATTTCAGCCATTTCTGGATCCGCCTTTAGCTTTTCATCAAGCGATGTACTTGGTTTATTTTCATCCGAAATTTCTTGTATATTTTTTTCAGTTTCAATATTTTCAATTTCTGATTCGTCAACAATATCACTGACTGGAATTTCTTGAACAGGTTTGATTAGTTTTTCTTTTTCAAGTGATAATTTTTTACGAACTAATTTAATCTTCTTCGGTGGACTTTGATCTTTTAATTCTAATACCAAATAATGTTTATTTGATTTATTTAGATCTTCAATTACTTTTGGTTCTTCAACTTCACATTTTTCACTTATTTTTATTGGTTCTTCAATTTTATCTTTTGTCATTACTATTTTTTCTGTAATTACTGTTTCTACAGTTTCTTCGGGTTTTAATTCTTCTTTAAATGTTGACAAATTTACTATTTCTTTTTCTTCCTCTATTATCGCTGGTTCTTTAATTTCCGTTGATATTATAGGTTCTATTATTTCTTTAGTATCTATTTCAATTATTTGTTCTAATTTGTCATCTTCCACTGTTATTTCTGACTCTTCTATAATTTTTTCTTTTGTTTCTAATTGTTCTTTAATTTGTTTTATTTCAACTATTTCTTTTTCTTCATCTGACGGTACAGTTTCTTTATTTTCTTCTGCTGGAGACGCAATACTTTCTTTGTCTTTTGTAATCATTTCAGAATCGGTTTCGTCACACATATTTACATCTGTTTGTGTAATAATTTCTTCCGGTTTTTTGATTTCAGAATTATTATCCAAGTCTTGTATATTTAATTCTTTATTTAAATTTTCTTTTTCATTAGAATCTGATGCTAAATTAATAGAATCAGAAATAGATTCTGAAGTGAATTCGATTTCTGTAGATGGTTCCAAAATATTTTCAGGTGTTTCGGAAATGTTTTCTTCAATTTCTTGTAAAGTAGTTGTAGATTCATCTTCAATGTTTATTTGAACATCATTAATATTTTCGGCAATTAAATTTTCTTGTTGATATTTAATATTTTCTTGCAAAGGTAATGATTCAATACTCGCTTTAGTTTCTATTAAATATGAATTTTCTGTATTTTGTTCTTCAAGATCTGACTGTATTGATATTGTTATATTTTCTTCAACAATTGTATTGGATTCTTCAATAACTGCTTCAGTTTTAATATTCTCATTATTACTCTCCTGTATTATAGTAGATTCTGAAATCGTTTTTTCAGTTTCTTCAACAATTACATTAGTATCATTAGCAACTGTTGAAGATTCTACTTCTTCTACAATTGTATTAGAAACTTCAATAACTGATTGACTCTCAATTTCTTCATTTTTATCTTTTTGTTCTTCAACTGTCACAGTTACTTTTTCTTCAATTTCAGAAACAATTGTTTCAGATATTTCAATATCAGGCTCAGATTCATTACTTTTGTTTAGAGTTTCTTGGAAATTATCAGAAGATTCCGTAATGCTTTCTTTAATTTCCTCAATAACTGTTTCAGAAATTGTAACAATTGATTCAGGTTCAATATTTTCATAATTTTTCTCTTGTGCAATTTCAGCGATATATGTTTCAGTAATTTCAATATTATCGTTTTCTGGATTTTTTTCTTGACTTTCTTCAACAACTGTTTGAGTTTCTAAATTCTCATTTTCACTCTCTTCTTCATCTTCCAAAAAATTGCTAATAATTGGTGCTGATATATTTTCAATGTTTTGTTCAGAAATATGTGTATCTTTATTTTCTGTATCAGCAATTTCAGACTTAGTTAATTCTGAAACAATTTCTGGCAATTCTGTAGAAATTTCAGTTGAAATTGTTTCTTCAATGTTTTCAATATTTTCCGAAGACAAAATTTCATTAACTTCTTCATCTGTTGGTTTTTCAATCATTTCCATTAACTCATTATTAATATCCTCTTCACTAGTACATAAATCATTCATTATTTCGGGAACATTTTCACTTTCGACGTTGGTATTAAATTCCTGTTTTTCTAATTCTTTACTAATTTCTTCCGAAATATCACAAACCATATTTGCTTCTTGCATTTCAAGCAAAGATGGTTGACTTGCAATATTTTCGTTTATTTCCGTTTCTGGGTCCGCCGAATCGAATAAACTATTTGATTGTTCATCAAAAGTTTCTGGTATGTCGTCGTTAATTGTTGAAAAGTCGTCCTTAATTATTGAAGTTGGTATAAATGTTTCTAAGCATTGGTCTTGAGTTGGGAGAATTTCTGCCTCTAATTTAGCAGTTTCGGCTTCTAATTGGTTTGTAATATCATCCGAAATGTCTACATCGTCACTTAACATGACTTGCTCACCTTGTTCGGCCATTTCGGATAAAGTTGGTGTAATTAACGGAGAATTGATTAAATCTTTCGATAAATCTGCTAATAGCGAATCAGACGATATAATTGGATCACTTTGAAAATTAGAATCTTCAACAATTTCAGATAAATCAGGTTTATCAGTTTCAATATCATATCGTTCTGTTTCTACTATTGCAGTTTCTAAAGATTTCACAATTACCTCAAAATCATCATCATTTTCAACTGTAACTGGATTCTGTGACTCGCTTTCAAGCCATAATTCTTCAACATTTTCTTCTACAACTTCAATATTTGCTGTAGAAGTTGATGGTTCATTCATAATAACAAAATTAATATCATCAACTCCTAGACTTTCTTTATTTTCAATAGATTCGCTAGATTCTATATTTGTAGGATTTAAATTTGCATCATCTTGATTTGACAAGTGATCGTTTTCCGAAATCTGAGTATCATTTTCGTTATTAGACGACAATATGCTCCCCATTGTGTTATTCATCAAATCGGAACTATCCATGATCATATAAAAGCCTGTTTTATTAAAAACTATTATCAGTATTCAAATGTATACAAAAATCATTATATTAAGATAACCTTATAAACAAAGCTTGCTTAAGCATAATTTTTAAATAAAATAATATTTATATACTTACATAAAACTTTTAATAGTTAAAATATAATTAATTGATATTTTATTTGTTAAAAGTCATTTTTTATATGTATATTCCACCGTACCTGATAGTTTACGTTTACAAGTTAAACCATAGAAAGTTGGAATAAGGTAATATAACCTTAAAATAAATAACACATTTATTTTAAAGTAAAATAAATTTTAAGCATCATTATCTACTACTAGTTCAAAATATCGTATAACATTATTTATTTATTAAATATCATATTTTTAAATTGCTGTATTTTGATAAACTTATATTTACCATTGATTTGTAATTCTATAATTAGTAACAACTAGGCATAGAAAGTTTGATTTTTTTTTGTTTAGTATAAATAAATTTAAGAAAATATATTCAATAATTATATAATTATTATAATAATTTAAACACAAATAAAATTTGAAAAATTAAAATTTCAAACATGAATCACAAAAAAGATTTCATAATTGTAAAATTAAGGTTATGTTATCAAATTATAGATGATGCGTTGTGGACTCAACTAAACATAAACATATTAACAAATATTAATTCTAAATAATTTATTAACTATAAAATACAATGGATAAAAAAGAAGTAAGAGATCGTCGGAAAAAGAAAATGGAATATAAGAAAAAATATAAAGGCGATAAAAGTGCTGAGAATGAAAACAAAAATTCATTATCCAATGAACCAGACAAAGTAGAACTACAAGAAGAACAGAAAGAGATTCCTCTTGCTAATAACTGGTCAAGGTATGAAATTGAGAATGATAATGATAATGATACTACTAAAGGAGCAAATTTTGAAATGTTATTACATGAATCTTCTTCCAATGATTCGTATTTTAAATTTAAATCCGAACAAAATTGGAACAGTATTGAATCCCAGCAATTAAGTAAACATTTCACATTAGATCTTAAGCAATTGAATGAAGGAATTGCCTCTATTCCATTTCATTTAAGGCATGATTTTGATAAAAATTTATTTCCTGTAAGTAATTTTCTTGTTTTAGAGTTTAGTTATTTTATATTTAAATTAAAATTTACAGCAATCTGACATCGAAACTTTTAAGAAAAATTCCGAAAATAATCGAAAGAAATACAATACATATTTAGAAAAAAAGAATGCAAATAACAAATCAAACCTAGTCATTAAAGAAACTTTTGAGAATTCTAATTTAAATAAGAAGGCAGATGAAATCATTAACGATAAGAAAGAAGCACAAATTTCTGAAAAAGAACCTGAAATTCCTGAAAGAGAATCTATAATTCTTGCTAAAATAGAAAAACCTCAAGAAAATATTGTTAAAAAGGAAATTAGTGATGAAGATGCTGTGACTGAGTTAATTAATGCTTCAATGTCATCAGTTTCTTTTCAAGATAATGAAATCCAACTGATAGGTAATAAAATAATTAAATTGTGTTTATTTGTTTTTATTTATTAATTGTGTTACAGCTCAAGATCCATTATTGGAAACTAATATTGCGAATAAATTAGCCATTCCTAATTCAACAATGGACTTGGAACAATGGCTTGATGATATATTGGATGATTAATATTTATAAATAATATTTGTAGCACTAAAATATTCAAACCGAAGAAAAAATACGTTCTATTTTGTTTTCATTAAAAAGAAATTTAGTTGGTATTATCAATTTTAAATTGCAACTTATTTAAATTATCAACAACAAAATTACTGTTGCGTTTTTATTTTTTAAACTATTTAATTAACACTGACAATTTTTTCTTACAAACAGAATTGTGATTTAAAATTCAGAACATGTCTTAGTTCTATTTTCCACTTGAGAATTAACATATAAAAATATTCATATAAGTAATTAATTATATTTATTAATTTAAAACATAAAAAAAACATACAGTCAATATTTAAAAAAATGTGTTATAAATTCATTAAAATAAAGTGCTCTTACAATTAAAACAATTACAACAATAATACGTTTTAGAATAATACATTTTAGATAAAATAAATAAAGTTAAATTAAATTATAATTGGCAAATTCGAAGGTGCAGCTGTTAATTTCCCTACTAAAGCTGTCGGACTTTTCGAACGAAGTCGAGTAGTCATTGGTGTACGATCTGGTGTATTTACATTACCTAATACTTTTCTAGGCGTATTATTTGGGCCATGTACAATAATTGTTGGTGTTTTATTAGCTGTTAAAATTTTATCGGGGAACAAAGAACTGCGACACGATTCTTTGATTTCTAGTTCACCCTGTAGATAAATTTATAATTAATAAAATATGAAGATTTTTTTGATTGATTAATATTTAGTTATAAAAATGTATTTAGTAACTTACCTGGAATGTTTCATAATTGGTTTCATTATGTTGTTGTCGTCTCGAACGTTCTCGAATTTTTTCTAAACGCTTCTTTTTGTCAGCGGACATCTAAAAGATTTTTTTATGATATAAAATGTGTATATATATGTGTTCGAAAATATTTCAAAATTGTAAAAAATAATCTATTATTTAAATACAAGGTAAAACAATGAAGTTATAATTTATTTTTTCCTTTAACTTTTAGAATTTTCATTAAAAGCCACGTTATTTATTTTTAATGAAAAGTTTATTTTGTACTGTATTTCATAAATTGGACATGTAGATGTTAATTTTGAAATAAACAAAACATTTCTCGTTCACCAATTTTTAATTTTCTAAACATTTTTTTTAAAAAAATGGTAGAAAACGATAGGATAATTTTAAAAAGTTAATTATAAAAATAAAATACCTTTTTGGTTGATGAATTCGGAATATTTAACTTGGACGCAGATTTTTGTGCTGAAAAAATCTCCAGTCGACTTTTCTTACACGAAAAATCACCACTAGAATGATCGATTAACTTCCGTTTACTGGTAGAAGTCGAGGGAGTGCATCTGCCTGGTGTTCGTACAGGTACTGAAATCTCTTCTCTCAACTTCTTTTTCACGGACAATTTCAACTGTTTTTTCTCTTTATGCTTCAGCCATGATTCATCCATCAGTTCATCCAATCTCTGTCCGTAAATCAAAAACGGTTTCCCGTTATTCATTTCATATGTGTTCAGTAATTTTCGTAGTTCCTCTTCGATTTTCGGTAATTTAGCCGCAACAGATTTACGTTCTTTTTCTTCATTTAACAACTGCCCTCCGCGATTTTTGTATCTATCAGGTTGATTCGCTTTAGTTTCGAGATTAATCATCTTCTTCCATAATTCCTCTCGTTTTTTGTACAAATCGAAAATTTCTATATTATTTTGATAATGCGATTTCAATTTTCCAACTTGCATTTCATGTAAAGTTAGCAAGTCTTCGGTGTAACAATCCGAATAAAAATAAGTAAAGTCGTTTTTTTCTTCAGGAGAAAAATAACATCTATCCCACAATTCATTCAGTTCTTCTCGTAATTTATCGATAAATTGTTTAATATTTGCCTTTTTACGTTCTTCTAATTTATGTAGTAAAATTTGTAATTGGCGTAAAGTAATAACACTGTGACCGGGATGAGCGACCAAAAACTCACTACGAATTTGGTGACTTTCTTCAAGACGTTCCCACAGATCATTAATCTTTTCTCGAAGTTCAGCTACGCATGCTTTTGTATCTTCAAGTTGTTTTAATAGCGATCCATGCCATTCTTCTAACTGAATCATATTATCTTTAGTGACTTTAAATACTGAATCATCGTTTGATAAAACCTGCCGTTGAAAATCTAAATTCGGTTTAATTTGCAACTCATTCATAATACTAATAATTTCGGTTTTTAATTTTAGAAAAACTTCTTCACGTTGGAATTTTATATCGGATAGTTTTTCCAAATGTTGTTTGAAATTATTTACTTCGTCTGCGGCAGGTAATGGCGATGTATTTAGTATTAAAGATTTTTCATCCAATTCAAGACATAACGCTTTTTGTTGTGATAACAGTTTGTCGATTTGTGCTTTCTGGTCATTGTATAATCTTTGATATCTATACAAAATGATATGTTAATCTTATTAGATATAGCATATAATTATAGAAGTCAAATTGTTAAATTGAAAATGAAACAGCAACAAAAATTATTTTAAAGTATAGATTTGATAGTGTTGTACCGTTTTAAACATTATAAGATTTATATAAATATTAAACTAATTCCTGTAGCCCAATAATTTTTATTTATAATTTGTAACAAAAATATTTCTTTTGCATTGTACAATGAAATTTTATTTTAAATTTAAAAAAATAACAAGTTTTGAATATGCTTTAAAGATTATTTAATTTAGCAAATAATTTATAACCGTACCTTGTGCGTAAGATTTAATAATTAAATGCAATTTAAAAAATATAGAAATAGCTTAAGTTAAAATATTTGAAGAATTTCTTAAATTTATAATTTGTAAAATATATTAACTAGATACGACAAATTTAAACTGGATTCAGAGGTTGATACTTGTTTGCTGGAACTTGTTATATTTGTTCGTGACAAATGCTATATGGACAAACCAAATTTATGAAAAATTGATGTACTTAGGTTACGGCAACTTATGTAAAATATCAATCTCTGAATACACTTTTACAATTTTTAATATGGAAAACGCACCTTTCAAGTCGACTTCTAAGATCTGTTTTAATTGCACAAAGTGGTACATTTTCATAACTGTCGATCGAAACATTTAGATGCAGTTCCTTACTTAAAATTGTAATTTCTTGTCCATAAGTTTCAATATCATTCAATAAACTGGCTTTACTGTCTTCTGCCTCAACCAACATGTCGTTGTACAGAGTTTCTACATGATTAATAAACATTTGATTTCTGTGCTCTCTAATATCATCCTCGAGGCCAATTTCATCCCAAATAACATCGAGTTTCTTCAAAGTATCAACAGTCCTGTGATGCAGATTGTTTGCAAGTTCGTTACTGAAAATATTTTATTTAATTACTATATATTTAGAGTTCAATTAATAGTTTTACTTACAATTTCTCCATTTTCGATTTTTAATAAATATAAAACTTCTTTAAATACTAAAGTAACACAAATATTCACTGATAACCTGATAGGTACTGTAGAAAAAGACTGAGAAAAAGTGAGCTCACGCGAACGTTACATTTTGATTTTCAAACTGAAAATAAGATTACAAGCGACGCGTGTGATTGGTCAAGTCGAATGCCATTTGAACTGAAATTAGTGAAGGTAGGTAAATTATGTGTTATTTTATTATTTTTATTTTAATATAAATGTTCATTGTTTTTATTTTAATATAAATGTTCATTGTTTTTATTAATGTAGCAAACAAAATTATATTAATTGAAATTTAAAAATATATTTTTTATAAAAACATTAAGATTCGAGTTTGGTGTTTTCAGATTTTATGGATTGGCAGCATTGTTTGCACCCATCACGAGATATTCTACTGTATACTACTTGTCAGCTGACTTTCGATCGACTTGTACAACAAATAAAAATGTCAGGAAAAGAGAGACTACCGATTTTTCCTTCCAGGGGGTAAATAATTATCTATATTTTAAATAAAAATATCATTAAATTAATGTACTGACTTATTCTAATGTTGTAACACGTTATCTAACGCTCATATTAAATAAAAATATACATAGGTTCTGTGGGAGTGACCACAATAATTATTTCAAAATATGATTTCAGAGCCCAAATGTTAATGAAGGCTAGGCTAAAGGGCGCCCAGAAGGGACACAGTTTGTTAAAGAAAAAGGCTGATGCCTTACAGATGAGATTTCGTATGATTTTGGGAAAAATTATTGAGGTCAGTATTTTTACTACTAAAATATCAATTAAAATCAATCTATATAATTTTATATAATTTTTAGACTAAAACTCTTATGGGAGAAGTGATGAAAGAAGCGGCATTTTCTTTAGCAGAAGCTAAATTCACTACTGGTGATTTTAATCAAGTTGTTTTACAAAACGTCACAAAAGCTCAAATTAAAATTCGAACCAAGAAAGATAACGTTGCAGGTTAATTTAACAAATTTTTTTTTATAATTTTATTTTTATAAAATATAAACTAACATATCTAGTTCGAGGGGGAAACCATTTGTACAATATAATGTACAAATTAATTAAATTATATAACATCTCAAATACATTTTTTATAATGTTAGAAATTTTGTTATAAAATCTGTAAAATTCACGAAAAATCCCTATAATCTCAACAATCGTACTGGAAATTTATACAATCTGTTGTCCAAAATTTGAGGAAGTAGTTTCCTTCTCAATGTAGTTACAAAAATTTACACATATTATTTGTAAATAAGATTAAATTATTTTAATGCAAGTAAAATATCTTAAAATTAACACAATTTATTAAAATTCGAAAAGTACATTAGAATTGTCATTTAATCTTTCATATTTTAAAATTTTGAGTAGCTCTAGTTTTTAAATTGTTACTATTGCTATCCTTTTTTGATAAATATAATTTAAAAGATAGAAAGCAATAGTAACAATTATTTAATAATCTGAGCTACTTGAAATCTTTTATTGAATTTTATTATATAATTTGTAAACTAATTTCATACAATGTAGGTGAAAAATATATTTAGAGCTATTTAATCTATTAATTATTTGTATATAATTAAATCGATGCTGAAATTCTGTGCCCATCTCGTAAGATTTCTATCATTACGAGATATTCTGTTATTTTTTTATCAAAATAAGAATTCCACTTTGAAAAGAAACTAAATATCTGATAACGTTATGAGTTTTACTAGATGCGCATATAATTGTATAATTATTTTTAAATATTCTTTATTTATTTTCAGGTGTAACTTTACCTGTTTTCGAAAGCTATCAAGACGGTACAGACACTTACGAATTAGCTGGTTTGGCCCGAGGTGGTCAGCAATTAGCTAAACTTAAAAAGAATTATCAAAGCGCCGTTAAATTATTAGTAGAATTGGCATCCCTACAGACTTCATTTGTCACTTTGGATGAAGTTATCAAAATAACGAATCGACGAGTTAATGCTATTGAACACGGTAAGGTTAAATTATATTTATTTCATTTTAGATAATTATGATATATTTTTTTTCGTTTTACTTTTCAGTTATTATTCCTCGCATTGAACGAACTTTACAATATATTATATCCGAGTTGGATGAATTGGAACGTGAAGAATTCTATCGTTTGAAGAAGATTCAAGACAAGAAACGTATCATAAAGCAGAAGGCAGAAGCAGCTAGGCTAGCATTAATCGCGGCAGGACGAGATGATCTACACAGTGTTGCTAACATGTTAGATGAAGGCGACGATGATTTGCTCTTTTAAATTAACCAATAAAAATTCTTGTAAATACGATTGTCGATTCTTCTTTGTTTTGAACAATTGAAATTGTAAAATTATATATATAAATCATTCCTCACTGTAATTCTTATTTGTATTAAATGTAACACGTAAATTTAATGAACATTAAAAATTAATTGTGGAATAGATTGTAGAATGGTACAGGCTATTGCTTATATTTAGCGATTGGAATATTAAATATTTCGAATTTTCTATCTTTGTTGAGTATTTTATCTGAAGCATATTGCAATGTTTATGAAAAATATATTGTAATTCATATTATTTATATATGAATATTCATATGAAAGATTTACGTTATATTTGTTTTAATTTCAGTTGGAATATTTAATATTTCCATGTTTTAAATTGATATTTTATTTGTAAAGTATTAGAATTGTTTTATATATATACGAAATAAATGTGTATATTACAAATTTAAACATTTGTTTCAATATTATCTCTTCAAATTTTAACGAATTTTAATTAACTTTAGAAAACTGGTTCCATTATATCTATAATAAATATCTAAAATAAATTAATATTTTTGAAATAATATTTTATAAAACTTTATTTTTATTCGATTTATAAAAATACAAATTTGAATACAATTATTATAGAATAAATTTTATTTATTTAATACAAATTTACTATTTCTAAAATATCGTTTATAATAACTGTAGAAATAATATTTTTATTAAAATTATTTATTATTTTACTATTTAAAAAATAAAACTACTTTAGGTTCAAGTTCTGTATTAAAATTTATAATCGACGTTTCGACGAAACGTCGATTATAAATGAATTTTAATATAGAATTTGAACCTAAAGCAGTTTTATTGTATATAATGAGTTCTGAAATTTTTTTTACTATGTTACTTTATTTATTATCAATCACAAAATTGTATTTGAAATATTTTTCGGATTAGCGCTGTTTATTCTGTTGCTATAATACAGCGCAAATTTCTTATTATAATTATTTTCAAATGTCAGTTCAAAAAGTACAATTTTCTATTGTATAGTTGTAGAAAAAGTATAGTATTCTACTCTCATTGCATATAAATATTATGTGTACTATAAACTTATCTTCATAAAAACATTATTACATACTCGTTGAATAATAATATTGAAAATAATCTAATTTTTAGTAAAATGTAAGTAAAAGATAAAACACTTTTTATTATTTTTAGATATTTTATATTATTAAAGCAAAATAATAAATTCCGATCTTATAAAAATATTTTTTTTTTAAATAAAAGAAAATGTTTGCTAGGAGAAATGTTTCTAATTATACAATGTCTGTAAGACTGAAATGGTATTATCCTTCATCAGACGAAGATGACATTAAATAATATCATATTTTTTTGACATCATCTTGCGTGGCGTCTTTTTTTGGAGACATCGTGAGGTATCTATTAAAACTTGTTGAAGCGCAGCTCCGACGCTGAGATTTTTTTATCTCCGTGGAATTATGTTTTGCAGGGCCGTTGTTGAATTTTTATCAATTACATTAATAATATTATTTTCTGTATGTTTTACATAACAAAAATTTAATAATAATATTACAACACATTTTTTGAATAAACTTTTATAACTTATTTCTACTAATTGATTGGAAGAAAGCAAAATCATTAAACAAAACAAAATTGGAAACGTTTTATTACATGATTTTTGAACCAAATTTATAGCTAGTTTTTTTAAATAAAAACGCGTTTGTAATTTATTTGTTTATTGTGTTTCAAATAATAATTAAATTTGAACTTATTTTTCAATAAAGCATATTTATAATGAATTTTATAGGTTTATTTAGTTTCTGTATATAGTAATTAAATTTGAAAGACGTAATATACGAGTATTAACAAAGTATAAACAAAATTGGTTATATTGAATTAAATTATATTAACTCTAAAAGTACCTACTGCGTATTTTAAAACAGAAATAATTTTATGTAATTAGTATTATTTTTAAAGATCTTAAGCATACTTTATACGGTTATAATTTGTTAACATATTTTTATGACAATAATAATACAAACATTTTAGATTTTTTTATGAATAGTAATATTTGTTATTGGATAACAATTTTTAATTATTTACGGTTTTTTTATATTTAGCCATGTAGAATACTATACAAATTATTTATTTGTATATTTATACAGTCACAGCTTGGTTTATTTTATAAAATATATGATTTCATATGACTAAATAATTAGCTTATTTAATAAAGTAAATTTGACAATTTGTATTTTTCTGAAACATAAAAAATTCCTTTTTCAATGATATAAGTTTATGTTGTATCTCAAAAACCACAAACAATAAATACAAAAAATTCAAAATAATATTATTTTTATTTTTATAAATAAAAGAGAATATAACACAAAATTAAAAATCGGTTTGTCTCAAAAAGATCTACATTATTTTTTCATATTACTAATAATTTAAAAAAATATTTTGATGAAAAGATACGAAAAATGAATCATTTTATGCACTTGTTTATATAAATGCAACATCATTTTGTAATAATTCAAAATTCCAGAAATGTAAACATACTCTGATTTTTCAGAGTTTAGAGAAACAAATGTGACTAAATCCGAGCCTGTTGAATAAATCCCTGGGCGGTGGTAGCTGGTACAGCAACAGGGCAATATCACATCAGTTGGCTAGCAACCGTTCCGATCAGAACGCGGCGTCGCCGTCGTTTTCTCCTCGTTACCAGCGTCTTTAGCGTCGCTTTACCCTATACGTATCCAGGTAAGAGCGATTACTCTAAATATACTATCACATCCTATTCGTACCTGTCATTCGCACAAATTGATTTAGAATCAGCGTACCTACTAGATTTATTTATTTGATTTTAACCTTATTGGATTTCGTGTTTATTTGCCTTGGAAAAACGTTGTATGGTATGCAATTAGGAAAATAATAAAAACAAACGACTGCTGATGGCTTTTGTTTTTATTGTGATTTTGTGTTGAGATAGAAAACTGTGCTGTGGAATTTCATTACCAAATTAAGGAATGTTTTATTTAGTTTCTTCAAATAAAAGTATAAATATTAAAGTTTGTTAATATATTTTATTATACCAGTACTATAAAATCTTATTGTTGTAAATATATTAATATCACTGGAAATATATAATTTATTTATTATTTTACCAATTTGTGACTTCCAATTAGATGACAAATATATTTTATATTGGATTTTATTATATTTGTAAAGGATTTAAATTGTATTTTGTTAGTAAATTTATTTGATATTTTTCGTAAATGATAACTAACAAGAAAAACAGTTATTTTAAAAGATTGTAAAATGCAATATGAAAATGTTTGTTTTCAAAATTGTTTCGACAATTTAACAATATTATTTTTTAATTTAAAATAAAGTATGCTTTGAAATTACCAAGTGAAGCAAAAAGATTTTCTTTATTACTTCGTTTATATCAGAATAGTAAAATAAAATTACTTGCGTCAGTTAAATAGTGACAAATGATAGAAAATGTCAAATAAATCTTGATAAATCTTGATCCAAAAGATATTATTGCCTATTTAAGGATACAGTACAAAAACATATAAACACGTAAAACTACAAAAATAAAATTGAACAAATATCTGAACAGATATTAGTTAAAAAAACAGAAAAATAATTCGTAATTTTAATAATAATTATATTTAATGTTTTTCATATACTGCAATAAGTACAATACTACAATATAAGAGAAAATATTTGACAGTGATTGACACTTGATTTGTTGAAATATTTTTTGGAGTGTAATTTTGATTTAAATACGAAATTTATCCTGTCATATTACCAGCGATAAATAAACGCAGATATTGTCAATTTAAAACAGATTTTTTTTTTAAAGAAATAATTTGATTTGAATTTAAAATTAAAGTTGCTTTTCAAATGATACCTATATAATATTGAAAATTTGTTTAAAATTAATTTTTTGCGTATGCTTCGCAGAATATAATATTTGTAAAAATTGGTAATATTATTTGTATATATTTGTACATTCTTTATCAAAAATAATTTTATTTTAAATTAATTTTAAAATGATTTAAGAGTAAAGTTATATTGTATTTTTAACATTTTTTTAAATTAGATAATTACTGTGGTTTAAAAAATTATATTATTGGTTAACCAGTAAAATATGAAGTCAGATAAAGATAAGATTTACGGCCAGACTTATACTCGTATAGTAATAATATTTGAAAGCCACTTTATTTCAAGGTATAACAAAATACACTGTTTCGCTGGCAGCATAATAATTTTGTTTGAAATTGAAATTACTTTAAAATTTCGTTACGAAAATGATTATAGAGCTTTTTTATTATTATTAAAATTATACAGAATTTTCCAGAAAAATAATTTAAATTTTAGTTAATAAAACTTTAGAAGAATATAGGAAATACATAAGATAAATTTGGAAAAACATCTTTAACAATAACAAACTAGTAATATTCAAGATTTCACGGCCGATATTATAGAATTTTCTGAGCTGGTATGCCGTGGTCAATATATCCTCGTCGCACAGACGTTTGAATTTTATTATTTTATTATATACATTAATTAATATACATTTAATGACATTTTTAATTATTTAAATGTTTTGGATTAGAAAACCGGTTTCAAAAAAGGAGTTCGGTTTAAGAAAAATTACAAGATTTAGTTCACATTCCGGTTTGTAAGTGGTTAAATGATTTTCATTCAATTGTCGTAGACTTAACATGACTTTCCCAGAAAATATCCAAATACAAATTTTTGTTTCCTTAAAATTTAAAGAAATAAACATTGTATTTTCCGATTTATGTAGTGTTCATCTTCCATTCTCTTTCTCTTTAAATCGAGTTGAAGTTATTCGTTCCAATCTTTATGAGGTTTCTCTATTTTCCTTTTTGTGACTGATTTCTATTCGCAGATCTTTTTTGGCCGTCTTTTATCGCTCATACGGCGCATGTGTGCACTAAATTAATCTTTTCGATTCTAGCTTTTCAAATCCTATTCTTTCGACTTTCATGATCAGTTTTTTTTTATTTGTTCGATTTTCTATATTGGAGACTTCGTAGATTCTTTTTAGCGCATTTATTTCTACTGCTGCTAATCTTTCTTTAAACATTCCTATGTTTCTTTCATTTAAAAAACATACACTATTATTATCCAAAATGCAAAGTTATCATTAATAATGTTTTTTTCTGTACAATTTAAAAAATGGCTAAATAATATAAGTATGTATATTTAAATGTTTTTATTTACTAATGTAATATATAAAGTTCAACGCCAATCTGCTTGTAGCTTCGTAATATAGCTACTCAAGAATTTGAAGGGGATTTTCATAATCATATAAAGCCGTTCTTCCCGATGGTTTTATATTGATTATAATTATGAAATAATGATATACAATTAATCGTAGAAT
The DNA here is from genome assembly GCA_963966155.1 of Clivina fossor. Classification (NCBI taxonomy): domain Eukaryota; kingdom Metazoa; phylum Arthropoda; class Insecta; order Coleoptera; family Carabidae; genus Clivina; species Clivina fossor. The sequence continues at coordinate 12,299,227 of OZ014562.1, read as the reverse complement.
AAGTATAGTTTGAAATCGTTTGAAACTCTTATCGTAAATTTCCTCTATAGAAATATTCTTTGGTGTACCAGAATTTGAAAAAGTTATCAGAACTTTAAATGGAATTAATTTAAAATTAACGACTTTCACAATAAATTAAAACAATACAAATCTCTTTCCAAAATATGACCGCAATAATAATGTATCGAATTATGTCAAATTACTTAACTCTATTCCCAACGAGACAATTGCATCAGGCTATAAATACATTATAAATGACACAATACATAATGAATAAAGGGTGATTATGAACGTACATATTCTCTCTCTCTATATATATATATATATACATATATAAATTGCCGCCAACTTCAAAGGCCTAATAGAAAAGCCGTTTCTTCGTATTGTCCCTCTCCGTTTTTCCTCATCCCCCTCTTGCCAATGCTTTGGCAAAAGCCGGAACGCCGAAAGCATCCTGTTCTGTGCAAATTAAATTGAATTGTTACACTCGGGGGCAGTATGCCTCTCTCCCTTCGATTATAAAGCAATGGCAATGTGATTGTACGAGGCGACGAGCTAATAATAATATCAAGTGCTGTCAACTTCATATAATAAATGTCAGCCAGGAGTCACCGTATTGTTGTCGTACTTATGTTAGTCAATATTTCAATGAAACAATCATTACCATACCTAGCAATTAAGTACATTAATTAGTTTAGATTTTATTAATTTAGATACGATTATTTTGGCTTCGGAATTTATTAAATTCGACTATTCCGACTGCTGCGATAGATGTTTTATAATATTATACGAGATATAACAAAGTTTCGAAAATAATTTATTAAAAAAATTATTCCCAGATTAAAAAGATTTGAGAGAATCATCTTCACATAACATTTCTATAGTACATAATTTCTGAAATATGTTTATTATATGATCTGAATTCCTGAAACTAACTGAAAATCTGTATCGTTTATCAATTTTTTTAGCCGGAAAAATATAAATAAAAAATTTTTTTTTTAATATCGAAATTAACAATTTATGCTATTTTTCAAAAGATATTTTATAAAACTAGAAAAAATATTGAAGAATTTAAAACTGTTCTCTTTGTATACGAACAAATAAGATTCGTGCAAAATTATGCAAATTGTGATTTTAATATTTTATGTTCGTTTACGAATAATATATACATTTCCGCAATTGACGTTTTTTATTCAAATAATATTTTATAAAATTTATATTGCAATACTTATGAATCATCAGTTATTTCCATATATTTGGATTATACTGTATATAGGGTTACCACCTCTCCGGTTTTCACCTGGAGTCTCCGGTTTTTACCCGGAGTCTCCAGTTTTTGCCCGGAGTCTCCGGTCTCCGATTTATTTGTTGTAATGTCCTAATGATAAATAAATTTAGATGTAGTCATATAGTTTTAAGTTAAAAAAATAAGTAAGTCATTACTATGATCAATGATAAACTTATAGCCAAATCAAAATGTTTAGTTTAATGTGTAAGCAGGGCCGGATTAACAATAGTGGAAACCCTGTGGCGGAGAGTTATTATATTATTATATAATACACGTTTATTAAATTGTCTGTAAGTACTATATTTAGTTTAAACTACAAATAATTATGCTCGTTCAAATCTTTCTGCCGATGAAAATTTAATTAGTGAAAATTAAATATATTGTAAAAAAAAATGTAAATAAATTTTTTATGTGGAGGCTTTAATATGTGGAGGCTCTGGGCGAACGCCCCTTCCGCCTATTCGTTAATCCGCCCCTGTGTGTAAGCGTTGAAATAAATTTAAAAATTTTTTGATTGTATTTAAATTAAAATGTTTTTATATTTAAAAATAGTAGTTTTAATGTAATAAATTTTTTGAATCCACAGGTAATCAAAATCTCCGGGTCAGTTGAAATAAAAAGGTGGTCACCCTAACTGTATAGCAGATATGTAACTATGTATTTGCTTATAAAAATTTTCTGTCAGTTGTTTTAATTTGACAATATCAAAATTTGAAGTTTTATTTTAAAAAAAATGTTACATTTTCCTATGTTTTGTAGAACATTTAAAAATATTATAACCACAGCAGGTAAATACAAATTTATTTGGATTACATGATTTTGTTAATAACCGAATTAAAATAATTCTTGAAGCTTTTCTAAGAACACTTCTCTACTTTGTAATAGTGAATGCTTCGAAATCAATCTAAAAATAAATTGGTACTAGACTTTGTGTAGATGAAGCTTGCACTTATAGAGAGAAAACACAAGTAGTCTCTTTTGAGCTTTAAATCAATGCCGAAAATAGCTTGATTGTGATGTAACCGAGTTTCTTGAATATTATTTTTGTTGTGAATCAGGGCTTTAAACCGAAAAGAAATGTAGTTCAGTTGTGGATAACGAATTCATTACTAACAACATTACGGTTTCCATTTTGATTTCGGTTAGGTACATGAAAAAATAAATTTTGGTTTCGATTATGACATTCCGTTAAGGTTTATTACTCTATGATGTTTCAAATTACAACATCTTGTAATTAATCAACAGATTGTAATTATTTTTGCATTTACGAACGAAATGATTAATTTTTTATTGACATTTAATAACCGAACTTCTGTGTTTGAAATTTTTTGATATATCCTTACAAAAATGTTATTTATTTTGAAATCTTAGCAATGGAGTATGGACCAATACCAAAATCACGGTACAATGAGGTATTAGATCATTTACGTCACAACTTTTTCCCCGATGAACCATTAAATAATTCACTAAGGTTATGTCGACCCGGTGAACCACACAACGAACTCGATGGACACAGTATAGCTACTTTAAAAGATGAAATGTCCATAATGTGTATTGATACTTCTACGGGAAAGGTAAAGAATTAGTTTTGCCAAAATAGATATTGAAAAGAATTCACTAAAGACGACAAAATTAATTACGTATTTTAGTAATGTTATTTCTTTAGATTGCTGGATTAGCTCTTAATGGAATTTTACATAAAGGTGATACAGAAAAAGCGCAAGAAAAATTGAAAAAAGTTCCTGATGAGGGATTTCGGAAAATCTTTGGCCTGCTTCATGATGTAAATCAAAAAGTCGATTTGTTTACGATGCATAGCGTTGAAGAAATTTTTGAATTTCGAATTGTATCTGTTGATCGTAAGTACAGAGGTGCCGGAATTGCTAAGCAACTGATGGTGAGAAGTGAATTGATTGCTGAAGAATATGGATTCAAAGTGAGTAACTTGGAATAATTATTATTTTTTTGATTACCAGAATTCAAAGAAATATTCTAAATAATTTGAATAAGTTTATAAGAAAAGAATGTAGTGTGTCACAGAGATATTTATTAAAAACCATTTATTATGTATATCAAGAGCAATGAAAATGTTTAGCATGTTTTAAAACAAACCTGTATTAAGGAAAAATCATATAAATTTATTTTCATTTAATTATTGAATGTGATAAAAATGTTTTCGTAATTAAAAGTATGTTAATTCATCAGTGTGTTAATTAAACTCAATTTAACAAAGATATGATAATTTATTTATTGACATTATACACAAAATCATACGCACAAAATTCTGTTTACATAAGAAATAAAATTCTCAATTTTTTATCTGTCATTTTTGATTTAAAAACTGGACATATGTAAATGCAGTAAAATCTTTTGTCGATATCAAAGGTATCTTGATTGAAAGAAGGGAAATTAATTCTATTGTTGTGGATTGGCTTTTCTAGATTTTCAAGGTGGATGCAACGAGTTATTACTCGCAGAAAGCATGCGAAGCATTAGGGATGATAACCGTGCAGGAAGTCAATTACAAGGACTTCAAAGACGAAAAGGGCCGTCCGATGTTTCCAACTAAACCACCGCATGACAGTTTCAAAATTATGATAAAAGTTTTAAGTCCACCATCGAACAGTGGCTGACAATCTTCTAGTCTGTGAACAATAATAATAATAACTTTAGTTATTATTTTAATAAACGAATATATCATTTTCCAGTGGCCTACTTTATAAAATGGGCTACAAAATTAATCAGTATTATTGCTGTATGTGATTGTTGTTATTTATTTTATTTCAGATTTATTATACGTCAACAGTTGACATGAATCATATTTTTATTTATTCTCTTTTTCAATTTAGTCGCAAATATGATTATGTACAGAATGTTTGAAAGTCACAAAACCATTTTAAGACCTTATTTTTGCTTTTTCGTTGCTTAATAAACTATTAGCTACATATTATATTTTTCATAAACTCTTATGCAATTTATTTTAAAAAATGCATATCGGTTATTTTCAATTATTGTTTGATTTATAACATTTTTATTATTTTTTTAAATTGATTGCAGATTATAATTCTTTTAAGAATCGTTTTTAATTAAAAGCATTTTTTTGACTTTTATTTCAAATTATTTTTGTAATTTCGGTTTACGAAATGTAACTTGATTTTTTTATTCACCTCGGGTACTTTTTATTCAAGCAGAAATATACAATATTTCCAATCAAAACTGTTTGTAAAACGGACTGTGTATACAAATCAAAGATTAAAGAAAATTACATAAAATATCCATATCTACACTGAAAAAATATTACTTTAAAGCCAACGTTTTAACTATTTTCATTCAAAAGTAAACATACCTTTGATCCGTAAAATTAAATTTTTATAATAAAAATAAATAATAGTAAGTTATAGTGTAACTATTTTAAAAGTTTTATATGATATTATTCATAATTTTCAATTTAAATATATATTTTTTCCTTAAATTGAATAGTAAGAAAATTTATAAAAAGATTTTGAAATAGTTATACTATTCTTACTATTTTACAGATGAAGTATATCTACTTTGGAATTAATAATATAAACATTGGTTTTAAAGTAATATTTTTTTTTAGTATATAGAATTTAATATTTCTAATATTAACTGAGAAATAATTACGATTTTTTTTAGGATTTAATTGATACTGATGAATGACTTCTAATTTGTGTACCTAATCTATAGTTTAGTTTATTGATCAAAATGAAGAAAAATATCCTAAAAAGAATCCTTAAATTTAATGTTAAAAATAAGAAACAAACTATTTATTAAGTTTTTGAATGGTTTAGTGACATTTTGAACATTCTGTAAATTGCAGTATCTATAAATTTTAATCAAAAGGTTAGTGTGATCCTCGCTTGATATATGTGACATAAATGTGTATTTTTTGTTGAATTTAAATGTAAGAAAAAATCAAAATGTCGACGGAAATATGTAAGTGTAACGAATTATTACGTCCTATTTATTTATTAAACTCTACGAAATGTTATTACAATGAAATAATACGTTGTAGTATAGATAATCCTAGATTATAAATTTTTGTTATGAAATGTTCAAATACTGTAATTGTTAATGTATATATCAAAACAAAACAAAAAAAAAAATGAATGTGAGTATGGCAATCATTTGTTTAGGCTCAGACAATAATGTATATTTTTATTTGTGTAATCAATGAAAACGGGGTACTAAAGGACCAAAAACCTATATACAAAATAATGTATATTATTTATTTTTATTGTTATATATTTATCCGATTAATAAATAAATGATTTTAAAATTATTAAAAGGTATTTGTTGTATCCTAAAATTTATCATAAATTTTATTAATTTTAAATTTTTTGTGAGTTTATTATTAAAAATTTATTTTCCAGTTTGAAAGACCAAATTTTATTTTATTTTATAATGGTAACATTGTAAATTTAAATTCTGTTGAAATAATTTAAAATTTAAATATATTTTCAGCTTGAAAAATTGATAACAAAACATGAGAATAATTATTTCAATAAATTTCACTCATTTTCTTGAAAGTTTTGCGAAATATAAAATATTTATTGTTCAACGTTTGATGACATCATTATGAAAGCTTGAAAAGGAAATATTTTCAGCTTCACTCACAATTCACAAATAATTTATATCGTAAAAACTTGAAGCGTAACGAGCTTTTAGCGCTTTCAGTATCCTTGACCGTTGCCATAGTAACATCTGACGACCTATATTATCCCACGAAAAGCACAGAAAGCTCACAGAATCCACGTGCAAGCCAAAGTACTTTGTTACAGTACTAAGAATACCCCTGAGAGTTCACGACCCGCTTAACGAACTAGTATTGCGGAATTGCCTGTTTTATTTTTTTAAATAAATCAAGATAAATAAACAAAAAACTTTACAAAATCTCGAAATAATGCATGTGAAATACAATTAAGTTCAAAAAGAATTTATATTACATGTTTTTGTTTTTATTATAAGTATTATTAAACCTAATTAAAAACTAATTGAAGTATGTTTATTTGTTGAATTAAATGCATTAGGCATGCAAACCTGTTGTCAACAATGAAATAATTTGAGTAGAAATAAAGATTATAATGTGAAATTAAGGAAAAATAGTAAAAATGGTAAAAAAGGATGTTGATTCTTGATTAAGCCGTAGTACATATATATAAATGGCGCGCAAATCTGTTTTTGGCCTTGATAAGTTTTAAACAGCTGATCAATGTATAGTGTAGTAATATTGTCAAACTTCAGACGTCAAAACAATTTTTCATTCAAAAATTCAATATCAGTGGTTTAAATCAAGTCATGTAAACTAAAGTTTTGTAAAACAAGGTGAATCCATTGTGCTACATGTGAAACAAATATGTAACAAGTAACGCCAGCGTGCTGTCATCATCCGAAATGGGGTTAACCTATTATCTTTCATTGTTTATAACATTGTCATTTGTTGTTAAATTATCAGTTTCATATTCACATTATCCGAATATAAGTGATGTTGTGCCGTGTCCCGATTATGGCGAAATCGAATTTGCAGTGGTTAAACCAATGGATATGGGTAGTTTCCGAAAATATGCAATTCATATTGAATGTAATTTAGGCTACGATTTAATCGGAAGACATAAAATAATATGCAATGAAGGTAAATGGGAATCCGTGCCACGACCACAATGTATCGCCAAATGTGATTCGCCTCCCGATATCGAAAATGGAGCGCTGTCATTAGAAGGTGAAAAAGATAAGTTCGGAAAACTGAAAAAGGGTTCTCTGGCTACGTATACGTGTAATAATGGTTATAAACTATTTCCGCCCGAGAGTAAATATCGTGTTTGTGAAAAAGGCATATGGACTGGTGCGAAAGCAGTTTGTGTTTTATTATCGAGTTGTAAGCAACCGAAAGATATTGCCAACGGCTATTACGTGCAGGAAAAAAATGGCGTAATCGACGGATTTGGCATCGGGCAACGTTTACACTATAGTTGTAATGCCGGTTATGTTTTGGAAGGTCCTCCAGTGCAACAATGTTTGGAAGATGGTACTTGGTCACCTAGGATACCTCCAAACTGTTTATTGGAAGTTACCGGTGAGTAATTGGTGTATTGTGAATAATTATAGTTTATTATTGCGAAACATTTAAGGCACTCAAGGTCAGATTGTGTTTTGTTTATGACTGTTGCGCATTATAAATGTGTTTTGGTAGTGGTGTGAGTTCGTAAATACCGCTTTTTAATTTTGATAGTTTGACGCTAGATGGTGCAATATGTATTGGAAAAAATGCGCAATGTTACCAATCTTCGGTTATATTTTATTTCTTCTTATAGTAAATTATTTATTTTATTTAGCAATAAAAGAAAAAAAAAGTTTAGCGCGGTCAAAATAATTGATAGTATTTAATATTTTATCTATATTGTCAGATGACAATGTTTTTGAATTAAGTTAAAAAAAACAACAACAATAATGTCTCTGAAAGTTTTTTTTTTTTTTTTAAATAAAATGATAATTACTTGATTTTCGTATCTAATTATGTATGACAAAGTATTACAATTTTTGTAAAACAGAAATGGAAATTACCTGATGAATTTAATGCATTAGTTTTACTAAAGTGTACATTAAATTTTATAATTTATAACTTATATGAATTTTGATTAAGTAACTATTATATTTAAATAAATAAAATATGTTTTTAATGTTTATTTGTTTTTAAAACAAATGTTTTGGAAACAAAAATAAATTATTTATAAAATATATGTGCTTGTGTTAATAAAATAAAAAATAATATTTTTGTTGATGATTTATTTTTAGTTTTTTAGTCGGTGTTGAAATAGAATGGAAGTATTTATAATTTCGCAAAATAGTATCTTTTCGCAATTTGAAATTTAGTTAGTTGGCAACATTGCCGCTCTTTGTCGAAGTGTGACAGTGCATTTCGCGTACGGTGCGTACGATATAGGCAGCGGCTATTGATCCGCTAGTCAGTAGCAGTGTGACGGCAAGTTTACTATTGACCCGTTTTTTAAGTTTTCTTAGATTGCGTCGATAATTATTCACTGGTAAGTACACCATTCTTATATTTAACTAGTAGATCGAATACTTTTTAACTGTGTCGTATTTCTTTTTTTGAACAAAGATTTCGGTGCTACAGTCCAGTCAAGCACGACTGGGTGGTGTTGGTAAAAACTTGAAATGGCTGGACAAACGATCAGCGACAGGTTATTAGCCGCAAAACATAGTTTAGCCGGGCAAGGTTTGGCCAAATCAGTATGCAAGGCCACCACCGAAGAACTTCTCGGTCCGAAGAAAAAACATTTGGATTATTTAGTTCACTGTACAAATGAACCGAATGTCTCCATTCCGCAAATGGCTAATTTACTGATCGAACGATCGCAAAATACAAACTGGGTGGTAGTATACAAAGCATTAATCACAACACATCATGTCATGTGCTACGGCAATGAGCGTTTCACCCAGTATTTAGCATCTAGTAACAGTACATTTAATCTGACAAACTTTGTCGATAAGAGCAGTGCTCAGGGAGTTGCTGGCGCTCGTACCGGTTACGACATGTCCCCGTTCATTCGTCGCTATTCGCGTTATCTAAACGAAAAGGCACTATCATATCGCACCGTCGCTTTTGACTTTTGCAAAGTCAAACGGGGAAAAGAGGAAGGCACGCTACGCACTATGAACGCGGAAAAAATATTAAAAACACTACCACCCTTACAAGCACAATTAGATGCACTATTAGAATTCGATTGTACCGCTAATGATCTCACTAACGGAGTTATCAATATGTGTTTTATGCTGCTATTTCGAGATTTAATACGTTTGTTTGCTTGCTATAACGACGGAATTATTAATCTACTAGAAAAATATTTCGACATGAATAAAAAACAATGCCGAGACGCACTAGATCTGTATAAAAAATTCCTAATACGAATGGACCGCGTTGGAGAGTTTCTGAAGGTTGCAGAAAACATCGGAATCGATAAAGGCGATATTCCTGATTTAACCAAAGCTCCAAATAGTCTCCTAGATGCATTGGAACAACATTTAGGTTCGCTGGAAGGCAACACTCCTACACAAACAGCAAGCAATCAGAAAAATATAAAATCAGGGGTAAATGCACTGTCTTCAACAAGCAACGCGTTCGGTTCTGCAGCAAATAATTCTTCGCAAATTGACGAAACACTCAAACAGCAAGCCGTTGCAGAAGAAGAAGCCGCCATGAATCAATTTAAAGCCAAAGTCCAAAGTCCATCCGCTTCGAATACGAATCCGTTCTTAAGTAGTCCAGTTAAAACACAAGCCGCTGAATCGCAACCGATTTTAGATCTATTTGGCTCACCACCAGCTGGCGCTGCGCCTTCAAATCAATCTACAAAAGCTTCCGATGATTTATTGCAACTAGGAAATCCATTCGCTGATATGTTCGGAGGAGGTGGTCAACCAGCGGCTCAGCCTGCTGCAGCTCCCGTTTCGGCACCTTCGATGGCACTGCAAGGTGGAATTCCGCAACAAGCAGCTATGGCACCGGGACAGACGATGCCTCAGCAACAAAATATGTGGGCCTCGAACGGATTTGCCCCTCAGCAAGCTGCAACAAATAATGTCTTTGCAACAAATAATCTTATTTCGGTATTTGATAATTCCGAACCGTCCGTATTCGATCCGATGGCTACGGACGTTTTAAAACCGGCCGGCCAGCAAGCTTCTGGACCACAGCCTGCGCCCCAACCGCAAAAGGTCTTAACCGGAGACTTAGAAAGCAGTTTGGCTTCGTTGGCGGAGAATTTAACCATTAGTAGCAGTTCGAGCAATCGAAATACACCAGTACAATGGAATTCACCGAAAAATCAGCCGAAACAACAAGGTGGTAATATGGGATGGACCCCTCAGCCTATGGCTGCTACTACAGGTGCGAATTATCGACCAATGGGTCAACCGATAGCTGGTTTTCCAGTTGGTACTCAACCGATGATGGGCAGCCCTAGGATGGGTGCTCCAAATGCTGCAGTACCATCGCAACAACCCGCGAAACAAGAAGTTAGTTTCGATCCTTTCGGTGATTTGTAAATAAAAATAAATAATTAGTTTTCTGTGCGAGATTGTGTGTTAAACAAAAGTTGAGTTTATATTACAACTAAATAGTCGTTATAGTTCCTCCTCCGATCCTCAATTGTTTTCGATTCGATGGTGTTTATAAATTAATTTAGGTTAAATATGGCGGAATCAGGTATGTCAGATTTGTAGTGTGGGGTTATGTTTAAACAAAAAGAGAATAATAATAATAATGCAGTGTGCACGAATTAAAAAAGTGCCATTTTTTGTGTGCAATTTTAATTACGGCTTTAGTATTAATTGTTTTAAATTAATTTTTAATTATGTAAGTAGCCAAATATTGTGTTATTTAATCTTTAGTAGCTGTTTATGTGACAGTTTTTAAATGTAAAACATTCCGGTTTGATCTATTGTGATTTTCTTTTTGTTATTTTTTTCTCTCTCTGTATCAAATTTTTTGCTAGTCTTGATCGTTCTCATATTTTCTAGCCAAAGAAACTGGCAGTGATATTTATTAAATCTTTATTTTTTATTTATAGGTTATGTTTAATATTCTGAGAAAAAATAGTATTTTAGAATATGTGAAGGCCTTTTCTATTGAATAGATATATACAACTTAAAAATATTGAATTATTTTTGTATTGACTGATTATGATATTCAAATATTACTCATTTATTATTGTTAATTTTATATTATTTTATTTCTACCAAAAAAAAAAAATAGATATATATTTATCAATTACTGTATTTTTAGTTTTTATATGATGCTTATTAGCTTGTTTAACTATATAATAGTATTTTATGAAAATTGTACCAAAATATAGGTACATGTGTATTATCACAAAAAAATGTAAATTTATATAAAAAGAAATATTTCATAGAAATCAGAGCACTGTAAAATATGAGGCACATGCTTATTCGAAAAGTCGATTTTATTAACATATTTAAAAAATAAAATGAAGCAAATCTCCCGTTAGAGCTTAATATACATTTTATTTCATTTGTTTTTAGATGCTGTTTTGTTCCAAACAAAACAAATATTTACAATATATTTATTATTACGTTTTGTTAATTGTTTTGGAAAAACTGCATATTGTACAGTGAAAAGTAAAAATATAAAAATGTGTATTTTAGAAAGAATATGTGAGGCGAAATTTGTTGTTAAAAATAGCTTCTGAGAATAAAAGAAAAATAAATAAAAATTAAAAAGTATTTATGTAAAGAAAAATGTGACAATATAAATATGTTGAAAATAAAAACTAAATAAATATTGTTGTTTTTATTTTCTCTTCCATTCCGAATCCATTATTTGATTCAATTGTTCATGCTGTGACATCTTGGTAAGTAATTTATTGTTTTCTCGACAAATATATTTTGTTTTTATGGTTTAAATACATTCTGATATTTGTAAATTTATTTGGAAGCACAAAATGTGAAAGTTCGTTATTTTAAGATTTTTTTTCTGGACACACTATACATTATTAATGATCAGTTTTCGCAATTTGGGTCACGAATTTTTTTACTTGCAACAACTTTAAAATCGAATAGATATGAAATTAAACCGAATATGATATATGGGAGTTTATTTTTATAGATAAAACGTTTTCTACAAATCAATGAATGTTATTTACAACGTAATAGATAATATATTATCTACGCCTACTATAAAATATTACATATTTCATTTTATAAATTATGTGTCTTGTTATACATATTTTTATTTACTTACATTTTCCAACTATAATTTTTAGTTTTTAATTGTTTTATGCAAACGTTGTATGACATTTAAAAAATTTATTTTTTGAACTGTCAGTGTAGTTCATGGCTTTGTTCAGAGATGGCAGCACGGATATTAAAATGAAACAAATTGGTAGGAAATTTTTATTTTTTTATTTAATTATTTTAATTTTATGATAATAATTACAAAATTAAAAGTTGTTTTATTTGCTTTGTTATTAATTTTCGAAATTATGTCATACGGGAATTTTTAGATATTACTCTCTCTGGGTCATAAGACTTGAACATGTAAAAATCATATTTTCATAATTTCCTGCTTTCCGAATTAATTTAGACAAGAAAACTTCAAATATAAGTTTCAGAGCATAAAATTTAGCATCTCAATCAAAAAATTAAATTAATGCAATTTAATTAATTAATTAAATAAATGCAAAATTAATTTTGCATGCTTTGTAGTAATAGAAATTAGATTTGAAAATATCAAAAATTACCTAAAAAGTATCTATAGACATTAAACATGGAACCAGTAAATAAACATAAACAAATTTGTAGATATTTATAATATTTATTAATAAATAAATTACATGAATGAAAATGGAATAGCTTTTTATTTTGTGGACGTATTTGTGGTTCTGCCAATAAATAAATATATGTATAAATAATATAATTAACTAAATTAAATTAAAAAAGTCAATATATTTTTTAATAAGTACTTTATACTTACTGTAATTAACTTTTATTAATAGTATAATTTTAACAAATATTTTACATATATAATTCTATGAAAACTGTTTACTTAATTTAAATTTTGCATTGCAAATTTAAAATGAATATGTGATAAATATTTTTATAAATCTATAAAATATTATATTCGATTTATAAAATATGAAATATTCTTTCATATTTTTCCCATTAAGATTTAATATATAAATTTTTACTCGAATTCAATATATGTATTAACCGATTATCGATTACGTTCAGCCTCATATATACAGGCCGGTTTTATAAAAAAAAAATGTAAACCTGACACATTTGGCATTAATTAGATGATATCGGACATTGATAAATACGCGTAAATTGTCGGTAATTTATAAACAAGAACCCTATTTAAGCTCACAATTTATATCGGTGAATTATCCACTGATATTATACAGCAGGGTGGCTATAAATACGCCATTTATTGATCAATTATCTTGTGATTGATATGTTTTCAATTTATAGGCGAAAATTTTTTATCTTATATTATCGTTTATATCTCTCATGATGGTATATTTCGTTATTAATAAATACGTGTTTATATACAAGAATTTTTTTTTGTTTATACGGAGTTCATCCGTAAGTTAATGTGTTATTGAAGTCATTTAGAATCGAAAATGATTATTAATATATCCAAAAATGTTTTCAACCGAACTATATAACCATTGAATAATAATCTTCTGAAATCTTAAAAAAAAAATGAACACATACATGCTGTTGTTAATTATTTAAGAAAATAATAATTAAATTTTCGATCATAATTTTAAATTTTAAGATTAAAAATTCAAATACCGGTGCGTCACACTATATATATATCATTTAATTTTGGTTGATGTAAATAAATATTTTTTTTTACAAATATGTTACTGTACAATGAGTAAAAAAAATAGTTTTAATATATCACTGTGAAATGAGTAATACTCACGTTTTATACAACAAAATTTGTCCGAAATTGCGGTGTTTCTATTTTCATGAAACATTAGGGTCCATTCATTTCGTACAACAAAATTGTATGATCGGAATGTGAAAGGGGTATAATATGGGTTTATTATGCCCGTTTTACACGACGCAACTTTCTGTGGGATTTTCTTGCGCAACAAAATTGCACAAAAAAATTGCTCGTGTACTACAGAAATTGCACACGCAATTTTGTCGCGGCGACAAGTTGCACGGATTAGAACACGCTGTAATTTAAGAAAGTGGCTATTTATACATACGGTATGTATACGCAATTGGCTATTTATATATACAGTATTTTTACGTAATTGGCTATTTAGGGTAGGTTAGGTTAGTAGGTTGGTTTAGGTTTTTTTTTAGTATGTATAAATAGCCAATCGCGTATACATATCGTATGTATAAATATCCTCATCCGTAATTTAATTGCATAGCCTTGCAATTTCTAGTTACTTTTTAGTAACTTTCAGTCTTATCAACTTTTATTATGAAAGGCACAATACCAGTATTTTTTTATTTACATTTAATTTTCCTATGAGGTGTGTCATACATTAAAAAAATAAATTACAATAAAAATTATTTATTTATTTTATATATTTCGTGTGTTTATTTTGAAGGTTATACAGTTATGATATATTTTGAAGTTTAGTTATTTTTTTAATTAGTTGGCATCTTGGAATGAAATTTCCAAAATCGCAGCGCAATTTTCTTGAATCGTGTAAAACATACATATATTTTTGCAATTTTATTGCGCAACTTTCTTGTACAATTTTGTTGCGCAAGAAAATCCCACAGAAAGTTGCGTCGTGTAAAACCACTGTAAAACGGGCATTATACGAAAGAGAGTTATATGTAATATAGAGTAGTCACCATAGAGACGCAGTGTTGCTTTTTTTTTTTATTGAAAAATTGTATTTTTTTGAATTAAGAAGCTTTTGTTGAGAACCGACGACATTTTGATTTTAAATGATATTTTATCTTAAAAATATTTTTTAAAACATTGTACTGATGTAATGATACGATAATGTATTAATTAATTTTCAAAATTTTTCTCCTTGATATTGTTATTTTTTTTCCTTCTGTGATTTTAATGCATGATAATTGCACAATTTACAAGTCAAAATTATACGAAAGTATGTAATGTAATTACTGATAATTTTGACATAAATATGTGCTATTAACAACTGCAAATTTGTATGATTTTTAACTTCAATTAGTACGTAAGATTAAAAGGACTTTCTTTCTTGATTTAAACGCAACGCAAAATTTACGAAAATTACAAGTTATTCTTGACAATAATTGCTACGTAATTTCATGCTAAAGTTATATCGACAATTTTTAAAATCGAAACCTGTAAAATTTTAAATATTTTTTACAGTTCACTTATTTATAGAAATTTTATTAGCAATAATAAGCATATTTGCTGGTACATAAGTTTAGTTTCTTTTGGGTGTTGCAATTCAATTGTTTAATCAGTCTTCTGATAATTGCATTGACTTAAAACACCTATTACTTAAAATTGAAATTAAAATAGAGTTTGTGGTACTTCTAGTAGTAATATTTTAAAATATATTTTTAAATCCTTTTGGTACCACAGAAACACCTATGTATATGGGGCATGTGATATTTTAAAAAAAAGATATAATCACTCCAATTCTGGACCAAAGTTGTTAGTCCTAGCAACGTAGCTGTTAGATTTGTTTGTATTAGTTATAGTTGTTAGTAACGTTGTTAAAACTTAGCAAATTTGTTACAGAATTGAGGTGATTATTTATCGAATTGTATTTTTAATATAATGAACGTTTGGTTAAAAGAATATATTTGAATGATTTTGAAGGTACATGTTTGCGTGGATGTTCGATGAGTAGATGGAATGGTATGATTGAAAGTATTTTACTTGAGCGAATGTTTCCAATAGAAGAGCATGTATGAGAGGTGTCATGAATGTGGATGAAAGTGTTATTGTCTGGATAAGAATTTTTGGATAGTTTCGGGATAGTGGAAAGAGTTTGTACCACACCTCGTCGGGGACATGGCGTGATTGTGTATGTATGTGTGTGTGTGTATCTTTAATACATCAATGCTATAAATTTTGTGATTACGAATTTTTGCAGAGTGGTGCCGAAAGAGTAGAAACAAGCTTTGGGCTTTTGTTTTCTAAAAATATATATCATAATTTTTAATTTGATTAAAATAATTTAGTCTATATTAAATAACAAAAACGAAATCTTTATTTATTTTAAAATTATATATATATATATATATATATATATATATATATATATATATATATAAATATTTAAATTTAATTTATTTTAGTTATCTTTTTTTTAAAATAATGAAATAAAAACTTGAGATGAAAAATTACTGGTTAATTTTTGTCGAAGTTTAGTTTTTGCAAAAAAGCAATTATTACATGCAAATTAACATAAATGCGTAGACGAACATTTTTTTGTTATTTTTTATGTATTATATATGAAAACTTATGATGCTGGTGTGAAATAAAGTTGGAAATTCTAAGAAGTGAATACAGGAAATACAGAGATTTAGTTAGTGGTAAGAAATTGTCTTCATATAAAAAAAAAGATATGTAAAATAACATAAATCACTGTGAAGGCACTGACTTAAATAAAATTTGGCTTCCATTGATGAAAAATTTATAAATTTTATGATCTAGTTACTTATTTTGTTTCTATGTTCTGTTTATTTACTGTAAATGTTATTTGTATCATTTTTCCTGATGAAGATTAAGAGTATAAGAGTTTGTCGAAACGTCGATTATTATTAAATATTAATACAGAGCTATAACCTAAAGCCGTTTTATTTTAATATAATGAGTTCTGAAAGATTCTTTACTATGATATGATATGTAATTTGATGTTAGTTTCTTTCAGAAAAAAGTATTTTTTTACTCAATTTGTACAATTATTTTTATGTTTTCTATCTTTCAATTTTTTATGTATATGAATCTTTCATAGTCTTAATCTGACGATATCTATTATTATTTTTTTGTGCGAACAAATAATTAAACTTTAAAGTTGAGTCGTCTGCCTTAGTGCCTTCAACATCTTCGTTTCTTTGTCGGCATATTCCGGCTCTCATAAACTAACATAAGCCAAAGTGGGTGGGCATGTGCAAAACAAAATATTTATTATTAATACCACCGCCAACTTGGATAAACACATTGTATATATATATGTATATGCTGCAATATATATGTTTGACACAATCCCGCACACGCGCATGAATTTGGCGATATGTGTTCCATTGCGCGGGCACATGTTTTTGCCTGCGATTTATAAACTTGTTAGCTTTATCATAAATTGTCGGTAACATAATGTTGCATATGTGATTTTTTTTATAGCGGCGCTGAGATTTCTTTTGTTTTTGTTTTGTTTAGTTGCTAATTTTTTTATTTACAAATGTTGAGGAGTATTTTTTTAATACTATGTATAATTATTTATTGATCATGTGAAATAATTTTGGTTAATTTAGATAAAAAAATATATTACTAAAATATTATAATAATGCTTTACTTGTTTACAAAAATCAATAAGTTACTAGTTATGGATGAATATTTGGAGTGGTATGATTGAGAGTGGCTTGCGTGAGCGAAAGTTTCCAAATAGTAAGAATAGAAGAGCATGTATGAGAGGAATTATGAATGTGGATGAGGCTAAAGTTGCTTGTTTGGAGGAAATTGATTTTGAGATAGTGGAAAAAGTTTATGCTACAACCTTTTGAGTACATGGCGTGAATCTGAATATTGTCTATGAAGATATTTTTTCAAAATTAAAATTGAAATAAGTTAATTTTTTTTCTTTCCAGAAACAAAAGACGAAAGCTTTGCATCTGATGTGGACGCATTACCATGTCCAGTATTACCGATAGTATCTCATGCCGATATCGTAGTGATACGTGGCCAACAGAATGACTTACAAGCATCACCCGGAACTGAAGTTGAGTTCCGGTGCGAACATGGCTACCGGAACACGGTAATTCCACCATGTGAACGAGTTCTGCTTCGGTGCTTCGGTGGCGGCTGGCTGGGTGAACTTCCAACTTGCGGTAATAATGAAAATCTACTTATTAATTTCACCATTAATTTGTAATGATTTTGTTATTGTCATATATTAAAAATGATAGACAAAGGTAAAAAAAAGGATAAAAATTATGGAACATTTGTAAAATATAAGATGAAGAAAGAAATACACTTTGACATTTTCGTTAAATTTAATGCTTCGTTAAAATGAAAATTCTTGAATCTCGTAAGAAATTTCATTGCAATATACATAGAAATATTTCTTATAGAATCCAAGGCCCGTATTCTCACCTCAATTTTTCGTTAAAAAGTGCTTTTATCATTAATTTCAAAATAACTTTTTGCTTCTGTTTGTCATCAAATATAAATAATTTTTCTATATTTGATCATTTTTATTATATTTGGTATTATAAAATTTAAATAACCTATTTTAAAATGCTTAATAAATGATTTTAAGTGAACGTCAAAAGTACTTTTGGCAAAAATCACTTTTATAACTGAGGTGAGAATACGGGCCCAAGAATTTTCATGTTAACGAATCATTATTTTTAACGAAAATGTTTATGCATACAGGCATTAGTCTCTTAATATATTTTAAATATTGATATCGTTTTTTAAATGGTTTTTAAATAAATTATAACTAATATTTTTATAATGACCGTAATATTTTCAAACATTTCGCTCCCACAAAAGTAAAATATTCAAAATGGTCCATATGTGTTCTAAATTGTAAATATTGCTCCTTAAAATGACTTCGAAATATTTAAATATTTCCTGTTATTGAAAATAAAATTCTTTTTTTTTTCAGTTCCTGATAAGGGATGTTTACCACCGCCAAACATTGCCAATGGTCGAATTTTGGGAGTGATGGCTGGTCAAGGACCAGCTCAAGGGCAGAATCTTCAAGGAAGTGTAGCTCGTTATCCTTATGGATCACAGGTTTACTACCAGTGTCTTCCCGGATATGAGTTACGAGGAAATCATGTCCTGTCTTGTTCACCATCTGGATGTTGGGAACCGCTGATGCATCATCCAGTTTGTCATCCTGATGCACAATTCTTAGGTTGGTATAATTGATTTTGTTTTTAGCATACATACATACTACACAATCACAACATATATCCATGAAGATGTTGCATAAACTATTTTTATTCGAGCAGAAATAAGTTTCCATCACAAGCAACTTGTGCTTTATTTTTTTATGCGTACCACTTGGAAATATTTGCTCACGTAAAACACTCTTATCCATCTACTCATGGGAGTCCACGTAGATGTACACTTTCAGTATCAGTTTATATATTAACCAAACGTTTATTATTTCATTTCTACAGTAGTTATTGTCCTTTTATGTTTCTGCAGCCAAACCCAACACTTACAATCATATATCAATGTAGGCACTGATATTAATGTGTCTATAAAATAATGCCATTTAAATATGCACGGTTTGAATTGGAAATTATACTAGATGATTTGTGAACTCTGAACTTATTGTCAGTTCAGATTGTTAGTTATTTTAATTATATACGTACATGCACAATCACGCTTTATATCCAAAATGGTGTGGAACAAACTCTTTCCATTATCCATTATCAGTTTCTTCTAAACATCTCTATTCAGACAAGCAACTTTAGCTTCATCTAGATTCATAATTTCTCTCATACATGCTCTACTATTCTTACTACTTGGAAACTTCATGTCACGCATTATAAAACAGTAGAATACAATTTGTTTATTGTTGAAACCTTGCAGATGAATACATGACGACATCTGGTACTCTCTTAGTTTCGACAGCAACAGCGTCCGGTGTGATGTTAATTCTCTTGGCTGTCTGTTTGGTGATCGTCTGCCGTAGACGTAAGCCATGGGGTAGACGTGCACAATCGATAAGCGCATCGGTACCACATCATAATCATCATCATCTACACCATCATCATCCGACTGTAGCCGTTGGAGATGCTGCAGCAGCTGCACTTGGTGGTGGTAATAATCACGATCCTGATAGATTGGCGCTGATTGCTTTCGCTGATGGTATGCAGGCAAATGGACAGGTAAGACATTTTCAAAGAAATTATAGATTTGATATTTGTATTGCAATTAGAACCAGTTAATAGTTAATTAGTTTGTTAACTGGTTAAGTAATAAAGCGTTTTACAAAAACTTGATATTCTTAAGTTGAATAAGTTTTTAAGTCTCCGTTTATAAAATTGAAAATTTCTTGATGCTTACTGAACATAGATATTTGACTGTAATTTAAATTATAAGTTAAATATTTAATTAAACTACTGTTTTGATACTTTGTGTTGGTAATTTGGGCTGGCACAACTAGCATTTTCAAGGGAACTAAACTGAAGAATTAAAGTTAGAATGTGTATACTTAGGGAATTTTTAATTTTAATTATTTAGGTTGTATGTCAAAACAAGTATTTGGTATCTGCAAATCACTCAACAGCGCTACCTTCAATTTATAGTTTGTTATTGTTAAATGGTGTTTTTCCGGATTTATCTTATGTATTTTTTGTATTTTTCAAAATTTTTATGTTTTAGTGTATTTACATTTTTTCATTTAACATTCAAATTACAATATGCAACCAAAATGATTAATCAAACTTTATTTTATAGTATAAAATAGCATTTGTCTAAATACTAATTGTATAAAACGTTGTTAAACATACTACCACTTAATTTTTAATTGGCCAATAAATCAAGCGTTTGCAAAAAAAATGGTTTTTTACCGATTTAAAAATTTAAACAATTTAAAATATATAGGTATATACAAGAATTTTTTATTTTTTTATTCCATTTCTTCAAAACAATTTGCGGATTGTAGTATGATGTTAAAAATTAATTTGAGTTATTATTAACAATAGTTTTGTAAAATTGAATATTCAAATTAAATAAAATTTATTTGTAATATCGATTGATTTGTTAATCTTAACATTTATTATTCGATACTTTTAATTTTTAATAATAAAGTTAATATTTTATTAGTAATTTTTATGTTTATTTATGTACATTTTAGCTTGTTTAACAATTACATTAAAAACAGTAATTTTAAATCACCACCTACAACTGTTCAATGTCTAAACAAACGAAAACAACCAAAGACAAAAAACAAAACATTAATAGCGTCATAGCCACCCGGGACGTATTCCCCAAACCATTAACCACACACAACCGTAAACCATAATTACTTAATTTAATCGTGAAACAATTCAATTCTTGTGCGCGACCACAAACAGACTTTTTAACTACATAATATTCGTCGAGTCGAAAAAAATTTGATCTTAAACAATAGAGGAGCAGAGAGATCTTATGCTATTATATAAACAGTATGGCGTTTAAAGAATATAATATTGGGGCCACCCTTTGATACGATAATTATAGGTAATTTTGTTAATAGCCGAGGTTCTCTTATTAGTTTTTATCTGTCTTATTTTTCTGTTGATTTTTTTGTGTTTGGTGGGAGTTGAAATGATTGTGAGTTTAAACTTGGAAAAAAATTTGGTCTCTTCTCATGATCTCTGAACTTTGTGCAGAAATCTTATACATTATTCTTGTTGTTTAACTATGTAGATTATAAGAAAGTATTGTTTTTGATAAAAAAATTATCTTTAAAATTTTCTGAGAAATAAAAGTGTTTTTATGTTGTTTTTTTTTTTGTAGAAAATATATGTATATTTTGAAACTTTCGTGAATAAAAATGGTTATTAATTAATTTATATCTTTAAGTTAAAATAAAGTTAACATAATTAAAAATTTATAAATTTTATGATCTAGTTACTTATTTTGTTACCTAGTAACTTGTTTCTATGTTCTGTTTATTTACTGTAAATGCTATTTGTATCTTTTTTTCTGATGAATATGTACATTGAGTTCGTTGAAACGTCGATTATTAAAAAGGACTATAATTTAAAGGCGTTTTATTTTAAATTAAAGTTAAATATAATATGATAAATATTTGTTAGATATTTTCTTTTATTCTTATTTTCTCTACGAAACATGATGCTAAAACTAACTTTAGTTTTAATTTTTTTGTATTATCAGGGGCTTTTTGGGCTGCAGCCCAGAGCCCTGTGGATATAAAGGGCCCTCAGAACATAAATATCTTAGGATTTTGTGTGGGTATGGTAGAAAAATGTATTTTAAAGAAAAAGTACATACATTATTATGTACGAGGAGTGATTAAAAAGTAATGCTCCGAAATATATCTTTATTAATTGTGAACTGATTAAAATAAAACCATAGACACAAAACTGAAAGACTATTCTTGAATTTTTAACATAGAATTCATAATAAAATAGGACATCAGCAAAAAAGGTGACATAATTAATTTTTAAAGACTTATTTTGATGATGTATTTTATATCATTCATCTGAATTACTCACCTGAATTTCTATGGATTTTTTTGTAATTTTTATTAGAAAATAAAAAATAATTTTCTATTTTATAGCGTGATCACTTACTATCTAAGTTACAGGCATTAACTATTACTAATTGAACTATAGATTTTGAAGCACTATATTTTTTAATATATTACAAAATACATAAAATACTTTCTCTTGAGAATTTCAGTTTATAAAGAAAATTACTCGAAGCTAAAACACATTTTAGCCAAAAACTTTTAAAGAAATATCTCTAAACATCTGTAACAAAAGAAAATTATAATACAATACTTTCGAATTTAAACACACTTTGAAATCAGAAATCATATACCACACATAAAACTTAAAAATCACTAAAACGCTTCTTTCAAACTTTTGATTTAAAATACCATATAAAAAGTATTTTCTCTAATAATAACTCTATCATTAACGCCCCAAAATGAACATGCCAAGAGCGCAAAACGTGTAGGTCTCTTTCAAAAACAAAACTAAAAACAAAAAAAAAAAACATTTTTGAAAGAAACACCGAAAATTTCAAATTTAATTTTAAACACATTCATTATCTAATATGGGTTGTCGAAAATATCAAATATTACTATGTATTAAGTGATTATTATTATTATTATACTCTATTTATTTTAAGAAGACAGACAGGCAGGAGATAGGAGCTATTTTTCCTTGCTTGTAATTGGTTAAAATTGTGGGCAAGTTTACTCTGTAGAAGAATAAATTTCTATCTCAACTTTTTCTATTTGTCTCTGTTGTTTCAATCCAAATTTATAAGCATATGCGTAGTAACGAAAGTTTATAGTGGATATATTGCTAGCGTATTTTTTGATTATTAACACGGAAACAGAAGTTTAAATAATGTTAAAATATAAAAGTTAGTGAATAAATATATTTAAAAATAATTTTGAAAGTATATATTAAGAGAAATGTTTTAAAATTAAGTAGTTTTAAAATGAATTAATGTTCGTACGCCTCTGGTAGCGAACACAACAGAAATATCGCGCATGTGCAATGGTACGTTCAGAATATAATATAATATATAATAATATAATATATAATATATAATATAATATATATATATATATATATATATATATATATATATATATATATATATATATATATATATGGGTCATTCCATGTGAAATCGGCCAAAAAAATGTCGACCTCCTCCGATTTGTCTGAAAATGCGCATACTTATTCATTTTCATCTAAAAGTAAGTAAGGAAATATTTATTTGGCTTAATTTACCGTATTTTAATTTTAATTTAATATTTTTATATATGGCTATTTTTTGCCCTCCCCACAGATCCTTCGAAATAAAATTCTATATTAATTCTACAATTATTTCAAGAAAAACAAATGCATTATATTATGAAATAGCTAACTTTAAGCTATTTATTTCAGCTATTGGTAACGATTTTTATCGGAACTGTGGAGAGTTATGCGGGGAAATGTGAAAGTCCCCCTTTTTTTTCAAATTTTTTTTTCTCAAATACTTCATTTCAGAATTTGCTCGAATTTTGGCAAATTGAAGAAGAAGAATTATATTTTAAGGCACAAAAACTTTCAGGATGGCTTTTTGAGTTTAAAAAAAGATATTGGACTTTAAATTTGGCTTACGGTTTTCCCAAATGTGGTCGTCATGACCCAAAACAATCTTGTCATTTCATTAATAATTTTGTGGACTTTATAGTTAAAAATATCCCTAAATAAGAGGAAAATGACTAAATTGGTATGGTACCTCAAACTTTGTATAAATTATTTACTTTGTAAATAAAATACGTATATCAATACGCTTTAAAAATTTTAAAAAAATTGCTCTCAAATATTTGTTCTTTGTAAGCTTTATTTCTAAGTACTTGTTAACTAATTAATTTTTGTCTTTTTTATGTTTATTTGTTTATGGATGAGGCTGTCAATAAATATTAATGTCACGTTTATCAGGTTCGTTAGCAAATATAAACACGCTGATTTATTTAATAATGATTAAATAATAAGTTTATTATAGAAAGTAAATATAAGATTAATAATATTTATATCACTACTGAAAACTGAGTAAGATTACAAATTAAATATTTAACAGTATTTATAATAAGATATTTTACAAATTCTGATTTAAATATTTTTTACAGAAGCAGGAAAAGAAAGAAGGCTGGAGAGTTAGTCAATCAGTGAATAATTGATTACTGGGTGAACATTGTTGTGAATTCAGCTTTATTGTTAGACACACTGTTACTTAAATTATTCGCGGGTAGTGATATAAATTCTGATATTAGAATAAGTTAAATACATTATCCATTTATTTCGTTATATTTTATATATTATATATACTATATATATATTTAAACGTAGTTTTATTTAGAATACTCTTGTGTATTATTAATCTTATATTTACTTTCTATAATAAACTTATTATTTAATCATTATTAAATAAATCAGCGTGTTTATATTTGCTAACGAACCTGATAAACGTGACATTAATATTTATTGACAGCCTCATCCATAAACAAATAAACATAAAAAAGACAAAAATTAATTAGTTAACAAGTACTTAGAAATAAAGCTTACAAAGAACAAATATTTGAGAGCAATTTTTTTAAAATTTTTAAAGCGTATTGATATACGTATTTTATTTACAAAGTAAATAATTTATACAAAGTTTGAGGTACCATACCAATTTAGTCATTTTCCTCTTATTTAGGGATATTTTTAACTATAAAGTCCACAAAATTATTAATGAAATGACAAGATTGTTTTGGGTCATGACGACCACATTTGGAAAAACCGTAAGCCAAATTTAAAGTCGAATATCTTTTTTTAAACTCAAAAAGCCATCCTGAAAGTTTTTGTGCCTTAAAATATAATTCTTCTTCTTCAGTTTGCCAAAATTCGAGCAAATTCTGAGATGGAGTATTTGAAAAAAAAAATTTTGAAAAAAAAGGGGGGTTTTCACATTTTCCCGCATAACTCTCCACAGTTCCGATAAAAATCGTTACCAATTACTGAAATAAATAGCTTAAAGTTAGCTGTTTTATAATATAATGCATTTGTTTTTCTTGAAATAATTGTAGAATTAATATAGAATTTTATTTCGAAGGATCTGTGGGGAGGGCAAAAAATAGCCATATATAAAAATATTAAATTAAAATTAAAATACGGTAAATTAAGCCTAATAAATATTTCCTTACTTACTTTTAGATGAAAATGAATAAGTATGCGCATTTTCAGACAAATCGGAGGAGGTCGAATTTTTTTTGGCCGATTTCACATGGAATGACCCATATATATATATATATATATATACAGGGTGTAGAACGTGCCTGCCGAACATAGGACTTTAACATGTAAAATCATACTTTCGTAATTTCTTGCTCCCCTAATTATTTTACAAAAAAATGTTTCAAATAAAAGTTGTAGGGCATAGAATTCTGTATCTGAATCAGTAAATAAAATAATTTTTATGTACTTTGTAACGGCACAAATTAATTATTAAACTTTAAAAAATTACCTCCGAAATCGCAGTAGCCATGGAATCTAAACGCAAATAAATCTCGTACCTGTCTTACACTATTACCACTATAATAAAACTTTAAAAATTCGTTTTTGTCACTAATTGTGTAATTGTCCATTTCCGAAAAATATTTAACACTATTCAAATCACTGTCTCAATTCAATTAACAATACTGCGAAATATTATTTGACAGATAAACCGTCACACGAATGTTTATTTCGAGTTTAGATTCCATGGCTACTGCGATTTCGGAGGTAATTTTTTAAAGTTTAATAATTAATTTGTGCCGTTACAAAGTACATAAAAATTATTTTATTTACTGATTCAGATACAGAATTCTATGCCCTACAACTTTTATTTGTAACATTTTTTTGTAAAATAATTAAGGGAGCAAGAAATTACAAAAGTATGATTTTACATGTTAAAGTCCTATGTTCGGCAGGCACGTTCTACACCCTGTATATATATATATATATATATATATATATATAATATAATATAATAAATAATAATATAATAATATAATATAATATATAAATATAATTTAATAAACTCAAATTATAATAATATTATTATTTTCATATAAATAAAAGACAAATTTAAAAAAAAAACATTTCTATTTAATTTTAAATATAGTCCTATTTAAATATTCTATTGTAAATTTTCTTTTTGTTTTAATTTTTCTTCGATAAAATTATTGAATGTTAAATAAAGAATATTATTATTAAATTTGAATTTACCGCTAAATATTTTAATTTTCATATATATAATTTAATTTGGAACAGTGTAAAACGGACCGCGCTGGTACCGCCTACAACTACCTTCTTAAAAAAAATAGAGTATAAGTATCAGATTACTCTTAGTGTTGCCATGAAGACCGACAGAGGGCTCACTGAACTGTAACAAATGACTATCGTTGCCCTAGGAACTAACTTTATAAAGTTTGTTGCTATTAGATTTTGTAGAAATTTTTATGAATAATTTTAATATCTATTTGAAGTATTTTCAAAATTTATTTTAGAATGCAAAATAAAAAGAATTTAAGGATTTTTTGTCATTTATTTTTTGCAACGTTTAGTGCCATTGTAAAAAAGTGATTTAATGGAATATTTTTTATATTATTAAGAATATTGAAATAATATATTATAATTAGAGATAAATGTAGTTCTAATTTGCTGAGATTTCGTTCTGATACAGCTTCTGATATTATCAGAAAAACAGTTTTAGGTTTAAATTCTGTTAATTAGTTGTATTAAACGACGTTTCGACGAACACTAAATGCTTCGTCTTCATCAAGTTAAATTTTTTTATTAAAAAATGTTTATAAAATTTTTTATAATTTTTTTTCCTGATGAAGCCTTTAGCTTTTGTTGAAACGTCGTTTAATAAAAATAATTAGCAGAATTAAAACGTAAAACTGTTTTATATTAATACTATGAGTTCTGAAAAATATTTTACTGTATATTTTTATATTTTACATCGAATATTGAATCTATAATTCTATAATCTAATTTTATAATTTATTTTTTTTATTTACTGAAATCTACACGAAAAGATATGTATATAAAAAGTTTAAGAAAAATTAAATTTTACAATTTTGTAACAGAATATTTTTAATTTAGGAACATCTAAAACAAAAATGCTTTAGAAACAAACTATAGTTATCATAGTGACAGGTGATGCTCAGTTGTCATTTAGCTTTGTAAATCTTTAACATGTACAAGAAAACGTTTACAGATAACAACAATTCCGAAAAGAGAATTTACAAGAATTCTCTTCTAATCTAACATGACATTACAAAATGAATTAAAATCTATAAAATGCGTTTCCTTATCAAAGCAAGCTGATGTATCTGTCACAAAAATTTTCACATGCGCTGTTTTATTAAGTTAATTATTAATACGTTTTATGTCTAATCAATGTCATTACAATTAATTTAAGGTTTGTTAGATGATTAGAAAATTTATATTTGGGTGGTATTTTCAATTCTTTAAAAACTTTAAGATCTTAAAATAAATACAACTTGAGGATTAGATAATATTATACCTATATTGACTATTTTTCAGGGTTGGCCTGATTTTAATCATTTGATTTTTTTAAATAATAATCAATGATTTAAATCAATTTTAATTAATTCGTTTTGTTTTTTACTAAATTTTATTTTAACGATTGATTAAAAAGTATTTAGCACAAAATAAATATTAAAATATGAAATTATACAATATAATAATATTATTACTACAAATAAAAATTTTGATATTTATTTTTGGTTTTTATTTTTAATATTTAGTAATTTATATACATAAAAAAATATTATATTGTCATTTCATATTAAGTCGTCCTCATGGAAACTTGCTACTCCAGATCTTGTAACTCCTATATTTTTTAAATTTTTGTCAAATTTTCTACGTATTTTTTTTTACATTTTATCTACTACCCGTTGGCACCAATTATATATCATGGACACTATCTTCATGAATATAATAGACTTTATCTTTAAAGAGATTTGAGCACTAGGTGCGTAGATAAATTGTAAAATGTATTTACGTAGAAAATTTGACTAAAATCTGAAATATATAAAGTTGCAGGGCCTAGAGTAGCAAGTTTCCGTTAAATATTATACGTATAAAATTATATGTTATATTTATATTTATAAGTGCATAAAAATAATTAATAAACTCTTATTTTCGACAATCGTAAAAAAATCACCAACATCCTAACTCTGCTATTTTGTATGAAATTTTAAGGGTGGTGAAATTTTAATTTTTGTTGCAGAATTCAGGATTGCCAACTTATGAAGAGGCGATTCGTGAAAGATCTACAACAACGGGAAGTAGTAATACTGGATTATTAGGTTATCGACAATACAGACCTCATTGGTCAGTTTTAGGGTCAGGTAGAAGACCTCGACCTCAAGGTCAACAGAATCCTGATGTTCATGTTACGAGACAGAGTTCCTGGTAAGTACACATTTTTTTCTCTAATTTTTAAAATTAAAATACATACGTACACATTTACGTCATGAACCACGTCAGGGTAAAATTAAATATTATATGCACATAGTTATTCATAGCTTAAGTAACAAAATTGTAATCTGGATTAGAGCGTCATAGAAATTTTAAATTTGCATTTTTTTAAGTGTATAAAGTACGATTAAGTACATACATACACAATCACGCCATGCACCCAAAAAAGTGTGGAACAAACTCTTTCCATTATCTCGAAATCAGTTTCCTCCAAACATTCCTATCCAAACAAACAACTTTAGCTTCATCCACATTCATAATTTCTCTCATACATGCTCTTCTATTTCTACTACTTGAAAACTCAATTAATATTAGACATGTTAGAAAGTTTCCTTAATACATCTCTGCTTCTGAAACATTATATTAATATATTGAATATGAAAAGTACTGGAATAATTTTCTGGGTATCTACTTTGTCTCACATTAAATACTGATTACTATAAAATGACATTTGGATCTATAATTTATTAATAAAACCTATGTAGTATTTTAATGTAAGTGTTCAGGCTTATAACTATCAAATAATTGCCACTAATAAACCCGTAGTTATTTTTACTTATAAGTAAGAAAATTATATTTTATATCGCATCAAAATGAATGCTTAATGTTGCCTTAATCACTATATGATACGTCGATTATTACATTTAATAATGATAAAAAGTGACAAGTTTCAAGTATAAAACAACGTTATTAAAAGCCTGATTTACACTGACGCTTTTAAATATACTATTAATTGTACTTAATGTCCACTTTGGTTACTTTACATTATTTATTTTTTTCATTTCGAATAAAATTTGTTTTTAAGTTTAATAAATACGGCTTCTGAATTATTTTATATTTATTTATCTTATTGAGAATTTTTACTTGTGTCTTAATGGAAAAAACATTGATCTGTATTCTCATCTCACTTTCAAAAGTGAAAAATTAGTTCTTAAGCAATTTTAATTAGTTTATTTGAATTTTATTTTATTAGATATAAAAAAATATATATAGAAATTGAAATACTATGAATTATGAATGTGGATGAAGCGAAAGTTGCTTGTTTGGATAGGAGTGTTTGGAGGCGACTGATTTCGGGATAATGAAAAGAGTTTGTGCCACACCCTTTTGGGTATATGGCGTGATTGTGTATGTATGTATGTATGTATGAAATACTATTCATATTTGATAAAAGATAAAAGAAAAATTTATTTGAAAGCAAAAAATGAAAACAGTTTTTCATAAACAAAAGAGGTGGAAATACGGGCCATACTTTTTTTTGTGAATTTTCATGTTTTAAGTAATTTGTAACAAGATTTTGTATACTTATATGTGAAATTACTAGTTTCTTCGCTATTAACTTGTAACGTCATTATTAAAAAAATATCTCCATGTTACGAATAAATCTTGATTCAAGACAAACATCCATCATTTAAATAGATTTTATACATTTCTTGTATTAAATAGTCAAGACAAGATAAGATGTATTCAAGACAAGAAGTTTTGATTTGTGAAAAATGACAATTAATATTACGTGAATTTCGAAAATGCATGTGTTATAGTTATAATTTGATATTTAATTATTATAATAAGTTAATTTGAAAGAGTTTTATCTGTTAAATTAATTTTTTGTTAATAATATTTAAATATAGAAATATAATTGTTTTGTATAATAATTTATTATAAATTGTTTTTATGGTAATATTTTGTACTTACTTTTCAAACGAATGCCCAGTACGTAAATGATAAAGGAATATACTATAATACGGTTCTGATAAATAAATCTATATGTAAATAAATAAATATTATGATCTCAAACAAGAATTGAATAACAATAATAATAATAATAATATGAAAAAGAAAATATGTCTTTTGAATCTCCCGTTATATCTCTATCAAATTTTTGACGACCATTGTTAAAGATAAACTTTAAGCTAAGCTAACATACATAAGTTCTTATAGATCAATTCTTATTGAAATTTTTTAATGCCCAATTTCATGGCCTTCTAGATGAATTGTGTCCTCGTTATTAAATATTTAATAATCAAGATGGCGATGCTGTGTTGGCGATAAAAAGTTTATTTTGTGCAGTCATTTTTTTCTTTTTCTCTCTTCTCTCTCTTAACAATAATCTTTGAGCAGTTATATTATTATAGTATATATAGTATTTTTTTTTTGTTAGATGAATTTAATATATATCTATGACGAAATATTGTTAGATTGATATGTACGGTACTTGAATTGAAAAATAAATATTAGGTATTTTAATACGGTATTTAGTTTTTGAAGAATTGTTGGTTGAAATAAAATTGCTATTAAATTAAAGTGCTATGTTTTTTGTTAGTTTATGTTACTATAATATTATGAATTATATATGGGTGATTTGATTATAATATGCTATGATTATTTTACAATACACAAGAATTTATATGTAGACCTGTAATTAGAATTAGAAGGAGGAAAAGTAGAGAAATTGGTTTATTGAGACTAGCACCAAATCCTAAAGATTTGTCATTAGATAATAATAGAGATAATTAATAGTACATTCAGTGTAACTAGCGCAGGCCTCTTTATAAAAGGTTCTTTACAAGTTCTACGTTTATACCTTCATGTGGCTCATCAAATAAAGTTGTTTAATCGATATGTCTCATGAATGTTTTATGAATATTTGGTGAAAAAAAATAAATCAACGGTTTGAAGGTAAAAGTCACAAGTACAGTCTTTTTGAAAATTGAAATAATTTTTTCATGTTCTATCGATATTTTTCGATTATTACTTAGAAACAATTATTCATAAATTATTCACAAATAAATCATTGTTTTCCCCCAAATAAGAAGTTTTATTTTTAAATCGCCAATATGCAACATAAAAAGTATTCGTCTGCGTGGACGTCTGATTATTTTTTGAAGGAAATATAATATTAAAATCATTTACTGAAATAATTTTTAGTTTTTGCGAATTTAATACACGAAAACGAATGGAGGAACAATTGAAGATCAGAGTGTACCATATCATTTGTCTCAATAAGTTGATAAACGGAGACTTACTTATATAATTTTTTAGTTTCACTAACAATTATAAAAGTTTATTCTATAAAGTCATGAAGTTGGTAACGCAATTTTTAAATTTTTTTATGATAATGTTCGTCGTAAAATAGAAAAAATGTTACAAGGTCAGGCATTAATTAAACAGAATCGAAGACATCAGTTTGATCAATGTTTGTATTAGTGTATATTACTCATTGCTGCTCCACGCAGATGCATGACTTGCAATTTCGAAAAAGTGTTTAACTGAACGATCACGGAACAAGTAGTTTAGTACTTAAGGCTCTCTTAGGGTTGTTTTAATATCTTTTCTAACGTATTTATCTTCCAAAGTTTCAAATTTGTAGCAAAAACAATTATTCTTTATATTATACATACTTAAATGATTGCAATAAGAACCAAAATTTTCCGAATGACGTAATATACCTATATTATATTCTGCATAATATCATGCAAGTACATACATATATTAGAAAATATTGCGAAGTAGAATGTTGAGATGTTCGAAGTTCTTTAGCAAACATGGAACTGTTGATACGTAGCATAACTTATTAACACATTTATGAATTCATCTTTGCGGCAGAAATAAATGCTTTTTCAATAAAACCGATCAAGTGAGCCTTAGCTAGCGGTCTTTTGAAACAAGTTTGCTGCGGTATTAAAAGCGCTCGTCGCGAACGAATATAACCGCAACCGCGTTCCACTCAACGTAAAACGTAATTACAATCAACTAGCAGCAGAAGACGAACGAAGAGTGCGCTAAACCTCTTCTTTTACTCTTTCGTTGCTGTTGTTTTTTTCTCCTCTCGTTTTTAGTTTTAACTTCAACGACAGCAGCGCGACCGTGCTAATCATTGGAATCTCGCTAAATTTATTCTACCTCGTTTTCTCAACAGACGCGCGAGCCTTTTAAATATGCATTTTAGCATTTTTGTTTTTAATGATATTCGGTTTTACAAGCTATATGTACTCGCGTACAGTGCCGTCTTATCCACTAGATACCAACAACAGTTTAGGACTCATGGAACAACACAGGACCAACGAAAATTTTAAAGTTACGTAAAATTCTAAAGTACATGGTAAAGTATTGGAAAAGGTTTAGAGTACTCCTCCCGATTTACGATATTTTTTTGTATATCTTAAAATAAAACGGCTTTAGGTTTAAGTTTTGTATTAATATTTATTAATAATCGACGTTTTGACGAACTCAACGTCCGTCTTTATCAGTAAAAACTGATACAAATAACATTTACAGTAAATAACAGAACATAGAAATAAGTTATTAGGTAACAAATAAGTAAATGATTAGATTAGGTGATTAAATTTTAATTGATTTGCCTATTAAATTAGATTAATTTAGATAAAACATTTAAAATTTTAGATAAATCAACGAACAAGAATAGACAAATATACGACAAATTAGAAAAAATATCTATTACACCAAATTTAATCTACTCTTAAATTAGATGTTTCATCTAACATGATAAAAGGTTAAAAATTATTTATTTTGTTTAGATAAAGCAACTAAAATATTAAACAGATCATCTAAAGATTCCTTTCTATGTGTTAGATACAGTAATTTTTTTACAAGATTTTTAACACTATTATATATTTTCTCGAATTTATTGCAAATAAAGCATATTGTAAACTACATTAAATCACTTCATTAATATACAATCATGCGATGTGCTCATAAGGTTGTGGCACAAATTCTTTCAATTTACGTAGAAATTATTGTCCGCCAAATATTCCTTTCCAGGCAAGCAACTTTCATTTCAGCCACATTCATGCCGCCTGATGAAGTTTTAATAAATTTGTAAGGACACCTGAAAACTGTAAGACGGTCCTGTTCGATCATGTGCTATAGTGTGAAGCATTTTTGTTTCTGACAGACGACGCGATTGAATATTTAATGGTACACCCTGTTAATACAGCGCGGTTGTTGTTTTGCTTACGATAATAATTGCTCGGTGACAATCTGGTTAGTAAAAGGGTTTTAAATATTTAATTTTAATGTCGCTTTTGATGGATAACTTATATTATAATAAATAAATTGGTGCTGGATTTTTCAGTTTTATTGTACGATTTTGAATTGGTAATGATTTTATAATTGGAGATCATTTTGACCATTTTTGGTGTTAAACGGTTGCAAGTGATAAAATATTTTTAACTGATTACGGAATTCAATTATGTATTCAATAATGCAGGTTTTTTTGTTGCATATCAAGATTTTTTTACTAATATTTTTTAGACTATTTTGCAAGTTAATTCATTCATACTGAGAAAAAGGTTTTTGTTTTTATCTCGAAAGTAAACGTGTTTTTGAATTATAAAATTATATTTTTCTAATAGAAATAGAAAAAAAATATACTAGTAAGTAACAGTATAACTATTTTAAAAGATTTGTATAAAATTATTTGTTGTTTAGGTTATTGTTTTTTAGAAAATCGTAAATGAAAAATTATTAATAATTTTCAGTTTAATTGTAGTTTTATTTTTAAACTCAAAAATGGAAAATAGGTTAATTCTGTTCTAAGTTGACAATATGTACATTATTTAAAATATACTTTTATCTTCTTAGAGTTTTAGACATTCATTTCAAATATATCTTTTTTGAAAATTTTGTTAAACAAAATATTTCTTAATTAAAATAATTTTTGGTAATGGTTTGTTTTAAATTTTATTTGGCTAATGTTTCGGCACTAGCGCCTTCATAATAAACCGAGAATAACAAAAATTAAACAAATTATAAATTATGCAAAATATGGAGCAGTTTTATTTATTACAAAATCTTCATTACTACTGATTGTGAGATTATTATGTTTAATTTTATATATCTTAATTGCTTGTCTTGATATAGTACTAGTATATAGTGTCGAAATGTTAAACAAATGAAATTAACAGAACATTAAACTAAAGCAGTTTTAGGCTCAGTGTCCCCAAATGTTGGAATAAATTTATCGTTGGAATAATTTTAAAATTAGCCAATGAAATGTTGTCATTTGTTCTGAGATTACATTTTTAGCTAATTACAAATTACTTGTTACTTATCTTAAGAATAAATAAAATTAGATATAGTGGCTCTTAATTATTATGAGTTCTGAAAGATTTTTCAATATTTTAATAAATATTTTTTAATTTTTTGAGCAACGCGTAACAGTAAATAAAATAATTCTACAATTTTGTCTTCAGCAAAATAGTGAGAGAGAGAGAGGGAGAGAGAGAAATCAAAAACAGAAAGTATAAAATATGATTATTGCTCCATCACGAAGTCACGCATTTATTCGTGTGTAAATGTGTGTGTAAGAAAAATGCAGAAGAGACATCGAGGATGCGTGAATCTTTACGTCTTTTTGCCGCGATTCGCGCCCGATTAGACTAGACGCGGCGCGTATTTGCATTTTATCTATTTGTCAGCGTCAATTCTGTACTGAGCGAGCGTTTACCAGACGTAAGCTCAGTACATGTGTGTGTGTGTGTGTTTGTTGCCAGTGCCGAAGTTATCGCTTAACTTCGAGTCGAAATCTCCGACTGTTTTTGCATGTTTTTCCTCTCCTTCTTCCAGGCCTTTTCATGATGTTCGACTTTTATATACTATTTACATCGATAGATTTTTGTTATAAATAACACTATAAGAGAAAATAATATTTGATACTTCTTAAAATTAAGTCAAAATTTATTTAAAAAAAGAGAAAATAGCTTTTTTTGATAGAAACTAATAATTATTTAAAAATGAACAGAAATTTCACTTCAATGAATAAAAACATAACATTTCATATTTTTAACTATACATACAATTCTGTAAGTTAGCTATTATAAAGAAAATAAATTTTACTATTTGAAGATTTTATTTTTAACATATAATTGGGTGTATTGTGTATTAAGTTTGTTAAAATAAAAATTCTGAGATTCCGTAAGAAATTCTGTTGTATATAGCAAAGTATTTTAATTGCAGAATCTCAAAATTCTTATTTTAACAGGCTGTTATTTTTAACAGAAATAATACAGAATATACTCAAATGTACGTTATTTTTCGGAGAAAATTAATATATAAAATTTTTGTTATTTACCACGTAAACTAGTTAACCAATAATTAATAATAAATATAATAACCATTAAAAGAATAGATAACTTTTACTTATTAGTAAATAGTTTCTTAATTTTTACTTTTTATTACAAAAAAAATATTTAAAATTTAGTCGTCGTAGAAGATTTTTCGCGACCATTTAGATATCTAATTTTTTAAATGTTTATTATGGGTTTACCCATATATTTTTAAATCTTATTGTTATTATTTTTATCAAATTCTACCCCGCAATATTTAATTTTTATTCTGTAACGAAGTTGCTAAATTTTAGCAACGTTGCTAACAACTATAACTAATGAGAAACAAATGTACCTAACAATTGTTATTTATATTTTTTAATTGATATCTAATATTTAATCTAAATTGGTTAATGTTGTTGGCAACGTTGCTAAAAATTAGCAATTTTGTTACAGAATTGGGATAATTTTCAGTTTAATGATTTGCAACGGAGTTAAAAAAAAATTGTGCCACTTGAATGTTAAAAAGTTAAATTATTACTGATAATTTTGTTAAAAGATTACGTCACATATTTGCTGTTAATAATAATAATATTTTAAACATTGTATTTTATAAATTAGGGATGTTGTAGTTAGTTATATAATAAATAATAATTTTCTTCTTTTTTTAAATTATTTATATTAATATAGTTTTATTTTTTAATCGCTTTTTTTATGTATACGACACATTTTAAAATACATACCATCACTAACGATATATCATTTAAATCACTAAACATGATTAAACTCTACGAAGAAACAAAAGAAAGAATAATTACGCTCATCACCACAATCTTGTTGAACCAATCAACTCTGTAAGTTTCGCGACGGAGCAATTTTTTTTTACAGCAAGCAACCGTTCTTTGAACGCGCGTGGAAAATAGCGAACGCGTCAAGTCTCAATTACACTGCTAAACGCTTCCAATAATATGGTAATGAATGTAAAATATGTCCGTTACGAAGGCTGGTTATTATAAACGCACCGCACCGAGCGCGCTGAGAGTGTTATCAACCGCAAGCGTGTGCTCTCGCTGGCTCTCGCGATAATTCGCCTCATCGGATTTGCATCCGATAAACACTTTGACACTCACAGTTTCTGTCAGTATCAGTCTTTTCGCTAGGCATGTTGGTTCTTGTTTGTTTGATATGCCATCGATTATGATTAGGAATTCATTATGATGGGAATATATTTTTGTTATATACACTTGAAATTTGTGAAATTTTTCCAATATTCAAACCGTCATAATTTGGCGTATTTTCAACTAATTTGGACGAATCTTTGTGGGGGAGGGAAGTTTAAAGTGTTTACTTTAAGGGGATGCATGGAATCTTAGGATTAACCCCACCCGCCAATTCCTCAATCCTCAAAAGAAAAAAAGTTTTTAGTAAAAAAAAATGTCCAACTTTGACGATCTGTGCGGAGCTGGAAAACATTTGTGGATCTGATTCACCATCAAATTAATAAAGCTTATTCAATTCTCTGTAAAGGATGCAAATAATGAAGTTCCTACAATGATTTTTTGTGCATTTAAAATTAATTGAAATTATATTGTTATTAGCGCAAGCTATCTATAAAGATATTGTTATTATTATAAAGTTTAGATAAGTAATAGTAATCTTCTGGTTAGATGATAATGCGACGAGGATAGATCGATTACGGCAAACTAGCCTAGAAAAATCTATAAATTTAATTTTGATAAGTAATTTAAAACTTCAGATAAATTAACGATCAAGAATAGATAAATATACGATAAACTAATCCAAATGTAACTAAATGTAATTATCTACTCTTGAATTAGATGTTTCACCTAATATAATAAGAAGTATGAAAAATCATTATCTATTTTTATTAGATAAAACAACTAAAACATGAACCATTTGAGTGCCAAGCAGCGATTTTGCGCTCTTCTGTTACGCTCGAAATTTGCCAGCGCTCTAGCAAGCTCGGTTTCTGTCGATGCCCGACTTTACGGCTACCGTTCCGTTTTAAGTACAAATAAAATTGGAGTAATATTACACTTTATTTTATTATTTATTACTAATAATATAATATAATGTCAGTCTCCTGATGATGAGCTAGGAAGCCGAAATGTACATCGAGTGTTTATAGTACAATAAAAAAATGAAACTTAAAACTAAGTGCTATTATTATTATTTTCGTATTGTTTAATAATATAATTAACTAAATAATGTAGAATAGGAAATAAGACAAGCGCAAAAGCGCTACTTGGCACTTTTGGACGACGAAACAGCAAAAACCCTTGGCACTCAAACGGTTAAATAAATCATCTAATTATTTTTGTTTTTTTATATAGAAAAATATTTTCATTTTTTTGTTGCAGTACATCACATACAGCAAGCATGCGTTCTGGTTCAGCTGGCGATCCTATGGGTTCGACTGACACTATGACACCAAGTGAAGTGTCAACTAATGTCACTCTTGACACTGTGTCATCGCATAGTGGCTCGCAACCAGCTTCCTGCCGGGCCATCTGTGGCAGTTTGGCTTCGTTCGATACCAGTTCTGTTCTTAATACTGAAGGTAAGATTATCTGAATTGTAATTTTAATAATAACATTTGGTATTAAAAAAAAAAGATATTACTTCATTTACTACGTTTTGTAACGAAAAGAAAACAAACTTTGAGTTAATGTCAGCTATTTTAATATATTTTGAAATCATACTCAAATTTCAATTGCTAAAATGTAACTTAAAATAATACGATTTGCAAAAAGTGAAATAGATATATACCGCGATTATTAGTGAGCGCAACACAATTAGATATCAGTATAATGGCCTACATATTTCTTATGATACATATGTACTATTTGTGAAATGATCAAAATATAATATAACATAATAAAGATATCTTTAGAACTAGTGCATACTATAATTTGAAAGATTATAGTAATAAATAAATGGCCTCAATATAAAGCAGATTTAAATAAAAATAATATAAATATTAAATGTGCAGTACATGTATTATGTCCGTTTTACACTATAGAAATTCGAAGAAAATATAAATAAAATTAATGTTATCATCATCGTAATATTTATATATTTTTTGAACTTATAATAAAAGATGTATTTGAGTGTCCGAGAGACTTTTATTTACGCACTGATAATACTTTATAGTTAATTACTAAATTAATACTGTGGAAACAGGTTTAGTATATCATAATCGCTAGATGCCCATTTTTATAATCAAACTAAAATGACCTTGACAACTATCACAATCACGTCATGTACCCAAAAGGGTGTGGCACAAACTTTTTCCACTATTCGGAAATTAGCCTCCTCCAAACATGTAACTTTAGCTTCATCCATATTCATAATTCTTCTCATACATCATGTTCTTCTGTTCCTACTATTTGGAAACTTTCGCTCATGCAAAACACTATCAATCATATTACTCCAACTACTCAACGGACGTCTACGCAAACGTATAGCCTCAAAATCATTCATATACATTTTTTTAACCAAACGTGACTAATACAGTAATTTTTGCTACAACATTTTTTTCAATTTCACACTCATTATACACTAATCTATTTTGTATCTGATTCTTCTTAGTTACACCACATACCCCACATAAAAATCTCATTTCCGCAGCAGTTATTTTACTTGTATGCTTTTGCAGCCAAACTCAACATTCCCTATCATACATCAACGTACGCACCAAAACAGCAAAAGTTCCCAAAACACTCAAAACCTTACAACCATCATTAACTCTTCTTTCACGATCAAAACGACCATCCTTAGATAATACTCAAATACATAAATTCATATACCTGCTCTAAACGTGCACCATCAACAAATACATTACATTTAGTCGTCAAGTCACCTTTTTCAAAAACTAAAACTTTGCACCTATCAACATTCAACACAAGATTTCATATCTTTACCGGCAGCATTAATTCTATCAATCATCCTTCTCAGTTGTTCTTCAGATTCAGCCAAAAACATTTAATAAATTAACTGTCCAATTCGTTGTTTGCTAATCCAAGTGTATTTTAAACTATTTGTTTCAATTTTGAATGTAGGAGTTCCACTGTTAGAAGAAAATGAACAAGAAGAGACATCAATAGCCGATAATAATTCGATCGGTCTTGAGCATCGTTCGATTGCTGATAATGCATCGTTTAAATATCGTAGAGCATCACCCGACTTAGTTTAATAAATATCTCATTACTTAACAGTTAGCTAAACATTAAAGAAATAATTCAAAATTCGTAGTTTTGCATTTTGTGCAAAGAAAAGGAAAAAAAAAACATTCATACAAATAATATTATATACCGTCGTTCAAATTGTACCAATTATAAAAATTTTCAAACGAAAATTTATCTTGAAAACTTACGAGTATTAGGGCCAGTTTTATTTCATCTCTCGATTGTCAATGAAAAATGTATTTATAATTTCGTTAAAAAATTCTTCTTGTGTTTGTGTAAATCACTTTAAGTTCTTTCTACATAATTTTTAAGTAAATGATGATGAAATGATGACGTAGTAATAGTTTAGTTCTGTATCATTATCATTGTGACATCACAAAATGGAAACTTATAAAATTTTTAAATGAAATATGTAAATGATTATTACAAAATATATTTTTTATATGATTAATGTAGATTTTGTAAAATATGATAATTTTTTTAAGGTACTTACATTATTTATATAATAAGAAAATAATAAAATATTTGGAATTTATGCAATCAAATTAGAACTAAACATTACTTTAATACAAAATTACTGTAATACGAATGACTAGGTTAAATCGTTAGTCTTGACTAGTCAAAACAAGATAATTTGGAAACCAGGAGGTACCGGGTTCGAATCCCGGCGAAGCCAATACATTTTTCCAAATCTATTAAAAATTTACTAATTAAATTTTAGTTTAAAGTGTTTTGTTCTTGCTTAAATCGCCAATAAATTATTTTGATGAACTAATTTAAATCATTCGTCAATTTTTAAATGAAGAAAAATGCATTTTTCTTTATTTAAAAATTGACTAATGATTTAATTAGTTCATCAAAATAATTAATGGCGATTTAAGCAAAAACAAAATACTTTAAACTAATATAATACGCCATGTGTAATTAAGAATATATATATTAATTTTATAGAAAAATATTTTAATTTTTACCACTTAATCAAAAGATGAGGAAACTGGTCTTAATAAAGCTAATAATAATTTTTAATGTCGTAATTTAAAATAAATTGTCGTATGTCAGTGTTTGCAGCGTGTTATGAACAATTCCTGTCGTAATTTTTGAGACAGTATTGTATTCAGTTGCTTTTTCATGTGATTAGAACAGAGAAGTTTTTGTTTTTTTTTTAGTTTTTTAGTGACGAAATGTATTTTTTTGTTAATTATGAGGAGCTGTGAATAATACGAATAAGAAGGAATTGAATATTAAGGAAAAGGAAAGAAAATATCGTACTGTAAATATTATGTGCAGGGACGGACTCGGACATAATTCGAATATTATTATTTGAAATTTGTGATAAAAATATTTTTTTATTTACTTAGAAAAAAAGAGCATATACAAATAAAAAATATATAGTATTTAATTTTTTTTTTAATTAAAACGTATAAAAAATCTTGCATTCCTTTTGTTGTAAATGAATTAATTTTTTGTACCTATATATTTTGATATAGAAATACATTTTAATTTTTATAGGTTACTTGGGCTGAGCCCGTCTCTGTTCTCTCTCGAATATATATTAAACGATTAGTGTTTAAAAAACATACATGTACCAAATTTAATTATATCAAAGTGATTTTTTTTTTTAAATAGTTTATTATATAATATGCCTTATTTGTTTAAATGTGTTAGTTTTATGAAAAAAATGAAGAAATAATATATAAACAATAATAATTGTAATAATTTTTTTTTTGAAACTTAAATGGCGATTTTA
Organism: Clivina fossor; assembly: GCA_963966155.1. Lineage (NCBI taxonomy): Eukaryota > Metazoa > Arthropoda > Insecta > Coleoptera > Carabidae > Clivina > Clivina fossor. Next base: position 12,257,428 of record OZ014562.1, on the reverse strand, counting down.
AGGGTAAATTTCTTCCATTATTATAAAAAAAAAATAGTATAAAAAGCGACAAATATTTTTTAAAGTGTTCAAATTTGAAATGAAATAATAGAAAATAGAATAGAGATGAATAGATGATGCATACGTTAATATAGAACCGCCCATTGTAAAAAAAAGTAAAAATTATAAAATTTGTATTTCATAGATGAAGATTTTAAGCCTGTACAAAAAATTAAAAAAAAAATAATAATGATAATATATTATAATTATACCTAATATCGAATTTAAGCAACGCCAATATATTTTAAAAATTTCTAGATTTCAGAATTGAAAATTAAGATATATAATTTTTTTGTACAATCTGTAGATTTTCAGTCAAATTGTTTATGATATTAGTGTATTTATTCATATTGTATTTTATGTAATTAACTGAATAAAATATTATTTTGTTTCAATTGCCTGTATAAAAAAAAAGAAAGATTGAGTACTTTAATATATTGTGTGGTCACAAATAAAACATTTAAATTATTAATGAAACAGTTAAGATGTTACCAAGAAGAACTGAACTAATTGTTTATATATATATGTGAAGATTATTAAGAATTCGCTGGAATTACAAGCTCGGTTATTTCTTTAGTCCAGTGTGTATAGTTTTATAATCGGTATTGGTTAAAACCAATTTTAAAACCGAGTTTGTAATACCAACTATAGGTTCGGTTGCACAAATCATTGTTAAATGTTTTGTAAGTTAATCAATTTGTTAACTTGCCAACTGACCAATCAATGAAGCGGTTTAAAAACACTTGACAAACTTATTGTCTAGTTAACTCATAGATTAAGTTAACAGTGCTTTGTGCAATCGAATGATAGTCTTTTGAAACAACAAAATATTGTCCTGATTGAACCAGATTAGTTCTACAATGGTAAGTGAATTTAAATTTGTATACTTTTACGTTTTTATAAGTTAATATTTGAAGAAAATTTAGTTGTTCTAGAAATGTTAAAAAAAATAAAGAATTGTTATTAATATGATAGAACTCTAAGACATTTTTATACAGTACAGTGAACATAATGCCTAGTTCACTAGCATACTTTTTTCTCCAAATCACTCTACTAATTTTGGTAGACGAGCTTTTTACACAAAGTTTGGTAGAGGAGAGTTTAGTTTAAAGTTCAATTAACTACTCTACTATTGCTCTACTCTACTGCAATAAGTTTGTTACATTGGTAGTGTGTTGGTACAGTAGAAGTAAATATTGTGATAGGGGAAGGGCGAGTAGTGTGTATTATTCCACATGTGCTATCAACTATTACTATTTTTACTACTCTTCTTTCACTATTCCAAGGTGTTTACATTGTTCTAGTAATGAAATAGTACACACTTTACTACTAATTCTGTCAATGTAAACTAGACAAGTCTTTGAATCGCCCTATTGATTGGTCAGTTGGTAAGTATAACGAATTGGTTAACTTATAAAACATTTATTAATACGTTGTGGTAACTGGTTCGAATTGTCCTTAGATTAACATAGTAGAATATTTTTCAGAACTCATTCTATTAAATAAAAACTGTTTTATGATTAGATTCTGTTTAATTATTGTATAAAAACGACGTTTCGACGAAACTGAACGTCTTCATCAGTAAATAACAGTACATAGCAACAAGTTACTAGGTATCATGTAACTAGATCATAGGAATTATAGATTTTAAATTAATGGAAGCCAAATTTTATTTAACTCAGTGCCTTTACAGTGATTCATGTTAATTTTTTTTAATAAATCTTTATTGTTTCTTTTATTAATCTACTGCTAATATTGATTGGTCTAGCAAATATGACTGTATTTTAAAATTTTACATTATGAAGATATTCTAAAGCATGTTTAGCAATAGTAGATTTATCTGTATGATTTAGACGATTAAAATAAACACATTTTATGTTTTGTCATTGAGACACAAAAGTTAATTTTTGAATTTTATGGGAAAAATCTTGCAAAAACCGTGAGAAAATAAACAATTATTTTAATACAATAACTTGAACTATAAAAATAAAATAATATTATACAAATTTTTATGAAATATTACGTTTACATATTTGCAGATGTAAAAAATCAGGTTTAGTAACAATATTAACCTTAAAATAGAAAAGAAATATGTTATCAGAATCTAATTCGCATAAAATTTCTTCAACTTTCTACTAGTTTAAATCTAACACTTCTTGTTTGAAATATGCCACAATGTTACTACTATGAAACAAGTTATCATAAGATGACAAAATATTGTAAGAATAATGGACGAAATACCGCTAAATAAAACTGTATATATATATATATATATATATATATATATACATATATACTGTTTGACAAGAGTTGAGTAAAAATTTGATGACAGTAATAACCACTAGAGAGAAGAATTCTTCAAAGACACCGCGCTTGCGCGTATGAAACCGGAGGTTAAAGTGCATCTCATCAGGCATTGTTAGATATTAAAGGCAAGTATTTGCAATTGTTTAGATGAATTTTGTAAGCAAAACTGGACAACAAAGTTTCACGTAGGTAAGAATTTATGAAATGTATTGCAATAAGGAAAGAAATTTCGGAACTGTTTCTCTTAACTGTTAAATTTGTTGACTTTTTAGTTTCTGTGCTTTTCGGATAGCGAGGTTTTGCGTTCACTAGATGTAAATATTATTTTTAGCAAATTATTTACTGATTACTGAAGGGCCCTGGTATTTCCAATATTATTTATTCTTAAGATAAGTTGTAAAAATCATTTGCGATTGGCTAAAAATGTAACATCAGAATATTTGACGACATTTTATTGGCTAATTTTGTTGGCTAAGTTTGTTTCTGAATCACCCTGTACAAGGGTGTGGTACAAACTCTTTCCATTATGCTAAAATTAGTGTCCGCTAAACATTCCTATTTAGACAACTAACTTTTGATTCATGCACATTTATGATGCATTTTATACATGGATTGTAAGTCAAAAAATAATATTATATAATAATTAAAAAAAAATACATAACAATATATATATATATATATATATATATATATATATATATATATATATATTGCACCAAGTTTTCAATCATTTGCAAAAATAATGTCTTAACTCAATTTCTTAGTTGTGCATATGTCTGTGTAAGTTTGTATGTGTGAAAGAAAGTGTGGCCCATTTTTTCGCAATATTTATACGTTGACTTCTTGTAATAATAATAATGATAATAATAATAATAATACATTAAATGGCGTACGCCTGCCTAGCGACTTTGAAATCTTTTATCCTTATAAGGAAACTTATTCGGCTCTATATTGTCGTTTATGTATGTATACATATACAATCGTGTGTTTGTTTGTATTGATGACGCCGGCATAGTTACCATGGACACGGCAACATCGCGAAGAATTAACAGGGATGGATTTAGGATAAAACTGCTTTTAGTTAAAGTTCTGTATTAATATTTATTACAAATCGACGTTTCGACGAAACTCCAACGTCCGTCTTCATCAGGATGAATGATATAAATGACATTACAGTAAATAACAGAACATAGAAACAAGTTACTAGGTAACAAATAAGTAACTAGATCATTCAATTTATAGATATTTAATTAATGGAAGCCAAATTTTATTTAACTCAATGCATTCATAGTGATTAATGTCAACCTTTTCTTTATAAATTTCTATTGCTTTCCTTATCAATCTGCTGCTAATATTGATTGGTCTAGTAATAATTACAGTATCTTCGAATTTTACATCATAAAGATATTCTAACGCATGTTCCGCCAATAGCAGATTTATCTGGATGATTTAGCTGAATTGAACTTTTATGTTCTATCAATCTAGTAGAAAAAGTTCTACTTGTCTGTCCAACATAAATCTTACCGCATTCACAATGTGTTCTATATATATATATATATATATATATATATATATATATATATATATATATATATATATATATATATATACTCAAAGATTGAAGAGGAATAATATCTTCTACGTTCTTCAACATGCGTTGCAGTTTCATATGTATAATGAGTTCTGAAAGATTTTTACTATGTTAGTCATATTGATAACTTTTTGATATAAAAATTTTATGCTAATTAACAAATAAAGGACTAATATCAAAACAGTATCAGAATGATTATTATATAGGTATAAATATAGTTATAGTTACATTAGCTGAATATTTATTGCTACTAGTTGAAAAAAAATTAAAATGAAAAAATATGTCAGAAAATTGATTAGATTAAATATTCAAAATAAGTTTTAGTATTATAAATATATCATTTCCACGATAAAATTTTATTATTTTCATAATTAGAATGCTTAAAACTATTGTGTATAAACAGATTTCATCGAAATATAAGTTGGACCCGTTCGTGAACATCAGCCATTATTTATTTATTTTTTTAAATAAAAACGTGAAATAAGCAATTTTAAGTATATTGATTGTAATTGCAAATGGAATTGAATTTTTCGAAATTTTAATAATCCGGTTCTGTATAAAATCAACCGTATCAAAAATTATCTCTTGTCCGAATATAACAAATTCGTTGTTGAGTAATTCATCCTTAAATAAATTATTATTAATTTAAGAAATTAATGCATTAGAAAAACGCTATTGCTTCACACTTTAAAAATGAAATTAAAATTTTTTTTTATATAGAAAATAAATTACAATACATCATTTACTAAATATCTTGAACAATATTTTAATAAATCAATCGCTGTTTATGGCTTCGTTTTCATAACATATTTTACAATATTTTTAAAAAAATCATCAAATGCAAAATATTTTAATAACGTACCAGCATCTTTTTATGTTAAATTCTTTGATGTTAATTTCTTGAAAAGTGTCATGAACATTCTTAGTGTTTGTACGTAGCTTGTTAGTAATACCATCTATGAATGTCTAATTAGTGTGTGTTTATTATTAACACGTTGCTTAAAAGATTAATATACCGATAGTGTTTTGTTTTTTTGATCTTTTGTTTTGATGTAAATATGCGAGATTTAATCGTGTTAGTCATGGATATTGCTTGTCTGATTTGAGAAATTTTACGCCGATTTAAAAAAGAATTTTGTATTGATTTATTTTTCTGTTGTATTTAATGAGGTATTTATCATATTTTATAGTTGATATTTTTAGATTTTTACCGACCGTCACATGTAGCAAGAGAGCTGCTGTAATTATACTTTATATTAATTTAAACTTTTCGAGGTATTTACAGATAAACACGAATTATTACTATTTGTAACATAAATCAACTGTTTTTAGCATTATGTCGTTCTTTCGATTGTATAAAAAAAAAATGATACGAAAAAATATTTGTGATAATTTCTATCAAGGTCAATAACCCTATAACCAGATAAATTTATAATATGAAAATATACTACAATTTTTTTTAAAATTAAGTAAAAATATATTATTTTTGTTCATTTAACTCTTTAATTGCCGAAATCGTCAATAAGCATAAATAAAAGTTGTAAACTTTAATAATACTCGTATAACACAATATCTTACCTATGAAACCATGAAACCAAAACTATAAATAGATTACAATACTTTAAATCTAGATATACAAACAATAAAGTGCAGTATTTTTCATCGCGCGTCACTCAACGGTTGATCTAAGCCACCCAAATTCTTGCGCAGGATTAGAACATGTTCCCGTATTGCCATTGGCATAGCATTGTCCTTATCCATCCAGTGTCTCACGCTATGTCATTCGATCACCGCATCTCGTAAATCCGGCTGATCCTTATGCGGACAGCGCTATGACATCGACTTCTTCAGCTGCGTATCCATCAACATCTTCCCGAGAACGGCTTACGATTAGAGAATCTCGGGAGTGACTACTGGGCTGGTTTTGCGACTTGCCTATTATTGCACGGCAGCGCGATTGTAACTCACCTCAACGTGATTTTAACGACAGCTTAGATAGGTATAACCTCTTGGTGGTTGTGATTGTTGCATTGGTGGTTTTCAATGCGTGACTGCGAATGCGGAAAAAATGTTTTGTCCGTTGTTTATTATTTTAGGTTAGGTTCTGAGCGGTGATATATTTATTTTCAATGGTGGGTGGTTGCATGTTAACATTTGATTTTCTTTTTGTGTTTGGTGATGACACTGATTTGGATGGAAAATGTGTTTTGTTTGTATTTATATGAGACGCTGTTTTAGGAAAATTGATAAATTTATGTCTTTTTTAAGCTTGGATTACATTAGTATAGTTAGTAGGTACAGTTTTAACAGCATTATGGACCCCCAGGCAAACCAGTGTACTGGGGCTCCTATGATAACCTCTTATAAAAATTTATTTTATTGGCACTTTAATAAGCAAAGATTAGATGGCACAGTATGAAATTTCTACGAAATACACTGTAAAAAAAAATTAGCGAAATTACAGAGAAATAGTGGTAAAATTTTACTATAAAAAATGTGTAATTACATTTTACCATAAATATTCTGTATTTTTACCTCAAAATTTTGTAATTTTTACACAATTCAAAATAATCACTTAAAGTAAGTAAGAATGACCTAATAAGTATGTAAAATTACTTACTTTCTGTAAATAGCATCACATACTTAATGTAGAATTACATAATGTTGGTATAACTTCTTAAATTATGTAAAATTATAGCTTGCATATTATTATATCTGTAATAATTCATCAAAATAATGAGACTTAGTACATATTTTGTGTAACAATACTAATAAAATATTTTAAAATTTCAAAATAGATTCTCTATGTAAATTTAGAAATATATCATTATATCAACAATAATATTACAGAAACTAAACAAATTTTACCTATTTATTTCGTTTCATCAGTCACTATCCCAAAATGTTTACATTATGCTAATAATGAGGTAGTACGAACTTTATCAGCATTTTTCATGCAAATATTTTTTACACTAATTTTGTCAACTTAACGAGTCTAACTTTAAATTTAAATTTAAAAAAATTTAATCTAAAAAATTACACTTAAAGTATTTAAATAATTGAAATTTACTTAAAATTGTTTAAATTTAAAGATTTAAGGTAAATTTAAAAGTTGGATTAATCTCTAATTTTAATTAAATATATAAAACGAATTCAATTGAAAATCTATTTTTACCACAACACTAAATCGACAACCACAAAATTATTTCTTACCATCGCAGTGAAATCACCCGATTTAAAAACAAAGAGGACTTATTCGAATATATATAGTGATTGTGCGATCGGGCAGGCCGAACGATTAGCTACCGGCCACAAGCCACAAACGTATTCGTATTATATTTTTGCTGGAAAAAGAAAAGAAAAAAAGGGCAAAACGAAGGGGAAAAAGGAGAAAAGAAATCGCGATACAATGCATGCAGAATTGTCCGGCCGACCTTCCAGTACGTGGCTGAGGTACTAAACAGTTCTTGCGCTCCCGATGGAAGCAACAAACAGCAATGTTGTCTTCGGCCGATGTGAGATCGGCCGCGATTCTTTCTCATACACAGGACCGTCCTGCTACAAATAGTTTTCTATGAGATTAACTAAAGTTTTTTGCAGTAAATTTCCTACACAGAAAAAAATAAATACCCTGTAAAAAAATTGCGAAATTATAGAAAATTTGTAATTTTATTTTACTATAAATATTCTGTATTTCTACCTCAAAATTTTATTTTTATTTTTGTATTAACTGTAAAAACCTCGAATCTAAAGCAAATTTTTTCGCAATGTGTACAAAGTAGTTGAAATTAAATTGTTATTTCAAATAAAGTTTAGATAAATAATATAAAATTTAGATAAATTAACAAATGGTAAATAGAATAGATAAATATACGGCAAATTTTAAGAAATTCTAATTTTATTAAATAAATACCTTCGAATTAGATGTTTCACTTAATATTATTAGATTAGATTAAATTTCATTAGATGAATACATCAAATGTGATTATTTATTCTAAAATTAGATGAAAAATTTTGAATAATTATTTTGTTAGTGTCTATTCTAGAGTAATTGTCAATTTTATTGGACATTAAGATTTACTGATAAACAAAATTATAATTATATTGGTTGGTACTATAAGCTTGGTTTTTGGATGTTTTAGTCTTGTCTAGTTCTGTTCTTATGACAGTTATCTCTAAAACCAATATTATTTAAAACTAAGCTTGCAGTTCCAACCAATATATTGCTAATACACAAACTATATATATATATATATATATATATATATATATATATATATATATATATATATATATATATATATATATATTGAGAAAATTTATATAACGGGATACGGTATATGATTGACTAGGTTATTAAAATGCTAGCATTTAATATCTATCAATTTATTACTAATCCTATATTTCGCCACACATTTGTGGCTTCTTCAGGGAAGCACTGAAATAATTTTTTAGAAAAACAAAAAATTACAATCGTTAAAACCAAAACAATACAGTTTAAATTAACATAGTATGTAAAAACTTACAAGTATGACCAGATATTTAATTGCTGTTGTAATAAATGAATATTTTTAAAAATGGTATGCTTTTTTCTGTTTTCATTCTCATTCAATGTAAAACTCTTTTTTGTAATCCAAGTTAACACAAAACGAACACATTAAAAATTTTTTTTTTAAAATTATACACAGATAATTAACACTTATACAAGTCAATTATTAAAATAATAAATAGAATAAATATAATAATATTAATATAATAATATTATATTTATTCTATTTATTATTTTAATAATTGACTTGTATAAGTGTTAATTATCTGTGTATAATTTTAAAAAAAAAATTTTTAATGTGTTCGTTTTGTGTTAACTTGGATTACAAAAAAGAGTTTTACATTGAATGAGAATGAAAACAGAAAAAAGCATACCATTTTTAAAAATATTCATTTATTACAACAGCAATTAAATATCTGGTCATACTTGTAAGTTTTTACATACTATGTTAATTTAAACTGTATTGTTTTGGTTTTAACGATTGTAATTTTTTGTTTTTCTAAAAAATTATTTCAGTGCTTCCCTGAAGAAGCCACAAATGTGTGGCGAAATATAGGATTAGTAATAAATTGATAGATATTAAATGCTAGCATTTTAATAACCTAGTCAATCATATACCGTATCCCGTTATATAAATTTTCTCAACTTATATTCACGGTAGTTATTCCAAATTAATATATATATATATATATATATATATATATATATATAAACTGAAAATATTAAATATTAATTTGTATAATTAATTTGAATCGTTAAATAGAATACGGCTCTGTAGCAAACAGTAGCAAGTAACATTTCATGTAGTTTATTCCCTATTCTTACCGTAGTAAATAGTTTAACTTAATTTTTTTTCATTGCTAATTGAAGTACTGTTTTCGCTTTACATTTTAAATTTAAAACTTTATATTTCGATTTTTTCATGTAACGAAATTCTTCAAATTATTGTTACGAGCATTTTAATTTAAAAAATAAATAATATGTAAATTTTACACAAATGATAATAACAAAAATTAGGTTGGAATTTAAATAATCTATAAGTACAGTTTTTGGTTCATAAAAAATCTCTTCATTTTTTTATACATTAATCTGTAAATTAGCAGTTATATACAAATTAAAAACTAATAAATATTTTTAATAATAAAATTATCAAAACTTGTAATCATGTTAAGAAATATTAATTATGTTTTAACTATGTGTTTGAAGAAATATTACTACATTTTTTGTGTGTAATAAATTTAAATTTAGATTAAAATTTGACATCATTACTACTGGATTTTTCTATAGTATAATCATAGATCTTTTTCAGCTATCTATCAATTTGAAAATCGTGGGATAGAAACTTTTTAATTTCAATATTATTTAAAATCTATAATTAAAGATACCATATCGTTTAATTAATGCCAAAAAATAACACACCGACTTAATTAAATATGTAGAGTATAAACGTTCTAAATTTAATTTTTCTCGTTTTAAACCGGTGTTATAAATATTTAAATTCTTTTCTCGAATTCTATTAAAAATTTTATTATTTTCAAAATTACATGTTTCAGATTCTTATAAGATAGATTTTAAAATATATTTATAACTTATACATATGTATTACTTGTGCCTTATTAATTAGTACAAATTTATTTAAATTAGGACAATGAACCTATTTACATATTATGAAAAACAAAATACTGAGATTTTTGAAATTATCTATACAAGTGATTTTATTAATACTATGCTTAATTAAAAAGTAATTCTTCCGAATTTGTTACGATTGTAAGGTGATAAATAATATAGTTGAGAAAAATAAATTAGATTACAAAAATTCTTTTCGTTTTTTTTCGATTTTTGTCTAATGCTATATACAGCCTGTTTCAGAGTAAGCGCCTTATTTTTTTTAGCCACACTATGGGTACTACTTTCAAAATATTTGGCAGTAATATGTTTCAGGACATTCTCTACACGATGGTGATATCAGATTTTCAATTGGATGAATTATTTCAAAATGGCGACTGTCAACTTTTTTTTTTTAAATGGGATGCCATATTTTTTTTTTATTATTGAGGTCCTAAAAACATTCTTTTTACGATAGTATTTCGTTTTTCTTAAAAATTCATTTATTTCCCTATCAAAAAGCAAACTAACATTTTAATCTAGTAGCGCAAGAATGCTTTACACTCGATGTTATTTTTGTCCAAATATCAAGTAGCGGTAGACAAACTAATAGTCAAACGTCAAACACCACCATTGGACGACGTTCCAATTTAGGAAGTGTCTATTTTCACCTTAAAATAGGAAACCAGAAACACGAGAAACAGGAAACACGACGTACATTGTTGACGATTTTACGTGCAAAAACAAAATACTATCGTAAAAAAAATGTTTTTAGGATCTCAATAATAAAAAAAAATTATGGCATCCCATTTAAAAAAAAAGTTGAATGTCGCCATTTTGAAATAATTCATCCAATTAAAAATCTGATATCACCATCGTGTAGAGAATGTCCTGAAACATATTACTGCCAAATATTTTGAAAGTAGTACCCATAGTGTGGCTAAAAAAAAATAAGGCGCTTACTCTGAAACAGGCTGTATAATTTACTGTACAAACAAAATATGCTCTATTGCACGTTCTAGTATTTGATTCTATATAGAAATTTGTACAGAATATTTTATAATGTCTTATTATTGTAAGTTTACTACTTTTAGTATTAATATTTTACCAACGGTTAGTTTTTTAATTATCTACCAACGAAGATATGATTTTTGGAAGTATAACTTGTTGATCGACCTTTGTACATATTGAATTTTTTTATTTCATTTTTATTCTTTCGGGTGAAATAAATTACACTTTATTAAAGATGATTAAATAAAATTTTTATAATGCGTTTCATTTATTTTATTAAAAGAATATTATAACTTTATATAGATACGGTGAGTGGTATATATAAATTATATTCCATTAAAATTCGAATTATATTTTCTCTGCCTGGTCCCTGGTCTCTCGTGTAATATAAAATGAGTTATCAAAAATTGCTTTAACAGTTATATTTAATGAAAGAGGAATTTTATGTTGATATTAATTTATATTTTTGCTTACTATAAATATTTTTACTTACTTACCTCGCTTTTAAAAACGAAAAGTCAAATTAAATAAATTAGCTTTATATTTTGTATACGAAAGCCGGTCCACACTAATATATGTCATAAAGAATAATCGTTATTAATAAGTTATAAATTGGGGTTGTCGTTACATGACTTTTATATTTCACAAACATTTCAAAAATATTTAAAAATACTCGTCTAGAACTTGCACAACTTTTTTAGTTTTATTTACATGTGGTCACATTAGTGCAGAACTAGCATATCTCCATTTCTTTAGTTTTGACTTGTACGGGTGTATTCTGTATCATTTCCGTTAAAAATAGAGGTCCGTTAAAATAAAATCGACGTTTCTACGTACTCACTATACATCATCATCAGGAGAAGTTATACAAATGACAAACAAATTTAATTTAAATCAGTGCTTTCTTTTTTATAAATTTCTATTGCTTTTTTCATTAATCTACTGTTTATATTATAAATAGAACATGAAATAACATAGTAAAAAAATCTTTCAGAACACATTATACCTATAGAATAAAATTGCTTTAGATTTAAGTTAATATTTAATAATAATATTAATATTTAATTAATATTTATTTATAATCAACGTTTTAATGAAACTCAACGCTTGTCGAAACGTTGATTATAAATAAATTTTAAAACAGAACTTGAACCTAAAGCAATTTTATTCTGGAACATGTAATAATTTTTTGTTATTTTTAATAATAAACATATTGCTTAAATTGTACTACATATTTATTTTGTAAAGATTTAAATTAAATTTTATAAACTAAGCTAGTATTATTTTAATATTTTAAAATATATTTGTATGTAGAATGAAAATAGAAATTTATATAAAAATTTTTTAAAAATATAAATAACCAATTTTTTGAATAAAAATGAATTTTTTAATGATTTTTGTTATTCCAATAATATTGTATATACAATATTATGAAAATAATAATAATAAAAAATTTGAACTAATACCAATTATCTACATAAACTTTTATTCTGATAATTTAAAATAATAAATGTATTTTTTATCTAGATTAAGTTTTTCCCTATTTGTCCCTACACTGGATTTTAATAATTTGAAAAAAAAAAAAAAATTACAAATTTAATGCAGTTTATTATTTATTTTTTGGTTATTAAATAGATATGTGTTTAACAAGATTTTAACAATTTTTTTTTACGATTCTTAACTTCTTCGCACAAAACTAATATATAAAAACAACAGTTTAATATTAATTTCATTAACAGATAACAGTTCTTCAACGATCTCTCAGCAATTTTTACGACATTAACTCGAATTTCTTCAAACTGTTATCTCTCACATAGTGATCGGCAGAAATTCGTCTTGTCGTCGGCGAAGGAGCCTACAGTCCAGAGCCGGGTCCCACAGCGAGCAAGAAGTGTGTTGCGTGTCCACGGAGCGCGCGTTCTGCGCGCATTACACACAGAAATACCGGCTGTGCGGTGCATTCCCAGCACAGATGCGTGACCCGCCTGCAAATCGCTCGCTTCGCGAAAAGAAAGAGAGAGGCAGAGAGATCGATCGACGATTTCGGTGATTTTGACGATTGATTCCTGATCGGATTTTTTTTGTTGCCCCCACGTTTCGGTTACATGCTTGCGAAGACATGTTGACCGTTTCACGGTTTTCAGTTTTTTTTCGAGCTGTGTGCGCGCGTTTTGCTCGTTTTGGAAATGTTTGGGTGGATTTTGAGCTTGAGAATTTTATGATATTTTGCCGGGTTAGTTTTGATAAGGTTGCTGTTACGATCGGACGTTTTTTGTTGAAAGTTGTAGTATAAAATATATCTTTAAATGTACAAATTGATAAGTACATAGATTTTAGATAAAAAAATGCATACTTTATTATAGAATATTTGACACAGAAGTGTCTAAATAGAAAAATTATTGAAGAAAAAATATTTGAGAAATGTTTATTTTTTTATATTATTATATTGAAGATGTTTTATTTGTTCTATACTAATTTAATATATTATAATTAATTTAATAACTATTTGACTTGACAAAATCTACAGTACATCGCCTACGGCTTGTGCCGTAAACTATAATTTTTGTGAGTTATAGCTATTATAACATGCTTATTAAGTAATATACATTATGTAAATAATATTAATATTATTGTAGTAGTAGTTAGTTACTATATATACCACTAAAAGCAGCACCAAACATATAATATTGAAAAATTGAAAATTAATTGGTTATAATTTGCAGTTGTATTGTTTATTTTTACCTGAAATTGAATTTGATTACTCAAAACGTGTGAAGAAATGCAATGTACAGCGACAGATTTGTCAGAAATTGAATATAGATATAGATAGATATAGAATATAGATATATAATAATATTGCATAGGAACAATAATTCTTACAAATCACCTAACAAATATAAATAACACATACTATTCTATAACTGTTAGTAATATTATTTCTATGTTCTGTTTATTTACTGTAACTGTCATTTGTATCATTTTTCTTGATAAAGATATACGTTGAGTACATCGAAACGTCGATTATTAATAAACATTAATACAGAACTATAACCTAAAACCGTTTTATTTTAATATAATGAGTTCTGAAAGATTTTTACTATGAAAATAAAAACATTTTAAGTAATTTTATGCATATGCATTATAAACATATTATTCAACAAGAGTAGAAAGATATATATATATATATATATATATATATATATATATATATATATATATATAATATAATAATATATTTATTTATACTGCCAATATACAGATTTAAGTAACATCGATTTACATATTGTACAGTTAATTAAAGAATTAGAGTATTTAACAATAAATCTTATAGTAATATCTTAAACATATAATAAATGTACATACATTTCTATATTTTTCTTATTCATTAAAAATATATCAAAATTTTCATTATTTCTGTGTAGTGTATTAATAACATTTAGTGCAAAATTTATAGGATTAGCAGACTTGGTCTTAGGTAAATACTAGGTACATAAAATGTTAATTTATATATACATATATATATCTAAACAACGCATTACATACGAAACAAAATAAAAATAATTCCTCAATAAAATAAAATAAAAGTTTCAAGTAAAGAAAAAAAAAGAAACGAAAAAGTTAAGACACGCACGAAACACGTAGGTAAATTTTTATAACCACTCAACGTCCATAAATAATGACAACAATTCCGGTGCCTGGACGAAGACGCGAGCGAGCAAGCAAGCAGAGGCAGATCGAAAACCGTGATGTGTAACCGCGGTAACTCCATCCCAGTCTTTTAACCACAGTGCAACGGTTAATTTCTCAGAACGTGTCATTCGTTCGTAACCGATCGTTAAAAATCTCCACAAACAAACCATTGTATTAATTAATTGGAATGTCATATAAATTGGCTACTATCTTATGTACACGCTATGGACCACGATCGAATCCACCCGTTTACCAATATATATGTTTATTGATTTAAAAATTAATTATACGTATTTTAATTAAATTTAATTTTCGTTAGATTTTTAGGTGTTTAGAGGAATATACTATTAGGTATCATGATTGGAATAATAAATACGAGGAAGTTGGGTATTAGGTACAAGTAAATATATTGTCCAGTCATTTTAATCTGATGTATTTAATGTTAATAAAATAGAAGTTCTGTAGTTAGGTTGCTGGTAAAACAGATTCTAGTAATGATTATGCTTTATTTATTTAAATTTATTGGAATTCTGTACTGTATTCGGAAAACGGTTGTTTACTAATAATTGTTTCATTAATTACTAAATAATTTATAGTATTTTCTATTTAATTACCATACAGAAAACAGAAAAACATAAATTTTAATGGAATTGTATAGAAAACTAATTTTTCTATTCCTGTCAAATAAGGAAGGATAATTGATAGAATTAATGTTCTAGGTATGGATATGAATCTAGTGTTGAATGTTGATAAGTGCAAAATAATAAATTTTAAGATGGGTGACTTGATGACTGAATGTAATGTATCTGTTGATGGTGCATGTTTAAAGCAGGTAGATGAATTTGTGTATTTGAGCAGTTTATTGTCTAAGGATGAGCGTTAATGTTGGTTGTAAGGTTTTGGGTGTTTTGGGAATTTTTAATAGAAATATAAATGTTTCCAAAGAAGTTAAAATGAATTTTGAGATAGTAGAAAGAGCTTGTGTCGCATCCTTTTGGGTACATGGCGTGATTGTGTATGGACCTATGTAAAAAACAAATCATATTTTTTTTTATATGATGCAGATTTTTTGGCGGACACTGTATATTAAATTTTGAACAAGCAAATTGTAAAATTTGATCCGTGGTAACAAAAGTTTCTCAATTCTTGATTTGAAAGATGAAGAATATTTCCATAATTTTATATATTTTTAACAGTATTGTAGACATCATAATACATATATCATTTCACATTTTAATCAAAGTGGTAACAGGATTAGAATTAGAAAAAAAAGCATCTGTAAATTTAAATATATAGTCTTTTAGAAATTAATCTGTTAAACAGTAATCCTTCTCGGCTCAATAACCATAATATTTACGGCCGCAACTTTATAACGCGAAGAAATAAATACATCTAAAGCAAAGTAAATCTAAAGTATATAAGTAGTAATACATTTATTGCATTCCAGTCCTAGCGTTTATATCACAACTTCTGTCTGTGAATGTCACTTGTTTGAATGCGTGAATCATTTGCTATGCAACAAATTTTATTTTCATATCTACTGTTAAGCTGTTAAACAAGCTACACTCCTTTCGCTTAAGACTTACTCTTAATATTACGACTTCGAACACAGATCCATTATTATTAAATATTAATTCTCTTTAACGGGTAGCAAACTGTCAGATTTATTATTTCCGGTATTGAATTGTAATGAGAATTTTACAGCTGGTCCATTAACTATATTAAGGTAAGATGAACTGCCTGCCTGTACCACGGGTTTGATTCTTTAAATCGCGAAACTTGTTGTCGGACTAGGAATGTTTGTTGATGATTTAAGTGGTGTGTAATGCTTTGGTAGGTTTGAAGAATTGCGATGAGGGAAATGGATAAAATTAAGATTCTTTAAGTTTATTTGGCAATATAAATCGGCGGATATTTTATGTTTGATTTCTTGGTATTTGGACTAATTTAATTGCTGGCAGATTTATACTTATTGGTAAAAATATTTGTTAAATAAATTTATGTTACATCGAAAGAAATCGATTGCAAAAAATTATATCTGCAGTAGCTTTTTTGTAAACAATTTAAAATAAGTTTGATTATAAAATTATAAAATAAAATTAATTAACTAAAATAACTAAAATATATGGACTTATCACTAACATTAACTAACGATAAGTTATATATAACTTAAACTACAAGTTAATTATTTGAACATTGGTTCGTAACTAACTTAAAATGAGGATATCCGGATCCATTTTTTTCAAATATTAACAGCACTAGTATTTATGCTAGTCACGCAATGTATTCATCGTTTCTTTAGCAGAATCGCGTAAAGATGACACCGTGTGACAGCTAGTGTTACAAATAATTGCAATTAAGTGTTTTGCACTGACACAATCAACACAACTGAAAGAAATCTTGTTTTATATATATGTATATTGTAAAGGAAAGAGATAAGTTTATCAAAGAAATAAGTTGGATTTTTTATTGGTCGTTTGTAAGAATTAAGTGCATGGAGTAAAAATGTTAAAGCAGGCGAAATCTTTTGATGTTCTCTTTTTTTCGCGTAAACGTAAAAAATTGGAAGATCAGTTTACGTGATTCGAGTGGGAATTGGAGAATTTTTGTTACAGCAGTCTTAATTACTTTCAGACAAAGAATCCGTATTTCTCTATAAAAGAAATTTGAAAAGAAGTTTAATTATAAACGCAAGAAGAAATATATATTTGTATTGACAATAACATCTTTGTTTCAACTACGTATTTTTTCTAAAGCTATACAATTATATATATATTTTTAGTTATTTTATGTATAATCTTCAAATATTTGACAATAAATTAATATAGCCAGGATTTAAATATAATATTTTTTAAATGTTCTATAGCTTTTGTTGTGTTTTATATATATTGAAATATTTCATATAGAAAATGAAAATAATAGTTGTATCAGATAAGCTAAATTTTTTTAACTAATTTAAAAACCAATATATCTTATTTAATTTTTAATTAATCTGCAACTTTCATTTAAATCGCAATTAACGATAATTTAACTAATTATTATCTAAATTGCAGGAAATTAACGAAATAAATCTGTGTAGAATCTTTCAAAGTGGTGTCAAATATTTATTTATATTTATATCATACACATACACAAACACATATTAATATTAATGAATATATATTTTCGTTGATATACGATGTTGTTAAAAATAAATTAGAATACACTAAACTTGTCTAATTTGTTAATTACAATTTCATATGTTAATTGGTTAAATTTCTTTTTACCTAACGAAGATTTCTTAACTTCTTAACAAGCTAATTATAAAAACAAAATTAAAAAAAAAATTGTATATATTTTGCTTATATTATAATATTTTTTTAATAGCGTCGTAAATTTTTTTATTTAATACTAGAAGTGCCAGTTAAGCTATCTTTTAGATAATTTTAATTTCTCGGAATTTTTTTTTGACTATATAAAATATTTTTAATTTTTATACATATACGAGTATTATCAGTGTTTTTTTAATATGTACCTATTGCAGAATATTTAATATGAAAAATTTGTATTTTACCAATTGTTATATTTTTCTCCAAATAAAAAGTTGTTAATAATACATTTTAATGTTTGAGTTTTTAAATATCAAATTTATTTATTATAAAAAAGCGTGATAATATAGATTATTTTTGATATTTTATATTAGATAATTTTTTAAATTATGAAAAACTATTTTATTAGTTCAGTAATGGCGATTTTAGCACTCAAATATTTAATAAATTTATTAGTAAATTTATTTAGTGTAATTGGAAGTTCTAATAATTTCATAAATTTTTCTTAGTTGATAAATATATTATTTTTAATATTGTTTTTTGTAATTTAATGTTTATATTGTCAAAACAATTATAATTTGGAATTTTTATATATAAATTTGCTCGATTTTTATATGAAAAAGGTTTTGTCATTACTCATGTCATCAAAAGTGATGACATCGAATTTATTCTGTTAACAATCTACTATAGTTGCAATTTGATATAATAGTATTGGTACATTTTGGGTTATGTAATCAGTGAATTTATTTTCAGAAATTTGTTTTCCTTTAGTAAATAGTCATATTGATTAAATTCTCAAGTTTTGCTTAAAAAATATATTTGAGGAACTATATATTCAAAAATATATTGTAATGAAATTAAAATTACTCATCGTCAGATGCAGTTGCATAATTGCAAAGTTGAAAATAAATATTAATAATGACTAAATTTGTACTAATAATATTTAGATTGCCTAATAAATATGCTACCACTTGCCTATTCATATAATTGTTTGTAAAATGTATTTCTATAGTTAATTAAAAATAAAATCCATTATTTTTTTAATATATATATATAGTCCATCATTAATAAAAGTGTATTTTTATTGTACAAGTTTTATAAGACAGATGATTGGATCAGAAAACATTAAAGTTTTAAAACAATAAAAAGGTAGGAATATAATAAAAATAAATGAGTTAACACTTTTTTAGCTAACGAAACATACAAAGCAGGCTTGTTATACTTTAATATAAAAGAATGAGTAAAGATATTTAAATGATTTGGTAAAATAAGAAACTTTTTTTTGTATTGGTTTTTAAGATGTGCCCACGTATTTTGGTATAAGGTATTTGTAGCTACTAGAACAGTAGCTGTTGTTATTACAAGATGGAGAAATTGATTTTCGACTACTGGATTTCGCAAGTTTTAATCTATATTATTGTTATATTTTGATAACATATTTTCTTTTACAACAAATGTAGGTAGTTATATTTAAGTAGCTGGGTGGTAAAAAGTAAATAATACACTGAAAAAATATTACTTTAGAATAAACGTTTTTACTATTATTGTAAGTAAACTTACTTTTGATTTGTAAAATTGAATAGTAAAAAATCTTTTAAAACTCATTATATTAAAATAAAACTGCTTTAGGTTAAAATTCTGTATTAATATTTATTTAAAATCGACGTTTTGACGAAACTCAACGTCCGTTTTCATCAGGATAAATGATATAAATGACATTACAATAAATAACATAAAGAAAAGAATAACATCAATCACTGTGAAGGCACTGAGTTAAATAAAATTTGGCTTCCATTAGTTTGTTATTTGTTACCTAGTAACTTATTTCTATATCATTTACCCTGATGAAGACGGACGTTGAGTTTCGTCGAAACTTCGATTTTAAATTAATATTAATACAGAACTTTAATCTAAAGTAGTTTTGTTTTAATTGTAAAATTGGATTTTTAGTATAGAAATATTTTTTTAAATAAAAATAAATATTGGCAAGTTATAGTATAACTATTTTGAAACATTTTTATAAATTTTCTTATCACTTAATTTAGAGATAACTATAATTGAAAATCATTAATAATTTTGAATTAACTGTGACACATAATTTTTTTTTTGCATGATCTGTCTATTTAAGTTTGTCAGTAATTACAATACAAATAAAGCTTGTTCATTGGCTGTTGTAAATTATAAATTGAAAATGAAAATCATTAATGAAATTAAATCTTTGATGTAGTATTTGAAAAATGTGCTACTATGACATATATAGATTTGAATAAAATTTTGTTACATTTTTAAACTAAACTTAATTAAAAGTAAACAAGTGAAATAAAACAATTAACTAGTTTTTTAATTTAGAGAAACACCTAAAATCACTTAACAACTAATTAATTAAAGAGAATAAAGAATAGAAACTTGTAATAAAATTTTATAAAATGGGAAAATACAATTATAAATAATTTGTGTGATTTGTTAAATGATTTTATTAAAACATGCAGAGTACAATATTTTTATGATGATTTTAATTATTTTAATTTTTATATTATGCTTGTTTTTATAGTTTTATTGCAACATTCGTTAGAAGTATTTTATATTGAATTAGAATATGATCTACTGTGATAAAAATTTAAATATAATTTTTTTTTAAATTCTTATTATACAAAAATAATTAACTACATATTTATAGTCCATTTACTTTAAGAAGAAAACATAATGAAAGATAGGATAATATTTCTCAGTTTGTGATTGGTTGAAATTTACGGCAAGTTGAAATATGCAAATTTTGCAAGCTACATTTACGTTGAAATTGAAAAATTTGATTTTTATTGGACAACTTAGTCATAGTCAGTTTTTTTTTTTTAGATTTTTAATTCAGTTATTATTACGAAATAGATTAGTGTATGATGAGTGTGAAATTGAAAAAGATGTTATTGCAAAATTTTGTTAAGATGGTTCGGTCATCTTGAGCGAATGTCTAATGAACGTTTGGTTAAAAGAATATACAAATATTTGAATGATTTTTAAAGATATGTGTTTGCGTGGACATCCAATGAGTGGATGGAGTGGTATGATTGAGAGTGTTTTGCGTGAGTGAAGTTTCCAAGTAGTAGGAATACAAGAGCATGTATGAAAGATATCATGAATGTGGATGAAGCTAAAGTTGCTTGTCTGGATAGGAATGTTTGGAGGAAACTATAATAATATTTGGAGAGTAGAAAGAGTTTGTGCCATATTATTAACGTGAATTGTTAGTATGACTTTACTTTTGATTAATTTTGTAATTTTGCGAATTTTTTAAAATACCTTTTATATAGAAATATTTTATGTAATAATGCATTAAATTTTTATTAGAAAAAGTTACTAATTAATAGATTTCTGTTATTTTAAATTTATTATTAAATCATAAAAAACTTCACTAATGTGTCCTCAATTAGCAATATTTATTTTATAGTTACAGATAAAAAAAATATACTGAAACTGCATTTTGTAAGAAATAATAATTGTTCTATATAAAAATACTGTGTAGTATCGTATAAAAACCAAATCAATAAAATTTTATTGTTTACAGTTATATGTTACATTTAATTAAATATCTCGAAGAAAAAAACTCTACATTTTGTTCTTATTATAAAATAATAAACTCTTTCCAGTATCTTATCTAGATAGATCGGTTCACATCAAAGATAAACAGACCTTATAACAAATTCATAAAATCAATACTCATATTGTCAGCCAGGTTTACAGTGCTTTTCTTATTCTTGATATTATCATTTTCGCTCGATCTCACGGTGCAGATAGCGTCCTCATCTGGTTTCCAATGAAGAATACGACAACGGACGATTTTGCTTTTTGTTCAGCTTGCTTGTACAGTACTTCTTCTTCCTTAGTCGAGCGGACAAGAGAGTGGCCTGAGTATTGTGCTGTACGGTTGAGTGTATTGACTTGAAATCGCGAAAGAGTTAATCAAAATGATCAAAACGAGGTAGTTTACATTCTATCGGGTTTAAAAATCAACACAGCGCCGATCCGGCTGATGCGAGCCGTCGATGAAAACGACAAGATCGGATTTAATATCGTAAATTAAACTGAGGTTTTTATTTACCTTGTGCGATGTAAAATCGGCAGATTTATTTTTACTGATATTGAAAAAGTTTATTACGAATATATTTTTTATTTATTTTTTGTTGATTTTGGCTGTTAAATATTTAGAACTAACTACACGGAGTAAATTTATTTTAAAAAATATATATATTAAATAAATACCTTTAAATCAAATAGTATTTATTTAAAATAAAACGGCTTTAGGTTGTAGTTCTGTATTACTATTTATTAAATAATCGACATATCTTTTTTTTTCCTGATGAAGATGTACTTTGAGTACGTCAAAATTTCGATTATTAATAAATATTAATATAGAATTACAATCTAAGGTCGTTTTACTTTATTATAATGAGTTCTGAATTTTTTTTTACTATGTTAGATATTTATTTGCCACTATTAAAAAAAAATATTTATTTGAATAAAAATAATTTTCTTTACTCGAAAGAATCTTTTTTCTCCGTGTATCCAGTGGCGACGCTAATGGGCTAGCTAGCCCACCCGGATATTTTTTGGGAAAATTTAGATTTTAGACTATTAATCAAATATTTATGCAGAATTTCTGAATGCTTGTAAGAATTAAATAATGTTTTAGTTCAGTGTTGCCAAATTTATTTTATATATATTGTTTATCCGATTTCAAACTAATTTTTAGGATAAATTCTTTATATGCACAATAATTGTAAAATTTTATTTTTGAACAGTGTTGTTAACTTTTGGAGATATATACAGGGTGTTCGTTCGCTTGGTTGATATAGGGCAATAACATGGGATTTCGATAATATGCAGAATACTACTTTCTGAAGTAAAATTCGGAGAAATACTTAGAATACTTTTCGATAGGGTATAAAAAGTTCTATAATTTGGTTTTAGTTTTAATTTGCTAGCATGTGCCGTTTGGGCGCTAGAATTTTTTTTTAAATGTTTTTGAGAATTTTCAAAAAATTTTCCTGCTAAATTAGTATGAATTAGAGAAAAAAGTTATTTAGCTATTATGTAGCTAATTTTTTTCTCTATTTTACTGAATTTTTTCAGATTTTTTTGAGCAAATTTTGAAAAAAGTTATATTTCAAATTTTTTTATATATATCAAGGTGGTTTGTATATGGATGCTTATAATTTTGTTTTAATTTCTTGTATTTAGCAATGTATGATTGTAGTTGCATAATATGCCAAAAAAATGTGATATTATACCAGTGTTTATTCAAATTCAGTTTACGCTTAGCTCTCAAAGAAATATCTTTAATTTCAATATTTTAGTAGAAAATAAAGTACACTTACTTCATTGAATGTACATTCTAGCGTCCTATAATCCAGTATTTTTATTCCATCTAATGCCGATTTTTTTTATTTTTTTTTTATTACAACTTTATGTTAATGATAAGTGAAGTTTTAAGAATCTTATTTCTAAATATTTTTTACAGTTACGCTCGACAGCAGGGCTAGTTCTACTGTATTAAATAAATTCTGATACAAATGCAATTTGATCTGACAATTCGTTGGATGTTAATTAAACACACTACACTTGACTATACTATTATACTTGTATATTTTCTTATAAATTAGTAAAAAGTATTTTAATATCATTACCAACAACTTTGAAAACAATTATTGTCGTTTTTAAATAAAGTCATCGAAAAAAAAAAAACGAAAACTAGTTTTTTTCATTTCAAATACAATTCATTCGTGTCCCGTTCTGTAACTTTAATAATTACGATAATATCTTATTATATCTTATCGAAAACTATTTGACATAAAAATCGTTACCTTATCTTGATATATTTTTATAATTATCAAAACATGTTAAGTTTCACACTGAAACGATAAAGAAAAACGACGTGAGGAAAAACTGTATCAGGAATTCTGTTTTCTGGACATTTAGAACACATTTCATTTAACTTTATTTATCAATGTCCGTATGACTAGCAGAGTGTTAATGTTAGGCTAGAGGAGTTCTTTTAAAAAAATCGTCGAGACGTGATGTTTGGGCTTAATAGGTGTGGCGCAGGGTTAGAGGGGGGATTCGGTTTTGTGTGCTGCCATCTACAACCAGTAGCATTTCACGATCATTGTCTTATCTCGATAATTGGCTTTTATCTCCGGCCGATTCATTTTGTTCAACTTATAAAGTTAAACCTACGTTTACGCCCAACATACACCGCAACTGTTTGGTCATATTGACGGTACGTATAGACAGAAAAATTCACTAAAATGAATTGAATGGAGTTACAAAAATCAAGAAAAATGTGGTGAAGAATTTTGCGTGATTTTGAACTATTAAAATATGTTTTATTATTTAATATAATTTTAAATAAATTTGATTTTTATATATACTTTAATATCTACTAGGTGTTTTGTTTAATGTGCAATGTATGAAAATGTAAAAAAAATTATAAAAGATACGTTGTTTTTTTAGACAATAGTGCATAAAGCAGCAATTTTTTCATAAATTGGAAATTTTACAAAAGACACTTTGTGCATGAGTTCATGAAACAAACTGCAGATTATTAATATGTACTCATATAACAGTATATTATTAAAATAAAACTGCTTTCGGTTAAAGTTCTGTATCTATATTTATTTATAATCGACGTTTCGACGAACTCAACGTCTGTCTTAATCAGGAAAACTGATCAGTTTACCTGATGAATTCGTCGAAACGTCGATTATAAATAAATATTAATACAGAACTTTAACCTAAAGCAGTTTTATTTTAATATAATTAGTTCTGAAAGATTTTTTACTATGTTACAGTATATTATGTTACGAGAAATGTTTATTATATTGAGCTTGCGGCTGAGGCATAGCCGAGGCCACGGGTAAAACACAAAAAAAAACCTTTTTATTTCCAGTGATATACTATTTTTTTGTTTCAATCAAAAAAAGTAAATTTAGTATAAATAAAAATACATATCAGGTAACCTTACTAACAGTTGTAGAACTGTAAGTATATAGGTATTTATATTTGTTGCATGATTTGAAAGAATTAATATTTTGTTTTGGTCAAATATGCAATTTCTCACAAGTCTGGTTATGCACACAGCATTTCTTGCACTTTTTCACACATTTTTAATTATGAAATTCAAAATGAAGCGAAAATAAACAATTCAACTGTCAATATATTACAACATAATATATTTTAATTAAATCTTAAGAGAAATTAATAAATTAATTTTTCTTTCTAATTTAATGTAAATTTTATTTAAAAGCAGTCATAAGCTAGATTAACAAGAAATAGACAAGTAAAGTATATTTGAAAATCTAGAGAAAAAAGTATAACTGAAATGAAAGCTTAAAAAATAGCTGAATGGAAAACTTTTTTTTAGTTCTTATTGAGTACTAAACAGTATTTTTTTTTCAGCTAATTACTGAACCGTTAACAATGCAAGTAATATTGTTAAATTAAACTATATATAATTCTCATATAGTATGATGATTCAAATTATAGAAACTAATAAATATTATTTCACTTTATGCAACTAAGTCTAAGAAATAAATTATATCAAATTCAAAATATCAAGCTACCTACAGTTTTCATGCTCTGCTTTTTTTCATACAATAACTTTTAATCTTAACTATATCTTTACGCCAACTCTTCTACAAAGATACAATATTTTATTTAAGTGAATGACACAATCTTACACAAGTCACATAAATAAATGATTTTTAACGTTAAATTGTCTACAGTCGAGTATATTAAAAAAAAAGAAAATTACTCAACAAGATTTTTCTGAAATTTATTTGTCTTTCAGACAGTTGACAATAATTTGTTACGGTTTTTTGTTATTTATTTTGAAATTTATTGTTACTTTGTTTCTTTCTAGAGTTTGACATTTAACTTGCTATAATTCTTTCATATTTATTTTATTATTTCGTAAATTAGAAAGACATTTAGAATTCAATATATATTTTTTATTTATTTTTAACGTAACTACTTCTTCAACGCTCGGTCGCCTTCATCAGTTTTCCTGATGAAAACGAACGTTGAGTTTCGTCGAAACGTTGATTATAAATAAATTTTAATACAGAACTTAAACCTAAAGCAGTTTTTATTTTAAAATTTGATAAAATTTGAAATACTCTACTGAATTAAACAATATGATGAGGTAGTTATTTCAGAAATTTAAATTTTTATATTTTCGTACTTCTGCTAGTGACTGTATCCTACTTGTTGTATAGGTAAATTTTGCATTCCCGATCGTATAATCGATAAGATCGAATCTTTTTCCAATAATTAGTGTCATGATCGGCAGCAAGCGGCACGTGAAAAAAATCAATTATGTGTAGTTAAAATTAATGTTACCAGTAAAAGTTTTCGTATTTTCTACGACAATTACCGAAGAAATTAGCGGCATGTTCGAGGTCACACATCGTTATTTTATGAACAATTTTGTACACTTTATCTAAACGAAAATTGAATGCCATTTGTAGCTTCTTCTAAAAAAAAATTCATAACAGTAAAATATTGTTTTTACTAATCTCTATTTAGTATATAAATATTATTAGATTTTAATGTATAGTTTGAGAAATAATTATACGTACACATCTAAAGTTGGATTCGAATTTCAATTTAGTAGATTGTACACAAATATAGCATTTTTCAGGTTCCAAACACAAAACAATTGCATTTTTAAATTGACTACATAGCATCAGGTATATTTTATTATAAGTTGTTCCGCGTAAAATAAACTTTAAAAACAAGCAAGTAAACTGCAATGACCGACTGAGTCACTCTGAGTGTGTGGCCGCACGTTCGCTGTTTTATCGACTTACCCGAAGCTACTGTGATTCGTATTTTTACTTAAAACGCAGGATTTTTTCTCTCGTTCTTGTAATTACTTGTATTTGATTTTTTATCGAGTACTCGCAATCATTGTCTATTTGTTTTTTTTTTTGTAGAAATTTATTTGTTTACTATAAATTTAAATTCAAAATTATTCGGCAGTATACATGAGTTTATAAGGCTTTACAAAAACTATTTTATAATAAGATTAGAAACATATAAGTAAACCCATATTTAGATACTTTGGCCCGTATATATGAAAAAGTGTTTTTATTTTTTGTTTTAAAATAAATTTGTACTTCTAACTCTTATCAAATATGAATAGTATTTCTATTTTTGATTTATATTTTTATAGCTAATATTATGAAATTCAAATAAAATAATTAAAATAGCTTAATAAGTAATTTTAAGTAAATGTCAAAAGTAATTTTAATATAAATCACTTTTAAGGTCACTATCGCAAAAAATTTTCTTTCCAAAAGTTGGAAACACTGTTCAAAAATAAAGTTTTTTTAAATTATTGTGTATATAAAAGAAGAAAGTGGCTATTTATACATACGGTATGTATACGCAATTGGCTATTTATACATACAGTATTTTTACGTAATTGGCTATTTAGGGTAGGTTAGGTTAGTAGGTTGGTTTAGGTTTTTTTTTTTTAGTATGTATAAATAGCCAATTTCGTATACATACCGTATGTATAAATAGCCTCATCCATAAAAGAATCTATCTAGAAAATTTGTTTAAAATCGAATAAATAGTATACCTAAAATAAATTTAAAACAATTTTTTTGGAAAATTGCTAACATTGAAATAAAAATAAATATTTGGAATCATTTATTTCAAATTGGATTAAATAAATAAAATATTATTATTTTTCTCTCAAAAAAGTTGGCAACAATGTATTGCATAATTTTTGTAAATATTAGGAGAATCTTTTGTTAAAATTTGAATAATTTCGTATTAATAATAAAATCAAAATAAAATTTTAGAAATGTTAGTAATCTTATTCTCAAAAAGCAAACACTGTACAGTAGCGCAATTATTATATGTTTTTGGGCACTAGGAAAATTTTTTCTAAATATTTGATTAAACTCAGATGAATAGTAAAGCTAAAATAAAATTTTAAAGTTTTGTATTTTGCTTTTTTGGAAAGTTGGTAACACTGTACAATAGTAGAATTATATAGTTTGTGTGGGTACTAAAAGTATCTTTTCCGAAAATTTGGTTAATCTCGGATAAATACTGTAGCCATAATAAAATTTTAAAAACATTAGTAATTTTTTCTCGGAAAGTTAGCAATACTATAAACATTAAAACTACATGACCATCTTAGGTCCGCACTCTAAAAATGTGGTGCAAATCGTATGAATAAAAAATTTATATTAAAAACTTTTCTGTGTCAGTAAGCGTAAAATATTTGTGAATATGAAACTCATTCCTAATTTAAACAGGCTAATTAGGGTCTTATTTACGCTGTTCTGTAGATATAATTGCTCGCGTAAACAAATAAACTGTATAAATATTAATTTTTAGTTTTCATTAAAATTAAATGTAAAAATTATAAGCAAAATTGAAAACTTTTGAATTGACTAGCAAATACAAAATTATATTATTTTATTTACTATTTCAATAACTAAAACATTAATATAAAAACTGTATTAGGATAAAATTAACAGAATTAAAACATTAAAATAAAATCTGTTTTAGGATACAATTAACAGAATTTTCTGAAAAATATTTTACTATATTTAACTAAAACATTGTTATTTGTTAAAATTTATAAAAAAAATTACTTTTGACTTAAACTTTTACAAGAACATAAAATGTAATATTTAAGTAGGAATTATACTTGTAAATATAAGAGCTACTCTTACATATAAATAAGAAATAAATTTCTGAATAATATGTCTATTTCAAAATATCTACTGGCAGTAAATTTTACATAGCTGATGTAATATTACTTTCTCTTTGTTTTATGTACGTTTTCTGATATTTTCAGATATATATTTTTTTTATCACGAAATAAATATGCACATATTATTTCTATACAAAAATGCATTTGTATTGTTGCTTAATACTTTCATAAAAAACGATAAAAACTCATTCATATGTAACTTTGACAAGTATATTTTTATTTCGTTTTTTTTTTTTTATAAATTCAACATAAATAAACAGTTACGATTTTTACTCAGTATTAAAATTACTCTTTGTTTTACTTATCAAATATGTTGCGAGGCTAACCAAAAAGTAACATCTCTGGATTAATATTTTAAGTAATGAACAATGCAACATATATATCTTGCTGATAAAGGTAAATACTGTATAGAGACAAATATATTCGGACAAAAGGAGATAGAAATATGATGCAATTCTTTTCTATATTAACTCCCTTGTTTGATTATAAATGTAAATTATAATTTATATTACTTTTGTCGATGTAAATAATATTAAGGCTCATCAGATGTATAGCATGTTAATGGCATTTTATTTAGAATTACAAGAGAAATATATGTTGTGTATGCAAATGTTTTATAGTAAAAAAATAATAATACTGATTGTATAAGATGTATTATGAATCTATACTGTGAAAAAAAATAAAACTAACTAAGTTCTTTTTAATGACCGTCATATTACATATAATAAGGAAGATTTGTAATTATATCAAATTTAGCATATTGAGATTTTTACGGATAAGCACAAATTAGGTTTATAGTAACAAGAATCAACTGTTTTTAGCGCGATGTCCGTCTGTTGATCTGTCTATGGATACATGTAGAGCAAATTCGGCTGAACGGATTGATATAAAATTTTACATTTAAGCTTCGGAGGTGAACATTTCAATTTGATCAATTTTTGGTAAAGATCTGCCTACCGGAAATGATAATTTTATGTGTTGATAAACAAGTTATTACTAATGACTTTTATTTGGAATATTTTTAAATACGACTAAATAATTTTTTTATAATTTTTTATATTTGTTGCTTTGGTCACACCAAACTTGTGACCACGTTGTGTTATATGTTATGTATACAAGTCCATGCGTCAGACAGAGATAAACGAATTGTAACTTTGCTTAGGTTAGACTAAGACAACCACCTATTCATTTACACACGGTCAATAACACAGAAAATTTGACCCATTAAATCTTCACCCAAATGTAATATATTATAAACAAACAAAAAATAGAATATTTAAAAAAAATTGTATTGCAAAGTTAATTTTAGTTTGAACAAATGGTATAATATATGGAATTGGGGACATTACTTTTTGACCAACTCTAATAAAAGGTTACAGTTTTTACTTATTGAAATCATTCTTTGTTTAACTTGTCGAACTTATATTATATCGTATATAATAAATGTAGCATTAAATTGAGAGCAAAGAAATCGATTTTCCATTTCAGTTAATTAGAGGTTTTATCAAAACCCGCTAAAAACTGTTTTTAAAACGAAAGTGACAATTAAGACGGGCAGAGTAATTACGTCGCTTGAAAGGAGCGTGTGACGAAATGGTAGGTTGGCAGCTTTTTAAAATCGTATCGATCACTGATTGAAATCAAAATTGCTGCAGTTCTTGAACCCTGAAACTCATTTTAATCTTGCATGGCCCATTCATTAACACTTTTCTTAAACGTAAATTAACTCTCCGCTTTTACCTGGACAACTAAATCGGTAAGTGAAATTTTATAAAAATTTATTTATGTTGCATATAAATATTTCAAATTCAGATTAATAAGAGAAGCAATAGAGATTTATAAGGAAAAGAATAACATAACTGAGTTGAATAAAATTTGGCTTCCATTAATTAAAAAGCTATAATTCCTGTGATCTGGTTACTTGTATGTTACCTAGTAACTTGTTGCTATGTACTTATTATTTATTTAAATGCCATTGATAAACTTTTGACCTGATGAAGACGAGCTTTTAGCTTTCGTCGAAACGTCGTTTTATATAAATAATTAACCGAATTTTATTCTAAAACTGTTTTTATATTAATACAATGAGTTCTGAAAAATATTATCTTAAAGCTTATTATATAGACGAGAGTAGATTGACCACGGCATACCAGCCCAGAAAATTCTATAAATTCAATCAATGTTATTATTAAAAGTGATAACATTTTTATTACAATGCATAACACTAACCTATTCTGATATAAAATATATGTTTTTAACCAATTATTTAATTTTAATATTACGCCGAACCAAAATCAGACTTTCGTAATAAGAATTCGTGTTTAAGAATCTGAAAACGCAATGACAAAGCCCTATATATCCCCCCAGTGACCTTAACGCACGACCGCGTCACGCACTTACAAACCACGGACAAACTTGTGGCTGTGATTCTGCTCTCTCTCTCTCTCTCTCTCGCTTGTGTGGAGTGCATAGGAATGCCGCCCTATTTGCATACAATGCACCCTTAAGCACGCGGTCCCGCCAAAGAAATCTTACGGCCCCCGGCAACTGCATCCCAGCCACGGGAAAAATACTAGATACGCTTTTACGCATTGTTTGTGTAACAGTCGAGAGAGCGTTGAAATTTCTGCCCGCGGTACACTCTTTCCAATGTAATGTATGTATATCAGCCCCAGCTATTTGCAGGATTAATTAAAATTGAAATTCTGTGCTATATAGTATTTATTTTGGTCAACAACATGGCTTGCAAGAGAATTAATTGTTTAAAGAATGTTGGTGGTTCGGGTATTTTTAATTTGTTGTAATACTGTGACAAGATTCTTAAAATCATTTATATTTTATGTCTTTGAATGTCCATGTAAAATAATACAATAATATATTATTAATACTTATGAATATGAATTGAAGAGATACTGTAGTGTAGAAGCATACGAGATATGTTATCGACCAAGTGGTAAAATAGACAAAATAATAAATAAAAGGGCTTTTGGATTTAGATCTGTATTAATTTTAAATTTTTTCCATGTACTCTACATATATCATCATCAGGAAAAATGATACAAATGACATACATATACAATAAATAAACAGAAGACAAAAACAAGTTACCAGGTAACAAAATAAGTAAACTAGATTGTAAAATTTATAAATTATTAATTATTATTATTATTTACTATGTTAAAATAATAAATGTTATATAAATATCATCATTTATTATTAAAGTCTAGTTTATAATAGTAGAGTTAGTAGTAGAGTACACTAGCATACTTTTTCTCTAAATTATTCTAGAGTAGAGTAGAGTAACTCTTTAAACAAAGCTACTGGTTTGGTAGAAGAGAGTTTAGTTTAAAGTTCGTTCAGCTTTCGTTCGTTTTATTTTCGTACGAATTAAAACAAAATTAAAAATTTAAAGAATTGACACATGCTTTTCAGCCAACTTTATTTTACTGCAATAAATCTATTTATACTGGTAGAGTAGCCAGTAGAGTAAATATTGTGGTAGGGGAAGGTCGAGTAGAGCGTACTATTTCACATGTGCTAGTGCTGTCTACTTTACTCTACTCATTACTATTTTTAGTACTTGTCTTTCACTATTTTAAAGTATTTACATATGAATATTAATTTTTGTTACAAACATTTAAAATGATCAATAAATTATTTATAAAATTAATAGAAAATTGGCGTATACATCTTCAAAATTAAGCAGCATTTTCAAAAATCTATCTCTTGAAATATGAAAATTTATATTAATATAAAACAGCTGTAGGTTATAGTTCTGTATTAATATTTATTAATAATCGACGTGTCTACGAACTTAACGTATGTCTTGATCAGGAAAAACATTTACAGTAAATAACATATATGTTATTTACTGTATAACAGAAAAAAGTTATTAGGTAACAAAATAAGTAACTAAATCATAAAATTTATAAATTTTAAATATTTTTATCAATCAATAATTATTTATAAAATTAATAAAAAATTAGCGCATACTTCTTCAAAAATATTTCAAATATCAGTATAACCTTTTTTACCGAAAAAGAAAAATTACACAATTTTCAAAATCTGTCTCTTGAAATATGAATATTCATTTTTATAATAAACATTTGAAACAGTCAATAATTATTCATAAAATTGAATAAAAAGTTAGTGTATACATCTTCAAAAATATTCCAAATATCTCTTGCATAAACTTTTTTTTACCGAAAAAGAAAAATTACACAATTTTAAAAATCTGTCTCTCTAATATGAATATTTATTTTTATAATAAATATTTGAAACAATCAATAATTATTCATAAAATTAATAAAAAATTAGCGTATTCGTCTTCAAAAATATTCCAAATATTTCTTTTCAATAATATCAAAAAAAAATTATGTATCTTTCAAAATTTGCCACTTGAAATATGAAAATTTATTTGTATTATAAACATTTGAAACAATCGATAATTATTCATGAAAATTAATTAAAAATTAGCTTGTACATCTGAAAAATATCCCAAATATCTCGTGTCGATAACAGTATAAACTGTTTTACCGACTCGTTCCGTCTATATTGGCATCGGTAGAGCAAAACCTGCCAAAAAAACTTGTTTGTACATCTTTCTAATTATTTATATTATGTGCCTATTTTTGCTTTGTTTTTTTGCCTGTGTCGTTGGTAACGTACGATTAATATTTATAAGTGACGCATTCCAATCGCGCAAGGTAAGAGTATCATTTTTGTCCTTCTTATCGTGGTTTCGACGTGTGTGCGGGTATGTCGGTAAAGTAGATTTCTGTCGTTACCGACCAAGCGCACGAAACGACACAACATGTTGTTTTACGGTTTCGAAAAATGGTTTCTTATTGAAGCCCTTTCTTAATTTTTGAATGCGCATTTTGATGGCGCTGCAATTGGTTCTTTTGTTTTCTGTTTTTTTTTTTGTGACTTCGATATCGTGAGACACATTTTTAGTTCCGTATTGATATGTTGAGTTAATTGCTCGGACATTAATAAAACATTGCAAAAGTTTTTCTGATAATTTTAATATATTTTCGGGTTTTCGAATAAGTTTTTAATAATAATTTATGATTATTTCTTCTTACCATTTACGGCGATGACTTTATTCTTTCGCATACTTTGAATTTTGATAGGTGATAAAAATGCTAATTTATTTATTTATTATTTTTGTAAATTGTAAATTTATCAAGTATTTTGATTAAATTTTGTAACCTAAATAAGTGTTTGATAATTTAATAGAAATCACTGTTAATTTTTTTTTGTATATTTAGGCAATGTGAGTCTTACTATATTTTTTAATTGAGAGTTTTTTTTTTTAAATTTTGTTATTTTTATACTAAATGTAAAAAACTGTATTTTTTTATGTTATAAATTTTTTTTAATAATTTTTGATGATGACAAGGAAAAATAATTGCAGATTTTGTATATTTATACAGGGTGATTTATAATGAGTATTAGGGAAGTCATTTCGAGTGCAAAATATCATATAAACATACGTCTTATTTTTACTAGTTTTGCAACCACAAGAAATTAAAATTTAATTAGTGGAATAGTTAATTTACGGGTTTAACAAATTACTGCAGCTAAATAAAATAAAATAGTCGAGAGGCAAGTAAAATTATAATAAAAAAAAGCTTTAGGATTAAATTCTTATAATTTGTATTTAAAAAGGTATCTATATAAAAATATATGTGATGATATCATACGTGTAGTATATCGAAACAGATTTTTAAATAAAATATAGACAGAATTTTATTCTAGAGTTTTTTTTTTATTATAATTTTACTTACTCCTCAAATATTTTATTTTGTTTTTCTATGGTAACTTGTTATTAAACTACTAAATTTACTATTCCATTAATAAAATTTTAATTTTTTATAGTTGCGGAACTAGATAGAATAGGATCTATGTTTATATGTCATTTTTCACTCAAAATGACCTCTGACAAATTATTAAATTGTGGTACACTTGTTATAAATCATCCTGTATATAATATAAAAAATTAACTTTAAAATGAAATCTGGCGAAATCCCATAACAGAAACAAAAACTGAGTTATGCGTCTGACAATGCTTCAGTGGATAAAAAAAAATTCCGCGGTGCTATATCGGTAATATCATCAATATCCGCCAACACCGGAAATCAAAGCATACTAACCGATAAACGGTAATACCATCTTTGTATATCGGTGAAATTTCTTTTTATAGTCACACATGTTCCGTCTTCGGGCTAGCTAAGAAGCTATTAGAGGTATGTGCTCTTTAAAAAGCACTGTACGACAACAACAAAGATTTCTGCGTTCGATGAGAAATCTTACGGAATGGTTCCCACACAATTATGTCAACTGTTTGATGGTATTTCTTTGATTTATGCTGGTCAATATCAGAGTTAATTATTGTTACTTTTATGATGTATTTGTATCATTTTTTTTTGTTGCTTTCTTTAGTTTATTAGAATTGTTTGTGTTCTACTTGTATTTGTAATTATAATTAAATTAAATATATTTTTAATTACAAGTTATGATATTTTTTTTAAATATTTTGTTTGATTGATAATAATTTTGTTGAATCTATATAAATTATAGTAGGATGTATTAATTAGCAATATATTTTCTCAGTAAAAAGGGAAACCTTAAAATAAAATGGATTTAGGTTCTAGTTCTGTATTAAAATATATTAATAATCGACGTTTAGACGAATTCAACGTCCGTCTTCATCAGGAGAATGATACAAAATATTTCTTACTATGTTAAGAGAAACTTTACGACGTGCATCCGAAAAATGGTGTTGTCAATTTATTAGACAATAGTTTGCATGATTCCAGCCATTAAATCTTCGGTTTGGATTTAATTAATGTATTATAATGATATTATTAATTAAGTTATAGTATTAAGAGAATTTGCCAATGAGTAAATTTCGAATAAGTAATTCAAAGATACCTAATATAAATTTATTTATTGTTTCTAAAATGGACAAACTGTAAACATATAGGTAGGAGATTTTTATTTTTTACAGAAATTTAAAGTAACTGAAGGATTAATGTGATATCGTACTTTAAATGTACTTATAAGGATATGGTCCAAACTCCTTTTATTCATACAGAAATTAATTTATGCCAAACATATTTCTATTCAAATATTCAACTTTTGTTCCATCCACATATTTCTCATATACGCTCTTTTATTGGATACATTTTCTTTCGCAAAACTACTCAAGAAACGTAAACTTTATGTTATTGTAAAAAATTACTAATTGTTAAAAGAAAATTCATTAGATTAAAGTTATGTGTTACAATTATTTTTTTTTAACTACAATTAGTTACTTTTTCTTAACTACATTTGTTTATTTGTTTAATGAATAGAAACGTCGAATTTTAATAAAATAATTCAGAAATAACCTTTAGGCTTTTTAATTTTGTATAACGAGTTCTGAAAGTTTTTTTTTTTCAATAATTATTATTTATTAAATTTTTAGGTACATTGAAGTTAATTTATTTGTAAATAAATTATTATAACATTTAATTAAAACTAATGATATGGTTTGTCTAGAGCTCATAAATTCATTGTATTGTATTATATTTGAAGGCAAATTGTATCTGAAATATTTTATGTACATATAATATTTAAAAACATTATCGTATAACTCTAAGTTCTATTAAATGAGCTTCAGACAAATCATACTAATATGTTTTTCTATTATATTAATATTACTTATTATTTAAAAAGAAATTCAGATGTTTTAATAATAGAATATCTTTCCAATGGCAAGACATAAAACCATCAAAAATATACCACTTTGAAGTGTATTTGTTCCTGATTTGTCGTTACATTTCTCTGTTTTACAAATTTCACAAAATGTAGCAGTTTGATCTATTTCAGGACCGTCGCATGATGCCTCAGCAGTGACGCACTTTCTATTAATTTTACCTGCAAGCATATTTTGTTCAAATATAATTAGTATATCTCTTTAATGCAAACAAATAATTACTATGATGTTGAATTTATAGAAATTTCTGGACTGGTATACTGTGGTCGATTTATCCTCGTCGTAGACGTTTCACCATACATTGTAGATAGCATCCTCAGTGCTTGGTGGCTGATTGATAGTCTCTTTTTGCTTTGGGTCTTGGTTTTGATGGAGTACCTGAGTTAACTTTTTACCTTCTTCATCTGAACGATGATAGTCTCTGCTCTGCAATCTAGTATATGTACCTGTACCTCCACCATTCTCTATAGGTGCCATTACGCCAATGAAAAATAAAGCGGAAACTGAAGGTACAGTCTAATTTGAAAGGGGGTACAGGTATATATTCCAGATTGCGGAGCAGAAACTAGTATTCAGTCATCAAGCACCGATGATGCTATTTATGGTGTACGGCAAAACGTCTGCGTTGAGGAATATCAGCCCAGAAAATTCTATAAATTCAATGGATACCGGCCGTGAAAGCCTGAAGATTATTATTATTGTGATATTACTAAAAATATTGGGTTGTAGCATATATCAAGTTAATTACGCGACTAAATTGTTACATGTTGCGACTCAATATGTTTCTTATGAAAAACTAATATTTTAAATTACCTAACTTTACTTTTGATTTGTTTTCAATTAATATTTTTTTCGCGCACACACAAATCGCAATTTTATTTTTGTACAATATTGTCAATTTTGAAAAAAAAAATTAAAATTGTATTGAACAATTTGTAAAATTTGAAATGTTTCAAAATATGTCTTTCTTTTTTTGGAAGAAGATAAAATATTTTTTACTGCTTTTACAGATGATTCGTGTCACAAGAATACAGTTTAATTGTAATTTAATTGTAATCAGAAAAAGAGCAGCATTTTGTAATTTGTACTGTGATCATTTACGTAATATTACATTTTTATTAAAAAATTATATTCATAAAATATGTAAATTTACTTTAATTTATTACAATGCAATGTTGCCAACTTAATTATATAATTTTGCTGTAATGTTTTCAATAAATTTTAAAATAAAAGTGTAATATATTTTTTAATTTTGTTCTAAATAAATTTATTATTAAGATTTAACGAGTACCATCAATTATTTCTGTGGCGCAGTTATGATGTTGATCTTCAGGGTGATCTAAGTCACATTCTGAAAGTTGTGTCTCATCCACTGTAGCACAATCGTCACACGTATAGCATTGAAATGTATATGCCACTTGAACTACAACAAAAAATCAATTAGTTTAATTAAATATATTAATATAACTAATGTTATTGTTAGTATTATGTATCGTTTTATAAGATTTGTAGTACTATAGAATCTATTTTTTGTTTTGTTATATTACTTGATTATCATATCAGCAAATATCAGGAAATATATGTGATGTTGTTTATTTCATCATTTTTTATAATTTACATAATAATATTACAATAAAATGTACTTATATTTAGAGATTAGATAATACTTAATATGTTTTAAATACATCATTTATTGTAATATGTTTTTATTAACTCGCTTACTTGTCTGTCTATTTGTTGTTCTGTTTGGTACAAATTTTGCAAACAATTTTAAACTAACTTCCCGATAAACTTTAAAAATAGCTCAGAAGTGGATGACAATGCAATATTAACTAATTAATTAATAATATTAGAAATATTAAATTAAAGTTAATTATAATTATATAATTATAATTAAAAAATTATAATTAATTAGGTTAAAATTAAAGTTAAAGAAAACTAAAAAATATTATTTTAAATAATAAAAGAAAGTAATATACAGATTTATAGTCCCGTACAGATAAACCTTATATAAATACATAAAATACTTTTTTGTATTTCTCTGGCTTTTAATAAATTATTATTATTATTTTGGTATATCGAAACGTCGAATTTTAATTAAAAACTAAATTGAACTAAAACGTAAAGTTTATTAATTTTAATGAAATATAGCATTTATTATTCGAATTGTGATATTTTATGAAATAAATATTTGAAAAATCTTACCAGTTGCAGTTATAACAGCTAGAAGCAAAATTGTTTTGGTATACTTTACCATTTTGAGTAGTTTTACAAAAAAATGATATATTTGAAAACTAATAACAAATGATAAATTTTTATGCTGTAGGCCACTTATATATTACAATATATTACAAATTAGGTATTTCGATGCAGATTAGATACTTCACTGATTTGAATCATAATTACTACAAACAACATTAAATATGTTTTAGCGTATAATACAAATTTCCTGTTTATTTTGCGGTATTAATGTAACAAATATTTTAACAATAAAATGTAATTTAAAGTACTTTTTATACCGCTATCTCAATCAGACGTCACTACTCATCAGACGTCACTACTCATCAGACGTCTACGCATACTTATATCTTTAAAATCATTCATATAAATTCTTTTAACCAAATGTTCTTTAGACATTTGTTCAAAATAACCGAACCATCTTAACTTATTAACACTGCAACTTTTGCAACTTTTTTTTTTTAATTTACACTCATCATACACCAATCTATTTTCTCTAGTTACACCACATACGCCATGTAATAACCTCATTTCCGTAGCATTATATATATCAAACGGGCTTTTCTGGAAACATTTACATTTTTAACATAGTAAAATATTTTTCAGAACTCATTATATTAAATTGCTATTGCTGAACATGCTTTAGAATATCTTTATGATATAAAATTTGTAGATACTGTAATAATTGCTAGATCAATCAATATTAGCAGCAGACTAATAAGAGAAACAATAGAGATTTATAAAGAAAAGAATAACATGGATCACTGTGAAGGCATTGAGTTAAATAAAATTTGACTTCCATTACTTAAAAATCTATAATTCTTCTGATCTAGTTACTTATATGTTACCTAGCAACTAGTTGCTATGTCATTGATAAATTTTGACCCGATGAAGACGAGCGTTCAGTTTTATCGAAACGTCGTTTTTATACAATAATTAAACAGAATCTAATCTTAAAACAGTTTAAGTTTACGTTTTTATCAAAAGTACTCAAAGTGCTCAAAACTTTACAATCCTTTCAATCTCACGATCAAAGCGACTGTTCTAGGCAATAAATTGCCCAAATACACAAATTTATTAATGAAATTGTTTTATTAAATTTGTAAACATAAAGCTACACAGTAAAAAATTGTTAGTTTTATTAAAAAAAATAATTTCTAAGTGTAAACGTTTCTTTGTAAAAAAATATACTAATTAGTATAAATTTCATTTTACAATAGTGTTAAAAATATTGGTGTTAATTTAATTTAGTGTTATTAAGTTAAAATTAGCAAGCTTATTATTTGATATTTTCTACTAGTACACTATTAAATGGAACACCGGATAGTGTTAAATATTCCACATAAACAAATCCAACAATGTCACAGCTGATTTAATTATATCCCATTGTCAACACACATATCAAATTTAACACAATTGTCCCCTTGAACAACAAGGTTGAGAATTGAAACGATTCATGCTGTGCGCGGTCGAATACTACAACTAACTGCATATTCTCTCATATACAAATGCCATTCGGATACCCAAATGCTCAGTTGCCTGTCACCATAGACTATATATAATATATTTCTGTTGTATCGGAGGGTAGATACGTGTGAAATAAATACAACATATACAGTGACGGTAAAACTAATTTTTTTTTGAAGGGGCACACATGTTTTTATAAACTAGGTACTAATTTTTTGTACGAAAGGGTAAATAATAATATTTTTTGCTAGTTTCTACTTATCTAGTTTACTAATTTATTACTGAATAATAAATTGTATGTGGAGTGGTAAAGAATAGATGAGTACATAGATGGTTAACATGGAAAAACAGGTTTTTCGTGCGCATTACTTCCCCAAATTATTTTAGAAGAAATTGTTACAAATAAATGTTGTAAAGCATAAAATTCTGCATTGAAATTAATAAATAAGATTTATTTCGCATTTAGTTATTTGTCCTTTGTTTTAAAAATAACGGTTCGTTAAATTGAAAATTCTTGGATTTTTAACGAAAATGTTTATCCATACTATTAAATTATAATTTTGTAAATTGTCAAATCAAAATTTTTGCAGTTATAAAGCAATCGAAATAAATCTCGTTAATTAATTTTAATGCAGAATTTTATGCTCTACAACATTTATTTGAAGAAATTTTCTCTAAAATAATCTTTCCATATTAACTGCCTATGTACACTTATATGTCTTATAACCTCAGTATAAACAAATGACATACGAAATAGTAATTTAATTTTTTTATTCTTATTTAAACTGGCAAATTTATCAATTATTTCATTGAGATTTATAAATTTAGTTGTTTTTTTTTTAAATACTGTTTTTGACATACTAACTAAAACTATAAAAAATAATTATGTCCAATCTGTCAAAATTTACACAAATTAAAAATAAATATTGAAATAATTTAATTTAAAATACCAAGCAGACGGTTCAAAATTTAATCTATAACCTATAATTTTTTTTATATGTACTTATTTTTATATTTTACTTATTGTTGTGTTACATAAATATAATTATTTATGATTATATTGCTAAAGATTTTTTAGAATGTAAATATTGTTTAGCGAATTTTTACAACCATATATTTTTTATTTAGTTGTATAAATTTTTTTTTCGTAAAAGTCAAAGTACATTTTGTGGTGGCCATGGTTCTTACGGACTGTCTGCTAGTGCCGCCACTGACCACAGTCCTGCCTATCCGCCCGCGTTGTGTAAACCTGGCGTTAAATCATAATTATAGTGGCCTTTGATAGATTTTATCAATGCGAATAAAAATTGTCTTCGAAAAGAAGCGATGCTGGAAAAATTCGTCTCGTGTGATATATGTTAAATCGTTAGTGGTGTATATACAGTGTGTTCGAATAAATATTGTTGGTATAAATAATAATTATCGGTCTGTATCAGACACGCGTACACTGTCAGTTTATTTTTATTGTTCGTATTTTATATCGCAGATTTATTTTATGTATGCACTTATGTATATGTACGTTTTTATATTTTACTTATTGTTGTGTTACATAAATATATTTTTGAATGTATCGCTAAAGATTTTTTAAAATGTGAATATTGTTTTGTGAATTTTTACAAGCATATATTTTTTATTTATTATGTGTGTGGAAACTTGTTTATATTATTTTCAACTATGTTGAGGACCCTAGAAGCCAAGGGGTATAAGTGAAAATTTGGATAAAATGAGTTAAGTGCATAAAGGGTCAGCAACAAGTACATTTTGTTTGGTGGCCAAAGGATTTAAACGATTTCGTATCCTGTGGTGTCATCTGTTACCAAATTACTTAGTCACTTTCCCACATCCGACTTTTGGTTGGAGCACAAGGAATACAAGTTCACTTATACCCGTTGTCTACCAAACAAATATCCGTTTTTGTTTGAGCCTGTTTTGTATAGCGTTTGTTTGACTTGTATTGTAGCATTACTTTGTGGTTTTCAACAATCCAATTTTGATAAACACTTATTTTATATTAAGGTTATTCTTATTGAATTTATTTTTGAAAAATAAATTAAGATTCGTTATTATGAACGACGAAAACAATCCTAACCTGACAAATTATGGTAAGTGAATTTTGCTACAAAAGTTAAATACATTTTTCAACATGTAATTAGTTTTTAGTAGTTTAAGGTCGTTGAAATTTTTGAATTTAGATATATTTTTTTTTATTATCTCTTTTTAATTTATCTTTTAAATTGTGAATAACTGGTAAATAGGGATATACAGTAAAAAGATGAGTCCGTCAGTAAATTACAGAAGTTACATTTTTCTTTATAGTAGGTAATCCTAATTTTTGTACCACAGATCATGATGATAATATATTGTTTAATGATGGAGACACTTCGGATCAGGATTATAACCCCGACAGTATTGATAGCAGTTCTACCTCATCAGAGTCATCATATGACACCGAAAATGAGAACGGTCCAATAGAAGATGAACCTGACAATGGTATTCCACCTTCACGTCCGCTGGGGAAAAAAAGAGTCCGGCGACCAGAAACTTGGAAACGACAGAGGGCAAAGAAATTAAGAAATACAGGGCAAAGGTATTTGGACCGCAAACAGAAACTTCATGCAGCCAAAAGTTTACGTGAATACACTCACCAATGCAGATATAACTGTAACATTAATGTGACTGAAGAAAGTAGAAGAATTATATTCAATGATTTTTGGAAACTCGGCACTTGGGAACTACAAACATCGTTTTTAAATGGAGTTATTAAATTAGAACCTGTAAAACACAAAAAGGATGTGGCAGTTTTTAATAAAGCCGTATCCTGTA
Source organism: Clivina fossor (assembly GCA_963966155.1). NCBI lineage: Eukaryota > Metazoa > Arthropoda > Insecta > Coleoptera > Carabidae > Clivina > Clivina fossor. The sequence goes on along the minus strand of OZ014562.1, from coordinate 12,214,246 downwards.
TTTATATGCTAGAAGATTCTAGAGTGTGTAAAGAGTTTTTTATGAGAACTCTCGATGTTTCAAACAAACGATTGCAAAACCTCATTAACAAAAAGAAAACTAAAACATCTGGCGTCGCCACACGTGAACAGAGAGGAAAAAAGGAACCAACTAACAAAATTCCTCAGGACCGTATTGACATTATCAAAAAGCACGTAAATATGTTTCCGCGCTATGTTAGCCACTATTCCAGAGCAAAGAGCCCAAATATCAAATACTTAGATTCTACGCTTGATTTAAAGCAGATGTATAAACTTTATATCGCTTTCTGTCAAGAGGAACTAAATGTCGAACCAGTTAAAGAAAGTTTCTATAGACATATCTTTAATACTCAATTCAACCTCACATTCCGCCGCCCAGCTACTGATACGTGTGTAACATGCGACAGACTTCAAATAGAAATAGAACTTGGGAATCAAGATGCAAAACAGCAGGCACAAATTCAAAAAGACTTACATCTACGTAAAGCAGAAGCTGCACGAAAGGCCAAGGATGAATGCCGTACTATGGATGAAGAGACTGGAGTCGCCATATGTTTTGACTTGCAAAAAATGATGCCAACTCCTCATGTAACGAATTCTAAGGCATATTACTATAGGCAGCTCTGGACATACAATTTAAATATTCATAATCTTGTCACTGGAAATGCACACATGTACATCTGGCATGAAGGACAAGCTTCTCGGGGGTGTCAGGAAATAGCTTCCTGTCTCTTAAAATTTATCAAGAGCCTTCCCAGGCATGTTACGCATATAACAGCATTTAGCGACAATTGTGGGGGCCAGAATAAAAGTAAATTCATTGTAAAATTTTGGTTGTATATAGTAAAGAACACTCATATCAAAGCTGTGGACCACCGTTTTTTGATATCTGGGCATTCGTATAACGAATGTGATCGCGATTTTGGTCTAATAGAGATAAAAAAAAGGCAATGCAAAAGAGATCTTTACATTCCAGCACACTGGTCGGAACTTATTGCATCCTCTTCCCGAAAGTTTATGGTTGTGCAGATGCAAGATGAAGACTTTATTAATTTAGGTTGTCTTACACCTTATTTTAGAAAATCTGTGCAAGGTATCAGGGAAATGCAATGGCTGCATTTTCAGAAAGAAAACCCCTACACTTTGTTTTATAAACTAATATCTGGCAATGCCTTGGTCTCTTTTTTAACTCTTGAGATGAAATCCAACAGGGTTGGCAGAAATGCTGCTACTCTACCTGAGTTGCCTGTTGAAACCGAGAAGCCTAAACTAAAGTACCTAAAGTTTGCAAACCTCATGGATCTTCTGCAGTTTGTGCCTCCAATATACCACGAGTTTTTTACGAGTCTTCCTCATCATGACAAATTGGAAACAGGAAGAAACGATGATACTCCTCAACCAAGCACCTCAAATGAAGATAATCAGGAAGTTCACGTCTACGAACTGGATAATATCTATCACACCGATGAGGATTAAGATGTATTTATCATTTGTTTTGAGTTTTATATTCATTTGTTAATTACATTGTTCTTACTTTTTTGGAATTAAAATGTGTTTTGACGCAAAACAATTTATATCCACTTCCCTATTTTCAATTTTCTATTAATGTTTGGAAACCAAAGGGTATAAGTGCAAAACGTTCATAAAAAAATAGTCAAAAATCTTCATGCGTTTTTTTTTTGATTTTTTTTTTTTCATAGAATTAAAAAATGATATAACAATCAATATTTCAATGGGAAAAGTAATGAAATTTTTCTGTTTTAATTACTATTGATCCTAAACTTTGAACTCAATTATCTCCAAACTACAATTATGTCACTTATATCCCTTGGCTTCTAGGGTCCTCGTATATAGTTCTTCAAAAATTGTTTTTTTTACTGCAACTACACAAATTTAATAATTTATTTAAAATTCCGTTACAAAAGTTAGGTTTTTTGTAAAGTTGTAAACTAATTATCAATATAAATTGTAAAAAAAATAAACAAAACATAAATAACTAGATTAGAAAAAATGCAATAAGTGTATAGTATGCTCCCAGAACATAAACTAACATAAACTGATGAAGACGGACATTGAGTTTTGTCAAAACGTCGATTTTAAATATATATTAATACAGAACTTTAACTTAAAGCAGTTTTATTTTAATATAATGAGTTCTGAAAGATTTTTTTATTATGTTAACATAAACTCATTTAAGAGAAATTGGAAAATATTTTAAATATTATGTGTTTAAACCATGCTTTATTTTTTTCTATTGGATTAGTTAGTCCACTATTGTTACTTATTTTTTTATTTGTTAATAGTTAATGTATTTTTTTATATTTTTCTTGTAATTTGATGTCTACTTGATGGAAAATAAACGTATTATTTTTATTTTAAAGAATTTATACTAAGATTTGAAGGATTTTAATTAATTTGTTCAACAGAATGCAAATTTTTTAATATAATAAAATACACTGTTATTGAGTAACATTTATATTTATTAATTTTGTTTAAAACTATTTTTTACTAAAAAAAAAATCAATGTATAATTTGTAAATCTGGTGCATTCGATTTTATTGTTTGGAGTTTTCGAACAAACAGATTCTACAAATTACATTCTCAGTTCTTTTACGAGAGGTGACAATATCTCAGAATTCAATAGCTTTTAAAGTTACTGGTTCTTATATCTCATTGTAGATTACAATCTTTGTACTCTGTGGCACTGTGTTATCGTTATACAGAGTACTGTATTACCGTCGGCGACGTATTCAACAAAACACCTTTGTTCTTCGAGCAAAGATTGGTTCCAGTATTTGTTTTACTTCGTGCATGTTAATGAGCATGATTTTGTTGTTGTTTGTTAGACAAGAACAAAATTTGTAAGTCAACAACAAATCTTGAGCGAATGTCTAATGAACGTTTGGTTAAAAAAATTATATGAATAGTTTTGAAGCTATACATTTGTGTGGAAGTCCGATGACTAGTTGGAGTGGTATGATTGAGAGTGTTTTGCGTGAGCGAAAGTTTCTAAGTAGTGCGAACAGAGAGTATGTATGAGAGGAATTATGAATGTGCTTGAAGCTAATAATAAAAATTGTATATCATATAAAATCAATTTTTATAGTGAAATTTAAACAAATCTTTTGAAAAATATCTGTTAGGAGCGCTACCTACATTATTATAACGAAAACCAATATTAAAATATAGTTATTGATACTGGTTAACCAATATTTTTGTTTGGTTACAAGTTCTGGTTAAAAAAAAAACTATTTTTCCATAAATTTTTTTTCTCACACATAGACAACGATCTTTTATTAAAGTTCCAATACGTAACTAAATTTATCTTTTAAATAACTATTAAAAGAAAAATTGAAATAGAAGTATAATAAGCAATTACTTGTTCTACTGCGCCCTATTCACAAAATTCTTTTATCAGCTATAATATTGTGACACCATCAAGTGGTTATAAACCATAATCAAGTAGCGATACAAAACGGCCACTTCCTTTTTTTTCCTCTTTTTCTTTCAATCTTGACATTTTCTTCAGACACATAAATTTTCTCTTAAAGCATATATATATATGCATCTTTAATGGCGTACGAATGATGTAGCATTTGGTCATTTTTAACAGAATGGTTTGTTGACAATACAACAAAACGACACACCGATATTTAAAGGTGTCCCCAAAAAATATATACGTACGCTCGAACACGTGCCGATGGTAACTTGAAGAATTTGACCAATTGATAATGTCACATTGGTGAAATATGAAATTTATTTTGAAGAAAGACAGGTTACCTATGGTGCAAGAATGAGTTTATGAGTTGTGGCACGTAAAGAGGTATGGAAAAAATTCTGCTGGCTAATGTTGAGTAAGAGATAAACTTGTATATTGCGAGCGAAAAAATGCATGACAGTGTTATGCAGATTTAAATAAAATTTGCTGGTGATATTAATACTCGATCAGGAATGTAAGCTTTACGGTTTTAACTGAATTTTTACTTGAAGTTTTAATCAATTTTATGCTGTTTTGTTATTTATGGTATTTTGAATAAAATTTGTAGCATTTTATATTGTTATTTATATTTTTTAACACGTTTTTATTAACTCGCTTTCTTTTTTTTTTCAATCGATTTTAAACTAACTTTTTGATGAGCTAGAAACTTGAAACTATAAACATAGCTTAAAACTGGATGACAATGCAATATTAACTAATTAATTAATTAACAAAATTAATTAATAATATTAGAACTATTAATTTTTATCTTGTGCCATATTTACGAATTCCGTACATTCGTGTATTTAGCAAGTATTTTTTTTTCAAAATACAGAAACTACAGAAAACAACACACACAAGACTAAAAAGCAGAAAATAATTATTTAAATAAAAAAAAATTGTATTATATCACGTATTTAAAACTAAAAAGTATGAAATAATTTCTTCTAGCTCCATACAGATTTATAACTTCATACAGATTCCTGACCCCATACAGATTGTCTTAAAAATTTGTGATTTTGAATTTTTAATAGCTATGACAATACTTATTATCACAGTAAAATTACAAAATATTATTATTTTTACAGTGTACATACTCGTAGATATTTAGAAAAATATTGCAAAAATAAATAATAATAATAAAAATAATAAGTAAGTATAATAATAATTTGAGTTACACAATGTGTTAAAAAGAAGATATTAATATTTATACAAATCAACAATATTATTTATAATATTGTATATTTATATGATAATTTCAACAATAAAATAAATTTAATTTTATCATTGACAAATAAAATTTATATATATATATATATATATATATATATATATATATATATATATATATAAATTTACCTTTCAGGCATATCGTACCGCGCATATACATATATAATAAATAAATATGCAATAAAATATCTAAGACTGATAGTCTTGTGTTTTTATGACAACCGTTAGGTCTGAAAGTTGATGGTTTGATGCGTGTTGTGTCGTGTAATAACGGCTTTTTGATTTACATGTTTTCTTTTACGCCCGTCTGCTTTATTAGTTGCCACCCGCATATTTACGACCACACTTTGTATAGGAAATGCTATTGGCTCTTATGCTCAAATCTATAAATTGTTTTTTTTCTTCTTCTGCGCAGTTACTTTTAAGCCTAATTTTTGGTATTTGTAAATTGCGAGTTAATTGGATAATATGTAATATCCAGAAAACCGAACTTAATTTGTTTAAGAGAGACTAGATTTCTTAAGGCTAGTATTTCCAATTTATTTATTTATATTCATATATAAAAACACATTGTATATAAATTCTTCAGAGACTTTGCATATATACATAGGTTGGATCGAAAAAAATAGATTTTGCCGGCTGGGATCTAAAACGAAGGGTTTTGATATAAAAACTTGCGAAATATCGAAAAAACTATAAAAAAAGTTTTTTTGGGAAAGCGCGAGGCCCTCAAAAATGCCATTTTTAATCATTTTTAGCACTTTTTTTTAGTTAATGAATTATATCTCTGAAAGTATTGGTCAGAAATGGCTGGTTTTCGGATATGTTGTTCCCAGGACGATACCGTAAAATACTGTTACATGGAAAAACTAACAAGATGATATACTGAAGAGTTATTCTAACATAAAAATATTTTTTTTTTTAATTTTTTTTATTTTTTCTGCAATTTACCGCATTTTCAGCTATAGATGTATATAGATAAGGGCTCAAATTATTACACTATGGTATTATTGTAACGGCAATTGACCAAAATAAAAAAATATTTAAAATGTATTTATTGTTTTCTTATTATTGATATAAAAAAAATATATGAAAAATTTGGTGGTCAGAAATTGTCCAAATTACTTCACGTAATATTCAAAATTATTTTCTGGTTTTTCATAATTTATTTACAAGTTGTCTACAGTGTACATGAGACCCACCAAGTTGTTGTTCCACAATGTACCGTTCTTACAGAGAATTCGCGAAAAAAATATTATTAATGAGAAAAATAAGACAACATTTACAATATTGGTGCAAATTACTTTTACGTAATTAAGTTTCATGCTATTAATTACGATATTTAATCATATAAATTCATAAAGTACGTCGTTCGTAATTTGTTAATTACGCTTGGAGACATTCTTTTATTTTAGATTAATATTTTTGATATTATTATACGCTATAATTTATACAGGATTGAGGGCAAAAGTTTGGAATTGGTTTAATATTTGAAAAACTATTAGTACAGAATGGCGACTTAATACAATTTTTTTTTTTTTTTATGTTAAAAAAAAAGTGAAATTTGTTACGTAAGCTTCAAAAAAATATTTTAATTTTTAAAATTTAAATTACTGGACAAAATATATGAAAGAAAAAATCCTGTACTTGTAAATGTAATTTTTATCAAATGTGCAATTTTGTTTTGCAGAAAAAAAAAATCATGATACAAATATTTTTGTGTAATCAATAAGACGTGCTGTAATGTAATATTGACATGTTTTTTGATGATTGTTGATCAAGTAGGTCATGTTTCAGACATTAAAAAAAAACGACAATCAAATGAATTTTACTAGATTGCAGTCTTATAAAAATTATAACAAAATTTTCTTTGGAATAGCAAACAGTAATTGATATAATTATATAATTTTTTGTTCTTTGACTGCAAGGAAAAATGATATATTGTTTGATATATTGTTAATAATATTGTCAAAATTAGATAAAAGTTATATAAAAAAGCATTTAGATTTTAGATAACGAATCTGAACCTAGTTTGTATATGCATGTTGTTTTGCGGCTTGCTCGTTAGTTCAGTCAAAATTTGCATCAAATTTAGTAGTTTCTTTTTATATCCTAAATGATCATGTGATTTTACTTTTTCACAGTGTTGCTAACTTTCGAAATAAATGTTAAAATTGGTTTTTTTTTAAATACATTATTACATTATAATAAAAATTTTAGGCTTTTAGTTAACAAAAATTAAAATAATTTTAGTTTAGTACAATGTCGCCAACATTCGGGAAAAATATTACAATTATTTTAAATTATATTTTCGTTAGATTATTTGTTACATTTTAATCAAATTGTATATGACTGATTTATTTTTATAAAGAATTTTATAATCTTATTTTTGTAAAAAAGCGTACAAAGTGGTCTAAAGTAGAAGTACCCATATTAGTTGGTACTACATTTAAAATGGTTAAAATTGGTTATTTAATACTGGTTTTAAGACAATACAATTGTCAGCAGGACTAAACAAATGAACTAAATCACCCAAAAACTGAGCTAGTAGAATTAGCTATTATTTTTTAATCTTTATGTTCGTTTATATAATTTATAATTAAAATATGAACAAGGTTAAGTTAAAAATGATTATAATTTAAACATTTTAGAACTGTAAAGTTGACAAATATCACATTAAATAAAGTAAATAATTTTAACAAAATTTAATATAGTAAAGAAACTTTCAGAATTCTTTATATTAATATAAAAAAGCTTTATACAGAATTAAAATCTCTGAAGCTTTATTTTAAAAATAATATAAAAAAATTATAAATATTTAATATTTTAATTTATATTAAAAATGATGTTAAGTAATTTTTACGTGACAGCTTATATTTATGAAAATAACTTCTAGGAATTTCGAAATTTCTTCTTTAATTTTTAACCTTTCAAAATTACATTAAAATTGCCAATTTTAATGGTAAATAAATTTGATTAAAGCATGTGTCAGTATTTATATTTGAATTAAATAATTATTGTTTTTTCTTAATAAAAAAGATCACATCGTTTATCAATGTCAAGATAAATTTACACAATCCTTTAGGGCAAAAAAGATTAACACAACATAAATATTTTGCATTTTTGCCTCACAAATTTCACCAGTCAAATTTATAATATAAAATTCTTTATTGTGATTCAATCAAAAAATATAAATTTTATAAAAATCTATTTGTCTTTCGAAACAGAAGTATTTGGACAGGTGTTAAAATATTACTTATACTTCGTTGGATATGTTGAAAAAAGAATTCTTATCGATATAAAAGAGATTTTAAGAATTTTAACATTTTTTTCTACTAGAAGACGGATTTAAAAATGTCTTTTAAATTATTTAAAGATGTCGTTAGATTGTAACATGTTAACCGTTTAGAGATTAAAAATTGAGGAATTTTTCTGTTGGAAACTATTTAATTTTTTATTTTAAGATTGTATTAATGAAAGTAGATTTTGTTGATATATTAAAAATATTTCAAATATGATGTAAAAATATTTAATAAATAATTTTCATTTTTACTTGAAAATTTTGTGATAAAAAAGATATAATTTTGTATTTTATTAAACATTTTATGTTGAATTTATTTTTATGAATACTTAAAAATTACAAAGGAATTAAGAGAAAATATTTTGTTGCTGCTTTTATAAATAATATTAGGTAATTGTGATGTAAAAGTAATACTTCTGTTATTTCTAAGGTCTGGTTTCATAAACACCAAAGTAAAATATAAAGAAATTGCTTTACGAGTAAATTTAATAAACAAGTAAATTTGCTTTTTTATTTGATAATGAAGCAATTAAATAAATAACTAATTGGGAGTTTTACCAACTAAGAATTTTGATTTGTGAAAATAACTTTCAATATATTCAATAATATTTTTAAATTGTAAGAAGCACTTGAAAATCGACAAAAATTCTAACAAAAACTTATTTTAGAGTAAAAATAAAACGGCTTTTGGTTGTAGTTCTGTATTAATATTTATTAATAATCGACATTTCGACGAACTCAACGTACGTCTTTATCAGAAAAAATGATGCAAATGACATTAAATAAACAGAATATAGAAACCAATTATTAGGTACACATTTATTATTATGTAAAATTTAAATATCAACGTTTTAAAATATTGTTTATATTTAAAATTAGAAATAAAAAAATTGTCTTTATTTACATTTTTATTTTTGGGTTGAGTTTGTGCATATTTTTACTAATTATGATAAAAATTGTATTGATTAAAATACCGACAAATATTTGCGATATATTTACCAAATTAAATTAAATAATTATCATATTTTGCTAATTATAAAACAGTTAAACCTAATAAAATTTCTCGTTTAAAATATTTGGTCTAATTTTGTCAAAAATTACTAATCGAAAGAATTTATGTTTGCGCTATTTTAATTTGAAATTCTCAACTTCTTTTCTAATTAAAAAATTCCGCCAACGTGCCGTAATTAAAATAGCACATTTTAATTAAAAGCAACAAATTATCGCAGATATAATCAACCGTACGAATTTATCGAACGTTGCAGATATTTCAAGATCTTCTGTCAACACGCGAAGTGTTAAATATTGTCTGTTTTTTGTGTGTGTGTACGTTGAGATTCAACGTTACGTCAAGCGACGTATATCTTAACTATATATAAGCAAATCAAAGAGTTAAAGTTGGGAACGCATATATCTTGCAAGGGTTTATGGGTAATTCGAAACATTTGACGGTCGAACAGCGGAGAAATATTTGAAGATTGTTACGCATGTCGGAAGGTGACAGAGAATGTTTTCAACAGTTAAGAAGTATTAACATTGCAGTAGCTTTCTTGTTTTGATAATACCATAAAGATTAGTCAAAAAAGAGTCAGGTTGTTTTATTTATTTGAATACTGATGAAGAAAATGTTTTTTGTAGATCCGTATTGAAATAAAAATAATAAATTAAACACTAAAAATTTTTTAAGTTTTTTAATATGAAGTATTGTTAATTTAGACAAAATTTTATATTTTTCAAATTTTGCTAATTATACATATATCAGGGTGATTCTTAATATGGTGATTGTCAAATTTTAACCTGACCCTTTAAATGGGTTCCAAATTGAGAAAAAAAATTGTAAAAATATTGTTTTATTTTTAGTTAACAATATTTTATGGGTTAAAAGCAGTCTGTTAGAACTTTTGAAAAATAAAATTTAGTTGAAATTCTATCCCAGCTTTTGATAAATAATATTTTTATATCATTATCAAAGAGCTATGATAGCAGACATGTAATTAATATAACATTCTTTTAGATAGGTTAACATAAAAGCATATGTACAACTTACAATTCGCAGAGACAGTAAAAAACTGAAATCGTTCTCTGCGAATTGTACATGTGCTTTTATGTTAACTTAACTAAACAGAATGTTATATTAATTACATGTTTGCTATTGCAGCTCCTTGATGATGATATAAATGTACAATATATCGAAAGCTTTGCTAGTATTTCAATTGAGTTTAATTTTTCAAAAATTTTAACAGACTGCTTTGAACACATGAAATTTTTATTGTTATCCAGTCACTATAAATCCGATTCTATATATTATATATATATATATATATATATATATATATATATATATATATACATATATTGTATATGATAGCTAAAATAGAAACATATTTTGATAAATATCTGATTACGTCCCTGTTGAAAATAGTTTAAAACTTTCGGTAGGCCATACATTCATTTCACTTATCTTTTCGGTAGATTTTAAACGTATTTAGTGACAATTAAAAATATATAATAAAACATTAACATTTAAAAAATCTTTACTTATTTCATTACGATAACATCAACGACATTTAATCGAAATTTTCATAAAGTAAATATGCAAAATAAGAATATAAAAACAAATATAATTAAACTTATTTTATAATTTATAAAATTATCTGATTTATAAATAAAAATATTTGTTCAGTTACGTTCATTTACATTTAAAATTAATTTTATGCACGTTATTAGCTCGTTAATTATGTAAATATGTCTCATAACTCATTTAGATTTTGTTTAAATACAATTTACGGATTAATTATGACATATTAGCATTATAATATTATTAGTTCCTGTAACAAATTTTTTATATATATATATATATATATAAAAATTTGAAAAATGCTAGTTTATGAAGAAATATAATGCATTTTTGAAATATTTATTAATAATATAATAATTTACTTGTCTTAAGAATAAATAGAATTGGAAATGCTGGCCCTAAATAAAATCAAAATAAAAATAAGGTATTTGTAATATATGCAAACAAAATTAAATGCATACAAGTATTGTGGGTTGCCGTACTATTTAAATGTCAATGACCTGAATATAATTCTGTTAACATTTAATTTAAATGTAGGCCCTACATTTAAATTAAATGTTAACTAATTTTATATAAAGCTTTGAAAACAGTTATACTATACTTTACTATTAATTTTTTTATTGAAATTTTAATTTTTATTAGAAAACATAAATTTACAGTTCAAAACCACGTTTACTTTTGAGATAAAAGTGAAAACATCGCAACTAAAGCGAAATTTTCTTAGTGTATTGTTAAAGAAGTAAAAACACAAAAAAAAATTAATTATACCAAGACACTCCTACGCAAAATTTCTAATTAAAAAAATTAATTAAGAAGAGAGACAAAAATTTCGATTTGGTAATAAGATATATCGTCTATAATACCGGTTGTCCAATTTGTCTTTAATCGCGACAAGAGTCTATATTAATAACACATCTATAGTTTTATCTAGAATATAATATCTATAATTACATCAATATGTGCTGAATCATCGAAGTTTTAAAATTAATATTATGAGTTATTATCAACATGGAAAATTGCTTATTAATTGATTGATATTAAGGCCTTGAAGACAAAGATTTTGAAGATTTTTTTTTTAAAACATAAACTGTAAGTTTATAATTTTTTGTTCTAGTCAACTTATTTAACTCTTAAAATAAGTAAAAATCATATGTAATTCGCTAAAGATGTATTCTCAGAATAAATAGCAATATTTTATTGGTTAGTTTTAGAATTACTTCAAGGATATATTTATTCTATAAGTTTGAAATACTTGTCCTAAAAATGGTAAATTTATCAAATTGTAAAATTTAATTAAAATATATACACAGTAAAAAAAATATTTACACTATTTGGTGTTACCATTAAATTAACACTAACCTTTTTCTGACACTATTGTATAGTATAATTTATATAAAAAATTAGTGTTATTTTTTATATAGCAATATTTACACACAAATAGTGTTAATTTTGACAAAAAAATCCAACAGATTTTTTACTGTGTATATTCTTACAAAACAGGCAGTCGAAGTCCAGTGGTAGCGTAAAATATTCGGACTCGAAAGATCCTTGGTTCGCGCCGCAATTAAATTTTAAAAAATATTCTTGAACTACTGAACTGATATCGGTTGCATCTGAGTGGTTTGATAAGTACAATAAATTGTAGGTCCTTTGCTTGGCTGTGAACTTATGACCTGCACCATTGAAACCTGATTATTTATTGTTTATTATTATATTATAAAACTATAAGACAATGTTACCTGAATGATAATCTCTGGTAATAATAAACTGAGATTAACTAAGTCTAGAATAAATTCAGATTAAGTTAATTTTTCAATGTTAACAGGATAAGTTATTCCTGAAATAACTAATAATATCTATTATTATCATCTTTGTGATATATTCTGTTGAATTCAATAGCGTTTATAAAATTTTGTTAGATTTGTTATTCAAATAATGGTGTTTAAAAACAATAATATTTTGATTTGTATTATTTAAATTGTTAAAAAATAATTTTGCAATTTAAGGCGCCACCTGCATATGCCCATTCGGTATTTACAATGAGATCATATTCTCAAAACAATCTATGTATTTCGAAATTATAACGGCAAGAATGTAGGAGTTAAAATAGTATTGAATAATTTAAAAAGTAGTTATATTAATAACAGTAAAAAAGTTTTTCTAGTGTATAATATTTATGATTTTTTGTTTAACTAATACGCACATTCAAATGTAAATTTGTTCTAATTTGCCATAAAAAGTAAACGAAAACGACGTTCTAAATATGACTAAAGATTATGAAATTTCACTCGTAAAATCTTATTTGTTATGAATTAATTTTATTACTCATGTTCAAATTATTTACAATGCCAGAGTAAATAGATAAGTTTGTGTATTTGGGTTGTTTATTGTCTAAGGATGGTCGCTTTGATCGAGAGACTGAAAAAAGTGTAAATGCTGGTTGATAAGAGTTGAATGTTTTGGGTACATTTGGCGGCTATTAAAACATAAATTATTATAGTCAAAATTAAAAAATGTTACATTGAAAAAATATTACTTTAAAACCAACGTTTTTATTATTAATTTCAGAGTTAATAAACTTTTGATCTGTACAATTTTTATAATAGAATTTTTTTTTAATTAAAATAAATAATAGTAAAATATAGTATAACTTTTTTTGGAAGTTTTCTGTTTTCTGAGTGTTCTGAATGTTTTCTGAAAAAAAGAAAATCAATTTTAAATGAAAAATTATTAATAATTTTCAATTCAAATATATATATTTTTTTTCTTAAATTGAAGCGTAAGAAAATTTATAACAAGGTTTTAAAATAGTTATACTATAACTTACTCGTACTATTATTTATTTTTGTTAAAAAATGTATTTCTGTTACTTATATTTTTGAATTAATAGTAAAAACGTTTGCTCATATTCTCACCTCACTTTTAAAAGTAATTTTTGTCAAAATTGTTTTTGTAGTTTACTTAAAATTATCTATTAAGCAATTTTAATCAGTTTATTTGAATTTTATAATATTAGATATAAAAAATATATTAAATTTGATAAGAGGTAGAAGTAAAAATTTATTTTAAAGCAAAAAATAAAAGTACTTTTTTTATAAACAAAAGAGGTGGGGGTTGCTTTTAAGGTAAAAATTATCAGCGTACTATTTTACTGTCAAAACTATATAATATTATATTAATTTAAATTATATTTTTTTCCAATGTTTGTATTATTTACAATAAAAAGGCTTTAGGATTAAGTTCTGTATAAATTTTAGTTAAAAAAATCGACTTTTGACGTACTCTACGTCATGATGATGATGTATGATGTATTTCGACACATCGATATTTAATTGAAATTTATACAGAACTTAATATTAAAGCCTTTTTATTTTAAGTATGTATGTTCAAGTTATTTAAATTTTTTTTTTAAATGTTCACATAAATTATTGGAAATTGTGTCTGGAAACAAAAGCAAGCATCCAAAAATGATACAATGGTTAAAACTAAAAAAAAAAAAAAAACAATTTATTTCATTTGTCAGTGGCAAGCACAGTTCCTCAACTGCGCCATATCATTCGTATCTTAATTGTATCGAAGCGGCAATTCTTACACCCAATGAACACTTTCAGACCTTCAAGTTACCCATTCCGGTTCGGAAAAACAGAAAAAGAATTAAAGATGTAACAGCATCTCTAGAGTCTTGATTGCTGGCCGAAATCACCGAAGTCAAAATGTATTATTTATGCATCTTGGCTTTTGTCTGCGCACGGGATTTGTAATTTTTTGTTTATTTCTTTTAAGTGCTGATGGTTGGTGCAGTTTACTTGCTGCTTAATATGCAGACGTTTTTCTTCTTTTGTAATTCTTCTTAGGAAGAAGGTTGATGCGCACAGATTTGCAGATCTGACATTGTGATTGATTACTTTATAGCTTAAGACAAATATTATAATTTCTGAGTTTGATGGTCTGTGTTTAAAGTATTCAGTGCGTTTATTTTAAATGGAACAACTTCATATTTTTGGTTGTATTTTATTTTTGTTTATAACTCCGATATATTTAATAAAACTAAATACATTTACTTGAAGTTCTGTAATAATTTTTTTCTTCAAGCGTATTATAATATTAATATTACGTTATCATATTGTTTATGTTACAATAATGACATTATTATACAGCAGTTAGTTACTATAAACACCACTGGTGGCAGCACCAAACATAACTACAACGTCAAGTGTATTTAATTTGACGTCTTCAATTCAAGAAATTTGACCCACAAAATCTTCAATTCATGAGCCGCCACTGCTAGTTAATAAAGATTTGTGATTTTTTCGGATATTAATATCAATCGGTTATTATTATTAATAACTTCTGTTACCAATGTGATCACATTAAGCGGAATACACTGTAATATTATTTTGATATATTAAAATATATTTGTTACAGGAAAAATAATATCAAATATTAATAAATTATATTATTAAATAAAATATTTATCTGTCCTTTTCTAACACATTGTAAATAAAAACAGCTCTTAAAAAGTGTATAGTTGCTGGTAAATATACTCTGATAATTAATAAATTTAATGAATGATATAACTCGTTAGATTTTTTAATATATTTTTATTGTTGATTCCTGACCAATCCAGAAATTGCTTGTTATTGATGAAAGAATTTTATTAGTTATAACCTTCACTTGTTTTTCAGTTCGTGTCTGGATTTTGTAGAAAAATATTGGTTTATCGTGTACAATAAATTCTCTTATTTTAACTGGCAATTATAGTTTTTATTTGATATGTACATAAGTGTCAATTTTGCGTATTTTGTAAATGTTTTAAACAGTATTAAAGTGTATTAACCTAATTTTTTTTAGATTTCTAATGTATTTGATGATTGCTAACTTATCTTTGGAATTAAATATTATGTTTAATAAATATTACTATATTACATTACAGTGTTTTAGTGTGTTTAATATAAAGAAAACATTTTTTGTTATATTTATGCGTGTGACAGTTTAAAAATATGTGTATCTAAAAACTTGGAGGAGTGACTGCGAATAAATTAACACTTCATTAAAAGTAAGTGAAATTTTGTATCGAAACTATTTTTATAATAATTATACTTTAAATCAGGCTCTATATTTCACAAGTATTTAGGTATTAAGTATAGTTTACATTGGTAGAGTTAGTGATAAAGTACGGTGGTAGAGTGCGTACTATTTCATTACAGTATAAACACTTTAGGATAATGAAAGAAGAATAATAAAGATAAGAGCGAAGGGAGTAGAGTGGATAGTACATGTGGAACAATACAATCTACTCGTTCGTAGTTACTCTACTCAACCGACACTCTACCAGTGTAAACAGTTATTTATTGTAATACAAAATTTAGGTCAGATGGAAAGAAAACATTTATTTAAAAGAAAATAATGCATATTTGTGCGAACTTTATTGATATTTTTTTGGTATAAGTGCTACAAATTTGAAAAATTGGCTAAATTTTACAGTCACCAGATATATTTACTTGAAACTTTATATACTTTTGCACATTTTATAACTATAAATCGCAAAACTTTAGTGCGGAAATGATATTTACAATAATAAATTTAAAAAAAATTAACACTTTTGGCCGTTACTATGGGAAACTTTATTAATATTGAAATAAAATAAAACAGTTTAGTAACTTTGAAAATTTATTTTAATACACAAATGTAGTGATTATAGTATCACAAACATTGTCATTATCAAACAGTTTGATAATGACAATGATTGTCGAAACTGCAGTCTCTACATTTATATATGAAAGTGAATTTTTAAAGTTACGAAAGTTTTTTATTTTATGTTAAATGTTATTTCGAAAACACCAGAGACTTGTAATATTAATTTTTAGAAAAATAAATTATAATTTTTTTTCCCTATGGTGCAGACTTGTTGGCGGACATTATATATATATATATATGTATACAAAATGTAGAAAATTTTCTGCGAAATTTGTTTCCTAAACTGAATTGAAATCCAGCGATTGCTGTGATGTGTTTAAATTCTTGTATTTTGTTTTATTTATTTTTTATGCAATTCTCCGATAGTATCTGTTCATTGAATTACGTCACTTTTATATTTATCTTACAAATAAACTTGCAGATTACGTACTTATCTGCAACCAAAAGGAGTAAATACAAATAAGTACTTATTGGGAAATAAAGAAAGTTGAAGATAAAAAACTTTAAAAGTCTTTATTTTTGTGTCATCTGAAAGAAATTTGCTGAATGTTAAAAGTAGAATAAATAAATTTTGCCTCTTGCCGAAAAATCAATTATATTTTTAATTTATGACCAAATGTTTTTTTTTTGTTTTGTTTTAAAAAAACCCGTATGAAGAAATTCAAAGTGATATTTTGTTTTTAAATTAAGAGTGATTTTTTTCTTATGGTATTAAGAGCTTGTAATTAGCTTTTAAGGTAATTTATTAAGCGAAATTAATTATTGATAATTGGTAATTAAAGTCATTTCCGGCTTCAAAAAGTAATTCGGTTTTATATTTATTTAGTTTTATACTTTATTATGTTTTTATGTTTGTGTATTGGCTAGATTTTGCTCAAGACTCATATTTTTATATATATTTTTGTCTATATATTTGAAATATTTTCTTTTCTTATATAATTTTTATTGAACCATTACGTGAATTTAAGCGGTCCGTATATATTTTAATTTTTTAAAGGAAATTTATAAGAAGAAATTTTAATAATTTATCTTCAAAGTAAACTTATAAATTAAACGGTAAAGAGATAATTATATCTGTTAAGAATTAATTTCTTCGAAAATGTTGAAATTCACAAAATTAAGAGAAAAACATATTTTAACTGTAATTTAATATTTTCGGTAACTAAATACTTATATTACTAAATTTAGTATACGTGTAAAATTTATTTATGTATGCAGTTTTAACAAATTATTTTAGGTCATTTTTTTGATTTTGTGATTCATGCAATTGCCAGCATTTAAAGGTATAATTTTTTTTCTTTTGTTATTGTAAATAAAAATTTTAATCTATGTTTGCATGACGCATAGTGTCTTGAACAAGATAATATTGAGTTGGGCATATATTTAATTATTATATAATTTTACACTACATGGCTAATTGAATTTATTGAATTTTTGAGTTGATATGCTGTGGTCGATCTATCTTCATCGCAAAACAAGGATTGATCGATTACTATATGACTAATATTTTCAAATCGATAAAATTAAGATTAATAATATAATTGAATATTTAAAGGTAGTCAAAGAGTATTATTTTGGTACTTAACAGTTTGTTATTGTGTAACCACTATAATATGGCATTGCGTAATAATTTTACGTTTGCATGATAATGTTCTGTAAATTAAAATGTTACATATTTTAACTTATTTAGCTAGAAGAAAGCTGATGCTATTTTATTTAATTAACAAATACGATTTAAAAACAAAAATTTAATGATATCTCTAAAAATAAAACTATATTTTTATTTAATATTGATACGAGTACCTATATTTTTGTTAATTGCAATTGTTTGATTGGAATTATATATAATAATTAAACATTTATTTATTTATGACTCAAAATGTTTTTATTTTGATTTTTTTTAAATTTATTATATATAAATTTATTTATTATAAATACAATAGTTATTAAAATAATAATTATTATAAATATTATTTACTTTTATGTTAACAAAATAACTGATATAAGCAATGCTTGATGGTAGATTTTCATAAAACAATGCTGACATCTATTTGGTATACATATACTGTTATATATATAAAGTTATTTACAGAAAATGTTGTTAGCTGATTTTATTAGCCTGATTATATGATTAATTACCGCAATCAAATTGTTAACTTATTGATTATAGTTAGTTAAAAACTTAAACAGGTTGTTAAACTCAAAATGACCCGTATTCATAGCCCTTTTTTAGAATACTTTTAGATGAAATATAAAATTATCGATTTAAAAAATATTTGAACTCTCTTTAATATTACTTATATTTTAAAATATTAACTAAAATGAAAAGTATTTAATAAATAAAAATAGTTTATATTTGATATATATATTAAAGGAAAAAATAAAAAAAAAATTATATATATATATATATATATATATATATAAATATAACTAAAAATTCTCTAAAAGGGGCTATGAATACGATCCAACGTATAACCCTTTTTATACAACTGGATTCGAGTGTTATTTTTGAGTAATATTCTGCCCAATTCAGCCTTATCGCTTTGGTAGGTCTTATAAGTAAAAAAACACAAAAAGATTTATGAAACAATCTTATGTTTTTCTGTCTAATTTTTATTATAAACGCTTTAGAAATTTTCTAAAGTGTGTACTGAAATATTGTTTAAAAATGTAAATTTTTTCTTCACTAAAATAGCATGTCCATACTTTTTATTTTCATAGTAAACTCTATTTACATTATAATCAAGTCTGGCCGTATGTATTATTGTTTGTATTTTTGAATTTGTGTGTCTAAGAGTTACCTCTGTACAGAGCCGTATCGAAATAAAATTAAAGTTATTAATCATGTAATTTTATTAACAAATATTACTATAAATACAAAATGTCATATGTATATATTGTTTAATATTTTTTGTAAGTTTGTCAAATATAAAATTTATAGTTTTTCTATAAATGTTTTTGACAATTTTTCAATAAAAGCGACAAAATTTATTGCAATAGATTTTTAAGTGTGTACAAGAAGAATATAAAAGGATATATGTAAATTTTTCGACATGAATTGGTCATTATATTATTAATAAAAATAATTTTTTCAACTAGTATTTTATGGATACATACTTAAAACATCTAAAGTAGTATTTTTGTTTCTAATGCTGACTTTACACAATTTATTTTTCTATACAAAAAAATGTACAAATTAAATTTTCTGTATTACACTAGCCAATATTTGATTCTCTATAGAAATCTGTACAGAATATTTTATAAACATGCATGTTCAGTTTGTTTGTGACAGTCTATATAGAAAAATGTATGAATTAGAATAGGTTCTATTTTTCATGGATTTTCGACTTAAAACTGAATGCGCATTGATATTAGAAACGCTGAATTTTCATTGATGTATATGCAATTTTTCGATTAGATATAAATAAATTGTCAAAATATGTCATTGCGCATGCGTCTGTACATTTTATTCTATATCGTATAAAATGTATTAATTTTGAATGTATAATTTTGTATAGAAAACTGTATAAATTTTTATATAGTAAAATGTGTCGTGTAAAGTTAGTATTTTTAAATGTTTAAATAGTTTTTTTTTTTATAACACGCTAGGTATTGAAGTTACTTTATAATTTACTTTAGTGTTTATAAAACCGGGCCTAAATATTTTAAAAAAAGTATATTTTATTAATATTTTTATTTGAATTTTTTTCTAAGGTCAAATAAACTAATAACTTTTAGCGTGACAGTCAATCACGCTACCACTAGACTACAATCTTACATAAACATTTTATTAATATTTTACATAATTAAAATAAAACTCAAATAACATAGTAAAAAAGTCTTTTAGAACTTATTGTATTAAAATAAAACTGCTTTAGGTTAAAGTTCTGTATTAATATTTATTTATAATCGACGTTTTGACGAACTTAACGTCCTTCTTTATCAGTAAAAATGATTGTCGATTATAAATTAATATCAATACAAAACTTTAACTTGAAGCAGTTTTATTTTAAAAATTAAAACTTAAATAATAAAAAACGAAATTAAAATTAATGTAGTTTTAAAATCTTTCCGTATTAGATAACAAACTATCGTATAAATATGAGTATGTTATATTTCAAGATAGCTTACATATATTTTATGAACATACTATATAATTTTGTAATAACAACTTAAGTTTAACGCACTGTACTTTAATAAAGTAGTGTCATATGAAATTACACGTATACTTGCTTTAATGTAATACGGTTTAATAATTTCTTACGTAAAGTTATTATCAGTACGATGTATTTATAACATCTAGCATGTGATATAAATATTATATCGCGTTATATGATTGAATTTCCCTGTATAATTATATTTTTCTATTAACAATTTTAACTTTATTGCGGTAGTCGATTTTGCATTAGAAATTCGTAATTTATAATTGTCACTTTGTAGATTTTAAACAAATTTAAGTGGGAATAATTATAATAATTTTAATGGCAGTTATAAATATTAGTTTATTGATAAGTTACGTTTAAAATAATATACAGGATTGTTAAAAAGTATGGATACAGTTAAATATTTTCAAAAACTGTCTATGAATACTTGTTCAAATTTGGTACACAGTTAAAAATATATTCTAAATAATTATCTTTAAAACAAATGACGGTAGAAATTTGAAATGCATCTCAGACAATAGAATTTAAATAATTTTATTTACATATATAACAAATTGTAAAAGTTTTGATAAATTTTTTTATAAAGATTTAACTATATTTATACTTTTTAGCAATCTTGTATATAATTAAATCTCGATGAATCTATTGATTTTACCATATAAATAACACTTTTTCCGCTTCCATTGTGATCTAGAAAATTAAAAATTTTTATTGCAAAACTTGTATGAAATGTTAAACAGTATTTTAATATATAATTTTTAAATATTAAATAGTGCAAATTCTATTACATTTGAAACATTACCTGATTTACCATTTCAATCTAATGTTGAAATCTTCAAGTTTACAAGTTAAACAATACTTAACAATTTATAAGAAATAAACATGCATAATTTATGCTGGCACGAGACATCTTATGACGTCATCAACCATACATAACCACTAAAAATACGATGTCCAACATTTGTGACGATGCAACAATGGAAATGTTAAGTAAATTAAATTACCACACACACGCTACAATACACATATGCATGCAAGATGAAAAAAAAAGAATTGTTAAAGATATAAAATGCAAGAATAATATATGCATTATGCCCAAATTATATACAAGCAATTTTGAAAAGTTTTCATACTCACAGTACTGAGTTGAGCAAATCTGATAACTACAGGTATGGTAATTGTAAATGGTAAATATGCACTAACGCGACAAAACTAGTATATCGAACGACAAATATGATACAACAAAAATATTAAATGAAAATATTATTATTAAATATTAAATATTAACATGAAAAGGCTTTAGAATTAAGTTCTGTATAAATTTTAATTAAAAATCGACGTTTCGACGTATACTTTACATACATTATCATCAGGAAAAAAAATATACAAATGACATATACAATAAATAAACAGGACATAGAAACAAGTTACTAGGTAACAAAATAAGTAACTAGATTATAAAATTTATAAATTATTAATTAAATGAAGCTAAATTTTATTTAAATCTTTATTTTATAAATTTCTATAGCGTTTCTTATTAATCTACTGTTAATAATGGTGGGTCTTGTAATTATTATACTATCTTACATGATCACGCCATGTACCTAACAGGATGTGGCACAAACTCTTTTTAACATCCCGTAATCAGTCCCCTCCAAACATTTCTAACCAAACAAGCAACTTTCGCTTTATCCACATTCATAATTCTTCTCATACATGCTCTTTTATTCTTACTACTTGGAAACTTTCGCTCACGCAAAACACTTTCAATCATACCACTCCAACTACTCATCGGACGTCCACGCTAACGTATACCATCAAAATCATTCAAATAAATCTTTTTAACCAACCTTTCTCTCAAACGTTCGCTCAACATAATATAGATTTTTATACAATGCTAATCAAGAAATATTTTTCTATAAATTTATAAATTGTTAAAATATTCTTATATTAAAAAATATCAAACGGCAAACTTCACCAAGGCATAAAATATTTTAAGATATTGAAACAATGTCTTGCTTAACTCAACCTATCCCCGGTTGAATCGTTGAAAAAGTTTTGGGCGCGGAGATTCTGGTATCAGATAAACAATTTTATTGTAAATGTAATATCATTGTTATTGTTGACTTCTGTTGGCCGGTATTGTAGCAAGCAAGCAGCTGAGCTCTTCAAGTTCTGCGCAATAAAAACAGCTACCTAGTTTATTGTAGTAAGGGGTATTGTTGTACCGGAGTACATCTACAAAGATGACCTACCACTGTGGTACACCCACTCGTACTAAATATACAGATCAGATCTAGTCTGCAGTTGCAGTAATCATACTGTAAATTACAGAAGTTAAATTGAAACTTTCCAAAGTTATTTGTTTGCATTAAATTTTTGCAAATTTGAAAATAATATTGGGTTGTTCCAACCACATTCTGAACTAGTTTACAATTATACAAAACATGAGAAATGTTATTAAAATAGTAAAAATAAAGGTTTTTATTCTGAAAAGAAATAATAATATTCCATAAACATTTTAAATAGTTTTAATTAATTTTGTTATAATAACATATCCCAAAGCTTTCTTAATAAGATCGTGTTTATAAATTAAAAATATTTAATTACGTGCTTGACATACGGATCCTGAAGCCTGGATTACATTAATAGAGTTAATAGTAAAGTAGGGTGGTAGAGTATTATTAACATATAAATATTTTTAAATAGTGAAAGTCGAAATTTAGACTCGTCTGTCACTATCCCAAAATGTTTACCCATACTTTACACTGTAAAAAATGTAATGTATATTTATAATAACTATTAATGGTAAAATAGCAACATTTTGTAATTTTTACTGTGATAATTGAGGTAATATTACATTTTCTCTGTAAAAATACAGTGTATTTTTATATTTATTTATATTTACATTCCCAGCAAAAGTACCTAAAAGCTTACAACCAGTGTTAACCCTTCTTTCAATTGCACGATCAAAGCGATCATTTTTAGATTATAAACTACCTAAATCTACAAATTTATCTACCTGCTTTAAACGTGCACTATTAACAGATAGTTGAACTAAAGTAAAATTTACTTCTAAATTCAATGATAAAAATAAAGAAAAGTTATTCCATTTAAAATAAGTGTCACTGTATTGACAATATTTTACTTCAAATAAGCAAATCGAATTATTTCTATATACGAAATTTTGCGTGAACGAAAGTTTCCAAGTAGTAGGAATAAAATAACATGTATGAGAGGAATTATGAATGTGGATGAAGCAAGAGTTGTTTGTTTGGATAAGAATGTTTGAAGGCGACTGATTTCGGGATGATGAAAAGAGTTTGTGCCACACCCTTTTGGGTACATGGCGTGATTGTGTATGTATGTATGTACAAAATTTTGTAAAGTTATACATATAGTGTGAGCTCGCCTTGGGACACACTGTATATTTTATATAATGTAAAGTTACTTGCTTGGCTGACTGTTAAAATTTTCAATAACAAATAATCATTATATAAAATCAAATTGCTATATACAGCTGACCCAATTTTTAATCAAACAATGCTACCTACTATTGTCAGCAAATAAACAAAATTTAATTATTTTTATTTATAAAATCTTATCGGTACAATTGTTGCAAAATTAATAGAATGATAAACATTTGATTGATTTTTTTTACTAATTAAATACGTAACACATTTGTTTATTTATTAACTAATTCATCTGGTAATATTTAAATATTATTAACATAGTAAAGAAACTTTCATAATTAATTATATTAAAATAAAAAAGCTTTAGGATTTAGTTCTGTTTAATATTTAATTAAAATTCGACGTTTCGATATACACCACGTACATAATTATCAGGAAAGAAATATTCAAATAACATAAATAATAAACAAAAAAATAGAAATAAGTTACTGGATAACGAAATCAAGTAACTAGTAATTTATAAATTTTTATAATCTAGTTACTTGTATTTTGCTACCTAGTAATTTGTATCTATGTTTTGTTTGTTAATTATTTGTGTCATTTGTATATTTTTTCCTAATGATGATATACGTGGAGTACATCGAAACGTTGAATTTTAATTAAATTTTATACAGAACTTAATCTTATGGATTTTTTGTTTTAAATATTATTACTTAAAATGTAGTAAGATATTTTATTGCTAACATTAATACCAATTACAAGCTCGGTTTTTGGGTGTTTCAATTCATTTGTTTAGTCTTGCTCTTATGAAAGTTACATTGTCTTAAAACCAGCATTAGTTAAAACGTGTTTCAGTACTGAAGTAGAATTATTTGTATAAAATAATAATTTTTATTGTTTAAAAATTTTCAGTCATTTAATGCAGTTTAAGCCTAATTTAGACTTTCTTTTTGTATTAGTTTCAAACATAAGTAGAAGAATTTGACCAATCCAAACATTTAATACATTTTTAGTTTTAATGCCAAGTATTTGGATTCGTCGAATTCTTGTTCTTATGTATGAAACTAAAACTGAAACGGCTGTCTAAATGAGGCTTTATTGATCAAATAAATAATCATTTATATCTTTAAATATATTTGATGATTTAAAAAGAAAATAACAATATTTATTTCTTGATTTAGTATTGAAATCGGCAACGTAATCGAATTAACCTAGAATAATAAACAACTTGAAGTTAACTGCAAACTATCTATGCTTTCGCTACTGTTTACCGGTAGCATTTGAAACCGACAGCGTGCGTACAAGAACCTGATGACTCTACAAAGACTCAATGTACAAGACATAATGGTTAGATCTATTTAAAGAACGTGCCTATATTACCACGTGCAGTACGTTGCAGAAGTTACTTCTTGTAACAGTTTAAACACGTGGATTTTTATACTTTGTGGTGGTCTCTATCGCATAACAAATGAATAAAATTTGTAATTTTTTTTTTAATAAAAAAACTTTAGGATTCACTTCTGTATATATTTTATTTAGAAATCGACGTTTTGATATATTCTTCTTTTTTTCTTCTTTTTATTTTTATTTCAATTTAATGAGTTTTGAAACGATTTTTACCACGTTTATATTAACTCACTCTGTTGTTGTCGCAGTCAGTCACGGTCAAATTTTGTAACCAATTTTTAGACCACTTCCTATCATTTGATCTCACTGAAATTTTGCATGTAGTTTCATTCCAGGAGACAACACAATATTATATAAAAAAAACCGATTACAAGATATGACACGTTTATATTTATTTTTTTAATACAACTAATGACATCTGTCACATGAACTATTTTTTTGTTCAATTAACAATTGAATAATGTAAATGACAGATAAAAAAATATATAAAAAAAACTTTTTTAAAAACCACGCTTATATTTAAATGCACTAAAAGAGGAAAATAAATTTTTTCTTGGTTATCCAGCGTGGAGCGCTTAATCATCATTGCGAAATATATAGTTTCCTGGCGCTCCACGCTTTTATTTTTTTCTAACATTTTTGGATAACCAAGAAAAAATTTATTTTCCTTTTTTAGTGCATTTAAATATAAGCGTGGTTTTTAAAAAAGTTTTTTTTATATATTTTTTTACTATGTTATTATTTTTTTTCTATTAAATATTTTTATGTATGTATATAACTTTATTATTTTTTAGTATTATTGTGGATAGTACATGCGAAATAGTAAATTTTACTTATCCATATTTTACCACAATATTTACTCTACTTTACCGACACACTACAAGCGTAAACAGATTTATTTTAGTAGAGTTTTTATTTTTGAACAGAAGTTGTTACGATCGTCAAATAATTGCCATCATCAATTCATATTTTGTTTTAATTTGTACAAAAATGAAATGATCGGAAGCTGAACGAATTTTAAACTAAACTCTTCCTTACGAAACTACTAGTTTTGTATTAACAATTACTCTACCAAAATTAATGGAGTAGAGTCATTTGGAGAAAAAGTAATATAGTTTTCACTAACTCTACTAATGTAAACTAGACTTTACCCTTGAAAAAATGATTTATTTAAAAATTCTGTTGTTTTCGCATTCGATTAAAAAATATGTATATATAGAAATTCATCGGAAGATAGTTTCCTATTTTTTATTTTTATTAATAGTAAGCTCAACTATGAATCTAAATCTAGCTTAATAATAATAGACTTAGTAAATAGCGTGTTGCTAAGTTACATCTGGCAGATATCTCTGAATAGAGCTGTCAAATATCACCTAGTAATTATTTTTCAATAATTGAAAGTTACGAATGATAAAAAAATTAAAATGGTTTTTTTTTCCTACATCAAACATATGTTCTCAATAAATAATTTATTTTGTGTGTTATATAAAATATTTCAAAATGTCAATGCTTTGTAAAAAAAAATATAATTGAGATATTGTCAAAATATTTTTATATGCCAAAGAAAATGTTATTTAATAATATTATTAATAAAATTGATTTATATGTTATAATAAAAATTATGTTGTATAAAGATTTCTAGAGCAAAATGTGTAACACATTTTGACATTTTGTTTATTTTAATTAGAACAAGATTTAAATAAAAATTGTCACATTATTTCTAGTATTCTATATTTCTTTATAAGCTTTTTTTGTACTATAGAATCTTTTGGGTTTTTTGTATTTTTTTATATTAGCCATATTTAAGTGAATTTATTAGAATTTTTGAATTGATAAGAATGAATAAATATCGTTGATTATAATTGAAAATTAAATTAAAAATTGTCAACTGCATCGTCTGGGAACCGAACCCAGGACCTTCCAGTTTTCGGCTGATTGCTCTACCAATTGAGCTAACGATACCCGATAATTAATCTAACAACGATATTTATTCATTCTTATCAATATTTTTTAATATCTTAGCCGACAGGCATTATTTACTTACTCATATATATACTTATATATACTTTAAAAATAAAACTAAATTTCAATTAAAAATTATTAACAGTTGTACAATTACATTTATTCTAGAAAAATAGTATATTTCTAAATTAAATAGTAAATAATTTTATACAAAACTTTAAAAATAGTTAGTTATATTGTTACTTACTATTATTTTTTTTTCTATTAAATTTTTTATTTTTATTAGAAAAACTTTTTATTTATTTACATTTATGATACTTCTCATATATGATTCTTCAATTTTATTATTTAGGATTATTATATTGCATTACGTAGTCATATTAATATATAAAATACGTTGTTTTGTATTCTTACTTCGCTTTTAAAACGGATTTTTGACAAAAATATTTCTGACGTTTATTTAAAATTACTTGGTAAACGTTTTAAAATCATTTATTTATAACATCAGCTACAATAAAAATATGAAAAATAGAGAAATTATCTAGTAAGAATATTTGTGCCAAATTTAATATCTTTTCTTAACTTGCAAGTACTATAGAAATAAGTTATTACAAATTCATTATATTACATTAATAATATGTTAGATTATTCAACAATACCATAAATCATGTTTTATTCTATCGTTAAAATATAATTCGCAATTCAAAATAATTAACTTTCGTACTACATTACTACAAAATCTACTCTGCTTAATTTTGCGCCATTAGTAAAAATTACTTTAACTCATTCTTATTATAATTTTTTTCAATTTCCAATTACAATTACAGTTTACAGACACGGTCGTATAAAATTTATAACTTCTCATTTATCATATTCATAGAATCGGCTCTTTGCGTTGTACCGATAGTGTGTATGTGTCTTAACAGCAATTAGTAAGTTCTAATGAAGACAATTGACAGTGTTATTAACGGATAAAAGCGTTTAAAGCGTTTTCAAGTTTGCTTTATGAGTTTGGCCAGTAGCTGGCACGATTAAATTGATTAAGGCAATTATACATGTTATTGTTTTTTTTTTCTCATGTTTTTTGTACTCCCAATGAACTAGCAGTTACTCTGATTTATTACTTATAAATTAGTTTCATTTAAATTTATTGGAATGTAAATGTTTTAAGAATATTGCTTTTGAGTTTTTGTTTCAATATAATTTGTTTTTTAAATTTTAGATATATTTATGACAAGAATTATATGTATAGAGCATTTTATTGGAGATAGAAAAAAACTTCTTTATTTGAGTATAATCAACATTAGGATTGCGATAATAATAATAGCAAATTTATACCAAAAAAAATTTTGTGGGCTACGACGTATTGTGTACTGCTGTATAGATTTGTCCACTATTGGAAAATACCAAAAAATGATTTTGGTATATTTTGTGGGTTACGACATATTGTCGTTGCATGCGCGAAATATTATTTAAATTTGGAAAATAAAATTGAAAATATTATATAAACAAAATTAGTAATATTTTCTTTCCTGTTTGTATAAATGATATTTAAGCAGCATGGTCTATCTTAAATATTACTAGATATTGAAAATACCCACCTAAAATCTCTATAGAAAATCTAAAATTTTATGTTCTACAATCTGTCAAATAACATAGAATTATCGACGCTAGTCTACACACATCTAACTTGGTTAAAAATTCCTACTCGACCATAAATTACTCAAAATGTTCTGCAGTCATAATAGAAATAAAAATCTTCTATTGAATTACGACCCGTAATTTTACGATTTTGATTCTATAAACCTTTTAAATATATTTGAATATAAAAACGTATATGAATTGTTTATGCAAGATGTTATTTGAATGTTTCAAGAATTTGAATCGATTTTTGATAGGCATAAATGTATGTTTTGACATTAGCTTGTTTTATAAAGTAAATAATGTTAGAATTTTTTTTGAAGTTAAGATGCTATAATATATATGATTATTTAATAAAGTAAATAGTTAAATTGTAACTTTGCTGTAGGTCTGTTTCTTGATTTGTACTTTAAACTAAAATATTTTGGAATTTACTGAACTTTTATTAAAATATTTATAATGCAAAAAAAAAAAAGGTATTTGATGAAAACAGTGTAAATAAATAATTAAGTGTATTTAAATAAAAACATATATAATTATTTTTACTTTATATGAAATATTAGAAAATCTACATTTTGAACAACCAACGCTAGTTTTAAAATAGATATAGTTATTTGAAACGTAGGTTTCTTATAACAACATGTTTACATCTTTTTATACGTTTTTTTTTATGACAACCAAAACGTAATTATAATTTAAAACATATTGTTATTGTTTCTGACATGTAGTTAGAAATATTTGTTATGATTGACTTAATTTTTGTATGGAAAATTCTAGATTTTTTGTTATTAATATATTTTTAAATTATTAAATTATTCATGGTAAAATTTTAACTTAAGAAACCCTTTAAATTAATGTATATTTTTAAATTATAATTTTTATTTTCAAACTTATGATACTAATATTCATATAAATTTTGCATATAATTATACGATTTGCAGTTTGCAATGTACGCAAAAGTGATAAATTATAAATTATAACATAAAAATTATAATAAATTTTCATAATTTTATATTGCAATTATCTGAAAATTTCTCTGATGAAAGTAATAACAATTTGAGCAAAATTTATTAAAATATGCAATACAAAACTTGAAAATTATTTAAATTAGCCCCCGTAACAATAACGATATTATACGCAAAAAATATTACTTTAAATTTTCTTGAATCATATATTAGAATTAAATGGACAGATTTAAAAGTGTGATAAAAATGTTATGAATGCTATTAAAATTTATATTGGTATAACGATGCATTTTCGTTGGTGTATAAAAAGTTAAAGTATGATTTAACTGTAATAAAATGTATGTATAATTATTTACTAAAAAAAGATAACTTTGTAACATAGTAAAAAATCTTTCAGAACTCATTATATTAAAATAAAAAGGTTTTAGGATTAAGTTCTGTATAAATTTTAATTAAAAATAAATAAATAAATTTATTTAGCTAAGACAAAGATGGTACTGCCATTTTTAACTTTAATAATAATTATTAAATTTATTTCTAAACATTTAGAGGAAAATTAATACGATTTAAAAACATAAATACAACGATTGTTAAAATTGAGGCACTGTAAACGTACTATAAATGTATTGAAAAATATTTTCCGGATAAAGTTCATACATATTTCACAAGATATATATGTATATATAAGTTTGTCAAGTAAGTGGTGAAAAGCAGAGACTAAGTACGTATGTCGTACGAAAACGTACAGTTAATATTGCGCAGTGTTACTTTCTCTTGGCATAGACTATGATAATACAACGGTCATTTATTTGTTAATATTATTTAAAAAAAAATACTAAAAAAAAAATTATTAAAAAAATATTGAAATAGGTACATCTGAAATTTATGCATGCAAATACAACATAAATATTTAATAATATTTCAAGTTTAAAATAAACCTGTAATTATTTGATAATTTGTCATCAATTTAATTACGAAATTATCGATTTTTCTGCAGAAATACGACGAGATAAATTTGACACTGTCATGTGTGTTACATATATAACTTGGTAAAAATTACGACTTACAACAATTACGCTGAGTTATTTTAATCTTTGCAATACCATATAAGATTTTAAAATACTTTTTCGTTAAGAGAAAGTTTTCCGATCATATGTTAAATTCTCTTGTTTTTTTTTTCATTTTTTAAAAACAAAAATGAAATTGATTGAAGATAAATAAATAAATGCAATAATTATTATCAATATATTTTTTTAAGTTATTGAGAGAAATGATAAATATACAGATTATTAAATATTTTTTACTTTTTGTGCGCAGCATTTGAGAAAGTATTGTTTTTGTGAAAATTTTACGTGTTGTAATTTTAAAAGAAAATTTTTTTTGGATCATCATTAAGTATTTATGATAACTAAAAAAATAGCAAAATTGTTTTTGATATTTTGTCATATATATCAAATTGACATTTATAGAATTATTTATACTAACTTATTTTTAATTTAATACCAACTTGAAGGAAATAAATTTCCTATTTATGGTCTCATAACCAAATAGCTGTCACCAATCGCTAATTTTGGTTACTTTTATTATATATTGATTCATTGATAACTGTTGTGTATGAATTATATAAGTTATGGAGCAAACTTGGGTTAGAAATTCGTAAATATTGTTAACAAAATTATAAAATTTCGAATCTTGAACATGTAGTTAGAAATTACAGGAAATTAATATACATATAACATAAAATTGTGTATTATATTTAAGAATTAAGTGAAAATGAACAATAAAACTTGAATAAATATCTGTCATTCATTAGCAATATATAAAATTATCAAATCATGCACATGCTTTATTATTATTTCAAACATATGACTTATAAGCGTAGGACGTTTAATAATGCTATCAACTTCTTCAGCAACAACAGAAACAGACTAACTTGAGGTATTTAGCCATCAAAATGCATGCAATATAACTCTAGACATAATGTTAAGTTAATGCTAACATAACAGTAACGTAGAATTGTTTTTATTGCAAGTATATTTGATTTATATTCAAGTTAGTATTTTTTTGAATTTAGTATGTTTCTAAGATTTAATTAAAATTTTATTATAAGATATTGAATATATTATGGAAAATTGTTGTCAAGTGGTAGTATATTTACTATGTAATTATTTATAGATGGTTAGTTTGAGTTTTATTTAATAAAAAAAAAAAACTTTTGAGAAAGAAAATTGTATTAATGTAAATTGCCAATGTTTAATGATTTTTGAAGATATTTGGGCTTATTTATAAGATCTTTAGCGTTACAGAATATTTTGTCTTTTTCTATTAAAAGCAAAATTATATTGATTAGAAAAAGACAAAAGATTTGGTAAGGCTTACAGGTCTTAGAAATGTGAACTGAATAGGTTTAATTTGACAATGAAAGTCGTAAAATTACAATAATTTGAATCATATTAGCTTATATGAAAGTTTATGCAAAAATTACGCTTTGATAATAATTTTACTTAAGATTTTTGTAATCAGAGGGGTCAAAAATTATATATTATAACGTATTTTTCTTTTCAGTTAAAGTGGTAAAAGGAATATTTTTTATAATATCAAATAAATAACTATAGCAGTAGCAATAGCAGATTTATCTGGATGATTTTTGCGTATTCACTTCTTATGTTTTTCCTGATAAAGATGGATGTTAAGTTCGTTGAAACATCGACTATTAATGAATATTAATACAGATTTTAAACTTAAAGCCGTTTTATTTTATAGAATGAGTTTAAAAAGATTTTTTTTACTATGTCAATATCTACTTATTTATTACAAATAAATATTTTTTTTTAAAATAAAGAGCTGTTTATTTACTCTAAATAAATTTATGAAAAATAAAGAAATATAGGTTATTGAAATTTATTTATTAACATCAAAGAAACGTTTTTCTTCGTTAATATAACTGAACATTTTGTATGCATTTGACAGTTTGCGACACATTCATATTTATCAATTTATAGATAAATTTACTTTACTTTTCAACACATAATTTAGATTTGAATCAACAATATCAGCAATTTCGAATTACTCGGAATACATAATTACCAATCAATCTAAATAAATTGAAAATTTTACCCTTGGAAAAAAAAGAAAATAAAACTATGCACTTAAAGCGCCAAATTAACAAAACAAATTATTAATTTAAAATCAAACTTGGCATTTTAACCGACAGTTAACGTGTTAGATATTAATTTAAATCTTGATATCTTATAATTAACTTGAAACGTAAAGTTAAAGAAAACTGCGAACTTCATGAATATTACAATTTTGCAACTCCCGCTTCTAAGCGGAGTTTCTTTTTTATCATTCTTTATCAGTTTAGTTTCCAAGTTGGTAGTTCTGCTGCACCACAGCTCTTTTAAAAGAAACTAAATTTGCATTTTAAATACGCTGTATTTTAACACCATCCTTTCAAGTGTTTCAGTTCTTTTAAACGTTGTCATGGTTAACTAGATCAAAGTGTGATTAATTGCTTGATTAACTTCAAGTTAATATTGTTAATTATTGCTGGACAAGTAAATTTGTCTTTAAGTTGTTATTTGTTATTATAGTATATATATATATATATACAGAGTGATTTATTAGTAATTGGAAATATTTTATAATTTAATTTAATTTAAAAAAGTTATTTGTAAAAATTTTCAGAATAACATTAAAGACTTTTATACAAATTTTTAGTTAACAAAAACAATTTTTTGAAATGTTTTTTAATCGTAATTCTTAATTTGTCCAAAAAAGGCGTGTTTTTAATAATTTAACGATTATTTCACAATAATATCTCTCGACTAAATATATTATTACTTATAATTTATCACACAATTACTTGTTATTGAAAATTTTATTAAATTTTCATACATAGATGTAAACACTTTGATGTAAAGTTGTTATAATATAGTAAAAAATCTTTCAGAACTCATTATATAAAATAAATCTGCTTTATGACATTTGTATCAGTTTTTTTCTGATGAAGATGAGCGTTGAGTTTCGTCAAAATGTTAATTATAAGTAAATTTTAATACAGAACTTAAACTTAAAGCAGTTTTATTTTGTAGTTTTATATTTTTGGTGACAAATAATACCATACGACACAACACCAAAATATTATAACACTTATGATTCAAAAATCTAAATATATAAGAAAGAAATATTAGCTACAACATATTTTATAAAAAATAAACAAGTTTATTTGACAAATATTAATTCTTTGATATCGTACAAGTGTAGAAAACGACCATATACCTACATTTTTTTTTACATTTCACATGACATATGTTTAATATATTACTAACCAACCAGTTACCAAATAACTGACAGTTGAAAAAAATGACAAAAAAATTGACACTCTGCAAAGAATAAAAATTATTTGTATGACAATGAGATAAAGACGATTAATCTAGTACGCTGTGATTGATTATTGAAATAAAACAATTGAATTATACCCGCTTTTATTAATAATAGCGTAAATTTGGTAGATAAGTAAATACATTTATTCTTATAGTAACTATAATATAAAAGTGTACAGGGGGGGGGGGCAGTATTTTTATTTTATTTATTCTTAGGATAAATAACAAATCATTTGCGATTGACTACAAATGTAGTCTCAGAATAAATGACATTATTTCATTGACTAATTTTAAAATTATTCCTAGAATAATATTATTCTAAATTAATCGAGTAAAGTATTTGAGCAAATAAATTTTATTCTAGAAGTAAATAGGTTTTTAATCTATAAATTTTATTTCAGTATTATATCCAGTATATTATCTATTTCTAATCACAGATCCTGTGCAGTTTTTGTTTCTGTCACAAATTTGTATCCATTTTCAAGTGCTTTTTAACAATGTAAAAGTGTTA
The DNA here is from genome assembly GCA_963966155.1 of Clivina fossor. Lineage (NCBI taxonomy): Eukaryota > Metazoa > Arthropoda > Insecta > Coleoptera > Carabidae > Clivina > Clivina fossor. The sequence goes on along the minus strand of OZ014562.1, from coordinate 12,179,495 downwards.
TTGAAAGTTATTTTGATAAATCTCAACATTTTAAATGTTTCTTTGTGAAACGTTAGAGTAATTTTAATTCTAATTATTAAATTTATTGTTAAATTATTTACTTTATAATTTACGATAATGTGTATTAATAATTTTGCACTAAATTTTTATTAAATTTAAATGTATTTAAACTAAAATATGTATATTAAGTCATTATTTCTTAACAAGCTGATTAAAAAATTGAAATCCAATTATCAGAACCAATTTGATTTTAACACAGCTTTAAAACAAGCTATTTTTTTTAAATTCTGATTACCACAGCTTAACTAGATAAGATGCATTTAAACGTTTTTATATTATTGGTTCATATATTTTTATTTTTATTACACGCATTCTGGGCCCGCTTATATAAGAAGTGAATATATTTTTATCTTTCTTGTTACAGTAGCCGCGTTTGAATAAAAATGCTCTTTGTACGAGTTATAAAAAATTTAACGATTTTTAATTACAGAAGTTATACGTTTTAAATACTTTTTTTAATACGCGTTTTTAACATATTTGCATATGATTTCATAAAATATTAATATGGTTATAGCTGTTTTGTTGCTGTAGTCAGAAATGTTTTAAATTATTTTAAAATCGGATTTTATTTGTAATTAGCTACAAATGTGAAGAAGTACTTGGATTTTTGTATTATAAGCAATTATATTAACTAATTTATCTGCAATATTTTTTATGGCTTTATATTGGACTAAGCATTTTTGTTTAAATAAATAAAAAATCACTACCAGCATAAATTAATATGAAAGTGAATATATTTATTCTTTTATTAACTTTACTATAAATACTTAGTAGATTTACTAAATGAACAAATTAACAGAGTAAATTACTGGGTCAAATATCATGATAGTAAATTTTACTGTAGAAGTAAATAAATAAATTTTATTTTAATATTATGTCCAGCATATCATCTATGTCTCGTAACAAATTTTCTTTGTCAGATTCTGTGAAGTTTTTGTCTCTGTCGCGATTTTTATTCATTTTCAAGTACTTTTTACAATTGAAAAATGTTATTGAATACATTAAAAGTTACTTTGACAATATTTATTTATTTTAATTGTTGCTTTGTGAAATAAGAGTAAATTTAGTTGTTTATTATAACAATGAAGCTAGTGGCCAATTAAATTGAAAAAAGTATCCTCTTAAAAATATTATTTATTTCATGTGTCGTCAGAGTTGTCCAATAGTTTTTTCAACTTAATCGCCCCGTAAAATTGGCCGCCAGTTTTACTCTCATTTCTTTATTAAAGTTATTTGTAAAATAATTACTCTATAATATTTTTTGTTTATAAAACCAGGCTTTAAACGAGCTATAATTATATATGCGTTTGTTTATGTATTTATTTCTAAATTTTGTCTGGAAAATGGTTTTAACGATTTTGATAAAATATAGTGAATCTACGTTTTCAAGTGCGAAAAAGTCATTTAGCTAGAGGTCAACTTTGGAAAAACTCATTTAATATAATAAAACTTATTTCGAAATATGTTTTTGACACATTAAAATTTTGAAGTATTGCTGTTGTATGGTTACCATGGAAACATCAAATTTATTTTCATGGCCATATGATAAAATATAATTTTTATAAAATGTCATTTGTAGAACATGTCAAGCGATAATTTTAGTTTAAATGTTATTTTTTATAAATTTTAAAACATTGTTATTTATTTTAACAGTAAATGGTAAATGATAAAGATTATAATATCCTTTCTCTACTATTAAATGAGCATATTCTAACTATTTAAAATATCTAGGCTCTCTTAACGATCACAGCTTGCTCTTTCTGATATTTCTGTATTATTCATGCTAACAACTTATTAATATAATTGTTGAAACGTACTTTACGACAAAAATTATAAAACTTAAATATTTTTATTTTATTACTAAAATATAATTACAACAATTTTGCAACGTTAAATATGTACTTAAATCTATCAACAATTCTAAGTGAATATCTTGAATAGTAACAATTTTCCTTGCTTAACCACTCATTAAAAACTTCAACTTCTTTCAAACAATACAAGAAACCTCAAGCTTAGATACAACAATAACTGAAGCAAGTAATAAAACCATATAGAACTAAATAATAATAATAATAACAGCGAGGATGAAATATTGAACAATACTAGATGAATCTTCTGTTCTTTGCCAAGTTCTTGTAGCATTGTTTAACACTGGCTGGTGCTGTTAGTTCTTGTAGCGTTGGAGGAGTAGATGTAAATCATTGCTGACGTTTTGATGTTGACAGTAAAATTAATTGATTTAACGCTAAGATCTTTTTTTTCCTCCTGCTTGGCTTTACCTTTTGAATGCATACTGGTGCGTAATAAAAGAATAAATTAAATATGGTAAATAAATTAAATAAAAAACGAATGCAGTGTGCTATGGTCTGTGGATATTGCATGGAATACAGGGTGTTTCAGAAGTCGTATTATTTTTTTCGGTAAATATGTTATTAGTTCTTGTAATCTCTGAATAAATTTCATTGATATGTTATTAATATTTTAGAATAAAAAAGGTTTAGTTTTTATTTTTGCACAATTTTTAATTAAAAATTGTACAGAAATAAAACCTTAAGCTTTTTTTATTTTAATATAATGAGTTCTGAAAGAATGTTTTATTAATATTTTAGATTTTATAGTTACTTATTTTTGTTATTTTTATGCTCGGTTTTATAAACAACTGAATAGAAAGTAAATAAGTTTTTCATGAAAGGACAACGAAACTTAATTATTTTGTATATTTCTCTAGCATTGTGTGTATTTTGATGTTTTACAAAAATTATATATTTATATAAAGATATAGACTTACAGGACACCATGTATAAATAAATCCATATTTTTCTTGACCATTTTTACTTTTTTTTAGGTGTAGAATACTTTCAAATTAAATTGCAATCACTCTTTACTGAAGTCATTTACATATAGAAGGTGTAAGCTACGTCAAAATATAATATATTGCGATTTTTTCTTCAGTTGATTTAGATTTTTTTCAATCTTTTTCTTCTTGTAGAGAACTTTTTTTTAGCAGTTTGATTACAGATGAATTTATTGTACGCCTCAAAAATTTGACGGCAGTTGTACCAGTGTCAAAAAATAATAAAAGAAATTTTCGCCTATTGTGTATATTGTCAAAGATTGATTGTCAACTTTTTATGTCAGTTGAAAGAGTAAAATTGTATTATATAGTAAGTAATTTGTTAATTTAATTTTTTTTTTGCATATTATTATTTGACATATTTATAAAAAGATATTTTTATTTTAATAACAAAATGTAAAGCAATATATCAAAAACGAACTTTAAAATAAAATTTTATTAATTAAATAAATTTTCCGAAAGTCAAAATTCACCAAAAAATTTATTTAAAATTAAATTTACTCATGTACAATTTAATATGTAATTTTAGCGTGTTTAATAGTAAAATAAATAAGTAATTTGTCTAGTTCCTTATTGACAGTTTATACATTTTCATAAAAACAAATTATTGATAAAAATATATGTAAAAAATAAAATATATAACTTAGAAATTATTACTTCCACTGAATAAAAAAAAACCTTTTAAACTACATAATATCTTACACTATAAATAATTTATAAATTATAATTTTATAAATATTTATAGCACATATTTATACATTAAATTAATTTATTCACTTTTTTTTTACTCAACTATAACTTTCAATAGCTACTTTTAATTTCATCGCAAACGCATTAAATATTAAAATATAAAAAAAAAACTATCATAATATTGTACGGGCATAAAAACCGTTCTCATTCTAAAACAAAAATAACAAGCATATAAAAATACATTTAAAACTCAGCACGACACTTAGCGAAATATATACTGATATCAGAATTATATTGACAATATATTAAACATATAGATTTTTACTTGTATTTCCAGTTATAAGTATAGTGCTCCACTTTTCGGACCACGTTATATATATCTGTTTATACATAAACATAAATATAAGTTAAATTTAACGCTATGCAGTCATGCTACCTGGTGGATTTTTTGTCGGAAATAACGCGACGAAATATACACCGATGTAATTAACATTATTAATTAGAAATCTTAATTAATGAGTTGATTGAGTAATTTACATTGCTTGATTAGTTAGTTTGATGCAACAAATTTTTTTTTTATAATTAATGTTGGTAAAATATTATAAATCTTTCTTTTAATCTAACGTTGAAGTGTTTCAATTTTATTTTAAATAATTTTGAATAATTACTGAAAATGTATGGATTTTTTATTAATTATTTTATTATAATTAATCTTTTTTGATGTAGATGAAATCTTGTTTTATTTCAAATAATTTAAAAAAGAAATTAATCATTTAAAATTAGTTATAGGATTATTTTTATTTAAGTATTAAAAAAAAGTATTGCAACATATTTAGAGTTACGTTTATTTAAGACGAAGTAGATGGTTAAATTTTTGAATTCTTGTTTATTTAATTAAATACCATTAATATTATTATTTTATTAATTAATATTAGTTCTTTTATCTATATACAAATTATTTGAAATAATATTGTTATTAGATAAATAATCTAAAGTTTTGCATAAATACACAAGAAATTAAGAAAAATTTCTAATTATATTAGATTAATACAGTATATGTAATTGTTTATTGTTGCATTTGTTATGATTAGAATAATTTTGAAACAGATCTACTAAAGAAATCTTCTGAAGATTTTTCTGTGTGAAAATTATTATTATATTTTTTGAAATTGAAGTAATTTTGGGTTGAAGGGGAAAATCACTTGTACGATCTGGTGTACAAATTAATTAAAATTTCTTAAAATCAATTAAAGATTTTCTTAAAATTATGTAAAATCTTTATAATCTTAGAAATTTTGAATAAAATCAGTAAAATTATCGAAAAATATTACAATTATGTTTTTTTAATTATTATTTTTTTTTTTAGTTTTTGTTTCTGAATGTTTCTTCTTTTTTTAATAAAATAATTTTGGTAAAAATTTACAAAATAATACTAGTTGTAAACTAAATACTTTTAGCGTTAAATAATTAAAAAAAATTGTTTAAGTTATTTAGAATTTGAAGTAACAGTTATGTGTTAATTGCGTGTTATATCTGTATAAAAAAAATTATCAGAGTCAGAATGCAAGAACATTGATTAGTTTTTGATGTTAATTTATCTTAACTTTAGATTATTTTTAAAATTAAACTTTATAAGTTTATCTAGAAATGTTTTTATCAATTTTACTTGACGCTTTAAAGATATCTTGAAGAATTTTATGTATGGTGTTCATTGAATATGTAATTTTAGATTTACTTATATGTTTGTTATTGGAGTAAATTTATAAATATGTTGATTTGAAATTTGAGAAACTGAAACATAAAATTTTAATCATTTAATTTTTTGATTAAATATATATTGTAATATTTTAAATCAGTAATTTTTATAGATTATATTTATTTATTTTTACAAAAATGTGAATTATTTCAAGTAATTTTGTTAAATTTTTTAAACTTACAAAATTATAGAAAATTTTACAGAATCTAATAATATTTTTTTTAATTATTAGATAAAATTGCATCAAATAAATAAATGCAGTATTTTTAAATTGTTAAATTTTATAGAAAAACGCAATTCTATCTAATTTCTGTTTTACAAATTTACAGAAAATGTATAAAAATCTCAATTTTTCTGTATTTTTAACTTAATATAAAACTATGAAGCAATGCTTTTGTATTAAATTACAAATAAATATATTTTACTTACCTTAATGTGATATTACTTTTCTATACTTTCTATAAACATATAGGTATTATTTAAATGAAAAATGTGTAGTGATTTGAAATTATTTAGTTTGTAACGAAATATAAGAAAATATGTATAATATTTTATTTTTAATATTAAAGTTTTACCAAATATAAGGAAAAATTAATTAAATCAAAATTGAATATATCAAAAATTTATTTTCTGCTTAAATCTACAAGACGGCAAGGGAAAAATACATACAAAAAATGGTAGATACCTGAAATATGTACAAATGAATGATACAAATATTAAAATTAATAATTCTTAATGTCACGTCAAAAAGAATTCACTAAATTCAGTCGCATTTAAACTATTTTCTGCAAACAAGCTAGGCAAATGTGGATCTTCAAAGGTACAAGGCGACAGTGCAGTATCAGAAAATTCCGGCGATGCCAGCAGCGAATGATCAGACAGTGGTAAAGATTCTCCGTCAGACTCCAGCAACAGACAATCTAGATCTGAACAATCTGAGAGTAAATCACCCAGGTCTGCAGTGGTTGCGAAATTGCCCGAAGAAATTGTAGAATCTTTCAAGACTGAACTTAGGGCTGAGATGTATTTCATTGCTAGTCTTAAAGTGGTAATTTTTGTCAGTTTTTCGTTAGTGGAATTAGCAATACCTTCAGCGTGTTGCAGATGAGGAACGGCTTTTCTTAGCGTTTCAAAAGCTGCGTTGATTTCTCTCATACGGCTTCGTTCTCTGGCGTTGGCAGTTTTTCTTCGGTATTTGCTTAAAGGTGGTGGTTTTTGCTTGGATTTACCATGACGTTTGGTTATGGGCAGTGGACGCTCGTCCGAGTCTTCACTGCCAGCTCTGCGAACGGAACGTGGTCGTAGAGAATATTTATCGCCCCGATTTTTTGATATTTCTGACAATTTGTCATTGCTGTTGTTGTTGGCATCGGGGTAAGATAGACGGTCTTGCAGATTGTCAAACTGGAGTAAAGAGTCCATTATTGCAATATTTAACATGGAATTGTTAAAAGTCAATATTGTCACGACACTTTAGTTATAAAATATCAAAGATTTGAATAAACATTTTGTTATATTTAACACTCTGTTAAGTTATTTTAATAAATTTATATTTTCGAAACACTTTAATGATAATTAGAAATATTTTTAATGTTTTATTTTGGTATTTATATTATTTTATTAGATTTTTAAAAAAATGTTTATAAATTTTAAGTTGCAGTATATTTTGTATTAGTTTATTAAAATTAGGCACTTATTTTTGGCAGCAGTAACGTTTATACAATATGAAATTATATATTTTTTAAATAAAAATATTTTTTAAATTGCAAATAACTATATTTTAAAGTTTAACTTATTCTTTTCTAAATTAGCTGTTAATTACTAAAAGTTATTTTGAATATAATTATATTTTTATATTAATATTTTTTAAGCAAATTTATTAAAATAGTAAATTATTACAAATACATATGTATTCTTGGTGTTTAAGAAGGTGTAATGCTAATTTTTAATATAAATTAAAGTTTTTTTTTGACATTTGTAAATATAATTTTTAATATTTTCAATATTTGATGTTTTCAGATATGATTAAATTCTTGGATGTTATTTTAGAAGTATTGTTTAAATTTTTGAAGTTTAAACGATTTTATTGTATTTTAGATACTTTATTTCTTAATTTTAATTAATTATTATTTTTTAAATTTAATAATAACACTTTTATCACAATATATTACAGACAAATATTAATTACTTTGTAAACATTCAGAGAATCGATGTAATTTAGTACATCAAATAAAAAACTTTACGAAGTTACTCGCTTGATCGGCTACTGCTGTCACCCGCGTTGCAGCCGTGTCGTAGGGACTGAAACGGCTGGTCACGCGACAAACTTTTCCTAACCGCACTAAACGGTGTGTGTGTGCGCGCGCACGCGATTTAATGCACGAAAGATGCTGATGCTGCCGTTCCGCACGAGTGGACCACTAGCCGGACACTGATACTCATGACATGGTCTGCGACACTGCTAATGCGTTCTGCCCTCTCTACTTCTTCAGCGTCGGGTATTCTTGGGCTGGTGGTACCGCGATACACCCGCGCGTAATTTATCTCTGTTGGGATGTGTATGTGGTTGATGATGGATTGGATCGGAACAACAGTAATTTTGAAAAAACTTCACGAAGAAGAACGTTTCTTTGGTATTAATATTTAACAAATATATATATATATATATTAAATAAATTTATTTCGAGTAATTCTACAGTCCTTTGGAACAACAGAAATAACTTATGTGATATTTTAAATGCAATTTTATGATTAGTCGAATAATATGTACGAATTTATTGTTCAGTAACAATTCAAAAATTCACTGACATGAGTTATGAATTGCGATAAAATTATCATCATCATATTTAGTACTACAACCCTAATAGATTATTTATTTAGACACCTTTTGAACCTGCAAGTTGTGCGACGAGTTTTGGCCACTAATCTAAACTACTGATATTTTAGGACAAGTAGTTAATCAAACTGTGTCCGATTCTGTTTAATTATGCTTGATCTTGTAGCATTTTTTATTTTATGACGAATAGAAATGCCGGTTAGAGCAGGATCAATCTATTGATCTATTGTTATATCATACTACTCTATAATTATTTTACTCGTATACAATTTTATTATATCAAGTTTATAAATAAAAAAAGTTATTTAGAGTGGCCTTGATTCTATGGACATTTGATATAATTATTTTTCGAAATTTTTTTCAAGATACGGGAATTATTTGACATGTTACTGCTTGTTTAAAACGCTATATATTATTTTAAGATAAACTTGGACAAACTACGAGAAAGCTTAGCTTAGAGTATCACCTAATTACACAAAATATTTAAATTTAATATACAAACATTTATTTCTGAGTATCACTACTTGGAAAACTAAAAATCATCATTAAAGCCTAATATAAATCTTACACTTCTTCAAAAGACTTACCATTAATTTTCTATCTAATCCATCAGTTTAACTTCTGGTTAAAAAGCTAATGAAAGTTAAGCATAATTTTGTCATTAATAATAAGTTAATATTTTTCTAAATTAGCTGTCAATTATACCAAAGTTAAAAACGATTTCTTGCTTATTTTAATTAATCATTTGAAAATGGTACTTAAAAATTAAGTTTATCAAACGATATAAATTATACTATTGTCGTTAAGTAACTAAATGAACGTTCATAAATTAAATTTTCGATTTTTTTCGTTGTTTAAGTTTTAAGTGTGGTTTCAAGTTTGTGAGGTGTTTGTGAGAAGTTATCGCAGAATTATGTGTTGTGGATTTTAAATCTTAATTTTTAAGTCGAACCAAATTGATCCCGATCTAAGTAACTTGTAGGATTTTAACTTGATTTTAATCCGACATGATGGATTTTGCAATGTGATACGTTGTTAATAATCCTTTGGCAGGATTTTGATGTACGGCATACAGGAACGGACCGACTTATTTTGAATTTTTGAAAATATTTATATCTGCCGGTATGCGAGTGTAACAAATTGCAATTTTATTTTAAAAATTTTTTTGAAAGTAAGTTAGATAATAATTTTAGTATGTTAGTTCTAGTAAGTAATAGTGGGTGGCAACAACTAAGTTGACAGAACTTACCATTCATTGTTTTTAATGACTAATTTAAAAGAAATAATATATATGATTATAACGACAAAGACTTTTAGTTGACAGCGATATTTATTAATTTTTTTAAGTATTTTTATGTACGACCGCCATTAAAGCTTGCACTTTATAAATTAGGGCTTTTAATAAATTTCGTAATCTAGTATTTTCTTAATGATGATATTATATGTGTAGTATATAGAAACGTCGAATATTAATTAAAATTTTAATAGAACTGAAGGTTGAAACTTTTTAATATAATAATTTCTGGAAGATGTTTTACTGTGTTGAAATTATAAAATTTATTAGCGTAAATTGAAAATTTTAAATATTATATAATACTATTTACAGATATTTTAATGAGAATTTTTACATTATATAAATATAAAATAATTATGTTTTATGTAAGTAATTACTTACTTTTTCAGTAAATTATATTATTTACTCTTTACATACTATAGACACTGTGAATTTAAATCAGAGCCCTCACACTAAAATATGACTATCGCTGATTACTAAATTATAATTTTTTTTTACGTAGCTACGTGCATTTTGTTACCTAGTAACTTGTTTCTATGCTTTATTTGTTTCTTATTTAACGTCGAATATTAATTAAAACTTTAACAGAACTAAAGCCTGAAGCTTTTCTATTAATAATAATAATATAATAAGTTCTGAAAGATTTATACTGTATTGAAATCATAAAATTTATTAGCATGAAATTACTAAATTAAGAATAAATAAATATTTAATTTATAAAATGCAATGTGAATGAAGTTAGAGTTGTTCCTCTGGTTAAAAATGTATGGGAAAAACTAATTTCGGAATAGTGGAAATATTTTGTTCATCATTCTTTCGGGTACATAGCGTGATTGTGTATGTATGTACAGTCAAGATAGATATAACAAATTGATAAGAATTATATGTACTAAATCCGGATCTGATTTGTTCAATCTACATATCATGTTTAACTCGCTAATGATACGTCTGTTAAAGGATTTCAAAATAATCCTTCAAACCTCTTAATCACATCGAATGCTTCAAACCTCTTCAGACTGATTTTTTAAGATTTTTATCTTCATTTATTCTTCACTTTACTCTGCAATGCTATTAGATTTCTCACTTTTTTTTCAAATTTGTTCATATAAACAACAAATCCAATGATAGAAAATTTTTAACAAAACATTTGTTTTTATTTCAATTAATTGGTTTTGTATTAAATCTATCGACGCTTATTATTAAATAATTATCATGAAATATAATAGTTTAGTTACCTAAAAATGACGAAATTGTTATTAAAAAAAATAATTTAAACATATGACGCACAACGTGTTTGTTTGTCTGTCTGTAATAAGTTTGTTATTAATTCACGAATTAGTATTTTAAAGTTACAAATGTTATTGCTAATGTAACTTTAACTTAGTCTGTATAAATCCACATTTAGATATGTAATAATATTTGTATTTAATTTATTTTTGCAAACGTCAAAGATATAATTTTTGTTAAATTACAAAAATATTAAAATTGCTTGTGGTTGCTATAGTAATATAATTATTGGTAATTAAATAAATAAAAAATTGTTTGTTAGAAAATTATTATTTAAATAATGATATAATGTATTGTGAGTTGAAAATTTACACTTTTTTTAAACTTATTGTTAAAGTATTATGTCAAAACTATATGGCGCCATATTATCAGAAAAGAAATCTAAAACCTCTCTAATACATAATAATATAACCACAAAATTTATCAATAATCTAAATGCATATATAAAATCAATAAAACTTCGATATCCAATAATTTCGATTCCGATAAAGTTAATAGTAGTTATTCATGCTGAGATAAAAACAGGGCGGTTCCATTTGAAATTATAAACTCTTTAAATGTTTCCATTTGGTATATGTTTATCGTTCGACAAATAACACGCCTTTAGGTTTTAATACATAAGAAAAAAAAAATTATTAGTTTTTATATTTGATTACAGCGTTGAGAGTGTGGTTAAAAACCTATTTAATTATATGTGATCTGGTGAGTCGAAGAACGCCTTTTGGTTGAATGTTAGCAGATGACTGCAGGCTAGTTAGATTAATGCTCGGTTAAGAATGATTGTGGCTTTGATTCGGCTGATAATGTTTTTTTATTGTGTTTTGAATTTGTTTTAGATTTTTTTTCGTATATCGGTTTACAGAATTTGTTTCGTTATGTTTGGTTGAAAAATATAATGTGAGTTATATTGAAGGTATAAGTCTGCGTGAGCGTTCGATGAATCGATGGGGAGGTATAATTGATTGTGTTTTGCGTGAACGAATATTTTCTAGTGATAAAAATAGAAGAACATATATAAGAGGCATTATGAATGTGGATGAAGCAATTGTTGCTTGTCTGGATATAAACTAATTTTGACATAGTAGGATGAGTTTGTGTCACATCTTTCCAGAATGTTATAGTTCAATCATACTATATTATCAGTATCTGTATAGTCTGTTTTTGAACTAGCAGGAATAATTGGAAATTTTTGCACAAAATTATATACTTGGCACACAACCGTTTTTATTCCCAACATATTTTTTATCTTGTCATCAACTGTCAACAAGCTATTAGTATTGTCAATACCTTATTGTTAAGTTTTGTATTCTTTAAATTCTTTTTGTGATATTTTATAAATAAATAATCCAATTGTGGAAGTTACAGATTTTTGCAAATTAAACTTGCTGTAAAAAAATACTAGTGACTTTTCTGATGTTTTTTTTTTATACTGTAAAATTTACTTTTATATTTACTTCTCCTAGTTTATAGTCTATAAAATTAGAGTAATTTTTCATTAAGAAATTATTCCAAGAAACATCGAAACCAAAATAGAAATTTTTCTCAATAATTGCAAATTAATCTAGAAAGTCTATTTCTTTTAATTAGTCATTTACTCATTCAAGTCTGCATATAAGACAATACAACGTATATCAGTTCAATACGGTCCGGGCCTATCATTTGATGACAATCTTACCAGAAGTGTGTTAAATCACAGCGTCTTTGCGCCGTCATTTGATGCGATAAGTAGGTCCTCCAATAAGGCGCACAGAAATGCGAACATCAGCCAATGTAATGCCAGAAAGGTGAAAGCTGAAACATATTTGTTTACGTAGATTTTTTTTCCTTCTTCTTGTTGAGTAATTCGAGAAGTGGGGAACTTGAAGTTTGTATTAACTAAATCAGATGTTTTTGTTTGTGAGCATATTACGCAAAAAATATATTAATCAAATTTTACTAATAGTTTTTGAATGTGATAAGGGTTTTATTTTTTCGTAAAAATAACAATGAATTAACTTCTAATTTTTATAATATTCAGTGAATTTACTTAAAAATTGTTTTTATCATATATATTTTTTTAAATAATATACTGTATAAATTGTAAAATAATTGGCGTTAAATTTATGAAGACATTTATTTCAAAGTTAATAAATCAGATAGTTTTATCATAAATATGTTGATTTTCGCATAACTTTGAATATAATTTAAAAGTATAAACAAAGCTTTGAGAAAATCTCCGATTTCTAAAGATGTTCTTTTATAACCATACTATAAACATACGTATTGATAAACTAACTTTTTGTATTCTTGTTTGTAGTTTCGTTTGTTTTTGTTTGAAATTTGCAAGAAATTTATTTTTGTTAAATTTTTTATATTTGAAGTCAATCTTTTTGTTGTAGTGTTTATTCAGATTTATAATCAGTTACAAAAATAATGTTTTTAGATATTTTTTATTATATTATTAGATAAACATTATATACACTGTAAAAAAAATTCGGTAATTTTACATAAAAACCTAGGGCAACTGATTTACACCAGTTGAATATGTAAATTTATAAGTGTCAGTATTTTTATAATGTATGTAATATTATTTACAGATATTTGAAGGAGAGTAATTATTTACTTCTTCAGTAAAAAAAGAACCTATATAATTAATTATTTTAATTAAAATTACAAAATTATATTATTTTTACAGAAAATTTATGTAAACCATTGTTTTGCTGAGAAATGTTTTCTTCTTTTTAAAACATTTGTTGGTCAAAATATTTTTGAGTGTGTTTTATATGGTCATAATTTGTTAAAATATATTTATTAACAAATTTATATGAATATAAATATTTTAGATAATTTTTGGATACTTTTATTAGTTTTTGTTATTAATTTTGAGGATAAAAATGGGAATGTTTAATTATGTTTGGTATTGTATCGACATAATTATATATAATGTAAGTTTGTTGGTCAATATTTATTATCTGTATTAGTGTTGAAGGACAATAATAAAAGTTCTACTATTATATAAATTACATTTTCTATATGAATGAAATCTGATGCTCCATATATCATTAATAAAGTACATGAAATTGTTTTTTGTACTATATTATTTAAAATTTTAAGCAATATTTTTTTTAATTCTAAAAAAAAAACAAACAACTTTCAAAATACGAAAATGAAAAAATAATTTGAAATCTGTAAACATATCAATTTTTTATTGTATCACTAATTATTTTTTACAAGGCATATGAATTTGTTATTAATACTATATCATTAAAAATTTTATAGATTATTTTTTATTTTGTAACAATTTTGACATTGTATATAAAAAAATAAACAACATTCTAGACCCAACGAACAACAGATAGAATGCAATAGCCAAAAACATGTCAAAATTTTATTGTATCAGCGATCATTCTTTCTGCATAATTAATTATCTAGGTGCTTAATTACAAGACGAAGAAAAAGAGAACCTACTATGTTTTTTGGCGAACACACAAACACAAAAATCAAGCGTGCGTTGATTAATTTCCATCAAGGTCACGTGACCCTAAATGTACTCGACCACCATTCCTAAATTAATTGATTAAAAATTAGCAGCGGGTGGACACGTATTAATTAATTATAATTTTTTTACGATTGTTTTTGTTCTGTTTTGAGTTATACTAATTATTAATGATTTGATATGGTAGATAAGGTTGTTGGTGGATATAATTTTTAACTTTATTTGTTTGGAATATGTTCTTGTATTTCTTAATATGTATTAAGGATATAGAAATATCATTTTAAATATGAGAGGTATTTTGATTGTAAATAAAACAAAAGTTGTTAATCTGAATAGAAATGTTTGGCGGAAACTTATTTTTGCATGATAAAAAGAGTTTGTGCCATACCACCATGGATACAAGGTGTGATTGTGTATGTATGATTTTTTGATTCGGTTGCTCAAAATATTGTAAAATGCTTTGTAAGTTAACCAGTTCGTTAACTTACTAACTGATTAATCGAAGACAGTTAGAAATCTAATTGGCTAATTAATTCATTGATTAAGTTAGCAATGTTTTGAGCAACGGGGCCGAAAGGCTATTTGATATATTGCATTATTTTATATAAAACAATGTAAAAACTTGTGTACAAAATAATGTTCAGAAATATGTTCAAAATTCTGTGCATCTTAATCTACATTATTTTTTGACTGCATATATTTTTGTGCATCATTTTATACAAAATAATGCATCGTATTAGACTGACTTACGTGTATTTCAAAATTTGTTTAATATAATTACTTTATATGAACTAATTCTAATAATTTACGTAACTTATTCTCCTGGATGTCTATTCGTAACTAAATTAAAATAATTTAGTTTTCGACTAGACTGGATTCATAGAAATGCAGCTTAAACAAAAAATGAGTGCAATCGAATTTTGAACGACGACTAAAAATTCTGACAAATTGACAAAGTACTCACTTCCGAAAAATGCTAAATATCAAATATCCACGACTATTACAATACTGAAAAAAATTTGTAACTATTAGAGTAAAATTTACTTTATCATAATATTGAACTAAGTAATTTTTCGTTTAATTTGTTTTTTTTTTAATAGTAAATTTAATAACCGTTTATAGTACAGTTAATATACAAATAAATGTATTTACTTTCTTATTAAATTTACTTTGTTTTTTTTTTTATAAAACTGGGCAATAATGTTTTTAATTATTTAAGAAATATAATATATATGCTTTATGCACATGTCTTCATTATTATTTTTTTTAACTAGTATTATAATTAAATAAAAACAATGTTGAAGACGATATAAGGCAAATTTAACTGCATCTTCTAACTACCAATAAAACAATTTTACAATATCCTTTGGCAATTCTTAATTTAATTATAACAAGAGGTAAGACCGAAGACCGAAGACGTAGTATATAAACGGTGGAATTTTTGTAACCTTCATCTAATTTAGACTGCAGAGTTAGCCGGCTAACTTTTAGTTTTAATAATCGCCGCCAGGAAGCAGTTCAGTCAACAAACTCATTATATTATTTTAAATGATCTGTTTGAAACTTTATATCGCTAGCCAGAAATTATGTTGGTGTAGTTCTTTAACTATTTGAATGTAAAACGAACATTAAATTTTGTTCTTACGTTAATGCTATTTCAAGTTGCGCCTTTTATGAGTTACTTTAGGTTTGATTGCAATTATTAGTCGCCGACAATGTGTTAGAGGTTTGCTAAAGTTAAATATTATGTTTCTTGACCGATAGTTAAAATTATTTTTGGAGATTTTAATACTAGATGAATGAACAAGAGTATATCGGTTGTTTTATGGCTGAAATTAAAAAAAGTTATGATCTAAGGAAAAAAATTATAATCGCTACATATAATACATATAATTGCAGAAAATATGTTTTGCCATATTTTAAATTTGTCGAATATTAGTTATCTATTGCAGTAAGCTTTATACTGCTGTGATATTTTGTCAAATTTGTTCTAATTTTATTCGTAAAAATAACACATTTTTACAAATATTGCCATTAAACTATCTATATGTAATACTAGATTTTTCAATTTTATTAAATAGTTACAGTTATATATGCTTTTACTTGAAAAATATTTTCATAAATAAGACTACATTTGTCAATTTTTTTTTTTTATAATTTTGTTGTAATATAAATTTACTACATTGAAAGATATATTACTTTAAATCCAACGTTTTTACTATAAATTCAAAAGTAAATATATTTTTGATCGGTAAAATTGGATTTTAATAATAAAAATTATTTTTTAAATAAATATAAATAATACTATAACAATTTTGAAAATTTTGTATGAAATTATTTATTATTTGGTTTAGAAGCACTGTTTTCTGGAAAAAATTGAAGTAAAAAAATTATTAATAATTTTCGAATAAAATATGTATATATGTTTTTCCCAAATTGAATAATATGGACATTACTATTATTTATTATTATTAAAAAAAATATTCTTAGTATAAATATATGGGTTTTAATGTAATATTTCTTCAGTGTACCAATATTTTAGTACTTGATCTAACATTGAAGTCACTTTTGACAACTTCAATGCTAGATAAAGAAACAAATACCTATAATAATTCTTAATGACACGATCGATCAAAATCTTCCTGCGAGTTTAACACATTCGAACATGGTCTAAAACCAGTAGTTGATAGAACCAGCGCCAACAACATGTTAGTTTCCGAGGTTGTCCACCTACGCAGTGTAGCGCCACGCGGCCAGATTTCTAATTAACGCCATTAGAAGGAAAGGCGACAACAGCTAGGCTTCTTTCCACTCTTCGGCCTTTATGGCTTCAGGTGCTGAGGCTTAGCCAGCGGCAACAGGTACGCACGAAAGAAGAAATTATCTTGCAAATACATGCTGGCTGGCTGGTGTTTTGTATTTAGACGCCTACGCAATGCGTACGTCTGCAATGTCTTGTTGGAAGATTTATTTGCAAGTTGATGATGATGGTGTTTGACAAGAATATGAATATTGCTGGGATTTTGTGTTTTTTTTTAATGTTAGATCCAAAAACATAATTCTCAGAAATATTATTATATTTTGTTTGTTTATTATTTATGACATTTATATATTTATTTCAGTACTTATATCAAAACGTCGAATTTTAATTAAACATTATATAGATTGAATAGAAGAATTATGCATATTTTTACTATTTAATTTTATTTATTATTAATTATAATTAATTATTTGATAATTTAAAATCAAAACATTGATATTGTGTTATTATTTTGTGTATATAAAAACTAGTAAAATAATGTAACATTATTTACAGTATTTAGTTACTATATATATTACTGACGGCAGCACCAACCGTGTTTACACAGTCAAGTATGTATACATATATATATATATATATATATATATATATATATATATATATATATATATATATATATATATATATATAATTTCAGTATTTATTTTTTCGGGATGTGTAGTCATAAGTGGCATATTCCAAAAAAAATAAATACAGAAATAATAAATATTTTAACAGTCGAATATTAATAAAAATTATATATACGAATTTTTTGTTTATTTTTGCTTGAATTTGAATTTGATTATTGAAAGTGTGTAAAAAGTTGCAACAAATGTAATATACATCACCGTATTTGTCAGAAATTGCATATTCGACCAAAGTAATATTAATTATTACAAATTACGTACATACACACATATACAATCACGCTATTTACCCAAAAGGTTGTGGCATAAACTTTTTCCACTATCCCGATATCAGTTTCCTCCAATCCAGACAAGCAACTTTAGCTTCATTCGCATTCATGATACCTTTCATACATTCTCTCTTACTTCTACTACTTGGAAACTGAAGCTCACGCAAAACACTCTCAATCATACCACTCCAGCTATTCATCGGATGTCCAAATTATATATTATAGCATTCAACAGAAAAAATATTACTTGAACATGCACTTATTATAACGATTACTTAATTCAGTATTATTATAAATAACTATTTAAACTCAAAGAATATAAATAATTTAACAATTCAACAATAAAATTTAAATGCTAATATTTTGAAGAAACTTATTTCAGTAACTTTTCTACGTACGTAACTTATGAGAAAGTTATAAATATTCACGTTATGCAAATTCTGGCGCCACAATCATTATTTTAGTCACATATTAACAAAATCGTATTTTTCTGTTTATAAAAATTCTCATATCGCATGATCTAAATAACGATATTATGCTAATAATATCTGATATTAAGTCTTAATTCCATCCTTATAAGGATTCAAATTATACAGTCTGATTATACGACTTGACCAAATGCGTGTTTTAATAGATTATTATTATGATTATTATATTTTATATCAATATATGAACTAACCTAATTATGTAATGCGGTGGTATTATTACAATTTTACTAGTACTAATGTTGAGAATTATATACATTAATTTTATAATATGATGCAAATGTCACATTACTTTAAATAGAAGTGAGTCATAATTTTGTATTTACTTCTAAATAAAAGTGTTTTTGTATTTTATCATTTATAAATTATTTTAGTCTATAGATACATACAGGCATATATACACAATGAAACTATGTACCCAAAAGAGTGTGGCACAAACTCTTTCCACTATTCCGAAATCAGTTTTCTCCATACATCCCTATCTAGACAAGCAATTTTAGCTTTATCTACATTTATAATACCTCTCACATATGCTTTTCTATTTCTACTACTTGGAAACTTTTGCTCACGCAAGCCATTCTCACAATCAATGCACTTCATCGGACGTCCACGCAAACGTATACCTAAAAAATCATTCATATGAATTCATTTAAACAAACGTTTATTAAACATTTGCTTAATGTATTCGAATCATCTCAACTGACTAACACCAACTTTTGCAATAACATTTTTTTCAAATTCACGCTCATCATATACTAATTTATTTCATACCCGATTTCTTTTAGTTACACCACATACCCCCACGTGAAAAATCTCATTTCCACAGCAGTCATTTTCCTTTCAGGCTTTTAAAGCCGAACCCAACATTCACTACTATACATCAACGTAGACATCAAAACAGCATTGTATTATTTATTCTATAAAGTAAAAAAATAAATAAAGGCTCTAGGATTAAGTTTTGTATAAATTTTAATTAAAAATCGACGTTTAGGCGTACTCTACGTACATCATTATTAGGGAAAATTGTACAAATAAAAAAATACAAGATGTCAAATTATATACACTTGACGTTGCAGTTATGTTTGGTGCTGCCATCAGTGGTGTGCTGTACAATTGTACTAGTAATATAATGATCTCTTTCTACATAGGCAACATTTTCGTTCAATATTATGATACGCTCGAAGAAAAATATTTTTAAATCATTCTTAGTAAGAATAAAATAAATCAGAACTAGTAATAAATTAATTAAATAATGAATACTTAAATACATTAACGCTATTCAGTTATTTGAAAAATCTTCAAGAAGCATCTTATCAGACATACCAAAAATTCCAACAATACGGGGCATAATAAATGCACTTATTTAATTTTTATTGTTTCTCAGCATTCAAAACATTTTGCAATAAAAAAAATAAACAAATATGAAAAAGAGAAAAAAAAATATAAGCTAACCCCACTCGACGAGCAAAAATCATTCAATAAAAATTCAGAACATGAATTTTTTACGGTGGGAATCAATTGCAGAATTGAATAAAGTTGCAGATAAAAACGCGCTGGAATCAAGTGTGCTATGCAATTCTAAGAATTAAGCGTACTTATGACCACCAGATTGACGAGAAACACCACTATACCACTACTGTATTGTAACATTTGGTTTATATAGGTATATAAGAAAATGTGTTTCAGAGATACAATGAATGGGAAGTATGCGCTTTTAACATTTATTTGCTTAGTTTCTCTGAGTTGCTTACCAATTACGAATATTTAAACAGATTTTATTGTTATTGATGTTAAAGAACTAAATGAATATGACATATTGTCGAGATAAATTTTTTTTTAAAAACATTTATAAAATATATGAATAAGAAATTGAAACAACACATAAAATTATATTATTTTCGCACGATCGTTTTGTTCTTACATTTTTCGTTTCAGTTCAATTAAAAAAATATATATCGGTTCGGTTCCGGTTTTCATTCCGGCAAAAATAACGGTTTTTTTCTTGTTTTTATTTTCTCAATGTTTTTATTAGTATTAAAAACTTATTTTCTACCATAAATCAGAACATTTTATTTCTACTTTATAATAAGCATACTACCTAAATTGATACAATAATATAATATAAATAATAATTATTAATTAATTAAAGGTATTAATAATTAGAAGTATATAATATATGATAATAATATAATTTATTATTCGAAACTTATATAATTCGTACGTATGTTTTAATTAAATAATAATAATAATAGCGTTTCGACGAGCTTAACATAAATCATTTATCAGGAAAAATTCTACAAATGATATATAAAATAAGTAAATTGGATTATAAAATTTGTAAATTTTAAATAAAGGCACAAAATTGAACAAAATTTGGCTTCCTTTAATTAAAAATTTATATTACTTACTTTGTTATCTAGTAACTTGTTTCTATGTTCTGTTTGTTTATTGTATGTGCCATTTGTATCATTTTTCTTAAAGCCGTTTTTTTTTTTAAAAATATATTTCGGTCAAATTTATTT
This sequence comes from Clivina fossor, assembly GCA_963966155.1. Lineage (NCBI taxonomy): Eukaryota > Metazoa > Arthropoda > Insecta > Coleoptera > Carabidae > Clivina > Clivina fossor. The sequence goes on along the minus strand of OZ014562.1, from coordinate 12,158,520 downwards.
AACTAATAATTTTAACAAAAAATATTAATTTAAATTTTGTAATTTTCATATAAAATATTTTATAAGTATGAGTTTAACTTATATTTATAAAAGAAAATAAAAACTTAAATAATTCAATGAATTTAAATCTGCACCTGCATATACTTATTCTACATTTAATTCTAATTAAAATAGATTTGTTTATAAAAAAATAAAACAGTTTAAATATTTTAATTAACATTTATAAATTATGTTAAAACAATACCTACATACTCATCTTTCAATAGAATTTACATGTATTTTAAACAACAATTAACTCGAATTTATTATTTTGTTTAATTCTAATTACAATTAAAAACAATTTAAAAAGTTGTGCTAATTATTTCGGAACAACATTTTTTTAATCGAGATCATTGTTATGTATTTCTCTCTCTCTTTGTATAATTAAGAAAAAGAAAAGTTATCTTTATACTGTAATTTGTTGAAAAATATCTGAAATTTTTCGACTATATTTATAATTGACAATTTAAGAAATTTAAGATAACTGAAATGCAAATTTTGATTTTTTTCCAAACGTGTAGAAACATAATAATCTTGAAAATTAATTACGAAAATATGCTCGTATACTGGGTGTTCTGAATCTGTATAATTGAAACACATTAATTTTAATCGTTATTATAGTTTCGTGGAAATCGTGTTCGATGCATACTTAACCCGTATAAAGAATTAAAAATACGGTGGTTTTAACGTAAAAGTATTTTACCGAAGAAAGTGTTTGGCATATAAATTTTCGTTTTAAATTTATTGATGATTAAAAGAATATCTTTTATCTTAATATGTCAACTGGTTTTAAATCATTTGATAACAAGCTGTTTTGATGGTAAATTATTATTTTCGAAATTTTTGCACAAAACATGGTTTGAATTTAAATTTTTTTCTTGCAGAGATTTATTTTGTAACTGTAAGATTTTTACATGATATTTTAATGGTTTTTGCACTTTTGAAAATTGTTTATATTTTGGAGATATTCATATTTTTGAATGACAAAAAATATATTAATTATTTTGTAATATTTATTAATTTGTTTTATAAAAGAATTTAAAGAAAATATAATTCAATGGTTGTTACAATTTTTTAACGGTAAATAATTAGTCAAAAAATATCGCGTTATATTCGGGCAAATAAGGTAATAAAAGCATAAAGGACAGTTTGAAAAATATTGTTAGTTCAAGTATTTTATTGATAGTATATAATCACGTTTTATGCAACTAACTTACAGTTTTGAATTTAAAAAATATGTTGGAGCAAGTAAAAACAAATTTTTTTCAATATTATATTTATGTTTCGCTTAATTGTACTACATAAAAATTTACCGAAATATTTTAGGTCAATTATAGTAATGTCTAGATATTAAAAACCACAAATAATATTCAAAAATCTTAATCGCAGTAATAACGCAAAGAAATATGTCTTCATATCTGAACCGAAGTTCATAAACTCACCAAAATTATAGTTAATAATGTTATTTAGCAAAACGAATCGGCTGGAAATTTTAATATTAAAACTTTTTGAAGACTATTAAACTTCACGCATGCATAATATAATCAAAGAGAATACGAATAAAAAAATAAATAAGAAGAGCATAATTAAGCTCTTCTGATTTTTGCGTTTTGCACATTACGCATGTGTGCCTGAAGCTGAAATACTAAAGCTCGGAACAGATAAACGCACGCACAGATATCAGAAGTTTTACTTGTTTTTATTCTTAGTTATTTTGTTTTTGTTTTTTTATAACATTTAATTGATTATTATTGGACGATTTCCCCTAATTAGCCTACAGGGTGGTCGGTTATATGCCTGACCTATGCCGACTTTTTAACATGACACGGTCGCTGTTACCAATGAACTGGTTTTTTGGCTTTTGAATAAATTTTCGATTGTTGTTTTTTTTTTGGTGCCATACTGTATCTCAGATGTTTTGACTCTTTTTCAGTTTAAGTTTTTTTTTAACCATGTGACTTTGTAAATAATATAAAAATACAGGACTTATGTAAATATTGTGTTGGTATAATTAAATTAGAATTATATTTCAATATGAAGTAATATCATTTTAAAATAAAAATTTAATTATATATATATTTATTTAATTATATGATTTTTTTTGAAAAGTACATTTTTCGGTTTTTAAAATATATATTTTTAAAAACTATTATTCAGTGGAACATTTAACAATTATTTTAAAAACTAATATTATTATAGGGCAATAAAAGAAACTAGTATTAATAATAATAAATATTTATCAAGAAAGCAATACAACTGAGAAGACCTAGAGTTGCTGAAGATTTGCTTGATAATGGAAAATATATTTTACGCTTTTTTGCTTTTTGTGAAAAATGTTATCGATAAAATAGACAGACGAACAGAAACGCCGACTATCGGATTCGAACCATCGAATCTAGTACTATATTTGGCAGTATCTAGTGCTTAAGGGGGTCTTACAGGGTTAATCAGAAATGACAGTCTACCTGAAAAATCTGACTTTTTGACTTCAATCACGAAGCCGTTACAATTATCAGTCAAACTGACAGTCTGATGTCAACTGCGACAAACTGAGATCTCAGCAACCAATGCTTTAGATGACTATAAAAATTTCTAGCTTATGAACATCGTCATCAGAGAGGTCGAAATGGCTATTGTTTTTTCGTAAAAAAAGTAATTACTTTGAAAATTTAAATGTATGCAAAAATTACAAAAAAATGAAATAACCATAACTATTGATATATCTTGTATATCTAACAGTATATTAAAAAGATTAACAAAAAAAAACCAATTATAATATATTGATTTAAATGCAATAGTAAGAATGCAAATCGTATAATTAAAATATTTATGATCAGGTATTATAAAACAGTATAGCTGGTATTGTTCTATGTTATTTATAGCTGTCTTTTATTTCTCAGCTTTCATAATTTATTGGTAACAATAGAAGAATACTTATAGTTTACTGTAAGGCTATACAAACTATAGACAAGTGCAAATGTAAAACAATTGAATACAGCCACTAAATAATAAAATAATAAATTTATTTTCATCCGTCGTATTTTATGTTTTACTGCAAAAAAAAAGAAGAAAATTGTTTTGAATTTTTCTTCAAGTTATTTATTAGATGATTATTTGATATAAATAATGCTGCTAGCATTTAAAAAAATTATTAAAAAATATACAGACAGTAAGCTTATATTCCAAAATGAAACCGTGGTTGTGGTAATAGCAAGGAAATGGATAAATGGTCATTTGTTTGTATTAGGTTATGTGCTTATAAAGTTGTATTGCTTTTATGTAACTAATACTCCTTTTTCGTATTTCCTTGATTTTATTTTAAAACTTGTGTAGAAAGAATTTTGTTGTGATAGTGGAAAATTGTGATTACATCTTTTGTTAATGTCAGATTGAAGAAGAAAAAGAATAAATAAATTCATAAATATATAATGAAGCACGTTGAAGGAAAATGACGCTGTGTAAATAAGATTTTTACGTGAGGTATATGCTGTAACTAGAAGGACTTTGGTGTGAAATAATTTGGTGTATGATAAGTGTAATATTGGTAAAAATGTTGTTGTAAAACTTAGTGATAGTTAAGATGAATGTCTAATGAACGTTTGGTTAAATTAATATATACTCGTAGATAAGTGATATTGAAGGTATACATCTACGTAGACATCCGATGAGTAAATGATTAGGTCTAATTTGGCCGCTCTTTATAAACTCATTGTATTATATTATGTTTGAAGGCAATTTGTACCTAGAATATTTGCTTTTTAAGTTAATTAATCACACTATAATAAAAACATATTTTTATTTTATCTGCTAACGATCAGTTTCATAATAAACACTTCAACTAAAGTCAATTTCAAGCAGACAAAATAGCATCGATTTTAAATTCTACTGGCATAATTATTATTGCTATTAATAAAACGATGATTCTTTGTGAAATTTCAAATATCTAATAACAAAATTATTTGTCACTGTCAATAAAACAATTTTTTTTTTTGACTTCGATTTCAAATTGACTTTAGTGTTTATTATAAAACTGTCTGTAAATCTCAATTGTAAGTTTTGTTAATATTATTTTTTTTATCAAATAATGTATTTTTACGCTAAATGTAAAAATCAACTAAAATATTTTGCTAGCCCTGAAAAAGGCAATAGAGATTGCCGAAACGTTGGCTTAGTAGTTAATAAAAACATATAAAAAACTGAATTCCGTTAATTACCAATTATTTATTAATTATTATTTTTCCAATTTAATAATTTTTTTATATTTATTGTTTTCTGTTGCTTTTATTCCACTAACTAAAAATTAACAAAAAATATAATATTTAGAATTTTATGTCTGAAAGTTATAATAAAAAAATATTTATATACAACTGTAACTATTTTGCATATAAATTTATGCAATGTTTCTTAACCAACTAAACTATATAACATTAACTTTATATAATAATATAAATTAGAATAAATCTATTCAGTGACAGTATTGCACACTAGATAGAGAAAACAATCTTACCATCTACTGTTTTCTGATTTCCTTTTGTTCATGCAAGAACCTTATTGTTGTTACAGTTGACTTTGATTCTTTGACTTCGTGCAGTTGTCTTGAAACAATTGCAATCGTTACAATTAGACCACAGAGAGTGTGACAAAACAATCGATCGATACTTGTTACTAATTAACATATTTAATTTGAGAACAAGACCGTTTAGAACTAAACTCTTTCGTAACGATTTTATGTTGATGTTTTTTTTCTCTTTCTCTTTAGTAACACTATTATGGAAGTTGTTGATCAGCGACTTATAGGTATCGTACACCGATCAATATTGATCAATAATATTGACAATATCAATAAAATGAAATGGGATACTATTTGATTAATATTATTGTCGATATTTTCGATTCAGTTTTGGATTAAGAAATTGCTTAAGAAACAAGAACTACATAGTAAATACACACGTTAATTTATTATGTGAAATACAATTAACGAATTCAGAATAGTTTTATAACTATTTCCAGGGTGTTTTTTATTTGATTCTGGTTTTGAATCCAACTTTTAGTTTAAGCATTATTTTTATGTTTTATCATAATAAATTAACTACTGAATATATATATATATATATATATATATATACATCGTGATTAAATTAAATTAAAATTACATATTAGCAAAAATAATGTTACTAATTAGTTTTAATGTTGCAATGTGATGAATTTATTTAGCAAAATTATGTATTTATAATATTATATATGTTTATGCATAGTATTAATATACATAGTTTTAATTAATTTTCTCTGTAGTCATTTTAATAATAGATCTAGTATTGAAGTTATATCAGCTGCGTTAGAAACCCACTATAAATTGAAGATTCTTTAGTTGGCTGTGGGTTTCCGAATCGCATCTAAATGTATTTTTAAAATGCCATTAAAATAATAAAATAGCCGTAGGACTGGGTCTAAATTGTTTGAAACCCACTATAAGCTGTAGGTCCCTTTCTTGGCTAATGACTAGCATTATTGACAATGCAAAAATTTTTTTAAAAAACTATAGCTTCGTATTTTCAATTTACATTTAAAAGTGATTTTTTGTCAAAAGTACTGTTGACGTTTACTTAAAATAACTTATTAAGCAATTTTAATTAGTTTATTTGAATTTTATAATACTAGATATAAAAAAATATACCAAAAATAGTAACACTTTTCATATTTGTTAAGAAGTGAAAGTAAAAATTTATTTTAAAGCAAAAAATAAAATTACTTTTTCGTAAACAAAAGAGGTGAGAATATGATCAGCTTCTCGAGCATATAGCCCTCTACTTAGAAATTACGGGAATTTAGAAAGAATTGAAATCATCGAAAAACTATATCAATGAAAACAATATACAAACATCCATCAAACGCTAAACTAATTTTGATCACTTTGAACGAGAAAGTGCCGGAACTCTTTAACGCAAATATATCATTACTTCGGGACAGACAGGACAAAGTTATATACATGCAGTGATATCTCATATAAGTATAGTATTATACCAGTGTATAAAGTTTATATATGTAACTGACATACCATTTATGGTGTTATTACTAATACATTATTCATAAATTGATATTTCGCCCCGAATAGCAGCGAATCTAAATCGGATTGCATTTCGTCTCGAGTTCAATATTAAATTGAAAAGCCCACGGCGACGGAACCATAACGGATATAATCGTTTTGCCAGATTTATTAATATTATATAGTTTGTGTTTTTTAAAAAATACGCTGATGCATTTCAAATAAACAAGTTTCAATTATAAAAAAATAAACAAGCTTTAGAAAAAAAATATTTTGACAATTGTTTTTGACAAAATGAATATTTTTAAATTGCTGTCATATATATAGTTCAAATATTGGAAACTTTGCCAAAGTTGTTACTATAGTAAAAGGTAAAAGAAAAATAATCTAGCTAAAAATAAAGATATATTATTATTTTATTATTTAGTTGAGATAATAGATATCAGAACGAAAGTTTATCTAAATAATAGATAATTAGATTATTGACATTAGCTTTAAAAAATTAAATAATTTGTAAAATACGAGTAATTTTTAAGGACAACAAAAGAAATCGTGCAAATTTTCTATATTGTTATTAGGAAAAAATTTTAATTAATATTTTTATTAGAGTTTCATATAAATTTCTATTTTCATTCTACATAAAAATATATTTTTAAAATGCTATTAAAATAATAATAGTTGTACATAGAAAAAAAAATTTTAGAACTCATTGTATTAAAATAAAACAGATTAAGAAAACGTTTATAATTAATAAAAATTAATACAGAACTATATCCTAAAATCGTTTTATTTTAATAGCAGTTTAGTAATTTTAAAAAATTATAAAATTTAATTACATCTCCGATGCATTAAATTTTACAAAACATAAAACTGTTTTAATTGAAACATATGTTTATATATTAAAATTTTACTTTAAATACTGAAAAAAATGATAATTACTTGACTGATTTAAATATTTGTAAAATATTTGTATCTAGTTTTTTTTCAGTATTCCGTACATAAAATTAATTATTTTATATATTATTTAAAATATTAGTATTAATATAAGTAAAATATGGGAAATGATTATAGAGTCTTGTTGAAATATCTGTAAGATAATAAAGAAATGCACAAGATTTTTTTAATAATAAACTTAATTAAATATCACCATTTCTAGTTGACAATTACCAATTAATTATTAATTAAATTTACCTTAAATGTTTTAATTAATTGCCGACTTTTTTCAATCACGATTTATCGTAAATTAACAGATAGCAACTTGTCCAATTTTGATGAAAAATTGAAACATTTGTATTCCGCAATGTGCTCGCAAATCTTTCTCTTTGGATAATTTATTTTAATTCGAAATTGATGAGTAATTAACTGTTATTTGATGGATTTGTTACAGATAAAATGCTGTCTGTTGCCGTATGAAAATGGTGATATTACCTCGCATTTAAAATGCCGTTCCATATAGAAAGAGGTAAGTATTTTAATATTTATATTAAAATTAATTATAATTGTAATTTTTTTAAAGTAAATAAGTTGTAAGTTATTTTTATTATTTTGTACTAATTGTTTAATTAATTGTTATTTTGTAATCATGATTAAAACTTTATTAATTTAATATATAGGTTTTTTTTACAAATACTTTTAGATAAGATTTGAAGTATTTATTTCAAATTATTTTTAAAAGCTATATTTAAGAAATGTCAAAACTATTTAGATTTTTGGGTAAAGATAGATTATTTTTAAATGAGTCGGTTGTATATAAAGAAATATATTTATTTTTGAATTTTCCACAACAAATTTGTTGTTTTCTGTAGAAAAAAGTAGAAAATTACATTTGAACAAATTGTAATGAAACATAATTTTTTTTATAGTATTAAATATAGTTATTACTTGGATTATTTATTGGTAATAATTCTTTATATAGTTATTTTTATTATACTTAAGTGAATTTTATATGAATTTAACCTTTTGTTAAATAAAGAAATATTTGTTTACAACAAAGAAAATTAAAAATGTTATACGCAGAATATTTAAATATATAGGAGTATATTTTAAAGACGGAATCTACAAAGTTGATCTAATTCTATGTGGCAGGTAAACAAACAAAAAATAATTAATTGGTGATCTAGACGCCTGCGCTTTAAATAAATAAATACAAATTCAAGGTTATATATTAAACAATTGAATGTCAAATGTGTAAGTATTGTAACGCCATCTAAAATGATTTATATTTATAAGATGTTGAAATAAATTAAGATCAGTGCTATTTTAATCTGCGGATATAATTATTATTAAATATTATCATATTAATACACTATTAATAATTACAATATTATATTAAATTAATATACAAATATTTAATTAGTTCAGTTTTTCATATTTAAATATATTATTTTCAATTAAAATTTTAATTTACGTGTTTATTCGCTACTATATAACTGTAAAACCAATACATCGACGACCTTGTAATTTGGCACGCATATAGTTTTGACTTTTATACACGCTACAAAGAATTATTATAATCAATTTAAATATTTAATTTGTACTTTTTTTTAAATAACAACTAATAACAAAATAAAAACTGTGTTAGGATTAGATTTTTTTAAATATTTTATAAAAAAAAAAACGACGTTTCGACGAAACTGAACGCTCGTCTTCATCAGGTCAAAATTTATATATAAATAAATAAATTTTGATTTTTATTTTTATTTTAATACAATGAGTTCTAAAAATTATTTAACTATGTTAACTAATAACAAATTTTGATATATAAATATACAAGTAAATATTTAAACAAAATAAATAATATCAAATATCGTAGGTTTGAAAATATTGAAATTTGTTCCAGATAATAAATTCTAGATATATTATATCTAGATCTGTCAAAACTTCCGTATTACACTCAATCACGATTATTGTAAATCAAGTATAGATTTATAGATATGTAGATCCGAACATGTACATATCTACTTATCTAGCAGATAAATGTATAATACTAGTTCAGTGCTTGTATCTGAATAAAAATCTGAGAGATATATTGAATAAAGATGCATAAATTTCAAATAAATGTTGATTTATATATTCGTAGATGCTTTTGCTCAGAATTTTATTACTATTTTATGAAAATACTTATTTTATTTTTATTTATTACCTTTGACTTAGAAATATAACAAAAGTTTTGTAAGAAATTTGAAAATAATATTTTGATTAAAAATATTGAAAGTCCATAAAAAGAGAAATACTTTATTTATAAAAGTTTGCTATAAATTTAAATTATTATTAAAAATGGTTTTAATTTTTAATATAAACATAAAAATTATAGTTGTATAAGAGTAAGTAAAACTAAAAAGATTGATAAAAAAGTAATTACTTTGGAACCATAGTTTCGTTAATTATAAACTAATTTTATTGAAAATAAATACAGTAAATAAATATTTGTTTAATTGAATATAAACCTTTTTAGATTACAAAAGAATCAATATATATATATATATATATATATATATATATATATATTTAAGGGTAAAATACAAATAAATTTTTGAATTTTTAACATGTATTAGAACCTACAGAAATGGTGTATTTTCATAAAACATTGCTTATATTAATTATTTTGATGCTATACATATTTATAATTTATCTAAATTTCTATTTACTTTAGTTTATGGTGAGTGTAAAATTGAAAAAAAAAAATTGGTTTTCTTAAGCGAATGTCTAATGAACGTTTGGTTAAAAGAATATATGTGAATGACTTTGAAGGTATACGTTTATGTGGATGTCCGATGAGTAGATGGAGTAGTATAATTGAGAGTGTTTTGCGTGAGTGAATGTTTTCAAGTATCAGGAATAGAAGAGCATGTATGAAAGGTGTCATGTATATGGATAAAGAATAAGTTACTTGTCTGGATAAAAATGTTTGGAGGAAACTAATTTTGAAATAGTGGAAATAGTTTGTGCCACACCCTTTTGGTTACATGGCGTGATTGTGTATGTATGTAATAAAACTTGAATATATTATATACAAATATAGTTATAAAATTTTCAAACTGTATAAGAACTTTACTATGACTTGAAATTAAAACATATTTGTAGCATTAATTCAAATACACCATCTACAAACGTGTTATGTAGTAAAACGCGGCTATCTTAGATCGCATATTGGTTGACAATTTTTTTTTTTCGAAACTTGTACTGGTTTTGATTTAACTTTAGTTTATTTAATACAGTTCCGTGAGAATCTTCTTGTGTATCGATATATTTGTGCTAATTATTTCTGTTTTAATTTGCACTAACTGTAGTCTAAGATTATTGATATATTATACTTGGAATAATAATTTTAGAAAAATATTTTACGTTCAGATCTGTTTGTATAATTAATTCATTTATTTAGTTTTCACACATGAGAATCTTGCGTAACATACTATTTGATAAAATCTCCAATTAAAATTTAATGTTTGTGGGATTTAAATCTGCATTTGTAAGATTTGTGTTTTATTTTCTAAAGGATTATTTTAGTATGCTTTTTTTTTGAAAATGTTTTTATATAAAACGAAATGCCAAAATAATATTAAGTATTATGCAGGACTTCGAACCGGAACTGAATCGAAAGCCGAAAATCGTTGTCTCGTAGCGTAGTCGCAAGTCGCAACTCATCTTACGCGAAAAAGTATTTAGTTTGCTTTTATGGATGAATATTCAGTTATTGAAATTAGAAATGAAACTAGGGATCACTTTGAGTAAGGTGTATTTTTTGATAATAACTTTGCTTTTAATAATCTTTAAATAGTTTAAATGAAAATTTATTGAAAAATATATTAATAATTAGAGGTAATTTTATTTTTTTCTAATTATAAATAAATAAAAATCTTGTATACAAGAATTTGTTTGCCGACCGGCATAAATGCGGTTTAAGAAGTGTGTCTGTCACCGCTCGTACTTGTGCTGGCCCGGGTTCGAATTCCGCTTGGGGCATGGATGTTTGTGTTGTCTTTGTTTCGTCTAAATAAACTTTGAAAAGTGATATATATCTCTAGCTTTTACTAGATTGATGGTCTTCGCTACCGAATCCATTTGTTTTAAAAAAAAGAATTTGTTACATTAATATATTGTTATCTTATTATTATATAATTATTTAATTAATTAATAATTATTATTTATATTACATTATTGTATTAATTTATGTAGTATGTTTATTATGAAAGTAGGAATAAAATGTTCTAAATTATGCTAGAAAATAAGATTTTAATAAAAATATTTAAAAAATATTAAACCAAAAACTGAAAAACCGTTATTTTTGCCGGAACGAAAACCGGAGCCGAACCGATATATTTTGTGTCATTATTAAAACAACTAATACGAAATTATTTTTGAATAATTCGAAATATTTTGCAAACATTACATGTAAATTATCGTAACGAACATGACTGCCAAAAAAAATCCAAAAATGGCTGTTAAAATTTTCTTTATCACTTCTCAGCCAACATAATTACTTTCTACTTCATTGCACAAAAGAGCTCTTTATTACCGACCGAAGAAGGAGGTATGATTATCACGAGTTTTTATAATAAGATCTACAGTTGACCAAATCGCATTATCTTTATAACGATTGTAATGTTTATGTTGAATGTTTGATGCGAGTGATTGTGTTACTGGGGGCATCTTTAGTAATAATGATTTTTCAATAAACTTATTATACGATAAAGAAAGAAAAATGAAAAAAAAAAGTTTGGATGTAGTAGTTACTTGGTATTTTTTTGGCTACTTTCTTATACCAGTTTAAGCTGTGTTGTATTTTATTTTATTTTTGTGTTAAATTTGATTGTAACTGGAATTTCGTAATTGAAATTTTATTTTTCGCAATTAATGTTAATAAAACAATATAATTCATATTTGACTTGCCATTAAAGTTAACAAATTTAATGTAAAAATATTGAAATACAGTTTTGTAATTTACATTTTTTTATTAATTTTTTTCTAGGTTCTAAACTGCATAACTTAACAAAATACACATATATTATAACAGTGATATTTAAAAGAAGTAGAAAACAATATAATATTTAATGAATATGTAATTATCGTTACTTATGTAGAAGAATAAGTAATAGTTATATTATGTGAGTAGAAAAATAGATTTTTTCTATGACTATACAATAAGTAATGTTTTAAAATAATAGTGACAATTGTGTGATATTTTAGTAATAGCCGGCTAACTCGTCAAGTATTTTAAATTCAATGTTGTGATTGGTTATAAACTATTAAGTAATGAAATTGTAAAATTTTAGTTGATCAAAATGTGTTAAATAACAACTTAAAACTCTCTAGTATAAGTAACAAATAACATTATTTTTCAAGTACAAAACATTTTAAAAATTGTATACAAACAAAAAAGATTTTATAACAAGGTTTTTTTACTTTTATTTATTTAGGTTATTTATTAAAAAAAAAGTAATAAGAATATTTCTTAACATATCTTTGAAGCGTCTTTGCCATTAACAATCCAAAATTCCAATACAGCATTTTTTTTGTGTTTCACAAAAACCGATAAGACCAATTTTGCTTATGTAAATTAAACGAAAAAAATGTAAAATAAAGAAAAATATGTGTAGATGCCAGAAATAATTATTATTTATTATTGAATCGGCGACTCAATAATTTATCGTGTTACTCTCTGAACGAAGCACCTTCTTTAATTAAGCACCAACGTTGCAGAAAACCAATGATTCCATACATAAAAATCTGCGCGAACATTGCTCGGATGGCGAGGAGTTAAAGGCGAAAAGAAGCCAGTTAACGTTGGGTGCATACCGCGCCGCACACCATCCGATGAAGATGTACACCCATAGTTATTTTGTTCCGGCATTGCCTGATGCTGCGGCCAACGGCTGGAGTTATTTATAGCGAGCGGCACATGTGATTAAACCTGGAAAAAAATGTTATTTATAATGGAACGTAGAATTTTCCGGATTTTGTTAAATTGCACCATTTTAATTTGAAACGTTATTTTAATATAAATAGAATATAGTGTAATTACATTAAATTAAAAATACGAGTATATAGTTATATAATCGTATACAGGCAGTCTATCTATTCTCCATCGCAGACGTTTCGCTGTACACCGTAGATAGCATTGTCAGTACTTGGTGACTGAATGATAGTTTTTGCACCGCAAACTAGTATATATACCTATACCCCCTACATCTTCTACAGGTGGTTGTTTTATCCTTTTCACCAACCAGAATCCAGATTACCAGATTGCGGAGTAGAAACTTCAATTCCGTCACCAAGCACTGAGAATGCCATCTACAATATATGGCAAAACGTTTGGCACAAAGATAGATCGATCACGGCATACCAGTTCTGAAAATTTATAAAGTCACTATATGTTTCTTCATATTTTTATTTAGATTTCAAAGTAATTAGTTTTTCTATTTTGGAAGTAATTTTATTATAATTTTACTATGTTATGTGGCTTTATAAACGAATCAATTGTTTATTTATTTAATTGTAATAACATTTCCATAACAACGGCATGCGACCATACAATATTTATTGTAATTTAATGAAAATTTTGACACCCATATCATAAATTTAAAAAATTTATTTTGTTTTTTAAGCTTTTTTTAATTCAAAAAATATTTTATATTGACAAATAAAAATAATTGTTTATGCACGGTATAGTTTTTGAAACATTTTTATTTAAGAAATATTAACATTATTAAAAATAAAATAATACGTATCTATAATTTAAGAGACTGAAAGACAAAAAAATAGAAGATAAAATTAGTATCTTAAAGAAAAGTTCTTAATTCTTTCAGCAAGTTAGTTTTTTAAGTTTTTTACTCTTCCTTGCTCGCACAATATTTATTAGCGTTAATTTCTTTTTTTGCCGTTTAATTTATTCAAGCATTTTGCCACCCACAGAACAAAACTATATACCAGTGCTAACCAAACTGTAAAATTTTTTAACATTTGCAATTTTAAATTAGTATTTAATAAAATTAATACCATTCGCCACTTTAAAAAATTTCTTCAAAATATTTTGAAGTGTTTTAGATTTTTGCTGTATCTTTTATAAAAGTCACAATTTTGTTTTGATTAAAGTTTGTATTTTTTCCCGTGTTGCATCGTCAGTTCACGTTCGCTCCCGCTTTAGTTAAGTCAGGCTTTATTTCGAGCTTCGAGTACCAGAGGTTTCTAGTTCGCTTTATTTGTAAAATTTTGTTAGATTTTGTTAGTTTAGTTTGTAGATCACTTAAAGTTTATATTTGTATCAATTTATATCGTTAATTTACTATTTAATTAAAGCATAAATAATAGTCAAAAATATTGAAATTAGCTTTAGGATTAAGTTCTGTATATATTTTAATTAAAAATCGATGTTTCAATATACTCTACGTATATTATCTAAATAAAATATTATACAGAACTTAATTCTAAAGCTGTTTTATTTTATTCTACTTAAAAGTTACATTAAACTAATATAAACTCATTATAAAAATGTTTGGTAGCCAATGATATAAAAAGCACACAGTTTTTGTTGCAAATGCCAAGGTTTGTTCTAGCAGTGTGTCTGTCCGTTATCTTAGGCTATTATTGCATGTTTTAAGTTATAGATTGTTTTCATATGCTAAGTTTACAGATATTGAAATATAATGATATATTATTAATATAGTATAAATAAGTATTTAATTTATTTTTCTGTCAGCATGTTTGCAACTAATTACTATGTGGGTGTTGTTATCTATATTTCTATCTAGATAATTTTTACTTTGCCTCGAGATCAATTTTTTGTTTTGTTTTTATTGATGTTTATTTCAGTTTCCTTTTTTTTGTTGATCTTAAAATTTTGTAGTTTATTCGAACACAATATAAAATTGCAAAAATTGCTTGTAAAAGGTGTACAGCAGCAAAAACGATGATATAGGCAATAATTTATACAAACACATCATCAATTATTACTTATCTTAGATGTTCTGCTTATATACTCTTTACCAAGTAAGAAATAATTTAATAGCATTATTTTATTTTAGCTTTATATCTACGATAATTTTTAAGCAATTTGGATAAAAAAATTTGTATAATAAAAACAGTATTAGGCAGTTTTTAGATCAAATATAATTTTCAATATAAAATTGAATTTTTTTCTTGACCCATTGTTGATAGCACGAATAATTACATTTGTAATTGGTGACTTTTTGTAATAGTTAATGTCTTGTATATGTAAATTATGTATTAATTTTACAATTATTGAAATCAATAACGTGGTATAATAAACAGAAAACAGGAACTATTTATTCGATAAGCAATCTAACAGATACGTTAACATGCACTTAGTTGTATCATTAGCGAATGAGATTATTGGCGATTTCATGTTATGATTTATACGAATCTCTACAGCTGATTACTGTTATAAAATCTTTGAAGTTGGCCGCGTATATGTTATTAGTATTCATAATTAAAATCATATATTGATATGATATTTAGAAAAATTTGTTGTATATTTAGGTTATTTCTGTAGTAGTTAAAAACATTTCTTCACGTTTATTTTAAATCTCCAAATCAAAATAAATAACTTTTTTTAACATGCTTGCTGAATAATATAATATTTAATTAGTTTTTTCGCATATTTATAGTTAAAATAGGAGAAAAAGTATATAATAGTGGATTATGTTAGAAGGAGTAGAAATTTATCTTAATTGTGATGAGCCCAGAGAGCACTCTACTTTGAGTAATATAATATACATAATAACATAATAAAATTAAATATAAACATAAATAAAAATACATATCAAATAATTTTACTACTAGTTGTAGTACAGGAAGTACATATATTTGTTAGGTGATTTGTGATAATTAATGTTTCTTTGGTAGAATATGCAATTACTGCACTTCTTCGCACATTTTTCATAATCAAATTTAAGTGAAAATAAACAATGTACTTGACAATTATAATCTACTAATTTTCAATATGGCTGTCGATACTGCTGCCTGTGTCAGCCATGTTTGGTGCTGCTTGCAGTATTATATATAGTAACAAACTACTACCACAATAATGTTCACATTATGTTATTAGTAACATAATGATTTTTTTTTATATAGGCAATATAGTAACGTAATATAAATTATTTGATTTGTTTGAAGAAATAATATTTTTTATTTTTGCTTTTTTATTAATGCTTGAATTCCATTCCATTTTTAAATATTTAAAACTAATAATAAACTACATTTAACATTTCAATCTATTATAAAAATTAACTATTTCTTACATAGAAAAAATTTTTCAGAACTCATTATATTAAAATGAAAAAGCACTATTAAAATATTTAGGTAAAATACGTAAAATTATTTAAATAAATTAGGCACAGTTAAAAACTGTGAAATTGCAACAGTATTAAAAACATAAATTATTTATTATTATAATCAATAAAATGACTTTAACTTTTAGCAAATTTTTTACACATTTTAAAATTCTTTTTTTAAAAATTTATTTTATACAAAAACTTAGTAACTTGTCACAAGGTTTATTTAAAAAAAAAAGTAAACAAAATTAACTATAAAATAAAAATAAACGACGAAAATCTTTATCGACAAGAAGACAGCGAAAAAAATGCTGCTTCTTCAAGCATTTTATCCAACTCATGTTGGCATCATAAATTTTCGTATTAATCAGTATATCGGCGCGTTCAGTAAGAAACTAATTATGATTTAAAAAGCATTCTCAGTAGCTATTAACTTATTTTCGATGTATTTTGTTCTTTTTTTTTCCAGCTCAATAATATGATGTCTATAATATATTTTCGATGTTAACAATATGTTTTATTGGCAGATTGGCAACTTTGATATAGACGATATTACGTTTATTTATTGTTGAAAAAATAAATTTTTCGCTGGTATTGTTAGCAAGTAATTAAATTAGATTTGAGTACAATGCATTTTGGAAATAAGTTTTTCAAGTTTGTAATCCAGGTGGGGATTATTTTTTTTTTAATAATTTTGACAGCAAATTAAAAACATTTTTTTGATAAAATATTATATACAATTTTTTTGTGTGCAATCAAACTTTGATTAAATACTAAATTTTTTAGGACTTATTTACATTATTTTTTTTATTCATGTGTTCGATTCTAGAAATTTTATATGAATCGTTTAAGGGAGGGGGGATATCACCCTAATACTTTCACTTTGCATTTCTGAAAGCTTGTAGTATATAGAAAATGTGTTAAAACGGTTTTTCGAAATTCGAACTTTTAGTGAAGTTACAGCGACCAATTTAGAGTTGTGTCAGAGCAGGTAAAACGTTCAGAATGGTCAGTAAAAAAGTAATTTCAAACGCGTTTTTTTTTGAAACCATATTTTTCAACATTGTCCTGCCGAGATCTTGGAAACTGTCTATTCGATTTACTTTGCTTGAAGACATAATCATAGAGAATTAAATTCTTTAAAATGATATATCGGATTTTTTTGATATCTTTTTTTTTGATTTTATATACACTTCACAAAATTTTACCTTGAAAAAAGAAACGCTTTTTCAAACAACCGCCAGTTTTGTAATTTTTTGAATTTAAAAAATAACTCCACAGTATTATGGTAGATTTTTTATTTTAGTTTTGGGATATTCTTCGGATACGTTTGTATTACGTTTTAGAACTTTCTAGAGAATGGAACAAGTAGTCAGAGTTTATTGACGCCCTGTCAAATCCACGCGTGACGTCACAATTTGAAAACATTTTTTTTAACATAAAAATTCGAAAACGTATTTTAAATGTACCGTAATTACATATAAAAAACTCGGAACATAGGAAAACAAATCCCAAACGTTGTCTATTTTCAGAGCGCTTAGGGTGGTATCTCCCTTAAAATTACACTGTAAAAAAAAATGTAACGTAAGTTTAGGTAATTTTACATTGATTTTATCAGTAAAAATTACAACATTTTGTAATTTTATTTTGATAATTTACGTAATATTACATTTTTTATGAAAACAAAAACATTCATAGAACATGTAAAATTACATATTTTTTTACAGTGTAGAAGAACACTGATTAGTTACAATTAGACAAAATAATTTCTTGGCAAATTTGCTCACAAAGTAATACATATATTTCCTTTAAATGTTATGGCTAATTATTTGTTTGTTTCACTGCATTAAAAATATGCCTTTTCTTTTTGAGTGTTCTAGAGTAATTTTTTCTGAATATTGTATTGAGCATATTATTATTGTAATAATAATTTTATTTCGTAATATTCAACGTCAAACTAACACTAACAAAAACCTATTTTATTTATAAGGGCACAAAGTAACAACATTATAAATAAAACTACAAATCGAAATACATCTTCGACGAACATAACACAAAATGTTGTGTTAGAACTAACACTACAAATAAAAAAATAAATTCATGACGAAAAAATAAAAAAAAAAAAAAAAACTATCTACATACGTACAATTCTATATAGTATATTTTCAACCGTACGTGCGTACAGAAATCTAACACAAACTCTAGTGATAACTAATATATCATTGTATGATGCAAATTAGTATCAGTTCTTAAGCAACAACTATAAGAAAACGCTCTTTATTGTATTCGATGATTTATTGGGTAATGTTCGTGAAGAACATATACCCAATGGTACAATAATTTATACATATATTTATCGGAATGGTGCCTGATTTTATTGGTACTTAAAACTGCATTTGAAAGCGATTTATATGTATTCTAGTTATGTAAACAAGACGATTGTTTCCAATAAAAAATTTTATATTTATTTGTTAGCGGCGTTACAGATAAGCACCGTGTTTTCGAATCAATTTTCTCCTGTTTCAATTTTGAATTATTGCATTTTATTGAATTTATTTTTGAATTATATTTGTTGTTCTGGCTGGTTATATCACATTAAAGGAAATATATTATAATATAATTTATTTTTTTGTTATGATATTGTAAGGTCGGTTTTTAACTGATTTAGTTCATTTGTTTAGTACCGAGTTGCATTATTTTAAAATGTGGTGTTAGTTAAAAACGAATTTAAAACTGGGGTTGTAGTACTAGTAAAGTATTTTTTTAAATATAGTATTTTTGTCTTATTTTCATTATTATAATAGAATTATTTTACTTCAATTGTTTTATAATTTTTTGAATTAAAATAATAATACTACAAGTTTATATTTAATATTTTTAAAAGTCGAAATATTAAATGAGAAAATTCCCTCATCCGGCGGAAATCGAACCCATAATCTTTCGATCTCCGGTCGAGCGCTTTGCCCGTTAGACTACAGACGACTGCCCTAGTTTTCAGTGTTAATTTCATTTAATATTTGTTTATTTCAAATACAAATGACATTATTGCACTGTTTTTTCTACCAAGTGTAGACTTGAAACAGTAGTCATTGTCAAAGTCACTTGTATTTGAAATTAATAAATTTTAAATGAAATTAATACTAATAGTTAAAATTATTTTACATAAAGTAACTTAAAGTAAGTAAAATTTTGTAATAATAACAATTAAAAAAATAATAAACAATATTATATTACATATAATTTTAATATTTCACAATGCTTGTGGTAAAATTTTAAAAACAAAAACTTAATACGCAATACATTTAACAAAATATTTAGCGCAAAAGTCTCCCGAAAAAATTACAATAAAATATTAATTTTTATGCAAATTTAACAACATATTTCTTTCATAACGCATTGCAACATTGTAATTTTTGTCCAAATTCCAAACATAAAAAAAAATAAAACTCTTAAAATAACAAGGTGTTTACAGTAAAATTTTAAGGTCTTTAGCGTGTAATTCCACGAAAAAATCGTCTTCGGTCACCTCATGTTATTTTCACACTTTTACACCTCGCGTTCAATCTTAATAAACCCATTAAGATGCATCGTTATCTCTATGGTTGCGGCAGAAGAAAAAAATATATCTTCAGTCTTTAACATGCAATAAATTATTTTATTTTAACACTTTTTCTCTGGCGTGCTTAAAAAGAACTGTTTTAACATAAAAATAATGCAGATTATTAACCGAGTTCGGTTTAATAAACTAACCGAACTAATGACTCTGTCTTCGGGCGCCAAATTTTTCCCATCAGCCATTGCGGTATACACGGGGATAAGGTTATTGATAAAACATTATTACTCGAAGCTTCTTTTAGGTTAGTAATGTAGTTGGCCAGTACAATTCTTGTGGTGTTATTGTGGCTGAAAGAAGTCGTCGATTTGAGAGAGTGATTGTGTGAGGTTGTTATAAAACTCCGGTATGAAGTTTAGGCTTTAAGTCGGTAATGAAGTATGCTACTACACTGGCGTAATGAAGTGTAGGTAATTGTGTCCAGATCGACAGATAACGAACAACAACAAAAAATGGTCGTTTTTCTTTTGTTTGATTGAAAGTTTTTAAACGAGACTTATAAGAGATTGAGTTTTATCACACTTTCGTTAAAAAGACAACATGCATTTACGAATGCTACTAATGGATTTTACACACTGAGAAAAAATTTGCTTTATATTCGAGGTTTTTACTTTTAACTAAAAGTAAATATATTTTTGAACTGTAAGCTTATGTTTTTCTAATGAAAATATTTTTTTTTATAGAAATCAATAATAGTAAGTTGTTTTCAAAGCTTTATATGAAATTAATTAATTATTTAGTTTAAAAATAAAATTATATTTGAACTGAAAATTAATAATTTAACAATTACATTTATTTCTGAAAAACAAATATTATATACAAATCTTTGAAAATAGTTATACTGTTAGTTATTATTATACAAATTTTTATTTCTATTGAAAAAGCATAAGTTTACAGTTCAAAAACATATTAGCTTTTGAGTTAAAAGTGAAAACCATGGATCTGAAGCAAAAATTTTCTCAATTATTATTTACTAAGGGAATGAAATATTTAATTTGAAACATGGTATTAGTAATTAACTTTTTCTACGACTGTCAAAAAAATTGTACTTTATTTCTTTTTTATTTTTCGCGAAAATATCTGTTTATACTCATGCATAAAGTGTTTTTTTTTACTTATTTGTTTTTTTTTTATTTTTTGTTAATATTGTTGGGTTTTGTAATTTTTTATAATAACAGCACATTGATAAGAGAAGCACTAGAAATTTACAATAGAAAAAATGACATTAATCACTGATTTAAATAAAATTTGGTTTTGTTTAATTAATTATTTATAAATTTTATAATCAAGTTCTTTATATTTTGTAACCTAGTAACTTGTTTCTATGTTTTGTTTGTTTATTATTTATATCATTTGTATATTATTTTCTGATGAAGATATACGTGCAGTATATCGACACATCAAATTTTAATTAAATTTGATACAGAACTTAATATTATTTTTTTTATATTTTAATATAAATGCATACTTTTAAACACAAAATGCTGGAAATTTTACATTAGAATCCAGAAATTACAAACGAACATAAAACTTTATATTTTTTAAAGCAGTGGTAAAATACAATATCTATCTAAAAAAATTTTAGTTGTGCAATTATAAATTTTTTTGTAGATAGTTAAAAGACTTATATTTAAATGATTTATTTTAATTAAGATTATACATTTCTTGTATATATGTATATTATATGTTTACATATTATTTAATATTGGTTTATACATAACATTATTTTTTTATTTTTTAAAAGTTTTGTATTTTCATAATTGATTGTATTTAAATGTACACCCTATTAGCGCAAATTATAATAAATATTATTATTATTATAATCAGTTCTTACAGATTCTTTAATATAGAAAATATCGTTTCAATACTTAACAAATCTTATTTAATATTATTTTTATATGTATCATATTCTATAAATACACTAAAAATTACTGCTTCTACAAAAACATTTCTTACACTTAATTAGATATCAATAAAATTCCTAAAATACCAGCTAATAAAACGTAAATAAATTTAATAATTCTAAAGTGCCGAAACCACTCGGAGAAAAAGTTAATACACTGGAAGAATTCAAAAATATAATAACTTCAATTCTTGTGTCCATTGCTTAACCAATCATACGATCAAAAGAAATAGAAGATATTTGTAAAATACATCGTATTTCAGCGCAAAAAACAAACTTAGCCGTCGACAGAAGTCAACACTGAAACAAAAATAAAAACCCCGGGATAAAACGTTTTAGTAATTGAAGATGTTATATTACAAGAATCGGCAAAATATAAAGTCTTTTAAAAGCTGTCACGTACAGAGTTATGCACAGTCAACTATTATCTTTAACCACATTCTGCAAGAAATAACTTAACATCTTTCACGTGGAAGTATTTTTGCGGATCGACAATTGAGAATTATGTGAAGAAGAAAAAGAAAAAAATTGTACGGAAACAAATACTTATGTTTGATATTTCTTTTGCTTATAGATTTCTTTGATGATGGCGTCTGCATGCTGTACAAATGTTAGATGTTGTTTTGTCTTTTTTAAAAAAGTTTTTATTATTATGGTATGAGAAAGTAAATGCGCGTTAGGAGTTTAACGTCGAAAGATAATTATATGATATTTTTTTTTGGGTTGTAGATTTTTATATAAGGTATATAAAATCTATTAGGACTTATATGGACGATCTCTGAATAAGTTGTAAAAGAAGAAGGTTTTTAAGTTAAGTTGTTTAATGTTTATGTTTACAACTTATTTAATATATAAGAAAAATATAAATAATATTGTGATAAATAAGTGTAATTATATAAGGTGTTTTTTAAAAATATTTATTATAAATCATAAAAATTTAACAATAACATTTTTAAATGATTATTTCGGAGCGTAGTCACCATCTACTTTAATAACTGCTTCTCATTTGCTTCAGTCGATTCCACGGGCAAAGAAATCACGGTTCTTTTTATTAAGAAAATAAACAAAATAGCAATTATTATTAACAAATAATCCGCCTAATAAAACGCCTGATAATTATGCACCAACCTAATATATTCTGCAGATTACGACAGATTTTTTAGTTTACAAGTTGTGATTTTTGTTGTATTTATGAAATGGTGTACAAGCAGAATTGGATCAAAAATAAAACATTTACAGTTTTATGGTCGTTTTATGGTCGGTTGTATCAGAAATCATTATCATTACTTATTTTTTGTTTTATTTTGTCACATGTACATAAATTTTTGCTATGTTAAGTTTACCAATTTTATAAAATATATTACATGTACTCGTATCACATTTTTAGTATAGTTATCATTGGAATTAAAATAAGATTATTACAGATTAGAATATCAATTGTTACAAATACCATTCATTGAATTGAATGAAAGTAAAATGTTTTTAATGTATCACAATTTACTTCTAAATTCGATTATAAAATTAAAAACTGGGTATTTTATTTAAAATAAGAGAGTTAAGGTCGTCTTTCAGTTAAATCAAAAGTGGTATATTATTGAAAATATTTTACTTCTACTGAACATATCAGAATATCCTTATATATTAAATTTTGTAACATAATTTTATATAGTTTTTAAAATACAAATAGCGTAATTTTGTCATTGGATACACTGTATACGTTTGTCAAGTACTAATAACACAATTTTCACTTACTTATATTCTTAAGACACCAAAATTTTGCGTGCAGATTTTTAGTCATTAATAACCTATCATATATTAAAGCAAAAAAATAAATAATAAATACAGCCACGCGTATAACATCTTGAAAAATTGTATGCGTAAAATATGAATTAGTACATCACGAAATAAATTTTGCGAGGAAAATTGTGTACTTCATCTTTTGCATAGTGTACCTTATCGACTGATTTATAACGACCACCCTGTAGGCTAATTAGGAAATATAGTTAATTAAGATGAAAATAAAATGAAGTAACATTTGGAACGGGCAACGGCACATGCTCTACGTATTTTTGTGGGTTAATTATACATCACACTTTTTTGCTGCAAGCACTTGCAAAATTTTGGCTTCTTGTATTTCTTTTCTTCGGTTTATGTTCTCCGCCACGCCGCGCTCCAACCATCGGCTTGTTCTTGTTAATTGAGTTATACGCTAATGAACGTAAATTTTAAATTTTAATACGCGGGTATTTTATGAGTGCAATAACATCATGCAAGAAATGTAAAAAATTGTTGAGAATATATTTCTCATTTTTTATTTAATACTTATTTATATATATATATATATATATATATATATATATATATATATATATATGTATAATAAAATAATAGTATATTATGTTATGAGGAGTAGAAAGCGATGATTATTATGTTGAGCCCAGATATTTATGGCCAAGGCAAAGTTAAGGCCAAGCAATTTGGGCATAACACACTAAAAAAATTTTTTATTCTAAGTGACATATACGATTTATTCTTTGAGCGTTTTAAACAAAACAAAACTAAAAATAACATTTATATATATTATTTATATTTGTTACGTAATTTGAGAGAATTAATTTTTTTTTGGTCGAATATATAATTTCCGACAAATTTGACGGTATACAATACTTTTCTTGCACTTTTTCACACATTTACAATAATCATATTTTAGTTTAAACGAAAATAAACAATGCAATTGTCAATTAACTTAACTTTGCGTATTAGTTTTTAATATGGCCGCCGCAGATACACTTGACATTTTGGCGGACACTGTATAACGATTTATCGTGACAAATATTTATAAATACGTTATATTTGGATTAAACGGAAAATAATTCTGGTATTAGTGAAAGGAGTTTGTGCCACACCTTTTTGGGTACGTGGCATGATGTATTTTTTTAAATTTAAATATTTTTTTAATATCTAAAACTGAAAAAAAAAGTGTAATAAATTTGATAACATAATATTCTTTACAAACTAACTAATCTCACTCGTAATTCTACTTAAGCAACAACTTAGTTTCACAGTTATTATTTACTCTGTCTTAAGAAAGAAGTGAACGCCACACAACAAGCTGAAGACATTTAACATTAATCACTCGAGAAATAAATCAAAAGTAACTCATATTTAACTGTAAAGCATTTATGTATGAACGAACTCGTTTACATACGAGTACAATATTCATATTCAGCATCTAGTAACTTAGATTTTTCGAATTTTATTACCGGGGCAAGTCGCGGGGAGAAATCTAAGAACTACCGATGTTGATATTGTAATTTAATACGGATATAAAGATAGAATAACGTGTCTGAAACTTTATTAAACAATATTGATGACGTCAGAAGGCGTATGAGAATGATATATTTGATTGTCTCGGAATAATGTGTGGATTATGAAATCATCTTTGTGTGTGGTTTTACCATAGGTTGGGTGAAGAAGTTAACAGTAAAGAACAAATGGAAATTTTATTACAATGTATGATATTTTGTGATTTATTGACATGAATAAGGTTAGCTATAAGTTTGCATGTAGCTTTAGTAAAAAAATAATTTTTTTTTTAATATATGATAATAATAATTAATAATTTTATATATACAGAGTTGTGTTATAATATTTGTTTTAGATTTTTTTATATTACATTTGAAATATTTATATATATATATATATATATATATATATATATATATATATAATGTGACATAGAATAATATGTAAAAACTTAAATCAGTGTGTTAAACTTGATTAATTTTTTAATATTTATACGTACAAAATAAAATAAAATTTCAGATATTTTCAAAATAAAACCAATAAAAACACATAATCACTATGATATACAGTGCATTAAATACATATACCGGGTGTCTACTTTTTTTTTGTTACATAGGGAATACAATGCTAAAATTTTCATTTGGTGATAAATTTTCCCCTAATTATTATAGAACAAAAGTACAAATACAAAAGTTGTTTAGAATTCAAAAATGCATCAAATGATGCCAAATTTGTCAATATAGGATGTTCTGATCAAGAATTAGAAGCAAATTAAAATTTCCATTTTTGCGCTCTTTACATCAAAGTGCCACGGAAATTAAACAAATAATTTCATTTCTTCTGGAGTTTGAGTTTGACAGATCGTATTTATTTTATTGTTACGTTCTGTATTATTATTATTATTATTATTATTATTATTGAAAATAATGAATAAACTTAATGTAAATGAAAAGCTATTAAGTATAAAAAGTATTAAGTATTTATTATTTATTACAATGAAAGGGTATTTTACTCGGCTGTACACTACGTACTAGCTGTGGTTTTAAATTGTGAATGTCTCCATTATAATTTTAAGTAATTGTTTAATTTATTTATTAACTTCAAGTTATAAAAACAATACATTTGAATTAGATGACTGGCATTATGCCTAATATATTTATTATAATAATTTAAACTTATCCCTGAGGATGCTGTAAGTTGTGCAGTGAAACGTCGGATAAGAGTTTAATAAATAGTAAATAGCTGAACTCCGTAAAACTTTCTTTATTTATTACAATATTCAATATACCTATAAAACAGAAAAATTCATGAATACAAGATATAGGAGAACAAAAACGAAACTAACAATTTAAATTAAATGTTCAAATAAATCGCCATTAACTGCCAAACAATAACCTAATCTGTTATAAAATTCGTGACGTACAGAGCTTAATTGTGTTTGTGTTATATTATTGCACTCTTCAACAATGGCATTTTTCAAATCAACAAGATTTTTGATATGTCGTTTATAAATTTTCTCCTTCAAATATGGCCATAAAAAGAAATCGCACGGTGCTAAATCGGGCGATCTAGCTGGCCAATTAATTGGACCACCTCTACCAATCCATGAATTTGGAAAACATTGATCCAAATATAATTTAATGTTGCAGCTGTAATGTGCCGGACATCCGTCTTGTTGATACCAGACAACATTATCTTGAGTTGCACACTCTTCTAACTGCGGACCAATATGATTTTGCAACATATCCAAATATTTTTCGTTGTTTAAATTATTTTCAATAAAAAATGGCCCAATTATACACCTGTAAAAAATTCCAGCCCATACATTAACTTTTTCTGGATATTGGGTACGTGTTGCTACCATTAAATGAGGATTTGTTTGGCTCCATATTCTAAAGTTTTGTGTATTAGGTTCGCCGTGTAAAGTAAACGTAGACTCGTCAGTAAAACAAATAGATTTCAAGAAGTTTCTGTCTAAATTGGATTTTTCCATAATAATGTTACTAAATTCGCTTCTTGCCATTTTATCCGCTTCAAATATCTCTTGGTGCGTGGAATATTTATAAGAATGATATTTTTCATTTTTTAGTACCTTATGTATTGTTGAAGGATGCAAATTTAATTCAGCACCAAGTTGACGCACACTAACATTTGGGTTTTCCGTTACACACAAAAGTATATTCAATGTATTTTCTTTAATTGCATTTTGATTTAAATTCTCCTCCTGATCTTCTGCGTTGATTTTTCTACAATTTTTACAACGTTTTAACACACTTCCAGTTTCTTCGAATTGTTTAATTATCCTACGAATAGTCATAGCGGAAGGTATGGGACGGTTTTCAAAGAAAGCGCTGAATAAATCTCTTACTCGTCGTATCGAATTTCCAGTAAAATACCATTTTACGCACTGAACTTTTTCATTTACCTTAAGTTTATTCATTATTTTCAATAATAATGATAATAATACAGAACGTAACAATAAAATAAATACGATCTGTCAAACTCAAACTCCAGAAGAAATGAAATTATTTGTTTAATTTCCATGGCACTTTGATGTAAAGAGCGCAAAAATGGAAATTTTAATTTGCTTCTAATTCTTGATCGGAACATCCTATATTGATAAATTTGGCATCATTTGATGCATTTTTGAATTCTAAACAACTTTTGTATTTGTACTTTTGTTCTATAATAATTAGGGGAAAATTTATCACCAAATGAAAATTTTAGCATTGTATTCCCTATGTAACAAAAAAAAAGTAGACACCCGGTATACATAATTGTATTAATATAAAATATAATTTAAATTTTTTTTATATACACATATTATAAAAAAAAAATTTATTTACAGTTGGTGGATGATATTAAATTTGTACAATATTTTATAATGACACGCATTTCTAGTTTGAGAAACTTAACTATAAATAAGTTTGTTAAAATAAAATGACTTTAGGTTTAAGGTCTGTATTAATATTTATTAATAATCGACGTTTCGACAAATTCAATGTCCGTCTTCATCAAGAAAACATACAAATGACATTTACAGTAAATAACAGAACATAGAAACAAGTAACAAGTACTAGATCATACAATTTTATAAATTTTTTATTAATGGAAGCTAAATTTTATTTAAGCCACTGCCTTATTAATACATATTAATATAGAACTTAAACCTAGAGCTGTTTTATTTTACATAATGAGTTTTGAAAGATTTCTTACTATATTAAGTTTGTTAAACTTGACATTATTTATTTCGCACGGAATTTAATTTCTTAATATTTATACGTAGAAAATGGAATAAAATTTCAATATATTTTCAAAATAAAACCATTGAATAAAAACTCATATTTCTATGATATACAATGCATTAAATACATAGTTCTTCGCTGTTATACTGGGTGGTCGAATAATAGCAAAATATATTCAGACACTTAGTGGAGTCTGCTGTATACATATTAACTAGTAAAAGGCAATTGCTTGTCGAATACATGATAAGTGCGTATGTGTTCTCTTTCTCTTCTTTTACTTCTTCTCCTGTGTGTGTGTGTGTGTTTGCGTCTCAGTATTTATTCATTGCAGAATATACGCTATTAATGTTATAAGTTTGCTTACTTGCTCTCTTATATGAGTTCATCTAGAAACAATTGTGAACGCCGTGCCGTTCTAATCTGTAATTATTATTAAGGCGCAATTTATGTACTTCGGCCATCATTTAACGTTAGTAGGATGCCTTTAACTGATTTATATTTATCTATTTGTTATTGGAAACTGATCTGGAATTATTAACAGGTATGTTGTTGTTATTTGATTTAATTGAATTTTCTGTGTTTGATCTTGATGTTGAAGTATTGTAATTGTCTTCAGGGAGAAAACGATACAAAACTTTATTTTTTTAATGTGAGATTTTGTATATTTTATTTAAAAGAAGTTTTTGAATTATTTATTTAAGTTTAGTTCAAAAAAAATACTTTGAGACAACAAGAATAGAACGAGACTTTTAGTTTCTTATGTGCAGGGGCCTGAAGTTGAACCCCGAACCCGAATTGAAAACCCGAAGGAATCTAATCAATAACCAGAATCTACACTGTAAAAAATCAGTGTAAATTTACATTGATAATTTTATAATATTTTGGTAATTTTACAATAATTTATAAAAATTACAATAAAAAATGTAGTAAAATTACCTTAATCTTTAACATTAACTAATAACTATGTATTTTTAACAGGTTTAAGATTTTTTGTTTTGTTTATAATTTTCGGATGAAAAAACTTAAGAACATGCGATTTTCACAGCTTAATTTGTAATTTAATAGAGAATCCAGAACTAGGAAAATTTGGTACATTTCTTACAAATGAATCACTCTATATTGTCAAAATTCAAAAAATTTTCTTTGAAACTTTTCAGAAAACGTGATATTGCAACATATGTTACTTTTATAATTTTGTGATATTACATTTTATGAAATCTTTTTTTTTTATATTTATTATTAAGTTATTTAGTTTTGTTATATTTTCATTTAATACGCATATTAGGTACTTCCAGATATTTGTTGTTTTTTTTATATATGTTGATAACAAATTATAATTTTAGATTCTAAGTTTTGTATTAATATTTATTAATAACCGATGTTTCGACATACCCAACGTACATCTTTATTTTTCCTGATGAAAATGTACGTTGAGTACGTCAAAACGTCGATTATTAATAAATATAAATACAGAATTTATAACTTAAAGCCGTTTTATTTTAATAAACTTTTTTGGGTGATTATTAAATAAATAAATAGTTTCTTTCAAATAATAAATAATTTCTTTCATCGAATCTAAATCTGAAACCGAACTGAAATCAACATATTGAATCTGAATCCAAACCTGAACCGAAATAAATTCAGTTTCAGGTTTTTGCTTATATGAGTTTTTAATGTAAAGCTGATGCTAAGATATTTGTTTATATGTTTTATTTTATAAATATTTTTCTAGACTTTAACGTGAGAATAAAATAAAATTAAAAATTTAAATAATTAAGTGAATATTATTATGTATGAGATTAAATGTTATTTGCGACACAAAATTACAATATGAAAATGATCTGTGTTTTATTCTTGTAATAGTCTTTGTTAAACAAATATATACTGCAAAAGCTAATAAATTATTTACACTTTATGCAAATAGCCCGAGTATATTGTCTACTGTGGCAAGTTGTATAAAAAATATTTACAATTACTGTGTTTCATATTTATGATGCAGAAATAATAATAATAATAATCAATGCTATTTATAAAATTCATTGATACGAATGATTTTCATTATGGTTATTTATTTAAATTAACTTTTAGATTGTTTATTGTAATTGAAATATTGCAGGTTTTATTTAATAAAAATGATAATTTATCACATGAGAAATTGTTGTTATTCTATAACACAGATTGTTAAAGTAACATTAAAGAATTTTTTTTTAATATACTTTGTTGATTTTATTTTGCTTTAGATCTTAAATTACAAGAAATATTTTTATTAACATAAAATATATATAGAAAAAAATTTAAATAGACATATTTTGAAAATTATTATTTTTATTTTCGTGAAACTAAATGTTTACAAGCAAGAGTAATAGAGAATGTATACGATATATTATGATTCTGGATGAAGCGAAAATATTATATCTAAATAGAAATGTTTGGGAAAACTAAATTCTATCTGATTAAATGTTTCTAATAAATATGTTAAAAATGCACTGACAATAAGTTGTAAAACACAAGAAAAATAGTGATTTTTCTTGACTTTCTTAGTTGTTTCGTCACGAATTTCTGTTAATTGTTTTTAGATTTTATTTTATTTTAGAGAATCTAATTTTAAATTAAAACCTTATACACACTTTTCTATTTATCTAGAAATTAGATCAATGTTTTATGCCTGCTTTATATGATGCTTTTCTATACAAAAATCTATACAAAATTTGTATAGAAAATATACAAAATTAATACGTTTTCACGATATAGAATAAAATGTACAGACTCATGTGCAATGATATTTACATATTGACAATTTATTTATATTTACTGCTTCAACTAAATAAGAAATTTGAAAAAAAAAATTGTATTGATGATAATACATAACCTAAATTAGAGTGTAACGTTTCTAATATCGATACGGATTCAGTTTTGCTTCGAAAATGCATGAAACATAGGACGTGTTCTAATTCATACATATTTTTTTTTATATAGACTGTCAAGGTTAAACTGAGCATGCGCAAGTTTGAAATATTCTATATACAGATAATTGAATATTGGAACATGTATTACAAAAAAATTTGTACTCATGTTATCGATTTTAAACTGTATTATATACTATCTTGTAAAAACACAATTAAAATTTGTTAAGAGACATTAATAATCTTAATTTGACTGCAATAATACCAACAACAACTGATAAAACTAAATTCATGCATTTACGTTGTTTTTTCCATAAGTTTATAAATAGTTTAGTTCTTCACTTTAACTGTGCATTAAAACATAACACCAATGTGATAAGTAGGATAATCTAAAGGGACCTTATAGACGTTAAAAAATAAAACAGACATTTGAAAAACAATTTTATTAGCAAACAATATTAAGAAACAAAACAAAACTAAAAAATAAATCTCAATAATAAAATAGTCCATCGTTGTTAACAAGACTCCGTAATATGATTAATACTCAACCGATTTAAACAAATATGAGTGGTGCATGGTGTGTTCTACTCATACATACGTATGGTTAGTGACAGTATCTTGAATGTTAAACATAATATATGTAAGTATTATTATCAAAGAAGGCGCCGAACAGTTCTTTCATGACTTTGTGATTGTGTAGTACATAAATTTACGTTCTTCTTTCTTGCGTCTAGCGTCTCAGTCGCGTAAACTTATATTACCATTATAGTAGAGTGCCCGTTTTGCCTGTATTCTTCATAATATGAACGCTCTGTTAGTAAACATATTGTTGGTTTTGCGTTTTCCGGTATGTAGTCTTTGAAAATTAAATATTGGTGTAATAATCATGGTTGACATGTAAATAAGAGATGATCTGTTAAATTCGTTATTGTTTTAGTATATTTAGATATTGTTTAGAAACTCCTGGACAAAATTAATGTATTTTGGGTTTAAACTAATTTTGTTGATAATTGAAATCAAATATTGTTTACTGATAAAATACAGGTGCTCTAAATGGACCAATCTATACACAAATATATATATAATAAGAAATTTAGAAATGCTTATATTTTTCAAGTAAACAGTTTGATGACGATTTTATCATGTTTTGGGCAAGTTTTATAAGGCGTATACAGTTAGTGACAATGTTTAGATGTACAAAAGTGTATTAAAATGATATTGGATGAATATGTTGGGATTTTTGCAAATTTTATTAAACCTGAGTTTGTTTGAATACAAAACAACGGCTGAATATACATTGCTGTAGGATATTACTGGCTATTTACTAAATATAATATTATTTGTATTAGCTTAATTAGTTTCTTCTATATATTTCTTTATAATGTTTAAAGATATCTGATTGATTTATAAAAAATATAAGTTTAATGCGCAAAATTAATTACATACATATGTTCATACATATAAAAACACGTCATGTATTCATAATGTGGCACAAATTCTTTCCATTATGCAGAAATAGTTTCCGCCAAACATTGCTATCCAGACATGCAATTTTTGCTTAATACTTGAAAACATTTGCTTATATAAAACATTTTTAATCATACTTCTTCATCGGAAATCCACGCAGACATATACTTTTAATATCACTTATATATATTTTTTTAACCAAACGTTTATTAAACATTCACTCAAAATGATCTGACTAACACTAACTGTTGCAACAATACTTTTTTCAATTTCACTCTTTTCATACACCAATCTATTTTTTACCTGATCTTTTTTGTTAACACCATATATTCCACGCAAATATTTCATTTCTACAGTAATCATTTTTTTTATGATTCTGCAGCTAAACCCAACTTTCTTATATTTCTTCATAATTTTCAGTTTTGCAAAAATATGTAAATTTAAGTGAAGAGTTAATATTGTTCAAAGTTTGTAATTTGTATTGTTTCAATTTTACTTATTAAAATACATTTATAAATTTCGATTTTAGATAAAACCAACACTAGTTAGTATAAAATGAAATAAAATTGTATTAATATAATCTAAAAATGAAGTTTATTGTTTGGTTAAATAATTAAAAAAATTACTGCAAAACTACATTTTATTAAAATTTGTATAAACAAGAAAAATAACACGTAAATTTCCATTTGAAAACAAAGAAGCGCAGTGTACCATCATTAACAACGATCTTCACGCTACATTTTAAAAATAATTCATTATTCATTCGGTTTTCTGGAAGCGTCTGAAAGTTTACAAGAATTTTATGCAAAACGCGTATACAGCTTGTTACTCTCGTAGAATTTACATCTGCTCACGACTGGCACCGTGGCGTTTTCCTCCGGTCCGAAGTAGACGGTTTGGAACAAAAACAGTGTGTGGCAGAAGAGACCACCGTGCGTGACAATTAGGCCAAATCGTCCAATAATTATCAGCGAAATAAAATTAAAACAATGCTTAGCCACACACACATACGTAAGAAGATGCGCGCTCGGCTCTGTTTGCTGCAGGGCAAAATTTGTTTTAAAAATGCATGTTGTGGAATAGTGTGAAGTGTTTGGGTTTTAATGAGATGGGTTTTTTGGTTGTTTATTTAGCGAATTTCGCTTTTAAAAAAAATTGGACGTAATTTGAATATTGAAATTATGATTTGAGGAATATCTTGAGATGTATTGTTACGAATCATTAGTAAATGTAACGTTTGTAGAATTTTTATATTGTTAATTTGTTTGTAGTTTCTTTTTATTTATACACAATATTGAATTTAATAAGATATAATAATTATTGTTGCCAGAAATAAATTGGTGTATGAAGAGTGTGGAATTGATTTAAAGAATTGTATGTGAATGACATTGAAAATATATATTTGCGTGGTTGTCCGATGAGTAGATATGATTGAGATTATTTTACCTAAGTAAATGTTTTCAAGTAGAAAAAATAGAAGATCATGTATAAAAAATATTATGAATGGGAATAAAACAAAAGTTGCTTGTCTGGATAGAAATGTTTGGCGGAAACTAATTTCTACTTAAATGAAGAGTTTTTGCCATACCGTGTGGATATATGGAGTGATTGTATATGTATGATAGAGTATGTTTCATTTAGTTACGTATTTATTAGAAATAGTGGCGTTACTATAATTAACTTAGTTTTTACAAAATTATCATATAAACTAATATGATTTAAATCATTGTAAATTTATAAATTTCAGTATCCATATTTTACAAAATTTTAGTTTTTTGTCAAAATTGAGAACAAAATGTTTTGTTTTTTAAAATTAAAATGTAAAAAAGTAAATTTTACATCGTAACTGATGATTACAAAAATCATAAATAAAATTAATATTGAGATTTAGTTTTTATAAAACGGTTTATTTGTGTAACTCATCGAATTATTTCTGAATTTTGTTTGGCTTTGAAATTAATACTTTTTCGCACAGCATATGTAAAAGTAGCAACAATAACTTGAAAATAAAATATTTTTTACAAAATGAACTTATGATTGACAGTTTGTACATTTTTTTTTGTTAATTTTAACGCATAATTGTAATTTGGAGAATAAATTGTTTATTTGTTAAAAATAAATAATACTCGTGTGACAAATTACTTGTTTCCACTGTAAATACATTAATAACTATTATTATGTAATTAATAACATTTGAAAATATTATTTTGTATTTTAACTAACAAGACGTATTTATCACTTTATAAAAATCAGAACAATAAATTATACTCCATTCAGATACAGAAATACTTCGATAAGTGATGAAGATACAAACAGAAAATTACAGTATAAAAATTATATAAATAATTTTATCTGCCAATTTCGACCACAGAAATTAATACACTCTCATAATCTAACTGAGCATTTTATAACAGAACATGACAGTTAAATAATTAATACAATTATCAGTACATCTTTTTAATATCTGCATTAATATCGGGTCTTGGCGTATTGTTTTATTGGGGGCCTCTGCGCCAATAAGAAGAACAATATCCGAAATTATTAATTTCTTTTGATGTGCAAATAAACAGCGAACAGAAATTCACTGCAGATATAACACGCGTATTATATACATTTTCACTGAGCAATTTTTTTAATGCAAGTTATTAATTATTTTATGCTAATTGTTTTGTGTGTAAGCGATACGCGCGGTCTGTGGATGGTTTAAAATCTGGTTTTTCGATTTGGACAGTGATGTATTTTGCACTGAATTAAAGTTAAGAAATTGTCAGAGCTGAATTTCGGATATTACTTTTTTTTAGTTTTGTTTAACTGTTTTGTTGTAAATTTTAAAATTAAAATTTAATGAGTGTTATTTTCTTGATTACTTATTTATTAAAAATATAAGGAAATTAACATAGTACAAAAATCTTTCAGAATTTATTATATAAAATAAAACTGCTTTAGGTTTCAGTTTTGTATTAAAATTTATTTATAATTGACGTTTCGACGAAACTCAACGCTCGTCTTCATCAGGAAAAACTGATAGAAATGACATTTGTATAAGTTTTTTTTTTCCTAATGTAAACGAGCGATAATATAGAACTTAAACCTACATCAGTTTTATTTTATAAAGAAATTAATTAAACTAGTGTTATTTGCAAGAAATAAATACTTTAATTAAAGTCAACTTAAGACCTACAAAAAAAGCATTGATTTATTTGCTATACTATAAATAATTTTACCATTAAAATTTTAAAGATTTGGCAAAAAAGCATCGTATTATTGACAGTAATAATTAAATCGATACTTTTTTACCGGTTTAGGCCGCATTCTGGTCATTAAATTTAAAAAATCTTTAACTATAATGAGACTTTAACTTGGCGAATTAAAGAAATTTAAATAGAGTAATTTTGTATTTGCATCTATAAGCATAAAAATGTTAAGAATTTTATTTTTATATTGGCAGTGTATGTTTATCAGAATCAAATATTTTTATGTATATAAAAATAGATCAGTTTGTGAATCAAAAAAATTTGAATATAAGTTCGATTAATATCAACTTTTACTAAAAAATAAGTAAAAATATTTTAAATCTATATGCTTTCAAAACGAATAAAATCGCTTAGTATACGCAAACACATCTAGAAGTTTTAAGCAAAATTACAATGTTATTGAATGTCTGGTGTAATACAGTAGCGTAACTATTTTATAGAGTGTATTACAAGAGTACCCAGTAAATCTTATTCTTCAAGATTCTGTAACGTTGCATTATCTCCTATAATTATCTTTAATTGGAAATGTTAAACATAAACGTCTAATGCGTGGCTTAGACGATGTATTTCATTATATGGTCCATTAGTAACAAATTGGCTTCTTGAAGCAATCTCTTTTGAATTTGTATTACCATGTTAATAGTGTGGAATTATTTAAATAAATGGTAAATATAGTAAATTTTTAGCAATTTTTATTCTTGTTTAGAAATGGAAATGGTTAATTCTTACGTTAGTATAAAATGTTTGACAAAACACATCATTAATATTAAATTTATGGATAACATTTATAAAATATTTAATAAAATTATATTAATTAAATTAACTTTTTATTCAATATTCTTAAAAAATACATTGTATAGGTACCATAGTTTTAAAAACTAAATTGTCAATAATTTTTTTAGAAACATATATGATTGCCTCGTACACTGCATCTCCGTGAAATAATAGAGCTTATGTAGAGTGAGAGTGAGAGAGAAAGAGTGAGAGAGAGAGAGAAAAGTACATTACTTATATACTATAATGGCGTAAAAATATTGTATTAAAAAATAAATAGTTGGTAGCTTTGAAAAAATGAATAATAATATTTTTATCGCCGAAATATAGAATTTCGTCTTTTTGATAATGTCAAAATGATATGAATATGATGAAAATACTTTTCTTACAGTATTACCACAATAAAATCTATTTATCTAGCTACTGGGAGTACGCTTAGCTACAGTTTAATGTGTGCCAATATAATATTCGCTACTTTCTACCGAAAGAAATGCCTAATAATAATTTTAATTGCAAGCGTTCTCACATTACTTCCGTTTAGTTCATTTTTATTGTTTTGATAAGCACCAAAAAGTTTTGTAATAATAACAATACAAAATTTTATGGAAAATAACGTTGTAACAAAACAGATAATAAACGTTTTTCCTATATGATGCAGCAGACTTTTTGGCGGACATTTTATGAAAAGTATAAATTTATTTTTCAACACTTGAATAAAAAAAGTTTCTATTACATCCTTTCATATATGGCCAAAACAAGAACTCATGCCAGTATTGTGACTTTGTTTTTAGTGATCATTATTCTAACTTTAAATTTTACTTTCTGCAAACACAATTATATTTAGAATAAGTAATAAAACGCTATAACATTTAATTTCACTTGCACTTGTAACTACCTAATGAAATATACATCTAGAGCACAAAATTAAATAAAAAAGACATTAACGAAATTCAAAACGAAAACGGAGTTG
Organism: Clivina fossor; assembly: GCA_963966155.1. Taxonomy (NCBI): domain Eukaryota; kingdom Metazoa; phylum Arthropoda; class Insecta; order Coleoptera; family Carabidae; genus Clivina; species Clivina fossor. The sequence continues at coordinate 12,120,714 of OZ014562.1, read as the reverse complement.
CATTAAAATGCAAAACTCTCACAGACTTGATTTGATTTGATCTTATATGGCGGGTTAGTGTAGTTGAAACGTTTATTTATAAACGTTGTCCGATAATACACCATTGTTACTAGAAGTACACCTTCTGTTTCGTATTCATTCCTCTTCAGCCCGTGTTCTTCTTGTTAACATATTTTACAGCAAAATGTCATCAGCAATGTCTATCTTTACTTTTTCTGTATTCTACTCGCGTCTTTTGTATTCAACGTTTGCTTTTATTCAAAGAAGATTTTCATTTGAGATGTCAAGTAAATGAGACAGTTTCGAGATTTTTATTTAAAATATATTACAGATAATGAACAGAGAACTACTATTTAACATAGTTTTGTTTTATAAGAAAATACTAATTATATTTGTAAATATTTATCTTTTTGTTACCATTAAAATAAAACTTTGTGTTATAAATTTATAACTTATACTTTTTTGACCACTCACAATTCTCTAAAACTCTACTATCGTAAATTAAATAACTACACTAAGAAAATTACTTTAGATCCGATGTTTATACTTTTAATTCAGTGAAAATAAAAATTTTAATAGAAAAAAATAATAGTAATAGTATAATTTTTTTCAAAGCTTCGTATGAAGTAAGTTAATATTTATTTTAAAAATAAAATTACATTGGAATTATATAATTCACTCTAGTGGTTTACGGTAGCATTATTTTTGTAAGTTATAATATAGGAAATAATATTATTGAATTTCAGAAATTTCATCGCTTTCAAACTTACTATATGACCCATTCTGTAGTACATAAAGCTAGTATATTAATAAGTATATGAATAAAAATGTTAAAACTAGCATTGCATTAATTATGTTATTAATAATAAGAAAATTAATTCTTATAAAAGAAGTTACTTTTACTTTTAACTTGTTATAAGTTATATAGAATTTATTTCTTTAAAAATATAATAGACTGTAATATAATGTCTAGACACTTTTTTATATCTATCTCATTATCTCAGTATTTAAAATTTCTTCTTCTAATAAAGCAACAAAAAAGTTATCAATTTTGACAAATTGACTTTAAAAGAAAGTTATATTTTTAATTAATAAAAGTTTAAAGAATTTTAATAGTTATATAGGTTATGCGAATATTCAAATCTATAATCAATATTAAAAAATTACAAGAATTTTATAATAATCAGCTGAAAAATAATTGTTATAATAATATAATAAGGAAATGCGGCAGTATCATTTATGATAGTATTGTCTTTGCTGTAATGACCAACCGATCAAAGGTCAATTCGTGAAGAGTGGTCTGCGAATCATGTCGATTTACTGTAATAATTAAAGGGTTAAGAAGGTCTATATGATTAGCTACGACCTGATGGTTGTGATCGCCTGATTTGAAGTATATTATTTAAACAGAAATACGAGTATACTTTCTGTTTCATACGCTCTTTTAAGTCTTCAAAATAATTTTTTTTTTTGGCGTAAGAATTGTTCTGTGAATCTTTTGATTTAAAATTTATAAAATTAACTACAATCTAATGATTGACTGAAAAATAATACGAGTATTTATACAGTTTACGTCAGAAAGTTTGCATTATATGCGTTTTTGCATTTTGCGTTTTTTGAAAATTATTATTATGGAACTTTTTGGTGCCTATCACAGATGCTATATATCGGAAACAAACTATGATAACTTAAAACTATGTTTTTAGCACATCTAGCGAATAGAATGCAAACTAGTCATCTAAAAAAGTTTGTAATTTGGCTTCAATTAATTAAAAATCTATAAATTTTGTAATCTAGTTACTTATTTGTTACAAAATAATTAGCAAAAAAAAGTTTTGTAATTTTAACGAAAAATTTGTATGCCATAAATGTTATTCTAAAACTTTTTTGTCAAATAACTTTTTTCAAAATTGCTATAAAAGAAGTAAGTTTACCTGAATATTTTTTCATTATTGTTTTTTTTTACTTGTACGGGAAGTGATATTTGTACTTCCGGCTAGTGCATTTTCAGTTTTTAAACAAGAACAATTTCGTAGTGATTATTTAAAAAAAAAAAAAAACAAATAATTACATTTTTTTTATCTTACGATGTAGACTTTTTGGCGGACAACGTATATAGATATTTTTCTACTTTATACACTCGTTTGAGTCTCCAAAGTAAAAATACTTTTTTCGGGTTGAAACTAATAATATTAACCAATCTTAAAGCTCCCGTTTGACAAATGACAGGCATGTCCAGCATGCTGGGTCTGTTGACGATATATTTATACACGAGGAACACGTCGGGACATTTTTATTGTAGACAATTTGTAAAATCTCTCGGGTTATTTGGTATTGACGTACCCCCTGATGGTGCATACCACTGTTGCGAGACCACATTAATCAGTTTGAGTATTTTGGTCGGGCGCCATGTTGGAATTCGTCTGACATACGCGCAAGATAATTTTATTTGAGAAATTCTTTCTATTTATTAAGAATAATTATTTATTTAGAAATGACATTGTTGATGGTGGCAGCACCGTCGTAATAAATTAATTATAATTGTTATTTTGTAAAATAATTTTATACGGCAAAAATAATCTTACTTGCATTATCAATAGTGCAAGTAGTTAACCTGAAGTTCAAATATTTTATTTACATATTAATTTCATAAAAATTTGAGGTTATAAGATTTTTTACAAATATATTATTTCAGAAAATATATATTTATATACTGAAAATATAAATGACAGATTAAAAAAAAACAAGTTTGTTACCAGTTAGTTAAAGATCTAACTAATCATGTTATTAGTGAAATTTTAACGTCTCTAACAGCATGTTTAAAGATTGAAGATTTAAAAGTAAATACGTCTAATGTAAATACTTGTTGGTGCTATGCTGTTCAACTACTTCTTTCGATTACTTATATACAAGAAGTAATAATATTTACACTTATTTTGCAATTAATTTACAACATTTACAAGATATTGATTTTACTTAAAGTTTTTCTTAGAGATTTCTTAGTATTACATAAATATTGCTAAATATAAACGCATTGGATTTTTATCTCTAATAAATTCTTATATCAATTTATATATTATTTTTATTTAAGATTTTAATTACGGTAGTTTTATTACTTTGTAATAAAAACATGCAAAAACTAGATTTATCAAAAATTTAGTAACAACATTGCAAACGATTTTTTCCACATACTTTGTAATTTTTTGAGTATGGCTACAGAAGCATAACATAAAAAATGACTACCGTGAAAATAAAATATAAGTATACGTGGGGTAATGATATTAATAAATAAAGTTTAATAACATATATTTCTTTATTTTAATTAAAGTTATTTAAAGTAAATATACAGCTGTTTATTTAAAAAGAAAAATATTTGTTTATAATAAATAGCTTAAAGTCAAATAGATATTTTTTGTCACTATTGAAAAGAATATTTGAATTAAAATTATTTTCTTTACTATAAATTGTGTTTCGATAAATTGGTAAATATATTGTAAAATTAGGTGTTAGTTAACATAGTTTGGTCGTTTTAAGCAAACATGTAATGAATTAAATAAATTAAAATAATATGTATTTACATACATATGCAATCGCACCATGTTTCCAAAACAGTGTGGCACAAAATCTCTTCACTATCCTGAAATTAGTTTATTCCAAACATTCCTATCCAGATAAGCAACTCTAGCTTTATTCACATTCATGATATTTCTCGTACATGCTTTTCAAGCATCTTATGGATATATAGCATGTTATGTTTGTATATGCGTATGTATGTATGTTTTATTAAAACTTTACACATTTATTTTAGGATAATTAAAATCATAAAAACTAAAAAATAAAAATTTAATATTTAAACTTTTAGACAATTTTATTTATTTATTTAAATTACATAAATAAGGGAAATAATATAAACTTAAACATATACCTAATTTATATAATATTAATATATTTAATTTAATAATTCTGTTTTTGTTTGTCAGATTTTACAGTAAAAAAATATTATATTTTAACTTTCTATCTGTCTTTCGATATAGTTTATTTAAGTTAATAATTAGTATATGTGTTTTTATTTACAATCTAGAAAATCAATAACAGTTAATTGTGAATGCTACTGTATTTCATAGAGGCATAATTTTCATAAATTTACAAGAATATTCTGCGCGAAATACTTCGGGTACCAGTGCGCTTATTAGAATAGCCTGGAAGCTTTATAAATTTATTGAAATAGGCGTATTATATATACTATAGGCGTTTCAATTTATCGTCGATTTAAAGTTTAATACTGTAGCACCAGAAAACGTAGAAATATTTATGCATTATTCATAAGTAATAAACACTGTAAAAGGCAAATAAAATCTATTGCTCTACTTGCCAACTGGAAATTTTACGCTTTTTGATTCTCTTTCCTATAGGCACTTTTCTCACACTATTTCTTTGCATTTACAGCTATCATTAACTTTGACAATATTTGATAAATTAGATAATATTTATAGAGCTTTCTTTTTGATATTTCAAACTGTCAAAAATATTAGTGCTTTTAATTATATTAATTGGTTTTGTATCATTATTTTAAATATAATTGTTTTTATATAAACAATTTCTTTTTGATTTCATAAACAACACAGTAAATTTAGAAGGAAAGTAAATACGTTTATTTATATAATTACTCTACTAGAAATGCTTAGTAAATTTACTAAACGTATAAATTAACAAATAAATATAAACGACAACTAAACGAACATAGAAACAAGTTTATAGATAACAAAAAACATGTAACTAGATAATAAAAAATTACTATAAATTATTAATTAAAGGATAATTATATTAATATAATTATATCTTTGGATTATCTTTGTTTTTTCCAAATTAAGACCTAAAGTATTTTATTTTAATCTAATTAGTTCTGAAATTATGTAAAATTTACTGCTTATGTCATACATTTGAAAAAAAATGCAACTTTATCTTCGAAACTTAAAAAGATTACAAAATTTCAATTTATTAAATTTGCTTTAATTTTACGCATGTTCTGTTGCATTTTAATAAAGTTATTATTGTTAATTAAAGTCCATAACAACATTATTGCTTCTGAATTTATGTAGCAGCGCAGTTCAAAAACTACAAGAAATATATTTAAAATAAGCTTCAGTCAATTTAGTCATCAGCAGAAATCTGCATAAAAAATCCGTCTTGTCGATGGAAGCAAATTCACCTGTTAAAAGAAACATTGTCATCAGCAGAGGCAGCCCTTTAAATATCCTCAGAAATTGACCATAAATTATTCGGCAATTTACATATATATAATAATTAAATACTGCGCAAGTTTATTTTGAAAAAAGATGTCTTGTATATTAAGCAATTTATTCCGTAATTGCTATCTAGATATTGGTTGAAGAGTAAAAAGTGTATCATATAATGTTTATTTTAAAGAAATAATTAAATTATAAACACGTGACTGGCTGGAGAACCGATTAAAAATAATTTATATTGATTACTTTTAACAATTATAATAACAGTCAGTAACAGTGACGGACTGGGTTGCTGGGATTATGAGAATTTTATCACTATTAGTTGGTTATCAAAATATGACATTATTCATAAAAATTATAGAGTTAAATTTGTAACTATTGATAATTTAAATAAAATTGTAATTTTACTTTTAATAAGTATATAAGAGATAGCAATTAAAATTGTTATTAGGAATTTCGTTCGGCAGAAAGTATTTTTGATAAAAAAAAATTGACAAATACAGCCAACTGTATTTACCAAAATGCAACTATCCTATACTTATATATATATATATATATATATATATATATATATATATATATAAAACGAATATATACATGGTTTTTATCAGTAGTATATAAAATTTAAAAAAATTAATTTATTTACATATTTCTTAGTTTTATTTTGAAAATATAGATGAAATACAAATATTTCGAAGTGGATAAAAATTCCCAGTCCGCCACTGACATTATATGAATTTTGAGAAGACTTCAGTGCTACAAGCTGGGCAATTAATTTCTGTAGACTTGTCGGAGCAATTCTCTACATTTTAATGTCTTAATTGTACACGAACTCTGTACGGAGGACTGTAAAGATGTAGGCTTCATTATTTTTAAATTAAGTCCGAGAGGATAATGTAATGTAAACAAATAAATATAAATACATGCTTTCTAAGTTTTTAATCATAGTGTTGGTAAATTACGGTAATATATTTGAGAAATATATAAATACTGAAGAGAATTAATGTCTTCATTTAACGGCAGAAGTTGTTGGAGTTTTTGATATCAATTATAAATGATCGATGGAACAATTTCTTGCCGAGAAATCAATAAATGTTGAAGAAGATGTTATTTACATCAATATTTTGTTGTTTATTATTTTCTGTTACGATGTTCTAAAGTAACTTTAGAAATTACAAGAAATATTCATGATTTTATGTAACAAGAATAAAACAGAATCTTGAAATTCTTGTATATCAAGATAAGAACTAAATAATAATGACAGTTTTTTATCAGATCAAAATATAATTTTTTTAAAAATCAAGATTTTTTGTCAAGTCAAGATTTCATGAAGTTTTAATATCAATTTTACTTAACAAAACATAATTGTGTTTAATGACTTTTTTTATATGTTTATTTTGAAATATATCAAAAATCCATAAAATCTCTATGACATTTTTAAATTTAAAAATGGTATATTTGGATATGAAGTATTTAAAACAAGAAATCTTGAATTGTTTAACACTGAATAAAATTATAGTTAAGCTGTTAAATTATTTAGATTTTAGAAAAATATAATTTTTTTATACATATGTTTTTGATATAATATTGCAGTCCTATTAAAAGTAATATTTCCAATTTCATATTTTAATTAATACATAACTGACTAATAATGAATTTTTTAATTGTAGTTAATAGTTTTGATGTAAGCAATGTTTTATAAGGAAATATAATCATTACGTACAGAAATTGTCGCGTTATGTTTCATTACAAAGAATTAGTGAAATACTATAAAGTGTAAAATTTATATCAAGAAACTCAATTTGTATTTGTGCTGATTTTTTTTTGCATTTGAAAATAAATTTGAAGATTATGAAATTTTAAAAGCTTATTATTAATTTCATTTTTAATATAATTTTCAATTAAATTGAAAAATAGTCGATTGTTAATTTTTAATAAATAATTAGTGATTGACGGAATCCAGTCTTTTATATATTTTTATTAACTACTAAGCAAACGTTTCGGCAATTACTATTGCATTTTTCAGGGTTCTCTAATGTATATTTGCGTTACATGTAAAATCAACTAAAATATTTTGCTGTAAGTGATTTTTGTTTTGTTGTTATATTTATTATTATATGTATATATTTATGTATTTATATGTAGACATATTTGTATTTATTGTAGAACCCTGAAGAAGGCAATAGTGATTGCCGAAACGTTGGCTTAGTAGTTAATAAAAATATATAAAAGACTGAACTGCTTCAATTACTAATTATTTGTTTTATAGTTTTCAATATTTAGAGTAAAAGCTAAATGGAAATTTAATTGAAATGATAAATATAGAAAGATTTAATAATTCTAATTAAATAATAATACGAGTAGGCTGATAAAGTAAACTATCATTTTCTAAAAACTATTTATGCCGTTCGTAGAAATCACATAAAATAATAATAAAATGAATATCAAATTATTGAAAGTATGAAAATTATCAATATATTTTTATTAAACTATAAATAAATATTCTAATAAAATTAATATTATTGCAATCTAATAATTATGAATATTATTTACATTCCAAAGGAATCAATATTACATAAACCAAATATCATATTTTATTGACTTTCGATTTCATTCGTAGCAATAAAACTGCCAATATTTTTAAACCTATTTGAATTACTCTACACTGAATTCTTAAAACTATAAACGGGCGTTATTTAAATTTTTTTATATGTCTGGTTTCATGAACAACAAAGTAAATTTGGTAAGAAAGTAAATGCATTTATTCATATAGTAACTGTATTCGATTAAATTGAAATCATTCGGCTAATGAACAAACAAATAGTGGTAAATTTTCATAAAAATATACAAAATAGATAAGAAAATTGAAAAACAACCTTAAGGCTAAATTTTTGCTAAATTTTTTTTAATTATTCGATATCAGAGCCAGTTAATCTAAGCAAGTAGTAAATAACCATGGAACTATGAATACTAAGGGAACTTGTTTGACTGATTGATGCACTTAAAGTGGGCAGAAAAAATATTTAATTTTAATTTAATATATAATTAAAAACTAATAAAAGTATGTATTTAGTTAAATACTGTAATTTTAGTAAGGTTATTTTGTTGGAACAGTTACAAAAACTTTATTTAATAAATAATTAAAATATTAATTTATTTAACGTAACAGAAATTTAAAATATTTTTATTAAAATCACAGCATGCATATTAATATCTGTAATAATTGTAAAATATATCCTTTATGTGAATTTTCAAATGTATGTAATTATAACAATAATAATATTACGAACTAAACAAATTTTATCTATTTATAGAAAAATCCTGACAGCAAATTTACTAAAGTTCTGTAAATTTACTAAAAGAGACTTTAATACAAAAAAACTGTAATATTACATACATATGTACTTTTCCATTCCGTTGGTAATATCATATTAGATAATGTTTGTAATAGTCCTGATATGATATATGTAAAATTGCAGCAGTTTAGTAATTATACGTAGTAATACTGGGCATCATAGTGTCTCATGGTTTGTAGCTAAAATTACATAACTTTTTAGAGTTTGTATTTCTATAGAATTTTGTTTTATTAACATATATTTCCTATTTTGCAATAAAAAAGACAAAAGATTCTATAGGTACTACAGAGCTTATAGAATAATAAAGAATGCCAGCATCAAATCTAACTTTCATTCTCTGATCTGTCATCATCTTAATTTTTCGTTCGATTTACTGTAAAACGAAGAATCAGAGATTGAGTGACTATAGTGTCGCCAGTGTAGTGGCAAGCGCGTTATTGGCAAAAACACTTTTACTTTGACGCGGCGCGAATATAATTGCGTTGGAAATAATTTAATTGCCGGCGTTTAATTTAACAAGGTAAATTAGTGTCGGTGCGTTCAAAGGCATGCTCGGAAATCTGGCACATTTGCACCTGTGTGTATATTGGCTCGGTTCTGAGCGCTGCGCTGCGCTGTACGAGTACCATGGTGCCTAGTGCAGTTTGCGAGCCTAAACACAAACACACAGTCGAGATCGGGTCGTATCGCATGCGCAATGATATCGACCTAGATTGAAACGACCTTGCTGGCGGACAGTGCCGGATTCAGACGAAAAGAGATTGGATTTTAATGGATTAGATATATGTACGTTGAAATTATAGCAAGTTTTACTAAGTTTTTACTATTTGAATTGTTTAATATGATGGTGCATGTTTAGAGCAGATAGATGAATTTATGTATTTGGGTAGTTTGCTGTCTAAAGATGGTCGCTTTAATTGTGCGATTGAAAGGATAGTTGTGGATGATTTGGATACTTTTGCTAGAAACGTAAATGATTCTACAAAAGCCCGTTTCAGTATATACAATGCTGTTTTGGTGCCTTTGTAATGAATGTTGGGTTTGACTGCAAAACCGTAAAAGGAAAATAACTGCTGTTGAAATGAGTTTTTACGTGGTGTATGTGGTGAAACTCGATAGATTATGGTTCGATAATCTTGAGCGAATGTCTAATGAATGTTTGTTTAAATGAATATATGTGAATTATTTTGAAGGTATGTTTACGTGGATGATAAAGTGATATGATTGAAAGTGTTTTGCGTGAGCGAATGTTTCCAAGTAGTAGGAATAGAAGAGCATATATAAGTGGCATAATGAATGTAGAGTTGCTTGTCTGGATAGAAATATTTGGAGAAAACTAATTTCGGGATAGTGAAAATAGTTTTTGCAACACCTTTCTAGGTATATGGCGTGATTGTCTATGTATGTATTTTTTTTGTGAATTTATATATAAGAAGATATATGTGAAGATATAAGCCGTTTTTATGAGCCAGTTTGGTTTTGGTTAACCAAAAAGGTAAAGATATTAAATTTTTTGCTTGTTAGAATATTTCGTTATATATTTAATATAATTTTTTTATTGAATTAATTATTCATTATTATTATACGTATAATATAAATATTGAGTACGAAATAAAATGAAATATTTTTTAACTGTATGTTAACGGAATATTATCGGGTAATCACAATTTTAGCTAAAGAATACTATAGATATATTTTTGTTTTTTGTCATCACTTTTATTAACTGTTTTCTTTCGATCAAGAAAAAAGTAGCAATCTTATTTATATCCTAATGAAAAAAAAAGGTGTTTTTCTATACTGGTATTGACAGCATTGGAGATATCAATGCTCGCGCAGATTATTAAATTCTCTTTCAACGAAATTCTTGTCAGTCCGTCACTGTCCGGTCAATCCGATTACGTCAGCATCGGCCGATAATGATTCCGCAGCGGCGGCGGCGACGACGACGACGACCGTAATCAAACTCTCGACGGTGCCGTGCCGTGTCGTGCCGTGTGCAGCAGGTGAGTGACAGACAGGTATTCGCAAAACGGCTACCGACTGCGCCAGCGTTACGTTAACGTTTGTTAGGTATATACCTGTTTTGTTAGAAAACGCAACGCAAGAGCTCCAGTAGTCAGCAGCAGCGAGCTAAGCGGTCGCGGAACGATCATGTCCAAATAAAGTAGCCGGTTTGCCTACTTACCACACAGAGGCGAAACACCACTACGACAACAAAACGTAAGATTGCTTATATGGCGCCCGGTGACGACGTCAGACGGAGGAGATCTCTTAGCTGTGCGGTTTTGCCGTGCGCTGGCGCTGTCACACGACTGATTTACACGCATTTTTCGCCGTTTGAGAGTGAATGCTTTTATGTGGCTTATGCGACTATTGATATCTCCAATGTAATGATATTAGAGAGATATTGCGCATTCAAATAACGTGGTGCGGAATTTTACATTTACGTTATTTTAACATCTACCCAATTAACGACATAACGTAAACGTGTTATTTGACTGACTCTAATTAGATAAGGGTTGTTTATAAAGGAATTTTTCTTAAAGCGTATCATAATGTTAATATTATGTTACCATATTTATTATGTTATTAGTACAATAATGACATTATTATATAGCAGTTAATTACTATTATACACCATTGGTGGCAGCAACACACATAACAACATCAACTATATTTAATATTCGTCGACGATTTTTTCAAGTTTAATTAAGTTAATCGACAATTGCATTGTTTATTTTTGCTTGGATTTTAATTTTATTATAGAAAAAGTGTGAAGAAGTGCAAGAAATGCAATGTGTATCATCAGAAGTGTCACAAACTACATATTCGACCAAAAAGAAACATAGTCAAATTCTAATCAATTTGACATCTCCGACGCCTATATTAAAAATTATTAAGCAAGTTAAGTTAATTGACAATTGCATTATTTATTTTCGCTTGAATTTTAATTTGATTATTAAAAATGTGTGAATATATGTGCAATTTGTCAGAAATTGTATATTCGAAAAATTTATTCTCACAAATCACGTAACAAATATAAATAATATACCTATACATACTATTCTATAATTATTAGTAATGTTAAGGTTACTTGGTATGTATTTTTAGTTTAGTTACGTTTAGAATGCTTGAAGATAAAATCTTATATATCACTCGGGAAAGCTCTGGGTTCAACACAAAAAAAACATCGATTTCTACTCTTCGTAACATAATATACTATCATTTGAAATGTGAACTTTTGATACGCCACTGAAATTATTTTCAATTTTAACCTTACAATTACTAAATAAAACAAACAATCACCTAGATTTCTTTTAAACGTTTATTTACTAAATACCAAACTTTAATATGTCACATATTTTATATCTAAAAAAGAAAACTATAAAATTTTTGGTGTTAATCAGGTAAACATAATGTTATCGCGTTTATAATTAATGATACGTTATTAATTACATTAACCAGATAATTTCTAATTTATAATAAACTAAGAACACGTGCTATAAAATTATAGATATTTACCATGCCAATTATAAATTGCCTAAAGTCAAATTTATGTAATTATAATATTTAAGAAGTATTTAGGTACATAACTGTTCATTTAGTTATAAGCATGGAACAATTACTTAATATTTTAACGAAGTTCATTTTAATTTTACGTTTTGAAGTTAATAATATGTTTTCAAGATGTAAATTAATGTTTTTATTTCAAAAATAATTTTAACTTTTAAAGTTACAACAAAAAACTAAAATTGGTATATTATTGAAGAAACATGTAGTAATGGCATGAATGAAATTATGAAATTATGAATAAAAATGCCATTGAAATAATATTAGTTTAGTAGTTTTGAAATTTGCAAAATTTTATTTATCTTAGATGCATTAAAATATTACAAAATAGATAACTGTTACAATTGAAACATATGTTTATATATTAAAATTCTACTTTACATTCTAAATTTAATGATAATTACTTAATAAATTGATTTTTAAAATTAAATAAAGTAACTTGAAAATTTAACATGTAAACAATTATGAATGTATTGGCAGGTACAATTCTATGCTAAAGAAAACTTTTAAATAGGGAAACTTTATCTAGATGATTTTATAATTATTTTATATACAGTTTTGCGGTACACTGTAAAAAATATAATAAATATTTACGTAATTTTACATAACTATTAACAGTAAAATAGCAACATTTTGCAATTTGTACTGTGATAATTGACGTAATATTACATTTTTTCTGTAAAAATACATTTATGGAATATATACATTTACATACATTTTTTTATTGTGTAGATACTTTCGACAGAAAAGCTAATATAAAAAAATTGTACAAAAAACGACACAGCTTACTTGTAAAATTAGGGACATGTTTCCTAATTTTCTAAAACTGTGTAAAACCAAAGCAATTAGTTTAAATAAAACGAAAATCGCATAAAAAAGTTTATTGAATTGAAGAAAATTGGTTCGAAAATCTGATCGTTGTAGATTCTTTGCTTTTTGATAAAGGATCTAAAGTTTTTATTTTTATTTCTAAAGAATTTGCTTTTCTGTGTTGCTTTTTTTTCTATTGGAACAAATTAAATTAAAATAAAAATTAGTAAAATTTAGACAAAAGTTAGAATAAGCGGCTCAAAACTGGGAACCACCGAAACACGTTTTTGTTATATTCATATGTATATGTTCAAAGGGGAATCCCCAAAAGTTGTATGAAATATTGCCCCATACTCGTATAAATCAGTATATGTACATAATACAACGGAGAACCATCGAAATTTACATAACCGCATAACTTCAAAACTGCATTAAAAGAGTACGCATGGAAAGAGACTCTATTGGGTATATAATATAAACATAATATATCAAAAATCAAATTAATTTTAAACTAAGAATTAAATTTAAAATTTTTTTATTTATTTTTCCTTTTATAATGAGTTTTCACTTCACTTCACTTCACTAGTGAAGTGAAGTGAAGTGAAAACTCATTATAAAAGGAAAAATAAATAAAAAAATTTTAAATTCCAAAATGAAGTTAGGGAAAATAACCAAACAATTAAACATTAAGAATTAAATGTAAATCAACATATAAAAATAAACAAAATTAAAATCAAGCAGGTAAATATTTCAAATTTAATTTATCTGTTGACAGTTTCCAAAACAGTCTCTGAGCAACAACGTCCGCAAAACAAGAAAATAAAACGCGACATTTTGACAATCCAAGTTAATTTGACGTGTTTGTGTTAACATGCACAAGAAAAGGGGTAAAGATTCTCGAAGAACTGTCACCACAAACTGTACATCTCTTCGCCGGTTCGCTGACTGTTTATAAGCCAGGTTGGGCTAAGAATTCCAATAATTAGCTATAGAGTTGCCTGCGAGACAAACTCTTGCGTTTTATCGTGTCATCTAGTAGACGCCGATTCAACCTTCCACGCTTTGACCGCTGTCATGTTTCGAAATAGTTGCAATTTTTACACTGTGTTATTGGGAATAATCAACTTTAACTTATCGTGAAACAAGCATTTTGAAAATTTTATTATATAATAGATTTGTATCGTGTTTGTATGCTAAATTTATATTCAAATATAAAAAAAAATTGATACTAACCAATGAATAATTACGGTCAAGTGTATTTAAAATTATTAAGTCAAGTTAATTGACAATTGCATTGTTTATTATTGCGTGAATTTGAATTTGTTTATTGAAAATGTGTGAAGAAGTGCAAGAAATGAATTGTAAACCGTCCAGGGTGGTTAGAAATTGTATTTTCGACTAATGAAAGATTAATTCTCACAAATCACGTAGCAAATATAATTAATATATACTATTCTAAAACTGTTAATAAAGTTAAGATTATTTGACATATATTTTTATAAATTTTTAGATTAGTTTTGTCCAGAACGCTTGAAGATAAATTTGTATATGTGACTCGGAATACAAAGCTATTATGATGTTTCGCCCAGATTGCTTAGCTTCGGCTTTGTCTCACCCAGAAATATCTGAACTCAATACAATAATCGTCGTTTTCTACTGCTCGTAATATAATATATTATTATTTTATCCGACTCTCCGGTATTATCTATATTATAAAAGATTTTTGAAAGATTTTGTCATATTTTGATATATTTGTTATAAAAATCTATTACAAACTAAAATTATTAATTATTTATATATAAACAATCACGCCACGTACCCATAAGGATGTAACGCAAATTCTTTTCATTTAAACAGAAACAAGTTTCCGCTTAACATTCCTATCAAGCAATTTTTGTTTTATCCTAATTTATGATGCCTCTCATACATGCTTTTTACCAATTGGAAACATTCGCTCACCCAACTACTTACCTGACATCCACGTAGATGTATTCTTTCAATATCGCTCACATATAATTAATTCAAAATAATATTTCTAAAAAAAAAAAGAGTTATGGTATGAATTAAAATATGCTAGATCTACTATCGCAAAATATTTGAATTTGTAATCACCTTATTTGGTTCAATTTACGAAAAAATTTAATTTCAATATATGCACAATTTTGACTCATTATAAATGATAAAAATCTACCGAATTTAAAATTTTTATCTTCAAATAATTAAGCGTAATAAACATAATTACAGAATTTTAAACACTTATCAATATTTTATTGCAGAATATATACACAATTATTTTTAAAAAATTCCGTAAATTAAATTCGGCACATATTAAAATTTCTTAACAATACATCAGAGTCGTCCAAACAAATAACAACATTAGTTACTTTTTAGAAATACAAATGAAACTTGTTTGAATCGCTGCATTGTTAAGTCTTCAGTCAAATGGCTTTGCTTTGGTAATGATGCTTTATCAATGTATTCTATCAAGTTTTTGGTACTGCTTTTGAGACTTCAAGATGATTTGAGAATTTGGCCCGCAAGGCAGCTCATTAGCTGAGACTTCTGGTTATTTTAATAGGTGTAAGACGGTGGTTTTCTTTTGTTTTTTTTATGTTTTATAGATTGATTTGGGCTTTAGCGTGAGCTGAGTCAATAACCGTTTTACTTTATAATATGACAATTAAAATATTATTATTATTATTATAAAAAATGATATACCAGAATCACAAAAATAAATATTTTACATTAAAATAAAACGGCTTTAGGTTGTAGTTTTGTATTAATTTTTATTAAAAATCGACGTACTTAACGTACATATTCTTCAGAAAAATTATAAAAATGACAAAAACAGTAAATAAACATAACATAGAAACAAATTATTGGATAACAAAATTAACTAGATTATAAAATTTTTAAAATTTAGAAATTTTTAATTAAAAGAAGCCAATTTTTTTTTCACTCTGATTGATGTTATTTTTTTTCTTTATAAATGAAGGCACTGTTTTAAATAAAATTTGGATTTCTTTAATTAAAAATTTATAAATTTTAAAAATTGTATTATCTAGTTACTTATTTTGTTATCTAGTAACTTGTTTCTATGTTCTTTTTATTTACTGTTTATATTATTTATATCATTTTCTTGATAAAGATGTACGTTGAGTATGTCGAAACGTTTATTATTAATACAAATTAATACAGAACTACAACTTAGAGCCGTTTAATTTTAATATAATGAGTTCTAAGTTTTTTTTAATATGTTAAATATTTCACATATTTACAATGTTTTCAAATATAACAATTATTATATTGTTTTAGATTCAAATAATACAAGTTCTATTGTAAAATCGGTTTTAACTAATACCGATTTTGGCACAAAAATGAAGTGAAACATCTGAAAATCAAGCTTATAGTATTATTATGTTTACAGATATAAATAAAACATTTTAATATTAATAATTTTTACATAATTTAAGTATACATGAAATATAGATAAAAAAATGACAAATATTAATAAATAAAACCCAAAATATATAAACTGTCAAAAAAGATGCAAATAAACATAAATAATTTTTTGGGCAATATTTTTGTATATCATAGTAGGCAGTGGCGCCATACCTTTTACTGATCAAGGTCAAACAGGTCAAAAATAATTATAATATTGAATGATATACCTACACATTAATTTTCAAATGTTTTTTGTGCATATAAAATAAGGTTTATCAAGATCTATGATTTCAGTCAGGAGTATATGTAAGTATTAAATGACAACGCTATTGCAGAGAGAGATAAGAATCTGAAAATTTCTAGATTTATTTGTATTGTGTTTTATATGGTATTAATTTCATTTCCATAATATTATTTTATTAATTGATTTCTGAATATACCTTGTATTTACAGTCACATTTCTATGATTTGTTTGTGACAGATTAAAATTGAAAACTTCGAATACGTGTGAATAATAAATACCGAAATATATTTATTTCTTAAAATTACATCTATTTTCCATATTGTAAAGCCGGTTGTACAAAGGATTGTTAACTTAATCAGTGAGTTAACATCTCAAAACTACCCTGTTGTTTATGAAACTTTGCATCTAAATACCACAAACTTGAAGCAAAAAATATGTAGAATAACCGATAAAAAAATTGAATTTTTTAAACTAATTAATCATTCCAATACAAACGTATTAAAAAATCGATTACAACATTTTTGTATATCATTTCTTTAGTCGGATACAACACATATTGGACACCAACTGTGTTTAAAAACATTAAACGCAACATGATTTCTTTCAAATAAGAGAGAAAAAAAATTAAGTCAGCATTTAAGTATACCTAGTACATATAGGAAAATATTTTTCGTATAACTTTAATATCATATTTTAAATTTCTACGCTTCAGTAGTTTTCAAGATATTTTAATCTAATTTAGTTAGATTTAATTGACTTTAGTTTGATAGCAATTACGTCAAATATAATTTAAGTTAATGTAGATTTTAAATCTGTGTTAATGGCAAAACAAATAGGTACAGCTGATACCTGTCACTGGATTGATGTCATTTTATAAATAGTGTGAATATTTTTTTAATAAGTTATAAACGTAAATATATTATGAGGTTTGATTTAAAAGTAATGCTTCTGAATTTGTATTATTAGTTAATTTATCTTTTTAGAGTGTATTTAGTATTTAGTATTTAATATTAGTAACTGTAGGTGTTACTGCTTACTATTTCATTAATCTTTGTAAGCTAATTTAAGATAAATTATTTAATTTTAAGTGGCTTTTTAATCCATATTAATTAAATGTGTAGGTGGCTTAGATAAATATATATATTTCAAAAATTTAATTTAAGTTGGTTGCTATGTAATTTTAAAAGAATTATAAGTTTTTATGACATAATTTTTATTTTTGTTTCAGATGAACTTTTACAATAAATTGGTAAGTGATTTTTGCATTATATTTTTGTTTAAATAAATAATATTATTTTAACATGGTACAATATCTTTTGAAACGTCAATTTTTAGTTAAAATTTATACAAAACTAAATCCTAAAACTTTTTATTTTAATTAAAGAGCATGTATAAAGATATTTATTACTTATGTAGATGCAGTTTATCACACGAGTCACAAGCAAGTATTATATCTCATCCAAATGAATAATATCTATTATTATATGAAGTAAAATATTATTTTTTTCCACGATTATATAATAGAAAATTTTGTGTTTACTCTGACATGAAGTACATTTCAAAATAATTATAACAGTTGTACGGTATTAGAGCTAATTTACTACATATTTTAAATAAAATTTTGTGATTATTTATAAACTGTTGAGTAATAATTCTGCAGCTCACTGACGTTAGTAACAAATATTATTACTCATTAAGAAACGTATCTATGGGTAATCATTATATTATTAACAGTAATAGGAAAATTACTAATAATGAAAATTTATTTTGATTTTAATAAACAAAGGTTAATTATTAATTTAAGTATAAATTTATTACGTTACTATTTCATTAGTGGATAGGAATGTGTAGAGAAAACTAATTTCGGGATAGTTGAAAGAGTATATACTATATTGTTTTAGGTACATGGTGTTATTATGTATATATATATTATTACCAGAGTTAGAATTATAATGCATTTTGTAATAGATTTGCAGAAAAAAATTAAAATTATGTATAGGTTTACGTGGTAATTTTTTTTTTTTTTTAATTTCGACATTTAAATAATTAGAAAGATATATATTAATTTCTTTCGAAATTGCTCTAATTTTTAACGCTATTTCAAACATTAATTCTATTAAATAATCCTATTAGTTTTCTCATACTAATCGCCGGCCGTCAAATTATAAAAATTATAAAATATCGTCTAAAAATCTCAAACCGATTATTTCTACGTGCGTCTAATATAAAACTCATCCGAAAAAATTCCTCGTTTTAATAATTTTATGTCTTTCTAAGCGCGTATCTTTTAACCAGATAATAGTCATCGATTAAATTTAGTTCTACGCTAGGTCGAATGCTCTGCTTTTTAATAAATTGATGATGCTATAGGGACGCGATGCCGGCTCATTAGTAAACAACTAGTTGGCCACTTTGAATCTGACAGGTGCTTATTTAATAGGGGCCTTAGAGGTGCTTCTGACAAAGTAGATCTGTTTTTTTTTTCTATTTTAAATTTAAATTTCTACCCTGTAGGGATTTATTTAGTAAAGATATTGTGATGGTAGATTTTGAAACTATAAGAGTTTTTTTTAAGGTATTTTTTAATAGTTTATGGTAGTTTATAAAAGGGAATATAAAAATTATGATTATATTTATTATTGGTGAATTTGTATATTTTTTTTACATATCTTTCAATTTAAAGTATGATATAAGTAAAAAATCCTTTTGAACTCATTATATTAAAATAAAATTGCTTTAGGTTAAAGTTCTGTATTAATATTTATTTAAAATCAATATTTCGATGAAATTCAACGTCCGATTTCATCAGGATAAATGATATAAATGACATTTATATCATTTATCCTAATGAAGATGGACATTGAGTTTCGTCAAAACGTCGATTTTAAATAAATATTAATACAGAACTTTATTCTAAGGTAGTTTTATTTTAATATATATATATATATATATATATATATATATATATATATAAGTATTAGTAGCTGAAAAAAATACTAGCTCAGTTAATAAAGGTGTTTTTAGCACAGGACGAACTGAATTGTTTAATAAATTTCACTATTAAAAACAATCTTATTAACAAAATCATTTTTGAACGAAATAACTTACAATGTTTTTTATTGTGGAATTGCATATCTTATCGTGTTTGTAAAATAATTTTAATTTAAGCATTTTGTTGATAAACAATATAAAAAATAATGTTTAGTCTTTTAAAGAACAATATCAAAAAGACAGAGCTCAATTCGTTCAAGAAGGGATGTATTTCTTAAAATTAAGAATTGTTCATTTAATAGTGTAGAAAAAACGTTGATACGTCAGTGATCTTTGACCACTGGGTACGTTCCGCATTTAGGATTAGGACTTTAGCTTTATCTTTTGCTACTGATGATAAAAGCTTAGCTTTCAAAATACGTATGTAGCTTTTTAAATTATTGTTTGTAGTTGAAGGGAAATTATTTTATTTTATTAACTTTTCTCTACAGTAAGATCGTATTTTAATTTATTGTCAGAGCCATTGTCAAGATAAAATTTGCAAACAAATATTCAAATAAGTAAACAAGTTTTGTTTAAAAATTAAATAATAATAATAAAAGAAATCAAAATCGACACATAAAATTTGTGGTCATACATCCATAAACAAAACGCATTGAATAAATATCTAAAATAATTTTGTTAATTTTTGTTTCTAAAATTGATATTTACGGAAGTCCGCTTATGCTTTACTTTAAACTAACCCTGTACATAATTTGTTTATAAGAAAAATAATTTTAGCAGAAACTGTAATATCACGAAACTTAAGTTATAAATTAATATCTAATTATTTCAATTATCACATCAACAAGTTAATTACAATCTAACATATCATTAACATCACTCAACTGTTTTTTTCATTTTCTTTATTTATAATAAGCACCGATAATATTGGCTCATTTATCATACGATAAAATCATAGATTACTTCAGCACCCTTTGATGCGTTTTACACATATTTGACCCTGTCAAACATGAGAGTTACGTTGCTAAAATATGAGAATGATTTTTCTGTTGTACGAAGACATGTACCGTTTTTGCACTTTACTGTTTGGATGGATGATGGCTTATTGGCTAAAGTTAAAGGGTTAAAGGTCGTAAAGGTAAGAGCATCATTCACACTTGATATTATATCAAGACCGCACCTTCTATCTGACAATCAATTCATCTTGGGGGTATCTGTTAGGCTTTTTGCTAAGTTTGCTTGGAAATCGTGTCAATTACTATAAGTTATGCTGGGAATTTGTGAGTTTCGTTTGATAACACTACGACAAATTATTACAGATATTTTTATTTTCTATATTTTTAAAAGTAATTTTTATCAAAAATATTTTTGACATTTTCTTATTAAACACTATTTTAATATAAAATATTGAATAACTGTTTATATTTTAAGTAAAAAATTATATATAAATTTAGAATTTATTTTAATTAAGATCAGTATTTCCAATTTTATTTATTCTTTAGATAAGTCTTTAGAATGAAAGACAATATCTCATTTTAAAATTATACCAAGCATAAATTTATTTCAACATTTTTAAATACTGGGCCTTAGTTAAAGAACTACAGAAGATCAAAATCTTAAAATGTTTAATATCTAGTTATGTTATAATGTTTTAAGAAAGACAAAATGCAAGAAAACGAATTAAAGATATCTACAGCGTTAATATAGTAATCTTCAAGCTTTCATAGCTGTTAACCATTGAATTTATAAAATTTCCTTTTCGGAGACATTTCACCATACATTGTAGATGGCATTTTCAGTCATCAAGCACTGAGAATGTCATCTACAATGTATCGACCAAGGTATACCAGCCCAGAAAATTCTATAAATTCAAAGCGTTAATATAATTCTCAAAATTAAAGCGTATATTATAGATAGGAGGGTGTAAGAGGACATATATTGCAAGAAAGTTGAATCATGTAACAATTTGTGAATGTAAATATGAGAATATGCGTTTTTCGATATTAAAAATTTGCAGTAATATGTAGTAATAATTTCAAAAATGTATAAAGCAAAAAAATGTCTTATATAACATTCAAAGCACAAATCAAACTGCATAAATCTGCAAACATAAGAGCAAATCAACACGGATGATCTAACGGGGCGCAAACAGAAACTGTTTGAGTTTGTGTGTATATATGTGTGTGTGTGATTTGCAGAGAATAAGTGTGAGAGAGAGAGAGAGAGAGAGAGAGAGAGAGAGAAAGAAATAAATGCGTTCAATATGCATTGCCATGCAATGCAATCGGTTCCGATGATCAACGCAATGCAAGTGCGTGTGTGTGTAGTTTTCTCACGCGGTGACCACAAGAGATAGCCGAACCGGCGCAATCGGCCGCGAACCGGTACCGGCTGTAGCTGTAGCACACCATCGACGCTCTTGGTCGATGATCGGACACACGCAGAAAAAAAGAAAGGTACACTGTCATCCTATACGATCGTAATTCTTAACTGTATATTGCACGCTACATATTCTGCGTAAACGATGCGAAATCGTTTTGTTTTCGAATGCCCCGGACGTGGTCAAATATTCTCTAATTTATTACAGAGTTAGCAAATTTAGTTCGGATTTGATTTGAAAGTATTTTTTTTCTGTTTGTATTATTTTATCTAATAATAATTATATTTTTTTACGTCAAAAACAAAAATGAAAGTAAAACAAAATTAGATATTTTAAAACACAAATAAATCATAATTTAAAGATTCATTTATGTATTTATATTAATTCTGTAATATCAGAAGTAGTCTGTTTAACTATATAAAACGTGACAGATTCACTAACTAAATTTTATAATAGTCTGACAATGAGTTAATAAATCTACTTAATGATACTTAAAAGTATTATTTTATAGACAATTGATAATTTTTAAATTATTTGTAAAATCATACTTTTATTATCAATTTGCAAACAACATATTTTCAATACAATATTGAAGTATTTATTAGATATTAATTTAAAACTGAGGTAAAACTACAAATATTTAAAAATGTACGTATGTATATTATGTATAAGTATTATGTATGTATATTAATATTATATTTTATTAAACTTTTATAGCGTAGCGTCGCAAATTATCTAATTGTGCATTATAGTTATGCTCAAAACAAAACTAACCTTAATATAATAAAAAAATCTTTCAGAACTTATTATATAAAATAAAACTTCTTTAAGTTTAAGTTCTGTATTAAAATTTATTAATAATCGACGTTTCGACAAAACTCAACGCTTGTCTTTATTAAGAAAACTGATACATTTATTTGTATTAGTTTTCCTGATGAAGATGAGCGTTGAGTTTCATCGAAACGTCGATTATAAATAAATTTTAATACAGAACTTGAACCTAAAGCAGTTTTATTTTAAAACAAACCTTTTAAAACCTAAAGTAAAACTGTTTTAGGATTCGATTCTGTTTAATTATTTTATAAAATTAATAATTGTCTAATTGCATTGATAAATTTTGACTTGATGAAACCGAGCGTTCAGTTTCGTCGAAACGTCGTTTTATAAAATAATTAAACAGAATCTAATCCTAAAACTGTTTTTATTTAATACAATAAGTTCTAAAAAATATTTTACTTTTAAAATTTGTTTTGCTATTAAGATAATTAGAGTTATTTGTTTTAAAATTGTTTTAAAAGACTGATTTCGGAATAGTGGAAAGAGTTTGTGACACACCCTTTTTGGGTATATGGCGTGATTGTGTATGTATGCATGTATATATGAAATATTTACATTTAAGAGTCGTATATCACAGTCGTGAATGCGCATCCTGGTTGGATATAGGTAAAACAGCATAACACTCTGCAGTCGGTCCAGCGTTACCGTATGATGCACGGTGGTGCACGGTGTGTGTATGTGCAGACTTGTCCACAAACGTGCAGACAATTTGCCGGCGTGAAAGAATGCGGTCTAAGAACTTCCGCGGACGGAACACACAGTTTGTTTGTCGCTTACCCGCTCCGTCTCATAGCCGCCCCATATATATATATATATATATATATATATATATATATATATATATATATATATATACAGGGTGATTTATGACGTCGGGAAAAAACTACACCGGATGATTCCTATGAGTAATCTAAATAAAAAACTACAAATAAACATATGCCCGAAAATGCTTTCTAACGGAACTGTAGTCGTTAGAAGTTTATTACATGTAACATAAATCGAGTGAGCCTTATTTATTATATCAGGAAAAAAAAGTCATAAACTTCTGAATAATTGTAAAATTACTGATAATTTTCTAACATTCTGTTTAAACACTAGTAAACCAATTTACTAGTTATGACTTACTGCGTCCCGACAAAATTTGTCTTCGATTTTTAATTTTTGTAAATTGTTTATTAAATATTTATTTATGTGTGTACAAAAATTTATAAACTAGTAAATTGGTTTACTGGTGCTGAAACAAAATGTTAGAAAATCAATTAGTAATTTTACAATTATTCAGAAGTTTATGACTATTTTTTTTTTGTTTTTCTTAATATAATAAATAAGGCTAACGCGATTGATGTTACATGTAATAAACTTCTAACGGTTACAGTTCCGTTAGAAAGCATTTTCGGACATATGTTTATTTGCAGTTTTCCATTTAGATTATTCATAGGAATCATCCGGTGTAGTTTTTCCCCGACGTCATAAATCATCCTGTATATCGAGAATGTTCAATATTTTTTTTCCTGCACACTATTTTTACTTATTTACCAAATTATTTATTTATTTTGAACAATTAAAACATGGAATCAAATTTATAAAGATTATTTTAACATAGTAAAATATTTTTCAGAATTTATTGTATTAAAATAAAAATTGTTTCGGGATTAGATTCTGTTTAATTATTTTATAAAAAACGACGTTTCGACGAAACTGAACGCTCGTTTTTATCAGGTCAAAATTTTTATTCCCCTACTAGTAACCCAGAAAATAAATATTATTTCAACAATTTGCCACCAGATTATTATTTTTTATAATAATAATTATTTTAAAAAATATAATTACTAAATTTATTCCCTTTTTTAATACGGAAATCTATTGAGTAAACGCGTTTACTTTGAAAGTAAATTTAATCAGCGTTTATGAAACCGGACCGTAATATAATAAATATATTAAAACTCTAAGTAATAAATTAATTTTGAGAAATTTCTCCCGATTGTAAAAATTTCCAAAGCATTTTACCCGGACTTTCAATCAATCGACCCTCGTCGGACTTAATTAACCAACATAAATAATCAGCACAAATCCGATCACCATATAAAATGGTGGCGTTTTGCGTCCACGCCTTTTGGATGTCGATTGTCAAATTAAAATTTGAGAGGTGAAATCATTTAGGCTATAAATGTCCGGATAAATCATTCTAAATTACTACAGGAACGCAACGGCTGCCGGCCAACACCGCTGTTGCTAACAAGTAACATTTACGTTGTGTTGGCTTATTGGTAACTTTAACGTTCAGCTAAGAATGAAACCTAAACGTAGTGACTTTAACGATTGACGAAGAAACGAAACTAAAACAAAGTAGACCTGAAAAAAAAAAACAATGATGGAAATTAAAATTAATTTCGGGTGTTACATTTTTTGTTGACCATCTCTAAATAGCTCTGATTATTTAATGGCGGGTCGTTTATTTTAAATGTACTTTTAGTAGAAATCATTTATATATACATTTTTCTTTTCTAAGTTATATATTACTGTTTTATAAATTTTAAATAGTGTAAATTCCAGATATAGTGTTACATTCTTTTCCATGTACAATTAATTCTAATGGGAAGTTTTTATTTAAAATAAAAATAATTTGTTTATTAATATAGTAAAAAAATCTTTTAAAATTAATTATATTAAAATAAAACTGTTTTAGCTTCTGTATTAATATTTATTTAAAATCGACATTTTGCTGAAACAACGTCCGTCTTCATCAGAATAAATGATTTAAATATAATATAATGAGTTCTGAAAGATTGTTTTTTATTATGTTGAATTATTAAACTGTAAGAAACCAGCCAAACACGCTACTATTGAATTACAACTGCATATATCTGTAATATAAAACTATTACAAAACTAAATTAATAAAAATAAAATTTAAAAAAAGCCACACATTTTAACGTGTTTAAGCCTGGTGGGTGGTATATTATTTATTCAACAATTCAGTTAAAATCTCTTATTTTCGTTTTTTGCTTTGCAGGAAAAAAATCCAGAACATTTTTATTATAAAAACGGTCAAACGTAGCACATCTCTTTAGTTCTTTAGCAATGGCGCTCAGATCAGAAAAGCGAAGTTCGTAAATTTTAGCAAATTTCTTGTAGTCTGTATTTTTCTTGACTTGATTTCGATATAAATAAGATGAAAACGTATTTTTAAAGAGAGAGTTACTGTAATAAATTTTTCTGCAACTGAAATTATACTCGAGCCTTGAATTAACCGAAATATCTTCTTAAAGCTTTTTTACTTTTTACCTGCATGTTTTTTTTATGTTGTATATGTTATTTAAACTTAAAAGATACTTACATATATAAGCTGTACAGAATTTTTGTATGTATACTAGCAATTACAAACATACTATTAATGTAAAAGTTAAGTCTGGCGAATGATGAATTTAATTTACAAATTTAAGATTTATGATTTACATTTAAAATTTATAAATTTAAGCTTGATGAATTTAGAATATGAAAATTCAGCCAATCAGGGCTTAACTTAGAAGGCAGCCGTAGGCCAGTAGTAGTTGCACTTACATTAGCATGTCACCAATTTTATACTTAATCTATTAGTTACACAGTAAAATAATGAATAAAACAATTTCGATTAAAACCAATATTAAATATTATCAATTTCGTTTTTGTTTAGAAAAAAGGCTGGCAACTTAGCTATTCCACATTATATGCTATCTAATTATTTTCAAGGATCGTATAGGAATAATAATAACAATATTGGTTAATGTTTTGTTAGCAAGGTTAGTAGGATTAACAATTTTGTTGCAGATTTGATATGATGAGGTATGGTTCTTTTAAGAAATTTAAACATATATTCAAAAATTATTTAATACTACTTCCTGCGCATATAAACAGTTAGGGTAGGCAACAAATATTTAAAAGTATTCAACAGTAGAATTTGATCAGTTATTAAACATATAAACACATATATGTATAAGAGGGGCGATCAGAAACAGTATGTCATGAATTGGTTATTAAAATCATGTATGCTTTGTGCGTTTCATGTTCTTCAACTCTTCCAGCCATCATCAGCAAACAAATACAAATAAAACAAATCGTGGTAGACGGCGAAGAATACATCAATATTATACATTGTTACAACAATAAGATCCATTTCAAATGCCATGTCAGCATTCTCGGAACCATTGATATAGTTTTTTCCTTTTAACCAATCAGATTTTTCGTTGATTTCGTTTTTGTTTATTGGGGACCGTATGTATGTGATATTGATACATACGATTTACGATTCAATCTGATAAGTTTCAGATAAGTTATTGCTTTGTTTAGCCCGATGATTATATGCCGAATTTATAGAACTTAATATATGTGACTTTTTTTTTATTTTGTTTTAATTTTAAGCAAAGTTGTTTTGAGACTTTTGAATCTCGGTTAAAATTACTCAATAGTTGTTAAAGTAAATACTTGATCAAAAATGACACATTTCTATACTGGTTACATTAACATGTGGTTAAATTTTATATTTTATTTATCAAATTTGACTATGAATTTAAAACTTGCTTCAATTGAAAGTTCATGCACTTAACCAGAACATGAAATACCAGCCCTTAGAATTACTTATACTCTATATTATACATACATACACAATTACGCCATATATTTGAAAGAGTGTGGCACAAACTATTTTTATTATGCCGAAATCAGCTTCCTCCAAACATTCCTATCCAAACAAGCAACTTTAACTACATCCACATTCATAATTCTTCTCATAGATGCTCTTCTATTCCTACTACTTGGAAACTTCTGCTCACGCAAAACACTTCCAATCACTCCAACTACTCATTGGATGTCCACGCAAACGTATAATAATAAATAATTGGAATATTTATTCATTTTTCATAAATATTTTGTTATTTTGTTTGTGTAGCAACAGACTTTTTATTAACCATTTACTACTGAATAACATAGAAATATTTGTTACTTAAAAATACAATTTTTTGTTGTATTTTGGTTGTTATTAAAAATGACAAATTTACAAGTTAAAAACTTATTCGTAGCCCACAAATTCAACTCGTAAAAATAAATGAAATTTTAAGAGATACCCTATCTGACACAAAACGTTTTTTTAATAACTTAATATCTGGATTACACCGTACTAATCCTTTTATGAATGACCCTATAACTTCGGATTAAATAAAATTGTAGCTCAATTTTTTATTCACAGTATCATTTTATAAATTGTTATTCATATGGGGCGAGAAACGGTCGTAATTTTTGTTATTTGTTAAATTTATTCTTGGTACGAAAAGAAAAGAAAAATGTTATATATGTTTATGTACAACGCGGTAAATGCAAATTTTATTTTATTTTAATTGCATATTTGATACCGAACAATCTTCAAGTACAAAATGGGTAAAAAAAGTACAAAACTACAAGTTGTAAGTTACAATTTGTTTAGCGAGAATTATATTTCAGACTTAACTGACCAGATAACCGAACTAATAATGTAAACATAAAATGTTTTATTTAAATATTATTCTTCGTATTTTATTACTTTATAGGACAAATAAATTAAAATGATATTTTGAATTTTAACGTTGCTCTGCGCTTTTTTAATGCTTTGAAAGTTATATTGTATTGTAAATTTATATTTTCAGTCAGTAGAAAATATTTAATAGGATTATTTTTCAAATCACACATCAACTAAAAAGATTATTTTTTTTTAAATCTTAGCAAATATATACAAAAATAATAAAAGTTTTTTAAAATATCGAAAAAAATAATTATTGTATATACAAATTTTAAAGACCAAAATATATAAAATATTTTTTATAAGTATAAAAATCTGGAGCAATAATAAACAATTGATCAATAGATTAAATCAAACATATTTATATAAGACAATGCGATCTTTGTTTATAATCACATCATATCAATTTAACAAAACAATTAATCACATCGATTTAAATAATCAAATATTATATTTCATAGCTTTCTAGATCGATTAAACATCATTTAGGTGAACATTTTATCATGTACCCCGGCAGAAACATGCGAGAAAACTTACGAGTAATCTTTGTACGTATACAAAATATACGTGACGTAAAAAAAAATGAAAAAAAAAAAATTCTTGATCTGGATGGATCACATATGTCTAACGATATCTTGCTGCGCATGCGCATTGAGAATATTTAATAGGTTATAAAAAGAGAAAAAAAGTTGAAGTAAAGATTTGTATTAGAACTAATCGCTGGATATTATTTCGAAGAATTTTTTTTTTAATGTTTCTGTAATTTGTACCTAGAATATTTGAATTGTTTTTATTTATTAGAGAACAGTACAGTACAGTGCAGTACAGTATAAAAATCTTTCAGAATTCATTATGTTAAAATAAAACGGCTTGAATTCATAGTTCTGTAAGAATTTATGTAAATAATCGACGTTTCGATGTACTCAACGTACATCTTTATCAGGAAAAATAATACAAATGACATATATAGTAAATAAACAGAACATGGAAACAAGAAAAAGATAACATCAACTAGTGTTAAAGCACCGATTTAAATAAAATTTGACTTTTTTTAATTAGAAATTTATAAAACATTTTATAATCTAGTTACCTATTTTGTTACGTCTAGTAACTTCTTACTATATTACATTTATGTCATTAATACATTTATGATCTGATGAAGACGATCGTTCAGCTTTCGTCGAAACGTCGTTTAATAAAAATGATTACCAGAATTTAAACCTGAATCTGTTTTTATATTAATATGTTCTGTTTATTTAGTAAATGTCATTTGTATCATTTTTTTCTGATGAAGACGTACATTGAATACGTTGAAACGTCGATTATTAATAAATATTAGTACAGAGCTACAATCCAAAGTTGATTTTGCAGTTATAAATAGGAAACTTTAATATTTTGTCTTGATTTTTTATCGGTAACATTTTTTAAAAAAGGGAAAAAAGAATAAATTTTGTATTATTATCAAGGAAATCTTCAACAACTCTGGGCCTTCTCGGTTGTACATGTTTTGTCACTGTAAGTGTGTAAGTAATATTTTTGTTTTGTTTGAAATAGCAAATTCTCTTCATATTTTTAACTGAATTTCTGTTGATATATATGATAAATCTCTTAGTAATATCATTACATTCCTATATCATATTACAATCGAAAAATCGATTCTAATGCAACAATTAGAAAATGCTTAACTACACCTGGTTAAACATGTAAATAATCTGTTAATTAAAATCATTTGGTAGGTATATAGGCAAGTAACTGATTTATATTAAGAAAGCAAAAGCGGAGAGAAGCATTTAACATGAGCAGCGCGATAAAAGGCTGGTGATCAAACGATTTGCTGGCAGTAATGAGTGCACTAATTAATGGGTCTTTATATATGTATGTACAGATTTAAAACTATGATGATTTTAAAGCAACATTAAGCGGAGAGTAAACTTGCGCTTTGCTACTGATACCGTATGTATGTATATTTTCTTTCAACTTTTAATTCTTTCTTGCATTTGATTTCGTTCGTGCGTTCACTGTGTTCAATATGCAGAGTGAATGGTACTCGTACTTTGAATTTAATAGCCACTAAAAACCTATTTACAATCACTTTGATGTTTATTTTTGTTTATAGATTTTTTTTCCGAGTTCTGAACGTAATTATAATAAATCTAATTGTTGTGATGCAATTATTATACATATATAATTCTTATAATAGTTTGTAAAACAATTATATGTAAGTTTAACTAATCTAAGGTTAAGTAAGAGTTTAAGATATAATCTAATAATAATATTTTCTTATTAGTTTCCGATTAGTTATTTTAAGAATAATCTATTAACATTGATAGATTAACTTAATCTAAATTTATTTTTATGTTAGTACACTAAAAAAAATAATAGCGAAATTACAGAAAAATAGTACAACTTTACTATAAATATTCTGTATTTTCACCTAAAAATTCTGTAATTTTTACCTAATTTATAATAATTACATAGAGTAAGTAAAAACGACCTAATAAGTATATAAAATTGCTTACTTTCTGCAAATTGCATTACATACTTAATGTAGAATTACATATTTTTGGTATAACTTTTTAAATTATGTAAAATTATAGCTTGTATATTAATATCTTGTAATAATTCATCAAAATAATGAGACTTAGTAGATTTTTGTGTAATAATACCAATAAAAAATTTTAAGTTTAATTCATTCATTTTAAAATACATCTTTTATGTAAATTTAGATTAGATGATTAGTGTTATCCGATGCACAAAAGAAATTATTTTTTTTTTAACAAACATCAAATCTAATCAACTACTAAATTATTTTAACTGAGTTTTAAAATACGGGTCCTGAATATAGTAATTTTTAAAATTGTTAAATTAAAAATGCGTTAAATATCTTTGACTATATTCTAAGAGCACTGTTATCTTAATCCATTATATATAAATTAATAAAATATTTATGTTTGAGCTTGGCTAATAAATAGGAAACTATTTAATAACCGCCAAAGAACAGTGTTAAAATTACACCAATATTCTCGTGCGCAAGTGTTAATCTAACATGCAATTCCTGCATTCCACTAGATCGAATAAAATCTACAATTAGTTCCGGCATTTAATAGCGGCATATGGTGTCTAACTTCTAGAAATTTATATATTTCTTAGCGTTATAAATAGTCCGAGATTAATTTCAATCATAAATAATAGCATATAGGTGATCATATTTCTTTTATCACGATAAAAGGCAAAAAGAAACTACATTATTGATTTGTCCAACGGATTTTCAACTAAGTTTTGCTAATTTTTCTTGTCAGAATTTATTTGTTTGTGTTGTAATTAATTAGAGATTTTAACGAACGTGTAAATACAGAGTGTTTCAAATTGCCTATATACTTTAATGGTTCTATATTTTATGAAAATGATAGATCGGTATGGATATACAGTGAGTTCTTTGATCAATGTTTGAAGAAATTGTTTTTATTATATTTTAACTAAATTTTGCTAAATTTAAAACTAAACTGTACCAGAAATTAAGTAAATATTATATACAATTTATTCAATATTTTAAAATATTTGAAAATGGTAGAGAGTAAAATATTATACGTACAATAGCCTATTTGTTACATTTGTTATTGTGTAGAATATATTCAAAGTTTTGTTTTATTTAATATATTTTTAATAGTTTTTTATAATTTATGTAAATAAATAAACTAATACACAATTACGCCATGTACGCATAAGAGTGTGGCACAAACTCTTTCCAATATGCAGAACATTTCTATCTAGCCAAGCAACTTTTGTTGTTTGTTATATTTGTTCACGTGTTCTCTTGTAACATCAATCAAGGGACACACTGTATATATGTTTTTCATATACGCATCTTGTATACAGAATGTAAAATCTGACAGCAAAAACATTAAAAAAAAAACAGCCAGTGACATCTTGTACCAAATATAATAAGTAACGAATTCTTCTTGTTAACATATGTCTGATAGGTTATAAATATGTCATTCTATTGTATATTATACACTCGGACTAAAGTGTAGCATTATTTGTGTATCTATTGTTGAACCGCATGTTACCGTTCTCAATTTACCACACCACTAAAACAAACAAGAAACAAAAAAATTACAAATAAGAAAAAAAAACACAGTTGAATAAATGAGACAACTAATTTCTTTTGTTTGCTTTCTTCTTCGTTTGTTTAAAGGTAGTCAGAGTTATGTTGCTTAGCAACCAGTATAAACAAAATGAGAAGAAATAATGAGAGTCCATTGTTCTTTAGCAATAATATTTCTGTAATAAAATTGGCGTAAGATTTGTTTTTGTTTTTGTATTTATTATAATGGAAAAAATTATTTAGCAATTGGATTATTAGAGAAAGAAAGCAAATTACATTTTTTTAATAATTTTTAGTTTTAAATTAATTCAATAGTGCATAAAGACTGTTTCAAAGATATCAAAATATCAATCAAAGTTATCAATAAAGCTCATTTTAATTATATTACAATGTTGGCATTTAGCGATTATCATATAGTAAATTTGTTTTACGTGGTATTAATTTAGTAATTAACGTTTTGTAGTAAATGAAGTATTTATTATTATGGCATAAATACACACAAACATTTATTTTACATATGAGTTTATTATAAAAAATAATAATGAAAATTATGAGACATTAAATGTTACTGCAATTTTTTTTTAAATTTCTGTCATGTAAATCGGATATACTGTTGATGAATTGTCACATTTAACTTTTATATAATTTTCATTTAAATCTGTTTATTTTGAGACAATTTATTTGTTACTATAATCTGTGCAATTATAGTATGCATTAATTTTAAAGATACCTTTTAAAAAAACTTACATAAAAAATTACGTACAAGTATCATAAGAAATATACAATCCTTTATACTGAAATCTAATTGCGTTGTTCTCAAGCGCAGTGTATGTCTGTTTCTCTTTGTGCAAATGGTTTATAATAACTAATATAATATTAAAATGGGGAAAAATAAAAAAATTAATGTACCTCGAAATGCTGCAGCACATTATCGTTCAAGCGGTACAAAATAAAATAATTTTTATTACAATTTTTTCATAAATTTTTTTATATTTAATTTATTGTATATGTTTATTATATTGAATATTGATTACTTCGTATAAATAAACATAGAAAATTGCAATTTATTTAAAAAAACCAACATAATAAACAAATATTTTGATATTATACATCACTTATTTTAATATGCTTCTAATTTTACACTTCACTTATAATCTGTTTAAAAAAATATCATAAAAACAAAATTATTTTAAAAATTTTTAATTTAATAGAATTCCGGAAATACGGTAATTAGTAAAAACATTAAAAACTCAATTTGTCCAACGTTGCATATTACTTACTGACAGTAACTTCCATAATAAAAATGTATTTTAAATTTAATGTTTGTTTGTTACTAATATTTACTATTTTGGTTCATGTAAGAATTATAAGTGTTATAAGTTTATAGTATAAAATTAACAAAAATAATATTTTTTAAAGGCAGAAGAACGTCCTGGAAGAACTGACGAATATAAAATGCTTTTGGACGTATGTCAAAAACAGAATGGTGCTACTGCTGGTGAAATATTTGATAATTATTTATTTATTTAGAGTTTTTATTAATTAATTATATTTATTACGAAATATAGATGATGTTAAAAATATTATGATGAGAACGAAATTAAAAACTAAAACTGCACAATGTTTGGCCGCATGTATAAAAAGAAAAACTGGAGTAGTAAGAATATTTTTAATTATTATTATTTAATAATAAACACTATTGTTTTCTTCAGGGCTAGCAGACTATTTTCAATATTATGTAACGCAAATATACATTACTAGGTCAGAAAATTATCATTTTATCATTGTTATACATATTTTATTATCAAAATGATATTTTGACATGCATTTAATATAAAAATTTACTTGATGATACATACATATATAAACTACAATTGTCTATCTAGATTAATTTTATTGTATCTAAGTTTGCTGTTGCTACTATCGGTTGTAAAGTCGGTTATAAAATACCAGTTTTAAGTAAATGCAATTCCCATAAGAGCAGAAATAAACAAATAAAGTAACCACTCAATACCGAGTCTGTGGTACCAGCTTTTGTTTTTATGTTAAATATAATTTCTAAAAATTTTAGAACAAATCTGTTAATATTGTTAAATTGAAAGATGTGAAAAGAATCAAAACTTTTATAAATTACTTACTACCTAGATATTTTTACTATATTATCGAAATCTATATTAGCAGTATTCTAGTGTATTAAATTTTACAAATATTAATAATTACTTTAATTTAGATGGGACCGGATAATAAAATAAATATAGATGTAGCTATCAAATTGATGGGACCTTTAAAAGAAACACAAGAAGCAGTTTATGACAAATTAGTCAACGTATTGAAAATATGTAAACTTTTAGGTAAGATAATTTTTATATTTAGACTTGGTTTTATAAACGATAAATAAATTTTATACTTCTACTAAATAATTTTGTAAACAAGTATTATTTGAATAATACTACTATTTTCAGATTATTATTAATAATATTAACAATTTTTTAATATCGCTAGATTAAATTTATTTCTGTTTTGAAACACCAAAATCTGTAAATACATTTACTTTTAAAGTAAATTTAACTAGTGTTGATTAAATCGGGTCTTAGTCTTTTAAAATAATTATTTATGTTAATTGTATAATACGTATTGCAGAGGTGCCTGAAACTGATCATTGTGTAGCGGCCAAAAGGTTTTCTGATTGCGTTATTGATAAGCGGTAAAATTATTAAATTAATTTTTTTTTAAATTTTTTGTAACTTTTTTTTATTAATTTGCAGGCAAGAATTTCACATTAATGTAAAATAAAATGGTGTGAAAATGATATAAAAATAAATTTAATGAGTAAAAATATATATTTTTTATCATTATTTTGCAAGTGTATTAAATTTTGGTTAGTAACAAAAATGTAATATAATTATGTAATATAATTTTTTGTGGAATATTAAAATTAACAATTGTATTAAAAAAAAACTACTTTTTATTATTTTTAAGCATATTTAATAAAAAATATATTAAGTAAAAAAAAGAGTTTTATTTTATATATAAAGATCAAACATTTTTGAATACTTTATTTAGTATGTAACTACTACATATAAAAATAAAACTAATTTCAACTTTAATTTGCTTAAACCAGTTATTAAACGTAATCAAACAACAATTACAAACCAAATATTAGTTATAAACGATTTTGTATTGATATTACCGCAAAATCACTAAGAAAAAATATTTTTGCTTTGAATTAGAAAACACGCAGTATTAATTCGCAATCGGACAAAATATGTAGCTATTAATACATATTTCTAAATTTGATTATTACGATAGTAATATGTATTTTTCTGATATATAAATTACATTTTATAATAGTTATATTATTTTATTATTTTTGTAAATGTATAAATAAAATAATATTTTTACACAATATTTTCATGTAAAATATGATATACTATATTCAACCTTGTTTACTTATAAACTAATACTTATAAATTATAATAAAAATATTATGTGTTTTTGTAACTTGCAATAAATATATTATTTAATTTTTTCTACACTTGAAATACAATAATTAAGTTATTATTTTTGAATAATAAATTATTATGTTGAAAAATTAGCGGATATATGGGTCATTTAATAAATTATATCTGAAACGAAAATTCTGATTAAAAAAATAATATGTATTATAAAATAACCGTGAGATAAATTTTACAACTTTATTTTAAGTGTTAGTTTGGCCATTAAGTATGATGATAAAAATGAAATTATTAATTTTAACAATTACTGTTTGTACTTTTTTTGTACTAATAAATGTAAGTATTATTTTTACAGTATTAGCTTTTACACTTTGTACGGAATAACATTTATTTTACTTTCTTAATGATATGTACAATAACAGATCAGTTTATGATAATTCTTTTTTAACATGTTTTTATTATGTTAATATCTTTCGTCTTCTTTTTGTTTCAGTAGCAATATGCAAAATAACAAATTTGCTATTTTTGCTGCATCTTATTGTATTTTTTGTGCTGTTATTTTATCTTTGTTTTTATTCATTCTTTTCATTTTCGACATATACACGTTTCTGGCTTTTAAAAAAATATGTCTGCATGCAATTTTTTTCAATAGAAATTTTAACAAATATAATTTACCAACGTTGTAACTTATTTAAAAATTTATATATTTAAGGCTCAAACTCGTCCCCCAAGAGCGGATGATTATAAAGAACTCTTAGATGAGTGTAAGAAAAAATCAAATGCTACAGATGGTATATGTTTTATTAATCAATATTTTTGTTTATGAATTTAAATTATGTTTATTATTATTTTGCAGATGACGTTAAAAATTTAATGTCGCGAACCAAATTAAATACAACAAGTGCAGCCTGTTTATCAGCTTGTATGAAAAAAGAAAGCAAAATTGTAAGAAAATAGATTTTATAAAAATAGAAAAATAAATGCAATAATACCTTTTTTCGCTATCAGCAAAAGTATTTTTTAAAAGATCAGATGTATTATGTAGTCAATATAAAGATTATGATATATAAACGAGAATAATATGATATTAATTAATATTTAGTAAATGTAATTATAATTTATACAGAACAACAATAGCTTTGTTTCAAGCAACCATGACACAAGTCTGGAATAAGTTTGCATCATGCGCAATGCGGAATTAGCTTTCAATTTATCATACTGCGCATGCTGCATACATTTATAAACTTATTCCAAACTTGTTGTATGATATTCTGAAACAAAACTATTATGTAATTATTGTTATAATTGACAGTAAAATTTGAGTAATATTTTATAATTAATTTATGCGGTTTATTTACATCTTTTTAATTAAAATTTAAAAATATTTTACGTAATATTTTGCAAAAATTGTGATTTAACTGTGGGTCGGGTTTTTAAAACAATGTGATTTACTAAATTACCAATCAAAACGGCAGTTTTGACTAATATTAAATTGTCAAATTTATCTGTAAATTTATAGAAATAGTAG
Source organism: Clivina fossor (assembly GCA_963966155.1). Classification (NCBI taxonomy): domain Eukaryota; kingdom Metazoa; phylum Arthropoda; class Insecta; order Coleoptera; family Carabidae; genus Clivina; species Clivina fossor. The sequence continues at coordinate 12,083,219 of OZ014562.1, read as the reverse complement.
ACATTTTAGAGTTTCTCAAATGATACAAAGTAGCAATTTTTTGAGAAATTGTGTGTTGAAATATTATTAGTTTTTTTGAGGAAAGATCCGTTACTTGTTCTGATTAATTTCGGAAAATACAGCAATTTTCTTAAGTTTGATATAATAATTAATAATTATTATTATTTTTAGATGAACGACGATAATACAATTAATATTGAAAACACGATGAAAATGTTTGAAATATTAAAAAATACCAACAAAGAGATTTATGAAAAAATGGTAGCATTTTTGAAAGAATGTAGTAAGGTTTTAGTAGGTACGTTATAATAATTATAAGTTGCAAACCTAATCTATTTTGAGCTGGTGCACGAGAAAAGATGCGTACAAGTATTGTATTGTATTTTTCTCAGTTCCTGCATAATTAGCAAAGCTTACGTTTCAATAGAAATACATAACCAATACTGACACGTCAACTCAAAATATTTATATGACTAATATTTTTGTGAATAATTTAATATTTATTTCTGTTAACAATATTTTAGAAAAACCCCAGCCTGATCAATGTAAAGCGGCCAAAAAATTTTCAGATTGTTTGATTGATAAACGAGATGCAGTAAGTTAAATTTTATTATGAGCCAGTATTTCCAATTTTATTTATTCTTAAGATAAGTAAAAAATAATTTGTGATTGGTTAAAAAAAATATTCCCAGTATAAATAACAATATTTCTTTGCTTAAATTTAAAATTATTCCAAGGATAAATTTATTTCAGCATTTGGAATTATTGGACCTATATATACCTATATTTATTTAACTTAATTTTATTGTCTATAATATTTAATTTTTATTTCTAGGCTGGTATTCCACATTGATTGTATGTAAAGTGTAATGATTAATATGTATATAATAAAAACACACATTTCTATTATATTAATAATAAATTTGATTGGATTTTTTAATTTGTACTGTTTATTATAATTTTTCTATAGTTTATGCTAATATTTTATATTATTTTGTAACTGTTATAACGCTGTAGAATCATTTGTATTTTTTTGGTTAAATAGAAAAGAAGACAATAATTTCTATAGTACTATGTAATTAATAGAACAGAATAGAAGCACTTATTTATTTTTTTATATTTAATAGTAGCCATATAATATAAGAACGGCGTGAATTCCGTTTATTGTTAACTTTCAAAAAGTTAATTTCGAGCAATTTCAATAAGAAATAAAATGCGTTTGCTGCATTGAGCGTACTGCAGCCTATATTCTATATTTGACTTACTGTGCTGAATTTAGTAAATATTTATATGATCACTAAACTCATTATTTCTTTATTGGTTATTGTAAGAATCTTCTCACCCCTTCTCGATTCAGTCATTTGTGTGTGTTTATATCTGTATTGTAATGTAAATATAGAAATTTACTTCACATCAGCTAAGAACTAAGAAAAACATGTAAGTGAACACATTAATATGCATGTAAACGTACTAAAGAGTGGAGATTTCGATTGTATCACGTGAAAATTAACTCAACTAAGTGATTTTAGTATAACAATTTTTTTTAATGTAATATTAGTTAGACAGAACACAAAAGGTCAATTTGTCTAAATTATCTAGATAAATCTGCTATTGCTGAACATGTTTTAGTATATCTTTATGATGTAAAATTTGATTAGCAGTAATATTAGTAATATTAGCAGTAGATTAATAAGAGAAGCAATAGAGATTTATAAAGAAAAGAACAACATGAATCACTATGAAGGCACTGAGTTAAATAAAATTTGGCTTCCATTAATTAAAAATCTATAACTCTTACGAGCTAGTTACTTTTATATTACTTAGTAACTTATGTACTTTTATTTATTTTAATGTCGTTAGTAAATTTTAACCTAATGAAAACGAGCGTTCAGTTTCGTCGAAACGTCATTTTTATAAAATAATTAAAAAGAATCTAATCCTAAAACAGTTTTATTTTTACTTTGATATTAGTTATTATTACTATATTACTCTACGATTTTATTTTTTCACATTTCAACAATGTAGCTCATTGAAGTTATACTTTACAAGAATAAAGTATTATAAGTTATTTTTCTATTAACCAAAAATTAAGTAATCGGTTATTTGAAAATACAACTACATGTATATATTGAAATAAATTTATGATGTAAAAACCTTGACGAAAATTTTTACTTCATAAAAATTACACATTACGTTTTATGTAAAAATAAAAAATTAAATAAAAAATATAATAAATTAACGTGTAAAAACATTTTAAATATATTTTGAATAAGTCACAAATAATCATGAAAAATATTTTATAATAATACTATATTTCATTTCCTGTTATTAAATGACCGAAAAAAAAATGTTTACAAGTATTTAGTATCCAACTTGGCATTGAAATGAACTAAATCCTGACAAAAGAGTAACGATTTATTAAAATATTAAGCGCAGTTTTACAAAAGGCACTAAGCGGTATTTTATTTTGACAGGTCGGCATTCAAGTTTGAAATAAAAGTCATGTCGTATTTGCTAGACGTAATTTTATTTTGCGCTGTAGTTTTAAATTGTTCGAGTATTAATTAACAGCGTAATTAAAGTATATGTTGGTACATAAATCTTACATTCATTTCGCGTATTTATCTGTCCGAGTTTGCTTAACCTGTTTTTGCATTTTGAATCTTTTCAACTCGCTATTCTTTTTTTGCTTTGCTTAATTTGCATAAAATGGTATTTGTTTCATTTAGTTCTTAAATGTATTCTATAATAAAATTTATTTTAGTAAAATTGTAATATTATATTCACATATAGATTATGAAAGTTTTAAGAGAAAATTTGAAATTGTAATGTCAGCTTAAATTACGAAAAGTGGAGGAAAGACTGACAGTCTGAATGGTCACGCCAGATTCACACTTTTTGGTGTTTCAATGTCAACTAAGCTAAAATTACTTCAGACTGTCAGTTTGACTGATAAGTGTAGAAGCTTTGTGATTGAAGTCAGGAATGACTATTTGTAAAGTAAAACTGTTATTTCTGGATTGACCGTGTAAGACCCACTTATATCACATAAAAGTGACATCAGTAAATTATTGTTTCCGGTTGGTAGATATTTACCAGAAGTTGATCAAAATAAGATATTTAACTCCGAAGCTTAAATATGAAATTTTATAACAATCATTAGCCGAATTTGCTTTAGTACACAGACCGAACGACAAACGGACATCACGCTAAAAATAATTGATTTGTGGTACTACAAGCCTAAATCGTGCTTATCTGTAAAAATCTTGATCCTTATCCCTTATCATATGTGATATGCCATCGGTAAAAATACTTTTTTCACGTACTGTATATATTTAGGAGTGCTAATTTAAAGATTTTGCAATTACGCTACTGAATACAAGATGAAATTTATTAGAAAAATACAATAAAACTTATCGAATGTAAATTTGATAACAATCTGACTATCATAAACGTCATTGTACTGAAAAATTTTTTCATCAACAATTTTTTCCTCTTTCAAATGCATAATAATTAAAAACGAGAGAAACCAGTTTGTGAAAGTTTATGAATGAAAATAACTAAAGCAACTTGCTATGACAACACAATCTATTTTACATATGAGAGAATAAAGAATTGTTGTGTATCTCGATGCATATACATACAGTCCCCGGCCCGATGCAAGGCAAAGTACAGACAACGTTTAGATGGCATTCTACAAAATATTAGATGACATTGTTCGCATTAATTATGACGTAATAAACTTAGGCTAGAAGACAACTATTCATTACAGTGGAATGTTAAAAGAGTTGTTTAAGAAAAAGTTACAGTTTAAATAATGTTACTTGTTTCAAATTAATAACGATAGTTAGATCGTTAGTGTTTAAAAGAAAATTGTTGTGTTTATCATGAATTCTGTTTTTATGTGTCGTGTGATTTGTTAAAAATAAAATAATTAATTTAAACATAATAAAAAAATCTTTCAGCACTTATTGTATTAAAATAAAACGGTTTTAGGTTGTAGTTCTATATTAATATTTATTAATAATTTACATTTGCAAGTTTTACACTATGTTTTTACAACAACTATAAAATTATGTTTTTCTTAAAGCAAATGTTTTTATACTAGATAAAAATCTGTTATAACACTTAGTGCTTAGAAATACTAGGAAAATATATATTTTAGATGTGCTAGAAGAAGCTATATTTTAAAAGTACTCAAGAAAAGTATTTAACATATTACTTAATTTAGTAACAATTCTTTGGCTATTAAATAAAATTTTTTAATTATTTACTTATTATTTAAAATGAAAACTATACAAAATATGTCAAATCGTAGGTTGATGCCTTCCTACGCTAAAATTTATGTATTATAAAAATAATTTCCTATTTTACTGTATGTATAATATTTATCCTTAACCTTATTACTAAATATAGTAGACAGTAATAGTTGTGCACTTTGTACACAATTTCTACGTCATTTTTATGTGGGAGTTACTAAAAATGACGTCATTGTTTTTGATTATAAATACAAGTATTTTTTCTCAATTTTTGTACCATTTTTCCCTTAGCAATTATAGGCTTTTATTTTGCAATTTTGTGCCAAATAACTTAATCTGCCTTTGTTATTTATTTAGTTTATTTAAAATTTTAATTTTAGTAAAATTATTCATAAAATTATTTTTCAAATTGAATTATTCTGTGTTATACCAATTAAAGAATATATAATTAAAAATTTATGTGTGTTACTATGTAATTTGTAGCCGAACAAACAATTTACAAATATTGAAAATAGATAAAACTTAATAAAAAAAATTCTATTGATTGGTTGAGTTACTTGTTGTCTAATATTCGCTTCGTATAATTCAATTTTTATAAATAATAGTATATAACACATTAAAATCAAAAAAATTTTAATTATTGCAAATTACTCGCAAAAAGTTGGAGCAATTGTCTTTTTTGCATCACAAATAATTAAATGATTTTTTTATGATTGGATAATAAAAATAAATTATACTGCAAATATTTCTTTATTTATACTAACAATCTGTATATTTGATTTAACTGTATTTGGTAGCAACATTATTTAGTGAGCCTTTGGTGAGAACATAGATGCACGAATATCAGTTATGTTTGCCTGTCACAAAAATAATATTTTATTAAAAATTTATACATTTTTTATCAAATTACTTATATAAAATTGTGTATTTGTGTGAACAAATAAATATATCTACTTGATATCAATAATATGAAAATAAAAATGTAAAAACTGTCGGCTTGATGAGTTTGGTAGTTCTAAATTGTATAAATATTTTTTAGTATTATAAATATTAATAAGACAAAAAATCATACGTGTATTGAGTTAATTGTTTTCAAACCCAATATGATCAAAATTTTAGCTATATCTTACTAAATTATTGTGAAAATATATTTAAAATATAAATAATAATTTTAATACTTACAGCTTTGCGTTTATCTGAGATACAGTTGTGGAATTTCATAGCAGCAACGCATTCGTCAGCTTCAGTTGTTTCTAGAATTAGATTTTATTGGAAATGTTTAGTTATAAATAATTATTTTATAATTTATAGTAATACCTTTAGCTTTACACTCTGTGATCATATCTTCATATTGTTTATAAACATCAGGATAATAGATCTTTAATCTATTGATTTTGCTTAAGCTTGCAGTCACGTCGATTTTATTATCAGAACTCAACTAAATATATTAGAAAGAATTTGCATTTAATTTTAATTTATAATTTTATAAAAGTAAAATAAAATGCAATATTTGATTGTTATTTATTTTAATATCATTATCAAACTATTGCAGTAATTCTTCATATTTTCTAACAATCTTTTTCTATTAAAAGAAAAATTCTATTTAATAAAACAAAAACAAAATATCTTGTAACGTTTCGAGTTTTACGAGATGTACACAGAACTGTAGAATAAAAATGTAAGTTTTGTTCTTTAAACACAAAAAGAAAGTTACAACGTAATTGAAAATTATTGTTTATATATATATATATATATATATATATATATATATATATAAAGATAACAAATTTTCTAAGAATTATTAAAATATAATTTTAAAAAAGTCTTACATATCCTCGTTTTTTATCTATACAAGCTGCCAGACATTGACTTGGTTTTGTATCTAATATTTGAGATTTAAACACTTTTAGAATATCATCTAAAAAAAAAAATAATGTTAAAATCTTTTAAAAATAATAATAATTATAGATAAATATAATTATAAATAAAGATAGAATGAATAATTTTTGCTTTCTGTGTATATTTTAATTGTATTAAAAATGACGAAAATGCTGTTAATTTATTTTAATAGTTTTTACAAAAACTATTACATCATCATTATTAGTTTCCGTAATTCCTAGGTAAAACATATGAGCTACATGCTCGAGAAGCTGACCATAAAGTTTCTTAACAATTTTTACTTGTACTGTCTACAGCCAAGCAAAGAACCTACAGCTTATATTGGTTTCAAACCACTCACATTCTCATTATATAAAATAAAACTGCTTTAGGTTCAAATTTTGTATTAAAATTGATTTATAATCAACGTTTCGACGAAACTCAATGCTCATTTTTTCATCAGGAAAACTGATACAAATGAAATTCATTACTGTCATTTGTATCGGTTTTCCTGATGAAGACGAGCGTTGTGTTTCGTCGAAACGTTGATTATAAATCAATTTTAATATCTTGAATCTAAAGCAGTTTTATTTTTAATATTTAATTTAATTTCTGGTGTAAGCGCGGTATGAACCAGAAATTTTTTTCTATAAATTTACAGCAAATAAATGAATTTTTTCATACCTATAAGGTTGTGGCACAGATTATTTTTATTTAAGCAGAAATTAGTTTTATCAAACATTTTTATTCTTTTGATCTAATTTTTTACAATAATCTACAAACTCATATAAAAAGCATAAAAATAAAAGATTCTCTAAAACAGAATACTACAATAAATATCAATATTTTAAGATAAGAAAATATTACCATCGGTAGCATTAGTTGATTTTTTACATTCTTCAATTATTTTTTTGATTTCTTGAATTTCTGTTGGACTTTGACCCTTATAAAAAATATTTTATTGTTAAATTTTTACTTATGTTTAAAATTGGTATAACTTACATATATTAAAGTCATTACGAAAACATATATCACCAATAATAAAATATATTTCATTTTGAATTTGAACCTGTTACAATATACTGACTAGAAAACTAATAAAAATTTTGGTTGTATTTATATTAAAATAAATGATATTTTTTAAAATACACATGATTAATTTGGTTAATTTCCGGCTTTCTTATAAAAAAAAAACACATTTTTTGGTCAGCACATTTGATAATATAAAAATATATAAATTAAATTATTTATTACAAATATTTTACATTTTTTACAAGTTTTATATATATAAAATAGTCAAAATGTCTAAATGAATAATACAACATAAATAATTTTTATTAATGTTTGTATATTTATTTGTTCCATTAAGTTTTTAATATTATATGTTATTTTTTACTGTATATTAAATATTAAAAATATATAACTTAAGCCTAGTTTATATTAGCACAACATATATGAGGATTTCAGTGGTTTAGTTGCGAATACGCTACTTTGAGTTTTAGATAATAATAATTTACCAACTCAAAGCGATCTAAATCAATACAACACAAGAAATAAATTTAATTTCACTATTTCAGTTATAAATTTAAACAAAGCTAAATTATTTTATCCAAATCACATTGACTTTAGTTTTTACAATTATCTGTCAAATTATATTAAAGGCATAAAATCAGAAAGATATTCCAAATTTCATTTAAAACAAATTTTAATTTAAAAAATTACTACAAATTTGAAGATTATTTTGGAAATACGTTCTAATTATCAATATTTACTATTTTACTAAAATTTTTAGAAATGCAATTAATTATAATTAATTTTGTTATATTTACAAATTTATGTTGATTTTTTTTTTTGTACTGTTATTATCGAAGTATGTGTATTGGTTTATTTAAATAGTTTTTAAATTATATTTAATTCAAACTTAATATAGATTGATGATACATATATTTAACAGCCATATTAATTTTACCTACGTATTTTAATAAAAAAGTGTTTTTGTAATGTTTTTTTTTTTTAATTTCCGTTTAAATGTAATTTCATAATTATATATAACAATTGCTGCAATAAATTGCATTTTATTTTCATTTTAAATAAAGTTAGTTTGTATTATTGTAAATAAAATTGCAAAAAAAAAAATTTTTTTACTTTGCTGCAATAAATCTATTTACACTGGTGGAGTAGAGTAAGTATTCTAGTGGGAGAAGTGCAAGTAGAGTGGACTTTATTATATTTAGTACTTTTCTTATTACAAAATGTTTACACTGTTCTAGTAATGGGATAGTATGCACTCTCCCATCGTACTCTACCATTAATTTTACTAATGTAAACTAAGCTTTACAGCGTTTTATATTGAAAGAAAATGTAATTTAGTTAATTGTCTTAAAAAACTAGTTTTGTAACATATATATATACACGCAATTTTGAGATATGAATTTATATTATTTTGTAATTCAATTCGAACACAAAGTTCATAATGAAAACAGTATTATTTGGTTTCTGCTTTTTTGTAATTTCTTTTACAAGTGTAAGTAAAACATATTCATTTATTTATTATTACTATTTTTTTGTGAATAGATACAATGTCAAATTTGATGAAATTTTTTAAATTATATTAAAATTTAAACCAAACGTTTATTGAATATTCGCTCAAGATGGCTGAATCGTTTTAATTGATTACCACTAACTTTTGCAACACAATTTCTGTCAATATTTATACATAAATTTATTTATGAATATTTAAATAATATTTTATTTAAAAAATATTATATTACTAATTGCAATATGTTTATAAGGCTCAAACTCCGGAGGAAAAAGAAAAAATGAAAGAAATTATGTATAGTTGTAAAGCACAAACTGGAGTTGAGATGAGTAAGTTTAATTTTTAAAATTAAATAAACGAAAGATATTAGTGTAATTAATAATGTGTATATAATTATTTTATTTACAGTTGATATATTAAAAGTTGCGAACATGCAAATATTGAACACGAGAGGAAGTCAGTGCTTTGCTGCATGTGTTGACAAAAAACAAGGGACAGTAAGTATTTATGCTTGGGTTACGGTAGTAGAGTATGTACTATTTTGTTATTAACATAATATGCACATTTTCAAATAGATAAAGACGAATTTGTAGATTTGTCTTTTACTTTTCCAAAATTTTTATAATATATTAATAATGAATGTGAATGAAGCTAAAGTTGCTTGTCTGAATAGGGATGTTTAAAGGAAACTGATTTCGGGATAGTGAAAAGAGTGTGTGCTACACCCTTTTGAGTACATGGCGTGATTGTGTATGTATATATCTATGTATGTATGTACCGAAGTCTACTACTAACTCTATTAATGTAATTCAGGCTTTAGTGTGATTATTTTTAATATCTACATAATAAATTTTAAAAATATTCTATTATCAAAATTTAAAGAAAAACGTTTTGTATTTATATTTTTAATACTAATATTGCAAATATTTCTTAAGCGAATTAATATGTTCACATTATGCTACAGAATTTTGTATGTAAAAATATTACATTACTACATTACTGACAAACTTAAAAAAATTGTTAATATATAATATTTAACAAAGTTGTTGATTTTTTTAATCAATATTAATTTTTGACGAAAAATAATAAAATGTGACAAAACTGTGAAACATTTATTTAATATTATTAAAATTTGAATAGAAAATTTTGGAATAAGTGTATGTCTATAGGAGTAATTATTTTATTTTGTGTTTTGCCCAAATTGTGTAACAAAAAGATAACTTTAATTTTGCAATAATACAAAACAAACATATTAAAAATTTATTTAAGAGTTATATTAAAAATTAAATAAAATTTGTACATTAAAAATGTATTTACCATGTACATGTGGTGTACAATATTACAAATTATTTTTGTGGAATATGGTGATAATTAACTGTTACTATATTTTTTAGTTAGGTGCTGACAATAAAATTAACTTGTCAGCAGCTTTAAAATTGACCGAAAATATTGAATCCTTGGCTGATATTATTAAGCAATGCAAACAACAAGGTATTGTTATAAATAAAATCTATTTTTGTTTTGCATTTTTATTAAATAAATTATAACATGAGTTTTATTCTAGAAACTCCTGAAAGCGATGAATGCGTGGCTGCAATGAAATTCCATAACTGTGTTGCTAAGAATCGAAACGTATAGTTTTGAAGAATGACTACCGATCTTGATTATTAAATATTATTAATTTTTATTGCAAGCAAACATCACTTCACCGAAGACAGTAATTTTTTAAATAATTAAAATGTAATAATTTGTGTAAACTTTAAGACTACAAATAAAGAATTGTAAAATATTTTTGTGTTGTTCTAATAATATTTGTTTTATAAAAATAACAAGAAAAATGTTTTGTAAAAAACTTTATTATACTACTAGTGCTATAATGTATTTTTTTTTATCACGTTGACTGCAAGGAAAATTGGTATAGTATTTGTTACGCCGTCTTTAACATTTTCCAAAATTTAAATTAAATAAATTTTTGAGTCGCTACGCATTCGTCATTGATATTAATAAAATACAAAAAAAAATTTTAATCTTAAAAAAATCTAACATTTTTTCTCTTTCTATTGATATAAGACATCATCATTTTAAATATAAAATAAATTTAAAAAATATTTTTTGTATAAACATTGTAAATTTTTAACATATTGAAGCAATTTTAATCGTTTGAGTGTCAAGCAGCGATGTTTCGCTCGAAAAGTGCCAGCGCTCTAGGTAGGTGTACACATTTTTATTCTTATAAACAACGATTACTATAATAATATAATAAACTAAATAATGTAATGTAGGTGTACATCTTTTTATTCTTATAAACAAAGATTACTATAATAATATAATAAACTAAATAATGTAGAATAGATTTTTGAAGACGGAATAAGACAAGCGCAAAAGCGCTCCTTGGCACATTTGGACGAGGAAACAGCAAAGATTCGTGGCTCTCAAATGATTAATGTTGAACAATGACAAATTAAAAATGATACAAATAATTAGTTTTTATTGTATTTATTTATTTTTATTTTGTTAAAAACGACAAAGATTTCAATTAACATTTTTAATAAAAACAGACAAACAAAATAAATCTTATAATTACATTTTATACTAGCTTATACTAACAAATTTTTAAAATTATACATGTCATTTTATTTTTATACCATATCAAATATAAATATGAATATTTATTACATATGACAAATTAATTTCCATTTTGTATTTTTTTTGTTCTTAAGTTGGTACAATCGGTTAAATTAAAATTAAATCTGTAAAACAAAATAAATATAATATTAAAAGAAAATTACAAATAAAAATTTAAATTAATGCTGAATTTGTCTTGTCAGTAACACATTTATGGTATTTCAATGCTGCCACACACTGATCAGATTCTGTTGTTTCTGCAAATATACATAGAAATAAATTAATATACTATGTGTTTTAATTTAACCTGTCACAATTTAAAAAAAGATCAAAAGTTAACTAAATCAATGAAAAATATAAATTATACAGTAATAATACTTTACAATTTCTTATTAGAGAAAAAATGACACAGCTAAGGTTTTACTAGTTAAAAAAGCAAATGAAAGAATTACAGAGGACACAAGCTTTTTACGATAGTAGTGAGTATTATATGTTTTTCAGTGTAAATTAAATTAATTTGTTATATATATGTTATATATATATATATATATATATATATATATATATATATATATATATATATATATATATATATATATACTTGTTGTCTTGACTGACCAAAACTGTAAAGTTGAAGGCACAAATAAATAAATATTATTATTATTACGATCTTAAAAACTATACGAGTTAATTTTTATTAAATCTGAATGTATTTAGACAACTAATGACATATTTGAAATTATTTTTTAAGAAAGGTGTATTTTTATAATTTTTATTGATCTTAATGCTGATTAATATATTTGGAATATTTTTTATACAATTAAATATCAAAGTTCAATTATTATAAATTTACCAGCAGCCTTGCAGTCCGTAAAAATTTTCACCATTCTTGCATATTTTTCTGAATTGTTTTCTTTTATGTGTTTTAGAGCATTTTTAAATTCTGTTACATTGTATTTGTTATCTGGTTGCATCTAAAAATCAACAAATGAACAAATAAATACATCAATTAATACCTAATATGTATACAATCTTTATATATATATATATATATATATATATATATATATATATATATATGTTCTCTATAAGTTGAAGTGGTTACTTTATTCAAATATTTAAAAAAACATTTTAATGTTTATTTTTTTTTGTAAATTACTGCAAAATAATAATTAACATACCAATTTGAGTTTCTTATCAAAGCAGGCCGCAAAACATTGGGATTCTCTTGTTATTAATTGTTCTTGTATATTGTATATTCTTACATCCTCTAAAAATCAAAATTAATATATAATAATTAACATAAAAATATAAAAGTTAGTTGATAATTAATCTTGCTAAAGAATATGCGTTTTATCTTGACATACAATTTTTATTATTATTTACATTTACGATATATTATAATTGTTTTATTTCTGTCAAATGTACCAAATCATTTACTCACATAATTTGTAAAATGATGAATATTATTAAATATAAATTATTTATTATTACCATTAGTAGCGCTGGTATTTGTTTTACATTCATCGATTTGACGTTGTATTTTTTCGAAAGCATTTTCAGTCTGGAAAATTCAACATCATAATTTTCTATTTTTAAATAAAATTTTGTTCTTCTACAATGACAAAATTGTTGTTTTAAATCCGAGATTTTTACTTTTAACTCAAAAGTAAATGTATTTGTAAACTGTAATCTGTAAATTTAAAACAAGTTTATTTTTCAGTTAAAAGTAAAAACCTCAAATCTAAAGCGAAATTTGTATCAGTGTACTAAATAATCTTAAAAACAACTATTATTTCAATAATTTACCAACAGATTATTATTATTAATAATAACAATTTTATAATATCACTAGATTAAATTTATTTCTATTATAAACTATAGAATAAATACATTTACTTGTAAAGTAAATTTTACCAATGTTTATGAAATCGGACTTTAGTAATGTTTCACAAAAATATATATTTAACAATATATCAATTTCGATTTACAAAATCATTTCTCTTTATCGGAAAGAGACATTAATATTTGTATTTTAAATTTATATATATATATATATATAAACCGTATTTAGTTATGTTTTATAATTACAATGTTATATAAAATTAATATTTAAATTTTTACTTACTAAAACTGTTGCAATAATAATTGTAAACAACAAAATTAATTTCATGTTAAATAAATTTCAATGGTAATTCACTTGTCTTGAAAATAAATATAATACTGAATCTGTCGACGTATTTGCTGCGTATTATGTAGGTATAATTAAAAATATTCTATGAAAAATAAGCCAATTATGTATAATTAGAGTTTATATTTACTGATGCGTAACATGACTACTTTTTGAATTATTAAACTATTGAAATAAAATTTACTTGTGAATTCAATTTATTTATTGTTTATAAAACCGGACCTAAGTTTACTATTGCGTACTATATTTTTTGCTAAATGATAATAATGTTTGTATTTGTACTAAAAAAAGTTTAAATAATTGTACTAAAATTTCACCAAAAAAAATAAAAAATAGTATAAATAAAGGAAGTTATTTCAACTCTAGAATAAAAAATTATGGCCCGTATTCTCACCTCATTTATAAAAGTGATTTTTGCAAAAGTACTTTTAAAATTCACTTAAAATCATTTATTAAGCATTTTAAAATAGTTTATTTAAATTTTATAATACCAAATATAATGAAAATGATCAAAAATAAATAAATTATTTACAATTAATGAAAAACAAAAGCAAAAAGTTATTTTGAAATTAATGATAAAAGCACTTTTTCACGAAAAAGTGAGACGAGAATACGGGCCTATGTTTTTGTTAAAATATTTTTATGTACCGCTTTACGCTTATCAGGAATACATTTACGAAATTTCTGAGCCGCTTCGCATTCGTCATTTATATTGGGTGCTATAATACAAAAAACATATTTTAATACCTATTAAAAAATCTAATATTTTTCTCTTTTTAATAATATGAGACATGATACATTATAAATATAAAATAAATATTTTTTATATAAATGAAATATTTTTCGTTCATTTTGAAGCAATTTTAATGTTGAACAATGGAAAATTAAATGACAATTAGAATTATTTTTTATTGTATATATTTATTTTTTATTTTGTTAAAAACGAGAAAGCTTTTAATTAACATTTTTAATAAAAACAGACAAACATAAAATAAATCTTAAAATTATATTTTATTGAACAAGCAAATTTTTTAAATTATTCATGTTATTTTATTTTTATACCATATCAAATATAAATATGAATATCTATTACATGTGACAAGTTAATTTCCACCTCGTATTTTTTTATGTTCTTAAGTTGGTAGAATCAGTCAAATTAAAATTAATTCTGTAAAATAAAATAAATATAATATTAAATTAAAATTATAAATAAAAATCTAAATTAATACCGAATTTTTCTTGTCAGTAAGACACTTATGAAATTTCATTGCTGCCACACACTGATCAGATTCTGTTGTTTCTGAAAATATACATAGATATAAATATACTACGTGTTTCAAATTAACCGGTCACTATTAAAAAAAATGGTTAAAGGTTAACTAAATCAGTGAATAGTACAAATTATACAGTAATAATACTTTACAATTGCTTACTATAGAGAAATTGAAATTGCTAAGGTTTTATCAGTTTAAAAAGCAAATGAAAGAATTACTAATAACACAAGCTTTTTACAATAGTAGTGAGTACTACATGTTTTTCCAGTGTAAATTAAATTAATTTGCTTATATATATATATATATATATATATATATATATATATATATATATATATATATATATATATATATATATATATATGGAGGCGTAAATAAATAAATATTATTATTATTACGATTTTAAAAACTATATGCATTAATTTTGGTTAAATCTGAATGTTTTTAGACAACTAAACAACATATTTGAAACTATTTTTTATCAAAGGTGTATTTTTTTATAATTTTAGAGATCTTTATGCTGATTAATGCATTTGGGATATTTAATTAATATAAATTTACCGGCAGTTTTGCAGTCCGTTAAAATTTTCACCATTTTTGCATATTTTTCTGCATTGTTTTCTTTTAAATGTTTTAATTTATTTTTCGCTACTGTTATATTGTATTTGTTATCTGGTTGCATCTAAAAATTAATAAATGAATAAATAAATACATCAATTAATATCTAATTTATATACAGTCTCTCCTCTTATGTTTAACATTAATATATTTAAAATTTATAAATTTAAATTGACAACTTTAATTGTTTATATATATATATATATATATATATATATATATATATATATATATATATATATATATATAGAGAGAGAGAGAGAGAGAGAGAGACAAGGTTGCACAAAGCATTATTAACTTAATCAATGAGTTAACTAGACAACTAGATCGTCAATTGGCAAATTAACAAATTGGTTAACTTAGAAAGTGTTTAACAATACTTTGTGTAACCGGTAAAAGTAACTACGTCAAAAATTTAAATTTCGGAAAACTGTTTTAACATATTATTCTACACCCTACAAGCTTTCAGAAAGTAAAAAATCTGATTTTTTGAAATTGTTAGGGTAGTGTCTTTCCTTAAGTCACTATATTTGTTGAAGTGGTTATTTTATTCAAATATAAAAAAAAACATTTTAATGTAATTTTAATTTTTGTAAATTACTGCAAAATAATAATTAACATACCAGTTTGATTTTCTTATCAAAGCAGGCCGCAAAACATTGGGCTCCTTTTGTATCCAATGGTTTCTGTTTATTGTACATTTTTACATCCTCTGAAAATTAAAGCTAATATATATTAATTAACGTAGAAATATAAAAGTTAGTTGATAATTAATCTTTCCAAATAATATGCGTTTTATTTTGCGATATGTCATAATTGTATTTTTTTTTTATACCATTAGTAGCGCTAGCATTTGTTCTACATTCATGGACTATACTTTTCTTTTTTTCATCAGCATCCTCAGTCTGGAAAATTAGAAATTATAATATTATACTTTTAAATAAAATAAAACACTTAAGTCCGGTTTCATAAACGATAAATAAATTTATTTTACAGTTAAATTTTATTCTTTTGCAATCAGAAAATTTTTGTTCTAGATTCAAAATTTTTACTTTTAACTCAAAAGTAAATGTATTTTTAAACTGTAATCTTATGTTTTTCTATTAGAAATAGAAAATTTTGAAATTTTGAAATTTAAAACACGTTTACTCTTGTGTTGAAAGTAAAAACTTTAAATCTAAAACAAAATTTATTTCAGTATACTATACAACTTTAAAAACAAATGTTATTTCAAAAATTAATCATCAGATTATTATTAATAATAATAATAACTACCTATTTTTTAATATCACTAGATTAAATTTATTTCTTTTTAAACTATAGAATAAATATATTTACTTGTAAAGTAAATTTAACCAATGTAATTTAATACTTTATCAATTTCGATTTACAGAACCATCTATTTTTAATATATATAATTAGGGTGGTCCTTAAAAAAAAAAATTCTAATTTCTTCCCTCCCAACCCATGAATCGAAAGTTTATTTTAAAAGAAAATTTTCGGCCAAATTTAATCGAAAAATATTAATATTAACCCGTGCCCCAAGACGGTTGAAATTTAAATGGGATTTAACATGGGTTTGAGACACTTGTGGGTATTACAAGGTATAACACTGGTAGTTTTCAATATTTTGACATCGGGATGACTTATATAAAGGATTTGACATCGCTGAATCCGAATAAGGCGTTCAAATTTTTTTAAAAATGGTGAAAACTTGTACATACCATTTTTCCATAATGACAGCATTTTTGACAGTTGTCATGTGTCGCAATAATTTTTTTAACGCCGTATTCGGATTCAGCGATGTCAAATTCTTTATATAAGTCATGCCGACGTCAAAATATTGAAAACTAACAGTGTTATATCTTGTAATACCCACAAGTGTCTCAAATTCATGTTAAATCCCGTTTATATTTCAACCGTCTTGGGGCACGGGTTAATATTAATATTTTTCGATGAAACTTAGCCGAATTTTTTTTTTTAAAATATACTTTCGATTCATGGGTTGGGAGGGAAGATATTGGAAAATTATTTTTTTTAAAGACCACCCTAATATATATATATATATATATATATATATATATATATATATATATATATAGTATATAATTAAATTTTAAATTTTTACTTACTAAAACTGTTGCAATAATAATTGTAAACAATAAAATTAATTTCATGTTAAATAAATTTCAATGGTAATTCAATTCACTTGAAAATAAATATATACTGAATCTGTTGACATATTTCCTGCGAATTATATAGGTATAACAAAAAATATTTTTATTAAAAAAAAATCGAATTATGTATAATATAGAGTTTATATTTACTGATGTGTAAATTTTTAAAATTTTTATGGGATATTACAAAACATATTCATATAACTAATTTTTTAATACAAATTATACAAAAAATAAACTATTGAAATAAATAAAATTAAATTGTTATTGGATATTGATAAAAAAATTATGTTTTATAATTTATTATGATTTTAAATAAAATGCTACTTAATGTGAATAATAAACATTTGAATAATTATAGGTTTGTTCCAATTATTCAATTTATATATTAGATTTAATTATATAAATTTATATGAGTAGTACGTATTTGTGTTATTTATTGACGTAAATAAAAATATTTACGTTATTTATTTTTGTACATCGACACCTATAGGATGTATGAAAAACTAACTATAGATTATTAGAGAGCAATAGTACATCTCAAAAAGATCAAAAAGATAAATATATATATATATGTTACGGTCAATGTAAACAATTGGACATTATTTATAATGCCCGGGAAATTTAGAAAGTGCCCAATGGGATGTGACAAAATGATAAATTATATAGAAAATATTACATTGCCCGGGCATTATGAATAATGCTGGAAATTGAGTGGGCAATTTAAGAATATTTTTAATGAAAGTGGCTATTTATACATACGGTATGTATACGCAATTGGCTATTTATACATACAGTATGTTTATGCAATTGGCTAGTTAGGGTAGATTAGGTTAGTAGGTTAGTTTAGGTTTTTTTTTTAGTATGTATAAATAGCAAATTGCTGTCAATTTATTAAAGTGACCAGAGAAATAATAGCAGTATTTATAATGACCAGGCAATTTAATAAATTATCCTACATTGTTGTAGACAAATACAAAATTATTAAATTTCCTGATTTTATCGGTCATTATTTATAATGACCAAGCATTATGAAAACTCCCCTAAATAATCAAATTGACCGTAACATATATATTATTTTTACATATTTCCTTAGGCGTAATAGATATCAAAAAAATTTATAAATAAAAAATATTTTTTTAAAAAAAACGCTGTCCAACGATACCAAATACGAAATGTTTCCATTTGTAATTTCAAAGTTGCTTCCGATTTCTTCCACTTCTCGTTTTCTCAGAAAAATTCTAGCAAGGCCAATAATTTCTTTGCACATGCTTTTAAGTTTATTTTTCTTCATAACTTATCACGTTTTTAAAACATAAGGGTGATAGAAATAGCAAATGATGACTTTATACATACATATATATATATATATATATATATATATATATATATATATATATATATATATATATATATGTTTTTAAGGATTATGTTGGGATTGGAAGTCTAACAGAATGTAGAAATCAAACTCAATTCATTGTTACGCAAGCTTTTGAAGGTTTCTTTTCTCCTTCTTCAGGCACATATTTTATTAATTAATTTTATTTAGTATTACAGAAAATTATTATAGAAAATTAATGTAATTATTGTTTTTACTCACAATGGCAGAGTATTCTGTAATGATAATTATTGTAGAAATTTGTCCAAAATTAATAATTAATATAAAATCTTAATCTTAATATTGACAATTAACTATTTTTTGCTTTATCCACAAGCACGATTTCTAACGAAAGCTTTTTAAATATTTGTTAATTAATTGTTTATTTTTAATACGTAATTAGTTTTATCAATATCAGTCACTAGTTAAAAAAATGATACGAATTTCAGATTTAATATACGTATCAATGCTTTTTTTTTAGTGAAAAAATATATTCAAACTCAGAAATAACAAAAGAAAATTAATACGCATTATAAAATATTAATGATTTAAATTTACTATATATTAACATTAAGTATACAAAATCTAGGAATTTAAACACGGGATAAGAATTTAAATAAAATAAATGTTTTGCACATAAATATTTTTTTATTAATTTCTACAAAATAACAATTACAGTTTAAAAATATGGATTTTTTATATGTTTATTTAATGAATTATAATATCTTGTAATTTATGCATATACAAACATATTTTCAACAGAGGACTACAATTTTTTAAGTTATTATTATTATTTTCAAATTACCAATTTTATCAAAAATATTTATTACAGGTTCTTGATAAACATTTTTAAAATTTATTATTAAAAATATTCCAAAAAAATTGTTTACAACCAATTATTTTCAAAAATATTTTTTTATTTTAATGTATACATATATATTTTAATCGTTGTTACATTTAAAGAAGGATTTTTTTTTAAAACAAATATTATTATTTTATAGATATTTTTTATTTATTGATTTCTAAATCATTACAATTGTTTATAATTTCAAAAGAACATAAATTTCTTATTATTTATTTGCCAGCCTATAAGAAAAAAAAAGTTATATATTAGCAGATACAAAAACATAATTTTTAACAAAAAGTAAAAACCTACATATATATTTATTATTTAATACTTACAGCAGAACGTTTGTCATGCATGCAGTCATCAAATTTAGAAGAAGCAAGGCATTTGTCGCTTTCGGCATTAGCTATAAAATTCAAAAAAATGTTAGTACAATATTTTGACAAAAAAAATATATTTTTGCAGTGACACATTTAAAATATGCCAATAAATGTCGACAAATATTACTTTAAATTATTTTTAAAAAAACTGGAATATTAAGTGAAATATATTTTAAGATTTCGAATAAAATATTGCAATATATTAATTCAAAATTAACTTACAAAAAATTTTACACGATTATGTATTGTTATTAATCGCATATTAACATATTGTTACTTACCAGATGATAAGCAGGCTTCAGCATCTGAAATGAATCTAGCTTTCATGTCAGGATTGCCATGATTAGGCATTTCTTGCAGTTTGGCAAGAGTGATTTTTCCATTTACCATCTGTAAAAATAATTTTCAACGTTAATTATGTTAGTAATCTTCAGGCTTTCAGGGCCAGTATCCATTGAATTTATAGAATTTTTTTGGCTGATATGCCGTTGTCGTAGATGGCATCCTTAGTGCTTGGTGACTAAATGACAGTTTCTGCTTCCCAATCTGGTATATATATATATATATATATATATATATATATATACTTGTACCTCCATCATCCTCTATAGGTACCGTTAAGCCATTGGCCGATTCCGATTGGTCTGGGTCTTTCGAATCTGATATGGCGTAGCGGCACCTGTATAGGATGACGAGGGTAAAGGTATATATATATATATATATATATATATATATATATATATATATATATACCAGATTACAAAACAGAAACTGTCATTCAGTTACCAAGCACTGAAGATGCCATCTACGATGTATGGCGAAACATCTGCGACGAAGATTGATTGAACACGGCATACCAGCCCAGAAAATTCTATAATTATTAATAAAAATATAATAATGTAATAATGATTTACAAATCCAGTTTTTTCTTTTAAGCAAGCTCCGAAACATTGACATTCTTTTGATTGACCTTTTTCATGTCGAATTGCTTTAGTTTGTTCATCTGTAAAAATACATATATTTATTATTACCAAATAATAATACA
Organism: Clivina fossor; assembly: GCA_963966155.1. NCBI lineage: Eukaryota > Metazoa > Arthropoda > Insecta > Coleoptera > Carabidae > Clivina > Clivina fossor. Next base: position 12,062,008 of record OZ014562.1, on the reverse strand, counting down.
CACAATTTTTAAATCTAATTTTTTATGTCAATGTTATATCATTATAATTACTTTTTATTGCTATTGACGCAGAAAACTAATTTCTGCATAGTGAAAAAAGTTTATGTCACACTCTTATAAGTACATGGTGTGATTGTGTATGTATGTATTTATTTAAATTTTTAATATTAAAAAAAAAATTAATAATTTTAAGAAAATGTAACATTTTGACATATGCATTTTATTAAAAAAAATCTTGATGCATTCATTTTATAAAAACTTGTTTAAAATGAATCTTTAAAAAAAATAATTCATAATTTACCTCCAGTACACCCTGTTTCTGAAGCACATGATTGAATATACGGTCCAAACATATCTCTTGGGCCTCCTTGAGCCTAAAATTAAAATATATTTTTTCAAAAACTTACTACGATATAATCTACAAGGTAAATTATATATGTAGAGTATATCGAAACGTCGATAGTTAAATAAAATATATACACAACTGAATCCTAAATCTTTTTTATTTTAATTTCATCTACATTTACACAAAAACTTCCGTTCAGTTGCACAAAGCATTGCTAACTGATCATTCAATGCAATAATGCAGTTCGAAGATAGTGGACAATCTAGTTACTTAGTTAACTTATTGATTAACCGGGTTTTAATAGTTATTAACTACAGCAAAATGCATGTAATGCAATGGCGGTGATCAGGCTCATGTAAAGCAGACCAATGTCGAATTCGAACTGATGCATTATTAGCATACCCACAGGTCACTTGTATCAGTTTGCGGACTATTTTAGTGATTCAATAAAGTTAAGTAAATTCAAACACTTACACCGACTAGAGCCACGGTAGCAACAATTGTAACGATGATAAGAAATTTCATTTTTACTCTGGTGTGTGTTCACTTTGTTGAACCTAGTTTGAAATGTGAATATACATATTTCGAAATATGGTGGATATTTATACATCCACAGCCAATTTTTTTAAATAATATTTTCATTTGTTGTACGTTCCGGATATATTATATTTAATTAGATATAATAATATGAACATTTATTGCGTTTTTTATAATAATTTGTTTGTGTAATGTAATACAATTGCGTATGTAGTATATTTATGGTATAAATACTTTTTCTGTGTAACTATGAACTTGATTTTTGAATGGGGTTATTCAATATACAAGGGCGTACTAAACAATTTTCATATTGAAGTAGATATAATTTTCACTATAAAAAATGTACTTTGTATAAATTAAATTAGCAGTTACAAAATTTTGTACGCACATAATATTTAATGACATAACTCTAATTTATATTGACTAAGATTATTTGGGTTTTTGTTTTGTGGACATACGATAAATTTATAAGTAAATTGCGCTATAACTGTACTGTCCAATCTAAATAATTCTAATATCAAAAATAATTATTGGATTATTGTTTGTGTGTTAAACTAAAACGGCAGTTTAAATGAGACTATTTTTAAATATTTATTTTTTGTTAAATTATGTGAAATTCTATTTCTATTCTGTTTATTTTACTTATCATGCACTTATTAATACGTATTTGTGAAAAAATATATTCAAAATCAGAAATAGCTAAATTTTAATACTATATATAGATATAAAACAGGAGCACTGTGTTTTTACAGATATTTGTAATATATTTTTGATGTAATTATTGTAATTTATAATATTAATAAACTTATTTTGTTATAGGTTATTCCAGTAAAATTGAAGTGCATCAGGATCTCGAAAACTGTAAGTGATACGTTTTAATTATTTATTTTTTCAATTGAATGATAAGTACAAATATTTGTGTTAAGTCTAATTAAATACTGAAATCGGAAAATATTATTAGCAATTTTTCAAATGAAACTAAACTAATGAAATAGTTTTATTTTACTAAATTTTGTAATATATTTTATTTTGCTTAATTTATTGCAAATTGTCATTTTTTTACTGTGTTCGTATTTTATTTATTTAATCTTTTAATCTTTTACTCTTGTATGTATCTGAGAGATTTGTGATTCTAAACAATAATTAATTAATTAATGACTAATTAATTAAATAAGCTATTTAATATTGTATTTAGTTATATTTATAAATTTATGTTGATTGGAAATAACAAAGTTTTTATTATTTATTATAAATTCGGTTATTATCGAAGTATGTGTGTTGTATTTAATTTGAAATTAACATAGATTGATGACACACATTTTTTAACAACTTACGTGTGTTAATAAAAAAGTGTTTTTGTGATATTTTTTTAAATTTCCGGTGAGATATAATCATATATAACAATCACTATGTTAAATAACATATTTATTTTATTATAAATGAAGATATTATAAATAAAATTACAATTTAATTATATTTAAAATGTTTATTTTTACTATTCCGTCACTGTTGTCAAGGTTACGCATATATGATTTGTTTAATAGATAAACAATGCAAAATAATTTTATTGTTTTGAGTAAATATGTGAATTTTACTAAGTGGTTCTCGAAGCATACTTAATTTTATTTTGCACAATTATTTTTGATACACTAAAGAATATTTATTAATTAATATATAAAATAAGGAAGCTATAAGTATTTAAATTTAACATAATGAATTCTAAAAGTTTGTTTTTTACTTTTTTAATATTATTTTAATTTTTTAATATTTGTATAGTGTATTATAACTGCTGAGATATTGCTACTGTGATTTTTTATCTGTGACATAAACACGTGTTTCTTACAAAATAATTTTCAATTTTAATATTTTAATATTTTATTTATTATATCTACCACTTATACGATAAATATTTGTAGCTAATTTGACGCTGGTCTGAAGACGGTAGAAAAACCGAAACTTGTCCTTAGAAATCAATAAAAAAAAAAACCTTTATATTTTGTGTATAAATGGAAGTTTTTATGAATTTATTATTTGCAATTTTATTAACATAAATTTTTTTATGAAAAATATTTTAATCAATAATAGGAAAGTTTAAAATAAACATAGTTTGTGGTTTGTAGTATATTTTAAAATAAACAAATTTTATTTACACAGTTAGATTATACTTGTTAATAAAGAAATTAATAATTATACGTTGTCCATTCACAACATGGTTTGTGCCATCTTGAAATGCAGGAATTAATCTTATATAATTGGATTTCTTTGTATACTGATTTGTTTACAATATTTGTTTACATTGGCGGAATAATTAGACCTGAAATATTATATATTAATAAATAAACAATGTTTTTATTTGTTATAAATAACTACACTTACTTTTAATTGATCAAGCATACAGTTTTCAAAGATTTTAGCAGCCAGACACTCATCGGATTGTGCAGTTTCTGTAATTATAATTTATTATACAAAAAAATGTAATCTTGAAACATGAGAAGAATAAGTTATTTGTTTGTATGTTTTGTTTGTTTATTATTTATATTATTTACATATATATTTTTTCCTGATTTTGATATGCGAGCAGTATATTGAAACGACCAATAATTAAAATTATACAGAACTAAAATTTGAAGCTTTTTATTATTTTGATAAGAAAATTATTTAAAACATTTTGTTTTAAATTTTACCATACAAAATTGAATGTAAAGTGGTTTAGTTTTATTAAAATTACTTTTATGTTTAACATGTGCAACAGGGAAGTGTTGAGTAATGTGTTTGTTGTAATCTGATACATATTTCTGTACTAAGTAGTTTTGTATCTGTTAGAATTGACTTGATGACAGATTTATGTATCAGGGTTCGCAGCCATCACTTGCCACTTCAAAAAATTTTTAGAAATATTTTGAAGTGTTTTGAACTTTTTGCTGTAACTTTTGTAGTCGTCACAATTTGGTTATTTTAGTAAAATTTGTATTTTTCTCAGTCTATGTTCGCCCTCGCGCAACTTAAGTCTGCTTTTGTTTAGTAAAATAAAATTACGCTTTATTTCACCTTCTGAGTACCAGAGGCCTCTAGTTTGCTTAAATTTACTAAATTCGCTTGTTCGTTGTTTTGTTTAATTTAGTTTTGTATTTCTATTTTATGTTTCTTTTTGTGTATTGTTCTATATTAATGTTATTTGTAACTTTTTATTTAATTAAAGGCAAAATAATAAAAAATATATGAAATTGCATGCTTCCTTAAGTTTATAAATATACGCTAATGTCAATAACACATGTATGTTTCACACAAATATTATCTTTATGTTCAAGAAAATAATAAGTTACAATCGTAGAAAAGTACGTTGTATTATTTAGACTTTAAAGTATATTTTAAAATGCCAGAACTCGTGCAGAATAAACTTTTTTTTCTCTTTGTAATACAATATATTCTGTATTATTAGGTATAAAAATTATTATAAAAAAATTTACCACTTTGTTTACAAGTATCTAGTCCAGCTGATATTTTATTTTGCATCTCTGTATTACCATTTGTTCTATGTGTAAATCCTGCTTTAACTGCGTCATTATTTATTGTATTATCACTGTTCATCTGGAAAAAAATATTTAAATTTTTATTATAAACTAAATAGTGTGGTGACTTACTAAAGAATTGAACTTTGCATTACAACAATAATTAGTTTTATAAGAGAGTTTTATACAACACGATTTTGTTATTTGTAAACGTAACATCACAAAATAAAAATTAATTATTTAAAGTTGATTAAGTTTTAATTTGATTTATCAATGACAGTTCAAATTATTTATGTATTAAAAAAAAACTTACAAATCCGTCCTTTTTCATTAAACATGCAGACATGCATTGAGCAGCATGAGATTCAAGTCTTGTATGCATCATTACTTGTTTTACATCATCTGCAAAATATGAAAATAAATATTAAATTTTTGAATAATTTACATAAAGTTTAATTTACCTGGAGTTGCATTAGTTTGCGCTTGACATTCATCGAAATTTTGTTTTCGGGCAGCTGCTTGTTCAGACATTTGCGCCTTAAAACATAAATTTAACAATTTAATAAAATTTTTAGGTTGAAGTTTTGTTTAATTTTATATAAAAATTCGACGTTTCAATAAATTAATCGTATATTATAGTAAAAAATTTTTCAGAACTTTTAGGCTTTGAAATTTAATTCTGTATTAATTTTAGACGTTTCATCATCATTTAAATATTTTTTTTTTGTATATTTTTTCCTGATGATTTACGTAGAGTACATTATACAGAACCTACTACTGAAGTTTTTTTAATTTTAAGTAATTTATATTTTTTGTTTAAAAATAAAGTACTTTACAAACAGATAATATATTGCACTTTAATTATATTAAATAATTATATAAAATTAAATAAAATACTTACGTTTGTCAACGAAGCAACAGATATACAAATAATAAGAAAAAATACAATTTTCATTTTGTTAATAAAACTTTGCAAGACACTTGCCAATGAGATATTGGTTAACTGTCGAGGTAAAATGTAAATTTGATATATATATTTTTCATATATATATACCATTAAAATATTTGTTTAACTTTTTTTAAAATGATTTAAACTTCCTGATTAATACAGTAAATTAACATGTCAATTTTTGTATTAACACAATTTCAAATTATTCAAAAAAAAACTATATGATGTGTAAAATATAACAACAAAAATAAACTTACATAATTCTAAACTAAACAAATGCACAGTATAACAAGGTCATTTTATATAAACAATAAAATTTGACGTATGTTGCATTATTTAAATTAAAATGAAGTCATGTTTTTGAATATATAAAATACATTCGGTCATTTTGAACGAATGTCTGTCTAATAAAGGTTTAGTTTAAAGTATATGTGTGAATGATTTTGAAGGTATACGTATGCGTGGACGTCCGAGTAGCAGATGGAGTGGTATGATTGAGAGAGTGGTTTACGTAAGCGAATGTTTCCAAGTAGTAGGAATATATGAGAGGTATCATGATAATGGATAAAACTAGAGTTGTTTGTCTGGATAGGAATGTTTGGAGAAAATTAATTTCGGGTAGTGGACAGAGTGTACAAAATTGGATAAAACATCAAAATTAATTTTATTCTATTAAATCAAATAATAAAATAATCAGTAATTTATTTGAACTAAGCAAAAAAAAAGCGGGACACAGTGTATTTTGCTTAAATATTTCTCAAGTAAAACTTTAAAATCACTTTAATAAATACATTATTTTCAAGATTATGTATGAAGCTGTATCAAGTATTTAAAAACATAATTTTGTATAATATATTGCAGTTAATTTATCCGCATAAAAATTCTTGTGTGCACACCAATATATTTCCAATAAAAGAAAGTAAGATATTGTTTTTTTTTAAAGCGCACAACCTACAAATCTGACTTCATCGACTTTAACCAAACCAAAACATTGTTGGTGGTCGACCAAATGACGATAACTTATGACAAAATACACTCGGGCATTAAACAGATACCACAACATTTACAAAACGACATAATACAACAAACACATTATTTAATATTATCTGAAACTTGCGGGCGCGCTGCATTTTATTTCACCTACAATAAACAAGAGTGCGCCGCTCGTGCGTTTTACTTTTCTTCGTTATAATGCCAAAGGTTACCACCAGAAACTTGACGGGTCAATGTAGGTGGTTCTGTACATGCGTTAAAATCACCTGGCGATGATTGCAACGGGTGGACAAGAATGTGACACAGTTTTGCTAAAGAATTGTATATTTTTATTGTTTTGTTGTATAAGATAAAATGTCAGGTGTTGGCGGATACTCTAGCACTTTTTCTTGATAAAAAAAGATTTATTATTGAAAATACATACACAATTACGCAGTGGCGATGCTAAACATTGAAATTTTTTGTACGAAATTTTTGTACAAAAGAATAAAAAAATATTAATTTCACTAGTTTCTGCTTATCTTAATTCATTACTAAATGATTTTACTTAAATAAATTACATTCTAAATACTAATCTAATTTTTTTTATTTTGAAAATATAAAAGCTTTAGAATTAAGTATTTTATATATTTTATTTAAAAACGACGTTTCGATATACTCTGATGATGATATAGATCAGGAAAATATACAAATGTCATAAATAATAAACAAACAAAACATAGAAACAAGTTACCAGGTAACAAAATAACTAGATTAAAAAAAAAATATTTATAAATTAATAAAAACATTAGAAATTATTAATTAAAAGTAGTCAAAATTTATTCAAATCACTGCCTTCACAATGATTGAATGATTATTTTTATTTAAAGTGGCAAAATTTATTAATAAATTAATAAAAACTAATAAGTATTACGGTATTACTGAACCTATTTTTGACATTATTGTTCTTACATAGTTTTCAATTCATTTTTAAAGAAGAAAATAATTTTTTACATCAGTTGACACTGTTATAATAACAGATATTTATACATGTAATCACATATTTTCTGTTATAAGAAATTAAATATATGTCCAATTTTTCAAGATTTACACAAATTTATTACAAAATTTTTTAAAAACTTGACCAATTGAAATTTACTGCATAATTTAAATACTTTTTTACTGCTCGCTAGCCAAGTATCTATTAGTTTCATATTAAAAATTAATAATATACAATAACTTAATGTAATAATAAAACCGCACAAATGGTATGAGCCATAGTGTTAAAACCAAGAAGATACCTGGTATATATGTATATATATATATATATATATATATATATATATTCAAATCATAAAATTAAATTTAGATCTAAAAATCAAATCAAAATATTAGTACATTACTATTAAACTAGAATACGATAATAATAAGAAATTGAATAATAATAATAGGAATAGAAGAGGATGTATGAGATAGGTTATTTGAATATGGATGAAGCTAAAGTTGCTTGTCTGGATAGGAATGTTTGGAGGAAACTGATTTCGGGATAGTGGAAAGAGTTTATGCCACACTCTTTTGGGAACATTGCGTGATTGTGTATGTATATGTTTGTGTAAGAAAAAAAAAACATTGTAGATTGTAAATCTACGGCTGTTTATATTTACTGATATTGAAATCTCGATTGATTTGCGCTGGACATTTTGTTCAATAAACCTATCAATTGTAAACAAGCCGGGTCGTAAAGATGGTTACAGATAGTACAATTTCATCTATTACCTATGTACATGTAACGTACAATATTGTAGATAATCTGTGTTTATTTACCTTTGTGTGGGTGTAACAAGAACTGGAAAAAAATTGATTTCTTGTCCCTATGTAGGTTTTAACAATGTTTTAGCTGCTACCGGAGTTGTTACGATCATTGTTGCGATGTAACAATTTGTTAAGTCTGTTTGATATGTATCTATTGGTAAATAGAAAATTTGCCAATAAAAAATATTTTTTCAGATTTTAGTTTCATGTAGTTTGCTTTAAAGTTAGTTGAAAATAGTAAAAGATATTTCAGAACTTTATATATTATAACAAAAAAATCTTTAGGATTAAGTTCTTTATAAATTTTAATTAAAAAACGACGTTTCGGCGTACTTTACGTATATTGTCATTAGGAAAAATGATACAAATGACATACACATTTATGTATGCATTACTATTTTTATGATTAATATTATGTATATTTTATATTATATATTTTAGATTTTTTTGCAATTAGTCGATGTCAAAGAACACTTTTGGATCAATTGGTTGATATCTGAAATTTTAAATTAAAAGTTATAACAACAACAAAATTTAATAGTATTAACAGCAATAGAAATTTATAAAGAAGAAGATATTATCAATGAATGTGATGGCACTGATTTGAATATAATTTGGTTTTTTTTAATTAATAATTTATAAATTTTATAATCTAGTAATTTATTTTGTTACCTAGTAACTTGTTTCTCTGTTCTATTTATTTTATTGTATACGTCATTTGTATTTTTTTCCTGGAGATGATGTACGTAGATTAAGTGGAAATGTTGGTTTTTAATTAAAATTGATGCAGAACTTATTTCTAAAGCCTTTTTATTTTAATTGAAAGTAATATAAAAAAGTTTAATAATTATTTATTAGCATAATTCTTTTTTCAAATTTTTATTACTAACAACTTGAAAAATGAATCTAGTTAGGGGTAGGTCGTAGTTTGTCAAAACCTGATCTAGATGCTTAAATGTTAGCTTTGAAGATTAATCAAATAATAAAATCGAATCTTGTGTTTCTATTTCGTTTTTTGATTTAATTTATGAAAAATTAAAACAAGCCGATTTGAAATTGTAGTTATAATTTTCTTAAGTTCAGTTAATGCATCAAATTAAAGGAAGAAATACACTACAAATTATTTTCCTAGTTTTAAAGTAAATCTTAGATTAGAATTGTTAACTATTTAAGCCTAAATTTACAATTTCACAAAATATTTATTTTTACAACATTATTATTTGTACTCAGGCCACTTTAAACGGTAATAATTTATGAATAAATATAAATAAATCATGAATAAATATTTAGTACTAATTTATTTTCACTAAATATTTAGGACTGATTTGTCAGGACATGTGTATTCTTTACTTCTCATGATAACAGCCACAACAGCTGATAGCAGTTGGTAGCAGTGGTAGATGACATGAATCGCAAATCTGCCCCAAATATTTAGTGAAAATAAAATTAAACTCAATTTATTATTTATGATTTATTTCAAATATTTATTCATAAATTATTATCGTTTAAAGTGGCCTTTAAGCACGTGTGCAGAATTTATTTAACAAATATGAAATAAAACAATTTTGTATTGTAAAAAGATTTTTAATTGGTTTTCGTTACATATTTTTCGTAATAACATTTGACAATAATTTTTATTAACTAGTAGATGTTTCCTTTAGCTTATCATTATGATTATCTCTGTAAATCAATTATTATATTAATAATTAAAACTTAAAAAAACTATAAAAGAGTACATACATAACTGATGAGTCTACTTGAAAAAATTTCCTTTGACGCAAGTCAGTATATTTTGATTCGAAATAATATCTAAAACAAAATTTTGATATGTTAAACTAAAATTAATAATAAATTTGAAATACTTACTGTGGAATTTGTGGAATTTGTGGAATTTGTGTAAGATTTTCGTTGGCAGACACGAAAATTGAAAAACACATCAAACAAATGAAGAATATCTATTGGAAAAAATTAAATGATAGAAAAATATTTATTTATTAAAATTTTGTTAAATAATTTTACAAACTTACATATGTTTTATTCATGATTGTACAGTTCAGACTAAGAAATTTTGGAGAGGATAACTTTTATATATATTCAATATCAACAAAAATAGTTGCGTTACTACTTTTTTGTCAAATAAAACTTGAAATTGCAAAAGGTTAATAAGTTTTTTTAGATAAAACATTTTTAATTTAGATATAAAAATATTATTGAAAAATATGTATTTTAAACTTATATTGAAATCTAAATTATAATTATATTATTTGTATTTGTTTATATATATATATATATATATATATATATATATATATATATATATGTGTGTGTGTGTGTGTGTGTGTGTGTACGTGTGTGTTTGTAAAATATAAATTGATTTCTGTCCGTCTTGTAACTCAAAATTGCCTAAAATTTGAAATAAAACCAACAACAAATAAAAATTATTTAAAATATATTTATTTTAATTACAGCTTATTAATACAAATTTATACATGTTGTATTACTATTTTTATGATTAATATTATGTATATTTTATATTATATATTTTAGATTTTTTTGCAATTAGTTTGCGATGTCAAAGAACATATCACTTTTGGATCAATTGGTTGATATCTGAAATTTTAAATTAAAAGTTACATATATATATATATATATATATATATATATATATATATATATATATATATATATATATATATTTACATATGTATGATGTTAATAAAAAAAAACAATTCAAATATTTGTTCAAATTTTATAAATTATTGTCATTTGTATAATTTTTACAAGAAAGATATATATGTACGTAGAATATATCGAAACTTGATATTTAAATAAAATATATACAGAGAATTTAATCCTGAAGCATTTTATTTTATTGTAAATCATATTTACTGGAATGCAATTGAATTTTTTTAGCAACGAATGTTACTAGAATATTTTTTTTTAAATATCGTTTATGTTATAATTTGTACTTACATTTTTGTATCAACTTGTCTTTTTACTGGTGGTCCTGAAGGTTCTGGTTCCAGGGTCGTTCCTGGAATGTTAGCCGGCCAGATGCAAAAAAGAAATAGCCGCCCTTAAAAATTAGCATGATTTATTTTACTATTAATTTTATTTCTTTTATTGAATTATGGGTTTTTTTCTGGATTTTTTTGGAATGTTTTACTATTTTTGGAAGTTTTGGATTTATTAGGAGTATTTAAGGTCGAGTTTAGATTACATTTTTAAATAATAAAACAAAAAAGGTTTTATTTAAAATATATTCATTTCAATCATAATTTTTAGGATAAAGAAACGAAAGACTACATAAACATTCATAAAAAAAAGTGTAAATTCGATGTTTTTACTACTTTGACTGCAAGGAAAAGTAGTAAAGCGTTTGGTACGGTGTCTGTAAAATTTTCAAAAAAAAAAAAAAATTGTATAGAAATCCTTCATATAGCTTGTAGATGACGAATCTGAACTTAGTTTATGTGGGTGTATGGATGTGCGTCGTCAGCTCGCTCGCTCGCTCGCTCGCTCGCTCGGTCGTCAGACCAAATTTTGTGATCGCAACTCCTCCTAGACGGTTCAACCGATTTTAATGAAATTTTCAGGATAAATTTGTCTAGTGCCCAAGATGGTCATGTGGTTTTGTTTTTTTCCAGTGATGCCAACTTTCCGAGAAAAAAATTACTAAAGTTTTTAAAAATTCATATTGGCTACGTTATTTATCCGATTTTGATCAAATTTTCAGAAAAGATTTCCCTAATGCTCCCATTAATTACATAATTTTATTAATATTCTGTGTTGCCAACTTTCCGAGAAAAAAATTACTAAATTTTTAAAATTTTTATTATGGCTATGTTATTCAACCGATTTTACTCAAATTTTCACAAAAGATTCTCCTAGTATTCATATAATTTATGTAATTTTAACAAAATACAGTGTTGCCAACTTTCCGAGAAAAAAATTAATAAAATTTTTAAAAATTTATTATGACCATTTTATTTAACTGATTTTAATCAAATTTTTATAAAAGTTTTTCCTAGTGCCTAAATAAATTATGCAATTTTAACAAAATACAGTGTTGCCAACTTATCGAGAAAAAAATCACAAAATTTTTTAAAAATTCATTGTGGCTACATTATTTATCCGATTTTGATCAAATTTTCAGAAAAGTATCTCCTAGTGCCCACATAAATTATAATATTATTAAAATACAGTGTTGCCAACTTTCCGAAAAATGTCAAAGTAGTCCATATATGGGTTTACCCATATACTTCTAATCTTGTTTAAATCAGTTTTAATTTGCTGAGAAAAGTCTCAATTTTTTTAACGACCACGTCGTAAGCTGAATAAAAAACGTCTAATTGTGCAACTGTACAATGTACAATTTATTTTCAAAATGAGTTTATTTGCAAAATTAAAATTTAATAAAATTTTAACTAATTAAAATTGATATTATAATGATTTATGCAGTATATATTTATAAATAAATATCAGAAAAAATATTGTTAAAACTGAAGTGCGGTTAATTAAGTTTTTTTTTTTTAATTATTAAATATCTTGTATTATATGAATGTATTATTAATTGGGTAGTGCCATTTCAGATTTGGTAACAGCAGTGTTTATTTTAGACTTAAGTGATCAAAGATCTTTGATTACTAGGTACGTTGTGTAATTGTGTATTCTTAGATCACTGATTAAGACTTTAGTTTTATCTTTTGTTTCTGAATGAAAGCTTAACTTTTGAAATACGTATATAGCTTTTTTAAATTATTGTTTGTAGTTTAAGGAAAATTATTTTATTTTATAAGCATTAAATGTTTATAATAAAATGAAAACTTACAGCTTTTCTGGCATGATTATACTTTTTTCTGTAGTAGAAATTTTATCATCTTCAACAGTGGTGTCTGATTCTGTACTGTTAAAGAACAACAATATTTGAATATAAATATTATTAAATATTTTATATAGAAGTAAGACTTACAGTGCAGGATTACCATGTTTATGTTCGGTTGGGCTGCTCAAAAGAATTGTAAAATTTTGCAAAATAATTATCTCTGTTTTTAAATACTTAATATACTTTAAAAAATAGCAATGTCTTTTTTCAGATTAAATTTGCCAACGCAAACAACATAAAAAATATTTATATATGAGTACAGTTAATTAATTATATTTGCAATTTTTTAAAGTTGAACTACAGAAAATAAATTTTTTTTTTTTTAAATTAATAATTAGCTCTTTATTTTGCACATAAAAATAAAAATATTTTATTAACCATGTATATATTCTAGTTCAATATTATAAAATTTGATGATTTATGGAAAAATCAATGAATTGTAATAAATTTAACTTACGGATTAATTATATTAGTAGCTGCTAGCGTTAAAAAAAACGCTAACAAAAGAAAAATAATCTAAAAATTAAATTGTAATAATTATATATATATAATATAAATTATATTAAAAGTTTAAGTACTTACTGTAGTGGACTTCATGATTGAGTATTTCTGTTTAACCAAAATATAGATAAACGCTTCTATTTATACTAAAAAAGTTATTATACTTTTCATATATAACAAGTTTTATAAGGAAAAATCTGTAGTTATAAATGAAGGACATCAACTTATTTCTGTTTATAAATTAATTTTTATATATAAATATTATTTATGTAAATGTTACAGAACGGCTGATATTTTTAATATCTTACCGTTCTGTAAACAAATATGTTACAAAACGCCTGATATGTTGAATATCTCACCGCTTTGCCACCAAATATGTTACAGAACGGCGGTAAAATTTATAATTACTAATAGAAAAATTATTAATTTTAAACACTAAAAATTATTAATTGCCACCGTTCTGACATTTATAATATTAAACAAGTTATAGTTATTAGTAGTGCTAATATTGATTTATTTACTACTAATAGCTATTTTTTCTATGCTTTTTATGCTGCCACCAGCCACATTAAGGGAAGCTTAATGCGACAAAATTTAATTACATACACTATTTAAATTGTATTTAACACCAAATCTGAAAAGGTCGAACTATGGGTTTGATAATAATCGCTGTTTAGTTTTACAAAGAAGTTTTTTATTAACAAAAAATTATAATTAAAACTATTGATAAAATACAAAAGAAAATACGGATTTGCAAAATTAAAATTAATAAATATTAAAATAAATATACAATAAAATACATAAAATGAATCTCTTTAAATTGCTTTGTTGCATAAATATATATATATATATATATATATATATATATATATATATATATATCTAAAAGTAAACAAAATTAACAAAAATTACTTACGAAAAAGTATTTTTCTTAGATCACACATTTTTGTGATTTTAACGATCAACTATCAGAAAAATCACTTAAGATCTGAACCTTTAGAACTGATTTTAAGTTTTTGTTTACGATAATTTTAAAATTTATTTCGAACTTCTCAAACTCTGAACCTTCCGAACTGATTTTAAGATATAATTTTGATCAATTTTGACTTTAAACTTTTTCAACAACGCTTTTTCTAACTCACTTAAATGCACTCTAATTGATTCGCTGATTAGACTCTGATTTCTTTCTGACTCCTTCTAACTTCACTTAAACTTTTCTAACTCTTCCTAACTCCCTCTCACTGAACTTTTTTGCTGTCTTAAGCCCTTTTTTAAAGAAAAATCCTAAGATTTTTGCTATCAGAGTGGGAGTTCCAATTTTTGTAACCAATACTTTAATTGGTCACCTCTTCCGTGAGAGGGTGGTTACCACTCTGATTGGTTACGAATTTAACAACAAAATTTCTACGAAGCGCAGATGTCATTTTAAAGTTCGTTCACTTAAGTTAACTTTCTAAATTTTATTATAGGGCAACTACAAGACCCCATGCAATAAAAGCGAGTCAGTTCCTTGTTAGAATTTTTACAAAGTTTTACCCTTTTGGTAAAGAATAGAAAAAAAAAACAAAAATTTCTAACATTTTAGAAATTAGTTCCACTAATAAAAAAAAACGAATAAATTTTGAATTTTTGACACAAACTTGCAATTGAGTTGGCTTTGAACTATTATGTGTAATTTAAGAAAAATACCCTTTACAAAATCTTTGACATTTTTTTGAAACTATTTACAAAATATAGTTTTATGGCCTAAAACTAACGTAAAAGAAATTCTGTGCTAAAGCCCGCTGTTACATAAATAAAATTTACACACAATACATATTTTTTTTTTAAATTATCCCATTCCATTGATTTAGATATTATATTTTTTATTTTAACTTTTGTTTTTAGAAAAATAATATATTTATAGTATCATCTATAATACCTCAATTATAAATATCTAAAATAAAATATTTAATTAAAATTACTAAAAATTAATTTTTCTATTCGAAATGAAAAATGAAAACTTTAATCTAAATGTAATATTTAATTAAATTTTTAAAATAAAATTAATATATTGGAAAATATAATAATAAATAATATTTATTTAATATTTAAATAATAATATTTTGAAATTTCTTTAATATAATTGGCAGACAATATCAGAATATATACATTTTTTATTTATTAAATTTGGTTAATTCATTTGAAATCAAATACAAAAAATTGGTTATTTTTATAAATTTTGTTGTTCATTACAATTAAAACATAACTTTTATTATTATTTTCTAATTTTTTAGCCAAAAAATATAAATTAAATAAAGTTTAAAATATTGTAATTTGAATAGTACTTCTTTAAATTAAATTTAAATTTTTGAAAACAAAATTTGCTGGATGTTCTGGTGTAACATTAAAAATAAATGATTAAAAAGTTACTTTTACATTGTAAAAAAACTTGTTTTAAATATTTAAAGAAAAATAATAAAAATTAAAACAATAAGTTATTGTTTTAAAATTTTGTTAATATTAAGAAATTTCAGTAATTATTTAGCAGAACGTATATTTTAAAGTAAGGGAAAATTCGGATAAGACAGATGAAAGATTTAAAAAAATTGTTTTTATTTATTTGTGTTTGCAAATGTTGAAATAAATTTATTATTGGAATAATTTTAAAATTAACCAGTAAAATGTTGTCATTTATTCTAAAGATACATTGTTGGCTAATCACGTCTACGTCTACGTCTACGTCTAACTCGAAGCAGAGCAAAAGCACTACTGAGAAGACCTGAAGATGGCACATGAGACTGTGCCGAAACGTCGTCATCAAAATCGACAACCGATAACGCGGAGCCAATCCCGGAAACCAGATACGTCATATAACGTCCGCGGAATTATAAATTACTTATAATAGTATTTGTTATATATATATATATATATATATATATATATATATATATATATATATATATATATATGTATGTGTACGTGTGTGTTTGTAAAATATAAATTGATTTCTGTCCGTCTTGTAACTTAAAATTGCCTAAAATTTGAAATAAAACCAACAACAAATAAAAATTATTTAAAATATATTTATTTTAATTACAGCTTATTATTACAAATTTATGCACGTTGTATTACTATTTTTATAATTAATATTATGTATATTTAATATTATATATTTTAGATTTTTTTGCAATTAGTTTGCGATGTCAAAGAACATATCACTTTTGGTTCAATTGGTTGATATCTGAAATTTTAAATAAAAAGTTATATCATATATATATATATATATATATATATATATATATATATATATATATATATGTATGATGTTAATAAAAAAAACAGTTCAAATATTTGTTCAAATTTTATAAATTATTGTCATTTGTATAATTTTTACAAGAAAAATATATATGTACGTAGATTATAACAAAACTTGATATTTAAATAAAATATATACAGAGAATTTAATTCTGACGCATTTTATTTTATTGTAAATTATATTTACTGGAATTCAATTGAATTTTTTTTAGCAACGAATGTTACTAGAATATTTTTTTTTAAATATCGTTTATGTTATAATTTGTACTTACATTTTTGTATCAACTTGTCTTTTTATTTTATGTTGTTCTGGTGGTCCTGAAGGTCCTGGTTCCGTAGTTTTACTGTTAACAAATAATGTTTGTAAATAATATACAATTTATTTTCAAAATTAGTTTATTTGTAAAATTAAAATTTAATAAAATTTTAACTAATTAAAATTGATATTAAAATGATTTATGCAGTATATATTTATAAATAAATATCAGAAAAAATATTGTTAAAACTAAAGTGCCGTTAATTAAGTTTTTTTTTTTTTTCAATTATTAAATATCTTGTATTATATGAATGTATTATAAATGGGGTAGTGCCATTTCAGATTTGGTAACAGCAGTGTTTATTTTAGACTTAAGTGATCAAAGATCTTTGATCACTAGGTACGTTGAGTATTTGTGTATCCTTAGATCACTGATTAAGACTTTAGTTTTATCTTTTGCTACTGAATGAAAGCTTAACTTTCGAAATACGTATATAGCTTTTTTTAAATTATTGTTTGTGGTTTAAAGAGAATTATTTTATTTTATAAGCATTAAATGTTTATAATAAAATCAAAACTTACAGCTTTTCTGGTATGATTAGATTTTTTTCTGTAGTAGAAATTTTATCATCTTCATCAGTGGTGTCTGATTCTGTACTGTTAAAGAACAACAATATTTGGATATAAATATTATTAAATATTTCATATAGAAGTAAGACTTACAGTGCAGGATTATGATGTTTATGTCCGGTTAGGCTGGTCAAAAGAATTCTAAAATTTTGCAAAATAAATATCTTTGTTTTTAAATACTTAATATACTTTAAAAAATAGCAACGTTTTTTTCAGATTAAATTAGCCAACGCAAACAACAAAAAATATTTATATATGAGTACAGTTAATTAATTATATTTGCAATTTTTTATTGTTGAACTAAAGAAAATTAAAGTTCTTTTTTTTTAATTAATAATTAGTTCTTTATTTTGCACATAAAAATAAAAATATTTTATTAACCATGTATATATTTTATTTTAATATTATAAAATTTGATGATTTATGGAAAAATCAATGAATTGTAATAAATTTAACTTACGGATTAATTGGATTAGTAGCTGCTAGCGTTAAAAAAAACGCTAACAAAAGAAAAATAATCTAAAAATTAAATTGTAATAATTATATATATAATATAAATTATATTAAAAGTTTAAGTACTTACTGTAGTGGACTTCATGATTGAGTATTTCTGTTTAACCAAAATATAGATAAACGCTTCTATTTATACTAAAGAAGTTATTATACTTTTCATATATAACAAGTTTTATAAGGAAAAATCTGTAGTTATAAATGAAGGACATCAACTTATTTCTGTTTACAAATTAATTTTTTTATATAAATATTATTTATGTAAATAAAATTTACACACAATACATATTTTTAAAAAAAATTATCACATCCCATTGATTTAGATATTATATTTTTTATCTTAACTTTTGTTTTTAGAAAAATAATATATTTATAGTATCATCTATAATACCTCAATTATAAATATCCAAAATAAAATATTTAATTAAAATTACTAAAATTAATTTTCTATTCGAAATGAAAAATGAAAACTTTAACGTGTTTTAACCTAAATATAATATATAATTAAATTTTTAAAATAAAATTAATATATTGGAAAAGGTAATAATAAATAAAAAATATTGTGAAATTTCTTTAATATTATTGGCAGACAATATCAGAATATATACATTTTTTTTATTTATTAAATTTGATTAATTCATTTGAAATCAAATACAAAAAATTGGTTATTTTTATAAATTTTGTTATTTATTACAATTAAAAACACATATCTTTTATTATTATTTTTTAATTTTTCAGTCAAAAAAATATATATTAAATAAAAAATAAAATATTGTACTTTGAATAGTACTTCTTTAAATTGAATTTAAATTTTTCAAAACAAAATTTGCTGGATGTTTTGGTGTAACATTAAAAATAAATGATTAAAAAGTTAGTTTTACATTGTAAAAAAACTTGGAAAAATTCGGATATGACAGATGAAAGATTTAAAAAAATTGTGCTTATTTATTTGTGTTTGCAAATGTTGAAATAAATTTATTATTGGAATAATTTTAAAATTAGCCAGTAAAATGTTGTCATTTATTCTAAAGATACATTGTTGGCTAGTCATAATTTAAAACGTTAAAATTCTTTTTAGTTTTATTTATTTTATTTCAAGTTTTTAAAAGTACAGGGTGGGCAAATTTGGACGTTTTTATAGGGGAACTCGGAAACTATAAGAGATATGGAAAAATGGACCGCGCATCCTCGATCCCTTTTTTTGAGAGAAACTCAATTATAAAAACAAAAATTAGCTATCGTCTTTTGTTTTCGAGTTATGGCGAAAAGTTCGCTTTTTCCGGATAAATGGCGATATCTCGATGGTTTTTTAAATTAGACGAAAATAATTTTTACATTCTTAAAGCACTTTTTTTAGTAGAATGAAATGGTCTTAACGGATATTATAAATCTCCGTTAATTCTCGGGTTATAACATAAAGTTGTGTTTTTTTAAATACAAGTCATAGTCGGCTCTGACTTAGTTAAATAGAGAATTTTTTTCTCTTTTCAATGATATACCGCGATTGACCGCGACCCCGGAACATAGGACTTTAACATGTAATTTCGAGAAATTGCGATATACTACTTTCTCGAGTAATATTCGAAGAAATACTTAGAATACTTTTCGATAGGGCATAATAAGTTATATAATTTGGTTTTAGTTTTAATTTGCTAGCATGTGCCGTGAGGGCTCTAGAATTTTTTTTTGATTTTTTTATTTTTATTTTTTTTCTCAAAAACTATGAGGTGTAGGAAAATAAACATAACATGAGAAAATGAGGAATAATGAGTACTATAATTTGGTGAACAAACCATTATTCTAAGTTGCATCGTTTAGTAGAAAAAAATTAAAAACTGAATTTTTGAAAATCTCTCAAGGGGGTACCCTGGTTTGTTTAAGAAATTTGTTTGTTTACCAAATTATAGTACTCATTATTCCTTATTTTTCCATGTCATGTTTATTTTCCTACACCTCATAGTTTTTGAGGAAAAAAATAAAAACCAAAAAATCAAAAAAAATTCTAGAGCCCACACGGCACAATCTAGCAAATTAAAACTAAAACCAAATTATATAACTTATTATGCCCTATCGAAAAGTATTCTAAGTATTTCTTCGAATTTTACTCGAGAAAGTAGTATATCGCAATTTCTCGAAATTACATGTTAAAGTCTTATGTTCCGGGGTCGCGGTCAACACACTGTATATCATTGAAAAGAGAAAAAAATTTTCTATTTAACTAAGTCAGAGCCGACTATGACTTGTATTTAAAAAAACACAACTTTATGTTATAACCCGAGAATTAACGGAGATTTATAATATCCGTTAAGACCATTTCATGCTACTAAAAAAAGTGCCTTAAGAATGTGAAAATTATTTTTGTCTAATTTAAAAAATCATCCAGATATCGCCATTTATCAAAATACGGAAAAAGCGAACTTTTCGCCATAACTCGAAAACAAAAGACGATAGCTAATTTTTGTTTTCATAATTGAGTTTCTCTCAAAAAAAGGGATCGAGGATGCGCGGTCTATTTTTCCATATCTCTTATAGTTTCCGAGTTCCCCTATAAAAACGTCCAAATTTGCCCACCCTGTACATTTATTCAATAGTATATAACGTAATATTTATACTTTAATTTAAAATAAAAAAATAAAGAAATATATAACTAATAAGATTTAAAATTATTGGCCGGTATTTTTGCAACAGCTTTTTCTGTGGTAGAAACTTTATCTTTCTTGATAATATCTGGTATTACTGATACTGTACTTCCACTGTTTAGAAATATAAATATTTTTATAATAATCTAATAAAATAATTCTAATATAAAATGAATACTTACGATTCTGTTGAAGTTACCGTCTCGTTTGTTCCCAGTGGCAATAGTAATACTCGTTTTCCAACTAGGGATGCCAAAACTATGCTGAATTACAAAAAAAATCAAACAAAAATATTTATGTAATATATATAAAAAAAAAATATTTGTTACTTTAAATAAATAAAATGTTGGTAATTAATGTAACAAATAATATTGTTATGTTATATAAAAAAATAATAAATAATTTATTGTTACAATAAAGAAATTTCAATTTGTTATTTGTATGTGCAAATATTTATTTATCTAAAGGCCAGAATTTAAAATTTTATTTATTTTTACGATATGTGAAAAAGTATTTGTGATTGGCTAAAAATGTATTTAATTAGCTAATTTTAAAATTATACCAAGGACAAATTTATTTCAATATTTGAAAATACTGGGTCTAAAATAAATGAATTAAATACGAATTTAATTATGTATTTTTATTTTAGATGAAAAGTTTTTAATATGAATGATATTTTTCGCAGTAATTTTTGATCTTTATATAATAGAAAATTTATTTGACATATCATATAAGGGGTGTTTACCATCTAATAACATTTTGTATAATTAATAAAAATAAATTGTGATGAATATTGTGGATATAAGAAATGCTGATAATAAATTTTTGTTTAAATTGAGCAGTGATTTTCTGACCATTCTGTTATCTTAGGTCGCTGACTTTTAATGTTTATTTTATTTTAATGCTTAACTCATGTTAATGCTTATTTAATTATAATTAATTTATTACTGATGATAGAAGCTTAGCTTTGGAAATATGTTATTTGCTTTACTTTTAATTTAATTTTGTGGTTTTGGGAACTTTCTCAAAACTAAATATTATACTTACACATTAATTTTATAAATTTTATTAATAAATTAAAAATTAATAAATACTTACGGATTAAATGGATTTGTTGCAACCAGTGTTAAGAAAAACACCAAAAATAGTAAAATAATCTAAAAAAAAATTATATTTCTCTTATATTTTATATTAAAATAACCAAAAAAACTTATCGTTTCTACAAACTACTACTACTATTTAAATGAAAACAATATAATTTAATTTATCAATAAATACACACAAAAAAGTAGTTAAAATTGTCTCAAATAACTACTTAAAAACGTTAAAATGCGGAATTAGTGTTCTTATATTATTAAATTATTACAAGAATAAACTATTATTTTAATTACTTAATTTATGTGTGTATGTTTTAACATAGTAAAAAATTTCAGAACATTAGTCCGTATTACGAGCTAAGTTTTAATTAGTACTAGTTTCAAAAGTGTATAATTGCTAAAAGAGCAGGACTAACCAAATGAACTAAAACACCCAAAAATCGAGTTTGTAAAAATAGTTTGTAATGTTAGATTTTATTATTATTATAATGTTGTTACACATGATTTAAATCTTAAAACATAGTAATTATATATATTATAACACTTTAAAATGTAAAACTAATATTGCAAACTTACAGTTGTAGGTTTCATCTTGACAATTTTTTTCAATCTAACTTTTTGCGATAACGTTTTCTTATATTTATACTAAATCGTAAGATGGTTTCAAAACTCATTTAAGATAATATATGAATTTTGAAGGAAAACAAGTTTCTGTACGTATATATATTTTTAAATTTTTAATATATGTTGTAATTGTTTAATAATTTTATAAATTAATAATTATATTGCGATAGTTTGTTTACTATGTACTAATATGTATTTTCTAAGATATCTAAATTAATTTAAATATATTAAAGTAAATTTAATTTACAAATTATGTTATAAGTTTTTTAAAAGTATGTCAAAGTAATTATTATTAATATAATATATTGTTGAACTATTTATTGATAAATTTAGATATGCAGTAAGATTTTCATGAACGTTTGGTTAAAAAAATATATATTTGATTAATTTTGAAGGTATACGTTTGCATGGATGCCCGATAAGTAGATAGTTTCCAAGTAGTAGGAATAAAAAAGCATGTATGAGAGGTATCATGAATGTGAATGAAACTAGAGTTGCTTGTCTGGATAGGAATGTTTAATGAAAACTAATTTCGGGATAATGGAACGAGTTTGTGCCACACTTTTTTTTAAATATATGGCATGATTGTTTATGTATATATTAACAAAATAAAATTTTTTTTCAAAACTCATTATATTGAAATAAAACGTGTTTAAGATATAGTTTTGTATTAATTTTTATTAATAATCGACATTTTGCGTATTACACAAATGATATTATAGTAAATAAACAGAACATAGAAACAAGTTACTTTGTAACAAAATTAGCAACTAGAGTAGTTCCTTGTTTTAATTATTTAAAGAAATATAATAAAATTGTGCCGCTCAGAGTATAAAAACTATTACTTTTAATAATTTTAAACTTTTATTACTAACACTACTTTTAATATTGATACAAATTAATATTATTATATATTAATTATACATTTGTATTATTAATAAATGTAGTTTTAATCTAATTAACCGCATTGTCCTGCTAATCTACATATAGTTTCTGGAGGAATTTGTTGAAATCTGAAATTTTAAATGAAACATGTGATTACATTTTAAAATACTCTCGTATGCATTTTTAAATAAAAGTATAATTTATTTATAAAATGAGGAGATTAATTTCAGAAATTTTTACACTTCCTAAACTTTGTAACATTAAATTATATGTAGTATGTTGTTATTTCTTTATAGTTTCATGTAATAAATTTTTAACTAAATAATATATAAAGAAGTTTTCTGAGTATTTTGATTAAAAGAAAGATATTTACTATACCACTACACAATTTTTTTAATTATTACTTATAAATTTATAACTTTAAATTATAATTTAAAAAAAAAAAAATTAATAGAAATTTGTAATTTCCGAGCATTTAGAGAATTTAGTTATTTCAAGTAATAATCATGCAACTATTTATATTAAAACTTACTGTCCTTTATTTTCGTTAATTTGTCTTTTTGCAACATCCTTTTTTGGATCAGAAGCTTTATCTGTCTCTACGAAAACACTAACTGGCGGTTCTATTGGTTCACTGTTTAAAAAAAAAAATAACGATATCAAATTTTTATGGAATAAACTATGTAAAATGAATACTTACGATTCTGTTGTAATCTCAGTGTCATTTGTTGATTCTCTTGGTATTGGTAATACCCGTTTCCCAGTTAAAGATGCCAGAAGTAAACTGAATTATAACAACAAATTTTAAAAATTTATATAATTTTTTATAAATATTATGACCAATTTTAAGTACATGTATAGAAAAAGTAATATGTAAATATTGACATATTTTTTTTTTACAAAAAAAATACTTAGTAAATCATAGTAAAAAATCTTTCAGAATTTATTATATTATAATAAAGATGATTTAAGATTTATTTCTGTATTAATTTTAATTGAAAATCGACGTTTTGACGCACTTTAATACGTCATCATGAGGAAAAATAATACAAATAACATATCCAATATATGTATAAATAGGATAGAAACAACAAAGTAATAATAATTTATAAATGTATAATCTAGTTACTTATGTTGTTTAATTTTATAAACAAAAAATAATTAATTACTTACGGACTAATTGGATTTGTAGCAACTAGCGTGAAGAAAAACACCAGGAAAAGTAAAATAATCTAAAAAAAAATTAATTATTGTAATGCAAAAATATATTATAAATTTATTGATGTTTTGTTATATTTTGCACTAAAGTAGAAACAAAAACTGAAATTTAATATGTTTTAAAATTAACATATTTTGAATTATAAAACAATAAAATCTTTCAGAACTCATTATACTAAAATAAAACGACTTTAGGATGTAGTTCTGTATTAATTTTTATTAATATTCGACGTTTTCTGACTATGATGTACGTGCAGTACGTCAAAACCTCGATTATTAATAAAAATTAATACAGAACTAAATCCAAAAGCCGTTTTATTTTAACATTAAAATTATTTATAATACTTTAAATATAAATCTGGAAGCACTAACTTACAGTTGTTGTCTTCATTTTAACAATCTTTTGCAATCTGATACGATAGATTAATTACTTCTTATATTTATACTGAGTTACACGATGATGGTTTCATAATTAAATTTAAGATAATTTAATATTCATATTAGTAGTTTTGAAGGATAACAGGTTTTTATACAATTTTTTTTTAACTTTGTTATTTTGTTATTGTTTTATAATTTTATGAATTAATAATAAAATTATTAGTTTACTTACTATACATATATGATTATTAGTATGTTTACTAAAATATATTAATTTGAATATATTAAAATTACTGTAATTTGTAAATAATATTATAAATAGAAAAATCATATTTGTCCTGAGGGAGATATTAGTATGAAATATCGAAGCGTCGAATAATATATATTGTGACATTGAGAAAAATAGATAGTTATTAAATTGTATAATAAAAAGAAGATATATATATATTTTTGAAATATACGTATATGTTTAATGTACTTACAAATTTATTTATTTCTAAAATCTATGTATATTTTAATACTATACGAGTAAGGGTAAAACTGTAAATATATTCACAGTGACAGTACTCGTGTTAAATTTTTATTTTTATTATATTTATAATTAATTTTTAAATATACTTATTTTATTATTTTTAATATCTTGAGTTCGTGTGACTTTAAATATAAATAGAGTTACGGTAACTATCTATTTTTCTCAGTGTGCAGAACTAAGAGCCAGTGTTTCTAATTAAGATATGTTAAAATTTATTTGTGATTGTCTAAAAATGTATTTTCAAAATAAATGACAACATTTTATTGGCTAATTTGAAAATTACTCCAAGAATGACTTTATTTCAACATTTGGAAATACTAAACTTAATAAATATTTGTTTTGTTTTATTCTAATATCAGAATAGTTTATAACAGTATATTAAAATTAAAAAAGTTTTTCGAAAATTGGTTCAAACGCATGCAAATGTGTATTAATCTTCATGAAGAGTATTTTGAAAAGCAATAATTTTGTTCTCTAATTGCGAAATATAAAAGGCAAGCCTCATATATTAAAAATAAATTATGTATTTTTTTACTAAAGCTAATAGTTAAAAATAATTTTGAAGATAAAAAACTTTTCAGAACTTATTTGATTACATAAAAGATACTTTAGGTAGAATCAAATAAAAAGGCTTTAGGATTTAGTGCTGCATTAATTTTAATTAAAAATCTACGTTTTGTCGTACTCTACATACATCATCATCAGAGTACATCAAAACTTCGATTTTTAATTTAAATTAATACAGAACTAAATCCTAAAACTTTTTTATTTTAATATAATGAGTTATAAAAGATTTTTCACTGTGTTATACTTTAGATAGGTTTATTTTTGTTGAAATACAGCCTGTTTTGTTTATGAAAAAGTGCTTTTATTTTTTGCTTTAAAATAAATTTTTACTTCTATCTCTTATCAAATAGGAGTAGTATTTCTATTTTTATAATATTTGTAATATATATTATTATAAAATTATATAAATCGAATAAAAGTGCTTAATAAGTCAAAATACCTTTTAAAAGTAGTGTGAGAACACTGAGACGTATTATGGATTTCCATTAAGTAAAACATTCGCTTCTTTTGAAATCATACTTCAGTACTTGATATTAAGTTTTTCAAATATCTCATATCAAATTGAAAACGTTTATTCACAAAATTCTAACTTTATAACATATCTGTATAATAAATAATTTTACAAATTGCAATAAAATATTTTATTGTAAATATTAAACTATATATTAGCTATGGAAATTAATTCATATATCAAAATTCCATCTAGAATGATATTCAGCAAATTTTATTTCTTGTAATATGTTTAAAGATTCATAAAACAATTATTTATAGTGTAATAAAATAGTTATATTTAATAGATAACGTCGGTTTAAATAATAGAGAATATTATTTTAATTTTCCAAACACTAAAAATTTGCTTGTGTTTTTATTTCAGATGATATAAATAATTTGTTTATTATGATCAGTGTTGTAAAAGATCGTTTCAAAAAGGATCTAGATCTAGATCAGGGGTTTGTAAACTTTTTTGTTCCACGGACTTCTTTGACAGAAAAATAAAAGCCACCCCTTTCTCAGAATAACATTGTTAGATAAGTTTCATTCTGCATGTTCGGCATTAATACATTAACATATCATTTTCATTTTTTGAGATATTATCACGGATCCTCTAAAATTGATACACGGACTCCTTGGGAGTCTGTTGAGTTTGTCGAAACGTCGATTATTAAAGTTGTTTTATTTTAATATAATGAGTTTTGAAAGATTTTTTTACTATGTTAACATTTAAAATAATTTTTACTATAATTGGTATTTTTTTAAAATACAAATAAATTATATATTTTGAATATTTTTATATACATACATACATATTTATTTCGCTTTTTTTGTTAAATATTAAGCGCACTAAAATAAATAAACATTAAATAACATTTTTACTATAAGTTAGCGATAATGTTGACTCATCTAGCGATAAAATAAAACACGTTGTAAACATTTAATAAAAATAAAATAACAGCGATTCGTACGAGTTTGTTTTATTTGTTGTATATGCATAGATGTACGAATGTGTCTAAAGTCTTTTAACATCAGATCTTCAGATGGGTTCAAGTAATGTTACATGATTTTAATAACCTATCAATGACATTCGTAATCATTTTTATAATTTCACAGCTTGCTAGATATTGCTTTGATAGCTAAATGTATGTTTTATGTTTATTCTATGTAGAATTTTTAACTAGTGGAAGATTGAATTTATTTGCTTAATGTTATAAAAAAATGTTTATGCTTTTTTATTTTTTATTTTGTAGTTATAAAATAAATAAACTGATGTAACTTGTACATTACTTTCTAACACATTATTACTATGTTTGTATAAAATAATACATACATGCATAATCACGCCATATACCCCAAAGGGTGTGGTACAAACTCTTTCCACTATCTCCAAATCAGCTTTTTCCAAACATCCCTATTCAGACAAGCAATCTTAGCTACATTTACATTTATAATTTCTCACATACATACTCATCTATTGCTACTACTTGGAAATTTCCACTCACGCAAAACACTTTCAATCATACCACTCCAACAACTCACCGGACGTTCACCTGCAAACGTATAGTTTCAAAATCATTTATATAAATTTTTTTAATCAAACGTTTATTAGGCATTTGCTCAAGATGACCGAACCATCTTAACTGACTAACACTAACTTTTGTTATAACATTTTTTTTCAATTTCATATTCATCGTACACTAATCTATTTCGTACCCGATTCCTTCTAGTTAAAATAATGATACATTTATTTTTACCACTATTAAAAAAAAAAAACAAATTCGAAAGCAGATTTTGCTACTATATAAACAGGCAGCCGTAGGCTAGCGCTAGCTTGTTTAATTCGAACTCCAAAGATTCCTGGTTTTAAGTTATAGGAGTATTATTTTTGGTGTTTTTAGGTTTCAAACCACTCAGACTCATCCGATATCAGTTCAGTGGTACAAAGTTTTAATAACGGAAATTTTTTAAATTCTGGTGTGAGCGCGACGCGAACTATAGATCTTTGGGGTTTGAGTTTAACACGTTACCACTTGTCTACGGCTGTCCGAAGTAATACTTATCTTATGCAAAAATCTCATATACACATCAGTCATATTTCTTTAAACAAAATAATATAAAATAAAATAATTTTTTTTAAACCACAAAATATTTAAAAATAGTTAAAAACGTATTTCGAAGCTAAGTTTTCATCATTAGTAGCAAAAGTTAAAACTAAAATCTTATAGGACTTTAGTTTTAGCTTTTATTTTATTTTATTAACTTTTCACCACAGTGAGATCATACTTTTATTTATTAACATAATTGTATGTTTAATTTTTTTGTGAGTTCTAATAATTATACTGGTTTATTTTATTGATAGTAAATTGTAGTTCTTACTGACGAACTTGTTAATAGTATATATTACATCGTATTTTTATTAATAATAAAAATTACAAAAAAAAATGCATATTTAAAATACATCATACTTCTAAGAAATTTATCATTATAAGAACTAAAAAAAAAGTTTAAGTCAATATAGGAAAACATATTATACGTTTAATAGTAGAAAAACTATTAGATTTAACTTCATTTTAATTGCGTAACCATGGCAACAACAAAAAAAATTGCAACACTAAACCTATCTATCAGATCAGAATGTAAAAATTACATAAAACGGATGTTCCATGTAAAATAGTTTTTACTTCGGAGTTTTGTTTAAACATTTATAAACTTGAAAGCGTCGTAGAGACGTAAGATCTTGAAGAAAAACAAAATTTCTTATTTATTCGTGTTTTCTTAGGAACTTTGTGAGCAGAAAATAGTCAGTATGTTTTACTTGAAAAAATTAAATATGTTAACTTTGTAAGTCACAGCAGGTACCTCGTTTTATAGATCTGGTTTTAGTGTAAATGTGTTTTTGTTATTTTAAGGAAACAGTGTAAATATAAAACATTTGGTTTCTTTTAAAAAAAAATATCTAATCTGTTTTTTGTATATTTATTTATATATAAGGACTAAAAAAGCACATAATAGTATATTATACGAGCACATAATGGTACTAATTTCTCACAAATATGAAAATTTGCAGCACGAGCCTTGGCGTGTGTTGCAATATATCCGAGTGCGAAATGGACATTCTGCGCGAGTTTTACACTATACTTTTTCTACGATTATGCAATACGAAATTCTAGCAACAACGCTAGATATTCACATATTTTAAATGCAATATTTTTTCTACGATTATATATCTATTATATAAACAAAAAGAATTTGTATTAAATTAAATTAAATATAATTTTTTCTATCTAATATATAAAATTCTTGTGTCACAGTTTTAGTGTTTATACTCCTCCGAAACGGCTTGACCGATTTTGATGAAATTTTATATGTATATTCAGTAGGTATGAGAATAGGTTTATAACTAATTTTTATACCCCTAAGTGTTAAGGGTGGCTCACCCTAAAAAATATTTTTTCATTTTTTGGACAAATTTTTTTTGGTTATTTTTTTATGATGTGCCATTAAAAATACATTTAGTCCTAAATTTTTACCCTCCTACCACCAACCCCTACTTTTTAATAGCATTTCATATTTTTTAACCCCGGTCGATAGCTGATCAATGGGGTTCCGTTTAGCCAAACTCAATAAAATAAAAACAAATAAATAAATTTGTAACTTTGGGAAGTAGTTGAGTACACTCCCGCAAAGGATTATAGGGCCCTGGGGGGGAGTTCCAGCAAAAATATAGAAAAGTGTGAAAGAAATTGATTCCAAATAAACTGAAAATAATTATAATATGAGAAATATAATTGATTTTTTTTGTAATAGTAGCCAGCTAGTAATGTATGTAATTCATTAGCATCGAATAAAATAAAGTATTTTTATATGTCAAAACTATTTAAATTATCTTATATCAATAATTTTTGTGTGTCAAGCAAAAGTGGACTTTATGCTAACTAGTTTTATGTAGCAGTTTCATTATGTTGTTAGTAATTAGTAACAGTACGCTGCCCTAATAGCGAAACTACATACTATGCGGTGTCAAAGCAACTTTTTACGTCTCATAAATCGGTGACAATAAATGTGTTTGTTTATTATTCTAGTTAAATAAAAAAAAAAAAATATATTTATTTTGAAGAAGGTAGTATATTTCGGCATTATAAAAATATACAAAATTTTGGTGGCGAAATATTGGATTTTACAATAAATTGAATAAATGTAACAGATTTATTACTCAATATGCACCGCATATCCGTTATGCATTAACTTAATTAATGCTAAATAATTATTAACTTTTTTATTATAATTATTTTATAATTTATTGTAAATTCTTTTAAATAAAAATTTAATAGCTAACTATAAATTCTTCATAGATTTTCTTTAAAATAAAAAAAATCGACAATAACTTTATAACCATTCTATCATTAATTAACAATAGACTTAAATTTATTATCTTCAATTAATTGCTTCACTTACGGTTGTTAAAACTATTGTTCCATTCAATAAAACTGTTCGATTAATTTAATAATAATTTCTATAAAGTACGTGTTCATAAAATTACGACTTAAGCATGTAATCACATTAAAAGACAAATTAAAATAATAAATAATTGAAAAATGTTTATTAGACTTTAATAAATTGGCTATTAAAATAGATTTTTTTTTTTAGTTGAAAATATAAAAAAAAATTGTATGTAATTTGCAGTTAAATAGAAAATACTAATATAATAATAAATATACTCATGAATGCTTGAATATAACCATATATCAAAGTTGGCGATGGAAAATAAGATTTTCTTAAAGTCGATAAAATCTTCGAGCACGCTCAGTCATAGGTCACTTAGATTCTTAGTTAACTAGATATTGCAAATTGCATAAATATTTATTAAGTGTGCTTAATATAAATACTAAATGCGCGTATGATATATATTTTTAAATATATAAATATATATATATATATATATATATATATATATATATACCGGGTGTCTACTTTTTTTTTGTTACATAGGGAATAAAATGCTAAAATTTTCATTTGGTGATAAATTTTCCCCTAATTATTATAGAACAAAAGTACAAATACAAAAGTTGTTTAGAATTCAAAAATGCATCAAATGATGCCAAATTTATCAATATAGGATGTTCTGATCAAGAATTAGAAGCAAATTAAAATTTCCATTTTTGCGCTCTTTACATCAAAGTGCCACGGAAATTAAACAAATAATTTCATTTCTTCTGGAGTTTGAGTTTGACAGATCGTATTTATTTTATTGTTACGTTCTGTATTATTATTATTATTATTATTATTATTATTATTATTATTATTATTATTATTATTGAAAATAATGAATAAACTTAATGTAAATGAAAAGCTATTAAGTATAAAAAGTATTAAGTATTTATTATTTATTACAATGAAAGGGTATTTTACTCGGCTGTACACTACGTACTAGCTGTGGTTTTAAATTGTGAATGTCTCCATTATAATTTTAAGTAATTGTTTAATTTATTTATTAACTTCAAGTTATAAAAACAATACATTTGAATTAGATGACTGGCATTATGCCTAATATATTTATTATAATAATTTAAACTTATCCCTGAGGATGCTGTAAGTTGTGCAGTGAAACGTCGGATAAGAGTTTAATAAATAGTAAATAGCTGAACTCCGTAAAACTTTCTTTATTTATTACAATATTCAATATACCTATAAAACAGAAAAATTCATGAATACAAGATATAGGAGAACAAAAACGAAACTAACAATTTAAATTAAATGTTCAAATAAATCGCCATTAACTGCCAAACAATAACCTAATCTGTTATAAAATTCGTGACGTACAGAGCTTAATTGTGTTTGTGTTATATTATTGCACTCTTCAACAATGGCATTTTTCAAATCAACAAGATTTTTGATATGTCGTTTATAAATTTTCTCCTTCAAATATGGCCATAAAAAGAAATCGCACGGTGCTAAATCGGGCGATCTAGCTGGCCAATTAATTGGACCACCTCTACCAATCCATGAATTTGGAAAACATTGATCCAAATATAATTTAATGTTGCAGCTGTAATGTGACGGACATCCGTCTTGTTGATACCAGACAACATTATCTTGAGTTGCACACTCTTCTAACTGCGGACCAATATGATTTTGCAACATATCCAAATATTTTTCGTTGTTTAAATTATTTTCAATAAAAAATGGCCCAATTATACACCTGCCAAAAATTCCAGCCCATACATTAACTTTTTCTGGATATTGGGTACGTGTTGCTACCATTAAATGAGGATTTGTTTGGCTCCATATTCTAAAGTTTTGTGTATTAGGTTCGCCGTGTAAAGTAAACGTAGACTCGTCAGTAAAACAAATAGATTTCAAGAAGTTTCTGTCTAAATTGGATTTTTCCATAATAATGTTACTAAATTCGCTTCTAGCCATTTTATCCGCTTCAAATATCTCTTGGTGCGTGGAATATTTATAAGAATGATATTTTTCATTTTTTAGTAC
This sequence comes from Clivina fossor, assembly GCA_963966155.1. NCBI lineage: Eukaryota > Metazoa > Arthropoda > Insecta > Coleoptera > Carabidae > Clivina > Clivina fossor. The sequence continues at coordinate 12,028,880 of OZ014562.1, read as the reverse complement.
CTTATGTATTGTTGAAGGATGCAAATTTAATTCAGCACCAAGTTGACGCACACTAACATTTGGGTTTTCCGTTACACACAAAAGTATATTCAATGTATTTTCTTTAATTGCATTTTGATTTAAATTCTCCTCCTGATCTTCTGCGTTGATTTTTCTACAATTTTTACAACGTTTTAACACACTTCCAGTTTCTTCGAATTGTTTAATTATCCTACGAATAGTCATAGCGGAAGGTATGGGACGGTTTTCAAAGAAAGCGCTGAATAAATCTCTTACTCGTCGTATCGAATTTCCAGTAAAATACCATTTTACGCACTGAACTTTTTCATTTACCTTAAGTTTATTCATTATTTTCAATAATAATGATAATAATACAGAACGTAACAATAAAATAAATACGATCTGTCAAACTCAAACTCCAGAAGAAATGAAATTATTTGTTTAATTTCCATGGCACTTTGATGTAAAGAGCGCAAAAATGGAAATTTTAATTTGCTTCTAATTCTTGATCGGAACATCCTATATTGATAAATTTGGCATCATTTGATGCATTTTTGAATTCTAAACAACTTTTGTATTTGTACTTTTGTTCTATAATAATTAGGGGAAAATTTATCACCAAATGAAAATTTTAGCATTGTATTCCCTATGTAACAAAAAAAAAGTAGACACCCGGTATATATATATATATTCATATTTGATGTGAAAATATTTAGTGTTATTTAATTTATGTGGATGGCAGCACTTGTCAGATAATCAATTGTTAATCGCATGTTCACCTTGAAACTATAACTTTTATATATATATATATATATATAGAATATGGCGCAGGCGTCTAGATTCCATTTATAGTCAGTATAAGTTTAAACAAAATATAATTAAACTCTCAGTATTCCTGTTTTACACTAATTTTATTATCCAAAAATGTTTTTTTTAAAATCATAAAATTTTTATTGAACTTTTATAATCTCTTTTACAAATTTATTTAGTAAGCGCTATTAAACGCGGCAAGATATTATAAAAGGATATAAAAATTAATTAAAATGTACGTAATTAATTATATATAAGTACATTTTTATAATTTTACTGCTAAATATATCAGCAGTTAAATATTAAAGTAAAATTTAATTATTCAAAAAAAATATGTATATTTAACAGTACTTTGTTGACAGATCATTTTTATAACTAAATTATTAATGCTATTAATTTTGCTATAAAACAGTAATTTTAATGCAGTAATTTTTGGAGACTACAACGCTAGATCAATATATAAAAATATTATTAAAAATATAATATTGTTTTTAAAAATTAGTGGTTCGAGTTTTGCAACACAAATTAGTAATAAAAAAATTTTCAAGTCAAAAGCTAATGGTAAAATTTTAAGAAAACCTATTAAAGTTTTGGCATTATAAATTAGCTTTATTTTTGTAAATTTTAATTTAATAATTTTAATCAGTTTTTTTTATCAAATTAGTTTTTTGTAATTAATAACAACATATTGCAATTATTTTTGTTAAAAATCTACCGTTCAAATCTCCATAAGCTAATTGTTTTTTTTTTCAAAATATTAAAACATACTTGAACTATGTACGTAAGTGAATAATGAAATTTAAAATTCAAATAGTGCATTTTTGTTGCGTCTTTGCGATTCTTACATGATAATTACGAGAGATAATTTACGATAACTCACCAAGAATCATCCAGTGACCATATACAGCGATAGAGTGCTCTACTCCGGAGGTATCTAGCATCTCTTTGCCTTGACACTGTACAAGATATCGATGGCGGTGTGCATGTCATAAGTTAAAGCCCCATTATACGTTCACGCAAATTGAATTAAGAACGAAATTTTATGCGCGGATAACTTGATATATGGGATTTGTAAGTATCATTCTTTATATTTATTATTGTTTTTGTATCAAACAAACATTAATATTAAATCTACAAATTATAGTTGAAAGCTTGGTAAATGTTTTTTTTAAGCGTGTCATAATATTGTCTATGTAGAAAGAAGTCATTATGTTACTTAGTACAATAATGAGATTATTATGCAGCAGTTAGTTGATATATACACCACTGGTAGCAACACCAAACATAATTACAACTTCAAGTCAGATTTGTCAGAAACTGCATATTCAATCAAAGACGGCTATATTAAAAATTATTAAATTAAGTTAAGTTAATTGATATTTGCATTATTCATTTTCACTTTAATTTAAGTATTGAAAATGTGTGAAGAAGTGTAAGAAATGCAATGTATATCGCCCAGGGTTCTAAGAAATTGTATATTCGACAAAAGAAATATTAATTCTCACAGTCACTTAACAAATAATACATATATACATACTATTCTACAACAGTCAGTAATTGGTTAAAATTACTTAGCATGTATTTTTATTTATTTTTAGTTAAGTTTCGTTTAGAACGCTTGAAGAAAAAATCGTATATGTCCGAACCGGAATAGAAAGTTCTTTTTGTGTTTCGCCCAGATTGCTTGGCCTCGGCTATATCTCGGTTACAAATATCTGTGCTCAATACAATAATCATCGCTTTCTGTTCTTCGTAAAATAATATACTATTTAAAACAGTATTGCATGTACTATATCATTGGTTTAGGTAAAAGTTACTTAAGTACAGTTTTTATGAAAATTGAGTTGACATAACTTAACAACCAGTTTTTTACGTTCTATCGATAATTTTTTATTATTATTTAATAAAATACACACATATTCCTATACAAAAATCTATACAATTTTCTGCACAAAATTATATATAAAAAATATAAAAATTAATACATTTTACGCGATATAGAATAAAAATATTAAATTAAATTATATGTAAATAAAAAGATTTAGATAGATATATATATATATATATATATATATATATATATATATATACATATATTGTGTATATTATGTTTAGTATATCGAAACGTTAAATTTAAATATAAAATTAAACTGAACTATAGCCTAAAGCTCTTTTATTTAATTTAATTTTTTTTGTTTATTTTATGAATATTAATTTACTGGCTTTGCAAATCCAATTCTATTATTACCAAGGTCAAACTCAGTATAGAAGTTTGTTAAAAAGATATCTCCAAAAATCCAAAGAGTTCCTGCAGATGTTGAAAATCCTGATTGACAATAGTGTTTTCCATTGTAATCAAACTTTAAAAAAATATTTATATTATTACATATTTTTTTCAATTAAATTACACAGTATATAAAAATGTATACAGAATTAGATGGCGGTTAGGGGTGAAGATAGGAATATAACATGTAAAATTAGTTTTGTGCAATTTTTTAGAAAAAACTGTAGAGTCAAGTTGTGGCCTAAAAATTAAAACGAAAGCAGGAAATTACATAAAGCTAATTTTACATGTTAAATCCATACATTCATCCCTAACTGCCACTACCCTGTATAATAATATAATAAATAAAATAATAAATAAATGAACGATTTATTTAAAAAAATTTAAATAATTTTTAGAAATATATTTAAATTATTTACTGATGTGTACAAATTTTTAAAATATTATTTTATCGTAAATTATTTTAGGTATATACCGATTTTAATGCATTTTAATACTTTATTTAACAAATAAATAAATAATTGTTAAAATAAAAAGTTTTTTTCTATAATTGAATTTTTTTTATATAATTTGTATTTTAAAATATAAATAATCTTAATTACCTGTAAAATATAGTCATTGCCGGTAAGGACAAATCCAGTATCGTTAAAATTAAAATAAATATTCGGAAAATTAGATATGTCACTACAGTTGACTAAAAAATTATTATTGCCAACATCTTGGGCGCCAATATAAGAATGTATTTGAGTAACTTCATTGGTAGGTCCGATAATTAATGTTGTGCCTGTGTCTGCAACAACTTCACAGCCATTTACACACAACGCTACACTTTCGCTTGGTATTGTAATACTATCTATATGAAATTGCCAATAAGCTTTTCTAGTTATTGGAAAATAACTAAAATTGCCGATATAAAGATCGGGATCAGAACCACCGAATATTATCTGGCCTGCTTCTGATGGCTCTGCAGTTCTGAAAGTATTAAATATTTTTTTTACTAAAATTTAATACACAAGATGTATTGCAAAAATTTTGTTTACATTATGGTTGTATGGATGAGGGAAAAATTGTTTTTTGCTTTTTTTGCTTGAATGAAATAAGTTTGTGTTACATCTTTGTGTATGTAGTTATGTAAAAATAAAACGGTTTTACGTTGCAGTTCTGTATTAATATTTATTAATAATCGACGTTTCGATGTAGTCAACGTACATCTTTGTCAGGAAAAATGATACAATTTACTTTTTTACCAAAATTACTTTGCTGGTTATAAAACCCGGCATATATATAATTATGTAAATGAATGCGTAAATTTAAAATTTATTAAACAATTTAGAAACAATAACAAAGTTTAAAGCATGTTTATATAATAAATATTTTAATAAAAGTCAAGTTTAAGTCGACAAAAAATCGTCTATTTTAAATTCTACTGAAATGATAATTATTCTTGTCAATAAATTGATGCTTTTTTGTCAACTTATCAAAACTTTTAATGGCATAATTATTATTGTTAATGCAACAATAATTTTTGTTGGTTTATGTCAATTCTAATTTAACTATTAATTGTAAAACGAATTTTAATATTAAATGGAACTAACTTGTTGAAGTAAAATGAAAATAGAGGTTTGGGAATAAGCTGTTGTAACCACATTTCATAAAATACTGGAAGAAATTCAGGTTCATCGGCCATATAATAACTTAGTCCAAGAATTCCATCAAATTTCAAACCAATAAATATGTTTCCAGGTTCATTTACCGCTTCGCCAAATAACTGATTTTTTATTTTTAAATTTCCTATCTGAAAAAAAATAATAATTTGGGTTTTAATTTAAATACTTATTACTGGACTTATGACAGTTGCGTCTTATCTGTTCAAAATGTTAGAGTAAACTTTTTTTTTGTATTTTAAAATGTATCATTTTTTACACGAATAAATGAGCAAAAAATACGAAAAGCAAGGGAAAATAATTTCTCATACATGATTGGGCAATTATTTATTCTTTTTTGTATTTTTTTACCCTTTAATAATATAAAGGTTGTTGTTATCCGTTGCTCTAAAAAAAAATACATTTTTTACATTTTCTCTAGAGTAAAAAATGCTCTTTTTAAATATACTCATTTAGGGTAACAATATTTACCTTTTTTAGAAAATAGACTTATATATGCATTTTTTAGGTTAATTTTTTCGAACAGTATTAAAATTAATATTAGATAAAATTAACTTTCTAAAACCAATAAGTTGTTTTAATATTTTGCTAATTTTTATTAATTTGTATTCAATACCGAGAAACAAAATTTTATTTATGTCAAACAATTGAAAAACAGTCAATATTATCAGTCAATATATCAATTTTTGTGTTGACAAATTATTTTATATTAAATAGTAAATAATTTCTTTCTTACTTCAATTACATCTTGCGACATATAACCTGAAACATTCCCCATAGAATAACGTATATCAAAATTCAATCCATTTGACACATAAGTTGAAGATAAAGAACTATTGTATTTGTTATGTACAACTAAAATTAAAAACAAAAACAAACAGAATTAATATAAAAATTACTGAAAAGATTGGCGGTGTTATTGTTGTATGCCAGATTAGTAATTTATTGACTATGGACTTTTATTTATGACTTTTTATGAATTTTGGTTAAATAATTTAATATTCGATTTTTGAATCAATTACACTGTAAAAAAAGTATGTAATTTTACATATTTTGTAAATATAATTTTACATATTTTGTAAATATAATTTTTCATAAAAATGTAATGTTACGTAAATATTGCAATAAAATTACATCAAAATTACTTTTACTGTTAAAACCTATGTAAAATTACATAAATTTAAGACATTTTTTTACAGTGTAGTATTAATGAAATATTCTCTAAATTTTCGGTTTTTATTGCAACTCTCATCAGAAAATTTGTAATTAATTGAAAGTTATGTTAAGTTAATTTAATAATATTATTATAAATATTTTTAATTAAATATGTTATTAAAATAAATTAATGGCGATTTAAGCAAAAACAAAATACTATAACCTACTGCAATGTCGTTTATATCATTTAACCTGATAAAAACGGATATTGAGTTTTGTCAAAATATTTATTATAAATAAATATTAATACAGAACTTTAATCTAAAGCAATTTTATTTTAATATAATGAGTTCTGTAAGATTTTTTACTATGTTAAATAAATAAAAATTTTTGAATTATACTTACCGCATGCAAAATTATTCGGAGCGCAATTAGCAGAAGGTACCCAGAAAAAATCGGATCCCGTATCAAAAACTACAGTAAAATTTTGTGGTGGAGTACCAATAGCAATTTCACCGAAATATTCTGACTAAAAAATACAATTAAAACAAAATTAATTAATAATTAAATAAATTTAAACCAAAACATTACATCCAAGTAACTAGTCAAATAGTCTCTAGTGATATTTCGTTCCGAATTTATTTCTAGAAAATGTAACTGATTCGTTTTGAGGTTAGGTCTTGGAGAATTTGATTTTCGAAGATTAATTCTAAAACACAATATTTAAAACAATTATAAAACAAAATTAATAAGCAAATTTAGTCTACTACCGTAGTAAGTTATCACAATGTACACTTAACAAAATTATAAAAAATATGTATATATTAAATTTTTTAGTCATTTTACAACAAATTCACTGCATGAACTACAGCAGTATAACTTGTTTTTGCTTAAATATTAAAAAAAATATATCAATTTGCAAGAATTTTACTTATCGCGTTATAGTTAAACTAACTATAATTTATTTTAATAAATATATAATAATGTTTTTATTATTATTAACGATGTTTAAAACTACAAATCAAATTTTTTACCTAATTACTTATTTTTAAATGGAAAAATGTATATATTATAATTTTTGATATTTGTCAAATATTAAAACAATTTTTACAGCTTTTGATTTTATGGCAACAAAGAAATTTAACTAGAAAAACGGTATATTATGTGTTACGAGGAGTAGAAAGCAATGAATATTGTGTTGAGCCCATATATTTGTGGCTGAGGCAAAGCCGCAGCTAAAGCAATCTAGGAGACTTACAAAAAGAAAAAGAAATACAAGAAGAAATAAAAATTTATCGCCTGAGACTTGGGCATACTTTTCTAACACATGGATATAATCTTAAGAGACAAAATTCACCTATATGCGAAAACTGTCAAATACGGCTGACGATTCCTCACTTGTTGGCTGACTACATGACACTAAGACCAATGAGACAGCTGTTCGGCATAAGAGATGATATGGTGGAGTCGCTAGTAAATCAGATGAATTAAGAAAAATCCCGAATTACCTTTAGGCCTGTGACTTATAAACAAAAGTATGATGTAAAGTTGTTAATAAAATCTCTAGAACTTTTATCTGTAATATCGATTCAAGTCTCAACTAAATTTTATTTTATTTCTTATGCCTTATTATTATTTTAACATTACGGTATCACAATTTTAATATTATGTAGTTTTGTCCATAATTATAAATATCATTGGTATTAGTTCTCAAATTTAATATCTTGACTAATAATAATAATAATAAGTTTACTTACGAACATCTGTGGCATGGGCTAATGACCTTGGATGTCGATGCCCTTTCTACTCCGTGTGATATATACGGTTTTTTCTTCAAACAAAACTAATTAAAAATAAATAAAAATACATACCAAGTAACCTTAACATAACTAACAGCTATAGAATAGTATGTGTATGTATATATTATTTATATTTTTTAGGTGATTTGTAATTCATCTGTCTTTGGTCGAATATACAATTTCTGATCACCCTGGACGATACACATTGCATTTCTTGCAGTTCTTTACACATTTTTAATAATCAAATTTAAATTCAAGCAATAATAAACAATGAATTATCAATTAACTTAACTTGATTTAATAATTTTTAATATAGCCGTCAAAGATGTCAAATTAAATATGCTTGACCGTATTTCTTTGGTCAAATATGCAGTTTTCTGACCATTCTAGACCAGTACACATTGCATTTATTGCACTTCTCCACACATTTTCAGTAACTAAATTAAAATGTAAGCGAAAATAAACATTACAATTGTCAATTAACTTAACTTAATTTAACGTAATAGTAGATTAAATGTGGCAGCCGACGATATAAAATTAAATATGCTTGACGTTGAAGTTTGGTGCTATCATCAGTGGTATATATAATAACTAACTGTTATATAATAATGCCATTATTGTATTTGTAACGTAATGGGCTCTTTTGACATAGGCAATATGGTAACGTACAATTAATAGTATGATACGTTTAAAGAAAAATATATTTTTAAAACACAACAGAAATAATAAAGTTTAGTTATGTTATAGATAACAAGAAATGAGGTTTATTTAATAATAGTTTATTGTGTTTTTTTTTCTACAAAATTTATTGCGTAAGAGATAAAAATATTTAAATTATTACCGTTCATAGTATTTAAAGTGTTAGTAAATTATGATAAAATATCGATAGTTAAAAATTATGACAGTTAATATGATAACAAATAAGTTTTTACGATTATTGGGGCTATATTCCATTTTTCGCATACTTAAAGATATTGAATTAAGATAGTAAGTTACAAAGATTTTAGAAAATGTTTTATAATATGCTTTAATTTGTCAACATAAATAAGATTTGTATTTACCCAGACATTAATCGATTTTATTTGCAAAATAGTTTTTTTTTTAATATGACAAGGACATGTTAACGGGTTTTCCGATAAAAATTATAAATATTTTGTTTGTTATCATACAGAATGTCCCAGTTTAAATTATATCCTGAAATATCCCGGATCTCCAGGGACGTAGAAAAAGAAAGTATAAAAAATATACTTACCTAAATATTAAAAACATATTTGATTTATCTATTCATAACTTTGATATGAATTTGTTTTTAATTTGAAGAAGTACTTAATTTTTAATATTGTATACATATCACAGAAATTATAATACTTAAATGCTGGAAAATGTAAATTATAATTTTTATAGTATAGGTTAATAAAAATAGTAATATTTGAAATAATTTGAAATATAAAACTAATGATTGGTATTACAAGTTTGGTTTAAAATTTTAACTAATACCGGTTTTAAGACAATGTAATTGTCATAAAAGCAGGACTAAACTAATGAACTAAAACATCTAAAAATCAAGTCTGTAGTACCAATATGATTTGAATATATTTACACAAAATTTTCAAACAAACAAAAATTTATAATTTGATAGAAATAATTATAATTTAAATAAATTTTCAGCAGGTAGTACATATGAAAATTTAAAGTTATCGACAATTAGTAATTTTAAGAAATACTGTATTTATGTAGAACAATTTTAATTTAGAAGTACTTTCTTAACTTTCAATTTAATTTCTTTTTGATATTCGTAATTTTAAAGATTTTTTTGTGTTATTTATGTTTGAAACATTTTAATTGTTAATTAGATTTAACAACAATATTAATGTTTGTGTTTTATAATTATTAGTGTTAATAGTTTTAATTTAGCAATAACTGCTATAAGAAATATTATATATGTAAGTAATATTAATGGTATATGTTTGATTGAGTGTGTTTTGCTTGAGCAAATATTTCGAAGTGGTAAGAATAGAAGTACATGTATGAGGGGTATCATGAATGTGAATGAAGCAAAATATACTTGTCTGGATAAGAATGATAAGCGGAAAATAATTTCGACATAGTGGAACGAGTTTGTGCCACACTCTTTTGAGTATATGGCATGATTACGTATGTATAAGAAAAAAATTATCTAATGTTCAATATTTTAATTTTTTACAATCATTTATATACAATTGTTTTTATACTGGAATTGCAAGTCCAATTTGATTATTTCCTAAATCAAATGCAGTATAAAAATTGGACAGAAATACATCACCAAGGATCCACATATCTCCGTCAGAAGTTGGAAGATCTAATCCTGTAAATCCTGATTGACAACTTTCTCCAGCATTAGTTGTAAACTATAAACATAAGAATAATTAAATTTAGCATTAGTTTCTGTAACATGAAGAAGAAGAAAATGTTCTGAATTACTAAGATGTAAATTATAAACTACAAAATCATATTTGAAATAGATTGAAGAAATATGCAAATAAATGTGTAATAATATTTATACCATTATATTTATTTGCAATTTTTTTCTTAAAATTGAGGATAAAGATTTTTATAAAATTGGAAAAATCTGCCATTTTTGAACGCTAGATAGTTGGATCTCAACTGTAAAAAACTTATTTACAATATAAATATTTATTACAAATTTGTTTGTAATGCAAACAAATTAAAAAAAGTTTTGTTGTATAATTCAGTTACCATGGCAACATTACAAAACTAATTTTTTTTTTAACAAGCAATTTTCAAATACTTAATGAGTTTAGCTATTTTTTAACGAGCAAAATAGCAACTATAGTGCTAAATAAAGATAACGAATAATCTTTAAAATGACTTATATAATATTCTAATAATTGTTAAATTGTAAACCTTAGTAAAAATTTAATTTTGAGGTTAGTAGAGTTGCTGCGATAAGTTAGTTTAAATATTTTGACTATTGGCAAGAGTATATTGAAATTGTAACGACATTTTTCGATGTACATGCTTGGTTCAAAAGTCACTAAGCCATTTTAAAATGAAATATATTTTTTATTTATTTATTCACATTTACTTTTTATAAACAGAAAACACACTTCTTGGAAATAAATTTTATTTAGTTTTGAAAATTTTATTCTTCAAATAGCAACCATTTTGAAAGTAGAAAGTTATTCGAATTTTAAAATAGTCTAGCGACTTTTAGGCCAGCTGTATATAATTAGTTTAAAAGGGATAATAAATTCGTTTAACTTTTTTTACAAATTGATTCGTTGGCGAAGATCATCAACCAATAGATGCTAAAATATCACTTTACAAAGTGTATTTCAAAAATAAATTATTTAATTAAATTGTATACTCATATTTATTAACCAAACTACGATAATTTATTTGAATAATTATTTTATGTTGTGTTTCAACGATAATAAATAATATATTAACATAATTTTTCAAAAAAAAAAAAATAATAATACGTAATGTAAATCTATCTATAAAAAATAAATCTTGATTCATAATAAGAAAAAAAAAAGATTTAAACATAGATATTTATAACGTATAATAATATAATAACTATAAAGCGTAGTTTAAATTGATAGAATTAGTACTAGTTTATTACTAGCACAATATAAACACTTAGGGATAGATAGATGAATACTAAATCTAGTAATAGATAGAATAGAATGGATAACACATATGAAATTTTCCACTCTACTAGCCTTTCTCTCAACACAACACTTACTCTACTCTGTCGGTACTCTACTAGTGTAAACAATTTTACTGCAGTAAAGTAAAATAATGGTAGAGTAGTCGGGTAGAAATATTTTAAAAGATTTAGAATTGACATCGTTAATTAATATTTTCTTTTAATACATACAAAAATAAAATGGATTGAAATTGAACAAACTTCAAATCAAACTACTAGCTTTGTGTAAAAAGTTATTAGTAAAATAAAGTGATTTGGAGAAAAAATAATATTAGTGTACTCTACTACTAACTCTACTAATGTAAACTAGGCTTATTACGTATAAAATAAATTAAAAATATTAAATATTTATTTTGCTATGAGTCAGTATTTCCAATTTACATTTATTCTAAAATAAGTAAAACATCATATGTAATTGAGCTGATAATATATCCTCAGAATAAATATTTTATTGGCTAATTTAAAAATTATTCCAATGATAAATTATTTCAAAATTTGGAAATACTGGATCTAAGCTATTGAATAAATTTATTTACCTTTAGAATATATTGATCAGGATTGAGAATAAACGACACACCGTCAAAATTGAATGCAATATATGGCAAGGAAGGAAGTGTACTACAATTGACCATATAATTGCCATTTTGATCGGCTTCCGCACCAATATAATTATTTAGTTGAGATACTTCACTACTTGGCCCAGTAATCATTGAGGTGCCAGTATCTGCAATTACTTCACATCCGTTTTGACACAGAGTAATATTTCCACTTGGTATTGTCAGACTGTTCATTTTAAATTGCCAATAATAGGTTCTATCTATTGGAAAATAATGGAGATCTCCACTGTACAGACTTAAATCTGTACCACCAAAGATTATTTGTCCTGCTTGGTAGTCAGGAGCGCTCCTATAATTGTTTTAAGAAATGGTTTTAATGGTAGTAAGAATAGAAGAGCATGTATGAAAGGGATTATGAATGTGGATGAGGCTAAAGTTGCTTGTATGGATAGGAATGTTTGGAGGAGGCTGTTTTCGGGATAATGGAAAGAGTTTGTGCCACACTCTTTTGGATATATGGCGTGATTGTATATTTTAAAAATATAAAAACGTATAGAAAAAATCTTTAAATACACTGAGTCAAAATTTTGTTTTAATAAACAAGTTTTTGAACTGTAAACATATGTTTTTCTAATATAAATACATATTTTAATAGAAAAAATAATAGTATTATTTCCAAAGTTTTGCGTGCAATTATTTGCTATTTAGTTTAGAAACATAGGGTCGTAGCATGTTCCAAGTTAGTCGCGTAACTAAGTTTGCTGCATGGTATGACCCATAGTGTTTTTCTGGAATAAATCTAATTGTGAAATTATTAATAATTTTCAATTTAAATGTAGTTTTATTTTTAAACTAAATATTTACTAATTTTATCCAAAGATTTGAATATAGAAAATAGACTTATTGTATTTTTTTTAATTAAAATTAAATATTTTTTTTATGAAATCCAGATACATTTTAACTATGTTTTTAAATAATAAAACAAATTAAAATTAGGCACCAACTTACTTGTTATAATAAAAACAAAATACAGGTTCTTTGACAAGTTCTTGCGCAAACATATTATAGAAAACAGGAGTGAAATCAGATTGGTCATACATATTATAACTTAATCCAAGAATTCCGTCAAATTCGACACTATTGAAGAAGTTGTCTGGTTCATCTGTAGTTTCTCCAAATATTTGGTTACGAACGTTTGCTGTTCCAATCTAAGATGTGTAATTTATAATTTAGTATGAAATAATTTTAATTTGTTACTGTTATCACTTACTTCGACAACATCTTGAGAATAAAAGCCGGTTGCTGCACCAGTTACATACTTAATAGAAAAATTTTGACCATTTTCTACGTATGTTGAAGACTGATTATAATTATATTTGTCACTGGCAGAAGCTGAAAATTATATTTATACATTAATTGAAACATAGAATTTATGTTTGAGATGATATAGTAAAAATAGCAATTCAGTGAAGTTACGTTATTAGTTTCTGAATAAATTTACAATAACTAAATTATGTTCCATTTTTATTTAAATCAAACAGTAAACTTATAGTTATTTTTTTAAGTAAAATAAAATTGAAACTACAATATTAAGTAAAATTATTTATAAAAACTGGTAGTTTTATTTTTGGTTTATAATAATTTTTATAAAACCGCTATCAGTTAAAACCAAATTAAAATTGAGTTTGTAGTATCATCTTTAAATTTACAAATATTAGTTTTGGTAAAAATTATTACTTACTGCAACTAGAACATTCTGCAGAAGGCACCCAGAAAAAGTCTGAACCAGTATCAAAAAGAATTTCAAAATATTGAGGAGGAGTGCCAACACCTACTTCGCCATAATATTGTACCTGAAATGATTAAAATAATGAATAAAATTTGTACCAGAATTTACTAAGATGATTTTATTTACATCAAAATAACTAGCGAAATATTCTCTAGTTATTCCATCAGCTGCAAAACTTCTTCCATGTCCTTTTGGATTGTGTTGCACACGTTTTTTAAGCTTAATTCTGCAACAAAATGTTTATAATCGGTTAATTTAATGTTTTATAAAATATTTTGTCTTTTTCAATCGAAAAAGACAAGACATTCTGTAAGTCTACATGTCTTATAAATGTGATCAGTATAGACCCATTAATTTTGCAGCTAAGTTATTAATAGTTTGTGCAATATGATTTTATTTATAAAGTAAAATTCAAGACATGTAGATTTACATAATATTTTATCTTCTTTATCGAAAAACCAAAACATTCTGTGAAGGTACATTACATTATAGATATGATCAAAATAGAATTTTGAAGTTACATTGATGTATTTTGCAAAATATGATTTTTACTGATCATTTCAATTCTGTAACAAAGTTGCTAAATTTGAAAACGTTGTTAACAACAGAAGAAAATGTAACAGTTATTATTTTTATTTTTTATTTAGTGTCCGCTAATAATATTGATCAAAGTTTGTTAGCAATTAGGACTAACAGCTTTGTTACAAAATTGGAGTGAAACAAAAGTAGAAATTTACATAAAAAATAAATAAATTACCTGTGTAGTTGATGACAACTTGCACCAATTAAACATGCTAATAAAACAAAAATTTTGAAAGTGGGACACATTGTCCTATAAAAATTTGTTGACACTACTCGACTATACAGAATATTTACTGTTTATATATATAAGCAAAAATATTATATTATCAGAGAAATAATAACAAAACCCATAACTTTATTTATTATTTGTATGTTACTTGTCCAATATTATCTGTATTTTTGAATTTATTAAGAAGTTTGTTTCAAAAATTACTAATGTCTACGCAAATGTTAATTTTTTATTGAACTTCCTACAAAAAAAGTTAAAAAAAATATATTCAAATATGTTTATGATAAAAATAATAACAATATATTTTGTTGTTGTCGTAGAAAATTATATCGTTATTGCGAAATTTTTCACGAATTTTAATTTGATAAGTATATTACGTTGGAGAATTTAAATACATGCGTATGCATTTATAATGGTTTTATTTATTTATAATTTTATTCCAGGTGATTTTTTTTACTCAAATGCTTATGAATCTCGAGAAATATGAATAATAAAATTTTAGTTAATTTAAGGGTGGACACTATCTCAAGCGCTCTGAAAATAGGTAAAGTTTGGAAATTTTTTTCGTGAAGAAATAAATAATAATGCAAATGTTCCGTATTTTTTTTTATATATGTTATTACGATATTTGAGCTACGTTTTTAAATTTTTATGTCAACAAATGTTTTCAAATTATGACGTCAAGCGTGGATTTGTCAAAAAAAAAAACTTTGGCCATTTGTCCCGTCCCCCAAGAAGTTCTCAAACATAATACAAAAGTACCCTTGAATATCCTAAAACAAAAATTAAGAATCTACCATGATACGTAGGATTTTTTTGAATTTCGAAAAATTAGGAAAGTGACGGCTGTTTGAAAAAGTGTTCTGTTTTTCAGTGTAAAATTTTTATTTTTAATGCATATAGAAAATCTAACAGAAGCGATATCATTTTAGTGAATTTAATGCTTTAATTAAAGGTTGAAGATAAGGTTGAAAAACATTGTTTCGAGGAAAAGCGCGTTTAAAGTTTGAAGTTAGTTTTTTGACGCCCATCCTGTACATATTACCTGTTCTGACACAACTCTGTATTGGTTGCTGTAACTCCGCCAAAAGTTTGAAAAATGGTTTTAACACACTATTCTACACACTATAAGCTATTAGAAAGTGCAAAAAATCGATTTTTGAAAGTTTTAGGGAGGTGTCCTCACTAAACAAATTCGTCCTGTTACTTAAAATTATGCATTTAAATAAAAAAAGAGTTTGTGCCACATCTTTCTGGATACATGACGTAATTGTGTATGTATGTAAATAAAATCTCATATTTACACAAATTTAAATTACCATATTTTTCTTAACTGATATATATATATATATATATATATATCTATAGATATATAAGTTTACTCATATGATTCTGCTTTTGTTTCTTACGAAATTGAATTCGCTGCATAGGCAATTAAATATTCTAATATAAATATTTAACTTTAACCGAATTTTAATTTTTTGTCAAAATTTTAGTGGACATTCCTTTAGTTTTTATTTTAAATTTTTGACTAAAATTAATTAGGAAAATTTACATCGTAACAGTTTTCAACTGTTATTAAATTATCATTGAAGCTTAAATTTTGCATAAACTTCCATATAAGCTAATGTGACTTAAATTATTGTAAATTTATAACTTTCAGTGTCAATATATTGTGAACACTTAGAGATAAATGTTGTTTTCATTGAATGTAGTATGTACGTGAAAAACTAAATATTTCAAAACAAAATTTTGTCAAAATTTTAAGAATTGTAAATTATGTTTTTTTAGGGCATCAACAAGATAAAATGTTTATTGGACTGTTAGTTACGCAAAATAACCATTTAAATTTTACAAAATTACTTTATTGTTTGATAATTTTAATATAAATTATACAATATTATAACTAAATTATTATATATAGTCTAGATTAAAAATATAACAAATATATTTTTTGAAAATTTTTGACAAAATGCGTATAAGTAAATAAATTAAAAAGTACTAAAAAAATGTATTTTAAAAATAAGCTTATTAAAAAAGAAATAAAAAATAATAAATGAGAAATTCTTTTTTTACATAACTGAACACATTTTAGAGATCATAAAATTAATATATTTGTTTATGTATTTTTAATGAACAAGTAATAGATATTTAATTATAAATGTCAAGAAAATTTAAATAAATTCATTTATTGTCACTAAATATTTTATTTTTTTATATATTTGAAATTTTCAATTATAACTTTAATTTATTACTATCCCGAAATTAGATTCCTCCAAACATTCTTATCTAGACAAGCAAATTTGCTTCGTTCACATTCATGATACTTCAATATAATGCTTTTACATGCTTTTCTATTACTTGCTTTAAAATTGAATCATTTTTTAATTTATATTTATATTTAAACAAATCTTTTTGTGTATTCTAACATTATAATAATGTAGTTATTAGATTTAAGAAAATAATGTGTATCAACACATAATTGTAAATGATTTTTATTAAAAAAAATACTTGAAAATAAATATATATGTACATTATGATAATTATTATTTATTGAACTTAAATATGCTTTATAAATTTATCAAATAATTTATTAAATAATAAATATATTTTCATATACTTATCTATCATATCAATAGAAAACATTGGATGGGTTTTATTTAAAGAGTACATAAATTTTGTATTATAGTGCGATATTTTTTAAATTTATTTTAGTGTAATATAGTTAATAATAAAGACAACGATAATAAATTAACTTTTTGATAAATATATATAATTATTCGTTCATATACTCACGTCATATATCTGTAAAATGTAGTGGAAACATTTATTTTATTTAATTTAGTTTAGTATTAATTTTTGTGATATTACAACTTTTTTTCACAGAATTTTAACCTAAAGTTTTTAATTTAATAATTTCAGAATCACCTAGCTTCATCCGTTCAAGAGTAAGTATATTTCTTAAATAGTTAAGAATTGCTCTTTTAATAATATAGAAAAAATATTATGCCCGATATTATTTATATGTTTACTGTTTTCTTAAATCCTTCGTTTGATTTGGTTTCGAATATAAAGCCCAATTTGAATGTGACAAAAAATTAAAAAGTGTATATTATATTGTCATGAAAATAAATTTGATATTTTTATTACTGTATGATTAGTAATATGTTAAATTATTTGAATTGTTTAATTAACTAATTTAATAGTTGTTTGTTATGTTATATATTTTATATTATTTATATTTTCAAAAATGTAGGTTTACAAAATTTCATTAAAATCGTTAGTCGTTTTCAAGATAATGTTTAGTTTAATAAATTTAAAATTTATAAAAATAATCATCTTTATTATCATAGTAAAATATTTTTCAGAACTCATTGTATTAATATTAAAACTATTTTAGGATAAAATTCTGTTTTTTTATAAAAACGACGTTTCGACGAAACTGAACGTTCGTCTTCATGAGGTTAAATTTTTTACTAATAACATTAAAATAAATAACAGTACATAGTAACAAGTTACTAGGTATTATATAAGTAACTAGATCATAAGAATTATAGATTTTTAGTTAATGGAAGCCAAATTTTATTTAACTAACTGTCAAGGTACTGAGTTGAATAAAATTTGGTATCCATTAATTAAAAATTTATAAATTATATAATCTAGTTACTTATTTGTTACCTAATAACTTTTTTCTGTTTTATTATTTACTTTAATGTCATTATTAAAAATTTTAACCTGATGAAGACGAGTATTCAGTTTTGTCGAAACGTCGTTTTTAAAAAATAATTAAACAGAATTTAATTCTAAAATAGTTTTTATATTAATACATCTTTATTATGTTTAAACAATTCCCAATAGGTGTTATTTTTTTCTAATACACTAAGGAATTAGTTAACAAATGTTCCAACAGATGTCAGCAATAAACATCTTCTTATTCTGAATACAAATTCGCGTTACATTAAAGAAAAATTGTTTTAATATTCTTTGTCGGTGAGCATTTTTAAGTAATACTAAAACTACAACTACATTTCAGTTTCGCTACAAGAAATATTCTTACTTTAACCGTATACAAGCAAGACGTCTTGTAGTATATTGATGTTGAAGATCGATATTAAAGTTGAAGATCTTATATTCGAATTACAATTACTTTGCTGGATGTTTTCTGAAGATATTTCTCTTGGGATTGAAAGAGAAAAACATGATATTACATTTACTTTTGAAATAAGTATATTGCGTGATTTGAAATATTTAGTTTTCTTATCATTTGTAATATGTTTTATGAATTATTAATTACGGTTTAATATTTTACAAAATTATCAATTAATAATAAATAGTTATGGTTGGCTTATACTTTCAATATATTTAGTAGAAAAGTAGTCATGCATGTTTTTTTAAATAAAATGATATACTAAGATTATTACATATTTTTATTAATGCTGTAACTGAAAAGTTAAAATAGTGTAATGATCCAGTAGTGTAAGTTTGGGATGCAAATACTCGCAATGTGGAGGGCCCACCAACCAAGGCGGCCCCACACTAACTCAAACACTAAAAAGTTTTATATTTGCTTGCCTGAGCTTAGAGGAAACTAATTTCGGAGTAGTGATAATTGTTTGTGCCACACCTTAAGGGTACATGGCGTGATTGTGTAATGTATGTATTTATAATCGTAGAATAAATATAATGATTTTTTTTTAAAATTATGAATTTTACGACACAAACCGTAGGCGAGTGCCGTGAACCTCATTTTCATGAGTTATAACCATTATAACATGCTTCAATGTATTATTTATTACATTACAAATATCTTGAAAAATATTTTATATTTAAAGTATTTTACAAATTTCTAAAACAATTTGTTTCAATATATTTATTCAAATATTGTAAAATTTAAATATTTCAAACCTGGAATATAATAGATTAACATCTGAATATTGAAAATTATATTAAGTAGTTCTATTTAAAAAGTCAGATTTGTGATAAAATCTAAATACTTTATTAAATATCTTAAATATTTTTATAATTATAACATTTAAAAGTTAAAAATATCAATATAAACAAAATAAAAAATACAAATCAAATGATAAATTTAAATATTTCGGATTTCTTCATATCTGAAATATCAAAAATCTGAAGAATTTTGTTTGAAAAATATAAGATTTATATCTAAATTAATTCAATACAATAAATTTCAATCTATACAAATGATATATTATTATAAACAAAACTATTTTAAATGTAGTTTTTATTTTATTTATATGATAATTTATATGACGTGTAATGTTTCATCATGAAACCATTAACCTAAAAAAAAGTCTGATGACAAATTTTTGAATAATATTTTATGTTTTTTTGACAAGTCGTTTAATAAAGATTGTATTTGTAAAATAAAAATTCAAGTCTTGTTTTTGCACAATAGTTATTATTTATATTCTGCGCGGAAACCATAAAATATAAATAATATTTTTGCAATTTTTATTGTAAGTTATTGCACGTTTACACTAAAAATCTAAGTTGAAAAAATTCTTAACTCTGATTAGTATTTTGTAAATAATTTTAGTTATCCGTGTGAATTTCATCAATAATAAAAAATATAGGTGGTCATTTAAAAAAAAGGTCGATGACGTCATAACATGAAAAACAAATGACATAAAAAACTGAAAATAGGCTGAAAATTTTCGCTGTAGTCAAAATCGCTATACCCCTTCGACATTTTTTCCAAAAAGTTAATATTAACGGAATTACTGAATTTATTCCTTACTTAATTTCCACACTATATATATACCGGGTGTCTACTTTTTTTTTGTTACATAGGGAATACAATGCTAAAATTTTCATTTGGTGATAAATTTTCCCCTAATTATTATAGAACAAAAGTACAAATACAAAAGTTGTTTAGAATTCAAAAATGCATCAAATGATGCCAAATTTATCAATATAGGATGTTCCGATCAAGAATTAGAAGCAAATTAAAATTTCCATTTTTGCGCTCTTTACATCAAAGTGCCATGGAAATTAAACAAATAATTTCATTTCTTCTGGAGTTTGAGTTTGACAGATCGTATTTATTTTATTGTTACGTTCTGTATTATTATCATTATTATTGAAAATAATGAATAAACTTAAGGTAAATGAAAAAGTTCAGTGCGTAAAATGGTATTTTACTGGAAATTCGATACGACGAGTAAGAGATTTATTCAGCGCTTTCTTTGAAAACCGTCCCATACCTTCCGCTATGACTATTCGTAGGATAATTAAACAATTCGAAGAAACTGGAAGTGTGTTAAAACGTTGTAAAAATTGTAGAAAAATCAACGCAGAAGATCAGGAGGAGAATTTAAATCAAAATGCAATTAAAGAAAATACATTGAATATACTTTTGTGTGTAACGGAAAACCCAAATGTTAGTGTGCGTCAACTTGGTGCTGAATTAAATTTGCATCCTTCAACAATACATAAGGTACTAAAAAATGAAAAATATCATTCTTATAAATATTCCACGCACCAAGAGATATTTGAAGCGGATAAAATGGCTAGAAGCGAATTTAGTAACATTATTATGGAAAAATCCAATTTAGACAGAAACTTCTTGAAATCTATTTGTTTTACTGACGAGTCTACGTTTACTTTACACGGCGAACCTAATACACAAAACTTTAGAATATGGAGCCAAACAAATCCTCATTTAATGGTAGCAACACGTACCCAATATCCAGAAAAAGTTAATGTATGGGCTGGAATTTTTGGCAGGTGTATAATTGGGCCATTTTTTATTGAAAATAATTTAAACAACGAAAAATATTTGGATATGTTGCAAAATCATATTGGTCCGCAGTTAGAAGAGTGTGCAACTCAAGATAATGTTGTCTGGTATCAACAAGACGGATGTCCGGCACATTACAGCTGCAACATTAAATTATATTTGGATCAATGTTTTCCAAATTCATGGATTGGTAGAGGTGGTCCAATTAATTGGCCAGCTAGATCGCCCGATTTAGCACCGTGCGATTTCTTTTTATGGCCATATTTGAAGGAGAAAATTTATAAACGACATATCAAAAATCTTGTTGATTTGAAAAATGCCATTGTTGAAGAGTGCAATAATATAACACAAACACAATTAAGCTCTCTACGTCACGAATTTTATAACAGATTAGGTTATTGTTTGGCAGTTAATGGCGATTTATTTGAACATTTAATTTAAATTGTTAGTTTCGTTTTTGTTCTCCTATATCTTGTATTCATGAATTTTTCTGTTTTATAGGTATATTGAATATTGTAATAAATAAAGAAAGTTTTACGGAGTTCAGCTATTTACTATTTATTAAACTCTTATCCGACGTTTCACTGCACAACTTACAGCATCCTCAGGGATAAGTTTATATTATTATAATAAATATATTAGGCATAATGCTAGTCATCTAATTCAAATGTATTGTTTTTATAACTTGAAGTTAATAAATAAATTAAACAATTACTTAAAATTATAATGGAGACATTCACAATTTAAAACCACAGCTAGTACGTAGTGTACAGCCGAGTAAAATACCCTTTCATTGTAATAAATAATAAATACTTAATACTTTTTATACTTAATAGCTTTTCATTTACATTAAGTTTATTCATTATTTTCAATAATAATAATAATAATAATAATAATAATAATAATCTCTGGGTTGTAAAAAATCCGTTACCCCGATCACCTGGGTAACTCAGCCAAGTTGAGGTGGTGTGAAATAAAAACGAATAATAATAATAATACAGAACGTAACAATAAAATAAATACGATCTGTCAAACTCAAACTCCAGAAGAAATGAAATTATTTGTTTAATTTCCGTGGCACTTTGATGTAAAGAGCGCAAAAATGGAAATTTTAATTTGCTTCTAATTCTTGATCAGAACATCCTATATTGATAAATTTGGCATCATTTGATGCATTTTTGAATTCTAAACAACTTTTGTATTTGTACTTTTGTTCTATAATAATTAGGGGAAAATTTATCACCAAATGAAAATTTTAGCATTTTATTCCCTATGTAACAAAAAAAAAGTAGACACCCGGTATATATATTAGTTTTAGTGACTGTAAATATTTATTTTTTATTTTTGACTGAAAATCCCACGAAACTAATAATATATATAGTAACTAACTGCTGCATAATAAAGTTACTTTATTTTACTGGTGACATAATGACCTTCTTCTACATTGACAATGACAATATAGTCCCAATATTGTAATACGCTTGAAGGAAAAATATTGTTTCTTAACGTACAGTTGAAGTAT
This sequence comes from Clivina fossor, assembly GCA_963966155.1. Taxonomy (NCBI): domain Eukaryota; kingdom Metazoa; phylum Arthropoda; class Insecta; order Coleoptera; family Carabidae; genus Clivina; species Clivina fossor. Next base: position 12,006,014 of record OZ014562.1, on the reverse strand, counting down.
CTAATTTGTAATCTCTTGTAATACAAAATTAATAATATTCCCACAATATTACCCAGTAAAATCAACCAATTTCCGTTTAAAAATTATTAAGTAACTATTAATTTAAACTAAATAATCTTTAATAGATAATGATCCAAGATAATAATAAAAATAATAACTATATAATAATTATGCTAACAACATAGGAAAAGAGCTTTTGAATATAAATCAAATGTCAAGAACGAGGTACCAACTTGGTACGATTAGGACAAAGAGAAATTCCGATTGAATTTTACCCGTAGGGCAACTTTAAAGAACTGTACTATATAGCTTAAATTGAAGGTATTATCAAACCATTAACTAGGTGTTTGGTGAATTTATAACTCTACTTTAAGATTCTCAATAAATCTTCCGGTTGAAGTTTGAAGTGTGCTGTGAATGTTTACGATTTTTTCATTTTATTTACCGTTTACTTTTTTGTATCGTTAATGCAGGTAAATTATTGAAATATGTTTATCATTTGTAAAATATATTAATTTTAATGATGGACTTATTTTATATTATTCGTATACGTTTCGATTATATTTTTCTATACAAAAAAATGTATAATTTTCTGTACAAATAAAATTTTTTGTATTACACGATCCAATATTCGATTCCATATAGAAATTTGTACAAAATATTTTATACAAGCGCATGCTCAGTTTGTCTATGACAGTCTATATACCTAGAATAATGTATGAATTAGAACTCATCCTATTTTTCTGAATCTGTATTAGAAACGTCAAAATCTCATTTAGTTTATGTACGAGTGTTATCATCAATTCATATTTATGTGTAAAGTTTTATTAAAAATGTTTTATTTAGTTGAAGTAGTAATATTAAAATGATGAAAATATGAATGAAAATATTAAATATAATTGCACACGCGTTTATACGTTTTGTTCTATATCGTATAAAACATAATAATTTTGTATAATTTTTATATATAATTTTATATAGAAAATTGTGTAGTTTCTGTATAGAAAAACGTATCGTGTAAAGTTAGCATAAGATTAACGGACGATTTCATAATAAAAACTTTAACTAAACTCAACTTTAAACTGACAAAAACATACATTGTTTTATTGCTCACAACCTGGGCTGTAATGAATTACTTAAGTAATTTAATTACTAATTCAGCTATTTTTCTGCATTTCATAGTTGTGTTTGAATTAAGTAAAGTAAAAGTAATTAAAAAATAATTATTTTTTACCATTATTGATACTGATATTGATTAAATTTTTTATTTCTATTAGAAAAACATTAATTTCCAATTCAAAAACATGTTTACTTTTGAGTTCTAAAAATTTATTTACTTTGAAACAAAAATTATATAGCTATTTATATTTTTAATAAATAAAATATTTCTAAATAGATATTATTACTTTTAAAATTACGTTATCTTAATATTGATTGAATTTAGTAATTAATCTTAAGAGAGCAAATGAATTAAAAAAAAAAAACTAAAATGAATGACTTCTTTCTTGAAACAAATTAGTTCAGTCATAATTTAAAGTTTTTTAAAACTCAGTTCTAATTAAGGTGTGTTACTAATTAGGCGGGGCCGCTTATCTATATATCACTAATAGACTAATTCTTCAAATGACAAATTTACATTAATAATATTATGCCTAAGCAAATGACATACTACACGAGAAACATGATGTGGAAAAAAGAGTTTCGGTAGTCCAGCTTTCTGTACTGTTATATAATTATATTCTTAAATGGAAGTCATAGACTAAAATTAATTACCTTTTTCTTACAAAATCTATTTCCATGGAGATCTTTTGATCCTACAATTTGTTACTTTCAAATTGTATTATTAAATTATTTAATAAATTAATCAGTGGTGTTACAATAAAATCACACAAGTGTAACATACTAAAAAAATTTCAGAATTTATTACATTAAAATAAAAAGGTTTTAGGATTAAGTTCTGTATACACTTTAACTAAAAAACCACGTTTCGATGTACTCTACGTACATCATTATTTTATTGATGATAATGTACCTAAAGTACATTGAAACGGCGATTTTTAATTAAAATGTATACAGAATTTAATCCTAAAACCTTTTTGTTGCACATAAGTTTATAATAAAAAAAATATTTAAAAAATTGTAATTATTTTAGAAATTCTGGAAATATGTTTTACTAAAAAAAAATGACATTTAAAATATTTTATAGTTAAAAGAATAAATAAAACATTAATTAATATATTAGAATAAATAAAAAAGGTTACGGTTTTAGTTTTATATAATTTTGTAATAAAATCTGATCTCTTTTAGTTAATAAATTATAAAAATTTGTAATTACTTGTTTTTATGTTTTGTTTATGTATTATTTATAAATTAAAAATTATACAGAACCAAAATCTAAATTTTTTATTTTAATATAAAGAACTGAAAGAATTCTCGGCTTTGTTATATATTATAAAATACAGTTACATCAAACAGACATCTCAAATAATTTACAACTAATTCAACAGCTACCGAATTACAAGCTCGTAAAATTTTACAACAGAAAAACTTCAACTTTCTTTTCGTATATAATAATGTTGTTAGATTTTGATTGCAAAAGACATAATTTCAATCGAAATATATTAACTAAAGACATCAAAACCGTTGACATAAAATTAGTGAGGCGGTCCTGTTTATTTATTTTTCTTTTAACATGGTAATTTTGAATTCAGAATATGCTCAGCGGAAACCACGCAACGCAGGTTATAGGTCAACGGCGTGACGTTGAGTTTTTGATCTTGCCGATTGTCAACTGTTTTTTTCGAGCGGTTTCGTTTGTGGACTTGTGAATTTTTCTGTCTTGATTTGCTAAATAAATTTGAATACATTTTATATGTAGAGTTTAATCTTGTATATTATATTTTGCAATCGTTTTGCTGTTGTTGATATTCATTCTCAAAATGCTTTCAAAAAATACAAAAATTTGAGAAATTTGTTGTCCAATAAATAAATTAATACATTAAAGTTTTGTATTTTTATATTTACATACACAATCACGTCATGTATACTTAAAAGTCTGTGGCACAAACTCTTCCTATTATTACTATTATTAGCGAATGCTTAATAAACATTTGTTTAAAAAAATTTATATGAATGATTTTGAAGCTATACGTTTGCATGGACGTCCGATGAGTAGTTGGAGTATGGTATGATTGAGAGTGTTTTGCGTGAGCGGATGTTTCCAAGTAGTTGGAATGGAAGAGCATGTATGAGAGGAATTATGAATGTGAATGAAGCTAAAGTTGTTTGTCAGGATAGGGTTGTTTGGAATAAACTGATTTTGGAATAATGGAAAGAATTTGTCCCACACCCTTTTGAGTACATGACGTGATTATATATATATATATATATATATATATATATATATATATATATATATATATACATATATATTCCGCTAAATTTTTTATCTAGATTTACAATTTTTGCTTTATCCACATTTATGATGCCTCTCATATATGCTCTTCTATTCTTATCACTTGGAACCATTCGCTCACGCAAAACACTTTTAATCATATTCTTTTATCTACTCATTGGACATATATTCTTTTAACCAAACGTTCATTATAAAACAAAGCTTTTTCATTTAATATATAATGCGTTCTGAAAAGTATTTTAGTATGTTAAATAAATTGTTAATATTAATTATGGTAATTATAATAAATTATTATTAAAAAGACAGCAAAGAAATATAGGTATCTGTGTAAAAAATTACTTGCATTGATAATATAATTGTTATTGTTTCATGTAATATATCTACATAAAATAAAATATATGAAATAAGTTATTTAATTGTAATAGATTTTGCCGCTGTGTTTTAAAACGAAGGTTTTTGATATAAATATACGCGGAACATCAAAAAAATTTAAAAAAAAAATTATTTAGGGGGTACACGAGACTATCAAAAATGCTATTTTTAGCCATTTTTAGCGCTTTTTTGGTTTATCGATTATATCTCGGAACGTATTGGTCAAAAATGGCTGATTTTTGGATATAATATTCCCAGAACAATAACCTATAATACTGTTACATGGAAAAGCTAACAAAATAATTTGCTGAAGAGTTATTTTAACCTAAAAATCAATTTTTTTTTTTATTTTTCCTGCAATTTACCACATTTTCAGCTAATAAGGTGCGGTTTTCTTGTTTATTTTGGTCAATTGACGTTACAATAATGCCATATTGTAATAATTTGAGCTCAGTTACCTATACTTATCTATAGTTGAAAATGCGGTAAATTGCAGAAAAAAATGAAAAAAATAGAAAAATTAGATTTTTATGTTAGAATAACTCTTCAGCTTATCATGTTGTTAGTTTTTTTCATGTAACAGTATTGTACGGTATTGTCCTGGGAACAACATATCAAAAAACCAGTTATTTTTGACCAATACTATTGTATTCTATGCTTTTAGATAGGAAAACACAACAACTAATAAATAGAATTCACACTAGTTTTATTTTACAGAATGAGAATACCAAAACACAATAATATAATAAACATACTGATGGTTGCTAGAGCAACAACACTCAGCAGTGATGCCAACTAACTCGAAAATGTCAAACATAACATTTCTTCCCCCTTTTCCAGTTGAATTAAATAAACATTGGTTATTTGTTTTGCGATGAAGAAAATCGTACAGGTGCGCGTCGAATTCGTCCTGTTCTGCGTGGAAACCCGGGACTGGAAGCTTCGGATGTGATTGGTCTTCCGGAACTGCCCGAAGACTCCGGTGACTCAGGGGTCGTTGGTGACCTGAACAATTCGGGTCTGAGCCTCTTCGGTGTTGACGCTATCGATGGTTCAACGGGTGTCGCCACTTGTTGTCGAGCGATTCTTGGTGTTGAGGGAGCGATCACTCGTGGTCGAGTGACTCTAGGTGTTGAGGGAGCGATTGCCGTCTGTTTATAAAATCGGACTCTTCTCGGAGGTTTGGAAGTCGGTTGGAAATGTTGCGTGTTACCATCGGGTAGTACCACTTCCTGATTGTCTTGGTGTCTCCGGATCTGGTCAACATGTCTTTTAAATCGTTTTCCCAAATAATCTATTTCATAATGTAGGTCCCCCTGGCGAGTAATAATGGTACCAGGAACCCATTTGCTCATGCGTGGATTGCCTGAGACAAAATAAATAGACTGGTTGGGATAGAAGGAACGATATGAAGAATTCATTTGCGATTGCTGTTTCTCAGTGACCTTGGTTTTGACGTCATCCGGAATGACCAAGTTGAGTCGAGTTCGTAAGTCACGGCCTAAGAAGAGTTGAGCCGGTGCTTGACCTGTCGTAGAGTGAGGGGCTTTTCTGTACTGGCGCAAGAACTCGTTGAGATTTTGTTTCAAAGATCCCTTGGTCGTTCCCATAGCGTAGAGAGCATCCTTGACTGTCTGCACGTATCTTTCGGCTTGACCATTTGTTGACGGATGGTAAGGTGCAGTCCGTTTATGATACTTGACTCCACTTTTTCGGAGGAATGTTTGGAATTCCTCGGATACGAATTGACGGCCGTTGTCGGAAACAATGGTAATCGGTACACCGTATGCTGCAAATAGATCATCCAGTAGAGCAGTAGTAGAAGCTGTCGTCGTTGAATCTGTAGTCTTGACCTCCAGCCACTTGCTGTATGCATCTACTACTATCAGAAGCATTGTGCCGGCAACAGGGCCCGCGTAGTCAATGTGCACACGTTCCCATGGGGCCTTGGGGTACTCCCAGTGGTGCTCGCGATATTTCGGAGGGGCATGCGCGTGTGTGGCGCATTCAGTACAAGACCTGACAGACCGCTCGATTTCCGCATCGATACCAGGCCAAAACACGAAGGAACGAGCCAGGCTTTTCATTTTAACCATTCCGATATGAGCCGTGTGCAAATCATTCAGGATCGCTTCCCGTAATGCTGAAGGAACAACAACACGATGCTCGAACAGCAAGCAATTTGCGGCAAGAGTATATTTAGTTTCGGGTGCTTTGAAATTGTGCCGAGATAGGTCCTGACCCGTCTCTAGTAATTTGACTATTTTGCCAAGATGAGGGTCCTTTTTTGTTTCCCGAGCAATGTCTTCTGCACGAATCGGTAACTGCGTGATTTGACACAAAACAAATTGGTCGAAATCGTCTAATGCCTCAGTTTCTTCTCTCTCTTGCGATGACCAAAGGCGAATAGTATTAATCGTGGACGGCAAAGGTGCGCGAGAGCAGTAATCAGCATTTGCATTATCTTTTGAAGTTTTAAATACTACATCGAAGTTAAAATGTGCGAGATAATCGGCATAATTAGCCATGCGGCTAATACACAATACAGGAAGCGATTTCTGTGGATGTAGAATCTGTGTCAAAGGCTTGTGATCCGTTATCAGCGTAAAGTGGCGTGCGTATAAATAATTAAAGAATTTTTTAACGGCCCAGACTATGGCTAATGCCTCCTTGTCTATCTGGGGATATCTCTGCTCCGTTGATGTCATCGTCCGGCTCGCGTAAGCAATCGGTCGTTCCTGGCCGTTGCTGAGCCGATGTGAGAGGACAGCACCTAAGCCCGTCTGACTGGCATCCGTTGCCAACAGCAATGGTAACGAACAATCGTACGGCATGAGTACTTGGGGAGAGGTAAGCGCCATCTTAATGTCCAAATAAGCTTCTTCTCCAGCAGGAGTCCATGCGAATGGCTCAACGAGAAGCATGTTCCGGAGCGGACGATCTCTGGTCGAGAGGTCCGGAATAAAAGCGCTGTAATACGTTGCTTTACCTAAGAATAGCTGCAATTCTTCAGAGGTGCCTGGTTTCGGAGCGTCTCGTACAGCCTCTATGTGCGAATTCGATTTGTGTATGCCTTCAGCGTCTATTTTGTGTCCCAGCGCTTCGAGAACAGAAACGGCGAAAACACATTTTGCTCTGTTCAGTTTCAGCCCGAAAGACTTAAAACGTTCCAACGTGGCACCGAGAACCTGTAAGAGGTGGTCGAAATCTTTAGCGAACACGATAATGTCATCAAAGAAATTAACGACGTTTGGGAGATCTTTCAAAACCGTCTCCATTTGACGTTGCCAGACGGCGGGAATATTCGCTGCACCATAGACATGTTTGACATGACATTTTATTTTCGAGTTAGTTGGCATCACTGCTGAGTGTTGTTGCTCTAGCAACCATCAGTCTGTTTATTATATTATTGTGTTTTGGTATTCTCATTCTGTAAAATAAAACTAGTGTGAATTCTATTTATTAGTTGTTGTGTTTTCCTATCTAAAAGCATAGAATACAATATTATAATAAACAGACTGATGGTTGCTAGAGCAACAACACTCAGCAGTGATGCCAACTAACTCGAAAATAAAATGTCATGTCAAACATAACAAATACGTTCAGAGATATAATTGATAAACTAAAAAAAAAAATGTAAAAATGACTAAAAATAGCATTTCAAAACCGAGCCAGTAAAATCTATTTTTTTCGACTCACTCTAATATATATATATATATATATATATATATATATATATATATATATATATATATAAAACGAAAATATAATGACTGATAATAATTTTAGATGTCTGTGGATAATGGGTTTTGCAGTCAGAAAATTTGGGATAGATGTTAAATAAAACTCATTCAAGTTTAGAAGGCAAGCTTTCGATTGTATTCAAATCTTCTTCAAGGCCTGAAACTAACAGAGTCTTTTTTTACAACATGGAAACCATGTAATAGAATATAATAATGTAAATGACAAATTAATTTTTGACAGATGTATTGAATATCCATGATCAATTACTCATGTTTTTTATATTTCTGACTTTTGTTTTAATCAAGTTGTTTATTTTATGGTTTATATTTTACATTATTATATTCTATTACATGGTTTCCATGTTGTAAAAAAAGACTCTGTTAGTTTCAGGCCTTGAAGAAGATTTGAATACAATCGAAAGCTTGCCTTCTAAACTTGAATGAGTTTTATTTAACATCAATCCCAAATTTTCTGACTGCAAAACCCATTATCCACAGACATCTATATATATATATATATATATATATATATATATATATATATATATATATATATATATACAGAACTTAAACCTAAAGTCGTTTTATTTTATGTAATGAATTCTGAAAGATTTTTTTACTATGTTACATATTATAATGTTTAAATGTTGATTAAAAATCTTAAAAACATTTATAAATACCTATTGTCAGTCATTTTATTGTAATTTGTGGTAGCATGATTTAAAATATACATTGTATAAATTGTATACAGAAAATTGTCAAAACAAATTGTACAAAACAAAACATTAACAAAAATAAACATATTCAAAATTATTAAAGAATCTAAAACGCAAGAAAAGGAATTGAACAGCAATATTTCCAAATACCTGTTTATGGCAACTATATAGATATATAGCATATTACTAATACAATTCATGATTGTTCTGTTCGTGGTCGTAAGTGCGTGGTATGCCACCAAGCGCCATGCTACAAGAACTGCAAGAGAAGGGATACACAACAGTGATGCTGTAAGATTGTAAGTGTAGTCATGTGCTGCATGTTCTGGAGCATTTAGTGACCGATCTGTGGTCCAGTCGAACGGACGCAGTGTGTCTTATAATTCTTATACATGTGTTAAGTTTTGGTGACTTCAACTCTCAGTTACGACACGTAATTTTTTTGTCGTTCAAAAGTTGAATTATTTAAAAGCTGCTACAAAGGTTGGACAATTTAAATATATGTATATTTAAATAAATGTTTAAATATTGGTGAATTCAATTAAAATAATATATTTTACGATAACTAAGAAGATTATAAAATTATACTTTTATAAATATATATGTATATTAGTGTCTTTAATGTAAGTGAATCCAATAACAAATTCAGGAAAATTACAAGAAAATTAAGTTAAATATAAATATATATATATAATTAGAAGTATTTGAATATATTTTTTATATTTAAGAAAAGCTACAAGGAAAAATTTGTATTAAAGAAATATCAACAAAATACTAAAATAATAATTTGATAATTGGTGATTCTAATATTAAATTAAAATACTTATTAGTGTATATTTGTAATAATAAATAATTTTATGAATTTAAAAATATTAGTATATAAAACTAAAGTATTTAACAATACTTTAATACTCTTGAATAAAAATATAATATTTAAATAAACAGTGTATTAAAAACATTTAATGGCCATATTTTTTTAAAAAATATTATTGACTATTGTTGATATAATAAATTATAAAATAATTTTATTACATGTTATAAATAATAATACTTTTAAAAATAAATCTGAAGTTTAGTGACAAAAAAAGTATTTTAACGTTCGATCAAGCGACAATATTAATAAAGTTGTTCTAATCAGTGTTATTGAAAACAAATTAATCTTTGAAAAACAAAAGTGGGCGCTTTGCCATGAATCAACACCATTATTAACAAACAACACTCAATGACAAACGTAGGCTACATAAAAATGGACTATATCGACAAACTATCTCAACGACTTTCTATGGATTTTCAATATCCTGATAGCAATAACAACAATAAATCACCCTCAAAGGACAAATATTCCTTACGACCTAGATCTATGCGAAGATGTCCTGAAGATGACGAGAACTCTAGCTTTACCTTTCAAACCACAAAGGCAAGAAGTAAATCTAAGCAAAAACAAAAGCCAGCTCCGCTGAGTAAATACCGTAGAAAAACTGCTAATGCCAGAGAAAGAAGCCGAATGAGAGAGATTAATGCAGCTTTTGAAACTTTGAGAAAAGCTGTACCGCATCGCCACAATGAAGGCATACCGAGTCCCAGCAGCGAAAAACTAACAAAAATCACCACTTTGAGGTTAGCAATGAAGTACATCAACGCTTTAAGCTCTGTGTTAAGCGAAAGCTCACAGGAAAATAGTTCGGCAACATTGATATCAGATTTTGGCGATTTGCTATCGGACTGTAGTGATCTCGATTGTTTATTCTTAGAATCGGATGGTGAATCTATGAATCTTCAGTCGGATTTGTCTGAACATTCTTTAACACCGGATATGACTGAATCTTGCCTAACGTCAATAAATTTAAATATGAGTTTTACCGAACAATTTGATCAAAGTTTGTCGCCCGGTTTTTCTGATCAAAATTTAAGTCCGTTTGATTCACTATTTCCCGATTTCAGTTAGCAATGTTAAAATTTAGTGTTAGTTGTACATATTCAAAGAAAATAAAAGACTTATTTATTTAGATTTTTGTAAAAAATGTCAAGAGATATTTAGTGTATATATTATTAGTAAAATATTGTAGGTTTATTTTAAAGAATTTGTATAAAAATGTGTTTGTATTGTTTTGTATTGTTTATATAAAAGATATTTTATTGTAAAATAAATTTTTATAATATAAATTTTTGTTATTTTTTTTATATCATATTCACAAAATTGTTTTAATAATTTTAAAAAAAAATTAAAAATCGTTTTATTATAATAGAAAAATATTGTCGATAAATTTGTTATATTTGTACAAAAAAAAACTGAGAAAGAAAAATTTAAAATTAGTGTAAATTTATAAACAAACAAATGTGATGTGTTTTTTAAAACTTTTTGTAATAAATCTTTTATAAAAAAGAGGTAGTTCCAAAAATGTTTTGACCTTACATCCTACATTTAATTTTATAACGCCCTCTTAAGTTTTAAAGGTTGTTAATATCACAAAAAAAAATTAACTAACTTTTATATATTAAAAACAAAAATTTCATAAAAAAAAAAGATTTGAAGTTTACTTTGAACGGTAGATCAAAAACTATAAATTATTAATTTTATTAATAGTTGCTATTAAAAAATATTTTTTACACATATACTAAGGACAATAATATATTTATATAATTAACTAACAGTTTTTTAAATTTTATATACACGATATTGTTATTTTAAAAAAGTTACTTGTCTAATTTCTAATTTCTAACTAATAGTGGAAAGAGTTTGTGCCACACTTTTTTGGGTACATGGCGTGATTTTAATATAATTTAAAATTAAAATTTATAATATTTAATACCAAAATTAAAATTTAAAAATCACGTATATTCATTTTGTTATATTTATTTTTTGTAATAGGCCAGTGATACAATCTTTTATCAAATATATTGTTAGTAATATGTGGGTAACATGAAAATATATAAATATTACGTGTTGTGTTACTATTTATGCATAAGATAATTAAACAGACAAGAAATGTAGAAACAAAAAGATAAATGATACATTTCTTTTGTCGTAAAATTTATATAATAAAAAAATTATTCGGAATTTATTATATTAAAATAAATAAGCTAGGTTCTAGTTTTTGTTTGTTTATTATTTATGTCATTTGTATACATTTTTCTTTTGATAATAATATTCGTGCAGTATAACTAAACGTCGAATATTAATAAAATTTTTAACAGAACTGAAACCTGAAGCTTTTTTATTTTAATAAATAACTAGTTCATAGTTTAATAATTATGGAAAATTATCAAAAAGGTTCAAAAAGTATTATTTTATTGCAAATTGTTTACAAATAGACTAAATTAAAACTAAAAACAATATATAAACAATGTAACAAAAAATTAATGACGTTTAAATTCTCACTCAAAAATTTTGAAATGTATATTTGTTTTATATTTTGTAAGTAACACAAAACAAATGATTGAATTTTATACTTTTGCAAATTACTCAAAAACGCTAAAAATAATTGCAGATTAATTTGCATTATTTGATTTATTACAATCGTTAACAAATAGACTTTCATATTGTTAATAATAAAAAATGTTTTTTTTATAATTAGGCAAAAGATATTTACTATGTTATTGGTTTAAATTTTTATCTTTTTAATGCGCTATCGATTATTATTCGAAAAATAACTTTATGGTTTGCGTTTTTTTGAAGACAACATGCAAATGATTCTGAGTGTATACAGTATTTATCTGTAATTTTTGATAAATAAATATTTTTAGACTTTTCTTAACTACATGTGTAAAAATACAGATTATATAATATATATGTGCGTAAATATTATATATATATATATATATATATATATATATATATATATATATATATATATATATAATAAAATAATATGTGAATAAATATAAAATAAACATAAAATTTTCTTTTAGCTAATAACTAACAAGCAATAATTTAATTTTAGTGTCAATAGCAAAATTAATATTTACAGTAAATTTTCAAAGATCAAAAGCGCTGGCTCAAAATTTCTTGTCGATTTTCTAGGTAGCAATAAATTGTGTTCGTATCATTTTTTCACTCCTATTATGGCAGATTTTAATATCATTTTGTATAAATTAAGCTGTAAATTTATTAGGTTTTTTTTTTTCTTATTGAAAATTAATTACGTTATACAGCGAAAGGAAAGTTGATAACATAACTAATAAATTATCTAATACATGTTGCTAATTTTTTTTCTTTTCAGCTGGAACTTGATAATTTTGTTACAGATAATTTTATCTGCTAGATAAGTTTTTTAATTTGTCAATTTTGATTTCATTTCACGCTACTTTCTTGAAATATAATTATATATTTTTAGTATAAACGTTTGGTTAAAAGAATATATTGTGAATGATTTTAAAAGTATACATTTGCGTAGACATCCGATGAGTAGATGCAGTGGTATGATTGAGAGTGTTTTGCGTGAGCAAATGTATTTCAAACAGTAGGAATAGAAGAGCATGTATGAGAGGTATCAGATATCATGACGAATTTCAGCCGATTTTCCAATACAATACAATAAGTACAGTACAATAAATACATTTTTAATTAATTGTATGATCTAGTTACTTATTTGTTACCTAGTAACTTGTTTTTGTGTTCTGTTATTTACTGTATTGTCATTTATATTATTTATCCTGATGAAGACGAACGTTTAGTTTCGCCGAAACGTCGATTTTATATAAATATTAATGCAGAACTTAAACCTATAGCAGTTTTATTTTAATATAATGAGTTTTGAAAGATTTTTTTACTATGTTAATTTTAAATATCTATTAATGTAATCAAATTAGTTATCAAAATTAATTATATTTTGTCATTTCAAATAATATTAATTTAATTGAAGCAAACAAGTAAAATAAATTATAAACAAAACACAATCTGTCAGTGTTTTGTTTTGTCTAAGAGTGTTAATAAATCTGAACAAACAAAAACAACAAATTAATAGTTTATTGTATTGTTTGACTATGTATAGAAAAACTTAGCGTTAAATTAATTAACGACTGTAAAGTTAATAAATCTATAGTTAATTTCTTCTTTTTTCTAAAAAAATTGATCATCATAAAATATCTCTAATTATTTTTTTATGAAATTATATTTACTGGATAACTAACCATGTAATAGATAACTCACGTATAAAATAATTGACAGATATTTAATGTCTGATAATAAAATAATATTTTAGCAAATGCAGTTTTTAATTACTCGCTTACAAAAGCATTTAAAATTGTCTTGCATTTTTAACACTGCCGACTTTGAAAATTTAGAATAAAAAATATGTTTCATTAACTACATATATTTAAATTTAAACATGTACGTTATAGTTATTTAATTTATTTATATATTTTATTAACATTTATATATTTAAAAAAACTGCTATAATTTAGTTAGGTTGTACATTATACAATCGTGTTTTTTTTTTGTTTTATTGCTAATTAACAAATGAAAACTATATATTTTTTAACCCACATTTGTTTAGAAATGAGAAATATTAATTATTTATAAAATCTAGCAGGCGCCGGATATTATTACAATAATAAATTATAAATAATATTAATATAATTTAATAAAGTAAATACACGTTTTTTTCTGCTATAAATATTTAGCTCAATAATATGGAATTTAAAATTAATTTTTTTTAAATTATTTAAATGAAACTATTTTATTTTAAACATTAATAATATTAAAATAAATACACTTTAATATATCTAAACGTCGAATTTTAATATAAAATTAAGCAAATCTTTAACCTAAAGTTTTTTTATTTTATTATTATGAGTTCTGAAAGATTTTCTATTATGTTATTAATAATATTAATTTAATATAAGTATGTAATTGTACTTAACAATTCCTTTTTTCTGGTTGTGTTGAATAATATATTTATTATACATGCATTTCTTAAGTTTTCGATTTTTCAATTAATAGATATTATGTAAGATTATAACTTAAATATTTGTAACTAATTTCAAACTTTTATTTAAAATATATGACAAATTATCAACTGCTGCTATACTGCATTGTAATATTTATATTATAATTATTTTGAAATTAACAGCTAAAATTGCAGCTAATATGCAACTCGTAAGTAATAAATATTACTCATTCGGATGAAATACTTTCTCAGGAGTTATAATTACCATAATATATTTGTTGAATAATGTACTATTATTATTTAATGGACACGTTATGTTGATTATAACTCAAGAAGCTAAAGTTTGCAACACAAGTCGTGGGCGAGTAAATGAGTTATAGTCATAACATGCAAGTAGATTACTACAATTTTTACGATTATATCACTAAGCAATATTTATCACATATACTAAGGGAAGTATTGTAATTATACCAAATTTGACATATCGAGATTTTTACAGATAAGCACAAATTAGATTTATAGTAACACAAACCAACTGTTTTTAGCGTGATGTTCGTCTGTCAGTCGGTCTGTGGATACGTGCAGAGCAAATTCGGCAGAACGTCTTATTATAAAAATTCATATTTAAGCTTTGAAGGTGAATATTTTAATTTGATTAACTTTTGGTAAGGATCTGCCAACTGGAAGTGGTAATTTACCGATGTCACTTTTATGTGTTTTACGAATAGGTATATTATAAAGATATAGTTCAAAAAAAATTTAAACAAAAGTTGATAAATAAGTTATAAATAATAACTTTATTTGAAATATTATTCGATAGGGCTAAATATTTCTTTATAATTAATATTTTTATAATATATATAATTCTGTAAATAGGTGGCATATTTATATCAAGACTACGTAGTTTACTACGTAGTTGTTATAAAATTTTTTTTTTTTTCATACTTTTATTTAATTCGACGAACGTCGGTTCTGCAGTGGCCACAGCTAATTTTTTTTAATTATTTAGTTATAGTTTATTCAGTATTTAATCGTAAATTAGCCAAATGAATCTTTGAATTTTATCTCTTCAGTATTTTTATTTCACTGTAAAACATTTAGTTTTATGTTGCAAAACACGGAATACGGAAAATTTTGTGATTTAACTTAAAGTGACAGTTTAACGTAAAAGCAAGTTAGATTAAAACCTACGTATGACTTTGAATCTAACATATACGTTTATCTAAATATAAACTAATGTTTTTAAATTACTTTTACTGATTTTTTAATCTTAATTCCGGATTTTTATCCTAACTATTTTAAAAAACATAGGCTTGTATTCCCACCTTTTTTGTTTATAAAAAAGTACTTTTATTTCTCACTTTAAAATAAATTTTTACTTTTACCTTTTATCAAATATGAGTTGCATTTCTATTTTTGATATATTTTCTTATATCTAATATTATAAAATTCAAATAAACCAATTAAAATTGTTTAATAAGTAATTTTAAGTAAACGTGAAAAGTACTTTTGACAAAAATTACTTTTAAAAATGAGGTGAGAATACGGCCCAATGTTTTTATATTATTTTTAAGTATATATTTTTTAAAATTATTATTATTAATAATAATAAAGCATAATATATTGATTTCAACTCATAATTAAGAATCGAAATAAACAAATTAATAAAATATCTTTTCTAAAATTCTCAGCAATTTTACTTGTCAGATTAGATTAAACATATAAATTAATATTTCAATTAAAATAAAACAATAGAATAAATATAATTAATACACGAAACAATAAGCTTGTTTTCTGTGTAATTAATTAATATCAAACCCACTCAAGATCAATACTATAAGTAATTAATTTCATAGTTGTAACTAATAATTATATGAAACAACAAATATAAAGAAATTCTTTGTTTCACAGAGAAATAAATATAATATTTAGAAAAAAATCTGTTCAGTAATATAAATCGATGTATTGCTTATTGAAAAGTCATAAATTTATTAAATGCAATTTTGCAGAATAATTTATTTTAATTTGTTTATAATAAATGTCAGTAATATTATATATGTGTTGTACAATTGATAAAAATTATTAAAAAAATTGACAAATAAAAATGATATTGCTTGAAGAGAAAAGAATATTATGTAAGTGATATTGAATGTGTACGTTTGCTTAGATGTCCGATGAATAAATGGATTGGCATGACTGATAATGTTTTGCAAAAAAAAATAAATGCATATGTTTACGCAAATAATTAACAGCCCCCTCCACTACCTTTTGTTAAAAGTTGAGATATTTTTCTGCATTTAAGATCTGAACTTTATTCAAATTTATTTACTCCTTCTGATGATGACTTAACTGTCAAAATTGGCCAATATATAGTTTTTTTATATAACTTTGAAATTTAAAACCGAATGTTTTTACTATTATCATTTTATTTTATTTTATTTTTTTATACTTATATTAAAAGAGTTTGTATTAGAGCCGGGTTATAAAAATTTAACACTTGAGGCAAATCTCAAAATTGCACACCTAAATAACGATATTTTTTAATAACAATGATCATTTTATATATATTTTTAAACTTTAGAGTGTAAAAAATATTAAAAAAATAACTAGAAAATTTGACCATTGAGTGAAAAACAAAAACAATTTATGCATAAGTTTTCATACAATATATTTTCTACAATTATAAATAAACAAACATCAAAATTTAATATTTCTGGTATCAAAATTGCAAGACTTGCTACAATGGTTTTTCTGTACACTATTTGTATGTCTGTATTTATATAACGTTAGAGTAAAATAATAACACGATTTTATAAAAATAATATTATAGTAAAGAAAAGTAATCTTCAGACTTTTACGGCCGCTATCCATTAAATTTATAGAATTTTCTAGACTAGTATTCCGTGATTGATGTATTTTTGTCACGGACGTTTTGCCATACATCGTAGATGGCATCCTCAGTGCTTGGTAACTGAATTATAGAAAACAACATTTATTTTTCTGACTTTATCTCTTTTATTTCTCACAAGTATTTTCTGATTGAATACTAAATAAAACACCCATTTTTAAAAAGATTATTTCACATGGATATTATTTGCGCCCTTTCTCATTTTTTACTTGAGCCAATTGCCTCACTTTCATATTCTCAATATGATTCTGGTGTGTGTGTGTGTGAGTGAGGTATCAATAATATTAAGAAAATGAAAATTTGTTGTTTGGCATAAATTAATGTCTGTTTGAATAAAAATAAATAACAATTTTTATTTAAAAAAAGGATTGCAAATATTACTCAATTAATTTCATTATATTTAGAAGAACAATTAAAGATGGCTTATCAGATTTTTACATCAAAACGCCACTTATAGTCATCAAGTTCTGACATTTAACCCCGCACAATTACAAAATATGTAAATTTCCATAAAACCTCTCATTTATATTATATATAATTCCGAGAAATTCTAACCGCAACAATGAATCATATTGTTACAAGAAGAAGATGCTTCAAATCTACTGTAATCAGGCCACATTTATACATACACAAACATCTATACATAAATACATTAAAAAAAAACGTGGTCTTCAAACTAGCAGACTATCCACCTACACTACAATATAAAATGTTCTTGTAACATGTGCTAAGCGGACTATGAGTTGTGTTGAAGAAGAATATAAAAAATAAGAAAAGATAAATGTTGTGATACGTACACATATGTGGCACGCGTGATCACGTATTGTATATGTGCGGGGGTGAGTTAGCGGTAATATATCCTCCGGGAATATTTTGTGTGAATAGTTCTGGTGGAATTTTAATTTCCGGAAATCTAGAAGTTTAGGTGTGCAAAAAATTGTATTGTATATTGAAATGTAAACATTTGAATGGAGAAATTCAATGTGCGGTTAAGACACAAAATTCTTTTTTAATTAGAAAATTTAAAATTGAATAATGAAAAATTCGTACATAAGTTTTAATAAATATTGTATATTTATTGTATATTGTATATTTAAAACTATTAATTATATTATATTATTAATGTTTTTATTTACAATTAGTATATTTCTAAATTAAGCAAAAAATGACAAATAGTAATATCTAAATCTAATAATAATATCTAAATTTAAAAATAATAAATAAAATGAAAATCTGATCTAATCAGCAAATTTAAAGGAGAATGTTGTTTATTCTGTTACTAAATTAAAAAAAATTTAAATTTAAACATTTAATTTAAAAAACATAGATTAGTATTATTAAATTTAAAAAAAAGAAACATGTATAAAAAGTATCATAAATAATATAAACGTGAATAATTTTTTTTTAGAATAAAAATACTTTAAAATATACTAGATTTTAAATTATTTACTAAAAGTCCGATTATAGTAACTATACTAAACCACTCAGATACAGTTACTATTTGTTCAACGACAAAGTAATATTTTAATTTAGTTTAATTTTAAAGTAAATCTGTTACATTATTCACACCTATTATAGTTAAAAATACAATTAAAATAAAAAAGCTTTAAGATTAAGTTCTATATAATATTTAATTAAAATATCATCATCAGAAAAAGATATGGAAATGACATAAATAATAAACAAACACAACATAGAAACAAGTTACTAGGTAACAAAACACAAGTAACTAGATTATGGAATGAGTTCTGAAAGATTTTTTACTGTGTTAAAAATACCATTGTTTATAAAAGTCAACACATATAAAATATTCTTAATTAACCTATTTGCTTAATTAAAATTTACAATTTTTTTATAGTCAATAAAAAATTTCGCACTTCCAAACTATACTAGTAAAATCTTCGAAATTGACAGAACAATAATGTATTCAATTATTTTTTTACAAAGTTCATAAACGGTACCGTTTTTAGACAAATAATTTTAGACCAAAGTTTGCCTCAAACAATAATTTAAAATATTTAAAACACTTTAAGTATTCAGTCAATCAAATTTATCCTGAAGCCAAAAACCATATAACACTTTCTATTAAAATAAAACAACATATTGCTGACACGAAAAAATCAAATTTAAATTTTATTTTAATCAATTAACTCGAATTTCAATAAATTTACAATCAAAACTTACTAGAAAAAATAGTGTCCAATTTATTTGATATATTACTACTAAATTTCAAAATCTTTTAACTGTCTTAAAATCAGAATAAGTGGTTCGATATATTTTTTATGTTTCTCCAAATTTGGTTCAGCAGAACACATAAATTATTTTTAACCTGACAAGATAGTTTGACAAAAGTGATTTTAAAACCGAATTATTTTAGTTTTAAATCATTTTGTTATCAGTTTTTCGTTTTTGGTTTGATAGCTACACTTGTATTACTGAATAGATTTATGAGAAATTTTTTTAGAAATTCTATGATTAAATGTTATAAAATGACAAACATTTAAAGATAAATATACTATATTATGTTAAGAAAAGCAGAAAGCGATCTATATTGTGCTGAATAATTTGTTATTTGTCCGACCACTCTGGACGGTGCAATTTCTTTTACTTCTTCACATATTTTCAATAATTAAATTTAAATTCAAATAAAAATAAACAATGCAATTGTCAATTAACTAGAATTAATTTGAAATAATAATTTTCAATATAGCCACCACAGATGTCAGATTAAATACACTTGACGTTGTAGTCATGTTTGGTGCTACCACCAGTGGTGTATATAGTAACTAACTACTATATAATAGTTTACATTAATGTACTAGTAACATAATGATTTTCTTTTACATAGATAATGTAGTTACCTAATATTAATATTTTAATACTGTGTTAATCTTTGCAGTATATTCAAAATTATTTAAAGATAATTGTTATAACAAAATTTATATATATATATATATATATATATATATATAAACTTACTTATGTATCTATAACAATGTGGTACAAACTCTTGTTTTTATAAACACATTACGCCAAACAACAAATTATTATTTTATCTTTATTTTTGATATCTTTGTAAGAAAATTTAGTTTATAGGACTCGAGAAACTTCGGACATATTTGCTAATAATAATTTAAAATTAAATTATTATTTTTTGTTTTTGCAGATACTACGAAACCTACTACGAAGTTGAATCTACAAATAAAAGTAAGTAAATATAATTTATTTATAAATTTTAATGATTATTTTTAAATATTTTTTTAGTATTTTTGTTGTATATGTAAAAGGATTAAATTATTTTAAATTCTTTCATTAATAAAAAAAAAAATATCAATATAAGCTTACTCGGGAATCTCCCTCCTTTGTTTCTTAATACAAAATCTAATATGAAATATAATTAAATAGAAATCAGAAACTTTTATCTTCTAAGTTGTTCGAAAGACATTTTATATCTAACAGTTAAATTGTCGGCCACATCAAAAAATGTAAAAGATAATTGTTTGTTAATGAGAACGAAGGCGGAGCCATCTAGTGACGTATCCTATAATTATCCTAATGTTTCTTCTATATTTTTTTTGTTCAACTTCAACTCTGACTGGAATAAGAAATTGAAAAATGTATTTTTTATTTGAAATGCAGTCGTTGTTACTTCACGGTGTTCTTCGGCTTAATATATTTATAAAATGGAAATTAATAAATGTAGAATAGTATCGTAGTTATTAATTAAATAATAATTAAGTATTTTATAATTTTTTCTTGGTGGTACATAAATGTTCTTGTTGATTTCATGAAAGCAAAACAAAATGTTTTTTTTTTATATATATATTATAGTTATTATAGTTTCTATAAAGTACGCTTTTTGTTTAAGATTCTGAATGTATATTATGAAAAAATTATTACAGTAGTTAAATTTATAATAAGAATTTGTAATTGGTGAAATTCAAACTGATAATTTTTAGACAACAAAATTAACTTTGCTGTTACGTACCAGCATATTAAATTTATAGAATTTTCTGGGTTGGTATGTCGTGGTTGATCTATGCTCGTCCTAGACGTTTCGCCATACATCAGTGTTTGGTGACGTCTGCAACAAGGATAGATTTACCACGACATACCAGTCTAGCAAAATTTATAAATTTAATAGATATCGGCCGTGAAAGCCAAAGATTACTAGATACATTTTAATTTAAATTAGTATATTATTATTATTTCAGCATAATGAAAATTGATTACGCTACATTCTTTTGGGTAATAACAATGACTTTATTTTCCAACTGTTATACAACCAATTACAGGACAAGATATATATATATATATATATAAAATAATTAATATACAATATTAATACATATAAAAATGTACTAATATGATTAACTTAATTATTGAAGCTCTTAATTATTGAATATAAACTTTTAAGCTAAAGTTGCTTGTCTGGATAGGGATGTTTGGAGGAAACTGATTTCAGGATAGTTGAAAGAGTTTGTGTCACACATTTTTGGGTACATGACGTGATTGTGTATGTATTATAACAAATTATAACTTAGTTATGTAATTATTAAATTAATTAATAAGTAAATATGATTTTGCACATATATGTGAATTTTATATATTTTATATTCTTGACTCTAAATAATTTCTTTTATCATCCTAAACCTAAAACCAAACCGAAATCAACATATTCAACCTGAATCCGAGCCTTAATCGAAATCAATTCAACTTCAAAGTTTCTGATTAAAATATTCAAGTGACTAATACATTTATGTTGCCATTATTCGCTTAACAATATTGTCAAAAAACACTTTTAATTTCTATAAATTATCAATGAAAATCCTACATAAAAATGTCTTTTAATTTATGCAATATTCGAAACCAGAAAAAAAAACTGTGTTGGTAGGAAATTATTTCTTTTTATTAAACATAGAATGATTAATATTAACTAAGAGTCAGACGCCCGCGCTAATTTCTAAAAATAAATTGTCAAGGACATTTGATATTTAACCATCATTTTGCTGTTGTAAACGTTTATGTGTGTGTGTGTGTGTGTGGTGTAAACAATTGATTGTTAGTTTCTGACAAGTGTCTCCACCTACAACCATTTACGTATTGATTATCAGCGAGAAAAATCGCTGTTGCTTGTGTTCAGATACCCTCTAGAAAAATTGTCGTTATGCAAATTTAGATATTGTTGCTTCTATATACATTTTTAAGTATGTGCAAATTTTTTATTGTATTATGTCGGTGACAGTATAATTTTTTATATTAAAAATATTTTATAGATTTATTTAAATATTAGATATGTTGGATGAATATATAATAACAGGAGGACTGAGCTACGCTCGTTTAAGAGGGACTGGATTCCTTAAATAATTAAGAATATTTATTGCTAGAATATTTATTGTGTTAAATACGAATTTCAAAATAAATTTTCGTATTGTAAATGTGTTGTTTCAAAATTGAGATCCAGCTAATTGTAAGTTGTTATTCCACAGCCAAAATCATAGATTTAACACAATTTATCACAATCGTTAGAGCCGTGTATAATGTCATGAAAATAAATTTGTTAATGTGTCAAAATATTTATTGTGTCAAATACGAATTTCAAAATAAATTTTTATATAGTAAATAAGTTGTTCTAAAGTTGAGATTTTGCTAAGTTTTTTTCCACAACTAAAATCATAGATTCAATGCATTTTATCAAAAGCTTTAAAACCGTTTTTAAGATAAAATTTACGAATTAATAAATACACTAACAAATCTTATATTAAGGGCCAGTATTTTCAAATTTATTTATACTTAAAATGTATACTTTTTAGCGGACACTGTAAATGAAACTTTGAACAAAAAAAGTATCTTATTAAAGTAATTTGTATTAATAATAAATTACAACAAACCAACTCTCGTAATGTAAGTGTGTAAAAATTTCTCTGCAAAATTTCACTAAGGTGTGTACAAACCTATAAATAACAACAAAAAATATGTGCAGTGTAAACGGTGCTTTACATGTCTGAATGAAGTGGCTCTTTACTCATGTTGTAGGAGTAACAACGGTTTACTAACTCAAGAGGTCAGACTGACCTCAACTTCTTTAAGTTAGTTCCAGGTTAAGTTTCGGTATCATATGTTAAAATCTTCGTTTTTCTTTCGACTATTTTCTTCCTTCCTCGTTGACTCAAGTTTATTTAGATTCTATTTCTCACTCTTTGTTACACCATTCATAAGTTTAAAGTTATAACATTTTAGCTTTTTAATTAACAATTTTTAATTAGATTTATTTTTATTTGTTTTTATGTCATGAATCACAAAAAAAACAAGGCTTCAAACCGTTTTATTTTTCGTTCTGGTTCAATTTAAATATATATATATATATATCGATTTGGTTCCGGTGACAACTGACGTGGAAAATAAGATTGTGTTAACGCGCGTGTTTCACCATGTATTAAACCGGAAAAAACCGGTATTTTTTTTTGTTCAGTTCCGGTTTTTGTTCCAGCAAAAATAACAGTTTTTTTCGGTTTTCGGTTCAATTCCAGTTCGAAGCCCTGCAAAAAAGTATAATGATACAATTCAAAAAAATAGATTTTTTAGGAAAGCAGAAAAACTGAAACTGAATATGAAATAATTTACTGTATTACTAATGTCAAATAACACAATAAATTAAAATTTAAAATATCTAGATTATTTTCAAAATACTGCTGCTTAAAATATTAGCGTTCTTCACAGTAATTAATTGTCAGAATTTATAGCGAAACAGATAATTATCTACAACTTAATCATGGCTAGATCTAGATAGATAACCGTTGCTATAAATTTATAAGAAAATCCGTGCAAAACTCTACCTGAAATAAAAATCTTTAAGAGTTAAATAACTTCTTATAGCATGAACATTAAAACGGCTTCTATGATAAACTGCAAGTACTAGGTACTATCTAGATTTAGCTAACTGATATTATCTGTTATCTATAGATACTCTATGATTAAAATCTGATTTGTTATCAAAGGGTAAGCTTTAAATTTTATCTTGAAGAATTAAGTCAAATCAAATTTAACATTTTGTTTATTTATTGCAATTTTTTATTTATATATACATGAGAAGCATTTCATTTAAATTTCTAAGCAGTATGTAGTTATATTTATAAGTTAAATAATTATTTCATTGATTAGTTTTGTTATTTATTGTATGTCATTTGTATCTTTATCCTGATGGAGATGGACGTTGAGAACTAATACAAAATTTTAATCTAAAGCAGTTTTATTTTAATTTTTCTTTGTTTTAAATATCTGATATGATTATATTAGCTTTAATATATATGAAAAAGTTCAAAAAAATGCTAAAGAAACATTTGATTATAAATTGTAAAACTCAATGTTTTTTTTTTATGAAAATATCAAGACATTTACTACCAAAGCCTACTTAAATTTTGACTCACTGCAATCTAAAAACCAAAACCTGTGATACAGTTAAACCACACAATAAAAAAGTGAAACACAAATAAGTTACTTAATTAATGGTGCAAGCGTTAATAAGTTAATTTAGTTTAAGTACTAATATTTTTTCACATATTTTCGGTGAAAAAATTAACTCACAGACAATTTAAAACATTATTTGATTAGTATAATGTTCGTTTTTAAAACACAAAAATTTCGGAGCATGAAATAGCTTTTGTTCTTTATATGCGTCGTTATCATAATTTTCGAAAAAGCAGGTTTACCAATTTAATTAAGTTTTGGCTGTAAAAGTCACTATAAATAAATGGTAATAATTTTTTTTCTTTAGTTTTAAACGATGATTTGAATTCAGAAATTTTATTTTTAGTTTAGATGTGTTACACATTTTTGAGTTTAATCTAATTTAGACTGCCAACTGGATTATAAAGAAAAGTATTTAATGAACATACTGTTTATAATATTTTTATTTGCTGTTGATTTTTTAAATAATCAATACAGTAAAAAATATTTTTTTGGGTACTAAATAGACTTAATTTCTTTATTAGATTAAAAAAAACCATAAAAAATCTCTAACATAAAAATTTTATTTATATAATAAACATACTTATTTAGCCTTGTCAGCGCGGTAGCCGAGCGTGTTTAAGCGTTAAGTACTACCGAATGTAAATACTGATATCAATAGATCGATTCCGCTAGCTGGCGTTTCTATCCGTCGGAAAAACAGGACCGGGCATAGTAATTTGATAAACTGCTTGTTTAAAAATATCAGTAATTTAAATTACTGGCCGGAATTCGTCGCTGCTTTATGCAAACGTACGACTTGCAGTTTCGAAAGGTGTGTAAATGAATGATCACGGAACAAGTATTTTTTACTTGTGGTCAAGGCTCTCTTAAGACTGTTGTACCAAATATGATGATACTTATTTAAATCTATTAATTAAATTGTTAAAAAAAATTAAAATTGTTAAAATGTTATTTTAAAACTTTTTAAAATAACTTTTTTCAAAATTTTTCCAAATAAATTAAGTTTTTCTGAAATATTTTTTAGCTATTCACCAAAAAGTACCGTTATAATAATTTTCATTTATTAATAATTCACATTTATACTTTTATAAACAGAAAATACACTTCTTTAAAATAAATTTTATTTTGTTTTGAAAATTACATTTTTTAAATGGTCTAGCGACTTTTGGCCCAAAAGGTTTTGGGTCAACCTGTATATATTATTTATATTTGTTACGTGATTTCTGGGAATTAACTGAAATAACTTTTTATTTATTAATAATTCTCATTTATTCTTTTATAAACAGAAATCACACTTTTTCGAAATTAATTTTATTTATTTTTGAAAAATGCATGTTTTAAATGGTCTAGCGACTTTTTGGCTACTTATATATATATATATATATATATATATATATATATATAAATATATATATATATATATATATATATAAATATATATATATATATATATATATATATATATATATATATTTAATTTAGTCAATAACATTATTTATATAATTAAAAATTACTTAACATTTTTCCCAATAAAATATATTATTATCGAAAGGGCGTAGTCAATACGTTTCGTATCACATATCGACAAATCTTTCGATCAGATATAACCTTTGACTCAGCCAGTAAGCGCACCGTTTACAAGATAGTATTTTACTATTTTACACGTATCGCCTATCACTACACTAAGCAATAATAATTGATAGCTATTATCTAGGTGTTACTAACTACCTATCTAACTTTCTTAAACGGGCATGAATGGGTTAAATAGTAATTTAACCTCTATTTACTTGCAGTTAAAGTTCGGCTTGTTGCAATTAAAGATGGAGAAGATTTTTTTAATAGAATTTTCCGAACACAATTTATAAATTAGTGTTTATATAGAATTTAAATTTATTGTACTGTAGTAAATATGTTTCTATATTGGATATTATTTTGTAATTTATTGGTTTGTAAATTACTCTATTGATAATTGTTAATAACGGTTTTATTAATTTTTCGATGTAAAATTAAAATTTTGATTATATACATATATTAGTTTCCGTAA
Organism: Clivina fossor; assembly: GCA_963966155.1. Taxonomy (NCBI): domain Eukaryota; kingdom Metazoa; phylum Arthropoda; class Insecta; order Coleoptera; family Carabidae; genus Clivina; species Clivina fossor. The sequence continues at coordinate 11,979,458 of OZ014562.1, read as the reverse complement.
TTCTTAAGTGGCACATATCGCTGTGTGTTTTTATATTGTTATTTTATATTTACATTAATTTTAATGGGATACTTGAATTAGATAAAATATTTAATTCTATTTTTCAATAAAATTATTGCACATTTTTTATATTGTCAATAAAGTATAAATTATAATCATTATTTTAATGAAATTGTAGGGAGAATATAAATCAAATTAAGAATTTTGAATTTTTTTTGTATATTTAAATTGTTATATGATTTATTATGTTACGAGGAGCAGAAAGCGATCTTTATTGTGTCGAGCTCAGATGTTTACGGCTGAGGCAGAGCCGAGGCCAAGCACTCGAGACGAAACATTAAACATTCCGAGTCGACATATGCTATTTTTTCTTCAAGCGTTCCAAACGCAATTATACTAAAAATAAATAAAAATACATAGGTACTAAGTATGTAATTTTATTCTCACTCTGGAAGTTGAAAAATAGTATACTTTTTACGTGATTTATAAGAATTAATGTTTCTTTGGTCGAATATGAAATTTCTGACAAATCTGGCGTTGTACATTTTATTACTTGAATTTTTTCATACAGTTTCAATAATAAAATTAAATTCAAATAAAAATTAACACTGTAATTGTCAATATATATATATATATATATATATATATATATATATATATATATATATAATTTTCAATATAATTGCCTGAGATATCAGATGTTATATCATGTTTGGTGCTGCCACCAGTAACGTATATAGTAAGTAATTAATGTTAACATTATTATACTAGTAACATAATAACCTCGTTCTTCATTGACAATATGGTAATGTAATATCAATATTTTGATACGCTTAAAGAAAAAAAATTTTTTTTTTTCTTCAAAAGCCTCTATATTTTCATATTATATTACAGAATTTCATATGTAGAATTTCATATGTACTAGTAGAATAATGATGTTATTATTCTACTAGTAGCATAATGGGTTATCACATAATATAGTATCACTCAATATAAAACTTGTTAAACGTTCATAAAAACTGTCAATTTTGATAAAATAAATCAAATTTTTTAAAAAACTGTCAAAAAAATTAAAAGCAAATATCAATTTTTGAAAAAAATTGTCAAATCTTAAAAAAAAATTATAAAATATAAATATAAAATAATTATAAGTAAATATTTACTATAATATAGATAGTTTTAAGAAAAAATAGTATACGTTATTCTAACTAGAACGCTCTTTTGTGATTCGCTAATATTATTTTATAGTCTTAACCATGTTTTACACAACCGGCTCTAAGTATTTTTATATAATATTATTTATGAATCTTTTATAATAGCTTTGAAGTAAGTTAAGATTGCAGAAATTAATGATAAAATAATTAAACTATACTGACTACATGATCATTACTTGAACTAATATTAATCATTTTAATGTCTAAATTAACCTAACTTAACTAGTAATCATTTTACGGAGTATTCAACTGTTTTTTCCCAGCACAAGTCATTCACTTCAAATTTATAATCACTGTAACATTTAAGTAAGAAAACAATAATTAATTTGCAAAATCTTGTTTACGCTTGGCGCGTAAACATTAAAGTCAAAATGGTTAAGCGCTTTGCCATTCTGATATATGTATTCTGTTTTTATGACATTTCGGTCTGTTTTAAATGCATTCGTTCACCGGCTTGGAGTGCGTTTAGAAGTGATAAATATATTTGCGTCTGTTTAGAAACAAATATGAAAGCGTTATTATCTCTATGAATTGTATAAGTAATAAGAGGTTTAGCATTTATTTGTTATATCCACAATTATGCTCACCCTGTGTGTGGTTTATGGCTAAAAGGTGTGTGTGACATGTATTTTATTTATGTAGAAAAAGACGTGCTGAGTACAGGCTTGGATTCTAGTAATTTTTGTAATATTTATTAGTAAATAACATAATTAAACAATATTTCAGATTTCATTAAATTAAAATAAAAAAATACAAAAAAATTAGGATGAAATTTTTTTAAATTTTATATTAAAATTTAACTTTTCGATATACTACACGTATATTTCTTTTTTAGTGATTAATATAAATAAAATAAAACAAAACTTTATCCTAAAATCTTTTAATTTTATAAGAAAATATTTTCTTGAAATTGCTAATTTTTATTGAATGATTCAAAATACGCCCAAACGATATCCGATAACGTTATAATAACGATTAAACTATAATTTCTAATCCAATAACGTACTGATATTTCAATAACGTTATACAACGTTATAATAACCGATAATGTAAAAAGTTATTTTGTATTTTGAGAGAAAGATATATTTTGTTTGTATTTCAAACATGAAAATTAATTTGGTAATATTTTTATTTAATTTACACTTTACAGATAATTTCAAAGTTATAAATAAAAATTATTTTTATAACGTTACTTACGTAACGTTATGTAACATGATTCATATTTTAAATGTTTCGAAATATATGAAATATAATTTTATTTTTATACTTATTTTAAAATATTGACAAGAAAAAGTTTTACAGAATAATTATTTTTGCTATAAAATATGAACTTATATGTAAATAATGTATTTTTCTTATCTGTCAAATAAAGTAAATATATAACCTAATAAAAAAATTTATATATCTTTATTAACATTCTCTATTAACATAAGCATTACATATAAAAACAATACATTAAACATATTTTAATATTAAACTTTATAGTAATTTAAATGTTTTTTTAAGCATTAGAATATATTTACTATAAATTTCACATTTTTTTATCTTAATATATCCACCTTCAATATAATTACAATTTTTATAACAAGAACATAAAAAATAATGATTATGTTCACTTAAATTTCAAGAAAGGAATCATGTAAACTTAACAATTAGATTCCAAACCGTTATTTCACTTGTTTTAATAATAAATTTAGTGATAATTTTATTCAAATTTGTTTGTTTATCGTCTGCTAGACATAAACCATAAATAATATTTTATTGCCTATCTGAAATATATTTAATTTTTATGGTATAAGATTTCAATATTCTAATTTTGAGTGTATTAAGACATACTCAAAAAAATTTATCTCTAAGTCATAAATGTATTTCTGTTTTTTTATTTTTATGAGATAATAAAAAAACTAATTTTTCAATCACAGTGTGATAATGATAGCACTGTAAAAATATAGTGTGTTCTTAAATTATGCGTGGCTATCAAAAGTTTTATTAGGTATCAAAATACATATTTATATATTTTGTTCTGGAAATTTTATTTTTTATATATATATATTTTTTTTTTCAATTTAGTTTGAATCTTAGGTTACATTGAAGCTGGAATGCAAGATCATGTTAGAAATTTAAAAATAATCAATTTTACACTAAAATAAAACGGCTTTAGGTTGTAGTTCTGTATTAATATTTATTAATAGTCGACGTTTTGGCATACTTTTCGTACATCTTTATCAGGAAAAATGATACAAATAACATTTACAGTAAATAAACATAAAAAACAAAGTTACTTGGTTAGGTATAACAAAATAAGTAACTAGGTCATAAATTTTATAGATTTTTTTAATTAAAGAAATCCAAATTTCATTATATTATTATATGTCACATTATGACTATAATTTTAACGGGATCAGTTTTTAAATTAATTTACTAATTATTGACATAAGTACAGTATTAACTATAAAATTTCGATTTACATTTAAGAAATACTGATTCGAATAATGTATGAATCGAATTATATTATTGAACTTAAATTTTTCAGTAGTTACAAAACAAGATTTACATTTAAGATGTATAAATCAAAGATAAATGTAAATTATCAATAATCAGTATTGCCTGACCAAGCTGAAAATCAAAATTATGATATTACTATAAATAGTAAGCGCACGATTAGTAAAAGTACTTATTTATTCGCTATGTCAACATAACTAAAAACAGTAAATATATTTGCTTTTAGCGCCTCTAGTGGCACATAATGTAATCATCGGCTTTATTGCAAACAAATGAAATATTCAAGCGTCATTAATTCTAAGTAAACAATAAATATAAGTAACCTGCTAACTAAGTGCTGTATTTGTTGCAAATTGTATAATATTTTCTTATATAGATTTAATTTTAACCTTTAATTTTTTTAGATATTTGATTTTTACAAAGATGTACGTTTTTCATTATGGAATGGAAAATATAAAAATGAATTGAACTAGAATTAAACCCAGAATTTCTCAATCTCTAGTTGCAAAATTTTTCATTTATTATTTCCACTTTAAATATATATATATATATATATATATATATATATATATATATATATATATATATATATATATATAACTAATACCCCGATTTATGTTGCCCCGTTTTACGCTGATTCGTTATAACGCTCTTTTATAGCGGGGATCTACGCCGATGGTTTTTTTAAACAACAAACAAAAAACAAACAAAGTTAGATCATTTTTTTATAAAAAAATAATTTTTATTTATAATATGTACATATATATGTATTTCTTAACTGTATTTTTTTGACCCCGATTTACTTTTGATTCGCTTAACGCTCTTTTTTTTCACGCATTAAGAGCGTAAACCGGGGTATTGGTGTATATTAATTTAATATACATACGAAACATCTCAACACTTATACAATAACTTTTGTTTCAAATCTTGGTAGAGAAAACAGTATCTTTAAAAATGTCTGACATGAAGATTTTCTAACGCATGTTATGCAATAGCAGATTTATCTGGATGGTTTAGATGTATTGATTTTTTATGTCTTGTCAATTTAGTAGAAACAGTTTCTTTTGTCTGTCAAGCATAAACCTTATCGCAGTGTGAGGAGACTCGTTTAAATAAAATTTGTTTTTTTTTAATTAAAAATAATTGATAGTTACTTATTTTGTTACCTAGTAACTTGTTTCTAGGTTTTATTTATTTACTATATTTTTCTTGATGATGATATATGGAGGGTACGTCAAAACGTCGATTATTAATAAAAATTAATGCAGAACTATATCCTAAAGCCGTTTTATTTTAATATTATTAAATTATATTATATTACACTTAATATAAATTTATATAAATGTATGTTCTGTTTTTGTAAGTAAAAAAGGATAACATTATTTTAAATTTATCGTTGAAAAAACTTGAACAAAATGTAAATATACAATTTATATATTTCTATTGAAAATGCTAAAAGAATATTTCGCAAAACTAAAAACATTTTATTGCAATCGTTAGATATTAAACATTACCTACAACTATTTTAAAAAAACATAAAAATATTATAGTTGTCATTTCAACAACAAATGCAATAAACAAAACACTGTGTAACATAGTTAGATGACGTCATAAGTGCATAGGTCACTAAGATCATAATAATTTATCGAGATACAATGAGTACACACAAACACAACACACAGTTATTGATTTTGCCTTTCAATAAAATTGGTTATCGATAATTTTAAATGCTCATTTTCCAATACGGCACCGAACCGTATATGAGAAATATTAAATTGTGCATACGATTTTAATATAGCAATGTGATGATATCCGAAAGATGAATTGTTTTTCTTCGATAAGCAATTTTAATTTTAATATGTCGAAAATCATTTTCTTACACAGCTTGATGTTGAGATTTTTTATGAATAAATAATATTGTTTATTATTTTATTTATTGGTATTACAAGTTTATTTTTTATATTGGCAACGATTCAATTTATGATTTATTTAAATTTATTACTTTAACATGATTGTAAGTGATTTGTATGGGAGTGTTAACACATGAACATACAATGAGAAAAAATGTGTTTTACATCCAAAATTTTTACTTCTAACTCAAAAGTAAACGTGTTTTTGAACTGTAAACTTATGTTTAAAAATAATAAAAATAAAAAGTATTAAAAGAAATAATTTCAAATTAAGCGTTTCGATATATTCCACGTATATTATCAGTAGGAATAAAATATACAAGTTTGAATATTTTTTTCTGATAATAATATACATAGAGTTAATCGAAATGTTGATTTTTAAATAAAATTTATACAGAACTTAATCCTAAAGCTATTTTGTTTTAATACAATGAGTTCTGAAAAATTTTTACTACGAGAAATCTTTGTATAAAATTAGTATATTTAGTTTACAAATATTTTACAATTACATTTATTCCAGAAAAATACTACATGTTACTACTTTATACTTTTGAACTAAATAGTATATAATTTTATACTAATCTTTTAAAATAGTTATACTGTTATTTACTATTTTTTGTACTAAAAATTTTATGACAAAAAACAAGTTTTTCTTTTTCACTATGTTAATAAATTATTGAGTATTTTATTTAATCTAAAAGATCATACAAAATTATGAAAATATAGGTATTTTGTTTTAATAAAAATAAACTGATATAAATTTAAATGTCAAAAAATTCAAACGAACAAATATTCAAGAAAATTTTAATAAATCACACAATATATCTCCGGGCAAATTCACAAGATATTTTACAATTTATTGAAATAACTACAGTAAATATTTGATCAGATATCAGGAATTTTGCAACTGCTCTTTCAATGCGAAACGTCTAGATAAAATATTAATATGTAAAAGAACTGATTCGCGAATCTTATTTATACAATTGTCTGATTCATTTGACAATGTTTAACTGTCATTGTTAAAAGATTTTAACATTTGTCTTTGAATGATTTAACTGCAAAACGTGACAATAGATGTAGGACACAATGGTAGATTTTACAAGAAGTTTTATGTGCGTGGATTTCAGCTTTAAATCAAAAGGAAAATGTTAGTTTAAATGTTAGATATTGTAATATTCAGCTTGTTTCTTGTTGTATATAAATTGATGTAATGTTCTTTGCAGTAGTGATTTAAATGCTATTAATGTCAATAATAATATTGTTAGTGCTTGTACATTAAAATTAAATATTAAACTTCATTAAAGAGAATGGCTTCTCTTATATGCTCGGTTTTAACTAATACCGATTTTAAAACAATGAATATGTCATAAAACGAATACTAAACAAATAAACAAACAACCTACTCAGCCAATATATTTAAATTTTATATAAAAATATTATATATTAGAAATATAGTTGAGTTTATAAAAAAATACATTTTTCTTGAAGCGTATCATAATATTAATATTAAGTTACCATAATGCCTATGAAGAAATAGGTAATTATATTACTAGTACAATAATGACATTATTATACAGCAGTTAGTTACTATATACACCACTGATGGCAGCGCCAAATATAACTACTATGTCAAGTGTATTTAATCTGACATCTACGGCGCCGGTCATGTACAAAAGCTATTACGTCAAGATAAGTTAAGTTAATTGACAATTGCGTTGTTTGTTTTTGCTTGAATTTACTTTTTTATTTAAATAAATAATTTTTTAAAAATTATGACCATCTAAAACAAGGTTTCAACAAAAATTTTATATAATTTTTAAGTATAGCCTTCGACACACGACAAAATCTAATGATTATTAAGCTACATTCACACTGTGATTTTAACAGAAGCAGTATAACTACTACTGCATTTTCACTCTATTCTTGTTGCTAAAATCGTATTTAGTTTTGTCATGTGTCAAAAGTATAAGTGGAACTGAAACGTTTGCATATGTATTTTCAAATATTTATTTATTTAATACCAAACGGACAATAGCTCAATTAAATGACGCAAATAATACAAACTTTAACTTATAAAATATTCACATAATACATAAATTTGCTTAAAAACATTAAGTGTGTACAATGTGATAATTAATAAAAATATGAATAGAACAAGAAAAAATAACTATATTTAATTCTAACTTATTAATTGAGTAATAATGATATAAAATAAATGAGAGAGATATTGTTAAAAAATTAGAATGAGCAAAAGATAGATAAAAAGTATTTATATTTTTTGTAGAGGAAGGAAGAAGAAATTGTAGTTAAAAGAGTAGTATAGAGTCATCGATAAAGTTATTAATTAACTTAAAAAAAATTAAAGAAGAAATAGTTTTGCGAGATTGTAGAGTATGAAATTGAAATAAAGAAAGTAAGAACGAGTAAGAGTAAGTATATATACAAAGTAAGTATACAAATATATTTTCATTGAAAATAATTTATACTTATCACTTTTTTCAAGAGAAATTATGTTTAGTATAAAGAGAATTCTCTTTAATTTTAGCATATTTTTCTCTCCGTATAGGAAAGATACATACCTAACGATTTTAAGAATAACAATTTCAAAAAGCGTCGTATATCTGACGCAATGTCTTTTATAAAGTTATTATATGTTGGATTCCATATTATTAATACACAGTATTCTAACTTAAATATTGCAAATATTAACTCGCAATAGTTTATCTGTTACACCCTGTATCTATTTATATGAAAATAGATAAATAAATTGAATTTGATTTGGTACAAATTACAAGATAGAAATTATTCTGGAATGTCTATTGTTTTATTAGACATATATAATGAACATTTTTTTTTTCGTTTCGTTTGTCTCACGCAGTCTAGATGTAAATATCTAATCGCCTCTGCACTTTGCAACCTAGATTACATTGTCAATGCACCAAGAGTAGGTGTAAGGCCGTTTGGTTCTTTGACACACCTCACCTGTGTGTCTGTTAAAATATTCAAACTCGAAAAAATTTTCAAATTGTTATTAATGTTTTTTTATCTGCAGGGAAATGTAATATAAATATATTTGATAATAACTTATAACTTAATATAATAAAACTTATATGGGGAAACAATGATAAAACATAGTAAAAAATCTTTCAGAATTTATTATCATAAAATAAAACAGCTTTAGGTTATAGTTCTGTATTAATATTTATTAATAATCGATATTTCGGCGTACTCAACGTACATCTTCATGATAGAAATGACATTTACAGTAAATAAACAGAACATAGAAACAAGTTACTAGGTAACAAAATAAGTAACTAGATTATAAAATGCATAAATTTTTAATTAAAAAAAAAATCAAATTTTATTTAAAATAGTGTCTTTACACTGATTAATGTTATCTGTTTCTTTAAAAATTCTATTGCTTTTAAAGATATAGATAACATCAATCAGTGTAATAATAATTTAAATAAAATTTGACTTTCTTTAATTAAAAATTTATAAATTTTATGATCTAGTTACTTATTTTGTTACCTAGTAACTTGTTTTAATATTCTGTTTATTTACTGTATATATTATTTGTATCATTTTTTTTTCTGATGAAGATATACTATGAGTACGTCGAAACGCCGATTATTAAATATATAGTAATACAGAACTACAACCTAAAGCCGTATTAATTTAATTGATTTTCTGTAAACTAACAGGCCTTATTATTTTAATTTATTTTCTGTGAACTAACAGCCCGCACCACCATTGACAAAGCAAGTAAAAATTGTTGTTCAACTTCTCGAGCATATAGCCTCTATATTCCACTTAAGAATTATGGGAATTGGTTATTATTTTATATTATACAATCATATTATATTCTGTAAACATAAATTTTCTGTTTCTATCTAAGTTACTATTAAATTAGTAATAATACATACATACATTGATATTCTGAGGCTTTACCGTGCCATTAATATTTATAATTATATTTACTAATTTGTAATTCACTGAAAGCACTAAAAAGACAATGGCCCGAATTCTCACTCCATTTATAAAAGTGATTGTTGCTAAAAGTACTTTTGACGTTTACTTAAAATTATTTATTAGGCACTTTATAATAATGTAGTTAAATTTTATAATACCAAATATAATAAAAATGATCAAAAATAGAAAAACTATTTACATTTGATTAAAGATAGAAGCAAAAATTTATTTTGAAAATAATGATAAAAGCACTTTTTCACGAAAAAGAGAGGTAACAATACGAGCCAATGAATTTTAAATTTGTTATTTGTATTTTCACTCATAAAACTTTACGTTCTATTTAGAAATTGCAAAAAAAAAATTATTAAGAAATATCTATACGCGGCTGGAATAGAAAACTAATTAATTATTATTTAATCGTAAATTAGAAACATTTGAAATAAATAAGTTATAAATAATGTAAAATGCCAAAAATAGCAATGCAATATTTAAGCACTTGGCGAATAACAAATGTACAATTATGTAAAGTTCAATTGTTTATTTATGATAAAGTGCAAGTAACAATTTGAGTTAGATTTGTGTGTGTCTGTAGACTATTACACCTGAATGCGCCGGTATATTTTGCCATCCTACACAAACTCAAGTTTCGCTTTAGCCGTACTTATTCTAAACACAGTTAGGTGCATGGTGAAATTTACGACACACACTGTAAATTTACATGACTATTGAAATACATTACAGGTTTACAAACTCGATGCATTTTACTCGGAAATTATTGCATAATTATAGACTAATACGACTTAATAGATTTTACTTCGGTTTTTAGTTTCGGTTCGTGATTGAACGTTGAAGTCTCTCATTTTATATTTCCATTTTCTTCAAAATAAACATGCCATAATTGTTCGATTGTAATTTTATTTTATTTAGAAAACAATACGTAAAATAATACTTATAAATTTTTTTATATAAATATTAAACATTATAATTATAATGTTTTAATGAAATAAGTTCTGAAAGTTTTTATACTTACTATATGTTACTTTATATATGTTTTATTTGAAAAAAATTACAAGAACAAATAAATATAGTAAATCGCTTGAAAAAAGTTTGTAAATCTTGCATCTGGTATATGGTAATGATGAGAAATAAAATGCAAATACATGTTATATAGTAACTGTTCCGATATTTGTAACATACTGCTGTCCAGTGTTAATAGTATTTGTGATTTATAGCCGAAGTTTGTTAAACTGGTGATCCAGTGTCTGTCGGTAACATTAAAGAATGCGGTTTCAAACTTCCGTACTATGTAGACATGCTAAAACCGCGGCTGCTTCATATTATGTAAATTTAAACATAATTTTCGTTCGAATAAATTGTGTTTTATGTTGATCGAGCGAGGTATTTTATGTATTTCGTTTGAAATTTTTTACCAGCAAATTATTGAATATTATTGAAATATTTTGTACAAAATTATGACAGTTTTATCAATACTTACATAAAGTAGTATGTTTTTTACTCAACATAGATTAGTGATTTTTATGAATGAGTTTGATACAATTTTCAATTACAATTATCTTACACAAATATCAAAACATTAAATATTAAAACTAAGGCATTTCTAACGCCAAGATTTCAAAACAACTTTAATTGTTCTTAATACAGCTATATGTATAACGAAAAAAGAGAAATAATGACAAACTACTAAATTGTTTAATATTTTCTTTTGCAATGTTAACATAAACAGATATTTTACGAACAAAAATAGTAGTAAAGTCTCACTCAGACTGCCGATTTAGTTTTACGCAAAAGCAGAAGAATTTAACCAATCTTGGCAACACTTGGCTTTGAAATTAAAAATATGTCAAGTATTTGGATTGGTCGAATTGTTGTGCTTATGCATAAAACTAAAACGGTAGTCTGAATGAGATTTGATAATAACAGTCGTAGAAAATATTCGTTATTAAATTGTTAACGTTTTAACGAAAAAATATGATTGTTTTATTACTAATATTACAGAAAATATTAAGAAAGAAATAATTTTCAAAATAAAATTCTTTTAAATAACTTTGTAAGTGGTAATTTATTTATTATGAATTTATGAGTTAGTTTATAATAGATTTGTTTCAACTAAATTTCGAACTAGTTTGCAACTGTATTTAGCATATTTTAAAGAATATACAATTTTAATTCACATTTAATATAATTGACTAAAAGCAACGTTAAATAAATTATACAAAATTATTCTTTAAAATACAAGTAAATAATTAAATTTTCGTAACGTTCAGAGAATATCAATAAATAATTTAAATCGTTATTAAACAGATATAAATAACAATATTAATTTATAAAAAATATTATTAAAAATTGGTCAACAATTTTTTTTCACATATTCCACGCCTTTTAGTTGTAGCTTGTCAAATTAAAATTTTGATATGTGAAAGAAATCACTTAAGCTCTCTTTCAATTCGTTCGATAAAATTTCTCAAAAAAATAAATCATTCTAAATTGCTTTGCAATGCAATCATTGACCTAACGAAATTATCTATTCGATTGAATGCCTTTCGGCCTTACACAAATTCATCGAATATATATTGGCCGAATCTTAATTTAGGTTCGCCCGAAACTGGATTGATAAAATATATATGCTGTTATCTATAAATCTATGATTATTTGTTATGATTTATTAATATTCTTTAGTACTTTATATAATTATTACTTTTCTTGTATTGGTATATAAATATATTTTAATCGAAAATGTATTTATTTATAAGCTGATTGATTTTTTAAAATAAATATGTTGCATGTTTTTCCAAAGAGATATTGATCAGAATTTGATAAACTTGTAAAGAATGTAGGACGGTATTTTTTTCTATTAATGTAAATTATTTTATCAAAATTTTATCTATAAAACTTGATCGGTTAATATAGATTATCTTGTTTGTATCTTGAAATGTAGATTAAAATACAAAGCAGTTGTATTAAAAGACATTTTTTTATTAATATTCATATGAAAAATAATATAAATTAATATGTTTATATTTTACTAATTTTTATTGTATATGTATGAATTTTGTTACACAATCCAATTATCATTAAATGTTTAAAGTTTTTTCATTAAAAATTACTTTTTTTTAACAAACATGTTTACCATAGCAACTAGCTTTTAACTAATGTTTAGTAAATTATTAAAGTAGTCATGCACTAAGCTGGATTTGAACTCGGGTCCGCGTAGGTACGAGCTGTGTTAGACATACACGTTAAATCGCTTGGCCATACTTGTCTGCAAAAAATGTTTTCAAATATTGAAAAATGTAATATTTTATTTTAGTTGTAATTTGACTACCGAACAGTCACAACGTGTTTATTTTTTTGTGCGTTTATGTTAAATCAAGTTATATGAAGTAAAATAAGCTATTTCTTGTTTTATCTTATAATATTAAGACTGTTTTACATAGTTTTAAATAATAATAAATAATATATAGAAATCAGTAATCTCAATTTTTTTAAAAATAATTTAAATTTTTTATAAAATGTTATTAATCTGAATTTGAATAAAATTGCAAGTGTTAAAACCTGCAACCAAATATCGAATACTCCAGAGAACTTCAAGCGAATTCAAGTAAAGTACTAGGACTGTAACAAAATTTAGCAAAGGTTAGAATATTATTTTTATTATTATATTTATATTTGTATTATATAATTTGTAATCACAAAGTCTGGATAGGAATGTTTCTGCATAAATTGAAAGAGTTTGTATCCCCCTTTTAAGCCTAGTTTACATTGATAGAATTAGTATAAATTCCAGTAGTAGAGTGGGTACTATTTTATTATTAGCACAATATAAACACGTTGGTATAGTGAAAGACGAGTACTAAAGATAGTAGCAGGGTAGAGTAAAGTGGATAGCTTATGTGGAGTAGTACTAAGTTTTATAGTACACTACTTGTTTGTTTATATATATAAAATATCTCTGGAATAAGTATATTTCAAGCATATATTTTTTTTGTTAGAATATTGAAAAAATAGAAAATAATATAAATTTATTTAACATAGTAAAAAAATTTTTAGAACTCAAAAGGCATTAGGATATAGTTCTGTATTAATTTTAATTAAAACGAAACGTGTCGACATATTCTACGTCATCATTTTTTTACGATGACGTACGTAGAGTACGTCGAAATCTCGGTTTTTAATTAAAATTAATACTGAACTATATCCTAAAATATTTTTATTTTAACATAAATTTATTTTCTTATTGTTTATTTCTATTTTGCTTGTTAAAAAAAAATTTATACTATATTTTAAATTTTTAGTATAAATACACTAAAAATATTATAACTATTTATATTTTATATACTCTATAATTTATTCCGATAATCGAAATTAATACTTTTTGTTTTTAATTGGAATTTACAACAAAACTATAGAAATTTTAGTATAAAATAATAGTTATTAATTTAACTAACTAAAATAGACAATATTAATTATATTTGTTAATAAACACTCCTACATTATTAAGTGAAATATTATTTTGTTTCTTTTCTGTATAATTAGAAACTTACACACCTTATTTTATAATATAACATAGTTGCTTAAATTATTTTCTCATACAGTTAATCATAAGTATAATTTTATTATTAAAGTATAAATAAAATATTTTTATTAAATACTAGGGTCGATCAATGAGTAATGCCTCATGCTTTATATTGTAGTACTGTGATTATATTAACTTATAATAATAAATTATTTTTGTTCAAATTTTTTAGTAATCTTCAACCTATAAATTAATTCTTTACAATAATTAACAAAGATGTAGGTCATGAGACATTACTTCTTGATCAACTTTTATTTGTTAAATTATAACCGTACAATTTATGCACCTATTGCGAGAAAATAATTTGAAATTATTATATGTAAATTATTTGTATTATTAAGATTTCTATGTGAAATCTATCGGAAATTATAAATCAATATAAATCGATAAAATATACGCGAATAATTTTCTATAAAAGTTGAATTTATTGAACAAATATACTTACAAATAATACATAATTTATTTTTATTTTATTGCATTATATCTGCAATAATATTTTGTTGCAATTGTATCTAAAATAGTAAAGCATAGGATTATATGGATAATCCGGAATTTATGATAATATTTTGAATATTTTATAGTAACAATTTAAATTTACTATATACTATGGGAATGTAAATAAAACTTTAAAATATGCAGTGTGAATTCTAGATTTTTATTTTTCTGGACAGACACTAGTAAACTTTATGAAATGCTGTTAACTTACTTAAATTGCAATAAATATAGAATATAAAATTTTGTTACTGTGCACAGAAAGTTGATTTTTACGAATTGTGTATATTTATTAGTATTTTTTGCTTTTTATAATCTAGACAAAAAGTAAACGAAATGATGTGATCGAAACATGACTAATAAAGTCAATAAAATAAATAAATAATAAAGTAAAAAAAACTGATACTAAAATAGTAGTTTTTACATATACTCGTATAATAAAACTAAAATGGAAGTAGATAATTATGTAAGTAAATAAACATTAATAATAAATAAACATGGTTTAAAATTTTGTTCAATTTTAAAAACTACTAGAACTTAATTCTGAAGCTTTTTTATTTTAGTATAGTGAGTTCTGTACTTTATTATTGAATTTTTTAAAATAATATTAGAGAAATTTTATTTAATTTTATTATTATATTGTAGTATTATAGTAAATATCGAAAAAAGTTATAAATTGCGAAAAAAATATACTAAACATATTTAACAAATAACAAAACTTAATTAGAATTTAAAGAAATATAAAACAAATCAGTAATATTGACATACTTAAAAATAAAAATTGTAAGACATTATCAAAATAGGTGCTTTTTGCAAAATGTTTGTTTTATTAGCTGAAATATAAAAACTTTCACGAAATCAATACAATTTATTCGTGGAACATACCTACATTTGTATTTGGTTTACTTATCAAAACATCTCAATATTTTTCATTCTTCAGCCATTCTATTGAAAACAATCTTGACACAATTAATTTAAGTTTTTCCACCCAAACAATCTACTTACGATGCGCTTAATTCAATCGAATCCGAACGCAAAATCTCAGCTAGCCGCAGCGAGCGTTAAGAATTCCTCGGGGGCACACACGTTCTTCGGCGGCCCAAGGTTTACGATGGACATTTCGCAGCCCGGGCAGCTCAATGTTCCATTTATCAGTCGAAGACGCTCGTAAATTCCGTCACAATACCAAACGGTCAGAAGATCGATTTATGATCGAAAACTTTTTTACGATTGGCGACTTAAATGCTTGCTATAAGTCAAGTATATGTATAAATAAACGCCGGGCTTGACTGCGCCAATTGAAATGGAATTCTTTGCTGTATTGCTGCTGGACTAGGCTTGTGTTAGGCTTTGCAGTAGCGCAGGATTGGTAAGCCTGTTTGAGTTATTTATGAAAAGATTTAATAGTTTTGATAACATTGATATTTTTTCTGTAACTGGAGTGATTTCAGTGATATGTCAGGTATAAAGTATTTTATTTTTTAAACTAACAAAGAATTTCTGTTGAATCATGTCTAATGCAGCATGGGAATATAGATAGAATTACAATTTATGTTTTTAAGGGTCTGTATTTGCAATTTTATTTATTCTCAAGATAAGTAAAAATCATAGTAAAAAATCTTTCAGAACTCATTATATTAAAATAAAACTGCTTCTGGTTAAAGTTCTGTATTAATATTTACTTATAATCGACGTTTCGACGAACTCAATGTCTGTCATCATCAGGAAAAATGATATAAAAAGTTTAAGGAAATCTATAATTTACTTGTGGAACATACATTTTTGTATTTGGTATTGTAAATATTTGATTGCATTCTTGAGATATGAACCCCGAAAAATGTTGCCGATTTCAAACAAAAAATCCAAAAAATTCAAATGTGACAAAAACAAATAAACTAAAGTAAAATGTTTGTAATGTTATCATATGTAAAATTTACTCCTAAATTCAATGATAAAATAAAAAATAATATACATTATTTAAAAATAAAAAAGTTAAGGTTGACTTCTGGTCAAACTGGAAGTGACACCTTATTGCCAATATATTACTTCAATTGAGCATATATACTAAAATTTGTAACATAATATATAAAGTTTTTAAAATACGGATAGCGTAAGCTTGTCCTGTGATACTATGTGTAGTTCAAAATCTTTAGTATTCAAAAGTTGAACAACTAATATATTTTATAAATTATTATCATTTACAAACCTATCTCAGTGACATCTACTTCACGACATTTATATTATTGCAAACAACAAATAAAATTAATAGTACCAATCACAAACTCCCACTCAGTGATACCAACAGACCTGTAAATCAACACGAAAAAAATAAAATAAAAACAAAATAAAAATAGATAATCCAGTTTTTTTTTTTCCTGACATAGACTACATCGCTTCATACATATTTATTAGCCTAACGGACTGAGAGACAATTTGTTGATAAAATTATCAACATGTCACATTTCCAACGTTTGAAATCTATTCTTAGGCCGGTCTGATAATGCACCCATATTGTGTAGCCGACGAGCCAGGCACATAGGCCAAGTTCTGTGTGATGAAATTGTTAAAAATAACTTGTCGGACAGTTTATCTATTGGATTTGTGATACAGAGTATGCAGGTTACAACTTTAGCTTGTAATAAAGAATAACTTTTTATTAGACTATCTTTGAGAATTTTATATTTTGTTTTTTGTTTCGATATGTCAAACTAATAGTCTCTGTTTTTGATAAAGTTTGAAGTAAAATGTTATGTAAAATATATATAAAAAAACTATAAATATACAATATCTGCTAAAAAGTTGGCATCATATGGGAATTTTTTTATTATGTTTTTTGAAAATAATCACTATGGAAATAAAACTGCTTTAGGTTAAAGTTCTGTATTAATATTTATTTAAAATCGATGTTTCGAAGAAACTCAACGTTCGTCTTCATCAGGATAAATGATATAAATGAGATTACAGCAAATAAGAAAACATAGAAAATAAATCTTTAAAAATTTATATAGAATTTTAGTGTAATATTTTGCCTCTGCCTAAAATATTATTTTAAAACTATTTTTCAAATAGCTTTTTCAAAATTTTTACAAATAAAATAACTTTACGTGAAATAATAATAATAATAATCATAATATTTACTATCATTATTTTTAGTTTTTAGACAAGCATTAAAAAGTATATTTTTTGTATGTATTACATTATTCCAAATATATATATATATATATATATATATATATATATATATATATATATATGTATATATATATATATATATATATATATATGTATATATATATATATATATATATATATGTATATATATGTATATATATATATATATATATATATATATATATATATATTTCAATTATTGAAATTATTAAAATTGGAAAATAGAAAAATACTATCTACACTTTGAATACAAAACAATTATTTATGTTTAATTATAAATTATACAAAATATTGACACTAACGTACATTTAAAAAACAATTTATTAAGCAAATGGAACAATGTAATTTGTCAAAAAAATTATTGTAACCTGTTCATTGAGACCGTTTTAAAATTTATCCGCTGTCAAAATTGGTTAATGTTAATATTTTTGACATACGCAGATTATAAAATAAATAGCTTTTGGTATTTTAATTCCGATATTGATATTAATATAAAATATTTATCTGACGATCAGGTAGTCCAAATGTCATTTATAGTTATTTCTTTAAAAACTACAAGAGCATTAAGGTGAATGATCTTCAAAGAAGAAAAAACCGACATTAATGTTTATCTAAAACGAATCTTTTGATCGACAATATAGATAACAGCGTTTTAGTTACTGTAGGAGTTGTAGCTAAAAATATTTTTCAATTTAAATATGTTTATTTGTTGTTATATATCATATAAAAATCACAAAGTTGTATTTTTTAAATAAAAAATAATTTTTTTATAAAGTTTTAAAAATTGTTTTTGTTAAATGAGCTTTTGTTTATAAAACCGTGTATTAAGCCAGGGTTACATTAGTATAGTTAGTATAGTTATAATGTAACCAAGTTTAAAAATTCGTCTTTCACTATTTGAAAATCTGTATATTATGTTAATAACGAGATAGTACAATGTAACTGAGATTTTTAAGTATTAAAATGCGAAAAATTATTAGATACATGTTAATTATCTTTTATTTCTACATCTGTTAAATAATATATTCAATATAACAAATTTAATGTGTTTTTTACTTAAAATATTTCATACACCTAATAACTGACATTTAAGTTTACATATCTGAAACAGTGCATACAATTTAACTATTTAAATGTTTAATCTATAAAAGAAACATTACTAGTAGTAAAACAGAAGAATAAAATACATATACTGCTGCAAATACATTTGCGGAAAACAAATCTTCTTTAAATTGTAGGTGTTAGAGACTTTATAGTCAAATTAATCATTATACAAACACTAATCGCAAATTTATGTTATGTTCTTTCAAGTTAAATGTCTTGTAGGTTCATAATAAAACAATATTTTTTTTTAGCAATCAGATTTTATTAGGTTTCTTATCTAGAGGCACTATTTGAAATGTTAGTTAAATGTTTGCATTTTAAAATGAACTTAAATATATTTTAGCACTAGCACGTATTGCTTTTAATAATGTCAACGATTTTAGTACTGAAATCAGCCTTCGATAATTCAAGTTATAGAAATTAATATATATTTAAAATAAAATGTCACATTACGAAACAAAAAACAAATACACGTTATACATATATTTTTATAGAATTAATAATATATATTATAATAATAAATAAGTAAATATAAAATAAAATAATATAAAATTAATAATATATTATTTACCATGCACATAGTAATGGTTATTACTCATGAGAATAAAGTTTATGTTACAAATTGTGTTATTATGTTATGAAATTATTTATCAATAATATACAGTTACAACAATAAAATCAAACTTCTTCATATCTTTATCACTGTGAAACAGAGTAACAGAACTTCAGTTTTTCTCAGTGAATTCGCCACAAGACTTACTCGACTTTATCATGCAAATTTACTCCAACTTCCTCTTAACCTAATCAAGTTTGCAACAACAACAAAAAAAAAATATTACATGTCATAAACCATTTCGCCGGTACGTTACATATTTTAAGCCTTCACAACCCACTGCGATATGTGTTGGATCTGTCAACATAGAAACGTAACATTTACAACAAATTTTATAACTTCCTTTCGTATGCGCGTGCGCTCTCTTGGTAACGATAGGTTGTTAACAAGCGGTTGCGCTGTCGTCATGGTAACGGCGCGCGTAACCATGACAACGACGGTTCGTACCGCCACAAACAAACGAAACGGTAATGAGTGGATTTTCAGGCTGATAAGGAGAAACCGCCAAACGCATGCGCGCGGCGCGATAGGAAAGGAAAATTGCATTTCGTATTCAAAACGCGTTCGTTGTTCGTTTGTTTGTTTGTTTATTTGGAACGGGACGTGACTATGGTGCCATCTTACAGGGCTCTCCGATATATGTAAAGTACGTCCCACGCATGTTAAGTTGCAAGAAGGAAAAATTTTGCTTTTGATTTTCTTCTTGGTGCGTCTACGAGATTTAGATGAGTCAGAAGAAGATGTAAGGAATTGTGGCACGCGATTAGTTTAAACAGTGATCTTCAATATGTTTTTCAATATTTTATATTTATAGTGAAAATAACCATTTCATGAGGATTTGTCATACAAAACATCAACTAATTCTGAACTAGAAATGCATGCACAATCCAGCTCTTGTATAATAAAAAGAGATAGAACATAACTTTGATATCGTAAATTGAATCCGGAATTCATGACGTAACTTTAAATGCCTGTTTTTACTATACATACATGTGTATTTGTTTTATAAGTAATATTAGTACACAATTTCTAAACAAAAGATTTCAATTAATTTAAATAAAATAAGACCAGTTGCAAACAACTTGGCTAATATGATTATTAGTTAACTTTGCAAATAAATCGTAAACTCTTCTTCAAGCGTCTCAGTTAATAACTGATTTTGAAACTAAGTTATTATGAAAACATACAAAATATTTTTTAAATTTAAAATAAAACTACACATAATTTTTTTTTTCTTTCATATCTAACAAGATATGTATAGATTTCATTGAAATATAAAAATACTATATAATGTTTGAGCAATGGGGGACTGGAAAAACTATCCAAAGACTAAAGTAAATATCTTTTACGTTTCGGATATCGGTTTCGTTTGAGTGCCCTAAGAAAAATTTTACTTTACTTCTTATTAAGTAATATTATTACATGGCGTGATTGTGTATGTATGTATGTATGTATTAATTTTCAGATATTTAAATAGTCTAAATTATTATCTTTTCCACTCCGTTCTTTTTTTTTATATGCTGCTTTGTTAATAATAATAATAAATAATAATAAAAAATTAGTTAATATAATAATAAATGACTAAAATATTAATCTTAGTAATAATACAAGAAGATTAACTGTTAACTAGAGAAAAAATTCAGGTAAAACAATGTATTTCTAAAATAACTAATCAAATTAGTCAGAACAGACATTTGTATGAAAAAAAAAAATTAAGAAAATATAATTTTAATAATTATTTTTGTTACTAATTTAAATGATAAAATAATAAAATTAAAACGTATGATAATAAAATCAAATATTTGAGATTGATCCACATTTGATAATTTGAAGCAATTTGTTATTCTAATAGAATATAATTTCGATAAAATTACAAAATTCTTTGAACTATGGCAATATTTCTGTATCATTGGATGAACATATTGCAAAAGTTTGAGCATCACTACACTTTAATACCTGCTAACAAACTAAAAAGATGTTTTTCCGCTATACATATATTAGAACCTCTTCTCTGTTGCAAAATTTTAAAATATTTTCTTGTAAAAACTTGCTGAAGATGTATGTATCTTCAGACTTAGAATATATTTATGTTCTACATAAAATAAGTGGGATGCATCAAGAGATAGTTACAGCAAATATATATACACATTGAAACATCTTTAAATTTCAATTTTTTTCTAAATGCAAAATACATACTTGCATTTACAATTTATCTGTGGTTTGTTAATATTTATTCGAAGAATTTGTCATTAAATTAACTGATTAGTTTATCAGTAATATTGTAAAATAATTTTTCTACGATTATAATGAATTATTTTACTTATGAACTTATCATTGGGAAGCAAAAGCAATGGATCAACTTATATGTATTAGGTATGTAATTCTGTTATTCAATGCAAAATGAAAAATTACTATAAAAATCGTTTATATAGTCTACGCCACGGGAAAGTGACTTTGCTCTATATATTTATAAATAATTTTGAGCTGCCAACATACTACGTTAATATTGTGTGTTGCTTGACTTAAATTGAATATAAAATGAATTAAAACATTTCTGATCTGCATGTTAACGGAATATTCTTACGCAATCACAATTTTAGCTGAAGAGTACTATAATTATTCATGTCCAAATAAGTGTCAAAAAATTAATTAATAAAATTCCGTTATTCATATCACAAAAAAAAGAAAGAACAACGCATCTCCTTGCCAAAAAACAATTGCCGATCATCAAACTAAAATACTACCATCTTTTGCACACCGCCAATCAACATATTTCTGCCTTCAATTTTTTTGTATTTCTTCTTTTAATTTCGCACCCATGTTCTTACTTCTTGCCTGAACGTATAACTAACTGGCTTCTTTATTAATTGCCATATTGTAAGTCTAACGGGTTGAAGGGGTATTCTTTCGGTGTGTCTTCCATCGCGATACAAGAACGCCTGATTTAGGAGGATGACGATAAATAATAACCGCGTGTGCACGCGGTATTGAACCGCGATATAAAGAATGGAAAGAGAGGGACAGAAAGAGAAAGAAGCTGGTTTGTAACCCAGCCTTGATTAAAACTAATTGAAAAGTAATCACATTCATCTATTGTATCGGCGCTTTTGTACCCAATCTGTTGCAGTGTTGTTCCTCGCTTGAAGAATTCTGCACGGGCTTTGGTTTATGAGGTAATTAACGACAAGGGGTTATAGATTTTTGGGTTATGCTAGGTTAAGTTTTAAAGGTTTTTTTTTGAGTTTATATACATAAAACATGAAAAATTGTAACATAAATTTTCGTATCAATCTTTTTACTATTTGTTTTTATTAATTATTTATTATTTTAATCTTTGACGACATGTAACACATTATATTCTAATAGTAAAAAAATCTTTCAATACTCATTATATTAAAATAAAACGGCTTTAAGTCATAGTTTTGTATTAATATTTATTAATAATCGACGTTTCGACGAACTCAACGTACATCTTCGTCAGAATGAAAACGTACGTTCATTATTTATATGTAAGGAAGGAAAATTTTTATTAGCATAGAATAGGTATTTTGCACGACAAAATAAGGTTTTTGCATGACAAAATTAGTTAAATAAACGACAAAAATACGAGCGACTGAATCGGCTTTTGGCACGAATTATTGCTAGATAAGTTATATCAGAAGATTTAATTTTATTTTGGTTTTGATTACATTCATTACTAGATAGGTTAGATTAAAAAGTTATTCTTTTCGTTAGTTTAGAGGTCTTGAGTTACTAATCGTTTTTATTTTTTCCAACAGTAGATTTGATTAACAAAGTCGACAGAACTATTAAAATACAAGATTTTTTCCTTAAACTCATTGCAAGATAGGTTGAGTTAAACGACTAATTTTTTTATTTGTTAAGGTAACGTCTATACACTTAAAAATTTTTATTGGACTCATTGTTAAATAGGTTAAATTTTTTTATTTGTTTAGAGAAGAGGTTATACAAAACTTCTACCATATTTTATTTTATCAGTTAGCTTAATTTAATTTTAAAAAGCAGAAAAGCTTCCAAGCTGCAAATTAAAAAAAAAATTTGTTTATTTGTTTTTGTTTTTATCTTGTTACAATTACCGTGTAAAGACTTGTGTTCTGTTGTTAGTTTTCTTTTTCTGTCGTTCAAAAACAAATTCCATAGTTCATTAATTGTTAGTAATTATAAAAAATATATGTAATTTTTATTTTTCTTGTGATTTTATTTTAAAAATAGAGTTTATTTGTATATTTTTAAATATATAAAATGCAACAAAAATAATATATTATTATATAAACTATTTATATTTTAAATAATACTACATTCTTACTTTCCAAATACAACACTATAAATTTCCAAATCTGTCGATTACAATCGAACAAAATTCAAATAAAAAATCGATACACAAAATCTAAATCCGATCAGATCAATTCTGATACGATATCAGATTCTTGTCACTAAAATCCGAGCATTAATAAACAAAAGCACACACAAACGAACAAAAATATAAAAAAGAAATTCAATTACAACTGGTACAATTTATCAAGCAAGCCATGCTTTTACACTTCACTCCGTTAAGTCGCGTAACTTTCAGTTAACTTACCGGTTGATTAACGATCTATTTATGTCACATTTAGAGTCTATTTACAAGGTATTGTTTGGCATACATTTGTGTCATTTGTGGGTGAAAGAGTTTTAAAAAAGAAGAACAGAGAAAAAAGTTTAGAGTTTACATTGCTTTAGTTGCTTGTGAAGGAAATAAAAGATGTTGATGGACACTTGTGCTGTACAAGAAAAGTGTGGGCAGATTTGGAACACACTATACATGGTTTATATTTTATTGTAATATTGTAAAGACGATACATGGCTTGTAAAGAATTGTTAAAATATTGATGATCTATTTTTAATATTGTGTAAGATTTACATTTAATATTTTTAGGTTGTAACGAATAAGGAATTGTGAAATATATGTTTTATTTGTTTATTTGTTTGTCTTTTAGGCAAGTATTGTATAATGTAGAATAATATAAAGAAATAGGATAGGAATGTTTGGAGGAGAATGATGTCGGAATAATGAAAATAGTTTGTGACACACCCTTTTGAGTACATGGCGTGATTGTGTATGTATGTATGTATCTATGTATATAAATAAATTTTAATAACACTTTTTGAGACAAATCGAATAACATCTGCTTTTTCTATATTTTTTTATAACGTGTTATGAAAACAAATTTTACCTATATACAAGGACGTTTACTGTATTTTTTTCTTATTTGAATATATATATTAAATTAAATAAAAATCATTGAAGTTATGATAAAATCTAAATGATATAATAATATTGTTTTAAACTAGTGGTTTTCAAAATATTGAATACAACTTTTTTTATTTTAAATGACATGATATATTTCAATAGATAGAAAGATTTTTGTTTTAAATTTAAGGGGTGGACATCAATCTAACTAAATGTTCTAAATTTGTAGCATTTACACTCAAAATGTATGAATATGATTCAGACAAATATGCATTATTTCCATTTAAAGAGGGACACCACTTTGACACTCGAAAAATCGAAAATTTTTCTTACATTTTCTGAAAGCTTATATTGTATAGAATATATTAAAACAGTTTTCAGAAATTCGAACTTTTGGCGGAGTTACAGTGATCAAAACAGAGTTGTGTCAGAGCAGATAAAACTTACATTTTATCACAGGCAAACAGAAGAAGAAAGAAATATTTACAATTTTTACATACATAATCATGTCATGTATTCGTAAGGATGTCGCACAAACTCTTTCCATTTACAGAAATTAATTTTTGCCAGATACTTCTATTTCTATTCAGACAAGCAACTTCTGTTTTATAATATCTTTTATACAAGCTATTTTATTTTTATAGCAATTGAAATCATTCGCTCATGCAAAGTATTTTCAATCACACATGTCTTATTGGTCATCTACGCGAAGTATTACCTTCAATATTACTCACATATATTTTTTTAAACCAAATGTTCATTAAACATTTGCTTGAGCTGATTGAACCATTTTAACTTTTACAATTCAAATCTATATATATATATTTTCTAAATATTTTAAACTTGAGAAATAAATCTCTGTCATATTACTGATGTGCATGTAGCAATCATCTCAGAAAATTGTCGATTTTTCAATCATTCTTAAAGATTATACCTTAAACAGATTACAATATTTTGCACTTAATAGTTAACAGTATTAATTCGATGACGTCATCAAATCCACCTGTTTTCTCAATCATATGATCGAACGAATCAAAGCAGAGAGCAATCTAGATTTGAAATCTCTCACTCTACGCACACACCGTATTTTATAATCCTATTAAAATCGTTACGCATTGAAAATGTAATCAGAAATGAATTTATTTCATTAGGTTCTTATAAGTGACCATTTAAATTATGTATTGAAATCTATATTTTAATGATAGAGGTGTTATGATCTAGATTTTTTTTTCTATCTATCTCTTTCTGAAAACCAGTTTTTGAAATTTTTAATTTTTCAACACTTTGCCTATTTGGATGGTTTAATAATTTATATTAGATTTATAACGCTTTCAATAATTTAAATGTTTTTTTTTCCTAATAGAATATTTGTCATTTGAAATTATAGTTTTACAGTTATATTTTTATTGGATATCGAAACTATTACAAGATTTTTAATAGCTATTATAGTTAATAGATTGTAGTGTTTTAATTAAAAATTGAGATACAATCAATTACTGTTTATTGCAAAAAAAAAAATACTGTAAATTTGAAAACATTTTGGAAATTTATTATAATAATTGTGTTAACTGTCATTGGCTAAATGTGTGAAATTAGTTTATTGATAATATAGTTTTTCACACTTCAAAATAAATTATTAAGTAACAATTTTACAAGTAAATTCACTCCTTTGTTAAAAACATTTAAAATATATAATCATTGGGAGATTTACCGTTTGAGAATTTTGATATTTGTCAAAATAACTTTCAATATAGTTAATAACATTTTTAAAAAAGCACTTGAAAACAAATAAAAATCGTGATAATGACAAAAACTACACAAGATTTGTCGAGGAAAATTTATTAGAAAAATATGATAAGTTGGATATAATACTGAAAAAAAAATTGTAGTTTATATTTTTATTTACTTCTAGAGTAAAATGTACTACCATGATAATTATTCGGTTAATTTTAATAATATAAAATGAACTTTTGTTTTATTATTTATTTATTGGACCAAAATTTTCAAAAGCATTAGGTCCATGTGTCTTTTAATTCGCCACAGACTTTCAAAAAAAATATATGTAAAAATTTTCATAATCATTCTAATTCTATAACAAAGTTGTTAGTCCTAGTAATGTTGCTAATAAACATTAATCAATAAATATTAATAGATATTAAGTAAATTAAGTAAAATATAAAAATGACAACTGTTACATTTGTTTCAATTGGTTATAGTAATTAGCAACGTTACTAAAAAAATTGCAACTTTATTACAGAATTGGGGTGAATAACGCATTATTTCATTACTATTTCATTAATTTATAATCTCCACGAACATCTATTAAAATCAAAATTAACAAAAATTAAATAAACATTAATTAATTTATTAGATTATAATAAAATAAATATGGCAAAACATAATCTTTTTGACAAGCGCACACAAATTATTATTTTGTATAATATCCGTACCAATAAAATATCATAACGTAGAGGGAAAAAAATATCTAGATATCGTGCAAACTTGATGTAAATCACATCTGTAAGTATTGATGTAACATTGTAACAGAAGATCTGAAGTTTATTATATTGTAAAGATAATATTTCTCAGTTTCGGCACGCAAACATCGCGCCGCGCCGCCTTGATCTTTATAGCAGGTGTATTTCTACCCACGACTTTTTATATACCCTTCGATAATATTTTCTAAGATTTCTTTCTGAAGACGAAATCAAAAAATTGTATTTATTAAGTTTTATATAATTATTTTGAAATGTCATTCATTACTAGTAATATGATGAAAAGTTGCTTAGCCGAATACGATTAATACAAATAAAAAATAAAATAAAAACAGGACCTAAAAATCTCATTTTTAATTCAAGCAATAAATTCTGGTGCAATATGATCCTGAAAATACCGCTACAGCATGCATACAGATAGTATTTAAAATACTAAATCAATTTATGTTCCTCATCGTGTCAGTTAATTACAATATGCTTATAACATAATATATACTAAAAGCAGTGTCAGAAATAATTAAAGACCGCAGAAAAGCCTGTATCAAATACGTAACGTATAAGTTTTGTGTCTTGCGCGAGCGTTGAAATAAAAACAGGACAACGCACCAATAATAAAGTTAAGAATAATGTGACACTGCCATTAATTTGCTACATGTTACATGAGTTTTGGGCTTGTAAAACGAAGAAAAATAAAATAAAATATATGTCGGCACGCTTTACAAAAGTATTTAAAAACTATGTTGGTTGTTGCTTGTTTATTTTGTTTGTGAACTTTCACCCTCATATAAAAGAAAAGAACTGTTTAAAAATTTAACAAATTTTGCAATTTAAATTAAGATATTTTATGCAAATTAAAATTGACAACAAAATTTTCAATGTATTAAAATTAATTAATAAAATAAATAAGTATATATTTTGAAAATGATATTAACATAGTTAAAAACGAAATCAAAATATAAAATGTTTGATACATACTTTATCACATAAACAATTATCAATTCAGTTAAAGTAGAAAATCTTTCAGAACTCATTATATTAAATAAAACGGCTTTAGGTTTTAGTTCTTTATAATTTTTAATTAAAATTTGACGTTTCAATATAGTGCACGTATATCATCATCAGGAAAAAATAAATAAATAGAACATGGAATCAAGTTATTAGGTAACAAAATACAAGTAACTAGATTAAAATATTTTATAATTTATTATTGAAAGAAAGCTCAATTTTATTTATGTCATTTGCATATTTTTCCTAATGATATTCGTGAAGTATATCGAAACGTCAAATTTTAATTAAAAATTATACAGGAACTTTAATTTAAGTTTTTTTATTTAAATATAATGAGTTCTGAAAGATATTTTATTATGATAAATATACATACACAATCACGCCATGTATCTAAAAGGTTGTGGCACGAATTCCCGAAATTAATTTTCTTCAAACATTCCTATACAGATAAGCAACTTTAGCTTTATCCATATTCATGACACCTCTCACAAATTTTCAGTTATTACATTTAATATTTTGCTGTCATACTTTTTTTTATAAAACATTCATTAACATCCTTTCCATTATTATTTAGCAAACTAATTGTTTAGTCATATAAAAAATAAATAAATTCGGCGGTAGTACTTTTTGAACAACTTTTGTATAAACATAACTTACAATCAATATTTTACACTGCAAACTGCAAATATCAGTCTAGTCGAAAAATAAATTTCAGAAAAATCTTTATTGTTATAATTTGCAAATCTCAATATTTCACGTCAGAATGCATAAAGTGTAGATGACTATAATAATAATACTGAGAAAAGGTGTGCCTCACACATTATAATCAAATAATCTTTCGAATAAGTATAACTTTGAAGACTGTAAAACAAGATGAATAACAAAACAAGCAACTCTTTTGCAAAGAGAACAAATTGGTGTGAAAACATAACTATCGTCTTAAGCAAGTAAAGGTCAGCTCATAGCTTAAATTATCTCTTGTTATCATATTAATAAGATGTTTGTTATGGTTGGGAATTGGCGTGGAATTTGTTTGCTACGGCCTTTATTTTAGTTGTTTTATGTACATTTATTTTACGAAATATTAGAATAGTCTTAATAATAAAAATTGATTTTTTAAATATTTTTGAACGAAAAAATATAGATTAGGATATTAAATAACGAATGCTTAGTAAATTCCGTTCTATAGAGTAATATATGTTTACTTTTAAACT
Organism: Clivina fossor; assembly: GCA_963966155.1. Lineage (NCBI taxonomy): Eukaryota > Metazoa > Arthropoda > Insecta > Coleoptera > Carabidae > Clivina > Clivina fossor. Next base: position 11,949,918 of record OZ014562.1, on the reverse strand, counting down.
AAATTTAACTAGCATTTATAAAACCGGGCCTTAATCTAATTAATGTTTTGATACATTGTGCATTTTTTTTTTAATTGGAAGCAATAAATTTTCAGCTAATGTTTGTATTCTATGTTTATACATATATAATAATCGTTTTGACAGCTTTGTACTCTTATTTTTATATCAAAAGTAGTTTATTAAAGAAAAAATAGTATATTGAAAATAAATTTACTGATTGCGCAATTCATAATGAACTAATACTATATTATACGTTTGCGTGGACGTCCGATGAGTAGTTGGAGTGGTATGATTAAGAGTGTTTTGCGTGAGCCAAAGTTTCCAAGTAGTAGGAATAAAAGAGCATGTATGAGAGAAATTATAAATGTGGATGAAGCGAAAGTTGTTTGTTTGGATAGGAATGTTTGGAGGCGATTGATTTCGGAATGATGAAAAGAGTTTGTGCCACACCCTTTTGGGCACATGGCGTGATTGTGTATGTATGTATGTATGTATATTGTCATTGTAGTTGAATGTAAACTATATAAAATCGACCTTATTACTTTTGATGACGTAAGTAATGACGCTTTTTTACATAAAAATTGAGCTATATTAATTAAAATATATCATAGTTATTTTAACTTTTATTTCATCTATCTTAATGGTACCTATCATACATGCTTTTTAATTCTTACTACTTGAACTCAATCGTATATTTTTAATATCATTAGGCATTAATTTACTATGGCAAAATCATCTTAATTATCTTACTCCAATAATATTTCTTTCAATTTTACACTCTTTATACACCAATTTATTTATCACCAGATCCCATTTACGAATTCAAAGCTGATTATATAAACTTTTGATATTAACAACATATTTCTAACAACAATAACAAAAATATTTCGAAACTATTCTAGGACTTTTTGCAATCAGTTATTATTAAAAGATCTAATTCTTTTCCAAATTTGAACAACAAAAAAATCAAAACTTTCTAAAAAAAATTCTTTATCTCCATTACAAAATAGATCTATCTCTATTAAAAATCGTGTTTAATCTAACAGCTTTTACTAAACCAATAATTAATATTTTCTATTTATAAGACAATCTGATGTCTTAATCAATCAATTGATCTAACGATAACTATAAAATCGCCTACTAAAATAGACGGGTTAACTAAAGACCTAACTAAAAAGTTACGCGCTATTTTAAGTTTCTATCATAATAAGTTAGATAAAAATCTAATGTTATAAATTTTGTTTCTAATAACCGTAGAGATTGCATAGACATAAATAGAAGTACATTTAAGCATATATGGTTAACAGTGTTTTCTAATTTTTATTTTAATATTGACTCAAAGTTTTATTTAATTTGACATGTTTGATAATTGTTTCTAATTTGGATAAATATGTTGTTATTAAATTTAGACATTAATAGTTTCGCTAAATATTTTATTTGTTTTTTTTTTGTTTCCATATTTGTGAAACAAGAAAGTAACTTAACTTTTTTGCTAAATTTACTTATAAAATAGTTACTTTATAATTTGTCGAGCCTTAAAGTCCGAAATATGTAGTTAAAAACGATATAATTCAAGAATTCTATTACATGTAGAAATTGCAAGAATTGTAAAAAATAAAATAAAAAAAATAAAATAAAAATTTACGCCTTTAAGTTATTATTATAAATTTGTTTCGGAAAAAGTTTAAGAACGTGGCACAGGTCATTATTAAATGCAAATTTTTTGGGCACCAGACCACACATTTTGAAAAACAATACGGTCTGAAATTTTCACATTAGCAATGTTAAGATGATTTTAATGATATGGGTTTATGTTAATATTATATTTGGTTAAAAATTTTATTCAATTAAGTATAGTAAAAAATCTTTCAGAACTCATTATATTAAAAGAAAACTGTTTTAGGTTAAAGTTCTGTATTAATATTTATTTAAAATCGGCGTTAAACTCAACGTCCGTTTTCATCAGGATAAATGATATAAATGACATTACAGTAAATAACAGACCATAGAAACAAGTTACTAGGTAACAATTAAATAACTAGATAATATAGAAAGCAGTTTTATTTCAATTAAGTATATTTTAAATATTAATATATATATACATCTAAAAAAAAAACTATACATAATTTTTAATTTACAGATAAATAAAACTTACGTTTGTGTATGAGGAGTGTAATATTAGTGAAAATGTTGCTATTATTATTACTATTATCATTAATTCGAAATTACATTTTTGTCAGATTAAAAACTCTAATTTTATATTTGAGTCGTTAAAAACCTATAATGTAAAACTCGTACAAAATGTTTACTTAAAAAGGCTAGTGCTACAACTGTCATAATTGTGAAAAATGAATATTATTTTGTGTTTATTGTACAATATTATTATAATTACTGTTATAATTTATGGTAATAACCTTAAATCAAATTTTAACACATTAAAAACTAAAGTAAAATTAATCAAAATTGATCTAAAAATCTATTCATTACTCATAAACTACCTCCTACGTCTTCAAACATGGTCGATATTTGTATACAAGCACATTAGGGGTGTCCATAAAATCACTGACCACATCTATCCACACATGTTTAAATACGCTTTATAAACGTGGGCTTGTATAGAGAGAGGGCGTATTTGTGACCTTCGGCCATTCTATCAGATGTAATCTGTTTCTTTCGAAAATCTTCTTCATCTTCGCTCTAGGTGGCCCGATGATGGACCCTAATCATCATTTAGGGTCTTAAATGATGTTTTAACACACTATTTTATTAATGTGGTTTTTTTTAAATAGTCAGTGATATATGGTAATTTTTCTCGTTGTATTTACTCGGTTCTTTGTTTTGAGTGATGGTTGGTGAAGAGTTAAAGATGTGTTTAGATTTTTGTCTGATAGATGTCAGGATTGATTTTTTGTTGTTTGAAAAGATCATTTTGTTTGGAATTTTTAAATGTTTATGTTATTATTAATGAAGTCGAGATAATTTATTATTATTTTAAAGATATCTGCATTTAAGTTTCAAGCGCTTGTTTTTATTATATATTTAATACTATAGAAATCAAAAATTTATTTATAAAAATATTTTTTAATATTAAAAAAAATGAGTTACAATTATCGTTAAACTACTATATACCTGTTTATTAAATAAATGTGACAGTTTATTTAGCACAGACATCTATTCTTACGCTTTTTTTGAAATGTGAAATTGTAAATTTACTTAGAAAATAAATAATATATGTAAAATGTAAATAATATATGTAACGTTGATTTTTTAAATAAAAAAATTTAAATAAAATAAATACAGAACATAATCTTCAATTTTTCATTTTATTATAATGAATTAAAAAAGATTTTTTTTTACTATGTGAAAATGCTTTAGCTTTAAGCATAAATATATTACTTATTTACTCAATGGTTTAAGTTCATATATTATATTGAAATTTGTTACTTACACAAAAATAAAATAAGTACATTATTACATTTGAAGAAGTAATATATGTATTAATTAATTATTAAATGTAGATTTGTCCAACTAGATAAAAATATATTTCAATCATTATATTTATTTTTATTTTTTGTTTCAGATTTAAAACTGCGTCATACATTTTCGAGAACTTTTATAGACAAGCGACAATGGTGAGTAATTTTAATTCTATATCATTATTTTTCTCAAAAAATATACATACAAATTGCAATTTACAATGTGTTTGTTTTAATTTATTATATGTAATTTTTCAAAGAATTTTATTTATGATTCATATTAAACACAAAATATTTATATTGATGTTTCTAAAATATTTTTTTATATGTCATTTATTTTATCAGTAATTTTGCATGAAATCATTAAACAAGTTAATTTTAATTTTAAATATTTTTAAAAATTTATACAAGTACATTGTAAGTTTTCTAAAAGTATATTATATTTATTTCCATATTCATAATACTTTTTGTTAAATATAATGAATCATTAAAACAATTGTTGTAGAACTTTTGTAAAATGGTTGTTAAATATTGCACAGAATCTTAGAATTTGTTATTTAATAATCCGTTTAATTTATTGAATAAAACATAAGCAAAATTTTTAAGTAAAATATATTACAAAAATATAAATATCTATATAAATTTTATGCTCTATTATAGAATTACGGAAACCAATATAAATGATTGAATATTAAACAAATATATAAAACCTATCAACTTGGAAATATATTTTATATTCAAACATATCAAATTTGCATAACATATATGTCAATTTACCTCTGAACAGTTTCGAATATATCACAGCGAATATTACAAATCTTGAACATGTTTTGCATCAGAAACTACAACAGCTTAAAACTAGTTTAGACATTGAAAATTTCAAACTAAAAATGAGTTCAAATCAATCTATAGACTTTATATATTATATCGATATATTTTGATGTTATTCGACGATGTAAATTCTAGAATTATGAAGAAAAATCATTCATAAATTTCTTAGCAGGTGGGTGGAGGTTTAGTTAATATGTCTGGCGCCAAATGATGTGTAATATTTTCTAGAAATTATGTGGAATCTAACTTTTAAAGGATTTTCTTTAATAATAAATAGTTATTTAATAGTTGTAGGTTTTTTTGTTTTGTACAATATGTTTTAGTTAGATGTTTGAATATGTATATACAGTTTTAAAGATTTTAATTTATGAATAGTATAATATTGGAACGAAATTGTTGCAAAAGTTGCTGTAAGATAATTAAGATGGTTCGTTCATCTTGAGCAAATGTCTAATGAACGTTTAGTTAAAATAATATATGTAAATAATATTGAAAATGTACTTGTATGTGAACGTTCGATAAACAGATGAGCATAGGTATAATTGAGAGTGTTTTGCGTAAGCAAATGTTTCCAAGCGGTAGGATTAAAAAAAAAAACTTGAATCATTGATTATGCTATAATCAATGTTTCAATTGGTGATCAAGTACGGAGGATGGTATTTACGAAACGTCTGCGACTAGGATATATCAACTACGGCATACCGCTCCAGAAAATTCTATAAATTCAATAGACATTAATAATAATTTCTATAATCAGCAAGTTGAGAACTATATGTTATAATGAATAATTTATTCTTCTTTTTTGAACAAGAATATCAAAATAGAATTTAATATCAATATTTTATCCAATTTCATCTAAAACAAATGTTTAATTATAAAACTAAATTATTGTATCTTGTTTTATTAAATTGCTTTTTAAGCATTTCGGTGTTATTTTTTGATTATAAAATAAAGAGCCATTTTTATAAATTTCTATCTACTCTGACCGGTTAGCGGTTGTATTACTGATTAATTCTCCTTACAATTAGTTTTAATTATTTTTTTTTAATGTTATGTAAATATTCTTTCAACCTTTATATATTTTTTGTGTTAGTTGGTATCCTTTGCATACCCCAAATTTCGTTCCAAAAATAAACAAGTAAGAAAACCGAACGTGTTGCGCCGTTTACTAAATTTGGTGTAAACAACCGGAAACGGCCCACGCGCGTCGAAAATTGTAGCTCGTGCCGCGGTTGCCCGTAGCAACCGCGCGCGTACGACCCACAGCCAACTGGTGCCGTGTGGGCAGCCTTTGAATTCGTCACGTTACGTCATAATTAATTTAAAAATATCAGTCGAAAGATATCTTGAGTTTAGCACTTTCACGTTTTCTATGTGCACTGTATATACACTTGTATATCTCTGGATACAAGATTTTGCGTTGGCGTTTGACTCATTCATGGCTGTTTCATTCATTGGGTTTTAAGAAATTTTGATGATTTTGTTCTTTTGTACCGTTTTTTAATGTAAAGTTTTATGAATAAAATTGTTTAATTATGATTTTTCTTATTTGATGATTAAAAATAGTTTTTTGTTTTATACAGAAGAAACAAAATTAGATAATTTGTCTATTTACTTAGATGATATTAAATATTTTATTTACATCCAAAGTAGTTAAAATAAAATGGAAATTTCAAAAAAAGTTTAGATAAATAATCTAAGACTATAGGTAAACCAATGAACAAGAATAAATAATACACTACAAACTAGAAAAAAAGATTTAATTCTGTTAAATAAATACGCATACATACATAACTCTTTCCAGTATCACAAAATTAGTATTCTACAAATATTCCTATCCAGACAAGTAACTCTAGTCTTATTCACATTCATGACATCTCTCATACATATATCAAACATAATAAATTAATGACAGTCATCAAGCACTGAGGATGTCATCCACGATGAACGGCGAAACGTCCGCGGTGAGGATAGATCGACCACGGCATATCAGCTCAGAAAATTCAATAAATTCAAACTTTTATTGTTTTGATAAAATGTATATAGTTTTGTGTTCTAATTGACTGTTGAAGTTTCCACAATAGATGAGTTACTATAAAAAACATTTTTTTAAACCTTTAGCATTAATTTAATAAAATCTTATTTAGAATATCATAGATATTATAAAATTAGTGTCATATTTTAGCGTAGATCTATCAGTTTTGAACAAACTACTTACTATCTTATGCTAAAATAAGGAATTTATCTGTTGTTAGTTTTATAGTTTTATTGCAGCAAAAAAAATTGAAGATTTTTTTTAGTAAATTTTTATTTTGTTTTTATAAGCTAGTAGGTAAATAATTCACATAAATAAACATATTTTGAGAAAAAAGTATAAATTAGATTTTATATAATATTAATGACATATTTAAAATTGTAAATACAAAACATTAATTTTAGTTTTTTTTCTATAAAATCTAATGAATTTGAGCATTGTGAAAACACCAAAATTTATTATATTAAATAAGAAGAATTCGAATTTATTAAACACGAAAATGATTTATGTTTAATGAATTAAAACGTTGAATTTTAATAAAATAATATAAAACTTTAACTTATTGCATTTTGATTTAAATTAATTTTGACAATAAAATATTTTAGATTTACATTTGCAAAATATACAACGAGCTAATATAAAAATATATCGATAAAGGTAAACTGATTACTAATACAGTAATAATATATAATAGAAATCAATTAAATGCATAAATATCAATGTAACATTTTCACGCAAAATATAATTTACAAAAACACTTTCAATCCATTCACATATTTTCTTCACCAAAGCACACTAGATCACCCGATAAACAACTCGATCGATAAATTTAAGTGATAACTGATAATCTATACACATATAATATCGATCAAATTGCCTACGATATACCTGACTTTTCGAAAAACCCACACGCGGTGCAATAAAACGTTTTTTTCCGCATATATATGTATGCCTCTTTTTTTTTCAAATTTATCTATTCACTCCACTACTCGCCTAACGCTAATCGTTTCAATCTGTTAACCTTGAAACGGTTTTTAGTTTTGCTACTTACGATTTGTAAATGTTTTTCAGAACAACTCGAAAACGTCATAAACACACGTAGGTGGTTAGTTTTTCTTACATTTCTGGTTAGTTGTTATAATTCTCTCTGTCTGATTTTTATTTTCGGATAAGTGGCAGCCTTTTAAAGTTTGTGAAAATAAAAGTGTTTTAAACAAATAAATATTTAAATTAGAATAAAATTACAACGTAAACATTTTATGTTAAAAAGGTAAATAATGTTGAAATTGTACTATAAATATGATACCGCACTTAAGACAAGAAATAAAGATTATTTTTTTAATTTACATTATTCTAATAATGGCAGTTTTCAAAATAAATTATAGATAAATATGGAATAATTTTTTTTATTTATATTGCAAGTATACAGGAAACACCCAATTATAAAATTACAGTGATACTGCATTTACAAATTGATTTTTCAAATTATATTTAGTACAACAAAAAAATATCAAAATTCTGATTCGAAGTACAGACTTTATTGCGCAGTTCTAAACAACTAAATAATGGTGAACTTGTTTCTTTCAATTCAAATATCATAAATCTGGATCTCAGTTTTATATCAAGTATATGTAAAGGTAACAATGATAATAAATCAGGAACATCAAAATTAAGAAATATGCTCCATATAAACAATACTATTAAAAGTTCTCTCCTACTCTGAAGTGCACATATGTTAAACAAATTATATTGTTAATTAAAAATAAATATTTTTTTCTTTTTACAAAGTTTTGATTCAATAGTTCTAGACGTTGAGTACAAATACATATAGACGATATAAACGTTACAATAAATAAAAATATATAATAAACACAATAAATTACATTTTTATAAATTTTATTTAGTTTTAATTAAATATTATGCTTAATATTAATTTACTTGTTTTATTGAAAAAATAAGTTCAATATATTTTATCAAATGACAACCTTGCGTTTTAAAATTTTAATAAGTAACAGTTAATTTCTTATTCAGAAATCAATTGATTTATTACCAATAAGATTAATAATTTTGTTCTATATTTTAATATACATAATCCGACTTATACCATATAATTAATTATTGAATAAATTTCATAAAATTAATGAACAATTCTTTTCTAATGAAAATTTATTTTCACAAAAATGTATATATATATACTATATTCTTCAACTGTTAGTAGCTGGTAAAGATCACTTGGCATGTATTTTTATTTATTTTTAGTTTAGTTTCGTTTAGAATGCTTGAAGAAAAAAATCTTATAATGTCACTCGGACTAAAAAGTTTTTTTTGTGTTTTGCCCAGATTGTTTGGCTTCTGCTTTGCCTCGGCCACAAATATCCGGGTTCAATACAAAATCATCGCTTTCTATTCCTCGTAACATAATATACTGTTACATATTGCAATAAAAATAGTTTATTTTTCAAAGATTTTATTACAATTATTTTAGAATACAAATTATAATTAATGATTTTTTAATCAGGTCTTTTGACAGCACTTCCATCAAAACACATTGATGTGAGGTATGTTTTTCCTTCATATAAAGAACCATTAATTCTCCAATAATATCCATCAATTGGAAACAAATCAAAGACAGCTGCATTAAATGTTAGTTCTTTAGCAACGTAATATCCCTAAAAATTTACAAAACAATATTATTAACTTTTTAATGGTAAATTTTCAAGATGATAATTTTATACTTGTTTTAAGAGATTAAGAAAAATAATTTTAACATTTTTTATTTAAATTTTATCTTTTCAGGTGATTTTAAATATTATTTTAACAAAATAAAAAGCATATCCGTATAATTGTTGCTAAAGTAGAAAAACTGTTAAACTTTTGATATAATAGAACGTTTAATATTAATAATATTTACTAAAATTAACGCAAATTTTATAATATTATTAATTTTACATTAACAACACATTCAAAACATAATGTTTCAGATGAAAAAATAACAATTGTTTTTATACAAGATGTCCAAAATAACTGGCTCACCATGGCTATCTCGAGAACCGTAAGAGATACAAAATCGGTTAAATTAGATCAAATTTATCGCAGAAGAGCCATTAAATGATGCTTTTGTTTTTCCGAAAAAAAAATATATGCATACGTCACTAGATATCAAAAAATGTAAATTTTGTTAATTTTGTTTTTTGGTTTAAGTTGTTTATATAAGTGTATAATATTTAACATATACTTTTTACGAAGATTTTACAACAGTGCTTAAAATTTAATAAATAATTTACTTTTAGAGATTAAGTAGTCCAGGAATAAACAAATGAAACTTAGAAACAAGTTACTGGATAACGGTGATTTAACAGAAACATTAAACAGAATAAAATCTAAAGCTTTTTTTCTTTTAATATTATTATTTATTAATGGACAAACTATAATAGATTAATTTTGATTGGAATATACTTAACTTTTTTGAAAGGACATTTCAGTGGTGGTTTGAAAGCATTGACTATCTTGTCTATACTGAGTGTTTTCAAGTTTAAAAAATGACATAAAGATGGTGGCTTTAAATTTGCAAAATATTCGCATGTATCTAATGATTCCTTCGTTAAACATCTTTTTATATAGATTTCAATCTATAAATAAAATTTATTTTTTATTAATTAATATGTTATTAATTGTAATAGTAATAAATTTCAGTTGAAAAATTAATTAAAATATATAAATTATTGTGATTAATATATAATATGCCATGTTAGAATTTTATTGTTAAATAAGGTTTAAGAAAATGTTTGCCAGAAACATTAACAAATAAATTTATATTATTAATAATTTTTTATATAAAAATATATACATATACAATCACGTCATATACCCAGAAGGGTGTGGCACAAACTTTTTCCATTATCTCGAAATTAGTCTCTTGCAAACATTCATATCCAAATAAAAAACTTTATAAAATGGATAAAAAAAACTATTGTATACAATGTATGCAATGTGTCTAAAGAATTTAATATATAACGTGTCTCAAAAATTATATATATATATATATATATTTATATATATATATACCTATAATCATATATGCAATGTGTTTAAAAATTTTGATAAATAAAAAATTAATGAAAATTCTAATGATGTTGGTATAATTAACTAACATAAAAATAAAGAATTCAATAATTACTCTCAATTTATTAGATTGTAAATCTCTTTTCAAGTATCCGTCTCCATCTACATAATTTCCAATATCAGGATTATACATTACATTAAAAGAATAAAGATCAATTGGCATATCGTCTGCAATTTTATTGCAAATTGCAGCCCTATCATTCATTATTACGTATTTTGCCTGAAAATCAATTTAAAATAAGATTATAAGCATATGTATAAACCCTATATGCAGACCACTTTGACATTATTACAAAAATACTAAGAAATAGAAATAAAAATTTTATATTTTTTCTCCAAAAGTTGGCAATGTGGTTCAAAAATATTATTTCATAATTATTATGCATATACAAGAATCTATCTTTATAATTGTGTTTCAAATTTTATTTTGAAATATCAAAAGTTTAATTGGAAACAATAATAAAATTATGATAAAAACTAAACCCAAGATATAACTTACTGAGAGTAATTCACATAGTGATAATATTACAAAATATTTACAAATATTTTTCTTCATTTTTTTTTACTCATATAGTTCTAACCGTTCTAACATAGACTTAACAATATATGATTTCAAGTGATTCTGGCGGTATAATATATAAGTTCGAAAACAAAAACCACATGTAATCTAATAAAAAAAATATAAATGTAATGTACCATGACTGATTTTTTTGTTAAAATTTAATTAATTTTCAGATATAAAACATACACAATAAATATATTGTTTTAGTGGCGTGTTTAATATATTACAAAATGACTTTTTTGCATGTTGTTATTTAATATTCTGTAATTATTATTTAAAAAATAGAGCATTTCAGTTAAAATATATGATTAACGGAAAAGCAGTGAAACATATTAGGTCAGATGTATAAAATATTGTTAATCTAATTATAGTACTATAATATCTAAAACTTTTCAGGGAACATGCAGTTTTTTTTTTTACATCTACAAATTATACTTACTCTTTGAAATTTAGAAATTCAGTTAAAATCCATACAAAAAAATTGTGCATGTGACAAAATATTAAAAATACTAATTTATCATGTTTCTGGCCATGACATTGTAGGTTTTACATTAAAAGAATTAAACTATTATATAATTATAAAATGTACAAAGTTTATTGTAATAAAAAAATATTGTTTTAGTATTTTTCTAAATTATTATTTTGCGTGTTTTAATTTTAAAACAATGTAATTTTGCTTTTTGTTTTCTAAAAAGTATTGTCATAAAAATAACAAATATTTACGTATAAATTTGTTTTTGTTAAAATCAATATAATACTAGTATACAAATTTTAGAATGGAAACAATGTTATATAAATTAAAAAATTATTATCATTAATAGTCAATTCTATAATATTTGTGTTATATGAAATTACTTATGTTCGTTTAAATACATGAAATACTTATGTATTCAGTTATTTTGTTACTAAGTTATTTAATAACAATTATAAAAATACTTTTCAAAAAATAAATGTATACCTATTTACAAATTTTATTTTTCAAAATTTAAATTTTTTTTTTTTATAAATATTTGATTTTAAATGCTGAGTATAAAATCACGATAAGTATAATATATCATAAATATATGAGAAAAAGTATTTTTTTAAATTTAAAAGTTTTATTGTTTATCTATAACCATTTACTTAAAAAATTAACAATAATCAAATTGATTTGATCGTTTTATACAGGTCATTTAATATTATAGTTCAAATTGCAGATCATGACATATCGTTACTCAGTTTGGGTTTAAACGTTCGACAAATGTAATAAAATATTTTCAACATTGTAATTTATACAAGGTTTTCATGTTAAATATAATTCATTTTAATATAAATTATACAAGAATATGTGTAATATAAAATATTTGTCATTTGAAAAAAAATTATTGAAAATCGAGGCTAAATGTGATTTTTTTATTACATTATTACATTATAATTGATACAGCTATCTCTAGTATTATTAAAATATACAAATATTGTCAGGTAACATGTTTTCAACGTTATGTCTCAAATGTCTGGATAGAAATGTTTGGTGGATATAAATTTGTGCATAAATAGAAAGAGTTTGTGCCACACCTTTATGGGTATATGGCGTGGTTGTGTATGTATTTAAAATATAGTTTTGTAACATAAATAAATATATATATATATATATATATATATATATATATATATATATATATATTTTGCATATTACTCTAAAACTGTTTAAACAATAGAAAATCGATTTGCACTATAAGATTTGATTGAATGATTAAAAAAAAAATAGAACAAGAATTATGAATCATTCTGTACATTGTTAGTTCAATATTACGCCACTAGTCGGCGCCATATATTTACTACAATGATGTAGATAGATTTACATCTGTCTGTCACGTTACTTATCAATCTAATTTAAATTTTAAATACTTGAACTAATTTGATTGAAAATATCGATAGAGGATTTTTAATGACGACATACGATTCGATAATAGACGTAGCTAAGTATGATTGTATTCGTAAAATGATATTTTTTTCTCCTTTCTGATTGAGACGTTATTGAAATACCGTATTGGTGATATTCTTATGGTACACCTACGCTGAAAGCAAACCAGAAGACTTCTTAGTTAATGTATTATTAATCAAATATTGGTTATGTCATACATTCTATTGACAATGATACATGTGTTGGGAGTTCGGTTTCGTATCGAATCAAAATTAATAGATTGTGGATACTACCGATACATTTATATATATATATATATATATATATATATATATATATATATATATATATATATATATATGTATTAGTGTCAGTAAAAAAAAAATTTCCAGTAAGGCTAAAATCGATAATTTTACATCGAGAAAACATCAGAAATAATATTTTTTTGCTTGTTTTTACGAAAGTAACAGGTTCCTCTACACAAATGAAATTTTCGAAAAACGTGTGTTAATACATATATCGTTTATATCGCGTAAGTATTAATATGCGTTTTTCGAAAATTTCATTTGTGTAGAGGAACCTGTTACTTTCGTAAAAACAAGCAAAAATATATTATTTCTGATGTTTTCTCGATGTAAAATTATCGATTTTAGTTTTATGGACACTAATATACATATATTAAAAATGATTTTTTTTTATTTCAAACTTAAAAGTTTAAAATTTTTTGAAACTTTAATATATTTCGGTAATTTATTATATTTAAGTAATCTATTGTGTAATATATTATTAGTAGCACTAGTTTTAGTTTTTTTAGTAATATAAAAATTATCTGCATTTCTAACAGCATAATTATGCACGCTACTATTAAATTTTAAACTGCCACTTAAATACTTCAGAAGCAAACCATGTTGCATTTTAAAAATAAAAATCATTGTAAACATTACTAAAAAAGACTTAATATTTAATATAAATAAATATCAAAAAAATGACTAATTTTTTAATGTTGTTCTTAATCGAAATTGCATCACCGTGAAACACACTATATAGCGAAATGATCTGATGTGGCCGCATACACCATCATCCAACCATAGATTTACAGTTGGAATGTAAAATACGCTATAAATTACCCAAACACCTATTTAATGATCGAATAAAAGCGCTCTCAATATATTAAACAATAAACGTTTTCTTTCTTGAGCAAAACTCAATCGCTAGCTGGCTTTCGCTTCGTTCATTAGCTGCAGGGCATTCTTCTCACCTCCGCTTTTGACTCGCGCGCGGATCGTGTGAGAGCAGAGAAAAAGATATCAAATCAACTATAATATAGATGTGGAACACAACACAATGTTTTTTATAGTAATATTTTTTATATTAATTAATTTTGTTATATTAAGAAAGAGAGAAAGAAATTTTATTTAGAAACACTTTGTGTTTACATTACACTGTAAAGAACGTAGCGAAATTATAGAAAAATAGTAGACAAATTTTACTATAAAAAGTCTGGAATATTATTTTACCATAAATATTCTGTATTTCTACCTCAAAAGTTTCTAATTTTTACATAATTCATAATAATCACACAAAGTAAGTAAAAATGACCTAATAAGTATGTAAAATTGCTTAGTTTCTGATAACTGCATTACATACTTAATGTAGAATTATATATATATATATATTGTTATTATAACTTCTTAAATTATATAAAATTACAGATTGTATATTAATATCTGTAATAATTCATCAAAATATTGAGACTTAGTTCATATTTTGTGTAATAATACTAATAAAATATTATAAGCGTAATTTATTTATTTCAAAATACATTTTTTATATAAATTTAGAAGTGTATGTAATTATACCAACAATAATATTACAGAACTGAACAAATTTTACCAATTTATGGAATATTCCTGATAGTAAATTTACTGAAGTTCTGTAAATTTACTAAAAGAGACTTTACTAAGAAAAGACTGTAAATAGTACATACATATGTACTTTTTCATTCCGTTTGTTCTAATATTATGTATTTTTAAACAATTATGAATAAAATAAAAACATTGGACATCATAATGTCTCATGGTTTATAGGTAAAATTACATAATTTTTTAAAGTGTAGCATTATTGTTTCTGTGTCAATTTTAGATATGTATATAGGGGTGTCAGGTTACAAAATGTAAACAAACACTATTTTTAAATTTTTTTAATGTATATAACAAAACAATCTATAAATTAGGTATAGACATTACGTATCTATACTTATTGTTGATCTGATGAAGAGATGTTCATTCTTCTTTTGAAACCTCTTTCTTGTCGACTTTGCATCCATCGTGTTGTAAATCATCGGGCTGTTATTTGATTGGGTATATATCGAAATCATCTTGGCTATGAGGAGTATATAGTTAGAACGAGTAATATGTTGCATATATTTTCCACTATAGGCATGATTTATTTCGAATGTTGTTATAGAAAATAAGTTCTGTGTAATAGTTTAAATTTGTTGTTGTTTATGAATTTGATGTATTTATTTATTAATAATAATAATAATGCAAAGCGTTAAGTTATTGTTTTTGATTTGTGTAATAATGGAACATAAAATTACATGTACAATATTTTGATTTTAATTTTAATTTATTTTGAATTGCTGGACTAATCAATATTAGAGATTTATAATGAAAAAAATAACATTTAAGAGTTAAATAAAATTTGGCTTCCATTAATTAAAAATTTATAATTCTTATGATCTAGTTACTTATATGTTACCTAGTAACTTGTTGCTATGAACTGTTATTTACTCTATTCTGATTAGATACTGTTTAATTATTTTATAAAAACGACTTTTCGACGAAACATCAAGTCAAAATTTATTTATTTATATATAAATTTTGACCTGATGAAGACGATCGTTCAGTTTTGTTGAAACGTCGTTTTTATAAAATAATTATACAGAATTTTATCATAAAACAGTTTCTATATTAATACAATGAGTTCTGAAAAATATTTTATTTTGTTAATTAAAAAAAATCATTTGTGATTTTCTAAAAATGTATCCTCAGATTAAATGACAGCATACCATTGGCTAATTCCAAAGATAAATTTATTTCAACATTTTGAAATATTGTGTCTTAACAAAGCACATATATAATATACGTTTTATTTAACAGAAATATAAAAATATTACTTATTAATAACATCTCACAAATAATTATTCCTCTCATCAACAATTAATAACCATCCACCTTACCAGTAGCTATCGCATTAACAATCTCAGTGGCGTACATCGGATATATTTCACAAGCCAACACGATGAAAATGATGCAAGTGGCTAATAAAATTGAGCATACCCAACTACCAGGCAATAATCTCATATTTATGCGACGTTATACCAAACTACTTCAACATCGGCTAACATTGCTTGGCCAACTAAAAGAGAATTAGTATGCAGAAAACGCACTATTTGTTCGACATAGATGCAGAACGAAGGTTTTGTAAAAAAAATCATTATTACAGAGCGATATGTGCGGTAGCTTTACATGAAGGTGTAATACCATGGTAGTTGGATTAAGATTTTGTGTTGGATGATGTCAGTGATGATGGTATACCTGGTGTTTGGTGGAGATTCTGATGCGTGGATAGGAAACAAATAATATATTACACGATTTTTTCTTCAAACGTTCTAAACGAAACTAAACTAAAAGTAAATAAAATACATGCCAAGTAACGTTAACCTCACTAAGAGTTTTAGAATAGTATGTATATGTATATATTATTTACATTTGTTACGTGATTTGTGAGAATTAATCTTTCTTTGGTTGAACATATAATTTGTACACATTTTTAATAATTAAATTTAAATTCAGGCAAAAATAAACAATGCAATTGTCAATTAACTTAATTTGACTTAATAATTTTTATTATAATCATTGAAGATGTCAAATTAAATACACTTGACCATGTTTCTTTGGACGAATATGCAGTTTCTGACCACCCTGGATGGTGCACATTGCATTTCTTGCACTGCTTCACACATTTTTAATAATCAAATGAATAAAATGAACGAAAATTACAGTATTTTCGAATTTTACATCATGAAGATTTTCTACTCTAATAATTGCAATCGAAACGTCGATTATTAATAAATAGTGATACAGAACTACAACCTAAATCCGTTTTATTTTAAATTTTTATTTATTTAATTTATTACATTTTTAAGTTTTTTTTTTGTAAGTGTATGATGAAATTCAGTATTGCATCAACAAAAACTTTATATTCATACAAGAATTTAATTTGTACATTTTTGTACATATAGGAAACTTTACATTCAAAATATAATATAAAAACAAAAAAAAAATAAACATATTGTTTATTGTACAACCTACATTTCTTTAGTGAGTAAAACGCACTTTCTAATTAGTACCTTTTTAGTTTGATTTTAAATTTTAAAAGGAGGATGAAACCAATAAATTAAAACACCCAAAAATGTAGGCCTATATGTTTAAATTTCTATATTCGGTAACACATCAAGTATATCGCAATTCATCGACGTTCCGAATGAGTCAAAAATGAAACAGCGGGGAGTTTATAGAGCAGGTTTTAATGTACAAGAACTATTCTATAAAATATGAAAACAGTTTATTGAGATTTTACAAGAAGTACAGATATTTATTCTTAATGCACCGTTTTCTTGTATATCATAAAGAGAAATCAATGGATTGGTAATTTTATATCAATTAAGAAATATTGAAACGAAACTAATTTTTTCCTAAATTTACATTACAATATTATTTCTATAAGATATTTATTATTTTATATTTCTACTTGTCCAATATGAACTTAATTATGATAGGCTGCTCCGCTTTTCAAATCTAGTACTCAATATGACAAACCTGAAACTGAATTGATTTTAAATAATTTTGCTCAAGAAGGGGGCTATGAAAACGGTGCCAATATTTATGAAGCTGTTATGATTTTTATTTTTTTATTTATTAATTTTTTTTTCAATAACTTTGCCGTCCAAACAAAGGGTAAACATAAAAACATTTTTTTCATAATGATGAACTTGTATTTTCCAATAATAATTTAAAACTGGAAAGAAATTAAATAAATTTAAGTCTATGTATGCATTTTTTGTATAATAATGTCCCTAAAAAAAAAATAATTTGTTGTTTAAAAAAAACAATCAAAATCTGAAAATTTTATTTATAAAAACACCTTTTTCAATGGACATTTGAATGGAGGAACGTAACTGTCAAAAATAGGTGACCAGGGTGCATTTTTAAAGTTCAGGAAACCGCAAACAGTGGGTGGAGCCAATTTAGTGAAATATTCACAAGAATCTAATAATTCTTTATTTGCGCATCTTGTAAATTCAGCTTCTATCTACAAATATAAATTTGTAATTTTCCTCGTCGCAATTGTTTCGCCATACATTGTAGATGGCATCCTCAGTGCTTGGTGAGTGAATGACAGTTTTAGCTTCGCAATCTGGTATATACATTTTTACTCCCACCATCCTTAACAGGTGTCGTTACGCCATTGTCCAATTTTAACTGTTTCTGTTAGTAACTATCATGCAGTCATCAACCAATGAGTATGTTATCTACGATGTATGGCAAAACGTCTGCGACGAGGATAGGTCGACCACGATATATCAGCCCAGATAATTCTATAAATTCAATTGTAATTTTTTATATATTATACAAGCAAAACTGTTTTTTTTTGTACATAATAAATAATATATTTATTACTGAATTACACAAAATTCTCGAAAAAGTGGAATTACGCGTTAATAAGTAATCTTTTGGTACCGAAATTTTTTTCCCTAAATTTATACAAAGTTTACCTGAATTTTTTAAATAATTATTAATATATACCTATATCAGAAGTGATATCAGTACTACCGACTAGTGCATTTAACATATTTTTATTAACTCGCTTTCTTGTCTGTTTTCTCATTAATTAATTAACAAATTAATTAATAATATTAGAAATATTATTAAATATTAGTAAATAAGACGTTTTGAAGGACACTTTATATGTCAAATCATAAACATCACTTAACTTATTTGAAAAGTGATAATAATAAAAAACAATTTTATAAATATCAACAATAAATTTAGGGATTATAACACAACAAACAATCATTAAAAATTTAAACGTAACATTTTTATTATAAAAATTTTTAAACTTACTTTTAATTCGTCATTGACTAAATTTCTAGTTATATTTAAAGAAGCTTCGTAATGCATTCCATATACATTATCAACAATAAAATTTATATAATTAAATTTTATCGCAGAAGTAGATGCAATTTTACATTGGTCAAGTCTGTCAATTTTCAAATATCTTATTTTCTAAAAATAATATATGTATTAACAAAAATAACAAAAAAAATCAATTTTTATTTTACTTTATTTTCGATGCATTGCAAAATAAACATTAAACAAAATAAAATGAAAAATAATTCTCGCGATGACATTTTTACATTAATATTGTTATAATTATTGTGTTCAATACGAGTATATCATTGAAAAACATTTCATGTTATGGAAATTGTAATTATTATTTATTTTTTAAATTTTATTATCAATTTATTGTTTTTTAATCAATGTTTCGTTAATAATTATAATTAATTTGTTTCAGATTTACTTATTGGTTATTGATAAGAAAATATTGAAAATTATTATTTTATTTAATAATATGTGATTGAATTCATATTTTATCGTATTTTCGACATATTATAATTCGTCAGATATTTTAAATAGTTACGGATTGTTTAATAATAAACTTAAAAATTATGATTGGTATGAATTATAAAACTAGTATTATACTTTTAACTAGCATAGTTTTAATAACTTCATAAATCAATGTCATTTTTTGAAACAATGTTTTTTGTTTATAGTATAATAGATAATTTAACGGAACAGATTAATTTTATTGTTGTTGTTAATATTTATGTTTTATTGGGAAAAAAAAAAAATACATTATCAGATTTGTTTAGATTCGATTCCAGACTATCACCTAACAAGTTTGAGTTAAGCTACTGTTGTTGTGCATGCGTAATATAAAAAATTATAAGCTAATTGCGCATGCTTCAGACAATTGCAAACTTATCACAAACTTGTCTGATGATAGGCTGGAACGAATCTTCTATATTGATAATAATAGAAAAAAAAATAATTATAGGGTCCTGAGCAAGTATGTAAGTATTGAGAAAGTATTCAAAAAAATTTGGTTTTTTATATGTTAAATTAGAATTAAAAATAAAATTATAATAATAAAATGAGCAAACATAACGAAAAAATTGTTAATATTATTCTTTTTTTTGCACTATATTGTGACGTCACATCCCAAACTTAAGCGTAAGATTAAGTTAGGTCTTCCCTGGATTAATTTACGACTAACGAACTAGATAAGGATATAGGAATCGATATAATATAGAAAGAAATAGTAGTACGAAAGATTAAATTTCAGTATGTTTATAAATATCAATTTAATTTGATATTTCAGTATTTTTGAGCCCTCAGCTGTGCCTGCAATATTTCTAACTAATTGTAATCAATAAGCCTTTGACGACATCACTGTATAATTACGATTTAAATGGGTTTATTATAAACTTTAATTTATTAATAATTGACATCATATATAGACATTTAAAAAATATGTATTATTTTATTTGTTATAAAGTCTCGATTACATTAAAAATTACAAATTTTATTTTTTTTCTGGATGACTCTATTTCGGTTTATTAGTGCCTACTTTGTAATCTATATGAAAAAAATTTATTAGAAAAAAGAATATACACATTTTTTAAAGAAAATTTCAGATATAATACTTACTACCACTACTTTAAAATTTATTTAGTTAATCGATATTTTTTCAGTTACATTATTTGAAAAGTTAAAAGTCATAACAGTGTATTAGGATACAGAGCAGGAGTGGCCAACAAGTTGATCCAATTTTGGTCGATCGCTTAATAAGTGATTCAAAAAAAAAAAAAATTGTTTTGAACATACATTTTGCTTATCTACCCATAGCTCGCGAGAATACACTTCGTACAGAAACACAGTGTATATTAGCGTGGTCCACAAAAAAATATTTTTTATTATTTTTTTACGCACCTCCTAAAAAACTACATTAAACAAGAAATTTTTTGAGCCAAGTTTCGTGAAAAAATATTAATATTAACCCATGCCCCACTCAAGTTGAAATTTAAACGCAGTTTAACATAGGTGTTGGACAGTTTCATATATGGCGCGTTATAACTGCCTCGAAAAAAAAATAATATTTTTTACGCACCCTCTATAAAAACTTCATTAAAAACGAAATTTTTTGAATAAAATTTCGTCAATAAATATTGATATTAACCTGTGCTGCACTCAAGTTGAAATGGAAACTGTCCAAAACCTATGTTAAACCCCATTTAAAAGCAAGTTTTAATGTACAAGAACTATTCTATAAAATATGAAAACAGTTTATTGAAATTTTACAAGAAGTAAAGATATTTATTCTTAATGCACCGTTTTCTTGTATGTCATAAAGAGAAATCAATGGATTGGTAATTTTATATCAATTAAGAAATATTGAATCGAAACTAATTTTTTCCTAAATTTACATTACAAAATTATTTCTATAAGATATTTATCATTTTATATTTCTACTTGTCCAATATAAACTTAATTATGATAGGCTGCTCCGCTTTTCAAATCTAGTACTCAATATGACAAACCTGAAACTGAATTGATTTTAAATAATTTTGCTCAAGAAGGGGGCTATGAAAACGGTGCCAATATTTATGAAGCTGTTATGATTTTAATTTTCTTATTTATCAATTTTTTTTTCAATAACTTTGCCGTCCGTACAAAGGGTAAACATAAAAACATTTTTTTCATAAACATGAGTTTGCATTTTCCAATAATAATTTAGAACTGGAAAGTAATTAAATAAATTCATATCCACGTATGCATTTTTTGTATAATAATGTCCCTAAAAAAAATGATTTGTTGTAAAAAAAAATCAAAATGTGAAATTTTTATTTATAAAAACACAAATACCTTTTTCAATGGACATTGGAATGGAGGAACGTAACTGTCAAAAACAGGTGACCAAGCTACATTTTTAAAATTCAGAAAACCGCAAACAGTAGGTGGAGTCAATTTAGTGACATATTCACAAGAATCTAATAATTCTTTATTTGCGCATCTTGTAAATTCTGCTTCCAGCTACAAATATAAATTTGTAAGTTTTCTCGTCGCAAATGTCTCGCCATACATTGTAGATGGCATCCTCAGTGCTCGGTGAGTGAATGACAGTTTCAGCTACGCAATCTGGTATATACATTTTTACTCCCACCATCTTCTACAGGTGTCGTTACGCCATTGTCCAATTTTTACTGTTTCTGTTAGTAACTATCAAGCAGTCACCAACCACTGAGTATGTCGTCCACGATGTATGGCAAAACGTCTGCGACGAGGATAGATCGATCACGATATATCAGTCTAGATAATTCTATAAATTTAATTGTAATTTTTTATATATAATACAAGCTAAACTGGTTTTTTTGTACATAATAAATAATATATTTATTACTGAATTACACAAAATTGTCGAAAAAGTGGAAATACAATTGAAAAATATAATTGAACTTTTGGTACCGAAAATATTTTTTCTTAAATTTATACAAAATAAAGTTTACCTGAATTTTTTAAATAATTATTAATTTTTACCTATACCAACGGTGATATCAGTACTACCGACTAATCCATTTAACATATTTTTATTAACTCGCTTACTATTACAAATTAACAAATTAATTAATAATATTAGAAATATTATTAAATATTAATAAATAAGACGTTTTGGCGGACACTTTATATGTCAAATCAAAAACATCAATTAACTTATTTGAAAAATGATAATAATAAAAACAATTTTATAAATACCAACAATAAATTTAGGGACTATAACACAACAAACAAACAATAGAAATTTAAACGTAACATTTTTATTATAATAATTTTTAAACTTACTTTTAATTTGTTATTGACTAAATTTCTAGTTATATTTATAGAAGCTTCGTAATGCATTCCATGTACATTATCACCAATAAAATTTATATAATTAAATTTTACCGGAGAAGTAGATGCAATTTTACATAGCTCAATTCTGTCAAGTTTCAAATATCTTATTTTCTAAAAATCATATAAGTATTAACAAAAATAACAAAAAAAATCAATTTTCATTTTACTTTATTTTCGATGCATTGCAAAATAAATATTAAAGAAAATAAAATGAAAAATAATTTTCGCGATGACATTTTCACATTAATATTGTTATAAATATTGTTTATAATACGAGCATGTCATTGAAAAACATTTCATGTTATGGAAATTGTAATTATTTATTTCCTAAATTTTATTATCAATTTATTGTTTTTTAATCAATATTTCGTTAATAATTATATTTAATTTGTTTCAGATTTACTTTTTGATAAATAAATATTGAAAATTATTATTTTATTTAATAATATGTGATTGAATTCATATTTTATCGTATTTTCGACATATTATAATTCCCCAGATATTTTAAATAGTTACGAATTGTTTAATAATAAACTTAAAAATTATGATTGGTATGAATTATAAAACCAGTATTATATTTTAACTAGCATAGTTTTAATAACTTCATAAATCAATGTCATTTTTTGGAACAATGTTTTCTGTTTATAGTATAATAGATAATTTAACGGAACAGATTAATTTTATTGTTGTTGTTAATGTTTATGTTTTATTGGGAAAAAAATAAATATATAAAATACATTAACAGATTTGTTTAGATTCGATTCCAGACTATCACTATCCTTCAATTGCAAGTAGTTCAACGGGATCAATAATGTTCTATGTCAAATTTCTAAATTCAATATTATAAGTTTTTATATTGGGTTTAATAATACAATTATTTCGTTATAAATAAGGTGGTAATTAATTGGCAATTAATTATCGGAACTCATTTAGGTTGATTTTGAATAAGATAACGTAGGGTTCTGCTAGCTTGACTGTCAAGCTAGCAAGCCCCCTGTAATTTTTGTTAATTGGCGGCAATTAAATCGGCACAGTGGTAATTAATTAGCCAAAAAATATCTAAAAATTCTGAGATAGGTTTCATACGGTTCTGCTGACTTGTGCTTTCTAGCTATATCGACCTAATTTATAATTTTATTAAGTGTATGATGAAATTCAGTATTGCATCAATAAAAACTTCATATTTATACAAGAATTTAATTTCTACATTTTTGTTAATATAGGAAATATTACATTCAATATATAATATAAAAACAAAACAAAAAATTAAACATATTGTTTATTGTACAATTTACATTTCTCTAGTGAGTAAAACGGACTCTCTAATTAGTACCTTTTTAGTTTGATTTTAAATTTTATAAGCAGAATTAAACCAATAAATTAAAACATTGAAATATATGGGCTTATATGTTTAAATTTCTATATTAAGTATATCGCAAATTATCGACGTTCGAGTCAAAAATTAAACAGCGGGGAGTTTATAGAGCAAGTTTTAATGTACAAAAACTATTCTATAAAATATTGAAACAGTTTATTGAGATTTTACAAGAAGTACAGATATTTATTCTTAATGCACCGTTTTCTTGTACATCATAAAAAGAAATCAATGGATTGGTAATTTTACATCAATTAAAAAATATTGAATCAAAACTATTTTTTTCCTAAATTTACATTACAAAATTATTTCTATAAGATATTTATCATTTTATATTTTTACTTGTCCAATATGAACTTAATTATGATAGGCTGCTACGCTTTTCAAATCTAGTTCTCACTATCACAGACCTGAAGCTGAATTGATTTCGATTGATTAACTAAATGTGCTCAAGAAGGGATTGTGAATACGGTGCCAATATTTATAAAGCTGTTATGATTTTCATTTTCTTATTCATCAACTTCTTTTTCAATAACTTTGCCGTCCATACAAATGGTAGACATGAAAACATTTTTTTCATAAAAGTGACATTGTATTTTCCAATAATAATTTAAAACTGGAAAGTAATTAAATAAATTTAAATCCATGTATGCATTTTTTGTATAATAATGTCCCTAAAAAGAAATTTGTTGTTTAAAATAAAAAAAAACATAGTGTGAAATTTTTATTTATAAAAACACAAATACCTTTTTCACTGGACATTTGAATGGAGGAACGTAATTGTCAAAAATAGATGACCAAGCTGCATTTTTTATATTCAGAAAACCGCAAACAGTAGGTGGAGCCAATTTAGTAAAATATTCACAAGAATCTAATAATTCTTTATTTGCGCATCTTGTAAATTCTGCTTCTATCTACAAATATAAATTTGTAATTTTCCTCGTCGCAAATGTTTCGCCATACATTGTAGATGGCATCCTCAGTGCTTGGTGAGTGAATGACAGTTTTAGCTTCGCAATCTGGTATATACATTTTTACTCCCACCATCCTTAACAGGTGTCGTTACGCCATTGTCCAATTTTAACTGTTTCTGTTAGTAACTATCATGCAGTCATCAACCACTGAGTATGTCATCTACGATGTATGGCAAAACGTCTGCGATGAGGTTAGATCGACCACGATATATCAGCCTAGATAATTCTATAAATTCAATTGTAATTTTTTATATATTATACAAGCTAAACTGTTTTTTTTTGTACATAATAAATAATATATTTATTACTGAATTACACAAAATTATCGAAAAAGTGGAATTACGTGTTAATAAGTAAACTTTTGGTACCGAAATTTTTTTTCCTAAATTTATACAAATAAAGTTTACCTGAATTTTTTAAATAATTATTAATATATACCTATACCTATAACAAAAGTGATATCAGTACTACCGACTAGTGCATTTAACATATTTTTATTAACTCGCTTTCTTGTCTGTTTTCTCATTAATTAATTAACAAATTAATTAATAATATTAGAAATATTATTAAATATTAGTAAATAAGACGTTTTGACGGACACTTTATATGTCAAATCATATACATCATTTAACTTATTTGAAAAGTGATAATAATAAAAAACAATTTTATAAATATCAACAATAAATTTAGAGATTATAACACAACAAACAATCATTAAAAATTTAAACGTAACATTTTTATTATAATAATTTTTAAACTTACTTTTAATTTGTCATTGACTAAATTTCTAGTTATATTTAAAGAAGCTTGGTAATGCATTCCATATACATTATCATCAATAAAATTTATATAATTAAATTTTATCGCAGAAGTAGATGCAATTTTACATTGGTCAATTCTGTCAATTTTCAAATAT
This sequence comes from Clivina fossor, assembly GCA_963966155.1. Classification (NCBI taxonomy): domain Eukaryota; kingdom Metazoa; phylum Arthropoda; class Insecta; order Coleoptera; family Carabidae; genus Clivina; species Clivina fossor. Next base: position 11,923,648 of record OZ014562.1, on the reverse strand, counting down.
CTTATTTTCTAAAAATAATACATGTATTAACAAAAATAACAAAAAAAATTAATTTTTATTTTACTTTATTTTCGATGCATTGCAAAATAAACATTAAACAAAATAAAATGAAAAATAATTCTCGCGATGACATTTTCACATTAATATTGTTAAAATTATTGTGTACAATACGAGTATATCATTGAAAAACATTTCATGTTATGGAGATTGTAATTATTTATTTCCTAAATTTTATTATCAATTTATTGTTTTTTAATCAATGTTTCGTTAATAATTATTTTTAATTTGTTTCAGATTTACTTATTGATAAGTAAATATTGAAAATTATTATTTTATTTAATAATATGTGATTGAATTCATATTTTATCGTATTTTCGACATATTATAATTCCCCAGATATTTTAAATAGTTACGAATTGTTTAATAATAAACTTAAAAATTATGATTGGTATGAATTATAAAACCAGTATTATATTTTAACTAGCATAGTTTTAATAACTTCATAAATCAATGTCATTTTTTGGAACAATGTTTTCTGTTTATAGTATAATAGATAATATAACGGAACAGATTAATTTTATTATTGTTGTTAATGTTTATGTTTTATTGGGAAAAAAATTAAAATATAAAATACATTATCAGATTTGTTTAGATTCGATTCCAGACTATCACTATCCTTCAATTGCAAGTAGTTCAACGGGATCAATAATGTTCTATGTCTAATTTCCGAATTCAATATTATAAGTTTTTACATTGGGTTTAATAATACAATTATTTCGTTATAAATAAGGTGGTAATTAATTGGCAATTAATTATCGGAACTTATTTAGGTTAACTTTTGAATAATATAACGTAGGGTTCTGCTAGCTTGACAGTCAAGCTAGCAAGTCCCCTGTATTTTTTTTAATTGGCGGTAATTTAATCGGCACAGTGGTAATTAATTAGCCAAAAAATAGCCAAAAATTCTGAGATGGGTTTTATACGATTCTGCTAACTTGTGCTTTCTAGCTGCTAGGGTTCTGCTAGTTTGACTGTATGATGAAATTCAGTATTGCATCAATAAAAACTTCATATTTATACAAGAATTTAATTTCTACATTTTTGTTCATATAGGAAATTTTACATTCAAAATATAATATAAAAACAAAACAAAAAAATTAAACATATTGTTTATTGTACAACCTACATTTCTCTAGTGAGTAAAACGCACTCTCTAAATAGTACATTTTTAGTTTGATTTTAAATTTTATAAGCAGAATTAAACCAATAAATTAAAACACCGAAAACTATGGGCCTATATGTTTAAATTTCTATATTCAGTATATCGCAAATTATCGACGTTTCGAATGATTCAAAAATAAAACAGCGGGGAGTTTATAGAGCAAGTTTTAATGTACAAGAACTATTCTATATAATATGAAAACAGTTTATTGAGATTTTACAAGAAGTACAGATATTTATTCTTAATGTATATCATAAAGAGAAATCAATGGATTGGTAATTTTACATCAATTAAGAAATATTGAAACAAAACTAATTTTTTCCTAAATTTACATTACAAAATTATTTGTATAAGATATTTATCATTTTATATTTCTACTTGTCCAATATGAACTTAATTATGATAGGCTGCTATGCTTTTCAAATCTAGTACTCAATATCACAGACCTGAAGCTGAATTGATTTCGATTGTTTAACTAAATGTGCTCAAGAAGGGAGTGTGAATACGGTGCCAATATTTATGAAGCTGTTATGATTTTCATTTTCTTATTCATCAACTTCTTTTTCAATAACTTTGCCGTCCATACAAATGTTAGACATGAAAACATTTTTTTCATAAAAGTGACTTTGTACTTTCCAATAATAATTTAAAACTGGAAAGAAATTAAATAAATTTAAGTCCATGTATCCATTTTTTGTATAATAATGTCCCTAAAAAAAAAATAATTTGTTGTTTAAAAAAAAACAATCAAAGTGTGAAAATTTTATTTATAAAAACACCTTTTTCAATGGACATTTCAATGGAGGAACGTAACTGTCAAAAATAGGTGACCAAGCTGCATTTTTAAAGTTCAGGAAACCGCAAACAGTGGGTGGAGCCAATTTAGTGAAATATTCACAAGAATCTAATAATTCTTTATTTGCGCATCTTGTAAATTCTGCTTCCAGCTACAAATATAAATTTGTAATTTTCCTCGTCGCAAATGTTTCGCCATACATTGTAGATGGCATCCTCAGTGCTTGGTGAGTGAATGACAGTTTTAGTTTCGCAATCTGGTATATACATTTTTACTCCCACCATCCTTAACAGGTGTCGTTACGGCATTGTCCAATTTTAACTGTTTCTGTTAGTAACTATCATGCAGTCATCAACCACTGAGTATGTCATCTACGATGTATAGCAAAACATCTGCGACGAGGATAGATCGACCACGATATATCAGCCCAGATAATTCTATAAATTCAATTGTAATATTTTATATATTATACAAGCTAAACTGTTTTTTTTGTACATAATAAATAATATATTTATTACTGAATTACACAAAATTATCGAAAAAGTGGAATTACGCGTTAATAAGTAATCTTTTGGTACCGAAATTTTTTTTCCTAAATTTATACAAATAAAGTTAACCTGAATTTTTTAAATAATTATTAATATATCAGAAGTGATATCAGTACTACCGACTAGTGCATTTAACATATTTTTATTAACTCGCTTTCTTGTCTGTTTTCTCATTAATTAATTAACAAATTAATTAATAATATTAGAAATATTATTAAATATTAGTAAATAAGACGTTTTGAAGGACACTTTATATGTCAAATCATAAACATCACTTAACTTATTTGAATAGTTATAATAATAAAAAACAATTTTATAAATATCAACAATAAATTTAGGGATTATAACACAACAAACAATCATTAAAAATTTAAACGTAACATTTTTATTATAAAATTTTTTAAACTTACTTTTAATTTGTCATTGACTAAATTTCTAGTTATATTTATAGAAGCTTCGTAATGCATTCCATATACATTATCAACAATAAAATTTATATAATTAAATTTTATCGCAGAAGTAGATGCAATTTTACATTGGTCAAGTCTGTCAATTTTCAAATATCTTATTTTCTAAAAATAATATATGTATTAACAAAAATAACAAAAAAAAATCAATTTTTATTTTACTTTATTTTCGATGCATTGCAAAATAAACATTAAACAAAATAAAATGAAAAATAATTCTCGCGATGACATTTTTACATTAATATTGTTAAAATTATTGTGTACAATACGAGTAAGTATATCATTGAAAAACATTTCATGTTATGGATATTGTAATTATTTATTTCCTAAATTTTATTATCAATTTATTGTTTTTTAATCAATGTTTCGTTAATAATTATTTTTAATTTGTTTCAGATTTACTTATTGATAAGTAAATATTGAAAATTATTATTTTATTTAATAATATGTGATTGAATTCATATTTTATCGTATTTTCCACATATTATAATTCGTCAGATATTTTAAATAGTTACGAATTGTTTAATAATAAGCTTAAAAATTATGATTGGTATGAATTATAAAACCAGTATTATACTTTTAACTAGCATAGTTTTAATAACTTTATAAATCAATGTCATTTTTTGAAACAATGTTTTTTGTTTATAGTTTAATAGATAATTTAACGAAACAGATCAATTTTATTGTTGTTGTTAATGTTTATGTTTTATTGGGAAAAAAATAAAAATATAAAATATGTTATCAGATTTGTTTAGATTCGATTCCAGACTATCACCTAACAAGTTTGAGTTAAGCTACTGTTGTTGTGCATGCGTAATATACTAAATTAAAAGCTAATTGCGCATGCCTCATACAATTGCAAACTTATCACAAACTTGTTTGATGATATCCTGGAACGAATTTTCTAAATTGGTAATAATAGAAAAAAACAAATAATTATAGGGTCCTGAGCAAGTATGTAAGTATTGAAAAAGTATTCAAAAAAAATTTGGTTTTTTATATGTTAAATTAGACTTAAAAATAAAATGATAATAATAAAATGAGCAAATATAACGAAAAAATTGTTATGAGTTAAGTCTTCCCTGGATTAAGTTACGACTAACGAACTAGATATGGATATAGGAATCGATATAATATAGAAAGAAATAGTAGTACGAAAGTTTAAATTTCAGTATGTTTAAAATATCAATTTAATTTGACATTTCAGTATTTTTGAGCACTCAGCTGTTCCTGAAATATTTCTAACCAATTGTAATCAGTGAGCCTTTGACGACATCACTGTATAATTACGACTTAAATGGGTTTATTTTAAACTTTAATTTATTAATAATGGACATCATGTATAAACATTTAAAAAATATGTATTATTTTATTTGTCATAAAGTCTCGATTACATTAAAAATTACAAATTTTATTTTTTTCTGGATGACTGTATTTCGGTTTATTACTGCCTATTTTGTAATCTATATGAAAAAAATCTATTAGAAAAAAGGATATACACATTTTTTAAGGAAAATTTCAGATATAATACTTACTACCACTACTTTAAAATTTATTTCCTTAATCGGTATTTTTTCAGTTACATTATTTGAAAAGTTAAAAGTCATAACAGTGTCTTAGGATATAGAGCAAGGATGGCCAACAAGTTGATCCAACTTTGGTCGATCGCTTAATAAGTAATTCAAAAAAATTAAAAATAGTTTTGAACATACATTTTGATTATCTACCCATAGCTCGCGGGAATGCACCTCGTACTGAAACACAGTGTATATTAGGGTGGTCTACAAAAAAAAAAAAAAAATTTAAATTTTTTTACGTAGTTCTAAAAAAAAAACTGCATTAAAGAGAAATATTTTAAGCTAAGTTTCGTAAAAAAATATTAATATTATCCCATGCCCCACTCAAGTTGAAATTTAAATGGAGTTTAACATAGGTTTTGGACAGTTTCATATATAGCGCGTTTAAACTGCCTCGATTAAAAAAAAAAAATTTTTACCCACCTTTTACAAAAAACTTCATTAAAAACGAAATTTTTTGAATAAAATTTCGTCAATAAATATTGATATTAACCTGTGCTCCACTCAAGTTAAAATGGAAAATGTCCAAAACCTATGTTAAACTCCATTTAAAAGCAAGTTTTAATGTACAAGAACTATTCTATAAAATATGAAAACAGTTTATTGAGATTTTACAAGAAGTACAAATATTTATTCTTAATGCACCGTCTTCTTGTATATCATAAAGAGAAATCAATGGATTGGTAATTTTATTATCAATTAAGAAATACTGAACCGAAACTAATTTTTTCCTAAATATATATTTCAGAATTATTTCTATAAGATATTTATTATTTTATATTTCTACTCTTTTCAAATCTAGTACTCAATAACACAGATCTGAAGCTGAATTGATTTCGATTGATTAACTAAATGTGCTCAAGAAGGGACTGTGAATACGGTGCCAATATTTATGAAGCTGTTATGATTTTCATTTTCTTATTCATCAACTTCTTTTTCAATAACTTTGCCGTCCATACAAATGGTATACATAAAAACATTTTTTTCATAAGAATGAACTTGTATTTTCCAATAATAATTTAAAACTGGAAAGTAATTAAATAAATTCATATCCACGTATGCATTTTTTGTATAATAATGTCCCTAAAAAGAAAATAGTTTGTTGTAAAAAAAAAAATCAAAATGTGAAATTTTTATTTATAAAAACACAAATACCTTTTTCAATGGACATTGGAATGGAGGAACGTAACTGTCAAACATATGTGACCAAGCTGCATTTTTTATATTCATAAAACCGCAAACACTTGGTGGAGCCAATTTAGTGAAATATTCACAAGAATCTAATAATTCTTTATTTGCGCATTTTGTAAATTCTGCTTCTAGCTACAAATATAAATTTGTCATTTTCCTCGTCGCAAATGTTTCGCCATACATTGTAGATGGCATCCTCAGTGCTTGGTGAGTGAATGACAGTTTCAGCTTCGCAATCTGGTATATACATTTTTACTCCTACCATCCTCAACAGGTGACGTTACGCCATTGTCCAATTTTAACTGTTTCTGTTAGTAACTATCATGCAGTCACCAACCACTGAGTATGCCATCTACGATGTATAGCAAAACGTCTGCGATGAGGATAGATCGACCACGATATATCAGCCTAGATAATTCTATAAATTCAATTGTAATTTTTTATATACCTATTATACAAGCTAAACTGTTTTTTTTTTGTACATAATAAATAATATATTTATTACTGAATTACTCACAATTGTCGAAAAAATGGAATTACGCGTTTATAAGTGATCTTTTGGTAACGAAAATATTTTTTCCTAAATTTATACAAATAAAGTTTACCTGAATTTTTTAAATAAATATTAATTTTTACCTATACCGACTAATCCATTTAACATATTTTTATTAACTCGCTTTCTTGTCTGTCTTCTCATTAATTAATTATCAAATTAATTAATAATATTAAAAATATTAATAAATAAGACGTTTTGACGGACACTTTATATGTCAAATCAAACACATCACTTAACTCATTTGAAAAGTGATAATAATAAAATACAATTTCATTAATATCAACAATAAATTTAGGGACTATAACACAACAAACAAACATTAAAAATTTAAACGTAACATTTTTATTATAATAATTTTTAAACTTACTTTTAATTTGTCATTGACTAAATTTCTAGTTATATTTATAGTAGCTTCGTAATGCATGCCATACACATTATCATCAATAACATTTATATAATTAAATTTTAGCGGAGAAGTAGATGCAATTTTACATTGGTCCATTCTGTCAAGTTTCAAATATCTTATTTTCTAAAAATAGTATATGTATTAACAAAAATAACAAAAAAAAAATGAATTTTTATTTTACTTTATTTTCGATACATTGTAAAATATACATTAAACAAAATAAAATAAGAAATAATTCTCGCGATGACATTTTCACATTAATATTGTTATAATTTTTGTTTATAATACGAGCAAGTCATTGAAAAACATTTCATGTTATGGAAATTGTGATTATTTATTTCCTAAATTTTATTATCAATTTATTGTTTTTTAATCAATATTTTGTTAATAATTATATTTAATTTGTTTTAGATTTACTTATTGATAAGTAAATATTGAAAATTATTATTTTATTTAATAATATGTGATTGAATTCATATTTTATTGTATTTTCAACATATTATAATTCGTCAGATATTTTAAATAGTTACGAATTGCTTAATAATAAACTTAAAAATTATGATTGGTATGAATTATAAAACCAGTATTATACTTTTAACTAGCATAGTTTTACTAACTACATAAATCAATGTCATTTTTTGAAGCAATGTTTTTTGTTTATAGTATAATAAATAATTTAACAGAACAGATTAATTTTATTGTTGTTGTTAATGTTTATGTTTTATTGGGGGAAAAAATAAAAATATAAAATATGTTATCAGATTTGTTTAGATTCGATTCCAGACTATCACCTAACAACTTTGAGTTAAGCTACTGTTGTTGTGCATGTGTAATATACTAAATTATAAGCTAATTGCGCATGCCTCATAGAATTGCAAACTTATCACAAACTTGTTTGATGATAAGCTAGAACAAATTTTCTAAATTGATAATAATAGAAAAAAAATAATTATAGAGTCCTGAGCAAGTATGTAAGTATTGAAAAAGTATTCAAAAAAATTTGGTTTTTATATGTTAAAAATAAAATGATAATAATAAAATGAGCAAACATAACGAAAAAATTGTTGATGTTTTTTTTTTTTTGCACTATATCGTGACGTCACATCCCAAACTTAAGTTACGACTAACGAACTAGATATGGATATAGGAATCGATATAATATAGCAAGAAATAGTAGTACGAAAGTTTAAATTTCAGTATGATTATAAATAACAATTTATTTTGACATTTCAGTATTTTTGAGCTTTCAGCTGTGCCTGCATATTTCTAACCAATTGTAATCAATGATCCTTTGACGACATCACTGTATAATTATGATTTAAATGGCTTTATTTTAAACTTTAATTTATTAATAATTGACATATATAAACATTTAAAAAATATGTATTATTTTATGTGTCATAAAGTCTCGATTACATTAAAAATTACAAATTTTATTTTTTTCTGGATGACTCTATTTCGGTTTATTACTGCCTACTTTGTAATCTATATGAAAAAAAATCTATTAGAAAAAAGGGTATAGACATTTTTTAAGGAAAATTTTAGATATAATACTTACCATCACTACTTTAAAATTTATTTAGTTAATCGGTATTTTTTCAGTTACATTATTTGAAAAGTTAAAAGTCATAACAGTGTATTATGATATAGAATTATAGAGCATGTATTAAAATAATAGTTTTTATGTATGAAGTACGGAAGAAATTATTTCCAGATTCAAACAATATATTTATTTAAATTATTGATGATTATTTAAACTGTTTGAAAGATAAATTTTTTCCAATTAAATTCTTAACTAGTTTAGAACTATATGAAATATGGTCAGTTTTATAATTTAAAAAACTAAATCCACTTTGCACATGTCTCTGTCAGTTCCAAACTGATTTTATGATAGGTTCAAACAAATATAATAATATTTTTTACACCAATACGATTTTTATTATTTATTTACTACTATGTATATATCTATCTATTTATATATATATATATATATATATATATATATATATATATATATTAAACTCTTTTTTCGATTATTTTGCCTTCAAAACAAACAGAACCCATTACAATATTTTTTTCATAAAAATTACCTTTTATTCTCCAATAATAATTTAAAACTGGAAAAATATTAAAAAGATTTGCATTAAATGTTGCATTTTTCGAAGAATAAATTCCCTAAAAAAAATTTTTTTTTACTATTATTAAATTCTACAAATTCTTAACTCATAAACGAATACCTTTTTCAAAGGACATTTAAATGGAGGTACAAAACTCTCAACAATAGTTTGCCAAGCTACATTTTTCATATTCATAAAATAACAGGCATTTGGTGGTACTAGTTTCGTGAAATATTCACAAGAATCTAATAATTCTTTATTTGAACATCTCATAAGTTCTGCTTCTATCTTTAAAATAAATTTTTAATTTTATATCCAGGATATGTAACAGAAAAATATATTGGGTAACCGCTAACCAGTATTGAGAACTATATTTTAATATCGGTTTCCATTCTCCAACCGTTGTAAACTAGTTATAATCGGTTAATTTTTCAGTTAATTTGGTAAAATAAGACTGTATATACAAAATGCATATTTTTTATAATTTAAATTTTATCTATAGTTTGAAAAAATATTTGTTATATGACCAAATAGTAAAATTATTAACAAATATCATTATTTATTTTCAGAAAATTAAAATTTAATTGCAAATTATCAAATATTATATTTTGTTTTTGAATTGAATACGAAATAAATTAGTATATGATGAGTGTGAAATTGAAAAAAAAGATGTTGCAAAAGTTGGTGTCGGTCAGTTAAGATTGTTCGGTCATTTTGAGCCAATGTCTAATGAACGTTTCGTTAAGAGAATATATGTGATTGATTCTGAAGGTATACGTTTGCGTGGACGTCCGATGAGTGGTATGATTGAAAGTGTTTTGCGTAAGCAATTATTGTGTCCAAGTGGTAGGAATAGAAGAACATGGTATGATAAGAATCATCAATGTAGATAAAGCTAGAGTTGTCTGTCTGGATAGGAATGTTTGGAGAAAACTAATTTCAGGATTGTGGAAAGAGTTTGTGCAACATCCTTTTAGGTATATGACATGTTTGTGTATGTATATATGAATGTAATTTAGAGATATAAATCTAATTTTGTTTATCTACTTTAAAATTGTTTAATATGAATTTAACGAAGTTTAAAATTCTAAAATTTTTTTGAGAAAATATAGGTAATATAGAATAATTTCATATTTAAAAAAACCGATATAATTTTTTTCCGTTTACCGATTTATGCCCTGTTTATATTCAATAAAATAATTAAAAATATTGCTATACAGGGTGATTAATAAACAAACGGCATTCTGTATATGGCGTGCTTCTCTCACCAAAATAAGAAGAAAAGTTCTTATACTATAAACAGGGGTTTTTAATATACTTTTTATTTGTTACTACAATACCACATTCTAAAATAAAATAGTTAGGAAAATTTAATTTTTCAACAGCCTGTATCTTGGTAACGCTGCAGTTAAGGACCCCTGTTTATAGGAACTTTTTTTCAGCCTGTATATACTCACTTTTAAATCTTTACTACTTAAATCTCTAGTTATTTCAAAAGATGCTTCAAAGTTCATACCGTATACATCATCTTGTCTAATATTTATATATTTAAATTTAATCGTAGAATTAGTTGCAACATCGCATTGTTCTAGTCTGTCTACTTTCATTTGTTTTATTGTCTAAAAATAATAGATTATTAATAATATAGTAAAAAAAATTTCAGAATTTATTATATTTAAATAAAAATGTTTTAGGATTTAATTCTGTATTAATTTCTTTTAAAAATATATGTTTTGACGTACTCTACATGTATCATCATCAGGAAAAATGATACAAATGACATATACAATAAATAAACAGAACATATTTTATTATCTAGTAACTTGTTTCTATGTTCTGTTTGTTTATTGTATATGTCATTATTATATCATTTTTCCTAATGATGATGTACGTAGAGTACGTCAAAACGTTGATTTTTAAAAGAAATTAATACAAAACTAAATCCTAAAGTCTTTTTTCTTTTATTATATTATTAATAATAATATAAATATTATAAATTAATTTTTATTATACTTTATTTTCGATACAGCTTAAAATAACAATTAAACATGTAAATGAAAATTGTATTTTTTCTAACATCATTTTTACGTTAATGTTATTTTTGTTATTAAACGTACAGTTAAAACCCAAAAGGTTTTATTTATAAATCATAAATTCTCTGTCGAGAAACTAACAGATTTATTTAATCGTAATTTTTGTTTATAATATACTATACAAATTTATTTTGTATAACTATAAATTGTAATTCTTTATTTCCTAAATTTTGTTATCAAATTTTTCTGTTTTGTATCATTATTTTGTTAAATAATTGTACTTAATTTGTTTTAAATTTACTTATCAATAAGTATAATCAAAACATTATTTAAATTATGTAATAATATGTGATTGAATTTATGTTTACCTAAAAAATCATATTTTTGTATAATGTGGGCACATTGTTATATAACTATTGAACTATTTCTAAATGATATTTTTACTTGCATTTTTGTGTTTGAATATTTGGTCAGTCTTGTTTGTTCCATCACAAAACCTTACGTTCAAGTAAAAGATGTTTGAAGTTTCTGAACTGAATTGTTTATAGTATAAGGATATAAAACCAATTAGAATTAATATTTCGGAAACTATTAAAATTATAACATCGACTATTGTTAAAATAGATAGAAAACAAATAAATATTGCCAAAATTAACAATAATTCAATTTGACCAAAAATGGCGTATGGAACAAACAAGAAATCGACTATATGACAATTTTGTTTTTACGAAGAATTTGAACTATTGATTAAAAGAAATTTTGATTTAATATTCTATATAAATTTAATTTCAACACTATACGCGCAAGTGCCTTTTCATTATTTTGTAAAAAAAAATTTACTGAACCCATTTGTATTTGTTTGTTAATATATTTTGTTTATACATTACAATTTTATTTTTTAATAATATTCATCATACTTTACCTTTTATAATTACAAGGAGTAATTTTACAATTTAAGTAATATTTGTTTGCAATAAATAAATATGTCAAATATACATTTATTTGTTACTATTGAAAAAAATAATATTTATAATAGGTTTCTTTACGTGAAAGAATAATAAACTTGTTTTGCATATGAAAATTTACTTACAAGGATTAATTAAATAATGGAAACATTTATTTCATTTTCAAATATTTTTTATTAAAAAAAAAATTAAAATTAAAAAATTAGAAAAAATAATAATAATTATTAAAATACTTTTACTAATAGTAAATAGACACATTTGTAACCTACTCCATAGTTATTAAAAAAATTCTTTTAAAATATTTTTATGAAAAAAAATGTAATATTAAATATTTTCAAATATTAGTTTTTCTTTTTTTATTTATATCATTTGAGAAGGTAAAAATCATAACGATACAATATTAGTTCTTTGTATATAATATTTTTTTTTTGAAGCGTATCAAAATATTGATATTACATTACTATTTTACCTATATAAAAGTGGTTATTATGTTACTAGTACAATAATGTGAACACATACAGTAGTTATTTACTATATACACCATTGGCAACAGCACCAAACATGACTACGCGGACAAGTATATAATCTGACATCTCCGACAGCCAGATTGTAATTTATATAGTGACAATTGCGGAATTTATTTCCGCTTGAATTTGAATTTAGTTACTGAAAATATGTGAAGAAATGTTATGTACATCGCCAGATTTGTGAGAAATTGCGTATAAGACCAAAGAAATATTAATTCTCACAAATTACGTAATAATTATATTTTTTAGTTATTAGTTTAGTTTTGAACGCTTAAAGAAAGGGTAGCTTATGTCACTCGAAGCAGAATGCTCAGCTCTGCTTTATCTGGGTTAAAAACAATAAAGATCGCTTTCTGCTCTTAGTAACGAAATATAATATTATGTCTTTATTTAATTCTTCTTTCGATTACATTGCCTTCTACACAAATAGAAATCAAAAAAATATTGTTTTCATATAGATTAATTTTTGCTTTCCAATAGTAATTTAAAACTGGAAAAATATTAAATAAATTTGCATCAAACGTGGCATTTTTTGAATAATAATGTCCCTAAAACAATAATATTCTTGTAATTAATAATTATTTAAATATGTAAATACAAGTATACCTTTTTTATAGGACATTTTAATGGAGGAATAATATTATCAACAACAGATGACCAAGCTGCATTTTTTACATTTAAAAAATAACAGGCATTTGGTGGTACTAGTTTCGTGAAAAATTCACAAGAATCTAATAATTCCTTATTTGAACATCTTGTTACTTCTGCCTCTACCTGTAAAATAAATTTATTAGTGATTTTTAAGATATTTTACATAACAAAACTGTATTATTTAACGAGATGCGTACCATCGAAGGAAATAAAAGTAAGAGAATACAGTGTGGTGATAAAGTATGGAACAAAATTCATAATTTCGTTATTTAATGTTTTCAAGAAAAACGCTCGGACACGTCGATTTTATTTTTTAATTAGCCACCTTATGACATACAAATTTTATTTATGACGTCATGCATTTTTAGCACAATGACGTCATCATTGGTTTTTTAAATGGCAACTCCAATTTTTTTTGCTGGTTTTTATAGATGGTCCAACTACTTAAATGATGGCGTAAAAAAAATAGTACCTTAGACAACCAATTTTTTGAGAAAATAAAACACTTAAAAATTTAAAAAAATATGTATTTATAAAACATAGATAGCTTTTAAAAAAAAATGAATAATTGTTCTTTTCGTTGAAATTTAAAAAAAATTGTTCAAATCATGTATGAAAATGACGAAAATCTATAGATTTTACTGCGAGAATGCTGTACGAGATAAATTTTCATCATTTTCATACATGAACAATTATTCATTTTTTTCAAAGCAATCTATGTTTTATGGATACATATTTTTTTAAATTTTTAAGTGTGTTATTTTTTTCGAAAAAATGGTTATCTAAGGTATCAATTTTTTTACGCCATCATTTAAGTAGTTGCTGGTTTTTATAGATGGTCCATCTATAAAAACCAGCAAAAAAAATTGGGGTTGTCATTTAAAAAAAAACAATGATGACGTTATTGGGCAAAAATGCATGACGTCATAAGTAAAAATTTTATACCATAAAATGGCTAATTAAAAAATAAAATTGACGTGTTCGAGCGTTTTTCTTAAAAACATTAAATAACAAAATTATGAATTTTGTTCCATACTTTATCACCACACTATATAACAGTCTTCTCAAGTGTTTATATATTTTTATATGTTTTAAATCAAGCAGTGCATAATAAATATAAAATTGTTGTTAAGCTAGATCACTTTACTTATTATACAGATTGTTGGATGTCAACGGTTTACTATTGTGAGTTTGTTTATTGCAAAATACTTACTTTTATTTTGTTATTCACTAAATCTCTAGTTAAATCTCCAGAACCTTCGTAATGAATTCCATATACCTCATCTTGAATAACATGAATATAATTAATTTTAACGGGAGAATTTGGTGCATTCGCACATTGCTCTAGTCTATCAACTTGTAATTTTCTTATTGTCTAAAAACAGTAAATTAGTAATAAATTAAAAATAATATAATTATTATTTTACTTTTGTTTGGATGCAGTCAAATATAAACATTAAACAAAATAATGCAAGAAATAATTCTTGTAAAACCATTTTTTCAATAATGTTATTATTATTATTTATAATATGTTATTGAAATTTATATCATGCAAATAAAATTTATTGTAATTGTTTATTTCCTAAATTTTGTTATCGAATTTTGTTATTTTGTTAAAAGTTATATTTAATTTATTTTTGTTTGATTTATTTATTGATAAATATTTTTTTTAAAATTAGATAATTTACGTAATAATAATTATATTATTAGCTCCTGACTTTCAACTGTATATTAAATTTGATTGTACAGGTAACCCTCCTACAACACGGTCTCCGACAACACGGTTTCGTTCTAACACGTTTCGCTTAAATGCACTAACCCTTCTATAACACAGTATCCAACAACACGGTTTCGTTCTAACACGTTTCTACTTACAACGCTAACATAATGTGTCTATAATTGTCTCAATTTTAATCTATACGACTAGTTTCTTAAAAATAGCTCTATATAGTAATGTTAGTTAATTTATGCTGACAAAAATAAAAAATAAACCTTTGTAATTTTTCGTTTTTCGCGTCTACTGTAAAAATGACAAAAATTAAAGTTATTTTTATGTATCTTAAAATATATATGTACAAATGTATTTTAATTTTTGGAACCTAACTACCTTTTTTCTATTGGCTCTGGGTTTCACATAACACTCCGTTTTCTTGGAACCTATCTACCGTGTTATAGGAGGGTTACCTGTACTATAAATATTTATAAGTATTTTCGAAAATTTTGAAGAAACACATATGAAAATTTACTTACAAGGATTAATTAAATAATGGAAACATTTATATCATTTTCAAATATTTTTTATTAAAATCTTATAGTGATCTATAATAATTAAAAAATTAGAAAGGCTACACATATTTTATTAATACTAATACAAATATTAATATAATACTAATACTAAAAATAATAATAATTATTAAAATACTTTTACTAATAGTAAATAGACACATTTGTAACCTACTCCATAGTTATTAAAAAAAATTCTTTTAAAATATTTTTATGAAAAAAAATGTAATATTAAATATTTTCAAATATTAGTTTTTCTTTTTTTATTTATATCATTTGAGAAGGTAAAAATCATAACGATACAATATTAGTTAACTCTTTCTATATATAATATTATTTTTCTTGAAGCGTATCAAAATATTGATATTACATTACTATTTTATCTATATAAAGGAGGTTATTATGTTACTAGTACAATAATGTGAACATATACAGTAGTTATTTACTATATACATCATTGGCAACAGCACCAAACATGACTACGCGGTCAAGTGTATAATCTGACATCTCCGACAGCCAGATTGAAAATTATATAGTGACAATTGCGGTATTTATTTCCGCTTGAATTTGAATTTAGTTACTGAAAATATGTGAAGAAATGTACTGTACATCGCCAGATTTGTGAGAAATTGCGTATAAGACCAAAGAAATATTAATTCTCACAAATTACGTAATAATTATATTTTTTTAGTTATTAGTTTAGTTTTGAACGCTTAAAGAAAGGGTAGCTTATGTCACTCGAAGCAGAATGCTCAGCTCTGCTTTAGCCGCAAGTATCTGGGTTAAAAACAATAAAGATCGCTTTCTGCTTCTAGTAACGTAATATAATATTATATCTTTATTTAATTCTTCTTTCGATTACTTTGAATTCTACACAAACAGAAATCAAAAAAATATTGTTTTCATATAGATTAATTTTTATTTTCCAATAGTAATTTAAAAGTGAAAAAATATTAAATAAATTTGCATCAAACGTGGCATTTTTTGAATAATAATGTCCCTAAAACAATAATATTCTTGTAATTAATAATTATTTAAATATGTAAATACAAGTATACCTTTTTTATAGGACATTTTAATGGAGGAATAATATTATCAACAATAGAAGACCAAGCTGCATTTTTTATATTTAGAAAATAACATGCATTTGGTGGTACTAGTTTCGTGAAAAATTCACAAGAATCTAATAATTCCTTATTTGAACATCTTATTACTTCTACTTCTACCTGTAAAATAAATTTATTAGTGATTTTTAAGATATTTTACTTAACAAAACTGTATTATTTAACGAGATGCGTACCATCGAAGGAAATAAGAGTAAGTGTGATGATAAAGTATGGAACAAAATTCATAATTTCGTTATTTAATGTTTTCAAGAAAAACGCTCGGACACGTCGATTTTATTTTTTAATTAGCCACCTTATGGCATAAAAATTTTACTTATGACGTCATGCATTTTTTGCACAATGACGTCATCATTGGTTTTTTTAAATGGCAACCCCAATTTTTTTTGCTGGTTTTTATAGATGGTGCAACTACTTAAATGATGGCGTAAAAAAAATAGTACCTTAGATAACCATTTTTTTTGAGAAAATAATACACTTAACAATTTAAAAAATATGTATTTATAAAAACATAGACTGCTTTGAAAAAAAATGAATAATTGTTCTTTTCGTTGAATTTTTAAAAAAATTGTTGTAATCATGTATGAAAATGATGAAAATCTATAGATTTTTACTATAGAATGCTGTACGAGATAAATTTTCATCATTTTCATACATGAACAATTATTCATTTTTTTCAAAGCAATCTACTTTTTATGGATACATATTTTTTTAAATTTTTAAGTGTGTTATTTTTTCGAAAAAATGGTTATCTAAGGTACCAATTTTTTTACGCCATCATTTAAGCAAAAAAAATTGGGGTTGTCATTTAAAAAAAAAAACCAATAATGACGTTATTGGGCAAAAATGCATGACGTCATAAGTAAAAATTTTATACCATAAAATGGCTAATTAATAAATAAAATTGACGTGTTCGAGCGTTTTTCTTAAAAACATTAAATAACAAAATTATGAATTTTGTTCCATACTTTATCACCACACTGTATAATAGTCTTCTCAAGTGTTTATATATTTTTATTTGTTTTAAATCAAGCAGTGCATAATAAATATAAAATTGTTGTTAAGCTAGATCACTTTACTTAATATACAGATTGTTGGATGTCAACGGTTTGCTATTGTGAGTTTGTTTATTGCAAAATACTTACTTTTATTTTGTTATTCACTAAATCTCTAGTTACGTCTCCAGAACCTTCGTAATGAATTCCATATACCTCATCTTGAATAACATGAATATAATCAATTTTAAAGGGAGAATTTGGTGCATTCGCACATTGCTCTATTCTATCAACTTGTAATTTTTTTATTGTCTAAAAATAGTATATTAGTAATAAATTAAAAATAATATAATTATTATTTTACTTTTGTTTGGATGCAGTCAAATATAAACATTAAACAAAATAATGCAAGAAATAATTCTTGTAAAATCATTTTTACAATAATGTTATTATTATTATTTATAATATGTTATTGAAATTTATATCATGCAAATAGAATTTATTGTAATTGTTTATTTCCTAAATTTTGTTATCGAATTTTGTTATCAAATTTTTGTTATTTTGTTAAAAGTTATATTTAATTTATTTTTGTTTGATTTATTTATTGATAAATATTTTTTTAAAATTAAATAATTTACATAATAATAATTATATTATTAGCTCCTGACTGTATATTAAATTTGATTGTACAGGTAACTCTCCTATAACACGGTATCCAACAACACGGATTCGTTCTAACACGTTTCTGCTTACAACGCAGTTTTCAGGTTTTTACTTGCAGTAACGTGTATGTACATATATAAATTTAATAAACGCACCAGCTATTTTAAAAATAAGTTTGTTATTAAAAAAGTTTTTGTCAACTACAACTTTTGGTTTTACTTTTACCTGTCTTTACATAAGAGGCAAACAGTAGTAAGTTTATAATCACCTGCATGCGCTAACATAATGTGTCTATAACTGTCTCACTTTTAATCTTTTATTTTCTTAAAAATAGCTCTATATAGTAAAGGTAGTTAACTTATGCCGACAAAAATAAAAAATAAACCTATGTAATTTTTCGTTTTTCGCGTCTACTGTAAAAATGACAAAAATAACTGTTTACCTATCAGGTACATTTTTAATAAAATTGAAGTAATTTCTATGTATTTTAAAAAATATATGTACAAATGTATTTTAATTTTTTGAACCTAACTACCGTTTTTCTATTGACTCTGGATTTCACATAACACGCCGTTTTCTTGGAACTTATCTACCGTATTATAGGAGGGTTACCTGTATTATAAATATTTATAAGTATTTACGAAAAAATTTAAGAAACAGGTATTTCTGAAAAAAATCAGATACTTAATCTAACAAATTTTCTCAATATTTAAGTATACATTATTATTTGAAATAGAAGCTTTATACTCAGTTTGGGATCAGTTGGCAATTGTACGAGATATGCGCAATGTGTAATTAGCAGTCAGAAAGTTGATATAAACATGCATAATATTATTTGTTATATACAGTTATATTTCAATTATATACAAACAATAGTTATTATAAATGAACTAAATTATCTGTATCTATTTTTAAAAAAAATGATTAATTTTAGATAGATACACATATACAATCATATCATGTACTCACTAGAGTATTGCATGAATTCTTTTCAATATTCCGAAATTATTTTCCGCCAAACATTTCTATCCAGACAAATAACTTTTGTTTTAACCACATTTATAATACAATGGAAAATAAATTTGATTTTTTTTTTAAATAAATAATATACATTCTAATTTTTTTTATTATTATTTTAAATACATTTATATAACATGCATATATTAAAATTAAATACTAATCTACAAATAATTTTTGCAAGTATATGGATTAAATACAATATAGTTCGCTTTCTGCTTCTCGTAACATACTATTTTAATAACTTTTATTTTTTGTTATTAATATTTCTTTCGATTATTTTGCCTTCTATACAAAAGGAAGCTAGAAAAATATTGTTTTCATATAGATTAGCTTTTAGTTTCCAATAGAAATTTAAAACTGGGAAAACTCTAAATAAATTTGCATCAAACGTTGCATTTTTTGAGTAATAATGACCCTAAAATAATAATAATATAGTAATTAATAATTAAGTAAATATATGTAAATACAAGTGTACCTTTTTTATAGGACATTTGAATGGAGGCTTAATGCTAGCAACCCCAGCTGACCAAGCCGCGTTTTTCATAGATAACAAAGCACAGGGATTTGGTGGTACTAGCTTAGTGAAAGCTTCACAAGAATCTAGTAATTCTTTACTTGAACATCTTGTAAGTTCTCCCTCACCCTGTAAAATAAATTTAATAGTGACATTGAATAAATAATAAGATTATATATTCAATGATAGTGATTTAGAAGATATTTTTCAAATTGTTTTTGAATTATTTGACGAGATGCGTACCAGCAAAAAAAATAGGAGTGCTAGATTATTAAAATCTTCTCAATTGTTTATTTATTTTGTACTAGTAGCCAGAGTTGGGTAAAATACTTTAAAAAGTATTTAATTATGAAATACAAATACTACTTGAAATGTATTTAAATACTTTTTTATAAATACTATATCATAAAACATATCGGTATTAAGTAAAATTACTTCTTTTAATTACACAAACACAAAACGTAAGTAAATAATAATCAAAAATTAATTATTAACTATTAAATTTCAAAAATAACTCAATATCAAACTTTTCGTTAAATTTAACAATTCATTAAAACAATTTATTGTTACATAAAATTGTTACACCTAATATTTTATAAAAGCTATCAAACAATGCATATAATCTCAAAAGTTGTTATTTAATAATCCATTTTATTTAATAAAAAGTTTTATGAACAATAAGGATAGTATTGTAATTATTTACAGAAAGTTAAATAAATATCAATATATCAAGTGGAAAAAATTTTTTGAATAATTTTTTGATCAAACAGTTTTACTTTAATCATAAATGAAGAAAATAAATTTTACATTCCAGATAATCTATAATTAATGTACCCACTTATTGAATTTATATATTTTTTAAGTTTAAAAATTATGTAAGTTAAACATAAAATAACGACTATGATTTATTGATATTAAAGCATGCAATGATTGTGATTGTTTTTTTCCACAAAATTTTTGAATAAAGGGATAAAAATGTTTTTAATTAAAATTTTATAATTTTTATTAAATATATTTTTATTTTTTTGAAGAATATTTTTTAAAAATAAAACTGTAACATTTGTGTAAAGAATATTGGAAAAAGAACTAGTGAAAAAAAAACATTTTATGCGCGAATTCCATGCAATATATTTCCTACGATTGTAAATAAAAGAATTTATTTATACGAACAACAAAATTTAACAATTCCGCTGCCAAAGCGGGACTTGTTACAATGGTTTTTTCTGTTCACTCTTTTGATGTCTGTATTTATGTAATGTTTTAGTAAAATAATGACACGTTATGACACAATAAAATAAGTGAAATAAAGTACGGTTTTTTGGTTTAAATTTAAGAAAAATAATATAGTACAAAACATTTAACTTTTTTCTCTCAGACTTACGAATTTTTAAGAATATTATATTACAATTTTGCGATCTTTTTTATTTTTCACCTGAGGCAACTGCCTCACTCGTCACATCCTCGGCGCAGCTTTGTTATAAAGGAAAAAAGAAAACTTAGAGCTGTCAGATGTCAAATGTTTTTATTATTTACTAGATGACAAAAAAAATGTATTATTGGCTTAGGTGAAAAAATATTTTTTTGGGTTAAAAACTAGATAAATAATAATGACTAGAAAAATTAACATTTTTGGCCGTTACTTTGTGAAACTTTATATTGAAATAAAAATAAAAAACTTTAGTAACTTTAAAAATTCACTTGATTAAGTATATGAATTTTTAAAGATATTAAAGTTTTTTATTTTCGTTTCAATAATAGCTAGTACTATAAGCTCGGCTTTAATTTTAATTTATATTAATATTGGTTATAAGAGCCAGGACTAACCAAACAAACTAATACCCAAAAACTGAGTTTGTATTATTAGTCACTATAAAGTAAGTGGTGAATAATTAATATAAATTTGTTATTTAAGCTAGATCAGTTTACGGTTTATATTGTAAATATGTTATTGAGAGTATGTTAATTTATTTTAGCAAAATACCTACTTTTATTTTGTTACTAACTAAATCCCTAGTTATATTTAAAGCACCTTCGTAATGAATTCCATATACCTCATCTTGAATAATATTTAAATAAATAAGTTTAAGGGGAGAATTAGGTGCACTTCCACATTGCTCTGCTCTATCAACTTGTAATTTTCTTATTGTCTAAAAAATAGTATTTTAGTAATACATTTACAAAACATATAATTATTATTATTTTACTTTTGTTTGAGTGCAGTTGAATATAAACATTAAACAAGATAATGCAAGAAATATTTCTTGTAAAATCATTTTTACAAAAATGTTATTATTATTATGATTTATAATATATTATTGACATTTATTTCATACAAATAAAATTGTAATTGGTTATTTCCTAAATTTTGTTATCGAATTTTACTATTTTGTTAAAAATTATATAATGTATTTTTGATTGATAAATAATTTTTTAAAATTAGTTAGTTTATATAATAATAATTATACTGTTAATTCATGACCTTTAACTTTATATTAAATTTGATTATAAATAGTTATAATAAATATTTTTGAAAATTTTGAGTAAACAAATATTTCTGTCGAAATTCAGATATTTAATCTAACAAATTATCTCGACAATTATGTATAAATTATTATTTGAAATAGAAACTTTATAATCAGTTTGGTAGTAGTTGGCAACTGAACAAGACATGCGCAATGTGTAATTTGCTTGTAATTTACTGTACTGAGCATGCTTCGTACAGTTACAAATGAGTGAGAAAGTTGGTAGGAACATACGTAATAATAGTATATTTTACGAATTGAACACTTTAAGGGTGGTGTAAATGCTGTTATGAATTTCTCCCAAGCCACTCTCTTTTAGATTTAAAAAAATACACAGATTTGTGGGCACTAGTTTAATAAGATACTTA
This sequence comes from Clivina fossor, assembly GCA_963966155.1. Lineage (NCBI taxonomy): Eukaryota > Metazoa > Arthropoda > Insecta > Coleoptera > Carabidae > Clivina > Clivina fossor. The sequence continues at coordinate 11,901,103 of OZ014562.1, read as the reverse complement.
CATATATCTAATTGTTCTTTATTTTGACATTTTTCTATCAGAATTTCTCTTTAAAAATGCATGAAAAACAGGACATATACTTTTCTATATAGACTGTCACGGACTGATTATGCGCGTGAATAAAATATTCTGTACAGATTTCTGTATAGAATCGTGTAATATAGAAAATTTTGTTTGTACAGAAAACTATAAATTTTTTGTATTGAAAAATACATCTTGTAATGCCAGCATTAAACATATCACGATAAATATTTTTTTATTTTTTTTCTCGTTTTTGTTGTTCTTTATTTTTATTAATTTTTAATGGTTATCTGCTAGAATAATTTTCTAATAGTATTGTAAAATATTATAAATTAGTAATGAATAAAATATAACTTATTATTTTTGCCATATATTAAAGTTTTATTAGTTATTTTAAATGGTGCCTTAGTTCTTGTAACAGTGTAGTTTTTACAATATTACTATTTTCAGTTACATTAAAATTTATAAATTCCAATTTTTCATTTGAGAAAAACAATGATTTAATTGTAAATAACTGTAAAATGCTGTACAAAAACTTGCTGTAAACAGAAATACTATTTGTCATTAATAATTGTTTCTCAAATAATAATAATAAAAAAATATCAGTAGACAACCTTTCCCTTTAAACCGACGATACACAAAAATCATTTTAAAATTGCACCAAAAAATAATATTTTAAATATAAGCAAAGCAATCAGGGCATTCAGATCACAAACCATATTTCGGTAGATAAAAAAAAACAACAACAACAATTCTGACTGTGGATCTAAGACCGCTATAACCTGACAATTCATATATGATTTAACCTCGAGCGGTCAGTGTTAAGACCTTAGCATCCTGCTGCGTTCCACTTCGTATCTGACATTATTTAGTGTTGTTTGAATACGTCGTGTTTAAAACTGTCTTACCTGCAGATACATTAATAATCTCGGAAGAGTTTTTTTTCGGCTTTTTTTGTATCGAAACTATTTTTAGATTTTTGCCTTTTAAATACGATTTCGATATTTGAAATGTACAATTTTTTATTATAAAATTGTAAATTTTAATTGTTAGTTTAAAAAACGAAACTATGTTTTGCCCATTTTTAAATGTTATCTCGATTGCTACTTATTAACAAGTAAATTCGGAAGTATTATTTTTAAATTAACTATTATAGTCATCATTAAATTATGTTTAGACTAAAAATATATTATCTAATTACAATATTACCACGTAATTAAAAATTAATTATTTTTTATGCATTACTAATATGTTTTGCAAAATTAAATAATTTACATTATATTACTTAACAAATATTTATTGTATTTCCTACACGAACTATTTATACTGTTTACGATAATTGCTTGCTGTGTAAAAAGAATGTTCTTTGTTAATTTTTGTTAAATTTGCACCTTCCTACGTGCACAAATAATTAAATCAGTTGAAAACGAAAAGTGTTAGAGTGTCAATGAATGGTGTACGGCCACGCGACAAGCGACGTCATTAAAGCGTGGGCGAATAACTATGATTACGTCATCAAACAAGTGCTCTTGCCATAAATGGAAAAGTAAGGTTAAGGATAGTTAAACAGATTGATTGTAACAAGATATACGTATAATATTATTTGTAATAATACATATATTTTCATTACTGATGATTTAATTTATATACTGGAACACAAAAATGCATTATTGAAACCAAATGAAGAAATATTTTGAAATGTGTACCCAAAAAAAAATCTTTAAATAATTTTACTAATATTTTTGTTTAATTTTTTTAAGAAAACGATATATATATATATTTAAAACTACATACATACACAATCACGTCATGCAACCAAAAAGATGTGGTGCAAACTCTTTTCACTATTCCGAAATTAATTTCATCCGAGCGTTCCTATCCAAATAAGTAACTTTAGCTTCATCCATATTCACGATAACTTTCATATATTCCTATACTTGGAAACTTCTTCATTTACTCATCGAACGTCCATGCAAACATATACCTCCAAAATTATTCAAATATATTCTTTTAACCAAACGTTCAAGATGACCGAACCACTACTGACTAATACCAACTTTGCCAACAATTTGTTTTTTTTTTCGTACCCTAATTTATTTCGTACCACACCCTTTTAAATACATGGCGTGATTGTATTGTAAATATCATCTAATGAAATCAACAAAATATTAAAAATTTAGTCATCTAATGCGAATTGAATAAAATAGCTAGTTATTTGTTTATATGAATGTAAAACAAGGATTTATTTTTTTTAGAAAATAAATAAATAATTATGGTTATTTTGAAAGTCAAAAGCAGCAAGTATAGCTCGTAAATATATTAAAGATTCACGTGAAATAAATCACAAAAATATTGAATATAAATAAATAATTTTTCGTTAATTTATATTCGAAACTATAGAATTTATAGTCACGCACAATTATTAATGATTACATCCAAAATAATTACAAGAAAACTTAACATCGACGCTGTTAATCACTTATCGACACACGATAGTCAATAATTTTTTTCGTCCGACAGACAAATTTTCAAAAATTAACACGCAAGTTTACGTTTTTATTTTTATTTTTTTTGTTGTACTGAATATTTAGTTTAATAAATTTATACAGTGACAAGTTCTATAAGATTTTTATTTATTCGTTTAATGTTTAGATCTCGTACTTATATTAGAAATTAAGAAAATATTAATTTATTATTTTTATGAATTACGCGGAACAAATTTTAAATCGTGTTTCTAATATTTTAGTTTACTATTTATAGAAAAATTAATCACATTAGAATTAATATCTTTAATATTTTTTGTTTTAATATAAACTCGAAATATCTAAATACATCAAGTTAAAAATCCAAGAAAGTTGAGGTTAACTACGTGAAACTAAATTTCTAAGAATTTTTTCTAGTACAAAACACGTTAATAAACAATAAACTTATCTATATGATAATAAAATTAACATTTTCGAGAAGCAGAAGCATAAATGTTAATCGATTTAAACACTTATTCACGCTGAAATCATTCCTATACATGCTGAAGACATTTTAATATATATAAACGACTATATACGATATAGATATTTATTTATATATTTAATTAAAAACGCCTTTTACTTGTTAGCAGAGATAAAAGATGGCGCAATTAATAACAATTCTATTGTGTAAAATCAATTACGATGTGATATATTACTTCTAGATAAACTAAACAACTTATCTATCATCTGGCATTCTTAGAATTGCTATAATTAGTTTAATAAACATATTAAAATATCTACTGTTTATTTGCAGTTATGTTTTTCTTTATCAAGATTTACATACATATATATTCTTTTTTTATTCTTATTTTAATTTAAATTTAATAACAATTAATCGCTTAATTAATTCGTAACTACACAAGAGCGCTTATTCAATGAGTTTAAAATCGGTAGATAATTAAAAATGATTTCAACTGCTTTGTATTTAATAATATATAATATTATTAAAAATATTGTCTAATTAAAGGAAATAATTTTCTATTTACTTTGCATATTTTATTTATAAATATTTTTAAAACTGTTATATTCGGTGTCTAGCAAATAATTATCATATATATGTAAAAAATCTAAATACATAAATAGTAATAATTTATAATTAAATCGTTTCTTGTTTAACTAGTCATTCAACTCTTTTAATGCATTTTTTTTATTGTAAATATATTTTGGAATAAAATAAACGTTTCTTTTTCGACTTTTAAATTTAAATATATTTTTTTTTTTATTAAGTGCGAAAAAATTTGTTGTAGTTATTGGGTACAACGTTGCGTTTGTAAAAATATTTAGTTTAAAAAAACTTGTAATAAAATATGTTTGTTTAGTTAAAAGTAAGATTTAAATAAATCTGGTTTGGTAGAAGAGAAAGTGGTTTTAATAAAAAAAATGTTGTTGCTTATATTTTGCTGACGATAGCTAGCAAAGTATACAACAGGTCTGCGAGTTGTGTTGCATAGATTTAGGATAAAGATATTTAAGGCAAATAATTTGATATATATACTTATATATATATATATATATATATATATATATATATATATATATATATATATATATATATTAATACATCATCAGAGAGAATTCGCAAAGATAGTTAAAACGAACAAAACATTTTAAAAAGGTAATTAAGAACATAGTTTTTAGAAATAATAAAATTATTTAAATCTGTATAAGTTTCGTAATTGTTATATTATAATTATTTTGTATGTTTTTTTTTAATGTTTTGTTCATTAAACGAATTTAGTTTTTACTCTCTCTGCGAATTCTTCCTGATGATAGGTATAATATGTATATATCGAAAGCTCGGATAGTATTTCAGTTGAGTTTCATTTATCAAAAGCCTTCAAACAACTTTTTTCTAACAAATTTTATTATTATTATTATTATTAATTAAAAAAAAAGCATTTTAATATTTTATATTTCAAAAGATTATACAAAAAACTAATTTGAATTAAATCTGAATTAAAACTGAATTTAAGTGTGGTTTTGAGATTTTTTATAATATTATTTTCATTTAAATTTTGCCACAGTAGATCATTTTCTAATCTTGAATTAACTTGTTTCAAAATACAATTATAATACAAGCGTATTTTCTTTTTTGAATATTATTATAAAAAATAATATATTTAGACATCTTTGACGAGCATAAAATTGCTATTTATTCTTTTAATTTAAATTTTATAATCCTTAAAACAAACTTATCTCACAAATTTATCTACATAATATACCTTTTAACATTTAATATTATTCAAATTTATTAAAAATTAAAGAATGGTAATAGGAAATCAATGATTTTAATAACAATACAAATACAATAAGAATTAAAAATCGAAGTGTAACGAATTTTGTGTCAATTGGATGGTTAGTAATAAATATTTTGACAAGGTAAAAGGTTCTTGCATTCATATTTAAATAAAGAGAAAAATGTAGACATATACAAGTATTTTTATTCTTATTAAGAAATCTTAAAGATTTCGGAATTAATTTATTCTTTTCATGTTAAGAACAGACCTACACATTTTATTTAAATGTTTTAATAAACATTAAAACAGTTGTCAATCTAAATAATACGAGGTACAGTAGTTCCTAAAATGTTCTTTTAATTAAAAATTATACAGAACTCAATCTTAAACTTAAATAATTTTTATTTTAATATAATAAGTTCTGAAAGATTCTTTATTATGTTAAAATAATTTTAGTTTAATACTAACTTATATATTTTTAGTTGTTTTTAAACCAACATTTTTAATTATCAAAATATTACTAAGTTTTACTAATGTAACAAGACAGTTCTGGGCCATGTGGTTATTGTGATTTGTATTTCTAAAAGACTACATAATTTTTGTATCTACTAGATTTTGACCTAGTGACAGATTTATGTATTAGGGTTCACGGCAAGCCACTTGGCCACTTCAAGATATTTCTTGCAAATATTTTGAAGTATTTTAGATTTTTGTTGGAATATTTAAAAAGTTAAAATTTTAGTTTTTGAGAAAAAGTAAGTTTTTCTCTCTGTTGAATCAGTTCAGTTCACGTTCGCCCCCGCTTTAGTTAAGTTCTCTTTAAGTTCCGCTTCGAGTGCCAGAGGCCTCGAGATCGCTTTAGTTGCTAGATTCGCTTAATTGTTTATTAGTTTAATTCGCTTTGCTTTAGTTTATATTTGTACTTTATATATTTCATGTTGTGTTTTCTTTGTATATTTCTGTAATTTGGTTTTTGTGTTATTATTTAATAAAAGCTTAAATTTATAATTGTTGATCACTACTTGTACGCACGCTCCTGTAAAGTTAATAAATATACGCTAACCGCATCTCTCGTGTTACAATGGCGCAGTCGATTAAATAATTATTTGGGTAAGTAGTGATCAACCATAAACGCAAATTTCGAAAAAAAAAAAAAAAAAAACGCGAGTGAAGAGTATTACGCGACAATATAGTGAAATGTATTACGCGACAATATATGGTGCTACCGCCGATAGTGTTCGTGGGTCATCCATATACACGAATGAGAATGTGTCGATTTCGGTATTACCGTGGTATGCAAATACCGCATATAAACCGGCTACCGCGACAAATATAAACTTTACGGCTTTATTAGACGCTGAGACTACGTATCTCAATTCCGTACCTGTGTATGAAGAAACCGCCGTCGTATCCAACGACATCGCCAGCAGAGATATCGAACCCGCCGCCGTATCCAACGCTACCGCCAGCGAACTCGCTGAAACCGCCGTCGTATTCAACGACATCGTCAGCCGAGATGCTGAACCCGCCATCGTGTCCCGCAGCACCGCCAGCAAAGACACCGAATTCGCCACCGTATCCAGCGGTATCGCCAGCAGACGCGCTACCGCCAGCAAACACGCCGATACCGTCGCTGTTAGTATACAATTTGTAGATTTGTGTTTGTTTTTCAAAATTTTCATGATTATCGCAGAGATTTTTCGCAACGTAAGTTATATTGTTGGAAGTTTAGCAAAAATGTTAGAAATTATAGCTATTTGTGTAAATAATGCTGACATTTTCACCGGCAAATTCAACGAGAATAAACGTAAATTATTCAAAAAGAAAAAGTTTCGCTACGTTCGAGTAAAATATTTACGGTGCCTACATGTGCGTTTACGCAATTAGTTAGATTTTAAGAAAAAAACATTGGATTCGCCCGCCGTTGCTGACACCCAGCTATGAAATCAGAAATAAGTGCATAGTTTGGTGATTGATGATTTAGTTCAGTGGTGTGCTCGCAAGTGTCATCAGATATATAAAATTTAGTTCGCATAGATATAAGAAAATCATAGTTCGTATTAGATAAGTGCATGCTAATTTAAGTAATATTTTGTTATAATTATATTTATTTATTTGATATAATTATATTTAAATGGAGGGCGATGTAACAAGACAGTTCTGGGCCATGTGGTTATTGTGATTTGTATTTCTAAAAGACTACATAATTTTTGTATCTACTAGATTTTGACCTAGTGACAGATTTATGTATTAGGGTTCACGGCAAGCCACTTGGCCACTTCAAGATATTTCTTGCAAATATTTTGAAGTATTTTAGATTTTTGTTGGAATATTTAAAAAGTTAAAATTTTAGTTTTTGAGAAAAAGTAAGTTTTTCTCTCTGTTGAATCAGTTCAGTTCACGTTCGCCCCCGCTTTAGTTAAGTTCTCTTTAAGTTCCGCTTCGAGTGCCAGAGGCCTCGAGATCGCTTTAGTTGCTAGATTCGCTTAATTGTTTATTAGTTTAATTCGCTTTGCTTTAGTTTATATTTGTACTTTATATATTTCATGTTGTGTTTTCTTTGTATATTTCTGTAATTTGGTTTTTGTGTTATTATTTAATAAAAGCTTAAATTTATAATTGTTGATCACTACTTTTACGCACGCTCCCTAAAGTTATAAATATATGTAAAACCGCTTCTCGTGTTACACTAACAAAAATTAATTTATTGAATAAATAAAATGATACTACATTTTTAATTATTAATTTTGTTGTTATTAGTTAAATTAATCAGTATTAAATATGTTAACCAATTTATTAGCATTATGTTAAAAATATTAGAAAACTTATATATTTGTAACATTGAATAAATTGCTTCATAACAATTTTGTAATTTGTTTTGTTTTATTGTTCAGTTTTTCATATATTATTTTTTACTCATTACACAACAAAAAATTTTACTAACAAAAAACGAATTGTTAAATAACAAATTCTGGGATTCTGTGCAAAATTTTATAATATTTGTTTAAACGATTCGTTTTATTTAACAAATAATATAATAATTTATGAATAGTCTAATAGTAATATATTTGATTGATAATTCAATGGTGGCCAGTTCAAATCGTGCTTACTCTACAAATTAAATTATGGTTTCTTTATATTACTACATGTTTAAGTGGTTTGAAATTTAATTTAAGTACAGTTTTTCTGCTTAATTCTAGAAGAACTTTCATAATTGATAAATAAAAATTGCTAATGATATTACATGAATCAGAATCTCGATCATATTGCACCTTCAACAAAAGAGTATCGAAATGTAATAAGAATAAAATGAGTTACTACGAAAATCGAAAATTGTTTGTGAACTGCTGATCAGCAATAGGTATATATTTTCAAAAGACAAACAGATGTACAGTCTGCATCTACTTACTTAAATAATTTTTCAAAGACAATAACAATAAACGTATATTAGATTTTCTAAAGATCACATTTTCATAATACACATTTAAAAAATAATCGTCAAAGATTGTTGTAAGAGATTTTTAACTTTTACTTGGTGTATATCTTGTACTTATAAATACTTTACATATGCAAATAAAATACGATTTGTTTGTTGAATATTTATATATTCAAGGATGCAATCCGTGTAATTAATAAGTTATATATTATTATACCATCCTACATATGTTAAATAAGTTCTTGTATTTACCTTTCATTCATTTTATATGCTTCATTCATAGTTACGCCTTTTCTTGCAATTATTTTTTTATATCAATTATTAATTTATTTATTTATTTATTCGTAGATTTTTGTTTTGTTTGATTTATTACTTGATTAAGAAATGTACTCGTTCTAACAATTCAAATTGAAACAAATGAATTACTCGAATGAAGTTGCTTGTATGTCAAATATTAGTTGTATGAATTATTTTTTGTTCGTTTTGCTTGTTAAAATCAAGGTGGCTGAAATATTTGAACCGGTTTGGTTTACAATATTTTACTGGTTTAACATAAAATAAAACAGGAAAATAACCAAACCAGTTTATAGACTAATCTTTTTATTAAATTAAACAGATTATTAAATAACAAATTCCGGTATACTGTACAGTTTAACTTTTATAAAATGTAGCCGTGTTATCATTTTACAATGATTCATTATATTTAACGAAAAGTTTTATGAATATGAGGTTAAGCATATTTTTGTCCAAATTATGAAATATTTAGTTGCAAGATTGGCTGTAACATATGTAAATTTAAAATTTTGAAGAAACTGAATAAATATTTAATACATTTTTGAATACTATTCGTACATTAATGCAAGTTTAGTATTATAATTTATCTGGATACTGCAAAAGTTGTTTTTGGATGAGAAATACTTTACGTAAAATAATTTTTAGAATAAAATAAAACGGTTTTAGGTTTGAGACTTGTATTAATATTTATTAATAATCGACGTTTCTACGAACTCAACGTCCGTCTTCATCAGGAAAACTGATATAAATGTCATTTACAGTGAATAATAGAACATAAGAACAAGTTACTATAGGTAACATAATAAATACATTTTTATAGATACAAATTGTATTTGTAAATTTTTACAAAGTATTAACAACAATAAAAATAAAATTAAACTGCTTTAGAATCAAGTTCTATATTAAAATTTATTTACAATCAACGTTTCGACGAAACTCAACGCTCGTTCTTTTTTCCTGATGAAGACGAGCGTTGAGTTTCATCGAAACGTTGATTATAAATAAATTTTAATACAGAACTTGAACCTAAAACAGTTTTATTTTATATAATGGGTTTTGAAAGATTTTTTTACTATATGAACAATAAAAATATAAGAAATTTTGTAGGAGTAATTTTTTTATGGTTTATATAGTATATTTAATAAATTTGTGTTAAACTAAAATTAATAATAAAATTATTAGTAAACTTTAATATTTCATATTGTATGAAAAACTATAATAATATTATGGCTATATCAATTTATTTGAAATTAAATTTCAGGACAAAAATATCGACATATTACCAATTTGCAATGGTATAAATTTTCCAACAAGCATTCTATTAAACAAAATAATTAGTCCGCAATTTCTTCTATATTGTTTATAATCTCTTGTTGTTAATTTACAATAATTACAGAACAAACTATTTACAACGCCATTAATTATTAGATCTCGTTAATTGTAGCAATTAGCTCAAAGTACTTGTCAATTCTTTGATGTACAAGTGTTCAACAAGTACTACAAATAAATTATCTTCAACCTTATATAACGCAATACACGTATATTAATGTATCTATGTTACCAATAATATATCTATCAGATAAATTCTATTGCTCTGTATATATATATATATATATATATATATATATATATATATAATTATTTGATTTGATGAATGCGGTATGTGAAATAATTTTGTTTTATTTTTTATTTTTGTATCGGAGAATTATAAAATATTTATGCATTAAATTGTTGTAATGGTATATGTAGGGTACAAAATAAACTAACACGTTTGAAAATAATTATTTACTATGTTATAAATTTATCTAGAGTGCTATGATTTACAATACGATTGTCGATTGTTGTGCATACAACGACGTATTTGCACGCTATTTAGAATAGCGGTTTGTTTGCTATATAGCATGTCTTTTATTTTCTATAGTGCTAACATTGCCGCAATTTTTTTATTAATAGCATAATTTGGTTTCAGTATACAGGCCTGTATAAGTCTTATAGAACGTCTTACGTTATTGTGCAATGGTCAAAATATCTACTTATTTTGTATAATTTCTGTTTTTCAATTAATTACATTGTCTTAAAGAAAAAATTTTCTTTGATATTAATAAATAAATTTCAATAACATATTAAATACTTTTATTTAGAGTAAATAAACAGTTTTTTATTTTTTTTAAATAGTTGTTAGAAATAAATACGTATCTTACAGTCAAATAGATATTATTTTACTACAATTGAAAAAAATATTTATTTAAATGAAAATAATTTTCTTTACTCCAAAAATTTTCTCGGTGTACACAGATATAATCAATAAAACTGTTTAGAATTTGATATGACAGTTGTCAATAATGCTTATATAGTAAATCTGTTTTACACAGTATTAATTTAATATTTAAATTATTGTAATAAATGTATTTTACATATAAGTTCATTTTGTTTTATTAAGATGATGACAACATTAAATTTTATTTCTATTTAGTAAAAAATCTTTCAGAACTCATTATATTGAGATAAGACTGCTTTCGGTTAAAGTTATGTATTAATATTTATTTAAAATTGACGTTTTGACGAAACTCAACGTCCATTGTCATCAGGATAAATGATATGATATCGAAGATGAAACTAAACTACACCAAAAATAAGCTCGATACCGTTTACAATGTTTTCAAAATTACAAAATATTTAAAAATGATAAACAGTTAAATATTATCATCCTGAAAATCGTTTTGTGTATATAATATTGACTTTAAAATCTTAATGTATAAAATGACATTTTTTTAAAGACTGTTCAAAATTTAAGCCAAATTCTTACAAGTTAAATCTTTTAGAAATACCACCAATAATCTCTTAATTTGCGATTTAAGAACTGATAATGTCAGAATTAATCAAATAAGTCCAGTTATGATTTTATCGGAAAAAATACTTTAATAGGATTTGTCTGACAAATGATAATACTTAGATTAATTTTGATAGTGACAAGATTTTTTTGCTGATAAAACTATTTTTGTTTATTTATATAAATAATGTACTAAACATCTAGAAGTTATAAAATAAAACTGTTTTAGGTTCAATCGACGTTTCGACGAAACACAACGCTCGTCTTCATCAAGAAAACTGATACTAGTAAAAAATCTTTCACGACTCATTATATAAAATAAAACTGTTTTTGGTTCAAGTTCTGTTTTAAAATTTATATATAATCGATGTCTCTATTTTAGTAAAAATTCTTTAGAAATTAATGTATAAAATTTTTACAAAAGCAATTTCATCAAAAATTCAAAACAAGTCAGAAATTTATTGAATCATTTCTGATATACAAAACACTGTTACATTGTAAGCAAATTTAAAGAACAGATTTTTTATTATCATCGGGATTTATTCTTATTGCGGTGGTACCGTTATGAAGTGGCGCCCCGGCTATCTAGATTATTATAGATACATAAGGAACTCTTTATTAATAATTGGTCACGACTGCCTCTTGAGACTTAAGAGTCCTCCGTCCGACATGCATCTGAAGACTTATATCGGCAAGTTGGCGAGCAGGGTGCAATATTGGTTCTCGGGCAACAAGAACCGATCTATTATCAGAAGCAGCATAGTGTTGTTGAACTAAAATGCCGGTCAGACTCAGTGGCGTACAGTAAGATTTTTAAGCTTGCTCGAAATACATTGACTGGTAGACAATTAATAAGTTATTGTTCTAATAATATGTTGGTCGACTCAATTAAGCTAAATTAAAAATTTAACTAAAAGTTATGAAATTGGATATGAGTAACATTTTTTTGTTAAGAAGTTTATTATTAGTAATTTTCAGGCTTTCACGGCCGGTATCCATTTAATTTGTAGAATATTTTTTACTGGTATGCTGTGGTCGATATATCCTCGTCGCAGACGTTTTGGCATATATCGTAGATGGCATACTTAGTGCTTTGAAGTCAGGTATATATATACCAGATGGCGGAGTAGAAACTATTATTCAGTCACCAAGCACTGAAGATTCTATCTACGGTATGTATGGCAAAACGTCTGCGACGGAGATAGATCGATCGCGACATATCAGCCTAGATAATTCTATAAATTCAGTGGATACCGGCCGTAAAATCCTGAACATTAGTATTATGTACATTATTTTTGTTTGTATTTTTTAAGGTAGAAAAAAATGAATTTGGTCAAACACCGAGTAGTCAAAACTTACTCTAATATCGGTCACATCACTTGTAAAAATGTCTAATTATAATTGTATTTTCTTTAGAAAAAAAAACAAAAACTACTGTACGCTTATGACGCGAACCCTTAACAGCGCCAACCTGCGAGTTGTTTCACCAAAGCAAAAGATTCGATCTATAGTTGACAGCTAGCATTATAATACTCTATATACCGATGCTGTTTATACAACCACGGTATAATAAGTGCCACACTTTAGACTTGCCGCGGCAAAATTATGATCTGAATTTTCAAGTTTATTTTGCTTTCTTTTTGCGCGATATTATCGACAAATTCTGACACTGCAAACTTGCGCGCAATTAACATAATTGTAATATTATTGATTATATTTTTAAATCAGTGCGGAAATATAAAATAGAGTTAGGTCACTAAATTGAAATGGTAAAAATATACTGAAAATATATACTAAAAATATAATAAATTTTTTTGTATGTACATATTTATTTTTGAAAATGTTTTCACAAGATTGTAATTTGCTAAATAAAAATACATTTCTTACGGCTGTTTCCTTGGTTTTTTTTTTTTAGTTTAAAATTTCGTTTAGTAGAAGAAACATAACTTCAAAAAATAACACTGTTTATCAAAATTGGAAAGAACTTTAATACTGCACCTACAATACATTTTATATAAATATTAATAATTAAAAATAATTTAAGAACAAAACATCTTCAGAGATAAATTTCGAAAGATCTCACGCAGAGACGTCGCTAGTATCTAGCTAGGTTTTATTTGCATATAAGTATTATTTACGAAGTACTATTAAATTCTGACTATTTACTTCACTTCTTCTTGTTGTTCTTTCGAATAAATGTTTTACACAACAGAGAGAAACAAATGGTGTGGTAGCCATGGAAACCATAGTGAGTGAAATGGCATTAATGGATGCATTTTAAACGCTACTGGATGCTATCTTAAATTTTAAGTTTTATTGGAACTACTGTTTGGATTTAAATATATGTTGTTACGCCCACCAACAAACTATAATATACATTTTAATGGTTCTTTTTTTTTCCTTTATCAATTTTTTTTATTTGTTTATTTTTGTGTATTTACTTATAATATATTCTGTTTTATATTTATATTTAATTGATGGAAATTTAATTTCAAAGTTTTGCAAATTAATAATAATAATATAATTTGTATACAATATTGTTTTCAGTAGTTAAAATAAATTTTTAAAAACAAAATATAAAATTAATTGAAGTTAATTGGATTGCGCAACGGAATTAAAAATAATAATTTATGTACTTATTTATTTAATTAGAATTTTTATTTGTGAACTATAAATACGTTTATTTTGTGAGTTTCATATTCAGTTAGATTATATGCACTAAAGAAAGATGTTAACATAGTAAAGAATCTTTCAAAACTCATTATATTAAAATAAAAACTTTTTATGTTTTAGTTCTGTATTTTGTTTCTATGTTCAGTTTGTTTATAATTTATGTGATTTGTAATTATTTTTTTGATGATAATGTACGTGCAGTAGATCGATACGTCTAAATTAAACTAAATTTAAATAAAACTTAAAGTTTTTTATTTTAAATGAAACATTGTTTTGTTTTTTCTTAAAAAAATATGGCTGTTTTACACTGTTTTAAATATTTTGATATGAAATTTGGTTCTTGTTTCGATTAATAGTCTTGTGAGTATTTTTAATGTAATTTTTATTTTAGAATTTTAGTCTTCTTCCGAATAATATGTTGGATAAATGATAAACAAATGAATTACAAAGATATAAAGTTATGGTGTTGAGAAAGCGCATATTGCCTTTTTTTAAACATTGCATAAGCGCATAAAAATATGTTGAATATACACATTATTACTAAATACTAAAATGACCTAACTTAACCTACTTTAAACCAACCTAATATTTTGATGCGCTAGTGTTTAATTTAATATATTATTGTTTCAGAACTAAATCTGTCAGTGTTAAACTTGGACCAACTTCTGAATACTCCAGAGGACTTCAGTGAAGTTTTAATAAAGAACTAATTCTAGTAGCAGAAATTGGCAAAGGTAACAATTTTTAAATTTTTATATCATGCATTTCTCCCCAAATTATTTTAGCAGAAATTAGATTAGAAAATTTACAAAATTACAATTTAAAAGTACTAGCCATAAAATGAAAACAAAAAACAAATACTTTTTGTTTTCGAAAATTGAATTGTTATAAAAAATAAGTCTTATGCCCGTATGCATAAACACTTTTGTTAAAAATAATGGTTTTGTTAAAATGAAAATTTTGGATCTCGTAAGAAATTTCGTTGCAATATACATAGAATTACTTACGGAATTCAAGAATTTTTATTTTAACGAACCGTTAATCAATTTATTTGTCTTTTGTTTTAATTTAATTAAGCGTGCGAAATAAATCTTGTACATTGATTTGAAAGTAGAATATAATGCTTTATAACCTTAATTTTTAACAATTTTCTCTATAATAATCTGGAAAGCAATACGCACGGAAAACCTACTTTTCCATATAAAATTTGCAATCGCAATTTGAAATCAACATACCATAGGCAATGTGTTTCAAAATACATTGATACTTTTATAAAATTATTTTATTAAATTAAATTACAAAAAAGAATATATTAAAATTTTAATAAATTAAAATTAAATTTTAATATTTTGAGTATAAAATTAAAATGACAATGTTAAAATTAAAATATAAATGTAATAATATTGGTGCGTGTGCATATTTGATGTAATTTGTAATATATATTTATATATTTGAATATCATAATTAAATTAAATTTAAAAATAAATATATAAATATTTATACAAATTTATGCAAAATTTCTTATTCGTAATTTCAAATTTATAATTTTACATTGAATAAAATTATTTTTTACGAGTAAATTTAAATAAAATTGTTGCTTAACTAAACTAAATAAATAAAAACTTAAAATATATATGCATCGATAATCATATTCCAATTAAAGAAATTATGCGAAATCCTTAGTAAATATTGAGGCTCAGTAATTAGTACTTAAAATAATATACAACTTAAATATGCAAATTTTGGATGCATTAAAAACTTGCTCATAAAATTAAAATATAAAATATTGGCAAGAAAAAGTATGACTATAATTTTTGCTCATTACAAAATAGGTAGAAAAAAACGTATATTAGTATTGTTTTTACACTGTAACAAGTAAAAACTATTAATATTATTATTAAAGTAGTACACAGTATGTGTAATTATTAATATGAAAAATAATTTATTTAGCTTAGTAAAGGTTAATTTCCATAACTAAATAAATAATTAACTTGTACAGAATGTAATTAAAATATATT
Organism: Clivina fossor; assembly: GCA_963966155.1. NCBI lineage: Eukaryota > Metazoa > Arthropoda > Insecta > Coleoptera > Carabidae > Clivina > Clivina fossor. The sequence continues at coordinate 11,885,069 of OZ014562.1, read as the reverse complement.
AAACGTAATATATTATTTGTCTCGATTTTTTATCGTATATTTATTAATAATTTATTCCGATTATGCATATACATTAGTTTGAAATGAAATTAATAATTGAATATATTGTTTTTTTATTGCTAATTATTAACTTATTTTGAGGCAGTTATAGTAAAATGTAAAGTGATATACTGTGCTTGATTTACACATGCAATAGTTATAATATATGTTGCAAGACTACTGAATCGTATTTTTGTAAAATAATTATTATCATTATTGACAATTTTAATCGGACTCAATGCAGAGTAAAAATATTAGTTAGTATTTTTTATGTTTAATGGGGGGGAAATTACAAAAAAGAATAAATCCTTTTAAAACCATTAGTAAAAATGGTATTTATTCAATTTTTAATAACATAGTAAAATATTTTTCAGAACTCATTGTATTAAAATAAAAAACAATTTTAGGATAAAATTTTGTTTAATTATTTATATAAAAACGATGTTTTTGACGAAACTGAACGCTCGTGTACATTAGGTCAAAATTTATCAATGTCATTAAAGTAAATGAGTAATAAATTTTTTTAATTTCTATTTAAAAATAAATTTTTGAATTAATACCACCAATTATCTAATTATCTGTATAGATAAAAAAAAATTCTGATATCTATTATTTCATGCAGATAATATGAAAATACTGTATCTTTATTTTTATCTAGATTATTTTATTTTCTTTTTCTATTGCAATACTGGAGGCTAGTTAGAAAAATAAAACTCGCTTTAGACCGTCATTTCTTAACAAATATTTATATATTTGCTTTGATCACACAATGCGTTGTTACATACGAATTTATTTATAGGCATTATATTTGAGAAAAAATTTTCACTAATTTTATTTACTTAAATTGTTATAAAAAGATAAATTATATAAAAAATATATGAGATATTTAATCTTAGAAATAAAAAAAGTACTAAAAATATATCATAGTTCTACAATATTAAATTTACAAATAACAAGAAATCTGTTTGAAAATCCGATAAAAATATTCAACAGTGTTTCTCAAAGTGTTTTAATATATTTTTAAGATATTTATAGAGAGAATCCACACCCTTACCACTTACTACACACGATACAGAAGAATCTACGATACAACTTTCTGGTACATGCTACAAACTGTTGTTTACTAGCCTATAAATTTTGGACTTTAGTATTTCAATGGCTTTATTATCTCACTATGCCATACTAAACTTTTCAGACATTCCGAATTGGTAAATGTCGCTTGTGAAGAGCAAAATTACTTAGAGATTTAATATATATACAGGGTGTTCGTTCGCCAGGTTGATATAAAACAATAACATGGGATGCTGATAATATGCAGAATACTTCTTTCTGAAGTAAAATTCGGATAAATACTTTTCGATCAAAAAAAAATTCTAGCGCCCAAACGGCACATGCCACCAAATTAAAACTAAAACCAAATTATTGAACTTTTTTTACATATCTCGAAAAGTATTCTAAAAAAGTATTTATATTGTACATTCTTAATAATACATTCGTAATAGTACATATTTAATACATTCATAACTATTATAGTAAAAATAGCCATTAAATGAAGTTACGTCATTAATTTCTAATTCAATTTACAATAACAAAGTTATGTTTCATCTTTTTTTATTATATAATAATTGAACAGTGCACGAATAATTAATAACGTAACTTCATAGAATGGCTATTTTTACTATAATTCATAGTTATTACAATATTTTTATAAATATAAATCCAATTTTTTATTATAAACAATTACACCATTAGTTGCAAACTTACAATCGGAAAACTAGTAAAAAAAACTCTAATTACCATAAGATTAATTAACGAACACAAACTAAAATCAATCAGTATTAGAAAATTAACTATTTCGCTTTTATCAGATCCATTAATAATTATGTAATTAAAGACACAAATACGAAAAGTAATTCTAGCAATGTTACTCGGATTAAATTTATGTTAATTTTCACGTAACAGACATACATACATATGTTATTATTGCTTACTTGCCTATAGACTGAAAATAAATATTGTAAAATTATTGACAAATGTTTAAGGCGTAGGAATTATGACTATATTGTAAAAATATTTGTTGTTTAGTAGGCAACGGGTAATATATTATTGTTTCTGATTTTTTTATTGCTTGGTTATTTATTGAATATATAAAAATCAATTTGATATAATTATTTTTAGTCAAATACAAATATATGTATTATTAATTTTTGAATTAAATAGAATTACTCCATTATTTCATTAAGTTTGCCTACACTTAGAAATATTTTGCTTCAGATCGAAGATTTATACTTTTAACTCAAAAGTAAACATGTTTTTGAACTGTAAAGTTATGTTTTTCTAATTAAAATTAATACAGGACTAAATCAAAAAAAAAATATAAATTTTTATCTTTACACTTTCAATTTTTACTTTATTATCCATATGTTAATAATTAGGTAAAGCATTTAACTTTTAAAATATTTTTATAAAAAAATAAAATTGTATCCTATCTAAGCACTTATAATCTATTTTTATCTTATTTTTATGTTGCTAAAATTATAACATATGTAAGTAACGCCAAGCAATATTATTCAATAAATTTTTAAATAGTTTAAAGTATATAATTAATAGTTATAATGTTATTATTAATTATTTACTTCAATAATTGCAATATGTTTTAAAATTTATTTTCAATAAATAATATATTACATGCTTGTCTTGATAAACATAACAAATTACTATGTATTACAATACATATAATATATATATATATACCATTATATTTTATTTAAAATATTTACATATTTAACTTATGTACATATTAACAATATAAATTCCAAGTCAAGATATTTAATTTTTTAAATTATAAATAATATATATTATTATATTAGTCCTCATAATGTCTAAGTGGAATGTAGGGCTATATATATATATATATATATATATATTCAATATTTCAAATTATAGAGGTTAAGACCGGGTTTACAATGAACCTATAACAGGAATGGTACCGAGAATAATGCACAATAACTAGGTAATATATATAATAATTAGTTAAAGTATTAAATAACAAAACTATTCCACAATTTAACTACTGTAGATCGGTATTTCATGCAATAACTAGTAATTTCATGCAATATAGAATAATCTTTAATGAGGTCGAAATTTTAATTTTCTTCTGACGCCCTCTAGAACGTTTGCAAAATTCGACAAAAAAATTGGAAAAATATTTTTAGCTCTTAATTTTAACAATAAACTGTATCTATAGCTTCCCATCACCCATTCCATAACATATTTGGAGGCGACGTTTACTAAAGTAACTTCAATTAAATTTTTGCGGCTAAAAATGTTTTCTAGTGTTTTTAAACAATTGAGTTTAAATCTGAAGCAAAAATATATTGTATGACAATTGATAGTTGCCAATATTGGTACAATTTAAAAAAATTCAGTACGGGACTTTTTTTTATTTTAATACACGTCATCTCCAAACATATTATATGGTGTGATAGGACGCTATAGGCATGGTTTATTGTTAAAATTAAAAGTAAAAATATTTTTCCGATTTTTTTTTGTCGAATTTGGAAACGTTCTAGCATCGGAAGAAAAATTAATTTTTGATTTCATTAAGGATTTTATATATATTATATATATATAAATTAAATTAACATTTTTTGTGCAATTACATTACCTAACCGATCATTGAAATCTCCCATCTAATCTAATAATCTAGCCAGCAAATTGGCAAAAAATCTGCAAATTAATATCCGCTTCAAACACCTAATAAAATCCAGGTCATTCAATGACACCTTTCTGCACGTATTGGCTAAATTACGAAACCGTAGCATATTTTCATTTCATTCATAACACTTTAACTTGGTTTGCATATGCTTGCGCGCGCGTGCGCGTGCGCAGTGCCCGCGCCGTAATGAATTTGTGAACAAACGACCTTAAGCTGTCAGCCAAATTTGGCGCCGCTTTTACTTTCTCTAAATCAATTTTTTTTTTGCTTATTATTATTTCGGTTAGTATTCTCGTTGCGAAGAAATTTTTGAATAGAAGTCTGTGCGACCCGATCCGCTGTAAAATATGTTTATTATTTGTACAATGTGTATAATCAGAGTGAGGTGAAATTATTTTTCTTTTGAGTTACAACATTTAATTAATGATTTTTTTATTGTTAAAGAATGGAGCGTATTGTTACTTTGATGTATTTGACTTGAAGTTTTGTTATGATGGCCTAATTTTATTATCATTGTTGTTCCGATAAAGTTATTGTAAAAGGTTAATTAATTATAAGTTTATATACACTAAAAGAAAAAATTTGTTTTAGACCCGAAGTTTTCACTTTTAACTAAAAAGTAAACGTATTTTTGAAATGTTAACTTACGTTTTTCTTATAGAAATAAATGATGTAAAATTTAAACATACTGTAATAACTGCTAGACCAATCAATATTAACAACAGATTGATAAGAGAAGCAATAGAAATTTATAAAGAAAAAGATAACATCAATTACTGTGAAGACACTGAGTTAAATAAAATTTGGTTTCCATTAATTAAAAATCTATAAATTTTATGATCTAGTTACTTAATTGTTACCTAGTAGTGCTGTCAAAATTTGAAAAAATTGGATCCGGATATCCGGATCCAAAAAGATTCGGATATCCGAATATCCGATTCTCGGATAATTTAAGATCCGGATCTGAGATCCGAATCTAATATCCGGATCTGAGATTCGGATCCGATATCCGGATCTGAGATCCGGAACCGATATTCGGATCTGAGATCCGGAACCGATATCCGGAACCGTTACTCGGATCTGAGATTCGGATCCGATATCCGGATCTGAGATCCGGAACCGATATTCGGATCTGAGATTCGGATCCGATATCCGGAACCGCTATTCGGATCTGAGATTCGGATCCGATATCCGAAACCGATACTCGGATCTGAGATTTGGAACCGATATTCGGAAATATATAATTTCAAAATATTAACAATCTGGAAAATTTATTAAAGATTTGACAAAATGTAAAATTTTTGTCAAAATGCGAATTTTTTTAACAAAATTGTATAATTTTTAAGAAAAATTAAAAATTTATACTCAATATTTGACAGTTTTTATAAATTTGATAATTTTATACTAAATTTCAAATTTTTTAGTGCATATGAATCGCCAAGAATTTTTAGTATTGCCAAAATCAACTTTTTTAGTATACCCGAAAACAGAACTTGTAATAACATCCATTGTATACAAAATTCTTTAGACACAATGTATATAATTGAGTACTTTTATTTTTGAGACACACTGCATATTTATATGATATATAAAAAACATATTTTATATAAAATTCTTGAGACACATTGTATATATATAATTTTGTTGCACATATGATTTTTTAGACACACCGTATACTAAAAAGAAAATAGATATTTATTTCATAACCTACCCGTACATTTATTTCAATAATATAAATATATTAAAAATAATGTGTGAAAAACCTATATAACAATAAATATATAAAACGCATAGATTCGAAACGATTCAAATTTGAAATCCGGATCTTTAGGTTCGGATCCTAAATCCGGATCTGAGATTCGAGTCCGAGATCCGAATCTAAGATCCGGATATCCGAATCTAAGATTCGGATCCGAGATCCGAATATTCGATTCTGAGATTCGGATCCGAGATCCGGGTATCCGAATCTGAGATTCGGATCCGAGATCCGGATCCGAGATTCGGATCCGAGATTCGGATCCGAGATTCGGATCCGAGATCCGGATATCCGAATCTGAGATCCGGATCCGAGATTCGGATATCCGAATTTGAGATCCGGATCTGAGATCCGGATATCCGAATACCTAATTATCCGGATATCCGGATAATTTTGGATCCGGATCTAAAATTATCCGGATTCGGTTCCCAGCACTATTACCTAGTAACTCGTTTCTACGTTCTGTTATTTACTGTAATGTCATTTGTATCATTTATCCTGATGATGACGGACGTTGAGTTTCATCGAAATGTCGATTTTAAATAAATATTAATTATTTAACATAAAGCAGTTTTATTTTAATATAATTAGTTCTGAAAGATTTTTTTACTATATCATTATATTTGTCTAAAAAAAGTTAGAGAAAACAAAAATATGGAAAAATTTTACATAATTATAATAGTATAGTAATTTACAGATATATTCTCATAGAAAATCAAATACTCTATAATATATTTGCAAAAAAAAAATCAACTACATTAACTTTATCAAAACAAATTATGACTTCCTAAGCAAGCAAATAAAAAACATGATTTCAACAAGTACATATGTTATCTAATTTATATATACTTTCTAGTTTCAAATATTCATATAACTAAATTTCTCTCCAACAACATTTTTAATAACAGAACATAACCTGTTGTTTTCTACAACATAACTAGCTAACTACAAATACGAACATTGCCATCTAATAAATAAAAACTTTTTAAATTTGACTTATGAGATTCAAATTTTTTCTCACGTTCTTGATTGGTTATCGAAGGCGCCTTGACAGCGCATAATAATAATAAAAATATTCTGTTGTTAACTATCTGTCGGATAAGTTAAAGATAGAAAAGAAAATAGTTAATTTGTTAGTTCTCATATAAGTCATATATGCGCAGACAGACATGTGGACATATCTAATAACTTATTTTGGCTAACATATATCATAAAAAAATGCTATATAATTTTGTAATAAGTTTATAATAAGTTTTTCGCTAATATATGTAATTTGTTAGTAATATTATGACGATAAAAGAGAGAATGTGTAATTAATGATTAATCAAATTATAATACTAATAATTAATTAATTAAGAATAATAAAAATTATATGTAAAGAGTAATTTAAAATAATAACTAGAATATATATCTATAAACTAATACTTAATTTTAAGAAAATATTATTAATCTAAAATAATAAACTACTAAATAACTAAAATAAAACTATAGCTGGTATATATATGTGGGTGGCAGGCTTTGTAGTCCCGGGGGTGCAGGGGGCACGTTCGAGTAGCAGGTCAAAACAGATGTCCGGTAAGGGTAGCGATGGACCGACCCTTCGTGGTGCGGGCAGAGGGGCACGTAAGGCAAAAAGAAGGCGATAATAAAATAATTATCTTTATTTGTCCTGTAATAAATATATACGATAAGCTACTTGCTTAGTGAAAGTGAGTTAGTATATCATGCTCAATCATCTAATCCTCACTCGACGTAAGGCAATACAGGTGTTATTTTATTTAGGCACAATTTGATGGATTAATTTAGTATAACTGTCTCTAATGAGACTGGTTAGGATAGGTCAGTATTGGCGGGTCGTTGGACTAGATTTATTGGCCGCTACCACAGCTCAAACACTAGTACCGGTGGCTACAACGGTTCATCCAGGGAGTAGCTTTAATTAAAATTAGTGTCAATAGTTTACAAACGGATCATCCAGGGATGTAAACTTTAAACACTGGCACTAATAGTTTAGCAAACGGTTCATCCAGGAATGCTAACTACAATTAACCCACAACAATAAACGTGTACACTTATTGGGTTCTTTAGTTGGCTCGCAAAACGGTTCATCCAGGAATTGCGAACATAGAAGGCAGTGAATTGGCGGTAGCTGCGAATTCACCTCATACAACACACATACATGCATTTATTAATATAATTGACATGCTAACTCACTCACCAATACGTAGCGTATATAAGATTAATAATCCAATCGCTGTTTTGGAAAATATATTACAAAAACTGCACTATGTATGCACTGACTGGAGCACTTTATGTAAAGCGTTAAACTAGAACAAAAGTCAAGTAGAGAGTGGTCCCAAGCTAAGATATCTTTCACATCCGCCAGATGTGAATATTACTTATGTATACAAGTCAAACGAATATGGTCCTACAGTGGTAGTGTCATTAGGGTGTATAAGGTCAATGTTAGCATTCTAGGAAATGCTTGAAATCTGATCTACAAAGCCAGTATCCCACACATATCTTTGCTATATTTGAAAAAACATTTTAAACTAAAAATTTTAACTTTAAAAACTTAACTAAAATTGTATTTATATTTTTATTACTCTAACAGTTCGCCTATCCTGACCTAAACCTCGTCCTCGAGGTTAACAACCCCTAATGCGTCATCGTCTGGCGCCGGTTCATCGTCCGAAGAACTAGACATACCTCCCGCCGGTGCCCAGGGTTTTATCCTATCTACGGCTACTACATTCGAATATTTTGCCCTTTTACTACGTCGAGATCCGGTCATATCTCGCACTACATAACGGTCGTTTGGTAAAATTTTGGTAATTGTAAACGGTCCGGCGTAATTAGGTTGTAATTTTGTACTCGTACCCTCACTAATTTTCTGCTTTTTTAACATTACTAACTCGCCTTCTTTGTATTGTTTTGGTACTATTCGCTTTTTGTCAAATTTTTCTTTTTGTTTTAATTGATTATCGCGTATTTTTACTGCGACTGCTTCTCTTTCTGCATTTATATCTGAAATTGTCGGCCTATCCGGTTGAATCTCCGTCGTCAATTGCGCATCAGATATTGCACGAGGCCTATATCCAAAAAGCAATTCACTCGGAGTTTTACCTGTCGCGGAATTTACGCTATTATTTATTGCAAACTGTATACTATCTATTTGTTTATCCCAAGTGAGATCATTGTCCGAAGTGGTTGCTAGTGCCGTTAATGTCGTCCAATTTGCACGTTCTATTTGCCCATTGGCGCGCGGTGTTGCTACAGCGGTTAATATGTGTTTAATGCCTAATTTTTCACAAAATAATTTAAATACTTTAGATGTAAATGAGGTGCCACGATCTGATATGATTCTAGTTGGACTTCCAAAAGTTTTAAATAAATTTTCGAGAGTTTCTATAACATATTTAGTTTTAGTGTTTCGTACCGGTTTTATATGCATGTATTTAGTAAATGCATCAATAATTAAAAATAATTGTGTTTTTCCGCTATTACTTTTACTAAACGGTCCCATGTGATCTATATGCAAAGTGTGAAAGGGTAAAGCTATTTTTTCTATCGGATGTAAGAAACCAGGCTGTTTGCCCCGCGGTTGTTTATGGTACAAGCACTGAATACAAGAAGCGATATATTTTTCAACGTATTTCCGCATTTGGGGAAACCAATACGATTCACAAAGCTTGTTTAGGGTTCTGTCTAGACCGAAATGACCGAAATCATTGTGCGACGCCCTTACTACCTGCTGGCGCTGTCCCTTGGGCACGACCCATTGTAGCCCAGATGCAGTTATTCTATAGACTCGACCCTCGCGTAAACAATAATCTTTGTAAATTTTTCTCTCGTATTCTGTTGTGGGTGGTTTTGACAATATTTCGCGAACTAATTTAATTTTCTCATCAGTTAATTGACCCGCTAGAACCCAATCGGCTTGTTCGATTCTAAAAATTGTAAATTCTTCAGTGGGCGGTTCCGTGCTGTTTGGATTCCTACTTAGTGCGTCCACGTGCGCCATTTTAACTCCAGCTCGATATTCAATGGTAAAAGTGAATTCCTGTAACTGGAGCCACCATCGACCGATTCGCGGTATTAAATCTCGTTTTGTGCAAGCTGTCTTTAATGCATTGCAATCCGTTACAACTTTAAATTCTAACCCTAATAAATATACTCTAAATTTCTTCAGAGTTTCAACAACAGCTAACGTTTCCAATTCATAAGAATGGTACTTGGCCTCCTGTGGTGTCGTTTGTCGGCTATAGTATGCCACGGGCTGTAGTTTACCTTTTTGCGATTGCCGCTGCAATAAAATGCCAGCCAGGCCTAACTGGCTTGCATCCGTGTGAACTTGAGTTTCGGCTTTATGGTTATAAAGCGATAATAATGGGCGTTCTGTTAATTTGATTTTTAAATTTTTAAATGAATTTTCCTGTTCCGATTCCCAAATCCAAGATTGTTCTTTACGTGTTAATATTGTTAATGGACGTGCGATAATTGCGTAATTTTGAATAAAATGACGAAAATAACTTGTTAAACCGAGAAATTGTCTAATATTATGTACGCTTTCGGGACGTGGAAAGTTTTTTACAGATTTGATCTTTTCGGAACCGGGTTTTACACCATCACTATTTATTTCAAAGCCTAAATAATCTATTTTTGTTTTAAAAAAATAACATTTTCGGGGATTTAAAGTTAAATTATGTGTTTGAAAAATTTCTAATAATGTTTTGAGACGTTCTAACCCTTCTTCAAAATTAGAAGCTGGACTTAATATGTCGTCTAAATATGCCATAGCAATCGTATTCCGTAATGGACCTAAAATTTTATTTATCATGCGTTGAAATACTCCGGGCGCGTTTGTCAAACCAAACGGCAAACGATTAAATTCGTATTGTCCATCAGGGGTAATAAATGACGTTAAGTGTTTAGAATTTTCAGCAACAGGGATTTGATAATATCCTGATGTCATATCTAAGCTAGTAAAATATTTTGTACCTTGTAATTGATTTAACTGGTCATCAATACGTGGAAGTGGAAAGCGATCTTTCACAGTAACACGATTTAATTTTCTATAATCTACACACATACGTGTTTCGCCGTTTTTCTTTTTAACAAGTAATATCGGAAAAGCGAATGGTGAATTTGACTCGCGAATTATATTTGAATCTAATAACTCTTTTACAATGTCTTGCACTTGTTCTCTCTCATGATATGATAATCTATATGGTCGATAAGTAATTGGCGTATTTTCAGTTAATTTAATTTCAACTTCCGCGGCATTTGTACAACCTAAATTTTGAACACTACATGAAAATACGTTTTTATATTTATTTAATAATTCTATTAATTTATTTTTCTGATATGAAGTTAATTCTTCACCTATGTTTAAATTTTGTAACAGATCATTATTAACAAAATTTTCTAAATTGTTTGATAAAACAGATTCAGGTTTGCACGGCAAACCTCGCGCTAAAACTTTATTTGATTTAATAGTCAAATCTCTATCTGATAAATTAGCTACAAGTAAATAACAATTATTATCAGTATCTACGCTAGTTACAGTACGCGGAATTAAATGTTCTTGACCCGGTTTTGGTCGTACGCTTAAATCTATAAAAATTTCACCCTCACTCTCTACACGGCATAAAACATTGCCTACATAACCCGGTGGTAATACAGTTGCATCTTTAGCCCAAAATTTAATTTTATTGTTTTGCACAGCTGGCAACTGTGTTAACTGTAAATGTGATTTATCTAAAATTTGTAATTTTTCAGAATCTTTAACAATTAATATGTGTTCTTGTTCAGTAAAGGGTTGACCTATAATAATACTTATATCTTGCACGAAATCTGGCACTACCTGGATATTTACATATGCGCTAACATTGTTAACTGATAATTTCTGATGAACAATTTCTCCTAAAGTTTCAACAGTACCTAAGCCATAACCATTTATTACTCTGCGGCGCGAACTATCATAATTTAAATTAATTTTTACAGCTTCGGATTCTTTTATAGCTACGCACGTTGAGCCAAAGTCAATAAATGCGCGTATCATGCAGTTATTTAATGTGGCATCGCAAAAATATTTTTCATCGGGCCTTACCTTTGCAGTAGCGGCTAAAACAGTTTCCGGTTTTCTTAACGGACAGCGGCCCGGTTCGTGATAGTTACGACAATTGTTACAACGTGGTTTTCGTTGAGTACATTTCGATGCAATATGTCCTGTAGCGCGACACACAAAACAGGTTAGTTTTGAAGTGTCAAAAGCTGGTCTCGGTTGTTTGTATGGTTGTTTGTACGGTTGTATGGTTGTACGGTTGTACGGTTGTGTGCGATGGTGTTTAAAAGATGGTTTGAATTTTATTTGGTTCTGTGTATTATCCCTGACCGTTTTCAAAAAGGTTAGCAAAGTTTCTGGGGTTTGGTACCTGGCTGCCCTTGCCGACGTAACTATATTATTGTCTGAAATGCCTCCTAGTATTAAAGCGACTGCTTTTGTTCCCGTTATCTCGCATGCGTTTAACAAGGCCATTTTTTCATAATAGTATTTGAGGATCGGTTCGTCAAATCTTTTCTTTCTTGACCACATCTGATCAAACAAATCGTAATAATCCTTCTCTTCCGGAAATGCTAGTAAAAGCATACTCTGCCATTCTAACCATGAATAATTGTAGTGTGTTAATCCACAATACCAAGTCTTCGCGTAACCGTGCAACTTAGACGTGGCGTTGTAAATAGTAGTCTGTTCGCTCCAATTATACGACATGCGCAAACTTTCAACTTTCTGTATCCACTTTTCTACACCCATAGTGTTATCTTCAGGATCAAAAATTGGTACAGCATCCGGATTATGGTTTGATGACGATTGTTTACCCATGTGCGCTTGCATATTTTGGACATTTTCCGTTAATTTTAAAATGAGTTGCGTAGCCTGTTCGAAATTATCTGCATTGGAACTATTACTATCGTGACGCGATTGTACATCTTCCGAATGCGACGAAGATGCTATAGCATTCCGTGTACGGGAACCATTACGACCACGAGTAGCCATTTTTTTTTTTACTCCGATTTTAATCTAATTAAATTCTAGTTTTTAATGTTCTAATTTATAACTATAGTTTAGAGCTAATAGAGTTCTGAGTTTGTGAGTTTCAATCCCACTTCTGAGATTTATTATGACGATAAAAGAGAGAATGTGTAATTAATGATTAATCAAATTATAATACTAATAATTAATTAATTAAGAATAATAAAAATTATATGTAAAGAGTAATTTAAAATAATAACTAGAATATATATCTATAAACTAATACTTAATTTTAAGAAAATATTATTAATCTAAAATAATAAACTACTAAATAACTAAAATAAAACTATAGCTGGTATATATATGTGGGTGGCAGGCTTTGTAGTCCCGGGGGTGCAGGGGGCACGTTCGAGTAGCAGGTCAAAACAGATGTCCGGTAAGGGTAGCGATGGACCGACCCTTCGTGGTGCGGGCAGAGGGGCACGTAAGGCAAAAAGAAGGCGATAATAAAATAATTATCTTTATTTGTCCTGTAATAAATATATACGATAAGCTACTTGCTTAGTGAAAGTGAGTTAGTATATCATGCTCAATCATCTAATCCTCACTCGACGTAAGGCAATACAGGTGTTATTTTATTTAGGCACAATTTGATGGATTAATTTAGTATAACTGTCTCTAATGAGACTGGTTAGGATAGGTCAGTATTGGCGGGTCGTTGGACTAGATTTATTGGCCGCTACCACAGCTCAAACACTAGTACCGGTGGCTACAACGGTTCATCCAGGGAGTAGCTTTAATTAAAATTAGTGTCAATAGTTTACAAACGGATCATCCAGGGATGTAAACTTTAAACACTGGCACTAATAGTTTAGCAAACGGTTCATCCAGGAATGCTAACTACAATTAACCCACAACAATAAACGTGTACACTTATTGGGTTCTTTAGTTGGCTCGCAAAACGGTTCATCCAGGAATTGCGAACATAGAAGGCAGTGAATTGGCGGTAGCTGCGAATTCACCTCATACAACACACATACATGCATTTATTAATATAATTGACATGCTAACTCACTCACCAATACGTAGCGTATATAAGATTAATAATCCAATCGCTGTTTTGGAAAATATATTACAAAAACTGCACTATGTATGCACTGACTGGAGCACTTTATGTAAAGCGTTAAACTAGAACAAAAGTCAAGTAGAGAGTGGTCCCAAGCTAAGATATCTTTCACATCCGCCAGATGTGAATATTACTTATGTATACAAGTCAAACGAATATGGTCCTACAGTGGTAGTGTCATTAGGGTGTATAAGGTCAATGTTAGCATTCTAGAAAATGCTTGAAATCTGATCTACAAAGCCAGTATCCCACACATATCTTTGCTATATTTGAAAAAAACATTTTAAACTAAAAATTTTAACTTTAAAAACTTAACTAAAATTGTATTTATATTTTTATTACTCTAACAGTAATTATGTTTATTTATTTGAAATATTGTTGTTTAAATACTAATTAGGCATAATTTATTTAGTTAGATTTAAAAAAATACTTTGTAAAAGTATATACATACATAATCACGCCATGTACCCAAAATAATATGGTATAAACTCTTTCCACTATTCCGAAACATAATATTTTGCATTTACATTTAAAATATAAAATTTAAAATAATTGATTTATTTTTTTTATAAAATTTTTTTTCTTAGAAATATTAATTGTTATATGTTATTGAAAACAAAATATTGTGGAACTTGTATGTATAGAGCTTTCTTATTTGAGAGGAAAAAAAATTGTGAATAAATAGGCCTACATATTTATCTACCTATATGAGATTGTAAGAAGAGAAATAGAGTTGGAATTAGGCGAAATAAAAGTAACTAGATTTATTGTCTACTTTTACACGTGTAGATAGTTTTGTTGAGAGACGTTTATTTGTGTTTTAGCATTCAAAACATTACTTTATTGACAATTTTTTTTTAGTTAATACAAGATATTTACCAATAATTTTATTTTTTGTTTAATAATTTATTCTATTATATTATTTTTAATATTTTTTTAAAAATATAATAATTCAACTTAAAAAACATTTAACACGTTTTTGAACACATTTTAATTTTTTTTTAAATATAAATTTGCAGTTTATTTGAAAATATAAAAAAGTATATTTGCTACAATCAAAAATTTGTAACATTGATTTTATTGCAGTAAATCACACATACATACACAATCACGCTATGTAACACTTTTCACTATGCAGAAATTAATCTCCACTAAACAGGCAAGCATCTTTTACTTCAATCATACCTCCTCATCTACTCATCGGACGTTCACGGGCAGACATATACCTTCAATATCACTCACATATATTCTTTAAACCAAACCTTTATTAGACATTCGAAGTATTTTAACTTAAATATCTAACACCAATTTTTGCAATAACATTTTTCCAATTTTACACTCTACATACACCAATCTATCTCTTACTTGATGCTTGCTATTTACACGATATATCCCAGGCAATTAACAACATAATTTATTTATTATTACTTAAGTTTATACTGAGATTATTTAAATTAATCCGAATATAGTAAATTTCTTTAAAAAAATTGTTGCAAATACATTAAATGCAAAAATATTTTAAGAACTTTGTTTAGTAAGCAAAATTCTTTTTCATAATTAAAATTTTATTGCAAAGAATTTTATCTTTAATCTATCAGTTAGTGTAAAAATCAGAGCACATTTTATACAAAACAATTTTAATGTTGTCTACAGTAGTCCCATAAACAAAACTACATAATCATTAATTGTAAAAGACGCTCATAAGTCCTTCGATTTATATTTATCATTAAAAATTAAATACAAAATGTATATATTTAAATTTTGTTTAAATTGCTTGAAATATTTACGCAGACAAATAAAAATATTTAATCTACCGATCTTGATCAATCGATGCCACCAATTGATAAAAATTTAGATTTTATCAGAAAATCGAAATAATTTTAACTAGAGCTGCTTAACTTTAACTTCGATTCAATTAAAAAAAAATATGTTAATGATTGTTCAATTATCGCCGAGAAAAAATACCGGATTTTTATTTTTAATTGTATCGGAATGCACTAAAAATTTACGTTTCTGATATTTATCTAAGTTTTATGTTTTTGTTATTTATTTACCACTAACTTTAGACGAAATTTAGTAGCCCGTAAAAAGTGTTAAAAACCGTAGAAAATACAGAAACACTGTACGTGTTTTTGTGAAATCTCAAATACGGGGTTATAAATTAAATAAATAGATCAACTCTGGCTGGTGCTAAAGGAGTGAAAAAAAAGAGAACAGTTTTAACTGAGTGATTTAACAGTGACAGAAAAGATCAATATATATTCACTTATCGGCCACTAAAAACGTGTTTTCCGATAAACGAAATTGATTTGAATGCTGGCATATATTAGACCGCAATGTCTTTCTAAATAGACAAGTATTTGAAGAAATACAAGAAGTAAATGTGTTTTTTAACACTTTCTTTTCGACTTTATTATTTCAATTTATTAGCAACGCAGTTCTGATACTGCTAATAATGTGGATTTAAATATTTTGAATTTTTATATAACGTACTAGATCTTATAATTTCAAAACATAAGGCTATATGTTTACGTATTTGCATCAAAAAGCTAAAATATTAATTTTTTATTCTAATGTTTACGGTGTAAGTGTGTAAGTGTGTGACACAAATTTTTTCCACTATACAGAAATTAATTTCTATCCAGACAAGTAATTTTTGTTTCTTCCATATTCGAAACGTTGATAAGTTATTACAGAACTAGAACTTAAAGCTGTTTTTATTCTAAAATAATTATAATTTGTAGTTCTATGTATATTTTTATGCTAATTTTAAAAATACATATTTTATTTAATTTATAGTAAATAATAAATAATGTTTTTAATTGTTTAAATTAAAGTATGGTGTACTCGTAGAATAAATTGAAATATTTTTCGTAAAATTTAACCAATATTGAAAGATTTGAACAACTTGTAAAAGAATTATATACGTTGCATGAACAAACAACATGAATCAAAAATATTTTTAACATAATAAAATTCTTTGTATCGTATCAAAAATTACCGACCAGGCGTTTGGTGAATAAATTAAAGTTATTTTATTGTAAAATCGAAAACATAAATTTTAAACTTAACCTAACAATTACATGCTTAAGAACAATATTGAATAAGTTGTTGTTTGTCTTCGATACTTCGCAGCCTTTCCGAATCACTTTCGGGCTTATATAAATACAACATATATTGCGTATAATAATGTTGTCGAATGTATGTATGGGGTGTTTTTAATTAGCAATTATGCGGCCACAAAATGATGGGTGATAAATATTAAAATATCGTCATTAAACAATAACGAATCTGCATATATATTTATGCAGAGTAGGCTTTACGGTCTTTTCTTGATCATGTGACATACGGCTTGTATGCACGCCATAGATTGTGCATAAGGCCGGTATTGATATGAATATTTTTTGGTACTTACAATGTTGTTGTTGTTTTTATTTTGTATAATGCTTTGTGTAAAAATATTCTATAGAGTGTCCACTGTAACCAGGTCACTATTGTTATATTTTTATTTGTAGAAATATAATGTTGAAGTAATTTTTATGCTTTGTAAAAAAGGAATGTTATCAAAAAATTAATAACACTGATGTTTTATGAATGCAAAATATCTTTAAATGAAATTTGATACTAATTTTAGATTTTTTGTTGCTAATATGTTTTGGTAAATGATTATAAAAGATTAGAGCAATGTGATTTGGGTTAAATTTAGTTAAATAGATAATGTTATTAAAAAAACTGTAGATATTAAATATTTTTAAAATTACAGTTAGAAGAATGATAATTATATATCGAAAATAAGAAGACTTTCTATTGTGCTTGTGCGTAAAACTAAAACGATAGTTAGAATGAGACTTTAACCTTACAAAATATAGCGAATAAATATAATTAATTTTAATTTGTCAAAACTATAGACAAAATTAAACCATCATCTTTAACAAACTAAAAAAATAAATAAATAAACTGAAAGATTTTCTAATTGCGCATAATTTTATCTTGGGACTTAACACTTAAAGAGTTATATGACGTAAATATATAGTAAGTTAACTAACGCCTTAGTCAAGAGTGAAGCCTGCATTTTAATAACTTTTTAACACACCGTATAATTATAAACAAATTTATGCATGAAAATTAAATTTTATATATTTTGTATAGACAGTTTGCTTATAATGTTTGCTACTATTTTCAAGTTTCACGTATAATTATTATTAATTCATTAGTTAAGGTACTTCTTGTTTAATTACACCTGTATGATGGCTGTTCTGACTTGGCATTTGAAATTCAATTGGTTCAAAAGTATTTCATTAGATTGCATTTTTCTACTATTGACTAATTGGTTATTTTACGCTATTTACCGCTGAATATTACAAAAGTTTATTTTCAATTTTCTTGGTGGCTTATTGATTGATTTTCTGAAAATATTGACATGTTTACTACTAATAATATTGAAATATATAGGATATAAGTTCTAGTCAAAAAGTAATACTGTCGGATAGATATTCTTGATAATGATCAACTAAAGGCGGATCCACACATTCGGCATTCGCCAAGTCTCGAGTGTTCCCGTACTATGTCGGTCTTTTGACGCAAGTCAAAGTATTTTATTTTATTTCTAAATTTGTTTTAATATTTCAAATTTATGAATTGCATAAGTAATTTTTATAATTTATTATTAATTGACAAAACTTTCTAACGTACTACTAGTACGATTGGGGCAAATTTTATACTTTCATGTAAATCAATAGGCAATAAACTATTTTCTAATTTAAATTTACAATAAAATGTTTTTTATGATAATTTTTTACTAATATCTTAGTGATATATCAATTTTTTTTCATATTTACTCTAATAAAAATTTTGCAATTATATGAATTATGTTTAAAAGTATTTACTCATAAGAACTCTTTTTTTTTCAATAATAATTTCGATAATATTTATTGTAGTATTTAAAAAGTTTCATACATCTTTTTAAATTTGTTGTAATTTTCAATGGCATTCAATTGCGAATATTCGCCTTTCCCACAACAAATTGATGTTCGGCAAAGTTCACATATCTGTATAAATGTACTCGCCATTGGCAAGTATTCGGTAACTTTGGTTGCTTTGAGTACTTTTACTAGAAAAGTAAATGATTCTAAAGGAGCCTAACCGACTTTTGTTTTATTTATATAAATACAGTTTTTTAAACTTTTAATTCATTAATACCATTAAATTTCCGCTTCATTCTTTTATGAGTTTAATTAAACTTTTCACTGAAAACGTATGTTTGCTATTAAATACTTCAAGGTTATAATATTTTCTAAGAGAAATATAAAGTCACCAATTTCCACAACGAAATCATGATATATAATAGATAAATATGGTATTTCAATCAACTGTACAAGAAGTAGATAAGTAAAAACATTATCAAACTCAATATTTGTCAGTAATAGTAATTAATTTTATTGTAATCATTAAATCTTCCGAGTGCTTAAGACAAAAGGCCTTGGTTATTCGTATTCAGCTATCGTGCGCAGGCGTATCATAAAAAAAACTACCGCTCATTACGAATTAATACTACGTGTTTTCCAATCCAACGCAAAAATATCTTTTCTTAGTGATTTTGCGGTGATATCAATACAAAATCGTTTATAACTAATATTTGGTTTGTAATTGTTGTTTGCTTACGTTTAATAGCTGGTTAAACGATTTTCAATAAAAATTTAATGTGTACTAAAGTGATTTTATTACTTCCATGTTTTATGTTATAAATGTATGTTTATGTTCAAAAAATTTGTAATATATAACAGATTTAGTATAAGGTTATAAAAAGTCTGTACACCTAAATATATATAATTATATATATTTCTGCTGATACAAGTATAAAAATAATTAAAACTTTTTTATTTATTCTGATAAAGATTACGACTAGAGCTACATTAATTCATCCGAATAAGTAATAATTATTATATGTGAGTAAAATAATATACTTTTTTTACAATTATGCAATAGAAAATCAGTATATATAACAAAAATATTTAACGTGTAATGTAAAAATGAAAATAATTGAAATATTTAAATAATTTTTTATGTAGCTTATTGCATAGCAAATTTACTGCTAAATAAATTTATTATTATTATTAAATATTTTTGAGAATTTTGAATTAAAAAAATGTATGCTGATATTTCTGAATATTTAAATACATAAAATTATTATGTATTTATAAAATATTTCTAAAATGTACATACATAAATACATACATACACAATCACGCCATATACCCAAAAGGGTGTGGCACAAACTCTTTTCATTATCCCGAAATCAGTCGCCTCCAAACACTCCTATCCAAACAAGCAACTTTCGCTTCATCCACATTCATAATTCCTCTCATACATGCTCTTCTATTCCTACTACTTGGAAACTTTCGCTCACGCAAAACACTCTCAATCATATCACTCCAACTACTCATTGGACGTCCACGCAAATGTAAACCATCAAAATCATTCAAATAAATCTTTTTAACCAAACGTTCATTAGACATTCGCTCAACATGTCCGAACCATCTTAACTGACTAACACCAACTTTTGCTACAACATTTTTTTCAATTTCACACTCATCATACACTAGTCTATTTCGTACCCGATCTCTAATAATAGACAAATAAAGATTATAGAAGTATTATTTTTCAACTACGATTTCCATGATTTTAGCTCATAACCATTAAACATATTAAACTGTTTATATTAAAAATATTTAATGTTTTAAATAACAATTTTATGTTTTTTTAGCAAAAATTTCTAGTAAATTCACCGGATGATTACACAAAACTATCGTAAAACAAATATTAAACTTCTTAATTGATGTTTGGTCTTTCGTAAACGATTTTTCGATATAAAATCAATCTAATAATAAAAAGATCTTTTATATTGCCCACCTATTAATGTTCCAAGTTCATGTAATTCTGTCATAAAATTGTTTGAAACACTAACGACACCTACATTGAAAATGTTTTACTGTTATAATGTACATAATGATGTAAATACTTGTTTGTTCGTATTTTAATAGTTTAAGTGTTAAAGGTTTTCTTCCACCATTTTGATGAACATGTTAACAAAAGGTGAATTGTGTTATTTAGTAGTGGTATTAGATAGATAACATCGCTCAGATAACAATCTTTAAGATAAATATATGGTATCTATTATTTTAACACTTTATCGTTTACACTTTGTGTGTGAGTATTACATGATGGAATTATGGTTAATTTCTTGGCTGGTAATTTATATCTTGTAATTTGTTTTGATATTTTCATATATTATGTTAGGTTTTAATAATATGTGATATATACCGAGTGTTTTAGCATAAATGATATAGGCATACTGAGAAAAAAATTAGTTACAAAATTAATATTTTTAACTCCGTAGGAGAAAAATAGTATATTATATTATGAAGAACAGAAAACGATTTTTATTGTATTGAGCCCAGATACTTGCGGCATAAAAAAACATTCTGCTCCAAGTGATATATGCTATTATATGTTCAAGCATTCTAAACAAAACTGAACTAAAAATAAATGAAAATACATATCAATTAGCCTTAACTTTACTAACAGTTGTAGAAGAGTACGTATATGTATTTATATATTATTTGTTATGTGATTTGTGAGAATTAATGTTTCTTTGGCCAAATATAAAATTTCTGACAAATCTGGCGGTTTACATTGCATTTCTTGCACATTTCAAATAATCGAATTCAATTTTAAGAAAATAATAATGCAACTGTCAATTAACTTAATGATTTTCAATATGGCTGCCGGTGATGTTAGATTAAATAAAATAAACTTTGTTTCTTTGATTGAATATGCAGTTTTTGACAAACTGGCGATATACATTGTATTTCTTGCACTTTTTGAAAATAAACAATTCAACTAGTACTTTTCTTGACTAAACTTAATAATTTTCAATATGGCCGCCGTTACACTGGGTCATGTTTGTTCGTATATGTAGTTTCTGACAAATCTGCCAGTATACATTGCATTTCTTCACATATTTTCAATAATCAAATTCAAATTCAAGTGAAAATAAACAATGCAATTACCAATTTGCTTAATTTATCTTGATAAATTTTAATATGGCCGCCGGAAATGTAAGATTAAATAAACTTGACCGTGTAGTCCGTTATGTCTACTAATGCCACCAGTGGTGTATATAATAATTAATAACTAATAAAGTACATTATGACTTCCTTCTACATATATAATAACGTAATATCAATATTTTTGGTGGACATTATTATTTTCTAAAAGAATTAAAAACATTACAAAACTTAAAGATAAATTTTTATATTTTTTGAGTAAATATTTATTTCAATAATTAGAAAAAAACTAATTCTTTAATAAAATTTTAACATTCAAAAATTTAAATATTTAAGTTTATATTCTACTTCGATTACACAAGAACTAATCTCAAGTTTATATAGCACTCACTGAAATAAATTTTTGATAACATAAATAAATCGAATAAATATTATCATAACAAATTTAAATAAACAAAACTATAAGCTCAATCGATGTTAAATCTGTACGTCAACACTTGAGTTAAAAAATTTATCAATGAAATTTCTTTCACAATCATTCTTCGACTTGACGCAGAAGTGCAACCACTGCACTGCATGAGCGCTCAATATAACATTGACATTTCTGAATTAATTATGACGTAATATGTTAAAAAGGCAATTGGCAGACCCACGCAAAGATTTGACTTAACCATTAGATTGACTTTATATTAAGGTAAGAATTGAATATATTTAGTAAGTGTACATGAAAATACACCGCATAACTCTCAGAGATAGTTTTACTTTAGTGTTTAGTATTTAGTAGTATAGGTTGATAGCAGGGATGAAATAACGTTTCAAATCATTATTTTATTCTATAACGTTATTTATTATCTATTTTCGTTACATAACATTATAAATTACATTGAAAAAATTAAAAATTAATTTAAAATTTAATAATTGACGGAATTCAGTTTTTTATATGATTTTATTAACTACTAAGTCAACGTTTCGGCAATCTCTATTGCTTTCTTCAGGGCTTTACAATAAATACAAATATACATATAATAATAAATATAGCAACAGAAAAAAAAACACTTACAGCAGAAAATTTTAGTTGATTTTACATGTAACTCAAATATACATTATTTGATAAGTAAATTTAAAAATACAAATTATCATTGTTTTGTAAAAAGCATGTCAAAAAAACACTGTAATAATAAGTAATATTACATAAGTAGATAAAAACAATTTATAAAAATAATGTCTGAAAAACACAATCTAGATGTCGTATAAGAATTTTTTTATATTCCGTAAAAAGAAAACTGTATATACCGAGAGTGGCACAGATAGCTAAGATTTGTAAGCTTAAATCATTGATATCAGTTCTAAAATTTACAGTGTTTTTGTAAAATCAACTTAAATATTTTTTATAAAAATTTGGTCAGTGAACAATAAAGGAAATAAATAACAATAAAAATAAAATATAAATAATATTGCAATACGATATTGAACGAAAATAATTAACAACAAAATATGAAACAATATATCAGTTATTAATTACAACAGACTCAACAAACTTTGATCAACAACATTGCAAACAATAATAAAACACGATCAATCCATTTCAAACAACAACAGCCAACAAGAACAGAAAAAAAATCTTTAGCACACAATTATTGCACTTGCTGCACCAGTTACTGCAATCACACCGATCTCAATAATTTAATGCAATCCGCTTTTGTAATTACAGGTGAGTTTATTATTGTCATAAAGTACATCAACCAGCGTAAATGTAAGTCAGCGATATGGTCTTATGGGATCTCTGACTAATTCAATACGGGTCTTGGGGTTCTCGTATCCCCCCCGAATTGATATATTGGCAGCCGTATGCCGTTGGCATGGCACGCGAGTAGGAGGTTACCATATGACAACGAGGAACTAACTATTTACCTGTTCGCCCACGCGAATGTTACATGATATCAATGGCTAGATGTGAGATGTGAGCGGTGTGGTGTATTGTAGACGGCCAAATGAGGTACTCAAAATTTTTGGTTAGTTTTTTTTTCGGTACTGAAGTTGAAGATAAATAAAAATATGATCTTACTGTGGCGAAAAGTTAATAAAATAAAATAATTTTCTTTAATTATTTTGTGGTTTCAGGAAAATTTATTTATTTTATGAAATTGAAGAGTTACTGGTAATACTTGGCAGATTTATTAAGAATTATTGTAGATTATAGCTGTGTTTTTTTTTACCGAAAAACTCAGCGCAGATCAGCAAATATCATTAACCTTAAAATAATAGCTGTTTTATTTGTCGTCTCGTAATTGAGTTAGAAGTGAGTGAATTGCTTCCCCCCTTACCGATACTGAGTTTGATATTTAGCTAGTGCTTCGCTGAGATTCAAGTGCAAATTTTCTTAGTTTAGGATTTGATAACGTGTTTGGTACGTTGACATTTATATTTGAGTATTTTATTGTGAAGTCAAACAATAGATATCCGGCGAGTTGCAATAAATTATCAACGCAAACAATCCAAATATAACACACATATATTATTTAACAGAAATTTTAATTTCTAATTTCATATACTTTTTATAAAAATCAGAATCTTTCCATATTTTATTGTAATTTAAAATAAATAAATATTTGATTTATTATTGAATTTAAAGTAAACATAATAATTAATTACCTATAATAAAAAAAACGTGTTCATTATATGACACAAGAAATTGGTAAAATTTGAATAAATTTTCTCCGAAACATAAAAGCCAGTAAAAAAAACGGTTTAAATGTTAAATACGCGTCAAGTTTTTGAAAAGACACGAATTTGGCAATTGTTGGCGCCAGTCCGAATCAAGTGTTTGTGTTTCTTAATGAAACGCACGGCTAAAAACTATGTCGCCCACACATACACAAATGTATAAATAACAAGATTAGAAGTATATGGGTAAACCCATATATAGACTACTTTGACATTTCTCGGAAAGTTGGCAACACTGTATTTTAATAATATTATAATTTATGTGGGCAATAGGAGATACTTTTCTGAAAATTTGATAAAAATCGAATAAATAATGTAGCCACAATGAATTTTTTAAAAATTTTGTGATTTTTTTTCTCGATAAGTTGGCAACACTGTATTTTGTTAAAATTGCATAATTTATTTAGGCACTAGGAAAAACTTTTATAAATATTTGATTAAAATCGGTTAAATAAAATGGTCAAAATAAATTTTTTTAAATTTTACTAATTTTTTTTTTCGGAAAGTTGGCAACACTGTATTTTGTTAAAATTACATAAATTACATGAATACTAGGAGAATCTTTTGTGAAAATTTGAGTAAAATCGGTTGAATAACATGGCCATAATAAAATTTTTAAAACTTTAGTAATTTTTTTCTCGGAAAGTTGGCAACACTGAAAATTAATAAAATTATGTAATTAATGGGAGCATTAGGGAAATCTTTTCTGAAAATTTGATCAAAATCGGATTAATAACGTAGCCAATATGAATTTTTTAAAACTTTAGTAATTTTTTTCTCGGAAAGTTGGCATCACTGGAAAAAAACAAAACCACATGACCATCTTGGGTACTAGGCAAATTTATCCTGAAAATTTCATTAAAATCGGTTGAACCGTCTAGGAGGAGTTGCGGCCACAAAATTTTGACTTACGACCGAGCGAGCGAGCGAGCGAGCGAGCGAGCGAGCGAGCTGACGACGCACACACATACACCCTCATAAACTAAGTTCAGATTCGTCATCTACAGGCTATATGAAGGATTTCTATACAATTTTTTTTTTTTTTTGAAAATGTTACAGACACCGTACCAAACGCTTAACTACTTTTCCTTGCAGTCAAAGTAGTAAAAACGGTAACTCTGGCAATTCTAATTCTCGAATCCTACAAACATTCATATTTATTATCATATTAGAGTAATATTTGTTTATTTTATATTCTATTTTTACTATTTCCAGAATTGAATTTTATCAGCAATTTTTTTGTTTTTAATTCTTGAATTAATGAAGTAAAGTTTCGTATACGATTTTGAAATTAAGATAATGTTAAGTTTGAATATGTATTTAGTTTACAGGATTGAAGAATTATTTTATTCTTTGGTCAAGTGACTCACAGACTATAGCTTGCTTTCACTCAGAAGTTTAAATAAAACCACTTGATTTGAACAAGAATTGCTTTAACCTGCAAATAAATGACTTTGTATAGATTTTTTTTATTTGTGGTCATTTTTATAATTTTAACTACTCTTGAATGCTGAGCAATTGTGCAATTTTAAATTGCAGTCTGTATTTACATACATGTTGCAGGAATATTAAATAATCTGTTTTGTTTTTTTTTTGAAAAATTACTAGGAGTACTATTTTTGAAATTGTTTTTCCTTTTTATTTATAATTTTTAGTAGTAAACATAGAAAAGTACAATCTACTTCGCATTAAGTCAGATCAAAATCTTTAAAAAATACTAGTTTTCCATTTTTCATACAATTTTCTGATATTGGATTACTATACAGAAGAAGCGCAAGAAAGTGGGAAAAGTTAAAACGAAATTAAAAATCTAGCCAAGAACCGAACCCGTTGGAAATATTTTGTAAAAGCTCTTTTCTTCTCCTATGAGCTATAGGAAATATATAAATATATTAATAAAAATCATGATAAAAATATATTAAGTAGTATTTAATTTTAAATGGGAAGGTAGTCAAAAAGGCTTAGATATTCGAATCAAACATCATGAAGGTGGAAAATGCCACCGAAAGTTTGATACAGAATCTTGAATGAGAATTTGATTCAAATATCAAACCTTCTTTGACTACCTTCCCATTAAAACGAAAAATAAAATGAAAAAAACTAAATTGTGTCTTGATCACCGGTTGAAGTCAACGCCCCCTATTAGAAGTAGTTCTTCAGCGTATAATATCACCAGTATTCAGTATTGTCATCAGGCTTGAGTTCGTCATCAATGCACACAGCATTCAGCCATCATCGGCTGGCGGCCGGAAGGGTCAATAGGTCACATCGTGATTTCGCTCGACACTGCACTCCACGTAATTATAGCTTCTTATTTATAAATAGTGGGGGCCTTCTCTCTCTTACTAGTCTCTATTCGTAATATATCAACAGTATTGTTATCTTCAGCACCGACAATATTAGAGAAGCGATATTGAAGATATAAATGCTGTCATTTGACGAGAAGAATTGACCATATGGAATGTTGGAAAATGATGGAGATATTATTTATTATTATTGCTAAATTTAACCAGATTGTTTGATGTGTCAGATGTGGTTTATTGTTATTTAAAAGAAAAATAATTGTTGGTAATTTGAATGATACAGACATACATATATAGAGGGTAATGAATATATTTGTAGGTATGTAAATATTACTTTAAAACCAACGTTTTTATTATTAATTCAAAAGTTTTTTCCTAAATGTTGAATTTTATCTTCTAAAAAATGTCATAATGACATAAAGATTTAAAAAATATCTTTTGCCTAGCATTCCCGCAGTAAAATCTATTTGTCTATCGGCTTATCTACAGTTTAGTTTGTGCCAACATAATATTTACTACTTTTTATTAAACCAAATGTTTTATAATAATTTTAATTTCAAGCATTAGTTGTTTGGTAGAATATGTTTACGTAGATATCTTTCTACTAATTAATAACCAAATTTACTCAGTAATGATTACTTATAAACATACACTTAATTTTTATTTATCATGCCAGAGCAAGTTAAACACATTTAAACATAAACCTAACGAAATAATGAATGCATTTATATGAAGTAATTTTAAATGAAATTCGTATTTCCGTAAAGAATTTAACCATTTACCACTCCCAAATTTACCTAAGTGAAGGAGTTAATGGGGCATTAGTATGCTAAAGATTAAACTTAAAATACTAGTAAACACCACTAATTAAGATCGTGTGACATCAATACTTACGCTATTTAAATGCAGTCTTTTAAATTAAACAAAAGCTTTAATTGCATTTTTATTTCAATCGAATGTTTGAACGTCTGATGGTTCTAGTAATGAATGAAATATTTTAGGTATTTTGTAAATTTGGATATTATTTTATCAAATTATTTTGTATATATTTATTGAAATTAGTACATACAACAGAAAATTTTTGGTCTCATGACAATCGCATTGTTTTAAAATCTGTATTAGTTAAAATCAAAATTAAAACCAAGTTTAAATTATCACTAGGTTTGAAAAAATCTTTTTCTATGTGCTTATCTTAAAATTTATTTAATAATAAACAAAATCGATAGCCAAACTTAACTTTAATTTCTTCATCACCTTTTAGAATATAATGTGAGTAAAAATTATATAATATTATTAGTTACTTATTTTGTTATCAACTAACATGTTTCTATTTTTCGATTATTTACTGTAAAATAATTTGTATCATTTTTTCCTGATGGAAACGTATATTGAGGTTGTCGAAACATCAATTATTAATAAATATTAATACCTAAAGCTGTCTTATTTTAATAACACTTGTTATATACAAGTAACAAAAAGATATATTATTATAAAAAAAATATAAATATACAGTTATAACATACAATTAAACATAACAAAAACAAAAGTATAGATTATATTTATGTAATACACACATATGTTACCATGGCAACTATCATAATGATAATTAAAACTATACAATGAACTTCTTCAAAGAATGTGTTTAATAATACTTTCTATTACTATCACTAATTAAGATTTTTTTTTGATAATCCACAACATATATAATCTTTCAACATTAATGTTAAAATGATGGTAATATTTAGCACTATTTTAAACTATCATTAAATTTAATTACAGTTAATAAAACAACACTAAAACGTGCTTAGCAATCACTTTTAAAATTATTAGTATCACAAAACTATTCAACACTTTAACACTATCAAAGAAGTCTTGTCATAAAAATCGGAAAAATAATAATATAAATAACTTAAAAAATCAAAATATAACTTTGTAATATTATAAGCATACAATCTGATGAAACATATTTAGTTAATTTATTAGAGCTATTAAATTAATTATTAGAACCTGAACACATTTTATTTGAAACTTTTAAGAGTTCTGCTTTTAAGTTCCTCTAAGCAACTAACAATGTAGTTATGCTGGTCTTTTTGTGTCGGCAATTATTTAATAGTCAACACTGTTAAGCCTTGTCATATTAACTACATGAAAATAATTTATAACTCTAATTTTGTTATTTATAAACTTCTATGCAAGAAATTACAATAGATTGATGACCATACAGTTGTAAGTATAGTTCAAAGTTTGTATATCATTCTTGTTCTTATTCATCGTTGAAATTTTTCTGCAGTTGGATTTTTAAGAGATGATAAAAACATCCAGTAAATTTGATCCATTGCAAATAATTGCGATTTGAATTTTAACTTTAATTTATTAATTATTGACATCATATATACATATTATTATTATTATTATTACTATTATTAGTATTAGTATTAGCATAAAGTTTCGATTTAGATTTAAAAAAAGGTGGGATTTTTATGCACGCTGAAAAAAGATGAATTAACGACAGAATAGGACAATGTAACAACTATAAATAGAAATTCACAACTGTTAAGATAGCATATTAAACATTATTTTATAAAATAAAACAACCTAACTTAACCTAATAATAATATTCTGACGTTTTCTTTTACTGACGTGCATTGTTTACATCTGGCATTAATTTGCATAACCTGACGTGCAAATAACCTAAATTGCAATTTTTATTATCTGGAGTTAATTGACTTATTTAAATGTTCATTTATACGTACCTCCTAATAATACTGATTTTAATTTTTACTGAATAATCACTTCATTCAGCGAACATTATACAAAAATTATAATATAAATTTTAAAAGAATATTAAAATAAAAAGGCTTTAGTATTTAGTTCTGTATTATGAAAAAATATTTTTATTTTTAATTTTTTTTTTTTTTAAATTAATTCAATAAAGTATGATAAGGTTGTCAGACACATTTTATTTAGTTACTTGTTTTATTACAAACAGTAATGTTATTGTAATTTTAAACAATTATTTAATTTAAAAAAAATAGAGTTTGCATGTTAAATGATATTTTAATTATAATATTTGCAATAAATAAACAAAATTAAAATTTTACTTAAAAAAAAGGTTGTTTAAACTTTTTCTGTAAATTACTTCAAGTATGTTGAGTGTTATTAAGTGTTATAAAGAGGTAATTAATATATTGTAAAATTGTTTTTGAAATAAATCTTTTAAAATTTATCATAATCATACTTGTAATATTTATTATTAATATAAAAGTTCTTTAAGCACTAATACAATAAGGCATTAACAATACAGAGTTCTTCTTTATCGACTAAGGTGGCCAATTTGGCCGCACGCTCACGATTTCTCAGCCGGTTAAAACAGATATCTTTGCGAATATCTTCTGATCGCTTTTTCGCTTATATAGCGGACATAGCGATTCAATTAGCGTGGTTATCTGACACATTATCGTGTTGTATATCTTGTACTTATTGGCACGATAAGCGAGAAGATTCTCAGATTTTAAACTTTTAATAATACGGTCACTTAACCTTTGCCTATTATATTTTTAGGTTGAAAAATGTTAAATTTTCTTATCACTTTCATGCTTTATTGAACGTTTAACTTTTAAGTTTAAAACTTACTGTTTAGATATGTTAATTTAAAAATATAATAAAATGTAATTTTTCATTTGCTTACATTATTTTTAATTATTATTGGTTATGAAAAATAATAATTATTTTCAAGATTAAATTTTAATTAAAAAATCGACATTTTGATGTATTTTACGTACATTATTATCATATTTCCGGATGATGATAATGTACGTAGAATGGTAGAATACATCAGAACTAAATCCTAAAGCCTTTTCATTTTAATATAATGATTTTTGAGAGATTTTTTTACTATGTTAATAATTATTTCTATAAAATAGACGACTTTTAAAACTGTACAATATACTAAATAACGCATAAGAATTAAAAAAAATTTATTTTGTTCAATTTTATTTTTATAAAATTGGAAAACAGTCGACTAGTAATAATTAATAGACGAAACTCAGTTAGTTAAATATTTTTATTACTTTCTATACCAACGTTTTTGCTGTAAGTATGTTTTTGTTTAGTTGTTCTGTATATTATTATATATGTATATATGAATGTATTTTTATATATACATATTTGTATCTAAAGTAGTGCCCTGACGAAGGCGTGATTGCCGAAACGTTGGCATAGAAAATAATAAAAATATTTAACTGACTGAATTACTTATTATTTCTTTATATACTTTATATTTTTTTTTGTTACATTATAAATGACTAAATTTAACATTATTTTACAATAATTATTTATTTCTTTATCTTAATTACAATATCTTTTAATAATCTACAAGCAAAATACAAGAATAATAATTGGAAAATATTTTTAAATACGACAAGTAAATTATACTTACTTATCTATCAACTTTGTTAATAAGAAAAAAATTATAAATAAATACAAGAATCTCAAACACAAATAACCATTTTTTTTCAAATCAACTGACAGCTTTGTAAGTATTTGATTGATTTATTTGTATAAGTACTTAAGTCCGTTTATATACTTGTCTAATACAATTACTAAGTTAGTATGTTACATATAAATTGCAGTTTAATTTTTTTCTCTTATTGTGGAATGACTGACAGTACAATAAATACAATCAAATAATCGAGATTTTTCTTATCAGTAAATAGAATCGTTTAATCTATGCTATTAGTGTATATGGCTATTTATTTAAATTACAGTGAAAGAAGTTTAATAATTGTTTAATATAAAAATATAAATAATATATTTAAAAAATTATATTTACTGGAGGGATAATATTTGTTTTACTATTAGCTAAAAATGAGATATTTGTGTGGAGTATCTGGTGTTATTAGAAGGGATAGCGTGAAAAAATAATTGGTGTATAAAAAGTGAAAACTTGTAAAAAGTTTTGTTTTGCAAAAGTTGGTGTAAATCAATGAAAATGGTTCTTGAGCGAAAATCTAATGAACATTTGGTTAAAAGAATATATGTGAGTAATATTGAAGTTATGTGTTAAATAATAAATTATTTGCTATAAAATCTTTGAAATAAAAAAAACATTGTAAAACATTTGAAAATACATTATAAAAAAATAAAAGAGTAATGGTTAAAGTTCTGTATTATTTTTAATTAAATGAGTAAACGAATGTTTCCAAATGGTAAGAACAGAAGAGCATGTATGAGAAACAACTTGAATTTTGATTAACAAAAATTGCTGGTCTGGATAGAAATGTTTAGCCGAAAATAATTTCTGCTTAAGTGAAAAGAATTTGTGTTACATCCTTTTGGTTACATGGCATGATTGCATATGTATTTGTACTAAACTTAATTTTTAAAAGAAAACAGTTTATGTTTATTTATGCACTTTAACTCGTCAATAAAATATATATAAAATATAAGTAGAATACTTTGTATGGTGTTAAAATAAATATAATTAAATAATTACTGTTTAAACAGTATTCCATTTTAAATACTTATAATAAAACTATCATGTATTTATTTATTTTAAATTGTCTAATAGTTTATACGGCTATCATGTTACTAAGCTAAATAATTAAAAACACCTTTTGAAAGTGTAAAACATTAAAATAAAAAAATTATGTGAGATATACAAACAGATTAAATTTCATATACACTAACAAAAAATAAATTAGAAAAAAAATATGAATCATTGATGCTAAATAAAAACCTAATTTGCTAATTCACATTAGAAAGTAATTAAGCATAATAACTAATTTTTTTTTATTCACATTCTAATTTATGAATTGCAAGATGGTATATATAGGTATATTAAATGAAACAAAATTCCACATCCGGAATTTTTTGTAGAATCTTTTGCAATTTTATTCTGCAAGATCTGCATATTATTTAAATAATAAGGCAAATGAGTAATGATTTTTTAAATTTAGAAAGATTTGTTACATAATTTGTGGGTTTTTTAATGAGATTTAATCTAATTTAATTTACATAGTTTTTAGTTCAATCCTTTTCTAGATGAAGAAAAAATTAGATCCGAGATTTCTTAACTGTAAAGATAAGAACTCCTTTTTTGTGTTAAATCTTTTTGTCGGTGAAACTAAGATGTGATTATTTAAATGTAAGAAAAAGTAAGGAGTTGGGATTATGGTAATTTTTGTTTGTTTTATATTGTATGTATTACTGCAATTTTATTTTTAATATGTGCTTAAAAAATTTTGCGGTAATCTACACTCAGAAAAATTATTTTAATTTTTATCATAAAATTACAGAAAAACGGATAGCTATACCGTAAAAAGAAATAGCAAAATTACAGAAAATTATACACAACACAATCTAGAAAAAAGTCTAGATATTTCATTATTCACACTCTGTTAATTTATAGCTGAAATTAATAATAAATATAATCAAGTCATGTCTTTATTAAGAAACACAAACATATATATTATTTCGCAAGTGATTTTCAAGCACGTATAAAAAAACGAATAATATTATAATGAGCCGCGCTTTGTAATCGGATAATAACTAAACAGTTGAACATCATCGGAGAGAAAGTCTTTAGAATCGGCGAATAGCGCAGTTTTTATTTGTGAAAATTTATCTGTCGGGCGTTGGTTAATTTACAAGAAAAAAGGCCTCTTTAACCGCGCACTCGCGCTAAATGGGTTAATAAGATTGTTCTCACGACCTGAACGCAAGTGTACTGAGATGTTAAGAAGCAGGTTAGATAGATGACCAATAATAGCCGTATTAGGTTCTTTAAATGGTCAAAGAATAAATGTTAGCGCGTGATTTATTATTTATGTATCATATGTTAGAAGGGTTTTTTTTTGCGCGTTTTCGTAACTGATTATTTAAATCAGTGACATTGGATAAATTTATTAATGTAATTGTATTTTTATTTATTATAAGTTTATTTATTGCAGTTGGTTTCTTTGATTTGCTCGCTTGTATAAAAGTAAAAGTTCGAATTTATTTGTTATTTATACTGAAAATATTTGACGATTGCGCTCGCACTAAAAATTAATTTAAATATTATTTCTGGTATTAAAAACTTGCAACACTGAACTGATATCGGCTGAGACTGTGTGGTTTGGAACCACTATAAGTTGTAGGCTCCATGCTTGACTGTGGGCTAACGACTATTAACAATACAAGTAAATATTGTTAAGAAACTATATTTTTAGCTTCTCGAGCATATAGCTCCTATGTTCCACTTATAAATTACTGGAACTGATTGATAAAACAATTGACATATTTTAAGAATTTTGAAACATTGATATAAATATGTTTATTTTATTCAGATTTTAATAAGTTCAGGTTAGGTTAGTTTACAAGTTTGTAAATGTTACCTCGCGAATAATCAAAGCATTTTGAAAACATTTTCAATTAAATAATTTAATGAAAAAAATTGAACAAGATATTCGATTTTTATTTTTGCATTAAATTTTCAATTAAATATATAATTAATATTAAATATTAAATGCTACTATTCCGTACTGAGACTCCTCGAATAAAAATTTACTTTCATTAGAACAATTGATATATATATTTTTTAAAATAACAAGAATGTACAAAAATAAAATTAACAAAAGCTTTTCTGAAAATTTTGATATACGCTGTAACTAAAGCAAAACTTTAAAATTATAATTTTTTTTTTTTAGAACTGGACAACACTGCAAAAAACTACAACTGCATAACTACCTTGGGCACTAAATAAACTTAAAAGGAAAAGTTTATCAAAATCCATAAAATGGACAATGTAGTGAGCTTACGACACACACACACATAAATCTATATAAACTAATTTTGAATTTGTAGTCTAAAAGGTGAGTAAAAATTTTATAAGTTTTATTTTTTTATTAAAAATAGTTAAAAAATACAAATTTAATATTTCGTATATAAAAGCTAGTTGCATGAAATGTTAAATTAATCAGTGAGTTATCTAAGAAACTAGACTGTCAACTGTTGAAGTGCTTCTTTGATTAATCAGTTGGCAAGTTAATCAAATTGTTACCTTACAAAATACTTATGCAACTGGCCTTACAATTGTTTGTATGATAAAAACATTTATTTTTAAATATCGTCATATTGTCAATACTTTAAATACAAATAGTAATTATATGTATATGTTGCAATAGAAAGAAAGTTAGAATTGCAAATTATTTATTCGACAAAAACTGTTTTTTTTTCTACATCTTTCTATCTGAGCTTTATTAATATTCTAAAACGTATTTCTTTGAATTGATATATGAAACTCATATAGCATTTCTTTAGCATAGGCATGAAGTTATGACAAGAACTTATTAAAGATGCATGAAACGACGGATTCTCACGGTTTAGTTATCACTTGCTCTAATTTATTCATGCAAAAACAATTTTTTTTCATTTGTTTTTATCTGTTTTATTGATTAGATGCACTCAGAGAAAGTATTAATTTTTTTTCACTAATGTTAATTTGAATTTTATTCGATAAAATCATTT
This sequence comes from Clivina fossor, assembly GCA_963966155.1. Taxonomy (NCBI): domain Eukaryota; kingdom Metazoa; phylum Arthropoda; class Insecta; order Coleoptera; family Carabidae; genus Clivina; species Clivina fossor. Next base: position 11,849,793 of record OZ014562.1, on the reverse strand, counting down.
GAAATTAACATTTTATCATGTTTATAATTATAAGTTCCTTTCATTAATCACATTTGCGAGAAAGACAAATACGTTATTAGCCGAATTAGAATAATATATTTTTATTTGTTTGTTTATTGAAGCTAGAGTTGCTTGTCTGAATAGGGATGTTTGGAGAAAATTAATTTCTGGATAGTGGAAAGAGTTTGTTCCACACGCTTTTGGGGTACATGGTGTGATTGCATTAATATGTATGTTTATTTATTTGTGTAAACTTAATCAAAAAAACTGCTTTAATGATTTTGATGAAATTTGATGAATTTAACATAGTAAAAAACCTTTCAGAACTGCTTATTGAAAACAAAACTGCTTTAGTTTCAAGTTCTGTATTAAAATTTATTTATAATCAACGTTTCGACGAAACTCAACGCTCGTCTGTTAATTCTGTTAATTGTTAATACTAATAACTGTTATATACTGATATGCCCAGTATATTGTAACTAAATTTTTAAAAATAATTAGTTTAACCAAATAAAGAAAAATAATATATTGCTTTAGTTAAATAATTTAACAAACTGTATTTAAAACAAAGCATATTAACAGTAAATATATTACAATATCTTAAATTAATCTGTGTTAAACAATTTTAAAACTCACAATAAAAAAATCCTTATTTACAGTAATAAAACTAGTTCAATATCCATTTACTATTGCCGCTATATTTCATCAGTGAAAAGTCTCCAAATTGATTTTACCTCATACAAGACAGTTGAATAAATACGCGAAGATTTATTACGCTTGTGTCATTTACAGAAAAATAAGAAGACGCAAAAATTAAAAAACAAAAAGTCTGCAAAAGGTGGAGCGATGACCGCATACCAGTGTATAACATTTGCGACATTTGCGCCATCTCGTAGCGGTATCTGTATAAAGCGGCACACGGTATAATTATTATTTATTAGCAGGGCACGCTTCATAATTTATCCCTTTCATTAATAGACATCGTACTTAATTAACTATTAATTTGAATGGAAAAAAAGTACGTTCCCCGATGAAATTCTTCAGCCGACTTCCGCTCTTTTTATTGCCGCGCCGAACAAGACTATATTTTGTTGCTTTTTGGTTTTATATTAAAAAATAAAATTGTTTTTTGTTGGCATTTTTTTATAATTTAATGTTACGTCAGTTTTTTGTAATTTAATTTGAATTTATAATAATCAGTAGCACACCATAATTGCACGGTAAAAATATTTTAATATTTTTTGGTTTAAATCCGAGGTTTTTACTTTTACTTAAAAAGTAAACGTGTTTTTGAACTGTAAACTTATGTTTTTCTAATAAAAATAAGTATTTTAATAGAAAAAATAATAAGTAATATTATAAGTATTTTCAAAGCTTTGTGTGAAATGAATTAATATTTAGTTTAAAAATAAAACTACATAAGACTGAAAATGATTAGTATAATTTTGTAATTACATTTATTCCAGAAAAACACTGAGTCCACCTTTTATGTTTATGAAAAAATGTTTTTATTTTTTTTTTACTTTAAAATAAATTTTTACTTCTACCTTTTATTAAACATGACTAATATTTCTATTTTTGATATATTTATTTTTATAAAATTAAGATAAACTTGTTTAATAAATAATTTTAAACAAACGTCAAAAGTAATTTTGACAAAAATTACTTTTAAAAGTGAGGTGAGAATGCAAGCACTATGTTTCTAAATTAAATAATTTTATGCAAATCTTTTAAAATTATATTACTTACTATTTTTTGTCAAAGAAATATACTTGTAAGTGTTAACATAGTAAAAAATTATTCAGAACTAATTATATAAAATAAAACTGCTTTACGTTCAAGTTCTATATTGAAATTTATTTATAATCAATGTTTCGACGAAACTCAACGCTCGATATCAGTATCAGTTTTTTCATGATAAAGAAGAGTGTTCAGTTTTGTCAAATCGTTGATTATAAATAAATTTCAATACAGAACTTAAGCCTAAAGCAGTTTTATTTTGTTGTGTTATCAAAAGAACATTAAAACCTAGTATTTTATTAGTTACAAATATTTATTAAATAATTGTTTTTTTTTAAATATATATTTACATTTTTAGAAATCATATCACTATATTAGTATATAATTAAAAAAAAACTAATAAATTATTAATTTTAATAAGTACCGGTAAGTTACTTCAAAATTTAACACACATAACTGATTTTCAAATACAAAATATAAAATATGACTAATCTCATTTTTAATTTATGAACTAACATATTGTGCAAAAAAAAATTAAATAAATTATTAGTATAGCACCTAATTATTTACGTTATAAAAGCATAAATATACATATTTCTAATTAGAGTGTCAGTAACTTTTTAGATTTTTATATTTGTATGTATCTTTATTTCTAATCTAAAACATAACTTATTTTCATTAGCGTTTTTAAATTAAAATTACTTTTTAATTAGTTTAGATACTAATGTAAAATAATCTTATATATTTTTAACTGTTCTAGAATTGGCACCAATGTGAAATATGAATAAAAGTTACTTATTAAAAAAAAAAAACTATTGAAAAAAATCCACTACAAAAAATTTTAATAGAAATTTGCATTTTCTGTGTTGTGATTTAGGATTGAATAACAAAAAGACCAAGTTTCGCTCATTCAAAAAGGGCTGGTTTTCTAAAAAATATAGAATTGCTCATTACCACTTTGACTGAAAGGAAAATAGGTAAAGTGTTTGGGTACTAGGTACAGTGTCTGTAACATTGTCCAAAATTTGATTTTAGTTTATGATGGCGTATGTCTGTCAGCTTGTTTGCTTTCTCGCTCGGTCGTCACTCAAAATTTTGTGATTGCAACTCCTCCTATACGGTTTAACCGATTTTAGATAGATTTATTTAGTGCTCAAGATGGTCATGTGGTTTAATTTTTCCTAGTGATGCCAACTTTCCGAGAAAGAAAAAATTACTAAAGTTTTAAAAAACTCATTATGGCCACATTATTGAACTGAAGATTATTTTAGGCCCACATAAATTATATAATTTTAGTAAAATACAGTGTTGAAGAATTTCCATTGCTTCTCTGCGAAATTATAACAAAGTTGAAGGCACAAAAAATGTGAAAATTTCAAAATTAATTTTTATATCGTAAATAAGTTTTTCCAAATTCGAGCAAAATAGCTTTCTCGCACCCAAAAACATAAATTCATCACATTATATCAAAATTATTTGAGCCATTTTTAAGATAAAGTTTAGCCCACACAAACAAATAATTATACGACAATTGTTTGTTGAATAAACATAGAATATCACTGAGAAATACCAATGCTCGATAAAGACACAAAAAAAAAACTACAAAACATATATGAAACAAAATATATATTATCATCATCTGCTAGTATCTTATACAAGACATTATTTGATGCAGGCACGAGTCCGTAATAAACTATTTAATCAGTAAATCATTTCACATAGTCTTCGGTATGATGAGTGGTATAGTATCTCGGTTATATCTATGCCATACTTCTTGCAATCCGCGCTTATGTTAGAATATTTCTGCGGTTCTTATGAATAAATTACTTGTTCGCTGTTGGGTGTTGGTCACCAGGTCCGGGTCACTTTGAAAGAATGTGTAAGTTCAACTAGAGAAAGGTTGCGATCCTTGTATTCGAGTTGAAATTAACAGAGTAATTAAAGTTTTAGATTAATAATTAATTATTGAAACTAAAATAAAAGTTTTAATATTTTTACCGCTTACTTCTATTTGTACAATACGAATATAGTATTTAAATAAAATTTGCAATGTTATGATCAAATTTAATTAGTCAAAATCTTATTAGTTTATAATAAAAGAATATTATTATCCTTGTTAATTAATGCTATTTATTACTAAGGATACAACTTAACTTACAATTAGAGATAAATATTTGTTATTTTTATTAGTTTATTATCAATGACGGCGGTTAGGGGACGGTCCGGGACAGGACGGGGCTGATTTTTAGATATGTTGAGGATTCATGAGAGGACGGCGAATTTTGTATTTTTTGCGAAATTCGCACCCGTTTTTGAGATATTTGTAATTAAAGATTTTTTTGCAAAAATACAATTTCTGGCTGAACTGTATGTAAGAGATATGTAGTTTAAATTTATACCATTTTATTCAGCGCATCAAAATCTATAAAATTTAATACAAAAATTTGCAAAAACATCATAAATATTTGAAATATTTGACCTTGAATTTTTTACAAACAACTTTAATTATTTCGCATACTATTGACTTTAACAAGATTTAAATAATAGTTTCGCATTTAGCACGTTCAAATCTATCTGATTCATTCAAAATTTTCACTGTACGACTAGCCCTTATCAATTAAATATGGTGTGTTTTTTTACGAATTAATAACGAGGGGGATCATATGGCGTTGCGATTGAAATATGTTGCAAACGGCACCAAGCTAGAACTTGCGTATAAATTTCATTATTTTTACGAAATTTGCATATACATATATATATATATATATATATATTTGATATATATATATATATATATATATATATATATACATATATATACTATACACAATATATATTAATTAATTTTTGATAAAATTTATACAAAAACAATTAAAACGCAAGTATATATTACTACTACAAAATTAATTTTTTTCTGAAAAGTCATCTTTAGCTTGTTTTATAAACAACTAAAAACGGATTTCCTTATGTCAACCACATTTACATAAAAAAAATTGTAAAATATTTGAAAAAATATGTATTACATAATTTAACTTCCTTGTTCTAATTTTTTTTCTTATTAAATTTCTGTATCACATTTGTAGCTACTTTAGTTTTGTTTGATGTATTACAGTAATATTAATTACAATTCATGTAAATTAATTTTCAATTAGAAGTTTTTGTAAGTTGCAAACTTGATTTATGTTTAGTTTGATAATTACTATACTAAATCTAGTATTAAGTTTTATTTTAGATGTAGTCAAGTGATAACGTACTAACTCTGCAGTTGAGAAATTTTTTAGTTTGAATTTTATTGTTTTACATTTATTGTATTACTACTAATTAAATTACCAAAGTTACCACATATATTGATTGTGCTTACATGGTGTGATTGTGTATGTATAAAGAATTAGTAATTTTATATTTTTATTTTATTTTTGATTAAATGTTGTTTACTATATTATTTATTACTCACTCCAATGAGCTTTTATATAATTATCAAACTTTTCTTTGATTTTTAATTTGAAATATGTTTATGTAAGACCAAATAGTACAATTTTCAATTATATAATCGCAGAAAAAGTAAAGTATCTACTCGCATATTACAATTATTATTCAAAAACGATACAAACAGCATACTTGTTGAATAATATACAGTTTTTATAAAATTTAAGATAAATTTTTGTATTAAAAGAGAGAGATATTTACAAAACACAAATATCAATTTTAACACTTGTTATTCAAAAGATTCTTTACATACATAAATTTAACTAGATATACTGGTTTACTGGTTGATTGACACTATGTTCAATTCTAACGCATGGTAAAATTAGCTGAAACAAAAGAAGAAGAAAAAACTACAAGATTTACAATCTTGAACATCTCCCTACTAAATGTCCAGTGTCTGTAAAAATTTACAAATATAAATTTTAAATGAAATTATCAACATTTACATATTTGAAAAGCATTTAAAAAATGCTGTCACTTGTCAAATGATAAATGTAATTTAAACAAACAATTAATGTCATTCTAAACGCATAAAACAATCTAAAGAATTAATTTTACAATTAACAAAGCAGACAATAAACCGTGGAAATATAAAAATAAAAATCTTATACAGGATGTTCGATTAAAATAGAAAACTTGAATTATTTCTGAAAATATTAGTTTTGGTAACATCGGTTGAATTAAAAATTTAAATTTTTTATTTTTTTTTTTATTGTTATATTATTTCGAATTTGTTAATATTCTTTTAAATTTAATTAAATAAACAAATAAATATCTTTGTTTAATTATTTGCTATTGTATATGTGTAGTGTTAATTGTCATTGTTTAAAATAAAAGACTTTAGACTTTTAAATAATATTCGTTATTTCGATACACTACATGTGAATCATCAAGAACTGTTTATTTAAATTTAAAAATTATTTTCAAATTTACAAAAAAAAATCAAACAAAATATATATCATACCACAAAAATAAAGCATTCTGTTAAAAAAAAAAATTATTTTTTTTGCTTTAACAAAATGGCTTTCAAGCGATGATCTTGTTATGAAAATGTTTTGGAGGAATGCAATTCGCAACGCTTAGTAGAAATTTTAAAATTGCTGCACAATGGAATTTTTTTTTTTAATTAAATTTATTTGAAATTGTTTGATTTATGACAAATCACGCCATATATCTTGAAAGGTGTGGCAGAAACTCTTATTTCATTCAATCAGTAATTACTATAATTTCAAATATTTAATACATACATACACAGTCACGCCATATGCCTAAAAAGGTGTGGCACGAACTCTTTCCACTATTCCTATTCAGAAAAGCAACTTTAGCTTTATCTACATTCATAATTCTTCTCATACATGCTCTTCTATTATTACTACTTGGAAACATTATAGGTCTTAAAATGAATTACATGATACTTTGCGGGGATGTGACAAGTAGCAAGGGTATATAATTAGGATTGTTATAATTTTATTTATAGTAGAAGGAATTTCTTTTAAGGATTAAATTAATGTACGATGTATATTGTAAATAAGGTTTTATTTGAAACAATAGTAAAAAAAACGATAAATGCAAATAAGTAAATTGTGTGCATAAGGATTGTGTGCATTAGGTTCTAGTTTGGAAAATGGTCGTTGAAAATGAGTGTGTCGTACGTTGAATAATCGTAGGTTTCTTCGTCGGAGACGAAGTGCAGCACGTCGGTTGAGTCGTGGCTTTGGAGTAGTTCGTCTTTGGAGATGAGATGCAGAACGTCGGATGGTCCTGGCTTTGGCGCGGTAAGACGCTGGCGCGACAAAAACACATATGAATTTTTTTATGCACACAAAACTAAACTAAAACTAAACTGAAACTAAATGTATTTTAATTTATTATAAAATATGGCATTTATTTAAATTAAATTAATATATTTAATTAATATGTCAATTATATCATACATTATTCTTTTTTCGTCTAGATTTTCGTTCATACCAAATCGTCTAACTAAAACTAGTATAATGCAAATCTTTTTTTTTTTAACTCTCGTTCATAAAACATCGTATAAATATACATTGAAAAATAATATTTTTAAATAATTGTTTTCGAGTTATTAAATCAATTCCAAACTTTACCTAACTTTCTGGTATAATTTTTAAATTGTATATTATTTTTGTTACAGTTGGTGAATTGCTCAATAAACGTGATAATTTTGAAGCTTCAGAAATGGCAGCAAAATTAGAAAATCAAAAAATCGAAGAGTCGAACAACGAACGAAACTATCGGATTATAAATATTTGTGAATCGTGTTTTCAAGCTTTAATGTTTCAATAACAACAAAAATTACAATTGTCTGCGATTAAACCGAATGAAACAAGCGAATGTGAACGTGAAACAACTGAAGATTAGATTTTTGTATTGTATTGTATTGTATTATATTTGTATTGTATTTGTATTGTATTTAACAAAAACCTGTTTTTGTTTTCTTTTTTATCCTCTTTTTGATATTATTTTGTAAGAATTCCAAGTTTATTTATTAGCAAAGATAAAAATTAAATAATTATTTTTGTTACTAAAATAATTACGTTTAATGTTATAATTAAGGGTTAATATTTTACATTATTCTTATAAAACTTTGATTTTATAAGGCATATTATTTTTTTTTATTTTAAAAAACGAATGAACTAAATTAGATTTTATTGTAATTATAAAACTGAATGTTTCTTAATTTTCAATTATCAGCACCCAGATAATCGGTTCGTTAATATTTTTACTCTTTATTTCAAGACATTAAAGGTTTACTATTTTTATTTTACATTACACTACTAAAAAATTATAATTGTTGTATTTTCTTGTAATTTTTTATTGATATCGTATATTAATGAATGAATTAATGAATTCTGACGAATATTGTAATATGTATAAGTATTATATTATTATCTTTTTCTAGTAGAAGTAAAAAATAATTCTGTAATTCTTCAGTCCAACGTTTGAGTTTAAAATCTCTTTTGCACTACTTATAAGTCACTTCTTATAAGTTTGCTCAGAATCTCACCATAAGTTTTCTTTTTACAAAACAAAAGAATTTGTGTTACTGTATTTGATGTTGATGTAGGTATTATTTTTTACATTCAAATGGAAATAAATAAAAATTTATATAAATAAATATGTGTGTTTTATTTTAATTTTTATTATATTATTTTTATAATTTTTACGCACAAATTTGATAACTTTTTATATTTTTATTACATTTTGTTTTTAATTAATAAGGGGGTGTCGTAGGGAGTTGATTTTTGGATATGTTTCAGTACGTATCTGGTTTATTATAGTAAATTATAGTAAATCAGCCCCCTACGACACCCTCTTATTAATTAAGTCAAGCCACCAAAACTGTGATGAAAATATGAAAATTTTTTTGTGAAATGTATTTTTTTATTGCTTAATAAAGTTCGTTAAAAACAGATGCTGTTGTTGTATTTATTTTTTCCCAATTTCCTTCCTCAAAATTAATTCAAAAAGAGAGTGGGTCACAATACGTACCATATTTTCTCCAAATGTTTCATTTCTTGCAAAAAATCAAAAATAGTATCAGGGGAACATGATCGTTTGCAAACGTAACTTGTTTTCTCCAAATATTTTATTTCTGGCAAAAAAATCAAAAGTTGTATCAGGAGAACATGGTCGTTTGCAAACGTAACTTGTTCTCTCCAAATGTTTCATTTCTTGCAAAAAAATCAAAAGTTGTATCAGGAGAACATAGTCGTTTGCAATAATCATTTGTTTTCTTGACACTTGCGTATAGGCAACCAATTTAACTCGATGCATTGCAAAATTGTATAAGCTAAGAGGTTTTAACGAAATTTGTATCAGGAAAGCGTAAAATGCAACATTTGTATCAGGAAAGCGTAAAATAAAACATTTTAACGAAATTTTATCAGGAAAACAAGAAAAAATTGAGATTTTTCTTATATTTTTATCACAGTTTTGGAGGTTGGCTTAATTAATAAGGGGGTATCCTAGGGGGTTGATTTTTGGATATGTTGTAGTACGTACCTAGTTTATCTAATAATTCGTAAGAGGACGGCAAATTTCGTTATTTTTGCGAAATTCCCAGCCGTTTTCGAGATATTTGCGATTAAAGATTTTTTTTGCAAACTTTAATAATTAAAAGCCGAGTAAAAATGTATCAAAATGTATCAATGTATCAAAATGTATCAATGTATCGGACGTTCGTAAGGGGACGGCAAATTTTGTTATTTTTGCGAAATTCCCAGCCGTTTTCGAGATATTCGCGAATAAAGATTTTTTGCAAACATTAATAAAAATGTATCAAAATGTATCAAGCATCTGTTTTTAACGAACTTTATTCAACAATAAGAAAAAATACATTTGATCAAAATTTCAATTTCAATATTTTCATCAGTTTTGTTTGGGGGGCTTGACTTAATTAATAAGGGGGTGTCCTAGGGGGTTCATTTTTGGATATGTTGTAGTACGTACCTGGTTTATTCAGTGGTTCGTAAGGGGGTGGCAAAATTTTGTTATTTTTGCGAAATTCCCAGCCGTTTTCGAGATATTTGCGAATAAAGATTTTAACTAATTTTAAGGGATGAAATTGGCAAAAACATAAATACAACACAGCATCTGTTTTTAACGAACTTTATTCAACAATAAGAAAAAATACATTTGACCAAAATTTCAATTTCAATATTTTCATCAGTTTTGTTTGGGGGGCTTGACTTAATTAATAAGGGGGTGTCCTAGGGGGTTGATATTTGGATATGTTGTAGTACGTACCTGTTTTGTCTGTAGATTCGTAAGGGGGTGGCAAAATTTTGTTATTTTTGCGAAATTCCCAGCCGTTTTCGAGATATTTGCGATTAAAGATTTTAACTAATTTTAAGGGATGAAATTGGCAAAAACATAAATACAACACAGCATCTGTTTTTAACGAACTTTATTCAACAATAAGAAAAAATACATTTGACCAAAATTTCAATTTCAATATTTTCATCAGTTTTGTTAGGGGGCTTGACTTAATTAATAAGGGGGTGTCCTGGGGGGTTGATTTTTGGATATGTTGTAGTACGTACCTGGTTTATTAAGGCTTCGTAAGGGGACGGCAAATTTCGTTATTTTTGTGAAATTCCCAGCCGTTTTCGAGATATTTGCGATTAAAGATTTTTTTTGCAAATATTAATAATTAATATCCGAGGGGTCGTACGGGGTTGGGATTGAAATATGTTATAGCAACACTAGATGTTTCACAAAGGTTTCGTTATTATTGCGAAATTTGCAGCCGTTTGCGAAAAACTCGCAATTTTAGTTGAATTTTTAAGGCATCATTAATAAGGGGGTGTTCTAGGGGGTTGATTTTCGAACGAGGAATAATAGACGGGTACGGCAAATTTTCTTATTTTTGCGAAATTTCCAGACGTTTTCGAGATATTTGCAATTAAAAATTATAGATTTATTACAGATTAATAGTAATTAATAATAATAATTAATAGTAATTAAAAATAATACATAATAGTAATTAATAATAACAATTAATAGTAATTGATAATAATTAATAGTAATTGGTAAAAATTAGTTTACACCCCAAACTGCTAGAGGAGTCTGTTAAAATTTTGCCAGCTTTGTGGCCGTTTCACTGGTGGTTTTAAAAGCGAACTAATTTTGGAGGAATGAGAAAATCAAAAAACACAACACCATCTGTTTTTAAGAACTTTATTGAACAATATAAAATACATTACTAAAAAAATTTATGTGGACACTAATGGAATCTTTTCTGAAATTTTGATCAAAATCGGATAAATAATGTAGCCACAATACATTTTTAAATACTTAAGTTATTTTTATCTAGGAAAGTTGACATCACTGAAAAAATAACAAAACCACATGACCATCTTGGGAATTAGATAAATTTATTCTGAAAATTTTATTAAAATCGGTTTAACCGTCTAGGAGGAGTTGCGATCAGAAAATTTTGACTTACGACCGAGCGAGCGAGCTGACAACGCACATCCATACACCCACATAAACTAAGTTCAGATTTGTCATCTGAAGGATTTCTATACAAAATTTTTTTTTGAAAATATTATAGACATCGTATCAATCCTTGCAGTCAAACTGGTAAAAAAAGAAACATATTTTCTATTAAAATTATTTGTTTTATCCATTTAAATGAAACACCAACTGTATTATTCAACAAACAATTGAATATGAGAATGACGCAAAAGTTTATTAAATATTAAATTTAATATTGAAACTGGTCAAGAGTTCATTTATCAAAACCTTTACATTAATATTTATTCCCATAAAAACAACATGTAGTTGTGGTTATCAATAATTCATTATTCTTTAATGAATATACAATTATTAAAATATTGAATATATTTAAATCTAATAAAATTGACATTCGTTAAGGTAATTTCCATTTAAGAATCTTTTTAAATTTATAAGGTACATGTTTTTACTTTATAATTTGTATACAGCGTCCCAAATTGCATATCCGTCTCAAGTAAATGTGAGTATTATTTAAAGAAAAAATATTACCTATTTAGTTTTTTTGTAAAACTTTTTTATTATTAACTTTTTCTGTCAGTTTACATTATATTACACACTCATTTTTTTTTTCTTTTGGGTCCTTTTGGGTATATGTCGCGATTGTGTATGCATGTATGTTTCTTTTGTTAAATAAAATTATCATTTTAATGGCGATTTAATGCAAAAACTTTATATTAATTTAATTAATTAATTTTAATAAACAATTTTCCACAAGTAAATCAATTAAATTGTACTTGTTACCTATGTTAACAAAAACGACAAACTTTATAATATTCTCCATCCAAGACAGATAATAATTAGTTTTTCTAGAAACAAAATTGAAAATAATAAAATAAATTTTCAATTATATCTAACGTCATATTAACAATCTGTTATTAATATATATATACTTGAAAACATAAATCAATTTACAGTTAATTTTTTGTTGCATAAAGAAATGTGAATTTTTATTTCATCTTGTTTTAGTTTTAACTTATCTTATAATCTAAATGTTTTACTGTATTATTAAATGTCATGTCATGAGAAGTTTTAGTTCTTGTTGTTAAGCATAAATTTGATGATATTTTCACTCTGTTTGATATATATTTTTTTTTAATTATTTAATATATCAAAACCATATACTCTTTTAATATTTCTTCAATTAAAATCACATTAAGACGTAAATTATTCTTAATTTAAAAACTATAAAGCAATTCTGTAACTCACATTTACTTGTTCTCATTATCGTTATAAACTTACGAAATTTTGGTTAATAATGATTTAAAAACTTACTGACTTGAGTAATGTATAACATTTTTTTATCAAAAATAAAACACATAAAAATGTAGGAATATTATTTAAGAAGAATAAAATAAATATTTTTTTAACGTTACTTTCAATTAAAAATAATCACCAAAGTGACTATTATTCATCTAATATCCAGTTGTACAAAGCGTTGTTAACTTAATCAATATGTTAAGTAGGCAACTAGATTCTCAATTGTTTTTGAAACGCCTTATTTATTGATCAGTTAGCAAGTTAAGAAAGTATTTAACAAAAATATTTGCAAAATATATAATAATTGTAATAATTGTTTTTAATCATCAGATCAATCATAAATCTAGATACGTAATGCCTATACTTAATACATAGATTGTGTTGTTATGTACATTAAAAAAAAAAGATGAATAGCGAGTTTGTTTACATTTTGTAACCTGATACTTTTATATGTAAAAAATGAAATTGCTAGCTAAAACAGAGGCATTGAAACAAATGTTAACGCAAACTAAGTTATAAACAAAACTATACGTTCGATATATCAAAACTTCTATATTATAGTTACTCTGATATAATAACTGTTTTTAATTATCAGATCAACCATAAATATAGATACGCAATGCCTATATCAAATACACGGATTGTTTTGTTAAGTACATTAAAAGAAAGAAAATAGTGTTTTGACATAGTAAAAAAATTCAGATCTTATTATATAATAAAACTGCTTTAAGTTCAAATTCTGTAAATTGATACAAATGATATTTATATCAGTTTTCCTGATGAAGACGAGCGTTGAGTTTCGTCGAAGCAGATTTATTTTTGAAATAGTGTTTATTTACATTTTGTAACCTGACACGCTTATATGTATAATATAAAGTCGCCAGCTAATACAAACACACTAAAGCGAATGTAAGCATAAACGCGTTTAGGAACAAAACTTCTCTCTCTTATTAATATAACAAAACATTGTGTTCTGCTCTTTATTTATTTATCTGATTTCCAATAAAAATTTTAATTGAAATTATCAAATTAAATAAATACAGCAAAGGTTTGTTACATTATAATTGCTTTATTTACAAAGAACAGTACATACACAGTACAAAGATCAAAAAAAACATAATGAGTGACTTAGATTAGATCATTCGATCTATTCATAAATGTAAAAATGAAATGGGGTGATACAAATGAAACATCTCTAAACAACAAACTGATTGATATGAGGACACTAATGCTTGTAGCCTCCATAGGAAGCTCCGCCATGTCCGTAAGAACCGCCATCGCCACCGTAACCTCCATGACCACCAAATCCTCCACCGCCTCCTAATCCTCCATGGCCACCTAATCCTCCAGCGCCTCCAAATCCTCCAGCGCCTCCTCCTAATCCACCAGCGCCTCCTAATCCACCGCCGCCTCCTCCAACGTACACCGGTTGTGGTTCAGGTACGACAACAGGCTGTGGTACACGAACAGGTACTGGATGTGGTACGCTTACGGGATAGGGTTGAGCTTGGGGAACGGGTACAGCATTTGGTTGGGGTACGGGGACAATCTGTGGTACTGGTACCGGAACATAACGATTTACGTAGACTGGATACGGACGGGTAATGGTGACGGGTTGTGGTACTGGTACTGGTACGGCTACCGGACGTGGAACACTCACTGGTACGGGCTGTGCTTGGGGTACTGGTACCGGGTTGGATACGGTAACTGGGTACGGTTGTGGATAGGGTACGGGCACGGGTTGGTCAACGGTGTTGACGATGGTACCGCCACCGGCACCACCATCGCCGAAACCACCGCCGCCAAAACCACCGCCTGCACCACCACCGATTCCTCCTCCGATACCGCCGCCGATTCCTCCACCACAGCCGCCTCCAATACCGCCGCCGATTCCTCCATGGCCGTCATCGCAACCACCGCCACCATATCCGCCATGGCCTCCGTCAGATAGATAAGCGCCACCTCCGTGACCTAGGTCGCCGCATTTGGCTACAGTGGCTGCGGTAAACACCAAAGCTGCAATCTGAAAGAGAAACAATATTTTATAGAATAAAACCTGGAATAAAATAATGTTTACAAGTTTTGAATAGTAGATTCTCACAAAAACTGCTGAAAACCCCAATATTGTATGATACATTATTTCATATAATTCCAAAGTAATGAAAGATTACAGTACAACTAGCACGAACCAGTGATATGAAAGCAAGAGAGCGCCACAAAGCTGTAAAAATTTCGACAAACTTGCGGCGCCCTCTGGCGATTAGGGGTGAATTAATCTAATCGCGTCTACCTGCATAATAAAACAATTTAACCAATAATATCAAATACATAACCCAAATATCTAAAAATTAATAAGACAAGTTTCAATTTCATCAAATCAGTAATAATTTTAATCTATGGTATATTGGAAATTAATCAATTAGCAATTATGACCAGTTGAAAATATGTTTAATAACTTAAAAATATATAGTAATATATAGTAATAAAACACATCAACTGGTACTACAAGTTCGATTTTAAAATTGGTTTAAACTAATATCAATTTTAGAACAATGCAAAATTATAAGAAAAAAATTAAACAAATGAACAGCCACAATATTTGTTTCATTATTATTACTATTTAATAAAACAAATAATATAGTTATACATAATTAATAATTTATGATATAAATTATTTTTTTCGCAAAAATATTTATAAAATTTGTAAACATACAAAATTTAAATTGTGAACTATAGTTTTAATCTTTTTTTAAATATATATATATATATATATATATATATATATATATATATATATATATATATATATATATCTTTTAGATTGTAAATATCAATATTAAATGTAAATTTAAAAATGCCGCAAAACGTAATACGATTTTAGCTTCTCTAAAAATTACTAAAACTGAATATATACGAGAAAAATTCTTTGATTTTAAATATTTTTTAATAATTTTGTTTTATAAATAAAAATGTACATAATATCTTATTTTACAAATCAAATAATATCAATTGATGTTCCAGGTAACAATAAATTTTAAAATAAAATTTACTGATTATTAAATTTAAAAAACAAATAAATTAAAACTGTTGAATTCTTACCACGAATGCCCTCATGATGTGAAATGATAGAAAAGTGAAGATCGAATGATGTCTTCAGCATACTTTCTCAGTCTTTTTATACCATCCTCTGCGTGCAGACTTGCACATTATTGGTAGGAGAAGAAAACGAATTTCGCACGGTTTAATGAATTTTTGGCGTCTTCAGCCATATAGAACATACTTCGTTCTTGGATTATCTTCATTTCATGTAACTTCCTATTGCATTTTTTTTCATATCTCGACCAGACTGTTTATGCATGATGGATAATAACTGCACGAGAATACAGAATTTTTAATCAGATCATATAATCAATTGCGATATAATGATATCAAAGGTTAGTGGAGTGTGCCATAATTAATGATTTAGTTACATAGTTAATTATAATTAGTTAAGAATGCATGAAAATTTATATTTAAAAATTCCGATCAAGCAAATATTTTATACATCTTATTTAATATACAATAATTTATTTATTTATGCTGATAGTAAATCTACGAATTTCCAATTTGTTATTATTTGGATGCTTGAGAGTAAGTTACGTTAGTAGAGTTAATAGTAGAGTACAATGGTACAATGCATACAATTCCATTACTGGCACAATTTGAAATAGCGAAAGGCAAGTACGAAAGATAGCAGCGGGTAGAGCAGAGTAAATAGTATATGTGAAATAGTACATTTTACTGATACTGGTAGTGTATCAGTAGAGTAGAATAACTATTATATTGGGGGAAAAGCGAGTAAAGTTTACTATTTCACATGTACTATTTACTCTGTAAACAGATTATTGCAGTAGAGTAGATTAATGGTAGAATAGTCGGGTGTAAGCGTGTTTCTATTTTTTAAAATTTATGAATGGAAGTTGTTGCGATTGTCAAATAATTGCCATTATTAAATAATATTTTATTTTAATAAGAACAAAAAAAAAATCAAACGGAAGCTTAATCAACTTTAAACTAAATTCTCTTGTACCAAACTACTAGTTTTGTATAAACAGTTACTTTACCAAAATTAGAAGAGTAGAGTGATTTGACGAAAAATATGTTAATGTGCTCTACAACTAATTTTACTAATGCAATCTAAACTATATTCCTAAGTTTATAATACCAGACATAAGATAAATCAAAATCATAATAATAATAATTATAATATTTCCAAACTTATATCTCAATGAATTGTCAACATAAATAAAATTAGACATTTCGTACGGTAAGAAGCTGCGAAAATGTTGGCGTACACTAAACTGTAACTAATCGCTGAATCATTAAATTTTACTGCGGGAATACTCTACTAGAAATATTTTCATCATTTTCATATCATTTTGTAAAATATTTCAGAAGACAAAATCTAATATTTCAGCAAAAAAAAACATTATTTATTTTCTAAAAGGTATCTACTATTTATATTTTTATTTAATGCGTTATTCTTATACCATTATAGTGTACAAGTAACGTATTTTTCTCTATGCTCTCTACATAAGCTGTATTATTTCACATAGATGCAGTGTACGAAGTAATTTTATACGATGTGTCTAAAAAAATTATTTACAATATGTTACAATGCATCAAAAAAATCATATTTACAAGTTAACTAAATAATTTTATGGTCTTATATATATATATATATATATATATATATATATATATATATATATATATATTAAAAATTTGTATACTAAATGTCTAAAGAATATTAAATCTATTATTTTATATACGTATATAGTAATTGTACAATAAATAATTTTTTTTAATGTAAATATAGTAGTAATCTTTAGGCTTTCACATGTTGTTTAATTATTATCTTTAATTATTTATGTATGTAATTTTTATAATATGTCATTAAATTAAGATTGTAGCCATGTATCAAAGGTGCCTTAATACAAAACCCTCTTTTTAATACGAAAATCTGCAAAATAAACACATTTTTTTTGAAAGTAAATTTTAAAAGCCTTTATGATACCGGGCCTAAATAAAGTTAAAATCAAAGCTTATGTTTTACTTTTGTTTTTTCAAATGTAACTAGATATTAAACCTAACTATTTACTATATCACTAATAAAAGTTTGATATTTACTACTTCTGTAACTAACTAAAATAATAATAATTTATATAACATTTTTTGTTCAAAATTACTTCTACAACAAGTTGTCAAAGTTTGTTACACTCATTATAAATCACCCTGTATAACATTGGTATGTTTTCTAGATACAACTTGGCAAAATTATTATTTTTCTTGAAATAATGAAATTATAAATGATAAGTTCATTAACAGATAGTGCAAGATGATTTATGAACTAAACAACAAATTTTGAATTATTATTTTATAACAATATTATATGAATTGAAAATAACTTTTTTCTTTCTTGTAAAAATATGAAATATATAATAAAATATACGTTGGTCTTGTTTTTTCAATTCAAACATATTAATTATGTAAATGTAAACTGAAACTTATTTATTCATTCCTTACAATTTTCCGTTATAAAATTTCTTAATTAACACAGCAAAATCTTCAAAACAAAAACTTTAAGATTTCTAGATAAACATGTAAATTTGTAATTTGCAATAAAAGCATAAATTATAGTTGTACGATTTTGCAAACCTCATTATTTAAATATATATAATTATATATGATTCACATTTAAGTGAAACTCTATATTATTTATAGGAAATTATTATTTAAATATAAATATCTAAACAATATTACATTTTACGTAATATTATAAATTTTGCATCATTTGTTACAGAAATAAAAAATTATTATTCAATTTTTATTGAACACAATAAATAAGAATTAAGAATAAATTTAATTAGTAATACAAAATTTATATATTTATGATGTACAAAATACAAAATACTAAAACATTTTTTTGTAAATTGAAATAAATAATTATGATTTAAAAAATGAAAATGACAATGAATGACAAATGAGAAAAAAAAAATATGAACAACAAAATATTTTTTTGTATATTTATTGAATGAAAGAAGTGTTACACAGTCAAAAAAATGATACAGACAAATTTCATACAATAAAAAAAAAATGCAAATGACAATGAGAGTGACAAATGAGTAATAATAAAAAAAAATCTTTGGCGCAGTCGAAATAATAAAGAATGAAATTTTAGAGCCATTGTTCGTATGATGATCGAAGATGATGATAATTTCTGGTCCATCTTGACAAAGTATTTAACAATTGCTCTTGATCACAGTTTCTGATGATTTTTAATGATGACCACCGTATCCAGCACCGCCATCGTAACCTCCATGACCGCCTAAGCTACCGGCTCCATCAAATCCACCATGGCCTCCTGCGCCACCAGCTCCGCCAAATCCTCCGTGTCCGCCAAAACCTAGCAATAAGATGTATTAATAATAATAATAATGACTTTATTGCCCAACAGTTACAACAATTACAAGACAAAATATATTTAATAAAATGACAAATCAGTTAATATATATCATATTAATACATATATAAATATATTATTTTGATTAATTAAATTATAGAAGCTATTAATTAATGAATGTAAATTTTCATAAAAAATATCAAAATCAGATAAACAATTAATATTTGTTCTGGGAAAATTACAATAAAAAGTTAGAATAGAACGTTCAACGTATATCATCAGAAAAAAATATATATGCAAATGACATAAATAATAAACAAACAAAATATAGAAACAAGTTATTAGGTAACAATATATAAGTAACTAAATTATAAAATTTTATAATTTATTATTTAAAGGAAGCCAAATTTTATTGTCTACACACTGATTGATATTATATTTTACTTTGTAAATTTCTATCATTTTTCTTATCAATTTATTGTTAATATTGTTGGGTCAATTATTTTCGTATTTTCAAATATCGCATCATAAAAATTTTGTAACGCATATTGTACGATAGCTGATCTATCTTGATGATTTAGATAAAGAAGAAAATTGATATAAATAAAATTTAGCTTCCTTTACTTAATAAATTATAAAATCTTGTAATCTATTTGTATTTTGTTATCTAGCAACTTGTTTCTACGTTTTGTTAGTTTATTATTTATGTCATTATGTCATATGTTTAGTATATCGAAACGTCGAATTTTAATATAATATTTGTCAAAATTTTACCTAAGAAAATATTTGAGTTTTAAATTTACCTCCGCCGAAACCTCCAGCTCCTCCAAGTCCACCAGCACCACCACCGAGTCCACCAGCACCTCCAGCACCTCCATCAGTATTGATGATAACTGGAACTGGCTGACGAACTACAACTGGTTCTGGAATGGGAACTTGTACGGGACGTGGTACAGGTACTGGGTAAGGTCTGGAATATGGTACGGGAACATCGACGGGTACTGGTACACGGATTTGTACTGGTACGGGGACGGCAATTCTACGTTCAACAGTGTATGGTACGTGTCGTTCGACTGGTACGGGATATGGACGTGGTACCTGAACGGGATAGGGTGAATCAACTGGTACACGTACTGGTACTTGTACTGGAACGGGAATGTTTTGCTGTACTTGCACTGGGACGGGTTGTGGGACTGGTACTGGAACGGGACGAGTGACTGTTACAACGTTTCCGGCTCCTCCGGCACCGCCGCCAAGGCCACCAGCACCGCCGAGACCTCCAGCTCCACCGCCAAAACCTCCACCAAGACCTAGTAAAATAAAATAAAAGAAACTTTCATTTAGCATATTTTTCAGTATCATGTAAATACTATGTAGCTTTATGTAATACCGTATACGAAATATAAAGTAAAACAATGTCAGAATTCAGTCTTTTATTTTTTATTAAATATTAGGATGTAAAATTATTTAAAAAATTAACCTCCTCCTAGTCCACCATGGCCTCCATCGAAACCGCCACCAAATCCACCGTGACCTCCGCTAGTTCCTCCTCCGATGCCACCTCCGTGACCGTAGCTCTCAATTCCGCGCTTGTGATGCGCTTTCTTGGACTCTACGACGGAGGCGAATGCCAAGGTGGCTAGAAGAGTGCAGACCTGGAACAATTAATAAAATTTCCACGTTTTACTACAAATTATTTCAAATGTTTTCCTTTGCAGTAAAAAAATCAATTTGTTGTCAAAAAAAATAAATATAATTTTATTACGAGCAACTAACTCATTTGGAAATAGTTTATGCAGATATTACTATCATAAATAAAAATTCAAATATAAAACGTAATTCTTTTATGCAATAATTCTGAGAAAACATATAAGCGATAAAATTCTATTTATTGTTTTCTACAATTTAAAAAAAAAACACAAAATATTATATAATTTAAACTTTAACTTTAAACAATTTATAGATTGCAATAATATTTATTTGAGTGTAAAAGTTTTATTTTGATTCGATTAATGTAATACAAATATTAAAGTTAATGAAAGATTAATATCTTTCAATTAATTTATTTTAAGAAAATTTTACTTAATTTCAAAATATTTTATAAAAAATATTTTTATAATTCAATGTCAGGCGACTCGAAAATAGTAAAAATAAACTTTTAAGTTAAAGTCAAAATGTGATTTAAACTAAAACAAGTTTTAAAACTAATTACGTATCAATACCACAATGAACGATTGTTGTAAATAAAGTTTTTCTTTTTTTTTTGTTCTAATTTATAAATCAGAAAAAAAAGAAAACTCACCAGAAATTTCATGTTGTTGTGTACTGATGAACGTACAGGAACAATGTGCTGGTGTTAACAAATCTTCATCGTCTTTTTATACTCAAAACACTTAGCACACCTACCTAACCGCACTATAGTCTCAAAATTGAGGTGATATTATCTATTAGGAAGTCCAAATTAATTTTACTTTCATATAGTTACGAACTGCATCCGTTCCACGCCAGTAATATTGAATAAAACATGAAGATTAATTTAGCAAATTATACTTTATTCTAATACACATATACATATTAACGTTTTTTTACTTTAATATTCTCACTTCATAACCCAACCTAACCTATATTAGTTTTCTATTTTAATTATATAAAATCCTTTAGTTTTTTTTTTCTTTATGATTTATTCTTTCGTAATTATTTGACTTTTGCATTAATTATTATGCAAATTTACGCACTTACGTGTTAAATTGTTACGCATTATAACAATTTTAATAGGTTGTTAATATCTTTGTTTATATAATATTATAGCTTTATAATTATTTCTAACATTTTTCTAATTTGTAACTAAATTTTATTACTTTGTATATATAATTAATCGTTTGTATTGTTAAATAAATTAACTCTGTGTTTATTAAACTGTAACAAAACAATTACAATAATATGTGATTATTACTGTTTAATAAATAATTAAAATTATTTCGTTCAATAACAAATTATTCGGAACAGTTAATTTTTTGTTTGGTCTGTATGATTAATAGTAATGCGTAAATGATTTGAAACTCGTTGTAATGTAAGCAAAAATAGTAAAAAGTATCCAGAATCTAGAATTAAAAGTTTATTATTTTATTTAGAAACGTAGAAATTAGTATTATTAAATATTTGTATTATATGTACAATTAATATTCAACTCAAATTCAGAGCATTTAGAAATCCGAAAAATAAAATACTTAATTATGAGGTTTGGTTTCGAGAAACAATCAAATAATATTGTTATAATTTTCTGATCTGGTAAAAAAATATTAGTTTTTTTGTGAATTTATAAATATAAATTTAATTAATTATTATAAGTTTTTTTTGCAAAGTTTTTAAAAAAAAAAATTTTTTATATATTTTAAATGGATAAAATATCACTTTTGGTAAAAATAAGTATTTGTATATTGCACATAATTTCAAACAATTTTTAGTAGATGCAGATTTTTTTCATAGCAATAACACCATTAATTTTAATATAGTGTCTTGTATATTATTAAAATTTACTGATATTTTAAGCTTGTCTTTTTATGCGAAGATTTTATAAATGAATTCTACTTGAAATCATACAAAATATCTAAAACAAATATTAATAATTTAAAACAAATATTTATATTATATTAAATAAGCAAATAAATTTCTTGTGTCTAGGAGGTAGACATATCAATTAATCAAATCAAATTTCAATTATAACATATGAAATTGATTAGAGCATCTATCTATGATAATAATAATGTAAAATTGATAAGTTAAAACTTTTCCCAATTTTCTATATAAATAATTTTAATGTAGTTAGTATTTTAAATTTTTGTAATATTTTGACATGTTACAATAACTTTTAAAAAATACTTTTAATATAATTTTGCGGAAATATAAGCAAATAAAATAATTTTAAATCTAACACGTTTTATTCAGCAAAGTGTAAATTTCTAAGAATTAGAAAAAAAAACATTTAATTATTTTAATCTAACTTAAATCATTTCTTTATTCAAACGTTTCATGTAATTAATTCGAACCTAATTAAGAAAAGAATTAGATCATCAATAAAACACACTAAAATAAATACAATTATTTCTTTTTTTTTTCATATTTAATTACAATACACCGTCGGTTTTTATTTCTTGTAATGAAAAAAACATATATAATTTGAACTAGTGTAAAGTTTGTAAAAATTCGTGTTTCGTCAAAAAGAATCGAAGCGTTAAAATTATTCTGCCGCATTCTTAAAGTGGAACAATTACAACATGTAGGAATGAGTCGTTAGCTTGTATCATATAAAAGGTAGATGATTGTTGGGAGAAACCATCATTCGATCACAAAGCTTCTGTTCTACAACATCATGAGGGCATTCGTGGTGAGTTACCATCCGAAATTATTCTTATTTTAATAACAGTTTATTTATTAAACTTGTAGAATTTTTGAATAGTGATTTATATTTATTTTTGTATATTTATAGCTTGAAAGATAACAAGAATTTGGTTAACACTAACTTAGTTTTTGAATGAAGTTTGTTTTGTAATTTATGGTTTTACAACTGTTTGATTGATTTTAAAATAATATTAGTTAAAATCGAAATTAAATCAATATTTGTTAACATAGTAAAAAATTTCAGAAATCATATTAAAATAAAAGAGCTTTAGGTTAAAATTTGTTTATTTTACATTAAAATTCGACGTTCATTATTTTCGTCATTTGCTTATTTTTACCTAATAATAATATATGTTTAGTATATCAAAAGATTTTTATTTTGGAAGTAATAGATTGAAATTTTGTAAGAGCAAGATTAATAATTTGTATAGTTGGTTTCAACTTTTGATATAATAATACTAACAAAAATAATAAAATTTTATGCCGAAAATGTATAACTCGTTTTCTCACTATTATCTGAAACAAATTATGTATTTAATAATCTATATTTTTTTTTAAATAAAACGAAATATTTTATAACAAAAATGAAAATACAAATTGAAATATTTTAAATTATTTTTCAATATATGATTTTTAATCTGTTCTTTTCACAAATTTCTGTATAATTTGAGGAAATGTGTTTGTTTACTCAGTTGTAAAAGAAGGAAGTCCCGGGTTCAAATACTGGCAATGCCAATACATTTTTCAAAATTTATTAAATCAACTGTTAATATATTTGTTCACTGCGATTATAATTGTATAATTAATTGTATAATATAACAAACCAATATTTCTTTTCTAGATTGCAGCTTTGGTGTTTACCGCAGCCACAGTAGCCAAATGCGGCGACCTAGGTCACGGAGGTGGCGCTTATCTATCTGACGGAGGCCATGGTGGCTATGGTGGCGGTGGTTGCGATGACGGCCATGGAGGAATCGGCGGCGGTATTGGAGGCGGCTGTGGTGGAGGAATCGGCGGCGGTATCGGAGGAGGAATCGGTGGTGGTGCAGGCGGTGGTTTTGGCGGCGGTGGTTTCGGCGATGGTGGTGCCGGTGGCGGTACCATCGTCAACACCGTTGACCAACCCGTGCCCGTACCCTATCCACAACCGTACCCAGTAACCGTATCCAACCCGGTACCAGTACCCCAAGCACAGCCCGTGCCAGTGAGTGTTCCACGTCCGGTAGCCGTACCAGTACCAGTACCACAACCCGTCACCATTACCCGTCCGTATCCAGTCTACGTGAATCGTTATGTTCCGGTACCAGTACCACAGATTGTCCCCGTACCCCAACCAAATGCTGTTCCCGTTCCCCAAGCTCAACCCTATCCCGTAAGCGTACCACATCCAGTACCTGTTCGTGTACCACAGCCTGTTGTCGTACCTGAACCACAACCGGTGTACGTTGGAGGAGGCGGCGGTGGATTAGGAGGCGCTGGTGGATTAGGAGGAGGCGCTGGAGGATTTGGAGGTGGCGCTGGAGGATTCGGAGGTGGCCATGGAGGACTAGGAGGCGGTGGAGGATTTGGTGGTCATGGAGGTTACGGTGGCGATGGCGGTTCTTACGGACATGGCGGAGCTTCCTATGGAGGCTACAAACACTGATGCCCTCATATTATTATTATGAATTCATTTCAATTTTGATTAGTGATTTCATTGTATGTGATCGAGTGATAGTCATTTATATAATTTTCATCTTTCATTGTATTTCATCTTATTTTTGTTTACTTTGTAATAAACTTTTTGTTGCACAGTCACATATCATTTTTATTTAAAAATATTACCTGTTTACATCCAATACTTCCTAAAATAATTGTCTAAAAATATAATTTACATATTTTTTGCAGACAAATTTTATTTGTTAAAATAACTTACGATTAGTGAGTTATAAACTTATATATTTGTCATACTTAAGTTTTCTATAACTTAATTTTTATCACTAAAAATTTTTAATAAAACAATAAATTTTCATTAGATCGCAAGAAACATAATATATTAAAATTAAAAAAAAAATAGGTTTAAATTCAGTATAATTGTTAAGTAAATAAAATTCGATGGTTCAATATAAAAATTACATAGAATTTACAACTGAAGCTTTTTATTTTAATACATCTGAAAGATTCTTTACTATACTATAATATATTTTTTTTTGTGCCTTGAAAATTCAAATTATGTCCTTTGAAACATTTATTAAATATAAATCAAAGATTAAAAACTTAAATTGTAAATAGTTTTTGCAAATACAACCAACTTAATTACAAATTTAAAATTAAGAAAAGACAAACATTACAATTGAATAGTAAATTTTTGTTCTAAATAATATACTTTTGTATTTGAATTATGTTAATTTCATTTATTTGATTATAATTTTTTTAAATTTTATACTTGGCCTAAATTAATTTCTGCATAAATGGAAAAAGTTTGTGCCACATCCTTGTAGGTACATGGCGTATTTGAACTTAAAACATTTGTTTACTTTGTCAAATAGGTTCAGTTCTAGTGCAATAAAAAAAAAACCTCTGCTAATTTTGGCATTTTAAATAATAATCATACTATATAATTTATTTTCTTTTACAAATAAAGATTCGTCTATATTTTAAATATTTTTTTATACTTAAAATTTTTTTAATTATTTATTTAAAAAGAACTACAAAATTACTTTATAATTTTAAAAAAATGTTGAAAACATAATAACAATAAATTTATAATTTTACAATGCTATTAAAAATTCTAGTCATATCATTATTTCAAACAATAAATACACGATCGCAAAATCAACACCGTACAGTATTTCTGTATGATGTTAGCGCGATACGATTATCAAAACACATTCTAAATACATATAATAGTTATATATCTTTAATTAATTCATCACGTCGTACTTATTTTCCGCATGATTAGCTTTGAAACACGTGAGAGCGTAACCTAGCGGTGAAAAAAACAACCAACCTCTTGTATACAGAAAATCTTCTACTACATTCTTGAACAATGTCACATTCGCTACAAAACAGCATTGTTCACTTTTGTATAATTCGCGATAATAAACACGCTTGGAATATATTATATTCACACATTCATTTTTTTTTGGAAATTTTCTTGATTTCTTTATTTCTTCTTTGAACATACAAGTTTTACATTACTTTATGAATATATACAGTGGCTGTTCATTTGAAAAATGTTTATCATAAAAACAATAAAAACAAATAATTTTATAATTTACATTTTAACTAAAGTAAGAAAAAGTTTATAAAAAGCATTGTTTTATTGATAGCCATAATAATTATATTAATAAGATTAATCGTTGCTTTTTTTACAGAATTAAAATCGATTTTAATTTAGGTATTTATTATAAATACTGCCAAAAAAAAGATGTAAAAGTATATCGAGACACATTGACCCGTATTTCCACCTCTTTTGTTTATAATATTATAAAATTCAAAAAAACTAATAAGTAATTTTAAGTAAACATCAAAAGTACTTTAGACAAAATCACTTTTAAAATTGAGGTGAGAATACAGGCCATTAATATTTATTTAAAGAAAAAAACCTTGTTACTGAATTATAATCTATAAGCATTTATTAATGAAATGATACATTAGTTTCGTAATGCTACATTCAAAGAAAGTCTACAACTTACGGATACCAGTCTCTATTTCTGTTATACGTACGACAAGTTATCATGTAAATACAGCATCATGGCTTGATTGTATTGATAAGTGTGCAAAAATTCATATTGGGTAAAATTTTCTGTTCAATACTTTTAGTTACCAAATCTTAAATAACGATTTTTTGTATTTTTTTTTTAATAAATTAAATATTTGCACTGATAATTCCATTGTTTGAATTTCTATATTGAACTAAAAATTCTTGAGTTTTTTATGTATTTTATTTAAAATAATTTCGATCAAGAATTTCATAATTAATTCTACTAAAATTGTAACAATCTAATTATTACAAAAAATGATGTTAGAAAAATAGTAATTAAAAATAAAAAGTTATTTACTCAACCATGTTAAATAGAAAAGAAATTACTCGTATTATATTAAATTTGTTGTGTTTACATGAAATTTTTTTAATTAATAATGCATAATTATTAATCTAGTAATTTGAAATATGAAACCGTAATTTTTAAATACTGAGAACTGGTTGCATAAAACATTGCTAAATGTTTTGTAAGTTAACTATGTCTTTAACTAACTGATCTATGAATGGAAACGCCTCAAAGAAAATCGGCATTCTACTTGTCTACTTAACTCATTGATTCAGTTAACAACGTTTTATGTAAATGGCCCTTGATCATGTAATTTCAATTCGAGTTTTGCTTGTAAACTATAATTTATAATAGATTTTAAATCATTTAGGTTATTCGATAGTAGCTTAAATATGCAAAATACAATTATTACATATAATGTACGTATTTTATTTTGGCATAAACATTTAAACAATTAATCTTTGATATAACAACTAAATTACGACTTATAAAAAAAAACTTATAATAAATATGGAAATAACGTATATTGTCCACAAATTACAGTAGTCTATTATTGTGGATCATTAGTACAAATCATAAACTTTTTAATTAAGATGTATACATTTTTTTTCTGTCACTTCTGTTACATGAAATATGAACTCTAACTATTTATAGGACCTTAACATAGTAAAAAATATTTCAAAACTCATTATATTAAAATAAAACTGCATTAGGTTAAAGTTCTTTATTAATATTTATTTATAATTGACGTTTCGATGAAACTCAAGGTCCGTCTTTATCAGAATAAATGATACAAATGATAATAGAGTAATTAACAAAATATAGAAACAAGTTACTAAGATCTTGTTTCAAAATTTTGTGTAAATAAAAAGTAAGACAGTTAAAAAAAATTGCTTTTAAAATTAATATTAAAATTTAAGAATCATTGCAATAAAAGATGAACAAAGTAAAGACAGTATAAAGAAGAAAAAAGAAAAAGAGTTTCCCAGTAAAAGACATGACCACCTGAGGACAGAAAACAATGAAAGATGTTCAAAAGAACCGACAGGTACAATAGTATCTTTTGCTATCGATGTCTCATTGCAAAATTATCGATTTTTTCATTCGTTCATCGGATATTAATTCGTTGATCGTAAATCGTTAAAAATAGTTACAAATTTAAACATAACTTAATTTAATAAATTCTAAATAAATAGTATTATTTTTGTGTAAAAATCGACACTAATTTTATGTATAAATTATTATTTATAATAATGTCAAAAAAATGTTAGTTTTAATTTAATTTGATGGTCTTTGGATAAAACCAGCAAGTATATTTTTTCAACATTTACTTCCAGTGTAATTTTTATACTATTTTTGGTGTGTGCCAAATGGGACACCGGATAGTGTCAAATACTTTTTATTATGTATAAGTAATTTTAGAGTTTTATAGTTTTAATATAATTTCTTTAATAACAAAACTGATAATTTGTCCTATTTAATAACAATTTTTTTAATAACTGGAGATAATCCGCTGGTAAAATTTATTATTTATATAAACTAAAAAACAAGTTTACTTTAGAGTTTATTGTAAATACAACAGTAAAAAAATTTAGAACTTATTATATTAAAATAAAAAAGCTTTTGGATTAACTTCTATATACATTTTATTTAAATATCGATGTTTCAATATACTCTACATATATCTTCATTAGAAAAAAAATAATACAAATTACATAAATAATAAACAAGCAAACCATAAAAACAAGATACTAGGTTACTAGGTAACAAAGTAACTAAATTAAAAAATTATAAATTATTTAAAAAATGGAGATATACGTAATGTATATCGAAACGTCGATATTAAATAAATATATACATTTTTTTTACTGTACATAAGTTTACTTCAGTGCTCAGAACCGAAAAAAAAATTAAAATTTCTATTAACGTTTTAGTTACCTTAAAAAATTGGATAATATAAAAAAAGTATAATGATCATATTCAAAATAAATTTTTAAAAAGTCCGATTTTAGTTGGTGAGAATATAAGAACATAGTATGTATTTTAAATGTGGACGAAACAAAAGTTACAAAAGTTATATGCTTGAATTAGATTGCTTTGTGTTAAATTGATTTCTGATTATAAAAAAGTTTGTGTAACATTTTTATAGATACATGACTTAAATACCTATGTATATATGTTGTAAAACAGATTTGTATTAAAAAAAAATACTTGGAAACGCGGCAATGTTTACCGGTCAAGAAATTAAATAAAAACATCCGCTGAACAGTACATTAATCAAGATATCAATATGACAAAACAACTATTTTCATGTATCATTGCACATTGAAATATAAAGAAACAATTGTACATCTACATGTATACTATATATATATATATATATATATATATATATATATATATATATATATATATTCATCACACTGTATTAAGTATTTAACTCTTTCCTCGCTATAACGCTAATAATCAAAAGAAACAGCTACGAAATTTTCTCATATCATTCCTGATCAACTATAATATGTACGTCTTTATTATATATGTATTATTATTAATCGTTGTATAAAAGCAATAACTACAAAGACAGAATTAAATAGAATAATTATGACGCTGAATAAATACTGAAAATATCTATACAATTTTTTATTACACACGTCATTAGAGATTTTTTATTGTAAATAATAATTATAAATTTAAAATATATTTATTAATGTAAAACGGCTTTAGGATATAGTTCTGTATTAATTTTTATTAATAATCGACGTTTCGACCTACTCAACGTACATCATCATGAGGAAAAACTTATACAAATGACTTTTAGAGTAAATAAACAGATCATAGAAACAAGTTACTGGGCATACTGAAATTTACAAATTTTTAATTAAAAGAAGGTAAATTTGATTTAAATCAGTGATTTCACACTGATTGATATTACCTTTTTCTTTATAAGTGTAAAGGCACTGATTTAAATAAAATTTGGATTCCTTTACTTAAAAATTTATAAATTTTATAATCTAGTAACTTGTTTCTATGTTTTGTTCATAATAATAATGATGATATGATATGATATAATATGATATATGTATATATGTATATTTATTAGAATATTATTTTATTCATAAAATAAACTTTGTAAATATTTTGCTAAATTTTATTCATATCCATAGAAATTTGCAAATTTTCTTTTTTCAAACACATTTTTACAAAATTTTAAAAAGCCACAAAAAGAGGTGGCAAACTTTATCAAAAACTGAAGTAATATATTATATTATCTATATTTTTATTTTTATATAAATAATATTTGATTTGTCAAATTTTTAAAATTTATTTAATAATATTTTACTGAAGTATGGCATATATATCACCATCATGTTTACATGTCATTATAAAAAATAATAATAAATAAAGAATATCCTTCTTAATAAGAAACCGGTTACGATTTCAACAAAAATATTCATTATCAGCTACTAAATAATATTTAGTCACTTTTTAGCCAAAAGCATCATTAGGCACAAAATACAAGTATCAAGTCGCCATTGTTAACTTCTCAGGTTCTTTTAGATCCATAAACTATTGTGTCATTCTGCGTATACAAAAGTCTTGCCGCCCATCAACGTAAAATATTGCCTCATATCACAAAGCACAAAATGTTAAAAAAATGCACGCAGATTTTGTTACGCAGAAGATACGTAAAAATGTTGAGAGGTACAAATTTACTTTTGATAGATGGTCGGAATTTTAGGGTCTGCGTAATGAACTTTTGAGAGTAAATCATTTGCTCCGGTGTTTAAATGTTTAAAAAGTTAAAATGCTATGTTATATATGTTACACTGAAATCGTAAACTATGTTACAG
Source organism: Clivina fossor (assembly GCA_963966155.1). Taxonomy (NCBI): domain Eukaryota; kingdom Metazoa; phylum Arthropoda; class Insecta; order Coleoptera; family Carabidae; genus Clivina; species Clivina fossor. The sequence goes on along the minus strand of OZ014562.1, from coordinate 11,818,546 downwards.
TATTGGCTGGCACTAGATTTTTTCGCATCTAGTTCAGTAAATTCAAGAATTACAGCGAGTAATTTAAAATAAATATCTTTACTGTTTTGTTTATGGTTAATTAATTTTTTAAAACATTGTTAAAATTAACAGCAAGTAAAAATAAAAATAGAATAAGTTTAGTGGAAAGGTATATAAATACGTTTATTCCTATAGTAAATGTAGTATAATATAAGCGCTTAGTAAATTTAGTAGATAAACAAATTAACCAAGTAAATTACTTGGTCAAAATCCTGGTAGTAAATTTTACTCTAAAAGTAAATTAGTTCATAACCTAAAAATTTGATTTCAGTGTTATGTCCAGTATATTATCTATTTCTAACAAATTCTCTTTGTCAGATGTGTAATTTTTAACTCTGTTATAATTTTTATTTATTTTCAATTGCTTCTTAACAATTGAAAAATGTTGTAGAATATATCGAAAATTATTTTCATAAATGTTAAAATTTTCAGTCGGTAATTTATAATCCCAATAGTTATTTATTTTAATTGTTTTTTTTTTGTGTGAAATAACTGAGTAAATTTACTTGCAAAGTAGTTATACAGAACTTAATTCTAAAGTTTTTTATTTTAATATAATGAGTTCTGAAAAATTCTCTATTATTTTAAATATTATATTATAATTTAATATCATACATATATTAAGATGTTATTATTTTTCTCATTTATGTCTTGTTGTTGTCTAAACTACATTTGATATTTACTAAAAATTACTGCTGAACTTGTTGAATAAAAGAACTATTCAAATTTAACCAATATATGTTTATTTAAAAAAAATGTTATTAACAAAAAACTTGTTCTATTTTTTATTTAATATTTTGTCGTTTATAAATATTTATAATTGCAAATAAGTACTCATTGCATACTACAGCAAATAACAATTTTATAAATATTTAAATAAAGCTTTGCTTAATTTTACAAACATAAAATGAAATAAGCAAAAATTCGTATGCAAATTTTACTTAAATCTACAAGAAATTAACATGTAGAATTCCTCCTCAAGTTATTACACTATTTTCAATCTTTTGTTGATTTTATTCCGACGATTAACTCGCGTTTAAGAACTCTCTTAGCTGGATACGGTTGTATATTTTAATTAAAACGAAAAATCCTTAAAAAAAAAAAGGAAAAGAGATTTCAACTCTTGGTTAGAAGCGATAATCATTCGAAGACCGAGTAAAACTTAGTCATTTTTTTTTCCTTAACGCAAATTCTCGATTCTCGCGAATAAATTTGCATAAATTAGATATTGACTAGATATTTGTACTAATGTTTGTGTAATTAGATCGATTCATTTGCCTACAGTGTTGACAGTTCTTTTACGCTGGTGTTTTAACTAGATTCTTAAGCGACAATTACATTTGTGAAACATGATTTTTATCAGTTTTAAACGCCACGATTTTGTAATGACTGGCTTGGTTATTTTCAAAAGGAAAATTTACATATTTTTATTTAAAAAAATCAAATTTGTTTAAACCAAGTACTTACAAATGTTCGAATACATTTATTCTTGGAGTAATTTTAAAATTAGTCAATGAAACGTTGTTATTTATTCTGAAGATACATTTTTAGCAAATGATTTTTTACTTATCTTAAGAATAAATAAAATTCGAAATATTGGTCTTTAGTTAGGTAAATTATTTTAATGTTTTGTTTTATGATTTATAATAATTAGGCTACAGTGGACTCACTACATAGGCATATATATATATATATATATATATATATATATATATATATACATTGGATAATTCTAAAATGATTCAATTATTTTCAGTAGGAATGTTTTAAGAAAACTAATTTCGGAAAGTAAAAAGAGTTTGTGCCACACCCATTTAGGTACATGGCGTTATTATGTATATATTTATTGAATGTTTTCATTCAAATATTTATATTTCAATACGCAATACAATATCTTGCATATTCTAATTTCTAGATTTCCAGAAAATAAAATTTCCAAATAGTAGGAATAGAAAAGCGTGTATGAGAGGTACCATGAATATGGATGAAACTAAAGTTGCCTGGATAGGAATGTTCGAAAAAAAAACTGATTTCGGGATAGTGAAAAGTGTTTGTACTACATCCTTTTGGGTAAATGGTATGATTGTGTATGTATGTATTTATTTTGCAAAATCTTGCTTAAAAAATATTTAATGTTTAAACTTTTTTTGAAAAAATTATGTAAGTAAAAAATTGCAATATATCACATTTTTTATCAACAAAAAAATATAATAATAAAAAAAGTTAATAGTTAGCCACTTAATTATCTATGTTTAATAAATATAATTATAATATTTTTACTCAATAAACATATACAGTTAAATGCAAAACATTTTAGAAAAAAACATGTAAGATCAATTTATACATAATTTTTAGTTCAAATAAAAATATTGATTGATTTATGTCTTTAATATAGCTTCTAATAATTTATACATATTTAAAACTTCTTTTTTTTTGTAACGTGTTAGCATATGTAATAAGTATCGTTATATATTATAAATTAGATAGTTCCAATAAACTAATTTGCATAGATTAAAAAATAAGAAAATAAAAACTTTATTAAATGCATTCTTGGAGGTTAACACACGTACATGTAAACTAGTTCAGGTAGTTTTTGTCTGCACACAAAATTGGTTTTAATTTGATAAATTAAATAGTTGTAGTCAAGTAATAGTGTTTGTAGTCTTAATAAAAAAGTTGTTAGTTTAAATAATGTTAAAATGATAAACTGATGTGGTCAGTACATTTCCTTAAATGTATTATTGTTGAATAACTTGGATTAAATTTTCAAATCTCTGACAAAATACAACTATTAAAAAATAATGAAACATAAAATATAATATACAGAACTTAATCCTAAAGTTTTTTTATTTTATATAATGAGTTCTGAAACATGTTAAATATAAAAATAATTTATTTATAACATGTTTATTTAAAAATCGATAATAGCATTCCAGAAAATGGATAAAGCAAAAGTTACTTGTCGGGATAGAAATGTTTGACGGAAAATAATTTCGCCTTAGTCAAAAAAGTGTGTGCCATACCCTTTTGGAAACATGCGTGATTGTGTATGCCTATGTATGTATGTATATATTCAATTACCTTCACGTTTACGTATACATTCGATGAGTAGATGAGTAATTTAAAGTGTTTTGCGTGAGTAAATGTTTTCAAGTAGTAGGAATAGAGGAGCATGTATGATAGGCATCATGAATGTGGATAAAGTTAGAGTTTTTAGTCTCGATTGGAATGTTTGAAGGAAACTAATTTCGAGATAATGGAAAGAGTTTGTGGCACACCCGTTTGGATACATGGCATGATTGTGTATGTATGCATTCAATTAATTATTATAATTTAATAAAACTAATTTTTTTAAATTTAATAATTTTTTTTTTCATTTCTAAATATTTCCATAATCTCCAGCCAAAGTTTCTATGCTGCTTATACATATATAATAATTGTTGTAACTATTAATGCTTAATGCGTAAACTTTTTATATTATAAAAGTAACTAATATTGAAAATAAATTTACTGATTTACTTTCAAATCGGAACTGTAATCAAATATAAAAAAAATAAATAAACTTGTAAAAAAATATGTTAAATTTGTTGTAGAAAAATATGTTAAATTTTTATTGAAAATATTACATTTTAACATAATTAAAAATAAATAAATAAATATATTTTCAATATGCGCCTAAATAACTGCAGATAATTTAAATTTTTAACAAATCTAAAACTATTTTTTACACAAGATAAAATAAATATAATTCAGTAAAATATTATAAGAACTAATAAATAAACTGTAGAAAGTGAAAAATAAAATTTTGTAATCATATTTAAATGAGAAAAATTAAACGATATATTTTACAAATGTAATATATCTATTAGAAAATGTACAAACAAAAATTACTACTCGTTTCAATTTTGATTAGAGATAAATTATCAACAACTTTCATAACTTTACATATACATACATACTTCAGTCAACATATACAAGAGTATATAAGTATTTCAACGCATATTTGATTTTATCTAAAAACTAAATTAACTTTGGTACAAATAATTAGATAGTTAAAATAACTCTTATTTCAAAATTGTCTTACGTTATGACACATGCCAAGCCACGAACTTATCTTTGCATTCTTCGCGTAGCGATAACTTGTTAAAATTGTTTTCGATCATTCAAATAGTTTAAATAATCTTTGCAACAATATCATCTATATTAATTTTATAATAAATAAATTTCTGTTAGTCTAGCAACACAAATTAAAATCTTTAGATAATTTTCTAATGTTTTAGTTGTTTTATCAAAAAAATATATCTAATATAATAGACAAATCATTTAAAATAAACAATGTTAAAATATTTAGAATTTTATTTTGGTAACATTATATCAAAATATATTTTTAAAAATATAATAAGATTCTCTTAGTTTCTAGAAAGATTGTATAATTTTATTTTCACAATATATTGCTAATTTGTAGAAAAAAATATTAAAATTTTTGAAAAAGTAACTCTTCTATAACGCTAATTAAATATACTAGATTAATAAACTTTACCTGGTGAAGACGGTTGGTCAGTTTTGTAGAAATGTCGTTTGTATATAAATAATTAATAGAATTTTATCCTAAAACAGTTTTTATATTAAATTAATCGAGTAAATTACTTGGTCAAATATCATACATACATACACAATTACGCTATGTACCCAAAAAAATGTGGCACAAACTTCTTTCATCATCCCGAAATCAGTCTCCTCTAAACATTCCTATCTAAACAAGCAACTTTCGCTTCATCCATATTCATAATTCCTCTTATACATGCTCTTTTATTTCTACTACTTGAAAAATTTTGGCTCACGCAAAACACACTCAATCATATCATATCATGGTAGTAAATTTTACTTTAGAAGTAAATAAGTTTATAATCTATAAATTTTATTTCAATATTACTCAGTACGAGTACGTCATATCATCCTACTACCAATAAATTCTTTATGTCAAATGTAGTTTTTGCCTCTGTCACGATTTTTATCCATTTTCCAGTACTTTTTAACAATTTAAAAATATTATTGAATATATTGAAAGTTATTTTGACAAATGTCAAAATTCTCAGTTGGTTGAAATACCAATATTTATTTATTTTAACTGTTTCTTTGTAAAACAACGGAGTAATTTTACTTGTTCATATTTACTTATAAAGTAGCTATGTTATAATTTATTTTGGTGTTTACAAAACCAAGCCTAATGTGAATTAAATAAATTAAATTTTATTCACTTTTAATTCCTTTATTTTAATTGTGCATAATTTTTTTAAGAAACTTTTTACTATTCCATTCAGTTAATTTTTATACAAAAAAAAAGACTCAATTTAAAATGGTAACCACCTTCAGGGCTAACTCGATTATATCAAACGATTTAAAGATGAGTGTTTGTTGATGTGATTTTGTTTAACAAACAAACAGAAAAACATGAAGAATATACAGACAAAATCAGTAAAGATTTAGATATGAAATATACATTTAATATATGTACATGTTTAGCTAAAGCGAATTACAGTTATTCAATTTAAAAACATATTTTAACGTGTTTTTCTTATCAGATTTTTACCATGCAAATTGGTTGAGACTTTTAAAATAAAATAAAAATTAAACTAAAATGAATGTTTCGAAATTAATTTAATTTTAAATGTCAAATGTGAGTTTTTAGATTAGTTTGAATATTATAGCTACATTCGTAGTTATATTTTAAAGTAACTCTTTTAAATATACAAATATATATATATATATATATATATATATATATATATATATATATATATATATAATTTATAATTGCTTAATAATTTTACTAACCAAAATTTATCTGAATCAGGTCGTAATCTTATAACAATTTTAAAATGATAAAATAAAAATGCTTTTTTTTGTTGAGCATCTCTATAAGACAATAGATTATCTGAAACCAGTCAACATTTTAGATAAATCTTGTAGCTAACATTATTCTCACAGATAAAATACAGGTACCTATCTTACCTACATATTCAAATCTTTTTCAGATCAGTTTTATCTGATAACTAAATCTAATCCTACAAAAAAACTAACATCACATTTAACCTAAAAAACTTGCACCACAAAAAATTAAGACCACAAAAAAAAATCTTTTTTAACATTTGTTTATTTTGCATTATAGTCTCGAATGAATACTTTTTGTTCACCCTGTAAACAATCGTTTCTAATTAAGGTAGAACGTGTAATTATTTTTTGTTTCTGCATCAAAACTGTTTTCGAGTTACTCTTATGTTTAGTCAAAGAACTGTGAATGAAAGTTTGTGCTATTCGAAATGTATTTAAAAGTAACAGAAAAAAAATTGTGGTAATTGTTTATTAATGAGGGCCCGGAGGGTAAAATGTAAATGCTGGATTCTGTAAGGGTTAAGAAGATAGAAGACTAGAGCAGTGGTATTAAAACTGTTTTTGTTGGGTTTCATACTACTTATGATAGAATTCTGAGGCAGATTATTATTCAGGTATTCCACGAAATAACTAGTTATTTCATGAAATACCGATCTACGGTAGTTAAATTCTAGAATAGTTTTGTTATTTGATACTTTAACTAGTTATTCTGTAAAATAACGTAGTTGGACAAAATAGAGTATGTAATAAATAGTCTAGACAAAGATTATAACTTAAGGAATCAGATAATTTTCAATAGTTAGTAATTAATAAAAGTAACATTTATCTTAATCATTTGTTACTAACGCATTATTCGTTTTCGTTTTTTATTTTATTTATTAAATCCGTAAATTTTTTATTCATATTTTCTTCTTATTTCACTTCCTTCTATGGTAATAGATTTGTTAGATTGAATATGTTGCGTTTTACTGCAAAACGCCGCCGTAAATGATGCAGTGGTTTGCCATTTACATAACATGTAAATGCGAAGTGAATAAAACGATAAACTTTGACGTAGCAGTAAACAGTAGACGCAAGGATGCGAATCAAATAGGGCTAAAAATCACTAAACAGGGTAACAATTATTGTAAGAATTTATTTACACAACGCTAGTTAAAATACAAGTTAACGTGATTTTTGAGATTAGGAATGTAGTATAATATTTTATTAATAAAGCGCAGCCGATATTCTACATAATAACTAGTTAATGTATCTAATAACAATCTATTATATAATTTAACTACCGTAGATCAGTTATTTCAGATTTCACGGTTTAAGAATGACATATAATTCAAATTATTTATTATATTTCAAGAGTTCTCGTTAACTTTATGTATATTTAGAAATTTCAAATATAATAAAAATATCAAGTATAAAAAAAATATTAATTATATTTGTTAAAAAACAATAGGAAAAAAAAACAATTTGAAATATACAATAAACAGTGCGTTTAATAAAAATATTTTTAAAAAGGACCTACTAGTAGAATGTATCTTATTTTTTGAGGTAAAAATCAAGAAACATTTTTAGTGCCACTGATTGACAGGGGTTGCAGCGAACTGAAACAACCATGCAATTAAGTTGACAGGCGTTTAATTGTGAGCGAGGTAAAAGAGAAATATATTTATTTCTTTTTTGGTTTCTTTCGCTTTTTTGTTTCCATCTTCTTTATCCAATAATTTTATTTGTAAAAATCTTAAGTCTTGTTATTTCATTTCTGCTCCCCCGTTCTAGAAGATCTGAACTGAGCTGACTACGAGCATTAAAAAATTATTAATAAATTAAATTCGTGATTAATGTGGGACTTCATTGCGACAGATTGCCATGGGCAAACAATTAGAAGTTTGTAATTAAAAACCATTGTACGAACAAAACAAAATTAATATGGAAAAATAAAAGAATGATGGTTAAGCATGGATAACTTTTGATTTTAATTTATGCAAGTTTTTCGGTGCTTTAAGTCTGCAGAAATTAAATAATATGTGTCTTAGGTTTATGGTTAACTGTTATTAATGCTAAAAACGTGATGCATTTTTTTTTCTTGTTTTCTATTTTTTTTTAATACATTGTTTTTATTTGAAATTAATTTTTATTTTTGTTTATTGAAAATTTAGTTTTATGTATAATACCAGAGTGAAATAATGACACGCTGCACTACTTTAACATATACAGATATTTTCTTAATAATCGTAGCAAAAAAATTATATAAAGATTAAAATAAATACAAATAGTATTAAATAAAATATTGTTTTATAATAACTGTGTAATATATTAATAAAAATGTTAACAGTTTATTATAAATAAATGTACATATAAACATTGACTAAAGTTAATAATTTTTACTAAAACTTAAAGATATCTAAATTGATTTGAAACAGAAATTAACATATTTTTTGAGATTATCCGTAATACTCGTACCTAATCAAAATACTTCGAAAATTATAGGACTCGTACAGATCTATAATTAAATATTTAAACCTAAGCATTTACACAGGGTGTACTTTTACTACTGCATAGGAAGCAATTTTCAGTTAGTCAAATAATACGTTACTAAAACGTTTACCTAGATAAACCTCGTATTTTTCTAGTAATTAACTTTTATAGATTTTGATTATATGCTAATAAGACGTAACACAAGCTAGTATCTGAAATTATCTATATTTTGGGATCATTTTTAATACATATTATTATAGTTTTTACATTATTCGAAACTTGGAACAAATATTGTTAGAAATTGTTTAATAATTTTGTGTTGATAAAAGATAATAAAATTATGATATGGTTGATAAAAATTAAATAGATATGTGAAAATTTATTTTATGCCTAAGGATATAATACTTGTGAGGTCTAAAAATACATTTGTTATTAAAATACTAATAGGTACAGCTACATCTTCTAGTCATCAAATAACAAAAAAAAATTACTATGTGTATTGCTAACTTTACTAATACAGTAAAAAATCTTTCAGAACTAAAATAAAATTATTTTAGGTTAAATTTCTGTGTTAATATTTATTGATAATCGTCGTTTCGACGCACTCAATGTCCGCCTTCATTAGAAAAAATAATGCAAATGATATTTACAGTAAATAACAGACATGAAAACAAGTTAGTAGCTATCAAAATAAGTAACTTAGATCATAAAAATGTATAAATTTTTAATTAATAGAAGGCTCTGATTTAAATAAAATTTGTCATTTGTCATTTAAATTTTTTTTTTGATGACGATATACGTGGAGTATATCGAAATGTCAAATTTTAATTAAAAATTATACAAAACTTCATTCTAAAGTGTTTTTATTTTAATTTTATATCTATATAAATTCCAACACTGAAACTACACATGATTCAATATCTTCCAAATATATTTTTATATTCAAAATAAATTTTAATTTTTAGATATTAGTAACAATTATTTAAATTGGGACATTTTTGATTTATTTTCTTAAAATATACTTGTTTATTATCCTAGAAACAGTACCAATATTGTGTTTCGTTCGAATAATTTAATTAAATTGTCGCTCAGTATATTTTTTTGACAATAAAAAATACATCAATTTTTCAATACAGTTTCATAATAACTACATATTTTAAAACATATTTTTTTTTTATTACTGTATACAATAACTTAAACCCACTATAGCGTGGTCACAAAATTATGCTGTCAAAAAAATGTCGTTTAAGATTTATACGAACCATTACAGAAAAAAATCGAAATGGCGATTTTGTAATTACGCCATTATATAGTCAAGCGTTCGTTACTATAGCAACCATGAATAACAACAGGAACAACTGTGTCTTACTAAATTAGCATCAGTGTACGTCAACAATGTTGTTCAATGTCTTAATCGAGTTTGAGTTCGATTATAAGGGGTGTCCAAAACATGAATTGTTTAAAGAGATATCGTTGAAAGATTTATTAGATTTGAGTGTAATTACTGTCGAGATTTTTACAGGATTGTTCTTTATTTACAATGAGTAATTGTTAGGCTTATATTGTTAAAGGTATTTTTTTTATGAAAGATGAAATAAATTTTCAGATGATTATATATATCAAGTTTGTTTTTTTACTTATTGTTTTTGTAAAACTAGGTCACATTGTGTAACATATTCACAATATTTGTACCTAATATATTTGATTATTAATGTTCATAATTTATATATATATATATATATATATATATATATATATATATATATATATATATATACTAAGCGTTTGATAAAAATTTTGGCAAGTGGTAAATGTTTTTATGATTGAATAAAGAAGAAAATACATATATGGAATTTAATTAATTTTGCCGGTTTTTTAATGTTCTAAATTATTATTAATTAAAGTAAAAAAAGCTTTAAGTTTTAGTTCTGTATAATTTTAATTTTAAATTTCGACGTTTTGCATAACTCTAAGCTCTATTGAATGAGTTTGTTTGAGTTTATTGGACACAACATACTTTTTAGTAATCTTCAAGCTTTCACGACCGATATCCATTAAATTTATAGAATTTTTTGGAATTGGTTTGCTGCGATCGATCTATCTTTGTCGCAGACATTTCGCCATTCATCGTAGATGGCATCCTCAGTGCTTGGCAACTGAATGACAGTTTCTGCTCTGCAATCTGTTATATATACCTGTACCCCAACATCCTCACCGGTGCTATTATACCATCACGACGAGAATAGATCGACTACGGCATACCACCCCAGAAAATTATATAAATTCAACATACTTTTTATATCACTAAATAATTAACAGAAATCATGAAATAACAGAAAAAAATAATTGTGTACATTAATAAAAAAATAATTGTTAAAGTTAAAAATGATTAAATTAAAAAAGCATTTTTTTGTTATGTTGGATAGAACGAAATCTACTACAAATAATATGTAAATCTCATAATAAACCTACAACATTTTAAATAAATATAATAAATATAAATATAAAAAAAATATTAATAAAGTGTATTTATTTATTAATTTTTTAGTGCAAATAAATTTTCTATTTAATATTCTGTCACTTCAAACAATCAATAAATCAGAAATTAATTTATGCTATATTTCCTGATTGTTGTATTCAAACAAAGAGGTGTTCATAAATAAACGAACCATCCACGCATTTTAAAACCAAGTAATTAATCAAATTATAGTCAATTAACACCTACAATGATAGATCTAACAGATACTTTTTATCTGCAAGATAACATTTTATTACTAACACTAGATTACTGATTAGAATTTTATAATTATTAATTTTATCTTGTAATGAAACTTTCTATTATAATTTCTTATTTATCATCTAAAGAAAAAACAATAGAATAAGTAAATAAAAGAAATGTATTATTTTGATAAAAATATGATAAAATTTGTACAAACTTTCTAATAAAATTTAAAATATATTTACTATTTTAGGTGATAAATGTATTGTTGAAATTTTCTGTTTAAATAATAATAAGGAAAACCAAAAGAATAATTGTATACATATGAGTGTTAAACTGATATATTATTTTGATAAAAATATTTATGCATATTCTGCTATCAAATACGTGAAATATGTCAAAGTATTTTCATCAGAATAAAAATACTTATCTTAAAATGTACAAAGATAATTTTCTTGTTCTTTTGTTTTTAATTCAAAGTAATAATTTTGTGAAAGAATTTTTTCCATGGTTTAATCCTACGATTGTCAATAAATTACTTTCGTGTGTCTCTAGGGACCACCCAACTAGACTAATTCAAATTCGAGAGATATTTATTTTGACTGTGTTTTTCAGTCACACTTTTCATTAATTGTATAGTAATTTTAAATGAAATAGTTGAGCAATTTAACACATTTGGTAAATTGGATTAGAAAACTAAACAAGAAAATAATTTTTTAATTATTATGTACATATCTCTTGTTGAAATAAATATTGTAAATTGAATGTTATTAATTTTATCTTTCTAATAAAGTTACGATTTTGAAATCTAATTTTTGAATTTGTGATATTATCTAAATAAGTAAAATTTAAATAAGATATTTAAATAATAATTACAAACAACTTAGATATGTTATTACACAAAAATAAATATACGATATAATCATGTTTAATAATTGTATTTTATATGTTGTTATTTTTAAATGTAAAATTTAATTTTGTAGTATAGGAAATTTAAATCTTTTATACATTTTTAATTTATTGACCTTTACAAAATCATGTTTACTTCAATAAAGTTTAATTAATATAACAAAATCTATTTGTTTCAATATGCAAAAATATTAAGAGTGCAGCAAGTACCTGATTACTGAAGAAAACCATATTAATTCTGCAACCTGCATGACTAATAATACTTGAAATTGCTACATATTCAGGAATATAAATAAAGTGTAAAATAAAAAAAAGGACAAGTAATATTTATATATAAAAATATGTAAAATATTTTTATTATTAATAATATGAAAAAAGTATATCAAACTAAAAATAAAACTGCTTTAGGTTCAAATTCTGTATTAAAAATTAAAATTAAATAAAAATATATGATCTAGTCACTTATTTGTTATCTAGTAACTTGTATCTATGTTCTGTTATTTACTGTAATGTCATTTTTATCAGTTTTTCCAGATGTAGACGATAGGACATTTGAACTATTTCACATGTCCTATCCACTCTACTCTACTCACTGCTATCTTTAGTACTCATCTTTCACTATCGCAAAATTGTGTAAGTAATAGGACGCATTCTACCATGGTACTCTACTACTAACTCTACCATTGTAAACTAGGCTTAACAGTTCAATACACCCACCATCAACTTACCTTAACCTCAACGCAACTCAATTCAATTCAGAAGCAGTCGTATACTGCTTAGAGTTGTTTATGATTGTCAGATGATCTCAGCGCGGCGTTGCGTCAAGCCGCACCATAGTGAAATACTAATCTACTTACCCGGCCACATCTTAATGCAAGAAACTTACGCCTGTCATTGTTTTCATTTCAATTGTCCGATTATTTTGCATCCGTTTGGCTGCGTGTTTATATTCAAGCGAAATAAAAAACAAAATAAAGATACGAAAATAAACGATTCAATTTTGTTTGGAATGAAAATATTTTTTTCGATAATGTTATTCTTTAGTTTTCACTTTGGTAATTTAGTTTTACGATGATTATTTATCGGAAAAATAAATTTTGTTTGTCTTATTAATATTTTTTTAGGTTAAGTATCTAATATTTTGTGTTTATTTGTTGTTGTTCGGAATTCTTTTACTAGAAATAACTACTAGAATTACGCGTATATTTTTATATTAGTTCTAAAGTAATGTATAGGTATACTGAATTTAGATACGAAGATTTTACTTCTAGTTAAAAAGTAAACTTATGTTTTTGTAAAGTTTTTAGTTAATATTTAGTTTAAAAATAAAACTACATTTTAATTGAAAATAATTAATAATTTTATATAGTAAAGGAATCTTGCAAATCTAATTATAAAAATAAAACTGCTTTAAGTTCAAGTTCTATATTAAAATTAATTAATACAGAACTTAAACCTAAAGCAGTTTTATTTAATAATTTTACAATTACATTTATCCCAGAAAAACACTATAGGTATTAGAAGGGATTAGCGCTTTTAATAGCCTTTTAGTCGCACGACTAACTTGATACATGCTACTGCCTTATATTTCTAAACTAGATAGTAAATAATTTTATACAAATCTTTTAAAATAGTTACTCGTATACTGTTACTCACAATTTTTTTGTCTACTAAGATTTTTATTTCTAATTAGAAAAACATAAGTTTACAGTATATTTTTGAATTAAAAGTAAAATTTATTTATTTAATTTATTATTTTTGTCTGTATATATCAATAAAAGAAACATGTCTTCATAGTAAAAATCTTTCAGAACTCAATTATTTGCAATTTTTTCTGATGAAGACAAACATTGAGTTCATCGAAACGATAATTATTAATACATATTAATACAAAACTATAACCTAGAGCTGTTATATTTTAAATTTGTATAATTTTTGTTTAATTCCAGGGGGGAGACAAGTACCCCATTTGTTACCTCTGCGGACGCCCATGCTAGTATATGTAGTAAATCTGAACAAAAACAATTATTTTGCAATTTGTTTAGATGACAGTGTGTATACTAATAACATCTTTTATTTAATATTGATTAATTAGTAGTAAATATTATGTATCGTATAAGAAGTTTTCCTGATATAATCTGGCCTATCCATCATTTGATAGGAAAATTAAAGAAAATTAAGAGTAAATCAACTAAAACACATTATTAGCATTATTAGCATCTCGCTACCTTGGTGGTCTAAAACTAGATCTTATATTGGTTTTATATTAGTTAGAAAACAAGTCGACTAGCGCCTCTTGTGACCAGCTGTGGTAACTAATCCACAACGAAGTGATATTTACATATCTATACTTAAATTGGAAATTTTATGTTTTTTGATGATTATTATATTGTTATTATTATATTATTTAAAAAATATAAGAATCAATATACATATTAAATACAAATTTAATACTATTAATTAATAATAAGTAAATTATTTTTATAATAAAAAAATAACGAAAAAAACATGTTATTTTTTACGTTTACGTGTAATACTTGCAAAATATCTTCAACTACTTAATAATACATCATCATTCTGCTCATTATTAACAAAAAGAAAGAAAAAAAAACCGTTCTCAATTTCTGCAGCATACTATTTAGTTCTTTAACACAATCATTATACAGAGAACAACACAATCCAAGTCACCTTATATTCTATAGAGGTCGCAAATGTGCGGCAGTGTTGTTTTATCATTCATCCACGAGCACACTGCGATGTAGAAGAAAATTGATGAATCATGGTCACACCTCTTCATTACAAATTGTTATGCTTATAAGACTTGGAGTTCAGTTCTTTTAATACGAAATTTCTTCGATTTGTTTTCCGAAATGAACGGGCTCTTGAATTTATTAGACAAATTATGAGCTATTGTAAATCGTTGACTATAGTTAGTTGAAATGAGTGAGATTTTTTAACTGGTGCCAAAGTTCACACGAAATTTGTTAATATAGTTATTAGGCGGTTTTTGAGTTATTTTAATGTGTTTTGATTTGATATGATTTATTTGAGAACTTGTTCTAGCTAAAAAAGCTGTAATAAATAAGTTTTTGAGATTTGTGATCAATTTTATTAACCCTATTATTATTAACAGTAAAAAAAACTTTCAGAACTCGTTATATCAAAATAAAAAACTTTTGTTAAGTTTTGTTTTATTATAATTAAAAATGAGTTGTTTTTACACACTAAAAGTGCATCATCATCAAACGTAAACAAAACACTGAAATAAGTAATTAAGTAATAAAAAAACAAATAACTAAATTACAAAAAAATATTATAATTTATTAATTAAAGAAAACCAGATTTTATTTAATTCTGTGCCTTTACAGAATTGATGTATAGTAGTGAGTTTTAAAATTGGCTGTAAAAGCATAAAAAAAAAATGACTGCTAGAGAAACCAAAATTTTTGGGTGTGTTGTATTAGTAGAAAGAATCGTATGCGAAATAAATTGGTAAAGAGTGTAAAATTGGCAAAAATATGTTTTTTTTAAAATTTGGTAAAGTAAAGTAAGGCCATCTTGAGCGAATGTTTAATATAGTTAGAAGAATATTTGTGAATGATATTGAAAGTGTATATTTGTGAAAATGTTCGATAAGTAAATGAGTTGCCATGATTTAAAGTAAAATTAAAATGATTTAGGTTAAAGTTATGTATTAATTTATTAAAATTTGACGTTTTGGTTCATTAGATCGAGTGTGTGGTGAATGAGGCACTTGCCTCAACAATAAATGAGAAATAGCACAAATTAAAATATTTGCAAAATTTCTAGTCCTTTTTCAATATTTTATACATCAAATATTACAATTATATTTTAAAAAATTGTCTTCAAGTCTATTAAAAAAGTTAGGGTTAGATAAAAATAATCATAACATTATAACATGCTTTAAGAAAAGGAGTGAAATAAAATAAAACTTTAAAAATATAACTATTTAAAAGAAATGAGTATTCTTATTTAAAAGAAAAAATGTAGAAGTGCAATTTTGAGATTTTTCTTATGTGTTAAAATTAAGCGGCACTGCTCTGATTATCAGGAAAGTAAATGAGTTCAAAAAGGTTTTTGATAATGTTATGATTCAGAGTGTTTTACAGTAGCAAATGTTTCCAAAAAATAAGAATAACAAAGCATATAAAGTAAAAGTTTCTTGCTTAAATTAAAAGAATTTCTACATGGGTACATGGCGTGATTGTGTATGTATATATTAAAAAAAGTTAGAGATTAATAAATATTATAATCAATAATTCTACTGTTACTTAAAAATATGTAATAGTAATAATAGTAATAGTATTAATATCATAAACAATACAAGCAATTTTTGCACTAATCCAACCTTTTCTCACATTGTAAATTGCAATAAAAACTCAAACTGTTGTCTTAACCCCAAAATAAAAATTAACAATTACTATGCACAATTACAGATGACCAACACCGCCCGTACAAAGCTGAACTCTGACCCATCCCAACCATTGCAGTACCGTACACACACACACTCACACACACAAAACACAAGTCGAAGAAGAACAATGTTGAGACAAATTAGAGGGTGTCACAATATACGGATACGCATGCGCAGAAAGAAGAAATTTTGCACGCAGCTTTTGTTCTTGCGTTTCGCCGACAGTACAATATCTTGTTGGTGGGACGAACTCGATGGCACCAAGAATCAAAATGAATATTTTAAAATTTTTGATAAAAATGGTTTTTTTTTGTTACCCGCCCACTTGTTCAAAACAATTTGATATTTTTTGATAGAAATTATTACAAATAAAGTACGTAACTTCAGTGTTTTTAATAAATACGTAACTAAAAGAAATATACTTTTTTTCTTTAAATTTAATTTAAAATTCAAAGTTATGTTAAAAATAACGTTAAACTAATTAAAATTTAAAATTATTGAAAAACTATTTTTAAAACTAAAACATCACTTAAAATTCTTTTAGCTTTTCCGTACTGCTTCTTAACAATGCATGTATCGTCTTCAATGTCTTTCATGTCTTTACCGTTTGTGGCAAAGTCCCCGATGCGCTGAAGAAAAACGTCTGATTAATATCATCGGAAGTACAAACGTAACTAGAAGAGTTTGATGGCCGTATAAGAACAAAAGATGACATTAATTTATCAATTGTACAGAATCTATTTAAGCTCTATATAGAAATACTACCAGAACTTCTTTACAAATAATGTTAAAGAGAATTTTGTTCAGTTAATGTACGATGACAAGAAAAGTTTGTTGAGATTTTATCTTTGTTCAAGCTTTTTTTTCATTATTTTTAATGTTTTATTTCGCAAAAGAAAAATTTAATGTTTATTAGTTTTTGCAATTCTTAAGTGAAACTTAAAACTATACATTTAAGTATGTTGTCCAATGAGCATGCTATAATTCACGAAAATTAGATTTACATGTTAGTCAGTTATAGCCATAACAATTGAGTTAAAACACTATACTTTTTCTACGACTATACAATAGAAATTATTTTAGATGTGAAGTGAATGATATTCCAAAATAATTGTTAATAATATTATTGATTGTGTAAAGTTAAGTACTGAAGAATATTTGAATATTTTGATATTTATTAATAGTACTGTCAGTATTACTGATAACTGACAGTAATTTCGACCGTTTAGGGTTTGCTTAATATATGTGCAGTCTATTAGTATCTGTTATTTGTACTCTACTAATCTAAAATAGGCTTAACTCACAAAACGTGAGTTATGGATTTATAAATTACATGATTTTTATATATTTCTAATAATTACAATATTTTATTAATGACCGATTAAAAAAACGTCTGTGTAGTAAATTCCAAATCAGAATTACCTTTCTACTATCAGTTAAAAGATTTTACTTATTTTAACATTTGTTTTTGTTTTCTGATATTTTATTAAATGTTAATTTAATAATTAATTAAAAAATATATTTAATTTAGTACAAAATTTTGTTAATTAAAATCAAATCTAAACTTAACTTAAAATTTAAAATTAAATCTTGTCATGTCTAAATTATATAATCTAATTTTTAATAACCAGTAGCCTAAGCATTATCAAAGCGTACCGCCTCATCCATTTTTAACAAGAATAAAAACAACTTTTGATCTTCCAACTACTTCAACAACAAAAAACTTAATCAGTATTAATCAAAACTGATTTCCAAAACAAAACTCACGAATTAACGTTCTGAGTTTTTTAAATAACACTAAACTTACTTTAATTATATTAGAATCGAAAATTTATGCTCTTTTAAAGCCTTTATCGAAACGTATAAATCAAAATTATATTTGACTAATAACTAATATTATATAGGAATAATTTTTAAAGACGAAGCTTGTTTGTCATTAGAAGTATTTAGCTTATAATTCAGAGACAGTAATTAGTGTTTTTAAAGTTTTTTTGTTGTGATCTGTCGGCTTGTTTAAGATAAAAGTACAACTGAAATTATGTATTAAATCTTTTGAACTGTTATTGATAATCTTTATGATTTATTTTCGACAAAATTTATATTTTCATATTGAGATATTTGATATTAAAATTAGTTTAAAATTAGCTGTTTTAGGCTGTGAGAAAAAGTGAAAAATAAACTGTAAAATATTGTAAATAAATTATTACTGTAATATATAGTAAAAAATCTTTCAGAAATTGTTATATTAAAATAAAAATGCTTTAAGTTAAAGTTCTATGTTATTATTTATTTCGACGAAACTCAACGTCCGTCCTCATCAGAATAAATGATATAAAAAATTTATCCTGATGTAGACAGTGGTTGAATTTCGTCGAAACGTCGTTTTTAAATAAATATTACTACAAAACTTTAACCTAAAGCTGTTTTATTTTATATTATTATTTTGTTCAAATTTAGTTTTTGAAACAGAATGCATATTTAATTCAGAGAAATGTACTCGTATTATTATTTAATGAAAGTAAAAATTAAAATGTTTTAAATTCTCATAGAAATATATAAAAAAAACTGTAATAATTAATTACAAATAATAATTATAACTGACATTGTAAAGGTCTTCAAATGTTTATGTAAATCGAATGCTTGCTCTAAATTTAAAACATTAACATTCATCGAATAATTTTTTCATCCAGTTGTTTTTACATACCAATGCATTAATATAATAAACTAATATATCAAACAAACGCAATAATTTATGTATAATATTTTTATTCGTTTGGAATTTCTATACGTTAAAACAATATATCTTTACCGGTTACATAGTTTAGCTGATAACCCAGTTATATATTTGCTATGTTGTAAGATTTTTTTTTGTAACCTATAAAAATATTATTTTTATTTCATACCTTTTTTATTGTATTCATATTTATAAAAATAAAATTGAAATCTTTTGATTATTTTAGACACTATTGAAAAAAATTTGATTAATATTTAATATCTTTTAAATTATTTTCTTTACAGTTGGCAATACTACAAAATTAAAACAATATTATATTAGGCATTAAGAGAAACAACTCTGAATTTAGTGCAAATCAGATGTATAGTCGGTATATAGTCTTGGTAAAAAAAAAGCGTTCAGAAAATTATCCAGTAATAAATTAACTAATATTTATTAATCTTTGGTACAAAAATTATTACTTACATAGAGAAAATCATATTTTTATTACAAATTATTATAAAATTATCAAAAAAAGGACAGTGTCATAAGGTTATAAATTTTATAAAACTCCTATTATACAAATAATCTTACAACACTGTTTTACATATTTCATAATATGTTGCCATAAAATTATATACGAGTATAATGCATTATATAAATACATGAATGCAGTGGTTTCAATAATTTATATAATAAAATTAATTCAGAAGATATTTTCGTTTTTATAAATAAATTTTTATTTTACAAAATCAAAACACATATTAATTAATTTATAATTTATAATACTTTTTTCTCAGTGTATTTTCCTGAAAAAATGTGTGCCTCCCATTAAAAAATTGGGTCATTTCTAACTTTGCAAATTTCAAAGTCTAATACCGCCACTGTAGTTAAATATTACAATTAACTATTTTTTTTTGCAAATTTCCTATATTAAAAACAGTTATCTTCTTTTACACACCTCTAAAACTCCAAGAAATACCACCATCATTGACACCTAGCCAATCTAATCTAGCAAATAATAAAAAAAAGTCCATCTCACCGTACAATACCGTGTCTTCATCTAGCATTCCCCCTAACATCTTCCGTTATCTTATCTGGGGGATAATTAACCTCATCGATGCACGATCTGATATCGTTGGCGATCGCGCGCACTGGCCGCGACCTCGTGGTGCGAGTATACATCGTCTCTCGCGTACCTCGTCACGCTTACAACTCTTTGACAGTGCCATGCCGCCGGGACCGCGGGTACGAATCACGCCCGGCCGGCCGTACGAGAGGCCTACGAGGGCCTTAGGTCCGTGTAATTTACGATGGACACGATGTAGAAGAAAACTCGGGAGATTTAACGGGCAACCAGGTGAGATTACGAACGAGTTGGATTTAGATGTTGGGTTAGGAAAATTAGATGGTTTTCTTTTACGATTCTATTGTTGAAGGAATATGATTTTTTTTTTAAAATATATTTGAAAGAAAAATTAATAATTGATATTTGTATTGATAAAAGTATTAAAAAAAAATTATTGTGATTAAAACATAAATAACCTTAGATTATAGTACTTTGTTTTTGCTAAATCGCCATTAATTTATTTTGATAAACTAATTAAATAATTAGTTAATTTTTAAATGAAGCAAAATGCATTGACCTTGCCGGAGTTTGAACATACGAGATCACAACAAATATCTTTTTTTTTACATATTATACATTTTTTACCCAAAAAAGTCGTAAATTTGTTTAATGTTCCCTGATCACAGCCAACTTCATTTTTGCGATTCAACATTGTTATCTTCAAAGTAATATATATTATTTATTTATTTAATAATAACAATTACAGAATTAAATTAAAATAATTCTACATTTATTTAATCTTTACTTTACAAAAAAGTAGGTGAAAATAATTGTGACTATTCTATTCCATTAAACCAGCAATTATAAATTACACTCATTAACTAGTTAAAGATTTTAATTTAAATGACTTGGTTTATTAAATGACATTTAAATTCATAAATATTTGATCTATTATTTTCCGACCACGTTGTAGATATACATGTATACAATGTGCGGTACAAATGTAACTTGACACAATTTAAGTATTTATTTATTTATTTTTTATCTTAGTGTGACAAAGTATTTATGATAGTGTGTTGTAAATAAATATTGAGAGATTAGTAATATTTATTTATAAAATAGTGGTAGTAATTGTCAACCTTGTAATAACTTTCACTTAAGAACATATTAGTTGAATTCATTATTAGAAAAAATTAAAAGTGTTTTAGTGTACTTGTTCAAAAATACCAAGATTGTCAATGTATGTTTTGCTAGCTCAAAAAATGAAATAAATATCGCAGTCTTACTTCAAAAGTGACAGGACTCAAACGAATTTTTTTTAATTATTACAAATGAGTTAGGTATAGTTCTGGTCAAACTTGTTAAATGTTATGTCATAAATTGCTGATGTTTCAGTGCAGGAGTGGATACACTTTTTTTTGCAAGTTGCAAACAGATGAATTTTGAATGTTATTTTCACACAATAAATAAATTTTCATATATTCATGTTTACATTTATATGCGGACTGCATTAACTTTATCCATTTGCTGTTATAGTGTACTTGTTTGAAAATATCTAGATTATCGATGTAAGTTTTACTAGATCAAAATCAAATAAAAAGGGATTTTCAAATTATTATCATGAATGAGTTAGATATTGTTTTCGTCAACCTTATTAGATCTGATGTTAAAAATTACTGTTTCAACATAACAAAGTTATGTTATATTTTCTTTAACTATACTGGTCACTAAAAAGAATGAATACAGTTAAATATTTTAAAAACGGTTTATGAAAACTGGTTGAAATTTGGTACATAATTAAAAGTATTTAAATTCTTTTGTCTGAGCCATTTTTCAAATTTTTATTTTTATTTGTTTTTAAAGACTAACTTTCATGTACATGTGTTACATCAATAAATTTAAAAAAAATAATATTTTTTTATATTAAATTAGACTTTTCGTGCCATTAAAAAAAACAAATTAGCCGGTAGAAATTTTAAAATTATCTCAAATGATAGAATTTAAATACTTTTAACTGTGTACTAAATTTCAACAACTTTGCACAAACCGTTTTCAAAATATTTAATTATATCCATAGAATAATTGATGATGTTTTTTTTACGACGTTACGTCTGACAAGTTTGCCGAGAACTATAAAAATTATCAAATCAATGAATCTATTCCTTCAAGAATAGGACAATTTAAAGATTTTCTTTGATTGTTTAAATATACATATTTTGCAAAAAAATGCTTTTAAAACAAATTATAATTCTAAACAAAAATGTTACATATTGTAAGAGTTCTAATTAAGTTAAATTTTAAAGACCTTAATTTACTATTTTACACTTATGTACTAATAGTTTCTTAATTGTAACCTAACAAAACTTTAAAATGCGTCAATTTGTTAAAATAATAAACTTTAATTATAAATTACGCACATCTGGTAGACGAAATTACATAAATATATTATACAATATTACATTTATATACTGCAAATTTTAAGTTTTTAAACTTTATAAATGAATATTTTATTTTTTTTCTTAGAAATGTATACAATTTTATAAAATATTAATTTACAAAAACAAGTGCATAAAATTAGTGCAAATTATTTGCCAATAAAAATTACAAAAATAAATAATACTGTTCTTCCGTATTTAACAATTTTAAAGACTATTTAACACATGCATAATTTTGTAAACAATTTGAAAAATAACAAGAAATTTTGCAATACAAAGAATTAGATATATGTAGATTCTGAGCTAGATAAATATTTTAAAAATATTGTTTATGAAATTTAAATAAAATTTACTTGCTTATTAAACATATTAAAAATCTATGTTTAATTTTGTATTTTTTAATTAATATCTACACTGAAAATTTTTTATGTAATATTGCATAAACAATCTGTGTAAAAATTAAATAAATTAATATAGTAAAAAAAATTTCAGAAGTCATTATATTAAAATAAAAAAAGTTTAGGTTTTATCTCTGTATATTATTACACAAATATAAGTTTTAAATTAAAATACATATAAATATTAAAATATATTTAAAAACTTGTTAAACTATTAATGAAATTTAAAAATATTTGTTCATCCTTTATCTGCATTTGAATTTTTATTTAAATAAAACTGAAATATTAAGAAAAAAAATACAGTGAATCTTCATCATCTTATTCTTTTTGTAATTTTTTGTTTGATTTTTTTAAATGTTTTAATAATTCACACATCATTTATTTTTTATTAATTTATAAATATTTTAAATAAACATTCTCCGAGTATAAAAATTCTTGAATAACAGTTATTTTAACACGTTTAACAACTAAAATAAAAAAACAACAACATTCAATAATCGTTAATTAGTATAAACTAATCTAATTTGCAGAAAATATTTGAATATTATCGTTAAATATCTTATAATAATATTAATAAACATAAACAAAAACTTGATTCTAGATATGCAAAAACGCATAAATGACTCTAGAAAATGCAATAATATGTTTCCATCAGCTTAACTAAATGCTAAAGACCTTTTTCTACTTCTTTATCAACGATTTAATTAGTGTTAATTGATGCTAAGCGATCTTACTGCTATATTGATCACTAATCGATTCATTAACTAGAATGGCACAATTCTTAAATCCTTCGAAATTCTAATATATATATATATATATATATATATATATATATATATATACCGGGTGTCTATTTGGTTTATGCAATATAGGAAAAACAATGTTATTTTTTTAACATCGTAATTCCTGCCTCCCCGTTAGTTTTAGAGAAAAATTATAAGAGACAAAAATTATTTAGAATTAAAAACTACATTATTTACGCTTAAAATAATTGTGATATTACGTCTCAGTAATTAATTATTAATTAAATAAATATTATCAGTTTTCAGCAATATCAGACAGCCATGGACAAAACGCGAATGTATTTTGTTCACAAATGTCAGTGTATTGACAGTTGTAAACAAAATACATTCGCGTTTCGTCCATGGCTATCTGATATTGCCGAAAACTGTTAATATTTATTTAATTAATAATTAATTACTGAGACGCAATATCGCAATTATTTTAAGCGTAAATAATGTAGTTTTTAATTGTAAACAATTTTTGTTTCTTATATTTTTTCTCTATAACTAACGGGGAAGCAGGAATTGCGATGTTAAAAAAATAACATTGTTTTTCCTATATTGCATAAACCAAGTATACACCCGGTATATATATATATAAATAAATTTATTTGTAGGTATAATGATAATGTTGTATGATGAGCACAAAATCGATTATTACATTATTTCCTAAGAGTATAGAAGTTTGCAAAACAAAGCCTTAACAATTATTACAATTCATATAAATGGATAATGAACATTATGTACGAGTTTTACATTATACTTTTTCTGGGAGTATAAAATTAAAAATTATATTTATTAACAACGTTGACAATCAGTAATTGTATTTTGATTAGCCTAAAACTAAATGTTGCCATGACGACGTCATGTTTGTTACAAATACAATGTTGCAATCGGCCACAAATTACATGTTGTCATGTGCCAACTTTTCCTTTTTGACAAATATACAAAAAAGTATCATAATAAATATATATTTTTCTTCAAGCGTATCAAAATTTTGATATTACATTACTATATTGCTTATGTGGAGGAAGGTCATTATGTTACTAATAGAATAATGTGTAGTTACTTAAGATATAAACCACTGGCGGCAGCACCAGTGTATTTAATCTGACATCATCGGTACATTCAAAATTATAAAGTGATAATTGCATGGTTTATTTTCGCTTTAATTTGAATGTAATTAATATATTGTATTGTCGACATACTAACTTTGTGAAAATGTTTAATATTCAAAAGGTTTGAAGTAAAATAACTTTGTAAATTTTCACTAATAAAAAGTAATTTACAAAGTTATTTTACTTCAAACCTTTTGAATGTAATTATTGAAAATGTGCAAAGAAGTGCAAAAATTGCAATGTACACCACTCATGGTAGACAGAAATTTGCATTTTCGACCATAGAAACACTAATTCTTACAAATCACATAACAAATATAATGTTCTACAACTTTTATAAGATTAAGATTACTTAGTAAGTATTTTTATTCATTTTTAGTAAATTTCGTTTGGAATCCTTGAAGAAAACATAGCATGTGTGACTCGGAGTAGAATGCTCTTTTTATGTTTCGCCCAGATTTCTTAACCTCGGCTTTGCCTCAGCGCAATTATCTGAGCTCAACACAATAAAGATCGTTTTTTGCTCCTCCTAACATAATATACAATTACATACTCAACGCTATAAGCGCAATTCTCAAGTATTTTAGTTCATTTGTTTAGTTCTGGTTTTATTGGTTACGTTGTCTTAAAGCTGGTATTAGTTAAAACTGAGCTTAAACTGAGTTAAAACCAAGCCAGTAAGATTTGAAGAATCACTTCACTTGTACTAAAATAAATAGCCGAAGTAAAAAAGAAAATTTTAAACGTATTTCTGAAGCAATATTAGTGATTTTTTTCCGTTCGATAGTTTTAAAAATTAATGAGTTTGTAATAATGTTGTGGTGTTTATCAGCAAAAGACATCTTTTTTCACTAATAAGATACAAGAGCATTGTGGATAAACAGCGTATCTATGCGAGGCAGACAGACGGTGTAATTTTTATCAAGATTTCAAATCAAAACACTAAGTGATAATGAAGAAAACGGCCATGAATTTAGAAGAAAAAAAAATTGTCATTTCTGACCTGATTTTTACACGGGCTTCAGATTATTGATAAGTGTATTTTTTCTCTATTTATTTGTAACATGCAGTAGAATTTTAGATGATTCAGTTAGATTACAAATAAAAATAGGTTTTAGTTCTTAATGTTTTGTTTTTTCTTTTTCGGTAATTAATTATGGAATTATTGAAATAAGTTCTTCAAATATGTTTTTGAAGATTGATGTATATGTAATAACTGTTACAAAACTAACAATAAATATTATAAGCATGCAACTTGTTATGCTATGCAACAAAAATATAGAATTAATAATTTAAAGATGTATTATTTTTAATATTTAATAGGCAATTGTAGTTTAGTAGTAAGATGTCTGATTGCCACTCAAAAATAATTCAGTTTAAATCGTGCTTTAGCAAAGTATAAATAAAAATACTTTTTGCAATTTTAAATGGTTTAGTTGAAATAGATTTAAAGTAGTGAGTACCGTAGCGAAGCAAAGGCATTATACAAATAATAAAATAAATTCTAAATAAAATCAATGATAATAATACAAGATTTGAAAACTGTAAATATATATTTAAATTTTAAAATTTCTTTTCGAAAAAAAATCAATTAAATATAAAATACACCAATAATTCACCAATATTCATCTATATCACAAGAAGATATCAAGACAATTACAAAAATAATTACGCTCTGTAATTAACAATTAAGCATTTTATTAACAATTAGTTCTTGTAGTGCACAAAATTAACTTGTCAATTGAATAAAATACCTGCCATTTATACCTGTTATTATCTTACAGATAAACTAATAAATATCATATGACATTTCATGGATTATTTGGCACAAACTATTTGATAAATATCAAGCCTAATTGCAGTGATATGTCATTGTGTTTGTATGTCACATTTTAAATGCCCAGGGGTGTCCAAATTATACGAGTGAAATAAACAAGAACAGTAGCTATCTACATATCACTTGATTTTGTAATGCTTTAAATAAATAATACTGTGTTTGAATATTATTTCATAACGATCAAACATATTTATTATAATGTTTGATATATTTTATTATTAATAATATTTTATCATTTCAAATCGGTGGGCTGTGCCCGAAGATAATTTAAAATATAATGACTTCGTAATGTAATAAATATTTCAAAAGTTTGATATCTGTTTTGATATCTCTCAGATTTATTTACTAAGCACAACGTTTAATTTTAATAACTAATAATTAGTATTTTATTAGAATTTTATTGCAAAAATCATATTTTTCTTCAAGTGATTATAATATTAATATTACGTTACCATATTGCCTATGTAGAAAACACTATTACGACAAGTTAAGTTAACCCCTTCAGACCCCATGTGCAGAATTATGCACATAATGTTTTAAGTCTTATAATTTTATATTTTATATTTTTTATATTTTTTATATTTTATATTTTTATATTTATATGTTTATATTTTTATACATGTGTTTTTATGATGTCCTTCTTACCAATAATTAGTGAAAAATATTTTTTATCCATTAACAATAATTCAGGTCTGAAAGAATTTTAAGTTAAGTTAATTGATAAATACATTGTTTATTTCCGCTTATATTTTAATTTTTTTATTAAAAATATGTAAAATAGTGCAAGAAATGCAATGTGCACTGTCCAGAGTGGTCAGAAACTGCACATTCGACCAAAGATACACGGTCAAGTGTATTTAATTTGACATCTTCGACAGCTATATTAAAAATTACGATTATTTATTTTTAGTTTAGTTTCGTTTAGAACGCTTGAAACAAAAATCGTATGTCTGACTTGGATTACAAAGCTTTTTTGTGTTTCGCCCAAATTGTTTGGTTTCTGCTTTGCCTCGGCCACAAATATCAGGGCTCAACTTGTTTTCTACTCCTCGTTACATAATATACTATTTTATTCCTTAATGTTCTAAACATTTGCATTGACAAAATATAACTCACTTACTTATTGCAGATCCAAGCAAATATATATTTCCAATTTTTTTAGACAAAAAAATATATATTTTATAAACTTTATTACAAATCTTTATTATACTCCTACAATTTCTCACACAATATTAAAAAAAATAAAATGGGAGATCTTAACGGTAAGTCAAGAAACATTAGAAATTCAAGTGAAAGTAACAAAATCTGGGTGGTCGTCAAAAAACATCAAAAAAAAAAAATTGCAGATAAAATTTTAAAATTCAGCGATAAAATCAAACAGCATATACACACACAACATTAAATGCCTTTAAGACATTTATAATTCTTCCAGTTCTTGTGCATTAAACTCCGGTAGTTTACAACAAGTATATTCTGAAATTTCACGCTTTTGCTAAATTTATATATAGTGTGTTTATCTGCCTGTCAACTATTGATGAAATTACACGTTGTATTTTACATGACTTTAGGGGATTTTTTTTGGGTTGCAGTTGGTAACTGTTATTTATTGGAAATTTTCTTTTTTTTTTAGGTTGCGGTAAGTAATTCTTGATTATAATAATTTTGGCGTAATATATTATGTTATTATAACAGAAAGCTTTATGTAATATAGTACAAAGATGACAAAAAAAAGTAAAAAAATTATACATAAAAATGTTGCAATTTTTTAAGTAAAACCAATAAAAATAGTAAATACATTGTATTATAATGACGAAAAACAGCTAATTCGACACTAGATATAAAAATTTCAAATATTTTGAAGTATAAATAATAGCCCAGTCATATTATCTAGGAAACAGGAAAAACCTGGAAATATTAATATCCTAAAAATCCTACTAATTTCAAATGAATCTATCAAAAAATTTTATATTGTCTTTTTTTAAGATTAAAACCAAAATATATATTTTGTTTAAAAAGTATTATTATTATAGAAGAGCATAAATGAGAGGAATTATAAATGTGGATGAAGCTAAAGTTGCTTGTCTAGATAGGGATGTTTAGAGGAAACTGATTTTGAGATAATAAAAAGAGTTTGTGGCACACCTTTTTGGATATATGGCGTGATTGTGTATGTATGTAAATGTAAAAACCTATTTTTTTACCATATTAAAATGATTATTTTCTATTTTGGTTTCCCACTTTATTAATATTAATTATTTTTTTAATCAAACTTTAAATGTGACAAACACGTGTTAATGAAAATTCGAACTTGGAATAGTTTTTAATTTCACCACAAGATTGATATAGTACTTTTGCGATTGGCAATTAAATGTGTATATTTTTAAACAAATATGTAATGTTGGTTATTACTCATCTTAATCTTAATTCGACGAATATGTTATTAAATAAAAAAACTTTCATTATTTCAAAATAAAAACCATTCGTTTAAAATTTGAAATTCTATCACCGTATCAAAAACCGCAAATACCGATGCAGTCGGAACGACCCTAAAAGATCGAAACTCTATATGTAACAGACAGAAAAGCGGCCGCTGTTAAATCAAAATGAATTATGGGTAAGATGCATAGAATCATCTATATATATTGTATGTGCTGTGTGCGTACAAGAAAATAACTACAAAGACACACAGCCCAGCCGGTTAGGTCATCAGGCAATTAACAAAGTTCATGATTCTAATGAGATACACGGGACGAATAAGATGCTATATGGATTGTAGGTTCTGGATCAGGTTGTTATAGAATTGGTTTCAAATGTTTTTTTTTTAATAATCTCGAAAATGATAGAATGCGTAGAAAAAGTATTTTTACTATAAATTTATTTAAAATAAAATAAATATCATATAAGAAATAATATGCGGTTTTAGTGCTTATGTTAATGTATGGTATTGATTATTGGGTTTAGCTGCAAAAACATAAAAGGAAAATGATTGTTGTGGCCTTGAGATTTGTACGTAACATATGTGATGTAACTAGAAGAAATATTAAATTTATTAATATCTTCTGCTTATTAATTTTTTTGCAAAACAAATTTTTTGCAATATTGTTGTAATTTTTAAAATAAAATATCTTGTAATATTATTTACAAATTTTTTCTGTGTACTTTGCAGCAAAAAAAATAAAAATAATAATTAATAATTTCAATATTGTAAAACAACAATTTCGTATTTTGTTAAAATATTGTTGTAATTTTTATAATAAATATCTTGTAGTCCATATAATGTCCACAATTTTTTTTTCTGTGCAGAAATATTAAAACAGTGATAAGGTACGAAATTAAATAGTGAGAATGAGTGTGAAATTGAAAAAATGTTGTTGCACAAGTTGGTGTTAGTCTTTGGTTAAATGATTTTGATGGCATACGTTTGTGTGGGCGTCCGATGAGTAGATCGAGTGGTATGATTGATAGTGTTTTACGTGAGCAAAAGTTTCCAAGTAGTAGGAACAGAAGAGCATGTATTATTACGTATCATGAATGTGAAGCTAAACTTACTTGTGTGGATAGATGTTTGGAGAAAACTAATTTCGGAATAGTGGAAAGAGTTTGTGCTACACCCTTTTGAGTACATGGCGTGATTGTGTATGTATGTATAATAATTTTGGTACTTAGTTACTTATTTCTAAGTTATGTTTGTTTATTTATTTGTCAATTTTGTTTTTCAGAAAAAGAACTGAATACTAATTTTTTTTTTACATTAGTCAAGCAATATATTTAACAAAATTTAACATATGCTATTGAATCCAACACTACGTGTAACAAAGATAATCTAGCAACATTTGTTATGACTATAATCATACAAAAAATAATACTACTATTACTTTATTATATTTTTATATAAAAAAACTGAATAAAAAGTCAACTGCAGTAAATATTATTAATAATAAAAAATACAAAAAGCATGAAACAAATCGTGGCCCATCTTATATCTTGACCAATTGTCTTAGTCTCCGGACAAAGATTCATGTAATTACACAAACTTTATAATATATATCATTTAATTATAAATGTTTGAACTGTCCAACATAGACCTATTGCAATATAAGAACTATTTCTTGTACAACTTGAAAATCATTTCATATTATACCTCTCCACATACGAGTATAATACTTCATAAGGTATACGACTATAAATTTTATAAACTTTTTTCAACAACTGTACTATATTCCATAGTAGAATAATGTATTTATACTATGTAGATGATATACTTTGTTATTATAACATACTGTTAAATGTCTTTTAAACTAGAAGATCTATGATATCTGCTAGATAAGAATGTCGAGTAAATTGTTAAGAAATACTTACTTGATTTGTTGATTTAATTAAACTGTATTCACAAGATTTTTAAATAACGATGTAATTTTAATATACCTATAATAAGTGTAAATTTATAGGTATTCGTAGTTATGTGGTAACGTATGTAGACATCATCAATTTAAAATTTAATGACACAAAAAATTACTAATAAATTTGAAAAAATAAATAACAAAAATTACAACGTAAAAACAAAATGTAAAAACTAAGCTTTCTTTATCAGTAACAAATATTTTAAAATTAATTTAAGCAAACCTAAGCAAAAAATTTAAATTACAATAAGTATATGTGTATTCTTAAAACACTTCAAACTTAGTTTCTAAAAATGTATTTAATTTAATTTAATCATTATTTATTTGTAACTAATTTTGGAAAAGAAGTCAAAATGTACATCATATGTTAAATTAAAAACAAAATTGAAACTTAAAACCGAGTTTTCTATTTGTGTTTTATTATTTTAATAGTACATGTGTTATAAACATAGTTAATTACATAATTCTAAATAATGATCTTTAATTTTATGTTTAAATAAAATTATTGAAATGAGTTTTTTATATTACTAGTAACTCATTGTTTGTGATTAACCCTTTATGCTGTTTTATTTTGTTGCTGTTTTATTTTACTTATTAATAATTTAATTGTTAATTAACAGCATTTCTAGTGTGTTTTTAGGTGTATTTAGGCCGACCGATTTTTCTAGCGTTGTAAATTTTACAATATTAATTTTGGTTATCAAATAAAACTGTTATCAGTACCAACTTAAAATATTTAAAAAATATATAAAAATATAGTACAGCATAATACATAAAATATAAAAATATATAAAATATATAAAAAATATTAAAAAAATATTTAAGTCAAACCGTCACTTTCATATTCAGTAGCGCGAAAATGTAGATAGCAAAAGGTAAATGTTTATAACTTAATATAGATTAAATCAATAAAATTTCTACTTACATAATTTCATTCACAAACAACTTTTGAATTAAAAGTAAACTAAACATCTTATGGACAAAAAAAAACCGAATAGCCAATCAAATCCTAGCATCGATTAAGGCCCCGAAAATTTAATCAATGAATTTCGAAATAACCTGATTGCAACGCTATTTACGACCCACACAAGCTTAACAGTTGAGCTACCACGTGTCCACGTCTCGATAACTGGGTGATATTTTTATCTCTTTTTTATTATTCCCATTTTTTGTTTTCTTTTCTTCCATATTAATTACTTATACAAAGTAATATTGCATTCACATCTACGACTTAGCCGGCCTACGCTTTGGATCAAGTAGGCGAATGGTATATATATATATATGTAGTAAATTGTATGCGCATGCGCGAATCCTATCTACCGCACCTGCGCACCGTGTGGGATGACTATTTCCGGTCTAATGTTGTTTCGGTTGTTTGTTGTTTATGGACCAAATTTTCCTAATGTTTTTCTAAGTAGTTTACTAGTTGTAGATGTTAAATTTATTGTATGGTGATGTAGAAGTATTCAGATGCTTTGATTTTAGATATTGGAAGATTTACAAGTATTTCATTGTTTTGTATTTTGTAAGTTTTAAACATTAAGAACCTTAGCACACCTTTGCTCTTGATATATGTACTCAGTTATTTAATTCAAAATGTCAATAATAACAGAATATTAAATTTTTTGTAGTTTATAATATTAGCAAATGCCAACCATGAAAGAAGAAATATATGAATTGTAGTAAAAGTATCAAGCTAGACTTTCAGAGAATCAAAATACATTTGCAAGTTAACTTTTACATAAAACCCAATTAATCTAACAACAAAATTTAATTAATTTAAATAATTTTTAGTTTAAAGAAAAGTGACGATTCATTATAATATTCTTTTACATGTTATCTTTTATTTTACCATAAAAATTTATTAAATGTTCTGGAAATGAACAGATTGTAAATATATCGTGCAACCAAATCAAAAAGTTTTAGCAAATTTGAAAACACTAACAATGTCTCAAATTTTGAAACTAAAACCTAACTGTAAACCAAATATTCTGTTTTAATGAAATACTATTTTTTATCAATATTCTGATAGATTCAAACTAACAATCTCTTGTAAGCAAAGTAAAAACATTATAACTACGACCAATTCTTTACATAACTACAATAACTTGAACACCTTCATTAACAAACAAGGAAATAATTAAAAAACACTTTTTACAATTTGTAAATTTATCAATGAAATCGTAAAACGAAGAAAAAAAATGTTCAATGACTTTGAACTTAGAAGAACTTCTAAGTGAAAGCAAATTATGAAACTAGCAATTCTATTGACAAAGTACCTTTTCTATTCTGCAACAAACACACAAATATAATTGTAGACATACGGACATATAGTGTGTCTCTCTCTTTCTGTTCATGGCTGTTGTGTGGGCGTTATTAAACGATCCGTTAGTCGCGCTATTAAATACTCTTTTAACCGCACGAGACTGGCGCCATCTAGTTGCCAAATTATCGGTTTTTTATTCAACAAACCGCAGACTTTTTTGTAATTTTTTCCGTATTTTTGTTTCGATATGTAGGCAGATAATGGATTTTCATGTAGGTTTCTTTCTTTTGTTTGCATTTGAAATTACTTGTGGTTGTTGTTAAGTTAAAGTTAGAGAAAATTGTTAGTTTTTTTTAAATACTTTTTTTTATAGTTGAATAATAAATGAATTATTCTAATGCACGTATGCATGAACATTTTTGTTAAAAATAACGGATCGTTTTATTGAAAATTCTTGGATCGCGTAAGAAATTTCATTGGAATATACATAGCAAGATCTCTTACGGAATACAAGAAAATGTTTATGCATACGGCGGTTAGTATTGTGTTGGAGATATATCTCGCATTGCAAAATGTAATTTAAGTGAATAAGTTAAGAAGAAATCGTAACAAAATCAAAACATTTTAAGCATTAATTGACGACACTCAACGGTTGTCTTCATCAAGGAAAACTTATAAAAATGACATTACAGTAAATAAGTAAATTATAAATGCTGCAAAAATACTTGTTTTTTAAGTAAAATATTTACATAACTTAATCCGTAAGCTTTTTTATTTTATTATTTATACAAATAATAAAACAAAATAAAGATAGTTATTAAATTAAATCACTTTTAAATTATTTGTGAAATGATAATTTTTACTACTAATCTAGTTCACCCACTTACATTTTATAGCAAAAACTTAATAAAACTTTATTATAGACAACTATAGTTAAATATAATAGTTTTGTCATGGCTAACACGATTCGCTCGCAGCTATTAGAACTATTACTAGTTATAGTTAAAATCCTTCACCTTACTACCATATATGGCAATTTGCACTAGTGCAAGTGTCGTAATGCGTAGGCGTGCTTAGTGACGTTGTCATTTGTGACGTCAACATTATTTTGCATTGTTGATTTATTGATTATGTTTTGTTTTGATAAACTAACTGCATTATGTGTTTTTAATTTGTGGTGATTTTTAATTTGGCTAATAAATTTTATTGCTAAATCATTATTTAAATTTATAGTTTTTGTTATTATAATTAATATATTTGTTGATTCTAGTTTGCTAAATCTTTATCATACAAAAAAAATCTTTAGATCATTTTTTTGATGTCTTAACTGTTTTATCTGAAAAGTAAATTATTTAATTATATTAGATAAAACATTTAATTCAACAGTAGATTACTAGATTTGTTATATGAATCTAATGTAATTAGATATTTTTTCTGACATCATCCTCAGGAAAAATTATACAAATGGCATTTACAGCAACTAAACAGAACATAAAAACTAGGTAACAAATTAAGTAACTAGATGATAAAATTTATAAATTTTTAATTAAAGGAAGCTAAATTTTATTTAAATCAGTGTACTTTCCTTAATTAATAATTTATAAATTTTATAATCTAGTTTCTTATTTTGTTACATAGCAACTAAACAGAACATAAAAACTAGGTAACAAATTAAGTAACTAGATGATAAAATTTATAAATTTTTAATTAAAGGAAGCTAAATTTTATTTAAATCAGTGTACTTTCCTTAATTAATAATTTATAAATTTTATAATCTAGTTTCTTATTTTGTTACATAGTAACTTGTTCCTATGTTCTGTTTACTAATTGTATATGTCATTTATATCTTTTTCTGATGATGATGTACGTAGAATACGTCAAAACTTCGATTTTTAATTAAAATTTATTTTTATCGTTTGCTTTTTTTATATGTTAAAATTATGTATTTTGTAGAAACTGAATAATTAAAAATACCGAATAAACTGTATTACTTTTTGGCTGACCTTTGTATATCAGTAGTAAGTAGAACAATTAGTATTACATCAAAAGAAAAATTAATTACAAATATTTTCTCATTTAGTATTTCACCAGAAGGCATAATCAAAAAAATACCACTTGCTCAAGAGTCACAACTTTTATTTTACTTCTTGTATTAATAACTTTTGTATCATTGTAGGTATGAAGCCGCCAAAGAACTTATTAATATAGTTAATCATTTGTCAAAAATGAACATCAATTTGTAAATAACAAATAAAATAAAAGAACAAAACAGAACTACAAAAATTAATTGTTGATATTGGCGAGTAGTTTGTGTATTATATCTATTATGACATTGAAATATTTTTAATCTACCTACGTTTTATATAAATAAGGAATCTATTATTATTTATTAATAATTATTGTTGTAAAAAAATTATAACATGTAATTTATTATTTAAATAGATATGTGACCAGAACATGTATTCTTATTATTTAAACCAGAACAAAGTGTAATTTATCTATATATTAAATGTGTATTATTATCACAATTACATATTTATTTTTTCTTAATTTAAAATGGTAATTATAACAAATACTTATAAAAAAGTTGATTATCATCTGTTTTTGAAATATTGTAGAAATTAGTATTGAATCATTAAAATAAAACTGTCTTAAGTTCAAGTTTTGTATTAAAATTTATTTTATTATCAACGTTTTGACGAAACTTAATGCTCGTCTTCATCAAAAAAAAAAAAAAAAATGAATTTATAGTTACCTAGTAATTTGTTTCTAGTAATGTTAGTTGTATCAGTTTTCCTGATGAAAGCGAGCGTTGAGTTTTGTCGAAACGTTGATTATAAATAAATTTTAATACAGAACTTAAACCCAAAGCAATTTTATTTTATATAATGAGTGCTGAAAGATTTTTTTACTATGTTAATATTAAATCATTTCAAAATTTTCATTAGTTGTTTTTATTTGAAAAAAATTCCAAAAACAAAGTAATATTATTGCTTTATAAAAATGTTTTATAATATTTTGTGAATTATAAAACATAATTATATTTTAAATAAAAAGAGATTATTTAAAAATTATTAAAACTGTTTATTTTTTATTATTAAATTTAAATATAACTATGATGCCAAATTATAAACATTTATCTAAGCTAATGTTTCACTTGAAAGTCATGGAATGTAATAACATATATTTGAATATTAGCATAAACTGCCGTAAGAAATTTAGCGTACATTAAGAATAATTTTTCTGAGAACTAAAAACTTCACTTTTAATGCTTCCGTATAAGGTAATTATAAACAAATTATTGCAGAATGATAAAAAAATATATTTAAATAATAAAAGATTTTGATCGATTACTAAATTAATAGTATTAGTTGTTATTATTGTTTATAAATGACTTTGTCCTTGATCTTAAAGATAAATAATTATTGCAAAAAAATGACAACAACTTATGATCATTTATTATATTTTTGCAGGACTTATAATTAAATATTTTGCAATCTTTTTTTACTGTTTTATAGATTATTATAACTTATTAGTAATTTTTGTCACATATTGTTATTGTGGAAATTAATCATTTTTAATTATTATTTAATAATTAATAATATGCATTTAATATTGATTATTAAACAAAAAGTTTATTTAAATAAAAATTTAATGATTTTTAAATTTTATTGTGTGTCGAAAATATTATTTAAAAATAGCTGAAATTGCAATTTGTCTAAATATTTGAAAAACTTTTATGATTCAACGTTGTAAAAAATCTTTCAGAACTCATATTAAAATAGAACGACTTTAGGATATAGTTCTGTATTAATTTTTATTCATAATCGACTTTTTGATGTACTCAACGTAGATCTTTATCAGGATGATGTACATGGAGTACGTCGAAACGTCGATTATTAATAAAAATTAATACAGAATTATATCCCAAAGCTGTTTTATTTTTATGATTTACTTTTTTGAAACAATAATAACATAAACTTTACTTGACAAATTATGTTATATTTAAACGAGTTGTTAAAAAATCGTATTCCTAAATAAATTGTTAAAAACTTAATTAAAAAATTAATATTTCAATCTCAAAATGAACACGTTGACTAGATAATTTTCTACGGTAACAAATTTAAAATTTTCCAAAACATACTTGTTAGTAAAAACATCTCCCACATTCATTTATTTGTCAAGATATTTTTCCATAGCATACTATAGATTAATAAATCACTAAAACAATATATTACAATTTCACAGCATTCTAGATTAAGTGTTGAATATATATTTCAAAGCCACCTACAAAATATTATCTACAACGATAGATAACAATAATTTCTTTTTTGAAGACAAATATATATTTATGTATGTTTATACAACTAAAACAATATATTATTTTAATATTTATTGTATTTCGAAATGATTTTTTACTTTTTGAAATGATTTAAGTCGGGAAGATGTACTAACAGAGAGAAAAATTATGTTGATGTTATTTATTTCAATGTCAAAAATGTTTTTATTTATTTATCTTAAGTTTAGTATGTGTAGTATGTATGTAAAGTAATTTACATCCCACAGTGTATGCGTAATAACAAACATAAATAAGAAAATAAAATTGTGTCAAATATTGTTTTTACTATTACAATGTTGGTACAACAAACACCTACTATTGTTGTGTTAACTACTGACAGAATAGTTATTTATAGTGCATATATTTTAATTTATTTTACCTTATTGATAACAACTGCGTTTAAATAATTTGAATTCAACCGCAAACTGTGAATTTTTTAAATGAAATTACAAGGTGTAAATTGTTACTCACCATTTCAAGAAATTAATTTATAAAAACAGTTTTTAAATAAATATAAATCCCTAAATGTAAAACATGTTTTTAACAAATATTTGTTGTTTTTCTAACGTAATAATTTTTTTGAAATTGACTTAAAAAATTGTACTTTTTGGTAACAGCGGTTATGTTAAGTAAAATTGCGTTATTTTTTTGTCTTATTTTTCACAGTGTTCCAACAAAAAAATGAGTGCTGTAAAAATTAATTTTTTTCATAGAGTATGTGATATTACGAGTAAGAATCAAGCGTGGAATAAATTGGTGTATAATAAATAAAAAAATTGGAAATAATTTTGTTGCAAAACTAGATATAAGTCAATTAAGATGGT
The DNA here is from genome assembly GCA_963966155.1 of Clivina fossor. Classification (NCBI taxonomy): domain Eukaryota; kingdom Metazoa; phylum Arthropoda; class Insecta; order Coleoptera; family Carabidae; genus Clivina; species Clivina fossor. The sequence continues at coordinate 11,779,878 of OZ014562.1, read as the reverse complement.
GCAACTATTTTCAACGAACTTTTTGTTAAAATAATACATGTAAGTAATATTACATATTTGTAATTAAAGTTTGACGAATCTAAAAATTGTGTCTATTAAAATAAAAATTAAATTATAAAAAAATAAAAATAAAAAATATTTTAACTAAAATAAACTACTAACATTAATAATAATTAAATTGGAAAAAATAGTCGACTGTTAATATTTAATAAATAATTAGTAATTGACAAAAAACACTTACAGCAGAAAAGATCAACTAGAATATTCTACTGTAAGTGTTTGTTCTATTGTTATATTTATTATTATATGTATATTTCTATGTATTTACATGTATACATATTTGTTTTCATTGCAAAGTCCTGAAAAAGGCAATAGTAATTGCCGAAACGTTGGCTTAGTAATTATATTAAAAACTGAATTCCATCAATTACTAATTATTTTTTAATAATAATCTTTAACCTATCTTGTTACAAATTATTTGAAATACTTATAATCTTTTTTTTTGCAATGAATCTGTAACATAATCAACAATCTATCAGTACATTTACAGTGCGATTAAAAACAAGCTACAGAAAATAAAATCATCATCAAATAACACAGTTGCCAGTTGACATATTTTCCTACAAGAATTAATTGCTTAATGAAGGCAAACTATCTTAATTCTACAAGTTGTAGCATCAACTAATAAACACAGATCTCAATTGAGTTAAGAGAAAAAGTTACAATCATTGAAAAGTAACGCGGTTTTAAAGAAAGAGAAAAAAAAGCGTATTGCTGAAATAGTTTTGATAGCTATCTATATTTTTGCCCATAAATGGCACCAACAACTTCGACATTAGATTAAGAAAAAGAGCTGGAAATTATGTTGGCGCCAATGAAAATATTTGATCAATTATATATGTTCTATCGAGCGAAAGAATTTTAAAAGAAACTTGTAGAATTCAATAGTTACACAAATCAATTTGATCTTAAACAGTAATTTGTCTGTTTGTAATAAACTTGTTTCTGAAAAATACATAATTGCTTAAAAAAAATTAATTTACCAAGTACATCCAAAATAATTAATAATTATTTTATCAAAAAAATATTCCATTAAAAAAAAGTCAAATACAATGATTAATTCAATCTTTTGAAAAAGTCAAAAATATTTGTATATTGTATATATCAAAAACATACAAACATAAAATATATTTAGTTACGCCACTAGACAAATCTGAGTATCTGTTCTGAAAGTATTTTGCAAAAGCACAAGAGGTATTATGAATGCAAATAAAATATAATATAATATATATATATATGTCTAAATATAAATATTTGACAGTTAAAATTTGTAATATCTTAAAATCTGTAAAATTGGTACTATAAGCTCGGTTTTAAAATCAATTTTCTTACAATGAAAATGTCATAAGAACAGGACAAAACAAATGCACTAAAACATCACAAACCAAGCTTGTAGGATCAATCTAAAACTTTATATTAAAGTAACTGTAATTAAACAGATTAAAATAATTCTTTCTATCACCTTCAAAAAAGTTTGCATTTTCCTAATACCTAAACGAGTTAAACAAGTTTAAATTACATATTTATTTGTTTGTGCGAATGGATTAAACTTTCTTTTGAAAACGGCTCTAATAATATTGATAAACTTTGAAAATCGTTTTTTGGACAATGAATATTTTTACATATTGCTGTCATATTGTTACCATGGAAACATTACTAAATTTATTTTTATGGCAGCAACTTGATAAAATATAATATGTATTGTTTTAAGTGTCACTTGTCACATTTTAATGAAGGAGAGATAATAATAATCAATCGATGTTTCGACGTAAAATGGTGTACGTAAAATACGTCAAAACGTCAATTTTTTAATTAAAATTAATACAGAATTAAATATTTAAACCTTTTATTTTATTTATTAGTGCTATAGTACTTATAAATAATATTTAATTTATTTACCATTGACAATAAATATAAAACATGATATTACCAAAACCGTAAACCGCAAAATATGCACTTTTTTGCATAATTATTTTAAAATTTGTATTTTCAAAACAAAAACTTTGTTGATTTAATAACGTATTACGTTTAAAAACAATTTATTTTTTTTTTATAGACATATGTTTAGATAAACCACTAATTTATCAGGAATATAAGTTTTTACAATATACTTTAATAGTATCAAATTTTGTTTTATCTAATTAAATTATAGTCCTAAAGTATAGTTACAGGTTGTTACAATAGAACTATTAGTTTTTTCTTAAAAATATTTTTATTTATTTTGATAAATGTATGTTTTGAAAAGTTAAAATTTGTAACTAAACAATTTAATTATATTTTTGCGAAAAATTATATTATTACTTAAATTCCTAGTATTTCCATAACGTAAAATATTTTAATATTTTAACAATTTTATAATAAAACTTAATAGGGCTATTGTTTACAAAATTAAATGGCTTGATATTCAATATTTAAACATAATATTATGTACTTTATAAATAATTAATTATTAAAAAAAAAAATATATTCTATACTATGTTTAGTTATCTGATAAATTTTTGTAATTATAAAATAATTGATTTAAGATAAAATTAACTACGTAAAAATTTCACATAGAAGTTGATATTTGCTTATTTTTAAAATAAAATTTTAATTTTTATACCCTGTTTTTGGAACATGTGTTAAAATCACATATCAAACTATAAAATTTTTGTTACAAAATCAATATAGGACCTCCTTACCACAATTTCCTCTAACATTTGGAACATAAAATTAACAAATACCTAAAATTCAATTAAGTTTTGAAAAAAACAATCCAAATATGGAGATAGTTTTATATACTTAATAAACAGTTAATTTATTCTTAAATTTTATTATACTACACTAAATATAATAAATTATATCATACACCAATTTTTAAACACTTAGAAATAATTATTTGCAATTTATATAATACTACTTATAAATCAAAATAGCAACACACACAAAAAAAAAACTACAAAGTAAAAACTATTTTAGATCAAATATAATTTAACCCAGTTTTCTTAATACTTTAAAACGTAATAAATTTATAATAAATATAGTAAAGTGAAATTCGCATAACTTTAATATATATTAAATTATGTAATGTCGTTCAAGAATTTAATACGTAAAGACGATAAATAAGTATTTACTTTTAGCTTTAAGCAAACTTACGTTGAACGTTAAGCGTGTATGTTAAGTAAAAGCAGTTCTTAATGTAATGTTGTTACCTTGTGAAGGACGTTAGATGTCTATTATAAACGTTAGACTAAGTATAGAGTAGATAGATCATTTGATATCTGTGCGTTTTGTAGAAAGTGGACAGATTTATTTTATTATAAATTTTTATTTTCTTAGTTTGAGTATAGAAGATTCTATAATGAACATTTTTGATTAATTATATTACGTTTATGATGTGTGGTTCATGATTTTAGTATTTTCAGAAATTTTAATGTGGATATTTGATATTAGATAACAAAAATGTATATTTAAAAATTAAATTTTTAGAACATTAAATTAAATATATAATGATATTATATTTCATATTAATATGTATTTAAATAATATTAAAAATTATTAATTCATGTAATCATGTATAAATTTAATATGTTATAAAAAATACAAGAATTCTAATAAGGTATTAAGTAATTACCATTGAACTGAAATCAGTTGGATCTGCGTGATTCGAAACCCACTATTAGTTGTATGTCTTTTGCTTGGCTGTGGACTAACGACTCGCATCATTGACAATGCAAGTAAAAATTCTTAAGAAACTATATGATCAATTTCTCGAGCATATAGCCCCTATTTTTAATTATGAAAACTGATAATGATGATGATTAAGTAAAAAAATAAAAGTTTCTCAGTATTTTAAAGCTCGTGTTACTCGAGTATTTTCAATTATTTAATATTGTTGTGGAACAGTATTAAAATAATTAAGTATATATTTGATTTGTACGAACATTTCTTTGTAATGTATTTTATAGAAACTTAATCTAATGCTAGTATTCTGTATTTCTCTATAACATCTATAATACTATAAATTATTTTCTTTTTATCTAACATATGATTTTTTTATTTAACCAAAAAGAGACAGAAGACTATAGCGTTAGAGTGGTTATGGCAAAATTCTAAATATTAGCATAAATCAAATATAAAATACATAGACAACTTGACGAACAGTGTCATTTATCAAAGAATATGAAATTTATTTGACTGCGAGTTATTTATTTTAGACATAAATTATAGATTTCAAAATAGTTAAGCTTGGTGTATGATAAATTTTATTTACAAATTTATTATTTATAATTTAGATTTAAAATTTGCAAATTTAAGCACTGGTATATGATGAACTTAGAATATTAAAATCCATCCAATCAAGAATTAACTTAGAAATCACGTGATTGAATGTATATTTTTTTGACGTTTCAGACATATTCATACTGTGAGATTATATGGAAACTGGATTCCAAAAGTTTGGTTTTTCAAATAATAATAAAAGTAATATAATTATCTCAGAAGTGATGTTAATATGTAACATATATACAAGATTTGATAAAGGATATCGGCAAAGGTTTATTGAGTTACAATAACATTAATTTATATATCAATTTAATTTTCGCCTAACAATTGTAGGCTTCATCAGGGAAGAATACTAGAAAATAAACCAATAACACATAGAAAAATATATAAAGTCAGTTAACAACCATTAACACAATTTAAAATAATGTAGAACTTACAAGTATGATGAACGACAATAATGTAGTTGATCAGTTTAAAATTACTGTAACTTCTTCTGGCATATTATATGTATTGTAAATATTATTAATTTACTAATGCAATCTAAGGTTACACGATCAATTTCTAAGCATATATATATATATATATATATATATATATATATATATATATATATATCCATGTCAAAAATGACAATTTAACTGAAAAATTAGACTGTAATTCCTTACTTCAGTCACAAAACCTCTACACTTATCAAGACTTTAACAAGACTATAGAAAATTGGCTATACGTTTGCATGGATGTCCGATGAGTAGTTTGGGGGTGGTATGATTAAAAATGATTTGTGTGAGCGAAAATTTCCAAGTAGTAGAAACAGAAGAGCATGTATGAAAAGAATTATGAATATAAATGAAGCTAAAGTTGCTTGTCTGAATAGAGATGTTTAGAGGAGGCTGATTTCGTGATACTGAAAAGAGCTTGTGCCACACTCTTTTGGGTACATGGTGTGATTGTATATGTATGTATGTATGTAGAAAAAAATGACGGTTATCACTACACCAGCATTCAGACTGCCAGTCTCCCCTCTACTTCCCGTAATTGAAGCTCGGATTTTAAAATATTTAAAAATCCGTTAATCCATTTATTAGTCCATCAGTCTTACACCTTCAATCAGAATATCAATTTTCGGTCTGAATGTCATTAAGACTCGATTAGGTATTATTACGAGAACAGATTATTATAAATCTAGTTCAATATATGCTCAACTATCGTCAAAAAGCAACACCAACTCAGAGCACGCGCTGTTACGTACGTTCAAACACACACACACACACATATTTGTGGTGCTGTCGAAGAACGTTAAAGTGTAATAATAGCAGCTGGTGCACGGCTAGTGGCAGTAGTACAGGGCGAGTTGGAAGGCCTGTGGGCAAGGAATCAGAACCGACCTACCGCTCTCGGACAAATATGGAAACTGGGGCAGCCCATATCTTCGCCAAGCGTGCGCCAACGACGTGCTTGTCAGCCGGCGTATGCAAACGGTAGCTAAATACATTATACTTTTTTAAACATATTTAATATGTTGAGGTAAAGATTGGTGGCTTGAATTAGTGGTTAGAAAAAAAAATTCAGTAAAATGATGTGGTATTATAAAGTAGGCTTGTTTAGCTTCAATTTCAGAATTTTTTTAGGTTTTAGTTCTGCTTAATTTTATATTAAAATTCAACGTTTCAATATACTAAACGTAAATATATACAAATAATATAAATTATAAACAAACAAGACATAGAAACAAGTCACTAGGTAACAAAATACAAGTAACTAAATTACAAATTTTTATGATTTATTAATTAAATGAAGCAGATTTTATTTGAATCAGTGACTTTACAATGATTGATGTTATCTTTTTCTTTGTAAATTTCTATTGCTTCTATTATCAATCTACTGTTAATATTGTTGGGTTCTGCAATTATTTTAGCACCTTCAAATTTTACGTCATAAAGATTTTCTAACACATGTTGCGCCATAGTGGATTCATTTAAATGATTTAGATGTAATGGCCATTAAATAACAATAAATTTAAAAGCCGAAATATACATATACGATATAATATAAAACTGGTGTAAAAATAGACCACTACTTATATGAATGTAAAGAAACAAATTTTAAAGTTAAACTAGTAACAATGCAAAAAATATTAATTTTTATCTTTTTCGGTGTTAAAAATTTAACATCGTAAATAATAAATTTTTACTTCGTATTTTTTTACTATGTATAGATAAATAATACTACTAATATATTTGTTAAAAATTTAAAATAATGATATACCAAGAAAAACAACATAAAAAATTAATAAACTATTTTTTAAAATAAAAAAGGCTTCTGGGTATAGTTCTGTATTAATTTTTATTAATAATCAACATTTCAACGTATTCTACGTGCATTATCATTAAGAAAAATTACACAAATGATATTACAGTAAATAAATAGAACATAGAAACAAGTTACTAGGTAAAATAAAACTGCTTTAGGTTTAACTTCTGTATTAAAATTTTATTTATAATCAATGTTTGACGAAATTTAAAGCTCGCTTTCATCAGGAAGAAGACGAGCGTTGAGTGTCGTCGAAACGTTAACTATAAATAAAATTTTAATATAAAACTTGAACCTAAAGCAGTTTTATTTTATATAATAAGTTCTGAAAGATTTTTTACTATGTTAAACTATTTTTTGTCAATTTTCAATTAAAATCTCTACGTGCTATTTTTCAATTAATACATAAATTTCTTGTTTTTTTTTTTCTTTCATTTAAGTGAACAACAGCAATAATGAGCAATTAACGATAGCATTATAATGTTTAATATTCAAGTAGAGAAATACATTATTTTAAAATTCGCAATTTACTCGGAACGTAACTCACCTGCTAACAGTAAAACACATACGCGCCATTTAAAGACAAAATTTTCAATCATTAAGCCCCCCTGTACCAGTTAATTGAAGTAAACAATACACATTAATTAAATAATTGCATTGATTTTACTAAATAACATTTTTAACGTCGCATTTAAATTCTACGGTTGCGATCAACGGTGGTCATGCATGCATTGTGACTAAATGAAGTTTGCCCCGTTTTGCAGCCCTAAACGGGCATTAAAATCAATTAGTATGTAATAAGGTATTTGATTGGTAAAATCATTTTCAATTCAGAAATGTGAAAAGTCATCGAATATTCAGGTAATGTACATTAACGGCCTGACCATATTTGCAGCGCGAGGTATTTTAACATTGTCACTTGCTCGCTGAAGAAATAGATTTCAACAGGCTGCCAGTTTTGTGATAGAAGATTGGTATATTAAATGTATATTAGAAAATTGTTTAGGTTTATTTAATTTTTATCTAAACTAATGAATATATTTTGATATAAGTTTTTTGTACTATAAATTACAAATTTATAATAATATCTACAAAAACTTAAAAAAATACACACAGTAAACATATTGAACAGTATTTGCTGTCCCACTTGGGATACACCAAAAATATTGTAAAATTACACTTGGAAAAATTATTATATAAATAATATACTACTACTAAAAAAAAAAGAAAAGGCCCGTAACCATTGAATTTATAGAATTTTCTGGGCTGGTATGCCTTGGTCGATCTATCCTCGTCGCAGACATTTGCCATACCAGGCCAAATTTTTTTATAAATTTAATAAATAACGGTCGTGAAATCTTGAAGGTTACTAAGTTCTAAATTTTTGATTATATTGTAATTTATACACAAAATTAGTGTATTTTTTTCAATGGAAATATATTTGCAACATGTTTTTTCTGTGTATTTTTTAGTGTTTTTAAAGTTGCAAAATTGCTTTAGTTTTATATATATTGCAACAATACATATTATTAATATAATTAAATATCTTATAAATTTAATTTATTTTTATCAAAATTATAAAATAATTTATAATTCCTGTTCTTGTCATGTTAGACAATACCTTTCGTAAGAACTATTGTTAACAAAAAAAGTTATTTAAAAGCTGTTAAAACTTCATATTTGATAAATGTGCTTTTAAATTTATGGCTCTTTATTTTAAGCTTTTCAAAATTTTAATTGGCAGTTAAAATTTGCAGTTTTTTTTTTATCACTTACTGTTTAAAAATTGCGTAGTTTAAAATGGCTATATTTGACAAGTAATGATTTTTGAAAAAATATGTTCTTATAATGACTAACAAATTTTTTTTTTCAGATATACTGCTGTGGAGAATAATACTTTTTAAATACATAGTTATATATAATTTGTATAAAATATATGTGAACAAATGATTTTAAGTAACAAGATTAAAAGAGCATGTATAAGAGGTATCACAAATATAGATAATGTAAAAATGGTTTCTCTAAATAAGAATGTTTGACGCAAACTAATTTCTGCTTAAATTAAAAAAGTTTACTACATACATAGCATACATAGCATGATTGAGTTTGTATTTTGTTATATTATAAACATAATTTCATTACAAAAATACGTAGTATTTGCAATTTGTTCACTTTTCTAAGCTCTAAAATCAAATATATTATATAAAATTGATAAAGATGAACTAAAATCAGATGGTTGTAATTAGTTTCTTTTTTAATTCTAATTTATTTGAATCCATTTAATGAGTACATATGCAATAATATTTTACTAAGAAATTGTTTACTCTATAAATTTTAAAATACCAAGTGTATGCAAAGAAAGTGTAATATGATATTGATATAAATATAAGTACTTATCTAGTTTGAAAATAACGATGTAGACTGCAGAAATTTCAATTTTTTAAATGCTAGTTATGTTAAGTATAAATTAGATTCCATAATTCTTAAGTAGAATATAAATTTTCTTGTTTAAGATTTATATAGTTTATTAGCAATTTCAATTGCAGTATCAACAATTCAATTAAAAAAAATTACAAAATATGGTAAGACTTAATGAAATTTTATAAACATTTTTCTAATATTTAATTCAACTAAATATCAAATTTATATACTATTTAAAAAAATTTTTTTGTAAATGATATTATACGAGAAAATACATTTTTTATTTTAAACACATTGGCTCGTATTACAAGCTTGGTTTTTGGATGTATTAGTTTATTTTTTTAGTCCTGCTCTTATGACAGTACGTTGTTTTAAAACTGATATTAGTTAAATTAATTAATTAATTAAGCTCGTGGTACCAGCCATTGTTATATTTTTATCAATTTCTTTTGTCACTTTTTTGTATAAAAATATTTCATGCGTAACAATAATTCTTACAAACTGTATTTCTTTTATTTCCATAGGTGACTTGATATTTATATGTTACACTTCATTGAACATGAATAAAAAATACTATCGTTATAAGTTTATATATATATATATATATATATATTCATTTTATGTCTATATTATTAATGATAATATATTTTTAATAAAAAAATGACAGCATAACAATACTTATAATAATTGTGAATTTAATGTTATAATTAATGCAATAATTCAAAAAATATACTAATAATACTAATATATGATTGACAAAGTGTGTCCAGAGAACATAAACTCACATAAATAACTAGTAGTAAAAAGTATTCTATTAAGTTTGAAAGGAATTTGTACCTAAAATACATATTTTGTATATACTATAATATTTAGAAACATTCTCGAATAACTAATTTTTATTCAATTCTAAATTTATACGTTTATGTTCTCTAGATACACTACATTATATTATTTATTATTATTATTATTTATATATTATACAGAAACATACAAACTTTAATGCATATCCATATTAGAAGATAAACTTGTTAGATGAAACATAAAAAAATTCTGGTTTGAATTTACGATAAAAAAGTTATGTTCTATTTTTTTTTTATTCTACAATAGCTGCACTGTGCACATATTTCTATTTCACGAATAATGATTTGAATTTTTATGACGTCATATCTAGTAAGTTTGGCTTCAACTATACGAACAATATGAAATAAAAAAAATTTAATTTGGAATAATTTACAATACCATTTTCATGTTTACTAATTGTATATAAAACCAAAATTATTTATTGCAAATTGTACTAGGTTTTCATATTAAAACAAATACCACATAATTTAATATGCAAGTTACAAATAATAAGCTTTTATATTTACAGATTGAAATAAGCGTAATTCTATACTACTTGCATGTGAACAATAATTTATTGACTTTTACGTTGCATATAAAGTTAGGTTAAGAATGAATACTTGTGTTACATTAATTTTGCAGACACCAGAAAATACATATTCTCTTTGCTTTTGAAATATATGTGCAAGAAATCTTATACTAGAAGAATTTCTATTCCACACTGTTTCTTACTACTGAAACGGGACCAACCCTGGTGGAGAATTTTTTAGTTTTTTTTCTTCTTTTCAACAAGTAGTATTTACTTATGTTATAATTATTAAATCATAGCTTACAATATTAGTCCTGTATTATATCTGCATGTGTTATGAGTAAAGATTGTAGAATTTCTTCCGTATTAGAAAAATGCAATTAATCCGGCGCTGAGAATAGATAACGCACGTGCAGCTGTCATCCAAATTCCTCGCTGTGTGGAGTCTAATTGTTTTGTATTTGTCTTATCTTTTAGCTTTGATGTATATGTGCGCATTTGCGCTTTGTAATTATGACAATAGATAAATGTTTTGTCTATTCATTTTATTATTGAATATTTCTTTATGTTATAATATTATTCTTTTGTGAACAATTTAGAATTATGAATACAATGTAGAAATTATGTTAACTCTGTTAGTGCATTAAATAAATATATGTTGTTTAGTATTAAATTAATCAGGAAATTATGAGGAATACAACTATGATAATTAAATTGAGATGTAATGTTTTTTTTAGTTAACGAGTGTTTAATAAGTTATTTTGTCACTATTTAGAGATACGCAGTGTTTCGTCCGGGGCATACTTCCCCCTCTAGCAGTTCCCGGGCCGAACGTTTCAGCCAATAGGAACGGAGCATTCTGTTTTGTGACCATATTTGGTAATGTTCCTTCGCATGTATGAAGAAGTGGGGAGCTTGCGGCCTTTATAAGAGCTAACCGCGGGCTGGCTCGAGGATTCTGATTCTGATTTTAGGATTGGAATCCCTAGTACACATACACCTACATTTACACAATGGCTAATCAACATACAGTCGGCTTGCGACGTCCAGAGTGGCGAGCGCCGGCGATTGTGTGAAGAAAGGTACATTTATACACTGACTAATCGACATACAGTCGGCTTGCGACGTCCAGAGTGGCGAGCGCCGGCGATTGTGTGAAGAAAGGTACATTTATACACTGACTAATCGACATACAGTCGGCTTGCGACGTCCAGAGTGGCGAGCGCCGGCGATTGTGTGAAGAAAGGTACATTTATACACTGACTAATCGACATACAGTCGGCTTGCGACGTCCAGAGTGGCGAGCGCCGGCGATTGTGTGAAGAAAGGTACATTTATACACTGACTAATCGACATACAGTCGGCTTGCGACGTCCAGAGTGGCGAGCGCCGGCGATTGTGTGAAGAAAGGTACATTTATACACTGGCTAATCGACATACAGTCGGCTTGCGACGTCCAGAGTGGCGAGCGCCGGCGATTGTGTGAAGAGCGGTACATTTATACACTGGCTAATCGACATACAGTCGGCTTGCGACGTCCAGAGTGGCGAGCGCCGGCGATTGTGTGAAGAGCGGTACATTTATACACTGGCTAATCGACATACAGTCGGCTTGCGACGTCCAGAGTGGCGAGCGCCGGCGATTGTGTGAAGAAAGGTACATTTACACACTGGCTAATTGACATACGGTCGGCCTGCGACGTCAAATAGGCGAGCGCCGGCGATTGTGTGAAGAGAAGCACATTTACACACTGGCTAATTGACATACGGTCGGCCTGCGACGTCAAATAGGCGAGCGCCGGCGATTGTGTGAAGAGAAGCATATTTAGACACTGGCTAATCACCATACGGTCGGCCTGCGACGTCAAATGTAGACGAGCGCCGGCGATTGTGTGATGATAGGTTTATATACACACGGACACGACACACTATACCTATGACATGATAACGTTACTTATTTCGCTGTTTTCTGTTACATGTTTCGCCACCAGATCAACCGTCGACACTGTGGCCCTCTGCCCAAAATTATATATATATATATTTTATACCATACAATAATAAAATGTTTAGATCTCATAAATAAAATACACATGTGTTTATTATAACTAATACCTAAAGTATTTAATGTGCAACATTGACAAATAAATGAACTTCACAGTTCAGGTTTATTTTTGACTTTTATTTCCGATAACTTTAGGTTCCGATACTTCACCATTTCACGACTCCTTAGAATTTGAGTTACTAGTATTTTAACATAACGTCGGGTCCTTATTTAGACGAGCATAGCCAAAAGTAAAATACTAAATGTAAATTCTTCGTTTAGAAATTTGTAAAAATCAAATAATGTTAAACTGCCGCGTTACAATTGGTGCCTACGACCAGGATGTGGAGTTTTTTGAAGCTGAAGTGGAATGTTATTGGAACTTAAAGAAATGTATAGGAAATCGACGTAGAGGCAGTACTATGGTGGAACCGCCAATGTTTCTATTTTTGTTGCAGATATTTGGAGATAAGGGGAGCTGGAAAATCTCAGTGCCAGGGGGTGTGGGATGCTGATTACTTCAACATTAATTTGTGTATCATTACGTTACAGATAATACGAACGAGATTAATTAGTAATTAACATGTTTAATTTTCAGTCACGGGCCTTATTTCACCAACTGGGAGTTGTTATTCACTTTCAAATGTATTTCAGTAAATAACAAGGGGGTGATTGAAACGGGACCAACCCTGGTGGAGAATTTTTTAGTTTTTTTTCTTCTTTTCAACAAGTAGTATTTACTTATGTTATAATTATTAAATCATAGCTTACAATATTAGTCCTGTATTATATCTGCATGTGTTATGAGTAAAGATTGTAGAATTTCTTCCGTATTAGAAAAATGCAATTAATCCGGCGCTGAGAATAGATAACGCACGTGCAGCTGTCATCCAAATTCCTCGCTGTGTGGAGTCTAATTGTTTTGTATTTGTCTTATCTTTTAGCTTTGATGTATATGTGCGCATTTGCGCTTTGTAATTATGACAATAGATAAATGTTTTTTCTATTCATTTTATTATTGAATATTTCTTTATGTTATAATATTATTCTTTTGTGAACAATTTAGAATTATGAATACAATGTAGAAATTATGTTAACTCTGTTAGTGCATTAAATAAATATATGTTGTTTAGTATTAAATTAATCAGGAAATTATGAGGAATACAACTATGATAATTAAATTGAGATGTAATGTTTTTTTTAGTTAACGAGTGTTTAATAAGTTATTTTGTCACTATTTAGAGATACGCAGTGTTTCGTCCGGGGCATACTTCCCCCTCTAGCAGTTCCCGGGCCGAACGTTTCAGCCAATAGGAACGGAGCATTCTGTTTTGTGACCATATTTGGTAATGTTCCTTCGCATGTATGAAGAAGTGGGGAGCTTGCGGCCTTTATAAGAGCTAACCGCGGGCTGGCTCGAGGATTCTGATTCTGATTTTAGGATTGGAATCCCTAGTACACATACACCTACATTTACACAATGGCTAATCAACATACAGTCGGCTTGCGACGTCCAGAGTGGCGAGCGCCGGCGATTGTGTGAAGAAAGGTACATTTATACACTGACTAATCGACATACAGTCGGCTTGCGACGTCCAGAGTGGCGAGCGCCGGCGATTGTGTGAAGAAAGGTACATTTATACACTGACTAATCGACATACAGTCGGCTTGCGACGTCCAGAGTGGCGAGCGCCGGCGATTGTGTGAAGAAAGGTACATTTATACACTGACTAATCGACATACAGTCGGCTTGCGACGTCCAGAGTGGCGAGCGCCGGCGATTGTGTGAAGAAAGGTACATTTATACACTGACTAATCGACATACAGTCGGCTTGCGACGTCCAGAGTGGCGAGCGCCGGCGATTGTGTGAAGAAAGGTAAATTTATACACTGACTAATCGACATACAGTCGGCTTGCGACGTCCAGAGTGGCGAGCGCCGGCGATTGTGTGAAGAAAGGTACATTTATACACTGACTAATCGACATACAGTCGGCTTGCGACGTCCAGAGTGGCGAGCGCCGGCGATTGTGTGAAGAAAGGTACATTTATACACTGGCTAATCGACATACAGTCGGCTTGCGACGTCCAGAGTGGCGAGCGCCGGCGATTGTGTGAAGAGCGGTACATTTATACACTGGCTAATCGACATACAGTCGGCTTGCGACGTCCAGAGTGGCGAGCGCCGGCGATTGTGTGAAGAGCGGTACATTTATACACTGGCTAATCGACATACAGTCGGCTTGCGACGTCCAGAGTGGCGAGCGCCGGCGATTGTGTGAAGAAAGGTACATTTACACACTGGCTAATTGACATACGGTCGGCCTGCGACGTCCAGAGTGGCGAGCGCCGGCGATTGTGTGAAGAGCGGTACATTTATACACTGGCTAATCGACATACAGTCGGCTTGCGACGTCCAGAGTGGCGAGCGCCGGCGATTGTGTGAAGAAAGGTACATTTACACACTGGCTAATTGACATACGGTCGGCCTGCGACGTCAAATAGGCGAGCGCCGGCGATTGTGTGAAGAGAAGCACATTTACACACTGGCTAATTGACATACGGTCGGCCTGCGACGTCAAATAGGCGAGCGCCGGCGATTGTGTGAAGAGAAGCATATTTAGACACTGGCTAATCACCATACGGTCGGCCTGCGACGTCAAATGTAGACGAGCGCCGGCGATTGTGTGATGATAGGTTTATATACACACGGACACGACACACTATACCTATGACATGATAACGTTACTTATTTCGCTGTTTTCTGTTACATGTTTCGCCACCAGATCAACCGTCGACACTGTGGCCCTCTGCCCAAAATTATATATATATATATTTTATACCATACAATAATAAAATGTTTAGATCTCATAAATAAAATACACATGTGTTTATTATAACTAATACCTAAAGTATTTAATGTGCAACATTGACAAATAAATGAACTTCACAGTTCAGGTTTATTTTTGACTTTTATTTCCGATAACTTTAGGTTCCGATACTTCACCATTTCACGACTCCTTAGAATTTGAGTTACTAGTATTTTAACATAACGTCGGGTCCTTATTTAGACGAGCATAGCCAAAAGTAAAATACTAAATGTAAATTCTTCGTTTAGAAATTTGTAAAAATCAAATAATGTTAAACTGCCGCGTTACACTACTGTGTATTTTTTTCAGTTTTAGTGACTAATTATAAAATTATTTCTATAAGCTTTATTCAGACTACCTAATTAATTAGAATTATAGATAAAACAAAAGTTATGTGGCCAGATAAAAATACTTAACGTAAATTCTAGTTGAATAGAAAAAGTTTGTACCATTATCTAGGAGTATTGTAATATGAAAATTCATGTTTAAAAAATAAAAATAAATTTTAATATCCTCAATAATTATGAAAAAGCTCTTGACACAGAAAAAAAAATAGTGGACATTATATGAACTATAAGATATTATTTTAAAATTGTAATTAAACAAAAAAATCACTTTTTTTCACAATATTTAATTTATTAATATCTATTGTTTAATATTTTTTTTACAAAACAAATTTCATGTAACATTGTTGTAACTTTTAAAATAAATATCTTGTAATATTACTTACAATTTTGTCTGTGTACTTTGAAGTAAAAAAATAATAAGCAATAGATATTAATCACTTCAGTATTGTAAAAATACAACTATCTTCTGTTTTGATACAATAATGTTGTAATTTTTCAAATAAATATCGTGTAGTCCATATAAAGCTCACAATTATTTTTCTGTGTAGAAATAGATTAGTGTATAAAGAGCGAGAAATTGAGAAAAAAGTTGTTGCAAAAATTGATGTTAGGTCAGCGAATGTCTAATGAATGTTTGATTAAAAGAATACATGTGAGTGATATTAAAGGTAGACTTCCGATAAGTAGATTAGGAGCTATGATTGAGAGTGTTTTGCATGAGCAAATGTTTCCAAGTGGTAAGAATAGGAAAGCATATTATGAGAGGCAAAATTTCCTTGTATGGATATAACTGGAAAACAATTTCTGCATAATGCATAATGTAAAGAGTTTGTGCCACACCCTTATAAGTACCTGACGTAATTGTGTATATATGTAAATTTATATTAAATTCGTTTGTTTACCAGATATGTTTACCATTTTTATATTTACATTTTAATAATATGTTTTTCAACTTACCTAATTAAAAATTTAAATGATCAATTAATTTAATAAATCTCTATAAAATCCAAATATCTATTGAAAGAATTTTAATAGACAACTATGTTCTTAATTTACATGAAATATTCTTTTCCAACTAAACATCCAAAATAGTATATTACATCGGCAAAAACTTTGCTTATTATACCAAACAAAATTTAAACAGCAATCTTAAGAAAAATAGAAATAAAAAGTAATACCGTAACCATTGTCAATGTTATTGTTCCCTATTTAACCGGCAGAATCAGTTTCGAATCGTGAGTGATTTGCTATTCTCACATGCTACAAATATGCTGAGGAACAGCGACCGAAATGGCCTTAGTTCTCTGTTCTGAGATCGGACGATCTGACTGATAGGCTAAAACATAATCTTGATAAGCAATCCCAACTGATTTAGTGCAGATTTTTTCCATGTAACAATGCTTTACACTTATATATACAGCGTTGTTTGTTCTGTAGGTTTGTTAACAAGTTTGGTAGTTTTATTTCATTCACTTGTTAAATTTAAAACGTTCGGAATATTGTTTAAATTTGAATTCTGTTTCCACAGAGTTACGAAAGATTTATCTTATTCATTGTCTTACAAAAAGTATATTGCTATTTTCAATAAATATCTTACAAAATGTACAAATATTGTTTTCATTAAATCAAAGTTAAATGAACCATTTATCATAACAGTTATAGCAAATTAGTGTTTAAAAAATAATTTATATAATTAATAGGGTTGTCCCGTTTTTGTTTTTTCGAAGTATGAAATTTGACTTTAAATTTATTATAAAAATAAAAACTTATTATGAAATATCTTTTATTTTCATAAATATAGATTATTTAGAAATCTATTTTTACGCGCCATTATGCTATCAACATTATGACAACATTTGTATTTATTTGACACTTACATATGTTATGTAGTCATAACCTACAAAAGATGGTAGTCTGATATTTTTCGGTACCAGAATATTTGAATAATTCTTTACAAAATAAAAACAAAATATTTATTCTTGTATCAAGAAATACAGATATTAGAATAAAATAGTTTTATATTTTCTATTTCGATATGAATGATGTCATACATATGTAATTTGAATTTATTGATAATTTTTAATATTATATTTTCATACATTTTGATTACTTTAAACTGCAACTTTCAGAAAAATAAATAAATAATATTGTTAGAAGAAACGGAACAATTTTATTAAAATTTATGCATATTAATTTATATCATATTGTATAAACTTCTATTTCTAGCTAAAATTATTTTTAGAAACAGAAAGATTTATGTTTTCGCATAAAACAAACTAAAAGATTAAATAAATAAATAGATAAATACTTTTAAATCAAATTTTAAAAGGTCAGAATTTACTTATCAGCTTAAGCTAAAAACAATACTTCAATAAAAATTTATTTATACGAAATTTAAAATCGTGTTTTTGGTTAACAAAAAAATAAAAGATAAATATTTTACAACATTTATTTGAGATTAAAACGTAAACTTATAAATAGACAATACGTTAAACATTTAAAATAAAAGAAAAATAATAGTTAAATTTCTTGTTGACGACAACACTATCATATTTCTTGGTCAGAAAAATTTTAAGATGAATGAAGAATGTCGTAATAAAAATGTTAATCTTCTTCAAAATGTTTTAGGATGGTCGATGGTTTGTTGATGACACAAAAATTAGTATGCAGAACACATTTTTTTTTTATTTTGGATGTTCAATGACAGATTTCTTCAAAAGTACCAGATGTTTTTTGAGCTAAAGATTTAATTTGACTCAAGTAAGGGTCCGTATTATAATTATTGTACCATAATTTTTTAGTGTAATATATTCAAGGTTCTAAATCTAATTATTTGTTTTTACTTACTGTTATTTTATAACAAAAAAAAGATCTATTTACTCTAATAGATTTAAAATAAAGTAAAGAAAGTCTCATTTGCACTATCCTACTTATCTCAAAATTAGTATTATATTTATCACATTATCACTAACTTGTAAAAATACAATAAAAAAATTAATAATCACAATTTTAGCTGCAACAAAACCTACGATAACTGATAAGTATTAGTAACCAATTTGGTTCAGAGCTACTAGCTCTGCGCTAAAACATGATACTAATTTTGTGATATAACTTTAAAACCAATGTTTTCACTATTAATTCAAAAGTAAACAGACTTTTGATTTGTAAGATTGGGTTTTTATTATAGAAATATTTTTTTTTAATAAAAATAAATAATAATAAACTTTTTTTATAAATTTTCTTACTATTCAATTTAGGGAGATAAATGTATTTGAAATGAATTTATTAATAATTTTTCACTTTAATTTTTTCCAGAAAATACTGTGTTTCCAAACCGAATAGTAACTAATTTCAGACAAAACGTTTCAAATATTTATACCTACAATTTACTATTATTTATTTTTATTGAAAAAGTTATTTCTATTATAAAAACCAAATTTTACAGATCAAAAATATTGAAAGTAATAAAATAAAATTTTGAATTAATAAAAAATTTATAAACAAATTCTTTCAATACAACCCTGTTTAATGGTCTGAAATCCCGCTCGGGATAATCTGTATCCCTCTATAAAATAAAGTTGTAATGGTCCCGATATCTTTACTCTTTCTTCAGTATTATTTTTTTTTCTCTTTCATTTATTCGTTTAATCTTCGGCGACGATATAGTTGTATGGGATAACTTTGAGAAAACAAAGTTGTAGGTGAAATCACTAAAAGTATAATAAAGTCATTGTAAATGCATTTAAAATCGGAGAATTTATTACGTAGCTTAGTTTTCGGTACATGGTGGTCGACTGATATTTCTGATTTCGGCTTTGTCATGGAATGTAATGCGTTGTGATAATTCTATTAAACTTATTGGATTTTTATGTACGATGAAATAAATTTAATTTCTTTACGATTAAGAATATATTTCTGTTTTGTTTGTGGATAAAATGATGCGGTCAACACATGCCATTTAGTACAATTTTTTTCAATTATACACGTATACAAATATTTTAGTAAAATAATTCGAAAGTACATAAAATTGATATTTTTCTTAAAGTTCTGATATGAAAATAAAACATAAACTATTACTTGTAAAGTGATTTTATAAAAGTAAATATGATATAAAAAAAAACGTTAATTAAAAAATTTAAAAACAAGCTTGGTTCTTAAGTGTTTTAGTTCATTTGTTTAGTCCTGCTCTAATAAAAGTTGCATTGCCTTAAAACTGGTAAAACCGATTTTAAAACCGAGTTTGTAGTACTAGCCAATTGTTTCAATGTTATACCGCCAACATACTTAATAAAAATTAATTTAGTGTAAATTGGTTTTTAATATAACTCTATAGAATTAAATTCAAGTAAAGTACTAAATAAAATCTGGCTTCTTTTAATTTATAAATTATAAATTTTATAATCTAATTACTTGTATTTTATTGCCTTTTGTTTGTTTATTATTTGTCATTTGTATATTATTTCCTGATGATGATATACGTGCAGTATATCTACATATCGAATATTAATTTAAAATTTAACAGAACTAAAACTTAAAACTTTTTTTATCGTAATACTATTTTCTGTTTTTTAATATTTCCAACTACAGATAAACTAGTTAAAACATAAAATAAATTTTACATCAGAATATTAATTTACTCTGTCAAATCTAACGATTCCTATACTTGCCGTATTTAATCTGGGAATAAAAATTTAACGTGACCTAGTCCCAGTATTTGTAAATGTTAAAATAAATATATCCTTGTAATATTTTGAAAATTAGCTAATAAAATGTCATTTATTCTGAAGATACATATGGTTTTTTTATAAATAATAATTAAATAAAATTTTAATTTTTTTATAAATAAAATTTGAAATATTGGCTTTTAAACATACTCCCCTAAATGTATTTTAATAATTCTTATTTATTTTTAAAATTATTGTGTAATATTGTGAAATTATATTTAAATATCAATTTGTTTCAATAAAATATATAAAATATCAACTTAATGTTTAATAGAAATAATTTTTAAATATATTACAGTATTAGGTAATATTGCACAATATTAGATAACACATAAAAATATACCTTAATCAATAAATATATAAATACATAAATTAAATTATTACAAAATATTACACAATAATATATTATATAACAATAATATTTAACAATTACTAGTAAATACGTTTCTAACCCTAAAAATATATTTAAAATATTTTTAAAACCAAAACTTACTAAAAATAATTTTTACACAACATTATGAAATCCATTTGTATATATACTCGCGAAAAGTTCTTCTTAAACTAGTTCTGATACAACATTCGTCGTATCAAACTCAAACACATTTTATTTTTCAAATCTATTTAGTTTTCAACTAAAATGAGTCAAATTAGCAACATTTCAACTAACATTCAAAAAATCAAAATTCGACCATCTTTATATCACACAGCAATCGTAACCAAATTACCACAACGATTACACTCAGTTCCTCAACTTACCAATATTTTAAGAAACTTTCCAGAAATAAACAAGAAAATTGTTAACGTCCGAGTTCTTTTCGATGGCACCGCATTTATTAAAAGTACTCTACCAGATATTGTGAAGAAGTTAAGAGTTCTGCAAGAATGTATTACTGAGAATAGAATTGTAATAACGCCCTACGTACCGAAGTTGAAGGAAGAAAAGAAAGGTGACCAAAATAAAAAGGAAAAAGTAAGTGATGTTAAAGATAATAAAGAACACGATGAGAAGAAGTCAGATGAAGATGATGACAGTAAACTGGAAGAAAAGTCTCAAGATGTTAAAACAAATTTAACCAAAGATGTAGCAAATAATTCTGTTAAAAGAAGATGTCACAAAAAACGAAGAATATATCAAAAGAAATCTGGAAAGAAAACTGAACAAACTAGTTAGTAAAATCTTTAATTTTATTTTAAAAAATTATTATATTAAGTATATATCATCATCAGTCAATCAAAGGGCCACTGGGCCGCAGTGCTATTGGGACTTTATAGTATCACCCTTATGAAAGATAAATAGATCTATCATAAATGTACTAATTAATATTTTTAAGTTTCATGTTAAAACACTGTCGCTTATACAAAATATTTTTGTTATAAAAAATATATAAACTATATATGTATACGTATATTAAAATAATTTTAATTTTTAATATTGTTGTATGCTTATTTGCTGAATAAATAAAATATATGTTTGCAAATTTATATTTGTTTTATTCAATTATTAAAAAAAAGCAATTATTCACACACATATACAAAAATTAGCATAAGAGAAATTAAAAAAAAAATTATATTGTTATAACATAGTAAAAAATCTTTCAAAGCGTATTAATTTTTAGTTAAAATTTGATTTTGATATGTTAAATGTATATCATTATCAGAAAAAACATATACAAATGACATAAATAATAAACAAACAAAACATAGAAATATGTCGAATTTGAATTGAGAATTAAATAAAACTAAAACCTAAAGCTCTCTTATTTTAAATTTTATCATTTATTCATTATAAAGCAAATTTTTATGTTAAAAAATAAAAATGAAAACTATAAAGGTAAATAGAGTCTTAATTTTGCAAAGTTAATAATTTTCAAATTGATCAGTTGGCAAGTTCACGAAAGAGTTAACTTACAAAGCGTTTAACTATGTTTATATATTTAACTCTTGGGATTATAAACCTTATTTAAAAATATGTTAAATTTTAACATCGATGTAAAAAAAGAACATAATTAAAAACCGGTTTGAGCAAATCGTTAAATTTTAACACAGTGTTAATTCATTAACTAGACTAAATAATTAAAAATATTTTATTATAATTTTAGCAGAAAATATAAGTATTTGCATTTATAATAATAAATAATAATAAAAAATAGATACGTTAAGAAATAATTGTAATTAGACGAAATAATATGCACGTCGATAATTAAGACCTAATAATTAATCATTGACCAATAAAATCATAATTAATTAATAACCTCGTTAAGAAACTTAATGACTACATGTTTTCTTAATTTCAAACTTTTCCAAATTTGTCTCGATTCCGAACAAGATTTTATTCTACAACTTAGTTAAAACGGTAACAAGTTTATATCGGGTTCCGGTTTCAAATATTTAAAAATAATTTATAATATCAATAAAACTACGTATTTTTATCATATTTTCATATCAAATTATGTATCCTCAGTATCTTAATATTTAATCTAGATTAGATTATAAAATTTTTGTAATTAGTTCGTATCTTGAGTGGGATTAAGTGTTAATAACATATATATTATTATTTTTAAGATAAGATCTAGATGTTATTAAAATTGTAATCTATATGCATAACTTTTATCTGCTCACGTTGTTATTATGTTTATATAATATTTAATATAATTATTAAAAATATGTTGTTAAATATCGACATTAAATCAAGGGATATATTTTTAGTAATTACTACTATGTTGTAGAATAATGTAAATAAATATAAAAAATGAAAATTTATAATTTTGTGACGTGAAAGTTGAAGCACACAACGAAATAGTTTTTTAATTCAGTTATTTTTAAATTAACAAACTATTATAAAAAATACTGTGTAATTAAAGTTGTGAATGGTTAAAAACTGTCACTTATAATTCCATAACTCACGGTTGTGAGTTATGTAAACGTATTATTTAATAGAAGTAAAATAGTATATCGTACAACGAGCAGAGAATGGTACTAATGGTGTGAGTTTTACATTATTCTTTTTCTATAAATATGCAATACGAAATTCTAGCAACAACGCTAACTCATCAGATATTTCAAATGCAATATTTTTTTCTACAACTCTATTTCTCTTATACAAATAAAAAGAATCTGTAATTTTTATTTTATTTATTAAGAATATTAAATGTAACATTATTACAATTATTAAGCATCTTTTTTTTATAACGTACATAATATTTTCATGTGTCAAAACTATTTAAATTATCTTGTTTCAATAGTTTTTATGTAGCAGTTTTATAATTTTTTCAGTAATTAGTAACAGTTCGCCGCAGTTGTGGCAAAATTACACACTATGCTTTGTCATATCAACTTGTTACGTCACATAAATCAACAAAACTACAATGAAAATATCTGTACTACAATATACATATTGTAGTACAAATTTTTGGGTAGTATTGCATAATGTACCACAAATACTAACCAATGACGAGATTCATAAGTAACAAATTTCAATATAGTCGTAGGAAGATATAAGTACATTCTGTTAATATTTAAAAATATATTTTTTAATTTTATTGTACTTGTGTGACATCAATGGTGCAAGCAACAAAAAGCTTATCCACCATTCATTTCTTATAGCTACTCATTGCTGGAGAACAATTAGTTGCACAGTTGGATTTTGCAAGAATCGGATGACACCTACTGTGTGCTTAACCATTTTAACCACGTCGAGAATTAAGTATAATTTTAATGTAATTTTGATGAGGATTCTTCAAGTTATTAAGTGAGAAAATTGTCTTTGCTTCAGTGTGAATTATGATGTTTTAAAGTTTTATTTTTATACTTTTGTTAATTATGAATTTAAAATATATATTTATTATAGATGGCAACTTTTCAGTTTATTTAATATTCAAATATATTATATTTTGTATAAATATAAACTGTCTTTATTTATTATTACATCGAGCTATCCATGGGAATTTCAAAACTTTAAGAGCTATGAAGGTGAATTTATGTAGAAAAAATTAATATTAACATTAAAAAGTTAAATCAATGCAAGCGCACAGTATATACTTTAACCGTTTGAGTGCCACGGGTTTTTGGTGTTTCCCCGTCCAAAGTTAATTATATTATTATAATGATCGTTTTTTATAAGAATAAAAAGAATATTACTCCAATTTTATTTTTACTTAAAACGGAACAGTAGCCGTAAAGTCGGGCATCAACAGAAACCGAGCTTGCTAGAGGGCTGGCAAATTTTGAGGAGCGCCAAATCGCTGCTTGGCACTCAAACAGTTAAGCACTCCACTAAAACTAATCTAACATTAACACTAAACTACACTGTAAAAAAAAATAGCGATACTCTAAAAAGTAGTAAAAGTTTACTATAAAAAACTTTGTAATTTTATTTTACTATAAATATTTTGTATTTCTACCTCAAAATTCTGTAATTTTTACATAATTTATAATAATCACATAAAGTAAGTAAAAATGACCTAATAAGTATGTAAAATTGCTTACTTTCTGCAAATTACATTACATAGTTAATGTAGAATTACATATTGTCAGTATAATTTCTTAAATTATGTAAAATTACAGCTTGCATATTAATATTTGTAATAATTCATCAAAATAATCAGACTTAGTACATATTTTGTGTAATAATACTAATAAAATATTTTCATTATTCAGTAGTTCATTCATTTCAAAATACATACATTTTTATGTCAATTTAGAAATATACGTAATTAATTAATTATATCAACAATAATATTACAGAACTAAACAAATTTTACCTACATCTGGAAAATTTCTGACAGCAAATTTATTGAAATTTTGTAAATTTACTAAAAATAACTTTAGTAAAAAAACTGTAATATTACATACATATGTACTTTTCTATCTCGTTGATAATATCGTATTACATAATGTTTGTAATAGTTCTGATATTATGTATTTTTAAACAATTATGTTAAAATTACCGCAGTTGAGTAATTATTCCTAAAAATACTGCACATCATAGTGTCTCAGAGTTTGTAGGTAAAATTACATAGGTAATTTTTTTTAAAGAGTATATAACATATATGACAACTAAACAAATTCTATGATGATCCTTTTATATATAATTTAATGAATTAATTGGCGATATAGATCGGATGAAATAATTTGAATATTAAATGTTAACAAATTTTATTGAAGGTTTCGGCTAGAAATGCTAGCCATCTTCAGCTTCAGCTATTAAATAGTACATTAATACTATTACAATAATAAATCAGTAAGTCACATGTTTAGTTAAATATTTTATTTTTTTTTGTATTATTATTGTAATAGTATTAATGTACTAATGTATTTAATAGCTGAAGATGGCTAGGATTTCTAGCCGAAACGTTCAATAAAATTTGTTAACATTCAATGTTCAAATTATTTCATCTGATCCATATCGCCAATTAATTCATTAAACTATATGACAACTAATTATTTAATATTAGCAAATATATATATTATTTTGTTTTTTGTTTATAAAGCAATTAAAAACCAAATCTTCCCACATTACTTAGGACTTAAAACTTAATGTAAAATAAATTTACGGTTGAAATAAATAAAATAATAAAATAACGTATAGCGCGCAATGACATAGATTACATTTAATAACCATGGTCATTCATTTTGTTTTTACTCGACTGTTTTTTGTTTTTGTTTTACAACGCCAACTAAAGATTTTTCCGATATTAATTATTGCATTTTCAGTCATCAAAGTCGAAGTTTACAACTAAAAAAACATATTATAAATACGGTATAAAATATCGTATATATAACGTTAAGCTTCTGATCTGCGCATAAGTCGTGGCTCGCAGTCCGGCGCAATGTACTATGGGAACTGATTAATATTCTACACCATGCTGCACTGGCTGATGTTTTAGCAGCTTCTGGTTTGGAATTTAAAAGACATCTTATACGATAGATAGTTTGTTATTAATTATCCACTGGATAAACTGTCGGTTAATGACTTAGAAGAAAATATTGAAGACGGTAAAAATGTTTCGTATAATGGTTATGATTGTCATAATTCTTGGTGTTTTTTTTTTGCTTTTGGATGCTCTGCGTTATGGTTTTGTTTTAAAAAATAACCGATTAGTGATTTCAGATCTTGATCATATTGCTAAGTTTTATTTATAATTTTATTTGTAGGAGAATTTTATTTTTAATTTTTAAAAATTTGTTACTTAATTCGGTATTAATTAGATTTGCTAAAAAATATATATATTTCTCTATTATTTCCTAGTAAAAGTAAAAAATAATGTCAAATATTATATTAAAAACTACTAAAATAAAACGTTGTTAAATACAATATCAGATGACATTGTATTAAATTGTTTTCTGATAATTTTCAAATTGTTTCTATCTGTAATTTTCTTGTAAAAATGTTATTTTAAAATAAAAAGAAAACTTTAGGTTTAAATTTTGTATAATTTTTAATTAAAATTTGACGTTTCGATATACTACACGGTACACGTATGTCATCACCAGAAAAAAAATATGCAAATAATATAAATAATAACCAAATAAAACATATTAAAATAAAAATGCTTTATACTTAAATTCTATATTAATTTTAATTGAAAAATCGACATATTAACGTACTCTACGTACATCATCAAAAATGATACAAATGACATATACAATAAATAAACAGAACATAGAAAAAATAAGAAACAAAATTTTAAAATTTTATAAATTATTAATTAAAGAAAGTGAAATTAACAAAACTTAGGTATAAATTACTAAATACACAAAATAAAAATAACTAAATATCAAAATTTATAAATTATTGATATTAACAGTAGATTGATAAGAAAAGCAATAGAAATTTAAAAAGTCAAGCAGTGATTAAATAAATTTTAGCTTCCTTTAATTAATAATTTATAAATTTTGAAAATCTAGTTACTTGTATTTTGTTGTCTTCTTATCTCATCATAACATGTTTTTTTGTTTTATTTGTTTATTATTTATGTTATTTGTATAATTTTCCTGATGATATATACGTGTATTACATAATATACATAAAATCTTTTGGTTTTAATTGTAGATTCTTGTAGATAAATTTGTGAAAAATAAATACATAAAAAATATCTAAAATTATTTGTAAATGATAAAATAAATACGTTTAAATTATCTATTATTTTTTTAAACAATTTAATAATAAAACTTATTTTGTTGCAATAAACATTAAAACTATTGTCATATAATTCAATCACCATGGAAACTTTGCCAAACTCACCATCCTGGCAACATCGCATTTTTCCACACTGTATACATATATTTAATGAATACTAACAGCCAAAGAAACGATAAATTCACTAAAGAAATAAGAATACAAAAGAAATAAATAGATAAAAGAATTGTCTGTGATTAAAAAAAATACTATTGTCTTGTAGAATAACAAAGAATGTATTGCAGACTGGTATAGCACGCAAACTACAAGATAAAAGTAAATTGTAGCAAATCTCAAATATCTTTCAGATGCCACTGAACATGGTAAAGCACTTTACGTGCTACAATATCGGAAAGAAACTGAATTTGTTTCTGTGCGATTTTCCATTTTTATTCAGCTCAAATAATTTATTTAATTTTTTTTTCAAACAATCTATAAGTTACAAGAATGGTGTTTCGTTAGTACTAGAATTTCAAAAAAAATTTTATTTTGGCAAAAGAAATTTTATTAGTAAAAAGGATTAAAAATTAATTATGTTATTAATTTTGAAATTTCAGTAATAAAACTTGGAAGGGCTGTTGAGAAACAAATTATTTAGTTGTCAAAAATTTATTTGGTCCTCAACAGCCCTTCCAAATTCAAAATTATTATACTAGGAACCGAAAAAAGAAAATTTGAAGATTAAGTTATGTACGTATATATATATATATATATATATATATATATATATATATATATATATATATATATAAGTACCTAGTTTTAAATAAAGAAATATATATCTATAAGAAAAATTGGGCAATTTGAATAAAGCGTTAAGTCTAATTCAAAATGCCGTTTTAATTTTACACACAAGCATAGGAATTTAACCAGTTCAAATACTAGATGTACAAACTAAATATGTCTAGCGTATGGATTAATCAAATTCTTGTGTTTGTGAGTCTAACTAAAACTAAAACATCAGTCTGAATGAGACATTATTCACAAAAATTAAAATCAATTAGAAATAAATAATTTTTACAAGAAGCAATATTGTACAATGTCACCAAAGAGTTTCAACAAATCTCAACGCGTATATTTCTTAAGCAATTTCGCACCTGCGTAGATAAACTAACTAATAGAACTAACAATAATATATGAATAGCAGAAAAGACATATAGACAATGTGTAGCATAGTCTAATACAAACCCATATCAAATGGGTGCGGAATAGTCCGTATCGCGTTAATTAAAGATCGAAGGCGTTTGATATGATAGCCATATAGTTTCTTTTGCGTATGCAAGATGTAAATTCTATGTTCGGGTCATTTTTCTTTAGATAAACTGCAGACAGTAAGGCAATGAGTTACATATACATGCCTAGATGAAAACAATACTCGTGTACGGATCTTTAATTAATGTTATTTATTTTATTTTATTCGCTCGCATAAATTTAGTCGCAATGTAGCTTAGAACGCTGATAAAATATTGAAAGTCTTTATGTTTTAGATAAATTTTAGTGAATATATAGTAAGTGGTTCATAGGGTAATTAAAACAACAGTTTTTAGGTGCTTTTGCCGAATATGTAACTATGATAAACTAATTTTAAAATGTGATTATAGATGTTGGTAAAAATGTAATCTGAACTTATATTTATATAGCAAAAAAAATAGTTGCTTCTCAAAATCATAAAATATACATGAAATAGTTAGATAAAATTAATTAAGTAAAATTAATATTTAATTAATTTACAAGATCCATCTTTTAATAAAAATTTTATAATAATTTTTTTATTGACATTTATTTATTTACATTTTGAAATGTATGTAATTACTAATTTATGAAAATAATGGATCTATTCAGTACAACTGTACATTAGTACATCTGTAACGTTAGAGAATGTTGTGTTGTTTTTTTTTTCTATCAATAGAAGAATTTCATTTACTAGTAAAAAACAGAATATTCTGTAGACTTATTAATCTGAGATATATATTTTACTTGGCAAAAAGTAGTTTGAATAAAACCTAATTCTTTTCTGAACGATTTAGACTAAAACTTTTTATGTTATAGTGTTTGTATAAATTCTTCTTTTATTTTTAAAATATAATAAAATAAATTTATTTATTTACATAAATAAATATTTAAAATGTTATCTACAACTTATATATATATATATATATTATATACTAGTATAATAAATATCTGAGTTTTCATATATTTATATTAACTTACTTTATACGCAGCAACTTTTTTATCGAATAGAAATAAATTAGCAATAAAGCTTCAACTTTTCGCATTCCTAAAGCTTTTTATATCAAGCCATGTTCACGGTCTTACGACAAGTTTGACTTATTATAATTATTAAGTTGTGGAATTCTTCACCCAAACAAAAAAAAAAAACTTTTACTGACAAACAGTTGAAATGTGTATGTAAGTTGTTTGAAGTACTTTATTACAGGTTAGTCTCGTGCCTAAACCGGAAATATAACCGCGGTTATGTAATTATAACACGGTTATTGTCGATGATAAGTTTATAATGTTTTTTTTTTGTTTATATATAAATGTTGTAACTGTTGTTGCTTGTATCTATCTTGTTTTCATAATGACAATTAATATTTATACGTGATTTTTTTAATAATTATTTTATCTAGAACTTTGTTTTTATTTTATGTGATATAAGTATAACTTTTTAAAAATATGTTTTGTATAATTTCGTTCAAGACTAAAATTTATTTAAAATCAAAAATATTTATTATAAATTTTTTTATCAGTGTAACAAAATTAAACACCAACCTAAATCGTCAATGACCTGACCTTTGCGATAAATTCTTCTACACACCATCATGATTAACAATGCTATTAGTTAGCGCCGTTGGTAACATTTCTTGCAAAGCGCTAAAGAACTACAGAAAATGATTGCGGCTGCTTGGTCTAAAGAAGAACTTAGAGATCAAGAGACAGACGCTAAGCTGCGCGCTGTGCTAATTTACCTCGTAGGAAGTAATCGTGGAACGATACAAGAATCGCTAAGACTGAACAGAAATTTACATAATGGCTTCATATTTTCCGTTAATATATTGATAATACGACGTTTATTGTTAAAAGAAAAATTAAACTAAAAGAGTTGTTAACAAGGTTGTTGGAATTGCACAGAGATGGAGTTAGGCGACAAAGATATATAATAAATGTTATTGAACATTTCAACGCTTTTACAAAAGATGTATTTCAAATAAAATTAAATTAAAAATAAAAATTACATAAAATAAAATAAATTAAAAAATTAATAAAATTAAATATAATAAAAAAATAAATAAAATTAAATAAAATTTGGCTTCCATTTATTAGAAATCTATAATTCATATGATCTAGTTATTTATATGTTACCTAGTAACTTACTTCTATGTACTGTTGAACTGTTGTTTACTTTAATGTCATTCGTCAAAACAGAATCTAATCCTAAAACAATTTCTATTTTAATACAATGAGATTTGAAAAATGTTTTACTATGTTATATTTTGCTAATTTTATGTAAAGATAAATTTTGAAATAAATATTTTATTTTTGTATTTTTTTTTTGTACATTTATGCATAACTATGTCAATTACCTACATCAAAATCAATGAGACGGGTACATTTTTACGTGACACAGACATGATACAATTAAAATCTCCATTAGTTAGTACGTTTACATGCATATTACTTTTTGTGTTCAGTTACATGTTACTGTAGTTTTATCTGATGTGAGATACTTTTTTTTTGTATTTCAACGCTTGTACAAAAGACATATTTTTCTAATTTTATGTGAATATAAATTTTGAAATAAATATTTTATTTTTTTTTTTGTACATTTATGCATATCTATATCAGTTATTTATATTAAAAACAATGAGACGAGTTCATTTTTACTTTGTGATCAGTGTCTTCAAAAGGTAAAATTTAAACTGCACAGTTTCCACTGCAGAATGTTAAATTTCTACTACACATTTTGCGTCCAACTGTACATTACAATAATGTCTGAATCAAAGTTTTTAAATATTCACATAAAATATTTTTAATTTAATTAGAATCTATAACGAATTAGCCAACATAAAATCTGCAAAATTAAAAACATATACATTTGTAATATATTGCGGATATAATCAACAGAATGTAAGAAATAAAAATAATGGTAACTTATTTCCAACTAAGATTAAACATAAGACAGATATTAGTATCTCAATTTGAATATTAAACAAGTTCTAACGGTTTTTCAGATCAACACTAACTCATAATGTTACTATGAGACTCGCTACATTATTATATATACCTACATAGTTTTAACAGAGTTCTATGATCGTATACGAAATTAACCAGTTTCATTAGATATATATACTTACATTATAAACTATAAATAATAAAGTTATATTCTTCTTGGTTGTAAATATAGGTTAGAATTGCGTACAAGATGGTGTTGATTACTCGGAAATTAGTTGAGCTTTCGTTTTAGTTTATGAATATAATAAATATTTTTAGAAAGAGTATTGCATTAAAAAAAAAACAATTTTTTAAGTTGGAAAGTTATAATTTATATAACTTTTTGCATACATAATACAGCACATAAAATACATCGTTATTTACTGCACTTTTGTAAGTCAAAAATAATAATACAGTAATACCTCGTTTAACGTTAATGAAGCGTTCCTCAAGAACATTACGTTAACTGAATTAACGTTAACGGAGGAAGAAATAACACGCGAAGGATTTGAAAAAAAATACATTATTTCATTTTTTTATTTTTTAATTAATAGATAGAAACAACTGAAAACAGCTTTTCTTGACAAAATTTAAAGTTTAAAATTAGTAGATGTGCATATATGTATTACAAAATTAGCGGTTATATGTAAATAAACTGACAAGTTGTAAAGTTTTAATTTTTTTGACAAGAACGAATCAAGGGTAGATTGCGTTGCTTGTCACTTCTTTTTTCGTAATAGCTCATTGTAACATGTTAAAGCATTTAATACATTTCTTTTTACAGCACAACTTCGCGCAAAATCTGGATCATTTTCATACAAAATATCTATCGAATAAAACATCTGACTCAGGCAATCGGAAAATATTTTTGTTGTTAAAACTATTTATGTAACGTACGTATAACGACTGCTGTAAAGGTTGTAGTAAAAAAAAAACAGATGCATGCATAGAACATAATGGAACATAGTGCACAATGTATATATATATATATATATATATATATATATATATATATATGGGAATTACCGCGTCGCCCAGTAATGACGTTATAGCGAGGTATCGTTAACGGAGGTAACGTAAAGCGAGGTATTACTGTAATTACTTTTTTTACATAAAAATTTGCTTAACTAAAAATCAACAAAATTTCCATAATTACGAGCCACAATTTGACTTTAACGAAACCATAAAATCTAATTTGAATGTCAGCAAAACAACGATAATAAACCGAAGAATAATAAGTACTAATGCGTTTAGCTAAAGAATAACCGGAAACACTTATTATGGTAGTTGTAGATTACCATTACACTAATAGCATCACCATTCACCTACGCTTAAATTTAACGAAATTATAATCCATTACAGAATGGCTCTATAATTTCTATTTACAAAACAATGCTACGTTTATGCATTTCGAATGCGTTTAACACATTTCACATTTAACTATATTATTTTGATTGTTATAAAATTGACTGTTAACATTTAAGGTTGCTTGATGTTGTATCGAAGTCGCCAGTTTGATTTGATTTAAATTGTTTGAAATTTGATTGTAGATGTTTTTATGTTGTTATATTAATTTCTAAATAAAACATGGAGTTCTTAAATATGATCAATATACTAAATCTTCACTAATAAATTTAGTTTATTTTAATTTTACTAGAAGTTGTGATATAGGCTCGGTAAATTACCATGGTAAGTAACGTGAAATACGTAATTTACTGGTAATATTACCTTCGTTTGTTCTTCAGTGCTTGGCGACTGAATGACAGTTTCTGTTCCGCAATCTGGTATATATATATATATATATATATATATATATATATATATATATCTTTTCCAATTGGACTGTACTTTCAGTTTTTGTTGTAGGTTTTACCAATATTTCCAGTACAAATTACCAAAAATAAAACGCACTAAAAATCCATCAAATTATCATTTATTTTTAGTAAAACTATTATATAGAATAATAATAAATAAATAATTATAAATAATTAAATAATTAAAGTGAACTAACATTAGTAACACATAGTTAAAAATAGATAAAAATGCTAATAAAACCGTATCAATTTCCACCTAACACGTGCCCAATGTTAAATATAACACAAATACACAGACAACTAGAAAAGCTATTGTGTGTTAAAATGTGTGAATACAACAATATATAACACACCTGCACGCGTTTAATACTAGTAAGCTGAATACGATGGACCATTAAAAAAAACCCATAAGAAAATTGTATCAGCCTAAACACATAAGAAGACAAAAATTACATTGTATTTAAACTTTGGTTGCTTAAGTATTACTGCTATTGTTTTCAACAAACTTTTTTGTTTTAATTCAATTTTTTTTTTAATTTCTTTGTCTCTCTAATGTCAATGACAATGAGCATTAAGTCTTCTTAAAGAATAAGTTGGCTTTGATATATTTTTTTTGTAATTATTTTATGCTGATTTAATGTATTAAGTTATTCTCGTTTTAAAACCGTATTTATTTTTTATAATTTTACAAAAAGTTGGCTGTAAATTGCTGCAAGCAAATATCTTTAATATTTAATATTCAATATTTAATATCAATAAAAATAAAAAACGTATATTTTTTTGAATACAGCTAATGTATAAATTTTGTTTTCGATTTAAATATTTAGTCATTGTTTTTTTAAATAAAAACATATTTTTCAGAAAAATATTAAATTTCCAATTTTTTCTATCATGCTCCAAGAATTTGTTTGTATTTAAATTTTACTATGCTAACTTTTCAGCTTCTGTAACTGATTACTACACTGTATAAAATTTATGTAATATTAGGTAAATTATCACACTAAAGTTACAAAATGTTTTTTTACTGTTAAAACTTATGTAAAATTAATTACATAAATTTAAGATATATTTCTTACAGTGTATTTACTTAAAAATCACGTTTAACAACAACTTGTATTTTTTGAAACAAAAATATATATTTCCTTTGCAATCTTGCTTAAAACATAAACAGAACAAACCCATTTTATTACTTTAAACCAAACCAAACCTATAAAACTAAATAAAGAAGAATCAAGTACGATAGTAAACCAGTGTTACAAGCCAATAGCTAAGGAATATAACATCTTTAGCGAATATTTATGAAAATATTTCGATATTTGAACAGATAAATCAAATGAATTCGTGTAGTCGCCATGGTTGGTATGTGCTTTGTGTGGGTTTAAACAACAACAAGAACAGTGTTGTTGTGTCACCAACAAACTTATCGAATGTGTACAATACACACGCGAGAAATTGGTTACACCTCTCTTTGTGGTACGAGCGCACTTTCAATATGTTCTTACCCCCTTGTTTTGTCGTCTCGGAATTGTTATTGGAAATTATTGTTATCTGTGTGTTGGCACTGTCGTTTGAAACGATAAACTTTATAGATTATATACCGAGTGTCTTGCACTATAAAAATGTAATGTATATTTATGTAATTTTACATAAGTATTAACGGAAAAATAGCAGCATTTTTACTGTGATAATTGATGTAATATTATATTTTTCTATAAAAATACATTTATAACATATATAAATTTACATAAATTTTTACAGTGTGTTTGTTGCTATTTATGTGGATCTCGAAAATCATAAAACATACAATTTTACAGCTTTGGTTTAATTTAATCAATTAAAATATAATCTTACTGTGGCAAAAAATTAATAAAATAATTTCACTTCTTTGTGGTTTGAAGAAAATTATTTTGGTTCAATTAGAAAAAAATTCACATTTATCGAGCATCTTACACTATTATTTGAATATTCAATTATTTATTTGTAAAATTTATCTTGAAAACGTCTCTAATAATTTTAACAAAATATAGTAAATCTATGTTCTTGAGTGCGAAAAATCAATAGTTATACGGAAAAAAAATGATTTTTTTCGAGTAAAAAACACAATTTTTATTCGAATAAATATTAGCAAATAAATCTATTTGATAATAAAATAATTATTTATTACGAACAAATGTTTTTTTTTACATACACAATCATGCTATGTACTCAAAAAGGTGTAATTAGTATAAATAATTAGTTTAAATAAAATTATTTAAAATAAAGAAATATTTGTTATTAAAAAATATCAAACAAACGTTTTTTTCCATGTAAATTTTAAGTTTATAAAAACACAATTACAATAGAAAAAAACTTATTTTGTAATTTGTTTTGATACAATGTATATTTTGACACATTCTTATATTTATAATTTTATAGCAATATGACAAAATATAGGTGATATTTGCAGAACAAGTAAAGCGATAATTTTTATTATATGTGTTAAATTTTTTTAAATAACAATAACAAAATTATTTAAATAGGTTTAACTCTGAATCCAAATCCAACGAAAGATGTGAGAAACAAGTGATATAAATGGCATAGCTCAAAATATCTTTTCTATACTCTCAAATAAGCAATTTTTAACTATTTGATCCAGTGACTTTTTAACGAGCGAAGTTTAATTTTTCTCATATTATACTAAAATTCAAATATTGTAAAATTTAATTCTCTCTTATAACTCTTTTATTTTTATTTGCGGATAATTTTAATTAAAAATTTTCTTAGACAACTTTTTAGTAGATTCTAATGTCGAACAACAATTTTTTCTGAATTAGGTACTATTTTTGAGTTATTAGTACATAATTTAAATTACCTTATCGATGCTGTAATTAATTATTCAGTTAAAAAGCATTATTTTTCTGATTTTAAAAAATAAAATATTATTTTTAAAAGAGTGATAAAATAACACAAAATTTAGGTTTTTCGCAAAATGTATATTTTTACAATGATTTCTTATAAACTCCACGTAGAAAGTTAAATAATTTACAATTAAAATATTGTGAAACAAAATTCTTATCAATATTTATAGATTTCTAAGTGCAAAAAACTGTCCAAATATCAAGATAAAATCAATATTTTATTAAATATTTAAATCAACTTTTGATTAATTACTTTACTGTATTAAGACAGAGAAATATCTATCTACATATACGAAACTAATATCATTTAATATATAAGGTTAAGGAAATATAGCTACAGGTAATTTTTTGTTATCAATTATATATTATATTTTCATCTTTGAGTTTCCAGTTAAAATTTAATTACTATCAATCAATTAAGTTTATAGCACTTGTCAGTTATTCGTCAAAAATGATTAATTAATATAATTAACCAAATTTGAAATGATATTTTTTTGTTACTGCACATTTATTAAATTAAGAAAGAAAATAATTTCCCTTAAACCACAAGCAATAATTTTAAAAAAGCTAATTCCTAATTTGTGATCTAAAGTAAGTTATTATTTCACAGTTAATAATTTAAAGATATTTGAAAGAATTTTATTTCATAATTGCATAAACTTTTCTATATCTTTTAGCAAACAAAATATCGTATATATTTTTTATCTTCAATCTAAACAAATATTGCGAAGATTTGCAATATTGCATATGAATAACAAAACATACAGTAATTGTTATTGGTAAACATCAGAGTGTTACGTATAATTCTTACAGTTTGTGTAGGATGCTAAGGCAAGTAGATTTTCTTGCTGTTCTCTATCTTAACATAACGTAGACAAATTGTTGTGTAAATAAACGTAAGCAATATATGCAAATTCTGCTTTCAACAGTGACAACTATTAAGCTTAATTTTATTAAGAATATAACTTAGTTTTGACGCCAAGATTTCAATACAGATTACAAAGTAATTTCTTATTAGCTGCAAATTAAATTCATTTTTGCTGTTTATTTCAAAATCTGTAGAAAGTTACTATACCCACTTCGCATTTACATACACTACAATAAAATCTAATTTTTGTTTATATTTTTACTTAAATTAGTACTTAATAGTAGTATTTTGATAATTATATTATTATATTGTATGTAATATTTATTTATTTATTAAAGTTGTAAATACAAAATAATATTACATTTTAATGTAAAATTACAACAATAGAAACTGTTTTGCATCAATTTGTATATGTACACGGTCAAGTATAGTTAACCTAAAATCTCCGATGGCTACATTGAAAATTATATAGTGACATTTGCAGTGTTTGTTTTCACTTGAATTTGAATTTAATTATTGAAAATGTGTGAAAAAGTGCAAGAAATGCAGTGTACGCCACCATATTTGTATATTCAATCAAAGAAATATTAATTCTAACAAATTACGTGATAAATATACTGTTTTACAACTGTTAGTAAAGTTAAGGTTTGTTCAGAGCCGGATTATGGCCTAGACAAAAAAGACAAATGTCTAGGGCCCGCATACAAAGGGCCCGGCCTGCAGTCGGTCAAATTTCATTTTTATGTATTTTTACGCAATAAAGTCCTATTATTTTTTTTTTGTTAATTGGTGAAAGTTTAATTCTAATTATCCTCAGCCCCGTGGGGGCCCGGAAAAAAAATGTCTAGGGCCCCACAAAAGGTTAATCCGGCCCTGGGTTTGTTGGTATATATTTTTATAAATTTTTAGTTTAATTTCGTTTGGAACATTTGAAGAAAAAATAGTATGTCATTTGGAATAGAAATCTCTTGTTGTGTTTTGCCAAAACTCTAACTCGGCCATAAATATCTAGACTCCATACAATAAAGATCGCTTTCTATCCTTCGTAATATAATATACTATTTTTAATTGTTTTAATTTTATATATTAACAAAATATACGTATCTTTTACATTAACTGTTTTATAATTAATATTTTTTCCATTGACATTTTGTCAATATAATCATATAAACATACGGAGTTATCACGTCTTAAATTTATGAATTTCTTGTCACTAAGAAGTTGTCCAAATAACCTCTGACCTTTAATCTCTCGCTAGGGTGCCATGAGATCCCACGCCCTGCACTGCCGCGAAACACACTTAGATCAATAAATAAATCAATATTTTTATCGATTGAAGTCCTTTTACCAAGGCACTAAGGAGATGATCTTCATCTTTGTTGAGCCAATATTAAATTACCTATAAATGTCTGCAACCTGTGCTTAACTTATGACTAAATAAAATTTTTTCGTCATAAATTTTCTTACGGACATTCCATACGATAGGATAAATATCGAGTTAAAAGTGTACTGACTAGAGTTATAAAAACACCCTGTGTATGTACATTTCGATTATTGAATAAAGTCTTTTGACTGTCAAATAATTGATAAATTATATTTTATTAAACTGCGGTGTTTTAATTAAACATTTAATAATAATATAAATATATTAATACACTACATTAACCTCATTTAAAAAACTTTAATCTATAATGTAAGTTTATATAATAATTATTTATGTAACAAGTGTTTAAAGATGGATTTTATGACATGAATGTAGTTTTATCTAGTCCCAAATTACACAAATAAATAAAAATATTTTTATATAAGTATATGAATATATTAAGTTTTCTGACTAAATGTAATTTACAATACCATAGATATGCTTCTTACGATTACAATCACTTATATTAATAGTTTTATAATTTTAATTAATTTGTTTACGAAAAATATCAACAAATAATAAATTGCATTGCAAAAATACAACTCTGGTTTACTATTTACAGGTTAGAGCAAAGTGCGGCCATGTTGTAGTAATGGCAATAAATGAATAACGTTATATAATCATAAATTAAATAGTGTTGACAATTGTCAAATATATATCTTATTTTAATATAATTTTTATTATTAAATTATCTACATTTAAAAATCATATAAAATTATTATTTTTACTCTAATACGTTTTTTCTTCAAAGAGATAAATGTTAAAGCACGATTAATAATAGAATAATAATAAATATGATCTGATTGACATTGGAAACACTGGTTACTTTAAGCATCGCATTATAAAATCGTTTGCTTAAACGTTAATTTTTTCACAGTATCTATAGTGTGTAAATTGTAAGCTTTAGAGGCGGTCGTAGATAAAAATATTTAAATTAAGTCGTATCTTTTGAAAAAAGTTTAGTATCGAGATTTAAAATCACCAAAACAAAACAATATTTATTTAGCCATTTAACTAACCTGTTCTTCCAAATCGATTGTATTTAAATGACTAATATTAAATTTCGTTTCGCTATTATCAACATTAATATTAGTTTCAAACAATATAATAAATCTGAATCTAAAAAAGAACGAAAAAAAAAGAATAGACTTTGTGGTTCACAACATATATGTGAAGTGAAGACTTTGCCAGTCAATAAATTTCAGAGTTTAGACGCACCTCTTTCGCTTGTTAAACATCTATTGTTGTCTATTAAATTATCACTTTCGTAACATGAGTTTTATGTGTGCGGGCCTTATTGTCTTTCACGGATTTTTTAGACCACCTATGTAACGAAAACGGCCCAAATTGGAATCATAAAAGAAAAAGAATTGGTAATTTAAATTTTTGTTCTAAATTGGCAGATTAGAATTAGAATATTGTATTATAAGTAATATATTAACTAAAAAAAAATGTTTTTAAATTTTAAAAAATGTTTTAATTGCAAAAGATCTTTGGAACATAAAAATTTAAACTGCGATTAAAATCGACTAGATTTATTTCTGCACTCAAAGTTATTCTTATTAGATTTTATCTATCCGATTTTATAAACAACAGAATAAATTTAGTAAAAAATTTAATAGGTTTATTTCTGCATTAACTATATAATATAAAAGCTTATTAAATTTACTGGATAAACAAATTAATCGAGTAAATTATTTGGTCAAATATCATGATAGTAAATTTTAATTAAGAAGTAAATAAGTTTACATTCTACAAATTTTATTTTAGTATTATGTTTAGTATATTATCAATTCGAACAAATTTTGTGTAGTTTTTGTCTTTGTTACGATTTTGATACATTTTCAAGTGTTTTTAAAAAATTTAAAATGTTAGTGGATACATTGAAAATAATTTTGACAAATCTTAAAAGTCCCAGTCGGTAAATCTCCCAATAGTTAAAATAAAACGGTTTTACGTTGTAGTTCTGTATTAATAATTATTAATAAACGAAGTTTCGACGACCTCAACGTAGGTATTTTTGGATTTTAAAATTACATAATGTTTTATCTTTCTTTAGTAAATATAATTCTTCTATTGATAGTAAAAGACAAATTAATCAGTAACGCTACAAGTTTTACTGATTTGAATGGCTTATTTTATTAAGAAATAAAATTTTAAAAAACTGATTTTTAATGAAACTGAATTTATTGACTATATTTGACCATCGTAGCAACGATTTTAAACATAAAATAAATCTAAAATTTATGTTATAGTGCATGAAGTGTGGTAAAGATATAAAAGTATAAATAAATATATTAAAATATTTATATTTACTATTCATAATAAATACACACAAAATAATCTAGTTTCTAGTAAAACAATGCTTCGTTTCATATTTTTTTACCCGAAAATACTCGAAGCTGTGTTTTCTACATGTAATGCTTACCTCGAATATATTCGAGCATGGGCTTTCTTGCAGGTAACCCATCCCGAATATATTCGGGCAAGTTCTCTAAAACTTAAAGAACAAATTGTGTATTTTAATTAAACTAATTGATATTTTTTTATCATTCTTTTATAACGTTTAAATTTTTCTAAGAGCAACTAATATGAATAAAAAATTATTAAATTTAATTAAAATTGTAACTTTTCAGTTTTTGAAACCTTCGTATACTACTGTATAAATAGAAAAAATATTTTTAATTAAATTCTTGAAAAATGTACTATAAATTAATACGTAGGTGTATTTCAATTAAAATAAAAATAATTCTCAAAAAATACATTTTCTTGTTGTTTTTGTAAGATATTAATAAAAATGATTAATGAAAATGTAACCAAACAAAAGTCTTATTGTTTTCAATAAACAAATCCCAAAATTTTTATCACAAACAAAAATCTATCATACACAATTTGGTACCAATTAGACAAAATTCTTTCGGTAATATTATCCGGTCGAGCAATCTTAATAAATACGTATTGAAGTAATTCTTATCGGCTGAAAAAATCTAAACCCAACGAAACAAGCTATTGTCTTGTACCTGATGGCATATATTCACAATATACATATATATATACCAATGCATTTGCTCTCTGCACCAAAATTGTAAGCCGAAACGATAAAAATATCCTATATAAACTCATGAATGTCAAACATTGGCAATTTTGCGCAAACATTTCGGACCGGATAATTGGAATGACCTTATCGAAAAGAAATCGAAAAATGCGATCAAATGGTTGTTGTTGTTGTGGTTAAAGTGTCATGTTACTCTGATTTGGTTGAAAACTCACAGCCAGAGCTGATTTATATAATTGCACAATAACTTGTGAAATAAAAGAAAGAAATTGAAGTATGTTGTTTAGAGAATTGACTGTACCACCCACCCATTATCAAAGATTTCTTGGACAGATAATAATATAATTTTAACTTAATGTAAAATTTAATATTGTTGGTATAACTTCTTAAATTATGTAAAATTACAGCTGGCATATTAATATCTATAATAATTG
Organism: Clivina fossor; assembly: GCA_963966155.1. Classification (NCBI taxonomy): domain Eukaryota; kingdom Metazoa; phylum Arthropoda; class Insecta; order Coleoptera; family Carabidae; genus Clivina; species Clivina fossor. The sequence continues at coordinate 11,737,595 of OZ014562.1, read as the reverse complement.
TAAAATACATCCTTTATGTAAATTTCAAAATGTATGTAATTATACCAACAATAATATTACAAAACTAAACAAATTTTACCTATTTATGAAGAATTTATGACAGCAAATTTACCAAAATTTTATATATTTACTAAACAAACTATAATATTACATACATATGTACGTTTCCATTCCGTTGGTAATATCATATTACATAATGTTTGTAATAGTTCTGATATTATGTATTTTTAAACTTATATAAAATTACAGCAGTTGTGTAATTACACTTAGAAATACTTGGGCATCATAGTGTCTCATGGTTTGTAGGTTAAAATTACATATTTTTTTAGAGTCTATGTAACATGCAATAAAATATATTTAAGATTCGAAGACACTGTAATAATTGCAACTAATCAATATTAACAGCAGATTGATAAGACAAGCAATAGATATTTATAAAGAAAAAGAAAACATCAATCACTCTAAAGGCACTGAGTTAAATAAAATTTGGCTTCCATTAATTAAAAGTCTATAAATTTTATGATCTAGTTATTTATTTGTTACCTAGCAACTTGTTCCTATGTTCTGTTATTTACTGTAAATGTCATTTTGTATCATTTTTCCTGATGAAGACTGACATCGAGTTCGTCGAAACGTTGATTATAATAAATATTGATACAAAATTTTAAGCTAAAGCAGTTTTATTTTAAAAAAAATAATATATAATCCATGTTTGAGTATATCTCGGAAAATAATACAGCTCAGCTGTTAAAAGTTTTATTAGTTTTGATATATACGTAATATTATTACATTTTTCTACAACAAAACAAAGTAAAATGTCTACTACATTTATATATAAATATCACGTCTTTAATGTCTGACAACTGACAACTGAATCTAGTAGAACTAGATTTACATACCTTTATTCTGGCAATAAAATCTTCATCGACATCAAATGCAAACAAAAAACATAACTATTACTTAATCAAAAGCACTTCTCCAGTTCTTGTATCTTCTTAACACTATAGGTCTTGTAAATAAAACAATTCTATATACAACGAGCGATAATAGCACAAATACAAAACAACAAATACCTACCAAAAAAAAAGAAAAAAGAAAAGAAAATACAGTCTAAAAAGAGACACCCTATATATATATATCACACAATGCACACGTAGAGTGCAAACGAAATAATAAATACAGATTTTATTTCAGCTATCAATTTATAAATCCTACGCTGCAGGTAGTTGGGGGCACACCCTTTAAATGTGTTATCATATTGAGAGGTAATATGTTAAAAACATTATATCTATAGAGAGTTTCGCGCAGCAAATATTGCTACGATACATTTCATAGCAGCATAAACAAGAAGTTGGAAGATGTCGATGTTGTTTTGTTTTGCGCACACTGACAATATGCCTATTTGAAACACCTGCCCATTTTGTTTATCTATTTTCCTTTGGTTTTTTTTCGTTTTCTCTTCACTGTTCATAGCCTACTATAATGTCACAGTTTTGTTTTATTTGAGTTTTGTTACAGTACAGAAATAGCTACTTGTATATTTGTTTATTTCTGTTTTATTATTTTTGTGTAACGTATAAAAAATAGATTTTTATGTTGCGAACAAAAATATTTATAAGAATATTATTTTGACAGCTAAGGCTGTATTACATTTTTTAAATAATTTCGGAATTTTGATTTTATGTTAATAAATAATAAATATAGAAACAGAAAAATATATATATTTTCGAATTCAATATTGAAAATAATTACTTTTGGTATCCGAAATACTGAGAAAATTTTTACTTTAAATTAGAAATTTTTACTTTTAACTTAAAAGTAAACATGTTTTTGAACTGTAAATTTATGTTTTTTTAATGAAAATATAAATTTTAATAGAAAAAATAATAGTAAGTAAGTATAGCTATTTTAGAAAACTTTGTATGAAATTAGTTAATATTTATTTAAAAATAAAACTATATTTAAAATAAAAATTATTAATAAATTTACAATTATATTTATTTCCTGTTTCTAAACTAAATAGTAAATAATTTTATACAAATCTTTTAAAATAGTTATACTCTTACCTACTATTATTATTTTCTTTTTCTATAAAATTTTTATTTTTATTTGAAAAACATAAGTTTACAGTTTAAAAACACGCTTGATTTAGAGTTAAAAATAAAAATCTTGATATAAAGCAAAAATTTTCTCAGTGTACTTATATAGCTCAATTTTTATATGACTGTTTGTCATTATGCATCATCATTTTATATAATAGTTTGTTCACTCTTTATAAAGTCATTGTATTGTAGGTATTATGTCTGAAGAAAATGTGTACCTAAAATATTTTGTAAACATATCGTCCATGCAACAATAATATGTTGTAAGCCACAAAACCATTATTTTACAGGAGAAAGAAAAAACTTCTTGATTACATTCGGATACGGTGGGGTTAAAAACTTCTGGAGTTATTGAAATTTTTCAAAAAATCCAATTTTTCATTAAAACACCATAGCAAAAAAGCAAGAAATCGTCAATTTTTAGAAAACGGGAGATATTGAAGTTTTTCAAAAAGTCCGATTTCTCATTAAACCAGCGAAGCAAAAAAGCAAGAAATCGTCAATTTATGCTTAAAAACGCGAATTTACAGCATATATACGTTTTTTGCTCGCCAACTTAAAAACTTCTGGAGTTATTGAAATTTTTCAAAAAATCCAATTTTTCATTAAAACAGCATAGCAAAAAAGCAAGAAATCGTCAATTTTTAGAAAACGGGAGATAATAGTAATAGCAAATTTACACCAAAAATAAATTTTTGTGGGCTACGACGTATTGTGTACCGCTGTATAAATGTGTCCTCTATTGGAAAATACCAAAAAGTGATTTTGGTATATTTTTAATAACATTTTCATATTAATCGAAATTCTATTGACTGAGTTTATTCATTTATAACAGAAAAGTAATCAATTTATTCACATAAAAATTGTCATGCTATTCAACTTAAAAGAGAAAATAAATAAATACTCTTACTTTTTACTTTCAATTATTAATGAAAAAAAAAAGATCTTTCCTTACATTTTAGTATCAGTAATAAAGCGACTTTCAATGAGCCAACAATTTCATTCATGAAACAAGTGAACAACGTCGCGGCTTGAGGACAATTTGCGGTTTTCTTTATTTCACTGTTATTAAAATTACAGCCAGCAGATTTTAATGTCTTTCTATTACTTTGTACAATTATTGGTTTTCTATTAAAGATTTGCCGCTATTAAAGTTAATGTATAGAATTTTATTATTTCTCTCTAGATACATAAGTACACTTTGTACAAATTGTACTTTAATAAAGGTTAATAATTTCGAAGAAATTTATAGCTGTTTGTAAATTAGTTCTTTTGAATTTAGTTTTGAAAACTTTGTGACAAATCATATACATACATATATGTATAATGTTGCCATATATTTATATTGTGTGTTGCATGTAAGCCGCTATACATGGAAAAGTCGAGAACCATTTTTTAAAAGATACTTTCGTTAAATTAGACAAAATAGAGTTATCCAGAAAAAATTAAAATTAAATTAATATAAGAATAAATTATCTTTAGAATAGTAAAAAAATCTTTCAGAACTCATTTTATTAAAATAAGACGGCTTTAAAATATAGTTCTGTATTAATTTTTTTGACATACTCTACGTACATCATTATTAGGAAAAATGATAATTTTGTATAATTTAATTTGTGGTTACAACTTTTTTACTTCAACTATAAATAGTTTTAAACAAAATTTTGCGTACATTCCAGTGCCGTACGGTCATAATTTTTCTTACTTACCATTTTTCAATCACAATTTAAAACACTTTAAATTTTCTTATAGACATTATAAAAGGTTTTTATTTATTTGCATATGATATAAAAAAACAAAAAAGTATTACTGTTTTTAATGAAAAATAATTAGCCTTACGGCACCTGAGCAACATATTTTACTTTACTTTAACTAGTAATAACACAAAAATAAACAATATTATCAAAAATAAAAGTTGACCGTAATGACATTCTTATCTGTAGCTTATTATTATTAACAAAATAAATAAAAACAATTTGATTACATTGCATATACCTTATCTCCCAACAAAATATTAATAACTAATAACTAATTAATAAGAAATCTTCTTAGATAAGTTACCGTATTTGCAATACAATAAATTATTTCTCTTACGATATCAGTTCCTATAGTTTAATATATTATTTTAAACCGCACCTTTTCATACTCCGTTAAGTATAACTCTATGTATGTTTGCAAATTATTACTAATCTAACAAGTCATCTATATTCATTGCAATTCATTTTCGCGTTACGAAGAGATAAAACGTACATGTGAGTCATCAATTGAATCTAAATTTTGCCTCGAGGTCTAAAATTAGATCTGCATATTATTAGTTGATAAATATTATACATTTTTTGTATGATATGTTTTATTCTATTATATTAACTGATCAAAATAATAAAATATGTAATTTTTGTTGAATTTCCGGTTTTCTTTATATTTATTTACTGATAGAATTTTTTGAATAATAATTATTTTTATTTGCAACAGATTGTATCATTTGTAACGGACGTAAATAAATATTTTTTCTATTTTATTTTAGTTGTATTATTGTATATTATAATAAATATATTTTACATATTATTAAGTTATTTGGTTTTGTTTACAAACAAATTGTTATTGTAGTTTGTTTAGAGTTCATAAACTCATTGTATTATGTTTGAAGGAAATTTGTACCTAAAATATTTTGTATACACATAATATTTAAATACTTTTCGCATAACTTTAAGTTCAATTGTATGAGTTTATATGAGTTTATATCTATGGACACACTTTACCAATGTAATGAAAATGTTACATACACTCAAAAAACAAAAACTTAATTTCATTAAAAAAATATACAATAATTTTTAATTAAATCTAACTAAAGAAAAATATTTTACATCATTTTCGTAGATACTACTATTTATTAAAAAGCTTTAAAAAATTAACTAAATTTAAAGAGAAAGTAATATATTTTTCGATAATACTAACATATATTTTTATTTAATTTTATTTAATTACATTTAAATTCTAAATTTTTACTCATTTGACTTAACACCAGAATTTAACACCGAAAGTAAGTAATTTCCTTGAAACCATTTTTAAATTATTTTTCTTGTGCATTTTATTCTAAGACAGTTAAAACAAAATAAATAGAAAATTCTATAAATTCAAAACAAACATTTTGATTTTTTTACAATAAAAAACAGGCTATTCAAAATTTTTCATACTTGAAAAAATATAAACTTAACTTTATAATTATTACCTGCTATATTTTTAAAAATATATTTAATAATAATCTATTATTTAAAAAAAAATCAAACTTAAATACCTAATATAAGTAGGTATAAATTTCATTTACTTTTTGTAGATTAATTCCTTTATTGGTAATTTTACATCTACTTGTTTATTGGATTTTATTAACAAAAAAAAAACATTTAACAATATTTCAGAAATTTATTTTAATACATTACACAAATCTATAACTTTTCAATTTTCTCGTGCTACACTACCATAACACGTAACATTCAAAATCAAAATTCCATTACTAGATCTTCTAGAAAAAATATGCACTTTAAATTTACCAATTGGTAAAGCTGGTGGCAAATCTTGTACAGGAATTTCATAATTTTCAATAGCATAATCACCAGCCTTGAATGGACAATGCTTTGGTAAATTACTGTACCGTAATATTCCCGGATAAAATAACTTGTCAAATTTTAAAAAACCGCAAATATTATGTTCCAGCGTTCTTCCATAACTAACAAATTGATTATTGTGTGAAACAAATAAATCTACAGATATTACAGTATCTTCAGGGATATCTAGATATACAGTAACCGTGGAATTTATATTTATAACTTTACTAGTTGGTTTAGTTTTAAAAATAATTATTTCTGGCTTCTTCAAATATTGTGGATTTTCAACTGGAATTACGTTGTCTACAGTCACTACGTAGTTGAACTAAAATAATATTTTGATTATTAATCAAATATTATATATGAACAGCCACACGAAAAGGGACCTTGTTTTTTAAAGCAAATTTAGAGTAGTTTGTATGAAAATCACATTTTGGTAAATATGATATAGAAATGTGTTTTTAAAAAATGCAAAACGTTAACGAATTTTTTTTAAAACCCACTTCAAACTTGCGAATACAAACAACGATAACTTGAACAATTTTTGGAATATTTAAACAGATTTTCTATTAAATTATTCAGAATTTTGTACTCTTTTCAGTTATACTTATATCTCAATATTAAATTGGTTCCTTTTTCTGTGACAGTTTACATATATACTTACGTTAAATATATTTGCGTGACAAGTAAAAATTAGACAACAAAATATTACAAATTTTAAAATCATTTTAATATGTAAGTTATATGTAAAAATATAAAACATATATATAATAATATAAAATATATTTAATAAATATAAGTATACAATTATTTTAATGTGATAAAATAATTTTTATATTTATTTTTTTATCGGTATATTATTATTAAGTTTCCTGTTTATACGAGTAAAATTAAAAGAAATATTGATAAAAATAATGATTTATATTAATAAACAACTTATTTGTTACTACCTATATAAAATAATTTTACAGTTTTGATATTATTTTTATATTAAAAATATATTGAGAAGTTAAAAAAAAAATTTATATATTCATAGTTTTATTGTTATTGTAAACAAAATAAATATCCAGAAATATTATGTACATTCGATTGTATACAATATCAAATTTATATATCAAATATTTATAATAGAAAGTGAATTTTTATAGAATAATATATGATTGCTTCCTTAATGTACTTTAATATATTTTGCAAACATATAAAAATTAAATATATATTTCATATTATAACTATACTATGTAATAAGGTTTGTCCACAGAACATAATATATACACCTAAAATATATTGTATAAACATAATATTTAAAAACATTTTCACATAACTTTAAGTTCTATTGAGTTTATGATAGGTGGACAAACTCTACTGAAATAGCAGCACAAATTCTTATAATATACGTAAATTTAACAATCAGTCTACGCAAAAAAAACTATACCGTGAAAAATATATTCACAAATTTATCAAATTTTATTTATATGAAATTATAATGTGCTTTATGTTTAGTTCGGACAAATTCTCACCGAATAAAACCCACGTTCAAAATTATAAACGATTATCTACTAACCTTTTCACCTAACTAAAACTAACGTACCAAATTCTTCAAATGTATTCACTTTCTATAAACAATTGACTACTATCCTTTTCACTTTTGTCAGTTTGTCAGTTACACCTTTGATTAAGATTTTGTCTAGTGAGCTTCAGTCTAGCCACGTACATAATTTTGCTAAATAAAATATTAATGTACAACTTAAAAATTTTGTACAATATAAAATTACAATAGTACATTCATGAAATCACTAGAATATTTATTTTAATTTATTATTCGTATATTATGTCTAACAAATAACGTAGAATATAATTTTATAAAATAATGTAGTTCAACTGTTTCTACAAGATTGTCTACAGAATATGTCTAAACCATCCTAATAAATCCGCTATTGCACAACATACTCTAGAATTTCTGTATTATCTCAAATTTAAAGATAGAAAGATAACCGCAAAATTCAATAATATTAAATTAATTAGAGAAGCAATCGAAAACATCAAATAACAAAATAAGACTAAGGCTCTGATTTGAATAAAATTTGATTTCGTTTGGTTAATAATTTATTTTTTTTTTCTAATCTAGTTCCTTATATCTTAGTTATGTTTGTTTATTTGGTAATTGAATTTATTTTCCTGATAGTGATTAAATAAATCAAAACGTCCAATTAAAATAAAGTAATATAGAACTTTAACTTACAACCTTTTAATTTAATGATTTCTGAAATTATTTTTACTTTAATATAGTTAATATAGTGTTTTTTTTTGCAAATATGTAATAATCTGGATATAATAACACAGTTTGTAATTAACAAAAATACTTATATATTACTTTCTATTTATTTATTTATATTACAATAACAAATATTTAAGACTTTGTAATACGCCCAAAAATATTTACTTCAAAAATACTAAACTCTTCATTTTTTGACACAACATTCACCTTAACTGATCCAGTTGGCAAAAGTGGTGGCAATGTGTCCATTGGTACATAATAATTCCTTAAATAATAAGATTTTGCTTCTACAGGACATCTCTTAGGATAATTGCTGTATTTTAATATAGCGGGATAAAATAACTTATCGTTTTTTATAAAATCGCAATAATCACGCTGCAAGGATTTGCCAAATTTTTCATAATTTCCTTTTTGTTCTATCATTAATGTTATTATCATCTTTAAGTCTAGTGGAAATGTTTGAGTACTAGTATGTGTAGCATTAGCATAAGATTTGCCGTCAATTTTTTTAATATCTATGTTAATTTCACTTAGGTAGTCTTTATTATAATCATATTGAATATCATCAGCAACGAATGAATAAGACATCTAAAAAATTATTAAGTTTTTTTAATTAAAAATATATTTTCTAAATATAAAATGATTATTAGTTATGAGTTTAAATAATAAATTACTGGTGATATCTTTGTTTTAATTTTTACCAAATAATTTTTATATCGCAACATATTTTTTAAAATATCAATAATTCAAATAATTCAATAATTTCAAAAACAATTAATAAAACAATTACAATTAAAGTAATCTTCTAAAGAATAAAAACTACAGAATACATTTCAGCTCATATTTAAATACATTGGATGTAAAAAAAAATTTAAATAAATAGGTAAATTGTTATATATTTTAATTGACATTATATTTCACACATAATTTAAAAATAAATACTACTTACTGTTTTCATTAAATCAGCATCTACTATAAAACAAATATTTGGTAGAAACAAATATAATATTAAACAAAAATGCATACTTTTTTAATATTAATAAAAATGTTATTTATAAGCAAATGTCTTTATTGCTACACAAGCATAAATATCTGCACATTTTTACAAAAAAATATAACAATGTTGTTAATATAATAACGGTATTATTTCGATAACAAAATAGTACAATTATTATAATTTAAATAATTTATAAGAATTAATCTCTATATTGCGTGATTCATAGATTACAATTTTTTTTATAAATTTCATTTATTTATGTTACGTATTTTTTTGAAAATACATTTTATTGTCTAAAATAATATTTATAATTATGATTTGACGAGCGATGTATATATTTATATGTTATATAATAAGTAACAATAGTTCTATTCCATTTGGCAACATAGTGCGTGCTAAAACTTGGCACGAAACTAACACCAAATGTAGGATTTTATTTGTGAATTGTATGTGCATTGTGCCATTACTGAATAAAATTTTACAGTAACTTTTCTTGCTGTTAAAAATGAGCATGCAGTTCTTTTTGAAATGTTGCCAAATTTCAACAAAAAATTATGAAAACTTGAAAATTTTTCTGAATTTAACTAAATATTCAAAAAAAATTCTTCATACATTTTATTTTTAGACAATGCTCTCAACTATAGAGAAAAAATTATTAAAATTTTATTTTATTTACACTATTTATTAGAAATATTTAATCTATTTTTCAGGTAGGATTTTCCTAGTGTTCACAAAAATTACATAATTTCATTTGTACGCATTGTTGCCAATTTTCGAAAAAATATTAATTTATTTAAAATTTTCAACAAAAACCTTCTTAGTGTAATTTGTCTAGACTCATAAACTTATTGTAAAATGTTTGTACATAAATAAGATATTTGCGTAAGGTATGTAGGGTAAATAAAAGGAATCGGGTAAGAAACAAATCGGTGTATGAAGAGTGTAAAATTGAAAAAAAAAAGATGTTGCAACAGTTGGTGTTAGTTAGTTAATATGGTTCGGTGATCTTAAGTGAATGTCTAATGAACGTTTGATTAAAAGACTATATGTGAGTAATATTAAAGGTATACAGGGACATCCGATAAATAGATAAGAAGCTATGATTACTGTTTTGTGTGAACGAATGGTAGAAATTGAAAAGCGTGTATGAAAAACATCATAATATAGATGAAGCAAAAAGTTGCTTGTCTGGATAGATATGTTTAGCAAAAAGTTTGTGCTACACCCTTATGAGTATATGGCGTAATTATGTATATTAAAAAAAAAAAACATTTACGCATAACTCTAAGTTCTATTAAATGAGTTTGTGTCAGTTTATGAATTCTAGACAAACCATATCGCTGTGATAAAAAAATCACAAAGTTGTCATTTGCATTTACTCAATTGTTACATACTCGTATATTTGATATATGTAAATAAAACTATACACTATATTTTGCAATAAACTTTATTCAACAAAATTTGTGAAACAATTAAAAAAATGTATTAAAACGATTTTTTAATTTCTCCAAATAAAGTAACATTATAAACTTGAATAGTATCCGTGGAAGTTATAATATACATCTTAATTTTGCCAATTGGCAAAACTGGAGGTAACGAATCAGTTGGTAGTCTGTATTTTGTCAAAGCATAATATTTCGGCTCAACAGGACACTTTTTAACATAATTGCTATGCCTAGATATGCTAGGATAAAACAATTTGTCTTGTCGAATAAAATCACATAATTTCTTTTTAAGCGGATTGCCGTAAATTTGATAGTTGTCGCCTTTTTGGGTGAAAAAATATATTTGTATAATTAAATCCAATGGCAAACTTTTAATTATATTTGCAGTTACATTTAGAAAATCTTTATTTTCGTCTTTATACATCACAAAATTCAGATCAGTTATGTAAGCTTTATCAAAAACATATTTTGCGTCTGTTATATCTATTATGAAAGAAAGCTAAAAAAAAAGTTGAACTGATAAAATTGTCAGAATTCAGCAGAACATTTTTACAATAAAATTCAACAAATTTTTTAATATTTTTAAAACAAAAAAAAAAAAAAACTTTTCAGAACTCAAATTAAAAAACTGTAAATAATATTAATAGCAGATTAATTAGAAAAGCAATTGAAATAAATAATTAAAAAAAAAACATTTAAATTAAATAAAATCTAGTTTTCTTTGATTAATAATTTATTTAAAAACTGCTACCCAGTTACTAGTGTTTAAGTTACATTTGATTATTTGTTATTTGTATTTATTTTACTGGTGATGATTCATAGTTTAATGAATCGAGATGTCGATTTCAATAATATAGAACTCCAACTTAAAACCTTTGAAGTTTTTCATCTTTCCCCTCAACAAGTTTCGGCTCTTATATCATTAGGATGAGTGTGAAATTGAAAAAAATATTGTTGCAAAATACTATAAAAGTATATAGTACAAAAAACAGTAATACAAAAGTTATTATTAACAAAATAGTTACTTACAGGGTTTAGAGCGACTACAAAATAATTTGCCAATAATAAATATATTACAAAAAAAATATACATTTTATATAAAGCCAAATGCTTTGTAGTATTAAAATTACATTAAAAAATTGACGTCCTTTATATAACTTCAGTTTCAAATTAAACCTAATTATTTATCCAATGTCATTTTAAACTATAGTTAATTACACTTTGATAATATATTTTTAAAATATCATTTTGCTTTGCATTGTATAATAACTATATTTAATCGAAATTATTTATAAATATTTGACCAATAATTATTTTTATCAAAATTTTTCATAATAAATAGCAGCATTTAATTTTTATTTTTTTTAATTGTCCATAGTTTTGTATTACTTTAAACAAGCTATACTCAGCTATGTTGAAATTAATTTTAATAATTTTATATCTAGTATCACATATTACTTGCAGTAATCTGTTTATCTCAGTAAGTAAAATAACATTTTCCACTAAATTATTTTACAGAGAAAAAATAAAAAAATAATTTTTATATATAACATAGTAAAAAAATATTTTAAAACTCGTTATATATATATATAAAAAAAAAACGGGTTTTGTATATAAGTCCGTATTCATTTTTATTAATAATAGACGTTTCGCCTTACATCATCAAGAAAAATGATATAAATAACATAAACAGCATATAAACAGAACATAGAAATAACTTACTAGGTAACAAAATATCTTTTTTCCTGATAACGTAAGTAGTATACGTCGAAACGTCGATTTTTAATAAAATTAATACGGAACTATATCCAAAAGCCTGTTAATCAAAAACACATTTTTCATTAATAAAATATATAATAAAATATAAGTTAATACTAAACTTATTTTCGGTACTAGATTCAAGAAACATAACAAATTAATAGCATATAGGGTAAATCTATTTGAACACCATCATCAGCAAAATAATTACAAATAACATAAATCATAAGCAAATAAAACATAGAAACAAGTAACAAGGTTACAAAATACAAGTATCTAGATTACAAATTCTTATAATTTATTAATTAAAAAAAGCAAGATTTCATTTAAATCAGTATTTGGCAACCTAGTTGTTTGTTTATTATCTATGTCATTTTTATTTTTCTAATGATGATATACATATAGTATATCGAAACGTAAATTTTTATTTCAAATATACCAAAACATAAATATAATAAATTGTGAAAGATTTTATACTATGTTATTTTGTATAATGATTCACCAAGTGAAATATTAAATCTATAAAAATTGAGCTACGGAATCACTGTGCGATTTCAATACAAATTTTCAAAAATTTAACCGGCTGGCGGGTTAGCGCACTGCAATCGGCTGTATTGTTGTTAAGTAGTTTTTATACTAAATATGTTAAGATTGATTGGTTAGAGTGTCGTCCGCTAAAGATAAATGACCCGAGTTCGAATCCCAGCGAAATAAATACATTTTTTCAATTTGTATCTAATTTAAATTAGATCATTGTGATGACCAAATCGTTTAGAAACGTTGGTTAACTATAATTCTTTATAACGTCGTCACCGAGAGTTTAAATCTTAATATATTTAGTGTAAAAACTATAAAAATTAATATAAATTTTTATATTGTTTCAGAAATATAAAATTATAGCTGATAAAATCGAGACAAACTATAGCAAAGAATATTTTTCCGATTATGTTATAACACCGTATATTTTGAACAATGATATGTTCTTCAATTTTTCTTGCACATTGATTAAATCAATGCCCGAAAAACTTGACGTATTTATCAAACTATCACGGTTTGATAACAATTCGAACGAATATGTTATTTATGGCCACCCTATACAGCATAATATTTGCAGTTTTATCAAAATTGATAAATTGTTTTACCCTAGTGTTAGAAAACAAGGCAATTTTCCTGCTTCATGTCCGGTTCAACCGGATTCCTATTATGTTACAGCTTATAAATTACCATTGGAAAATTTTCCACCAATTATATGGACAGGTCCTGGAAAACTAGAATTTGCCACTATATTAAATGATAAAGTACTTTGCGCATTTGCAGGATGGGGTCGACTTATTAAAATTTAAAATAGATATTTGTGTTGTTGTCAATAACAAATATAAATTTGTCAAATAAATTTATTGTGTGTTATATTTCTGCAGTATTTTATTAAACCTGCTGTGATACAACTCCGTGTTGATCGCTGTAACTCCGCCAAAAGTTTCGCATTTCGGAAAACCGTCTAAACACATTATTCTACAAACTATAAGTTTTCATAAAATGAAAAAAAAAAAAGATTTTATAAAAAGATATCAGAGTAGTTTTGCCCCGTTAAGAAAAACTAGTGATTTAATTGTAAATAACTTTAAAATAATAATAATTTATGCCACACTAATACAAGTATATGCCGTAATTGTGTATGTATATATGTATTTTTTTATGTACAATTACTACGAGTATATAAAAACAAAAATATTTTTTTAAATAATATTACAATAATGTGCTTTTATAAGCAACTACAGTTACATATTTTCCATTCTGTTATATATTTGAATAGCATCACGTTTCACTTAAACAGTAGAAAAACTATTCATACTGGAAATAAGAAAAAATGTGTATTATATTACTTCTCATTGCACGTGTAAACAAACTATTGTTACTTAATTCGTTTTGAAAATACAATGCTACATAGTTCTAACTCATGCGGATATAAAAATACTCTATATTAAAATTTTTATATTTGATTATCACAATAAAAGTGTTTACATACATGACACCAAATGTAACGCAAACATTTTTTGTTTTATTAATATCCATTATTTTTTAAACATTAATATGTTGAACCAAATTACAATATTTTTAATTTTTATGACATATGTAAATTGTAATAATATCCTACATTCATCAGTAAGTATATAAAATATTACAGTTTTAATTTTAAAAAGAATTTGAGTCTATATAATGCAGTGTTGGTGCCTACATTGATGTATGGTAATAAATGCTGAGTATGGTTACAAAATCATAAAAAAAAGTGCTTGTTTTGGAAATGAGAATTTTTGATGAAGTTAAATAAAATGTACGTGCAAGTTAATTAGAATAAATTAATAAGACACACGAGATGATAAGGCGCACCTCAAATTTATGAAATAATTTTTAGTCAAAAATATTTTAAAAGTGTATATGTTGTACAGTAATTTTAATAAATAGAAAATATCGAATCTAAAACTAAGACAAAAGATTCTGTGATATTACAGAACTTATAGAACAGTACAGAATACTAGCATTTGAGAATTTTAAACTGTAATAAAATTTAATATTTTTTAGAACATGTACAGACCTGAAATAGAAAAGTTTATTTCCGAATACAACAAAGATTATTTTTCTGAATTTAATGCCACATTCTACACCGAAAATAATGAACTATATTTTAATTATTCTTCTGAAATTTCGCAAGGTATTCCAGCTGAAGTAATTTTAACAACTAAATTATCTTGTCTCAATGAGGTAACTGATCAATATGTGCTTTATGGACGACCTATGACATACAAAATTTGCGAATATTTGAAATATGATACACTAATTTATCCGAGTTTAAAACCATATTGTAATTTTCCTTCAAAATGTCCTGTTAAAGCTGGACATTATTATTGTATTAAAGTAAAAGCACCTGTTTCAAATTTTCCACCAGTTTTTGGAGCAGTTCGTGGAAAAATTGAAATAATTGGTCGAATAAATGATGTTCTAATGGCTAGTTTTGCGCTTTATGGAAAATTTGTTAAAAATAATAAATAAGTTTTGCATATGTCACCATTAAAGCGTGTAATTCTAGTATTCCATAAAATATCTATAGTTATTTCATAAAATACCGATCTACGATATAGTTAAATTATAGAATAGTTTTGTTATTTTATACTTTAACTATTAACTTAACTTAAATACTTTTATAAAATATAATTATGTAAACTAAATATTTCAAATTTGTAGCACTTATACGCAATAAATAAATAAAATTTGGATAAATATGCATTATTTCTATTTAAATAAGCGTTGTCTTTTTGTATGACATAAATTTTGTATTAAATATGACAACTTTGCATCAAATTGGTACCACCTATATATGAAAAATTTATAAAACTTTCAAAAACATTTAACAGTGTTGTAATAAACTATAAGTATTAATATATATATATACATATATATATATATATATATATATATATATATATATATATATATATACAGAGGCAAATAATATTATTATCAAATAATAATTAATTTATTAAAAATGCAAATTTTTCAAATAAATTATAAATTACGACTAAAAATCATTGAAAAAAATTGTTCTATATTTTTAACTCAAAATTGGTATAAAAGCCTTGACTGTCATTCTAAAAAATTTTCAAATAACTTTTTTTTTAATTTTTACAAATAAGATAAGTTTATCTGAATTTTTTTATTTATTGTTTAATTAGAGCCATACTGGAAGCATCAAAAAGTCTCGTACTAAAAATTTTCGAGAAACAAATAATACAATTTTTTCCCATATGATGCCAACTTGTTGGCGGGCACTGTATATTAGATAATCTCCTGTTAGACAATTTTTCTTAAATAACTGCGGATACTTCCCGATATATAACGAATTTGAATTAGGTATGTAAGTTTGGTTGAAGTTTGCAATACGGGTTCAAGTTACATTTCAATAAAATTTGTTTCGATCAGTCGTTCTAAGCATTCTGATTTTAAAAACAATAGAATTTTAGCTCGGAGATGATATTTACAACATTAAAACGAATTTTGTCATTTTGGTTACAAGTAAGATAAATTGATTGTTATGACTAATGTGGTGAAGCTTATTGCAAATTAAGTTAGATTAGATTGATTTGTTAAAATGTAGAGTAGTTTACGTCACGTGAAGAATTATTAATGTTTTTCAACATAAAAAAATAAAAAATAACAGTATCAAAAATAAATAAAATATGACAGTAAATTTCAACATTCAATATATTAAAAACATACTTTTAAAATATTTTTTAATATTATAAACATCACTTCCGAGCTAAAATTTTATTTTCAGAGACAAAATTCTTAAAACTTCTGATTAAAAACCGATTTAATTACAATATAAGTAAAGTTTTTTTATGTAATGAAATAAAAATTAAATAAAATCGACTTATCACAGATTTATTAAAACAAAACATCGTCGCACATTGAGAAAATTATCTTTACTTATTTTCGCTCTAGTATATTATACAAATTAAAAATTTGAAAACGAAAAACTCAAATTATGCAAAGCTGTTTTAAATTTAATAAAATTGGGCAAAGATATGTAATGAACTATTAAAATATATCTTAATTTTTTCCCTACAAATAAATATTTAATTAAAATTATTTTATAAATGTATTGATATCCTAGTTTTAAGAATTAATGAAAATCAAATCAAAAATTAATTGAAATATTATTTATTTCTATCATATAATTATGTCAATTTATTTAATTTCAAGTTGACAATAACAAAAATGTACGTAATTTAATGTTGTTTTTATATAAAATAGGAAATTATTTATAGATCTGATAAATGATATTTGATAAAAATAATTATATATATTTGTATCAAATATATCTTTTTCATTTGTATTATTTATATTATACTACAAAATACAACAAATATGTTAAAATATTTATTATGTTGCTTATTTTTAATAAATAGTAATTATGGGAGTACATTATTTTCATCAGTAAGTATAAGTTTTATCATATTTGTCGAAGTATATACTTGTATATTATTTATGTACCAATTGGTTATTTAGTTAATTAATATTTTTGACAATTTGTTTTTTCATTTTATCTTCTTTTTTTGCAAACATAAAAAATCTGACCTACCTTGCATTGAGTTCCAGTATAATCATAAAAATATTAATAATTTTACAAAACAAAAATACAACGAATTACCTAAATTCCTGAGATATATATTATAATATTATATTTATTCTATAGTTAACTATTCTATATTGTATCTAAAGTTAAAAATACCGACCCATATAAATTTGAAAACCGCTACTGTTTGTATATTAAGATTTATATTAACATTTAAATAATTTCAGAACATAAATAAACTGAAAGTAGAGAAACTGGTTGTAAAATATAACAAAGAATATTTTTCTGAATTAAATCTAACATATTCTGAAAACGACGATACAATTTTCAATTTATTTGCAATGACAGTACGAGAATTTCCAACCGAAGCAATCGTAACAATTAAAATGTATAATTTTGAAGAGTCTTCTAATATATACGTACTTTATGGCCGACCACTATCACATAATATTTGTGACTATATCAAATTTGATAAGTTATTCTATCCTAGTTTTCGAACGTATTGCAATTTTCCGATAAAATGTCCTATAAAAGCAGGACAATATATTTGTAGAAATTATACAGCACCATTCAAAGGTGTTCCTAAAGTACTATGGATAACACATGGAAAACTAGAAGCTTTTGCAAAGGTCAATGACGTCACAATATTTAAATTAGTTGCTTATGGAAAAATTATATAAAATAATTAATAATTAATAATGTTTGTAAATTTGTAAAAACAATAAAATTTTGAGCTATGTTGCCACTAAAATTTACTGTAATCTAATGCTCTATTAAAAACAATTTATTTTGGTATTCTGTATTATTCTATAATTTCTATAACACTATAGAATCTTTTGTCTTATATATTGTTACACTGCTTTTTTTTAACACAACTGCTGTAAAAATATTTTATGCACAAAAAATGAAATAATGTACTTTGTTAACATTTACTAGTTTTTAATTCCACATAAATTGTCTTTTATTAAAATCAAGACAGCATTGACATTCATCCGTCGACAAGTAACACGTGCGCATATCGATTCAAAGTAACTATGAACATTTATGTACACGTTACAGTACATTAATTTCGATTTTTATTATTCAGTATAACTCTACTTTAACTTACTTGCACATATATTACATTTTTTGTGGTTAACAAAAAATAAATAAAATATAAAAAATGTTTTAAAAACTAAGTAATGTTTTAAATAAATTTTTATGTAAATAAAATTATTACAAAAATAAATCGTTAATATATTTTATATATTTTTTTGTACAGTAAATGATATTTCTATACTTTAGTTCTTTAATGTCATCAAAAGAAGTGTTCTGGTAAATCTTTACTTTTCCCACAGAAATTCAATAACAAGCATACTTTTGAAAATTCTTAAGAATCTATTTCTACTTATATTTGTTGGTTTAGGTTCCCAAAATATTGTTTTTTTTTACCTCATGTTATTTTAGAAAAATATAGGTCTTTTTTTTGGGAAAAATCAATATATTTATTTTCGTTTTACATATATTTTTTTAAATTAATAAAAATTAACTCACCATTTGAATATTTAATGTTGTTTCATTCTACTTTTTGAAATCATGTAGCATATTCTGAAACAAATAAAAATAGTACTAATATATTTTTTTTTGTATAAGTTACTATATAAATAAATAAATAAATATATATATATATATATATATATATATATATATATATATATATATATGTCTATATAAAATGTATATTTGTATATTATATAATGTATATTTAATAGTAAAAAATATGTTGGATTTGGTATTAAAGATAACACGTTTCTATGTAAAAAAATATCACTAACTTTATGTATAAAATGCACTTTACAATAGTGTCAAATAATTTTGATATTAATGTAATTTAATATCTTTTTGGCAAAGTATATTTTTACACTATTTTTCTATATAAACTATTACGGGCAAACTGAGCATGCGCTTGTATAAAATATTCTATACAAATTTCTATACTTATAGAATCGAATATTGGATCGTGTAATACAGAAAATTTTGTTTGTTCAGAAAACTATACATTTCTTGTATAGAATAATGCAGCGTCTGAAGCCAGCGTAAGACAAATGTATTAAAATCTATACTTATAATATTTCTATATGACACATTTTGATACTAAACGCATTAGGTACATAGCAAATTTTTATAAATCTAACTATTAATACAGCATTACAACAATATATAATCCACAATCTATAAAATAAATCACACAGTAAGTTCCTCATATTTTGCACTTAGAATTCAGATTAGAATAAAATCTACATCGAAAAGCATTTCTTCAATGTTATAGACTCCTTTCATTTTTCACCAACACAATTTAACATCCCAGTAACGTTAACACGAGGAATTTTTCGCTGCAGCACTGGGCTCGTAATTGCTAATAGCTGATAAGTGCAGACGATAGGCCTAATAAGGCCGGAGCCGGCGGTGCTGTAATCAGATCACCCGCCTGATGACGTACTGAAAGCGAACGATTGTCAGATGTCAGCTGCTGGAATAGGCAGGCGGCTGTGTGATAAGAATGGCCGAGCGCTTACCTATGGTGTAATACCTATTACACCTTGCCTGATACTTCTACTGGCTTGACCTACCGTTGAAATCACTCAAAGAGATTTGAATGCTTGGCTAAGCGAAGTTAAGTGCATACACGTTGAAGGATATATCCTTGTTTGTTTAAATGTTTTCTTGACTATTCTTATTTACTTGGTAAATATTTTCTAATTTGTCATTTATATTTTTAAATAGCTATTGTCATAATGTTGTAAAGTAAAAAAAAATTAACTAAAAAAATGTTGTAAGTAAGAATATGAAACTTATGCAAAATATTAGTCTTGAAAAAAGTGATTTGGCGACTGAATGTAATGTATCTATTGATGGTACACGTTTAAAGCAGATAAATAAATTTGTGTATTTGAGTAATTTATTGTCTAAAAATAGTCGTCTTGATCTTGAAAATGAAAGGAGAGTTAATTCTGGTTATAAGATTTAAAAAAAACACTTTACACATATGTTTGTAACACATAAAAAATATTTAAAAATTAAAATAAAACGACTTTAGGTTGAAGTTCTGTATTAATATTTATTGATAAACGTATACTTAATGCACATCTTTATCAGAAAAAATGATAGAAATGATATTTACAGTAAATAAATAGAACGTAGAAATAAGTTACTAAGTAACAAAATAACTAACTAGATCATAAAATTTATTAATTTTTAATTAAAAAAAACCAAATTTTATTTAAAATTTGAAGCTATACGTTTGCGTAGACGTCCAATGAGTAGTTTGAGTGGTATGATTTAGAGTGTTTTACATGAACGAAAGCTTCCAAGTAGTATAGAAAAACATGTATGAGAAGAATTATGAATGTGGATGAAGCTAAAGTTGCTTGTCTGGATAGAAATATTTGGAAAAAACTGATTTCGGGATAGTGGAGAGTTTGTACCACACCAGTGTATGTATGTATGTAAATTAAAAACAAAGTTCCTCAAGATTCCACAAGCATTTTTTGCAAATTCTTCTTTTTAAAAATAAATAAACTGTTACCTGCGCGTACATAACTTACATTTCCTGTTAAACTTTTTTTCCTAATTACTTATTTACAACTTGTTATTTTTACTCAACTCGATTTTTTCGCCTGTTTTTCACAACGTACTTATTTCATTTCGAAGTTAAAATAATTAATGAATTATCAGTTTCTATCTTTAAAATAAATTGCCGCAATTAAAATTACTTGGATCGGATTTTTCTTTTTCACTAGCGACGTACTACGGCAGCAAACGTAAACACACCACTAAGTTTAGTCGAGGGACAAGTTTGATGATTATGAAATAAGATCAAATCGAATAAATGACAGAATAAAACAAAATAAAAGGTAACAGGAGAAGGAAAAGAAGATGTAAGAGGCCACACAGTTTCTACGAATTGAGCAGGTTTTATTCTAGAATAAAATAAATAAATAAACGAATTAAAATTGTATAACGATTAAAATTATTTTATACAAATTAAATTACGTTTAAGTTTTTATTTTAATTTAACATAACTGGATTACGTACTTACAAATACAAGAAATAATTAATTGTCTAATGCTGCTTTTCTAGTTACCACATTTAAATTTAAAGATCTTTAACATTGTAAAAATATCTTTCAGAACTTATTATATTAAAATAAAACGGTTTTAGTTCTGTATTAATTTTTATAAATAATCGACGTTTCGACGTACATCATATCATCAGAATAAATGTTACAAATGACATATAGAGTAAATAAACTGAACGTAGATACAAGTTACTTGATGTTATCAATTTCTTTATAAATTTATCAAAAAAAAATGACATCAGTCAGTGTAAAGACATTAATTTAAATAAACTTTGACTTTATTTAATTACAAATTTATAAATTTTATAATCTAGTTACATATTTTGTTACTAGGTAACAATAAATTTCGGACAAATATGCATTACTTCCTTTTAAATAAATGTTTTCTTTCCATTTAACGTGAATTTTGTACTAACAATAACTATAGACAGATCTTTAGTACTCTTCTTTCATTATCCTAAAGTGTTTACACTGTAATAAAATAGTACGCACTCTACCACCGTACTCTACCACTAACCCTACCAATGTAAACTATGCTTAATACCTAAATACTTGTATAACATATAGCCTGATATAAAGTATAATTATTATAAAAACATTTTCAATATAAAATTTCACTTACTTTTAATGAAGTGTTAAATTATTCTCAGTCACTCTTCAAAGTTTTTTAGATACACATATTTTTAAACTGTTAAACGCATAAAGATAACAAAAAATGTTTTCCTTATATTAAACACACTAAAACACTGTAATGTAATATAGTAATATTTATTAAACATTATATTTAATTCCAAAGATAAGTTAGCAATCATCAAATATATTAAAAATCTTAAAAAAAATTAGGTTAATACACTTTTAATACTGTTTAAAACATTTACAAAATGTACAAAATTGACACTTATGTACATAGCAAATAAAAAGTATAATTGCGAGTTAAAATAATAGAATTCATTGTACACGATAAACAAATATTTTGCTACAAAATCCAGACACTAACTGAAATAAGTGAAGGTTATAACTAGAAAAATTCTTTCATCAATTACAAGCAATTTCTGGATTGGTCAGGAATCAACAATGAAAATATATTAAATAAATATAATAAGTTACAACATTCATTAAATTTATTAATTATCAGAATATATTTACCAGCAAATATACACTTTTTAAGAGCTGTTCTTATTTACAATGTGTTAGAAAAGGACAGATAAACATTTTATTTAATAAAATAATACATTAATATTATATTTGATATTATTTTTTCTGTAACAAATATGTTTTATTATATCAAAAATAATATTACAGTGTATACCGCTTAATGTGATCAGATTGATAACTGGAGTTATTAATAATAACCGATTAATATTAATATCTTTAATTATTAATAAGAATTAATACAAAACTAAATCCTAAAACCGTTTTATTTTAATGATCCTTAGCTTAAATAAGACTTCAAATATACAATTTACATTTAAAAAATTTAAAATAGTGACCAGAATTAAAATTTACTTAAAGTTCTTTAAATTTAAAAATTTAAGCTAAATTTATTGTCCAGAAGAACGCCATAAATTCCTATATTCTGTTTGTTAAATTTTGACATATGTATATCAGTACGATTATTAAGTATTAAAGTTTGGTATTATATCAGGTAAGATATAAATTATACGTTTTTTTTTGGAAATAAAATCGAAATATAAAACTATTTTTATATAACGTATATTTATTTATGAATTTTAAACATTGTTACTAAAAACAGCGTCTGCATACCATTTTAAGACAGATAAACAAAAAGTGGATTTCTAAATTAAAGAAATAATATTTTATAACTTATAATTAAATTTTGATTTTCTAAAAATGAATAATGATAATTGTCACTAATTTTACTATACACATATTTTTATAAAATGCGAAACTAAACTTACAATTTGACAAAGAAATATATACATTATTTTAGCAATTTTATTTTATAAAATTAACCGGAAAAGTTACCGCTTAAAACCAGTTTAGAATATAAGAAAAACCGATTGAAGAAGAAAAACCGATATTAAAATATAATTCTCAATACTGGTTAACCGTTAAACAATATTTTTTTGGTTATATTAAATATTTATCAAATCAGTTGACAATATCATTAAAAATACTAACAATAATGTAAATTAGAATAACATTGTAATTTTACAAAAATGTTATATAGCAAAATTTAAATATAATTTTAAAAAAAATAGCGAAATTTTTCATCATTTCTAACAAGCAAAAATAATTTAAAAATAAACGGTTTTCTTTGTAACAAGCCGAAGAAATATACCATTAATACTAATTTCTTTAACAAAATCTTCTTTCAAATATATTTGATTTTTTTATGTCAATAAGTATCTTCAGACTGTAAACGTTAAAAATTTTGCATCTAATTTTTCAAAATCTAAAATAACAACTAATACATTTGGAAAAATGACCAAATACATCAATCATTCTTGTACGAAATTACCAACGACTATTTTTAACACAAAGAAGTTTAAACTTTCTTAACTCTAAATACGAACTGTCAGAAGACAATAGAACCGCGGTAATAGATGCGTTTAAAGTTTACTTTAACACCGCTACTAGTTAAAAGAGGTACATGTTACTAATGCTGGTCTATAATAGAATGGTAATCAAGCCTCTTTTAAATAGCTATTTCACACCTTTTAAACGTAAAGGTCCGTTTACACACGTGGCTGGTAATTAAGAAGTGGAATTTTACTAAACTAGATTCGTTTTTTTATTTTATTTTTTGTTTTGTTAAACTTCATATTTTATTACTAGCAAAGAAATCCCATTTTGTAAGTTTGTAAATAAAATAAAACTAGAATGAATATGATAAAAAGCAAAAATAAGTAATGTAGAATATGTGATTTGTAGCAAATTCCGTTTTGTAGCTAAAACTACAAAATTTTATATATTTAGATTATTACATTAACCGCTACTTTTTGTGCCATTATTGATGGTGTATTCTCTTAATTTATTTCATACATTTCTTAGTTAGTTGTGATTTTAAATTATGTTAATTATAAACAGCATATTCATGCATTTTAACACGAGAATAGTGAAAACAAAAGATATCTTGACGTTTACATAAATAGTTACAAGATACCTCTTAAATATATAAAAAAAATAGTAAAACTTTCTTTTAGATAAATAAGTAAACAAGAAATCCTAACCTAACAAAAAACTCTGTAGTCAAATTATATCGACTTTAACTTGACTAAAAGATGTTTTTCACTGAATTTTTTGTTTCGTTTTATCAATCCATAGCTAACTTGATTGACACGGTCTGCTGATGAGCAAACTATGTTAAGTATTACAAAACCTAGTCTATAATTATAGACCGCGCGATTTTAGCTACATTTGTATTTGGTCCACAGCTGAATTCTATGCGCAGCTAAACTAGTTAGACAGTTGAAATGATGACTACGATCAGTTGATAAAAAATAGTTTCAATTTGAAATAAAATGCTTAAATATTAAATTAAATCATTCTCTAACTTATTAGCAAAATAAATTAAAAAATAATTTTTATACTCTACTTAAATAATATACGTATTACATAATGAGTTTCATGATAATTTTGTCAGTAAGATTTTGAATTATTTCTTAATATTTTTTGACAAAAAAAAAAAATGTATAAATTAGTCAACCCTTTTCGGCAACAAAAATTTATCTGTTATATAGTCGTAGAGAAAATAATTTTTCAACAACTATATCGAAATTTGACACTTATAAATCTGTCATTGGTTGGTATCTGTGGTACATTATGCAATACTCTCCAAAAATCAGTACTAAAATATGCAAATTGTAGTACAAATTTTTTTTATTACAGTTTTATTTATGTAACAACATGCAGTGTGCCGTTTCGCCACTAGAGCGGCGTACTATCACTAATTAAGTAATTACTAAATACATAATGAAACTGCTACATAAAACTTACCGATATAAGATCGGCTTTAACTTGACACACAAAAATTATTGAAATAAGATAATTTAAATAGTTTTAATACACGAAAATATCTTATTTTATTCGATGCAAATGAATTAAGTACATTATAGAAAAAAATATATTGAATAATTGTAATAATTTTACATTTAACATTGTTAATTAATAAAATAAAAATTGCAAATTCTTTTTATTTATATAATAGATATAAAGTCGTAGAAAAAATATTGCATTTGAAATATCGTTTTTGCTAGAATTTCGTAATATATAGTTATATAAAAATTATAGTGTAAAACTCACGGGTACATACCAATCGGGTCCCGCGGTTGAGTTTTAATCCCTCACCAAAATTTTATGGACGGCTATCGGGTCCCGGTTAGGTTTCTGAGAAAGGTATTAGGGGCTTAAAAGTTAAAGCGCGCAGGTAAGGATACTGACTGCCGCATCTCTGTAATCTGCTTCGCCAGTAGAAATAAGAAATTAAATTTCGTTTCAATTACGGACAGCACAATAGTTTCATTATCCGAATACTTTACTTAAGTTGTACTTAGGTATATGAATAATGCGGGTGTTAGACTATTGCTGATTGCTGGTAAATCCAGAATAACAAGTTTTGTAATCCTGGAATTTCCAAAATCCCATTATCCCCTGTAATTTTGTGACCAAATGAATAAGTATAAATATATTGATAATTTTTCGATCATTCATATTTTGTTCGCTGTTGATGGTGTAACATACGTTCAAAATTTATATCTTTTGGTTAACTGTGTGATATACTTCCATCATGAATTCAGAAGATGTGTGTGATATGTTAAGTCAACAAGAAAAGCCGCTTTTGGTTATAGATAATTACAAGTATAATTTTCACAAAATGCTTACGGGAAACGTTAAACGCTGGGTATGCTCTAATCGAAAGTGTAAGTCATATCTAAAAACTGGTACGTCCAACAATGTCATATTGGAACATAGTGATGGACACAATCACCAACCAATTAACATATGTAAATTAAATCGACAGAAAATTAGTAATAGTTTAAAAAGGCGCGCAGTGGATGACATATGTGAGAGGCCAATGAAAATGTTGCATCGAGTGTTGCAGAACGAGGATACTCAAACTTTGTCTGTAGACGATGTTGGCCGTATAAGACAAAATATTTACCGAACTAGAAAGAAGATAATGCCAAATATACCTTCAAATCAACAAGATGTGCATGAAGTCTTAAATAGTCTTAAAATAATCACCAACGAAGGAGAGAATTTTTTGCTTAGAAATGAACCAAGAAAAAATTTCATAGCATTTTCGACGAAAAAAAATTTGGAATTTTTAAGTACATTATCTACTTTCTATGTTGATGGGACTTTTCGCTGCTGCACCAAATTTTTCTACCAACTGTTTACCGTCCACGGAATTATTAATGAAAATTACATTCCTCTTGCATTTTTTTTACTTCCTAACAAAAGAACAGAAACATATGAGATGGTGTTTAGCTGTTTGAGGGAAGAATGTGGAAAACTTAACTGTAAGTTTAATCCCAGAACAATATATATCGATTTTGAAAGAAGCATCCACAATGCTGCTCACAGGATTTTCCCAATCGCAGAGGTAAAAGGCTGTCGATTTCATCTTGGACAATCTTGGTAAGTTCATTGAATATTATTTTATTATTAAAAGGTAGATAACAAGTAATTTAATTCACAGTTAGATAAATAGTTATCATATTGAATGATTAAAGGAAGTTCTACTTTTCATATAGAATTAACCGAGTATATAGAACAGAAAAATTTCTCTAAACACTTTGATACGTTATTAGTGTCCGAAATTTCATAAAACTCTATTATTGAAGAAAAAAATGTAATATCTTGATTATAGTTAGTTCCACACATCGGCGGAAAAGTATAACACATTTTTGTTCTATCGTTACTATAACTTCTAGTTTTATTTTGTCTATCTTGTTTTGTTTCCGTAAAGTTTAGCACGTGCTATTTAAATGGGATTTTTTTTTCCGGATTTATAGGTGGCGAAAAATTCAGGCACTTGGATTAACAGCAGAATATTCCAAAGACACTGATACAGGAATGTACCTCCGATATGTGTTTGGACTACCATTCCTAGATCCAGCAGCAGTTGGCGAATGCTTTGCTATCGATTTTGGCGAAATTTTACCAAGGAATCAAGAAATGCAAAAATTTGCTGATTATTTGGTGGAAACGTACATATCTGAAGAAGCGGAATTTCCGCCTGAAATGTGGGCTGAAAATAGTTCATCCCTGCAGCGAACGACAAACGCCTGCGAATCGTTTCATGCGAGATTCAATTCATTATTTTATACTAAGCACCCAAATATTTATTTATTTTTAGACGTGTTAAAAAGTATTCAAATAGACACATACATTAAAATTCGCAGCGCGAGTTTGCCAAAAAAAGTGTATCGGCGAGCAGTAATAAAAAAAAAAGAATTTTTGGATAGTAGAATATTGCTGCTGAAACAGAAAATTATCACTAATTTTGAATTTGTTCAATCTATAGCAAATAAATACAGACCAGTAATGTAATATTAATGTTTATATTTGATGTGTATTATATGTATATATTTATTATTTAATTATGACGTAACTTACAGTTTAATAATAAAAATATGTTCATTACGCCTTTTTTTATTTAATACACCCTCGCCTTGATTGCATTAAAAAATAATATGGTCTTCATTTTTTAGAAACTACAAGTTTGTGTCATATCGCTCATTTCTTGAAATTGAACCCGTAAAAAAATTATTCTCTATACCACAGGTTTTATTTTATTTTATTTTCATCTGATTGTTAATTTAAATGAACACTTATTTTCTGTCTGTAAAATAATTAAAATTTAGTATATCTAGACCTTTAAAAACTAAAAAACTGATATTTTTCTGAAAAACGTGTTTGCAAATAATACTAAGTTTAATTCCAATAAAATCAGAAAAAAATATTCTATTTTATAGCATTAGCGTATTGATTGAGCCAGTATATTTATATATTTTTGATCAGTATATTAAATAAATTTGCAGTATGTGTATTAAAATATCTAAATTATTTAAACTACACGCAGTCTCAGTATAATATAGCCATATGTATAGTAAGCAACCGAAGAACCTTTTTATAATCCCTTAATCTGCTGGGGCAGGCCAGGGTCTTGACCGGGACCCAATTGATGTACGTAAGTTTGGGATTTTAAACCGCCGGACCCAATAGCTATGTCCCGAAACTCACACAGAATGTCAATTTTTCAGTAGTATGAATTGAACAATTCGCAAAGGCTCGTGCTGTAAATTTTCATATTTGTGAGAAATTAATACCATTTTATGTTTATTGTACAATATCCCGTTTTTATTCATAATTTATTTATTATTTAAAATTTTGTAATGTAAAAATTTATTTACATTTTTTTAAACATTGCATAGTTACAAAAAAATATATGAATTTTACAGTTCGCTATTTGAATACACAATATGAAATAACACAAAAAAAAAAAATTAAAAAAAGCTGTCAAAAAACAAATTTAACTGAAAGTTTTTTTCTTACTTTCAATACGTGATCTCATTTGGATCTAAAGTGCTTCTCTTCAAGATTAAAACGATTATATTTTTAAAGTAAATTTTAATTTAAATAAACTTGCGCGCGCCTCAAGAAAAAATAAATAAAAAGCCTTTTTATATCAATATGTAAATACAAGACCCTAAACAAGCTTTTTAATTGACTATAAATAATAATTAATATTTATAAAATATTTTTATCTTACACGTGTAAAGTGTGAACAGTTCACACATTTTGATTAAATGTTTTTAAAAGAAAAATTAACAAAAATAAAAAGTTTTGTATCAATTTTTAATTATAAACTGAATTAATATTTATCATGTATGTACGAGATATTGGCGAAACATATTTTAGTTATAATTACTAATTTATTTTGGCTGTTTTTTTTTTGTTATCGATCGGTTTTTGTTGTTTTATTTGTTTTCGTAATGCTTGCTTTGATTATGTTTAACGTGTTGCTAATTAAAAGAGATAAATATTAAAGATGGCAAAATAAATGTTGGTATTACCATAACTTATATATTTACTTTTTGCAGATCATGTTTATCAAACCAGTTTTTCAAAATTTTAATTTCTTTTAATTAAATAAAAGTTGTTAATTAAATATTTCTGTATTAGAAAAATATTTCTCTTCTTTAAAGAATAGTAAAAATAATAATTAAAATTTAAAAAGTAAATAGAAATCTTACTTAATTATTTATCAAATAATAAATTTAAATATTGATATAGTAAAACACATAGCCGGACAAAAAGGATTAAAAAAAATAGTAATAAATTGTTAATAGAAAATTAATACGTTTCAAAAATTTGTTAAGTGTGTTCACAGAACATAAACTGATCTAAGCTCATTCAATAGAACTTAGGATTATGCAAAAATGTTTTAAAATATTATGTGTCTACAAAATATTTTAGGTACAAACATAATGCAATACAATGAGTTTATTAAGAGATGGACAAACTCTACTAGTTAGATGACATTAAATTAGATAAAAAAGTTTATAGTTAGTCATTTGTAATTTCTTATTAAATGGAAAGAATTTGTGCCACATCTTTATTGGTACATGGAGCGATTATATATGTATAATAATAAAAACTTTTTTAACCAGTGAGACATTATTCACTGATTTTTAGATTTAAAACAAAAAATATTTATTGGTTTATAAACTTATAAATTCTATTTTAAATTCTAAAAAAAATCTCTTCTCAACGGAAAACCGTAAATAAATTTTTAACTTAAAAATAGAATTATAAACTTGCACAAAATAAACATCAAAATATAAAACATTTAGAGTAAATATCTACCTATTGGATTTCGTGTTAAAAAATACCATTATTCTTTGAGTAAACGTATAAATATACATTTATGTAATTTTACATAACTATTTACAGTAAAAAAGCAGTATTTTTTCTGTAAAAATAAATTTATAGAATACGTAAATTTACATCAACTTTTTATAGTGTATTTTATACCTATTGTAAACCCTCTTAGACAAGCAATTTTCATTATTTAAGAGATTCATTCCTTCTTAAACTAGGAAGGCTCGGTTGTTTTGATATTTTAAACTTAACCAAGGAAAAAAAAGTTTGGCAACTACTCGTTAAAAATCTGTCCATTATATATTCTCCAGCATCATTCAAACATCTTATTGTTAAAACAGTGTCGAAATTAGATGACATTCCATTTTAATACCCACTTATTGTTGAACGGCTCATGTAGCTAGGTTACACCTGGGATAGAAACCGTGTGCAGAGGTGTCACCGAGCCACGCACAGCCTCCAAGAGGGCAGCAAATACCTACGAAGGCCGGCCACGGACACGGATTTTACGAAATCATTCATACACACACAGAGAAACGACATTGAAACGAAATGAAAAAAACATTCGATTTGACTATTTGAATTTCTCACAGCTAATATTTATGTACATAAATTTAATTGTGCATAAGTAGGTATGTTAGTTCTAATGTGTTGTTTAAAATAATGTTTATACATAGTCAAAAATAAAAAAAAATACACTAGCTGGTGTTACTAAAACAAAACAAAACTAAATTAAATTAACATCAACATTTTTGACACTATTATAAAGTGTAATTTTGTACATAATATTAGTGTTATTTTTATACAGAAATATTTACACAAAGAATATTGTTATATTTAACACTAAATTCAATCATTTTTTTATTGTCTATGCCAGCAATTTTTAAAAATACAGTTATCGAAAACAAATTCTAAAATAGATTTTTATACTGTAAATTTGTCACACAATGTAAAAAAAATTTGCGAAATTATACAAAAAAATAGGAGTGAAATTTTACGGGACACATCAATTGCGTCCCGCGGTCAGAAAACCCAACTTTTATATTCCGAATTGCGTCCCGGTCAGTTTAGCGGATACCTATCTACCTGCTACCTACGGGTACACGAATTTCGTCCCGCGGCCGGGTTCTAATCTTTTACAAAATTTTATGATGACCAAATTGCGTCCCGGTCAAGCTAGTAACTTCGTCCGGCAGTTCAGAATTCTGGTTATGAGATTAAGGTCTACCTCACACAGGTAGCGGTTTCTGACAATACCATCAAAGTAATTTGCTGAGAAATTAGATGTCTTTGGCAATACCGAATATCTGTAATACTTTGTTTCGTTTTTCGTTATTGGCATACCTATTTAGAAATACATAAAGATATTATAAATCACCACCTGGAATTTCCAAAATTAAATTAACTCCCTCCAGTTTTCTTATTCCGTGCATAAGTTTATGTTTTGTAAATTTTAATAATCATTCTAGTATCTTTTCTGTTTCTGGTACAAAGTAAAGTAGAAATAGTTCTCTTTAGTAAATTGTGTTTTCTGTGTTAAATTGTATCATGAATTCGGAAGATGTTTTTGATATGCTGAGTGAGAAGCAGAATCCGCTGTTAATTGTAAATAATAATAAGTATCATTTTCATAAAATGCTTTCGGGAAATGTGAAACGCTGGAAGTGCTGTGAAAGAAAGTGCAAATCTTATTTAAAAACTGAAACTTCTAATAATATAATAGTTCAACATAGTGATGAACATAATCATGAATGTGTTAATCTTTGTGTATTAAATCGACAGAAAATTAGCAATCGTTTAAAAAGGCAAGCTGTTGAAGACATATGCGAAAAACCGATGAAATTGTTGCATAGAGAGTTGCAGAAGGAAGATAATGAAACATTGACGGTAGACGATGTAAACAGAATAAGAAAAAATATATACAGCAGCAGAAAGAAAGTAATGCCAAATATACCCCGTAATCAAGAAGATGTCCATGAAGTTTTAAATAGCATTAAAGTAAACACCAACGAAGGAGAGCTTTTTTTGCTTAAAAATGATATAGCTAAAAATTTTGTTGTATTTTCCACCAAAAAGAATTTACAATTTTTAAGTAAATTATCTATTTTGTATGTTGATGGGACGTTTCGCTGCTGTACTAAATATTTTTATCAACTTTTTACCGTTCATGGAATTCTAAATGAACATTATATACCACTTGCATTTTTCTTATTACCTAATAAAGCAACAGAAACATATGCAATGGTATTTAATTATTTGAAGCAAGAATGTCGTATACTAAATTGCAATTTTAATCCTACAATAATATATGCAGATTTTGAGAAAAGCATACATAATGCGGCTTACAGGTGTTTTCCAACTGCAGAAATAAAAGGCTGCCGATTTCATCTCGGACAATCATGGTAAGCTAAGTCAATTTTATTTCATTTTACATTTAGACCATATACGGATAAAGCAAATAAATATTTGCTTTTTTGAAGCACGGACTGAGAAAAGGATTTGATAAAATTAAACAAAAAGTGACAAACATATTATACTTTAAATGATTACAAACGAATTTATTTAAAATTAATACAA
Source organism: Clivina fossor (assembly GCA_963966155.1). Lineage (NCBI taxonomy): Eukaryota > Metazoa > Arthropoda > Insecta > Coleoptera > Carabidae > Clivina > Clivina fossor. Next base: position 11,704,738 of record OZ014562.1, on the reverse strand, counting down.
TAATATTCAAAAATACATATTTAATTTTATTAATTGTTTAGCAATTTTTTTTTAGATTTTATTAACTTTAGTACTAAAAATAACTAGCATTATTCTAGAAATAAATCTAAATATGGTATTAAATTATGCATAGTTGTTAAATTTTAACAAATCAATTATTTCTTTTAATATAGCATATATTTTTAACAAATTCGTTTGTTTCCATTTAAAGTACAATATATTTGTTTTATGTCTGCTCAATTTTAGCAAACCCTTATCTCAGTGTAATCCTAACTCTTTTTCAACCACCTACTAAAAAAATAATTGTTGAGAAAAGGTTTGTGATACATTTTTTAAATTTTGACCAGGTGGCGAAAAATTCAGAAACTTGGACTGGCAGAGGAGTATTCAAAGGACTCGGATGTAGGAATGTACCTTAGATTTGTTTTTGGTCTACCATTTCTAAATCCAGCTGCAGTTGGTGATTGCTTTGGAATTGATTTTGCAGAGATTTTACCAGAAAACCCGAAAGTGCACAAATTTGCCGATTATTTAGTAGAAACCTACATTTCGGAAGAAGCAGAATTCCCACCTCAAATGTGGGCTGAAAACAGTTCGTCTCTTCAACGAACAACGAACGCTTGCGAGTCATTTCACTCTAAATTTAATTCGCTATTTTATAGCAGCCACCCTAACATATACCAATTTTTGGACGCCTTAAAAAATATTCAAATTGACACGTACGTCAAAATGCGTAGTGTTAGTATGCCAAAAAAAGTATATCGAAGAGCCGCAATTAAAAAAAAAGAATTTTTGGACGAGAAAATAATGTTGCTTAGGCAAAATAGACTTACCAATTTTGAATTTGTAAAATGTATAGCTATTAAATATAGACCAATTATTTAATATTTATATATTATAGTTATATATTTCTATTATTTATTATGTATATGATTTACAATGTAACAATAAAAATCTGTTTTACAAATTTTTCATAATTGTATACATTAACTTTATAGGAGTATATTATTTATTCAATCCCTATGCATTTTATTTAAAATATGTATTTTCTACAAACTTTTTTCAGGAATTAGACAAATTTATTACGGAACAACCTTTATAACATTGCTTCAAAAAAATTTGAAATAAATAATAATTTTGCAAAAATATTATAAAGTATTGTTTTATGATTTTCATTATTTTATGAAATGAAAGAATAAAGTGTTAACATATGGAAACTAGAAATATATTATTGGGCTTGATATAAAAATTTTATACTAGGTGACAGGTAGGTAGGTAGCAGGTGGAGTTACAGTAACCCTAGTAGCTAGGTATCCGCTAAACTGACCGGGACGCAATTCGGAATATAAAATTTGGGTTTTCTGACCGCTGGACGCAATTGCTGTGTTCCCTGTTTAACTTGACCGGGACGCAATTCGGTCATCTTAAAATTTTGTAAAAGATTAAAACCCGACCGCGGGACGCAATTCGTATGTGCCCAAATTTTACTATAAAAAATTTGTAACTTCATTTTACTATAAATATTCTGTATTTCTACATCAAAATTCTGTAATTTTTACATAATTCATAATAATCACAAAGTAAGTAAAAATGACGTAATATGTAAAATTGCTTACTTTCTGTAAATTGCATCACATACTTAGTGTAGAATTACGTATTGTTGGTATAACTTCTTAAATTGTGTAACATTACAGCTTGCATGTTAATATCCGTAATAATTCTCCAAAATACTGAGATTCAGTACATATTTTGTGTAATAATATTAAAAAATTTTAAATGTAATTCATTCTTTTACAAATTACATCCTTTATGTAAATTTAGAAATGTATGTAACTGTACCAACAATAATATTACAGAACTAAACAAATTTTACCTATTTATGGTAAATTCCTGACAGTAAATTTACTGAAGTTTTGTAAATTTACTAAAAGAGACTTTACTAAAAAAAATTGTAATATTACATACATATGTACTTTTCCATCTTCTTGGTAATATCATATTACATAATGTTTGTAATAGTTCTGATATTATGTATTTTTAAACAATTATGAATAAAATGTACAACAGTTGAGTAATTATACTTAGTGTCATAGTGTCTCATGGTTTGTAAGTAAAATTACATAATTTTTTTGAGAGTGCATATAAAACCAGTTGCATAAAGCGCTGCTATACACATGTAAGCCTAACAACGTGATTTAGTTGTCAAATGACCTAGTAATCAAACTAATAATTTTCCACTTATTTGTTTTTTTTTTAATTATTTCAAAACATATGGCAATATCATGAATAAAATAAGCAGTAACTGATAAAGAAATTATATGATTAAATTTTTTTAATATAAAACATAACTATAAGAGGAAAAAAAAATGAAAATTTCAATATTAAATATTGCTTCTACAACATATCTATGTATGCCAGTGTTATCTTTGAAATTCAAATAACTTCGCCGCTTCTTGTGTTATCTGACAAGATATATTTCATCAGCTGATTAGTAAAGTAGCCATCTTAAATATATGTACTAATGATCTTTCTAATTAAAAAAAACTAAATGTTATTGATCTCGCAGAGAAATCAAATTGATAATTTGGTTGCGAACAAAAGACGAGTAATTAAAAATAGGAAAAAAACTTTAATGATTGAATGACTGATTTATTTTTGTCTTCTTTTTTCTTTTTAGTTTTAATTTTTTTATTGAACAGAATTAGTTTGTGAGAAACAATAAATAAAATCTTTGGTATACAGTTATCACAGCGAAAAAATATCTCGGTTATAAATTTATATATATATCAGTTGTCATAATATCCAAATGGATTATAAAACTAAATATATAGTGAAGATTCGAAATTATATAGATTCATTAGCAATTTTTATTTGCATTGTCACTGATGCGGGTTGTTAGTCAGGTTTATAGTGGGTTTTAAACCACTTAAATATTATTATTATACTTAATATTATGTCAGTTATTCGATTGCAAATTTTTTATTTAAAATAAAATCCTGAGTAGTTGTTATATTATTATTATATCTAGTTGTATTATGTTTATTGCAATACAAAAACTTAACAGTGCCAGCAAATATAATTCGCAATGTAGTTATTATAAAAGTCATGTAAACATCAAAATTAATTTTTATAAACAATAATGTTACTTCTATCAAATATAACATATATATTTTGATTTATACAATAAAGAACTATGAGCAATAGATATTAAATCTTACATGACTGACAGCGTATAAAAAAATTTAATCTTCTATAAACGAATGTAAACTTTCACTTTTTATATTTTTCTTATGTACTAAATGGAGTCAATAATAGAGCAATAAAATTTTAATAAATGTATCAAAGCTGTTTTATTTTACAATATTTTATTTTAAAAATTATAATCGAGAAACTCAATTACATATTTTTAAGTTTTCGAAAAACAAATTACAAAGTTTAAAAATTCATTGTAAAATATATGAGAACCTAAATTAAAATTTCAATTTCTCAACTGATTTTTTCTCTAATATATTTTTACTTTTAGGATTAAAAAATTGTCTTAAATCTAAATATTTAAATTTGTCACTTGATCTAGTTTTTCTTCGAGCTTCTCAATTAATACTTGAATTTACTGTAATTTTGAATCAAATTATAACATAACACACATTTAAAATTTTGAATTTTATTAACAGTGTTTAATTACATTAATACGAAAATTAAAATTTCGACCTCATTAAAGATCACCCTAATATATATTTTTTATTGTCGTTATTATTCATATAACAAATATTTCTAGATATAATGTTTCTCAGTTATTATGTATATAGATACTGACATATATAATTATCTATATTCTGTACATGGTTAAACAATTTATCAAATTATCACTATAGTACGCCTACAACCGATTTAAAAGATATCTACTTTACCGGCAGGTTCCATTTGGTCACGTGGCAAACACGTGTTACCGGAAATTAAATACACTTACATTATACAGTAAGTTTAGTTTACAAACATTGTAATTTATGTGTTTTGCTATTATATTAACTTTGAAATCATTTAAATACGAGAATTTCAACAGAGTATTATAATAGAATATTTTTAATTCCTGTATATAGCAGAAAAAGTAATAATTTTTTTTAAAATATTTTATTTTGAAAATTAAAACCCAATGTGGAAATAAATTTCAAGTTGATAAAGATAAAAAAATAATAGTATATATGCAAATTCACTACAATTTTCAATATGGGTGCCAAAGATGTCAGATTAAATACATTTGACCGTGTATTCATGTTTGGTGTTGCCACCAATGGTATATATATATATATATATATATATATATATATATATATATATATATATATATATATATATATATATATATATATATATATATATATATTGTATATATATAGTTTTACAACAATTTTTTTTTTCAATTTTACACTCTTCATACAGCAATTACTTTATTTTAGACCCACTATTATACATCAATGAAATACAAATTACATTCAAATATATAAATAAAAAGTTTACAAAGTAAAAAAGTTTACAGTTCATACTTATTTCAAAATTTTATGTTATATTAAGCTAATAGGAAATTAATAAAATATTAAAATAAAATAACTTTAGAATTTAGTTTTGTATTAATTTTTATTAATAATCGGCGTTTCAACATACTCTACGTACAATATCCTCAGGAAAAATGATACAAATGACATTTACAGTAAATAAGTAGAACATGGAAACAAGTTACTAGATAACAAAATATTATTTTTCCTGATAATGATGTAGGTACGTCAAAATATCGATTCAAAATGAGTTCTGAAAGATATTTTACAATGTCAATAAAATTCTGAAATGTAAAAAATAGTTTTAAAATATTTCATCAGTAGGCAAACGTAAACTCATCAAAGTGACTGCAAAATTCTTTTGTGCGTTCGATAATTTTTCTTTGTGTCATTTACGCACAAGTGTAAGGAATCAAACAAGAATTCTTCCGCGGAAACAACACGGGGACCGAACGACCGAGCAGCCAGGCAAGCGCGTCTTCAGTTGAAACTATTATCATTATTTATTGACTGTTTCGGTGGACAGGTCACAAACGTGTGTCACATCATTGTCGATGGCCACCAGCTGCGATGGCAATGCCACTACTATCGGAGACGACCGTTTTTCTACACTTCGTCCAGCTAGTGAGTTATGACCGAAGACACCTGTTGCACGGAGCCACAAACACTATCAGAAGTTCGAAGTGTATTAGTCATTGTGGACAAGACAATACCATTGGAAACTAAACTCTAGATGGATTCGTTTAAAAAACGAAAAAAATCGAATATTTAGTTTTGATTTTGTGTTTTTAATGCAAAGCATGTAGAAAATATTGTTTTTGCTAAAATCAGATATTTTAATTCCTAAGTTGAACATGCTACTGTGTGTTCAAGAAAATGAATTATATATTTTTTATAAATTATTTTTTTGCACTGTCAACACAGTATTATATTAAGTACACAGACAACACATTAATATATAAAACTCTCTTATTTTGTTTAAAAAAAATTCAGAAAGATAATTAAATATTTAGATCTCATTTTGTATTTTCTATATAAAACATTGTTTTTGTGAAAATTCTTGTCGTTGAAGTTTTAGTATTTTTATCAAAAAGTACTTAAATACAATGACCGACAAAAAGTCGGCATCATATAAAAAAAATTATTAATTGTTTTTTGAAAATTATTATTACGGAGATTTTTGGTGCTTGACTAGAAACAAAAAATCTACTAAGCTACTGATATCACATTCGGTATAGGTCAAATTAAACAAAAAAAAATTGAAAAAAAAGTTTTAAAATATCATACTCAGCTATAATTGATAAGAAAGAGAAAGTTTCTAGTATGGTAAAAATATATATGTATGATTTGAAAATTATTTAAATAAAAAAAATTTAATATACTACGTTTTTAAAAAGGACCAAAAAGTATAAAATAATTTTTCCTAGTCCCATACAGATTTATAACCCCATACAGATTCCTAACTCCCATACAGATTGTCCTGAAAATTTATAATTGTGAATTTTTAATAGCTATAACAATAATTGTAAGATTTAAAACGAAAAACGTGTGGCACATACAATAGATAATAGTAAGGAGTGTAAAGAGTAGCTGTAGTTGTATTTATTTTAATTATTTAAAAAAAACATTTGTAAAAAATAATGCATTAACAATTGAAATACAAGTGATATCTCTTTTAACGATGTAAGTTTTTTTTTTTTAATATCTTTATAAACTACAAAATTACATTACATTTTAATATTATACTTACAGATCGAGACCTACTAAATATAATGTTATTAAAAAGCGACTTTGAAAAAAAATCTGTATCACACTGGGATGCCGAATCTAAACCTGCATTATTATTTTTTTATTCGTCTGTTTATTTACAATATTAGTTCATTGCCAACCGCGGTATATATATATATATATATTAATAATTGGCTCTAACTGACAAGTTGTTGAAATAAAAACATCGAGAAACAACTATACATCTTCATACATACCTAGATTTAATTCTATATATATATATATATATATATATATATATATATATATATATATTATTTATTTCGTTATAATAAAACTTCTTTCTGTCTTAGAGAAATGACATTTCTAAGAAGTTTCTTGTTGAAAAATATTTTTTAAACAGGTTAGAATCATTAATCATTTTCAGAGTTATGGAGCTGATGTAAAGCACGGTTTACAATACTTTGGCAATAATTTATCATTAAGTAAGTATTAGTTTTGTAGTATTGCAAGTAAAAAAAACACTATTACGACGTATATAATATTTTTTAGATACAATGTTTGATACAATGAGAGCAGATTTAAAAAATGAAAAATAATGTTAAGGGGAGGTTGCTGTAGTAATCGACGAAAAAAAAAAAATGTATTTGACACATGTTTTATGGAATGTAACAAACACTCTGCTAGTTAGGCTATGAAGAAAATTTAAAATAAATCAAAGGCTTGCCGTTTGAAACTTAAATGAGATTTATTTAAGAACCTTTTCACATTGGACTGATATACCCAATACTTTCTTACATATATATATATATATATATATAGCTTGTTTTTTAAAAATAATTTACGGGTGCTGTTTAAAAACTAAAACTGCATTAGCCAAAAGTACTGACATGATTTTCAGTACATGTCAAAATAAACATTAAAATAAACAAAGTAAACTTACTTTATTCGTAAAAATTTTGAAAAAAGTTTTAGAATGACATTTAAGGCCTGTTTCGTTCTCTCACTCTTTATATATATATATATATATATATATATATATATATATATATAAATACGTAATAAATTATATAAAAATAATAAATAAATTTGTTTGCGGCTTAGGACATAAAAACTATTCAATTACATAATCGTTAAACTTTAAACTAAGAACAAAAACTTCTTACATATTGAACAACAAAATCAATAAAAATTGATTAATTATTTTCGTGTATGTAACTCACTGTAATCACCAAATCACGTCGCGGTAAATGTTAAAAATCACGGCCATATTGAAACAAAACACAATCTATAATTGACTTGTTACCGCAAATCAAATCTGTCAAATAGTAATAATCGCAATTAAATTAGCATAAGAAAAATGAACTAAACAGTTTTTACAACATCAAATAAAATTTCAACAATAGATTCAATAGATTTTTTTTCACGTTATTAATTAATCAAAATTTTCTATTAGGTGTATTGTTAGGTCAGGTGACACGTTTCATAAATCATTTTGTTAAAATTAATAAATTATTTTGTACGTAACGGAAATTTAATTGACATATTTTATTATGAATATTAGATATTTATTATTACGTTATTTAGAAATTGTGTTATGACCACGTGCGTAAATATTTTATTTTTTTGTTATTAGTTTTATGTGTGTCAATAATAATTTTATTAATATTTAAAATTTAATTTAAGTTTTTTGGTTATTGCAAAATGCTAATAATATTTTTCAATTGTAATTGAATACATTTTTTATGTTAGTTCTGGAGTGAAAGTAAAAAAGAATCTAATATTAAATTTAATGTATTAAAATAGGGCCAATTATATAAACATTAATTTATTATATGGAATAACTTAAAAAAATAGTATATAACAAGAAGCAGAAAGCGATGATTATTATGTTCAGCAATAATATTTGTGGCTATTCTATCTTGAGTGACATATACAATTTGTTATAAATAAAAATACATGCCAAGTAACTTTAACCAGTTACTAACATTAGTAGAATAGTATGTATATGTACATATTATTTATGTTTGTTACGTGATTTGTGAGAATTAATATATCTTTGATTGAACATACAATTTCTGATCACCCTGGGTGATATGTATTGCATTTCTTGCACTTCTTCACACATTTTAAATAATCAAATTCATATTTGAGCAAAAATAAAAAAATAGAATTGTCAAATGTGCAGTTTCTGACTATCCTAGACAATGCACATTGTATTTCTTGCACTTCTTCAGACTTTTTTAATAATCAAATTAATATTTAAGCGAAAATAAACAATGCAATTATCAATTAAGTTAACTTAACGTAATAGTATTCAGTATGGCCGCCGAAGATATCAGATTAAATACACTTACGTTGTAGTTATGTTTGGTGCTGCCACCAGTGATGTCTATAGTAATTAACTGCTGTATAATAATGTCATTATTGTACTAGTAACATAAAATCATTTTTCTACATAGGCCTTATGGTAACGTAATAGTAATATTATGATACGCTTAAAGAAAAATATAATTAAAATGCTTTAGGTTTAAGTTTTGCATGAATTTTATTAAAATTTTATCTATTTATAAAATAAATATAAATAATAAATATACAAACGTAACTTAGAAACCAGTACATATATAGGCAGCAAAATTTATCGAAATCTATTTTAATATATATATATATATATATATATATATATATATATATATATATATATATATAATATATATAAATAATCTAAAAAACTAATTTATTATTGATAATATCCAATTAAAATCCGCCAATTAAGTAACAAGATTAATAAGTAAACACAATATTAATTTACATAATTTTATGTTAAACTAAATAAATATTTTTAATTGTAATATATTGAAATTGCCCACAAAGAGTAGCATTTTCAGTACTCATTATTTTAACTAATATACAAGTCCTTTTACAGAAACTGATAAGTTATATTTTAAATACAATTTGAAACACTGAAAAATTATTTCTAAGTAATTTTACTTAACTTAAGTAAAGCTCAAAGCTGCTGAAACCGATTTTAAAATAACCAAATTAATCAAAGCCGCTAATGAGATACACTAAAGATTATATATTAAAGTTATAACAAGATTATAATTTCTTTAATTATTGGTATCTGCGTTACGCAAAGTACTTAAGTGTTAAGATTGCTTAAGTTATTTTAAGTTGGCTTAACTATAAGTAAGAGGTGAAGGACACAGAAGTTCACGATTAAATTTTAGCTAATTACGCTATAGTAATTTATTATTTTATGTTTTATTTTATATATATTTTTTTTATAGATAAGTTTTAAAATATAGATTTTTTTTATAATTTAAATTTGCACGATTTAATTTTAGTATAATATAGAGTTATTAGCGTTGCTCCGTTATCTTTTACTGTTAATTACTGATTACTAATTACCAATTTTAACTGCTTGATTAGAGCGCAAATTTTTTTGGTGAAATTATTGACTAATAAGAGCCTATTAGTTAGTTTAATTTAGCGCAATATATTTTGAAAGTTAACAGATTGGGTGCAATTCTTGTAATGCAATTTATTTAAAAATAAGATTGCTTTAGGTGACAGCCGTTTTGAATATTTGAATGTTAGTTTTGTAAAACATAAATTTGTAATAGCGTAATTATTTTCATGAATACAATTCTCGGTAATTTTATACATTTTGCAATTAATATATTATAACATACATATATACATACACAGTCACTCCATTTATCCAAAAAGGTGTGGTAGAAACTCTTTCCATATATACATAATTATACAATCACGCCATATACCCAAAAAGGTGTGGCACAAATTCTTTCCATTATCCTGAAATCAGTCTCCTCCAAACATTCCTATCCAAACAAGTAACTTTAGCTTCATCCACATTCATAATTCCTCTCATACATGCTCTTCTATTCCTACTACTTGGAAACTTCGGCTCACGCAAAATACCCTTAATCATACCACTCCAAACATTCCTATTCAGACAAGGAATTCTAGCTTCATCCATATTCATGATACCTCACATACATGATTACTGCTACTTGGAAACATTTACTCACGAAAAACACTCTCAATCAACACACTGCAAAAAAAATTTCGGATATTTTACATAAAAACTTGGGGCAACTGATTTTCACCAGTTTAATATGTAAATTTACAGACGTACCGGGAAAATTGTTACATTATATAAATAAAAAATAGGTATATTTTGTGTGTCAAAAATTTTTATTTTTAGAACTGAAGTTACGTTTGTCAAAGTATTCCTATTATTAATTAATATTTTACTTTAATACCATCGAAAATAAAATGAACGGAGGGGGTGAGCGCACTAAAAACTAAACTCTACATTGCCAAACTACTAGCTACCTGTAAACAATTGCTTTACCAAAATTAGTGCAGTAGAATGATTTAGAGAAAAAGTATGCTAGTGTACTACTCTACTACTAATTCTAGTCTTTAGAGTTTTTAAATTATGTTAAAAAAAATAAAAAATAAAAAAAGTAGTAAAAGTGAATTACTGATAACAACTTTACCTGTCAAATAACAATTGAAAAATACGTATTAAGTAGTTTAACTACTACTAGAGTTTAAAACAAATTAATCGTTTAACGTAAAAACTGGAAAAATTATTTATGATACGACTTTTAATATCGCCCCATAAAAGAATACAGAGAAAACCATAAACACCCTGTTTAAATAACTATTTCCTCAAACTAATTTCCAATGTCTATTTAAAATTGTTATTAACCTTTTTTATTTACTAACAAGAATTAAAAAAAAAACATAACACACTTTAAAATAAAGACACTTTTTCAATCTATGATAATATGCAATTATTTTGTAGCAATAAAAAATATTTTTGCAATATAATTTTTTTCATCGTCTATTAATCGAAACTTTTTAATTAAATTTTAGTAACAAAAAAATTAATTTCCTAATTTTTTTACACTGTAAACAAAACATCTACACTAATAAAATATATTTTTTACAACTTTAATTTCGTGTTAATTATAAAAACTACATAATGTACATAAAAAAATTAACAATATCAGCCTAACTTTATTACAATATTATACAGTTAGACCACTGATAAAAACTTATATGTAAATTTTTTTGTGTCTAACATAAATATATTAAATCCATTAGTTGTTATTAGACATTTGCTAAAGAAAATTCATATTCTTTTTTTTATTATTTAGCATTTTCGACTTTTTATGCCTATGACAGAATACGTTATATTTTATGAAGGTAACTAACTACAAGCATAATCAAAGTATAAGTCGTTATACTTAAGTAGTAATTTAATTAAGATGCTATTCAACAAGTCATGATAGAGTAATTGACAGAATACGGCGATGCCAGAGACCTCTGTGTGTGTTTGTTAACTTTGCCGCTTGTTACATTTTTTGAAATAAAAGAGGAACGCACGCTCGACAGAGAAAAGCTGGATTTCATTTAACTGTTATTATAATTGAGATAAATCAATTTGTTGACAATTATTTAACAAGATATTTCTGATATTTAGATTTTATTACTATGAAGAAAATAGATTATATTTTATTTAGTTTATTAATCAATTTATTATGAAAAGAAACTCTCTGAATTCCAAGTATTAATTATATAAATATAGTATTTTAATAAATATTTAATTAAAATTGCAACAAAGATCATATTTTATAAAAAAAAATGATAATACTAAAAAAATCAAATAAAAAAATACAGATAAATAGTCCGTATTCATAGCCCCTTTTAGAGTCCTTTTAGATAAAAGTCCGTATATTTTAAAGTACTTATTTAAAAAAATGTTACAATTGGTTTAGTATTATTTATATTTTAAAATGTTAAATATAATAAAAAGTATTTAATTTATAAAAATAGTTTATATTTGAAACATAATAAAAGCAAAAATTAACGATGAAATCTTGGCTGGTTTTTACTAAAAGTGCTCTAACAAGAACTAAATTTTGGGTTACATTAATATTTTTCTTTGGAATTAATATTCAGATTTGAAAAATAAAAAAACTGCTAAAAAGCGAATTGAAAGGCCTTTAGAACTGTGTCGTGTTTGACACCCATTTCCATTTAAAATTTTTGGGGTGCAATACATCCTCCTCTTAGGGTTGAAGTTAGGAAAATAGTACTAATCGATTCAAAACTTGCGTATACTCTTTTCTGTGGGCCACTCTGTATATATTTGCTTGCTTTATACATATTTATATATTTTTGTTAATTAATGTAGAAAAATTCAGCATCATTTTAAAGAACTACAGGCAATATGAAAAATCTGACATCCATAATATTTAATATTTCTGAGAAATAAAACTATCAGATACGTATCTAAACAACTAGTAATAAACCATAGTTAACAAACAACAAATTTAATTCTTCATTTTACCGCAACGACTCAAGCGCCATTAATCTGACAGTTTGTTTTGTTTAAACACTAGCAAACTCTACGACCAAATATAGTAAATTAACTATAATTGTTTGTAATTCCAAGAAATCGTATAAAAGCTATTTCAAATCTAAATATTAATGAAGAGATTTTTGTCGAAAAATTAATAATTCACTTAAGTTGACGACTCCCTCATTAAGTAAAATTGTTGTTAATGTTGGTTGCCATGGTGATTAATATAATTTAAGATTTTTACGCCAACAACTTGCAAGATATTTTTAAAAATAACTTTAATATATATGTTGTATTTAAATATATATTTTTTCTTCAAATTATAACTTTCTAAAGAAAATTTAATATTAATTAAACGAATTTTAACGTTATTAAGTTAATTAAAATTTCATAGAATTTGAAATGAAATTGTTTCAAAATATTTTAAATTACAAATTAGATCTAAATCAGATCGAATCACCCAGATGATAAAGATCTAAAAATCAATCTTAGTTGATTAGATTGAAAAATCGAGATATTTTCTAATCCTAATTAACAATGTAATTAAAAGTGGAATAATTTATTAGGTTATTTTTAATTCTGAGTTAAAATAAAGACATCAGAATAAATAAATAAATTTTTGAGTATTTACATAAAATTATGTCAAACTATATAGGTTTATAAATGTTTTCTATATATATAAAAAGTAAGAAGACTATAAGGTTTATATTGTGTATAAATATTATTTAAATTTTGACATATCGATATAGTGCACACATCTCATAATCAGGAAAAGTATATATAAACAAACAAAATAAAACTGATCATCAGTTTTCCTGATAAAGACGGACGTTGAGTTTTTCGAAACGTCGATTATAATAAATATTAATACAGAATTTTAATCTAAAACAGTTCTAGTTTAATATAATGTTATATAGAAACAAGTTACTAGGTAACAAAATACAAGTAACTTAAATTACAAAATTTAAAATTTTTTAATTAAAGGAAGCCAAATTTTATTTAAATCGATGCTTTCTTTAATTAATAAATTATAAATTTTGTAATCTATAGTTACTTGTATTTTGTTACTTACGATTAGTAACTTGTTTCTATGTTTTATTTGTATATTATTTATGTCATTTGTATATATTTTTCTTGATGATTATATACGTATATCTTAAATTTACACATACAGGTTTTTAATTTTAATATAATGAATTCTGAAAACCGTTTTTTTGTTGTTGTAAAATCACTAATATTTTTATGGATTTTGATCGGACTTGATACATAATAGGTTAAGTGAAAAGGTTAGTTTGTATTTGTTATATTCACAGAAAAAGTACAAAGAAAAATATTTAAAAATACTATTAATTTTTCCAAAAAAACAAAAAAACCAAATTATTCTATATTTCTAAGCTATACACAATAAAATTTTATTTTCTTTCTAATGCATTATTTTTATTATATTTATAAACAATAAAGTTCAAATGTTTTACATTATATCCAAATAAAATAAAAATTTGAAAATTTTAAACTGCAGTTTTTTTAATAAACCCATATTCGTAATAATATATCTTACGTTCCACTTTAAATTTACAAGAACTAATTAATAAAATTATTAATTCTATTACCAAAAAAAATTAAAACAAAAAATAATTTATATCAAAGCAAGTCCGGCTTCTTGTTTTTTTTTTCCTTATAGGTAGGCGCTTAATCTGTTATTAGCCGAAAGAATTAATATCATAGCCAACTAGATGCTCGTTCGAAAAACATTTGTTATAACACCTTTAATGAAGAGAACTACTGTTTTTCTTCTTCTAAGTATTGTTTTTAGGTAGCATATCAATATAGTAGACCACCAAGTTTTTAACCGGAGGCTATTGGTTCGTTTGATGTCCTGCCGATGAAATCTTAGACCACCCAATTTTTTGAAATATTGATTTTTTAACTGAATTGATCCACCTACATTTATTTGTTAAGATTTCTTTTGTTCTGTACTATTTTTGTTCACAACGAATGAAAAATGTACAAAATTGTTCTCAGATTTTTACAGATACTTGTTGATAGAATATGCCAATTAGTATTTTATACTTTACAGACAATTGTAGTTCAGTTGTAGCGTAACTGATTGACACTCTGAAAGTCGGTAGATTAATTTATGTTTACGCCGGAAATTTAAATAACAATATTTTTTATTATCGTCTCAAAATTAAAATCTGCATATTAAAAAAATTATATAGTAAAAAATCTTTCAGAACTCATTATGTTAAAATAAGAAGATTTATGTCAAAGTTCTATTAATTTTATATTTAAATTCGACGTTTCGATATACTAAAGGTATATCATCATCAAAAAAATTGTAATCTAGTTACTAGTATTTTGTTCCCTAGTAATTTATTTCTATGTTATGTTTGTTTACGATTTACGTCATTTGCATATTTTTGTCTTGATGATAATATTAGTTTAGTTGAATTTTAATATAAAATAAACAAAATTTTAACCTAAAGCTTTTTTATTAAAAAAAAAAAACAGTATTTTATAAATATAAACGAAAACATATTTCTTAATTCATATTTAATATTAAATAAATGGAATTTCAGAAAGCAATTTATAAAAGCATTTATAGAATAATCATTTTAATACCAAAGAATCACAGTAAGAAATGTATTTGAAATTGTAAAATGTATGTGCTGCCATTAAAATAAATAATATAGAAAAGTTTTCTAAATTATTACCGATATACGCACAAACGTAAGGTCAAAACGGTAGAATTTACTATTTCCGGGATCTAACGCAACTTCATCTGTTAGAAAACCCTTATGCATATAGTTTGTTTATATAATAATTTGCAATCAAATTATAGCATTCATTCGGGCCTATTCTGTAATATTACTGTTAAAATTAATATGTTAATACAAATGTTTTAAGATCTTATAAAATATTAGAACATAAAAAACATTTTTATAAATTCTAGAATTTTTCTTTTAACTTGTAGTTAATTTTAACATTTGATTTACAGGTATAGATTGGAATATTAGTATATATTTAGAAAATTTTATTTTAAAATATAAATCAATAACAGAATTTTTGTTCAACGTAAATATCTGGCAATGTTAAAAAATAATTCTAAATTTATAACATGTAAAAAAAAAAAATTAAAATTAATTAAAATACTCAATCATAAAAGCAACATTTAAATTATATGCACAAATTGTTAAAAAAAAAAATTATAAATTTTAATAAATATGGGTTCGCAAATAAACCGTTTTAAAAATAATAATTTCAAATAATTTAAACTTAAAATCGTTGGTTTAAAGGTAAAACTTATTAACTCAAATTTTTATTTGGGAGTAAACAATAATTTATTTGTATATAACTCTTTAAAAATAGGAAAATACTATACATAATTTTGCTGTAAACAGAAATACTGTTTCTGATTAATAATAATAAGTAATAATGTTAATAATAAAAAATGTTACTTTGTAATTAACTCAATTTTCAAAAAAAAAAATTGACGTATTGAGTTTTATTATAAACCCGAAAAAATATTTTCTAACAAATATTAAATTTGCAACAACATATACAAAACAATCTATAATAAAAATATCTAAACGAAAAAAGATGTTTGATCTGAGAATGTGAAAGAGAAAGCAGATAAGAAGTGTAAGATGGGTAAGATAGAGAGCGGTAGAGCGGGCGTGCGTGCGTGACTACCGCACGGGCCCCGGCTCACGCGGGTCATAGGTCAAGCGAAAGGTCTCAGTTACGGTTCGTCTTAAGGTGCGAGTTCAAATCCGAAGACATCAACGTTAGGGTTAAGCACTAAAAGATAACTTACTGATTTGATACTTTTAAGATTCTTTCGATCATTATCATTACGATTAGATTTTATAAAATTTACGGGAATTGTTATAAATCTCGTGTACAATATATATAATACATTAAATTTGTTACATACAGATGTAATTCTTTAGACAATTCAACATATGTTATTATAAACAATTATTTTTAAAACAAAATATAAAAACTGTTTCAGAATAAAATTCCGTTTAATTATTTTATAAAAACGATATTTTGACGAAACTAAACGCTCGGTCAAAATTTAAATACTACATCAGTCACACTAGCTAATGATTGCACAATTTTGATAAAGTTAGTTTCAAATTTATTCAATATTTTTTTTTCTACGTCCTTTCCATGCAATCATCTTAAAAAACTCCTCACCATAACCTGTCTAATAAAAATATCCTTTTTTGTTTTACCATCATTTTCATAAAATATCTATTCCAGATCTAAATCCTATATTCCTCTTCAACACTCTTAGAGATAAGCCAATATTATTTACAACCAACCTGTACATATATAACAATATAGATAGAAAATATCATTCGATACGTAAAGCAGCAGCATTCTTCTTCTTCTTCCGATCAACAAAACCCGAGAAACATTGTAATAAGAACCGACTACTGTCTAGTTCCTTATTAGGATAACCAGTAGCACACACCATCTGTGGACATACAGTGGAACTAAACGGGCTCGAAGAGGGGAAATTATTATAGGCCTGTTCCTGACAAACAAACATATGAGGTTAGCGTTAAGTATAAATAATACCTGTTCGATATGATTATAGATTCGTTTTGAGTTTTTCCTCCTATATTGATATGATTGTAAGATATATATCTAATTTATTGGATATTGGAGTTAGATTGTGTTTTGTTTTGAAACGATATTCAAGTTTTTATTGAAGAATAATATAATATATTTATAAAAAGAATTGTTTAGAATATAAATTATATTTATTTGATGTGTTTTAAAAGTAGACATAGTTGTAGTTGAGTGATACCATATATTTTTTGTAATCTATAGATTGTTAGTTTCATTTAGACAAATTTTAAAAAATAAATTATTTTCTGTCGCAAATTTAGTTTTGCTTATGCAAAAAATTTAATTTATTAAGTAGATTTTTCTACATAGTAAAAATTCTTTCAGAACTCATTATATTAAAATAAAACTACTTTACTCAACATTCGTCTTCATCAGGATAAATGATATAAATTGTGTCATTCAGACGGACATTGAGTTTCGTCGAAACATCGATTTTAAATAAATATTAAATCAGAACTTTAACCTAAAGTAGTTTTATTTTAAGTAGATTTTTGGTTAATTATATTTTAATTAGGAAATACAATTAACTAAATACAATCAAAAAATTACAAAATATTAAATTCTGATGATAATAACAAAAATAAAAGTTAAAAGTAACATCGACATTTAGTTAAAATTATATATGAATATTTAACAAAATTAAAGTATTTTCTATTTTAATATGTTAAATATTTAATTAAAATAAACTCAATAAAATCTTAAATAATTTAATTAGTAATACTAATAAAAGATAGTCTCAAGTCCATTTACACTTTTAAATATTAATCAACAAAGATTATTCTAGAAATAAACAAGTTAATTTTACAGCAAAATATTTCCATACAAATTTGAGATTTGATATCAACAAGAAAAAAACTAATACAACATATATTATAGATAATAACTTTATTAAGAAAACTTTTAATTAAATAAAGTCATTTATATTACGGACATACTATATATAAAAAAAGTTTTTTTTTAATGGTGAGTATATTCATAGTTACCATATCTTAACGTATGTAAAAGCTTTTTGTAATTTAATTTACATATCTTTGTGCATTTCATTATTTTTACATATAAATAACTAATTGTATTTCTCTAATTTGATATCTAGGTTATAATATGTTTTTGTTGGATTATCGGAAGACATTTGACTGTCAATTGTAAAATAAAAAATAAAAAACAAAAAAAAAATATATTTTTGCAAGCAATTTGATGATAGTAATCTTCAGGCTTTCACAGACATATAGAGTTTTCTGGGCTGATATGCCGTGGTCGATCTATCCTAGTCGCAAACGTTATATCATAATATAATAATAACATCAATCAGTGTTACAAAAACGGTTTTAAATAAAATGTAGTTTCCTTTAATTAATAATTTATAAATTTTGTAATCTAGTTACTTGTATTTGTTATCTAGTAACTTGTTTCTATGTTTTGTTTATGTTATTTGTTTTTCCTGATTATGATACGCGTACAATATATCGACACGTCAAATATTAATTAAAAATTTAAAAATACTAAAATATTAAGATTTTTAAATTTTAATATAGTTTGTTTATAATTTTTTTGTTTTAATAAACGTTGAAATATATTTTTTGTTCATAATATAAACAAAAAAAAATTGACCTGATATTTATAATTTATACAAAAATTTCACCAAAAACTACAAATTTTACATTAATTAACAATTAAATTCAAACTATATTTATCAACAAATATCTAATAATTTATAATATCAAAAATAAGCCGCCATATTAGCATAAATTGATGTATTGCATACATCAAACAAATTTATAAATATTTATATATTTTTTGTTTAATTATGTTACAGATTTTAATAACAAAACTTTTTACTTAATTTTAATGTACACATTTAATCTTCATTAATTAAATACAGTTTTTTTGTAATTAATTTATTTCAAAAATCGATAATTGAGACCTGTTCAATTGATCGGCGTTTTCTTTTTTTTCTGAAAAATATTTTTAGCTTCATTAAAAATAATTATTAAATACTAATAAATTTCCAACATATGTATATCGATTTCTATCTATAACTATTAATAAGATTTTTTTATTTTATTGCAAAATTTATTTTGATTTGTTTTACATATGTACAGTATATGGATATCTATATTTTATCTGTCAACAAGTTTATTAGTGGAAAAATATACCTACTTCGGTAGACACTTTAATGTTACATCAAGAAATGAAATTATTTTAGATTTACAATATTTATTTTAACATAATAAAAAATCTTTTAGGCCTCATTATATAAAATATAACCGGCTTTAGACTTAAGTATTAACATTTATTAAAAATCAACGTTTCGATAGACTCAACGTTTGTTTTTATCAGAAAAACTGATACAAATGACATTTATAGTAAATAACAGAACATAGAATCGAATAACTAAATCATAAATTTTTTATTAATGGAAGACAAATTTTATTTAAATCAGTATATTCACAAATTTTTTTATGATCTAGTTACTTATTTGTTACCTAATAACTTGTTTCTAGGTTCTGTTATTCACTGTAAATGTCACTTGTATCAGTTTTCCTGATAAAGACGGACGTTGAGTTCGATGAAATGTCAATTTTTAATTAATATTAATACAGAACTTACACCTAAAGCCGTTTTTATTTAATATTTATTTTGTTGAGTACATATTGTTAATTTATTAAAGTTATAATATTGTTTTATTATATTAATAAAACAGAAACATTTGGGAAAATTTAACCTTGATTATAATTTTATCTATGAATGTTTTTGCGGAGAGTTGATGAAGGGCATTTTGGATACCAGATTTAAGTATTTAGTATAATCATAATGCGCTTATTCAACAAATTTTTATGCGCTTATGCAATGTACAAAAAAAGGCAATATGCGCTTCCTCAACACGCGTGAATTTTGTATTATTACAATTATTTTTTTAAAATGTTAGTCAAAATTCGCAAAAAAAAAATTATTTAGTAAATAATACTTAAACTCTTGTATTTCAAATATAGATACAAATAATGGTATATTTAATATACCATAAACTAAATAAATTTCTTTGGTGACTTCAACGTGAGATCAAGACCGTAAACTATATACTATTTCTGTACACAGAAAAATTCAATAATTGTATCGTGTGAAAGAGTCATTAATCCATCAAAATTTTTACCACAATTTAATTGCAAAAACTCCCTTTTAATTACTTCCCCGACACCATACTTCGCACCCACTAATGTGGAAGTATTTACAATCTATCACAGAATTATTTTATGATAGCAAGTTAGCACATATATATATTTTCTTCCAGTATTTGCGCACACCGCACATACGATGCGGGATGTAGAGATCCAACAGCGAATCATAATTTGTTTCTAGTTGTACAACGAGAAAAATTTCTATGAATTAATAGAATTTCTTTGGCTTTTGTAAATCACAGACGGCAAAACAGAAAAGAATAATATGTAATGTTCGCAGAGAACGTTGACGATTAATTTCATCAAATGAATTATTTGCCGTTAATCTTTCGTTAATTAGTTTGATAAAATATTAGACAGAATTTACATGTTTAATTTGTCATCATTCTGATTTATTTCGATTTTTCATATAAGCGTAGTAAATACTAGATTTTTTCACCGACGGAAACCGAAAAAAAATATTAGTAGTATTTATTTATTTATTATTATTAATGTTACAATGAAGTTATCATTTGAATAAGTTAAAAGAACCCTAAATATAAGACAATTTAAATAAAATACAATATTAATGATCGATCGAATGCCACTAACGGTTCTATGAAAAGAAGTTACATTGTTTATAAAAAATAATATTAATCATTGTAATTTTCAGGCTTTCACGACTGGAATCTATTGAATTTACAGAATTTTTTAGACTTGTACGCCGTAGTCGATCTATCTTCATCGCAGACGCTTTTCCATACATCATAGATGGCATCCTCAGTACTTAGTGACTAGATGATAGTTTCTGCTACACAATATGGTATATATATATATATATATATATATATATATATATATACCTGTACCCCCACCATCCTCTGCAGCTGCGTTACGCCATGGCAAGATTCTAGCTGGTCATTTTAATCAAATACAAATTTTATTAATTCTAAAACTATATAAGTTTTTTAATTGTTATGTTATAATTATTTCGTATAATTTTTACTGTATCTGCGATTTGTAAGTTAAACATGTGCTTTGATGTTAACCTAATTAATAAAAATGTTATACTAATTCCATATATACTATTGTAGCTCCCTGATGATAATATAATACATATCAAAAACTTGAATAGTATTTCAATTAAGTTTCATTTATTAAAAGCTTTAACAAACTGCTCTTAATCCACAGAAATTTTTATATAGGTATACACTTAATTAAATTAAGTACCAAATGTAACATTTAAATATATTTCAATATTCAAATAAGTGATTAATATGGAAATATACAAATTGCAAAAAAAACATTTTATATTTCAATTTTATTGGAAACTGAAGTAAATGTGTTAATTATATTATATATTAATATAAACAAATTTAATTTAAAAAAATATAGTTCTTGTGATTAGAATAAAGTGTTAAATGTTAATTAGTGTATAATTATAATAACTTAATTAGGAAAACGTACATGTAATAAATTTTAAAATTTAATTTGTCATATTCCTTTATAAACTTACTTGCCTTGCCGTGATCTCGTGATGAAGTTGATTCGCGCCTTTACCGAAAGAGGTCCCGGGTTCAAATTCCATCAAAATTAAATACATTTTTCCCAAAGTAATTAATCAACTATTTATAAAATAGTTCTAGCTGTTAAATATCGTAAAAAATATTATCAAACAACAATTTATGTACTCAAACAACAAAATCTCTCTTTAACAACATTGTAAAAACCGAAACAGGAAAAAAATGGACTCTGTTAGAATTTGCGCCCCAAGTGAGAAGCACCCCACAGTTTTAAAGCGAGGAACGACCGCAGCGCCGCATAGTGTTAGAACGACTAGAATATTATAAATGACACTAGCATGGTATGCACTATACTGTACTATAAGTACCCATAACCTCTGTAAATGCAATTGAAACTATAGTATGTCTGCAGACATTGCAGGAAAAAAAAGGATTGTGCAGCAAAATATTATGAGAATCGTTAGGTACACTCCGGGTGGTGTTCGGAAGAAGAAATAAGATTGTTAGTTTGAAATTTGCAAGGATCGAAATATATTTATTATTGTATTGGTTTTCATATTATTTTTTTAAAAGTTAAACATGAGTACATTTTTGTATATATTGGCATCAGAATCAGAAATTACCGATGGCGGCACTGTGATCATTTGATAAAGTGGTACTATCACAATACTGCCACATAAATCTTTGTAAATTTTCTATCATATTAATAATGTTAACAATAGTTACTGTCAAAAAAATTATATAAAACAGTGAGTTTTAGTTTTCTTTTTCTCATATTTAAACTAATTTTCTATATATTTTGTTTAAGAATGTATGTTTTTATTAACTCGCTCTCTTTCCCGTCTGTTCGTTTGTTTGTCTGTTCATTACAAATTTTGCAATCGCTTTTATAATAACTTCCCGATGAGCTAGAGACTTGAAACTTTAGCATAGCTCAGAACTGGATGACAATGTAATATTAATTACTTAATTAATAATATTAGAAAGTTTAATTTTTATCTTGTGCCATATTCACGAATTCAGTACATTTGTGAATTTAACAATTTTTTTTTTTTTTTTCAAAATACAGAAACTACAGAAAACAACTACAGAAAATATAGAACATTTACACAAAACTGAAAAATTAATTATTTAAATTAAAAAAATGATATACCACGTTTTTGAAACGGACTAAAAAGTATAAAATAATTTCTCCTAGCTCCATACAGTTTATAACCCCATACAAATTTCTGACCTCATTGTACATTATTAATAGCTATAACAATATTTGTAAGATTTAAAACGAAAAACGTAGGGAGTAAATAATAAATAAAAATATTATTTTAGTTCGTTTAATAATAATATAATAAAATGGATAAAATGTAATGTAAAATAATTTCCGTTCTAAAACGAAAACAGTTAATTAATTAGAGTTGAAACATAAAACAAATGTTTGTGACTTTAATTAACAAAAATATTTAACCTTTTTTTTGCGCAATAGGTGGCTTATGTGCACTATCTATTGTTTTAAATGACATGCTATTTTAATAGTGAAGTCATTAAGACAAAGAATTAAATATTATCTATTATTTTAATGCCAGTTCGAAAATTTAGGTCATTCATAGCAATGTACGTTAGTTAGTTAATCTCTCTAGTTTAAGACTATTTTCTATTTGTACTCATTGTTCGAATCGTTAAACGGTTAAATGAACTTAAATGTCAAAAAAATTTAATTATATTTACGAAAAATATTTTAAAATTCAATGAAAATTACACATAAAATTTATACCTTAATAATCGCATATTTAAGAGCCAGTATTTTAAATTTTATTTATCCTTAAGATAAGTAAAAAATTGTATGTAATTAGGTAAAAATATATTCTTAGAATAAATAAAATAAAATTTGGAAAATAAAAAAAAATTGAATATTTTAATTGCATGTACATTATATTTTAATATATTATCAAACTAACTGAATACAATTAAGCAAATAAATTTTAATTAATTAGTTACAAACCAATTACAATTAACTTTCTTATTTTTAACAAAATTTGCAAAACTCCAACGTGTGTGGCATGTTAAAATATCTTTATTTCAATTTATCTCCGCTTGAATAATGAGTATTGTCCAACTTTCTCATTTGTACATTAACTTAAATATATATATATATATATATATATATATATATATATATATATATATATAACAAAATGAAATATTCAAAATAAAAAACCTACTTTAGATTAAGTTGTTTAGGTTCTTAACTTTATTCCTAAAATGTAAATTCTACTTCAAGCAGATAATGAACCGACTTTTTGTCTTTCTTAATACAAATGTTTTAATTTGTAACCCGATGCGGTGTAGATCTTAATAAGGGACCGAACTAATTACTTATATCGACTCTTAATTTATTTATTCATTTATTTATTCAATAATGAGACCTACAGCCAAGCTATCTTTCATTTGCCTTATCAATTAATGTCCATTTTGATTATTTTTCTTTTTCGAATTGGATTTCTTTTGATGACAGTTGCACTGTAATTAAAATGTAGAGTAATAACAATTGGTTTAAAATCTACTATAAAATATAGAGTTTTTCAAATTTTTAATTTAATTATTTTGAGCAAATATCTAATGAACGATTGAGAGTTTTTTGAGTTGGCGAATGTTTCCAATCATAAATGTGGATAAAGCGAAAGTTACTTGTATAAATAGAAATGATTGACAGTAACTAATTTCTACTTGAATGAAAAGATTTGTGCCACACTCTTATCGTAATGTACTCATAAGAGTCTTATCGGTACATAATGTATATATGAAACCGACAATCATATTTTAATAATAATAAATATAAATAATACATTGCAGTCATAAATATTTTGTTAGTACGAGAAAACAGAACCTATAAACCATACAGCATGCGTTACGAGTTTGGTTTTAAAATTGGTTTTAACTAATACCGGTTTTAAAACAATGCATCTGCTACAAAACCAGAACTAAACAAATGAACTAAAATACCTAAAAGCCGAGTTTGTAATACCAGCTCAAAAATTTATTAATTTATAACAAAATAAAATGAGTGTTAAGCAATTTTATATTTTAACATAATAAAATATTTTTCAGAACTCATTTTATTAATATAAATACTGTTTTAGGATCAAATTCTGTTTAATTATTTTATAAAAATAATTCGACGAAACTGAACGCTCGTCTTCAGCAGGTCAAAATTTATTTATTTTTTGTTTATTGACAAATTTTGACTTGATAAAGATAAGTTCAATGTAAATAAAATAATTATACAAAATTTTATCCTAAAACAGTTATTATATTAATTTCATATTTTGTTTTAAATAGATTTCAAATGTTAAAACACTGTAAAATATTTAAAAATCATTTAAATCATAACGACACTAATTTATTAGCATCAATTAATAATATTAATTACATTTAGCCTTGCTGCTAACTTTCACTTATTACTTATTTAAATAAGTATCGTCCGCATTTAAGCTAGTATAGAACGATGTATTTATGTTTAAATATAAAATTTATATTAATATGTATATTTTAAATTTAACGTTGCATAATTTTTATTATCATGTTATTGTAAATAGTTGCTGCTTGATTGTCAGTTGTTTAAAGTACTTATCAATTTTTTAATTTGTTATAAGAGCAGTTAAAAATATATTCTGATAAATTATTACACCTTTCACATTTATAATTAAAAATTAAAATTAAAGATTTTGAATAAACATATTTAAATTTAACATAGTACCAACTCTTTCAGAACTCGAAGAAAAATGAACCTAAAACATTTTTATTTTAATATTAAATTTGTTTTGCAAAATATAATTAGTCCATTTTTGAAATTTTATAATTAATTTCACCGCAAATGCTGTTAATGTTTCTAGTGATATTAGTTGGATATTTAAATATTATTAACTGAAAATCTAAAAACTGATTAAAAGTAAACGCAATTTCAAATAATTTTATACATAAAAAAAATATGTAGAATATAGACGAATATATTTTAGTACAATTTTGATACAAATATTCTAATTTATCAATATAAATAATAATTATTTTGAATAGCAAAAACATGTCAGCTAAAATAAATATTATTACGTAACTTAAACTAAAAGTATTTTGTTTAATTGTAATAGCTATTTTATTTATACTCATAACTAAGCAATAATGTATTAAATAAATTTTAGCATATATGTTATTAAATTCAATAACATGTATGACAAATATCTAGTAAGACATATATGTCATGATTACAACTATGTGTGATATAGACATTACGTTTGATAATTCAAACATACAAAAAACTATATAATTTGAATGTTTATTATGGAAAGATTTCTTTCAATTTCAAATTTTATGTGTAATAAAAATACATTTAAATATTTTTTATTTGCTATTTAAAAAGGAAACATTTTACTTATATTACTTTTTGTACAAAACAAATGAATTTAAATTTTATATATATATATATATATATCGTCACCATAGTGTTGGAAAACATTGCAATAATGTTGCTTACGTAAAATTGATGTTCTAATTCTGACTTAAGTACTAACAAACTAAGTATATACTTACATTTGTGGGTTTGTTAACTTTGTGATGAACCAATCAAATTGTTAGCAGTTTTTTTCTGTTGGCCAATAGAATGACAGTAAAAAAAGAAGCACCCACACTTTCACTTGTTTTTGCAGATGTTTAGAATATTAAGCAGTTTTTTTTTCTAGACTAGTTGTTTTGCCATAAAATAAACTTGTATTTCAAACATTTTCTTATTTATCTTGATTTAAAAATTAATGTATAAATTTATTTAAAACACATAAATTGTAGAGTAATTTACCTCAGATTTAAATAATTATGAAAAATAATAAAACCATAATAAAATTAACATATATCTTGCAGGAATATTGAATAATATATTTATTTTTGCAAAATTACTAGTATTTTTTAAAAGTTTTTTTTTTTTAATTTGTTTCCTCTGTAAATATAAAAAATACAAACTAAACGAACCCTGCATTAAGTTCGAAGAAAATCTTCAGAAAATTTAGTAATCAAAAAACTATTCAATGTTTATCAGACATTTTCAATATGTTTATTTGAAAAGTTGAAATTAAAATGATAAAATTTTCAAATAAACATTTTTCAAGAACTTTTTAGTCACGAAACAAAAAATAATATTAATAAATTTACTAATTCTTCCATTAAAAATAATAATAATAAAACCAATGTGCAAGTACTTTACAATGAGAAAAAAGTTGCTTTAGATTCAAGGTTTTTACGTTTATCTCAAAAGTAAACGTGTTTTTGAACTGTAAACTTATGATTTTTTTAATAAAAATAAAAATTTTAATAAAAAAAATAATAAACAGTTTATAACTATGTTAAAAGATTTGTATAATATTGTGTACTATTTAGTTTAGAAACAATGTTTTTCTGGAATAAATATAATTGTAAAATTATTAAGAATTTTTAATTCAAATTTAGTTTTATTTTTAAAGTGAATATCAACTAATTTCATACAAAGCTTTGAAAATAGTTATACTGTTACTTAATATTAATATTTTTTATTAAAATATTATTTTCAATATAAAAACATAAGTTTACAGGAAACACGTTTAATTTTTAGTTAAAAGTAAAAAACTCTAATCTAAAGCAAAAATTTTCTCATTCAAATAAAATAACTCATATTGGCTAAGCAACAAAATTACCACTAAACTACAACTACCTTTAAAACAAACATATAATAAAATATTTTAATAACTATACAATTTCAATTTACTAAATTTTTCGTTAGTAAAATTAAAAATATGCAAGTATTCCATTCTTAAATAAATAATTAATATATTGCTAAGCAACTAAGCTAATATACAACCACAACTATCTTTAAAACAAACTAATAATAAACTGAAAATAAAATAAAAATAATTTGCAACTAATATCCATATTTTACGTGAATTTTTCTAAATTCCACATTGAGCTACAATAAATAAAATACAATAAACCGCGTATTTATAGTAAAAACTTTTATGCATACCGCTTTGTATCAAACCAGGGAATAGTAAAAGTATTTCTTCTTGTTGTTAAATTCTTGTACAAAACCCTGGCTAAGTTTATTATAATGTTCAAACGATAGCGGTTCTTTGCCTAGCTGGTATAATATTTATGATAAGATTATTATAAAATATTTTATATGTTACCTATTGTATATAGACAAGCAATATTTTCTAATATAATACTAATGTTTTTCGAATGCGGCTACTATCTTTACTTGGGTCTATAGAAATTTATTATTTATTTTAACTTTTGTCATTATTTTTACTACTTTGACTGCAAGGAAAAGTAGTTAAGCGTTTGGTACGGTGTCTGTAACATTTTCAAAAAAAAAAAAAAATTGTATAGAAATCCTTCATATAGCCTGTAGATGACGAATCTGAACTTAGTTTATGTGGGTGTATGGATGTGCGTCGTCAGCTCGCTCGCTCGCTCGCTCGCTCGCTCGCTCGGTCGTCAGACAAAATTTTGTGATCGCAACTCCTCCTAGACGGTTCAACCGATTATAATGAAATTTTCAGGATAAATTTGCCTAGTGCCCAAGATGGTCATGTGGTTTTGGTTTTTTCCAGTGATGCCAACTTTCCGAGAAAAAAATTACTAAAGTTTTTAAAAATTCATTGTGGCTACATTATTTATCCGATTTTGATCAAATTTTCAGAAAAGATTTCTCTAATGCTCCCATTAATTACATAATTTTATTAATTTTCAGTGTTGCCAACTTTCCGAGAAAAAAATTACTAAAGTTTTAAAAATTTTATTATGGCCATGTTATTCAACCGATTTTACTCAAATTTTCACAAAAGATTCTCCTAGTATTCATATAATTTATGTAATTTTAACAAAATACAGTGTTGCCAACTTTCCGAGAAAAAAATTAGTAAAATTTTTAAAAATTTATTTTGACCATTTTATTTAACCGATTTTAATCAAATATTTATAAAAGTTTTTCCTAGTGCCTAAATAAATTATGCAATTTTAACAAAATACAGTGTTGCCAACTTATCGAGAAAAAATCACAAAATTTTAAAAAAATTCATTGTGGCTACATTATTTATTCGATTTTGATCAAATTTTCAGAAAAGTATCTCCTATTGCCCACATAAATTATAATATTATTAAAATACAGTGTTGCCAACTTTCCGAGAAATGTCAAAGTAGTCTATATATGGGTTTACCCATATACTTCTAATCTTGTTTTTTTTAGTAAATAGTTGTAGTAAATCAATAAAGTGCTCGTTTATTAATGAAAAAACTAAAGAATCAAATTTTGTTTACACTAAGAAGTAATCTTGACTAAGAATCTGAGTCGTTTGATTCGCATTATGTTACCGTTAAAAACCTTTAATTCTATATAATAAAACTATAAAACTAGTTATTTAAAATAAATACTTTATCTAAAGTTAACTTTAAACTGACAACAAAGCATCTATGTTAAATTATACTATAATAATAAATAATGCTCTCAATAAAACAATGATTTTTTGTCAACTTTCACACTTCTAATCGGAAAATTATTTATTGTTTTCAATAAAACAAAGCTTTTTTGAAAACTTAAAGTCCACTTTAATTAAAGCATTTACTATAAACTTGCTGTAAGTTCTATATATATATATATATATATATATATATATATATATATATTTTATTTAAAAATCCACGTTTCGATATATTTTCCCTGATGATGATATACGTAAACTATATAGAAAAGTCGATATTAAATAAAATATATAAAGAACTTAATTCTAAAGCTTTTTAATTTTAATATAATGAGTTCTAATTTTTTTTTTTGATATGTTAACTAGTTATTTCGTAAAAAATATTATATATTAATTTAAAACAGTTTGCAAACTAATAAAAATTAAATCGTGTACAATATTTACTAACCAATGTCAAGTTCATAAAATCATTTGTAACGCATTTCATTATAGTCGTTGAAACAATATTATTAGGAAAACTTTTATTTTTGCTCAATTAATAAAAATAAACTACATCAGTAATTTTAAAAATAAAACCACATTTTTTTTTCATACATATAAATTCAAACATAGTGCTATGCATTAAAATCGATATGAAAATGAAATAATTATAGCAATTTCTCTTTATTAGCGCAAATATTTAGATTATGTAATTAAAACTTCGTTTTAATTTAGCCGTAATATTTACGTAAAATAGCACGTGCTAAATTATTTTTTATCTCTTTCTAAATAAATTAAATCTACGAATAACATTACAAATATGTTATAGTATCGTATATGATACTGCAGAAAAAAAAAACCATTAATTTACTTATATGTATCATTTTACTGCTTATAATTTCTATATATCGCTTAGTTTATATCTCTCTTAATTGCATTATTTTTCTTCTCTAAAGTAATTTTAATTTATTTAATAACGTAATTAATTTTAACTAAATATTTTCGTTACTAGCCTGATTTAGTAAATATTGCTTGTTATTGCTATATTTTGTTTATAATAATTATGTGTTACATAAATAGTTTTTTCGTAAATCCACATATGTAATATTATTTTTTATAATAAAATACGTATTTTTTAATAGTATATGTAGAAAGTAATAAAGTATTTTAATTTTTATTATTCGTATTTTAATTTAATTTATAGTTTGTTTTTGATCTTAAATTATTTTAAAATTATAATAAAAAATAGTATTATATTAGTAACATTATTATAAACAAATAGATTTGTACCTATTAGTTTATTAAAAGTTTCTTGTTCAAAACGCTCTTAATATTTATTATTATTTTTTAAACATTTTCAATTAAATAGAAATATAAGTCATAATTTTAACTGCTTCATTTTTTAAACGTGAATTTATTTTAATTTAATTTATATTATTATCACTTATATAATTATAATTCTACTAGCAGAAAATGCAAGTCTTATAGTACATTTTAAATTTCTTGGAAATAATCATCATTAAGTTATCGCTACTTGAACTTGAAAAATAAAATAATTGCTAAACTACAATTGTTTAATACAATTGCTTATATTGAAAATAAAATGTACAAAAAAAAAATTAATATCGTTTAAATAAAAAGTGTAAAATAAAACAGCTTTAAGTTTAAGTTCTGTATTAAAATTTATTTTTATAAATTTATAATTATTATAAATAAATTTTAATACAGAACTCGTACCTAAAGCAGTTTCATTCGAGACAAGCGTTGAGTTTCATCGAAACTTTGATAATAGATAAATTTTAATACAGAACTTGAATCTAAAGCAGTTTTATTTTATATAATGAGTTCTGAAAGATTTTTTACTACGTTAAAAAAAGTGTGTAACAAAAATAAATTATTAAAAACACTTAGCCTTAAATTTTATTATACCGTTAGCGAAACAATAAAAAAAAGTTTGCAGAATAGATATAATTATAAGATTAAAAAAACAAATAGGAGATTATATTAAAATAAATAACTGTCTGTATTCAAAAAGAATTTCTAATATTATTCGTAGAACTTACTACTATAATATAATTTTACTAAAAGAATAATTTAAATTTATAAAAAAAAATTGTGACTAGAATATATTATAGTAATTTAAAATAAATAATATTTTTTCTAAGAAAATACTAATATATTAAATAATTCTATATTATTATTATATATGTGTAAGTTCCGTATTACTATTTGAGATTTAATAAATTTGTGCTATTTTTCATAAGTCAAATTCACTAGCTCTGATTTGTTATCAATGTTATTAACATTTTTCGTATACCGTGTGTTGACTTGGACCGTCGTACATAGGGATTTAGCATGTAAAATCAGACATGTGCGATTTCCTGCTTCCCAAATTATTTTACAAAAAAAACTTTGGGATAAATGTTTTAGGAAACACTTTTTTACATGTAAATCAATCAACAAAATTTTTTTTGGAACCATCCCAACATCAGGAATTAGCCCTAAAGTTGTCAAGAAATTGACTGAAAATGGCATTAGTCGGCCGTGCATTAGCATTTGTTTGATTTTTTTGTTCCAATTTCACGGCTACTGCCATTTTCCAGTCAATTTCTTAACAACTTTAGACCTAATTCTTGACGTTAGGAAAGTTCCAAAAAAATTTTTAGTAATTGATTTACATGCAGAAAAGTATGCCCTAAAACATTTATCATAAGGTTTTTTTTTGTAAAATAATTTGGGAAGCAGGAAATCGCACATGTCTGGATTTTACATGCTAAATCCCTATGTACGACGGTCCAAGTCAACACACTGTATAATATTTTGTTATATTTGGCATTTCTAAATCTTTTTTGAAAATGATAATAAATGCTAATAATAAAAAAACGTAAACCTGCGTTATGATTAACTTTAATTTTTTTATTAAATCCTTTGTCAGGTTTGTTGCTTTTTTTTTTGATGATTCGATCATCTTCAGGCGAGTTTTATTTTGCCTATTCGACAGTCGAACCACAAAGAGACAAACAAAACACTAACCAAGCCTGAAGTTGATCGAAAGGTCGAAACGCGTTGTCAGTAATAAAAAACAACGAACCTGACAGGGGATTTGATAATAATAAATTAAATTTAATAATAATAAATAATTTGAAATATAGATACGTATAATAGTGCTTATGTTTAAATAGGCTATAAATACAAATTCAACATTTCTAGATCATATATTCAAAAAAGCAATAAAAATAATATTAAAGTTTACTAAAATTTGTTTTTATATAATATTTAAGTTTATTGTAAAAACAGTTTAAATAAAAATTATTAATGCTGGATTTTTGTCAGTGGTATTCTTAAGAAATTTTCTTTACATTGAAATTCAATGATTACTGCTAATATTTCGCTGAATTCATAAACGCTTATTAAACAATATTACCAAGTATTTAATTACATGTTAGTCACGTAAATACTGTCTACTTATAGGCGCATACTTAGACACTTACCTACTTAAATTAAGTAAGTTTTAAGTATTTAACCATTTCAAACACGTCATTTCTTATATATTTTTTTGAAGAATAGTGATGCATTTTCAATGACAAAATTGTGTCACATTTATTATTATTTATTTCAAAATAATTTTTGTGCAATAACATTATATCATTTTTCTTAGAAATAAAATATCTTGAAAGATAAAGATATTAAAATAAAACAACTTCAGGTTGTAGTTCTGTATTAATATTTATTAATATTCAACATTTTGACGTACTCAACGTACATCTTTCTGTAAATGTTATTTATATTATTTTTCGTAATAAAAATGTACGTTGAATATGTCGAAATGTCGATTATTAATAAATATTAATACAGAACTAAAATCTAAAGTCGTTTTATTTTAATAATATGAATTCTGCAAGATTTTTTTACTATGTTATAAAAATATTGATATTCGTAATATTATTATAAAATTTGATATATAGATATATTTTCGTCAAAAATAATGGTTTATTAAAATGAAAATTCTTGGATTCCGTAAGAAATTTTATTGCAATATATATACCGGGTGTCTACTTTTTTTTTGTTACATAGGGAATAAAATGCTAAAATTTTCATTTGGTGATAAATTTTCCCCTAATTATTATAGAACAAAAGTACAAATACAAAAGTTGTTTAGAATTCAAAAATGCATCAAATGATGCCAAATTTATCAATATAGGATGTTCTGATCAATAATTAGAAGCAAATTAAAATTTCCATTTTTGCGCTCTTTACATCAAAGTGCCACGGAAATTAAACAAATAATTTCATTTCTTCTGGAGTTTGAGTTTGACAGATCGTATTTATTTTATTGTTACGTTCTGTATTATTATTATTATTATTATTATTATTATTATTATTGAAAATAATGAATAAACTTAATGTAAATGAAAAGCTATTAAGTATAAAAAGTATTAAGTATTTATTATTTATTACAATGAAAGGGTATTTTACTCGGCTGTACACTACGTACTAGCTGTGGTTTTAAATTGTGAATGTCTCCATTATAATTTTAAGTAATTGTTTAATTTATTTATTAACTTCAAGTTATAAAAACAATACATTTGAATTAGATGACTGGCATTATGCCTAATATATTTATTATAATAATTTAAACTTATCCCTGAGGATGCTGTAAGTTGTGCAGTGAAACGTCGGATAAGAGTTTAATAAATAGTAAATAGCTGAACTCCGTAAAACTTTCTTTATTTATTACAATATTCAATATACCTATAAAACAGAAAAATTCATGAATACAAGATATAGGAGAACAAAAACGAAACTAACAATTTAAATTAAATGTTCAAATAAATCG
Organism: Clivina fossor; assembly: GCA_963966155.1. NCBI lineage: Eukaryota > Metazoa > Arthropoda > Insecta > Coleoptera > Carabidae > Clivina > Clivina fossor. The sequence continues at coordinate 11,670,432 of OZ014562.1, read as the reverse complement.
CCATTAACTGCCAAACAATAACCTAATCTGTTATAAAATTCGTGACGTACAGAGCTTAATTGTGTTTGTGTTATATTATTGCACTCTTCAACAATGGCATTTTTCAAATCAACAAGATTTTTGATATGTCGTTTATAAATTTTCTCCTTCAAATATGGCCATAAAAAGAAATCGCACGGTGCTAAATCGGGCGATCTAGCTGGCCAATTAATTGGACCACCTCTACCAATCCATGAATTTGGAAAACATTGATCCAAATATAATTTAATGTTGCAGCTGTAATGTGCCGGACATCCGTCTTGTTGATACCAGACAACATTATCTTGAGTTGCACACTCTTCTAACTGCGGACCAATATGATTTTGCAACATATCCAAATATTTTTCGTTGTTTAAATTATTTTCAATAAAAAATGGCCCAATTATACACCTGCCAAAAATTCCAGCCCATACATTAACTTTTTCTGGATATTGGGTACGTGTTGCTACCATTAAATGAGGATTTGTTTGGCTCCATATTCTAAAGTTTTGTGTATTAGGTTCGCCGTGTAAAGTAAACGTAGACTCGTCAGTAAAACAAATAGATTTCAAGAAGTTTCTGTCTAAATTGGATTTTTCCATAATAATGTTACTAAATTCGCTTCTAGCCATTTTATCCGCTTCAAATATCTCTTGGTGCGTGGAATATTTATAAGAATGATATTTTTCATTTTTTAGTACCTTATGTATTGTTGAAGGATGCAAATTTAATTCAGCACCAAGTTGACGCACACTAACATTTGGGTTTTCCGTTACACACAAAAGTATATTCAATGTATTTTCTTTAATTGCATTTTGATTTAAATTCTCCTCCTGATCTTCTGCGTTGATTTTTCTACAATTTTTACAACGTTTTAACACACTTCCAGTTTCTTCGAATTGTTTAATTATCCTACGAATAGTCATAGCGGAAGGTATGGGACGGTTTTCAAAGAAAGCGCTGAATAAATCTCTTACTCGTCGTATCGAATTTCCAGTAAAATACCATTTTACGCACTGAACTTTTTCATTTACCTTAAGTTTATTCATTATTTTCAATAATAATGATAATAATACAGAACGTAACAATAAAATAAATACGATCTGTCAAACTCAAACTCCAGAAGAAATGAAATTATTTGTTTAATTTCCATGGCACTTTGATGTAAAGAGCGCAAAAATGGAAATTTTAATTTGCTTCTAATTCTTGATCGGAACATCCTATATTGATAAATTTGGCATCATTTGATGCATTTTTGAATTCTAAACAACTTTTGTATTTGTACTTTTGTTCTATAATAATTAGGGGAAAATTTATCACCAAATGAAAATTTTAGCATTGTATTCCCTATGTAACAAAAAAAAAGTAGACACCCGGTATATATATATATATATATATATATATATATATATATGTATATATATATATATATATACAAGGTGTTCATTCGCCAGGTTAATATAGGGCAATAACATGGGATACCAATAATATGCAAAATACTTCTTTCTGAAGTAATAACTTATATAATTTGGTTTTAGTTTTAATTTGCTAGCATGTGCCGTTTGGGCGCTAGAATTTTTTTTTTAAATGTTTTTTAGAATGTTCAATAATTTTTCCTGCTAAATCAGTATGAGTTAGATAAAAAAAAGTTACTTAGCTATTATGTAGCTAATTTTTTTCTCTATTTTACTAAATTGTTTCAAATTTTTTGAGCAAATTTTGGAAAAAAAATTATTTTAATTTTTTTCAAAATATAACAAATATTTTAATTTCCAGTTAATTACGATGAACAATATTTAATTTAAAAATTTAATAAATTTTCTAATTGTATATTAGTTTACTGCGATTAAGTGGAAATTAAATTATTTGTTAAAACACTACAATTTATCTATGAAGTGCAACTGTGTATTTATACTTTAAATAAACTAATAAAAATTTTAATTTGTTTGAAATATTTCAATAAAATTATTAAATAAACTTTTTTTTTAAATAAAATATGTCAAATAATTTACACATATATATTAATAAATTATTAATAAATTTTTTTTAATCGTATACTTTAATTAATTATTTTTATTGTATTTTCGATGTATTAACTATAAACTTAATTTAAAGTAATGGTTTTTAGTGAATTCCAAATCACACGGAGAAAAAAATCTAGTTGTCCTACGCTAAATTCATAAACTGGCTACTAGAAAAAAGTAGCCAAATTATGAATTCAGGATATGACCACCACAATTTGTATACAAAATATATTCTGAAATTTCTACGTACATCTATTTTTTATTTTAAGGTAGTTCGGTGTTCGTAGAAACTCGTCAAAATCAGTCCAATTTTTGACGTCAATAAAATAAGTCAAATTTAAATTAAAACGTTTTAAATATTTGATTATGAATTTAAATAAAATATTTTATCAAACAAATAGTTGCATTTCATAAGTTTTGTAATTTTATATACAACATGACTATTATAGCCATAACCTTTGCCATATTATGGCAATCTAACCAAAAATAACTCATTGAAATAGAAAAATAAAACAAAAAATTATTACAATATAATATTGTTTATAAATACGGGAACTTAATAAATTACTTGAAATAATAAAATTTTTTTATTTATCAATACCATTTTTTTCAAGAATTAAAACTTCCGCTTAATCGTAACTCTATCACACATAAGCTAGGTTTTTGGCTATGCGTAACGATACCTTAATGTTTGAACTTTTGAAATATCATTTTGTTTCATTTTATTCAACGAATTTTAACGACGTAATTTAAATTTTTCTTAACCTGCAATGCGTTCTTCCATAAGATCCTGCGTTAAAAATCGTAAACTTTAAACTCATTTCCTTTAAAATTTAGTACGGTAAGACCATGTTTTCTTAGTACCATCGAAAATAAAATTTTATTTTCTATCATTTGACTTAATTGCACTAAAAAATCTACAAAATTTAATTGACGACCGAACTATCTTAATATATTCTGTTGCAAAATTTGTTGTAATATATGTTTAGATTTTAATTAATTCTCAAATTTAAAGTTTTGTTATGTGTAGGATTATAGAGTTTCTCACGTATACATATAAAAACAAAAAGAATCAAGAAAATTACACAAAATAATTGTAATATCAAAATGGGGTAAATTTTTGTTAAAAATAAGATAAATTAATGCTCTTGATAACTTAAACTTGTCTGCTTTAATTTTTTCTAGGGCTTATAACATAAAATTATATTGGTCCGGATTATGTAAAATCCAACTTACGCATACGATTGTAAAACTATCTACTTATGTAAGTCAAGGACCATCTGTATTATTATTTATTTTCTTTATACGAATATTAAAAAGTTACAATTGAACCTTCTTACATCTTTATAAAATTAAAATAATGTGATTTTCTAATAATACAAAAAAAAAGAAACAACTATTTTGTTTAACTCGAATTAAATGACTAAATTTGAAATGAATTATCTAATTAAATTCTAAAACAATCGTTTCTTCATCTATATACAATTTTGTTGAAATAGAATTATTATTTCAAATAAATATTATATAAGTAATCAAGAACTATAAGATTGATCAACAATAAGAATAAGAAATATTTAATTACATTAGTTTAATATACCAAAATTATTTATTTACTTGCATTATTTCATCTAATATGATTAGAAAGCTGGAAAAATAACTAAAATATTAGAAGTATTATCCAAAGTTTTTTTTTGCATATGTAAAATATAAAAACGGAACTCATTGCTGCAAGAATAATTTTTAAATTTTATCTATAAAAGTTAAATATTTTTAATAAATTTGTAGATTATTTAACGAACAAGCTACACTGACTACCTATATAATAAACAAAGATCAATAAAAACAGTTGAAAAATCTATAATTAAACAAAAGACAATATATCTATGTCTTACAATCAATGCATTATTATTTACTGTAATCGTAATTATTTGAATAACTAATAAATCAGTATGAAAACATTACTTACTAGCAATCTTACTTAACGTTATTGAATGTAATCACAAACCACAGAGTATTATGCAAGCTATTAACGCTAATTTTTATAAATATTTAAACAATTAATCCACTCCAATAGACATTTATCACTGGGTTAAATTAGCACAAGACTCCGATTAGTAAATCACTATTAAGCACTATTACGAATTAAGTCACTAGATATATGGAATTAAAGTTAAGTATGTTTAAGAAAAAAAAACAATTTTTTACTGGTGACTATTTTAAGATTTACTTTCTATTTAAATAGTTCATATATGTATATCGCTAAATACAAGACTTATTTCTAGGTTTTTATAACAATATTATTTACATTTTTTAAGTTTTATTTCTTGGAGAAATTAAAATATACATTTATATATATATATTTATAGTGTAAAAATATAATTTTTCTCTTTATAACAATCAAATACATTTTGTAATCTAAAAAAAATATTTAAATAAACCATTTTTTTTCGTTTTTAAATGCAATAAAAAACAAAAAAAATATGACTAAAAAAAATTAACATTATATATTTGATATGCGTATTCTAATATTAATTATTTATAAGTTGCATTATTTATTAAAATACAAATATTATTTATTAACAGTCAACTGATATTTAAGAAATATTATATTTTTACAGTAAATAATTTAATGAAACAATTTTATGATATGTAATTTCATAATTTCACAACCAAATAAGCTGAAAATAAATTTAAAATTATTATTTAATGTAATACAATAAAACCTCAATGCATTGTTTTAAGTTCTCTTATGTTTATCACAAATTTCGTTTCTTTATTTAGTCTTAAAATGTATTTCGCTATTTTCGTTTGACGTTTCTGTTTTTCTATCTTATTCGAAAATGCAGTACAGTTTTATTGTAAAATAACAAAAATAAATTTTTAACTATAAATATGTAGTATACAATATTCTGAATTCAAGCAAAAATATTTTATTAATAAAATGCAATATAAATATATTAATTTGCTATATTCAAGAAGTAATTAAAAATGAATATAAATTATGAAACGCTACGAAAAAATTGTAGTTAATAACACAAAATTAATAAATAAAATAGAAATTTATTTATCTACTTAGTTTTAAGTACTGGTAAAATATACAAAGATATGTAATATTAAAGCAATTTTTAAACAAAACAATCTTAAAATAAAATATCTAACGACAGATAAAAAGTACGTATACTACCAACAAATTACTTACAATTCCTTTTTTAAAAAATAATAAATTAAATTTGCTCAAAGCAGTTGTGTTTTTTTTACTAACAAAATATTGCACAGTCACTACAAGAACTTTTCCTAACCTGGCATTAACATCACCAGGACTTCAACACTAACTGAAATCGCTGAAGAATGTGTCAAACGGCGATAGGGATTGATCGGAAAATGTCGGTGAAAAACTATTATCGGGAAAATCCACAGACGTCGGTGAATTATCAGTAAAATCCGTTACAAAATCAGCAGGCGTCAAAGAATGATCAGACAGATCAGAATGAAGTTGTAGTGATTCGCCGTCGGACTCTAAAAACAGACAATCCAGATCACTGCAGTCTGACAGGAGGTCTCCAAGATCTGCGCTAAAATTAATCGAACTTGTGGCGTTATTTTGTCCAGAATTTGACTGTTCTCTTAGCACTGCACTTAACGCAGAAATATACTTCATTGCCAATCGTAATGTGGTGATTTTCGTTAGTTTTTCATTGCTTGCGGTATTAGGAATTCCGTTGCATTGCAGATGAGGAATCGCTTTTCTTAACGATTCAAAAGCTTGATTAATTTCTCTCATTCGAGTGCGTTCTCTAGCATTGGCCGTTTTTCTTCGGTATTTGCTTAAAGGCGCCGGTTTTTGTTTCTGTTTCGATTTACTAACTCTTGTTTTCGTGGTTTGAATAGCAGGAGTATTTTCCTCGTTTTCATGTGCACGACGCAGTGAACGAGGCCGCAACGAATATTTATCACCGCGAATTGAAATTTTATCACTGTTGTTATTACTGTCTGCGAATGTTATATCTAATGATAGTCTTTGCGACAGATCGCCACTAAATTGCAGTACCGAATTCATTTTAACAATTTTTCAAACTATTTTTATTTAGAACTTAAAATAGAAAACACATTTTTATTTAATTTAATAAAACAATATTCAAGATGTTTATCGCAGTTTCATTTTAATTTTTGTTTAATTTTTTTCAATTTATTTCAAAGTTTCTTCAAAAGCTCGTCCAACGTTTTAAAAATTTAATTAAAATTTATTTCGTTTTTCATTTAAAATTTAAGTTTAATTTATTTAAATCTCATTTAAATTTGTAATAGTAATTTAATTTATATTTATTTAAATACACTTCTATATGAGTTTATAAACAAATGTATATTAAATTAACTTTATTTTAATACTTGCATTTATAGTTTTATTTAAATCTAATTCCCCTTCAGGACTTAAGTTTATACACAAAATTTATTTCGTTCTTCACTTAAAGTTTAAGTTCGTTTATTTAAATTTTAGCGGTAAAAATGAATATACTTTTATATGAGTTTATAAACAAATGTAATATTTGCATTTATAATTTCATTTAAATTTAATTCTCCTTTACACTCAAAATTTATTGTTAAATCCACTACCTATTTTATCAAACTTAATTTAATAAAATCTATAATTCGTTTTAGATTTTAATTTAATTTTAACTTTAGTGTTTAATTTAACTTAGATTTTAACGACACACTCACAAAACAAACTTTTATTTTAGAAATGAACGCTTATACAAAATATTTGTTTGCGTATTGACGTAATATTAAAATCTCTCGAGGCGATCGTACGAGATCAGCACCGCGTGGTAGGAGATGCTGTACCGTGGACCGTTCGCCAGATACTGAAACGTCTTGAGCCGGTTCGCGGCAGGTAGTTAGTGCGTTTAAGGCCTCGCCACACGATTCCAGCTGACTTGGATCTCTCTCAGTTCAAAGGCAATTCAATTCGATCGAGACCGGTGGTGCCCTCAACGGATTTTGCTTAGTTTGTCGGTGCGTGAGCCTTCTTGTTCTGGTAGTGGAGGAGTATGATGGGTTAACAAGCAAGTTGGGTATTATTGGAGACGGGTTCTTAAGAAATTGATGTTTTTGAGTAAAAGCAAATATGAGTATTTTTAAAAAGATTTTTATAAAACTGAAATGATTAACTTCGTAAATTTAAATTTAGTAATTTTAAAGTGTTATGTTAAATTTTTAATAAATATTGTTAAATAATTTTAATAATTTTAAAACAAACTAAATTTTATATTCAGAAATAATTTAAATATAAATTATTTATCTATTTATAATATATTTTTAAACAATAATTAGATAATAAATTTGAGGCCTAAAATAAGTGTATAGATAATAAATTTCAATTTGAAATTGTAAATATTTATAAATCAAAAATCTATTTAAAAAATACTTGAATGTAACATATCGTTGAAAATATTCTTTAAAAATGATATTAAATATAAATAATAGAATTTTCAGCATATGTATTTAAGTTATGATATTAAAACTTTAACATAATAATAGTCTTGTAGAATTCATTATATTGTAACTACATCTTAAAATTTTTGTCAAAATTAAATTAAAATTATTTTAATTACAGTATTACTAAATAACTACTTAAAATAAATTGCTTTACACAGAGAAATAATATTAGATAATTCTTCTAAAGTTTTAGTTGTATTACCTAAAGAAAATATGCGATTTTTAGCCTTCTAATCATATTATATAAAACACCTAATTCAAAAATAAATAAAAACGTTTAGAATATTAATTTAATATAATTAGATATTTTTACATATTTTTTCTTCTGTTCTTGTTTATTGATTTATATAATACTTTAGATTATTTATTTTTTACTTGAAATAAAAATTTAATTTCAGCTACTTTATATGTATTTTAAAAATGAAAAAAACTAAAACTATATAATATATAGTCTAATTAATAGAAACTTAATCGCCTAATTCGAATTAAATGAAAGAGCTTTCTTTTCTGTTTACTTATTATACAGTAATTAAAAAAAAAATCTGAAAATTAATTTCTAATACAGTAAAGAAACGTGTAAAAATATATGTATAATTTTATTATTTATACTTTCTTCTTTATTATATTTTATTTATTACATTTTATTATTTTCATTTTAAATTTTTTTATTTTATTATTGTATTTAATTTGGTAAATTGTATAATAGTACATAACAAATAAATGAAAAAATGCTCATACGTCAATCCGGGTTCGAATCCCACTTGATACATAGATATATATGAAAAAAATATAATATACTTTGAAAATATAATAAAGAATATTTAAACTAAGAATCTTAGCAACTATGGCCAATATATATGTGTTAAAAATAAATAAATAAATAAAATATTACCGAATTATCAAAATTTCAAAACATCGTCGAAAACTTTAACAACAAAATAATTAATTACAAATGCAATTTAAAACCGTGTTACAGGTCAAAACACTGTAATAAGACATACATATATAAATAAATACACAAACAGTGTAACTTGTTCGCCTTGTATCATAATATTTCACTACGTTCAACTTTTAAGATCAGCTGATTTCTGATGCACGTTGACACTTACTTGGGTTTTTATCATATCGTTCAGTCAAAGACATTCTTCAGCTACCATTCTAATCAGACCCGTTGGAAAAATTTTAACCATCAGATTAAAAATAAAAAGCAATGAGCGTTAGACGCAGAAAAAATATCCGTCGCCGGGAATTAATTTTAGAAAGTTGAGTAAAGAAACTAAAAAAACATTTTTTATTTTGGACACTATCTTTTCTAACTGTCGTTCATTGTTTGAGATTTGGCAATCTGGAAGGTTAGTTTTTCAAATTCTTTGCACTGTTATATTTGAATTTTTTCTGTAGACTTGTTTCAAATTTTAGGTCACATTGTTAAAATTTGTGTAATATATGTTTGTCACATACTTTAGATATTGTCGCTGCTATTTTTGCAAAACTATTGTTATATTGTAGCATAGATAAAATATTTTTGGTATAACAAGAAAGTATTTATTTTAAAAATATTTTTGTCATGACATAGTTAAAATCAGATAAAGTTAGGCCGAATTTTTAGTATGTGTTTAAAATATAATTTATTAACATTTTTTTTTTGAATTTAGTAATATAAATCAAATTTAATATAGTTTGTATATTATAAAGAATTAAATTCACTACAATATAAATTTCTAGATTGCTGAAAAATAACATACATACACAATCACACCATGTACTCAAAAGGGTGTGCCACAAACGCTTTCCACTATAATTATAAAATCCAAACAATAGCTATTTTTAAATTTCTTTTAAAAACTTAATATATAATTTTCAAATTACTTGTAGATGTATATAGTAGTAAATCAGTTAATTTAAACAATGTTTAAGTTAATAGCTTTGCAGCCATATTTTTTGAAAACTAATTTTTCCCTGTTGTTGTTCAAAAAATAAATAAATTATTATGACAAATATTAAAAGAACTTAATTCCTTATTTATCATTTTATAAAAGTAACATTTTTTTTTTAATTTTAACATATTATTGATATTGAAGAAAATAAACTTTCAATTTAAAAATGTTTTCCGTAAAATTAACCTATTTAAAAATAAAAATTGGTCCTTTAAATTTAATATTAATAGCAACAATAATAAATATTATTTCATATTTTTCGAATATGCCATTATAATTAACTTAAAAATTAATTTGTTTTACATAAAAGTTATTTAAACTGCAAGTTATAAAATGAAAAAATTAATAAATTTAATTTCAATATACATTTAGTAATCCATTTTTTAAAATAATAAATAAAAAATTATTATTAAATTTTGCATAATATTACCAAAATAATGTCCTATAGTTTTCGAGATTTCTATGCAATACATCCAAGATATAAAACGAATAAAATTGTCACTGCAAAAAAAATCTTTTTTGTATTTTTTTTGTATTAAATAAAGTTCAAAAAACTATATACAATAAACTAAAAATAAACCATCGTTTTTTTTCTAATTGTAAATAAAAACTAATTAAAAATAAACATCGTAATTAATAACAATTTTTTTAATTACACTAATAAATAATATTTTACATTCAAAATATCGCATTAATATAGACAAAAACTAATAAGTCTATTTTTAAAACTAGATATAGTTAAATCCTTCACTTATAACTAATAGTAAGTAGCCTAACTCAAAACGGTTAAACTCTTTCAGACATTAAATATTTCTAATCGCTTTTTTTCCTTCTCTTTCGTACCAAGCATCAATTAATTGCTGAATCATTTTTAACACTTTAAAAAGTTGAGATTAATAATCTGACCGGAGAAATATTTTAATATCGGACTACTGGTACCTAATAGAAAGACTATGATGGTTTACCAGTGTTACACGTGATATTAGCGCGAGGAATTTTTCTTAATATTAAGCGCGACAGAAGATATTTTAAGTAGCAAAAAAAAACATGCTCAATTCATATGATTGAAAACATATTACACCTGTAAAATAGTTTGTTTGTTTTCGTTAAATTTTTGTATTTAGATTTATTTATTGTATTTGTGTATTTAGATTAGGATTCTAAACATTTTCTGGTACTTTAGTGAGCTATAAATTAAATAAAAATGCCCAGTTTTGCACAGTATAAAAAATTTGATATACCATTGTGTTATTAATTTAAACTTAAGTAAGTTTACATACAATAAATAAATATAAATAAATAATTTGAATAATATCTAAAATTTAATATATTGTTTCAATATAATAGCGTAATACCTCAAAATTTTAAGATTTGGAGTTATGCATATTAGTGAATTTAATAGCAGTTTGTAAAAAATTAATGCATAGCAATATTTATATGTCAAAATTGGTGATGTTACATTTCTACGAAAATAAATAATTTTATGTTAAAATTTCAATAACTTTTAGCATATATTTATATTAATTTCCGTAATGCCGGAATTTCACCGGTATTTCACATATAGTTTAAACTATGAAGTAAAACTTTAGTTTTTTTTTTTTTAAACAATCATATTTTAGGTTTAGTTTATTTAAAACACTGTAAGTCATTTTAAACTACAGACTGAGTATTAATTAATGACAAATAATATATATGTTTCTACTTGAAAATTAGTTTTCAGTTAAAATATATATTAAAGTTTAACTCACAATTAATATTAAAAAAAAAATTTTTATAGTAACAACAAATTTGCAATCATTAATTTCGAATCTTCATCTCAAACATTAAAGATATCTTGATCGAACAATTCAATTTCGTATAAAGTATGATACAAGACAAGAAATACCATCCTACATGAGTACTAAGAGACATAGCACAACAAATGCAGATTGAAGATTGACGTGGAAGTAAATCTTCATCATTATTTCACACTAAAGCAAATACAGTTTCGTTTCGCTAAGATTTATCAATGAAACGAGAGACGCACTCACCATTGACTCGAATCTAGCACGACCACTCGGCGTGGGTAGAATTTTACTACTTCTTTGCTACGTCTTACTCCTTTGCCGGCCGCGCTCTTTCAACATTTATATTAATTGAAATCCGCAGATGACTTTCATGGCACACTAGATAAATTGTTGTCTGGCGCCAATCGATGAAAAATTAGCAAATTTCTAGCAAATGTTAACTTTGTGGTTAAAGTCTACAAATTTTTATTATTGTTTTTGAGATGTTGATGATCTAATAAAAAGCTTGCTGAAGTAAGTAAGTGTCGAGCAATAAGTAATACTTCTAGATCTATACACTCTAAAACTAAATGTTCCGGTAACTAAATCTTAGTAACTACAATTTTTTTAGAGTACTTTTGTTGGTCAACTAGTTAAATTAAAACTTAATATAGTTAACAAATTTTTAAGTTTTATATTTTGTTTTTATCGTTAAAGAATCAATCTAAGGCTGTTGGTTTGCGCAGCTGTCATATCAGAATTTAAATAAAATATTATATTTTTATTATACTGAGTGCTTCAGTACTCACTATAAGATACAGATCTCTTGCTTGATTGTGGGCTAACGACCCACATCATTGACAATGCTAGTAAAAAATTATTAATAAACTATATGATCAGGTTTTTGAGCTTATAACCTTATGTTCCAATTAGGGATTAAAGAAAATTGATATAAATATATGCTAACAGTTATTGAAATTTAAACATAAAATTATTTATTTTCGTAAAAATATAACATCGATTTTTTTGTTTTGCATACTGTTTTTGGTCTTGCCTTGATTATTCAAAACAAAACACAAATAGTTACTTTCTAGATTTAAAACTAAATTTGTTAATATTACATGAATTTATACATAATTCATTTTCGTATTTATTATTTCCTCTAACATAAAAACCGAACTATTATTCTAAAGATATCATCAATTTTTTTTAAACATTTTAAATATTTATAAATTTAATAATAACATTTTATAAAATTTTAATCAATAAAATAGAATAAATTAATTAATAAATTAGAGTAAATTATTTTGTAAAAATAAAAAATATTAATATTAATTTTATTTTTGTGGTATATATATAATTTGAAATCTAATATCTACTTAAAATATAAATTTGCCAGAAACTACAAAATATCTGTTTCAATCTTTAACAAATCTTTAACAAACTAAACGAAGGGCTAACAATCCTTAATCATCATATTATAAATTAAACTATAAACTACAAGAGTATTACTTTTTGATCAATTCTTGCATTATTTGTTTTGTAGATAGTTAAAAAATATAAAGCGAAAGTATATATTTAAATCAGCTAAAATTTATTTGCTGTAGTAGGCTGATGATTACGTTAGCGAAAATAAAATGTATTTTACAAGAAGCGATTTTTTATCGAATTGTTGACATTTATGAAAAATATATTAGCGTGAGAAAATGCGAGCACCTACGCCAGTAAGCTTAGAAAAGACTCTTGTGAAACTTTTTTTTCGAAAATAGTTTTATGGAGATGCATATGCGAAACACAACTATTAAAATTATTACTTTCTACAAGTTTATCCTGCAGCCATTTCTAGAATATTTTCTATTTATTTTTTTCACGTAAAAGCACAAACAGGAACTATAGTTATATGTAAGGTAGGCCTATAATTACTATAAAAATATTAAAAAATATACATACTTATATGATACAATATTTGAGGCATTCAATTCAAATCTACCTAAGCTACAAATTTGTTCAAGCAAAGCTGAATGCGAGTAAAACTGCGATTTCAAAAATCTACAAATAACAAAAATGACCTAAGCAGTATCCGTAGTACTGTATTAATTATTTTATTGTATCATATCTTTCAACAAATAGTACCAAATTTATTTCCAAAATAAAATTATAAAGAAATAAATTTAAATAATTTCTAACAAATCCATCTCACAATTGCCAGAAATTTGTCAGGCACCTGTCAACAGTGCTGACAAAATTATTGACACAAGTAATCATCATACATAAATATCAGTTACAGTGTGTCATATTTATCTTCCCATGATACTTCAGGCCACAACCACAAAACCTAATAATTTTTGCATACACCTAGTGCAAACACAAGCCGAAGACTTAAGTGAGTATTTATACCACAATGACGTAATCACCGGAAGTGCCGACCCACGCGCAACAGGAGCGGCGCACACATACATTCTCTCTCTCGATTTTATACAGTGTTTGTATGCGTGTGTGTGCTTTGCCTACCTTTGATTAGCACTGTGATGCCTGTTTTACAAGATACAAATTTTTCTTATAATTTTCTTGCCCAACAAAATAGTACAAACAAATGTATGTTTTACACGATGCAACAAAATTACAACAGCGATTTCATTTATTTCATTTCGAACAGCCAAATAATGAAAATTAATTATAATGTTATTAAATTCCCTATCAGGTTCATTATTGTTTTTAGCAATGACGCGTTTCGACTTTTCAGTCATCTTCAGATATTCTGAGATTGGTCGGTGTTCACTCGAGCCACAACACTAAAAACAATAACGAACCTGATAGGGAATTTAATAACATATATATTAATCATAACGCAGGTTTGGAACCCAAGAACAAAAGTTTATCTTTTGACATTAATATTAATAATAAAAATGTCAAAATATATAATAATTATTCTTGTAATTTATAATTGGTGTGTGATCCGTATGTAAATTACATTATAATAAATATCATTTTAATTTATTAAAAATATATTTCAATACGATAAGTTTAAATAAATGATTATACATATAACTGATATTGTAACTTTCATAATAAAAGTTGGTAATAGTAAAAGTTACTAAAAAGTAACTAGAAATTACAAGACCATGCAATAAAATTACAGCAAAATCTAATTCGTGCAACTTATCGCTACGACAAACTTGCGTGTTTAATTTCTGTTTTACACAAGTAATTTTCTTATACGATTTTGTTGCGTAACAAAATCTTACAGAAAACTACATCGTGTAAAACAGGCATAAGAAATCCACAGCCCGTGTGGGATGGCTGCAGATTAGAAAATTTCTTTATTGTTTAACGTTACGTCACAATTAATTTGGTATAGATTTATTTTCACGCGGTGGTAATCATGTTTCATTGATAAATTGAATTCACTCATTGTGTTTGTTCGATTGACGAGTTATGTGGTTTAGTAGGCTATGAAACAATTGCAATATTGGATCGATTAAAATTAAATAATAATTGAAAAGTGATTTAGTTCGTAATATGAAGTATTTTGTAATAGTATATTAAAGGTTATTTATAGAATTACTAGAATAACAATAAAATGTGTTTTTATATCTTTTTTGTAATTTATCTTATATGACATTATGTATATGTATGTTGAGAACAACATTGCAAAATTTTACGTATTTCCAAAGAATTTATATTTTTATAAAGTGCTAGGTTATGTCAGAAAAGTGTCAGACGATAAAAAAGTCAATCATACAGTTTGATTAAAACAAACAGAACTTAGAAAATTCTCAAACTATAATAAGTTAATAAAAATAATTACTAAAAAAGAAAAATACTAAAAAAAAAATATTAAAATATAAAGTTACACACATTTTTATCTAAACACTGAATATGATTGCAATCTTGAAATGATTTATTTTACCTCAGTTACGCATTTTTGTTTATTTTCTCCAAATTTTAATATGTTTTTCGTGATTATAACTGTAAATATCAAATTATTTTAATTTTAATATTTTTATTTTAACAATGTTTCTTTATAATTTAAATATAATTTTATATACATAATTTCTTAATATTTATGATTTTCAAATTGATAATATAACTATTTCTAGATAATTTCATATTTTTATAATTTAATTAATTTTAATGACAACATAAATTTTAGCTCAATATCTTAAAATCTAATATAAAGATGGCAAAATCTGCATAAGCAACTTTGACAAATTAAAAATAATGCTCTTTCTTATCTACAATAAAATCATCATTAATTCCCGTAATTCCTAAGTGGAACATAGGGGGCTACATGCTCGAGAAGTAGAACATATAGTTTCTTAACAATTTTTTACTTTACACATTGCATTATAACATTGTTTGGTAAACTTCAATTTTTTACAATGACTATAATGTGAAATATCAAATATATTATTTATGTAAACAAAATCTGTTTTAAATAAATATGCTCAACAATAAAGTGTATTTACAGACCTAATATAAAAAAAAAAGATTTTTCAAAAATCTATGCAGTCTCGGTTAACACAAAACCAACATTATAAAACGGTTTAAAAAAAATAATAAGATGAAAGTACAGTAAAGTAAATTATAGTTGAACGAATCATTATAGTCAAATATGAAACATATTATCGATATATATTTAATTGGAAATCGATTTAGTGTAGCACTAACTAATTGTAAATTATGAACAGTCATTTGATTTATATATTGTCGATTTAGTAACGATGTATTTTCTCAAGTCCTCAACTATACTAACTGTGTGCGTGCGTTTTGCATTTGCATACTTGTAAATTCTAGTTTCGCACGACTATTTTATTTTACGACTATACGATATACATTCAGTTTGATTCGAACTCAATATGTTGCGTTGGTTTTTATTTGTTACCTTATAAATTTTCTTCTAAACATCACTGGTAGATCTCATCAATTATCGATACTGTATCGGAAAAGATTTTATATATAAAAGATAGAATTTCGATGGGAAGGTAAGTATGTCAAAGTACTAACTCCCGAAAAATGCTAAATATCAAATATCCACGACTGTAACAAATTTAATATAAAAATTTTCTTTCCTGTTAACATTTGACGAAATATGATATACGAGTATTTTTAAAGTAAAAATTTTTCAAATAAACATGAACAAAATAACTTCTTCACAAATATTAAAATTGGACGTAAATATAATATAAAATAAATTAAATACAATTTTGTACTCATTTAAAAATAAAACAAAAAAAAATATCACGCATTGAGACACATTCTAAAATATTTTTATAACATCAAATAACTTCGAAAATTTATTTTCGCCTAAATTGTCCGCCCCAAAAATAAAACGAAAATATCGTTTGATGGTTAAATTTGCATGCAGTTTCGATCAACTCAGCATATATAAAATTTATCGACATTTTTGTCGATGATTATCGACTAGGTTTGATAGCGACTAATTACATTCGACATTTTTCAATAACTTTGTCGAATTTATGATCCCGAGCAAAACACAGGCGACCGCGTCGGACATATTTGTCTTGTTAACCAGTTTTGATTTTATAGCTAAAACAACTTTAAGCGTTCATATCGGAAAAGATTTACTGTATTGATTTAAGCTACTGAAGTTTAAATTCTTATCGAACGCGATGGGAAATATTTTCTCGATTTATACTCCAATATAGTAAGAATACAATATTTTTTAAATATTGTTGAATTATTGAAAAACAAACGAATGCGATCCATATCAGTGCTACAAAAGAAAACTTAATGTTCATGTTATTTGTTATATATTTATCTGTTTCTAAATAATCTAATCGAGAGATTGTGGATTAGATTCCCGCCAGATGATGAAATTTTATCATTTAATATTTCTACTTCAAATATTAATAATATTCAAATGCTAAGATTTTTACAAAAAATTTCACAAGTTTGGGAAAAATCGCAACATTTGAATATTATATTATTATTATTAATTATTATATTAATTTCATAGATACACTTATGTACATTTTTGCTCAATGTTATTATTTAAATATTAAGTATAAATAATTAGTAATTGACGAAATTCAGACTTTTATTTGTTTTTATTTACTACTAAGCCAACGTTTCGACAATCTCTATTGTCTTCTTTAGGGCTCAACAAGGAATACAAATATATATACATATAATACATACATACACAATCACGCCATATACCCAAAAGGATGTGGCACAAACTCTTTCTATTATCCCGAAATCAGTCTTTTCCAAACATTCCTATCCAAACAAGCAACTTCAGCTTCATCCACATTCATCATTTTTCTCATACATGCTCTTCTATTCCTACTATTTGGAAATTTCCGCTCACGCAAAACACCCTCAATCATATCACTACAACTACTCATCGGACGGCCACGCAAACCAAACCAAACCAAACCAAACCAAACGTTCATAATAAACGTTTAGATAATACATATAACAAATAAAAGACTAAATTCCGTCAATTACTAATTATTTATTAAATATTAACAGTCGACTATTTTTCCAATTTAATTAAGTATTAACTTTATTCATATAAAATTCATATTCGAATTGATTCTCTAAATTATTATTTATCATCATATATTAAATATAGCAGTTGCGCTTAACTTCATAAATGTTCATAAATATATAATTTAACACTTAATAATTATGTGTAATTATAACTTACAAACAAAATAACCCAACATTTACTTTAACAAATAAAGCACAAATAAAGCTTAAAATAAGAAAATAAACATTTTTTTTTTCATCTATTATCTTGTGGTGCAAAAAGTCAACCGCAAAATTTACATAAAAATAATTTATGTGATTTAGCGTTCAGAAGGTAGTAAATTTTACAAATTTACTTTTGTTAGTTTTACTATAAATTTATGGCGCGTTTTTACCACCAAAAATAAAAACAAAAATTAACTAGTTAAATGCGAAGATCCCCATAAAAGCGAACTATTATTTTTATATACTGACAGTCATGCACACTCAAATTATAGTATACAGAGAAATTTTGGCGACTTAAAGTTTAAATAAAAACATTTTTAATTTGTTCTATTTTACATATTTACGAACAAATAAAAATAATAAATATTCCAACTATAATTAATAATTCAAAAATAATAAGTTGTAGGTGTACCATAAAAACCGTAAATTTTAATTAAATATAAACTATAAAATTTTTAAGAATATCATTTCTATTATAATATATAAATATTATAGATACAAATACATTCCATGTGCCAACCAGCTCGTTAATATTTTATTATTATTAAGATCATAAAATTTATATTAATTGACTTTTTTTTACATGAAAAATAATGTTTCAGATTAATATTTATATGCTATACTAAATTAATTTTGTGTTATGGGGAATATCTAAAAGTCTTTAATCTGCTTCGCATATATTTTATAATTGAAAAGTGTCTATAGATAGTTTGTATTATAAAAAATTAAATCTTAAAATATTTTTTATATACTTAACTATTTTACAAGATTATAACAATACAAAACTAAAAAAGAAATAAAGTTATATTTTATGTTTATCTATCTTCAAGACAAAAAATTTAATTTAATATGTTTAAATATATTGATTAATTTTAGTATTCATTTGTATAATTTAAAATAATAAAATATATAACTTTATTGAATTTATGCATATGTCTAAGTTTTGGTACCAGTGAGTGTTTAATATCTGTTGGTATAAAAAATTGAGCTATATATTTTAATTTTCAATATATGACCAACTTTTTCATTACCAATATTTTTTTTTAAATTATATTAATTTTTTTTAATATACTGTACCATTATATAATGATTTATTTTGTATTATATAATTTACAATTTAAATTCTAAACGAACACAATCTAGTTATTTTTTACTCAGTAAACACGCAGCAATAAACATAAAATTAACATTTACCAGTTGCCATGACAACAGAATTAAAATGACAAATGTAAACAAATATGGAATATAGAACAAAACCATCAATTTCTTATACTATAAGTCAATATGGTATCACACAGTATTGATTACAAATGTGCATAAATTATTCTATTAAATTAAATTTCTTTTGATCTTGCAATAAAACACTTATTTGCATTTAGAATAAATTTATTTGCAATCTTTTTTATTTATTTATTTATTTATTTATCTATCGTTTTCTTTTTTACGTTTGAAGTCTAATATAGATATAGCGGTCAGTTGTTGAAAAATTTAGGTAACCTTATTCTCATAGTAAGATAAGTTTATAGTACGTGGATATAATTAGACATAAGTAAAGATTATTATAATTATTTCGCCGAGTTAATACAGTTATCATCTGAGATTATTTCAGTCATTAAATTTGTCACTAATTAATAATTAATAAAATTGCTATATTGATTATTCTGATTTTTTTAACTTGTTCTAGTAAGCAATGACATTATAATTATCTTTAATTTTAAGTGTCTTTTTTATTTAAAAATTAATAAATATACAAGTAACGAGTTTCTATACTATATTTATAATCTTGTTTATATTTGTAATTGCATAATAGTATATTATAATACAAGGTTAGTAAATGTACTAAAAAATGTTTTAAAAAACGAGACAAAATCGAAAATCCAAAATTTTCTTATTAACATAATAAATTAAAAGACGATCTTATTGTAGCGATAAGTAAATAAAACAAAATAATTTTCTTTAAATTACAAACAATAATTTAAATAAGCTATATACGTATTTTGAAAGCTAAACTTTCATCATCAGCATCACTTAACAACTACATATTGTATGGTGTTTTTAAAAATTTAATAATATTTATACGGGTCTATTCTGTAAAATATATTAAAATTAACTACATGTTAAAGCAAAAATTCCAAAATTTATTAAAATATTTATTATGTTATGTAAGATTTTTCTAGCGCTTTACAAAATCCAACAATATTTGTTTTAACATGTCATTAATTTTAATAGTAATGTTACAGAATCGGCCCAATATTTAGTTTATTTTTGCAAAAATCAAAATATTTTCGTTGATAAATCCTAATAAATATTATACAATTGCACGTGGTTGCTATGAAAGTGTAATTTCTTTAGTACATACATATATAATATGTATGTACTAAAGCACCTATAAGCATGGGGCACAAACTCTTTCCACTATAACGAAATTAGTTTTCTTTAAACATTTCTATCTAGACAAGCAACTCTAGCTTCATCCACATTCATGACACCTCTTATATATGCTCTTTTATTTCTACTACTTTGGAAACATTCGCTCACACAAATCACTCTCAATCATACCATCTACTCATCGGACGTCCACGCAAATGTATACATATAAAATCATTTACATATAATATTTTAATCAAACCATCTTAGTTACCATAAAATCAACATCTTCAAACAATTTCAAAAAATTATTTACTAATAAAATTACTTATAATCATAAACAAAATATATTTAGTTAATATTTAATTCAAATAATAGTTATTAATAATCATAACTGTAGCGTATACAACATAAAAATAACAAAAGCAATTTTTCGAAATAATTTAAAAAAATTTCTACACCGCATAACCCGAAGATATAAACAATAATTAATATTTATAATAGTACGACCAATACCGTTAATGTAAATTGAAATAAATTATTCTACACCGAGTAATCTATGCCTTATAATACATTATTTATTATAATATCAGAATGTTTTAATGCAAGTACATTTGCTGGAGTTTTTTTCTAGGATTTGCAAATAATATTTCCTGATTATATTAAAAGAAATATTAATGTTACACAGTTAATTTTAATATTAAATTAATTTACATAAGTAATTTGACAGTAGACACCCACTCGGGTACGAGTTTGTAATAATAAAGAAATTAGAATTTTTATTTGAAGAAAGTTTGTATAATTAATTTACCGGCGCCAATAAAATTATTAGTGACTCCTCAAGATGTTGAAAATTTATTACATAAATAATAGTATATTATGTTACGAAGCGTAGAAAGCGATGATTATAGTGTTAAGTCTAGATATTTGCGGCCGAGGCAATGCAATAAGGGTGAAACACAAAAAGCGTATCATAATATTGATATTATGATACCATATTGCCTATGTAGAAAGAAGTCATTATGTTACTAGTGCAATAATGACATTATTGTACAGCAGCTCGTTAATATATACACCACTGATGACAGCATCAAACATAACTACAACATCAAGTATATTTAATTTGACGTCTTCGACAGCCATATTGCACAAATATTACGTCAATTTAAGTTAATTGTTTATTTTTGCTTGAAATTTAATTTGATTAGTGAAAATGTGTGTGAAGAAGTACAATAAATTCAATATACACCGTTCGAGGTGGTCACAAACTGAATATTTGACCAAAAAAATTAAAAAAGTCCTCGTGCTTTTGATTTTTTATAACAAAGCGCTTTTAAATTATTCGATGCGCCAATAACTCGACAGCACCAAACTAATGCAAAAAACTAGAACTCTCTACGATGTCTGGTTTAAAAGTTTTTCAATGCAGCCGACCGACCGATCGAACGAACGAACGAACGAACGAACGAACGAACGAACGAACAAACGCACGCACGAACGGACAAAGCGAATTATTAAGCGTTTATTTTTTCCAAAAATGCGCTAAAAACACGGTGAAAATATGTGAAGTAATGCAAGAAATGCAATATATACCGCTCACAAATCACGTAAAAAATATAAATAATATATACGTAATATTCTACAACTGTTAGTAATTAAGATAATTTGACATGTATTTTTATTTATTTTTAGTTTAGTTTCGTTTAGAACGCTTGAAGAAAAAACTGTATATGTCAATCGGAATAGAAAATTCTTTTGGTGTTTCGCCCAAATTGCTTGGCCTTGATTTTGCCTCGGCTATAAATATCAGGGCTTAAGACAATAATTATTGCTTTCTACGGCTCATAACATAATATACTATTAAATTAGTTTTACTCAAAATATTCAAATTGTAACATGTCTTCAGTTGTTTTATACTATTGTATATTAAAATATGTTAATAATTAAAAAACTTTAGAAGGACAATAAAATAGTTTACTTTATAATGAATTCCAAATGAGTTTAATAAAAATTACAAATACTACGAATCATCCTTATTTTTAACTAACAAACAAGCAAAAATTATTTTTCAAAATCTTTTTCATAATTATCTCTACAATCAAAACAAGAAATAATCTTTCCAAGTTCAAGACAAAATTAATATGAAAAACATTATCGCTAAAATATAACCACACAAAATAGCGACACAAGCCCATAATTAATTTCTCTCGTATATAAAATTTTAATTTTATACTATAATAAAAACAACGTGTTGATAGGCTATAGACAAAATTTACTCCTACACTTTTGTCCATTATGCAAATTTCTTCGGGATAAGCATATATGACCATAAGATCTGTACGAATAATTTTCTTGTAAAATGTATATCTGTTGATGACAGTTATTTATTTTAGTTTTAATTATAACCTTTTCTCTTCTTGTTCCTAATTGTACATTAGACGTTAGAATTATGACTATATTTCGTTAGATAAGAGTAATTTTTATTATGTCTTCATTTTGAGTTGTTGAAGATTTTATTAGCTAAATTTATTTGATATGTTAATTTTCCATATATAAATTTGAAACAACTTTATTATTTACAATTAGATTTAATTTGCTTGTTAAATGATGTTACTTTAAGAATATTATTATTATAAATTATTATTTTTATCTACATAAACTAATATAGTTGGCATAAAATAAAAATAATAAGTAATTATACTCACACTTGTAGGATTAAGTTCTGTATATATTTTATTTAAAAATCGACGTTTCGATATACTCTACGAATATCATTATCATTTTTTCCTGATGATATACGTGAAGTATATTGAAACGTCACCGGCAGCTGCAGTCTAGTGGTAGCGTGTTGGATCTCTTGTTCGCGCCGCGCTCACACCAGAAATTAAATTAAATATTATATCTGGTATTAAAATTTTGTATTACTGAACTGCTATTAGCTAGGTCTAAGTGGTTTGGAACCCACTATAAACTGTAGGTCCCTTGCTAGACTGTAGGCTAACGACCCGCACCATTGACAATGCAAGTAAAAATTGTTGAGAAATTCTATGTCCATCTTCTCGAGCATCTAGCCCTATATTCCATCTAGGAATTACGGGAAGTAATGATGATGATATCGAAACGTCGATTTTTAAATAAAGTATATACAGATCTTAATCTTAAAGTTTTTTTATTTTATTATAATGAGTTCTGAAAAATTTCTTACTATGTTTCTCACTTTTTTGTGAAAAAGTGCTTTTTATCATTAATTTCAAAATAACCTTTTGCTTTTGTTTTTCATCAAATGTAAATAGTTTTTCTAATTTTGTTTATTTTTCTTATATTCAGTATTATAAAATTTAAATACACTATTATAAATAAATGATGTGAGAATACGGGCCTAAATATTTGTTTAAAATAATCAAAAAAATTATACTCTTTATTGTATAACAACTAAATAGATTTTCCTTATCAAGAAACATGAATAGATAAATACAAAAATATTATTTAATTTTAAAATGTTTTTTAAACATATCTTGTACTACTTATTTTTCAACTTTCAACAAGCAATTATTAACTAATAAATTTGAAATTTTACGTGTAATATACGTGTGTAGGAAAAAAAATCGTTAATATAGAACAAGCAATTATAACCACGTTTTAGTAGAACGTTTAGTTGACTGACTAGGCTAATAGCTCGTTAATTTTTAATTTTTCTTAACACTTTAGTGAATGACGTTGGCCGGTTGGACTTGTTGCTTGGGCAGTGTCAGACAACTGTGTGGTATGTTAAAAGATCTGTCAACTTCTTAAATATTTTTTTAAACACCATTTTAATATGCTTTAAATATTTAAATAAGTTTTCAAATTGCAAAATTTTAATTACGGCTCTTTTATAACATGAATGTATTTTAAAAGCATACTAGTTAATTGTTAGTAGAATAATTTTATATAATGATAACTTTTTTTTAGAATTTTTTTGATGAAATAAATTTAATTCAAACTTGCATGTTTGAAAATTGATTTATATATAAAAAATATTCTTATTTTCATTAAAATATTTTTATATACTAGAAAAAAAAAAACATTCTAAAACACTATAAATATTACAGATGTAACGTCCTAAAAAAAAAATTGTGTATTAATTTGCAATTGAATAATATTTCCAATAATATTATTGTAAATTTATAATAAGACAAACAATATTTAAATAATTTCGTTGACAAGTTTTTAGCATTACAATAAAAAAATTAACATTTAAATATTCGACAATATTTACAGACTAATTCAGTGAATCTTTCAACAAATTTCTAAGACGCAACAAAAGAAAACATCAAAATCACCATGTAACTTGATCTCTCAATAGGTACATTCTTCCAAAATATTCAACGGTGTTAATAAATTCTTCAACTTTAGTTTTTTACTCGCATCTCACTGACACCTCGAAAGATATATGAAACAATAGATACTTTTTTTTCTTCTTCTTTCTTTGTCCTTCAAATATCAATACCATAATTACAGGACAAGAAGTATCATCGCTGTCATGGCGGAAGAAGAGAAAAAGAGATATCTTCGGTGATTTTTGATGCTTGAATAAGGCCGATCAAATAACAGACTCTGAATTAACTGTTCACTGATACTGTCATCAATTGACACGCGTAATTATTGGTAATTAAACATGTATTTTTATTTCTTTCATCCGTGGAATAATGCCCTTTTGTGTATAAAGTTCTTTGATGTTCCAATAGAAATTTTGACGATGTGTGGGAACAGATAAGTTTAATTCTAAATATACAAGATGTTATTCATTCTTTTACAAAATAATAATATCTACCAAAAATAATGTAAAATATATTTAAGTTAAATTTGACTAAAAATGATTACATATTTTTGCTTCGTATAATAAAATATTTAACTTCTTAATATATTTTATCTACGGCCGTCTCTAAAATTTGCAATAAAGATACTTTAAAAAATGCCAATAAATATTAATGCAGAACTATAATCTAAAGCCGTTTTATTTTAAAATTATAATACATATTCCTCGTAAATATTTTATTAACATGTGACAAATAAATTATATGCTTCATAAATATAAAAAAAGTAAATTAAATAAATACACAACACGATGTTTAAATTATTTTTTAGCACAATTTATCCATCAAATACGAAGGCGCTAAGCAAAGTCATTCAATGTATCTGTAAATTAAATTAGAATTGTAATTTCGCTTCACTTAACAACACGGTAATAACTTCTTTTTCTTCTTAGCAGTAACTGCTTTAGTGTCAAGAGATTAAATTCAATGAATTTATTAATTCAATTAATAGAGGAATAAAAAGATCATTATTACATCGTCTACTATACAGTATTTGTTTTCTCTTTTTGTTATTTAAAGTTTATGTATTTATAAATTGATTATTAATAAGCAATTTCTTGATTGTAGTTGCAATAATAGAGTAATAATTATTTATGTATTCTCATTTGTAACAATTATTATTAATTAATTGATTATTCGTTAAATTGTAATAATTAGTTTAAAGTTACAATTATTCAAATGCATAATTAAAAAATTTACACTCAATAAATATTATAAATGCTTGGTATAAAACTTACATGATACATACTACATAGTAAAAAAATCTTCCAGAATTCATTATATTGGAATAAAATTCTGTAATAATTTATTAATAAATCAACATTTCGATGAACTGAACGTACGTCTTGATCAGGAAAATTAATAGAAATGACATTTAAAAAGATAAAGATAACATCAATCACTTATTTAAATAAAATTTGGCTTCCTTTAATCCAAAATTTATAAATTTTATGATCTAGTTACTTATTTGTTACCTAGTAACTTGTTTCCATATACTGTTTATTTACTATAAATGTCATTTCTATCTCTTTCCTGATAAAGACACACGTTCAGTTCGTCGAAATTTTGATTTATTAATAAATTATTGCAGAACTACTACCTAAACCCGTTTTATTTTATTACATCATACATTTTTGGTAAATTAAAATAAATAAAAATAATAAACGTTCTATAAAAATATTTGTTTAACGAAGATCACAATATCTTAGAAAATTTTAACCTCCCCCCCCCCCCAAAAAAAAAACTTGAACTACCAAAAACATACGTATGTGAAATATGAAATATGTTATTTTACTTTCATTTTTATAAAAATCATTTTTATTGCTTTTTATTTTTTAAACAAATTATAGTATTATATTTATTGATTAATATTATATCATTTCTTTAGTAACCCCTCCTCCCATGACAAGTTTCTGGCTACGCCACTGTTACTTATTGATAATATTGCAGCCAAAACTTGAAATTATTAATAACTTTTAACTAATCTTCATTATGTTTTTACAAGTCCGTAAACAGTGCTGTTCAGAACTGATAGCATTACTACTAAAATATAAAACTAATTTCGTGATAAGTAGAGAAGTATGAATGAAACTTAAATTTTACTGATTTCAAATTCATTACTAACTGTAGAATCTTGTTAGCACAATGTACATAAAAATTATTAATGAAATTACATAATATTAAATTCCAATGTTGAGTTTATGATTATGGGAACGAATATTTATAAATAGCCAATCGAAATCAAGTATTGTTCGAACAGAAATAAAATCGAATCCAATAAAACTTTCTATGCATGCAAATGAATAAATTATCAACAAAAACAACTGCGAAACGTTTTTGCAAAAAAAGAACTTAGCCGAGCTGTGTACGTGATAAATATTAGATGTAGGATGTAAAATACATATTAATTGTAAATTGTAAAATAACTGTACTGCTTTACTGTATGGTAAGTGTAGTTAAAGGTACGGCCCACTAGATGACGGTAGTCACATTTCATTATCATCTCTTGAGAAAATGACGCCGTGAGCATGCATGTAATAGATTCTTTCTTGTACTTGATTTTCTTTTGTTTGTTTCTCTCGTTATTTTGTCGATGTAATCGGCTTAGTTTCCCATTTGTTATTAACTAAATAAATGATACATATATATTTACTAAAGTGTAATAAATGTTAATGAAAATTATTATAAATATAATTATATTTAATAATTCTTATAATTCCAACAATCTATTTAAATCTATTTCTCTTAGTTTTGGTTAATAAAAAGTATGCTTAATAGTAAACAAATAAAGTTAATAAATGTTTTGATTTATTTCAAATAAAGTTTTGTTAAATTTTCAATTTTTAACGAAAATTTCAAACTTCTAGTACTGACACAGGTTTTTGCACAAAATACTCTCAAATATAAGTTAAAAAAAAGAATTTTTAGGTGAAATAATACTTCTGAACATGTATTTAAACAATATTTACCGTTTTTTTTTTCATTGATTTGGTAACAAAACAAAAATAACAGAATAAAAAAATCTTTCAGGACGCATTATGTTAAGGGATAGCCTAGATCTCCAGAGCTAAAAACTGTTATTTTCAAATGCTGCACAGCTCAAAAAAGAATTAATATTTTGGAAATTAATATATTCAAACAAAAAAATAACTTTGCAAATGTTTTTTTTTTGTCGCATGCGTGCAAAATGGCTTAAAAGACTTAAGTTCTGCATGATTTTTATTAAAATACAACGTATTAAAATTTTTGTTGCTACAAAATTTTAAACTTCGGAAAGGAATGTTTATTTTCACTTGTAAAAAACTATAAGTTGACAATATTTTTATTAATTATCTATTTTATAGTAAAATAATTATTTTTATACTGAATACTAATGACAAATAAACTCATTTATCCAATATAACAAAAAAAAATGTTTAAATAGCCAATTTCACAAGTTTAAAAGTTCGTATAGCAATATATCCTAAAACAATTTCACAAAATCTTTTAAAAGCGTTCCACACATGTGCTGTAGGCGGTTTCATCTACATAATTTTCAATTTACATAAGTTATTTATACGCACACAAACAAACAGCGAGTTGAGAAAAGAGCCGGACACAAAGCGCATAGAGTCGTAGGACCTATATTTCTCATATATACCGCGTCATTATAAATTATTTGAAACGAAAATTTGTCTGTCTTTATAACATCGCGTTGTTAACGCCCCATAAATTATATTATATCAATTTTAATATTTGTTAAAGTCAATATATTGTTGTATAAATATAATGCATTCGACGTAAGCGTATTATATTGTAAAGTTTTGGTACAGTCACGGAAAGTAAACAAATACAAAAAATATACTCTATATTGGAATTATAGCCAGCTTTACGAATTCTGGTTACGGTTCTGATTAATGTGACGTTATGTCAATCATACCAGAAGTTCGTGTATATTAAATTTGTTAAAATATTTTATTTGATGTGATCTTTTTATTAAATCAATTATTCATTAATGATAATGTTACATAATGTAAATATTACAATAATAAAAGTTTTATATTTAATAAAATTAATATATTGATGGGTCTAGCAATTATTACAGTAATAATTGCAAACCCCAACAATATTAACAGTAGATTGATAAGAGAAGCAATAAAAATTTAAAAAGAAAAAGATATCATCAATCAGTATGTAAAGAAATTGATTTAAATAAAATCTGGCTTCCTTTAATTAAAAATTTATAAATTTTATAATCCAATTACTTGTATTTTGTTATCTAGTAGCTTGTTTCTATGTTCTGTTTATTTACTGTATATGTTATTTGTATAATTTTTCCTAATGATAATGTACGCTGAGTTCGTTCAAACGTCGATTATTAATAAATATTAATGCAGAACTAACTTATTTCTTATACTCGTAATATATTTAAACCAAAATATACGTATCTGCGTATTATTTAAAAATTTTAAAAAATAAATCAAATTTATATTATGATCACCAATTACTTTCCCCATGTGTACATCACATAAGTGGGTGATATACTTGTTTTATGAGCAGATAAAACCTTGCGTCCATCTAGCTAAACAAGTGTTACCTCTATTGGTTTCTTGTAGGTATTCTTTAGTCTTCTTTGACTTCGAGGTAAAATATGGTTTCCAAACAGATCTTTTCAATTAACCAAACAAGCGTGCGTCTTCGGATGGCCGCAACTATGAATTACGACTCGGATTATTAAAAATGTTTGTAAAAAGCCATCACGAAAATAATGGGCAAACAGTTTTTTTTTTAGGATTATTTTGCTTCAAGTAATTGAATTACTAAAAGTGTTTTCTTTTTTTCTGTTTTGTTTCTGAGAATTAGTAGTAAAATGGAATATTTTAAGAATTTAGGACATTTGTTTTCGTAAATTATTATTAATAATTGAATAAGTATAGTTAACATAAAACTAGTTTAAGAAACAATTCGTTAATTACGCGACTAGATGTCAACTGTTTCAGTAATATTGGCATCAGAAATTACCGATGGCGACGCTGCGCTGTGATCGTTTGGCGATTAAAATATTGCCATACTTTTCTAATCAAATAAGTAATGTTGATAACATTTACAATCCAAATTTTTATATAAAACTTTCCTTTTTTCATATTTAAACTATTTTCTATATATTTTGTTTAGCAATATATATTTTTTGGCATATTATAAGATTGGTGCATAATTATAAAGCGTTTTTTAAACAACATTTATTATGAAAAAAGAAACCATCTACTTCAATAACTGCTTCCCATTTGTTTGGAAGACGGTCGATTCCACGAGCAAAAATGTCACGGTATTTTTTATAAAAAAAAGTAAACAAAACAGAAATTTTTACAAACAAATAACTCGCCTGCAAAAACGCCTGATAATTATGCACCAATCCAATAAAATATACACTTTCTAATTGTAAGCACAACGGTTTACACGGCTTCTTGTGAATAGTTACTCTCCATAATTATTAAAAATGAATAATATAATAATTTAATTTTAATAATATATTTAAATTAATTATTAAGTGGTACATGAAAAGTACCACTTGCGACAGTTTTTAATTTCATTACCAAATAGATCCGAGACTTTTTGCGCTAGAAATATGTTTAAAATAAATTATTACAAAAAAAAACACTGAAATTTTAGTACTTATTTGATAGAAAAAAATATAAGAATATGTTCTAAAATTCCAATATATTTTATTTTTTTAATAGTTAATTGTAAATACATAAATATTTCTGACGATTACGAAAATTTATAGTTAAAATTTTTACAAATATATCATTTAATATTAAATTCATTAAAATATCTATATACTTAAATTATATCTTAACTTAAATCACAAAAAAAAAAAACACTTATAATATCATATCAAGTCTACAACATGTTTAGTTTTATATTAATATATTCTATTATCTTACGAGAATCTTTTGCCAGAGTTGTAATTCTCTTAATTACTTTACTTATCAAATCTAAATCATAATTATTGTAACTACTGTAAGAGGTGTTAAGAAAAATCCTAGTTAGTTTTATGTTATTCTCTGGAACAAGTTTCAGATCTCACGAGCTAGTTGGCGCCACTGGTTAGATTTATTTAATTACTCTATAATTCTGTCATTTTTTTTTCTTTTGCAAGAAAAAATTCGAGGTGTTGTTTTTGTAATAAGCCGATAATTATTGCTATCATGTGGATATCTTACACGTAAAATTATTTACCAAATAGAGAATTGCAAAAATATGAATAGTGATTCTGAAGTATTCTTATTTATGTACAGTATTGGTTGTACAATTTTGTAGTTAAGTTTTCAAATGTTATCAGTTATATAGTATATCCTATATACCGACAAAAGCATTGCTTAACAAAAAAGTACACGTCTTTTTGACGTTTTTCTAAAGAAAATAAAAAATTTAATAGAAAAAAATTAGAGTAGATAACAGTTGAATTAATTATTCTTAAAACTTTCTTTTTTCGAAACTAAATAGTAAAAAAAAAATTATACAAATCTTTAAGATAGTTGTACTGTTACTTACTGTTTTGTTTTTTTTATTAAAATTTTATTTCTATTAGAAAAACATAAGTTTATAGTTCAAAAACATGCTTACATTTCTTAATTATTCTTAATTATTTAAGAGATCAAGTTGCTTTTGAATGAGTAAAATTTGTTTTTCCCGATATTAATAAATTATACATACACAATAGTGCTATGTATCTATAAAGGTGTGGCACAAACTCTTTCCAATTAAACAGAAATAAAAAATTATTTTCTTCTAGATTGATTACCTATACAATTCAATAAAACATTTGAAATCAATTTTTTATTTGAGATATTATTTGTAGTCTGAAAACTTTTCTAAAATTTGTACTTAGAGATTATACAGTAAGATTGAAAATTCACACATATGCTAGTTATACCAGTTGATAATTAATCAACGCACAGTAGTTTATTTGTACATAATTGACGTGTGAACAAACTCACTAAGCAGGCTACTTACTTGCTTTCAAACTAGTAGCACTTAGAATTCGCATCGAGTTATCAATTCAAATTTAAATCCATATTTTACTGTATTTCTCTGTAATACATTCATCTTCGATATTTTATATCTAAATACGTACAAACTAAAGTATTGCATTTAAATTATAAAGTTACTTTGGCGATATATATATATATATATATATATATATATATATATATATATATATATATATATATACTATAAAATTTTCAAAACAAAAACCATAAAACCTATATATCAAGTAAAGATTTAAATTCAGGAGACATTAACGTTATTCCTAGCACAATTCCCAATCGATTTGCGTACGGAGAGCACATTCACAATAAACTGTTCAATAATAAAACGATTGAAGCAAGCAGTATGTGTGTGTAAGGCGATTGTGCACGGAGCCAGATTGTAAACTAACATCTACAGATAAACACCAAAACATTGTACAATACAATATTTATTGTAATCATAATTTATCGCACGTAGGTGTTTTGTATATATAGAATATATATAAACTGTGTTAGCCATTTTCAACACTGCGCAGTCATTTGTTTCAAGTTGGTTAGTGGCTACTTCAGCGGCTAGATTCTTGTCGGATCCAGTGGTAAATGGTAGTCGATATAAAAGTTAAGAATTATCGTAGCTAACAACAGAATATTGCTGGAAATTTTGCGTAGGGTAACTGACATTAAATTTACTATCAGAAATAATGTTTTCTGCTTCAGAATAGCGTAGATTATCGAAAGAAACTGTTGATAAATTTAAAAACATTTCCATTGACTATATTAATAAATTCTAAAAAGTTGACATCCAATAATGACAAAATATTAATGAATTTAAAAAATAGTAAAGCAATTATTATAATCATTAGTTCATGTACATAAAATATTTCCAATAATGTAATTACAATAAATAAAGTTCTTTCAAAATATGACATACGTCGACTAAATTTACTGCGATACCAAAATAAGTACACTAAAAAATATTTCTTTAAAAACAACGTTTTCCTGTTAATTGAACAGTAAACAAACTTTTAATTTGTAAAATTTGATTTTAATAAAATAAATAAGCTTTATAATAAAAATAAATAAAAGTTTCAGATGTTTTCGAGTTTCGCTACGCTCGGCTAAAAATTTCTGAACTCATATCATACGATCCAGTTTACTCACAAGTTGCATACAAAATTTAATCTGCGGCTCCAAATTACACAAATTAACAAAAAATGTTTTTATATAAATATTTCAGTTTTCTGAACAAATGTAATTTACAATAACATAAAAATGATACTTAATATTATTAATCACTATTTTAATAATCTTAAGTAGCATTTTTATGTTATTGTAAATTACATTTGTTCAGAAAACTTAACATATTCATATTAAAACATTTTTTTGTTTGTTTGTGTAATTTGAATTTTATTATTTTAATTAATTTGTTTAAGAAAAATATCAACAAATATCCACAAAAACACAACTCTCGTTTACTATTTACATTATCTTATTTAATAAAATTTTTATTATTAAATTATCTGCACTTAGAATAACAAAACAATTAATAATAAAGTAAATCTGATTTCAACAGCATCACTGACATTGACAATGCTGATTATTTTACTCATCGCATTATAACATCATTTGGTAAACGTCTATTTTTTACAGTGCCTATAGAGTGTAAAGTAAAATATATTATTATTATCTTTTACACTAGTATAAAAACAACTTTGGTTCGTAATTGAAAATGTAGCAAATTAATTATTACAATCAATATTAGTACAAGCAGATTAAATAACTGACATGGTTTCGCGGATGATTTTATTGTGTGTTGTCAGTAGATTTAACGCAACGATACGTTCGCGAGTTAAGTTCTTGAGAGTGGCTGGCGCGGAGAGAACACGGTCACGCTGGAGTGCACAAAATCAACACGTGCCATCATTATGTTTAACACGCTATGTTAAACTTAACACGACCATTTCATTCATATAAGAAAGAAGTCGCAAACTAAAAAAAAACCTGCCACGATACTTAACGTTAAGACAATATAATTATGTAATTTGATTTACTTTACTTTTGAGTTACAAGCTTTGATTCCGGACAGAAGAAGTTGTTTATTGAAATTATTCAAGCAAAACATTCAAGTTTACATCAGGTTTTTTGCATACCGATTTTTTATGTAGTTCGTTTTAAGATTATGTTTTGAAATTTTATGTAGAACCAAATATTAGTTTTTTTTTATTTATATAATACGAAAAAATAATGTTTTTAAAGAAAAAATTCTATTAAAACATAAAGATGTTTCAGATTTTTGTTCTGCATGATTTTTAATAAAATTTCAAACAGCGAACTAAATAAACAAAAAGAAACAGATAAAATCATTGGTAACTTGATTTTTGTATGTTTTCCTGATGAAGACGATCGTTGAGTTTCGTTGAAACGTTGATTATAAATAAACTTTAATACAGAACTTGTTCCAAAAACAGTTTTATTTTAAAATTTCGATGTTTTGATATACTGTACGTATGTATATCATCATTAAGAAATAATTACAAATGACATAACTAATAAACAAACAAAACATTGAAACAAGTAATTAGGTAACAAAATATAAGTAATTAGATTACACATTTTTTATCCTTTATTAATTAAATGAAGCCAGATTTTATTTAAATCTATGCCGTCACACTGACTACACCAGTCAGTAAATTTTCTATTACTTCACTTATTAATCTACTGATAATATAGTTAAGTTTTTAAATAATTTTTGTGTCATCAAATTTACGCGCTAGAAAATCTTCAAGACGTACAATCTTCGTATTGTTTTTTTACATAGCGTATGTGGTGTATCTTGAACGAATGTGTAATGAATGTTTGGTTAAAACAATATATTGTATGATTTTGAAGGCATACGTTTGCGCGGACGTCCGATGAATAAATTGAGCGGAAAGATTGAGAGCGTTTTGCGAGAACGAATGTCTCCAAGTAGTAGAAATAGAAGAACATGTATAAGAGGTGTTATAAATGTTGTTTGTCTGGATAGAAATATTTGGATAAAAATTAAATTAAATTAAAGATTTAATTACATTTCTTGATTTGTCTCAAAAAATTAGATAACTGTTAGGTAACTATAACATTATAAAACTTACAAAATTATTACTAATTACTTCATCTATAAAAAAATTTAAATTACTGTACTAAAAAAACAAAATCGAATCTAAAAATAAACAGAACGTGATCTAATATAAACAACAACAAATATGAAAATTTCGTTTCAATTAATTCCAGTAAGTAGTTAACTAGGCGCCAGGCGTAACGTATGTCTGTGATTATTTTTACCATATTTGCAATTCGCATTGATCTATAATTAAAGTCAGTACGCGCACATAACGCTTCAGATATATAAAGTATCATATCCTCGTCATACGTACGAACATATCTGGCGTTGATTTTTTAAATTCGATTTCAATGTAATCAGACATGATGTTTTAATTACTACGTATATAAAAGAACTCGTACACCATACGAATGGACTTGATAGACTTTGCACGACTAATGAACTAATTAATGTCAGCGAATCGAAAAGTGTCTGACGTATTAGATTGCATGGGGCTTAAGATCTTCAAGAATCAAGTTACTAATGTTTTTATCTGATTCTTTTTTTGTTTATTTAGTTCGCTGTGTATTTATTCGTCTTGTTGTTATTGCAAAATCGTCTTAAGTTTATTTAATAATTTTTATAGTAAATGTATCAAATGTGAATATTAATTTTTCTTGAATACTAACTTTGTTTATTATTATAATTTGCTTTCAAAATAGATTATATTTCATTTGAAACATTTTTAATGTCATATTAGTTTCCGCAATTTCTAAATTACATATGGAGATACATTTCTGAAATTTTAAGTCATACAGTTTAAGTAACAAAATTTAGTAAGTTTGCTTAACTTATTCTACAAATAATACTTAAAAATATTAAATATATTATACACATATAGTTCGATTATCTAATCGTAAGTTCCGTTGTGCGTCGTTCAAAAAAGTAACAAAATCTATAACATCGACACTGAGTACGTTTATATGAACTATGAACTCATAATATATATATTTATTTGCAAACATCAAGCAAAGTTGACAACATGAAACCGAATAATTGTTTTTTGTTTTTCAATGTAAACGTACAATTTAACAAAAATAATCATTGTTGCCAAGTATAGCAATAATAAATAAAAATGTCAAAATATTTTGTATATAATTAGTAATTATTTGTTTGTAATTACAACAAAATATCATTGATAAACAAATTGACTACTTACATTAAACCATGATTTCAAACTATTTAAATACTATCTTATATAAAATTACATGCAAATATATTTACAAAATAAAATAGATGCGTCTACAACATAATAATGTACAATGGAACTTACGATAGTTGGACTATATTTTATCTTATTATCATGGTTACTTTAGTATTATGGTTACTTTAGTACAATGTTTAGTTCTGCTCTTATTATAATTATATTGTTTTAAAACCAGTATTAATTAAAACCGATTTTGTAGCACCAGCGAATGTATTAAGATGTGCATTATGTTAAAAATAAATTTTAAAATAAGTTTTTTCTTTATTATAAATGCTAAATCACTTTCTCGCATACAAAAACAGATTCACCACATTACTATCTAAATCGTTAAAGATTTTACAAGATAAAGTTTTTAAAGAAATGTTCAAAATATTTTGTTTGTAATTCATTTATTTATTTAAATTATAAATTCGGTAAATTTAATAAATTAGTTATAAATTAATTATAATAGGATAGTTTTCTTAACCCTCAGTTCAAATAAATAACTATTTTAAACAAAACATATAAGAAAGTTAATAATTTCTAATCTAAGAAATGATTATTGAAAACAAATCTGACATTTAACTAGTGAAATTCGATACAGGTATTATAAATTGTAAGAAGGCTAGGTTCATAAATGTTACGTTGTATTTAACAATTTATTTTAATTTAATAATCGTATTTCATAATTAAATAAAATTGATTTTATTACTATAATATATGAGCAATTTGTTTTGCAACATTTCGCCTATAAATTGAATATTGAAACTATTTACCTAGTGTTGTAAATTTCTATTATAAATCAGCAGATAATACATAAATATTTTTACATTGTCATGAAAAAATTATTGCATAAGTTTTATTTCAATATTTTTCATTCAGCAAAATTATAATTTGTAATGTTATATTTGTAGAAATTTCTGGGCTGGTATATCGTTGTCGATTTAAAAAAAAAAAAAAAACTTTTAAAACATTACACTGAGAAAAATGGATATTTACGGTAAATATATTTATATTTAAAAAGGTGACACAAACACAAGATATTAAAAATAACAAAATAAGTATATTTAAAAATTAACTATAAATATAATAAAAACAAAAATTTAATACCATCAATTTGTATATAGTATTACAGTCTTAATTCTTAATATAGTATTAAAATATATATGTGAGTAGATTTTAAAAATGTATAAATTTGTGAATACTTTAAACATACTCGTATATTTCAAATAAATATCTACTTATTTTTATCCAATTTGTTAAATATCTATTTTTCTCAGTGTACATATATTTAAAATAATCAAATTAGAAAAGTATATTTTAAATACTTATACATGAATATGAATTATACAAAATTATTATACAAATAAAATATTAAATAAAAACTGTTTTACGACTAGATTCTGTTTAATTATTTTATAAAAACGTTGTTTCGACGAAACTGAACGCTCGTTTTCATCAAGTCAAAATTTATAAATGACATTAAAGTAAATAAATCTTGGGATATATATATATACAAGGTGTTAATAAAAAAACTTTACACACTTTGGTAGGTGATATTAGAGATAGTAGAGACAAGAAAAAAATTGTAATACACTTAGGTCCAATACTCATTGGTTTTCGAAATATGGAATTTTTAAATTTTTATTTACAGTAATAGTTGCTAGGCTAATCTCAATATTAACAGCAAATTAATAAGAGAAGCAATAGAGATTTATAAAGGAAAGAATAACATGAATTAATTCAAAATCTGTAATTCTTCTGATCTAGTTACTTATATGTTACCTAGTAACTTATTGCTTCGTATTGTTATTTACTTTAATGTCATTTTTGTCGAAACGTCATTTTTATAAAATAATTAAACAAAATCTTTTCTTAAAACAGTATTTATTTAATACAAAAATTATTTTTAAATAAAAACAATAGGTTCTCTTCTAAGTAATAACGTGTTAAGCACACAGATAATACCTTATTCTAAAAAGGATTGGAACGATTTTTTTTAGCACTAACTAATGCTAAGTTTTTCTCTAACTGAATATCTAAGTTCAAATCTCAGCTGAATCCGCATCTAAACTTGGTAAATTGTTTCTCAGTTCAATTTGTCTTTGAATTATCATTCGTAGCTATAGACAAAACTAATTTTATATACTAAACAGGTCTTTGTTAAAGCTTTAGCAAAGATCCGCCATTCGATATCGATTCTAACCTTCTCAACACAACGTCGAAGACGTTCTCTTTGTTTTGAACCGGTAGAAAATAGTATCCAACTCTTCACTTGATGGTAGTCTTTATATAGCGAAAATGATGACACTTTGGGGACTCGGAGGATCGGTTAGTTTTCTGTTTTACCGGCTGTGCAAAAGGTGTTCTCTTGCGCGTTGTTAATGTTCGACTATAAACGATCGGAAAATGTTTGTTTTACAGATTTTCTAGAAAAATTTTAATGACGATCGCCTCGAATGCATTTTAAATGCGTTAAGAATTAAGTGAAAAAAAAAGTATTAATGAATTATTTATTTACTAGTCATATTAATTAGAATTTTTTTCATCTATTGTTTATTGCAGAATTGTTAGAACACTTTATAGATTTTTAGAAAGTACTTTGTGCAATTTAAGTACTGTAATTTTTCTTTGTTTTTAGTCTACTTTTTAATAAATAGTTTTAATATCTGGGTAAATATTAACAATAATTTTGTTATTTTTTTTAACATATTTGTTATTGTAATTATATATTAAGAATAAAAAAAAATATTTTTGATAACCAAGTTGCATTATTTCACGAAATGCGTGACAAGAGAAAATGTGTACATTTTTTGAGGAAAGTGGAAGTCTTTGCATTACCCGTTATTTATGTGAACTGTAAATAAAAGTCGTCATTTTGCATAAAAACCATAGTAAAAGAATTACATATTGTTTCAGCAAAACGATGTTTTACATAATTTTTTTTAAAAATAATATAATTTTGTAATTTTAAGTAAAATAATGAATTTACCATATTATATATGTTTTTTTACTTTAATTTAAATATTTTAGCGATTGAAATTTTTTTTACCGAAATATAATATATACGTATTTTATATTTATGTAACGTAAAACGTTTTCTTAAAATATCTGCATATAAAATACATACATTTTGTAAAAATAATGATGTCTATTAATTTACATAATAAACTGATTTAAATCAGTTGCCCAAGGTTTTTATGTAATCTTACCGAATTTCTTTTACAATGTAAGCGACATTTAATTATTTTTCTAAAAGTGCTATAAATGATACAAGTATATTAAACAATTGTTATTTTTTGAAATTTTAGCAATAAAAATATATAATAAATAAAATTAATAAGTTAAACATTAACAAACAGTTTAAGATACTTAAATATATACTTGTCTATGTTTTAAAACCAATAATATCTGTACAAGAAAAAAGTTAGTGAATAATGCAAATGAAAGTAACACTTCTATTTAAGCCAAATTTTTGTCTGATTT
Source organism: Clivina fossor (assembly GCA_963966155.1). Classification (NCBI taxonomy): domain Eukaryota; kingdom Metazoa; phylum Arthropoda; class Insecta; order Coleoptera; family Carabidae; genus Clivina; species Clivina fossor. The sequence continues at coordinate 11,630,925 of OZ014562.1, read as the reverse complement.
AAAATTCGTACATCGAAATATTTGCTTGCAAAAGAATCTACATGAATAAAAACTGATTAAATAAGCTTGAAATGAATAAGTTAGTGAAAGTATTATAATTTAATATGTTTAAATAGACATTACCATTTTTGGCACAATTTTTGACAGTTCATTTACAATAAATATTGACTCAAAGCTAAATGAAAAATAAAATATCGCAGGCGATATTTTTCGTACCGCAAATACCAGTTGCACAATACGTAATTATCTGCAAATTAAATAAGAAATTATAATTCGAAACTGTTTCGCGTCCGTCGAAACTTATTATAAAGTAGATTTATAGATTTTTTTTTTCATGTGTAAATAATTTTGTTATTTAATAAGTCTTATCTAGCAAGGATATCGGACATGGAAAATATTTCTTAATAATGACATAATTTCTTTAACTGGATTTTAAATTTTCAATAATAGATAATGACAGAATTATTTTATCTCTAATTATATTATGATAAAATTACAAAACATCTTTTGATATTAACTATATTTAATTGCAATTGAAATTTGATCAATTTTGTCCAAAATCGTATCTTTCACAAATCTTATAATATATTGCTAAATAATGTTGACAGTCCAGAATATTATACAAAATCAAGTTTAATGTACCACGAATAACATCACGATCTGTTCTAACTTTTTATAATGATATTGGAAAGATAAATTTTTTTAAAAACTCGAATAAACAAAATGTGTTACTATTTCAATAAATATGTCAATAATGTAGAATATTATAACTTTGGGATGGTTCCAAAAAAAAAATTGTTGATTGATTTACATGTAAAAAAGTGTTTCCTAAAACATTTATCCCAAAGTTTTTTTTGTAAAATAATTTGGGAAGCAGGAAATCGCACATGTCTGATTTTGCATGCTAAATCCCTATGTACGGCGGTCCAAGTCAACATACGGTATATACACAATCACGCCATGTGCCCAAAAAAATGTAGCATCATAAACTCTTTCCACTATTCCAAAATCAGTTTCCTCCAAACATCCCTATCCAAACAAGCAACATTAGCTTCAGTCACATTTATGATACCTCTCATTTATGCTCTTCTATTTCGCCTACTCTTATTATTATTAAAATCCCCATATAGAGTATCTAAAATAGAATACGCAATATTCATTTTTTCAAACCTTCTAAACATTTCAAGACAAGCAACAAATCATACTCCACCAACCAGACCATCATCATCTATCGGCAATTGTTACTATTACCGTACACAGTCTACAGCCGCCTGAGATCAAAAACCTTACAACTTCTATGCTTGCACATACACACAGACACCAATCATTTTAATTTGATTGACCACTGACCGCTGGCTTGGTGACTGTCATGAACGATCATCAAAGTCATTTAAACCGATGCTGTTTTTCACGTTCTTATTCGCAAAACCAACAACAAACCTAATACGCGCACTCGATGCTTCAATGACGACATTTTACGCATCGCACATGCGTTCTACGGTTTTCTCGCCGGATTTTCTTACCAAACGACGCGAGAATTTAGTACAAGAAAGAGTAAGTGAGTGTTTCTCCCCATGTATGGCACTTGCTACGCTGATGTTGTTTCAAAAACAAGATAGGTATGTGTCATTAGCAAACCGATATGTATGAAGCGATGTAAAATATGATTGGTTTCAGTGTTCCTCTTGAGGCTAGAGATATACGCGGTAAATTATTTTTCAATTCTTCTAAAAGTAGAAGAAATATTTTATACTTGTTAAGTATGATTTATTATATCTTCTAATTTGGTTTTCTGAAGTCCAGTATTGCCAAATGTCGAAATAATTTTATCCTTGGAATAATTTTAAAATTAGTCAATGAATTTTGTCACTTATTCTGAGAATACATTTTTAGCCAATAATAATATTAATAATTTTTATTAAATAGCTCATAAAGGCTACATATTTTACATACAATATAAAACAAAAAACGAAAAATACTACAATATTATTGCACAAAAATATACTATAATGTTATAAAGTCATAAATAATTTTTTACTTATTTTACACTTACACTCGATTTTATAAACGATAAATAAATTTACTATACAAGTCAAATAATAATTATTTGAAAAAAAAAATATACCGCGTTTTTACAACGGATTAAAAAGTATAAAATAATTTCTCCTAGCCCCATACAGATTTATAACCCACATACAGATTCCTGACCCCCATATAGATTGTCCTGAAAATTTGTGATTGTAAATTTTTAATAGCTGTGACAATACTTGTAAGACTTAAAACAAAAAACGTGAGGCGCATGCAATAGATACCAGTAAGTGTAAAGAGTAGCTGTCGTTGCGCCCCACGTTTTTCATTTTAAATCTTACAAATTTCAGTGACAACATCTGACAAACGGTTAAAAATAGTTTATTTTTATTATTTACTGACCACATTCGATGTTTGAACATTATAAAAGAAAAATATGGTAATCTGAATAAAAAATAAAATTGTACATTTTTATCCTGTTGTAAATTTTAAAAGCGCAAATTCTGCCATTAAATTTTAAGATCGTTGTGCGTAGGTCCAAAAATACCATCGCCATATCTTAATTTACAATTTGCAGATTTACAACATTCTTGCACCCAAACATTTAATTGCTGCACATTGTAGGTGGCGGTGATGTCTCACCTCTTAAAATGTAAATGATTGAACCGAAACAAGCATCGACATTTAAAAGATGTCTTTATCTCTGTTTATTAATGGTCAATGCTTTAAGTTTGCGTGAGTTAAACACATTTTGTTTTTAAACTTGGTGTCTTCAGCAAATAGCAGTGTTAAAAATGTTTATGTAGATTTTTTTATGTAAAAAAAAATGTATAAATTTATAGAATTATTCGTTATTTTTATTTTTACATATTTGTCATTTTTAATAACAACTATTGACAACTATTAATTTTATTCTAATACGCTTTTTCTTCAAAGAAAAAATGTTAACACATAGTTAATAATAAAATAAAATAACTTTAGGTTGTAGTTCTGTGTTAATATTTATTAATAATTGACGTACTCAACGTACTCAAAATGTACGTTGAGTATGTCGAAACGTTGATTATTAATAAATATTTAAACAGAACTACAATCTAAAGCCGTTTTATTTTAATATAATGAGTTCTGAATACTTTACTATGTTTATAAAATAATAATAAATCTGATCTGATATTTATTGCATCATTAACATTGGCAACGTTGTTTCTTTATCACATCGCATTATAACATTTTTCACAGTTTGTAAAGTGTAAACTTTAAAGGCGGTCATAGATAAAAAAAAATTATTCAATATCAATAAATAAATCTTAACTATAAAAAAATACAAAAAAAAAATGTATATTGAGATATCAAATTTCAAAATCATACATAAATAAATAGCTCAAAGATACAACATTCAAAAAAAAAACTTAATCCTTCCGAATTATCAATGAAATACATTAGTATGCAATCCACGTTACAGATCCGTACCCGGCAATAATTTGTCTACCCACCTACAACAACATATTTAAACCTATAAGCCAAAACAACCTAAATTCAATTTTGGATAAAGATATACCATACCAGAAATCAAGTTTTTATTATTATTTTCGTTTCAGTGGCGTGCGTATTTTTATTCGAAAACATACTGTGTATTAAAATAAAACTGCTTTAGGTTAAAGTTCTGTATTAATATTTATTTATAATCGACGTTTCGACAAACTCAACGTCCGTCTTCATCAGAAAAAAATAACACAAATGACATTTAGAGTAAATAAATATACTGTATATGTTTATTATATTTTGATATAAATTTCATCACTTTAATTTTAATTTTATATATACTATTGTTGTACCATAATAAGTAATTTAAGATAAATATGAAATAAATAATTAAAATTTTCTGGACGAGATGATACTGTTGTTTCATTGAAATTACTAAAAACTGTTCTCGGTCATAAAATAACGAATTTATTAGTAAGGAACTGATTGAAACATGATGACCACCATGTAAGTTGAGTGTAGCATCGTACCATCACCTGTACGAGAGGTAAAGAGTGCAGTTTGTACCAGGAAAACACAAAAGAATTCGACTAAATAAACACAATAAACCGGAATATGGAATGAATTTCTTTAACTTTGAGTATATGAATATTATTAAATTATTTGTGAAATTTATATTATTTGTTGGTGAAATAAATTTAGTTGATGTGTAGAATTAACCAGTTATAAAATTTTTTAGTTAGCCTTGCAAAAATGTGACTGCCGGTTGTATAAAACATTATTAACTTTATCAAAGAGTTGAACTAAGTAAATAGATTGCCAACCAACTAAAGAATAAAACGTTTCAAAAACAATTGATAATTTAATTGCCTAATTAATTGCATATTAAGAACAACATTTTATGCAAATATCCCAAAGTAAATTAATTATTTTTTTTTTAAAGATATGCTTAATATTTCAAAATTCTTAGATCTACAGATTATTTTAATTTAAAATTTTGCAATTAAAGGTAAAAATATCCAATACATGATTTTGTTTTCCCATTGAAATTTAATATATTAGTAAATTAAAGATTAATCTGCATCTTTTTTTGTCATTTTTTAAAATATGCTTGAAATTTTTTTATAAACTTGTAAATTTTGTAGTAATTTAAGAATTTTACTAACTTTTTTTGTAGAATTCTAAAACAAATTTAAAACATCTAAAGAACAACGTATGTTAATTTTTTATCTTTTCAATAATATCATAGTTAATATAATTATTTATTATTTAAACCATTTTCCTTTTTAGGAAAACAAAAGACTGTTTTACTTGACAAAAACATAATGTGGTAATATAAGTAAGACTGCAGCCAGTAAGATTACACAAAGCATTGTTAAACGCTTTGTAAGTTCAATTTACCAATCAATAAAGTGATTCGAGGACAGTTGACAATCTAATTGTCTAGTTAATTAATTGATTAAATTTACAACCAAACCTAGTGTAGCATAATTGATTGTCTCAAAAATTATCAATTCAAAATATGCATACATCAAAATTTTCATTAAAAAATAATAATGGCAATTGAATTTATAAAATTTTCTGGGCTAATATGCTGTGTTCAATCTATCCTCATCACAGTCGTTTTGCTATCTACAATGTATGGCAAAAAGTCTGCAACGAGAATAAATCGACCACAACATACCAGCTCAGAAAATTCTATAAATTCAATGGATACCGGCCGTGAAAACCTGAAGATTACTATATTACTTATTAGTTTGGAAATAAAAAATATGTTTTAACAATTCATATCTACGTATTAATTATTAAATATGTTGTGTAAAAATATATTTAAATAATATTCTCGCAAAGCGAGAATGGAGCTAGTCGAATGTTGTTTGATTTTATAAGCTAGTTTTTCGACTAGCTAAAATACAAGATTAGAAGTGTATATGGGTAAACCCATATATAGACCACTTTGATATTATCACATAAATGATAAGAAATAAGAATAAAAAAAATTTTCACCGAAAGTTGGCAACATTGTATTTTGCTAATATATAATATTATAGGCGCTAAGGGTATCTTTTGTAAAAATTTCATTAAAATCGGATAAATAATGCGGGCATAACAAATTTTTAGAAAATTATTATTTTTTTTTTCGGAAAGTTGGCAACACTGCGGTCTGAAAATTGAACTTAAGCACTAGAAGAAACTTTTCTGAAAATTTGATTAAAATCGGATAAATAATGTAGACACAATAAATTTTTAATATTTTAGTAATTTTTTTCTCAATAAGTTGGCAACACTGTATTTTGTTAAAATTGCATAATTTATGCGGGCACCAGGAGAATCTTTAGTGAAAATTTAATTAAAATTGGTTAAATAACGTGGTCATAATAAATTTTTAAAAATTTTAGTAATTTTTTTCTCAGAAAGTTGGCAGCACTGTACTTTGTTTAAATTATCTAATTTATATGAATACCAGAAGAATCTTTTGTGAAAATTTGAACAAAATCGGTTAAACAACATGGTCGTAATAAATTTTTAAAAATTTTAGTAATTTTTTTCTCGGAAATTTGGCAACACTGCGGTCTGAAAATTGAACTTAATTTTTTATTTGGTATGAACTATCTAATTGCCAAGTTTCAGCTTTCTACGAGCTCTCCTTTATACTTATAATTAACACTCGTATTAAAAATTTTAGTAATTTTTTTCTCGGAAAGTTGGCAACACTGCGGTCTGAAAATTCAACTTAATTTTTTATTTGGTATGAACTATCTAATTGCCAAGTTTCAGCTTTCTACGAGCTCTCCTTTATACTTATAATTAACACTCGTATTAAAAATTTTAGTAATTTTTTTCTCGGAAAGTTGGCAACACTGCGGTCTGAAAATTGAACTTAATTTTTTATTTGATATGAACTATCTAATTGCCAAGTTTCAGCTTTCTACGAGCTTTCCTTCATACTTATAATTAACACTGGTATTTATCGTATTTTTTGGACACTTTGGACAATTACTGAAATATTTGCTGTATTTTTCTTTTAAATTAACAACTAAAATTGTTAACTGCAATACGATAAACAGCAATTTGTTTTAATATGTTAAAAAACTAATTTACACTTCATACCTCATATCTCATAAAATATAAGCGATAATTTCCTGCAAAAAAAACTGTAAAAATTAATTCCCATTCATCATTAAAACAACCTCAAGTAATAATAACAAACTTAAACGTGACAAAATTTACTTAATAACAATAATCGGTGCTCAAGTACCTCATTAAGCAACTGTTAAAAAAATAATCCATTGTACACAAAAAGAAAAAATACGAACAACTCTTACAGCAATCTAGTTGCTTAGCAATTATATCTTTCGTGGCACGATTTCTTACGCGCGTACGATCGCGTGATTCTTAAAGTGTTGAGCGCCTTTAAATAATTGACCAGTTCGTAATTTAGTAGCTTTACGATAGTTAGTAGAGTGTCTGCCTAGTTTTCAGCTCGAGCAAAATTAATAAGAAAAAGCCTTGACAGAAAAATTAGCTAATAAACATTTCCAAGTTAATCAGTGTAATTTTCAATAATAGTTCCTCTGGTTTAATACGAGATTAGTATCATTTTAAATGCTGTTTAGTTGTTTATTATTTTGTCATGTTTAATAATAATTGAATGTTATAATAAAGCTATGATTGTTATAATTATATTTTAATAATTATTATTACTACTACTATTTAAAATTTTATTTAGTATTAAAATTAAAAGATTTAAAAATATTTTTAATTATACCAAGCAATAAAAATTTACAAAATCAATCAGTGTAAAAGCACTGATTTAAATAAAATCTGATTGTCTATGATTAATGAATAATTTAAAAAATTGTAATCAAAATTGTACACAAAATTTTCGAACTCATGTCATAAAACACACTTGTTACATAACTAACTATTATTATAATTTGACAACTGATATGAGTAAACAAAAAATACAAAAACATGTACCAAAATTGTACTATAAATTTAAATGTTTTTTGCTTGTAGTACTTGAGAGAGTAGTACTAGTATATTATAATAATATATTTATATATTTTTATTTATAATGTTTTTTATACAAATACTATAAAAATTTAAAACAATATGTTACAACAACAAAAAACAATTGTATTTTAAACCAAATTATTTCTGGTATGTACATATTTAAATTAGAACAATATATTAATAATAATAATAATAAATTAATTGTTATTTAAATCTTAAATCAATTGTGACCTAAGATATAAATTTATTACGTTCTGTGATAAAATATTGCATTGAGCGGAATTTTAGCCATGTTTGCAATTCAGAACGAAAACGTTATTAAAACCAATACTTATCGACTTTTGCACACATTTTTACATTTAAAGTACATTCGTTAATTTTATTATTTTATTATATTTCTGATAATATTGTATTTCGTTGCATTAAAATTATATTGTTGAATATTTTCTATAAGTGTTTATAAATTTTACAGGTAATTTAATAATAATTAATAGGTAACTGTATCGATAAAATATGAAAGTATTTTTATCGTTGTATATTTAGTATCGCACAAATGTTAAAATTTATGGTTATTATATATTAAATTAAGTTCTTTTTTCGTAATAATAATAATGTTTATACATTGTTTATACAAATTTTATAATACGTGTTTCAAGTTATTAGGTGGCTATTAAAATAAATAAAGTTTTACCGAACATTAATGTTATTCCTACGTAAATTATTGAAAAAAAAAAAGAATTATTATCTGCCTTATTGCAAAGTAATATACATATTACAAATATATAAATAAATTTAAGCTAAAAATTTTACATGTTTTTAAATTTAAAACCAGCAAATCTACACGATGTAATTTTTTTCGTATTGTCAACATAAAAATACTTAACACCGAACGCAAAATACTTCAGTTTAAGCTTCATGTATCACAAGTCCAAGAGCTTTTAATCTTCCTATAATCGTAGTCACCTCCAAGGTGCAGAAAACAAAATATCAAAAATTCCAGCCGTTTTGCGTAAGCAGTCGAGCTCGAATTACAACAAACACCGCGAACAGAGTTAAAGATTTTTGTAAGTGCATTGCAGTGTTGGAATTTCGCGTAGATATTCTACAATTTGTTTCGAAATTGTTGCCTATCACTGCAATACTACGCGTAGTTTATTTGAATCCTAGGGAATTTTGATAGTAATGTTAGGGGATTTTTTGTTTGCAATCTGTTGCTGATTGAAGTAAAGTTGGTTTTAGTGTTTTAAGAGATATGTAATTTATTTTAAATATTGTTGTATTAGTTCGAGTAAGTTCTAAAGCAAACATGTAGTTTTATATTATATAATTTCACTTATATTTTGAATAACGTTACAATTATTAAGTATGATTTCATTAAAAATAAGAATATCAAAATAATATATTGTATTTATTTCTTACAAGTATAAAAAGAAACCTTCTATGCAAATTTTACACTATACATTCTCATACATACATATATATATATATATATATATATATATATATATATATATATATATATATACAAACACGCCATGTAAGCAAAAGGATGTACCTCAAACTCTTTCCACTATGACGAAATTAATATTATCCAAACATTCCCATCCAGACAAGCAACTCTAGCTTCATCAATATCAATATAAAATAAACCTGAATTATTTGTGAAAAAGATGTAAAAGATTTCATTCTCCGTGACCTATATTTTTTTGGAATCTATCTCAAAGCATCAAAAAATTTAAGATTTTTAAAATAGCTAGAAAATCAATATCTCTTTGTAAAAACAATACATCTTATAATTTTTGTTCGTAAATAGCTAGGCTGTGAAAACAATTTGGTAGTAAATAATATCTATTTTCACTTTGTTGTAGTGTTGACTATTATAATAGTTTATTTACGTTTCACGTACAAGCACAAACAGAAAATCTATACAGCATCTTCGCTAAAGAATGCCACCGTTAAATGTATTTATATAAATTACAATACTTTACGCTGCGCCGTAAAGATACTTTGAAATTGCCTCGCGTTTTAGCTTGAAAACAATGATGGATGCCGAACAAGTTTCAAACCATAATAAATGTTCTCGTTGCGAGATTTTCAAAGTGTGAATCCGTACGTGCTTTTAAAATAACATATATTTACTGTACTTACAGTACTTACAGATCGGGTAATATATATTGTTACAGCTATATGTGATGTGAAATATTGCTTCAATTTTGTTTAGAATAAAACTTCGTTTTTTTTTCAACCATCTCTGAACAGTAAAAAAATTGTTGAATTTGTTGTTATAAAAAAATAATTTTCTTTATATTGATGTTACTGTTTAAAAAATAACAGTAATTTTACACTTTACACTTAACAATAGTGTCAAAATGGTGCCGTGCCAAATAAATTGATCCCATAAAAATATTTATAAATGCTAATTTGAATAAAAATAATAATTTTTATAAAAGTTTTCTTACATTGAATATATAGTGACCACATCAAATTTATATATTGATTTTTTTGTAGTCCATCAAACATGATATTATTTTTATATCTCCAAGTTATATTTACTCATTAGAATTTTACGATTAGCACATGATCATTATTTAAAATTTAAATTATATCAATTGAAATATTATCTGTTGGATAAAGTACGTGACAAATACATTATAATATGTATTTACTCATGCAAGTTCGCCAATACTTGTTTAAAATGGTGCTCTATATTTTCTGTAGTCATAAAATATAAGTTTATTGATATTAAGTATGTAAGTTATTATTGTATCATTTAGTTACAAAATATTTTTATGTACTGCATAATATGTTTGGTATTTTAACAGTAAATACTAAGTATTTTTATTAACAAGGTTTTTGCTGTAATAATTAAATAATTTATGTAAACATTTTTATTGTACAGTTCTAAGATTGGGTATTTCTTCGTTTGTTTTTTTCTAACATTTTTATGCAAATATGCATTAGCTATTTGAATCTGGCAATCAAACACAAGTGGTAATGATATTTTTATTTATAATATAGTAAAAAATCTTTAAGAACTCATAACTCATTATATTAAAACAAAACGGTTTTAGGATATAGTTCTGTATTAATTTTCATTAATAATCGACGTATTGTCATACTCATACACAGTAAATAAACACAACATACAAACAAGATACTAGATATCAAAATAAAAGATTTTCTAATGTATATTGTAGATATTAATTATTAATAAAAATTAATACAAAACTAAATCGTAAAATCGTTTTATTTATATTTATCACTAAAATTTATTTAAAAAAAATATTAAATAATTTAAATTAAATTATTTTTTGTAATTTTTTAATAAAACCAATTATTTCAAAATGAATATTCAGCATAAATTATAGATTTATTAGTTAGAAATAAATTAAAAAGTTAATATTATTAATATAGTAAAAAAAATCTTTTAGAACTCATTATATTAAAACAAAATATTTTATGTTTTAGTTTTGTTAAATTTTTAATTAATATTCTTTTTTCTAAAAATATTTATTATAGTAACTATGCTTCTATGTTCAGTGATTCATAAAAACAAAAATTCTATTACAAATTTAAAATAAAATTATTATTCGTTTAAATTCCATTTATGTATAATAAACAAATAACAAATACGTAAAAGGAAAAGTTTGAAAACTCCTGCTGAAAAATAAAACAAAATAAATAATTTAAACAAATATAATTCATGTCATGCAGATGTTCATGTATTAAGTGAATTGATTTGCTAATGCACATGTTATTATACATTTTATTTACATAAATAAATTTAACGTTTTACTACCTACAATATGCCAATGACGTCAGATTGTGTTAAAATCGTAAAACTAATTTAATTGACATATTAATTTAAAAGACCCGCCTAACTACCAAATAGGCGGAGCTTTATTTACACCAATCACAAATTTGCAAATATTTATTATTCAAATTGTTTATATTTTGTGTTAAAAATTTATTTACATGCTACACAGTATACATAATAAATTAATTTATTTAAATTTTAAACATAAAATAAAATTAAGTTTAATGCCACAATATACTAAAGATCGTTCAGGAAACACATACCTATCAAACACGAAATGCTGGAAATTTTATATTAGAATCTAGAAATTGTAAACGAACACAAAACTCTATATTCTTTAGCAGTGGTAAAATACAACACCTTAAAAAAAATTTAAGTTGTGCAATTATTAAAAAAATTGTAAAGAGTTAAAATACTTATATTTAAATGATTTGTTTTAGTTAAAATTATATATTTCTTATGTATATGTTATATGTTTACATATTACTTAATATTTCTGTATTTTTTTAAGTTTCGTATTTTTATAATTAATTCTATTTAAATATATTCTCTATAAAGTCAGCTATAATAAATATTATTATTATTATTAATACAAATTTGTATATTTAATTACAATTTTTAAACTATATTTATACCAGTATTGTACATTTTTAATAGTTTGATATAATATTAATATTACATAAATTTAAAAGTTGAAACATTTATTAAAACCACGCCTACAAAATAAACAAAACAGTTTCTGAAAATAAAAATGTCATCTTTTATATGACAAAACAATTCTGTTCGAAGAAATTTGTATATTTTTAGAATCTGATGTGACATCTTCTCAATATAACATGATATTTATTAGAAATATTTTGTGGTTACAAATTTTTTCGCTTGCTTCTGTAGAATATTTTCTTTATCCAAATTAATAATTTGTTTCATATTTTATTTAAATAAAATGTAAATGACTTAATACGAAATCTAGAATTTTGAAACAAAGTTCAAGTAAAATTCTTTTCCTAAAATATTTTGACACTAATGAGATATTTTACATGATATTTTATTTTTATTGGTGTTAAATTATTTTTAAATTTGATTTTGTATCGTTAATATATGATTTTATTTTTTACTTCAGTTATGCTGCGTTCGGAAAAAGTTCGGAATCAATTTGATATTTCAAAAAAAATCGCATTGCTACTAAAGGTATTAAAACCTATTTTATTAAAAAATCCTCTGCATTAACATCCGTCTTCATCAAGATAAATAATATAAATGACATTACAGTAAATAACAGAACATAAAAACAAATTACTAAGTAACAAATAAGTAACTATAAGTAACATAATAAATTTCTGTATAAAATTAAAAATCTTTATTAAAATATTTAACAATAATTTAAGTATTTTGTATTATAAAATATTTTTTACTATGTTAAGTATTTTTTCTTTATTTTTGTAATAATAAAACAAAATAAAACTTTAATTATTTTTAATTTTTATAAATTATTCATAAAAATGGTTAAAACAATTGAAGATTAGTTCGCACTATTCAATTTTATTTTATAAAAATAACAAATAAATATTTTCATGTTTTTTTTTATCACAAAGAAAAATTAATCAAAAAGTACAAAAATATTTTCAAATACAATAAAAATGAGATTTACATGTTTATTTAATTCCAGAATTACTACATTGCCAAGTAACCACGTTGTCTCTTGACTACAACCACAATTTAGTAATATATCAAAATATAATTTACCGCAATTTCCAAAAACGGTCATAAATTTTCAAAAATACGTGTATTATCGAAACAGTATTATTTAATATAATGATACTATAACAATTTACCTAAATTACGTATTTAAAAACACATTTTCGCAAATAAATTCAGAAAAATATTTCATTTTAACAGGGCAATTTCATTCCTGAAGATTATAACAAAAAAAAGGTGTTACGCCGGCAATCATGCCCAGCTCATTTTAAAATTCAAATTTAGACTTCGTATAAATAAGAAGCCAAAATTAACTTGTGGAAATTACAATTTTATTTTTATTTTTTACTTCAATTTACGGACTAAGTAAGTGTGAACTTACCCATGTTAACTGTTTTATAAAAAAATAATGATTATTCCGTAAAGGTGTTGCCAACTTTGTATAACAACATTCCCCCAGTGAGGTAATTATAATAAACATCAAAAAACTAACGAAAAAAAATACAAGTAATTTTGGTTACTTTTTATTCAATTTTTTTTTTTTGAGTGAAAAACATGAGTTTTTACACCGATAAGATTTAATATAAAAACTTATTTATATGTAGTACATACTTTATAATCAACATTGAAATTGTTTTCTGGCCATAGCTGGGTTGATTTTTCATTTTAGATTAAACATCAAGATTAAAAACAAAACAAAAATTGCGAGATGCATTTTTGTTGCTGGGCAGGGCAGGTAATCAAAATTTGCAACACCTGAGTTGTTAAAAGTAAATTAATATTACATTATTGATTTTGCTAACCGCTTGTTTAATATTAAAATTAAATTTAAAATTAGTTTTTAATAAAAATGAAAGGTGAGAAAATTATAGTTAGCCTAGTAAAAATTATTCAATGTTGGATGAATTTATTAATAATATTTTATTTTAATAAAATACATGACTAGAATTATTTAAAAATAATAAACTTATATACTTGCAGTTAAGCAGACCCTAAATGATCAATTTTACTATCAATATTTTTTATCAGTAATACTAATAGTACTGTCAATAAATATTTAAATATCCTAATATTTTTCAATATTTAATCTTACAAATCAATAATATTGTCAATATTTCCAAATACTGATCAAATAGAATCTGTTTTATATTATTTTTTATTATAAACAAAAAATACTAATAGTATATAAATAATGTTTATTTCTTTTTGCAACAAATAATTGTAAAAATATTACAAAATATTATATTTTATTTTTTATTTTAATAATCGGTATCTTATTTAACAAAATATTAAGAAATTTTCTAGATCTATTCCAACAAAAATTTATGTTTTCAGTATTCATTTAATCAATTTTAAAACATACAAATTTATCTTTCGAACCAAGTTAAATTGTCATCTTTAATTTTTAAAACATAACAGCAAAAATTAAAAAAAAAAAAAACTTAAAAACAGCTCTATCAGTCATTGTCGAAAGATTAAAATCACAGTACAACAAATTTACGTTGTCCAGTAAAAAAAACATCCAGCATTTTGGACATACGACAAATATTGCGATAATATATGTTTTCCCTTATAATTCCACCTTACATATAATACCATAACATCCTTCCGAACGACAAAAGAAAAACAAAAACAAGAAAAAAGAATAAGTGCTTTGTGTGTTACATTCACAGTTCACAGCCTACTATAATAATAAGTTGGAAAAGGCAAACAAAGATACATCGACTCTTAGGCCTAAAAGGTTGTCGTACACGACCGAGTATACCTCTAATTGACACTATACAAGTTGTAATGTGTCCCGAGAGAAGGATTCAAAACGAGCACTGTGAGAAACTGAGTACTTATGCTTGGTTTCAACTGTTAGAAGTTAGTGGAGAGATAGTTAGTTTAGACAAAAATAAATTTTGTTTAGAAAAAAATCATTTGTTTGTTGTTAGATTGTAACTAAATTAATTTAAATTGCAAGGTAATTGTAAGAAATATATAATTTTTCAGTTCCAAGACTTTTGTGTCGTTTTACTCTAATGTTTCATTGTGATTCTTCTAGAACAAATATTTTTTAATTTTTTATCCAGTTCAACCCTGCCTACAGCTTGTAATAAATTCCGAATCACTCAAACACAACTGATATTAGTTCTAGCGAAATAGTGCCAAAATAGTTGTTAAACGATATGAATTTATTAAATATTAATCTACACAAATCTTTAAACTAATAAATATAAACTTGGTCAATTTTAAAATTAAATACTGACTTGATTATTTGTAAAAATTAAGTGCAGTGATATTATAGCGTATTATAAATATTATATTTTGACCATAAGCACAACTCGACCCTTTCCAAACCGCTGTACGCATCTGGCACTTGGTCTAACTAGCTTCACTACCTGGGTTTGACCCGACCCTTATTTGTACGCAAGTGGCACTAAATAATGTTTGTACGCAAGTGGCACGACACCGTTCTAGCTACCATCAGCCTACAACTGCCTATTTCTTGTCAATCTTTTAACTAATAAGTTTTCAGATATAAAAAAATTTGTTCAGTCATCAATAACATTGTCACAAAAATCCATTCAGTTCTGCCAATTATCAATCACAACATTTTCTAATCGGTGCTAATCCAAAACTCCTCATATACTTTGTCCCTCTTAGTTAACAATATCATTAGTCAAGTCATCGGCGGAGTTAATAAGCCGTATTCGTTTAGCAAATTAAAGTCATTGCTTCATTATGCCGCCATCGATAATAGAGGATGCAAATGTGGTTGGATTGCGCATGCGCGCCTGGGACGCTTACAGGAAGTGGAAAATCGTGCGCATGTCGTTTGCAAACGTGCAAAGGGGGCCAGAGGTCAGCATATAATGACCCACGTTTTGTACACACACACACACACACAGTATAAAACTTGTCAACTTGTCTTTTTTGATTGTTAGTCTTAGACAAAAGGGATTGTTAGTTATATTATAAATTGGTTGATTTATTAATAAATAAATAATATTACTCAATACTACATATTCTGAGAATACTAATCACAAATGACTTTTTTACTTAGAAATTGAAGATACTCGTTATTAGTTAACCAAAATATAATAAGAAATAAATAAATCATATTATTTAATGTCTAACAGAAAAATAAATAACAATATATCTTCAAAAAATTTCAAATTCAAAAAAATGTCTATTTTTTTTTCTTTCAATCTTTGATTTGTTGAACAATTCATTACAGCGCATAATAAATATCTATAGTTATACAGCTGGTCAAGATTATATTGCGCGGGTTGTTGGCGAATGACAACACCCACTATTGACAGTATTTATCGTTACACCAACGTCTTTCCTTCATCCTCTTACCGCGCACTTCACTTTACTTGAAGAAATGATTTTAATATATTAGGTATCATATACCAAACGTAAACTATTATGAACTGTGCGGCTATTATATAGCGTTCTCTGACTCATATGTAATAGATAGATTGGTATAGATAATAATTGTACTTATCTGGCGATTTTTTTAAGAAAAACTGTCGTGTAATATTACACACGAAAAATGTATACAATTTGCAAATTCCAAAAAAAAGTTTATATATACAGTCTGTATTATAAGCGAAAGTTTTTTAGTATTTGTTTTTTGAAAATTAATATTACAAGACATTTTGATGTTAAAAATTAGTAAAAATTACTTCCGATGTAAGTCAAATTAAATAATAATGAAAAAATAATTATTTTATTTGTAAAAATTTTGAAAAAAGTTATTTGAAAAAAGTTTTGGAATAATATTTTAGGCTCCCTCACAAAAATTTAGTTTTCAAAGCTAACTTAGATAAATATTTTTTTAAATACATGCAACTAAAGTAATTTTTTCAAATTTGTAGCACTTACACTCAAAAAAAAACGGAAGCAATTTTGAAATTTCAAATAAAATTATAAGTGAGTTATAATCATAATTTAGATATCCCGGCCAATTGGTATTTCTAATACTTTAATTTGTGATAAACAAAAGTTTAACTAATTAAAAAAATCTTAACTATTAGTTAGTGTCATTTTTAACACTATTAAAAATTACCTGACAAAATATTTAAGAAAGTCGTTCGCATATTTTTTTTTATATAATTGATAAGTTTTCGAATTCTGATTGATTAAAATTAAAACTATATATGACATTTTCTAAGTAGCAGAAATTTTTATAATTAAATTACGCGTAGGTGTACCGCTAAATATTTAAATTAATAAAAAAAACATTTTTCTGTCAATAACCGAAAAATTCAAATAGATTACTCTAGAAACGTCAACTTGTATTAAATTCCAGTTAATCACATTAGGAATTTTGAGACATTTAATTGTACAACAAATATTAAAATCGGATTTAACTTATTCCAACAACAGATTAGTATAATATTTTTCTAAAATTAATTAAGATATATTTAAAAACCTGTCAGCTTCAAAATTGGATTAAAACTATTTCTGAATCAGACAATTAGAACATTGATATAAAATAAAATTATTAGAATGTCGAATTCGAGTTTTAATTAATTTAATTTTTTTTCGGGATGTAATATAATAAATATTAAATAAGATTTCTGCGAAATCACTGTGACAAATCTTTCCAGCTTTAATTTGAGGTTATCGTCAGGGGTGTCCAGTATAATGTTTGAAATGAAATTATAATTGGGAACACACACGTTGGTATCAGCTACTTGTTGTGAGGTATCATTATAACATTTTTTTTTTAGCCCTGATTATTTCGATATTAGTGACCCCTCTTTGAGTTTAGTGATTATGAATTGTTCCACTCAGCAGGATAGAAGTTTGTGCAAAATAACAGTAATTGCAAATTTTGTACTAAAATTAAAAATATTACAAATACAAGGTAATTTATTAAAAATGGGAATTTTCTAAACTGGAAATATTTAAAATAAAATCTAGTGATTGAACCGTATGCTGGCTTTACTTCTATGCATTTTTCTAAAATGTATAGTTTTCTGTACAAACAAAATTTTCTGTATTATAATGTATCCAATATTCGATTCTATATAAAAATCTGTACAGAATATTTCATATACACACATGCTCAGTTTGTCAGTGACAGTCTATATAGAAAACGTATCAATAAATACACGTCCATTTTTCATCCATTTTCGACGCGAACCTGAATGAGCATTAGTATTAGAAACGGCAAGCTCTCATTTAGGTTATATATTATAATTAATTCATATTTATCTGAACAGTTTATTTACAAATTTACTAACAAATAAATATATATATTTTAGTTCACTTAATAGTATAGGATAGGACAATTTTTCCACAAAGAATATATTTTGAGAAATGCGTATACGAGTATGTAGAGTGGAAATTCAAGCAGCCTTGGCTGACAATAAAATTTTAATAAATGAACAAACGGAGTTATTTTTATCTGCACTGCTAAAACCTTTTTAGGTCCTTGTCGTAGGTACGTTTTAGAAATAAGTATTTGTATAATATAGTTAGAAATATAAAAAAAATATTTGTATCATATTTCGTCACCTGATGATGGTATAACAAGCCGAAATGTACTTTCCATAAGTTTAATAAATATATTTTGAAACAAAAAACTAAGAGTCGTGTGTTTATTTTTATTTTTGAGTATGTAGAAATTTAAATGCATTACAAAGCTAAACCATTTTGCTCGTATTGAAGCAACCTCAGCAAAAATTGAAAGCAAAAGAAATAAAAGCAGAAAGAATCTGGGATCTTATGTAGTGTTTAAAGTCTACCATGGTTCAATCAATCATTGGTAAGTGTTTCTTCGATGTCAGATCCAATCTGTATTGAAATCGCCGCTGGCGTATCACACGTAAATGTGCAGACTTAAACACAACGCAACGCAAAGCAGAAGAACAACTATTTTTAGTTCACATAAATTTTAAGAGTTCTTTTTTCCTTTATTTCTCTAGCGCTAAAGATGTATTCTTTGTTTTAATATAAATAAGAAAAAGAATGATCTTTTCGTGAATAAATTGCGGAACAGATTGATGGAAACTTGCATCGCATGTTGAAAAACAAATATTGTGTGTGTTTAATGAAATAAAATTGTTGGTTTTTGATCATTTTAATGTTCGATTATGTTTGATTATTGTTTTTAAGTTTGTAAAACAAACAAAATTAAATGTAATTTTACAGTTTTTGTTTGTATTGATTGTATATAAATTAAAATACCGTGTGTTGAACTTGTCAAATTAAAACTATTTTGAAATTTCATTTATTTTACAACTAAAATTACTACATCAAAATTATATTTTTACTAAAAATCTTAAAAATTGCCATATTAATGTTAATAATAAATAACTATATTAAAATTACATATATATTTTATTACGTATGCAGGAATCAGATACTATTTATTTTACTATCCCATATAAACTATTAACGAACTATTTAAGAGTAAAATTTATGTCATAACTTCCGTATATAAATATTTTTTAATCTAACTAAGAATTTAACTATTATAATTTATAGTTAACAAACTATTAAACTAGTAAATAACTTACGATTAACTTATAGAAATATCTTCTTAATGAAACCGTGTTTTAGTGGTACTGGTAACCGTATGTATTGCGATTCTATTTAGTTAAAAACCATTTATGTATTTCTATAGTATGCGGAATAAATATCGTAAATTTAATTCAAACATGTCATTTTAATGGCCGAAGTTAATTTTATTAAATGCATTGAAATATTTTGCATATATTCGAATAATGTTAATGTTATAGTATTATCTACAAGATAGAAGAAAGTTTGGCATTTTTTTGTAAATATGTAAGTGAATAATTTTACATAAAAATGATTAAATAATTTAACATAATATTTAAATTTTAATTTAGTTTATTACATTTTACATAGCTTTATTCTTCTTAAGTATTTCCAATTTTTTATTTTCTTAAAATAAGTAAAAAATTTGTAATTAGTTAAAAAATGTACCTTTATCAGATGTATCTTTTCCAAAATTGAGACACTAGATTTATTTAAATAAAATTTGACTTCCTTTAATTATTAATTTATAAATTTTATAATCTAGTAACTAGATTCTAGTTACTTATTTTGTTACCTAGTAACTTGTTTCTATATTCTGTTTATTTATTGTATATGTCATTTGTATAATTTTTCCTGATGATGATGTATGTAGAATACGTCAAAACGTCGATTTTTAATTAAAATTGATACAAAACTTTATCTTAAATCTAATTTATTTATTTTATATCAAAAGAAATTAAACATAATTAATAAATACACAGTATTTATAGTTAAAGTAATCTTAATTGCAAATTTTAAACCTAGACTCCAAAAAAAATAATGCCATAATCTTCTGTGCAAACACAAAATAAAATCAGAAAAACAAATGATTAAATAAAACAAATTCAAATCGTCGATAAATTTAAACCACTAAAACAAAACAGCATCGCAATAAACGTGTTTCTACATTTTGTTTTTATTATTAAAATCTTCAGCTACATATCAGACAAATTGGCTTTGACTACTTTTTCACATTTAACTAAGAAAATTTACAATTTATATTTTGTCGTTTTTAAAGCAACCTACCTACAAACGTGTAAGGAATATTTTTGCCGTCGCTATAGCAACGCCTAGTAAATAATTTGTAAGTGACATAGAAATTACAGTGGTAAATTTAACATTATTGCTAAACACGGGTAGCCTCATATACCGACTCTCATTAATAGTGTAATAGATTATTGTTTATTAACCTAAGATCTCTTGTAACTGATAGAAATTTTTTTTTCAATTTTGTGATGGTTTATTTTGAAATTCATTTGTAAAGATATATTTTATAGATAGTTTTGTAGTTAAATTATTTGTTTCGGAATACGCCTATATTAGTTTTAAATTTCATAAATTGCAATAATTTGTTATAAATGTTTAAATGTTATTTATTTTATTTATCATTTATAATAACTTGCAATCTAGCTTGTTTATTTGAGTTGCATATAAAATATTTAATATTTCGTTTTTATTATTAAATAAATTTTATAAATAAACACAAACCAATAATTAAAAATTATACTGAACTAAAAACTAAAACCATTTTATTTTAAATCAATAAACCAGATAAATCCGCTATTGCATAATACACCTTAAAAAAATCTTCATTATATTAAAATAAAAAGGTTGCAGGATTTAGTTCTGTATTAATTTTATTTAAAATCAATGAAAGTACTGTAATAAGAGTTTTAAAAAATACTCACCATATTGCATTTCTTCTATAGTAATATGCAAAATCTGAAACAAAATAAAAATATTTTATATTTATAAAATATTAATGCTCAATATTATCAAATGTTAGAATAAATTTATTCTTGAAATAATTTTAAAATTAATCAATAAAATGTTTTCATTTATACTAAGGATAAATTTTTAGCCAATCACAAATATTTTGTTATTAATCTTAAAAATAAATTAAAAAAAATTAAAGATTTCCAGTGCAATATTTAAAATCATAATGAAATGAGTATAAATTTAAGAATTATCAAAACATCTTGATTTCGAACAAGAATCTACTTTTAAAAATCATTAAAATAAAAGATATTCCATATATTGTTTTGATTTGACAAGACAATAATGAATATTGGAGATAAGAAATCTAAATTTGTAATATAATAAAATTCACAATAAGTTGCAAATACGAATAGATTAACATAAAATAGTAAAAATATATTACCACCCACTTTGAACAATACATTATCAATGAAATCTAAAAATATCATTTCAACTTGTACGCGTATGTTTAAAATTCAACAACTTGTGTTATAAAATATTCTGAATTTCTTTGATTTTATCAATTCATATTTTATATCGCAATAATTTAGATAATATTATACCGATAAATAACATTTAATTGAATAAAATTTGTAACAAACTATAAATTCAACATATTTATTATTTATATATTAAATAGAAATGTTCCTGATAATATCAAAAATATTCTATATTATTCATAGAGAAACTGATCAAAAAGTAATCCCTCGAAACTTACATATATTTTGATTATCTGTTAACCAATTAAATAAAAAATCTACTGTTTTGTAAAAATATGGCAGTAAGGTAAATTGAATTTCTGTAAAATATTGCTTACATCAATAGTTTTACTACTATACTATTTAATTAGATTCTAAATTTCTATATGTTGTTTTTGGTTTTGTATCTCTAGCGATTTTTCAGTAATCTAAATAAAATTAAATTTGTATTTTTTTTTTTTCGGTAAATTTTGTAAAATTAAAAAAATATATTATGCCTGTTTTACACGAGCAATTTTGTTTAAAATTTTGTTGCCCAACGAAATCGCACATAAAAATTGTTCATATAAAACAAAAATTTAACACGTACTTTTGTTGCAGCAACAAGTTGCACAGATTAAAACATACTGTAATTTTATTGCATGGCTTTACAATTTTTATTTACTTATTTGTAACTTTCACTATTGTTATGAATGTTTCAATATTAGCCATATTTATAATCATTTATTTAAACATATATTGCAATACATTTTTAATAGATTAAAATAATATTGTATTATAATGTGATTTACATACAAATCACACATTAATTATAAGTTAAAATAATTATAATATACTTTGACATTTGGTTAGTTTTCTATTAATTGGGAATGAATTAATAAAATATATTGGTGCTAGGATTTTACGGCCGGTATTCATTGAATTTATTAAAAAAATTGGATTGGTCCTGCCGTGGTCGATCTATTCTCATCGCAGACGTTTCACTATACATCGCAGGTGACATCTACAGTGCTTGGTGACTGAATGACTATATATTTGTACTATTAAATTAAGTATTGTTTGCGCAATTTTGTTGTACAAGAAAATCGCACCGTGTAAAACAGGCATTACAGATCGCCTTGTATGACAAATATTATACGGGACGATTCATTATTCACTGTTCTCGCGTCAAACAGAAGTGGCTACTGATCGAAATGATCAAAATCATCCAAGCTTATTTTCCTATTACATTCGGTATCAATATATTCTGCATATAGAATATGAAAGTCGTCGTCTTTATTACCTTGCAATAATTTTAATAAGATTGTCGCTTGTTACATGCAAACACATCAATTAAATTTAAAGTCAGGCAGCTACACAATTATTATTGATTTTATTTGTATTTTTATATCCTGTACTACCCACTCAATGTTAAAACGGAAATTTGTGTCTTAAAGATTGCTAGGAAAATAAAATATTAAAAAAAAAAATTCAATATGTAAAAATTCATTATTAAACACTCCCTTGATAAGATAATTTTGAATATAATGATAATATAAATCAGTTGGTAGCATCAGTTGGTTATTGTTTTAAAAAAATTAATACACATACAAAAAATTATTTGTCAAATTGTGACCAATAAATGGAATAAGTGAACCAAGTAAAAAAATATTTTTACCATGTTAATACCATCCGGATACAATACGCGACCACCACATTGGTTGGTTATAATTTGTAACCATTCAGTTCTGATTAGTGTTTTAACCATGTGTTTTAACCATGTTTCATGTTAATAAATTTCAAAACGAAAATTGAAAAAAAATTTTAAAGTTAAAATAATATCACTGCAAATAATATTTAAATTTATTTATTTCGGTTTAAAAAAAAAACACTGAATACGAACCACATAAGTGGTAAACGTTTACATCGCAATTTTTTACTGTGAAGGAACTAGTTTACAAATAGGGCAATTTTACAATTTGAGTGTAACATATTCAAAAAAAAAAATAAACTCTTTATATTTGTAGTGACATATAGTTGCTGGCAATATAAATCTGTATAAGATATTTATAAAATATCAATTTTATATATGTTCTAGTTTTAATAGGTCATATAGTTGTTTGTTTATGTCATGACATTTCAATTTGATATCATCTCATAAAAAACATCTAAAACATATAAAAAATATATCCGTAAAACAGGTAAATTTACGACATAACCTTTAAAAATTTCACCAAATGCAATCAACTCCACCATAGCAAAAATGATATATTTTATTATTTTACGTGTAATTTTTATTTATTCTTGTAGGCGGTCTTAAATTTCCATCATTAAAATCTTTCGAGTACAAAATATCAAATTTCATCTACAAATTGTCTCGCTCTAAGTGCAATTAAATTTATAAATAAAATAAAACGAATCTTCCAGCAAATTTATTAGTCTAATTTAATTCAAAATATTTACTTATAATTTAATTAAAATATATGAATTATTTAATATTATATATTAAAAATAAGTATGAAATAATTGTATATTTAAATAATCTTAAACCACAAACTTAAAAAGAGCATTTTGCTCCGATAATAAACAAAAATATGATCTTACTGTAGCGAAAAGTTAATAAATTGAAATAATTTCTCTTAAACCACAAAATAATTTAAAAAAACTAAATACGTATTTCGAAAGCTAAGATTGCATCTTTTAATCAAAAATTGACCACCTTCTACAGTGGCAATCAATATTCTGATACGCTTGCAGAAAAAATGCATTATTTATAAATTTTTATAAACATACTAAAAATATGTTGTTTTTTTTTACTACTTTCTTAGTCATTTGACAACAAATAAAACAGAGTTAGGTCAGAGTTCAACTAAAACTATCATTAATATTTTTTACCATCTAAACAATCTTTCCTAATATACATTTCAGTTGACATTAACTAAAAATTTACTACATATAAACAACAAGAATTACATCGGGCAATTGTCAATTTTAATCACCAGCCATATTTATCATTTTCATTCACAAACTCACACAGCTACAAAACAATTAAATGGCAACAATGTAACACCATAATGCCTAAATAACTTAGCGCGCAAAAGACATTAACAATATATACCCATAACACCTCGTGTAAGACGACAACAATATACGCTCTCTGTCCGGTTGCTAAGCAACCAGGCAACCGAGGCACTGATAAATGAAACAATATAAAATAGCTGTTGTTGTAAACAATGGGGGCCGAGGCTTGTTAGTGGTTGAAGGTTTATTAAAGTTATAGCAGATTGCCGTGGAGAGTCGAGGAAAGAGTCCCGATCTTATACTGTCTTACTCGCACCACGGTTGAGATCTATTAATCTTTTTCTTCTCGGATTGTTGTGTTGCGAATAAGGCCTACGCAAGACAACAAGAAGTCGTTGGTAAGATTATAAGAACGAGAGGCAATTGTTGCCTGACTGGGCAATCAAGCAGACGGTGGCGCCTCTAGGTGGTAACTGGAGCAACTAATCGTTTCGGTTCTTACGATTTATATTAGTGAATGGAGAGGTCTATCCGAATGGTTTATGCAGAAATCTTTATTAGATTTCCGTTTTTAAATTGTATATTATGCTTGTTTTGGACGATTGTAATTTGTAAATAATTTTATTTCGAATTTAGTTCAAATATTTTTGATTAATCTTCCAGTAAACACAAACATTTTCGTTAAATATAATGGTTTATAGTATAGTATGTATATCAAAACATCGAATTTCAATTTAAATTATAACAAAACATATAAACCTAAAGATAGTAAAATATTTTTCTAAACTCATTTTATTAAAATAAAAACTGTTTCAGGATTAAATTCTGTTTAATTATTTTATAGAAACGACGTTTCGACAAAACGGAACGCTTGTCTTAATCATGTCAAAATTTATCAATGTAAAGTTACCTAGTAACTTGTTGAAATATACTGTTATTTACTTTAATGTCATTGATACATTTTAACCTGATAAAGACGAGCGTTCAGTTTATTCGGAACGTCGTTTTTATAAAATAAATAAAAAGAATCTAATCCTAACACATTTTTTATTTTAACCAACCGAAAACTTTTTTATTTTAAAATAATAAGTTCTGAAAAATTTTTCATTATGTTAAAATAGAACTTTTTAATTTCCGTGTTGATGGTCTTTAGTTAAGTAATTTTTATTTAAATCAAAGCGAAACTTTTAACATTATAATCAAACTACATAGATCGTTGAAAAACCATTTGTATTTTATTATAGATTTGATTTAATTCCCAAACCGTTAACTTTAAAATTGCACAATAACTACATGCTGTCACTACAACTTCCTGTGATGAATAACTATAACAATATATTAACAAATTCCAACATCAAAAAAAAAATTAATAAAAATATAATAATAGATCTATAAAAAACAATAAAAATCACTTCTTGTTAGGAAGATCTCTGGCAGTCGCTTCAAAATGCCATCAAATTTAAACGCAATAACAAGATGTCTGTCTAACTGTCTAAATATACACCTCCTGTTTTAGTAACGGAGTTGACCTTTGAACCCGAAAATTAGCGTTATTTGTTACATGCCACGGACATAACACTCAATATATAAACGTCGCTCGGATTTTGTGTAGGTGTCATTCGGCATTTCTAACCCAACTTCTTTTTCGTTGTACCACGAGATATTGCAACATCTATACTATTATTATAGTTGTTGCTGCTGCTGAAGATCTATTGTTATATCGGATCTGTGTTGGCAAAATATATTTTGATGTATCTATTTTATAGGAGCTCTATTATGTGTCACAGATTTTTTTTAATGACCAGATGAAAGATGGCAGAGAAATAAGCATTTAAATTAAATAAAATTATTGGAAAAATTTGTTGTATTAAATAATGCACACTTTTTAAACGATATACTTGCCTAACATTGATACAAAATAATAATAATAATATATGTTGTTTTTTTTATGTATGTATTGATATATATATATATATATATATATATATATATATAATGTAAATAAGATAATAAATATACAAAAAA
Organism: Clivina fossor; assembly: GCA_963966155.1. Lineage (NCBI taxonomy): Eukaryota > Metazoa > Arthropoda > Insecta > Coleoptera > Carabidae > Clivina > Clivina fossor. The sequence continues at coordinate 11,604,081 of OZ014562.1, read as the reverse complement.
AAGTTTATCTAGATAACAGATAATTAAAAAATTGGTATTAGTTAAAAAAAGATAATTTTCAATATATGTATATACACATATTACAGTTAACAAAAGAAATTTTAAAAAATTCTTCTTTGTAATTAAGAAAAATTGATTATGGATATTTTCATATAAATATCAATAAAATAATACTATTAAATTTATAAAATTTTCTGAGCTCATTTGCCGTGGTCGATCTATCTTCGTCGCAGATGTTTCACCATACATCGTAAATGGCATCCTCAGTGCTTGCCAACTAATACTAGTTTAAATTTTAACAAACATTTAAATTTCCACTTAATCGCAGTGAACTAATATATAATTAGTATATTTAATAAATTTGAAAAAATATATTGGCCACGCCGGAATTTGAACCTGGGACCACTTGCTTTCGCGGCAAATGTCCTACCAACTGGACCACAAAACAAGCGTTTTATTTCTACACAATTTTCCTCTTTTTTGTTCTAACAATAAATTTTTAAATAAGTTCTATAATATTACAATTAAGTTACTAAATTTTCTAATAGAAGATTTTTTAAACATGCACTTTATTCTTCTTATTCATAAACATAATCAACTTGTAAAATATTATATTTTAAATTTTATATCATACAAACAATATATAAAATCGAAAATATAACCAATTTTTAAATAATTTTGTCAGCTTTATTTCTATCAACAATATTCATAATAAAATTTGTACCCATATAATCATTTTATATGACTCTATTTATAAATTTAAATTCTTGGAATAAACATATGAGAACGACGTGTTAGTTTCGATATAAATCAGTTTAAACCAACCTAATTTGTGCAAGATTACTTTCATATATTTACCTTAAGTGTCTGACTTAAGTTAAGCCCAGCTTTACTTTGACTATAATTTTTATTTATGCTTATCATATGAATAAAACCAAATAGAATTATGTGTTTATGTATCTTTATTTAAAATGTTTTCAACAGAAATATTAAATAAAAAATAAGATATTTCCGAGAATACGTACATCTCATAGAATTGGTTAAAACATAATTTCAGATTTATTTGATAAATATTACTTATTTAGTTATAAATATATATTATCATTCAAAAATTATAAGTTACCATGTTAAAATTTAATATTAAATTATAACAAAGACAATAAAGCTAATTATTTATTTTTTAACATAGTAAATTTTTTTACAGATTATATTAAAATATAAAGGTTTTGAGTTAAAATTCTGCAATATTTTAATTAAAATTCGACGTTTCAATTCAATTCACATGAATCATCATCAGGAATATAAATACAAATGATAAATATAATAATATATAATATAATATATATATATATATATATATATATATATATATATATATATATATATATATAATATAATATAACATTGAAACAAGTAAATAGGTAACAAAAAATTATTAAAAATTGTTAATAAAAAGAAGGCAGATTTTATTTAATTCACTGCCTACATATTGATTGATGCTATCTTTGTCTAAAAAAATTTCTACAGCTTCTCTAATTAATATATTAATATAATATTATTTATTTTTTATTTTGTTTTGCTACTCATAATATGTAGAAATCGAACATATCTTAAAATTTAAACAAAAATGCTTAAAATTTTATAATTTGTAACTACCTATTAAAATTTAAATAATTTAATAAATAAATCTCAAAATACAAAATTGTTAATAAATATCTATAACTTATGCTGTAAGCTCAGAGAATTTGAGAACAAAAAGATATATTTTTCAAATAATAATCTGCTATTGGGTTCGAAAAAATATTAAATATAATACATCAATTATTGGTCAAAAAATGTGTGCACTTTTCAGTTTACTATACTTCATGTTTCATTTGAAGTTATCTTTTTCTTTTCCGAATCAAGAATTGAAAACACTAACAAATCTGAACATAAAATTCAAGCGTAAACTATATAATAAAAATAACAAAATCTCCGTTTCTTACTAATTCTGACAGATAGTTTAACTTTATATCATACGACAGATAACAGCAAACTATCAGAGAATATGAATAAATTCTGAACTAATTTTCTAAGTTCACAGGATGTGAATCATATCTACATTTATAAATAATTAATCAGTGCAAGTATATTCACTTACTTTATTATCGACAGCTGTCATTTCTAATTAATACGATTTGTGTCAAGAGTGCCATGCTGACTGCTAGATATTTACCGTTTAATTATTACATTAATTAAATTATTAATTTATGATTATTTTAAATTTTAATTTATTGCAATATACTTGCAATTAGATTACACAAAGATGCCGCCGAATTTTTGCCTGATAATTTTTAAATATTAAAATTTAAATAATGTTTGTATCAGTATAGCAATATATATATATATATATATATATATATATATATATATATATATATACCTCTTTGTTTATGAAAAAGTGCTTTCATTTCTTTTTTTGCTTTACTTCTACCCCATATGAAATATGAGTAGTATTTCTATTTTTGATATATATTTTTTTATATCTAATATTATAAAATTCAAATAAACTTACTAAAATTGCATAATAAGTAATTTTAAGTAAGCTTCAAAAGTGTTGTTGACAAAAATCACGTTTATAAGTTAGGTAAGAATAGGGGCCTAAGTATTTACGGGTATACAATCGTACTAGTGTTAAAGAACTGCTGTCTATAGCTTGTAATAAATAAAAATAAATTTATATTAAAAAAAAACTAAATAATTTATGATTTTAAACCCTCTCGAAAATCTCAAAAATTAAATCTGCAACAGAATTCTTAAAAGTAACCATTAATTATTTTTAAAACCAATTCAGTAAACGTATTATCACTTCACAACCACTAAATTTAAAACACAGTGTCTCTCAGAAAAAAATACGAATAAGAATTCAGTTATCTTAATTTATATTCGAGATTTATTTTAAACATAATTCTGATATAAGTTTCAAACACAATAGCTTAACTGCATTTTGATATTACGGCTTAAAGACATAAACAAAGATATTTCGTGAAGTGTAAGCATTTCTTGTTTACGAATTGTTGCATATAATAAATGTTCGAGTTCTTACGTTCGTACGTCGTGTTTTATGTATTTAATGTCTTAAATATGACATTAAGTTTGTAATATGTTAATTCATTATTTTTACTCCAATTTTGCGTTGAATTTTGTTTATAAAATATTGTATACATGTTTAATTAATATGTTGATTACAACATGAGTCAACAGGCAGTTTACATCTAATAAAAGCCTAGAAAGAGGGTGAAGTAACTTTTGTCTCTCAAGTCATATTCTTGTTAAATAACGACATAACGACATCTGTAAAGGATGGTGGGGGTGCAGATATATACCAGATTGCGGATCAGATACTGTCATACCATCTACGGTGTATGACAAAACGTCTGCGACGAGGATAAATCACTGCATACAAGCCCGGAAAATTCTATAAATTCAATAAATACCGGTCGTAAAAGTCTCAAGATTACCAAGTATCTAACACTTTTGCATTGATTGCCTTCAATTGTAAAATGTTAAATAGTACTACTCTTTTTTATAATAATTAATACTATTAAAAAATAATATTTTTATTTTAAAATTTAATAAGAATACAAAATAAAAAAATACAAATAAGTAAAACAAGCAAGCACAGTTCACTGTTAGCTTTCAAAGTAGTAATTTCTACCAATAGAAAATAAAATACACTTCCTGCACTAAGTGTATGTACATAGTATTTATCAATGTTCCGTTTTATGCCAACTTTTTCCCTCTTTTAAAAATCTAACATAAGAAGCCAATGTAAGTTCAACAGGCTTATTTTTTCCTTCCTTATGCCTCTACAATGAGCTATACAAATTCGGCTGTAAATTGTCATGAAAACATTAACATGGTATAAAATTTCAATAACAAGCTACTTTGCAAGTTCTAGTATATTTCAAAATTAAAATCTTTTAAAAATAATTATAAATAAATCATTCCTTATCTTAACGTCAGTTTTACCAAGAAACTGATTGACAACTCGGAATAATAAAACAAACATTTTGAACGAAAGTTTGTCATTAACTTAACATGTTACATAAAATTTGAATTTAAAACCGTATAAATCAAATCGTAGATCAAGAAACGTCAATATTAGAACTTAATTATACGCAGAAATAAATTGCAATTTAAAATGAAGAAAAACAGAAATAATTACATAAATAATAATATATTTTATAATACCCGGCATATAAGTTACATAAAATGTTGTCCAGTATATAAAATCTATACAGAAAGTTGCTTTTACCAAATTTGTTGCAATACGCCTCTGTTTCGTGATATTTTTGTTTTTGATCACATATTTAAAGATAAAACAATATGAAATAAATAATTAAAACGTATATAGATGTTATAACCTTTATTAATAGTTTGTAATATATTATAGTTTGGCATTTGTTAGTTTTTCTAATTAGCAAATATTTATTATAACATCTCTAAAATTAATTTTCAAAAAAAAATTCTTAAATAATTCTTATTTTTATATTGTAACTATGTTTTTTATAGTTTTTATACCATTTTTCTGCATTGTAGGCGTTTAGATAGAAATGCATAACTAATAATTATTTTTAATATATTACTAATTTCCTTCTTGTATTGTATTAAATTATGTACAGTGTCTCACAAATATTTAAATATCCACTTAATCGCAGTGAACTAATATATAATTAGTAAATTTAGTAAATTATATATTAGTCCACTGTGATTAAGTAAATATTTAAATATTTGTGAAACTCGCAGAAATCATTGATTTGATATATATAGTGAGTTTTAAAAAATTAAAATCACAAAAAAAAATTTAACAAATATTTAAAAAATATTTTTTACCACTTCAATATCTAGTTATCTTAATTTCGTCCGATGTCAACTCTTTTTTCTTTTTACAATCTCATGTTAGTTGTAGGTAAAGTTCCAAAAACCTTGGCCCATATTCTCACCTCACTTTTAAAAGTGATTTTTGTCAAAATTACTTTTGAAGTTTACTTAAAATTACTTATTAAGCAATTTTAATTAGTTTATTTGAATTTCATAATATTAGCTATAAAAAAATATATCAAAAATAGAAATACTATTCATATTTGATAAAAGGTAGAGAAATAAATTTATTTTAAAGCAAAAAATAAAAGCATTTTTTCATAAACAAAAGAGGTGGCAATACCGGGCCTTATTTCTTTTAAAAAAATAATATTTGTTACACCTTGAAAGAAGGACATATTTTTTGTCTATGTCATTAAACAAATTTTTAACACAAAATTTTAAAAAAACATTTAATATTTTCTGAAAATAATTTTAAAAACAAAAATGTAAATTTCTTTAATAATTTCAAGATTTAAATAACCAGAAAATAATTACATATTGCAATTAATACAATATAAATTAAACTATATATAAAAAATTTGGAATATTTTTCAATTCTACAAATTTAAATTTTTATATCATAAAATAAACAATAGTTGTTTTTTTTTTATTAGAAGTACTTAAATAAACTTTTTAAAATATTTTGCAGAACATTTAAAGTATCATTATTATTTATAACTGTCTCTAAAGTACGTTACATACTATAAACACTGTAAAAATTGACATTTACCAAACGATGCAATGCCTAAAATAACCAGCGTTGCCAATGTCAGTGATGCTGTGGAAGTCAGATCAGATTTATTATTATTTTATTATTAATTGTGTTCATGTTTTCAACTTACAAAACAACAGACCTAGCACAAAAAAATGTCAAAAAATGTCATCATTTAATGAATTAATTATTTTAAATATTTTTATTTAAAAAAATCAGTAACACAGTAGCTGAAATTTTCAAGATATGTCCGGAGATTTAAAAATCGAATAATTAAAAATATGACATACATCTGAATCGTAAATTAATTATTTTTAACAAATATATTAATTTAAAAACGTAATTAATTCTTCAGAATATAAAACTACGATATTAGAATATATATTCCGAACCAATTATTTATTCTATTATTGAGATTCAGAAATAGATTATTGAATATATCAAACATTTATATAGAGACGTTTCTCTATAAACATAATAATCAAATGCAACAGTATAACTTAATGTTATTAGTTCCTCGAGAGTGTCTCTTCTATGTAAGAAGTATAACAGATAGAATAATTAAAAGAACTGGATCTCTTTGTCACTGGCATATAAATAAATGACAACTTAGTTCACAAGCGTTGAAGAATGTTAGTTCGGCTTCTTTGGACACAATATTTTTTGATGGCTTCATTTCTTATTCAAAATATTATTAATTATATATAGTGTGGTTGATTTAAACAAAACGCTATGATTTTTTTATTATTTATAAAATTACAAAGTTAATTTAATTTTAAAATTAGTCAATGAAATTATATATGATTTTTTACTTATAAAATGCTTTAAAATTATTCGTAATATTCTAATTAAAAAAAAAAAAAAATAACCAGAAAAAATTCTAAAACAAATTTTTTATTATAATTGTATATCATTTTCTAATTTTTACATATTTATTCTAACAAATTAACATGACCAGATCTATGTTTAAACATATTTCTTATTCTTTAGTTCTTGCATATGTTAAGTAATGAATCAACAGGACAAACGTAAGCAGATATAGCGCGTAGACGTAAAGCATAAGACGTAAGACGTAGAATGTAATACAATACGTTGTATATTATAACGACAATGAAATCTTGAAAACTAGTTACTGTGGATGCTTGATTCTTCTTCAGTACTACTGCGAAAACGTCTGCGGATGACCGCGTCTCATAAAATGTCTGCTGTCAGCGCACACCCTTCCTCAGATGACTCAGCGTCGCATAGGTGTTGAAAACAACTGCCTGCTAAATTACAAGAACGTTTGAAAAACGTTGTTAATAAATATAATGATAAATAAATTTATTTTGGGAATTTCACTACTACAACATTTTGCAAAAAATATAAAGACAAATACAAACTTTTTAAATTATATTCTGTGCATATTGTAATTGTATTATCATCAAAACTAAAAGTGGGTCAAAATTTTATTACAAGATTTGACTCTAACAAACTAACAAGTGAATTTAAACTAAAGTTGAAATTTTGAGAAAATCCCAACTTTAGTTTAGATTAATTTACTTCACAGATATACATTATAAACAATTTTTTGTTCAATATTATAAGTGAATTTAAATAAAAACTTATGAAAATACTTATTGTTTTATTAAATAAAATAAAAACAATGAAAAACAAAAATATTTTGTAATTAATTAAAAAATAATATAATAATAATAGAAAAATCTAACATGTTCTCGAGCACGTGTTAAATCTGAAGTTATCGCTGGTTTCTTTTGACACTCGATGATTGGTTAAACTAGGAACCCGAACTAGAAATCTTGTACAATACTACACGCGGTTTATTGAAGCGAAAGAATTAAATTAATTTGAATTTCGTTTGACAGATACGGAATTGTCATTTTGTAGACATAGAAAAAAATCAATTACTGTTTTTCTATGTTTAATTTAAAGACATGTAAAAGAACAGTTCCCACTCGCATTTAAAAATAATATTTTGATAGATTTTCTTATACAAGGTTAGGATATAAAAATAGTTAAAATTCGTTTTGTAAAAACCTACATAAGATTTTATTGTATACATTATTGAATTACTATTTGTAAAGAGTTATTTTTAATTTAAAAATATAAGTAATTACTAAACCATTTACATTAAAAAAAAATATTTTGCATAATTTTTAACAATAAATAATTTCTTGACAGCAATATTATATATATATATATATATATATATATATATATATATATATATATATATATATATAGCTAAACAAATATTTGTCAGTTTAAACAACAGCTAACATCATTGAATTTATAGAATTTTCTTGTTATGTACGTTTCGCCATACACAGTAAATGGTAACTGAACGACAATTTCTGCTTTGCAATTTGGTATATATAATATACCTGTACCCTCACCATCCTCTACAGATGCCATTACGCCATTGGTCGATTTTGATTGGTCTGGATGTACAAGCCGAAATTACGCAGTTAAATCGTAGCGTTTGTTTGAAAACCGGTATGATATTCATTTCAAAATTTCGAACTGACTAAACTGAAATATGTAACCGATAGATTTTTTAACTGAGTGAATTATAACTGTGCAGTTAAAACAGATTAATAAAAAGAGCAATAGAGATTTATGAAGAAAAGAATAACATAAATCACTGTGAGGGCACTGAGATGAATAAAATTTGGCATTCATTAATTAAAAAAAAATTATAATTTCTATGATCTAGTTACTTGTATGTTACCTAGTAACTTGTGGCTTATTTAAATATTATTGATAAAAAAAAATTTAACGTTTAGCTTTCGTCGAAACGTTATTTTAAAATAATTAACAGAATTTAGTCCTAAAACTATTTTTATATTAATAAACTAGATAAGTTTTGTACTTTTATTGAAAAATATGAATCATTAGAATACTTACGACGATTTAACCACATACTAAACTGAGTAAAAACTGTACAGTGTATGGAAAACTGAGCTACAATTTTACAGTTATAAATAAGCTTATCTTGAATTTTCAATATTGAATTAAAACGAAAAGTAAATATTCCCTAACGTACGGCACTGTCCCGAAAACCCACCCGTTTAACAATCAAGATCAATTCGTTCGATAGAAAGGCGTGGTGTGTCTACCGATCGGTGTTACAAGAAGTACTCGCACAAATAATTGACATACAAAGTTACACATAGAGTAGCCGAAGAAACAGCACTGCACCAACCACGACTGCGCATTCGCTTTGATAATAACAAGCACCCAGCTTCCTTGGAATTCTTTCGCTGCGCGCTTACTTTACCAACAACGTTCATATCAATAATCAAAACATGGACCTCGATGCCTGGAAATAATTAGCACCTGGACAAATCACAATGCATACCGTTGACTATCTATAAATAACCTATTGAGTTATAGTTATGTCTCTATAGTTATTTTATTTTTAATTTTGTGAGTGTGGTTTGTATGTGTATTTGTCGGTAGAAAATAAAAGGTATACGAAAAAAACTGATAAAGCCAGCACATGCTTGGTTGCATTAGAATTTTGTATAATAAAAAAAATTACTTGGGCCATTACCGTAAAATACTTATATCTAACATTTTTATCATATCTCCTCTTTGTATAAAATTGTAATATTTTTAGAGCAAATAAATGATTATTATTATTATTTTCAAAATTAAAGTACCTTTATATATATATATATATATATATATATATATATATATATATATATATATATAAATTTACACAAATTAACAAAAAATAAAATATTTTACAAAATCTTGTAGGGCTTTTGAAATTAAGAAGTTTTTGTATTTAGAAAGAGTATAAGTACCATGGTATATATACTATTTTTTGGTAAATTGGCATTACTACATTTTAAGTGAAAAAAGTTTACAAAAGATTTTTTTGTTACTTAAGCTGTTTTGTACAAACACTCCTCAATTTAATCTAAAAAAAAATTTTAAATATTCGAAAAGAGCGATCGAGGGTTAAAATATATTTAGGGGAAACTATGGCCTTTCCAAAGCGCCCACTAGTACCGCCACTGATAATATCATTGCCTTAAAACTGAGTGTAAATTATGTAGCCATAACACTGTAACAACATTTAAACAACAACTCAAGTTAAAATAATTCATTATTCTTGCGAAAAACAGGCAAATTAATTTATTCCATCGCGATTTCACCTACAATTTCTTAAGCGCACGTTCAAATCGGCAACAATATATTGTCGTTAACATTTTAGGTTTTTAACAATTTTTCTTTTCCTTCTTGCAGAGCGCATGCGTGGTGAATAAAATATAACGTGACACATAGATTACGACCAGACATTGAAAAGGTTATTTATTATTCCACTGCGTTCTACTGTCTGTTGGTTAAGATATTTTTTTTCCTTTTTGAATTCAACATTAGAATTATTTTATTTCCTAAACTAATACCAATGGTGCTAGCCTAACCGAAACGTGAGTTTAAAGTTTGGTCTGATTGAAAGTGTGAACCGTTTAACTGCTTAATATTCAATCAAAAAACTATATCTGGCACGTGGAAACACATGCTGAAGAGGTGTGTTAAATTATGTTGGATATTTTAACGATAGTATAAGAATATATATATATATATATATATATATATATATATATATATATATATATCTATCTATATATATATATAACCACGCCATATACCCAAAAGAGTGTGACACAAACTCTTTCCACTATCCCGAAGTCAGTTTCCTCCAAACATCCATATCCAGACAAGCAACTTTAGCTTCATCCACATATTTTAGCTATAATTATGAAAATCAAAATTTTAAGAAAAACAGAAATAAACAATTTATTCTATGTTAATTGTTATTTTTTAATCTTTTTGGTATAAAGCAGAAAATCAACGAATTAAAGTGCGCAGTAGTTCAATTTTCGTAAAAAATATAAAAAATTAAACTACTGCGCATTTTAAAGACTTGATTTTCTTCATTTTAATCCAACGTGTCACACGGGCTGGGCTCATTAGACATTTGCTCAAAATGACAAAACCTTGTTAACTAACTAACATTAATTATAACAAGTAAATTTAAGACATTAGATATAAAATAGCTCTATTATTTTTGATATTAATCATTTTAGTTATTTATATAAATTTAAATTTATAACGATAAACAATAATGGTAATTACAAATAGTTTAAAATTATTTAACTACAAACTATAAACCTCAAATATGTTTTACTGTGGGAATAATAACTTTATTATTTCCAACAAAAACAAATGATAATCACCATTTTAACAATTACTAAGAAAATATAATAATACTAAAATCTATATAATAAAATCGCAAATATATTATAATTTTACAAAAGCATGTTACGCAAGCTGATTTGTGCCAAGCCATATATACTTTTTCTAAAACACCCTGTAAACAATAGTTTTACTACAGTCATTAAATACAAAATGGCACATTTTAAAAGCTTCCGTCATAGCTGTGTGAACTATCATCCGTTGTTGAAATTTAATTATATGAAGTTAAAATTAGCTTTTCACTAAAACAAAACAAAAAAATAAAATAAAAGTGATTTGTAACTTAAATTTTTTCGTCAAAATGTCAAAATGAGTAAAAATTATCTACACTTATATTATGAAAAAATAAATTATACAATATATATATATATATATATATATATATATATATATATATATATTATTTTAATTGAATTGTTTTAAAACTCATATTTATTTATTTATTACTTAATTTAAAATAAACTGTTCCTGACTTTCTGCTTATTTTATTATAAAGACTTTTGTATTACCAAATTTTTATTTAATAAAAAATATATTGTATAATTTATAATAAAATGCTAACAATTCCTATATAAAAACATTTTTTGAAGTTAATTCTAAATTTCATAAATAATTTTTTGGTTAGTTACGTATAAGATAAGAGGCACTATGAATGTGAATGAAGGAAAAGTTGATTGTCTGGGTAAGAATGTTTGATAAAAACTAATTTCTACATAAATAAAAAGAGTTTGTGCCACACCTTTATGGGTACATAGCATGATTATGTATGTATGTATATGTATTAGTTTGTTTTTAAATTATTAGAAAAAACTGTACAATTTTTTTTCAATATTTATCAATTAAACGTAATATATTTATTTTAGTTTTTTTTAACTTTATTTTAAAATAATTCAACAATGGTTTTTTTTTTAATTGAACAAAAAAGAAATTATATTTATGTTCTTGATAATAAAAATTTCCAAAGAACAAGAAAAATAAGACAAAATACATTTTTTTTTATTTGTTGATAAGAATGATAAACAGTACATACTTAAGTTTTTGAAGTAAAAATATGCATTTTTAAAGTTTGTCTCATCTTACAGAAATATTTGCGAATGTAAGCGATATTTTAAAAATAAAATATTTTTGCTGGCAAGCATGTACTGAGAGACTAAATATTTATTTTTGTAAAGTTTATTTACAACTTGGTTTTTTTTTTTTTAATTTTTGTGATATCGTAATTGTAAAAACTGTTAAATTAAAAACTTAAGATATATTTGTAAAAATCTGTAAAAGATAAGTATAAAGTTGTTCACAGAACATAAACTGACAAACTTATTCAATAGTACTTAGAGTTATACATTCAGTCAAATGATTTCTAAGTTAGACTCTGATTGATTGGATTTTTAGTATTCTAAATTCATCATGTAACAGTTATAAATTTTAAACCTAAATCGTAAATCTCAAATTTGTAAATTAAATCCATCATGCATTATTTTGAAACCGATATTGGTTAAAACCGAGCTCATAGTACTAAATAATGAATTTACAAAAAAATGGACAAAATATGCTATGATTATATATATTTAAATTCAATTTTTTACGGTACTACTAAAATTTCTAATACCAAATTTCCATAAGAATATCGGAGATTTATTTTCAATTAAGTACCAGAATATATTTAGATTGTTACCTCGAATACAACAAAGAATCTAACAGTATTTCTTTAATAATAAAAACGAAATAATCGCTAACAAATCTACGTTAACTTGAGCAGCAATAAGAAGTAAGTCAAGAGGTAAACTTGGCGTACAAAACTTTCTTGCAACTATATTCTTTATTTTACGCCAATTCTAATTCTGCCGTTTAGAATATTAACAAAGCCTATATCATTTGTACGAATCTACGTCGAAGCGTGTTCCGTCTTCTGTGTGTTCTGTTGTCAATATAAATAAACACGTGTTTTCTAAACAAGTCCACGCTACGCCACGCCAAAGCCGAGAAGATATTGCCTCAACGACTGAATAGAGACTCTTGTGAGTAGACGCCTACATAACAGTGCAAAGTGCAAATTACACGCGCCAATATGCATTTGTAATTTGTAATAATATAATGTATGTTTGTGATTCATACATGTGTGTATACGTGGATATTTCATTGTTCGATGTCGACGAAAAAAATAATACTTTAAAATCAACGTTTTTAATTATCAATTCCAAAGTTAAACACATATTTGATAAATAAAATTTAATTTTTATAATAAATATATATATATATATATATATATATATATATATACATATATATATATATATATATATATATATATATGTATATAAATATATATATATATATATATATATATATATATATATATATATATATATATATATATATACACAATTATACATATATAATCACGCCATTTACCGAAAAGGATGTGGCACACGGAGCACATAAATTACACACCGCCCTCATAAATCCCAATTTTGGAATAACGAAATCGCACACCGGTCAACCGTTGAACGACCCAAATGGATTATCGGTTTATTACGGTCTTGAACCCTTACGCAGGTACTTTTTTACAGTGACCGTCCGTTTATTCTATAACATATTTTTACGCCACTGTTGGCTTAGGGTAGGTTAGGTTATAGCTTTTAGGAAAATTTGTGTGAAAAGATTTGCAGGCGTTTGTGGTACGTTCTAGAGACGAACTATTTTCAATTCTACCTAGTTTTAGGTTGAAATCTTAATCACTTAATCTGTTTATGACCGGTGTGCAATTTCGCTATGCAAAATTTTGGTAAAGGATTAAAACCCAACGGCCGTGTGCAATTCATATGTACCCGTGGCACAAACTTTTTCCACATCCCGAAATAATAATAGAAAATCGACTTTTATATCTTTTTTTTTATTTTCTTTCAGTCTTCTTTTGTTTCAAGCCGTTTAGATATTTAACAAATAATTTTTGTATCTTGACTGATAGTTGAAGTCTCCATTATGTACTTATGTAAAAAAAAAATTAATTCTTAATTTAATGCATAATCATGCATTATCACAAACTCTTTCCATTATATGTATAAATTAGATTCCGACAAACCTTCTTATCCAGACAAGCAACTTTTACTTTGCATAATGCTTATTATACATAATATTAATTATAAATCTATAAACTTATTTTGATAATGTTGTACATAAGTCTATTAATTAATATTATCTTTCATTTTAATTAAAACACACTGCATATTTTAAATATTCTATTCGATGATAAAAATCGATTTTACTTTAATAAAATTTTCCTAAATATTATTTTGTAATATTAATAATATTTAAAATATTATAAAAAATTAAAAAACTATTTTAAAAATTGTATTATTTTTTCTTCGAAACATAAGACAACAAAATGTTTGGTATGTAGCTACAAGAGTGTTGTTAATGTAGTTTTAACTGACATCCAATACATAACTGTCAGTTATTTTGATATGTCTAAATCTAGATAGAAAGTAAAATGTGTGGTCACGTCAAATCTACAATCAAAAACAATCAGAAAAAAATAGAAAAATTGAGATAGAAAAAATATTAAAATCATATTCTGACACTTTCTTATTGTTTCAATGAAATCTTTACAATATTCAAAAGGTACTTATCTTATCAAATTTATTTATTTCAATACCAAAAAAATATTGTTTTTGAAAACTTTACTAAAATATATTTAGGTCATTTATATATTTACTTAAAAAAAATTAAATAAAATATTTTCTAATAAAGATATTATTAAAAAAGAATATTATTAACTAAAATAAAACTGCTTTAGATTAAAGCTATAAAAATATTAATACAGATTAATATTTATTTAAAAATAACGTTTCGAAGAAAATCAACGTTCGTGTTTATCAGGATAAATGATATAAAATAATATAATTTATATCATTTATCCTGCTGAAAACGGACGTTGAGTTTCGTCGAAATGTCGTATAAAAATTGAGCTATACTTAGAAAAATATCGCAAAAATATAAAAATTAATTGTCATATCAAACAAAAGTTTCAAATAAATGTTGTTAGTTAAAACCAATATAACAAATTTTATTATTTTTTTTTAAATAGACAGATTGACATCAGATTATAATTAATTCATTATGATTAATTCATGTTATTGCAAGCCTAATTCGTGTTTATCAGTAAAAATCTCATAAAGTCAAATTTAGTTCAATTACAATACCTCCTTCACTAAATGTAACGATCCGTAAACATCTAAAATATAATATAGTCAACATAAAAACACAAGTATGACTAATAAAATAAGTGACAAGAAGATTGCAAAAAAAAACACACAATGATTTATTTCTATACTTATTCATATAATTACTATATTCAAACCATATTTAGTAATAACTAAGATTTCTACAAACAAAATTCTAAGTAATTAACAATTATCTAAATGAAATCTAGCAAGATACCATTGCAATTATTACGCAACAATCGTTAAAAACTTAAAATATGTTACCATAAAATCGCAAGCAAGTAAAAATCCGCCATCAACTAGAAAAAAGCAGCTCTAATAAAACCAATTACTCGCGTTCAATTCCTTTATAAGCCGATAAGTAAAAACGTTAACGAAAGGAGAGAGAAAAAAGTAGCGTATTAACGTTTGCTTTAGTTGTGGCTAATTAAGCTACAAAAGGAAAGGTGTTTACGCGCGACCGGGGGCAGATAGAGGTCGTGCGGGTGGTGTCAGTTCAACTATAGCAAAACTATTGTAAGAATTGCTAGTACTTTCGCAATAGTAAAGGTTTGCAGAATCAAGCATTCTATTTGATAATTGTCTGGAACAAATTAAGAAATATTTTGGCTCGTATTTCCACCTCTTATGTTTATGAAAAAGTGTTTTTATTTTTTGCTTTAAAATAAATTTTTACTTCTATGTTTTATCAAATATGAATAGTATTTCTATTTTTAATGTATTTATTTATATCTAATATTATAAAATTAAAATAAACTAATTATAATTGTTTAATAAGTAATGTTAAGTAAACGTCAAAAGTACTTTTCACAAAAATCACTTTGAAAAGTGATGTAAAAATATGAATCTTTGAATTAGATTTGTTTTCGGTTAATAATGTTACGAGATTTAAAGAATTTAATATTAGTTTATTAATCTTGTTTTTGATAATATTTTGTTAATTTATTGAACGATTTGAACCTGTCTTGAAAATGTGAAATTTTTGTTATACATGGTAGTATTGTTTGCTGAAAAATATGTGTAAATCCTTTCTTTAAAACTTCATTCATAACGTGAATGTGCTACAAACAGAAGTGATATAATAATTAATATATAATTTTATTTTCAAACAATGTTACCAGTTAAATTTTTAATTTTAGTTACACTATTTTTATCTCAAATTTTTTTTGCATAAAACTTTTTTATTATTTATAGTACGACGAAAATTTTAAATAAAAATTGAAACAACTAATTAAATTATTTTTTAAAATATAACGGCCGAATGACAACACCCTCAGGTTTAAAATCTTAATTTTAATTTTACAACCGGCAACTTTACAAAACAAAACAAAAATTCACCCTATCCAAAATGCAAAATATCAGCTTCTCGAGCATGTAGCTTCATTGTACTACTTAGAAATTACAAGAACTGAAAATATTTCTATAGTTCTTTACAAATTTTACTATAAAATATCATACACATACATACACAATCACGCCATGCATCTAAAAGAGTGTAGCAAAAACTTTTTCTACTATCTCAAAATCAGTTTCTTCCAAACAACCCTATCCAGACAAGCAACTATAGCTTCATCCACATTCGTAAATCCTTTCGTACATCCACTCCTATTTCTATTACTTGGAAACTTTCGCTCATGCAAAACACTCTCAATCAAAGCACCCCAACCACTCACCGGCTCTAAATCATTCATATAAATTTTCAGTTTCACACTCATCATACACTAATCTATCTCGTATCCGATTCCTTCTAGTTATACCACATACCCTACGTAAAAATCTTATTTCCACAGTAATCATTTTTCTTTTATTCTTTTGCACCCAAATTATACATCAACGTAAGCACAAAAACAACTTTTTATATACTCAAACGTGAGGGTGGCTTCTTTGGAAACATTTACATTCCTAGCAAAAATACCCAAAGCACCCAAAATCTTACAACCAGTATTAACTCTTCTTTTAATGTCACGATCAAAACGACCATCCTTAGATAATGAACTACCTAAATACACAAAAAATATAAAAAATCGATATCTGTTTACTAATAAACCAACACAAATCAAACTTCTTCAAAATAACGAGAAATATCAAACAGAACAAAACAAAAATGTACAGTTTTCGATGCAGAAGTCCATTACACAAATTAATTCGAATACTACCAACCGCTACCAACCTAATAAAAAAAATAATATCCGTCACCTATTTATCAGTATCTCCACGCTTTGTAATACCACCTCGCGGCTATTATATAATAAGCACAAACTAATCACAAAATGGTCCCATAATGCCCACGGCACTCCACCAATCGAGCGCGGTTCGGAGTTCTATTAAAACGCCTCCGAAACTATAACACACTGCGGCTTCGACAATCATATTATAAATAAGATCAGTTATTTATTACGAGCATTCGGGAACAGGTGAGCGAAATTTAATACCTGTTTTGGAGATTTTTAATGCTGCGTTCCCGTATCGGTGTAGTTACAACTACCACATAAAATGATTAATATTTTGTTGTAATTGGAATTTTTGGTTGTACCCGAAGAACGATTATATAAGTAGCGAGAAATTAGGTTTTCGATATTTTATAATATATTAGTGCAGTTATTTTTTTAATTAGTATAAGCTGCTACACGTAGCTTTAAAGTAACTGAACAGTATTTATAATATTACAACAAAATTCTGAATTTATTGTTATTATGTAAAAAAATTATGTAAGTGACATTGAAGGTATACGTGTGCCAGTAGATGTTTGATAAGTAAATGGAGTGGTATGATTGAGAAAGTGGTTTACGTGGGCAAATGTTTCCAAGTGGTAGTAATAGAAGAGCATATCTGAGAAATATTATAAATTTGGATGAAGCGAAAGTTCTTTATCTGGATAGAAATGTTTGGAGAAAAATAATTTTGGCATAGTAAAAAGAGTTTGTTCCACACTGTTTTTGGTACATGACTTGATTTTGTACACTCCAAAAAAATTGATGTAAATATACATATTCTATTAATGTATTAACAAGTAACTTTTGAAATAGTGAAAATGTTTTAGAACTAAATATATTAAAAGAAAAAAAACTTTAAATATAGTTCTGTATTAATATTTATTAATAATCGACGTTTCGACAAATTTATCATCACGATGTCGTTGCATATTTTTTCTTAATGGAGATTATTAAAAAATATTAATACAGGACTATAACCTAAATCCGTTTCATTTTAAGTAACTTTTGTTTCACCAACATATATAATGCCTCTCATACATGCCCTTCTATTCTTACAACTTCTAAATATTTACTCATGCAAAATATTTTAAATCATACTTCTCCAACTACTCATCGGACATCCACTTAAACTATATCTTCAATATCATATATTCTTTTAACCAAACATTCATTAGACATTCGAACAAATAATTTTGTAAAATTATTTTTAAGATCCATACTTCCTCAAAAATAATTTCGTATATCACAAGAATAACATGAAGACTAAAAGTATAAAAATATTTTTATACTACAAAAAAAAAAATAATGCTCGTGTGTTTATTCGTCTCAAACTCGAAAACAATATAAAAACAGAAAAAAATTTGAAGGACACCTCAAAATCTCATAATCGTTTTAGGTTCGTTGGGGGTCCACACATTAAAGTCTCTACGACGTGGTTTGTTTTTTCTTGTAGTAAACTTCGTATATAAAACACATAAATTTCATATCTACTTCGAATATAACGCGAATATTATTTATTGTTTAACTCTTAAACTCTTCATCTGCCAGAGTTTTATTGCTTAAAGATGCACGTAAATCAATTGTTATTCTACTTGCATTTATAAAAAGAAAATTCAAATTATTACAATAAAATAAACTAAGTTCAATTTTTTTTATTAATTTTCACAGTTAATGTTTTTAGTAAAAAATCTTTAAAACTTATTATAGTAAAATAGTTTAATTGTTAACATAATAAAAAACCTTCCAGAATTTATATTTTTAAAGTAAATTAACTGTGTTTCTTTTAGTATGAATCAGCATTTATAAATATTTTCTTCAATATCTCAGTAGATGGAAAAATTATATCCATATTGTACAAGATATGAAAATCAATTTATAATAACTTATCGTCTGTGATAAAAACACCTTAAATTCTTGTCGTCTTAACCACTTTGATCTTCGGCAATTAATCTAACACTTAAAAGAACAAACATTATCAAAGCTACTAACTACAAAATTTACTTAACACCCACTGCTGAAGAAGTTTGAAACAACTAAGAAATGGTTGAAAAATATTGTTCGAGATTAAGATTCGTTGTACATATCAAAGAAAAATTTAAAGTTTTTTTTGAAATAAACTCCAAGTTCCATTAACTGTATCTGGAAACAAACAAAATATATCTGTGGTATACGTTTATGTTTTATTAATGATGAGGAATGGTGTTATAAATTATGTATTCTTTGTCTTAGTTTTTGAGGTATTGTACTTTATTTATTTATTATTGATTATTGTCATATTTGCTTGCAGAATATTTATTTAAAAAAAAATAATAATTTATATATTTTAAAAACATTTTTGTAATACAATTGACCGGTTTTATAAACAACACAGTAAATTTAATATAATAGTGAAACTAGATGAACAAATTAACCGATTAAATTACCTGAGCAAATATCATGCTAGTAAATTTTATTCTAGAAGTAAATAAGTTTCCAACTTACAAATTTTATTTCAGTATTATGTCCAGTTTATCATCCATGTTATAAATTATTTAATTAGAATATTATTTTAATAAATATATTTAATTTATTTACAATTTCATTCAAATGGTTAACAATCATTATTATTTTTCTACGAGTGTACATATTTTTTAAATGCTTTTATATGTCAAAATCTGTTTCATAAGTATAGTTAAATTTTTCATATAGAATAAAAACAATTTAAAAAATATTAATAATATTTTTTCACCAATATTTCAACACTAACAAATTAGTTTTTTATTTAATTATTTATGAAATATGACTGGCACAATTTGTTGTTTTTATTACATTTTAAACTTTTATAATAAAAAAAAAATATATATTTAATGACAATTTATACCGTGAAATTATATTTTTATTGAAGTCTTGTTTTTTAATTATTAAACTCTTGTTCTAAATACTAAAGTAACTCCACTTTCACACTTAAGCACAAATAAAAAGTATCCAATAAAAAATGTAAAAAAATATATTAAATAAACTATGTTATAGCAAAGTATTATTAAAATTAGCTACTTAAAATGTAATTATTATTTTTTAATATGTAATTATAGACTTTAATTTTTTTTCCATAAACATACTTGAGTTTAAAATCTCTGCACAAAATATTATAAATTTATGTTTCTAAATTATTATTATATCATTAGTTCCTGTAATTCCTAAGTGAAATTGAAAACTATATTAAAATGAAACTGCTTTAAGTTAAAGTTCTGTATTAAAATTTATTTATAATCAACGTTTCGACAAACTCAACATCCGTCTTTATCAGGAAAAATAATATTATTATTCCTGATAAAGACGAATGTTGAGTTCGTCGATCACAAGGCAAATTATGTATGAGTTCAGATTTGTCATCTAAAATCTGTATGAAAAATGTCTAGATAATTTTTATTTACTTTATTGGCTGCAATACAGACCGAGAACTATATCACATTCTTATTTACGTATTGATTTAGTATAAATAAAAAATACTTTATTAGCAATAATTTAAAACAATATTAATCAAAATTTCTACCCAGTAGCTAGTAACAAATAAGAAATATTCGTCAATAAATTTTCGAATTTTTCTACCAATTTTACTTTAACAATATACCCATACAGTCAATTACAGACTATTCTTTAGCTTCTAGTAAGAATGCAAAAGTATTATTATAACATATTACGCACTGTAAATGCTTACAGCGATACAGAAGATAATGATGAAATAATTACAGCGAGTGTATTTATTGCTGAAAGCTACAAAATTTTGTTCATTTTTATATCGATAGGAAAGCTCTAGGCGAAAATATTTTATAGTTTGTCGGACAAAAATTTTCTTGATTTAATGTTTTTAAATTTAAAATTTATTATAAATAAATAGATTAAAATAACTACATAATGAAGTACATATCTACTTTCTAATAGTACAAATGTGCCTACATTGACGTATAATAATGAATGTTGGGTTTGGTTGTAAAAGCATAAAAAAATATAACTGATATGGAAATAAGATTTCTAGGTAGTTAACTAGAAGAAATCGGGTACGAAATAGATGAGTGTAAAATTGGAAAAAATTTTATTATAAAAGTTGCTGTTAGTCAATAAAAATGATTCGGTCATTTTGAGCGAATGTCTAATGAACGTTTGATTAAAAAATATATGTGAATGATTTTGAAGGTATACGTTTGTTTAGACGTCCGATAAGTAGATAGTGGTATGATTAAAAGAGTGGCTTGCGTAAGCGAATGTTTCCAAGTAGTACGAATAGAAGAGCTTGTATGAGAAGCAGCATGAATGTGGATGAAGCTAGAATTACTTGTCGGATAGGAATGTTTGGAAAAAATTTATTTCGGGATAGAAAAAAAGAGTTTGTGTCACACCTTTTTGGGTACATGGCGTGATATCTTTGTATACATACAGATGTAAACTGAATAGACCCATTAATTTTCCAATATAATTCAGATACCTACATGGTATTTATTTATTAAATACACGGTTCCACAAGTATATACCCAATTATAGAACCGGCAAATATACATATATTTATACACATTAATAAAAAGACAGTATACACATTAAACAAAACTACAAAATAACTAAAAAAGATAGTTGTACCACAGTTTTGGAAAGTAGAATATTACAGAGAATTAGTGACAATTACTCGTAGTATGGCCATCATAAAATATTGTTTTTAAATGTTAAAACACATCAATATTTGAATATTTTGACTGGTAGATTTGACACAGAAACGTATAGATAGGAGAAGTATGCATAATGTTGGTGCGCTGAGTAGGTGAATAAAAAGTATATGAGTTTATTTATTTATTTATTTATTTATTACAAGTTACGAGTATATATAAAAAAAACATAAAAACTTAAATAATTGTTTGAGTCATTAACTAAGCCGTTAATTAATTTATATAGATAAGATGTATAATAGGTCTATTCTGCAGAACTTGTTATAGAAAATTTTGTTTTTTTTTTCTTTCAAAACAAATATTACATTTACTAGAAAGAAAGAAAACAAAACATTCTGTAAAGTTACAGCTCTTACAGATGTGATCAGAATTTGATATACACAACATATCAGCAAACAAACTATACAAAAACATAAAACAACCTAAAGACAATTGAGGTATTAATTTAAAGTTACCGACGAACGGAATAGAAAATAATAAGAAGTATAAAAAGTCCATCCAGTTTGTTGTTTTATTTAATGAGGTATTCATAGTTACCGAACGCGCAAGCAAACAGTGGAAAGTACAGCTTCCGTCTTTGTAATTTGCAGCGTAATTTCTTAGAATTATGAAAATGTAAGATTGCGCCAGGAGACTACAAAGAAATCGATGTTTGTTTCTTTTACATTTTATAACACTGGTTTTTCTTAAATAAAAGAGTTGTTATCGGCAGTACAAGAATGTTAAATACCTGATGATGAATTCGAAAAACTATTATTAGATGTTGTAATTTACTAGCTGCATATTATTTTATATTATAATTCCGATGTAAAATATTGAAACGTTTTTGAAGTATTTACATATTTTTCCAATCGATTTTTCCCAATAAACTAGAGACTTGCAACTTTAAACATAGCTCAGACTTGGATGATAATGCAATATTAACTAATTAATTAATTAATAATATTATAAATATTAAATTAAAATTAATTATAATTATATAATTAAAATTAATTTAATTAATTTAAAGTTAAGAAAACAAGACTAATTGTAAGAAGCAGTTAAAGCAGACTAAAAAGTATAAAATAATTTCTCCTAGCCCCATACAGATTTATAACCCAATACAGAAAAATGTGAGGCGCATGCAATAGATATTAGTAAAGAGTGTAGGGAGTAGCTGTCGCTGTCCTACATTTTTCTATATAGGATTATAAATCTGTATAAAGCTAAAAGAAATTATTTTATACCTTTTAGTCCGTGTTAAAAACGTAGTATATTAAAATTTTTGTTATTTAAATAATTATTCATAAAATATGTGCCTCTAAAAAAAAATTGTAAGCTCGGCTAGCGTTCTAAAAAAAATTCTGAGCTCTAGTTTCAAAATCTAGTGCCGCCACTGTGAGACACACTGTATACATTATATCTGTACATATTAATAAAATGAAAATTAACAACAAAATATTTTATAGCTAAACAAATACAATAATTATCTTAACAAATAATCAACATTATCTCTACACTTATATCTGTATTACCAGTTATTACAAGTTCATATTCAGAGTCGTCTACTATATCTACATAATCAACAGGTTGAAACACCTAATTACAAACTACCGCCCTCTTGCGCGTCCATAGCCAACGTTGACTGGCAAACATATATTAAACGTTTTTTTTTATTTTTCATTTTTTACTTATTCGCATTTCGAATATTCGCCGTGCAACTGCGCTTTTAACATATGTAAGTTAAAAAAAAAAAAAGAAAAGTTCATATTACAAGTTTAATTTAAATAGAGTAAATAGTAGATATCGAACAGCTAATTATCGGCTGATGCCCGCTGTGAACATATATCTTTGTTTTAAATGCCGAGGATGTAATATAAGATGTACAGGGGGATTTTAATTGGATGATGGCCGGCCCAGCGGCGACTCGTGGAAAAATTTGTGCTTTAATTTTAACGTAATATGAAATGCCACTGAAATTACTAATAATTTATGCATTATATGGTATAAACTATGAAGTTGAATCAGAAATGTTACTTAAATTGTTCATGTTAACTGAGTAAGTTATTATTTATTTACAAGTCATGAGCAGCAATAATCAGTTCCTGTAGTTCCTAAGTGGACGGATCTATATGATCGAGAATAGAGATATATCAATTAAAATCTACTTCTCGAAAAAGTTGATCTACTTTTTTGACAGTTTAATATCGATTAGTGGAAAATCGATTTTATATTTTTCCTCATTTCGATTTTTGTAACTAAACTTTCAGATATATTTCAATTTATTAAATCTTGCAATTATAACTTATTTTTAACTTTAAAGCTGTTTACTTACAGACCTAGATAGCTTATAGTTCGTATAAAAATGTTAGACTTTTCAATTATATATATTTATTAAATTATTTTGATCAACAGTTGTTAATGTGTTCGGATTTCTGAAGCGATAATTAATTTTTAATTTTAAAGATTAGTACGAGCGCAAAAATAATTTTTTTTTAAATAAAAATTGCACTATAATTAAACTAACACAATCCTTATAATAAGTGTAGAGATAAATAAAGAAAAAATAATCTGAATAAAAATACAGTTTTATTTTAATATCTAGATGAAATAATAAATATCAGAACAAAAGTATAACTAGATATAAATGATTATATAATTGGACATTATTTTAAAATTTTTAATTTTTAAAATATATATATATATATACAGGGTGTTTGCAATCAAGGTATTTTATTTTTAAAGGGTGATACTACAGGTCAAAACAAGGCGATTAACGCCAAAACACCTTAGTAAAAGTTTTCTAATAAACGAGATATTCATTTTTTTTAAGTAAAATGGTAGCATATGGTATAATTTTTATTATCCAGCTCACAAAAATTCTTCATAATAGTTTTGGATTTGCTTGAAACGAATAAAAATGTAAAAATATTCCAGGTTTTAAATACAGGGTGACTCGGATTTGCTGATTTGTGTTTCAACTTTTAGGTAAAATACCCTTATTTGATTAATAGGATTATATTATGTTTAAAATTACAATTTAAGCTTACATACAAAAGTAAAAGTTGTAAAGCTTACATACAAAAATTTGTGCCGATTGTCGATTGTTAAAACACCCTAGTAAAAGTTGTCTAATGAACGAGATATTACTTTATTTGAATTTATGATTGAAGGGGCGAAAACTTTCATTTGTTCTTATTGTTTATCTGTCAAACATATTTCATTATTGTTTAACTGTGCATTATCTATTGCTGGTTGGTTACTAATTCTTGTGAAAAAATTGAACGATGGACTATTCTAATGTTGAATTGGTTGATATGATGCTAATTTATGGAGAAGCGCATCAAAATTCGGCTGCTGCAAGTCGTCTATACGCTGAGCGATTTCCAAATAGGCGACATCCTATAGCTCAGCAATTCTCTAGATTAATAATACGTGCTAGAGATACTGGTAATCTGCGAGGCCATCAACAGCGTGCTGGAGGAGCAGGTCGTCACCGACGAATTGTAGACGCCGAGGAACAAATTTTGAACCTCGTTGACGAAAACCCTTCAACCAGTACACGGCAAATTGCTCGGCAAGTTGGTTTGTCAAATCAAATTGTATGGCGAACATTACGCGAGCATCAACTGCATCCTTTTCATGTGCAACGAGTACAAGCGTTACAACCTCGAGATCATCCGCAACTCGTAGAGTTCTGTAGACGGTTTTTGCGCAAACATGATGAAATACTTAATTTTTCATCGATTGTACTGGCTACTGACGAAGCTACATTTACGCGCAACGGTATGAACAACTGCCACAATACACACTTTTGGAGTTTCGAAAATCCGCATGTTGTTCATCGTCACAATTTTCAGCACAGATTTTCTGTGAACGTATGGGCCGGATTGGTAAACTCACAGTTGATTGGTCCCTTTGTGTTGCCAGATCGATTAGATGCAAATAATTATTTATATTTTTTGCAAAATAATTTGCCGGAACTTTTAGAAGAAGTTCCCTTAAATGTTCGTCAGCAAATGTGGTTCCTTCATGACGGTGCACCGGCGCATTTTAGCCATATCGTTCGGCAACACTTAAACGATGTGTTTGAAAATAAGTGGATTGGTCGGGGCAGTCATATCCCTTGGCCTCCCCGGTCGCCGGATTTGACCCCGTTGGATTTTTATTTGTGGGGACTTATGAAAACCATGGTATACACCACCGAAATTATGGATCTCGATGATCTCCGTAATCGGGTAGAAGTAGCAGCGGCGGAAATTCGGCAACATACGCCGCGCAAGACTTTGCATACAACAGCAGGGTGATAATTTCGAGCAACTGGTGTCATAGTGCTATCACCCATTAAAAATAAAATACTTATCTTGATTTGTGTCATTAATAAAAATATTTAAATAAAGTATCTAATATCTCGTTTATTTGAAAACTTTTGCTAAGGTGTTTTAACAATCGACGATCGGCACAAATTTTTGTATGTAAACTTAAATTGTAATTCTAAACATAATATTCAAATAAAATTATTCAAATTTTTTAAATAAGGGTATTTTACCTAAAAGTTGAAACACAAATCAGCAAATCCGAGTCACCCTGTATTTAAAACCTGGAATATTTTTACATTTTTATTCGTTTCAAGCAAATCCAAAACTATTATGAAGAATAATTTTTTTTGTGAGCTGGATAATAAAAATTATACCATATGCTACCATTTTACTTAAAAAAAAAATGAATATCTCGTTTATTAGAAAACTTTTACTAAGGTGTTTTGGCGTTAATTGCCTTGTTTTCACCTGTAGTATCACCCCTTAAAAATAAAATACCTTGATTGCAAACACCCTGTATATTATTCTTATTTTTATTATTATTAAAGAAAACAAAAGTGTTCTTAAAAATTATTTTTATCATCTAGTAACTTGTTTTTATATTGTTATTTACGGTAAATGCCATATGTATCAGTTTTCCTAAAGAAGACAGAAGTTGAGTTTGTCGAAACGTCGATTATTAATAAATATTAATACCGAACGTAAACCTAAAGCCGTTTTATTTTATTTTTTTCAAAAAGTTTACATAAATTTCAATTTTCATTTTACATGAAAATATGTTTTTAAATTATCATTAAAAGAATACTAATTTAATAGTTTTAAAAGTTCGTAAATATTAATTAAATCATAGATGAATTAAATTATTACAAAATAGGAGTATTAGATAACTATTACAGTTGAAAAATATATTTACATACCTATTAAAATACTGCTTCATATTCTAAATTCACAAATAATTACTTGACTAATTAATTTTCAAATTAAATAAAACAACCCAAAAAGTTTTACATTCATTCAATTCTCTATGCTAACAAAAACTTTAAATATGACACAACTTTATACATAATAGATATTATATTTTAAATTTATCTAAATAAGATAAAAGATAACAATTTTTTTACCTGCATATATCGATGAATTATCTAGATAAATTTCAACAATATTAATAATACATGTACAATTTAAAATGTTGCGACACTGTAGTTTACAATCAATAAAAAACTGAATAATTTTCTACCAAGCTAAAAATTCCAGAATATTTGCATTTCTTTTTTCCACAAGTCCTCTAGTTAATTGCGACTAATTAAGTCCAAATTGAGTCGGAGGGTCAATTTTAACAAGAACTTTTCGTTAATACAGCGAGCGCCATAGCTCCTTTATTTACTAATTACTCTACACCTATCACCACGTGTGTAGTGAAATGAATGGTTAATGTGTAAGTACTTTTTAAACACGATGTTTTACACAATGTTATAAGATTGCGTTGTCGGGTCCCGTATGCCGCAGAGCGTGCGAAAAGAAAAATATATGAGGAGTAATTAATTCACAAAAATACACTCAGATATAATTAATTGCTGTTGGACGATGACGTTAATGAGATGGCTCTTGTTGCTTTCATTTTCTAGTTTTATTTTTACAAAATATATATAATCAACAATTTTTATTTATAAGTTTGAACTGTAAAGTAATAATAATTAAATAGAAATATTAATAATAATGATATTAATAAAATACTTCATCACTTCACTAAAAACTTCTATTGTAAATACGTATTTCGACACAGGAATGCTGTCCTCATTGGTAAAAGTAAAATATAATACAAAAAAGTACATATTAATTTTAGCATATTTATGGAATTGAGGAGTGCATTCTTTGAAATTCAAAACTTATAATATACATATTTTTTAAATTTAATTATTATTTATGTTATATTTAATTATACATTAGTGATATTAAAAAATTACAGTTAACAATCTAACGTTTCTAAACGATTTTAGCCATCACAATGAACTAATTTAAATTAGTTACAAATTTAAAAAAATTAATTGACTTCACCGGGATTTAAACTCGGGTTCTTCGTCTATCGCGGACGACACTCTAGTATTAGTGATATTGTTTTTTTAAGTTATAACTTACTTAGGTATTTGAAAATCCTTATTTTTTTATCTGTGTGATGAAATAATTTTGTTTTTCAATTCTCCAACAGAGCATGTCCTGAAGAAGGTGGAATATACCACCGAAGACTTGACATAGAATCTTCAATGAGAGTTTAATTCGAACATCTAACCCTTTTGACTAACTTCCCATTAAATTCAATGCATTTTAATACATTCTAGTCGTGATTTATATTTACATATTTACTAAATATATATATATATATATATATATATATATATATATATATATATATGATTGCGGTATATAAAAAATTTCTTATTTCTAAGTAATTTAAAATTTATATTGTATTTTTTGCACAACTAATAATTTGCTTCGTATTTTTGTTAACGATTTAAACTAATTATTCAAATATAATTTAATTATAAAATTATCTCAACTTTGATTTATTAAAATTATTAAAATATAATTACTACTATTTAATTTTACAAATAAAATATCTATTATATTGTCAAAACATTTTTATCCACCAATATTTAATAAGCCAAATTCTTATTTCCTCAATAAATTTAGCCATTTAATTTAAATCATTGCTAATCATAGTTACCAATCAATAACAAGACATAAAAATAATTGCTCTATAAGAACATTGCTTGCCATACATTCTATAACATATTTAATTACAGTGATTTTAATGTGGGCATATAGAAAACATTTCAAATTGTAATAACTATTATTTTCTCTCAATAGATTTATATCACACCGACTTTAAACTATTGGATAACGATACATGGATTAACTAACCGATAATTTCAGATTACACAAATGCCCGGTAGCGAAAAATATTTTAATTTTTAATTCAGATTGTATACTTGATAATGCTCTTTGTTACAGAGAAATTCTTTTGGTGTTACATATTGTTAAATGGTTGAAAAATGTTTTAGGAAAGTATCTAAAGATTTGAATATTTTTTAGGCTAATTTAGTACGAGATATTGTCTAAGAAAGGTGTTGAGAATGGTCGGTTAAAGTGTCTGAAAAGATTATTTTAATGTGTAATTTATTCATGACAGTAAAAATTAAGATATGATTTTTTTTCTAAATTTAAATGTAGTTTAAGTATGTATCTTTTATCATACATAACACGTTTTTATTTTGTTTATACCCTCAAGTATTAAAATAATGATGTTATTTACAATTTTGTTAAAATAAAAAAAAGCTTTAGGATTAACGGCCACTTTCATAATGAACACTTTAACTAAAATTGACTTTAAGCTGACCAAAAAGTATTCTTTTATTGACAATATCAAATAATTTAACTATTAAAAGTTTGAAAAGTTGACAAAGAATTTTATTGACGGCGATAATAATTATGCCGGAAGAATTTTAAAACAAAGCTTTTTTGCCGACCTTAAAGTCGCCTTAAAGTGTTTATTATGAAATCGGCCGTAAGTTTTGTATATTTATATAATTTTATTTAAATATTAATGTTTTGATATACTCTATGTATATCTTTATCAAGAAAAATAATACAAATAACATGAATATTAAACAAAAAAAATATAGAAAAATGTGTGCAGAACTTAATCTTAAAGCTTATTTATTTTAATGTAATGAGTTCTGAAAGATTTTACTATGTTAAAATTTTGTATTTTCAAAATAAAATAGCTTTAGGTTTATTAATAATCGACGTTTCAACAAACCCAACGTACGTCTTCATCAGGAAAACTGATACAAATGATATTTACAATAAATAATAGCACATGGAAACAAGTTACTAGGTAACAAATAAGTAAATATTTAAATCATTGCCTTCACATTGATTGATATTATCTTTTTCTTTATAAATTTTTATTACTTCTCTTATCAATCTGCTGTTAATATTGACTGGTCTTGCAATAATTACAGTATCTTTAAATTTCACACCATAAAGATATTATATGGCATGTTTGGCAATAGCAGATTTATCTGGATAGTTTTTATTTTCAGTTATATTATATTTTATATAACAAAAAGTTAAAATAAATATAATTTGATAATTTTTTTTTTTCTTTCGAATATGTCTCGGCTGTTGTGAAATATTTGTAAAACGTACCAAAAGTTGACCAAATTGATATATTCACCTCCATAGCTTAAATATGAAATTTTATAACAATCAGTTTAGCCGAATTTGCTCTACACGTCTCCGCAGACAGTTGATTTGTGTTACTATAAGCCTAATTCGTGCTTATCTGTAAAAATCTCGATATGTCAAATTTGGTATGATTACAATACCTTCCTTATCATATTTGATATAACGGTCAGTAAAAAAACTTACGATCAGTAATACTGTCATTATTTAAAAATATGGACAGTATTATTGATCGTACAAAGTTATTGAAGATTATTAGAATATTTTGATATATATTGACAGTACTGTCAGAATTACTGATAACAAAAAATACTGACAATATTTATTAACCGTGTATGATCTACTTAATAATTAAGAAATATATATTTTTGTCAACTACTAATACATTTACTTTATTTTAAAATTAAACAAAACAAAAACTATTCAATTCCAAAACCACTTTTACAATTTTATATCCTAAAATTTTATTCAATTTTTTCCCTACAACCAAAATTTATTTTTCTACCTGACTAACACCTCGTACTATTCAAAATGCAATAACAATAAAAATCTGACATTATAACCACCCTATAATAAACATCAATAAAATGAAGACATCGCTATTAAAATGACAATAGTATATTTTCTTATACCCATATAATTTTAAAATAAAAAATATTTATGTTCGGACCGCTTGCCGAGAAATCACTGTTGAGGTGCATGTCTAAGAATGATTCTTACGTACGCGAGGACAATAGATTTACCATCATTAATTGTGGATTCGTGTGCCGAACTGGTATAAAGTTGTATCAGAAATTTGTCTTGCTGTTAAATTTTATGGTAATTGATATGAAAGAACGTATTTTACATTTTCGATAGATAGAAAAAATGAAATAAGAATTATAAAATGTAAATTTTTATCAAATTGGAAAAATAGTCGACTGTTAATATTTACTAAATAATTAGTAATTGACGAAATTCAGTCTGTTATTAACTATCAAGCCAACGTTTCGGCAATCTCTATTGCCTTCTTCAGGGCTAGCAGAATATTTTAGTTGATTTTATATGTAAAGCAAATATACATTATTTGATCAGTAAATTTAAAAATACAAATATCACTGCTTTATAAAGAGAATGACAAAAAATCATTTTAATAATAAATGTCACATAAGTAGATACATTGTTTTTATCTAATTGCTATGGTAATAATTAAACTATATACTATATGCCAGCAATTTTTCGAAATATGCATTGTAAATTCGCCATTTATATTGTAAATATGTTATCACAAAGTAAAAACCTAGCTTATCTGCACTCAAAAACGGCAGATTTATCCCATTTTATCAAAATCTTTAATGCCCGTATGCATTTTCTTGAATTCCGTAAGAAATTTAGTTGCAATATACGTAGAAAATTTTTTTACGGAATCCAAGAATTTTCATTTTAACGAATAATTATTTTTAACGAAAATTTTTATGCATACGGGCATAAGTCCGCTTTCAAGATAAAATTTACAAACAAATAAATAAATAAATATTACTCTTTCTTATACTATAGAATTTTAATATAATATAATCTATTAGAGATAAACATTTTTTTTTTATCTAATTGGCTCAAATTTATTCCTTATAGTATTTGGGATTCCAATGATATGAAATAAAATTGAAACACACAATATATATAAATTATGTAATATATTCTTCTTTTACTGTTTGGCGTTAACACTAAAATTATCATATCAAGATTCTCGTTATATACTCTTATTCTTTTCTATACCATCCACAACAAATACGCATTAAACAAAAGAACTTCGAAAGCTTGAAAACAAACAAAAAAATCCGGAAGAACAGCGCGCGGCATTTGTTTCACATTAGGCACGTTCGTACACATATATCGGTAACTGTTCTGTCTAATAGACAAGTGTACGGGCATTAGATCAACCATAATATAGATAGTGCACACAATACAATGTTTTGTTATACTAATAAAGAAAGAGTAGTTTTGTTAATAAAATACGTTTGTGTTTATATTTGCTCTGACGTCTTTGTGTTAGCTGCACTGGACACTATTAGAAAAAATTTATTGGTATTTTCGATTTTAATTGGATTGTGAAACTTGCGTATAAATATGTTTTTTTTTTAAATTGTCATTTATTATATTAATAATATTTGATGCAATAATTAAATTAAGGATTTTTAAATTTAAAACATAGATTTTGTAAAATTACATTATTACATTTCTAACAGTGTAAAAAACAATAAATTTACAACAATAATAATATTATTTTTACTATGTATTTAATTATCATTTTAAATTTTCTTGTAAATTTACTGAAATCTGTAAATATTACAAAAATTTAAAATAATTTTGATATTTTACAATTTTTATATATTTTTACATTTAAATCTTTATTTTATGTAATTAGATAAACATTATTATGTAAAAATATAAAATAAATATACATATCATTAGTAAAAATACATTTTTATGAGCTATTTTGTAATTTTTAATTAATATTCGACGTTTCGATATGCACGTATTTCATCATCAGGATAAATGTATACAAATGACATAAATAATTTGTTTTTTTGTATTGTTTATTTATTATTTATGTTATTTGTATATATTTTTCCTGATGATGATATACGTGCAATATATCGAAACGTCGAATATTAATTAAATATTAAAAAGGACTACATCAACAACTTTAAAAAATGGAAATATTGTATGTATTTATATGTAAATTAACAAAACTACCAAAATGTGATACATTTTAGAATTGTAAATTCACATTCGAAGAAAAAATAATAATTGTAAAAATACATTTTGTTATATACTTACATGATAACAAAAAACAACGATAATTTTTGTAAAAAAAATGTACAGTGCTGCGATTCCATTTTAAATATATAATAGGGTGTGTCACTGTGTCAGATTACGAAATGTAAACAAACACTATATTTATCCTTTTTTAATGTGTATAACAAAACAATTCCTATCTCTCTATACTTATGGTTGATCTGATGAAGTTGCCTATGATTGGAGTAGTCTCTTACTAGACGCAAACGCAAACAGTAAATAATAAGCGAGACACATGAGGACGGCGCAGAGTATTGTGCCTCTGGTGACTACACAAGGGGGCTACGCGGGCAGTTAGGCCCGAGTAAGTTTACAAGCAAGTGCGTGGTGAACATGTCAACTGGCCTGGCTTGGGCCCAACGTGCCTAGTGTGTGTGCCGGTACACCGTGGGAAAAGTAAAGCTTTATCACCCCGGCAATGAGTTAAGAATACATGCGTATGTATAGGTTTTTGTTTGTTGGGAGTGTGTGACGCACTGTGCGTTTTGCTTACCTACGGCAGTGCCGTGCGAAATTATTATAGCAAAGTGTTAGTAAGGTTTGTATTTTTAAATTAAAATTTTATAGTAAAATTGTGAAAACTGCTTAATTGAAAAATAAATAAAGATATTTTCCAAAAATTTCACAAGTTGTTAAGCTATGCATTAATAACATGGCTAGTTAAACATAGACACGTGTTTCATTCTTTAGAAGCTCGTCAGTATGGTGATTTGATCTATGTCCAAAAACATTGATGCTAATGTTACCGTCTGGCTGGCTTTTATGTCAAGTAAATTTAAAAATATGTGGTTGAGAAGCAATAAATAGCAAAAAAACCATCAATACAATAATGTACTAAGCATTTATAATAACAATATTGAACAAAAAATGTTCATAAGTGTATCTATGATAAATATAATAATATTCAAATATTAAGATTTTTTCCCAAAAATTTTACGAGTTACTCAATCATTGAATCGTCTTGCTAAGCTTAACAAACTGACAAGTTCCTAAAGAGCGAAACACGTGTCTATGGTTAACACTGGCCAGTCATTGATGCATAGCTTAACAGTTGAAAATTAATGTCTCATTAAATAAATAATAATTTTATGTAGCTCACAAAAAATCATCCTAGACTTTCTAATTATGAAATAAAAAATGTTTCTAAATCAAAATACGTAAAACGTACGGCACTGTCTTTGTGACTAACCTGTTAATACGTATGCAAAGCTACGCACCGGCGACAGTGGCGCACCGCAGCATTAGTTACAGGCAAAAAGAAAGTGAAAAAAAAATCCGCAACTTCACGCCTTGTAAACACTACTAGTGAAAGAATTAAAAAACCTAAAGAAAACATAATATAACTCTGCAAAACTAAGAAATACCTACCTAGCTACTCTATTTGCACTTTA
Source organism: Clivina fossor (assembly GCA_963966155.1). Lineage (NCBI taxonomy): Eukaryota > Metazoa > Arthropoda > Insecta > Coleoptera > Carabidae > Clivina > Clivina fossor. Next base: position 11,569,291 of record OZ014562.1, on the reverse strand, counting down.
AGCCCGTGTTGACTGCCACCTTTAAGTTTAGAATCACACTCATTCATTGATATTCTAAAGATTTTTGTTGTCTTTTATTTTATTTATAATCGAATATTGTTGATGTACTTGATATTATTTCCGATATAGAATTTAAATCGTTATTATAAATACAAACAATGTGTTTGATAAATGTAATCAATACTTTTTACTGTTAATATTGAAAATAGTAATTACTTTAATGTTTGTGTTAAAATAAAACTGCTTTAGGTAGATTAAAGTTTTTTATTAATAATATTTTAATTATAATAAAATTATATTATATTAAATTATATCATCAAAATTATAATATTAATAAAACACCTGATATATTTCCACATGTTTAAATTATAAGTTAAATTTCAAATTCAATAAGGTTCGATAAGTCTACTTTTGGTGCGAATTTTTCTGTAAAAAATATTAAAGAATTTTTCATAAATATAAACGAATTTATCATATATTCAATTTACATAATAAACATAAATATTATAATTACAAAATATAATGATACTAATAAAAAAATTCACGTTAATGCCAACTTATTTTTATTTGTTGAAAAAACGTATCACCATAATTAATTTAAATAAATTACTTGTTAATTATTGATTATCTTAATGCAGTATTAAAGCTTCACATACATGAGTTTCATATTATACATATCGAAACTTTTAATAAATTTTACATTAAATAAATTTAAAAATTAAAATTTATCGAACTAATAAATTAAAATTATCTATTTTATTGTTAATAATGATAATTTATTTACAAATAATTAAAACAGTTCAATAAAAAATGCTAATAACATGTCGTCTGTTAATATTCTTAACTAAATGATTGACAATTAAATCAGAGAATCATTTTTAACAAAATGATTTCAACGCATTGAGTTGAGATGAGTTAGCAAAAATAATCATTATTTGAATAATTTATGCATGAAAGTGATTATTGCATTATCGGGATTTTAATTAAAAATGTCGCCGCGATGTTCGGATTTTTCCTCTTCGTTCGTCAAAAACAAATGAAAAAAATCGGGTTAAATTAAATGTTAAATGATGATTTTATCTATAAATTAAATTACCACCACTTAATTCATTTTAAATGCGTATTTATTTTGTGATACTAATCTTTGTAATTAAATTTAGATTAAATTTCATTAACGATCTAAAACAACATTAATTACAAATCATGCTTGCTGATGGCGTTGTCAATGTTTTTGTTTTGCCACTGTTTTTTATTTTTTAAATTTTGTTTTGATTTTGTTTGAATATCAACGCCAACTTAATTTTAAAAATCTTTATTAAATATTTTAGTAAAAAAATTGTCAATAACTGAAGTAGACCAATTGAGATGTGAGAAGAAATAAAGATCTTAACACTAAACCTACCAAGTACACTAAATTATAAGAAGTCAACATTTGATAGAATATTAATAATTAGAATCTAATCTGTTAGAATTAATCAAAATTATACTTTGATATAACTTACTAAAAAATTATATTTTCAGATAGAACTGTTTCTACTAGATTGACAAAACATAAAAGATCAATTCGTCTAAATCATCCAAATAAATCTGCTATTGCTGAACATGCTTTAGAATATCTTTATTATGTAAAATTTGAAAATACAGTAATAATTGCTAGACCAATCAATATTATCAGCAGATTAATAAGAAAAGCAATAGAGATTTATAAAAAAAATAATAATAACATAAATCACTGTGAAGGTATTGAGTTAAATAAAATTTGGCTTCAATTAATCAAAAATCTATAATTCTTTTGATCTAGTTACTTATATGTTACTACTAACTTGTTGATAAATACTGTTATTTACTTTAATGTCATTAATAAACTTTCACCTGATGAAAACGAACGTTCAATTTCTTCGAAACGTCGTTTTTATAAAATAATTAAACCGAATCTAACCCTAAAAACAGTTTTTATTTTAATACAATGAGTTCTGAAAAATATTTTGCTATGTTATAATATTTTTATTTCTATTTAAATTAAACAATGAATATTTTTACAAAATAAAACTGTTTTACAATATAATTTTTATTAATACAGAACTATATCCTGAAGCTGTTTTATTTTACTATAATAGATTCTGACTGATTTTTTACTAGGTATATTTTTACAAAAATTATACTTAAAATTTATTAGCAAAAAATAAAAGTTAACAAACGCAGTAATTGCTTGTCATTTTGAAAAACTACGTAAAGTTATTTTACATTAATATCTAACCTAACCTGTTGCTTAGCAACAGCCATGCAGCAATAACATCTAACTAAACATCTTCAGCAGCATCAATTGTTTGGCAAAAGAATACTTTAAGACCACCGGGTGTGCAACACGAATTGTCATGGTAATCATTGGGTTATTTACCTTTTTTCATTTTTTTAATGTATCTGAAGATTCATCATCCATTGCGATTGATTTCTATTTCTTGTGCTTGTGGTAACCGGTGAGTTTAACTTAATCCGAAAAATCAATATGCATGCACAATGTACAAAAGATGAGTAGGTTTATTTAAATTTAATTGAGTCAGTATTCGAAGGTTCTAATCCGTGGATTTCTTTGATTGTTAAACGATATTGAAGTTGGTTTGTAGATGCAAGCTTTGAGAGATAAGAAATTCGTTGGAATGATCATCTGTAGTTGATATTGAAAATTAAATATTTTTAAAATTTTAATTAAATTTCAATTACAATAAATAAAAATATAATCTTACTGTGGCCAAAACTTAATAAAATAAAATGATTTCCTTTAAACCACAAAATAATTAAAAAAGCTAAATACGTATATCGAAAGCTAAGCTTTCATCATCTTAGATCACTGATTAAAACTTTAGTTTTAACTTTTGCTACTGATAATGAAAGTTTAGCTTTCAAAATACGTATTTAACTTTTTAATTATTTTGTGGTTTAAAAGAAATTATTTTATTTTATTAAATTTCAATTGATATTTATTATAGTAAAAAATATTTCAGAATTCATTATATTAAAATAAATAAAACGGCTTTAGGTTATAATTCTGTATTAATATTTATTAAATCAAACGTCCGTCTTCATCAGAAAACAATATATAAAAGATATTGTATCTTTTTTCCTGATGGACGTACGTTGAGTTCGTCGAAACGTCGATTATTAATAAATATTATTTTTCCTTAAACTGTTTTATTTTGATATTTATTATAATAATATTATCATTTTAAAAGTTTTATATTGTTTAAAATAGAGCAGAAAATCGTTAAAAAACCGGTTAATTAAAGCGGATAATCAATATTTTGCGAACATTAACCATAATCTTAACCGATATTTTAATATCTTTAACCGGAAAAAATATACTAGTTTTTTTTTATTAATAAAATGTGAAATTATTTTATATAATGTATATTTTTTAAGCAATGTCATATTAAACAATAATTTTAAAATAGTTGCCTTCGGCTCGTGTAATCAAACTTTATATTTATAAAAACAATACTTTATGCAATTTACTATTAAATTGCAACCGTTAAAAAATAGCAAAACATCAATTTGAATATTTTTTCTTGATCTACGACAACAAATATTCAACAACATAAAAAATCACTCGACTACATTACAAAAAAGATTTATAGCTAAAAACATCCGAGAATACACACGAACACATAAAATATCTTTAAAAATCTATAAGCATTCTAACGCCTGTTTTAAGCCAAGCATTTTTCTGTAGGATCTTGTTGCGCACCAAAATTGCTCGTGTAAAACAAAAATTAAACACGCAATTTTGCCGCAACGATAAGTTGTACGAATTAAAACATGCTGTAATTTTATTTCATCAACCTTGCAATTTCTAGTTACTTTTATTATTAGCAACATTTATTATAAAAGTTACACTATCAGTCAGATTTATAATCATTTATTTAAACCTATATTGAAATATATTTTTGATAGATTTAAATAATTATTTTTTATAGTGTGATTTATATGCAGATCACACATCAATTATAGGTTATAACATTGACATTTGGTTAGTTTTTTTATTAGTTGGTATCTCAAAATAAAATAAGTAAAATCGCACAATAATTTTCTTGTATCGTGTAAAACATACATATATTTTGTTGCACAAGAAAATCCCAGAAAAAAACCGCACCGTGTAAAACAGGCATACGACGATGCATGTAAACAAATCATAGAATTGTTCAGGCATCAAACAGTAAAATTGTGTAATCATGCAATATTCCGTTGTCTTCGGCAATGTCTTAAAGGCAATCTATATGCAAAACAAGACATCGCCTAAGCTACACACCGCACACCGCATTACTGTTACGTGAGGCAAAGCCTTGTATACGTCTTTGCAAATACAATTCTTTAGACACAAATATGTGTAATTTAGCAGCGTTTACTTGGCGCGATCAGTGCCAGATCTCGTGACAGTTTCGCATCGGTAATCACCAGCTGCCGTGACGCTAAAAGCCTACTACTGTATGCAGAATCTACATCGAAAGGTAGTAATTTCAACGGTCGACTTACTATACTATACAAAAACTCAGATTGGGAGTTTTTTTTTTGTTTTGTTTATGTTTTTCTTATAGAATAGAAATACAGGATGATTTATAACGAGTGTGCCAAACTTTAACAGTTTGTTAGGCAGGTTATTTCAAGTGAAAAATGTCATATCTATTCGTAGTTACGCAACTACAAGAAATTAAAGTTCTATTAGTGGTATAGTAAATTTAATAGTTTAATTACAATTTACCGTAGAAAAATAAAATAAAATAGTCTAGAGGCAAATAATATTATTTTATACTCCATTTTACAAAAATGTTCAAAGTGAGCTCCTTAAACTTGAATACGTATATTTACTATGACACTAATAAAACTTTAAGTTTTTGTAGTTACGCAACTAGATACAATAGGACATTTTTCACTAGAAATGACCTTTCTTTGTTAATTTTCTCTTATTTTGGTTACTTTTTTATTGATTTTTTATAAGAAATTATATTGGCATTTTGAATTATCAAGAGTAATTTTTTTTAATATAGTTTTGTTATTAATATGTACATGTACATGCACATATATATATATATATATATATATATATAAATATATATATATATATATATATATATATATATATAAATATATATATATATATATATATATAAATATATATATATATATATAAATATATATATATATACAATCACGCCATGTACCCAAAACGGTGTGACACAAATTCTTTCCACTATCCCGAGATTAATTTCCTACAAACATTCCTATTCAGAAAAGCAACACTAGCTTTATCCACATTCATAATATTTATCATACATGCTCTTCTATTCCTACTACCTACTTGGAAACTTTCGCTCATGCAAAACTCAATCATATCACTTCAACAATATTAACACTAAATATTTATAAAGAAAAAGATAACAACAAACACTGTAAAGGCACTGTTTTAAATGAAATTTGTCTTCCATTAATTAAAATTCTATAAAATTTTATGATCCAGTTACTTATTTGTTACCTAGTATCTTGTTTTCTATATTCTGTTATTTACTGCAAATGTTATTTGTATCAGTTTTCCTGATGAAGACGGACGTTGAGTTCGTCGAAATGTCGATTATTAATAAATATTAATACACAACTAGAACCTAAAGCTGTTTTATTTTAATATAATGAGTTCTGAAAGATTTTTACTATGATATTATTTTGATGTTTTATTGAAATTAATTTGAAATTTTTAAAATACTCCGATAATTTTATATAACTAATGCAAATATATACTTAATTTTTTGTTGCTGAAAAATCATATCCTACGCGATTTCATATCTAATTATTCAAAATACCACACACAGAATAAATTATTCTTACTAGATTTTTTTCATTTCGTCGTACAGATAAATTTATGATTGTAATTGTGGATAATATTCAACAGTAATAAAAACAGTAATTACGTCATTAAAATGCTGTAGTAATTCATCTAAGTAAAAACACGGGAAAAAAATCCTACTTCAGCACAAGAAGGGTGGTCTCGCATATCACTCTGAATTCATTTAAATTATGATGTTTTAATAAACAAACGAATAAATAAAATATTAGTTGAAATAAATTCGCGCTCATTATATCATAGATCCGAGACTAATGAGTATGTTCGTTTTGTAAGAGCTAATGTTCATGCGATTATAAATGATCGTATAATTTATTTCGCAAATTAATGACAGAAATTAAAATATCGTTAATTATTTTATCATTATTCAATGAATACTTGGGATAAATCTATTAATTATACTAATATTGAGTTTCTTCCTTAACGCCTCGTTACGATATTCAAAAAGAAAATATCAATTTTTACATTATTTTATTGAATTTATTTTTGTTTTAGTGTAGTTTCCGTAATTTATAAGTGGAGAGAATGAATATAAATAAATTATTAGATTTACCGACCGCTATCTATAAGAAAGGTATTAGAATCATATCAATTTTGACTTTTCAGTTTATTTACAGATAAGCATGAATTAGGCTCAAAGTAACATGAATCACACTGCAAAAAAATAAATTTATAAAATATTACAAATTTACCAAAAAAATATAAAATTTTAATAAAATATGTAGTAAAATTGCCATAATTATCAATGTAAATTTACAGAAATTTTTTACAGTGCAATTGTTTTAGAGTAATGTCATTCTGTTTCTATCGACACGTGGTTTTTTTAAGAAATTTCATATTTAATCTTCAGACATGAAAACTTTTGGTACAAATGTATAAATATATATATATATATATATATATATATATATATATAAAAAATAAATAAAAAGTAATTGTACTGTTACACATAAAAACAATCTTAAATAGTTATAATAAAATTATTCATAATTGACAGTGTTATGAAATAAAATAAAAATCAAATATAATTAAATAATTTCTCAAAACTCATTATATTAAAATAAAAAAAGCTTTAAGATTAAATTGTTTTTACTAGATTGTTAGAACATTAGACGGTCATTACGTCTAAATATTCCAGATAAATCCGCTACTGCACGAAATGCGTTAGAAAATGTTCATGATGTAAAATTTGAAGATACTAAAATAATTGCAAAACTCAACAGTATTAACAATAGATTGATAAGAGAAGCAATAGAAATTTAGAAAGAAAAAATAGCATCAATGAATGTGAAGACTTTAATTTAAACAAATTTTATAATCTACGGTATTTTATTACCTAGTAATCTATTTCTATGTTTTGTTTGTATATTTTGTATATTTTTTCTGATGAAGTATATCAGTACGTCGAATTTCAATTAAAAATTATACAGAACTTAAACCTAAAACTTCTTATTTTAATATAATAAATTCTGAAAAGTTATTTACATTTTTATATTTAGTAGATTTATCAAAATCGTATCTATAACGTTTATATTCTTTATTCAGGCCAGATTAAATGGGTTTTTATTTTGCAAAATTGAAATTATTAACTGCGACATTTGCAATCTTTTAATACGCATGTTATAAATGAAATAATTAAATTAAGAACACAATACAGCAATATTTCAACACGCCACTTTCAAAATCTAAATATCAAAAAATACACAATTGTTAAAATCAATTTCTTACTATGAATAAACCTAGTACAAGCTTTTGTTCCGTTTATATTATATACTGTTATATACACGCGTGATAAAAAAAATATTCGAATTAATATTGCATCATAATGACACAGATAGGAATCAAGAAATCAAAATTGAGTTATAAAAAAAATTTAATAAGATTGTATTACTTTTGAGTTTTACATATAATGCTCAGATATCTATAATAATATATTATTGTATCTGTTCTTTTTAATAACGTTACATAAATAAAAAATTGAATCAATATTTTTATTGTTAGGATTGGTAACAATACGAGGTAAAGAATTTATGTATCTGTGACAGGGGTGTCCAGATTTTTAATCTAGGTAATTGTATTTGAAAATTTATTAATATTTTTTTTAGTATACAATGTAAAAAAATCTATGTAAACTTACATTGATAGTTATGGTTATTTTACTATATTTTTTATTGTAATTTTTATAAAATATTGCAAATTTACCAAAAAAATATAAAATTATAATTAAATATTTAGTAAAATTACCATAATTATCAATGTAAATATACAGAGATTTTTACAGTGTAGTTTCATTAAGTTATAGTAGTATTAGATTCTATTAGTAAATAGTTATATAAATCTTTTAGTGACAATTTTATTAAATTAAATTTTGTGGACTTTTATAGAATAATATGATAAAATAAATTATATTTTTTTTTAATTATAAAAGGTTAAAAAATTTGGCCAAAAATTTAATAAAATTATTATTAAAAATATTTATATGGCTTCTTATCAATAGAACACCTACAATTCAATAAAATAAATTTAAATATTTATTAAAATAAAAAAACTTTTGAATTAAATTCTGTATAATTTTTAATTAAAAATCGACGTTTCGATATATTCTACGTATATCATCATCAGGAAAAAATAAAACTTATTTTTATTTTAATATAATGAGTTCTGAATGATTTTTTACTATGTTAAATATTTATGTTAATATTTTAAACTGTTGGGCATTTACGTACAATCACCAGTCTACATTTTAATAACTAATAAATTAATAGTTTATAATCAGAGAGCGTATTAAAGCGTAGCCCAAGGGCTATAAATATTCCGAAAGACAGTACTAATTGTACAATCTAAATGTAAAAGAAAAACGTGACATTCTCAACCCAACAAACTCTAACTTATTATTCTATTAATTTTTTTAGAAAAATTATGTTAATTTAATACACAATCATGCCATGTACCCATAAGGATATGGCACAAACACAGTAATTAGTTTTCGTCAAACATTTCTATCCAGAGAAGCCACCTTTACTTCATCCACATTTAGAATACCAATAAAATAAATTACAATTTAAATAATACAAAATTAGTTTTTTTAAAATTTATAATTAAAATAACTATTTTTGCAAATGCTCCACTCTGACGAGCCACCACTGGTGTCGTATACCCGACAAAATTTTAATTTATTTTATAACATATTGTAACACTAGTCCTTTTATTTCTTGTAGCACAAATTTACATATTTAAATAGAATCAAATATAACATTATATGCAGATTAATCAAGTGTGTTAATTTACGGACTAAAGTGTTTGCTATAACACACTATAACACATAATTATCATGCAAAACAAATGACGTTCTACAGACAGCAAAAAACAAAACATCCAAAATAAAAAAAAATTGTTTTAAAATTTATTGTGATCAATTTTCTGATACTTGTAGATCACATACGGCGATTATTAAACTAAAATTTATAAATTGTTAAATATTATTTATGTTTATAAACAGATATATAAATAAAAATTATGTTGTCAAAATTGAAAATTAACCCAATTTTCGCGGTAAAATATAAATTAAATGTTTAAAAAGTTCAAAACTGCCAGAAGCACATAACAGAACTATAATGTAATAAATGATTTATTTACATAGATATTCAAATTTAATTAATATTTTTATCATAAACTTATAATTAATTTGTCAACATAGCTATTTACAAAAAATATCAACAACTTTAGTGTTAAAGAAATTAATTTAAATAGAGAATTCTTGTGAAATGTCACATTTTATATGCAAAAATTATTAACTGTTACCTAAAAAAATTAATTGATTCTAGTAATAAAAATTATAAATATAATTTATCTTTACATGGTTAAAAATGTCCAAATAAGATATAAAAAATTTGACCAAAAAATAGGTAGCATAGTAAAAAATCTTTCGGAACTCATTATATTATAATAAAACTGCTTTAAGTTAAAGTTTTCTATTAGTATTTATAATGAGACAAATAACATTTACAGTAAATAACAGAACATAGAAACAAGTTACTACGTAACAAATAAATATTTTTTTAAATAATAATAACATCAATAAAGGCAATGATTTAAATAAAATTTGGCATTCATTAATTAAAAATTTATAATTTTTTTATGATCTAGTTATTTATTTGTTACCCAGTCTCTGTTCTTTTTTTTATTGTAAATGTCATTCATATAATTTTTCCTGATAATAAATTCTAGTACAGAACTTTAACCAAAAGTAATTTTATTTTAATAAGTAAGTAATGTTTCTGAATTTTTATTTTAGTTTATTATCAGATGATTGAATTATATGTAATAGATAAATATTTGTTAGCCAGACTAAAAATAGACAGATGGATCGATCCCAGCGTACCAGCCCAGAAAATTCTATTCTACTATTCTATCTTCTATTTACATTTAAAAATGGATCAAAATCGTGACAAAGACAAAAACTACAGGATCTAAAAAAGAGAAATTGCCAGGAATAGATAATATGGCAGACATAATAGTAAAATAAAATTTTTAGGTTATAAACTTACTTCTAGAGTAAAATTTACTACCATGATATTTAACCTAGTAATTTATACAGTTAATTTGATCATCTGGTAAATTTAATAAGCGTTCATAATATGTTTACTATAGAAATAAATGTTTTACTTTCCTATTAAATTTATTTTACCAGGTATAACATTTTTAAAATATTTTACTTATTATTTTTAGAAAATCTCTCTCTCTCCGCCAATGCATTAACACCCCAAAAGCAACGAGCCGCCCCTGTCCATCCTGATTGACGTCCCAACATGATGAGTTAACCGCCTCTTTCAAGAACTATAATTATCTTGGACGAATCACCAATGATAATAACATCTCAAGATGTTAATGATAACAAGACATTGGGGGAACTTCTTCGTGTATGATTGATGATGACCGACAAAAGACCAAAAGGTGCGAACGTACTACCTTCAGAAACCACCGGCCCCATGAAGACCTTAAAATCTACAAGAAATCCGCCTATATTATAACATCCGTGAATATAGGTTAACTTTTAAGAAAAGGCTTTTTATTATATGTATAAAGACCGATAATTTTTAAGTGAGAAAGTTCAATCAAATATTTGATTTAAGATCGAAGATTTCTTGGTCGATGGTCTGTGATTATTGAAGATTGGAGATGCGGATGAATGCTTGTATAAGTGCTGGAAGCGATTTCGGAATTGCAAATCAGTTCTTGGGTATTTTGTTCATAAAGTTTACACCTGCTAGATTTTTTAAAATTCATTTACAAAGTAACTAAAATATTTAAACAAATTTTTAATTTTTATTCTATTTTTTTTATATATATTCTGTTGAATTGGATTTCGACATAGATTAACCGAAGAAAGATGTGTCAAAATTAGATGTTTTGCAAAAAAAAAAAATTTTAAAATAAAATTTTATTAATTTCAACGAAAAATCGTTAATTTTTAATTTTTATATTAAACAAATTTGTTGACTAAATTTTAGTGCATATTATTAATTTAATTAGTTATATTAATTTGTGTAATAATTATAGAGATATTAAAAACAATTTTTTTTAAATATTTTTCTATTATATTTAACTTATCCGTACTTGTTTATAATTAATAAATATTTACGTAATAGTGTTACAGAACAAATAAGAAATGCAAAAAAATTATACTATGAAAACAGTATTGACAAATGTAAAAACAATATTAAATATATGTGGAAAACATTGAAAAATTTCGTGTCAAAAAAATAGAAAATGTAATCTTAATAACATAGAAATTAACGGTAATATAGGTACTAATAATAAAAAATTAGCTGAAAATTTCAATAATTATTATATCGAAAGTATAAAAGAAATAGTGAATACAATTGATAATAATCATGTTAGTAGCAATGGATCTGATTTAATTGTAAAAGATAACAAGTTAAAAGATTTTAAATTATTAGATTATGATAACTTATTTAAGATAGTAATAAATTTAAATAATAAAAATAGCCCTGATGAGATAAGTACATGGTTGATAAAAACAATTTTGATGTAATAGGTGATAAGTTAATAAATATAGTAAATAATTCCCTTGAAACTGGAGTAGTACCTGATAAATTTAAGATATCTACGATTGGTACCTGTAAAAAAAGTACAAAATAGCAATAAGATTGAAGACTACCGTCCTGTTAACATGTTGCCAGTTATAGATAAAATATTGGAAAGAGCCGTTTATGAACAGTTAATGACACACTTACAAAAAAATAATATTTTAATAGAACAGCAATCAAAATTTCGAGAAAATCATAGTCGTGAGACTGCAGTTCAATTTGTGTTGAATGATTGGGTGACATGCATAGATAATAATAAACAGTGCATGTTTGCAGTGTTCCTTGATTTAAAACGTGCTTTTGAAACTTTTGACAGAGGAAAGCTTGTCAAAAAATTAGAAAATTATGGAATAGCAGGAACTTGTTTAGAGTGGTTTAAAAATTATTTGGTTGGTAGAAAGCAAAAGGTAAAATGTAATAATGTGTATTCAGAAGAAAGTATGGTGAAAATGGGAATACCGCAGGGTTCTGTTTTAGGTGCAATATTATTTATAATATACATTTATGACATAGGAAAAAGTTTTAAAGATTGTAATTACAGTTTATTTGCTGATGATACAATGGTGTATATAGCAGAAAGTGATCTTAAAAAATGTATTAATACATTAAATACAGAATTAAATACATTAGATAAATGGTTAAAAATTAATAAATTAAAATTAAACATAAATAAAAGTAAAGTATTGATGTTGGGATCTGAAAATCTGTGGAAAGAATTAAAAAATAGTAATCACAAAATTATGATTGGAAATGAGAATATTGAAATAGTAGAAAGTATTAAGTATTTGGGAATTATTATAGATAGGAAGTTAAAATTTAATGAACATATGAATTACATATGTAAAAAAGTATCTAAGAAGGTTAATTTTCTGGGAAGAATGAGAAAAATTTTGTCTACAAGAACTAAAATATTAATTTATAATTCTATTGTACTCCCCCATATTACATATGCAGCGTCAGTTCTACTTATGTGTAATGGGGGGGGGGGGGATATTGATAGGCTGTAAAAGCTACAAAATAAAGCAATGAGGCACATTTTGAATAAAGATAGATACAGTAGGATTGATGATATGTTAAAAGAGTTAAAGTGGATGAATGTGGATAGATATATTATGTATAACTGTCTGGTTTTTGTGCATAAAATTAATAGTAAAATTGCACCTTCTTACTTACTTACTAAAATTTAATAAAAAAATTCTGAATTGTACAATTACAACACTAGAAGTGCTAGTCATTTCCACATTGATTTCAAAAAACACGAACAATTAAAAAAATCAGTATTAGTGAAAGGTGTCAGTGAATATAATAAGTTACCTAATAATATAAAAATGTTAGATCTTAAAAAATTTAAATTAGAGTTAAGGCAATTTATGTTATCAAATCACTAGTAATGTATTAATATATGTAAAAATTTGTAAAAAGTAATTTGGAATAGCTTTGCAAAATAAAGTTCTTTATTATTATTATTATTATAGTTAATGAGGTACATAGAAATATTAGCTCTTTTCAATAATACCGATCAATTTGATATTCAAATATTTTATAATATTGCTGCAATTTTTTAATTTAAATATTTATATAATATAATATAATATAAATGTAATATAAATATAATATAATATAAATATTTATATTTTTCAAAATATCAGAAAACATGTAAGTTAGCTATGTAAAATAAATAACCGTATCTATGTTTTTCTGAATCCAGATTGCTTTGATTCATTATTGTCTAAGTCAGCAGAAAAAACAAATAACATATCAGTTTTGTTTTAGCAACGGGTTTGACGGGTTTCTTTCACTACATTAACATGAATGCCCCAGATAGAAGACAAGCTTTTTTGGTTGATCAAGCTAATTTGGTTGTTGAGGCTATCAAAAATTTGAAAGATGTTGGAGGTTCCAGTAGAATAGCAATAACAAATTACGTTATTACCGAATATAATGTGCCCGCCGAACTTGCAAAAAAAGCTGTTGCACAATCTCTTCAACGGGGAATACGATCTGGTGCAATAGAAAAGAAGAGAAATGGATTGTATTCGCTATCGGATTTCATGAAATTTCATTCTAACCGAAAAAATAAAAATAATTCTTGGTTGAACAAAATTCTGGCGGTTATTAATGTTATCGCAGTTGCTGTACAACTGTACAAATGTAGTCAATAGCCCAGAAGATTCATCCGCACGAGCATCATCCGTACAAGGTTCATTCGCACAAGATTCTTCCACTCCAGCTAATGAAATTTAAATCGGGACCCATCATTCATTATTTCACTGACATTTGAAAATTATCGTACTACTACTTTAGAAAAATACGTTTGTACTAAATTATTTTGTGGTAATATTAATCATTATTTGACTGAAATGTATGTTTTGATCATAATAAAGAAATTACTGTACTACTACTGTGAAATATAATATGAACTGGTATATTCTACGCCACAAGAAAGTGGCATTGTGCAATATTGGACATACGTAACTATTCTCTGTTTCTTCTAAACACTCAGTTGACAAACTCACATATAATGCTTATTTTCTTCAAATGTTTAGAAATAAATTTAATAATATTACAGTTAATAATGGCAGTATCATCTTTCTCCTAGTTAAATAAGTTAAAATATGATTACTTCAGTTTGCAGGACAGTATCATGTAAACGTACAATTATTGTGCAATGACCTATTATTGTGGCGTAGACTATACAAAATTTTGTTCTATTTCTTTTAATAAATACATATAATTTTACGTACAATTTAGTGCATTTTTAATTACTTGAATAAAATGACTCAAATAATACTCTTTTTAAATTTTTATTATTAAATATGTAGGTTTGTCCCAACGAAATTCTATACTCATTTCAAACTATACGAAGCATGTGCAGTATAATAAATTACAACCTAATTCCACAATTCGCATGCGTCGAACAGTTCTAAACTTACATAAAATTGTAATAATGATTGTTGTTACTGCAAGCTCGGTTTTTGAGTGTTTTGGTTCAACTGTCTAGTTCCGATCTTAAAATATTAGCATTGCTTTAAAACAGGTAAGGTAAAACCGTCAAACATTGACACATCTTTAGTTATTAATTTTTTTAAATTTTATTAAGATTTATAATTTTTTTTTTCTTAGCAGAAAAATTAGCTTCATATATTAGTTTCTAAAATGTAAAGTAATTTATTGATTATCATAAACGGTATTGAAAATATTTAATATATATATGTATATACCATAATTAGTCAATGTTACCCTACATGTGGATAACATTGACATGCCTTGTTTTTTCTTGCTTTATGCATTGAAATGGCAATGTTACAATATAGGAATTTAATTTTGACATAGAACTTTCTTTTTATAATTTGACAATTTTAAATTTATTTAAAAAAATTGGTCAAAAGTGCATTTTTATGAAACCAATTATTTCCTTAGTGATAAATAATTCTTCTATTTTTATTATAAGTAAATACTAGGTAGTAAATAAAGGAATAATAACATAAGAGTGAACTTTATTGTAATTTTAAGAAAATTTATAATATACATGCAATTAATCACCAATTAAAGAATTTTACTCCGCATCGAAAAAATTTGTTTGAAAAAAATACATGTCACAACGAATTCGTGGTTGAGGCAGCACGCGTACTATATCTGTAGCAAGAACGTAACTTTTGTCTGTAATGTCCGGAAAAGTAAAATGACCTCCTCGCTTTCTTAAAAAAAACGAATTGTGTATGAAATAGTACGCGAATTGCAGGTAAAAACCTCTTAGAATGGAAGTTTCAAACACGAATTGTCACCATATAAAAAACAACACGTCGGTATCCATACGCCATAAGCCCTAAGCTTCGAGCAACGAGCGATGGATGGTGATATTATCTACAGTAGTCATATACATTATTTTTAGAGCTAATCAACAGCGTTCTGTGACTCACTATAAAAAATTTAAAAGCCGTTTTCAAAGATGTGTCAATGTTACCCTACTGTCAATGTTAGCCTCCTTTACCTTATTAGTTAAAATTAAAATTATAATACGAGTCATTGTACCTAACATGCAATAAATCTAAAAAAAAAATATATATAATTCAAAATATTAAATATGTTTCCACTCAAGAAATAATTCAATTTCAAATTTTAACTGTAAAAAAAAAACTGAATAAATAAAAACATGATCTACTAAAATCATTTTAAAACTTTCAAGTTTACTTTGACTCTGTTACATTAAAAATAAAACTTAAAATTAATATTTGCTCTACACTTAGAAAGTGACAAATCGCTAAAGATTGTTCATATATGTACATACTTTTTATTTATTTAATAAAAATTAAATTAAAAAGTCTATGACCGGCAGAGTAAATTCACTTGTTCATTAAATTCACTTGTAATGTTACTACTTTACGTATAATTTGCTTAAGGGGTATTCGCGTTTGCAGCATCAATTTTTTAGGTGTTTTCAACATTTTAGAAACTTTTGTAAACAACAATTATACAGTTGGAAAGTGTATTTTTTTTCCAAAAGAATCAAATTTTTATTTAAAAAAAAATGGCGTCAAAGTGATCAGGTGAAATTTAGATTGGCGTTCTACATTTCTAAAACAAAAACAAATTAGATGTTAGTACTTGTGACATATGTAACTTTCGTTGGAACCTACAAAATGTATAATTTTTACCTTTTCAAAATGGCGGCTTTCTTAAAAAAAGTGCCAAAAATTGATCCTATTTTTTTTGTTCTAGGTGTAAAAATTATACATTTTGTAAGTTCCAACGAAAGTTACATGTGTTACAAATACTAACATCTAATTTATTTTTGTTTCAGAAATGTAGATCGCGAGTTTTATCTACTACCATTGGCAAATTTGAATTTTGGCCTGATCATTTTAACACCATTTCTTTTAGTAAAAATTTGACTTTTTTGAAAAGAAAAATACTGCTCAAAACTTCAATAAATACAAATGTTAGAAAACATCTAAAAAAAACACGAATATCCCCTTAAGTGTTTAAGAAACCAACGAAAATTTTTTTAATAATTTAACCGTACATATTTAACATTCTTAATTAATTTCTAGTAACACAAACAGTAGATAATTAAATTAAAATAAAATCTAGACGCATTCAAAACAATTTATTAACTCAACTATCTGAGTACAAGTATATTTAGTTAAGCCACCGGCATAAAATACCTCAATGAAACTCGCTCGAAACACTACTTAATTATAGAAAGAAATAAGTTTAATGCGAGGAAAATCCATAACCGCGCGGGGACTTCGTAGGCGTTAAAATTGGAATTTAAATTATTTCAAACACCATTAATAACAACCGATATGTTACCATGGTTACGCATCGTTGGTTAACCTGTTGTGTATGTGTTAACACCACTTTGTACCATTTTCTGCGCCGCTAGCAATTTTGGCAGCTTACGTTCGTCCGTTTCACGAGTCTTCCGACAATTTGTTGTGAACAGTTTTTGAAAAGAAAAAGGTTTAACATTTGCATTTACCGAAGAGATCATTAGACTGGAGGCGAGATTTTGAAATGAATTGATTAGGTATGGACGTGGCTTATACGGATTTTCTAAAAAAAATTAGAATTTCTAATTTTATTTTATCTAAAGCAAAATATTGTTATACGTATTACAACCAATGTTGTTGTTTAGAAATTGTGAACAATTATAATGGAGGATTTTATTAATTTAGCAAAATTTTAACAAATTTAGTTTTTTTAATTTATTTATTCTTCTAAAGCTTAATATTTCCAAATTTTAAAATAAATTTATCCTTGAAATAATTAATAATATTGTCATTTATTCTGAGAATGCATTTTTAGCCAATTTGTTACTTATCTCAAGAAAAAATAAAAAAAAATGCTGGCTCCAATAAATGCAAAATTATTCAATTTTAAAATAAATAATTTAAAATATTACATATATATATATATATATATATTAACTACCTCAATTATAATTATTAAATACAATAAGTTCAAATGTTCTTGCAACAATTAGTTCACAAATTATGTATCACTACCCACAATTCACTGCAAGCTGTCTTGATTAAATAATTCTTTTGAAACCTTATTGTTAACGTCACAATTAAAATGATAATTAAAGCAGTTCTTTGTAACCAACTTGTATTACATACATCATATAAAACGTTTATATCTTGAATAGAATTTTTATGATAAATAGAATTGTTACAATGTCTAACTACTACTGTATTTTTAAAAGACAACTTTTTTCCAAAGTTATAAATCATCTTGTACTATTAATAATTTCTTTAAACAATAGAATAAATGTTACTATGTTAGCGTTGGATGAAACTATGACAGAAACAAAATAAAAGAAATAAATTCTAACGAACAATTAATACGTAATTAAGATACCCACATGAAAATAATTAATCTTTCAAATTTATTTGGTTTATTATTTATTTTCTGAAAGATCTAAAAATATGGTTTAGTTTTAAAGTCGTAGGATTGTTTATTTATTGTAAGTGCTATTTAATATTTTGTTTAGCAAATACTTTTATAATATATAATATATATAAAAAAAATAATTTGTTCAAGATGATCTTACATAACTATATTTAATAATTTTTATATAAAAATTAATAACATTTTTACTTCGTATATATAATACAAACAATATTTTCTAAGACAATATATTAAAATAAAAGAGTAAAATTAAAAAATAATATATTCCACCAACGCTAAAAAAAATAATCTTTTTTTTCTTAACACCTCTTCAGTCTTTAATTTACACCAGACGAGCGATGGTAAGACGTCAGTCCATCCATGTCATAATCGTTTAGTGCTTGCTCAAGAATAATAACATGTCTCTCATTCTGTAACAATATATAACACACTATACTATAGTGTTCACTCATTTGTTTGTCAGACTCTTTGGGATATTTGCCCCAGGACATATCCTTGTTGTAACGAAGAGATGCATGATATTATTTCACTGATGCAAATTGTTATTAAATCCTACATACGTCTGATCAGTCCAATGATGGGAGAAAAATATTTTTACTTTTATTTAGTTAATAAAAAATTAAAATTTGTCTGTTAATGTATATATTTGTATTTTACTTGTCAAGAATCATAAAAAAAAAACAGAGTAAGTTTAGTAAAAAAATAAATACATTTATTTCTATCAACGCTCGATAAAACTAGATAAACAAATTAACCGAATCAATTACTTACTCAAATATCATGGTAGTAAATTTTGCTCTAGAAATAAATAAAATAACCAACAAATTTTATTTTTATATTATATTCAATACACTGAGAATATTTTTATTTTAGACCCAAAGATTCTACTTTTAACTCAAAAGTAAACGTGTTCTTGAAATGTAAACTTATGTTTTTCTAATAAAAATAAAAAATTTAATAAAAAAAATAATAATAGTAAGTAACAGCATGACTATTTAAAAGCGTTGTATAAAATTAGTTAATATTTAATTAAAAATAACACTGTATTTAAACTGTATTCCCACTTCTTTTGTTTATAACAAAAGTGCTTTTATTTTTTGCTTTAAAATTAATTTTTACTTCTACCTCTTATCAAATATAAATAGGATTTCTATTGTTGATATATTTTTTATATCTAATATTGTAAAATTCAAATTAATTAATTCAAATTTCTTAGTAAGTAACATAAAGTAAATTCCAAAAATACTTTTGACAAAAATCACTTTCAAAAGTAAGGTGAGAAATACGGATCAAAATTATTAATAATTTTACAGTTACTTTTATTCCATAAAAATACTATATTTCTAAACTAAATAGTAAATATTCTTATACAAATCTTTTAAAATAATTATACTGGTATTTGCTATTATTATTTTTTTCTATTAAAATTCGAAAAACATAAGTTTACAGTTCAAAAACACGATCAAAAGTTTAAAATTTATCTCAGTGTATATCATATATAGCTTTTTAATAATTTCAAAATCTTATTGAATATATTATTTTGAAAATGTCAAAATTCTCAATCGGTAAATATTGCAATAGTTATTTATTTTAATTGTTTCTTTGTGAAACAAAAGAACAAATTTATTTGATTACTAAATTTTACTTGTAAAGTAGTTACTTTATAATTTATTAAGGTGTTTATAAAATCGGGCCTAAATATTATATTTTAAAAAATAAAAAAAATGCAATAATTATAATAATTTTTAAACAATCGTAAACTACATTTCGCATATTTTTATTTCCAAAATTAAAATTAAAACAATATAGTAACTAAAATATGTAAAGCAATTATAAGCAAGCCAAAAATAAGGACAATGAAAACAAAAAAGTAAAGAAATTACTTCTTATACAGTATAGTAATATAGAGAGTATCGTTCTTTTGAAGAAATCCCCTGAAGTACTGGTCGTAATTCAGTAAGCAGCTGATCGTATATAATGAGCAACAGTTTAATTGGTACGCCCTGTATATGTAGGAGGAGATTTTGACTGTTGCGTGCCGCTTATATTACGTTTTAATATAGATGTTCGGTTTGAGACTTTTCGATCTACCTGGTAAATATAGGTATTACAAGAAATTTTTAACATTTTAATTTTATTTTTACCAGAGTCAAATTTAATTCATTGTTTATAATATAATTGATAAACAAATTTTTATGAAAAATATAAAGCATAATATATAATAATATAATACAGCATTTCACAATATAATATAAAAATTTATACAAAAATTAAAGCTAATATATAAAATATAAAACTTTCAAATAAATCAACTTCATCTACGTACACGCAAAGCATTATTAATAATTTTAACACATATAGGCTAATTAAACAAACTACAATGCAATTATAACAAGCAAATTAATCTAACAATTATAATAATTAAAATAATTACAAGCCGCTTACTAAACCAAGCAAATTAACTAAAAAAAAATTGAAAATTAATTTTTCCATAAATGTTAAACAAATTTAATTACTTAACACTAAACAATAACTTTAGAAAAATAACAAAACTAAAACCAATCCTCATAAATTTCCACGGCACCAAAGCAGTGCCCTGAGGTATTCCAGTTATATATATATATATATATATATATATATATATATATATATATATATATATATATTCTTTCTTTGCCGCGTTTCTTTAAGGTTGTTGAATTTTTGTTTTGAACAAAAAATATATCTACATACAACTGAAAACCGAACTTTGGTTAAGAAAGCGCAAATCCAATTAACAGAAGAGAAGAAAAAGAGTTTAAACAAACTTTTGTCTTGTGTGTTAACTTAAACAAATGAATAACGGACTAGACTGTGTCATGATTAATCATTTGGTAGAAGTGTTTTAAATCTTCTTGCTGGATTTTTCTCGGTTGTTTTGTCATGGATAATAATTGTTTTCTTTCAAAGTATATTTAAATTAAATAATTTTTGTTTGTAAATAGTATATTTGCATAAAATAATATTAAATATACTCTATATATCATTTTAAACTTGTATTTGAATCCTAACATACAAGAAACAATAACAGTAGATAAAAATAATCTTTACATGATTTGTTTCTAACATTTTACTTGTTTGCAAAGATAAATAGTTACATTTAGTATATTTATCTAATATAATTAGATATTAAAATAAAACTGCTTTAGATTCAAGTTCTGTATTAATATTTATTTATAATCGACGTTTCGACAAACTCACCGTTCGTCTCCATCAGGAAAAATGATTCAAAAATCGGATGTCAATTATAAATAAATATTTATTCAAAACTTGAACCTAAAGCAGTTTTATTTTAATATAATAAATTCTGAAAAACAAATTTACTATGATAATTAGACATTATTTATAGTTTATAATATATTTATATATTGTTAGTTTGACATAACAATATCATAAATCGAGTAAATTACTTGGTCAATTATCATGATAATACATTTTACTCTAACCTAGAAATTTTATTTCATTATGTCCAGTATATCATCTATTTTTTAAAAAATCTCTTTGTCAAATCATGTGTAGTTTTTGCGCCTGCCACAATTTTTATCTACTTTCAAGTATTTTCAACAATTTAGAAATATTATCGAACATATTGAAAGTTATTTTAACAAATATCAAAATTCTCAATCAGTAGATCTTCTTTGTAAAACAACGAAATACATTTACTTGAACAGTAGCTACTTTATAATTTACTTTAGTGTTTACAAAAGCATCAATTTATTGCTATAATAATAATTGTAAACAGAATTTAAAATCAATACTCTTTGTCCGATTAAAATCGATTTTATTTAAATGTTTTATTATTAATGCAACATATAATTTTGTTTTGCTCAATGTATTTACTTACAAACTGTTTTACTTACAAACATTGTAAGTTTAAAAAATGACCGAGAGAGTTTGGTAGAATGGTCATCTCTCAGTTTGTTTGTGTAAGAGTTAACATAGATTCAATTTTCGAGACATGCATGCAGCCACGCGCGACAGTCAATAATCCGCAAATTTAATTTATTGTTTGAAGACTTGAGTGTAGAATAGTGTAAATTATATGTTAGAATAAAACAACAAAATTCAAAACTCACTTACTCTGTAAATAAATTTGCAAAATCTAAAACAATAAAAAATCGAAACACTAACACAATTATTATTTATGTAACGTTCGTTTTAAAACAAATCAGAATATAAATAAACATTAATCATATACAACTGACAATATATGAAAATGTTTATGTTCAATATTGTTGATTCGAATGAAAATTATCAGTGTACCAAATCTAAAAAAAAATCAAAAGCTACATAGAAATTTAAATCTAAATATTGATTATTCGATCAAATCAATTTGAAAATATAGTCATGTAGAATTTGATTTGATTTGATTGTACCAAACATGACAGTTTAGGCTACAGCCATGTTGTACAAGAAAAAATTCTGTCTGCTACAACTTTCACTAGTGTTTTAAATTTCTTCTCAAAAACAAGAACAACATATTTTTCAAATGTTTTAACACAATAATTAATAAAGTTATTATTTAATTTCATAATCAATATAACCTAAAAATCCATTAAGTATTACGAGTATTCCATATAAAGTATTTAACAAAAACAAATATATACTTATATATTATAAAAAGCCTATTCAGATTACCTTATATACTTGTCACAAAATTAATATTATATTTTAGTCAGCAGAGGGGGTCAACAGAGCATCTGCTCCCTCTAGATTCTAGAATCTAGTAAAAATTTCAAATATTCAATTCTTATACGATTTACATATATGTATATGTATAAACTTATTTTTGTATTAATGCAATACTATATTCATTTCTAAACTTGCAAAAATAAATAATAAGTTAAATTAAATAATTAATAAATTTTTTTTTATCTTCTAGCTTTGGTCCCTATTGGTCCTAAGTGGCACTTATCTACTAACTTATAAAAACATAAAAATTTGTAAAAAAGACATTCATAATTTTAATTTTGGTCTGCAATAAAACCAATAATTGATAGAATTAAAATCGTACAATTGCGTTGTTCAGAATCACTAACTTTGCACTAAAACATAAGAATAATTTTGTGATAAGTAGGGTAGTCTGAATGATGGTGAATATAACAATAAAAACATATATTTGATTATTTTAAAAATTCTATATTAGTACTGCAGTCAAAGCTTGAAGGAATAAAAACATAAAGAAATCTACCTCTTGAAACTGCACTTATATCTAGCACCAGATTGTAAAGAAAGAAAAAGAGTCAGAAGAACATGACAATGACTAAAGAACTTTTATAACAAAATTCTACAGCTATTGTCTGCTTTTGATAAAAGAATTATTCACTTTTAGAGAGTTCTCTATTATTTTTAAAAAAATATAGCAGCTAGACAATTCATGTAAATTACACTTAACGATAAACAATAACTTCGAAATCGTCAATTTAAAATAAATCAATTGTTATTAATCAAACATTTACATATGTAAAACACAACCAGAAAACTCTCTGTAAGTATAATAAACGATTATTCATAATAAATTGTCACATAGAAAACATTACACCAGTAATTTTCTGCGCAA
Organism: Clivina fossor; assembly: GCA_963966155.1. Taxonomy (NCBI): domain Eukaryota; kingdom Metazoa; phylum Arthropoda; class Insecta; order Coleoptera; family Carabidae; genus Clivina; species Clivina fossor. The sequence continues at coordinate 11,545,281 of OZ014562.1, read as the reverse complement.
TTATACTAAATCCACAACAATATATTCAACACAACACGAAGAAAAAACTCAACATACAAACAACATATAAGTTTGTTGGCTGTTACACTTATTCAAATCAACGCGGCACGATATGACAAAACAATAACGCATATACCAAATATGGCCGACGAGTTCTGTTTAAGGTAAACAATTAAATAATAGATTTAGACATAATTGCATATATTTCACTAGATGTTGAGACAAAGCGTATATGTGTTTTCTCTACTAGCTTATGATATCATAAATCATATATATGATACTGATATGATACCAACCATATGTGTGTGTGTGTGATCAAAAATGGAATAAGTTAGGTTATGACATTTTCTCTATTTGATGTAACACTTCCTTATTCAGTTATTGAGTGAGATTATTGTAACCGGATTTCTATAATTTATGGAAAATATTAAACTGTGACATGTCGCGATATTAATATGTCTATTTTCTTAAATTGTGTCAATTTTCTCATTTGTATAGTATTGGATTACAGAAAGAAGTCGTTTGACTGCAAATTGTTAAAAATAGTCTAATTTAATTCGATACATTTACTTTTAATTTAATTAAAATATACGAATTATTTAATATTATATAATAAAAATAAGTATAAAGTAATTGCATAATTAATTAATCTTTAACTACAAATATAAAAAGAGAATTCTGCTCCGACTTACATATATTTTATTTCCTAAATGACTAATGGAACTATGGGTTCAAAATATAGAATTATATACTGTTAAATAATTAAGACACATATACTTAGTTTTATTTTTATTTACATTAAAATCTCGGATACCAAAAACGATAAAATTTCAACTATAAAATCTAATTTTCAATTTTTTTATAACTTTTTATAATATTTATAATAAATAATAATTTATACATTTACTAAATACTTACCATTGCAGCAATCTATGCGAAATACGAAAATTTCAACCTAGAAGAAAAAGAAAATTAATGAATATATGTACATAATTTTAATATTATAAATTTTATTTAAAAAAATATTTGAATCTAAAAATGATTAGTTTTTGGAATCCTATTCTAAAATTGAAATTTCAACATTATAGAAAAATAATTATATTATTTATACAATTAAAAAAAAAAATAAGAAATCAAGTTTTACTTATACCTCTTATTAAATATGAGTAGAATTTTTATTTTTGATATATTTTTTTTATATATATAATATTATAAATTTCAAATAAACTAATTAAAATTGCTTAATAAGTAATTTTAAGTAAACCTCAAAAATACTTTGGACAAAAATCACTTTTAAAAGTGAGGTGAGAATAAGAGCTTATAATTTCGTACTCTAACGTAATATTGAAGTCTCCATGTTATATAAATAATAACTCCTAAATCAAATATTTAAAAACTTAAATCAAAGCAACTTCGTCAAAATTCTAAACTATGTATAAAAATTTACAAATATTTAAAAAGTAAATATCATAAAATCAAATATTTTTGTATTCTAACCCAGTATTAAAATCTCTAGATTACAGAAAAAACGCGCACCAAATAAAATCGATTAACCAATACCTACTTCATAAATATTCATAGAGTAATAATTCAAAAATATTAGTTCATCTAGGATCGCGCAAAGGTTTCAGGTCACTAACATCCGAACCAGAAAGAAATATTTCATAAGTGTATTTGAATATTTGGCATAGAAAGATAAAATATCTAAGATTGTCATGTTTGCTCACTCATTATCTATCGGCTGGTTAATTTTCATAATTAATTAGTCCATTAATATAACGTCGGGTTAATATGGGGCACTTAATTTTTTTCGAAATTCAAATTTCAAACTCTTGCAGATATTTATTATATGGTAAATCTATTGATCTTAGATGTTATCGAACTATTATAGTTGAAATTATTTATGCATTTTTTCAAACGTAATTAGCTGGTATTAGCCTGAATTAATAGTTCGTTGAATATTAGTTTTTTTTTTTTATTTTATTTTTTATTTTAAAAGTTAATATATTTACTATTAAAAAGAATGTTAATTTCAATGAGAAATAATTATTGCAGTTCAAATTACTAAAAAATTGGTTTACTATTTTTGTTTTGTCCTATAATAAACAAATATGTAAATAATATAGTAAAAAAATCTTTTAGAGCTCATTATATTAAAATGAAACTAGTTTAGGTTTTAGTTCTGTATAAATATTTATTAATAATCAAGGTTTCGACGAACTCAACGTAGGTCTTCATCAGGAAAAAAGATACAAATGACATTTACATTTATTTTTGCTAGGAATGTAAATGTTTCCAAAGAAGCCTGTTTGAGTATATACAATGCAGTTTTAGTGCCTACGTTGATGTATGGTAGTGAATGTTGGGTTTGGTTGCAAAAGCATAAACGGAAAATGACTGCTGTGGAAATGAGATTTTTACGTGGAGTATGTGGTGTAAATAGGAGAGATCGGGTACGAAATAGATTAGTGTATAATGAGTGTGAAATTAAAAAAAATGTTGTAGCAAAAGTTGGTGTTAGTCAGTTAAGATGGTTCAGACATGTAGAGCGAATATCTAATGAACGTTTGGTTAAAAAGATTTATTTGAATGATTTTGATGGTATACGTTTGCGTGGACGTCCGATGAGTAGTTGGAGTGGTATGATTGAGAGTGTTTTGCGTGAGCAAAAGGTTCCAAGTAGTAGGAATAAAAGAACATGTATAAGAGGAATTATGAATGTAGATGAAGCGAAAGTTGCTTGTTTGGATATTAATGTTTGGAGGTGACTGATTTTGGGATGATAAAAAGAGTTTGTGCCACACCCTTTTGGATACATGGCGTGATTGTGCATGTATGTATGTATAGAATCAAGTTATTAGGTAACAAAATAAATAACTAAATCATAAATTTTTATTAATGGAAGTCAAATTTTATTTAAATCAAAGCCTTCACAAATTTTTTTATGATTTAGTTACTTATTTGTTATCTAATAACTTGTTTCTAAGTTCTGTTATATACTGTAAATTTTCATTTGTATCAGTTTTCCTAAGTAACAAAATAATTAACTTTATACATTGCATTATAACACCGTTTTGTAAATTTCAATATTTTACAATGTTTATAGTGTAAACTTAAAAAGCGGATGTCGATAAAATACATTTTTGCATCAAAATTTTATTGCTTTATTTTCGTATCTTCAAAGTATAGAAAAATATAATAAATATAATAATAAAGTATAATAACCTAAAGCTGTGTGTTTTCGACTTTCGAATATATTTATTGTTCACTCACGTAAAGTCTGGCGAAAAACAAAAAAAAATGTTCAACGGCAAACTTCAAAGTAATTAGCTAGACTTCAAGAACTGCCCACATTTTTTTCATATTTACTTCTGGATTACGGTCAATATTTGTTCTTGTGCTAAGCAAGATGAGATATTATGCTTAATAATTTATTCTTTTCTAACATTATAAGCTTCTGTAGACTATATTAAGATTTATTTTGAATATTGATTTTATTTATATTTAGTTATTGATTTTCATTTTTTTAATTAAATGTATAATGTAATATACTATTTCTATTATATTATTTCTGATATTAAAACCTTGCACCACTGAACTAATATCGGCTGGGACTGAGCAGTTTGGAACCCACTGTAACTTGGCTGCGGAATAAGTACTGTTCAAATAAGTACAACCCTATTTTAACTAAATCTAGCTGTGTATTAACATTTCAAACCAACTCTCTTAAATATCGTAGTAAATTTTTTTTTCAAAACTCAATATATTAAAATAAAAACAGCCTTAGACTGTAGTACTGTATTAATATTTATTATTAATAATCGACGTTCCGTCGAACTCAACGTACGTCTTTATCAAGAAAAATGATACAACTAACAATTTCACTAAATAAACAAAACATAGACAAGTTACTAGATAACAAAATAAGTAACAAGAAATTTTTAATTAAAGGAAGCCAAATTTTATTTAAATTAGTGCATTAACACTGATTACAAATTTTTATTCCTTCTCTTATCAATCTACTCATAAAGATTTTATTACTTATTTTGTTACCTAGTAACTTGTTTCTATGTTCTGTTTATTTACTGCACGAAGAAAAGGCATTCTTTGGAGTAAAGAAAATCATTTTCATTCCAATAAATATTTTTTTCATTAGTGGCAAATAAATATCTATTTGATTTAAAGGTATTTATTTATTACAAACAAATAATTATTTAAAATAAAGAGCTTGTATATTTACTCTAAATAAATTTATTTAAAATCAAAAAATATATGTTATTGAAATTTATTTATTAATATCAAAGAAACGTTTTTCTCCGTGTGTAAATGTTATTTGTATCATTTTTTTCTGATGAAGACGTTGAGTTCGTCTAAACGTCGATTATTAATAAATATTAATACAAAACTACAACCTAAAACGGTTTATATTTCCTCTTAAATATAATTACAAAAAAAAATTACTTGAACAAAAGTCAGTAACATATAACATTGTTCCTAGTGGTAGTAAATCGAATTGATTTTAATTCTGTTCTGTGTAGCATTGTTTGAAGACTCTTTATAAGTAACATATGTAAATTTAAGCCAATGCCTTGTTTTTGTCCCCCAAACGGTCGGTAAAATGTTTTTGAAATGGGCTGCTATAAATTTTTTAGCGAGTCGCTAAGAATTTTGTACTTTATCTTGTTTTACATTGAATAGACCTGGTCGAGTCATAAATTTTGCATCGATTGCTTAAATAAATGTAAGGGATTTTGACTTGACTGCAATGAAAGGGTGAAACAGACTTTCAATATCTTTAAATTCTACTAAAACAACCAAATTCATTAACTATTATATTTGTAAATCTATTTTTGTCGTAATAGTGTATGTATTTTGATAAATAAAAATGTATTTTAGTAGTAAATATAAAAAAGATCAATATATTTCAATAATATTTGTAAATCTGTCTAAAATATCTAAAGCTAGACGTAACAAAATGCGAGATTTTGTTTCAATTTTCAATTACAAAAGAATAAAGACTACTTGAGTTCATTTTCATATGTTATATTCAAGAATTGTATTCAAATTTGATTAACTGAATTTCAAATAATTCAGGAAAATTTGCCTATAAATATTTGTCACTAGTTAGGATACGTCTAGAATAATAATAAATTTTATTCGTATAAAATACTGTATTAGTAACTTTAATGATATTCACTTGAATTCTGTTACGAAGTTGTTAATCCTAATAACGTTACTAACGAACATTAACCAATAATTTTAGTAAAAACTAAAAAAAAATAAAAATAAACAGCTGTTATCTTTGTTTTTATTGGTTATAGTTGTTAGCAACGTTGTTAAAGCTTAACAACTTTATTACAGAATACATAATACAGTATAAAATCTTTCAGAACGCGTTACATTAAAATAAAAAAGCTTTATAATAATTGAAAGACCCAACAATATTAAAAGGAAATTGATAAAAGAAGCAATAGAAATTTATAAAGAAAAAGTTTTTGTGTAGACACTGATCTAAATAAAATTTGGCTTCCTTTAGTTTATAATTTATAAATTTTATAATCTATAGTTACTCATTTTGTTGCCTGATAACTTGTTTCCATGTTCTGTAAATTTTCTTATTTTTATATAATTTTTTCCTGATGATGTAAGTGAAGTACGTTAAAACGTCAATTTTTTATTAAAATATATACAGAACTTAATCCAAAACCCTTTTTATTTTAAAATATACATACATATGTAAATACACACATATATAATCACGCCATATACCCATAAAGGTATGCACAAATTTTTTTCATTTAAGCAAAAATTAATTTCCGTCGTACATTCCTATCCAGACAAGCAACTTTTGCTTCATCCACATTTCTGATATCTATCATGTGTAGATTTTTGTTTTTATCACTTAAAAACATTCGCTCACGCAAAAAAATTGAAATCATACTTTCTAATTTACTCATGAGACGGCCACCAAATTTGTAATATCAGCAAATGTAAATATTAACATATTAAGTATATTTACATTTTTCAAATTTTAAAGATATTTTTAAAAATTAGAACTGTAATATTTGGTTAAAGTGTATAGAACATTGAAAAAAAAAACTAAAAAAATTTGTTTATTGAATGAACAAAAAACACTTTATGCATGAGTTTCATACAATATATTTTCAATGACTGCGAGACTTGTTACAATGGTATTTGGGCATTTTACGGCACAATAAAATAAGTGAAATAAACTACAGTTTTTTTAACAGTTTTATAAAAATAATATACTACAAAACATTTATTTTTCTATTGCTTTATCTCTTTTTCTCTCAAATTTTTATATATTTTTCTGATTGAATACTAAATAAAATACGTATTTTTAAAAATACATATACAAAATAATATACATTAACATATAATTTATTATAAAAGTATATAAATTTTACGGCCAATCTCATTTTTCACCTGAGGCAACTGCCTCACTCGCCACACCCTCGGCACAGCTTTGTAAATTACGTTAGTAATAATATGATAATGCATGTGCCGTCTACATCAGTTTTTTAACATCACCTTTATTTAAACAGGAAACAGTAACAATTACTCGAAAATTACAACAATTACTCATTAAATACAAATTCAATAATCACTCCGATAAAGAACTCACGAAAATAAAATGATCTTATTTCTTGACCGACTGACTGTTCAAATACCTTGCACAGTAATGATTCAGTAATAATAAAAGACATTTCCTTGACAAGGTGCGTTTAACCAGAAACGATTTCTGCACCTCATTACAATGATTTCATCATCTGTAACGAATTAATATCTATCATTACGATAATATTTTTGATTGTAAGATCCTGCTGAATCTTTTCATGGGTAAAGATGTCTTTCACACATTGGGTTCTGCCACAGAATCTTTCGGCCGAAACATATAATGAATGGTTCGGCACAGCAATGGAAAGTTGCAGTTGCAAATTTGCAGTTATAGCAAAGAAGGGCTTGTACAAAAAGTTTTGGAGATATGAAAGAGTTGTATATAATTTGTATGTAGATACAATATATTGTATAATTTGTAAGTTCTGAAATTGTGAGTTGTGATTTATATTATGCTTTTCATTGAAGATGACTTTAAATTTTGTATTCACAAAATTATTTGTTCTTTTTGAAGGTGTAGAGACCAATTAAGAAAAATATAAAAGAATGTAAGTGAAGGAGGTGATGTTGCAATAAGTAATATCAGTTTTTAATTTGTTAATTTAAATTATACTACTATATTTCATATATAATTAATATTCAAACTTATACTTTTATCTAAATTTAGTTATTCATTTTGTAATTTGTCGAAATATTAGTAATTCTACAATACGTTTTAAAATACAATATCATATGAGTAATAATATTAAAAAATTATAATATAAAAATAATGACGAAAATAAAATAAAATTACATGTAGTTTTACCACTTTGATTGCAAGGAAAATGTGGTATATATATATATATATATATATATATATATATATATATATATAGAAAAACGTGAGGCGCAACGACAGCTACTCCCTACACTCCTTATTATTATCTATTACATGCGCTCCACGTTTTTTGTTTTAATTCACAAGTATTGTCATAGCTATTAAAAATTCACAATCACAAATTTTCAGGACACCTGTATAGTGTCAGGAATCTGTATCAAGTTATAAATCTATATAGGGCTAGAAGAAATTATTTTATACTTTTTAGTCCATTTTAAAAACGTGGTATATTAATTTTTTTTAATTAAATAATTATTTATGTTATTATTACTTGAAAATGAAACACTTTTATAATAAAATAATATCGGCCAGCCCGATAATTTTTGGAGCGTGCATAAAGTTTTCTAAATCGTAATAAAAGATTTATTTATTTATATGGCTTTAACTGCAAAACAAACAAAGAATATTTAAATTTTCTATCACTTAACAACAATAATATATTACTCTACACACAAAATTACAAATATCTCATTATTATTTTCTTTAAACAAACGATAAGTAATTACACTAAAAATAATTTAAACAGAGAATACAAATTTCTTTACTTTAACATTAACTAACAATCTTATTGTCTAATCAGCCGAACCAACTTTCATTAACAAACCAGTGGAAGAAAAAAATCTTCTTCTAAGCATTGTCCTGTCGGTAACAAATACTTCTTGTATGATAACCTCAACCATCTACAAAACATATATCACCGATTCCTCAATGTTTAATGACTTGCCCGCTTGGCGTAACTAATGATGCAGACGAAGCTGAGTTCTCCTCCGTAATCGGTTAAAAACAAATAGGCAACTTACTAGGAAATATTCGTTCTTCAACTGTTCTTGCAGCGATGTTACAATGTATGCTGGTTACTTTATCGTATGGATAGAAAATTTTGAAGATATATTGACTAGTATTTGTGGTAAGCGTGTCTAATCTATTGTAATGGATTTTATTATTGTGCCGCTGATTATGAATAATGGACTTTCACTACTGAATCGTTGTTTTCGTGTCTAATGTTATTTATTTTGTCAATAAAGTGTTATTTTAATGGTTAATATAAAATAAGGTTTTGAAATTGTATAATTAGATTTGAAATTAAAGTGAAATATATTTAATATAAAAGTTGATAGGAATCACTTATTTAAACAGCATCCGCCAAAAAATCGGCATCATTGAGAAAAAATATTATTATTTAAAATAAAACGGTTTTAGGTTTAATTTCTGTATTAATATTCATTAATAATCGACGTTTCGACAAACTCAACATCCGTCTTTACAAGGAAACATAATAAAAAAGACAATCAATTGTAAATAAATATGAATACAGGACATACATTTTAATACAATGAGTTCTGCAAGATTTTTTACTATATTTATGTTATTACTACACTGTAAAAAATATAGCCAAATTACAAAAAAATAGTAAAATTTTACTATAAAATTTCATTTTACCATAAATATCCTGGATTTCTACCTCAAAATTCTGTAATTTTTTAATAATTCATAATAATCACATAAAGTAGTAAGTATGTAAAATTGCTTACTTTTTGCAAATTACATAACATACTTGATGTAGAATTATATATTGTTAATATAACTTCTTAAATTATATAAAATTACAGCTTGCATATTAATATCTGTAATAATTCATCACAATAATGAGACTTAGTACATATTTTATGTAATAATACTAATATAATATTTTAAGTGTATTGCATTCATTTCAAAATACATTCTTTATATAAATTTAGAAATGTATGTAATTATACCACCAATAATATTATAGAACTAAACAAATTTTACCTATTTGTAGAACATTCCTGACAACAAAATTACTGAAATTCTGCAAATTTACTAAAAGGGACTATACTAAAAAACTCTAATTTTACATACATATGTACCTTTTTATCTCGTTAGTAATATCATATTACATAATGTTTGTAATCGTTCTGATATTATATATTTTTTAAACAATTATGTTATTATCATAGTGTCTCATGGTTTGTAGGTGAAATTACATATTTTTTAAAAATGTGTATATATATTAAAAATGATATCGCAATATTATTAAAAATTCTTTAACACTTAAAAATCAAACTGAATTTAAAAATACCATCACAAATAATTAATCTTTGTTTAGTACGCACACGATAATACATCTGACTTGAGCGTACAGCATACGTAGCCGAAGAAGAACCTCTGTTGAAGAACATCTTTTAGTTTCGGTGTGTATCATTATCTCTTCTCGCTCGTCAGGGTGCCACGGAGTGTGCGACTGATGCTGCTACATACGGCTCTATGACTAGTGGATTTTCGTGTCGAACACTTTGGCTACTGACTTAACGTTAGTTAGGTCTGACTTAGTTATCTTCGGTTGCTTATCGGTGAAGAAATATACGCATGCGGTGATAGTTTATTAGCTGGCGGTTCAACTTTATGAAGATTGGTGATAACACTGGTTTTAATATTAATAGGAAAAAAATTTAAAGAATACAGATTCATTTTAATTAGAAAAAAATTGATAATGTAAAATAAAAATTTTATATATTTCATATAAAATTGTTGAAGCTACTGATATATCAATCAGATTTAAATTTAAATATCTTTAGCTTAAATAAGACTTTAACTTGTCGATTTAAATAGAACAATTCTGAACATGAATGTCATTTAAATTTAAGCTAAAGATTTCATACTTAAAGTAATGTGCAAAATTGAAATTTACTTAAAGTTCTTTAAATTTAAAGATTTAACCAAAATAGTGCCATTAGATACCATTGATAAATAAATATCAGAACATCGAACTCATTCAAGAAAAATTGGACCTCTTAATAGTTAAAAATTGCTCGTTTTAAAGCATAGAAAAGATATTTTGCCAATTTTTCAATATTGTCATAATGTTAAGTTTGGCAATGTTTCCATAATGATTAATAATTAAACTATATGAGAGTAATAAATCAGTATACTCATTTCAAAATATATTTTTCATTAGCAATCTTCAGGCTTTCACTGCGGGCATCCACAAAATTTATAGAATTTTCTAAGCTGGTACATATACCGTGGTCAATCTATCCTTATAGCAGACGTTTTGCCATACATCGTAGATGGCATCCTCAGTGCTTGGTGACCGAGAATGCCATCTACGATGTATGGCGAAATGTTTGCAACGAGGATAAATCGATCACGGCATACTAGCCCAGAAAATTCTATAAATTCCATTTTTACATTGTTAATGAGTTTTTACAAAATCAAAACAGCTAAATTACTATCTCCGCTCTTGAAGACAATTTCATCAAAATCTTTATGTGAATCATACATGTTCGGTTTTAACTGTGCAGTAAAATCGTAGTGAAATAGCACAGATAACAAATAGCTCAGTTTTCCCCCATACACTCTACAGTTTTTAATCAGTTTTTGGACTATACGTCACTCCGGTTTTCACACACACATGCAACGACTTAACTGCGCAATTTCAACCGGTATAGTTGAAACTGTGCAATAAAATGAACTTTTGCGATACAATTTACAACAAAAAATAAATGCACAAATATAAAAAAATAGTGAATTTAGTACTTTATAACAGAGTTGGTACTTCAGTTCAGCCATGTTTTTACTATTCGGTATTCGACCGAATATTTGATTGAAATTTAATCGAATATTCATTATTGTAAAACTGTAAAAAATATTCTTGTAATTAATTTATATAAACTGATTAGTAAACATAAACATTTTTTTAATATGTAATATAAAAAATTTATAAACAAAAATCCATTACAAATTTTTTTTTTAAATTACTTTCATAACTTGTTAATTATCACATTGCAATAATATTAGCAACCAACTATTTTTCAATAATTTAACATATAACTAAATTGACCATAAAATATTTACGAGTAAGTACCTCGACAAAAACAATATTAATTAATTCGGTTTTTTTTTTTTTAATTGTGAACGAAAATAAATAACGAGCCGAGCTAATATATCTGACAGTTAAATATGAAGCGTAAGTGTTAAATACAAGCGCTTAATCCGGCGTCAAGAACTCTTTACATGCTCTATATATCTAATGAATACTTAAACATGGCCGATTAGTAATCAAGCAGTACTTTATTATTTTAATTATAGCATTTTCGAGTAATTTCAACAATTTTAAAATGTAACAGGTTTCTTCTCGCTTCGGGTCGACGGCCCACAGTTTAAATGATTCTACTGCGCGCTAAAAGAATAAATTGTTTTCAAATTATCATAATTTCTGAGTAGGTTTTAGATTTTATGAGTTGTAAATAATACTGGATAGTAAAATTTTATTATTAATTTGGTTTAATTGATAAATTTTAATATCGTTAGATACGAATTTAAATAATATTAATTTTGGATGTGGCTATTTATACATACAGTTTGTATACGCAATTGGCTATTTATACATACAGTATGTATACGCAATTAGCTATTTAGGTTAGGTTAGGTTATAGGTTACATAGAGTATGTATAAATAGCCAATTACGTATACATACTGTATGAATAAATAACCTCATCCTTAATTTTAGTTTTAGAATATTTTTATAATATTCGATTAGAAATTAATAGTTGATTGGGATAAAGTAATATAAATAATATTAAAAGTTATAATAATAATCAGTTCTCGTAATTACTGAGCGGAACATAGGGCTATATATTTGGTATTATGAAATTTAAATAAACTATTATAAAGTGCTTAATAAATAATTTTAAGATATCGTTAAAAATACATTTTGCAAAAATCACTTTCATAAATGAGTCCATAGTTTTTCAATTTTTGATATTTTTATCATATGGCTGCCTGTATTTGTATTAACATTAATATCAATAACATATAAAACAAATTATATTTATAATCATTCAGACAGAATTAGTTTATGATTAATATGTGATATACAGTAATTAAAATTTTGTCAAAAAGATAAAAGTTAATTAACAAATATTAATATTACTAATTAATTACGGCAAAATTTTTATCTGTATTTGAACTAATTGGTTTTGATCATTTCAATTAATAAAATACAATCTGAATATTGTTATGACATTTGTCATAATTTTTTATTCGCATTTTGCGTTTAAAATGTTCCTTTAATCTGATATTCAGAGAACAAAATTAATACTTCCGGCATAGAATTATTTATTTCTACATAATGATTAGTTTGACTGATTATTTTCTGCAATTAGTTCTTGTATAACCGCAATGTTCATACCAGACATTTTTCTGATTGTATCGGAATTCTGAAGAAAAAAAAACATTTGCATAACTCCTGCGTTTCAATCAGTTGGAGTAAATAATCTTTTCCCATTTTATCTTTAAAGTTTTATTTGTTTTTTATTTATATTTTATATAAGTACATAATATATTGTAGCGGGTGTCTCATATACTTGAACATATATAAAAATCTCGAAAATTATATTAGATATAAAGATATAATAGAAATTAAACCTAATCATTACTGGAATATGAAATACCATATTTCATTGGTTTCAAAAACAAAAAAGCATTAATTTATCAATTTTAATCTTAGATATTGTTAAGGTCTAGTTACATAAAATGTTGTTAACTTAATCAAAGAGCAAACTAGGCAACTTAATTATTTTGTAACAGAATTTATTTTTCTGGTAAATGCAAGCATGTTTCTAGAAAAAAAACTATTACATAAAACTAATAGAATTTACAGATTTCCTAATGCCTGTTTTACACGATGCAATAAAATTTCACTGCGATTTCAATTAGTTTATTTCAAAATACCAACTTTTGCGTATGTAAATTTCTGTTTTACGCGAACAATTTTCTGTGCGATTTTATTGCGCAACGAAATTGTACAAGAAAATTGATCGGGAAAAACAAGCATAAGAATTCTTCAAAAAGCTGAATTTTTGATAAAAACTGGAAGCACATCCATAGAAAAATATAAATAGCTTGAGAAAACTTATAATATCAAAGCAAATCATAAAATATTCTTCTAATATTTTTTAATATATTTCAAGTATTACTTGAACACTAATAGATTTTTAAAAAATAAATAGTGCTATTATTGCTTTAACTAATTCTGTTTTGTTTCAATAGTAAACTTTTCACGAAGTAAAATAATAAAAATTATAAATTAATAAGTATTTATTGATTATATTTCAATTTAATCAACAATTATTTAAATAAAATACAGGGTGTAACAGAATAACTATTCCTAATTTTAACTGGAGTATCCTGGGCTCAGAATATGAAGATTTAACCCAAATCACTGAGATAAAATGTGGCTCCTTACTGAGCTACAGGGTGTTTTATATAAAAATTTAAAAACGATTTTTGCCCAGTGCTTTAAAACTATTTGACGTATCCTTATCATACTTGGCAGGAAATGTAGGTACCGTACACCATACTAAATTATGTTAAATAAAAGTTTCTGGCTACTGCCAGTGGCGTACAACAGGGGCAAGTGAGAGGTTGATCCTTCCTAAATTCTACGCCACTGCCGGAATTGTAATTTTAGCACAATTTTTCGATTCTCCAATACTTGCTGTGTAAAAAACATACTCTTTTTTTGTAACGATAAAATCACTGTTTTTCGAGATATTTAAAGTTAAACATAAGCTGCATCCTTGGGATTTTTTCAAAATTTGCTTAAAAAAATCTGAAAAAATTCAGTAAAATAGAGAAAAAAATTAGCTACATAATATCTAAGTAACTTTTTCTCTAACTCATTTTGGTTTAGCTAGAAAAATTATTGAAAATTAATATTTTTTGCATTTTATTTTTTTTATTTTCAATAATTTTTACAGCTAAATCAGAATGAGTTAGAAAAAATAGTTACTTAGTTATTATGTAGCTAATTTTTTTCTCTATTTTACTAAATTTTTTCAGAATTTTTTGAGCAAATTTTGAAAAAATCCCAAGGATGCAGCTTATGTTTAACTTTAAATATCTCGAAAAACAGTGATTTTATCGTTACAAAGGAAGAGTATGTTTTTTACACAGCAAGTATTGGAGAATAAAAAAATTGTGCTAAAATGACAATTCCGCCAGTGGCGTAGAATTTAGGAAGGATCAACCTCTCATTTGCCCCTGTTGTACGCCACTGGCAGTAGCCAGAAACTTTTATTTAACATAATTTAGTATGGTGTACGGTACCTACATTTTCTGCCAAGTATGATAAGGATACGTCAAATAGTTTTAAAGTACTGGGCAAAAATCGTTTTTAAATTTTTATATAAAACACCCTGTAGCTCAGTAAGGAGCCACATTTTATCTCAGTGATTTGCATTAAATCTTCATATTCTGAGCCCAGGATACTCCAGTTAAAATTAGGAATAGTTATTCTGTTACACCCTGTATAAAAATAAAACAATATTTTGGATTAACTATTGTGTAATATGAAAACTTCAATAATCAAAAAAATATATATTACTAATATTTTTTATCTATATGTATAAATTATAATATATAAATTTATCAAATGATTTTAAATACAAAATTATATATTAAAAATATCCTTAATTACAATTAGAAACAGTATTGAAGACAGATCCTAGCGGGATGCTCATAAAATAACAATGAATAAACATCAAATAATATTCAAAAATTTTCTTGTAATTATGGTAAAATTTAGGTCGCTTGTTAGATTTTTATAATGGGTTCATGCTGTGATATTAAAAAAAATTGTGAAGAATTTGTTTTAGAAATTTTATGTTATTTCAAGATTGTAGTTGTAAGGCTTGTAACAAAAGAATGAAAACTTTTATGTGAATGTTTAGTTTAAATAAATAGTTGTGTTATGCTAATATGAACATGTTTTTATTTATAATTATATGCTAATACAATTTGCAATTGCAAAGTAAGAAAATATCCATCAATTTACTGATAATATGAAAATAATTACGTAGCTGTCAAACATTGTAAATTGATTTTAAGATCATTTTCAAAACAAAATTGATATATGTATATCAGGATATACGTAGTGTTTCTAGAATATTTCTGCAAGTGCAAATAATTGAATTTACTTTCAAATAATTATTTAAATTAAATATAAAAAAAAATAATATACCACGTTTTTAATACGGTCTAAAATCTGCTTATATTGGTAATGTTCCGGTAGAGTAGAGTAAATATTATGTTGGGGAAGGGCGATTAAAGCATGTTATTCTACATGTGTTATCAACTCTACTCTACCCATTATTATCTTTAGTACTTGTCTTTCATTATCCCAAAATACTCCGTACTCTACTACTAACTCTACTAGTGTAAACTAGGCTTTAGTATATCAACTTTGAATTATATTTAAAGAAAACATCTGGTATATGAACTATGTAAAACAAAACTAATATAACATACATATATGTAATCTTGATAATATGCGTATGAATTTAACACCTCCCACATATAGGCAAGCAAGAAAAGTAGAGGGGGGGGGGAAGAAAATAAGTACCTATATGTTATTAACATAATGATAATGACATAAGATAATTTTCTGTTTCATGTTGTTGATAAGTTATTTAACGAATTGTCGATAAGTAATTGCTCACCCACTGAGCTTAAAGCATGTGAAATCAACTCTCATGCTTTTTTCTTTTATTTTCTTTCAGTCTTCTTTTGTTTTAAGCTGTTTTCATATTTAACATATAATTTTTGTATCTTGACTGATCGTTGAAGTCTCCATTATATACTTATGTAAAAATATATAATTCTAAATTTAATGCTTTCTTTATTTTATACATACATATATACATACACAATTACGTCATGTATCCAAGAGGGTGTGGCACAAACTCCTTCCACTATTCCGAAATCAGTGTAAGGAGTAGCTGTTGTTTTGCCTCGCGTTTTTCGTTTTAAATTTTACGACTATTGTCATAGCTATTAAAAATTCAAAATCACAAATTTTAAAGACAATCTATATGGGATCAGGAATCTATAAGAAACTAAGAAAAATTATGTTATACTTTTTAGTCCGTTTTGAAAACGTGGTATATTAAAAATATTTTTTTATTTATTTAATTATTTTTATCGTGTTTTTAAAAATAATGCCAAATTACACCTTATTATTTTCTGTATCCATACAAAATTTTGTATTAATTCAAAAAATAGCTTCTTAAATATTAATATTCTTGTCCAATTTACTAATATCATTCAAAACAAAAATAATCTTTCAATGAAAATAAAACAACTCTAATCAAATTATTCCAAATCAATTACAGTATTAATCGAAAATAAAGAAATTAAAATAATCTAACATTACGGTCATGGTAATTAAAAACACTTCGATAAGATAACCAACAACTTTTTCACTCAAAATGTCTTTATTTCTTCGAGATTCGATTCCTGTTTAAGCCGAACGATTCTTAACTAAATTAAATTAAAATTTGTGATAAGTGCAGTATCAACATGGGCTTAACTAATTTTTATCTAAGTTAAATTGAAAAATGGTGAATTTACTTATCGGAAGAATGTGTCTATCTTCCAGTTTACTTATGTATCTTTTCGGATTTTTTTCTAAATTTAAATTCTTTTTGAGATTAGAAGAGAAGTTACGATCTGTAGAAAGTTTAATCTTTAGAATTGTTTCATTTATCTACTCTTCGAAAATAAAATAAAATTACATTTAACTTAAAAGGCGATATAAATAAAACAAAAATCTCTAATAACATTTATTTCATTTAGAACCAGTATTTCCAATCATTATTTATTCTTAAGATAAGTAAAAATCATATATAATTAGCTAAAAATGTTACCTCAGAATAAATGACAATATTTAATTGGTTTATTTTAAAATTATTCCAAAAATAAATTTATTCTAAAATTTGGAAATATTGGGTCTTTATATTAGAAACTATATTTACCCCTATTGCATCCTTATTTTAATATATATATATATATATATATATATATATATATATATAATATTAAAAAAAATTATTAACAAAAACCACCTTTAATTAAATTTTTTTTTAATATTTTACACTTATTTTTCTACAGTACGATTCATTTTCCATATCCTTTCATAAAAAAACTATAGTTTTTTATGCATAATATAATAATAATAATATATTGGTGATATGATAAAAGCATTTAGTTATTTTTTTGCTAACTTTTAAGACAAACTGATTGACGTAAACAGATCTTCAATTATTTTTGAATTATTTGTAAAAATTAAAAATCAGCCGATTTTTTAATTTATATTATAACTGCGTTATTTATAAAAACAGGAAAAAAGTAATTCAAGTTATTTTCAAATATTTTAGTAAAGATTTTAATGATGCAAAATAAAAGGGCTTTAGGATATAGTTCTGTATTAATTTTTAATAATAATCGACGTTTTGACCTACTCTACTTACATCAATATCAGAAAAAATTATTTAAATACAGTAATGTCATTTGAATAATTTTCCTGATAATGATGTACGTAAAGTACGTCGAAACGTCTTCTATTAATAAAAATTAATACAGACCTACAACCTAAAGCAGTTTTATTTTAATATAATGAGTTCTGGAAGATTTTTTTACCATGTTTAATGATGCAGTTTTTGCATTATAAGCAAAGCTACAATTTTTTTTAATAAAACATTTTTTAAATTTTCCAAAAATATATAATTTATCATGTGTATAATATATTATTTATATTCTATTCTACAACTGTTAATAAAGTTAAGGTTTCTTAGTTTGTATTTTAATATAAAATATTTATTTATTTTATTTATTTTATTTATTTTATTTATTTTATTTATTTTATTTATTTTATTTATTTTATTTATTTTATTTATTTTATTTATTTTATTTATTTTATTTATTTTATTTATTTTATTTATTTTATTTATTTTATTTATTTTATTTATTTTATTTATTTTATTTATTTTATTTATTTTATTTATTTTATTTATTTTATTTATTTTATTTATTTTATTTATTTTATTTATTTTATTTATTTTATTTATTTTATTTATTTTATTTATTTTATTTATTTTATTTATTTTATTTATTTTATTTATTTTATTTATTTTATTTATTTTATTTATTTTATTTATTTAAAATCTAAAATCAGAAATAGATCTTTTAGAAGAATATAGTAGTTCTAGTATAAAAAATTGTTAACTGCAAAATAAGTTTAAATGCCAGATAGTAAAGTAATTTTTGAATGACTTCAACGTAAATATAAAATGTGGAAAAAAGAAATAACTATACGCATGTGTATTATAACCAGTTGTAATATTATACTTTCATTCTTAGTTAAAAGCAAGAAAATTTATTCATGTAATTATAATTTTGATTGGTGTCTTCAAGAGAATACACTTAAATTATGTTAATGTAATGGTCTTCTTAATTTTCTTGTTTGTTCTTTAAACAATAGTATTACATTGTGTTCATTTATTTTGTAACATTTTTTTTAGTGTCTTTTTAAAAATTGAATTAAAATAACATTTTATTTATTTGTAAAATTTAATATAATAAAAATAACGGTTTACATTAATATATATATATATATATATATATATTTATTTGACAAATCTATACAATGCTTTTTGCAGAATTTGAATATCTCGTACTAATTTCGAGTTTCACAAAATTTGAAGTTACACCACGGATTAAAATATTTTGTAACAACCTATGGGTTACCTTAAGTTAAGAAATTTCAGAAACTTTTCAGAACGGAAATAACAAGGAAAATATATAAATGCACTTGAATTAAAATAGAATGCACTTGGTTAGTTTGGATACTTTCCACTATAAATTAGGTACTTTGCACTTGGTACAACCTAAACTTTAATTTGAATAAGTTGCACTATAAATTTGAATAATTTGCACTATAAACGCTACGAAACCCTATCATCTGCGCCACTCTTGGCTTAGGGTAGGTTAAGTTAGGTTTAGGTTGTTTAGTTATGTTATTGTTCAATATAGGCGCTTATCTCATCGGCGCAAATGATAGGTATCGACTGGCGTAAATGATTGACAGCCCCCAAAGTGGAAAGTATCCGTTTTATAGTGATAATATATAATTATTTTTTTTCAAAGTTAAAATATTTTTTTTTAAAGTTGAATAAATTTAATTACAGTGAATTTTTTTGTGCAATATATTTGTTTATAGTGCAAATTGTTTTTATCAAAATGAATATGATTTAACTTAAAGTGAATATATTCTAAATTATAGTGCAATTAATTCCAACCCATATCACAATTATTGTTGTTTAGTTGAATATTGTAACAAAATAACAAAACGGTTTTTAAATAAGTTTTATTATAAAAATACGAAATAAAACTAATTAACTAAAATTGTACAATATTTGTTCTTGTGAATATCTATTAAATGTATGTAATGTAATTAAATTAATTTAGTTTCCGACTAAACTAGATTCGTAAAAACGCAGCAATCAAATGCAATCGAACTTTGAACAACGACTGAAAATGCTGGCAAAGTTCGATGCACTCAACAGTCGTAAATATGTCAACGTACTAACTTCCGAACAATGCTAAATATCAAATATCCAAGACTGTTACAGTTTACAGGTAGTTTTTAATCGAACAGCAAATAATTTAAAAGTAATTAGTACAAATTACTACCGCCTAAAATATCAGCAAAATTTATAATCTTTAACATTATCTTTCCAAGCAATGCTAAAATCTGGTTAATCACCATCGAGTTATATTTCTTGAAAAGAATCAACAATTAAACTTCTTAATTAATCAGCTAGGTAGGCGTCTTTTGTTTTAGTCTTGACAAACAAACGCGCGCATCAGCGAGATATATTTCAGGTAAAATTGTGTGGTCTGCAATCTATCGCCGGACCGACATCAAACGAACATTATCCGTTTCGTATAAGGTGGTCTGTGTAACGTGCCTGGCCTTCTAGATTTCAACAGTTTATCCAGTAGCATAGCGTGGGCAGATCCCCACTGCACGTCAAAACAAATGCTAAGAGCCGCACATCAGATCAACCGTAATATAGATGAAGAGAACACAACAAAATGTCTTTTTATATTAATAAGAGACAGAAGTTTTGTTCATAAAATCATTTGTGGGGAATCAATTTTAGAGATATTAGCATCAAAAATTACCGATGGCGGCGCTGTGATCGCTTATACTACCATATAAAGATAAACCATATAGGAGAGATCGGGTACGAAATAGATTAGTGTATGATGAGTGTGAAATTGAAAAAAATGTTGTAGCAAAAGTTGCCGTGTTAGTCAGTTAAGATGGTTCGGTAATGTTGAGCGAATGTCTAATGAACGCTTAGTTAAAAAGATTTATTTGAATGATTTTGATGGTATACGTTTGCGTGGACGTCCGATGAATAGTTGGAGTGTTATGATTGAGAGTGTTTTGCGTGATCGAAAGTTTCCAAGTAGTAGGAATAAAAGAGCATGTATGAGAGAAATTATGAATGTGGATGAAGCGAAAGTTGCTTGTTTGGATAGGAATATTTGGAGGTGACTGATTACGGAATGATGAAAAGAATTTGTGCCACACCCTTTTGAGTACATGGCGTGATTGTGTATGTATGTATGTATAAACCATATAAGTCTAAATATATTAATAAATAATGTTAATAACAAAATAAAAAGGATTTAGGATTATGTTTTGTTTATATTTTAATAAAAAATCAACGTTTCGACGTACATCATCATCTGGAAAAATTATTATTATTTGCATAATTTTCTATGATTATTATTATATTATAATTAGTTCCGCAAGATTTTTTAACTATTTAATGTTAATAACATTTACAATAACAAATTTTATATTAAACAATAAATTCGAATTTTATTTTTCTCATATTTTAACTAATTTTATATAATATTATAGTTTGTTTATAAATGTATTATTTTTTGAATGTGTAGCTTCAAATTGTAAACACCTACAGTTTAAACGACCTTTTTGAGTTATTACTCTCGATAATTATTTAAAATGAATAACATAATGATTTCATTTCAATAGTATATTAAAATTAATTATTTTTATTCACACTGTAAATGTGACAGACACACATGTGCTAATGAAAAGTATCACTTATGATAATTTCTAATTTCTCCACCAGACGGATCCAGAATTTTTTCGATTGGCCACACAGGTATCAGGTTACAAGCAAGGCTTCGAACCGGAACTCAACCGTAAATTAAAAAAAAAACTATTTTTTGCCAGAACCAGAACCAGAACCGAACCAACATACATTTTTTTAATTGAAGAGGAACGAAAAATATAACGGTAAGAAACCCTGGTTACAAAGTTTATATTTTCTTTGTACTAAATATACATTGTAATCTACTGGTTCGATCTGATGATGAATATTAAATATTAAAACAATGTAGTTTTGGCCTTTATATGTTTTAATAAATCCTTACGTTACTCCACCATAAATCAACTAAACTTGAGCTATTCCATTTTAATTAGGTTACAAAATGTAAACAAACACTATGTTCATCCTTTTTTAATGTTGCATAACAAAACAATCCACTTATTTACGTATCTAGATTTATAGTTGATCTGACAGCTGCACATAGAATGAAATCCCTACTTTTGATGATGTCTTTAGTTTCAGATTTAACTTAACTTAACAGTCACAAATCTACTTACTTTACTCACCTTGAATGTAACAAGGAATAATATTTATTTATATTATTATTATATAGATGTTTCTCGAGAGTCATTTGTTTAGGCGATTTCGATTGTTCGGATAAAGAAACGGACGGTTACAAAACGGTATTCGGATGTTTTATTATTGTTAAAGCCTTTGGCGACTTGATTTAGAAAATATTAAACTGGTTTTGTTTTTGTCGATGATAAGAATGGAGGCTCGTTGCCATAGTAACAAGAATGAAAAATGTATATCGAATTATTTGTGTTTTGTGATAGTGATATAGAAGTATAAATTATTAGAGCTTGTTTATTTATTGTTAATAATATTCGAAGTACAAATGTCAATTTGGAATTAAGATTTTAGTTTATGTTCTAATATAATCATTATTGCGCTGATATATATATATATATATATATATATATATATATATATATATATATAAACTAAATGTATAACTGCCGTATGGAATATTGAAATTTTTATTAATGGATATCGGTAAGAATTATTAAAAGTTACAATAACATTAATGTGTAACAATTTATTGTAAACTTATTAATATTTCGCTTGTGCTTATAAGCTTCATCAGGGCAAATACACTAAAATAGCACAAGTATTATACAAAGCACTTTTCTTATACATGAATGATAAATACGAAAATATTTTTACATTAATGTAACTAATAATGTTGGCGAAAAATACATAAATTATACAATACAGTTATCAATTAGAAATTACTTATTACGTCTAACCGTTTCTCACCGAAAATTTTTGGTTAGTTATTTATACAATTCTATATACTATATAGACAGTTGACAATTTAATTGCATAATTAATCAGTGATCAAATTAACAATACTGTAGCCAAACTAGCTTATAGAAACATAATAAATATTTATGTTTGCAATTATTAAAAGAATTTATATTTAAAAAAAAAAACAACTAAATTTGCAACATAATAAATTAAAATCTTCTTTAAGTCATTTTCAAAGAACTAAATCAGAAAAAGCTCCAATAAAATCGTACATTATTTTAACACGATCAATAAATTAAAAAAAAAAAACTTGTATTCAAACTACGCCAATCAACGACATGTTTACCTTAGATTTATGTATTCTCGATAATCATTTACGTGCAAAGAGTGTGTCTCGCGAATGAAACACTGTAACACTACTTTGCTTTATGGGTGCTACGTTTAGATTCTTTAAGCAATGTGGTTTACTGGCTTGGGCATGAACTTGTGTATAAAAAGAAATACGTAATTCGATCGAAACTGTTAAATTGTTGGCCGTTTGCAAGACGACAAGAATTTACTTCTTAAAGCATCTCGGATTTGTATTCATGGAATTTCCTGAATTACGAACATTAAACGCAACAAATATGCGAAATATGCTGCAAGAATTAGATTTTCCTGCGAGAAACAGCGTTTTTTTAATTTAAATTTCTGATTTACATACATACATACACAATCACGTTATGTACCCAAAAGGGTGTGGCACAAACTCCTCAATTAGTTTTTTCCAAACATTCCTAACCAGACAAGCAACTCTAGCTTCATTCAAATTTATGGAACCTCTCATATGAGTCGTATAGATGCAAAACTCACTATTTGCAAATTTTAAGTTCTGAGATATTTGCAAAAAACTGTTATAGCTAAGTGTAATTGTATTTTGATGATAAAATTTTGTTACTAGATGGCAATACTTATTTAAAATTGTGAATCATTGGTTTTATGCATCATTAATTCATACAAAGTAACTGTTTGCTTTCCACCAATAAAATTTTTATTGGTGGAAAGCAAACAGTTACTTTTGCATCTAAACTATCAACGCAAGTAGTGAGTTTTGCATCCAACACTAAACTTTAAAGAGTGTTTCTCATATTAAATACTGAGTTTTTTTTCTAACTAACCTAAATATCGTATTCCTTGTAAAATTCTACGTCCAAATCGCGCAAAATCTCATTTTTCACTTTTTGTCGAATAGTGAGTTTTGCATCTATACGCCTCATATATGCTTTTCTATTTCTACTACTTGAAAACATTCGCTCACGGAAAATACTCTTAGTAATACCATTCCATCTACTCATTGGATGTCCACACAAACGCAAAACTAATATTTGATATATTTAATGCCAAAATCACAAAACAAATTCAATTGTTTTCGATACACTCTTTCTGTTCATGGATTTGTATAACGCCAGAGTAAAAAATACACAAAATACAACATTTTTTACACTTTCTTACAATTATCATAAAGATATTTTATGTACAAAAAATAGTTAAATAAAGTACAGCTTCTTTAACAGTTATAGAAAAATAATATTACGTACATTTCTGCAAAAAAAAATCCCAAATACAATTTATATCAATGTTGGCAACAATAACAAAAATAAAAATTTCTGTTGACAAGTAAAGAATAAACAATTCATATCTGTCGTACGACAACACGGTACAACATTAGTTACTATCTGACAGATAAGTTATCCAGCCGATAATAACCTAGTTTACAATTTGATTACGATAAATTGTTTACTATAAATATACGTATTATGATCACCGGCAATCTTTTTTCTACGGAGTGTCATGAAATTTGTCACAGTGTCACATTGAAATGTTCTTGAAACATTCTTGTATATTGTCGTACGAAAAATATTTGTAGTACTGGGCGAACTTTATGGACAAACTATTAATTTTATTATGCTTGATAGTTGTAATTTTTAGTTAATAGCAATAAATTTTACTTGTAAATTTATTGTTATATTTTTACGTCAGTTGTGGCAGTGAGGTTATCCAGTAAAATTTAAAATCAATGATTTTGGTAGAAAACAATAATTTTTATTCATATTTTATGAATGTTAAATATTTTATGAATATGTCTGTTGTGTAATTAACTTCAACAAAATTTATAAAAGTTAAGCTGACATAAATGTTAATGTACTGAAAGGAGCTGACTTAACAATATAAATATAAATAACAATGAGTATAAATTTTAGTAACTAACATTCTTTTTCTACATTTGTTCGCTTTATTCAAAAATAAAAAATACAGACCTCTTATTTTTAACTCTAATCCAATCTGTTTTAGATTAAATTTAATTTTATTTTAATATATAGCTGGAATATCAAAAAATTTAATTTATTTCTTGTGTTGTATTGCCCAGAAATCCAATTTCTAAATAAAAACATTAGTTTCTCAAAAAAATGATTCGCATTATGTAAATATACAAACAAATAATCACGCCATATCCACATAAAAATTAGGAACAAACTCTTTACATTAAGCAGAAATTTAACAGACTTACATACATACATAATCATGCCATGTACCCAAAAGGGTGTGACACAAACTCTTTCCATTATTCCAAAATTAGTTTTCTCCAAACAACCCTATCCAGAAAAACAACTTTTGTTTTATCCATATTCATAATGCCTTTCATACATGCCCTTTAATACTTACCACATGAAAACATTCGCTCACACAAATCATTCTGAATCATACCCAAGCATTAAATGTTCTCTGACAACGAATACCGTCAAAAATATTCTTTTAACCAAACATTCATTAGACTTTCGCTCAAGATGATCGCATTCTCTTAATAGATAATCATAAAACTAAATGTACACAAACAATATATATATATATATATATATATATATATATATATATATATATATATATATATATATTTAATGATATGCAAAATATCCGAAATAACTTAAAACTTTTTTACTGCAAATTTATTTCTTTATTTAGCTTGCAGGAAAAATCATAATATTTATAGAACATAAAATCTGGCAAATTGTTTACACTATGAAATTTTATATTAAGCATATAAAGTAATTGAAACTGGTCGAACAGAGTTTTGGTATTTTATCCACGAATTGAAATCACTGCGCGCGCGTCGGATCGAAAACGATCCATAACTTACCAGCGCAACGATGTGCTTAACCGGCACGCAGACAGTTTTAGGATCGCTTTGATAACAACTTCATTTACAGTATATCTCTTTGGCGAGGCCGACAGAAATTGCAAATATTAAAACCGAATTGATTACCACGTGTTTGCTGCATTGACAAAGAAAAGAAAAAAACGTTTATTATGTTTATAGATGCGACAGTCAGTCCGTTAAATAGCTAGCGCACTATACAAGGATTTTATTTTACTTATTTTTATTATTATTAGCGTCGCAAATGGACGTTTTATTAAATTGTAACACATTTTAGGTTTTATCGCTTATTGTATCGTTAAAATTCAATATGCACAATGGAGAGACTTTTATGCTAGATCATTTATGAATTTTATTCTCTAGAAGAAGTATAAACATATTAAAATAAAACTGCTTTAGGTTAAAGTTATATTAATATTTATTTAAAATCAACGTTGAGTTTCGTCAAAACGTCGATTTTTCAATAAATATTAATACAGAACTTTAACGTAAAACAGTTTTATTTTAATATAATGAGTTCTGATAGATTTTCTACTATGTTATAAACATATTGTTTTTGTAAAAATATTAATAAAAATATGCGAAATATTAAAATTATTTTATGTAAAAATTTTACATCCTAAAATTTTTGATTAAAATCTATTATAAAAGAATCATTTTTATTTTTAATTTTAATATTTAAATAGAATTTTTTATTGTATAATCGTAGAAAAAATATAATGTAAAACTAGCACAGAATGTCTATTTCTCACTTACATAAATTGCAGCACAAGCCTTGACAAGTGCTGCAATTCATACTCGTATGAAATCAGTACCATTCTGTGTTCATTGTACAATATACAATTATTAAATTTTTAAATCAACGCAACTGAAACCAACAACCATTAAAACATTAGAATGTTAATACTACCACCAGACTACCGCTGTCTGTTTATTTACTTTAAAATTTTCGTTACATCAAATGTATTATAAAACTAAAAGTGTCTACATTATCAAAATTTTAATACATTCTTCAATTAAGTATAATATGAAATTTGTGGTAGATCTAGGATGTACCGTGTGAAAAATTAAACTTGATTTTCCTATGAGAACATTCCTAGTCACCAGTACAAAAATGAACTACCAGTAAACTTCTCTATTGTACTAGAAGAATTACATGTCAATAAAACATCACCATTTATAGGCCTAAAAAATTAGCACCTTGTTCTAAATTTTGTAGCGCAGTTTACTGTATTTTGTGTGTGTGTTTACTTTTTTATTCTTAGCTTAAAAAATTATAAACGTTTAATATTTTTGTTAGTAGTTCTCACGGTAAATACAAATAATAAATATAGGTTTTGCATTGTTAATTCTTGCAACAATTCTACTTATTCATATTAATTGCAGTCTTGAAGAATTCGGTAAAAACTTAAAAAAATATTTATACTTATGAAAAACTTTCATATCTTCTTTAATCTTACCAAATGGCCCGACCAACTTAAATGACTTTCTTCTATAAATTGTAATACTGATTTGGTTTTTAATTCTTCTCTTTTATCATCATTCCCTATTCTATCTATTCTTATAACTCCTTTGATTCTTCTTAAATATTTCATTTCAAGTGCCTGAATTTTACTTTACAATTATACTATTACATACTAAATGACATAGAAAAATTATGACATTTAAATAAAGTATTTCACAAGCTGTAGGACTTGCGAAATTTATGAAACTAAATGAAAATTTACACAAATCTATGACAAAATATTAACACCTCAACAAACACGAATCGTTTTGCGTAAAATGACCACCAAGGATATACTATACAAGACGCATTCATTGCGAGATTACAATAAATTCAAATTAAAATTTCATATCGCTTACTGCTTAAGTACCGTGTACGCTAAAGGTCTAAAGAAATCATATTTATTATAGTTTTTATATCTGACAATTACCATATATAGTTGTTGATTTGTACATATCGTAAAATATTATAATCGCTGAAAAGAATATTATTTTTATGTATTATAAGATAGGTTGCTTTGGAGACTCCAACATTAGGTTAGAACACAAATTTATTTATTTGTAAAAAATTATGGTGTTCAACATTAACAATTATTTATTTACTTTTATTTATAAATAAAAAATAAATAAATATACGTTTAATATTTATTAAGATTTAAAAATTTATTAGTTTCAATGAAATAAATTCGAATAATTATATTGATAAATTTTATCTTATAGATAATAAAATATATCTACATGTCAACATTAAAAAAAATATTTAAAATATTTTAATTATACCTCAAAGCCAGTGTTTTAAATATACAATTAAACATATTAATTGAGTGATAGATATATTCATGTCTTGAAATTCTTATATCCTATTTTAAAACGTTTTTATCAACTCGCTTTCTTGTTCTTATATATTCTTTTTTTATATATTTTCATTTATAAATTTTATCATTATTAGCTTTAGATGTAAACAAAAAAAAAATATTAATCAAAATTTAGCTAATTTAAATCAAATACAATTAACAAGATTCTAGAATAATTTGTAACAAATACGTATTCCAGAAACATAATAAGTTAGTCCAGACAGTTAGGTTAGAAAACGGAAGATTTAGATGTAAACAGAAAAAAAAACTATTAATCCAAATTTTAGCTAATCCAAATCAAATACAATTAACAAGATTCTAGAATAATTTGTAACAAATACGTATTCCAGAAACATAATAAGTTAGTCCAGGCAGTTAGGTTAGAAAACGGAAAAAGACGTGGTTAATTTATTTCAGCAGTGTTATGTCACGTTCTTCTTTGCAATTCTTGCCACTAAGAAGTCATGCGCATGCCATGCTCATGGCACACCACGATATACTGTATTATACCATTCATATACAATATTGCTATCTTGTATATAATAATACGAAGTCTGCTGGCAAAAGGCACACGGAACGATATGTATACATATATAATGTAAAACTATATGAATAAGCAACTGTTTAAGAAGAGAGCTACGGTACAAAGTATACAGCCAGTATCTTGTTTGTTTATTTTTCTGTTGTAGGACTTGTGCGACATATAACGGTGGACGAGCTAGTCTCTCGCGCGCACGGCTCAGAGTTTGTAAATTTGCCGCCCTGATAGTGCGCCAATGTGAGTCATACTATATACAGGTTGTGTCAGTGGCGCACAAAAAAATTGTAAAAATCCAATAAAAAAAACAATATGTCAAAATTTTGGAATAATATATTGTACGACCGGAAATCAAAGGTCCTTGATTTGCGTTGCGTTTACACCAGAATTTAATTAAAATATTATTTCTAATATTAAAAAACTTTGCACCACTGATATCGGTTGTAACCGAATAGTTAGAAATCCAATATAAGCTGTAAGTACACTAAAAAAATTTATAAAAATTTATGTAACATGTTTTGTAAATGAAATTTTTATAAAAAAATGTAATATTATGTAAATTATCACAGTAAAATTACAATATATTGTTATTTTTACTGTTAAAACCTGTGTAAAATTACATAAATTTAAGATATATTTTTGCAAGATACCTTGTTTGATCGTGGACTAACAACCCGCACCATTGATAATGCAAATAAAAATTATTAATAAATGATCAGCTTCTCGAGCATATAGCTTTATGTTCCACTTTGAAATTACGGTACTCATTTGTCGAGACTACTATACTATACTTTGTCTACTACTACAGAGTGTTAAAATAAAATTAAATCAAAAAATCTTAACAAACATGATATCGAAAATAAACCCTTAAATTAAACAAAATTTTCATCATTACTCAAATAGTTTAAAATTGAATTATTTATTTTTTAAAAAAAATTACACTCGTAACTAAAATTTTTGCAAAAAGTCGCCTAAAAATATTTCTAATTCTATTAAATTTTTTAAAAAAAGTTAGAACGAATTTAATTTGAAAAAAAATTGCTTATATTATGTAAACATATTTTTTTTAATACTAAAGCATTATAATAATTGAAAATTAAATTAATAAAAATCAAAAGTTTATTTGACTCCTTATTAAAGTATATTTAAATATTCTGTATATTATAGTTAGCATAAAATTCTACGCGAACCTAATGCCATCTAACAGTAACAAAACAAATTTTTACAAAAATTATTTAATTACATCTGATTATAATTCCATCTAGTTAATCTTAGCAAGATATCTTTGAAGAATCTACAGCACCTTTACTTGCATAATTATACTTCATTCTCATTGCAAATGAGACCTTATATAATAATAAACGATTGATTATCTGTATTTTGCTGCCATATCGTTTTCTTTTCTTCTTTCCACTTCTTTATTTTCTTCATGATTATCGTTTAAGATTTATCGTTGTTTTAATTTAACATACGTGGTTAGTAAATCACCTAACCTAACCTAACCTCAACATTGAAATCACTAACTGTCCGAGAATTAAAAGCATATTAATTTTTCCTCCGATCCGTTACTGCAATAAATTGATATAAATGTTTTAATCAAAATCAGGTTGATTAGGCAAGAATTTTATTTACTAGTTATTTATACAGTAATTAGTTCAAAATGTATAACAAAATAGATATTTTTTTTCTATTTTACAGTTATTTCTTTGGCAACTTCAAAATTGGACTGTAACATGTATACTAAAAATTATTATTATCTAGTTACTTGTATTTTTACCTAGTAACTTGTTTCTAAGTTTTGTTGATCTGTTTTACAAAAAAAAAATAGGTGAGAAATACGGGCCTTAGTTTCCAAAACAATTACAACTTTTAAACAATATTTACGTCATGTGTGTATATTTTTCCTGATGAACACTAACAAAACGAAAACTTTAAGCCACTATAACTCGAAACTAAAAAAAATTAAGATAGTCTAGTTCTATACCAAACTACGATATGTGAAGTAAGATATGCCAACAAGAAAAATAATACATCTAAAATAAAACTGTTTTAGGTTTTAGTTTTGTATTAATATTTATTAATAATGATGACGTACGTTTAGTACGTCGAAACGTCAATTATTAATAAATATTAAAATAGAACTACAACATAAAGCCATTTTATTTTAATAAGTTCTGAAAGATTTTTACTATGATAATAAATCTAATTTTACAAGAAGAAATGTTATCAAAGTAAAGAAATTTCAAAACTCATTATATTAAAATAAAAAGCTTTAGTTTTTAATTGCTTTATTTTATATTCGACGTTTCGATATACTAAATGTATATCATGAAGAAAACATATATATATAAATGACATAAATAATTAATGAGTAAAACATAAAAAAAAGTTACTAGGTAACAAAATAGAAGTGTAAATTAAATATTTTAAATTTAATACAACTCAGTGTTCTACATAAAATCACATATTTCTCCGTTCGTTTAATATTAAACTATCGATTTGAATCCCTATTTAAACCCGTAATCTACGACACTGTCTGTACCACATATCCTACAGGATTTGTCACAGAGCTATAACACTTCTTACAACCCGAAAAGTAACTACCGTTTACCAAGAAGAAAAAAAAGAAGAACAGTACCAGTACAGCAAACAATTGAAACGCGAGCGCACTTCATCCATGGCACACAGACGGGTTATGCAGAGGTCACCCGCCATGTCACCAAGAGGTCACTGTCATGGACTGTGCTATCGATATTTTCATCGCAATTTTTCACTACTTATTCACCTTGTGCTTGTAAGCAATTCCAGTCGGTATGCCGTTTGAAGATTAGGCTTATTGTTGAAAATCTTAAATTTGCATAATTTTGTTAAAAAAAATTGTCTTTAATAGATATATAACATCAGAATAACCGAGCTTTGCTCATTCACTACGACTAGATATCTTAATAATTAAGAAGTGATCATGAAATTAGAATTGATGTAACGTAGATTTAAATTTTTTTATCAAAATCCTTAGAACCGATTTCAAAATAAAGTTTAGTCTTTCCGCAAGAACAAATAGATAAATATATAGTAAAATATTTATCAGAACTCACTGTATTAAAAAAATTTGTTTTAGGAACAAATAAAAATACAATATTGTTAAATACATGTTAACCTAACAACGTGATTTGATGATCAACTTAGCAAGCATTATGACCGAGAGTTAATAAGTAACAATTTCTTCAGATTTAGTATTTCTAACATAGTAAAAAATATTTCAGAACGTATTATATAAATTAAATTGCTTTAGGTTCAAGGTCTGTATTAAATTTTTTATTTATAATCGACGTTTCGACGAATCTCAACGCTCATCTTCCATTAACTAAAAATCTGTAAAATTTTATGATCTAGTCACTTATTTGTTATCTAGTATGTAACTTGTTTCTATAATCTGTAATTTACTAAATGTCATTTGTATCAGTTTATCCTGACGAAGACAAGCATTAAGTTTCGTCAAAACGTCAATTATAAATAAATTTTAATACAGAACTTAAACCTAAAACAGTTTTATGTTAGTTCTTCTAATTTGATCAGAAAATAACATTTTTCCCAAACTATACAATTCGAAAACATCTTAACCAAGAAACGTAATCCATCAACATCTACCATCTCTTCATCATCAACAGTCCATCCACACGCCAATCTATCCAATCTTCCGGATTCTACACAGATGCGCGGTCATCGCATATATATACAACCATACAAACCTTACAGTTCACACGGGTCGTAACCTCCTGAAGGTGCACGTCGCTACATTGACGGAACTTCTTCTTTGGGGCTGGCGTAAAAACGCACCACGCGTGCAGTTGCTGATTTATAAAGAATGACACGCCTTCCGCCAGCACCGGCCACCATTAACTACAGCAGCGGCGAGTTCCGCTAACTACGGGTATAAGATTATTAGTATCGGGGCCTGATGAATGCCGACATTGCCTAGATGACTGTTTTTACGGTAAATTATTACTGGATGGATCGTTACCGAAGAATGAATTGATACTGTACAGAATGATGTTCTGTTGTCTACGGATTATAGAAATGTTTTTTTTTAAATCTCTCCCATATTAACTACACTGAAAAAATATCACTTTGAAAACCACTTCTTTTGTTTAAGAAAAAGTACTTTTATTTTTTGCTTTAAAATAAATTTTCACTTCTACCTCTTATCAAATATAAGTAGTATTTCTATTTTTGATATATATTTTTTATATCTAATATTATAAAATTCAAATAAACTAATTAAAATTGCTTAATAAATAATTCTAAGTAAACGTCAAAAGTAATTTTGAGGAAAATCACTTTTAAAAGTAAGGTTTTTATTATTAATTCAAGTAATACTTTTAATCTGTAAAATTGAGTTTTTATAACAAAAATTTTTTTAAATATAAATATATAAATAATAGAACTATTTTAAAACCTTTTTATAAATATTTTTATTATTCAATTTGGAAAATATATATATTTGAATTGAAAATTAGTAATAATTTTTCACTTTAATTTTTTGGAAAGAACACTGTTTTTCCAAACCAAATAGTAAATAATTTCATATAAATCTTTCCAAATAGTTATACTATACTATTATTTATGTTTATTACAAAATGTATTTCTTTTATAAAAATTTAATTTTACAGATCAAAAGTATGTTTCCTTTAGAATTATTGTATTGGTTTTAAAGTAATATTTTTTTCACTGTGGATAGAAAAACCTTTTCAAAACACATTATATTCAATTAAATAAAATGCTTTTCGTTCAGATTCATTAAACACAAATCATTATAATGGTAATTATATTATAATTAAGAAACTTTGGATAATAAACTTACATAGATATAAACAATCATACTATGTACCCACAAGGTTGTAATACAAGCTCTTTCCATTTACGCAGAAATTAGTTTTCGCCAAATATTCCTATCCAATACAAGCAATTTTTACATCATTCACAATTATAATAATATACTCTTGCCATATATGCTCCTTTATTTTTACCACTTGGAAATAATTCGCTCATCTAGAACATTTTTAATTTTACCCCATCGAACATCCAAGCAAACATAACCTTTAATATCACTTACATATATTCTATCTTAAATGACTAAAGGAGAGTTTCTATAATCTTGAAAATATATTATAATCTAGAGTAAAAATAAATTCTTTTTATTCTACTAGCAATTAGCTATATTTGCTAAAATACATTTAAATATAGTAAAATATTTTTCAGAACTCATTGTATTAAATAAAAACTGTTCTAGGATTAGATTCTGTTTAATTATTTTATAAAAACGACGTTTTGACAAAACAGTACGTAGTAACAAGTTACTAAGTAATATATAAGTAACTAGATCAGAAAAATTATAGATTTTTTTAATTAATGGAAGTGATTCATGTTATTCTTTTCTTTATAAATCTCTATTAATTCTTATTAATCTGCTGCTAATATTGATTGGTCTAGCAATAAAATAATTAAACAGAATCTTATCCTAATTAATACATTCAAATATCTTATTTGAATAAAGTTCAAGTTAAATATGTACAGATATATCATATATTATTGTATTTCTTTATTGAATACAATATATTTATTTTGCGTCCGTGTTTTGCAAAGTCAAATAATACACTTTATTTACATTGGACGTTAATTCTATTACATTTGTAATTAGGTTAGGTACGAAAAATAGCATGATTCATTCCGATTCGAAAGTATATATAATTATACCAGTGAGGATTATCACTCGTTTAATGACAAAAATTGATAACGTGCCTTCAAGGTTTCACCAATTCACCTTTAACATCAATTTCGCAACAACATTTTTAGCAATGTTATCATGCACCAAAAAGCAATTTTATTGCTTGAACTAAAACAATCTTTAAAAATATTCTTTAAAATCAAAATCATGATAACTATAAACAATATTTTTCTACATAAAAATATAAGTTTGGCCCATTTTTCGCTAAAATGATAACATTACCCGTAATCCCAATAAATATAACTCATATATTGTTATAAATCCTAATTCATACAACCAATCACATTCTTTAATAAAAATAATATCAAGTACTTGTTCCTTACATACTGAATCAGCTACTAATAAAATATATTAATATGTATTATATGAGAACATTTTTTTTTATTTGTTTCAAGTTATTCTTGTAAGTTGACAATCTCATGAAGACGCAATTGACAAAACGTAGCGTATAACTGAAGAAAACTAAACAAGCGAAACTTGTCCCTGGCAACAATGAGAGCCTAATAAGGCCTAGCAACGTGCGATCCATTCTAATCAAGTGCAATTCTTGTTACACGAAGTAAGGTTCAGTAAAAATATCGAGTGGGTTCGCTCAAATGATACAGACTTCTCATATACTCATGTCTGATAAAATAAAGAATAGAACGGAATACAGAAGCTACTTATGTTACGAGGAGTAGAAAGCGATGATTATTGTGTTGAGCCCAGATATTTGTGGCCGTGGCAAAGCCGAGGCCAAGTAATCTCGTCGAAACACAAAAAGACCTTTTTATTCCGAGTGACATATATGATTTTTTCTTCAAACATTCTAAACAGTTGTAGAATAATATATATATATATATATATATATATATATATATATATATATATATATATATATATATATATATATATATATATATTAGGGTGGTCCACAAAAAAATATTTTTATTATTTTTTACACACTCCCTAAAAACACTTTATTAAAAAAAAAACTCTTTGAGCCAAGTTTCGTCAAAAAATATTTATATTAACCCGTGACCCACTCAAGTTAAAATTTAAATGGAGCGTAACATAGGTTTTGGACAGTTTCATATATGGCGCGTTATAACTGCCTCGATTCTTGACAGTTCTGCTTTGCTAAACGATTTTAATATTCGATTAGAATCACGGAATTCGAGTGTTATACGAAAAAAAAAATCTGGCAGTTTGCACCTATCAAAATCGTTGTCCAACGCGATATTTTTATCTAAAAAATTGCATTTTTGTTGAAATATGTTATACTTTGAATAAAAAATTAAAAAAAAAAAATGAAAATTTTCTTCACTAGATTTATTGTCAGAAATTTTCCATATATAGCTAAAATTTGTTTAGTTCTGTAATATTATTGTTCGTGTAATTACATACATTTCTAAATTTATATAAAGAATGTATTTTGAAAAGAATGTATTATTACATAAAATATGTATTAAGTCTCATTATTTTGATATGTAACTCTACATTAAGTATGTGATGCAACTTGCAAAAAGTAAGCAAATTTTACATACTTATTAGATTATTTTTACTTACTTTATGTAATTATTATGAATTATGTAAAAAATACAGAATTTTGAGATAGATTATTTATAGTAAAATAAAATTACAGATTTTTTATAGTAAAATGTTACTATTATTTTTCTGTAATTTCGCTATATTTTTTTTACACTGCATTTACGAAATCGTGTATCCAACCAATATGACATGTTTTGAAGTTGAGTTGTATTTTATATTAAAACTACACATACGAGTAAGTATGTTGTATAAGTATATATAATTTCACTTTGCGTGTGAAATTGTCACTTGCATTGGAATTGATAGTGAACTGAACTAAAGATGTGAGTTCACATCTGTGCAGAAAGAATACTTTGTAGTATTTCAAGCTTTGGATTGGCAATAAGCCATTGTCTTGTAACAAGCATTGATGCTGAATACCAATACGTCACACAGTGTTACATTTTCAGCTTGCATCTTTCAATCTTTCGTTCCTCTTATCAGATTTGAAACTATTAACACAAAAATATATTGTAAACATAATTTTTACTTATTTAATATTAAATCGAAATACTTCACTGATAAGAATATTACTTTAAAATCAACGTTTTTACTATTGATTCAAAAGTAAACATACTTTTAATTTGTAAAATTCTGTTTTTATTATAGTATAACAATTTTAATTTTTTTCATCATTTTCAGTTTAAATATATACTTTTTCCCAAATGGAATAATAAGAAAATTTACAAAAAGGTTTCAATATGTTATACTATAATAATAACATTGAACAAAAGTTTATTTGTGAAATTAATAAAATAATATTCTAATATTGAGATTTTTTGCAAATACGTGTTTATAGTAATTGATTAACAATAATAGAGTATTTTGTGAAAAGTCTTATAAATATGACATTATAAAAGAAAGTAATTTATAATAATTTTTTATTTTTATAATACATTTAAACATAAACAATCGTTTCATGCAGTTAAATTGCATACTTCAAAAAAAAAAACAACCCTATTATATAAAAAAAAACTACTTTAGGTTTAAGTTCTGTATTAATATTTATTTATAATCGACGTTTCGACAAACTCCACGTCCGTCTTTATCAGGAAAACATATACAAATAACATTTACAGTTGAGTTGAGTTCATAAAAACATCGATTATTAATAAATATTAATACAGAACTTAAACCTAAGGTAGTTTTTGTTTATATAATAAGTTCTAAAAGATTTTTTACTATGTTAACCCTATTATATATTTTGAAATAATATTGAATTTTTTTGTAATAACTAAACGTACTTGATTTAAAAATTAACATTATAATAAGTTGGCAAGACACGTATGTGCAAACACACATTATTTCCTCACAGCCTAAAGATGCAAGGGTAGTCCCAGAACTACCCAACCTAACAAAGAAAACACAAAAACATATCTTAAAAACATTAGCAAATTTCTATGTATATTTAATGTGAGCAAGTGCAACAATTCATGTGGATCATAAAAAATATATATATATTTAATATTTATGTGTCCCGTCGATAATCAAGTGTTATTTTTTATTTAATTTTCAAAATAAAATAAAATTTACCACTTCACGTGATAACTACCAAACAACTAAAAACAACTAAAAACAACTAAAACATGTACAGTTGTTCAAACCTTATAATCAATTTTCATAGCTTAATAATAAAAATCAGTATAAAAGATCTTCGATCTACTATCACTGTTGTAATACCACCTCGAGATAAAATACAAGTTCCATCGACAAGAACAACCGAACAACTGCGACAAAAAACGCGTACAAGAACTCGGGAATGATAAAGTAAATCACGGGTTAGTTTCACAGTACTGCACAACCCGGCAAAAGTCTTCAGCAACCGGACCAATGACCAATTGCAAGAAGAAACGGACTCGGCCTGTGTGCGACTGTGAGACAGTGAGGCGTCTGTCTGTTGATAGGTTAGGTTAGATGAGGTGACAACTGCACCATACACCTGTCTCATTACAATACGATGCAACTTACTTAGAGGTATGTGATAGAAAAGAACAAATTTCCAACTAGAGCTTACTGTTAATTAGAATTGAAACAATTAATCGGGTCATTTAATATATTTATTTAAATGTAAAGTTCAATATTTCATAATCACAGAACACATTTTCTGGAATTTGATTTTGTTTCATATATGAAACTATTAAATATTATTAAAAAAAAAACTTCTTGTTAAAATAAATTTATTGGCAATAAATATATACTGTTCAAAATTTTAGTGTAAAAAAGTTAAAATTTCTGAGGACAATTGAATTTATTATATGTTACTCTTTTTCTATGAAACTTTTTACACTAATAAAATAGTAAACAAATTACGAAAAGCAAAGGTGAAGAATTGGCAATTATTCACCCTTTTTTCGTATTCTGTTACTCTTTAATAATATAAAAGTTTTTATGCGATGTTAATAGACACTCTTTTTAATTGCTTTAAAAAATGTTTACATTTTTACTCTTTCTCTGGAGTAAAACAGTACTCTTGTTAAAATTACGTATTTAAAGTAACACTATTTATCCTTTTTTTTCGAAAAGTATACGTATTTATTTAAATGTAAAATTCAATATTTCTTATTCACAAAACACATTTTCTGGAATTTGGATTTGTTTTGAAACTTTTTAATATTGCTAAAAAAATATTGCCAATACTATTTTCAAAATAAATTTATTTATATTTAAGTATATTTTTTTTTCAAATATTTTTCATGATAGCTGTAAATACGTGTGCTTAATAGATAAATTCGAGTATTTTTATCCTTTTTTTAGTACCTATATAAGAACACGGACACTTTAGTAATCGCAAAAAAATACCTCTTTTAATCTTAGAGAAATAAATACACTTGAAAAGAGTAAAAATTTAATACATTTTAAAAAGTAAAAATTTATTTTACCCTTATTATGTGTATTATTTTCATTTAAAAGAGTATATTTTACCTTTCAAAAGATTGAAATTTTAAACATTACACTTTATTTGAGTAAATTTCAGTTTTTTCCTGATGAAGACAAACGTTGTTTCGTCAAAATGTTGATTATAAATAAATTTCAATACAGAACTTGAACCTAAAGCAGTTTTAATTTAAACCACATAAAATTTAGTTATCTAATTCAAATTTTAAATATACTTACTGTATTATTTTAACAAAAACGTTTAAAAGCATTTAGCTACAATTACAAAAATATTTCTACCCAAGTTCAAATAACAGTAATAATTTCTATTTATCCAATAGTAACTGATATAAATCTCGCAAATATTAATATGTAATTAATACATGCAGCTAATTATAAACTTTGATTATAAGTTTCCGTTTTACCTGTATACTGAATCTACAGTTGCAAGTTCATGACTTTTCACCTGTAAAACCCTCCGGGTTTTTAACTTAGCAAATCTTTGATATATCTTAATGAATCTATCAGACAAGCTTTTTCATAATTCCGCAATTAATATTTTCTGTAATTAATGATTGTCGAAATAATTAATAATACGAATTTAAATTCATGTAATGTATTTGAACAAAATTTTATAGTATAATTAAATAAATATTATCGTATTACCATACAAATAAACAATAAATTTTATCGTAACCCGCCCCTGTCTTAAATATGACCTATGACCCCGATTTAAGACCTGAATGTCATATCCGTGATAGCGTGCAGCAATTGTCTTTTAGTTTGTTTGCATCGATGCTCAATTTTATTATTGTTACTTTATATATTATTATTGTTCTGAAATATATATATATATATATATATATATATATATATATATATATATATATATATATATATATGTATAGTTTGAGACACTCACCGTAGAGAGTAGGCCATGGCGAGCAACTGTTTCAACTCTCTCGGTTAGTGTTTTGTTTTGTGTTACATGTGTGTGACAGTTGAAGGTGTAAGGTATGAATATTCACCCAACCCTTAGCCTATGTATGTTGTCTGTGGTAAAATTAATTACTTTGAAATAATATTATCGAAGTTTTAGCTGTAAAGTATTAATCAGTTAAAAGTTGTGTAATTTCTCCATTGGAAATTGTCACGACAAGTTTTTTTTTGAATTCTTAATGATGACAATTTTGTAAGTGCTTTAAGCGATATTGGAATTGTTTTATGTTAAGATTAAAGCAATATTGAGTGATTGCAATACTGTCCTAGAATTTTACAATTTGTGACTTAGTTTATTAACGTAAACTAACGTAGTTTATTATCCTAATAAAACAAAAATATTTTTTCTTCAAGCGTATCATAATATTAATATTATGTTACCATATTGCCTATGTAGAAAGAGATCATTAAGTTACTAGTATAATAATGACATTATGTTACAGTTAGTTACTATATTCATCAATGGTGGCAGCACCAAACATAACTGCAATGTCACGTATTACATCAAGTTAAGTTAATTGACAATTACATTATTTGATTTCGCTTGAATTTTAATTTGATTATTGAAAATGTGTGAAAAAGTGCAAGAAATACAATGTACACCTTCAGATTTGTCAGGAACTGCATATTCGACCAGAAAAACAAAATCAAGTGTGTTTAATTTGACATCTCCAACGGCTATATTAAAAATTATTAAATCAAGTTAAGTTAATTGACAATTGCATTGTTAATTTCCGCTTGAATTTGTGAAGAAGTACAAGAAATTCAGTATATCACCAAGGATGGTCTAAAATTGTATATTCGACCAAAGACAGATTGATTCTCACAAATCACGTAACAAATATATTTATATATATATATATATATATATATATATATATATATATATAAACGGTTAACCAATCGTTAACGGTTAACCAACATTTTTATCGGTTACATGCGCTGTTTACAACACCTGCCTCTTGGTTGGTAAACAAACAAAATAAAAGTAAATTACTTTCCCATTAAAAAATATCTGAATAAAGTTTTATACTACACTATCAATTATTCCGGGGTGGTTCGAAATCCACTACCATTATAAGCAAAAAATAAGCACCATCAATAAAGCCAAGTGATTGAAAATATTTAACACACAATCGATAAAAGTTCCACTAAAAAACTCACAAAAAACTAATAACAAAATATTCTTCAAAAACCTTCTCATACATTTTTCATGTAATCTACATCTTCGAAAACCCAAAATATTAATAACTCATCATAATACATTCTTATCTCACAGATAAAACAATCAGATAACAACCAATATTTATAACATTATTCTTTTTTCCTTTAGCTCAGCCGCGATATATCTGCCCGGTTTGTTGATTTAAAAGTAATTTATCTGACAAATAAAAAAATAAATACAAGAACATTGTTCTAAAAAAAAACAAAACAACTTAAATCTGATATTCTATCTTCTAACTGTACCGTGTGGAAAACATTCTGTAAGTTTAAACAAAGTACATTTTGCGCTCTTGCGCATCAAAGCATGCCATGGAATGGATCATTTTTGATCCACGAGGTTGATAATAAGATCATTAGGTGTCTAAATACTGCCGCTGGGTCTACTGGAATAACTTTAAAAGTATTATTAGTACTAGAAGGTTTTTTTTTTGTCTTGTAACTGCCGACATATATATTATACTAAAGTTATTTAAATATATTTTACAAATTTAAATATTCCTGATTTGAAATAACAAAGTAATTTTATTTTATTTTAAAATATAACCATAAAAATTATTTTATCACTGTTACTACGACACAATGCAGTGAATCTACTATAGTCAAATTTCTGAATTTCAATTGTGTTATATTAGGTACTACAGACATCATCCAACTAATTACATCTCTTATTTATTTTTTATAAAAAAAAAATAGTGGTAAAAGATATAGGCCCGTATTCCCACCTCTTTTATTTATGAAAAAGTACTTTAATTTTTTACTTTAAAATCAATTTTTACTTCTACCTCTTATCAAATATTAATAGTATTCCTATTTTTGATATACAGGGTATAACAGAATAACTATTCTTAAGTTTCAGAAATGATAGTGCACTTAGAGAAACATTTTTATTAATAAACAATCTTAATCAAAACATCAAAGAGTAGTTAAGTTAAGGAACATTTTATTAGAAATAATAGCGCATTAAACTTTATAAAAATTGTTCGAAGTTACGACCACCATTTTCGATACACAAGTTGTAACAATGTACAATCGACTGCCGAAAAAAAAAAGAAAAATTTCCGGACACTAGTTTATTAATAAAAAATGTTTCTTTATGTGCCCTCTATCATTTCTGAAAATTAGGAATAATTATTCTGTTACACCCTGTATACATTTTCATATCTAATATTATAAAATTAAAATAAACTAATTAAAAGTGAGGTGAGAATACGGACCATAGTATTTTACTCACATATGATTCATTTATGAATAATAATCATCATTACATGCTTGTTGAATAATATACTATTATTATTTATAAATTCACCACATTTATAATGACAAACCGATATTAATAAAAAAATCATTTTCTAGAAAAATTATAAATTCAAATTTGAAAAAAATTAAACAGAAACTAATTGTGACCTACATATTAAATATCGAAATACACATAAAAAATAATTATAATAACTTATTCGCAATTATAATTACCGAGAGAGAAAAACTCGGTCGTAAACATGAGGAAAAATATTTTAAAAAAACAAGTAAACTCGTCGTATTAACATAAAAAGCTAATATACACTAAAATATCTATCTTCTAATGAGAAACAGAATAAAATTTTATGTACTGTGGTTCTCTACAAGTATATCTTATATATGTTTATTACCCAACAATATTAAATTTCATAATAATGAAATCTGATATTGTTCGTCAATGTAAACATTATTTTATTAAACATTTGACAATCAATTGCCGTATTAAATATTTGTTAATTTTTACAGAAATTTAATATTACTTTTATTTTTAATATACAGGATGTGTATTTATAAAATTGTTATAAGTTAAGCAAAAAATTGACAATATATACGAAATGTAATGTAATGTAATGTAATCTTTAGTTAAATTTCGACAAATTATAATATAGTACAGTTCGATTACTGCTGGAATTCTGTATTATTCTATAAACTCTATAGTACTATAGGAGCTTTTGTTTTTTATAACATAAGCAATTAGCTGTGTTTGACATCTGATGCACACATGTTTTGATGCTGTCAAACATAAATATACTTATAGTGCAAAAATTTTGTATATAAAATTATAAATTGAAATATAAGAGTTTTAATGTAATTATTAATGTTTTTCTCTATGCAGCAATAACATATATTTCAACTCTGATTAATATAAATACGAAGTAAAGTACACTTGTTGCCTCAAATGTATTTCACATCGCTCTATAGTCTGGTTAACTCTGTACTGACTATTGGTGACTATTACACTATAAAAAAAAATTGCAAAATTACAGAAAAATAATAATAATATTTTACTATAAAAAAATCTGTATTTTTATTTTACTATAAATATTCTGTATCTCTACCTCAAAATTCTGAAATTCATAATAATCACACAAAGTAAGCAAAAATGACCTAATAGTATGAAAAAATTGCTTACTTTCTGCAAATTGCATCACATACTTAATGTAAAATTATATATTGTTGGTATAACTTATTAAATTATATAAAATTACAACTTGCATATTAATATCTGTTATAATTCATTAAAATAATGAGACTTATTACACAGTCACAAGAGCCCTATTTTTCTCACGCGTCAACAGCAAAGTTGTATACAAAGTTTTACAGCATTTTTCTTCACAAACAAACACCCTGTATGTACATTGTAATAACTAGAAGCTGTACAGTAATGTAAATACTAAAAAATAATTACATATTTTGTTGAAATTATTATGAACTGTGTTAAAAACGATCGCTGTAACACCTACTGTGATAATGTTCAACTGGATTTTTTACGTTTTGAGGTTATATGAAGACGATTTTCAGTATTATATTACTAATTAAAAATATTAAACACATTAAAAGAAATTTTAGACAGCAACTATCGTTGAACATAATTATTAAAATATCATTAATTGGTATTAAGAATTGACAGTAGTTGTTACAATATTAGTTTATTATAATTGAATAGTAATTTTCTGACAAATAAATAAAAGGAAATTGGAAGCTGACGAAATATTTCACAGAAAATTCTGTCAACAAGATTTTTATAGCTTAAATTTGTTGTTAATAAATG
This sequence comes from Clivina fossor, assembly GCA_963966155.1. Lineage (NCBI taxonomy): Eukaryota > Metazoa > Arthropoda > Insecta > Coleoptera > Carabidae > Clivina > Clivina fossor. The sequence goes on along the minus strand of OZ014562.1, from coordinate 11,500,838 downwards.
TATAATAATTTGATAATTTTTAAATGTAATTGATAGTATTTATGTATAAAGAAATTTTTAAAATATTATGGATATATTAAATAAATTTTAAGAAGTTAAAATACTTCATGTTAACATAGTAAAAAACCTTTTGTAACTCATTATATTATAAATAAAAAACACTGAATTAAAAACCTGTCTTCTCTCATTAATAATTAATAATATTTTTTTGTTACCTATTTTTTGTTTCTGTGTTATGTTTGTATTTAGATGCCTCACGATAAATACACGTATAGTGTATCGAAACGTCGAATTTTAATTATAACATTACAGAACTTTATTTTCAACCAAAACAAAAGTTACGGAAATTAATCAGATAATAACATAATAAAAAAATCTTTCAGAACTCATTATATTAAAATAAAACGGTTTTAGTTCTGTATTAATATTTATTAATAATCGACGTTTCGACGAACTCAACGTCCGTCTTCATCTTCTGTCACACACATTTTGAATATATACACAGCAAAATAAAAATTTTGAATTTTAGATTTAAATTCAAAAAACAGATTGGACAAAACTCGCCAACTTATAGAAAAAATACAACAGTAATATTACTTTTGACAGATAAGCTAATTGAATATTACCAATTTAAACAGTATTGACAACATAAATAGACAATTGAATTTATAAAATTTCCTGAATTGAAGATTACTCCAAACAGTCAATTAACTTCCATTAACAAATTAGGTAGGATATCTATGAACTGCAATATGGCGCAATCTTAGTACTACAAAAAACTGCCGACTTTTCTATTTTATAATCAAGGCAATTTTTTTTCAATAACTGCACACACTTGTAAATAACAGCTGATTACTTTCAGCAACTTTCCATGAGACATCCTGTACGTATATAATTTTAATAATAATTTTCCTACGATTAAATAGTGTGCATAAAAATCTGAATAAGAAAATAACAGCTAACATTTAAATCTCATAATAGCACAATTAATAATAATTAATATTAATCTTACATTTCATTTCAAAACATTTAATAACTTATTCATCATGTTACGCATTAGAAAAATGATGCCTATATAAATACCATTTAATAATAACTCTCGTATAATATAATAGTTAAAACTATTTAACATTGGTAATACTATTATGATCAAACACTATCCTATTTTCTGCTATTTATTCAACAATCAATATGACTTCAAGCATATCAAATATAAGCGCGGATAATCGATAGTAAAAAGGCCTTACTAACTATGAATAAACACATTATGCTATTACAGATTGTACAAAGTGGCCTATATTCGTTGTTTGTTTTAAATAAACTAATCTTATTTGAAATGATAGAATAATTTTTTAATAACTAGATATAACAGTATAATTTCAGCATAGTAAAAAATCTTTCAGAACTCATTAAATTAAAATAAAACTGCTTTAGGTTAAAGTTTTATATCAATATTTATTTAAAATTGATGTTTCGACGAAACTTAACGTCCGTCTTCATCAGGATAAATGATACAAAATAATTTTACATATTTTTTTACCCTATTTTTTAAAGAATGTACAAAGTAAGCTATTCTACTATTTTTTATTTTAGATAATTTTTTCATACCTTCGTAATTTCATAAAAATGCAAGCATTTTAATGGTAGAAATTAGATATAAAATGTCGAAAATGTAAGTTTCTCACGACAAAAAAAATGTAAGCAGACTACAAATTATTGTTCTAACAACAACAAAATGAAATAAAACGGCTTTAAATTCTAGTTCTGTAATAATTTATGAATAAATCAACGTTTCGACGAACTGAACGTGCGCCTTCGTCTTCATCAGAAAAAAAGATAGAAATGACATTTATAATAAATATTTATTCATAAATTATTACAAAATTAGAACCTACAGCCGTTTTATTGTAATATAATAACTACTCAATGATTTTTTACTATGTTAACAACAAAATAATTAACTTATTTAGCAATGAGCGCAACCAAAATCTTCAGATGCATTCACCTTCTCTAAACAAATAACAAATTAACATTTTAATTTTAACTCAACATACTTAGCAATGAGTCTGACTAAAATCTTCAAGTGTATTGACCGTTTTTAAAACAAAAACGAAAATAATAGTTTATTGTTTTATCGTGTTACATTTGCCGTTAAATATACTAATTTTGTTGTAATTTTTTTTATTTTTGTCGTGTAATATACTAATTTTGTGGTAAATTTTCCCATTTCTATCGTGTTATTGTTGTCGTTAGAAATAACAATTTTGTCGTGCAATTACTTATTCCCCAATTGTATGTCTTAAAACTTATATTTGAAACTTTATAATCTAAAATAATTAGGAAAGCAAAAAATTACAACAGTACGATTTTACATGTTAAAGTCTCATGAACAAAAATTGAACATAAAATCAAAGAATGTATAATTTCAAAAAAACTTCAAAATAAAACTAATTTCAAAAACCATAATAATAATCATTTCAAATAATGACACTAGTTTACTTGAAGTAAACAAGAAAAATAAGACACTATGTACGTCTAAATTTTTTTTATCGACTAATGTCTGACTGATTGAGTCAAATACGACTAACGTTTTGAACAAGGCACGTTACATTGGTTTCTTTAGACGCTATTCTAGTGCCGTGACAACTATTTAAATACATTAAAATAGTGACCTAAATAGTTACTATAATACTTAAACACTTATTTCAAATCCTTTACCTTTGCTTCTATAACGTTCATTTACTAAGTATTAAAGTTAATGTTTTAGAAGGAAAAAAAGCGAGTTAGCAATCAAACTATTGTTGTGCAAATCAAATTATGATTGTTTTGAAATCAGATTGTAATTAATCAATCAATTGTCAATGTTGATTGTTAACGATTTGACGTTTTAATTCATTGTTTCAATCATTTTAATAATATTGTTCAAATCAACGGTTTCAATTTGTTTAAATAATATGAAAAGTGAAATGTAGCGAAAGAAATATTAAATGGCATTAATTAAATCAAAAAGAATTTAACGTTTTCAAAAATACGACAAAAAATTTTGCTTTTTTAATATAAACTTCTGAACAGAAATTAACACATCACTATAAATTTTGTGTTTGGACTGATTTTGTTGAATCGACATTTCGACGAAACTCAACGTCCGTCTTCATCAGGATAAATAATACAAAATAATTTTGTATCATTTATTCTGATGAAGACGAACGTTGATTTTCATCGAAACTTCGATTTTAAATAAATATAATACAGAACTTTATCCTAAAGCAGTTTTATTTTAATATAATGAGTTCTGAAAGATTTTTTACTATAATATGTTAACTAATGAAAGATTTTACATATATCAAAATAACTTGCTATACATTTAATAACATTTTTAAACTGTTAAAAAGCACTAAAAAATGAAAAAAAAATTGTAATAAGAGCAAAAACAACACAAAAAAAACATAAAAAATTTGTTAAAAATAGATGACGTGCAGGACATAATACTGACGTAAAATTTATAGGATATGAACGTATTTACATTTAGAGTAAAAATTTACTAAAAATAAATTTGACCAAGTAATTTACTCAGTTAATTTGTTCAACTAGTAAGTTGAAGACAGATTAGACAAGATTCTCTTATAAAGTGCACTAATATACATCAAAAAGATTCAAATGGTACATTTTTTTTAAATAGTTTTATAGTAACGAAATTCAAACTAACAACCTTTAAATTGTAAGACAAGCACGCTACTACATGACTAAAACTGTCTATTTTATCATGTAAATATAAAGAATTAAAAGAATTTACATAAAATACATCAAAAAGAAAAAAATCTAAACATAAACGTAAATTAAATAAATGAAAATTAGATCGCGCATAACTTACTTTAATCTTTCATAAACAACTCAAAACCAAATACAATTTTAACTTAAATATATCGTACATGCAGGGGTGTGGCAAAATTGATTTCAAATAAAATATATGCTATTATAAAGTGCATAGATTGTACACACTCAGCGAACAGTATTTTATTAAACGATTATTTAAAATGTTATAAACCTGCATTTATCTTTGAACGTACTCTTGAAAACATCGCATAAATTTTGTATTTTAATTTTTCTATTTTAGCTTTTCATATGAATAAATTTTAACAATATATAAAGGTTAACCAAAAAGTAATATCTCCCTATTCGTATCTTAACTAATAGACAAAATATGATATTGATACTTCTCAAATTTTAATATAAAGTCTCACATTACTAATTGTTTAAAAAAATAACTACTTTTATTAAGTAAAATTATACGAGTAAAAGACAATTAATATAAACAAAATCCACTTAATGAATAAATATTAACTGAAATCATATAAATCAGTGGTTTCAAACAAACAAAAAAGTACTGGTATATTTACACAAAAAATGTTTAATTGTGGAAAAAAGTAAATATATCAACAGATTGGGAACCACTGGTAAAGTATCAAAGACATATTAATAACATATAAAATATGCAATGTTTAAGTTTTTTAATTTACGTAATTCATTAGCAAACAGTTAATAAACTGAAACATTAATTTAGAATCATTACTTTTTGCACAACAATTGTAAATAATAAACTACAAATATACTAATTTAAATTATTTGTATTGAATGTAGTCATACATAAATTCTACTCGAATTTATTTATAATCGAACATGTTTCACGCCTTAAAATTAATACTATACTATGCATTATTGATTGTAACAATCTACTGTTAATATTTAATAGTAATCAATTTATATTGTTAAAATATAACAACAAATATTGGCCAAACTTTACTTTACAGTTAGGTATCAAATGTATTTATTTCGTAGATTATAAGTAAGATGAATTGGTTTCAGGTGACATATATGGTAGCGCTCATCAAGATAGGAAAAGTAAAAAGGTTAATTTGTTAATGTTTAGTAAAATTTAAGCAACGTGAAAATTTTGTTGTTATTTTTAATATAAAAAATTAAAAACGACAGTATCTGCTAGTAGTTATGTAAATATAGAAAAATACGATAGCAGTTTTTCAATATTCAACATGTTAAAAACGAATTGTCAAAATTAGTTTTAATATTGTAAATATCGTTTTCGCATTAAAATTTTGTGTTTTATATGCAAAAAATATGCTAAAATAATTAAAATAAAAATATGCTAAAATATTTTAGCAAAATATTAATAACTAACGTATAATTTTACTTACTTCAATCCGGTGAAACTTGTAAAAATTTCTCGGCAAGCATTTCGTCATTTTCTCACAAAAATTGTCAGTTATCCACAATCACGCACAAACAAAAATAACATAGTTATTATTAATAAATTATAGTTATTGTTAATAAGTCATAGTTATTGTTAAATATATCATAAAGTTATTACAATTTCAATAAATTTATTAAAATACCGCACTAATATAAAACACTGTCACCATTTTAAGAAGAAAAACACAACTAAACGAATTTAAACAATATCGGAATTCAATAACTCATTAATATTCAAGATTATGCAAGTTCAATTACAACGATTTAGGTATAAATAAACGAAATATAATAGTAAATTTATATACATATTTAAAGATGAATAAAATATTTATTTTTTAATTAAATATATTTTGTTTACATGTGATATAAAATATTTTTACTTATATTTTTTAACACATGTATTAGCAGTAGCTACTAAAACTGTTAGCCAGCATACTATTATATTTTCGAAGTAATTTGAACAATACAAAGACATCACAAATATCCATGCAACAAGCGGGATTCGAAACCGAACCCACATGGATACAATTTTCTTATATTACTTAATATAAATTACAATTTTTTGTTAATATACAGTATGTCTATAAATTAATTTTACAATAGTAATTTAAGTGCATAAAATAGTCCAGCAACAAAAAAAAACATTCGCGATGTTATTTTGTTGCTCAAATAACGCTTTTCCAAAATATTAATTTCCCTTTGAGCTGTGTCACACAGCCTGTGTGCGTTTGAAAATAACAGCTTTTTAACTCTGGAGAACTAAGCTACCCCTTAAATGACATGTGAGCCTAAGAGTATCGAAATTTTTTGGCCGACAGAAAAGTTCATTTAGTAAACTTAATGAATACTGCACAACTTAAAACTATGTTAAATAATTCAAAAATGAAACAAAATTATAGATTACATATACATATTGTAGAACAAAAAATAAGTAAAAATATTCATAGGGTCGAATAAAGCATAATTCCGTCCTGAATACATCCTTTACTAAAAATCTAAAATCTCATTGCTATTGCCAATAATAAGTTCAAATATCAAATCCGTTTACAGTTATTAAATAAACATTATTCAAATATTAATAAACAAAAAAAAAATAAAAGAAACGTACATTAGTGATAAAACAAGCGCGCGGTATTGTTTCCTGAATAATAATCGTTTACAGCGATAAAATTCATTGCTGGTCATTTATGTAATAATAAGGAAATATATAGTTAGAATTTGTACTACAGGAGAATTTATTCGGTATGTATCCCAGCAAGATCTTTAAACATAAGTTTACAAGCAGCGAGAGATTTTCTGTTTATAAATTTCGCTTCCTAAGCAAAACCAATGCGCGACTCAAAGTCTTTCTTTTTCGATTTTATCGTTCCTGCAAAATAACTGTAGTTTGTAAATATTTAAATTAGTATAAATTATACATTATAATGTAGTTTATTTAAGAAGACAATAGTCATAATTCTATTTGTAATGTCTTTTGCAATCTTTATCAAAAATATTTTGTTAGTTATTTTGTCGTATAATGTATTGCAGAGGCGAACAGTTTTTTCCTGCAAAGAGCTTTGTGGGCCGGAATAAATTTAGATATGAGGGCTGTTAAAAAATCTTTTACCAAACCAATTTTTTTTTATTCAGAAAAAAATCAGAAAATGACCTTGTTTGTTATAATATATTACGATACAAGGTTGGTAAGTGCGCTATAGCAAAATCGATGAGAGATGACATAACATGGTTTGCTTCCGAAATATTTAAGTTTTAAATTTAATAGCAGTGTGCATAATTACGATGTTAGAAATGCAGATAATTTTTATATTACTAAAAAAAACAAAAATTAGTCTACTAAGAGTATATTTCACAATTTGATATCCATGTTTCAAGAACAAATTTACCCGAAATATACTAGTATGATGTTTTTTACATAAAACTAATACGCGCACATCGCAAATATCATATGTATTGAATAAATTTAATTTGATCAGCCTTTACATCATTATACATATTAAGTAATAAGATAAAATAATAAAACTTTGCAAAATATAACAATATTTATTAAAAAATTAGTTACTGCAGTTTCAACCATTAGGTCATCTTCAGATTAAGTGAGTGACAAAATATTTGTTGGTATTAGTATCAGATGACAGATAATTTTAGTGTGTAGATACCAACAAATATTTACTATATTAATATTAATATTATTAAATTAAAAAATTTAAAATTACAGTATCTACTAGTTGTTACGCAAATATGGAAAAATATGGTAGCAGTTTTTCAATATTCAACATATTAAAAACGAATTTTTAAAATGAGTTTTAATATTATAAATATCATTTTTGCACTAAAATTTTGTGATTTATATTCATAAAATATGTTAAAATAACAGTCTGTAAAGTTTAAAGTAAATACATTTGGTAACCGTAAAATAAAGTTTTACCCAAATATTAATAACTATAATTTTACTTACTTTAATCAAGTGAAACTTGTAAAAATTTCTCGGCAAGCATTTCATCATTTTCTCACAAAAATTGTCAGTTATTCACAATCATGCACAAAGGAAATTACATAGTTATTGTTAATAAATCATAATTATTGTTAAATAAGTAATAGTTATTGTTAAATATATCATAAAGTTATTACAATTTCAATAAATTTATTAAAATACCGCACTAATATAAAACACTGTCACCATTTTAAGAAGAAAAACACAACTAAACGAATTTAAACAGTATCGGAATTCAATAACTCATTAATATTCAAGATTATGCAAGTTCAATTACAACGATTTAGGTATAAATAAACAAAATATAATAGATATGTAGCATAGTAAATTTATATACATATTTGAACATGAATAAAATATGTTTTTTTAATTAAATATATTTTGTTTACATGTGATATAAAATAGTTTTACTTATAATTTGTAACACATGTATTCCAACAAATATTTTGTCACTCACTTAGCTGAAGATGACCTAACACGGTTGAAACTGCAGTAACTAATTTTTCAATGAATATTGTGATATTTTACAAAGTAATTGTATTTTATTATTTTATTATATGTATTGGTTACATACGTGAGATTGGTAATGCGTAAAGGCTTTTTCTATCTCCGTCTTTTTTTCTGTGTAAAAAAACATCAGTAACAAATATAAAAATTAACCAAAGATTTAACGATTTAATATGACAATAGTAGGCAATGGTCAAAGATCATTCTTTTCTTAAAACAACTGTATTATATTAATGTATATAAATTATAAATACAATCATTTAAAAATATAACTTGCGTAAAAAACTATTACAGATATAAATAAATCATAAATACTATACATCTGTCAATGTATAAATTTAAAAAATTTATTCAATAAAAACTTGTAAAGGCTGTATATAATACACCGTTTTCCACACTGTTTCTTTCGACTGTATTTTTCTTCTTCTCCTATGATGGTTTTGCTTTAATTCAACATGTTTTTATATCACCTTAGGTCTGATTTTGTATTTCAAATAAATATATTATATATGTTGAAAGAGTATATATATATTTCTTTAATATATTGATAACGTAAAATCTATTTATTCTTTTAATAATCTAACATGTTTTCCGCATCTAAGAGTTTTTTTTATACATATAAAAAAGCAGTTGTGATCGAGTGGTAGCGATCTCGGGAGTTGTTGATACAAGTTTTGCTTCTTTGATAACAACTAAATCGGAGTAGTTTATAATTCACTGTATTACGATAAGGCATGAAACCGACAAAAAAAGCGGTTAATTAAATCGGTTAACCGATATTTTAAAAATCGGTAACCTTTAACTGAAAAAAAAAATACCAGTTTTTTGGAAATGAAATCGAAATATGAAATTATATTTATATAACATATATTTTTTTTAAGTAAAAAAAACTGTGTCTGTATAAGTTCATATTGGAAAATTGAATCTTTATTTCTACATTATAGATATAAAATTTTGATTTTCTGAAAATAAATATATAAATATTAAAATATTTGAAAAATAAACTAACGGTTTGATAAAACTTATATGCACTGAAATAAAACTGCTTTAGGTTAAAATTCTGTATTAATATTTATTTAAAATCGACGTTTCGACGAAACTCAATGTCCGTCTTCATCAAGATAAAGGATATAAATGACATTACAGTAAATAACAGAACATAGAAACAAGTTACTAGGTAACAAATAAGTAACTGGACCATACAATTTATAGATTTTTAATTAATGGAAGCCAAATTTTATTTATATAAAATTAAAATTTATATTTTGATAACATCAGTCACTACGAAGACATTGAGTTAAATTAACAAAATAATAAAATAAAAAAATTAACAAAAAAGTGAGATGAGATTAGAAGTATGAAAAAATACTTTTTATTAAAAAAATCACTTTTATAAAAATTAAGAATAGAAATGCTTTTTTCTATGAGGTGAAAACGCGGACCGCGTTTTATACTTTAGTTTGCTATAAAAATTTGTCAATATGTAGTAAATTCAACTTACACTGTAAGTACGTACAATCGTAAAAATCGTGTGAAAATTTTAAATTAATTATTCGTATAAAACTATCATTATATTTCACTTAAACTAACGTAAAATATTATTCATTAACAAAACATAAACTATTTGAAGAAAAAAAAACTACTATTAAAATTAATATTTAAACACATAAGGAAACATCAATTTATATAAGCCGTAAAATATATCTATAAAAAAAATTAACTTGTTTAGTAATGGTAATAATTTAGTGATACATAAACTATTTAGTATACTAAATGTTTATGTTGGTTAAAATTGAAAATCTTAATAGCGATATAAAACAGTATGTTATCATAGATATATTGACATTTTATGTCAATTTATGACAGGTTTCTGCGCATGCTTATAGCTAATATTACGTCATTAGAACGATTTCTATAATCTATATTAATTTATTTCAAAATGCAAAATTATTATTTTATGAGCAGCGTTAAGATGTGAATTTTATGTCGCATTCTGTAGACGATTATTTTGTAAATAAGTATGAAAGCTTTAGTGTTCTAATTTGTAGATATTAATTATTATCTAGATTTTTTTGTCAAGACAACCATTTGAAAAAAGAAAATATTTAGTTTACAACAAATTTATAAAAAAATACGTTCAAATAAAAAAATATGAAATATAAATAAAGTAAAAAAATTACTGATCCTCACAAATATGTAATTTGGTAAATATATTTAATAAAATTTAACATATACTATTGAATTCAACAATTTATTTAATTGTAAAGTTTCATTCACACTTCGTTATTTATCTCGAAATTAATGTTATGTTTTAGTCGTAATGTAATGTAGCTTGTGAAAACACTGTCAAAAATTATTAAAAGACATAAATAATAAAATAAAATGGTTTCTGTATTAATTTTTATTAATAATCGCCGTTTCGATGTACTCCACGTACATCATCATCAGGAAAAAATCACACAAATGACATTACAGTAAAAAAACAGAACAATGAAACAAGTTACTAGGTAACAAAATAAGCAACTATATTATATAGATAATCTTAATAAAGTAATCAAAAGTGTAAGTAGACGTTAAGAGCATTTCTGGCGAAAATAGCTTTTAAAAGTGAAGTGTAAATACGAACAAATATCTTCTTCATATATTTAAAACTGTTGGTAAGAATATAATATAAAATTATTATATCAATAAAATATGAACACAAAATAAACATTTTGAATATATTTAAAGACAGAATCAATTTATAATAATAAAGAAACTAATCAAAATTGACATTTGACACTAATAGAAACTGTTAGAAAGAAAAAAAAACTGTATCTTAAGAACTTTAATCTACCGTGAAAATGGAGAAAAAATATTTATAGTTAGCGTGAAAAATTAGAAAGGCTTCCAACATAACTTACCATCGAAATAAACGCGAGGTTAAAGGTGAAAAATTCGTATTAAAAATCGATATTTCAATCAAAGTAATTGCGCAAAACGATACGTGACATAAATATTATAATAATTCACACATGATTAATATTTTCATATAATATTCGAATTTACGAAAATCATTTATCAAAATCTGTTGTTAATAGATGACAGTTTATAATATAAATTATTAGACATCTTTTTTTTACATTAATAGTTAATATATAGCATGTCCAGGAAATAGAGGTTCAAAATTATAAAACGTAATAAATTTACAAGAAAGTTGTATATTTATACACAATCACGCCATGTTACCAAAAGGGCTTTATTGCTTTACGTGGCGTATGAGATGTAATTAGAAGTAATCGGGTACGAAATAGATTAGTGTAGGTATAATGAATGTGAAATTGGAAAAAAATATTGATGCAAAAGTTGATGTTAGTAAGTTGATACATTTGCGGTAAGTTTTGTACAATAAGATGTACCCAGAATTTCACTTTTGTTTGTAACCGTTTTATGAAGAAATTAAGACTAAGATTTAAAAACTGCGAAGATATGGACCTAAAATACGACATTTACTGTATTTGGTATGCTCCTGATCCTGATGCAACAGTTTATACTAGCTTTCATACTATTTCAGTAGATTTTATACCTGATCATTTGTATATTTGAATGAAAAAGAATCACGGTTTAGACTGTCATGACATGAGATAGGAAAAAATATTTGACTTTTTCTTTCAATATTATATATTTTTTCATTCAATATTAATAATCATCACTTATATATCTATAACTGGCTGTAGTTGGAAAAAACTGAACATTTAATAAATTTTAAGTATATGTACATATATTTATTTGTACTCATCAAACTCAGGCATGTAATAAAATATCATAACAGACAAAATAAATAATTTTATAGAAATAATATAACCAATAAAAAGTTTAATTTCAACTTCACAAATATGTAGTTTCTACTACAAAATTTTTAACTCTGAACTCTACACATTATGACCCGTATTACGAGCTCAGTTTTAAAATTGGTTTTTATTAATATCGGTTTTAAAACAATGTAACTGTCATAAAAGCAGGACTAAACAAATGAACTAAAACACCGAAAAATCAAGCTTGTAATACCAGCCTATGTGTACACAGGTAGTATGATATTCAAAATAACTCCTCCCACTATATTGATAAGAATTATTGATGACTCCTCTAATAGGTTGAAACATTTGCTATAAAATATTTATGTCCTTTACGTGTACATTACATAAATTGATGTAAATTAATTTCGAAATGGAAGCGATAAATAAATTATTTTCTACTGATTAAAAAGTTGATTCATTTGAGTAGATATTTTCATGTTACTGCAATATTATGTAATAAAAATGTCAAAATATTATACTAATATACTACTCATATAAAAATATATGCAAAAATTAAAAATAAGATTTATTAAGGGGGTTTTCGTGTTTGAAGCACCGATTTTTAAGTGTTTTTCAACATTTTTTTGGGAACTTTAATAACAAATGCAATAAAAACCAATTACACTGTGGGAAAAGGTATTAAATGGACTTTAACATAATATTTTCTTTTTTCAAAAAAATAATTTTTTATTTAAAAAAATGGCATCAAACGCAACGGGTCGTCACTGGTATTGTCCTATAGCGGCATCAAAATTTCCAGTTCTGCTTGTCAGAAACGGAAACAAATAAAATTATTTTATTCTACAAAGATGTAATTATGGTTGAAACCTAAAAAATGTATAATTTTTACATTTATTTCCAATATGGCGACCACTTGAATAAAAGTGACGAAAATTGACCTGTTTATTTTCACTTGTTTCGGACGTAAAAATTCGAAAAAATGACAAAATGCTACTTTTTAGAGGTTCCAACCATAGGTCGATAAATTTTCTTCATGGAAATGAAAAAATCAAAGAGATCGGTTTTTTAAAAAACTTTTCCGCCAACTAAAAAAAATTCATTTTGAGAAAAACGCGTTTAAATTTTCGGATATAGTGTGTTAGTTTCGAACGCTAATTCAAACCCGATTTTATGAATTAAAATGTTTTTTGTCGGCAATGGCATTTCAGCCACATATTCTCTGATGTATTAGGATGCAAAAAATGCAAAAATAAAAAATCGATTTTTTAAAACTTTGAAACACGAAAACCCCCTTAATAAGTAATTGTACACACTTTTCATATATAATTTTAATACACATTTTATAATAATTACATTATAAAAATGTAATTTATACAGTCAATTTTATTATAGTAGATAATTCCATGAATGGAAATAAAGACACTTTATATTTCATACAATATTTTTTTTCTGTCTGCATTTAGAATAAACGCACATAAATATTATTTAATATTAAAAGATAACTTTAATCTTAAACCTGCGTTTTGATTCAATTATATTACTTTTGTATAAAAGTGTAACATGTAATAATTATTACATGTTCTTTAAATACTATATTATATAAATTTAATTTATAAAATACAGTATGAAAACTTCAAAACAATATTAGTGCTGACATCTTTTATATAATTACTCGTATATTCATAAAACATAGTCAACAATATTGGTGCTTGCTACCATCTTTTTGCAGATTTCTAAACTACAACTAAAAATAGAAATGCTAAATGAAAAAAATTTTTAATTTTGTAATTAAAAATTTCATTGACACTAAAATTAACGTACTGTAGATATTATTTAAAGCAATTTTATTAATATTTTTGGTACTTATTAGGTAATTTAAATATAACTTATACCTACTTGAAAGTAAAAATCATAGGATAAGTCAAAAAAATATAAAAATAAATGATTTTCTTTATGATTTATTTAAAAAAAAACTTCCATTGTTCCCAAATAACAAGTTCTCTTTATTGTTTTTTTTTCTTGGATACACTAGAAACAACATTTCATTTTTATTACTAAATAATGAATGCACACAAATAATTGACATTTGTAATTTTAACTAAACATTTGATTTGAAAAAAAAAAAAAGAATTATAGTAAAATAAATATATATTGTTTCTAAAATAATATTATAATTATATCTAATATTTCATTTACAAATTACTGCTGGTTTAGATCCTTCAGTATACTAATAGCCTAAAAAAATAAAACAGAATATATTATTTCATATAAATAATAGATATATTATATATCGTGTTCATAAAGTCCATATACTCGTACCAATGGGGTAGTGTAAAAGAAACATTAGTTCTCTTTATTTTAAATTCTTTAAACAAATTATTTTCCTAATGATGATGCATGTGCAGTATATCGAAATGTCGAAATTAAATTAAAAATTATACAGAAGTAAAAACTAAAGCTTTATTTATTTTAACATAATGAGTTCTGAAAGATCCTTTACTATTATTTTTATGATTTTATGTAAAATAAAAAATTATTAAAACTATCAGGCCTTGTTAGTGTCTTGTGTGATTTACATAAAAATACAAAAAGTACAAGAACTTTATGAACACGTTGAACATATACTAACAAAATCTGTATTTAAAACTCCTTGTAAAGAATATTCTTCAATTTCAGTCCAAAGTTTCGCTGTATTGTAACATTTAATATCCTGAAATTTGTATATCATTTTTAGAGTACCAATATTTTAAAAACCTTATAATAAAAATACCTTTAAAATATCCGTTCTCAGTTCCTTATTTTGAATATAAGTAGAAAGTATTGCACACACACTTAAGATGCCTTTATCTATCATTTTCTGACAAATTTCAAAAATATGTGATTCTAGTTTTGATATGATCGGACAGTTCTAAAAAATGTAAAAAAAATATAATATCCTGTATTTATTATTCATTAATAAAAATACTTCTATTAAAAGGAGTCCATGATTATAGTTCTGATTTTCTTGTAAAGCTTTAGAAAATGTATTTGTTATTAAGAAATTCCATGCTTGCGAATAAATACATTCAATTCCAGGTTTGTAGCAACAGCCGTATAATTTTGGCAGCCATTTTTCTAGTTCGAAAATCTACGAATAATATTTTATAAAATTAAATACTGTAGTATTTTTTACATAACAACATATATCATTATAAAGAAAAATGGTATTAATTTCGTGAAAAAAGATTTGTAATCCATCGCAGAAACTATAAATAATGCAACTAAACTAAACATTAATAGATAATAATCACCGACTCCGACTCCGGCTCCACAACCCTGATTAAAACTACAAAAATTTCTTTATAACGATTATGTAGTACAAATATAAAAAATATACCATATTTTTCTTAACAAACTGCTCCAGTACTTTGTCCCATAATTCGTCATCCCGCAGTGAATAATTGCCACAAAGTTTCGCCAACATGCTAGTGATATCTTTCCGTGTTTGTATTGGTAGCGTTTCGCAATCCATTGAATTATTTTGTGTGATAACTCTGATCAAATCATTTTTATCATATTCATCCAATTCTTCAACGCTTAGTGTAATACCAATTTGTTCCAATATATTTAGAATTTGCAGTTTTTCAAGGTAGAGACTAGGCAAATTTATTAAAAATTATTAATTATTATAAATGTTTAAAAAATTATCCACGTATAGAAGCAATCGTAAAATAGTAAATAGTAATGTTTGACAGAAGTTACTTTTTGCGTTTAGTGTTTAATTTATTTTTTATTAATTTGTGAAATCAATTAGAAAGTTTACTTCAATTGATTTGTATTAACTAGCATCAACAACTAAAAAATACTCTACGTTACTCCATAAAACCATTCTAAGATGCGGACAATTCCTTTAAAATTAAATTTTGATTTTTACCAAGGTATTTGTCCCAATATTGTCTCCAATTCTTCGTTATTACCAACAACAATTAAACATTGTAAAGCGTTAATTCTCGACGCTAAATCATTTGCAGCAAATAATACTGAAACGGTTTCATCACAATTTGTCACAACAATGTTTAATAACATTTGTTGAAGCATTTCTTTATGTGACGATTCACAAATATAAATAACTCTATAAAGAATAAAAAATCATTAATATGTCAAATCAATTAATAATTATTAAAAATAAATGTTTATAAACCTTTTCAAATTGTTACTTAAAGTTTCCTTAACATTTTTATCATTTTCTTGTAAATATTCCATTATTAAAGTTCTACGTAATTCTGCTGCATCTATATTAAAATGACGACAGAATTCGTCTACGACGAAATTAACATCTAAAACACAATTAAATTACTAATTTCTACAAGGTACAATATTCAACAAGATTCCTGTTTTCTATTAGGCCAGTCAAATTAGCGTTTCACCTCGGAATGAGAGATAATAAGCTGAAAATTCGTATACACCTTCATTTTGGCGTTCTAAAAGTTGTCTCAAAATTCTCATAAAATCTCGTGTCTGCGTCGTAAGTTATTGAAGGTCAACGGTCACAAAAATTGGTTTTTTGCGATTATCTAGGTTTCTATAGCTCCAATGATGTTAACATCTATTATAAAAATTGTAGAGCATAAAATTTGTGACAAATCTTGTTCCAAACATTTTTTTGTGCGCTTAACCATTTTTGAGATAGAGGACGAAGAGCGCGCAGCGCTCAGCCATTCACACTGTAATGCAAGGTCAACTGTAAATCTCTGTGAATAATACCTTGTATAAAGTTATTAAATCATTAAAATATCATTAACAATAAATAATTTGTATTATTTATTAGTTAATACATTGTATAATAATAACATTTTACATATATCTAATATATTCATTTAATAATACTTACCTACTTTGTGTAATTAAAACCCATTAAATGAAATACTAATTGTATATCTAAGTTTTATCGGCGCGTTTGAACTTTATTTCATTAAAGTTCAAGCCAGTTATTTTTACCATAGATTCTAATCCGATTTTATGGGCTTTATAACAATTAATTTGGTCATTTCCAATGATTCCAGAAGCTAAAGATACCAATTGATCATCGTGTTGTTCAACAGAATCTAGCGAAATGTTACAAAACTTCTCAATTTCTTCACAAATTGTATTTGTAGCGTACATAGCATACACCCATTTACATAAAACACTTTCTTGAGTACTTCGACCTCGAGATAGGTACTCCTCCTTCTGTCTTCATAGACTTCATAAGACTTAAACAATTAAATTTTTCTGTTCGTTTTACAGTGAAGAATCCATTTTTAAAGTTCTCAAAAGTATGTTTATCTATTGTATTTTCTAATTTCATCATATCTTGAAGATATAAATGAGCAGATTTTGCATATAAAAAGTGACCACTAGCGGGAAAATACGGCAGCATTTTTTGCACTGCATCAAGATGTTCTTTGAAAAATCCCAGTCTTTCAGCGCGAATAAAGTCTAGTGCTATCGATACCATTTCAAAATATTGTACCCATAACTGTGCTGTAGGACCTCGAGCTCTTAACTCATTCAGTTTATCATGAAATTGACCAGTAAATGAGTTCGAATTACCTACACAACCTTCTACATCTTCATAGGAAACATCACGGCAAGTTACTTGTTCAGTTAACTCATCTAACACACAATCTTCCATCTTCATGTCTTCAAAAATGATCATTGATAATGCAAGTCGTAATAGTGTATGACCTCTGATACAATAATATTCACAAATGTGTATTAAACCATTATCAATATACAATCAGTCACTTTTAAATAATTTTGTTAACTTATTTCTAAATTTCTTTATATTACTGATGCTTCTTATCTCTACTGGTAACGTATTGTACTCATATATACCTTTATTAAAAATCTAATTATTAGTAAATGTTTTATTTTTATGCGACAAACTATAAATAATTATTTCTATTCCTAGTACTATAATTATGAATTTTACTAAATGAGGTTAATCTATTTGACAAATACTGAGGCATAATAAGGCATAATAAGACCATTATTATTCAAATATTGTATTATTTGCATATACACAACTTTTTCGAATATTTTTTCTATCGATGGTAACATATTTACCGGACGGAATTCATTGGCTTTATTAGTATTAGGCACCTTCATTATAGGAACAATAGTACTCATTTTTAATACAATGTAATAACTAATTAATAATACAAATTATTTATTGTTAATGATATTTTAATGATTTAATAACTTTATACAAGGTATTATTCACAGAGATTCACAGTTGACCTTGCATTACAGTGTGAATGGCTGAGCGCTGCGCGCTCTTCGCCCTCTATCTCAAAAACGGTTAAGCGCACAAAAAAATGTTTGGAACAAGATTTGTCACAAATTTTATGCTCTACAATTTTTATAATACATGTTAACATCATTGGAGCTATAGAAACCTAGATAATCGCAAAAAACCAATTTTTGTGACCTTTGACCTTCAATAACTTACGACGCAGACACGAGATTTTATGAGACTTTTGAGACAACTTTTAGAACGCCAAAATGAAGGTGTATACAAATTTTCAGCTTATTATCTCTCATTCCGAGGTTGACCCCATTTTTTTGCTAATTTGACTGGCCTATATGCCAGTTACGTTGTTTCGAAACCGGAATTAGTTAAACCGAGCTCGTGGTATCAGTCATTATGTTCAAAAATTACATGTACCTGTAAAGTTATGAGATTTTTCAATAATATCTTCATCATTGTAGAGTGCTCTTATTAATTGTTCCGTATTTTCCACTAAAATCATATATTTTTCTTTCCCTAAATCATTCGAATACAAAATATGCAACGAAAGACATTCAATATATTTTCTTGTAACCTACCAAATACAAAATCATTGAACGTAAATTACCTAGGATCATTTGATCACTTTAACCTTATTGCAAGTCCCTTATTATTACCTTACTAATAACATCGTTCTTAACTTCAGCACTAGTGGCGTTCTTCTTCCACTGTAAGGCTTTTTTCCAGCACATTTTCGCAATGTATACTTGATCAGCCCCTCTCGAAATAGTACAAACTATTTGATACAAAGCTGCAGTAGCCATTTCTAAATTTGTCATACGTGAAACACAAGTATCTAGCTGTTTTAATATGTCTTCATTGCGAGATGTTATTACCCAATTTTGATCGTTTGAATTTAATACACCCGAATTAATCTGTTCATCAAATTTATTATTGCATTATTATCGTTGTTGACAAATAAAATAGATAATAAAAAATACTAACTGTTCCTTTAATAGCATAAGTGCATATATCATTTTTATCCAATTGCAGAATTTTTGCTGTCAGAATCCAGTTTTCATACGTAAATAAATTGACTTCTGGACGAATTATTTCCCATAAGTCTTTAGTAACTAGAGTTAAAAAATATGGTAATCTATATTTAGATAAAGGATCTATTTCGCGTGAAAACGGATATTTTATACGCCACTCCTTTAGTTCTCTTTCATGGGGTTTACTATAAAAAAATTCAAAATATAATAATATTTCATTTCTAAGTTACACAATTATTTATAGAAAGTGGCTATTTATACATACGGTATGTATACGCAATTGGCTATTTATACATACAGTATTTTTACGGAATTGGCTATTTAGGGTAGGTTAGGTTAGTAGGTTAGTTTAGATTGCTTCAGTGCTTCATGACTTGTCATTCAGTCAAATAGATCGATCACGGCATATCAACCCAGAAAATTGTATAAGTTTAATAAATACTCTGCTGTTTATACAAAATTGTTTATTTAAGGAGGTATTACCATGCCGAGGTTCAAAAAAATCGATTTTTTTTGCATTTTTTGATACTTTGTAGTATGTAGTTTAATACCCCAAAGCCATTTTGCGATACGCGGCTTTCTTGAAGTTATTCGTTTGCTGACGTAGACAATGCCGTGCGCCGAGAAGCTTATGTCGAAACATTAAACGCATTTTTCTCGAAACCAATTTTTTTCCGCTGGCCGGAAAGATTTTTTTTTTTAACTATTAAACGAATCGACTTGAGCTTTTAGGTTTTTTGTTCTACACATATTTCTACGGAAATTGAACCTTTCTCATTGAAATATAATAATATTTAAGATTTTTCCGAGCGCCTCAGTCAGAAAAAAAAACAGAAAAATGGACCACTTTTTTCAAATGGCCGCCATTTTGTTATTTTTCTAGTTTTTTTTTTATGAAAAAAAAACTTCAGATAATTTAATTCGGAATAAAGAACGCGACTTTATTTTATGTTTCGGTGAACAGAAGCGGAGAAAAGTTTCCGACCGTGAACCAAAACCAGAGAAACAAGTCCTCCTTTGAGGCAAGTTTCAAGCTCAGAAAAAAGGTCAAATACGAAAAAAAAAATTAGCTTTTGTAGTCGACATATGATGCAATAAACCGCAAGATCCAAAGTGTTTTATTTTACTCAAAAAAAATTCCCGAAATTTCTTTAAAAAAAAGCAGTCCGCATGGTAATACTCCCTTAATTTGTGACCTGCCACAGAAAAAGAAACCCAAGTCAATATTGAGGTATTAGTATCACTAAAAGCGCACAAAATTCTCAATCACTTGATAGAAGATTTACTATTATAATAGAGAAAGTTAGTTGATCGATAAAATCAAAATAGATTTAGTGTACTTGCCTTTCTCGTCTATATTTTTTCAGAAATATTAACACCATTTTCTTATCTGTATGTAGGCAAGTATTATCTAACGTTTTCAACAAATTTAAGATGCACGAATATACTTCATACTGATAGTAGCTTATCTAAAAATCAAATTAGCTGTAGTAGAATATAATTAAAATTATAAATAGAAAATTACCTCTTGCCAAACTAATTCAAGTTGTTTCATTACTTCGAATTTTTCCTCAATTGAATCAATAATCTCAAAACATTTTTCAAAAAATTTCCGTTCGATTTTGTCGTCAGATTTTACTAAAAATTTATGAATAAACAATAAACAGATTCTCTTTCTGTAATCGAACTGTATATAAAAATATTTTTAACTTACCTTCTTCAGATTTTGAAACTTTTATAATTTCAATTTTAGGCTTCCAATTCCTTAAATTATTTTTTAAAAAAATTGGTAGATATTTTTGCGCATTTAAGTTAAAGCAATCGCAAAATTCCAACAATAATTTTAAAGTAAACTGTTCCGTTTCTGACACACATTTTATTATTATATCTGCTGGTTCCAATTGAAACATATCTAAATTGAAAAATCAAAAATAATATTTACAAACCTGATTTCACAAACAAACATATATATATATATATATATATATATATATATATAAAATACTACCTTGTGTAGATACAAACGAACATTTTTTCAACCATTTACAACGATTATAAAAGGATAAATATGCATTGAAGGATTCATTTTGGTAAGTGAAATAGTTGATTGCTAAGAAGGAAATTGCTTGTAATTTTTCAATATCGTTCCTGTGTCTAAAATTAATTATTGGTTTGAAAAAGTATATTATTTGTGTAATATATTATAAATTACGTTTTTATCATTGCATGGAACCAACTTTTCGGTTTAAAATTTGTGTTTAGCATCAAATTTAATGCAAGTTGGTTGTCATATTTGTCTGACGCATAAATTTTGCACAATAAAGGCGATATACACTTTTCGTTCAGTATTGCATTTATTTTATACTAAAAATAGAAAATAAGTTAATCAAGATATCAGTAAAATATATCAAACTTACACAAGAATCATCACTTGCTTCATAATTAATGTTAACAGATAATAATTCTCTTTTAATTGTGTTTAATATCAAATAACTTATTATGTCGTAACCTTCTACATGTAACTGTTGAACAATTTCTTCTAAATTTTCAATCAATTTTTCAAAATATTTCTGTAATTATTAACATACATATAACCATTTAACAATCATTCACGTATTCCATATTTATAATAACTCTTATATAAAAACAATTCTAATTTAAAACCTACCTCAGAAAATGTTTCTTCATTTCTGTAATTAATTACTACAATTGCATTCGATGTCTTTATTTCATTCCCTAAAAATTAATCAATGCTACAATGTCTTTCTAAGAAATAGTTAAAAATATTATTATATAATCAAATTCAAAAACAAAATGATACTTGAGAAGCATTAGTAAAATATATTTTAATCAAGATTTTTTCGTACATAAGTCATATTATATATTATTTTAATATTCTTGCATTTCCAATCATGATAAAAAAATAAATAAATAAAAATAAACGTTTAAATATGAAAATTAATCTTACTTGGAGATAAAATAATTTCTGTAATTCTGTAGCAAATGAGACTTCTACAATTACGTATGTAATTCAGAATCACTCATTTACAATCTTAACTAAAGAATACTATACTTTCCGAATATCGTACTTTACCTGATATTTCGAGAAACATTTCGAACACTTTTTGAATAGTTCTACAAATTCGTAAAGATGGCGCAGCTAGATTTGGCTGTAAAGCAGAGCTTACTAAATATTTCGGTAATAACTGTTTTTTATTACAGTTGAACCAAAATAGAATATTCGTCCAGCTTATTAATCTGTAAGCAGTTAAATTTTCCGTTTCATCTGCTTTCAATGTCGCTTTTATTGCAAGCTCGTAGACAATTTGAAATGCCTTTATTATACTTGTTGTGTTTGTAAATTTCGGATCAAATTTCGATTTTAATTGTATTTGAAGATTGCTGAAATTTATTTTATATCTCACATTTCGTTACTTAGTTAAATTTAGCAATTATTTTGTACTTACTTAGATGATGCATCTTGTTTCGGAAACAAATTCTGAATAATATATATTGCCATAGAACACAAATCAAAAGATGTACAATCATTTTGAATCATAATTTCTGCTGTATAAATCAAACTCTCTAAATTATTACTTTGTTTAGCGAATTCAAAAAGACATTCTTCGATTTTAATATCAACAATTTGCGATAATATTTCACATTTTTTAATCGCTTCGGATTTATTAATCTTATTTTCTGAAAAATCTTCAACTATTTTCTGTATCAATTCCGGCAATAAAGTATTCATATCAAAGTCATAAGTTAGATTTGAACAAGAAAATTGTGTCTACAAATAAAAATAAATATGTTGTATTAAATTTATAAGTAAATGTAATAGATATTTTAGTTACTTTTAAAATATAAAATGTTTTGATTCTTTTCGCATTGCATTCATATTGAATATATTGATATTCCTGAACAATATTTTTCAATTTCAGTAACAAGGTATTTAAAATTTCTATACAATTCTCATCGATATTTGAAGTACATTCAAGCTAAAAACAATTTATATAAATTATACAACATCTACGGCAAATTCTTTAAGGGCGTTGATGTTTGATAGTGAATGTTGGGTTTGGCTGCAAAAGCATAAAAGAAAACTGACTGCTATGGAAATGAGTTTTTACGTGGGGTATGTGGTGCAAATAGGAGAGATCGGGTACAAAATAGAATAGTGTGCATTTTTTATTTTAATATGAATTCTGAAAGAGTTTTTACTATTATAAATATATATCTTACGTTAGACGAAATGATTCTGAAACATCTTTCTACAATAATATCGGATGTGTTTTCTATAAGTTTTAGTGCTTCAGAAGTTTTGCTGAAAAAAATACATTATGAAATATATGTATAACAAAAATAATATTGAATTTTTTTACCCTTTACGAATAAAATCGAAAAAACATACAACGTAACAGCGATCTTTTACATGAAAATTTCTATCAATAATAAAATTTATATCATCCAGCATTTCGGTTTTATTCGCTAATAAAATTTTGCGAATAAACCAAATAATCTACAAAATAAAATTAGGTGATAAACAAATTCGTCAAGATCTATGTAGATGAATTGCAACAATTAATTGTGATAAATTTTGTATTAATTCTTTCAAAAATCGATTATTTAATTAATAAAAAATCAAACTAAACATTTAATTAATCAGAAATTAAATGTCGCAATTAATTATATTTGAAATTACTTCATTATCATCAAAACTTTGTCTCCAAGTTACTTCGTATTTAATATTTAATAATTTCCAGGGAATATCATCCATACAATTTTGTACAACCTTTGCTAATGGATGTATATCTTTGGCGGCATTTACAGCCAGATTATTTATGATCGGAGTCCATGGAACATTAGCTGTTTCCAGAATTACTAAAACCGTTTCCAATTGTAGGGTTTTGTTTCGGATGAAAGGCAGTATCATATTTACTGTATTTTCCCAGCTATCAGTCTTGTTAAGCGATATTTCCTACATAATTTTTCATTATTATAATAATAAAAATAATTATTTTAAAGAAAGATATGCTACATAAAAAACCATAGAAAATGTAAATCTAGAATGACAATATTTACCTCATTGGTTTAATTAAATTTTATTCAAGATCTATGTCTGATACTACAAGGTCGGTTTGTAGGTGATTTAGTCCGGATGGGATTTTTATGTACCGCTGAAAAAAGGTGAATTAAAACCAAAATAGGACAATGTAACAACCATTAATATAAATTCACAATAGTTATTTTTGTATGCACACCCTAACAAATGAATCAAATGAAACCCAACCAAACCTGACGTGTATTTATTACATCTGACATTAACTTGTATAAATAGCCTAAATTGCAATTTTGATTATCTGGCATTCATTACCATATTTACCCCTTTTAGTTCATTTTTTTAGTCCTGCTCTTATGAGTGTCACATTTTCTTAAAACCCGCATTAATTAAAACCGATCTTGTAGTACCAGCCATTGTTTTTAATACATTTGTGAAAAAATACATATTTTAAAATAACAATACATTTATATTCTTTAACTAAATTTTTGTTCTTGAAAGTTCCATCAAAGTAATTATTATAGAAATTTAAATTCAAACTTTTATTTTCTATAATTTTTATAAAATGTATTTTTTTCTAATAATAAACATGTGACCTGCTTAGAGAAAAAGGGGCTCTATTTTCACCCAAGTCAATGTTGCATTAGAATCACTAACTAATTTTGAATAATTTCATATAAAATTTGCTAAAATATTCAAAAAGAACTACTCACAAAAAAAAGTAAAAATTATCTAGTACTAAAATAAAAATTAATTAAAATAAGTTTTAGGTGTTGCAATAATATGAAAATGGAAAAAATAATGTCCCTTTTCCTGTGGCAGGATACACATAAACAATGTATGTAAAAGTTTAAAAAATACCTTTATATACTGCAGTAAATTTTCATCTAAATCTAACTTATATTTTTTGGCATATTTCGGCAAAACATTCTGAATGAAATTTGTTAATTTATTTAAAGCAACTTTTTTTAACAATGTTTTGATTACAACTTTAGGATCCTTCAATAAAAACGGTTCATTAATAATTTATATTAATAAATAAATAAAAATTATCGCATATACCTCTAGATATTCAATTAAAAATAATTTAACTTTAAAATCTTGTCGAAGTTCCATCAGTTCTTCGATTGAACTAATTAAGTTGCCAATTTTTTCTATACAACCATCTTTCAGAAAATGTCTTTGAGATAATGCATTTTTCGAATTATTTCTCTGTATAATTGTATAAATTTGTTTAGTAAAGTTTTGCAATTTTTTTAAGAAGCATTCCGAACATTTTTCAACATCTATGTACGATAAATAATTATACAACCAATCG
Organism: Clivina fossor; assembly: GCA_963966155.1. Taxonomy (NCBI): domain Eukaryota; kingdom Metazoa; phylum Arthropoda; class Insecta; order Coleoptera; family Carabidae; genus Clivina; species Clivina fossor. The sequence continues at coordinate 11,475,096 of OZ014562.1, read as the reverse complement.
ATAACGTAAGATAAAAAATCAGGATAATTATTTAGAGAATAAATAAATATCTGACGTAATAGCGGTAATAATTCTATTAATGATAACTAAAAAGAGACAAGTTTAAATTTATTGGTGAATTATTATAATAAGAATTGTAACTTACATTTGATGGGAACAATTTTAATAAATTTTGTAATATTTCAAAATCCAGTAAATCAAGAACTAGATTTAGTCTGTTAAAAATTATTGTACATTTTTGAATGTTTCCCTAAAAAATTTAAACCACATTTTATAAAGTTTATTAGTCAATTATGTAAATTCATTTTGTTGTTTATTTATAATACTGGACATAAGTCTAGTGTTAATCTAGTAAATTGTACAAAAAATTTATCAGATTTTTCAGTGATTATATACAATTCCCAGTTAATTAAATATATTATAATAATTATTCTTACATTTTTCATGTAAGAATACATTTCTTCTAAAAGTTCACAATTTGAAAAACAATCCCATTTCGCAATCAATTTCGAACAATTTTCATCAAGATTCAATATTTTAAAAATATCTAATCTGAAAATTTTATTTAAAATAAAATGTTTCAATTGCAAAGTAGCTTCATCTTCGGGATTCTGAAATATTTATTTATTAATTTATATGTTTAATAAAAAAAATAATTTAATTGTATAGCCAGATTATCAAAAAAAGTCGCTTGATTGATATTAAATCTGTTTTGTTTTTTTAATTGTAAACGTAAGTAAATATATTTTTAAAATTAATCTTGCTTGCAAAAAATTGATTTAAATTTATTTACAATTTCAAGTAAATCAATGAAAATGATATAAAACTGTATTATGTGAATATTATTATTATATAAATGTGAAAATGACACTTTCCGATTTATAATTTTCAAATATGAAATTGCAAACAAATTACACGCTATTAAATTTAACAACAATTATGGTAACATCAAGCTAACAAAGTATATTATAATTATAATCATTTATTACAAGCAAACATTATCATATCATAAAACTATGAAATAACAATTCAAAGATGAAAAAAAAACAATAAACATAGTATTAATTATTATGTTTTCATACTAAAATCATTTAAGAAACTTCTTTTGATAATCCAACTGCAAATAATAATTTTACATTATTTAAATAACCATAAATTCTTTTATTAGCATATTCCAATAAATTTTCAATTCCTTCCAAATTTTCAGCAGAAACATTCAAGCAGTTTTCAGTGACGACTTTAATATCATTAATCCTATCCAAAATACTAAAAAACTTGTCGAAATCTTTCAAGTGAAAATCAGATTTAATAATGAATTCTTCGGCCTCGGCCTGAAAAATTGGCTGCCCATTCAAGTTAAACAGTTTCGCGAAATTTTTCGCTTCCTCGAACTGCTTATGCCGTAAATATCTGAGTAGTTTAACTTGGGGCGAACTTTCAGTGATTAATTTCAATCGTAGCTCGTTGATAAATTCCGATTTATTCGATTGAAAACCTTCGATAAATATCAGTTCTTCATTTTCCGTCATTAGCTCAACGAGATACGTGTTTTCAGATACTTTTATACTGTAAATTGGTTCATAATTTGGATACGATAACATTTTTATGTAATTTTTTGTTTCTGAATTTTCTGTAGTTTCGGTAATGACTAATAACTGTTTATCGAAATTTTTACTATTCAGAAAAATTATATCTTTATATTTTGTTTCCATATCAATATCAAACATTAAATTTGTTAATTTGCATATTCCGATTAAGTTTTGATTCTCATCTAAGCCAATTGATAGACTAAAAAATTCAAATATTTAGTAACTTCTTAAAAAAAACTTTACATGTTTGTTATTTTTTACTTACTTAGTACCCGTATTGAAAAATAATTTTTCATAATTATTAGAAATACAAAATGTATCATTTTCAGTTTTAAATTTCGTAAATGACGATTTTGTTGTAGAACAAATACAATCTAAATTAAAATTTACTTGTATATTTTCAATATTATTTTGTACGTCTGTACACAGATTTGTAATATTATCAATTTTCAGTCTAAAATATTAAATAAATCTTAAATATTGTACGAAATCAATAAACTTGAAAATAACTCACTTGTAAACAGAATTTTTTGTGCTTATAAAAAATATTAGTTTATTGTTTATCTCATCTTTCCAAGAAAACAAAGAAACAAAACTATTTTTGCTACTAATATCTTCTATACACCTAAAAGTAAATTGATAATAATAAAAATATTTTTGCAAATATATTTCACTTGAACGTATACGTATGCATGCCAGTCAACTTTACAATAAAGTAACCACAAATTTATTAATAATGATAATAATAAAAATACAGTTATTTACGTTTTTAGCTTAACTAAAATATTATTATATTTATTATTAATAAATACAAACTTACGTTGAAAAAATATGTCGTCCACCTGAAGATATATGTAAACAATTAATTACACCATCATTTAAACAAAATAGAACAAAATTATCATCAGAAGAGATTGTAAATAAGTCAATATTACTGCTAAATGCTGTACAAATATCCAATTTTGCGCAATTGTTAGAAAATAGACGAAAATTATTATCAATTGCAAGATAGATTTTATTATTTTGACTTTTACATTTGACAGATGGATTATTAGAAATCTAAAACCAATTTTACTTGTAAAATATTAGAAATATATTGCAGATATTCTTATTTAACTTTATAAGACATCCCATTATATTACAAATTTCATTATTTAAATTTCTAAAGTATAATCTAACCTTGTTGCTTTCTCTTATGATAGCTAAAGTTGTTGTTTCATATAATGCATAATCTTCAGCCAAAGTTCTTGTTCCAAAATTAATTGTCTCATTAGCACGATCAAAATCACATTCAACTTCAGTCCACAAAGCCATTTTTCGCACAAAATATGTATTTCTATTAACCACAAACAAAGCCTGCAAAATGCTGAAAAACCTGTTTGATCTCGGTTTTGACAGTTGATTTAAATTTAAATTAGTTTATTTTTTCACCACAAAAACGCCACAGTCGGTCATTTTCGCCAACATGGAAAAAATGGAATTATGTGTATGATACAGTTAAAATTATAAATATAATTTATTATTTACTTATACTTTATACATTATTTCAATTTTTTAAATTTAAATATAAGAACGCAAATTATTGCAAAAAATTGTTTAATAATATTACTATCAAAATAATTTATTTTTATTCAATAAAATATTTTTGCTATAATGGAGTTACACAATTTTATTAAATTGGTATAATTGTACCACGTGCTTGTTCTAACCTGTCAATTGTGTAAATGTCAACAAATAATATACTTAAAAAATAGATAAATATTGACATATGAAATATGGCAATGCAATATAAGTATGTATTTTGATATTATTATTTTGTATTAAATACTACAAAACAATATGTTTTTGTTTTTAGAATAATTCACCCGGCGAAATTTCATAGAGATTATTTATCTCACGATATTCGTCCGGACGGACGAGAATTAATGAAATTTCGCCCTGTAATTATGAATGTAGGATCATTAACAACAGCTGATGGATCTGCGATAGTTAAAATTGGAAATACAACCGTTGTTTGTGGAGTAAAAGCGGTTCGTACCTTGTTTCGAAATGAATTATAATTTCATACTAATTTCATTAACTTTTTAACAAATTTTTCTTCAGGAATTAACTCAACCAAAAGCCGAAACACCGAATAATGGTTATTTAATTCCAAATGTCGAATTACCTCCATTATGTTCACCGAAATTTCGACCAGGACCACCGTCTGACCAAGCACAAGTAACGTCACGATTAGTGGCCGATATTATCGAAAATTCTAAATGTCTAGATTTAACAGATCTATGTATTTATCCAGATAAACTTGTCTGGGTGCTGTACTGCGATATCATTTGTTTAAACCATGATGGCGCTCTAACCGATGCTTGTATTTTGGCTGTTATTGCTGCTTTAAAAACTGGTATGTTTATAAAATACTTATATTAACATATAATAATATTTATTGGTTAATCAGAAAACTAGTCATTATTTTATTAGGTTAGCAACATGTAAGTTTTTTTTTTGTTTTTGCTCATTCCACTAATATTACTAGACTGTTGTAAGACATTCATCAAGTCAGTTTATTAAAAAATTACACTAATATACTGATTCGATGAATCCTACAAAATATCGGAGACAGCATTCTAGAGTGTTATTTACTCATATTTACAAAATAAATCGTTATTGATCAACTGATTAATAATAATTAAAAATTCAGTAAAATGTTTCAAAATATGAAATGCACGAAATTATGCAATATACAAAAACTGCACAAGGACCCGTAGACAGTTTCAAAACAATTAAACAAACTCTTTGTCGTCTCGGCACATAATGCCTCTATTCGGAATATATCAATCTCTTATTCCATTCTTTGTTTATTGTTCTGATTCCGTCCAGCAGACACACACATATGTAAGACGGTTCTCCGCGTTATTATCAAATATGCTGACAGTTCTTCGCTCTGACATATATATAATTTTTATATTTTATATAAATTTCAGTGTCTTTACCAGAAGTAAAATATGATGCAGAAATAGACATAAAAACCGTTACAAACAACATGAAACCGTTAAATATAAAAAACATTCCGGTTACAGCAACCTACGCCATATTTGACGAGTAATATTGCTAAATAAAGATTTGTGTTGATTTCTATTAATATATGTAATTTTTTTTAGTACAATTTTGTTAGCAGATCCAACGAGCGATGAAGAGAATTTATGCACTGGAATTGTTACAATAACAGTTTGTGATTCACAACTTTGTTCCGTGCACAAACCGGGCGGTAGTCCATTATCAGATGAACAAATTAATGGTTGTATTCAAGAAACAAAGAAACGTACAAATTTAGTTACTGATTTATTACAAACTGCGTTAAATAATTATAAAGTAAAAAAAATTGTAACTAAATAAATATTTTTATACATTTATTTTTGTTATCTTTATTTCTCTTCCAAGATTAACTATTTAATTATAATGTTATTAAATTCCCTATCAGGTTTGTTATTGTTTTTAGCAATTTAAAATGCTTGCTATTAATTTAGCTATTTTGGTTCTGGTTTTCTTATATAAGTTTAATAATTTTGCCAATTCGGCTGTATTAATATTAATGTCAAAAGATAAACTTTTGTTCTTGGGTCCTGAATCTGCGTTATGATTAATTCTAATGTTATTAAATTCCCTATCAGCAAAAATTGCTAAAAACAATAACGAACCTGATAGAAAATTTAATAATATAATTAATCATAACGCAGGTTCAGGATCCAAGAACAAAAGTTTATCTTTTGACATTAATTTTAACTATTTGTCAAAAATAATTAAAATTTATATACGATGTATGTCCTCAAAGAAGACACAATATAGATTTTGCAGTAGTTCATTATCAGTGCAATTTTTGTAATTAAAAATATAAAATTTACAGAAAGTGTTTTAGAACTATATAAATTAAAAACTATTTGTAAACATACTATACTTCATTTAATGAAATTCATAAGTCTGTAATCATAAAAAAGTTAGTTTTGGAAATAAATCAAACGTTTCTTGTCAACCCTTCATGTTACTAAAATTTTATTATGTATGTATGTATTTTTTTTAACGGCATAATAATTAAAAATACAGCAATAAAAAAGAAAATGCATATATTTTATTTAAAAACAAATAAAATTGTTCTTACAAACTGAATTTTTACATCTGGTTTCTCTGAAAATGTAACTAAATTTTTTATTGTATTAACAAATTTCACTAACTAAAAATATTTTTTATAAACTGTACAATTGTTTAAAAATTACTTCTGTACAATAATTAATTCTGACATTCATGAATTATTTGTGCAATCTCTCTACATACAAAGAAGATTAAGATTTCTTGCAATCGACTCAATTTTGTCATTTTATAAAGTTTTTAAAACGTTCCAATTAACTCAGTGAATAGTCTACGATTATTATTTTTTTAATAATCTTTTAGCGAAAAATTATTTACGTTTTAAACGTAATTCTTAAATACAAAAATAATACCCTCGACAGTAAAATCTTACATAATTTTGTCAACTGCTTAAGTTGAAACTTGAAAACTGAAACGGAAATGTTTGACATTAATTTATGATATATAAATACATAATTTTGTAAATGTATGTAATACTTAAAGATTCAATAAGTCTTCAACTGTTTTGCTGTCATTTAAAATTGTTTTAATTTGGTATCTATTTTTCAGCAATTAAAAAAAAATCAATCCTAACTCAATATATGATTATTTACTTGTAACACTAAGTTTCAACTTAAATAGTTGATTATTAACTAAAATTTGAGGATATTACTTTTTAGTTGAACCACATATTTTTTGTTGTAGAATAATTAATAATAACGTAATTGTTTTTCGCTAAATATATAACAAAGAAGACATTCTTTTACGATAGTTTGCAATTTTCTTTGTTTAAAATTGAATTAATTTACAATATTACAACAATATTACATTATTTTTATAATTATTATACAATAGAGTATACTTAATTTTATATAGTACATTGTAGAAAAAAATTGTAAAAATCTGCAAATATACGATGAATTATTTCACTAAAATCGCTGATTAAAAAATTAATTATTGCCTATATTGTTGTAATCAAAAAAAATAATACTTTTACAAATATTTATATTACATAATTAATTCTATATACGACTAAATAAATTAATATTCGATATACACTTTTTTTTCTCAAATTTTAATCGTAATAAAATTAATTTTTCAAATAGAAAAATAAAAATTACGTGCATTATATCAAATAAAACAAATATATTTATATCATTAACATGTATTTCATTTTAATGCTAAATTAGTTATCTACATTTATATTTTTTTTATAAATAATTTTTTTAGAATAAATTCCATATTTTCAGTATAAAATAAAATTGAACCAAAGCCTAATTATAAACCTAAATTTCGCATTTTTAAAATTTATATAATAAAAAAAGAATTAGTTCTAAAAAGGCCCAAATTACTCGCTTAATTATTTAAAATAAGCACAACCAAAGAGTAGTTTGTTACATCAATAAAAAGAAGAAGACATATTTACAAAACTTTTTTACAGAATATAAAAAATGTTGCGAATAAATCTAAAAAATAATGATACGCCTATGACAATAATAATGATATTATAAATCCTTAATTATATGCAACACATAATTATTTACAATTAACAAGTCTCCTATCTAGAAACATTTTTCAATTTTAAAAAAATTAATTCCATTCGTTACACTGACACTTTTAGATTTGAAAAATCACTTTACTTATAAAAATAAAATCAATCCAAAAAATTTGAATATTCCAATCTCATTTTTATCGATGACAATTTAAAATGTGCGATATTTTAATTTAAAAATTTAATTACAAACAATAAAATTAATATTAATGAAAATTTGGTTGTAACAATAAAATTAATCAAAAGTAAATTTTAATTATTTTAATATCATTTTTCTAGTTTAATTTAAAATGATATTTGTCAGCCATGATCCTAAATCTCATCAGTAGTGCACTTGGTGAACTTGATTCGCACAATTAAAAATAAAAAAATGAATTAATAAATAATTACTGATATACTTACATCCAATGTTCGTTACTAAAACTCAAAATTATTTTGTACACAATCAAACATCCAGGCTCGGCTTATAAATTCTGAGACTCAGAATCGTTTGTCAGTTCGAACCTGGATTAACCAATCACAATGCAGTCTTAAATTCAATTAATAAGGTTTCTTTTATGTAGTTTCTATTTACATATAACAATTGTTAAATGGTTCGTTATACATTTACTGCTAGGTATTACGCAAAAAAAAAATGACAAAATAAAATCTAATGACAAGAAGTTTGACTAATTTTTTTAAATTAAAAGTTACGTATAAAAAATTAAATAATTATAATGGAATGCTAGTTATTTCTTAGCAATCTTAGACATAAATCAGTCTTGTCAAAAATATTGCTTCGAACTTCAAGTAAATCAATCTTTAACTGACATCTTTTGACAAAAATAAATTGTCAAAAATGTAAATAATAGCTTAGAAATCGCTAGAATTCCATTCTTTATTGTCAATTCAAAAATTTAAAACTTGGTGCTACCAATTTGTCGGAAAATTAAAATAAAATACACGATTATTTTTCTTGAATTAGTCAATTTTTAAAGTAGTGACAGCACATCATTAAATTTTTTAGACAATCAATTGTTATAATAATCAGAGGGCCTGAGTATCACAACGTTGTCATAAAATAAATTGTTTAAATAATTTTGTATATGTATATATTTTTTCATGATTCATTTTTGTACTTTACTATGTATGTATTGGCAACATTTCATTTGTTGATTACAAATGACAAATAAAAAATTGCCAAATTTGTATGTATAAGGGAGCGATCAAACATTAATGTTTCCAAATCCATATTTCACATTAATTCACGACCGTTAATTTTTTTTCTAATTGCAGAAGTATTCTATATATGATTTTTCAGTAATTTGGGAAAAAATATCTAAAATTTGACAATTAATTTAGATATGGAAGCATTATTTTTGATCAATCCTTGTATAAGAAATTATAAGTTAAAAAATAAAAAAAAAAACGGGCAGTCTTTGTGCATTTCAGTTGGCCCTACTGATAAAGTACCTCGTAATTTGTGCCACACTAGTATTCAAAAACAGTTTATTTACTTTTTGGTTCAATCCATAATTATTTTGGCACCACTAATAAAAAAAATGGTTATTGAAAAAACATGATCTCTTTCTGTCATTTTAGGAACTGTTCGTTTTTTTGTGTTTATATGTGAATAAAATAATGATCTAAATAATAAAAATGTTTAAAAAATACGATGAGATCACTGCAGTTTGACAATTATTATTCCACGGGGAACCTGACAACGTTCTGACAATATTTTTAAGGTCAAGCAGGGGGATAGGGATATAGGCAGTGCGACAAGCAATCTTTTTGTTGTTTTCAAATCTTCTTTTGACACTTTTTTTCTTCTTCTTCAATGCAACTATTTATTCGGATCAGCTGCGTTCGATCGTCGATGGTGTTTGGTCGCTACCGCAGCTGGTGAGATCGTCTTTTGTTGTTGTTGATTTAAGCAAGTCTGCAGCTGTTGTTGGGTGAGATTGTGTCCGTGAAACTGTTGAAACTGATTCTGTTTCTGTAAAGTTAGCTGCAAGTGTTGTTGTTGCGGTGCAGATAAAGTTACCACGGAATTACTTGCGGCTAGATTCATACCGGTTGAGCCCAATGTGACGTTGCCAACTTGTGCTGAGGCTAACAATTCATTTTGTTCAGTTTTTTTGTTTGTTTGTTTGTCGATTTGTGTCCCGATGTTCATGCAAGTTTTCGCATCAATATCATGCAAAATTCAGTCTTATAGTTTACTTGAAATTAATTTACAATAAATTTTAATTAAAAATTCCCAATTTTTTCTGAGATTTCTTCCATAAAAAGCATGCATTATTTTTAACAATTTAGTTAGTATATTATTTAGTAAATAAAATAAATAAATTGGCTAGTTTATTTACAAACAATTTACGTCGATTTTTCTCTTCTGTTTTAAAAATTATTTAACATTATATTACATAACAATTTAAATTAATTAAAATCATGCATTAATTAAATTTCATAATTTGTGTGGTCGTAATTTTCTTCTATTAATACTATTGAAAATGAAAATAATAAATTAGTAAAAATATGTATCAATTTTGATAACTTTTTTTTTTAAATACAAGTATAATAAACAGAAATTTATTTCATTACAAAATATTGTTGTAACTAATCATAATGAATCTAATTATATTAAATTAATATTAAAAAAACCAATTACAAAACATGCAATTCTAATTATAATTTATATAGTGGTAACCCAATAGAATTATATATATATATATATATATATAGTTGGATTATCGAAAAAAGTTATTTGATTGCCATGAATTTATTTAAGACAACTTGCTTTTTACTACTTTGACTGCAAGGAAAAGTAGTAAAGCGTTTGGTACGGTGTCTGTAAAATTTTCAAAAAAAAAAAAAATTGTATAGAAATCCTTCATATAGCTTGTAGATGACGAATCTGAACTTAGTTTATGTGGGTGTATGGATGTGCGTCGTCAGCTCGCTCGCTCGCTCGCTCGCTCGCTCGCTCGGTCGTCAGACCAAATTTTGTGATCGCAACTCCTCCTAGACGGTTCAACCGATTTTAATGAAATTTTCAGGATAAATTTGTCTAGTGCCCAAGATGGTCATGTGGTTTTGTTTTTTTCCAGTGATGCCAACTTTCCGAGAAAAAAATTACTAAAGTTTTTAAAAATTCATATTGGCTACGTTATTTATCCGATTTTGATCAAATTTTCAGAAAAGATTTCCCTAATGCTCCCATTAATTACATAATTTTATTAATATTCTGTGTTGCCAACTTTCCGAGAAAAAAATTACTAAATTTTTAAAATTTTTATTCAACCGATTTTACTCAAATTTTCACAAAAGATTCTCCTAGTATTCATATAATTTATGTAATTTTAACAAAATACAGTGTTGCCAACTTTCCGAGAAAAAAATTAATAAAATTTTTAAAAATTTATTATGACCATTTTATTTAACTGATTTTAATCAAATTTTTATAAAAGTTTTTCCTAGTGCCTAAATAAATTATGCAATTTTAACAAAATACAGTGTTGCCAACTTATCGAGAAAAAAATCACAAAATTTTTTAAAAATTCATTGTGGCTACATTATTTATCCGATTTTGATCAAATTTTCAGAAAAGTATCTCCTAGTGCCCACATAAATTATAATATTATTAAAATACAGTGTTGCCAACTTTCCGAAAAATGTCAAAGTAGTCCATATATGGGTTTACCCATATACTTCTAATCTTGTTTGAATGTAAATATAAGGTTTGTTCCAAAAGTTAAATAGACTGTTTGAACATATGTATAGGTATGCAATTTAATGATAAAATATATGTGCGCATGAGTCTACCGGTTTACAAATGGTTATTTTGTTGTTAAAACAAACCTATAATTAATGGTTATACAAAATATTCTATTCTTTGAGAAAAAAATAACCGATAACTAGAATGTGAATCAAAATTTTTATTAAATTGTAACAAAATTGTAATGAAAAATCACGTTTCTTATAAAAATCTGAGTCTAGTAAAATTAATTAACTTTATATTTTGTAGTCTATAATTATGCTAATGGAAAGTCTCAATAAAATAATGAATTATGAATATATTAGCTGTGTTTTTTTACATTCCACTCAGATCAGTAAATCTTGTAAATGAGCAAGCTGAGCTGAGCTGAGCTGAGCTGAGCTGAACTGAATTTTGCTGAGTGAGTTGTATTGATAAATAAAACAGTTTATTTGAAAGTGACATTTAAAATCTAAGTTCCATATATGATATAACCTAAAATATTAGATGTATTTGGATTGTTTGCGTTGATAATTTATTGCAACTCGCCGAATATCTATTGTTTGACTTCACAATAAAATACTCAAATATAAATGTCAACGTATCAAACACGTTATCAAATCTGAAATTAGGAAAATTTGAATTGCGCATGTGCGCTCACTTGAATCTCAGCTAAGCACTAGCTAACTATGCAACTCAGTATCGGTAAAAAGGGAAGCAATTCACTCACTTCCAACTCAGTTACGAGACGATAAATAAAACAGCTATTATTTGTAGATTACTGATATTTGCTGATCTGAGCTGCGTTTTTCGGTAAAAAAAAAACACAGCTATTATTGCAAATTACTAATGTAATTCAAGAAACTTATTTTGATAATCCAAATTTATTTGCAATTTTATTATTTTGTAAATCTATATAGTTAAAAAAAATAATAATGTAGATAAAATAATAATCAAACAAAATATTGATAAAATAAATCACTAACTTGCATTCGTCGTGGTCATCTTGATAGCCGTGTTAGTCAACCGTTGCGTGGGTAACAATCTACTGGCAGCTAGCTGTTGTTTCACCCCCGATATTTGAGCGTTTCGAGGTAGTGCACCGACTAGCTGAACAGACTTCCCGGTGGCTTGTGCAAGCGCTGTCGACACCGTATTCGGACTTGATACACGAATGCCTTGGTGGGTTAAACCTTTCACGCCCGATGCCACTAGTTGAGCTGATTTTGAAATAAGTTAAGTTTGTAATAAGACAAAATGGAATGTTTTCACTTAATTATTGATAGAGACTTATTTAATTAGTAATTAATGCATTTAATAAGGTGGTATGTATCATCGGAAATATGCAAACTGATATTAAACATGTTCACCAGACTTGCTAGAATAGTTTTCTCTAAACAAATACTTACCGATTGGTAATGGTAAAGCCGGTGACGTTGATCCCGGCGCGGTATTATTCGTAATGACAACCGCATTTGAACCTAACGTGGAAGCAATACTATTCCCTTGCTGTGTAGTGGACGTACAAGTCGTGGTCGCCGTGGTAACGGCCACGCTAAAAATCAAACTGGTCGGATGCGTTTGAATTCCAGTCGAAGAACTCGCATTCAACGGTGACGCTAGCCGCGGTATCTGCACCTGCACATTTTGTATACCCGGAAAGGGTGTTAAATTTAACGTATGCACCGTTGGACTCGATAACGGCGCAATAACCGAACTGTTTTTCGATAGTTGTACTGGTATTGTCTTTGTAAACTGGGTGGAATTATTATCGGCCGATGAAACCGCTGAACTCGATGCGGTTAATCGTTCCAGTAGAGCTGAGGCAGAATTCGCACCGGGAATTGGATGATCGGCCGATGGAGTGTTCACTAATAATGCCGATAATCCAGAGACAGTCTGCGTCCCTCCCTCAGTTCCACTACCCTTATTTGTAACACCCCTTACCCCCATTAATCGCGGTTGCTTAATCTGATTGGTCGTATAGTTCACTTGAGTGGGAAAGCCAGCTGCAGCAGCCACCGTCGTTAAAGTGAACGTTTGTCCATGAGTCGGTTGCTGGCTGCTGTTAGCTGTTGCTATGATAACATTCACAGGGGGCGTGGCTAGTTGTGATGCAAGCGCAGAAATACGAACTTGTTGTTGCGTCGATGTACCCGTATTATTAACTGTAATAACGTTACTATGATTTAGCACTCGCGGTACGTTTGTTAGTGTCATTTTACGTGCGGCGAGCATTTTTTGATTTAAAGTCTGAACTGTTTGCTGCGTGTTCAATAGTGTGGGGTTTGTGTTAGTGATAGCGTTCGCTACAGCGGCACTAGTTGCACTGTTTACACTATTCACCGGTGATGTGTTTAGCAGACTTAAGATGGCGGCGTTGGCGTTGGAAGTTTGTTGCTGCTGATGATGGTGCTGTTGTTGTTGTTGATGTTGTTGTTGCTGGTGTTGTTGTTGTTGCTGTTGTTGAGCGGCCGCCGCCGCGGCAGCTGCTGCTGCTAAAGTGTTACGATTTGTTGTTTAAATAAAAATAATAAATATATTTTTGTGGTTATTTCGTTTACCTTGTTCTTGTTCAATTTGTTGTGCCTCATTGATAAAACTGGCAACAAGGGCAGTGATTTCTGGGTTAGCTGTATGTCGTGGATCCAATTTTGGTTGGCTGTTTGATTGCAATTGGGCCTGCTAGAAATTTACAAGAAAAATCTAATATAATCTATCAAGAAGATAAAACAGGACACAGAATGTAAATAAAAAATAGGAAAAACATTTTTACAAAAGGCAAAAGCATTTGACAGAGCAGAACTTCTGATCGCTTTATCATCAATTTTTAAAAATTACCTATTTTTATTCGAACTTTCTTTAGTTTAGTGTTATCGTAACTTTAGCGAAGGTATGCAAAAAAGATAGTAAAATAATGAAATATAAATAAAAATTGATACGATGGTAAAACATACCAAAATAGGTAGAGCTGCAGTATTATTCGGAACGTTCTGGACAGTGGTTTGATTTGCTTGTTGAACAAGAACAACATTCGGCGCCCCAGTGCCATTTTGTAACATACTACTCGGGCCAGTTAAGATTTGCGGATGCTGCTGTTGTAGTTGATTTTGTTGAAATTGTAATTGTTGATTAATCGTTGGCTGAAGTTGCACCGCTTGTATGGATTGTTGAGCCGCATGAACCTAGATTAGAAGATAGTTTATTTTAATAATATATGAACAAGAATAAAATATATAATTATGTAGATTTTTAAATCTAAAACCAGTGGTAAGTAAACTGGTGCAATGAGTTTATTATTCAATTTTTCCTGAAAATTCTATTATTAATATTTTTGTGTATCTATATTCATTGTAAAACAACAAATAATTTTATTTTTGCGTAAACCTTAATATCTTTTTAACCCTACGACTGCCGGTATTTTTTTAGTTATTCCAAAACAAAAATAAACTAAAATTCGTTTAAGAATATGCTTGTTTAAGACTGTAATATCTAATTACATGCAATAAACATACGAATTTCTATTAAAACGTTTAAACGCGTTTGCGACATTTAAATAACCCAAAATTGACGACACGCAATAGTTAAAGGGTTAATAAATAATATTGTCACCAGTACGGGCCCATATTCAAATTCCGCTTGGTGAATTGATGTTTGTAATGTATTTGTATCATCTAAACCAGTATTTCTTAAACTTTTTTTCGACTGCAACTCAATTTTAGAAAGTTCAATTTAGGATGATCCCTCTATGCATAAGAATTTTGTTATTAAAGAATTTTTCAATCTCAACTTTGATAACACACAGTAAAATAATTATACAGAATAAAAAAATTCAACCTTTCAACGATCCATTTATAAGATTGTATGACCCACTAATGGGACATGACCTCAATCTTAAAACGAAAAAAGGTGTGTTTTATCAAGCCTTACACCGAAAGTTTAATTAACTATAAATTTAAGTAAGTAATTAATAGCCAGTTGCACGAAACGTTATTAATCAGTGACTACCAGTACGATTAAATTATCAACTTTTTATTTAAATAATTCATCAGCTGACATAATATTTTATGTAACTTGCCCACTGTCAATAATTCTACCTCAATTTAAAAAAAAAAAATTATTGAAAAAATAATTCTTTCAAAATATAAAAATAAATACCTGAGCTTGTTGCGCAGCTTCAACAGCTTTATCATTCATCCTAGGTAAATTAATATGTTTAGGTTCTTGTCCGGGAATCATTTTCACAATTTTCATCGGATTCCTACCCTTCTTCGTTAACATATCGGTAAATTGCCTAATAAACTTATCCACATATGACCTAGATCCAAGCGTAAACCTTGAGGAGCACCCATTATTCTTTCCCACTTCATAGTCGACATCTAGATACAGTTCCCCTAAATATTCCGAATTAAACGGCCTTTGTAAAATACTTAATTTAATATGTAAATGATAGATTTTATGTTTATCCCGTTCACATTGTCTTTCCGTATCTAATATATATTCTTCGATCAAAACAGGCATACAGTTCTTTGTCTCTCGCGGTCCGACATAACTTCGGAATTTGGTTGTGTTGACATCTTGGGGCACGATCAATTGTTTATCATTTTCTAAAGATGGAGCTGGAAGGACCATACGCGGTTGTTTCGATTTCGATAGTGAATTCGCCGATTTCATTCGTTTCTTCGTAATAAAATCGTATAATTCGAAACCGGTATTCGGTGAATTTTGATCTAATTTTCGTTTACGATTAACTAATGAGAATCGCTGTGCACAACGTTTTAACGGATAAGTATTAAAGAGGTTTCTTTGGTGTTGGACTTTGTTGGTTAATATGCAGAGTGATGGAGTTGGATCGAGGCATAATTTCGGATTGGTAGCGTTCGTTAATTCGGATTCTAGAAGAAGTTTATCGTATTCCGTCCATTCCTGACACGTATTTTCGATTATTGAGTTTAGATCCGCTAAGAGACTCTGCAAATTGTAAAAATAACATTTCCTAGTTTTCTGGTACAAATATTGTGAAATATATAATCACATACTATTTGTCTCTCTCATACAAGCTACAGTAAAACTTTGATGTGTCATTTTTAACAGAGATTAAAAATAAAACAATAAATACGGAAAAGTTGATTTTAAACTAATATAATTAATTGCCAGTTTCATAATAAAAACTTTAACTAAAATCGACTTTAAGACAACAGAAAAAAAAGCATTATTTAAAGTTGAAAAATTGATAGAAAACATTGTTTTATTGACAGCAATAATAATTATGAAAGTAGAATTTAAAATTGATGCTTTTTTGCTAGCATAAAATCAATTTTAGTTAGTGTTTATTATGAAATTAACCGTAGGTAATTAAAAGTTGCAAAAATAAACTTTAATAACATATAAAATGGTAAAAGAAAAATAATTTTTGCCTGATATTAGAACATTTGATTGAACAGATTTGTACAATTTAATATAATAACTTGTAGAGTCTATCATGCGCCTTGTTTTCATTTTGTAGTATTTTTACTAATTCAGTCAACCAAAACAAACTTTAAAATAATTTTGACAATAATAAAAAAGTACTTTCTTCAAATAATGCAAAAGTTAACTTTATTACGTCGACTAATAAACTATATTAAATATTTCCCATTAGACAAGTTAAAATCTATAATTAAAATTATTTGTAAATTATTGAAAATCTCCGGAAAAATAATTATTTGAATAGTTTCAAGAAATAATCGAAAGAAAATCTAGATAAAAATGTTCGCAACTCACCTGTACGGTAGGTTTGAGTAAAACATGATGCGTTTCGCATGTAACTTGTGAATTCACTTGTTGATAATCCCTAACCTCAACGATAATGCATCCGCTATAAAATAATTCCGGATATTCCTCTTCGAACAGATCCGTTAAAATACTAGGCAATTCTTCATTGTCGATACAACGGAGGAGTTCATCATCTGGTTGCCATTGCATTTTCATCGTAT
Organism: Clivina fossor; assembly: GCA_963966155.1. Classification (NCBI taxonomy): domain Eukaryota; kingdom Metazoa; phylum Arthropoda; class Insecta; order Coleoptera; family Carabidae; genus Clivina; species Clivina fossor. The sequence continues at coordinate 11,458,131 of OZ014562.1, read as the reverse complement.
TGTCATCGTTTAACGCCTGAAAAATTCATATTTTATAAATTATTAATTTTCGATAAAGCAATTAACTCCATTAGGTGAATTTTGAAAAACACCTTAGACCTAAGGCTTAGGACCAGTATTTCCAATTTTATTTATTCTTGAAATCATTTGTGATTGGCTAAAAATGTATTCTCAGAATAAATGACAACATTTCATTGGCTAATTTTAAAATAATTCCAAGGATAAATTTATGCCAACATTTGGGATTTAGCATATTAAATTTCAAATTCACTGTCATTGTTCATATTATAAATACAAATCTATATTGTGTATACAAAGTAAAATAACTTTATGAAATAAGCACAAAATAATTTTTTTATTACGAAATTGATTAATTTTGAAGATAAGTAAATATGTTTTAATTATTAATTAGTTATTATGATTTTCTTTCAATTTTTGTTAATTATAATGTATAAACGTATAAAAACTTGAAAGCTTTTAGGCATTGCAATTAGTAATTTCTTCGAAAATTTAGTTGTAAATACGATAAAAAATAAAATTAAGAAATATAAAATAAACTTACATTGGAAGATTTATCGATATTATTACCGATATTAATATCATCAATAATCGAACCCATTCGTAACGAAAATGTATATTCGTTCTTTTCTGGATATAAATTCAAAATTAACGTATTTAGTCCTTCTCTAGTTACAAGTTTTTCCAAAAGAAACGAATTAGATTTGACACCCTGTATTAACAACAAAATATATAAACAAATATATTATTATTTGTTTTAAAAATCAGCGATTTTTTTGTAATACTTACGGTAGAATTTTCAAAGTCTCTAAAGCATTCTTCACGATAAAGTTCTTCAAGTTTGTCAAATATCGAAAACGGTTTACAATTATTTGGATCGGAATTTCGTAAAATATCGTTAATATCCTGGGAGTGTGACAGAGGCAAGGAGCAAAGTTTAATTATCTCAAGTTTTTTCTATAAACAATCAAACAACGAATTAGTAGCGCATTTAATAATTGAAATTCTTATAAAAATAACTTACTTCAGCCTCCTTACATATCGACTCCAGGTTTTGCATCGTTAGCGTTACTTAATTTCAACATTCAGGTAGTCACATTACGATACAGTTTATCCAATAAAGTGACGTTCTAGACAAAACAACTATAGAAAACAAATAAAATCACTTTGAAACTTTACAAATCATATTTTATTTATTTATAATAATAATAATAAGAACTTTATTTAGCAAAGCTATTCCAAATTACTTTTAATTTCGGAAAACAAAACACAATTTTGGTTATGTCACACTTGACTTGTCAGTTTTATAATAAAATATTAAAAAAACTTTTGATATTTTTATTTATTTTAATTGTAATACATACTTAAAACATTTTTAATATAAATTTTGTAGTTCTAAATACTTTCTCTCAGAATTGTAACAGCAATATTTGGAAAAGTGTTACAGGACGAATCCAAACATATAACTAAATTTTACAGTAAATATTCCCGAATAAATAGCGTAAAACACCTATAAACAAATTGTTTAATGTTTTAATAATTGAAATAAAATATCTCGCAATGTTTTTGTTGTATACATGTGTCATATTTAAATCTGACAAGTGTCACGAAGTGACAGTTCATAAATGAAGTAACTAACCATTAAAATTCGAGTATCTTTTGCCATCGTAATAAAACTTTCTTGCACAATAAACACTTTAGATTAATATTAAACTATTTTCCGAATCACTGCACTAGTTGTTTACATGTTGCACTTTGTAATTTTAAATATTTGGAAATTTAAAAGTTGAGCCAGAACAGTCGTACCCGCAATGGTATAAAACCTAACCCCTCTATTACCAAATCAAATATGTTATATCATCGGTGTATTTTAATGGAATATTATTAATGTCAGTCAAATAACGTAAAAACATTGATAAAAATTAAATTAAACAGTTAAATAATAACACACACGTGAAAATTTTGTGACAAATACATAAAAACCCAGTTTACAAACATACTGGGTATATGAATAGACCTCTAGCGGTGACTTTTCAAACACATTTTCGTTGACAGCTGCCGCCAACTTTTAAAATTTAAATTTATTGCAGTTATTTTTACGTTATTATATTGAATTCATAAATAAATGAATAACTTAATAATGTATTTTTTTATAATCATAATTATATACAGGAAGGATCTAATTATATACATTTTTTTGCAAATTTGTAACTATTCTATATTTTCAATATATTAAAAATATTTTTGATATTTTTCGTAAAAATATTGAGATAATTATATATTAAAAAATGTTTTAAATATAATTTAAAATTGTTATAAATATTATTCAAATTATTTTATAATTATTATAATTTTATTTATTGTTTAAAGATTTATCAAATCAATAATTTTTTTCTGTCAGAAGCGTCAGAATCAAATATATTTAGCGTTAAAAACAATGTTAGCTTAATAAATAATTTACTAATAATTTTGTCGTAATAATCTAATATAAATAAAGTTTTCAATAAAAATATTTGTTATTTGTAAGTAATATTTTTCAAAATGTAATTTAAAATTATATTTATAAGTTTAATTTTATTAATGTTGATATTTCAAAATTGTTTTGTAAAAATTATTGATTTCATAAATTATTAATTTAAAATGTAGTTCAAAGATACGAAAATAAATTCAATTATTATAGTTATATTTTTAATTTCAATTTCAATATAAGCCACACGACATATTTTTTTTAAATTGTAGTAGCATGAACGATAAAAAGTTTTTTGTCTTTGTTGATAACATTTTTCATTTTAAGTATTTTTGTTCTTGTTTAAAAAATATTTAAATTTGTTAGTTTTCGAAATATTTGTAACTTTAAGTGTAAATGTCCAGCGAAAAATACAGAAAAAAATTATGTGATTTAAAATGTCTTTAAGATAATAAAAAAATCTTTCAGAACTCATTATATTAAAATAAAACAACTTTAGGTTATAGTTCTGCATTAATATTAATTAATAATCGACGTTTCGACGAACTCAACGTTCGTCTTCATTAAAAAAATACAAATAACATTTTGTGTAAATAAACAGAACATAGAAACAAGTTACTAGTTAACAAAATAAGTAACTGGATCATAAAAATTTATAAATTTTTAATTGAACGAAATCCAATTTTATTTAATTTATTGTCTTCATAGTGATTGATGTTATCTTTTTCTTTATAAATTTCTATTGCTTCTCTTATCAATCTGCTCTTAATATTGATGGGTCTTGCAATTATTACAGTATCCAGTTTCCAATTTTAAAATTTTGTTATAAATCTGTTAACTTTTTGTAAAATAATTTAATATTAATATAACATTATTTGCAATAAAATATTTTTATGAAAACAAAATTTTTGATCATAATATTTGTAGTTTCATGAAATTATCAATAAAAAAAAATAGTGATTGTATAATATTCATATTTTATTATAGTTTATATAATAATATGTATTTTTATGCTTACATTTTCAGCGTATAATCATTAAAACAAAAGCATAGGAATATATAAAAGAATCCTTTTAATAATTAATTATCAAACAAGCCATGTTATATCCATAATAATTTTATTATATGTTTACTGTAAACAATATTTGACTTCTCTGTATTTTAATGCACGAAAATCATAATATGACTATTGACTGAAAATATGAAATAATTGCCCAAATTAAATCTTTAAATTAGTTTTATACATGAAATCAAAATTTTCGATTTATGTTTAAGATTGTGCAATATAGTTAAGTTTTTAAGGTTAAACTAGAAAAGATATTAAAAGTATTTGAAAAATAATATATTATTAGTTGTATAAGTGATTGTTGAACTATAATTTATTTGAATATTGAATTTATTTATTGTATTACTATGGTTACCTGATACACAAACACAAATTTTTAATTTGAAAAAAATTTCGTGAAAATTTGATGTGTTTACTTCACATCTTTCTTATATCCAACAATATTTATTTAAAAAATAAGAATAAATACTTATAGTTCAATACAAATTTCAAATTGCAAAATTATTTTTGGTATTTCAATTTTACATTACTGTAATTGTATCAGTTGTTTCTGAGCCATATTTGGTAATAAACTAATAACCTAAATAATTAAAATTGAGTAGTTTATTTTAAAATTAAAAACTTCTTATTTTCTTTTAGCTGCCAAGAGATGTTACACTTTTTGTTTAGATTATTTCTTGAATGTTAAATTCTTATTTTGAATTAATATTTTTTTGTTATTTATTAAATTTGCACTTATTTCATTTTAATTTTAATTTATAATATTATAATCTTATCTTAATAACTATTTCAATAGTGATCGTCAGCCTATTACGGTCCAATCCAATATGTATATATATATATATATATATATATATATATATATATATATAATCATATTGCGGATCAAAAACTGTCATTCAGTCACCAAGTACTGAGGATACTATTTAAGATGTATTGCAAAACGTCTGCGACGAGAATAGATCGATCACGGCATACCAGTTCAAAAAATTCTATAAATTCAACTGCTTCAATGATTTCACAAATAAATATAGAAGAATTTGTATAGAATCCTGTTGTTAAAAGTAAAATAAATGAATGTACTTCGAATTGCCCCATAGTCAAGTCATCTGTGCTTTGTTTAATGCCAATTTTTTAAAAAAATTTGCAATATGATGTTAGTAATAGGTGTAGTTTTAAAAGACGTATTTCTTTACATTTTTTTTTTTCATATTCGACAAGTAACCTTTATACAGGGACCGGTGGTCCAGAATTATGTACCGTAATTGCTAGAGCTTATAGTACGTTTAAAAATAAGGGTACCTTTTTATATACACTTTTTTCTAAAACTCAATAATAAGGAAGATACAACCCTGTAAAGGGGTGAAATAAAAACCATTTTTTTTTAATATCTTCCAGACGCTTTTGAATAACAGGTTCATATTTTAGGGGTGAGTATATGACATTAGAACAATTAAATTTATGTTACCACTTATTCCATCCCTCATGATTAAGGGGTAGTTTTGGAGGATACGTGTGAGTTATTACGTCATATTTCTTTTAATTTGCAATTATTTAAACAAAAAAGGTACACTTGTTACATTTCGATAAATATTACCTTTTCGAGTAATTTTTATGCATTTTTATGTAATCGTAACAAAGTCATTTAATAAGTAAAGTAGGCTTTGGAATAAAAAAAAAAAAACAATTTAGTTTTGGGAAAAAGTGTATATAAAAAAGTACCCTTATTTTTGAACGTACTATCAGCTCTATAAATTACGGTACATAATTCTGGACCATCCTGTATATGTAAAAAAACAAAAAAATTATATTGTTTAGCAAAGTACTAACTTTTATAAATCGCTAATAGATTAGTGCAAAATATTTTATTTTGAATTTATTTAACAATAAAAAGAAGCATAAAAAGTATGATCATTTAAAAAAAAAGACCAAGCAAAGTATTTTTATAACCATTTATTTAATTTTTTAAAAAATAAATAAATGATAAAAGCAAATTACTTGTAGGTAAGTCAAAAATATTCAATATTTAAGAGACTTAAGTCTTCTGCACGATATTATGTTCATGCCTAGAACAATTTCAGTTACATTTTATAGCATTTGCAGAAAAATGTATTTAAAAAAAATATTTTTGTCTCTCCATATAATTTTTTTTAATAAAATCTCATTTTCGTAAAAATTAGATTTAAAATATTATTCAAATACCAATCAATTAATATATGTTAAAGATAATTTATAATTATTTATATTTTATACTTATTTGTGATTACAAAAATACATTTTTATCCACTAACTAATGAATTTTATAATCGACCCTGATTATACATTTAAATCAATTTTAATTTTTAAATAAACTTTAATTTTATATACATTGTGGTCCAGAATTATGTACCGTAACTGCTAGAGCTGATAGTACGTTCAAAAATAAGGGTACCTTTTTATATACACTTTTTTCCAAAACTCAATAATGAGGGAAATACAACCCTGTAAAGGGGTGAAATAAAAACCATTTTTTTTTTAATATCTTCCAGACGCTTTTGAATAACGGGTTCATATTTTAGGGGTGAGTGTATGACATTAGAACAATTAAATGTACGTTACCACTTATTCCAAAAAGTGTATATAAAAAAGTACCCTTATTTTTGAACATACTATCAGCTCTAGCAATTACGGTACATAATTCTGGACCAGCCTGTATTTCTAAATTTAGTATATAGTCAAGCCAACCAAACAAGTCTCGTGGGTAGGCCGTGGTTTGTTGTCTCTGTATTCTAGAGGTACACTCAGTGCCAATAGTACTTTGACATATAAAATATATATTTTGAGGTTATGCGATAATTTCATTTTAAAAATACTTTAAATTATCTATAAAATATATGCCTACCTTATTTCAAATAAGATTAAGTCTTAAAAAAGACTTATTTTTTTTATAAAGATGAGCAGAGGCGTAACTAGGATTTTAGCGCCCTTGGCAAATACATAACTTAGCGCCCTTTTGTTTTGCAAAAAAAGTCAGCATGAATTTTTCTCAAAAATAATAAAAATGTAATAAATAGGGAGGAAAACAAATTTGAGCATTCACAGAAAAAAAAAAATTATATTTAAATTTAACATAAAAGTGACAAGAACAATATATACTTAAAATTATTATATTTATATTTACATTTATTATATTATATTAATAAATACAAATATATCATCTTATCACTTTTTACTACTTTGACTGCAAGGAAAAGTAGTATAGCGTTTGGTACGGTGTCTGTAACATTTTCAAAAAAAAAAAAAAATTGTATAGAAATCCTTCATATAGCCTCTAGATGACGAATCTGAACTTAGTTTATGTGGGTGTATGTGTGTGCGTCGTCAGCTCGCTCGGTCGTAAGTCAAAATTTTGTGGCCGCAACTCCTCCTAGACGGTTCAACCGATTTTAATGAAATTTTTAGGATAAATTTGTCTAGTACCCAAGATGGTCATGTGGTTTTATTTTTTTCCAGTAATGCCAACTTTCCGAGAAAAAAATTACTAAAGTTTTAAAAAATTCATATTGGCTACCTTATTTATCCGATTTTGTTCAAATTTTCAGAAAACATTTCCCTAGTGCTCCCATTAATTATATAATTTTATTAATATCCAGTGTTGCCAACTTTCCGAGAAAAAAATTATTAAAGTTTTAAAAATTTTATTTTGGCTATGTTATTTAACCGATTTTACTCAAATTTTCACAAAAGATTCTCCTAGTATTCATATAATTTATGTAATTTTAACAAAATACAGTGTTGCCAACTTTCCGAGAAAAAAATTACTAAAATTTATTGTAGCTACATCATTTATTCGATTTTGATAAAATTTTCAGAAAAGTTTTTGCTAGTGCCCACATAAATTATAATATTATTAAAATACAGTGTTGCCAACTTTCCGAGAAATGTCAAAGTAGTCTCTATATGGGTTTACCCATATACTTCTAATCTTGTTTATATTAAATTTGTGTATTAATGTTTTCCAGTGTTCATGTCAATATTCTTATTATAATATTTTATTGCTATAGAACAATACAATATATTTAGTATATTAGTTATTTATGCATAAGTAGAATAATAACGTTTAATTAAATTTAACTTTCCTTGCCTTAGTATTAGCAAATTTTTCAATGATGTTATCAAAATCTATGGTTTTTGTTAACTCTCGCTCAATTGAGAGAAGTGCTAGGGAAGATGTACGTTCTTGTTTAGATGTAGATCTTAAATAATTTTTGATTATCTTCAATTTGCTAAAACTTCTTTCACCTGTAACTACTGTTACGGCATTGTAAGAAATAATCTTATAGTTTTTTCTATATTTGGGTATGATTCTTGTAATTCCCATTTTCCCAATGTATTTAATAATTCCAGGTGACATACGTCACGAACATTTTTGTCTATTAATATGGCAGCAATTTGGTGTTTAAAACATTTTACTTCAATTTTACTGATATCATCAATATCCGAATATTTCTTACATAATAATTCAATTTGTTTTTCCAATTGTTCTTCGGTGATATCTTGAAATGCTTCTGTTGTTAAGAAATTAAAATCTTCTGCAATATTTTTAAGACTTTCAAATCGTTCGGTTAATTGCATTATTATGGAATCAAGTATTACAAGATTTCGATTTCATCTTCAACAAACTCGCTTGGCATTTCTTTTTTTATCTTTTTTGTTTTTCTATTAATTCCATGTTTATTTGTTCACATATATCTTTAATCTTACTGAAAACTTTATCAATTTCATCACTTCTAAAATATTTAAAATAATCTATTGGTAAGGCCTTTTATTGATATTAAAGATTTGTAAATGTCCTGATCCCTTTTTTGTAGAGATAAATCTACGTTGTTTATTCGCTCCAGAATCAAATGCCATACATTTAAAAGTGCAACAAAGTTATATGAATTTAAAGATTTATATAAAGATTTAGAAAGACATAATGCATCTCCAAAAAAATAATCATTTTGAATTTCATTTAAAACTGAAATAATAGACACCAAATTTTTTTTTACTGCACTACTGAGTTAAATTTCGAACACCACCTTGTGATTGTGCATTGTCGAGAGATTGTTGATAACAAATAAACATAGCTCCTAAAAGCGAACACCGCCTTACAGTGTACATATGTACACTGATGGAAAACATTACAACATTATAATACCAAGACATTCGGCGAAATAATATTTATTTTAATAAAATAAATTTTTGGGAAAACAATTTATAATATTTTTATTTGAATTTTAAGAAAGTTGTACTTGTACAGTTTATAAATTAATGAATATTTTAAAAATAATTTTTATAAATGTTAGTTTACGGATTATTTACAATGTATCTCAAAGATTCTGGCGCCCTTGTAGTGTTGCGCCCTTGGCAACTGCCCAAATGCCAACGGCTAGTTACGCCACTGAAGATGAGCAACAGCAGAGAAAATTAAGAAAAACAAACACGCGATAATCTGTCAGTTTGCTAGCTACTTTTACTTTTGTTACGGAATGTACAACGGCGCCAGAAATTGTTTTTATTGGCTTAAACTTTTACCGCCACGAATTGTCAAAATTAGTTCGCATATTTTCCGATGGACTTGTTTGCTTGGTGGAGCTATAGCATAAAATTGATTCAAATAAAAAAAAAAAACACTACTATAATGTTTTAATAAATAAAATAATTAGTAACACAAATAAATAAAATCTAATAATCTAATATTATTATAGAATCTACTAAATTAATTTTCAAAATACACAACTAAATTAATAACCGAATTATTAAAGACACTTAACATATTAAAAAGCTGTCAGCATTTGACCCAATATAATAATCATAATTCTTTTTTTTTTATTTTCCTTCTTTTCGATAGTCAATTGTTTATATATGACAAATGACTATCAAAACAAATGAATATGCAAACGATGTCTAGTTCTAGTTCACCACTCTTTTCCTATTACAACGCATGCGTTATTCAATTTTTTTTCTTTACCAACAAGAACCATTACCTAAGGGTGGAAAATATTATCAGTTTTGCTTTAAACGTGTGAAGGTTTGTAAGAAGAAAATGTGTTTTAAAATGAAAAAGTGATAATAGTTAAAACAACGAATAATTTGTTAAAATGGCGGGTCAAGAAATTATTTTAACAACTATTTTAAGTTTGTTAGCTAATTCGAGCTTAGATACGCAAGTTGGTATGTTAAAAAAATTGTACTGATAAGAAAATTAACTACCATTGCATTATTTTATGTCATTTTATGCAATTATTACTTTTATTATTCTTTTAGTATATAATTTACACAGATAAAATCTTATTTTGTGATTAAAGTATAATTTATATCTCTAACTGAAAGTTTATGTGAACAAACTAAAAATGTACATGCGAATATGCAAAATATTTATGAAAAATGTGAATTTTTATTTTTCAATTTAATATAATTGTGACATATTAATAAATTTAATGTTATTTTTTTTATCAATTTACTTGCAGTAAAATTTATTATAATTGATAGAATTTTATTTGAAAATCAATACGATTAAGAAATATTGCTTTTATATTATTTATTAGATTCCATTTATTTTATTAATTTTATGTTAAAACTAATAATTTATTTTCGTTCTATTATTAGAAATAAAATAGAACTATAACATGTAATTATGACACCAGTAAAATGAAATAAAAAATAAATTATATTGGGTACTTTTAACTAAAATGTTAAATTCTAAAAATAAAGTGTATAATACATGCAACACACAATACATGAAATTATTTTTTCTGTGATTGCATAATTTTCAGGAATATTTATTTAAATACGAAAATATATTATCTTTTTCAATAATATAAAGTTAAATTAATAAAACTGTTAAATAAAATTACAAGGGTTGATAGGAAATAGTGCCTCTAAATTTGAATTTCAATATTTTATCGTATAGTCGTTCAAATTTCTTTGAAGTTTTGGTAAAAACTGAATTATTTTATATTTATTATGTTGCTGCCATATTTCTGTATAGAAAACATCAGTGAATTTGCATGCGAATGTGCCAATTTATATAAAATATTCAATAGATTTTTGTTTAAATTTTGTTATCTATCTTTATATATGATGATTTTTGATTAATATGGAAAAAATCTGAAAGTTTCACACCTATTTTAATTAATGGTTAGGTTCAAAACAGTTCTGTAGTATTACAGAATATGTATTTTGTGGTTTAAGGGAAATTCTTTTATTTTATTAACTTTTCGCCACAGTAAGATCATATTTTTATATTTTATTATGTATTTTTTTAGTAAATATAATTTTTTATTCAATAGAAAGAAACGACATAAATTTGTTAAGAATTTAGCATAAATTAGTTGACTTTATTTTTGATTAATTTATACAATTAGTTGAATCTTGCGTTTTAAGTTGAAAATTAAGTTTACGTTGAATAAATAAAACATAAAATTAATAATTTTTTTTTCAAATTTACTTAGGATTTCCCTTGACGGATAACAAACAATCAATTGAAAGTTTAAAATCTCAAAAGTTTACAATCGTTACATCTCAGGTAGATAATAAATCAATTAATAACTATAAATTAAAGTTAAAGTGAGTTTGCTAATCTTGAGCTTAATTTAGAATCCACCGCTAAGTAATGTAAAATGGGTAAACGGAAAATATGTGGGTGATGGTGCTGCTTTTAAATTTATAAATCTTCTTCAAGATAAGTACGGATTCCAGTATGATGTGATCTTGCCTGATGAAGACGTCATGGGCGATAATCAGACTGGAATTTTTGGAACTTTATTTAAGAAGGTAAGATATTTTTGATAGAACTTATATTAGTACATATTTTAAAATTCATTTAAATATAATCGTGACAGATATTTTCACATATAAACCCCATAAATATATAAAAAATTCCAAATATTAATTACGTACTATATTACATTTCTAGAACGTTTGGTTAAAAAAATTTATATGAATAAATTTGATGGTAAAAGTTTGCATGGACGTCCGATGAGTAGTTGAAGTGGTACGATTGAGAGTGTTTTGTGTAAACAAAAGTTTCCAAGTAGTAAGAATAGAAGAGCATATACGAGAGAAATTATGAATGTGGATGAAGCTAAAGTTGCTTGTCTGGATAGGGATGTTTGGAGGAAACTGATTTCGAGATAATTGAAAGAGTTTGTGCCACACCCTTTTGGGTAGATGACTTGATTTTGTATGTATGTATGTATGTATGTAACTTAACCATTTAGTCCCGACGGACTAATTAATTTGCCAGAAATATGATTAAAATTTCCTCATAGAATGAGTTAATCACGTAGTTTCATACATTTTTATTCGGGAAAAACAATATAATTTTTTTAAGTGGTTCATGCATGTTAAGTGTGTTAAATATAACACACGTAAATTTTATTGTAGATAGATCTACAATTAAATCGCAAGTTTCAAAAAGACTTATCTCAGATTTTTTTTTTTTAATTTCCACAAAAACTCTTTTTTTATTTAGTTTGTGCTGGAAACTGCTTTAGGTTCAAGTTCTGAATCCAGCTAGTTTTGTCAAATATCAAACAGAACTTGAATCTAAAGCAGTTTTATTTTATATAATAAGTTCTGAAAATTTATTTTACTATGTTAATTAGGGAGTAGATTACATATCCTTTGTAAAAAGTTATTCAAGTACCCCAAGTGTAATTCCTGTCTTGAAAATGTGATATTAAGAAACAGAAACATGGCTTTCTGAATATCTTGATTAATTCGAAATGGATTCATCTCAGAAAAATATAAATATTAGTTTCATAACCAATATTTTTTTTAAAAATAATTTTATGCTTTTTCGGATCAATTATATTCAAAAAAAAAATATTTTTTAAAATATACAATATTTTGGATTCAATTCAGATTTTTGCATCCTTTTCAAAATTGTCTTTTCCAGAGATAAGTCCTTTTCGAAATTTGTGATTCAATCACAAATTTTATAGACTGAAAATATTTTCAAATTTTTACATTATTCGAAAAAAAATTCTCACTACGCATATATTAAAAAAATATGTACTTTCAACATGCTACCATTTTTAGTACATAATTTAAATAAGAAAAAAATTACGATTGTAACTAGAGACTTTTTATTAGTTAATGCATTTTGCAATTGAAAAAACTTAAAGATTGTCAAGTTTCATTAAAAATAACAAATGAAGTTGTCACTGTAAATTCAAAATTCCTACTGCACATTTTGTGTCCAACTACACGATATGCGTTAAATACCATTTATAAAAAAAAATGTGTTACATTTCAATTTTACATAAATTTTAAAAATGTAGGTTATGATTACAAAATACTATTATTATTTTATTGTTATTTAAGCAAACAAAATTCCAAGAATAGACAGTATACTATTAAATCAAAAATACTATTGTTTCCAATAAATATAAGAGCGATTCGGAGTTTTCATTCTTGAGAATTCAGGTCGGCGACCCAAATTTGTATTTTGGAAAAAATATTAAGTACGAACTGTCAAATTGACCTCGTACAAAGTGTTATTAATAATATTATTCTTTGTTATTCTCTTCATAATTTATCTATTGGCGTATAGAAGCTAAGTTCTACTTTATTTTCAATGCTTCAGGCTTTAATTTATATTAAACACAATGTATTGGATACTTTACAATCATAATTGCTTTTTCATAGAAAATTCCCCTTTTAGATTTAACTATGAATCGACGATCTAAATTTAGGGTTTTGCGTAAAATAATTGCAAAATTTCTGTGAAATATTTTGACATATCATCTAAATTATAAATTTCGTCAAAATAAGTTTTTGTTTTTCAATTATGGTATTTGCAAAATTAGTATTTATTTCATAAAAAGATAGCTTTTGACTAGGAAAATAGTAATGACTAAATCGTTATTGAACATTATTTTCAATATAATAGAATTATTTTTATTTTGATCACACTCATTGCTAGGTAGGTTTGGGGAAAAAGGTTAAATTTTGATTTGTTTAGAGAAGATTAATATACCTAATGATTTTGATCGAATTCATTGCTAAATAGGTTAAGATAAAAAGATTAAATATTAATTTGTATTGTGTATTTCTACTCACGAACATTATAAAAAAATATGATACTGCGATTAATGTTGAGATGAAATTTTTTAGTCAACAGAAAAAAATAAAAAATTCTGTAATGCTACAGAATTGTTTAGAATTCCAGCATAAACCAATTTAATTTAAGAAAGTGGCTATTTATACAGACAGTATTTTTACGTAATTGGCTATTTAGGGTAGGTTAGGTTAGTAGGTTGGTTTAGGTTTAGTTTTTTTTTTAGTATGTATAAATAGCCAATTGCGTGTACATAGCGTATGTATAAATAGCTTCATCCTTAATTTAATCCTATATAATATTTTTGCTTTGTAACACAAATATATTTGTCCTAAAATAGATATTAGTTGCCTAATCAAAAGCTATTTGATATTTGTCTGTGACATATACTTACATACATATACAATGACGTCAAGACTCGTGTTACACTCTTGGGAAATAAGTGCCATTCTGTGCTCATTGCACAATATACTACATTATATCTACATTTATTATAAAAGTAAGTGTTGAATATATAAAAAATAGATTCTTTTTAACCGTTTTAACAAGATATTGACTAAATAATTGAGTCAAAGTCAAAGACGGAGCAGCGCGTGTTTGCATATTGTCATTTTATTTACACACTGACTGGACAATAACGGAAAAATTGTCTAGAGCTTTTCAAAATGTTTACTTACTGTTACGTTATAAATATACAACTACATTTACTATATACATAAACATTAATAAGTTTCTTTTGTTTTAAGTAGATAATTTGATTTTGTAATTACCTTGTAATACAGCTAGGTTTTGTTTTTCATTATTATTATTTGTTAATAACAAAAACAAAATTATTTATGATATAATTTATAGCTGATACTCTACGCTCAATTTTAAATCCGGTTTTATGGTTTTTAACTAATGTTAGTTTTAAAACAATGTAACTACTACAAAAGCAAGACTAAAACAAATGAACTACTAAAATACCTAAAAACCAAATTTTTAGTACCAGCCATCGGCTGGCAAAACCGATTTTATAACCGAATTTGTAATACCAGTCAAAATTCCACCGTTTTCGAATGGTGAAATGTGACTAAGCTAGGTCTCAACACATTCGCCTCATTGAGTAGTCAGTTGGCAAAATTAAAAAAAAAAATGCTTTTTGCTTTTGCTTTTTATTTTGAAATTTGTTTTTAACATAATAAATATTTGGAAAATTTCTAAATGTATTTTTTCTCTGGAAGAAAGCAGATATAGCAGCCGTCTTTTTGCCGGTAATAAATGAAGGTCAGTCCGTTGTCCAGTATTCTCGAAATCTGGATGCTGGCGATTGGGTCGTACTTATGAAACGACCGAAAGAGTCTGCAAAAGGATCAGGATTATTGGCACCATTTACCGTTGATGTATGGCTCCTGATTCTTGTATCGTTAATTGCTGTTGGTCCGACAATATATTTGCTGATTATCCTGCGAGCTTGGATGTGTCCTACTGATGAGAAAAATAAAAAGTTTCCATTGCCATCTTGTGTCTGGTTTGTGTACGGTGCTCTTTTAAAGCAAGGAAGTACTTTATCGCCTGTTTCTGGTAAGTTATCTTTGTACAATTGTCAAAATTAATCTATAAAATATCATATACCATACTCAGGGTTGGACTAGGCCCGGGGAAAGTTGCAGGATAGGCCCACCTTACATCCCAAAAATGTTCACATAAGTTATGTTTTTATATTTGTTTATTCTAATTTACATACATACATACACAATCACGACATGCACTCAAAAGGGTGTGGCACAAATTCTTTTCATCATCCCGAAATCAGTCGCCTCCAAACATTCCTATCTAACTTTCGCTTTATCCACATTCCTAATTCCTCTCATACATGCTCTTGGAACCTTTCGTTACATGACATTACAAAAAAATGTTGAATTGTAAAAATTACACATATAAAATTAAATATATTTCTTAATTTAAATCTAAGTTAAAAGACTATTTAATAAATGACTCTTTTTACAAATTGATGTTTTTAGAATAACAGATTCTTAAATTTTTGCAAAACTCAGAAATCAGTTTTAATTTTTTGATTATCATCGGTCATGGCTCACAATGATGACGGCTACCCGGGGACAGCCCGGTGCCCCGGTGGGACAGTCCAACCCTAACCCTGTATATACTTAAAACAATATAAATGATAAATTACTAATTGTGTCGACATGTTTGTATCTTAGTCGATTTATAATTCAAAAATTTTATGCATTATGAAATTTGGCATGCTTTTCTAATTTCGAAATAAGCTATAAACAATTATTAAATTTCATTTAATTTGAAATTCTCTTAAAATTAACATAACTTTATCATATTATTCTGAAACGATATAAATAATAAAATTATTAAATATCGATCTTCGCGCAATTAAATGCATTTGCATTTATATTTTAGAAATATAATTTCTCTGATATAATTTTTAAAATGAATAGACGAACTAATAGTCGCATATTCATACATATAAATTATTTCTCTGAAATAAAATAAAAATTAACTACCAATATAAGACTCATGCTAATAAAGATCATTAATAAATATACTTAATAAAACAAACTTTTCGATTTACAATATAGAATAAGTAATTTATATTTTCTAATACGCAGAAGAAAATAATAGTAATACACATTATTACTTTCCAATTTATTTGTTTAACACAAATGTGCTGTAAAATATAGATTTTATTATAAATGAAAAGAAATACAAAAAAAAATCAATTTATATTTTTTACTTCATACATAAATGAAACACTTTAGCAATAAATTAATATTGAACGTTATTTGTTGGCAAAGAAGATCCAAAATTGTAACAAATTAAACTCAAGTTATAATTTTGATGTGTATATTTCGTCGTACATAAATAATCATTTTTTAATTTATTTGCTATGCATAGCTTAATTTACCTACTATGATATAATAGGTAAATTAAGCTATGCATAGCAAATAAATAAAAAAATGATTGTTTATTTCTAGATTAATAATGATGTTGTTGTTGTTATAATATATAAGAAAATGTTTTAAATTAATTGACTGAAGATAGTCGGATATTAGACCGAAACATCTCCAATATTTATGTACGACGAAATATACACATCAAACTTATAACTTGAGTTTAATTTGTTACAATTTTGGATCCTCTGCCAACAAATAACATTCAAAATTTATACACTAGGATCAACCTAAATTTAGTATTATTACAATAAATTAATAATTATTTTTATTTTATTTTATTTAAAAACTTACTTTTATTAAATAAAAAATACATTAATTTTGTAAAATCGTTGATTGAATAATATGCCGATATCTGTGAAGTGGTACAAAGGTTTTTAGTAAAAGAAATATTTTTATTTCAATTCTGGTATGAGTGTGATATGAACCAAGAACCTTGGAGCTTGAACCTAACAGTCACTGGCTTATGACAAATTATTTTAATATCTCGTTTAATAAATTGTCTATAATATTGCAAATTTGTTTCTAAAAATAAAATATAGATCTTGTCAAGAACAATTGACAATCACAATCTGTTTATTTTTATAAAGAAAGCTCTAATAAAACTATTGGTCGTTTATCGTAATATTGTGACCATAAAATAATAATTTATTCTAAACTAATAACATGTTTTGATACGATCATGACAGTAACACATTTGTACATTTCATAAATATGATAAAAATTACAGGTAAATCGAACTTTGATTACAACAGTATAAGCGCCTAACTGAATAATCAATGTTAAAACAACGAAATATAGAAAACTGTAATATTGTTGCGATCAAATACTCTTTGTCTACTTAATCACATTTCTCTATTTTTCTATTAAACTTTTTACTTTTTTTAATATTGATATTGTTTTTTTCAAAGCTTGCCCTTTCTTTCAACATTGACCTTCAGATAAAAATATTATAATATTTACTTTTAAAATGGATTAGCTTTACTGTTCGTCATGATTCAAAATTTTAAAATTTTGCCTGAAAATTTATTAATGGGGTTATTGGACATTTTTTTATTTCTTTAATCAAAAATAAACATTAAAATAACTACGTAAATATATGTTTCAAAGTAAAATTCATATATACAAACACACATACATACACAATCACGCCATGTACTCAAAAGGGTGTGGCATAAACTCTTTCCATTATCCCGAAATCAGAATCCTCCAAACACACCTATCCAAACAAGCAACTATAGCAAGGAAAATTATTTATAAAAAATGGGAAAATAAATTATCAAATTGAATATCATATTTGAATTTATTCGTCGTGACGTATTAGTGTATCAGCAAATATTCAGCGCCTCTTGCCTTATTTTAACTAATTTTAAATTTATGAAAATATATTTCTCCTAAAATGATTATGTTTCATTTCAGATTCTACCCGTCTGATTTTTGCAACATGGTGGATTTTTATAACAATTCTTACTGCTTTCTACACTGCAAATCTAACTGCCTTTTTGACATTATCTGAATTTACTTTACCAATCAAAAAACCTACTGATGTTTTGCAGTATAATTGGGTAGCTAGAAAGGGTAGTGCTATAGAACATGCTGCTTACGTAAGTTTCATTCCAATATTTTTATTTCATTTTATATTTTAATTCTGCACATTTAAATTAACAGTTAGACATAAAAGTTACGTTATATGATTAATTTAGATTTTTTTAAGTTTCTAATTCTGTGGTTTTTGATTAAATAGATTTTTCAACTCATCTTAATTTTTACAATAATACTATTTCGGACATTTTTGTAAACTCTATAACGTTAAGTCAAAATTTATCAATCAATTGATAAATTTTGACCTGATAAGCGTTGAGTTTCGTTGAAACGTCGTTTTTACATAAAATAATTAACATAATTTTATTCTAAAACAGTTTTTTTATTAATATACTTATTTGTTTCATATTATAAATAACGAAATCTATTCAATGAAATAACAACAATTTATCGCAGTGCCATTTCAGTTATTAAATCGGATAATAATAAAAAAATTAATAAAATACATTATTTCAAATATCGAACGCCTTGAATAGCAGATATAGATAATTTTATTGCGTGACAATTTTAAACCAGATTACTATTCTAGATAAAAAAATAAAAATGATTTATAGAGTAGTATATTACTGACAATTAATAAAGTTATAAATATTCATTGACAATTTACAAATAGTGAATTATTTTTTTATCAGTTTTTTTTTTAATATTTTTTGTAGAAAATGTGTCATATTTTCTGATTTATTATTATTTTTTATAAATTATAATTTACATTTAGATAAAAAATGAAACAAAATTTTCGAAAAATATTGTTCTATATGTAATAAAAGCAAAACATAGAATTTTTGTGCAAATTAGAAAATTAAGAATTATGAAAAAATTAATTTATAGCATGCAGGTTAAAGTTGGTTATGTTTGCAGTCAATAAAACACATAAAATGCACTTTATAACTTAATAACGTTTATTAACACTACTTTAGATGCTACACAAATAAGAAATTATTAAATTTAAATAACCAAATACAGATAATGTGATTTTAATGTTTTATGAATAACAAAGAACTCGTGTTGGTTACCAAGCGTTCTTTCTCATATCTCGTCAACGACTCTTCTCTCGACTCCCTTCCTCACCGCTAGCATGCTTGCATTTTTAGCGTACTGGGGTTCTCAAACTTTGCTACATCCTCCCCCTCTAGTCGCGAGAAGGTGGCCTCACCGAGTGACTAGGATGAGTTTTCTTCGGACGCCCTCTACCTCGTTTTTTGTAGATGGGTGTTGATTCAGCATCGCTAGAACCTATAAATGGGGTCAATTCAGATACATGATGCTTACCTAGTCCAATTTCCGGATTGTTGACATCAGCAATTTCATAGGTAGTAGGCGACACTTCTTTCTTGATTCGACCTAATGTTCTTTCAATTCCGTCATGGCAAACAGTAGGCGAGTCATGATACTCTCTGAGAATTTCAGGTATTTCATCTTTGGGTATAACTCTCTGCGCTTCTTCCGTCTCTGTATCTGCATCGTAACGGTATAATATACCATTCATCAGAAGATATCCTCTTTGAGCCCAACGAGTGGAATTCTCATTCATTGGTACTTCTTCAAAATCTTTAATGATTTTGGCTACTTCTGGATCACTTAATTGTCCTTCCCTAATGTCAGTAGCAGGTCTTCTAGGTATTTCTATGGTTACTGTACACAGATCACATGTTTTGTTATTCTGTTGATCACACATGGGTCTTGATAACGTATCAGCTACTTTTTTAGAATTGATTTGCAACCCTGAACGCGTTAGTACGTGTCCCAAATATTCAACTTCTGGTCGTACAAATACACATTTCTTTCGATTTGCCTTCAATTTAAATTGCTTGAGCCGATCAAATACTTTCTGTAGACCACATAAATGATCTTCAAATGTTTCTGAGATTATTATCAAATCGTCAAGATAAGCCAAAATAGTGACGTCTAATCCAGTTCTAAACCGGTCTATCATCCGTTGGAAGGTTGCTGGAGCATTCTTGAGTCCGAAGGGCATTCTATTATATCGGAAAGTTCCGAACGGCGTGGTAAACGTAGTCTTATCTCGGTCGTCGGGATGAAGATTGATTTGATGGTAGCCTGCGCGTAAATCTATCGTTGTCATAAAATTACTTTGTTTCGCAGCGTGAAGCAATTCGTCAATCCGTGGCATTGGATACGAATCCGTGATTGTGATTTCGTTCAACCGTCTATAGTCAATGCATAACCTATATGATCCCTCCTTTTTTGGTACTAAAACCACTGGAGCAGCCCAGGCAGATTCACATTCTTCTATTATCCCGTTATCAAGAAGTTCATTGATCTCTTTCTGAAGGTATTCCTTTTTTGGTTTTGCCATTCTGAACGGTGGTACGGAGATTGGTGACTGACCATCCTTGATATTTATTCGATGTTCGGCAAAAGGAGTTGGCTCTCCCCCTTGTGTGAAAATGCTCATGTTATTCGTAAGTAGAACATTAACACGTTCTCGTTGTTCTAATGTTAGATCTTCTCCTTCATTTCCCCGCAGTTTTATATCTTCATATAAATTTCTTTGGCATTCAACTTGATTTATTTCTGATACAGTCGGTGAAAATGAGTATTTTCTTTCTGGTTCCTTTCTAAAATACCATTCTCCTTTAGCGGTATCAAGTACTATTTCAGCTTGTGTTAAGAAGTCCATACCTAACAGAGTTCTGTTATCGTGTGGCGTTGGAAGAGATAACAATTTTGTTGGTACTATTTTCCCATTTAAGTCCACATTCACTTCTATGCATGGAAGCTTTAACTGTTGCTCATTCCCATCTGCAAGAGTAACTTTCACATCTTCGATTTCAATTGGGTGTGAATGTTTAATATTTTCGAAAAGTTTCTTGCCAGCAATACTTCTTGTTGCACCAGTATCAGCCAGAACTATGCCTTGAAGACCATCAATTTTGACTGATAGATTTGGTCTATGAAATTGAGTTCCAATTTGTGCTTCATAGAAAGTTATGTTTCCAATGTTTGCTTCTACTTCACTCTTCTTAGTTTTGTTGCAATTTGAGCATTCTGTACGTATCACTCCGGGTGCTTTACAACCGTAACAATAAATGTTTGGGTTTGGTTTTGATACGGTTCGTTCTGGGGTGACCGTTTCTTTCTTCTTTTTATTATCAGATTTTTCTTTATTTCGACACTCTGAGATTAGGTGACCATATAGTTTACAATATGAGCATCTTATACGCTGAGCGTGTTTATCCGTATGTTTCTCTTCAGTTTTAGTTACTTCTTTCGTAGAAATTTCTATATCCCGAACTCGTTGAATCAATTTATGGAAAGTGTCAAATTCGTTTCTCGTTACTCGCTGGCGAATATTTTTATGCAACTGACCGTACAGCATATCTAATTGAACACGTTCTTCCAAACTATATGGCAATTGTGCTATCAACGCGCGTACGTGACAAATAAATAATTCGGTCGATTCGTTTCCGTTTTGTTCACGAGAAAAAATTTCTTTGTACAGAGTGATTGATTCTGGTTTTTTTGACATTTTGTTTAACTTTGTGTTAATTATTTTTATTTAAAAAAAAAATAATCAAAAAATATAAAAATATACTCGAAAAAAGTTTGAGCGTCACTGGAGTTATTCTGTACAACAGCGCAACGACCACACACGAATGACGAATGACGCGGTATTTATGCACTGAAGTTAAAATATGTCCATGCAACGGTTCATATAATTTTACCGGACACAACGAATGTCTCAATAAATATATTTGTGTGTATTTACCTTGTGTATTGGACACAAACAAATGTCTCAATAGATATATTTGTATGTATTGGACACAACCAAATGTCTCAATAGATATATTTGTATGTATTGGACACAACCAAATGTCTCAATAGATATATTTGTATGTATTGGACACAAAAAAATGTCTCAATAGATATATTTGTATGTATTGGACACAAAAAAATGTCTCAATAGATATATTTGTATGTATTGGACACAACCAAATGTCTCAATAATTGATTGATTTACACTTGCACCAAACAGTACTTATTCATTACTCATATTAACACACTTGAATTACAATAAACAGTTTTTAGTTGTATTTAATCGACACGGGTATTTCGTAGAACACCAGAAAATGTCTAATTAAAATTACACAAACTATTTAAACACTGGCTTCGGCCGCTAAGTTGGGACGCCAATATAGCATGCAGGTTAAAGTTGGTTATGTTTGCAGTCAATAAAACACATAAAATGCACTTTATAACTTAATAACGTTTATTAACACTACTTTAGATGCTACACAAATAAGAAATTATTAAATTTAAATAACCAAATACAGATAATGTGATTTTAATGTTTTATGAATAACAAAGAACTCGTGTTGGTTACCAAGCGTTCTTTCTCATATCTCGTCAACGACTCTTCTCTCGACTCCCTTCCTCACCGCTAGCATGCTTGCATTTTTAGCGTACTGGGGTTCTCAAACTTTGCTACAAATTTAGATTTTTTTCGAGAATTTTTTAAATTTAAATAACTGAATTTTATATAAAAATATATAACAATTTGCTGACATCAAAAATTATAGTTCAAATCGACATAAGAGCTTATTGCAGGAAAACATACTTGTAATAAAGCAATATTGGATATAGAATTTGGTTCTTTCGATGAAAAGTCATATAAATATTTTTAATAATAATTTTTGTTTGACTTTCTTTGGAATAATGTGAAAGACGGTTGCTAATACAAAATGAATAAATAAATTACAACTGTCCATCACATTATTAAAGGAAATAAAACAACCACAAAATTAGGACAAAATATATTAAAATTATTATTAAAAATATTTATATGATTTTTCATCAAAAAAACCAAATTCTATATCCAATATTGATTATATAATACAGATTATTATATTATCAATTATCCAATTAACAATACGAGTCAAAAATCTATAGGTACTTCAAAATTTTCTAAAAATAAAGCAATATGTTTTTAAATTATTGCTAAGTTTGAGAAATATTTTTTAGCATATAACTTTTTTCATGCAAAAACATCTCTTTTTTTTATAAAATCAACATAAATAATTTTTACAATTTTTGAACACAATTTCAAAAAAAAAAATGTTATATCGTAATATGTAGTTTTCAAAACTCTGACCAAAACAATTATCAAAATTAATTATTTATATTTATCTATAAGAATCTTTGAAAACTAATAAATTTCAGGATGAAAACGAACAAGATACAACAACGGACAAAGCCGAGTTCGTCTTGATGAACAATTCGGACATTCTCGATAAATATGTGACACCTCATAATTTTTTATACTTACAAGAGCAGCCTATTGTCAATTATGTTATGTATTCGGATTATGTGCAGAAACGAGCTAGGGGCATACCGGAAGAAGATAGATGCACATTTGTCGTTACGGACTGGCCTGTTATCACACGAGCTAGAGCATTTGCTTATAGACTCGATTTTGAATGGGCTGAACAATTTGACAAAACGTAAATACCTTTTTTTTTACTTAGACATACATTGGTATAGTTCTGCTCTGTCGTACGTTTTTTGCTTTATATACAGGATGATTCAGAAGTAAACGGCATTCTGTGTATGGCGTGTTTTTCTCACCAAAATAAGAAGAAAAGTTTCTATAAACAGGGGTCCTTAAATGCAGCGTTACCAAGATACAAGATGTTGAACAAATAATAAAACACTAATCATGTAGTGCTGATAATACCTTATTATACCACATTCTAAAATAACATTTAAGGACCTCTGTTTATAGGAAATTTTTTTTTTTATTTTGGTGAGAGAAACACGCCATATACAGGATGCCGTTTAATTTTGAATCATTCTGTATATATAAATATACTGCAAATATTTGCTATTTAATCATTTTTGTAATTTAACAAGAGCTGAGCATATCAAATTTTGTCATTTGTCATCATTTTTGCCATCGTTGTTCAAAATTCAACTGCATTCAATTTTTTTATATCTATACTGCATTTCTGAAAAAATTATTTTATTGAAACTAATAAAATTTGCTTTTGGATCGTTAATATCTTAAACACAATGACGAATTAAGAATATAGACTGACTATTTATTTTTTTATTCATTAATTTTTTAATACGTCTAATCCAGTGTTGGACTGACCCACCGGGGTACTGGGTTTTTCCCGGTGAGCCACATTGTGAGCCGTGACCGGCGATAGTCAAAAAATTAAAACTGATCTCTGAGTTTTGCAAAACTTTAAGAATGAATTTGTGAAAAGAGTTATTTATTAAAATCGTCTTTAAACTTAGATTTAAATAAAGAATTATATTTAACTTTATTATTTTGTCATTTTTACAATAATTCATCTTTATTTTTCTGTTATGTCATTTCCATATAAAAATTTGAATAAAACAAATATAAAAACATAACTTATTTGAACATTTTTTGGATGTAAGGTGGGCCTATCCTGCAACTTTTCCCGGGTCTAATTTTTTATCAAGTCCAACCCTGGTGTAATCTAAACGTTTTAAATATAAATAGTATTTAAAAAATATTAGAAAAATATTTATATTAGTAATATTGTATTTATTGTTAAAATATAATTTTTCATGTTTTTCTTCAATCATACAAACAACATTGGCCCGTATTCTCATTTATAAAAGTGATTTTTACTAAAAGTACTTTTGACGTTTACTTAAAATTAATTATTAAGCACTTTATATTAATTTATTTAAATTTTATAATACCAAATATAATGAAAATGATCAAAAATAGAAAAATTATTTATATTTGATTAAAAACAGAAGCAAAAACTTATTTTGAAATTAATGATAAAAAGCACTTTTTCACGAAAAAATAAGGTGAGAATACGGGACAATGTTTTTAAAATAAATATATTTGTCTTTAATCGTAAAGAATTTTTATTGTTACAGATTTCAGTATTTAGTAGAAGCAGGCATAGTAAAATTCCAATTAAACGAAGGGGTACCAAATACTAAAATCTGCCCTCTAAACTTAAAAACCAGCGAACGTCAGTTACGAAATACAGATCTATGGACAACATATGAAGTAATCTTTGTAGGCTTTGGAATCTCTGGTTTTATTTTTATCTGTGAAGTATTCATACGATATAGAAAACTCTGTTGTAACGGAAAATTAAAATTGGGAAATATCAAAGATGACGGTGATAACAATAATTATTATAACGAAAAAGAAAAAGGAATAAAAGGCAATTATTTTACACCACCACCGCCATCATATCAAACATTGTTTGGCCACCACAAAAATGCACAAAAGAAGATTGTAAATGGTCGAGATTATTGGGTTATAAAATCGCCTGATGGCGAAACTAGATTGATACCAGTTCGAACACCTTCAGCGTTATTGTTTCAGTACACAAATTAATTGTTTTGCATTTGTTTTAGATATATACTTATGTCAGAACGCACAAAATTTGTAGATTGTATGATTAAAATGATTATAATAGTATTGTTCTGCACTTACAAAATGAAGTACATTAAAATGACATAAACATTGAATACATTACTTATTTCATTGAGAGCTAGGATGACAACCTTTTTATTTCAAGTAACCCGAAGATTTTGATGACCGGGTTGGGGAGCCGGTTGGTTTGAAAACTCAATACATTAAAACAACTATTTTTAAATATGAAAACATTTTAATTTGAATACAATCGTCAATTCGTTTCAACGTTTATACATTAAACTAAATAATATTTTGATTTGACTATATATTTATCACTGATCAAGTGATCAAAGTAATGACATACTTATTCTTTTAACTTAAAACTATATTTCGCATTACTCTGACATGCACGCAATAATCGCCTTTGTTCAGCCTTTTTTAGATATTCATAAAATTCTCGATAAGACATATCATTACATCTAAATTCAGTTTAATCCGGAGATTATAACAAATAACCCAGAGACCGGAGATTTTGTTGAAAAACCGGAGACTTCGGGTAAAAACCGGAGAGGTGGTCACTCTATTGAGGGCATACATTCTCATGGGTACATAGCGTGATTGTGTATGTGTGTGTACTAAATAAAATTTACGAAATAACTAAAAGAAGTATATTTATTCCACGTTTATAAACAAAAATATTTATATTTTAATTTAATTAATTTAATATCTTTTAACAGAGCAATAAAGATTGTGTTTGGAATAACACACCAATTGTGTACATTATAATTGAAACTTTTATTTTTGTTAATTGCACATAATGCAAATAAAATTGTGAAAATAAATATCTATATTTTTTGTGATCACTAGTTTTATTTAATTCATACATTATTAAATTATTTTTTTTAAAACAAAAATAAAATAAATTTTGCATTTTGCCACTAGATGGCTCGTCAATAGATAGCTTTGACAGTTTCTTCTAACATATGTGGTTGACATTTATAAAATTGAAACATAAATTTCTCATTGTATTTAAATGAATAAAATAAAATAAACTATTCATAATTGTAGTATTATTAATACGTAAGTACATGAATCATATTTAGAATAATGCATCTGTATACAAATGGTAATTAATTACCTTTCAATAATTCATAACAGGTAATCGAAAATGTCATTAACAATTCAGCAGATGATTTCTGACGCAAAAAAATTAGCTGGCCGTTTAAAAGACGACGAAAATTCTACGGATATGCTGTTAAATGAAACGCATGCAATTAATAAGAAAATTGACGCCATGAAACAGGTATTGGTATATTTAGTTTTATAATTTGTAAATTGTGTTGTTAATTGACTTCAATAAAAGTATCAAGAGGAAGTTGAAGTATTAAACGAGGTAGCGCGACAACGGCCTCATTCACAATTAATCGCAAATATACAACAAGAAAATCGTCATTTACGCGAAATTCAACAAGAAAATCGTGAACTCAGATCGGCATTAGAAGATCATCAAACGGCACTAGAACATATCATGTCAAAATACAGACAACATACGAGTCAGCAATTAACTAATACACGAGTTGATTTGAAAACAGTCCAGGAAAAGCAATATTCTGAGGTTAGGATTTGTTTATATTTTTCGATGTCTATTTGTTTTGACAAAACTATTTTTTTTTTTAAAGATTATCAAACAACAAGCGGAAAAAATACAAGAAATGGCCGCTGTTATGAATAAAGCGGCGATATTAGACGAAGAAAGTGTTTTGAAAGATGTTGAATTATTAAACAGACTAAAAACAGAGAATAAGGTTAGTAACTCATTTATTTAGAAACATTACAAAATTATTGCGTTATTGTAAATCTATAGTCAATTATTTTTGCTAAAAATCTTGTGTTAATGAAATATAAATGTATCTTTAATGTGAGAAATAGGTTACTTGTATTTTGTTACCTAGTAACTTGTTTCTATGGTTTGTATATTATTTGTCATTTGTATATATGAAACAGAACTTAAACCTAAAGCTTTTTTATTTTGATATAATGAGTTCTGAACGATTTTTTTACTATGTTCGGTTATAATTATTTAATCTTTCAGGGTTTAAGAGAATTATTGGAGATTTCCTTTAATTTCGGATCGATGGGTAAAACACTGCCAGGAACACAAATGGAAGATAAAAATGTACAAACAGATGGAACATGAATACGAATAATTTTCGGATAAAAGAAACAACAAAATCTGTGCCTGTTAAATTATGTTATTCTTATAATATATAACTTTTTTGTATAAAACAAATTCGCTATTAGTTAAACGGCTTCTCACTGAATTCCAACCGGTTTTCTAATAAATCTACTAAACATTAACAAAAGAAAAACAATAAAAATTTACATAACCTATTTTTGTGTTTATAATTAGAAAATAATAATTTTTAGCAGATTTTTTTGTAAACCGGTATTAAAAAAATCATAATACTCAATGTAAAACATTTATAATTTCGTAATAAATATTTTAAACGTTTATTCTATAAATAATTGTAACCAAATTACTAGAAAATAAAAATGAAAAAAATTAAAGTTTTACATAACCTATTTTTGATGTTTATTAATGCTTCTTTCCAACCATTTTCATCTGAAATTATAACAAAATAAAACAACTGAATTTACGTAGAAAATATTGAATGTTTATTCCGAAAGAAATTTACAATAAAATTACATTCGTGATGTAGTATACACCACTGGGAATTTGAACACGTGTGAACCGTGTGCAGGTATATTTGGCAATAAACCAGCATTAGGAATGATATTCCAAGATAAAGTTAATGTTACATTTGAATTTCCTCTTAATCCGTTACCATCATCCCAGAAATAATACTTTGTATTCATATTTTTAAAATCCAATACTGCATATTCACCACGTAAAATAATTTTATCCCACAATACAACCTAAAATTAATAATTATATAACAAATATCATAAAAATATTAAATATTGCAATATATACCTGATTTAATTCATTATTTGGCGATTTATACTCGGCAGTTAGATATAAAAATAATTGTTTTACGTTCCAGTTAAACAAATGTGACAGATCAGCCTGCAAATCAAATGTTAGGAAACCAAGATCATTTTTCTCTCTAGATGCACTGTAATCTGGTACATTTTTACTGGAAATTAATTGTAATCGTTAGTACTATAAATATGTAGAGAAATAATTGAAATAAAACTACTTACACGACTACTTTTACTGTATTTAACGAAGCATTTGTTCTATAATCTAGGAAAACTGTTGATACAAAACATACAAATGTTAAACAAGCTAATACACTTAAAGTATACGCTAATATAGCATTTCCTCTCGTTAGCACAGAATGCATATTTTATTTTAATTAATTATTTTGCTATTTTAGTATTTATAACCAATATTTACTTGGAGACACGTCAATACTAAAACGTCACTTTTCGCATCTCATCTGAAATTCGTTCAAACAAGTAACGCTGAATGGAACTACCGTCAAAATAAAATCATATAGATGAAGTTTATTATAATCATTTTATTTATTTTATATTATAAATGCTTCTATAATTTTATAAATATAAAATGTTTTTTATTGTATGCTTTATTTTAAATAAAATTTTATAATAATTTAAATGTTTTTTTATCTAATTTTTTAAATGCGCGAAATTTGTCACCGTGATAAAAGGGATTTAGATTAGCGTAAATAACTTAGATTCATTATCAGCTATTGATAAGAAACTAACAAATAATAAAAATTATTTATTGATATCAGAATGTAATATGTAATTATTTTATTGTAGAACAATGAAACACCAAGCAATATTTTGTTTATATATTTTATTTTATTTATTACCAGGTAATTGATATTACATTTATATTAAATTAACATTATTGTTTAATAATTATTGTTTAACAATTAGGCATACTATGTCAAACAACAGATATTACACTATCATCTTCAGAAATTAGTGCTAATTCTGTACAGGAAGAGGATTATGTCGAATTTGATGATACGAAACCACATTGTTTCCGGTTTACTTGGCTAGGTCCTGAATATGATAATTCTTCGTTAAGTGTAAATTTAACATGTAGAGATTTAACGAACGATTTTAAAGATAAAAATATTCCATGTAGACAACCATTGGTTATAACAGGTAAGTTTTTATATTGTTATATTTTGTTGACAAGATTAAATTAGTTATAATTTTTATTAACAGATGATGGCACGCCACCGGATATGGATTATTTATGGGAAAAATATCAAGGATATGTTTTATGCCGACGTTCAATTGGACAAGCTTGTGTTAAATATAGTTACAGTTTTAATGACAAACGTAAGTATAATTGAAATATAATTTATACTATATTTAGAGAAAAAAATCGATTCAATTGCGTCATAAGCTCAGTTTTAAAATTTGTTTTAACTAATTCTCATTCTCCTGTCATAAGACCAGGATTAAATAAATGTATTAAAACATCTTTTAACTGAGCTTGCTGTAACAGTCATTCTGTTTTTAAGTGTAAAAGTTTTGTTTAAAAAAATATAATTTAAATTTAGAAATATAAATAGATAACTATAATAATAAAAAACTATCGTTTAATAGTTTAGCTAGTAACTATTGTTAATAAGTTTTTAAAAAAAAATTAGCAAAAATTTTTTTTAATAATAGTTTTGTGGGGAGAATGTAAAACATTTCTTTTTAAAATAAACGAAAAATAATATATATATTATAATTTAATAAACTTTTTAATAGAATTTCGATTTGATTTTTAGTTTGTGATTAAATATTTAATATTTTTCACAAATGTAGCATTCATATTTTAAATATTTTTTGTTTTAAATAGTCAAATAATCAATGTGATTACCATAAAATATAACGAATTGCTTATCTAACTTTTCGAAAGATTATTTAAAAAAAATTTAGTACTTTTAAATTAAATAAAAATTTCCTCAAACGTATCTGTTTCGTTTAAGAGATAACATATAAACATGTAGATATAAAATATGAAAATAATGAAATTTTCTAGTAATTTTTGTTGTATATAAATTAGTATAAATTATATTTTTTTGATAAAATTTTCAATTTAACATGAAAGTCATGCAAATTGGTTCTTATTTATATTATTTCAATTTTTTAGAAATAATGTTTAGAAATATTTATATCATAATTTTTTAAATTTAAAATAAATTTTGCTAACCCAATCTGTGGTATTGTTCGAAATTAATATTTCAGTATTTTTATAATATTCGATCAATATTATATCAATCTTTTAGATTATTTTTGATGATAGATTTAAAAACGGATAGTTTATCAAAATTTCAGTAATACTTCATACTAGGATACAATTTAGTTATAATTTATAATTATAACAAAATAAAAATTTATCAATTATTTATTGATTTATATAAAATAATTTGATATACATGCCGTTTAAAAATCGTAGAACAGTTAAATTTTAGATTACATAAAGTTTTAATAAATCTAATTTGAAATAAATGAAATATTTTTAGTGCAAAATGTTACCTATATGTGCGCAAAAGGCATTGCAATAGACGAAGGCCCTATCACAGACGGATGTTTCACGCAATCTGTTAATGGATACGAAATAAGCGCTTGTTTTTGCGAGTCCGGGCCCGGATTTAGAAAACCGTGCAATACAGCTGGATACCACAAGATGTCGCTAGCATTTCTACAATTAGCAATATTAATACAATTTTATTATAGCAGATGGTAGCAGTGGTATTGATTTCTATTTGAAATTTTAATTGTTTAAATTATTTATTTTAATCAAATATTATTAATAGTAATAATATGTAAATATTATGGTCTACTAAATAAATTTGTGTAATGTTTATTTTGTGATACGACATACACCCACAGCATTAAATATTTATTTAAACAAAGTAAGTATGAAAAAAAGCAAAACATATATCGTTTTTATAACTTTTTTCGTGTTTAATAAAAGTTTTAAAGTAGTAATTTTTTTTTTATGCCAATGCATTTATGTTGTATAATATACTATATTTTACAATCATCATAAACCATAAACTAATTTTATATTGGTGTTATAATAATACTTAATAAATTATTTTTTTCATATATGTAATTTAGAAATATTAATACACAAAAAAAATTGAGTTTATATTTTTTAGTAGTTTATTTAAATATATTTTTATTTTAACAGTTATTTAAATAAGTATGTTTTAATAGTCTGAATTTTGATAAATCAATATCAATAATGAAAACTTAATTTTATTTAATTTTGTCACACGGTTTTCGAAATATGATAAAACTATGATTTTGCTCTATTAGTAAATGATCACTAAAACAAATTTCATCTAGTGTACAAAAAATTACTTTTTTTATCAAGTGTATCTTTTACACACACACTTTTCCTCGGAGGGTTAAAGTGAAATGCAAAACTAAACTTAAAAAACTCTGTTATATGTTGATATTCAACGCCTGGCACTGGTATATATGCAACTACTCCCTTATGTCTTATATTATTTTATCTTTGTCTTATTTTCTTATATTATTTTCGTTCCTTTAGGGTATCATAGTCATTTTTATACATAGCCCTGCTGCTTTATCAGCGGTAGAGCTTAAAGCTTAACTTAAAACTTAAAAAGAACACGCAAAATATGGTATATTTTGTGCATAGTAAGAAATTAGTAATTTTAAGTTATAAACAATTTGTTTTAAGTCGTTTTATCGGCTTTTTCTTGATAATTTGAATTTCAATATTGTTGCTAATTTTAGTGTTGCATTTGTATTAAAAAAAAAGCATTAAATTGTGGATATTTCTTTTTAAGTGTACATGTTTAGAATAGAATTCTAATACACATACATAATTTTAAAATTTATACCATTTTGATTTGCAAAATCACAAGCATGTTGTACAATATATATATATATATATATATATATATATATATATATATATATATATATATATATATATATATTGATCGATTTGAAATTATAATTTTAAATCTAAATAAAGCTTTGATAGACGTTTTATAAATCATTATATCAAAATATCTACGTATTAATCAAGTGTAGGTTTAAGTTACAATAAAAACCCCGCTTTTTTCTACAATTTACCTTATATTTTGGATAGTATTAATCTTTGTCTATTGATCTATTGATTAGAAATATATAAACGAGTAATCCTTTCAAAAGATTACACGTTAAGGATTTGATTCGTCAATAAATCACGGAACATTGTCAAAAAACGCAAGAGATATGAATTTTTTAAGGACTCCCTTAAATAGCTTTAAATAAAAAAATTTTAATATACAAAATTGAGTTAAAAAATCCTAATCTGATACAATTAAACGAGTTGGACATATCAAAAGAGAAAAAAATCTAGTTTAATTAATTTGTTTCACGGTGTTATGTATTACCACCACAAACGTCGATAGATGATAAAAATACTAAATTTAAAGTCAAGCTTGAAAACGGGAACAGTAATTATTATATGTCCCGAACAGTTTAATTGGGATATTAAAACATACGACTTAAAACAGGGACGTAATCTTTGATATCTGGGACGTCAGGTCACTAAAACATTGAGCTAGGTATATTAAATTTATAAAATTTTCTGGGCTGGTAACTGGTATGCCTGAAAATTACTATTGAGTTACATGTTGAGTTTTATTAATAATTTTTACTTGGTTTAGCAAAGGATTTACAGTTAATACTTGGTTTTGAACCAGTCAAATACAGTCGATATATTATTATATATATATATTATTATAGTATTCGTTTGCGTGGACGTCCGATGAGTAGCTGGAGTGATATGATTGAGAGTGTTTTGCGTGAGCGAAAGTTTCCAAGTAGTAGGAATAGAAGAGCATGTATGAGAGGAATTATGAATGTGGATGAAGCGAAAGTTGCTTGTTTGGATAGGAATGTTTGGAGGCGACTGATTTCGGAATGATGAAAAGAGTTTGTGCCACACCCTTTTGGGTACATGGCGTGATTGTGTATGTATGTATGTATATATTATTATATGAGTTCAGATGTTTGGAGTTCCAAACTGATATGCTATCATTATCTTATCTTTACATTAAAATAAAAATTAGTTTTATTAAAATGTTTCGTTTTAATTTCCATTACCAAACCGATAAGAACAATCAATGTAATATCCACAATTATGTTCCGCAACTGTACCCAAACCACCCCCTTATTCTTACCAGAGTTTACATCTCTCTCCTCAACCCTAGGACGTTTCTAAACATATATTACAGCAGTAAAAAAAAACAAAATTATTTTATCTTTATTTTGTTATTCATGGCCGTGTACTGGCCATTAAAACTTTGGTCTCCAGGGTGTATTTTACAAATAAAAGGCAACGCCGTGCTCGAAGGTTGAGCCAATGGGTGCGGTGAGGGGGTGGAGGTTGGTTACACCCTCGCGACAAGGGTTTCACCACTTGCTTGTGACAAGAATACCACCAGCAGGAAAATAAAATGTTTGTTGAAAACACATCTCTCCTCTACTTATCTTTTTTGTTCATCTGATTATTATGATTTGAATTTTTATAATTATAAGGGTAGAGGGTTGTATTTTGCTAGTGTTGTTGTAGAAGTAGAAGAATTTAATTAGACGATACATACTTACATACACAATCACGCCATGTACCCAAAAGGGTGAGGCACAAACTTTTTCTGTTATCTCGAAATAAGTTTTCTCCAAACATCCCTATAGATGATACGTTGTTATTTTTGTTTTTTGTTTTATTTAAAGCAGGACATGTAAACGATACTCGTAAAAATGTTGTTTAATGGTTAATCAGTATTGATACTGATTTTCGTTTTTCAACCAGTTTTTTTTTATATTTTAAACTGGTTTAAACCAGTTATTTTTTTTGGTCATTTCTATAAAATAAAACTGTATATAATGTATGTATATTTAAAATACTAAAAAGTTATTCAGAACTTATTACATTAAAATAAAAAGGCTTTAGGATTTAGTTCTGTATTATTTTTAATTAAAAAATCGACATGTCGACGTACTTTACGTACATTATTATCAGGAATAAAAATGCAAATGACATATATAGTAAATAAAGAGAATATAGAAACAAGTTATTATATAACTAAATATATTATAACATTTTTATAAATTATTAATTAAAGAAACAAATTTTTATTTAAATCAGTACTTTCATGCATGTTGAAGAGTGTAAAAGTTATTATTCCCCTTCAATCTTAGGGTATACATAAAACTCCGTGCAAATGCGGTAAGGTTTATGTTGGACAGACAGGTAGAACTATTTCTACTAGATTAACAGAATATCAATACGTCTAAACCATTCCAATAAATCGTCTATTGCACAACATGCGTTAGGTAATCTTTATGACGTAAAATTTGAAAATACTATACTACTGTATTAAATCAAACAGTATATATAAAACAAATGAAATATGAATAGTTTATTATAAAATTGCTAAAACAAAATTGAAAATTTTATAGAAATTATTTATAAATATCTGGATAAACAAACACAGAAAATAACAATTTTATGTAGTGTATATCTCGATACTATAACAATAAATATGGTAGATAGAAGATTCAATATGACGCACATGCGTAATACGGAAACCGGAAATGATTTTCATAGATTTTCATGGGCGATTGATGTTCGTGGATATCTCACCCTTGCCACAAGGATGAAATATTGAAAAATCTTCTTATAGGCACTGCACGCACCCTTCTTCTTACGCGTAAGATATGAAAACGCGGGCAGATTTTTTTCCGTTTTCGATTCCGTAAGATATGAGTTCCGTGGGGGGATGATGCCGAATAAAAATTTATTTTTTTATATTGTTATTAGTTCACGAACTTGGTTAGATTCACGACTGCTTTTTCATGTATATATATATATATATATATATATATATATATATATATATATATATATATATATATATATATATATATATATTAAGATATGCGAAATGTTGATGCTAGTTTATTTCTTGTCGTAAATTTTTATTTTGTTGAAGGTGATACATATTTTTTAACTAAATTTCTCGTTCGATTTTGAATGGAATATTTGATGGTAAGTTTTTGAGTAGAGTTTGTAATTTACAGAAAATAAACTTATTTGTTCGTTTAGTTAAAAATATTGGCCCGTATTTCACTTCACTTTTAATAGTAATTTTTGCAAAAGTATTTTTGACGTTTACTCAAAATTACTTATTAAGCAATTTTATTTAAATTTTATTATATTAGATGTAATAAAAAAAATAATATCAAAAAAGAAATATTACTCAAAAAATAAAAGTATTTGGTGAGAATACGGGACATTGAATTTTTATTTATAAATCTAACGAAAAACGTGGGGTGCAACGACAGCTACTCCCTACACTCATTATTATTATCTATTGAATGCGTTCCACGTTTTTTGTTTTAAATCTTACAAGTATTGTCATAGCTATTAAAAATTCACAATCACAAATTTTCAGGACAATCTATATGAGGTCTGGAATTTGTATGGGGTTATAAATCTGTGGGGCTAGGAGAAATTAGTTTATACTTTTTAGTCCGTTTTAAAAACGTAATATATAAATTTTTTTTTATTTAAATAATTATTTTACAATGGTTACAGTATGTAAAATTATTACTTATGTATATATGTCACAGGAATATTGGGTAATTTATCTTTTTCCAAAATTACTAGTATTTTTCGAAGATTTTGGTAACTCAGGGTAGGTTACATAAATAGGTTAGTTTGTAAATTTAATGTTTACAGTAACTCTTTTAAAAAAATACTATTAATTTTGAAAAAAAAAAACGGATTATTCAATATTCCTACGACATATATGTACAAGCTTTTAGTCAGTGTGACTTAACTCAAAAATATCCATTAAATTTAAGAAGTGATAACGTCTGTAAGAAAGCAAATGGCCACTGAAATGGCCATAAA
Source organism: Clivina fossor (assembly GCA_963966155.1). Lineage (NCBI taxonomy): Eukaryota > Metazoa > Arthropoda > Insecta > Coleoptera > Carabidae > Clivina > Clivina fossor. The sequence continues at coordinate 11,421,602 of OZ014562.1, read as the reverse complement.
AAGTAAGAATTAACATATCAGAAAAAAATTATAAAACTTTTAGCACAAATATGCATTAACAAAATATACACAAGTTAAAACTCGTTTAAAAGTTTTCTTTGGTCACTATAATAGCCACCGAAAGCTAAAATTTTAAAAATATACTTAAAATATTTAAAATACAGTCTTTAATTCTATCTATGAAAAACTTTGTTTTAATAAATAATAATAACATTTTTAGTAAACCCAAATCACACTACTTGGATCTTCCAATTCATTTGCCTTAACAAAGCAATTTTATCAACGATTATAACCTTAAATATTTCGGTGTGTAAATACGGCTTTACCATCAACTCAAATGCATACACACACACATACACAGTAAATGTCGTTGTACGACAAGAACCCAAACCAGCAGCGCAAAGAAGAACAACTTAAGAAGAATAAGACGAACGGAGAAGAAGGAGTAGAAGAAAACGAAGACATTATCAAGCTGTCTTTATCTCTCTTTCTAGGCCCAACCGGAGGATATGTAAATCTGCAAAAACGTTGAAAATTATATGCATATAGTTTACATTATGCAAATATCTTTTACTTCACTTTTACTCCAAAGATTGCTCTGTGACTGTTTGTGTGTATGTGTGTGTGTGTACTCTTTGTTTAAAGAGGTTAACCAAGTTGCTAGGGAAGAATTTTCCATCCTGCTTGCACCTAATATTGCAGGAATTTTTCTATCTCGTTTCCACGCGCCTAGGACGTATGAAGCTTATATAGCTTTATTTGTGAAACTATGTTTACACTATTATATTGTTGTTTTCGCTCGTTTGAAACCGACTGTGCTATGCTAGGTTAGGTTAGTTTAGCGATGTGATTTGGACTTTGTCAAGAAATGTTGTTATTGTCTCTGATAGAATTTAAAGAATAGAATTTTTCGTACATAATGTTAGTTTTTATTTAGCTAGTTATTTTAAATAAAATATTGGGATAAAACGGTTTTAGCGTGTAGTTCTGTATCTTTTTGAAGACGTACGTTGAGTTTGTCGAAACGTCGATTATTAATACAGTATTAATACAGAAGTACAATCTAAAGCCGTTTTATTTTAATATAATGAGTTCTGTTTAGCATGTTTTTAAGGAAGTAGGTAATAGGTTTCTCTGCACAACTGAAATTTTCGGAAAACAATGCCAAATACCGCGTTTTTCGAAAATTTCAGTAAATCACAGAACATAGTTCTGCGTTTGAGCGTTGAGCGTTGATTTTCGTCGAAATGTCGATTATAAATAAAAATTTTAATACAGAACTTGAATTTAAAACAATTTTATTTTATATGATGAGTTCTGAAAGATTTTTTACTATGTTAAATATTATGTATCAATGTACATTTATTTATTTTAAATTTTAATTGTTTATTAACTTTTTGCTTAAACTTTTAAGTCAAATTACAGAAAATAATACAAAAACATTATGATTAGAGTTTAGATAAAAATACTTATCTAGTATATTTTTAATCTAACAAAATTTGGATTAATGATAAATTTATTACACATATTTTTAGATAAATTGTTATTAATATAATAACAAGTATTTATTTATAAAAATTTGAATTACCTAATATCGCTTTAGTAAAGTATATACTTCAAAAACTAAAATTAATGAATAAATATAGTAATAAAAATTTAGTTTATAACTTGCAGATAGTAAAATACATATTTGCACAACAGACGGTAAAACTTTTACAAAACTAACATAAAATTTTTAATGATAAAACAACTATAACTATTAAAAACTTATTATTTTAGTTTTTAATTTTTTTAGTTCATTACACAAGTAAGATATATATCTATATTATTATTTACTTAAGTAGATTTTTATTTACTTTTGCATAAGTTTAAAATTGAAGTATTGCTGTAAAATAAAATTACATTCATATTTGTAAATGCAGATCAACTAAAAAATGGATGCAAAATTTTTATAGTTTAAATATACCTATTTGGTGATAAATAAGACTGTGTAATGTCTCTTTGGCTATTTAATTTATATGTGGATTTTCTTTTTCGAAAAGCCTTGTGCGGTGATAATGGTATACATATAGATTGTGTTGTACCTGTCTTAGCGTATACTGATGACATGGTTGTTTGGCTGAATCTGAAGAGCAACTGAGAAGAATGATTGATAGAATTAATGTTGTATAGGTAAGGATATGAATCTTGTGTTCAATGCTGATAAGTGTATTAATTTTTGAGAAGGGTGATGTTATGTATCTGTTGATAATGCATGTTCAGACCAGGTAGATGTTTTTGTGTATTTGGGTAGTTTACTATCTATAGATTGTCGCTGCGATTGTGAGATTTAAAAGAGAGCTAATGCTGGTTTTAAGGTTTTGGGTGCTTTGGTATTTTTGCTAGAAACGTAAATGTTTCCAAAGAAGCCCATTTATGTATATACAATGCTGTTTTGGTGTCTAACGTTGATGTATGTTGGGTTTGGCTGCAATAGCATAAGAGGAAATGATTGCTGTGGAAATGAGATTTTTTGCGTGGCGTATGTGGTATAACTAAAAGAAATCGGGTACGAAATAGATTAGTGTATGATGAGTATAAATTGTAAAAAATCTTGTTGCAAAAGTTGGTATTAATTAGTTAAAATGAACGTTTGGTTAAAAGAATATATATGAGAACGATTTTGAATGAGTAAATGTTTCAAAGTAGTAAGTATATAAGAGCATGTAAAAAAAGTGGATGAGGCTAGAGTTACTTGTCTGGATAGGAATGTTTGCAGAAAACTAATTTCGGGATAGTGAAAGAGTTTGTGCCATGCCCTTTTCGGTAGATGATGTGATTGTGTATGTATATAGTATATCACTATAAACTTCCAAATATGATTGTTTTTTAAAATTTTTAATTATACCAATTTATAATTATTTCTTTTAGGGAAAGCGAAGTAATCAAAATCAAATAATTTTTTACTAAAAATATTTCTTCGTACATAAATTTTCTACTTCAGCATCTGAAATGGTGAAAGATTTCGGAATCGAAACTGAAACAAACTAAAATGAACCCTGAAAGATTGAATAATGAAAAATTGTTAAGTGCAGCGCTGGCAGGAAGAGGGGAGGGAAATGGCGGTAAAATGGCAAACAGTTCCAAGTGTCAAATTTTGTGCGGTTATTGTTTTGAATTTGTGTGACGGTTATTTTATGATTAAGTATAAAAGTTTTGCAGTTGGACATTGCGCTTTTCTCGGAATGATAAATTTTAAACTGTCTAATATTTTGAAAAGACTTCAGCGCGGCACAGCGCGATTTTCACAATAATTTCATCAAATTTTATTCCGCAAAAGTTGTAATTAAAAGTTTTTTGTAGGACTCGCAGAAAGATTAAATTTGGGTTTTGTTTGTGGGAAAACAATTTTAATTATATATTATTGATTTCGCATATAGGGTATTCAATTTTTTTAACAAATAAAAACTATTATAATTATTCTCATTATTATAAATATTCTTTAAAGCTAGATTTTTGAACAAACGCAATTAATAGTAAATTGATAAAAATTGCAATAAAAATTTACAAAGAAAAAAATTTATATCAATCATTGCGAAGACACAATAAATAATAAAGTAAAATAAATAAAATTGAAATAAAATAAAATCTGCAGCAAACAAGCAGGAAAGTGTATGATCTACGTATGATCGGGTAACATCGACTTATTTCGTGCAGATTGACTCGTTGACTGAAGATTTGACAGTTGTATGTATTTTTGTTTATTTTAAGTTTATTTTGTGTGTGTAAATTATGGTAAACATAGAGACTTTCAACTAATTCAGTTAGTGAAATAGTATGAACAATTATACGATAAAAAGTGAAATATATTAAGATAAAATTGAAGTTCAAAATGTCTGGAATATCATTTCAATGGAAACAGATATACCTGGTAAGTTTTAATTTATATTGTTCAATTACATTAACTACGATTAACTATAATTTTCATTATATCTTGTAAAATACTATTAATAATAATGCTTATTTAAACTTGTTAAATGTTTTCTAAAAAAATATCTACAAAAAGTTGTTAACCGTAAACTAATTTATAAATGAAGTGAAAATGTATAAGACAGGTTTGTCATCTGAATTTGCTGGTGGATTAAAGAAAGAATGGCAATGTATACCATTTCTACATTTTTTACGAGACGTATAAATAAATAAATACGATATATATATATATATATATATATATATATATATATATATATATATTTATTAGAACATGAAAAATCAACTTTAAATTCTTTTTTAATTTAAAAATGCACATTTTATTAATTAATATTATCAATAAACACAAAGTAATGCTATATATATATATATATATATATATATATATATATATATATATATATATATATATATATATATATATATATATATAATTATGATAAAATAAAACTTGTGGTTTGTTTAAGAAATACTACTGTGATTAATGTTGCTAACAACTATAATGAAACAAATGTAAATGCTGTTATTTTTATTTTTTATTTACCTATATTTGTTAATATTGTTAATGACCCTATTTTATAGAACTTTTTGTTACAGAATTGGAGTGGTTAATTTTTAAAAGTAAATAATAATGTAATATAGGAAAAAATCTTTCAGCATTTATTATGTTATAAAAGTTTTATGTTGAAGTTCTGTTTAAGTTTATAAGTTTGAAGTATCTGATTTAATAAAATCTGGCTTTTTTTAATCCATAAGTTATAAAATTTTTGTAATTTAGGTATACTTGTATTTTGTTACTTAGTAACTTATTTCGAATTTTAATATAACATTGAACAATTTTTTATTTTTGTCAATATTTTATCAACAAATAGTATTTTTAGATAAGCATAAAGTTTTATTATTATTTTTAAAATAGTCTGTTTTTCGGTCTCATTTTGTATTAAAAACTTTGTTATCAATTTTTTAAAATTTTTTTGTCACTTTTCTTTAATTTGTGCTTAAAAATAAATTGATCTAAAAATAAAATATCAAAATTGTTAGTTATTTGTTACTTTGTATATAAAGTTGCAGAAAATGGTAAGAAATTTGAAATTACAAAGAGATACATTTTGCTAACCCAATTACTATTCTAAATTTTAGTGTATAATTTGCGTAAAGTAATATATGTTTGAGTTTTACTACTAAACAAACATACAATATGGAAATCATATTTTTATTATTCTTTTAGGAATAAATTTTCGTAAAACGCTAAAACTTTTCATGCATTTTTCTTTATAAATTTCTATACAGGTTTTTCGAATATTATAGTTAAATATAAATATTTTTCAATATGTTTTATGATTTTTCCCATATGGACAACAATTTGTTTTGAATAAATATAATTATACTATTTTTTAGCCTTGGCGTTAATTTTAAAAAATGGCACTCATAAAGTATATTTTGTAATTACTTCTCATAAAAATAATTTTTTGCTGTGCGTAGGTTCTATAGCAATTTGTCAAAATTGTTATTTTTAATGATGTTACTTTTTTGGTAGAAATCAATATTTTATTTTTGTAATCACCTACATGACTTCTACATTTGTAAATTATAGTTAAATTATTTTTAAAATTATGTATTTCTGAACAAGGACTGTTTTTAATTATATTAAAATGCAATTAGTACATTTTCTCCCAATAACGAGTGTTTTATTTAAGCTGCTTCGCATGAGAAGCTTGAGAAAAATAAGAGAAAATACTTTTGTGAAATTAAAACAAAATATTTCATATATCTAGTGATCTAAGAATAATTTAGAATAGTATTTTAAGTATATTTAATTATTCATATAAATTGTTTTAATATTTTTGTATATTAATGTAAATAATAAAAAAATCTATATATATTTTTTGAAATTAGTAAATTAGCATTATAATATTAGAATAATGAGAAAAAATTTCAAGTAAAGTAACTTATCAAATTGAGTGCTCAAATAGTGACAAGAAAACTCGATTTTTGAAACCAATTTTTTAAAATTGTTGTAAGAATATTAAGTTGAGAGATAAATGTTGCCTCACGCTGTTATTAAACGTTAAACATCTGTCGAATTACATGGAACTTAACATGTTAAATAAGACACTCTGTATTTCATAATAGTTTTTAGAAATTGTATTTAGATTATAGGAAAATTTTATATAATCTTTCACTTTTAATTGAATTAAGTAAAAATATTTGCTTTTGAAAATGTATTTTCGAAACCAATAAATCTATTAAAATATTTGTAGAATATTTTCTATAAACAAGCGTAAAATATCTCTCATTTTTTGTCGTTGAACAATTCAAACAAATGTTTCTTTTCATGCATGAAAGTGATTCATATGTTAGAACAACACGATATATTTATAATCGTCTTCATTTCTATAGCCGATAGCATTATTGCGTAAAAACAAACACAGGATTATTAGTTACCTTTTAAACTGTCGTTGAGTAACATGGTTTGGTTGCTGGCTTAAGACATACTACTTTCGGAGCAGAATAGCAGAATTGTTTACCTGAATAGCGCCGTTGTCATGGTAATGATGTCAACTGTTTTGTCACGACATACTTAATTAGTACGTCTTCAGAATTTATCGCAAAAGATAATTGTAACCTTGGATAATATTGATGAATAGATTATTTAAAAAAAAATAAAGGATGTAAAGTAAAATTACTAATTCGTGAGGAATCATGCAAGTTTAGTATACAGAGTATCTCTTCTAAGTTGTTTTGTACAGAATACAATATTAGTTTAATAGGGCAATGTTTTACTATTACTTATTTATTACTATTATTTAAAAAAATTATATATACTAGATAAAAACAAAAATATTTTTTTATAACTCTTTCAAAGTAATATTAGATAAAGCTACTGATTCTTTCTTTCTTCTTTACAATTTGTGTGCTTGAGGCATGAACAATCTCAAGAAGTATATTTGTACAACATTGCGTACATATAAACTGCAGGCAGCGGTTGAGTTCTAATCTCTTACCGAAATTTTGCATAGCAAAACTGCACGCCGATTATTTCCAAAGAAATTACGAGATTAAGATTTCATTGTAAACTCAGGTAAGAAACGTAACAGAAATGAGAAATTAGATACATATTTGGTTTGACTATAGAAAATTATCCCTTTATTGAAAAATGCGATTTTACTTAAAATAAAAGACATCCAGGCAACTATTTCAGAGAAAATTAAACTCAATATATAAGTTTTGCAATTCTGGAATTTTCTAAATCATTTTACTTCTTCTAATTTTGTTACTAAATAAATAAGTATACTATATTATTTAAGGGAGTTCAAATTTATAATATGTTACCAGATAATTATAAGAATTTAGATTTAAGAAAGTTCAAATTCAGTTTCGTTATTCAAATTTGGAATTTCTGACCTCGACGTGCAGTTTATGTGCTCCGATACAAGTTTTGCTACTCAAATTGTTTGCTTATAAAATATATAATTTAGATTGAACTTCTTAGTCGGATTTTTAAGATAGTTTAATATTGTAAATTTTCTGTATTTTGAACTATTTTTTGGTTTTGCATTTAGAAATTTTATAATATAAAATTTCTACCATGTTACACCAATAAAATAGTTTTTTCTTTTAGATATTCCAAAGTGACTAAGGCAGAAAGTACTTCCACTTTAGTAACACGTATAGGTATCCTAAATGTTAGCTACCGCATATAACCGAAAGTATTATTTAGCGAAAATCATGCAAATTGTCTGGTGGCAATAGTATTTTCGATTATCTGAGAGACATTACCGTACCGCCGGCAATGTTTACTGATGGTCTCGTTTTGAGAATGCGGAGGCGGTCTGCGGCCAGATAACACTCGGCCATCTACAGCCACCATCATATATAGGATCAATTCTATTCGGATGGCATGGCGTACGTTACACAGCAAACTTTGCACGACTGTTTACCGCGTACATGAAATAACTAGTTATTTCATAAAATACCAATTTGCGGTAGTTAAATTATAGAATTATTTATTATTATTTGATACTTTAACTAGTTATTATAGAGAATATCGACTGCGCTCTATTTTAAGTTTGTAACGTTAACTTATATTTTAATTGACGCTGTGTAAATAAATTATTACAATAATTGTTACTCCTGTTTATTTATTTATTTATAATCACTCAACAGGACATATATCCCTATTATGGAGTGATATAATAATTATAAAGAGATACATAATAAATTACAAATATATGTACAGAATAATAGCAAATAAATGATTAGTTAAAACATAAAGAAAAATAAGAAAATATTGCAATTACATATACTATGTATAAATGTAAATTAACTAGTTTTTGAAAAATAGCAACTAAATTTACATTTGACTTGAGCAAGAGAATCACAAAATAAATCTATATCAACATCAGTTTTATTAAATCAGTTTTTTTTTTTCTAGAGTTTAGTCTAGTTTAGTGATATTACTATGGAAGGAAGTGAAATACGAAGGCAAATAAATCAAAAGTTTATGGACTAGATAAATAAAAAAAAACATAAATGAATAATGCGTTACTAACAAATGATAAATATGTGAAATTAGGTTAGGTTAGGTTAGGTGTTAATGAAGTATTAGGTTTATTAATTACTAACTACTGATTCCTCAATTTATAATCTTTATTTCGTCTATTTATGTCATACTTTATCTTGTACAACTACGTTATTTTACAGTATAACTAGGTACTATATAGAATAACTAGTTAAAATATCAAATAACAAACTATTCTAGAATTTAACTTCCGTAGATCGATATTTTACGAAATAACTAGTTATTTCATGGAATATCGGAATTATACTTTTTAACGATAACATCTTTTTCTGTTGAAATACTTAACAGTGTCTTGTGGAGAATCGTCGTGTTATATTTGCTGGTAAGCCGTACTTTGTACCATGAAATAGAATGAGACTATAGAGCGTCCACATCACGGCATTCAGACGATTACCGTTGCTAGATTGTTTCCGGATAAACTGCGCATAAACGACACATACACACAGGCACATATAGACGTTTGAATCGTTCGGATGTAACACTGTCCTATGTAACATTGTTATTGCATCAGAGCAGTTTGTGTTCGAATTAAAAGTTTCATTTACTCCAATGGACACAATCTGATTTGCAAATTGAGATTTTCGAGGAAAATGTTTAAAAAACGAAAAAGAAAATGCATGGTTTACGTTTGGAATTTTAGTTTTTACAATTTTGTGATTATATTTTTTTGGTATGCTCTCCAAATTATTTTAGAAAAAATTGTTTTAAATAAATGTTGAAGAGCATAAAATTCTGAATTTAATTCAATAAATAAGATTTATTTTGCATGATTTATGCAGAAATTATATTTGAAAATTTACAAAATTATATTTAATAGTACTAGCCATGGAATTAAAAAAAAAAACAAATAAGTTTCATTTGAAAATAATTTATGTTAAATATTAAGACTTATTTTTTTATTCAAAGAAAATACAAAGTATATTTATCTTTTGTTTTATCTTTCATTTGTTCTTGTATAACACTGTCAATCATATCAACTCATTTATGAGACGTATATTTTCAATATTACTCACATACATTCTTTTAGCCAACCTTTATTAAATATTTCTTTATATTTTATGTATTATTCAATCATAATAATGTTATAATTTTTAATATTGTTTCGATGTATAAAATTCTTATGCAAAATGTTTATTATCATTTGAAAAAATCATCAAAAATAATGTAATACAAAAAAAGTCTCGTAAAATTTGAGGTTATCTACTGTTTATATCAAACGACATATAACATTACTGGAAAAAAAATGTTTTTGAGTTGCGTTTTTTTTTATATGGATTTACTGCTAAAAATAAAATATATGATGATACATAAAAATGATATATTTTTTGATTTTTATTGCCTCGGTTATATTTTTTTTTGTGTTGGAATGTAAAAATTTTTGCAATAATATTTATTACAGAACATTTGTTTTTATATATATTTAACTTTGCATATTACAAAATTGTGTTTTGCGTAAAACATTTCTTTGACCGAATTTTATAACGTTTGAAAAACAAAAACATTTGAATTTGAATAAATGTAACTTATTCATTGGCTCAGTTTATTCACATTATCTTAACTGTTTTTAAAAAGATGATTGATAATTTGAGTAATTGCTACATTTAATTACTTTTTTCTACGACTGCAGTGAAATGTGTCACTTCTTAACGTATCATCGGTTAGTATTTTTTTTACATGTACGATTTCTTGTGAATTTGTTTTACGATTTTAATAAACAAATATTTAATTTAGTTATAGAAACATATTATTTTAATAAAAAAAATAATTTTTAATCCGCAGTAAAAATAACTGTTGGATTTGGGTTTCATGTATACAAGTATATTTTTTTAATATTTTTTTTCCAAATCAGTAACCAAATAATGTCAAATTATGTTACTGTGTGTAGTAACGAATAAATAAAAAACCAAATTACAAAACTGAGTGTAACAATTACAAATAACAACAAATAGAATCTCTTTACGAATAGAATATTTCGTAATCTGTAATTACAAATACATACAAACAAATTTAAGCAATTGTAACAAATTCTTTGATCATCCAGTGGAGTAAGAAGAATTTTATTTCTTTCGGTCACGATCAACGGAACCAAACACAATTTATAAACTTGGTTACTAATCAACAATGAATGTAATAGCGGTAAATGTCAACCGTGGTTATGTCAGTGCATTGACAATGTCAGTTAGGTACAGCCAAAGACAAGAAGAGAATGGGTTGGTTGCTATAGAAACCAAAGTTGATGGGTGCGTTCTTTACAGGTCGAGGACACTGGATAGATTCCGCGATTCTTTGCCGTCTTTTGTTATTTAGATTAGAGTGAAATTAATGCTGTATTAATAGCGTTTTATTGTTTAAAAATAAACGATAGAAATTTTTAGCTATATATGTTATTGATGGTAATAAGTACGTATGTGTTTTTATGCAGTGTTGGGCGGAAGTTTGAAACTTTATTAATTATTTAAAAAAACTATACAGGGTGTTAGTAGGTCGATGCAAACTTGTTAAAAAATGATAAATAGGTCATTTAGAACTTATTTAACCATATTTATTTTAATATAGTTTAATACTGGCTTTAAAATGGATTGAGTTTAATGGGAAGATAGTCAAAAAAGATTAAATATTCGAATCAAGCTCTCATTTAAGAAAGTGGCTATTTATACATACGGTATGTATACGCAATTGGCTATTTATACATACAGTATTTTTACGTAATTGGCTATTTAGGGTAGGTTAGGTTAGTAGGTTGATTTAGGTTTTTTGTTTTAATTTTTAGTATGTATAAATAGCCAATTGCGTATAAATACCGTATGTATAAATAGCCTCGTCCCTCATTTAAAATTCTATGTCAAGCTTTCGGTGGTATTTTTCACCTTTTTCAGGACATGCTCTATTGGAGAATTGAAAAACAAAACATAAATAAAACATCATAAAATATTTTACAGAACATAGAATTCATTTAGTCGATGATAAAATTGTAACAAAGAATTTGGTTGCAATTTTAATAATTTCACTTCACAAATAAAAATAAGAATTTTCAAACAACTGAGTAAGTTGTAACTTAAAAAACAATATCACTAATGTATCTTTTTGACTACCTTCTCATTAAATTTAACCCATTATATATATATATATATATATATATATATATATATATATATATATATATATATATATGATATACAATTAAACTTAAACATAGTGTATAATAATATTTAAGTAATTTATTAAAAGACTATTATCAAAAAATTATTTTTAATAAATTAGTGTACAACTATTTCTAATATACAAAGATTAATTTTTGTCACACGTAAAAATAATAGCACAAAATTATCTAAACCATTATTGACACTGTATTTATTTAAATTAATTATTTTATAGATAAAGTATCAGACAAATTGTGACCTCTTCTATCACGATATAAAAAATTAATATCAATTTTTTATACAGTACAATTAATAAAATTACTAAAATATATTTTCTGCAACATTTAATATATAAACAAAATATATCGTACAAGTTATATGTTAGTATAAGTTATCTTATGAGTAATCTTTATACTTGAATAAAAAAACCTTGTTAATATTTTGAACTTCAGAGTGACCCCACGTATTCACAAACTGCAAATAAAAATTATATTAAAATAAGTATAAAGTATGTAAATATCAGATAAAAAAATTACGAAAAGACAAATTTCTCATTCGGTCAAAGATCAAATAGAATCAATGATTTTAATAGATTCTCCAAACTCTATGAAAATCAGCATTTCTTAAAATTTAGGGAAATTATTTTAAATGTATTTGTTAAAAAAAAAAAATGCAAATATGAATGCATGAATTAACGCTGGCAGTCAAATACTAGTATACGTAACGTTACCCGTGTTGTAATATCATCAATAATTAATTGTAAAACATTTTTATACTGTGTTACATTGTTTAAACAATGTTATCCTTGAAAATTTGTGCTAATGCGTCGAGTTTATTGACTATTAAAAAGCCCGGAACTAAAGAAATTTGCAAATAGAAATGAATATTTATCAATAAATGCTATTTATAACTATTATTATAATTTATTAATAGTTGATAGATTTTCAATAATAGGTGTCATTTTCATTAATCAAGTTTAACTGATCAATTTATTAAAATTTTAACGGAAATTTTGTAATTAATAGGTTTGAGTACATTATTCAACATTTACTATTATTTTCAAATACTTGCATTACAGAAATGTGTAGGACATGTTGCATAAAACACTGTTAACTTAGGCCTAGTGTTTCCAAATGTTTGAATAAATTTATCTTTTAAATAATTTTAAAATTAGTCAATAAAATGTTATCATTTATTCTAAGGATACATTTTTAGCCAATCACAAATGGATTTTTTACTTATCTTTAGAATAAATAAAATTGAAACTACTGGCCCTTAACTAATAAGTTAACTATGTTTGTATGACAAAGTTTTTGTAGTTAATATAAAACGTTTAATACAAATAATATATTATTTATTAATATTTAAAGTATATATATATAATAAATATATTTTATTTAAAATTTATTTTATTGTTTATAAATTTAAAATGAAAAACTAACATTAATAATATTGCATAGTGAAGGTCATAATTTGTCTAATATTGTATTTATAAAATAATTAATGTTTTATATAATTTTGAAAGTATATTTATATTTCATAAAAATATTGATTTATACATATATAACGTGTAGAAAAGGTATAAATGAAATAATGAAATAAATTTAGTAAATCTTTATAATATTGTATATGTCCTAGGAATTTTCTGAAAATTTCAGTAGGACTTAATGGCAAAGTTGGTTAGGTTAGTTAGTATTTTTTATGCTTACAAAAATGAAAAAAGTTTTTTAAAAAACTAGTAATTTTGCAAAAAAAATAAACGGATTTTTCAATATTTCTGTAACAAAATATCATATAATCAAATATAAAATTTATGAGCAAAATATTATATATCATTAATCTTTAGAAAAGTTTAAGTGCCGCTGTTGGTCGAGGCAGGGTCCACCTTTTATCGCTAGTTTCCCTTTTTTCTCGTTAGGTGTCCTTTGCCTATTAGTCGTCGTTATGTTCGGTGGTAACAATAGTCCTTCGTCCTTCGTTAGAACCTTTTTTCTTTTCGTTTTTTTGTTCGGACTTCTTCTTTACACATTGAGAAAGAGCATACAAGCGTTTTGGGCATTTGTGCATTTCGGTTTCAAACTATCTCATCAAATGCCTTTAGTTTCTCGCTTGAATAGAAAAGAAAGACGAAAACTAATTCAACAAGTGAACCATACTTTCGCCTAGAACAAGAAAAAAGAGAATAAAGGATTTTTGGCCGAATTTATATATCTTAGCTTTTACGGATTAAATTTGCTGCGAAATACTGAGTTTGATGAAGTGATTTTGTTAGCTGATAAATTTATTTATTTAGCCCAATTAAATGGCGCAAATGATACAAATATAGACTTATAAAATATAATACATAAATTTATCTAAAATAACATTAATAAAAATACGAGAACATGACAAAATATCTATAGTTAATTCTAACTTATTAAATGAGTGACACATATGATAAATGGGAGACTTTGTAGTGTAGTTGTTTTTATCATTTTTTAACGAAAATAATCTAAGATAGCAAAGAATAAAAATATGAACATGAATTTATTTCTAATGAATATATTCATTCATTTATAATCTAGGTACCTTTTATACCATAAGGTGTCGAGATCTAATGAATATATAAAAAATAAAATTATCTAAATAAATAAATTATATTAAAATAAAACTGTTTCAGGTTAAAGTTCTGTATTAATATTTATTTATAAACGACGTTTCGACAAACTCAACGACTATCCTCATCAGGAAAAATGATACAAATGACATTTACAGTAAATAACAGAACATAGGTAACAAATAAGTAACTAGATCTTAAAATTTATAGATTTTTAATTAATATAAGTCAAATTATATTTAACTCAGTGCCTTTACAGTGATTGATCTAATATTTTTTCTTTATACATTTTTATTGCTTGTTTTATCAATTTGCTGTTAATATTGTTGCTATGTTAAGTAAATTATAATATAAAAAAATTAAAAACTCCCAAATTTCGCTTTGCACTATATGTCAAAAATAAATCACAATAGTCAGCGTGTGAAGTCACTCATAGTATGCAGGAACACTAACACACTTCGTATTCATCTCTCTAATTGACAAATGTTTGTATGTTTGTATGTTTGTATGTATGTATGTTTGTATATATGTTTCTGCCCCATCTCCTCCTAAACCCCTGAACCGATTTTGATGGGAGTGGTGTCATTTTAATTGGTTCATCCCCTATTTGAGAATAGGCAAGTTTCATCTTTCTACGATTTCATCTTGGTTCTCAAAAATTTGAAAAACTATGTTAATAATGCAAATGTCAAAAATAAACTTAGATAGCTATGAAAAAAATGAATGAAATAAATAAATAAACAGCTGTCACAATATATTGCAAGTACATTTTTTTTACATATATCAGTGCATTTACTTACATTTTTTTCATTAAAATAAGAGTAAAAAGTACATTTCATTGATATTGTTGTATTATAAAAATTTTGTATCATGCCCAAACGAGCAAAATCTAATATAAACGGCAATAAAAAGGCCAAGAGAATGAAGACGGAATATTCGAATTTTTCGACGGATAAAAAAGAAGAGCTTAAATCAAAATTTTTGAATCTATTATTTTATATTTACGTAATATTTTCTACGGGTCGCGCGCATGCGCGCGCCCTTTATTTTTTTATATTTATATACTGAGTCTTTGTGTTGTTTCTTACTATTTTCGACTTTAAACGTGACCCTTTAAGAGTCACGGGTTTCCTAGTAATATATTGTAATCGTAATAAAACAATTGGTTTTGCTTTATATGTAACTGGATTATATAAAAACTTAAAACTAATAAATTTTATGTTATCTTTTAAAAAAAGTTAATGCAGAATCATCAGCGTCATAAAGTTGTTCAAGTAAAAGGAACTTCTTATTTCTTTGTCATATCGCTGAGTCATCGCCAGCCACGATTTAAACATTACACTAAATATTAGTCTTCAACTAGTTAGATTATAATAACATATACTTTACCATCGAGTTGACATAATTATATCAAAATCAACATGGTTAGATAGGTATTATTATAAATTTCTTTATATACCATCTCTTGGAACTTAGATATGTAACTAGGTCATATAAGTGTCATTTAAGTACCCAAGTACCTTGAATTATAAAGTAATAAACACATACAAACAGAACTCTTGTTTGTTATGAATCATTTGAGTTGGGCAAGTAATTATCATAATATTTATATTTATTTAAAAAATTATAAATCTATTTTGATTTCATCTATAAGATACAATATTTTGTCTTTTTTCTTTAGTAAATGAAATTCTTTTTTTGATGGAAAAAGACAGAATATTTTGTAATTGTATCGCTACAAATTGTACATATGTGAACAGAATCTTTTTTATTAATAGGCCGTTTATTTAAAAAATGTTGTAAGTCTAATTTTGAGAAAATTGATAATATTTTTACTATAATTACGAATTGAAGATAACTTTTTATTTACAAAAAATTTGCAAATGATCAGGAAAAATATCTATACTAGCGTTATTCTTTCGACATACGACAAAATTTAATGATTATTAAGCTAGATTTAAATTGCGGTCATAGCAGTAGCAGTAGAGTGGAAATGAAACAGTAGCTGCTACCGTTAAAAATGCAGTGTAAATGTAGCCTAATAATCATTAAATTTTGTTGTGTGTAGGTATTATGTAAACTAAAATAAAAAATTTGAAATACATACATGCATGCATACACAATCACGCCATATATCCAAAAAGGAGTGGCGTAAACTCTTTTTACTATTCCGAAATTAGTTTTCTTCGAACATTCCCATTCAAATAAGCAACTCTAGCTTCATTCACATTCATGATACCTTTTATAAATGCTCTTCTATTCCTGCAACTTGGACACATTCGCTCACGCAAAACACTTTCAATTATACGACTTCCGTATATTCATCGGACGTCTACGCAAATATATACATTTTGGTATTTAGTCCGAAGAAAATTCTAGCATTAATTTACATACATATTTATGTTTGAAAGCCAACTTAAAATCAAAATCAATAATTGTAGATACGTTATATGTTAATTGTTATCAAAGTTTTAGTTACTGTAAGTTTTATTTTGATTCCTTAAATTTGTAAATATTATATTCTGATTTCTGATCATAAGAAAAATAATCATAAGTTTGCTCAACTCCATATTGTTCATTATAATAGTTTAAAATTATTTCATAGACCTTCACTTATTTTATATTTACTATGCAATAATAATTTTATAGAATATTTTAGTACTAGTAAAACATGAGGAACGTAAATATTTGTCACATATCATTAATTATTTATCAATTTACTTGGTTAAGTAATCAATAATTTAGTTTATTATAATTTAATTAAATATTTCTTTTTATTGAAATATGCTCAACAATTTTCTTATGTTGATATTTATTGTAAGAATTTTTTTATAATAGTTATTATAGTTTCAACAAGCGTGTAATATTGGTTATTACTTATATGAACAAAATTTACGGCTTAAACGACAGGTGTTGTAATTCGTTCAAATGAGTAATAACTATCATTACATGCGAGTAAGAATAGTACTTTTTTTTGATTATGCAACAGGTATTTACACTTTTTTAATCATTAGTTGTTTATTTTTATTTAGTACAAAATGATTGAAAACAATTTTCAAACACCAAATATGATACTCTAGATACTTTAAACATTGTATCACATCTCTAAACATTGTTAAACTAAAACACTGTATCCCTCAATGTCATGTTACAAAATCAGAAATAACCTACAAAAAAAAGCCAGTAAACGAAAATAAAACAAATGAAAATCAACTGTAACAAACCAACCGCTGAACTCTCGTCGTCATTCAACTGTTCGGTCGATGTTCAACTGTTCCGTCGATGTTTAGCTGTTCAGTATTTCAGCGCTGAAGTCCAGCGCGCGTCCAGAGCCGCTGTAGTAGCTAGAGCAATCTGCATACAAATCAGGTTTGACCATCCGAACGAGACATGTACGAACGTTCGCTATTGGTTCGCTTACTGTTTTTTTTTTGTTTTGTTTTTTACATCGTATGTGAATCCATTCGGAAAATGGTTTCACTCTTCATATGTGATGTCAATTTTATTATTATTTTTATCGTGAAATATGTTAAGAAATTTGTTGAAGTTGTGTCGTTTGAAATTTTGTTAAAATTTGTTAGAGAAATATTATCGGAGTATTAGTTAGAGCTTTGCACAACTTAAGTACTTTTGTACTTAATTACTTTTTGAAGTACATTTTTGTATTAGTACTTAATATTTAAGTACTTTTAATATTTGAGTATTACTACTTGAATTACAAAGTACTTATGAAAAGATTATTAAGAAATAAAAATAACGATACGGTTTTTCTGAAGATGACCGAAAGATCGAAACGATCGTAGAGTGAATAAATAATTTGTGAAACTAACCAAGTATTTTTAATAAATAATAACTTTATCGTTAATTTTATATTTTAATAATTTTTTGAAAATGTTTTATCAAGAGCCAACCACAGAAAGTGTTAATGTAATTAAATGTGCTAGTGAAGCTAAGTTAGTAGTTTATTACAAGAAATCTTCACTTATGAAAAGTACTTAAACTTACTAGTTAAAATTTGTGCTGTACTATAGAAAATATTTAAGTATTGAAAAAGCACTAAAATACTTGTTGAAGTACTTAAATATTACACTAAATATTTTAATGATATAATAGAATTTTTATTATTGCTCATTATCGCATAATCATTAAACGTATGTTACACTTATTTTTTATTTTTGTATTTTAGGCAAAAATATTTTGCTTAACAGGACATTGTGGTTATTGTAACTTGATACATATTTTTGAAACTAAGAAGTAATTTGTGTATTTGTTAGTATGTTATAGAAAAATTTATAATTGTTGGTCACTACCTTTTACGCACGTTCTTTAAAGTTATTAAATATATACTAATCGCTTTTCGTATTATAGCATAATAGATTTTTTTGAATGATTTATAAAAATTTAGTTACTTGAAAGTTACTTTTTACGTTTTTGTTGCAAACACAACGAGCAAGTGTAAGAGACGAGAATAGGTATATATATCCTGAGTTGAAAAAAAGAAAACAAAAGACGTCTTTGGTGTTGACAAATGTGACATCTTTTCCGGCTCATAAACACGAGTTAAAGTCGGCGTCACTGTCGCCGTTTTACGTGGCTACACAAGAATGTGCTGTGCGCTGCACATCTTTTTATTTATACTTTATATTGGGCGAACATCAGCACACTATAATTGAAACTTTGTTGCAATTTTTCCTATTGTTTTTCTTATCAAATGTCACTTGATTTGCTTTATGCTTTAAAACTTTGTTGATTTTTTTGTAGTAGTTGCAAAAGAATGTAATGTATTTTGTATTTAGGGTGACCATCTCTCCAGTTTTTACTTGTAGTTTTCAATTTTTAAATGTCTTCAGTTTTCAGGTTTTTCTATAATTTCTCCAGGTTGTGTATACTATAGTACAGAATCTAGCATTTTAATTTTTTTTTAGTTTTCTTGATGAAGACGAGCGTTGAGTTTCGTTGAAACGTTGATTATAAATAAACTTTAATACAGAACTTAAACCTAAAGCAGTTTTATTTTATATAAAATTACATAAATTTTTTACATTGTATGTAATTTTTGCACAAATTTTGTAATATTATATAGATTTTTTTTAGTGTATGCTATTAAATAGGTTTACTTTTTTATACCATAGTATGCTATGATTTTTAGATTAATATCAAATTTTCAGTATTCAGTACTCAAGAAATATTTTTTATGTTTTAGTATTGAGTACTATAATATAAATATTTTAAACGATTTAAAAAATACTTTGTGTTTCAAATAGATTTTGCCATTTAATATTGTATAATGTAATACCATATGATTTTTGACAAATACATACACGCATCACGCCATGTACCCAAAAGGGTGTGGCACAAAATCTTTTCATCATCCCGAAATCAGTCGCCTCCAAACATTTCTATCTAAACAAGCAACTTTCACTTCATCCACATTCATAATTCCTTTCATACATGCTCTTTTATTCCTACTACTTGGAAACTTTCGCTCACGCAAAACATTCTCAATCATACCACTCCAACTACTCATCGGACGTCCACGCAAACGTATACCATCAAAATAATTCAAATAAATCTTTTTAATTAAACGTTCATTAGATATTCGCTCAACATGTCCGAACCATCTAAAAATAAAAAACTAAATCACTAAATGAAATTCTTAATTAACTACTAGCCAAAAGAATTGTAAATAAACTTTAAAATAATTCTTATAAACACAGTGAATATTTCGAAATCTTACTTAGAATTTTCTCCCATCTTCTACGGCATATAATTTCCACCCACTTTCAAATCTATTCTTTCGCTATTCTTGTACCGGCATTTCAGCGAATAAAAGCACATCGTTGTTTTGCAGTTAAACTTTACTATTCTTCCATCTCTCTTCATTCTTAAACTTGCAATTTTCATTCAACTTTAAATGAGGTTTAAATTTAAATTGTAACATTCTGTGTGACATAAGATTATACTTTTAAGGTAACGGTTTTGTCTCTTATATATAAATATGTCTAAGCTATTTGCAATTCAAATTTTTCGAGATTTTAAGATAGAGAGAGAGATTTAGATTGTCATCGCGTGACGTATTCTTATTCTTCTTTGATGGTTGCTTGAAGGGTGCTTGAGTTAGTTGATGCTTTTATTAGAAATTCTAGGTTTATCTTTAATATTATTTATCATTTTAGTGTTTCAGTTTGTTTCAGAGGGAAGAATTTGGTTGTAATCAGATTTATATTTTTGTACATTATTTTCAATTTTGTTTGCTTTAATTTTTAGAGAATTGGAAATAATAATTATTTTATTATTAATTATGAAAAGGACTGAGAAATTTTTTTCTTTAGATTTGAGGTTTTTACTTTTAATAATGTTTACAAAAAGGAAATGATTTTGAAACTTTTTTTTAACATTCTATACAAAAACAAAACTACTAATAATAATTTAGATGCACAAGCCCTCAAAACACACTTTTCCATCAAAACTCTTCAAAAATTCTTCGACATTTTACAGAATTTCTCCCAAGAGTATTTCCCTCGTCTGATAGACACACGGAAACGTTTATGTTATGTTCCTTATCCGCCAGTAAAAAATTTAAAACTTTCTCCACTAGATGTCTCTACAGTACATCGTTCTATTATACTCACGCACATTTGCCATCTCTCTCTCTCTTTCTTGTTATATTCGCTGCAAAACATATGAAGATCTATATAGATATAGCGAAAAGGATAATGTAACTGTAGCGGAGGAGGAAAAAAAATACGGCAGGAAACAAACGCGAATCTACAGCGAATTTAAAAGCTCTCCAGTTGCTTGTTATATAACAAAGCACTTTTCGAACTGCCAATAAAATTTTGCCAGGAATGAGAGAACACTGAATTTTTTTTTGGTGTTTTTATTTTTATTCTTGAGTTGGTTGGAAAATACTGGTTTGTTCTGATAAGTTGGATGGTAAATTTGTAAGATAATGGAAAAAAATATTTGTTTTTAATTATTTGAACTTGGAAAACAGAAATTGTAGATCTATTTGAAAGTTATGTACGTTCGTTATATAACTTTAAATTTAGTAATTCTATAATTTCTTTTTCCAAAGAAACCCGTTTTACTATACAATGTTGTGTTGGTGCCTACATTGATGTATGGTAGTAATTGTTGGGTTTGGCTGCAAAAGTATAAAAGAAAAATGAGATTTTTACTTGGGATATGTGACGTAACTAGGAGTAATCGGGTGCGAAATAGAAAAGTGTATGATAAGTGTGAAATTGGAAAAGTTATATTTCTCCCAGATTACTTGATCTCAATTCTGTCTCGGCCATAAGTATCTGGGCTGAACATAATAAAGATCCCTTTCTTCTCTTTGTAATATAATATACTATTTCTTAACGTAACTGATAGCAGATTAACATAAAAATTATAGTTACAACTAGTAGGAAAAAATCAATAACATGCCTCGGTAGAGAATAAATCAAATTTTTGCGAATACAATGCCCTAGTTAAGCTTTTTTCATTAGCGCCATGTTACCAGTACGTTTAGGAATAAGTCATTAGGCTCATTTGCATACAAATTGCTCAGCTGTCGTTCATGTACACGGTCGATGTGTGTCGGTAAAAAAGAATTCTGTTTTGTCATCACCTTTATCATGAAATTATGCTGTCAATAACGTATACCAGTATAGTCGTTTTTAGAATTCCCTTTGTAATGCAAACGCCAGAACGTAATTTATTATTTTGTTACCAGCTATAAGGACTTAAATATTTATTCATGTTAATTTTATTATTTTTGTTAGAAATTAGAATAATATGTATAGTTAGGTTATTGAAAGGAGTCATTTGTTAAGGCCCAGTATTTACAATTTTGATTAAAACAAGTAAAAATTATATGTAATTTGATAAAAATATATATTCAGAATAAATGCTAATATTTAATAGGTAAATTTAACACATACATACATACATAATATAGTTCCCAAAAAGATGTGGCAGAAACTTTTTCCACTATTCCGAAATCAGATTTCTTCAAAATCAAGTGATAATTTTGATTATATGCGATAATCTTTTCTACTTTTTTGAATAACAACAACATATATTTGGTACGACAACCCTAGTAGAGTCTTGATCATAAGTACCAAAGTACTTGTGTAATTTTTACCTAAAAAAGACTTTTTTTAAGAAGGTTGTCATTTTGAAAATAAATGTAAAAATTATACATTTTGTAGGTTTCAACGAAAGTTACATGTATAGTATTACAAGTACTAACATCTAATTTGTTTTTATTTGAGAAATATAAAACTCGAGTTTTATCTCCCATCATTGGCAAATCTAAATTTTTTCTGATCACTTTGACGCCATTTTTTTAAGTGAAGATTTGATTAAAAAAAATACTGCTGAAACCTTCAATAAATACACTTTCTAACGGTTTAATTGTTGTTTATTGTATTTATTGTAAAAGTTTTAAAAAAATAATGTTGGAGAACACTTAAAAAAATCGATGCTACAAACTTTACTTTTTACTTCTTCTAGAACAAGCAAAGCTCGATTCTCCTGATGTTAAGTAACAAATGATAATCAAACGACTTCTTTTGCAATTTTTTTCTGTAACATTTTTTGCTAATTTAACTAATATTTTATGAAAATATATTTCTTTTACATTTTAATAGAATTGAAAACATATATTTTGATAATACGAGTATATTTGATATATGTATTGATTTTTGTGGGCGCGGTGAGGTGGGGCGGTTGAAAATTTATTCATTGATAAAATAAAAATGTAACAAAAAGCGTTTGACATCAATATCTGGAAAAGTCATGAAATGTGTCATTTCATATTTGATATTCGTTCGGTTTTTATTCGATAGAATAAATTTATCTGACACCTGAGCTATCTCACATACATTCAAAATATGCTCGCAATATTCAATTTTTATCGCGTTTTTATTCGATTCTATTATTAAAAATTATTTCCTATAATTTGAAATTGATTACGAATTTCAAAATGTCACAGAAATTTATGTAAAAGTATTGCAGTATATAGGTCTACCGTGGCAAAAATTTAAACAAAATGAATTTAAATAAAATTCCAAAACCACAAAATTTATTTAAAGTATAGACAAATACGTATTATTGCTAGCTAAGTTTACATCATTAAAGCAAATTAATAAAATAACCATCAACATAATATAGAATTATATAGAGTTGAAGTACGTATTGAAACAGTTTTTTTTTAAATTTTAATATAAAGAGTCCTGAAAGATTAAAAATATTGTAGTAAATATAAACAAATTAGACAACATTTGACAAATATACACTTAGTATTTCAAAGTTGCAGATGTTTTTTAAATTTATTATTCTTTTGGTTATTTTATTAAAATTAATGTAATAGAATTGCCAATTACGCAATGTATTAACTGAATGAAATAATTGAAGATCAGTTACATATTTGTTTAATAATAATTCTTGTAATAAAAATATCATCCTGCACAATTTTTATTATTATTTATTAGATTAAAAACAAAACTATAAAAAAAATATATATTTTCTATAAACTACAAGATAATTACGCCAATATTTTACAAGTTTAACTACCAGTTTCACAGTATATTTCCGAATAAATTACAATTAATAATAAATGGCCGAAAAACTAGCGTCATCTATCAACGAATAAATAAAAAACGAGCATTACAAAAAACAATTGGTATATATGCTATAAAACAAATGATGAACGTTTGTAAATCAAATAAAATGGCGATTTTGCCGTAATAAATTACAATAATCAAAAGTGTTCAATCAACAATACAACTGACGTGGGCCGCACATATAAATAATCACTTTATTGCAATAATAAATTTCCGATTTTATGGATTGTTCAACAATGTCTGCGGTTTCAAGTAATTATAAATAATCAATACGTGTATGATACTTGTTACTATTTCGTATTATTACAATATATTTCATACAGTGCCGGATTATATATTTTTATTTAGGTTCTGTAGATTTTGTATTTGGGGCCACATTCATTAAATTTTTATTAATATAAAAAAGGTTTAAATTGCAGTTTGATTTAACTTTATATTAAAATTCGACGTTTCGATATACTAAACGTCAAATTTTAATATAAATATTTTTTATTTAGTATTATTTTATTTTTTATTTCAATATAATAAATCCTGAAAGATTTTTTACTTTATTAGATTTTTATAATTTATTTATTCAAAAATTAAAAAATAAAATCGTAGTTAAAAAATTTGCAGAACTCATTATATTAAAGTTTTGTCATATTTTAATTCAAATTTAACGTTTCTATACGCTACACGTATGGAATAGAACTTTGAACGAAGACTAAAAATGATGATAAATTGATAAAGTTTTCGTGAGTATGCCAACATATTAACTTCCGAACAATGTTTAATATCAAATATCCATGATTGTATGAATATCAAACGAAATCAAATTAAATATTATAAACAGGATATTTCATAGTATACCAGTAAACAATCTCGATTTGAAATTTAAATATCGGCATATGATTATTATCAGTTCTGATTCTGGATTAACATACAATAATGATATTTCTTGCATGATTGATCGATATTTTCATTTTTTTTTCTTTCGTTCACTTTGAAAAATGAATGTTGTGCGACAACTTGCAAAATGATAATTAACCAGTATGTTAATTGTGCTGACTTTGTTTTTTAAATGTTGGCAGTATTGTATTTTTATATTTATACATACATTTGCATTATTTTTTTACAAAATCATTTTGGTTGTTGCAATTTTAACTTTACTGTTTTTACAGTAATGTTACTTTTAATATCTTGAAATTAGCATAGTAAAGAGTCTTTTAGAACTCATTATATTAAAATAAAAAAGCTTTAAGTTTAAGTTGACGTATATCATCATCAGGAAAAATATATACAAATGACATAAATAATAAACAAACAAAACATAGAAACAAGTTACTGGATAATAAAATACAAGTAGCTAGATTATAAAATTTAAAAATTATTAATTAAAGGAAATCAAATTTTATTTATATCAGTGTTTTCACACTGATGGGTGTTATGTTTTTCTTTGTAAATTTCTATTCCTTCTTTTATCAATTTACTGTTAATATAGTTTAGTCTTGCAATTACTAGAGTATTAAATATTAAATTATTTTCCCTAAGATTTCATAAGTTACCTAATCATTGAATCGGCTTATAAAGCTATGCATCAATGTTTGGTCAGTTTAACCATAGGCACGAGTTTTGATCTTTAGGATCTTGTCAGTATGATGCTTTGATCAGTGCCTGAAGGCGACTGATGCAGATGTTGGGTTCTGGTTGGCTTTTAAAGTCAAGTAAATAAGCAATTGACATGCCCCAATTATTGATTCATAGCTTTGTAAGCCGATTCAATGATTGAGTAACTTGTGAAATCGTAGGGAAAATAATTTAATATTTGATTAACAATTTCACAAATGCACAATTGAACCTTCTTCAAAATTGTATATTGGAATATAATTAAATTTTTTATATTAGTTCTGTTATATTTTTATTAAAATGAATGTCTAATGAACGTTTGGTTAAAAAGATTTATTTGAATGATTTTGATGGTATACGTTTGCGTGGACGTCCGATGAGTAGTTGGGGTGATATGATTGAGAGTGTTTTGCGTGAGCGAAAGTTTCCAAGTAGTAGGAATAGAAGAGCATATATGAGAGGAATTATGAATGTGGATGAAGCGAAAGTTGCTTGTTTGGATAGGAGTGTTTGGAGGCGACTGATTTCGGAATAATGAAAAGAGTTTGTGCCACACCCTTTTGGGTACATGGCGTGATTGTATATGTATGTATGTATGTATGTTTCTATATACTCCACGTATATTACCATCAAGAAAATATATACAAATGATATAAATAATAAATAAACAAAACATAGAAACAAGTTACTGGGTAACAAAAAAAATATAATTTAAAATATAACAGAACATTAACTTAAACCTTTTTTTATTTCAATTACCGATTATATTTTGTACTTTATATAATTGCAATTAAATTAAATGACTATATTATTATCTATGTAGTATTACTTTTAACTACAGAAATACGTAATTACTAATAAGTCATCATTTTGTAAAACTTTTTTAAAAAACATTTTTTTTTATTATTAGGAAGCAATAAACCTCATCAAAATAATTACAAAACTGCATTAAACGTTTCTATACTTGTATTATAAAAAAAATCTATTACGAACTTGTACAAATATACATACATCTTGTATGACTAATCTTTCGAACAGTTAAGTGTAGTGTATATATTGGTATCATTGAACGTAGAAACACAATATATCATGGCAACGCGATAAAATTTCAATTAATAAATTTCTTTCACGTAATGTAGTGAACATATTAATTACTAGTATATAAACGTATAAATCTTCCTGTGACTATGTACATTTAAAAAATCATATATTGCAGATAATGCGTCATACTTATCAATGACATAATTCTATTGAATTCTTGCTGTCTTCTTGTTAATTATTTTTACAGGCAACAAAAATCTATTGATATTAAAAATTAATTTCTTACATTTTACGATTGTTTAAAAATGTATTTATTTTTGGATTATAATTGAGATGCATTAAGGGGGATACGACTCTGACACTTTCAAAAACTTGCATTTCTTTTAAAACTCTTTCTCTCCCTACCCTTTTGTTAATTTTATTTGTTGTATTTAGACAGTGGCGAAGCCAGGGGGGTGTTAGGAGGGGTTGAAACTCCTCCCAAGAACCTGAACGACCAAAAACATACGTATGTGAAATAAGAAATATGTTATTTTACTTTTATTTTTATAAAAATAATTTGTATTGCTCTTTATTTTTTATACAAATTATAGTATTATCTTTACTGATTAATATTAGTAACCCCTCCCCCATGACAAGTTTCTGACTACGCCACTGTATTTAGATATATAAAAACAAATTTTGTTAAACTTTTTGTAGTATTACCTTCTGATGATGGCTTAAGAGCCGAAATTTTCTAATAAAGGATTTTTTATTGTTATTGTGAAAATTTAACCGAGTGATTTAATTTACATCTTTTTTAAGTTATAAATCAAATGTTTTTATTGAAATATAATAAATGAGATAATTGCATTTGCGAAATCAATTAATGTGTAACTTATATGTAATATGTTTTTTTTTTATTGCTTAGTATATGCGTGGGTGTCCCGAAAAAATGTGGTACATTAATGTGACATATAGGTACGGAAGGTCAATATAGCTTGCGGAAGAAACGGTGAGGGTCACGTGACCTTTGTCATACCTATTCGCCTACTATGTTAGTGACCCCGGACCTTTTGCACATAATATATTTGACTTGGGTTAGGTCAATTTTTTTATTTTACTTATGATTTTACAAATGATGTATTAAAATATTAAAAAAAAAAAAATGTCTGGATTGAGTATTAAGATTTAATTTTCTCAAGAATCAATTTGAATAAAAATAGAAATAAAATTATTTAATTTAGGGCCAGTATTTTCAATTTTATATATTTCTCAGATAAGTAAAAAATTAAAATAAAACGGCTTTAGGTTTTACTTCTGTATTAACAGTTATTAATAATCGACGTTCTAACGTACCCTATGTACGTCTTCATCAGAAAAAAAAAGATAAAAATAATATTTACAGTAACAGAACCTAGAAACAAGTTGCAAGTTACTTATTTTGTTACCTAATAACTTGTTTCTATGTTTTGTTTATTTACTGTAAATTTAATTCGTATCTTTTTTCCTGATAAAGATGTACGTTTAGTTGGTCGAAACGTCGATTATTAAAAAATAATAAATTAATAATGAGTTTGAAAAGATTTTTTGCTATGTTAATTAAACAATTATTTGTGATTGGTTAAAAATCTATTTTTCCAATAAATTTTATTAGCTAATTTAAAAATTATTCTAAGGATAGTTTTATTTCAATATTTGGAAATACTTGGCCGTAATAAATGTTTAAAATTTGATTATTTTTTCATAATATGCAAATGCAATACATATTTTTTTTTTATTTTTTATTCTTGTATAATAATATAAAAAATATATAATAATATTACTAGAAATACAAATAGAAAAATATAAAATTAAAATGTAAGTTATGCAACTATATAAAGGATGTATACTTGTGTGATGCGAGGTTGCCGATGTTGTAATGCAAAATATTTTTATTTTATTTTTATTACAATATGTTTGTGTTATAGATTTATTAAATTATTTATAAAGATTACGATGTATGAAATTTTTTGTTTCAATATACCAATAATATACTGCTTTTTTTTACAATAAGATTAAAAACTGAAGGTTCTGTTTTAATTAAAAATTTACCATGTCCAACTCTGTATTACAAAATAAAATATTTATATAAATAAAAACATAAAAATAATATGCACATGTAATTCTAAATATTTTATTTTTAAATTACAGTATAAAATTGTACACAAATGTAGAAATAAAATAATAAATTTTTCATCGTATTCATTAAAAATTTAATATTTTTCTCTATTCAGATTTATTTCAAATCTTGAAATATTTCTTGAAAAATAATATTTTTCATATTTGACGAGTAATAATTTTTATAACTGTAAATATTACAACGCAAAATAAAAATTAGGAAAATTCATATTTCGTTTAATACAGCAAATATAAAAATGCACAATTTTATTTATTTTTATTATTTTCATTTCTATATAATTTCCAACAAACATTCAGTATTTTTTTTCTTTGTCGCTCACACTGTGTGTATATAATTATGTAGATATCTATATATACAGATATAATAGGGAAAATGAGAGAGAGAGAGAGAGAGATGAAACAAAAATTGCTAGTTGGGTTGGCAGGCACTAACAACTGAATCCAAACTAAGTCTCTATGTGCAGAAAGGGCACAGATTTCTCGTACTAATAATATCTTTTTTGCTTTCCTGTCGTTTCTTACGTTTTTTTTTTATTTTTTATTGTCATTTTCTTCGTATTTTCACAATGGTATTACTTGTTATCGTTGTGTCAACTTAGGTTACCTATTTCTTACGTAATGATGCTATGTTCACGTCGATATGGACAGAGGTAAACTAGCCCATATGCTCTTTTAATTATTATTTTTCCCAATATGTTAGTTTAATATTGACAAAGATATAGAGATATTTTAATAATAATTTCAAAATTGTATGTAGTTTCTAAAAACTAAATAAATTTGAAACTTACAATATTGTATATTCTAATTTAAAAAAAAAAATTAAATAAGTTTTGATATTAAACTAAATTAATTATTAAAATTACAAATAAAAAAAATGTTTTGTTATTAACATTTAAAGATTGTTTTGCAGAACCAAATGTTTTCTAACGCCAAAAAGAAAAGTAGAAGTGTGAGATGTATTATGAATGTAGACGAGACGAAAGTTGTGTATCAAAATTAGATTAATACTTATTTATGTACACTGAAAAAAATTCATGTAATGTTACATAAATTGTCTGTGTAAAAATTACATAAATCATTTGTGTAAAACAAAGTTTTTCCAGGAAAAAAACAAACGATTTATGTAATTTGTGCACAGACGGTTTATTTAATATTACATAGATTTTTTTTAGTGTATTTATACTAAAAATATATTTTCTATGCAAGATGCATACAATTTTTTGTAACTGTATAATAAAAAATACTAATTTACAATTATCTATTCTTCAGTAACTGAAAAAAAAAAGAATTGCACGACAACATTGGTATTTTAAACAAATATAGCTCGATAAAAATGGTATTTCAAACGACAAAAATGGAAAATTTTAGTACAAATATAGTACGGCAAATTAATAAGCTATTTTTTATTTGTTTAAAGAAGGCCAATACACAATACATATATTTGTTATATTTCCATGATAGTAAATAAAAATAATATTATAATATTAATTTTATAATATTATTTTTATTTAAATTTCGCCACAGTAGATCATTTTCTAATCTTTTATCCATGATAGTAATTTATTTTTTTTGTTTTATTAATTATGTTTTTGCCAGTTGGGTAATTGTTCCAAAAAAATATATAAATAAATTAAATGTGCCATTACAGTCCTGTCTAATAGTTTACCAACCCTTAAACTCTTAACACAAACGGTTGCAAGAGTAGTTCGTTCATTATGGGCTTCTATTCTCGCCCGGCGACTGCCGCCATTTTTTTCGCTATCGTCTATTATATTCTTTTCGTCGAATTGAAAAATAACGAGGCTACTTTTGACGCACCCCGTACTTATAATATTACATTATACGGGCAAAAGCAGAGCTAACGAATTCTGAAAAATGTCTTTATTATTTTTACAAACCAAGTTATTTCTATACGAATGCAATATGCGGACTAGTATTTGCTTATTTCAATTCAGTTTTCCATTCAATAAAATTATTATAACGAGCTTGTATAGTTTTTACCATTTTTATTTTATTTTATTATTTAATATTATTTTTATTTTATTTTTTTAGTTATTATTATTATTATGATTGAAGAGATGGAAAAGATAAAAAAATGTATGTTTTTAAAATAATATATTTGTTTCATTTTTAATGCAGTATTTTTGTGTAATATGTTTCATCTTGTTGTTTTATAAACATTTTTTTATTACATTTTTACTATTTTATTAAAGTATTATAAAATTTTAAAGTATTAAAAAAATATACAGTATGCTGATAAAGTTCTATATGAAAATATTTAAGCAAGTTTATTTTTTTCTTTAATTTTATAAATTTTTTATTAATGGAAGCCCAATTTTATTTCAATCAATGCCTTCACAAACATTTATATTATTTTTTTCTTTATAAATTTCTATTGTTTCTTTTATCAATCTGCTGTTAATATTAATTACAGTATCTGTTATGTTATTTACTGTAAATATCATTTATATAATTTTTTCTGCTGAAGACGGACGTTGAGTTTATCGAAATGTCGATTATTAATAAATATTAATACAGAACTTAACTGTAAACTCGTTTTATTTTATATAATGAGTTCTAAAAGATTTACTATGTTTAAAGTTACTTGTCTAAATAAGAATGTTTGGAAGAACTAATTTCGACATAGTGGAAATAATTTGTATTACACACTTTTGAGTACATAGCATGATTGTGTATATGTACAATCTAATTGTTTTCAAAACATTTTTTTTTACTGAAAATAACCAATACGGAAATATAGTTTTCCTAAAATTAATTTTTAATACATTTTTTTGGCTACACTATACAAATATTAAAATAATTAATAATAAATAAATATTAAATAAATAATAAATATTAATAAATTAAGAGAACCTAAATATATTCTGAAATTTTTTGTACAAATCTACGAGGAATTGTGATTATAGATTTTTGACTAACGATCGAACTAGTAAGTTTACAATTTAAGTTTAGATTCGTCATCTAGAAACTATATACACAATAATTTTTTTTTTAACCAATTTAGCATAATCTGGATGTTGTACGTGACCGTGGTGGTCACGGTTGATTTTTGTAGATTTTTTAACCATTATTGTTTGGTTAGTTTTTCAACCACGTTTCGTGTTAATAAATTTAAAAATTGAAAGTACACATATACTATATAACACAGGGCTGGTGCAAAAAATTTAACATTATATGAATTTAAATAAACAAATTTTAAAGTTAAAATAATGTAACTGCAAAAAAATGTTTAATTTTATCTTTTTCGGTGTTAAAATTTAATACCAAATTTTTTACTGTGTAGAATATGTATAATTTTATTATTATTTTTGACAATGTTTATTAAAACAAAATAATTTTGTTTAGAAAATAGTGATAATTTGTTTACGGGCTTTGAAATAATATAGTATGAAAATGGGACCAAAGCTGAATAATTATTTGGTATTTGTCAAATTCGATTATGATTTTATTCTTTAAAATAATTAGTTGTTTATTTGTTTGAAATTTAGCCGTATATTCGGTATTCGGTTATCATATCACATCACTTTTTGTATATTTTCCGAAATACTTGTACATTTAGTACTAATAATATAAAATAATAAAACTGAAAATTTTGTCAATATTATATTATATTCGTATAGACAGAAAATAAATAACTAAATCCAAACAATTGACTAATATTTCAGCTTCCCACGATAATGTCAAGAAGATATAATAAATCAAGTAGATAATATTATTTTTTGAATAAATAATTTGCATACCGCATTTGAATGAATATTATCACTTTATAACTATATATTAATATAAATTAAATGTATATTAATGCACAGCATATTGCCTATATAATTCTAGGTGTGACAAAACCGTTATTTAAAACCACTCCCGTTACAATATTAAAGCTTACGCATAATACAGTTAGAATTTCACTAAAATAAAATTATTATTGTTTTTTTTTTTCATTTATTTTATCCGATAACTTTTTGTTATTAGTTTTTTGTATAGATTCTCATTCATGGCCTTCTATATTACCAGCATATTTTTAAATTATAATTATAAGTTAGAATGTTTTTTTTTGTGGGTGAAATATTGCTGATTTGTTATCTGAATTACTTTTATTTAGCTAACGGAATATTATTATTTTGTCAATATTTTGACATTTACATTATTTATTTAATGTAGAAATGTGCTGAAGTTTAATAGAATTATTTGCGGTTTTTGGTGAAAAAATTTGAACTTGAAAATGTGCTGAATATTTGTTGTATAATTTAAATACTATAATTATTTTTATTAGTAATATAATAACAATAAAAATTTATATGATTTATTTTGCTATGTTAAACTAAAAAAAAAAATATTTTCCGTATTCTCACCTGTTTTATGAAAAAGTAGTTTTATTTTTCAAATAAATAAATTTGTACTTCCACCTTTTATCAAATATGAATAGTATTTCTATTTTATATTTTTTAATATCTAATATTATAAAATTTAAATAAACTAATTAAAATGCTTAATAAGTAATTTTAAGTAAACGTCAAAAGCACTTTTGACAAAAATCGCTTTTAATAGTGAGGTGAAAATACTGGTCCCTGTTTTTTAATATATTAATTATATTGGATGAGATCTTTAAGAGTGATGGACAAGAATTTCTCACAATTATACAAACAATCATTCTAATGCTAAGTTTTAGCAACGTTGTTAACAACTATCTAACTGATTTAGTAATTATTACTCTATTATTATTATTGCTAGACCAATCAATATTAACCGCAGATTGATAAGAGAAAGCAATAAAGATTTATAAAGAAAAGGATAACATGAAACACTGTAAAAGCACTGTGAGTTAAATAAATTTGACTTCCATTCATTAAAAAATTTATAATTTTTTATGATCTAGTTGCTTATTTGTTACCTAGTAACTTCTTTCTATGTACTGTAATATATTGTAATATCACTAGTATTTTTTATCCTGATGAAGACGAGCGGTTAGTTTCATCGAAACGTCGTTTTTAAATAAATAATTAAACAAAACTTAAATCTAAAACAGTTTAATTTTATGATATATCAAAAGCTTGAATAGTATTTCAAATTAGTTTTATTTATCAAAAGCTTTAACAGATTGCTTTTAACCCAAGAAAACTTTATATATATATATATATATATATATATATATATATATATATAAATATATATATATATATATATATATATATATATAAATATATATATATATATATATATAAATATATATATATATATATATATATATATATTAATTTTTTTGTTACCATCAACGTATTATTTCCAATTTCAAACATAACAAGTAAAAAATATATTTATTTGATTTATTTTCCATTGTAGCACATCTGTCTCATGCACAATTTGAGCCACGATATTTTTCCTTTTCTGAACAGAAAAAAAAAACAAACGAAAGCACACGAAGATCTATTCCCGGAATCTCCCTGCTGAATTCAGCAACGTATTACCGAAAATTTATGAAGGCGAGCGCGTTATATATATAATGTCATCTAAGATTATAACCAACAGCAAGATATGTTGCTTTATAATCCTGATATACAGCTAAATTCGGAACGCTTAAGTGTAGCCGGTGAGTGGGAGACAAACCTGAATGTAGCCGATGTATATATGGGGGCACTAATGATTTGGAATTTAATGCAAAAGCGGGCGAAAGATTAACAGTCGACGAGCAATTAAACTTAAAGCGCTCGCCCAGGACACTTTATGAATTTTAATAATACACTGGTTAAATGACCGATGAAAAATATTGTGTATAGCGCAGGTAGATATTAATAAGGTGTGCGCAAAAAATGTTGAGAATTAGATTTGTAAAGATCGTTAGTATGGTGCGCAGCTAGTGCCGCGCACACTCTTTGTAGAAATAAAATAATGAGAACGTCTGCTCAGAGGTTTGAAGCAGAGCAAACTATAAGTTTTGTTTATTATTTAACAACGCATTCATTTCACATAATTTCGCATTATCCCAAATAAGATTTATACCTTCAGCACACGACAAAACTTAATGATTATTAAACTATATTTACAGTGCGATTTTAGTAGTATAGTTTTTAGCGCTGCTGTCGAGACTGATATCAGGAGGGTTAATTATGCCTATTAATGACCTTAACAACATCTCCAGCTTTATGAAAATATTTAACCACAGTGCACCCCCTGCATCATCACCGTTTCCGCACATTCAATTGGGCGGAGTTAAAATTTTGTTAGTTTATGCTTGGACTCTCTTAAATGAAATGCAATATATATATATATATATATATATATATATATATATATATATATATATATATATTGTGACAAAAACACTTTTTGTCACGAGTCTAATTTTGTATAAAAAATGATATTTCTATAGAGTATTTATTTTTTAGTGCAATGGCAATACTGATTAGAAATGTGAAATTAGCAGGCACATAAATACCGCTTGTACCGGTGAAATCTCTCTCTCCAGTGAGCCGCTCTGGTGTGAGCACCTCTCTCTCTCCCGTGAGCAGTCTTGCTCTGAGCAAACTCCTACTGGTTTTGTCTTCGTTATATCGGTGATATTTTAAGGTTAATTTTCAACATGCGGTCTGATAAGAATTTGTATTCAAGATGGGATTGGTTCGTTTGGATTTGAAATGGTGTAAGTTGACAATTTATTTATTTTGTATTATGTTTGAATTGTTATTCATGAGATTTTATTAGTATTTGGATTATTTTAGTATCGTGATTTTTGCTCTCATGAATGCAATGATGGTTAACTTACATTTGATTACGTTTTGTGATATTTTGTAAAGCCAATTTCTTTCTTGAATAATTTTGTTAGTTATTTTGTTTTGAGTTATGATTTGTAGAGTTCAATTTATTAGAGTTTGTATCGTTATAGTTTATTTGATGATTAGTAATTTTAATTTGACAAATTAACCTTGAAGCAGCACAGATCCCCGTTCCAATCCTCATTTCTTTCTTTGTAAATACTGGTAGATTTTCCTGCCCGTTTTCCGTTTGTGAAAGTCTTTAGTGCGTATCATTGTCCGTATTTGTGAATTTCGAGCCCTCGCTAGAGCGCGTTATGATCTTCAGATTTTTTGTGCCGTGCTGCGAGCACGGATTTGATAATTTTATTCGCGTATTAAAACAACGGACGTTTTAATGTTCGAACTTTTGTAGAGTTCGGGATTGTTGCAATACGAGTTATTTTGAGGCCACGCGCCATTGTTCGTATTGCGATGATTTTTTGATTTATCGTATCGTATATTTTTGCTATTATCACAGCACTTAAATTTTAGGCTGAAGAAGCTGTATCGGCTGTGATGATATTTTGTTTGAGTATATTTTTTGGTGGCCACGTCGTAATTCTCGGTGAAATACCCTATGTTTTCGTGGGCCACTCCTATAAGATCAGAATGCGTTCATTGGCTTCCGGATTTACAAATCACGGGAAAGACATTCGGTCTAGATCGGCTAAAGTACTTTCGTGTTTTGTCTCTCTTGCGCACGCGACCCCCCCCCTCTGTTCCATGTTCTATGTTCCCTCTTCGTGATCCCTTTTCTTTGTTGTATGAATGACGTGTAGTAAATCGTAAGTAGCAAATCATCACTTTATTTGTATTATTTTTGTATTGAAGATTTTGTCGTGAGCAAGTAATTTTGACTTATTTAGCTAGAAAATGTTGTTCAGTAATTTTGTTTAGTATTGCTAAATTTTCTTTGAGTTATGTATTTTTGTTTCTAGTTAAATACTTTAATTTTACTTGTATCATTTTTTGAACTATGCTATTTTCACTTAGCTTTTGTATCTTGCGATTATACTGTTGTTACCTATTTTGTTTGCTAAGTGAACTATGCAATTATCGTTTAAATTTTGTTTTATGAGATTATACCGCTGTTACTATTTTGTTTGCTGATTGAATTTTGTTATTATCGCTTAAATTTTGTAATCTGATATTTATTTTGTTTGCTAAATTCATTAACGTCACTTGAGCTAACTTATGAGCTGTGTACTTTAAATTGTAAATTGTAAAGTATTTTGATTTTGCATTAATTTGTTATATTGATGATATTGTATGAAACTATTACCTATCTTGTCATTTCGATTGTATCGACTTTTATTTCAAGTTCGATTTGTTTGATTTTATCATGTTTATTATTCTGGATAAATCTGCTGTGCCCCCTCATGTTTAGATGAACAGGCTGTCGTTTTCAACGGTGTCCGAGCGAGATTCAGATGTATAGCGGCACCAGTTAATTGTGGAAACCGAATTTGGATCAACAAATGAAAGATTTCGACCATCCAATAAATCGAGCATTAATTCTGAATTGGATGATGATTTTATATGACGTACCGAAGCCCGCTGGGCGTATTCCGATTTCGAGGGCGATCATCTTCATGATGTCTCCTTCCATGATCACGCCGCTTTGTTGCGCTGTGCATTCTGACATCTCCTCGGCGCTGACGAAAACGCAGAAGAAGATCTTCTTTAGCTAGACCACCCGCTAACCAGCAGACATCAAATCATTCGTATATTATGCTGTATTAAATATCACGCAATATAACATCTCGTATTACAAAATTGTAAGTAATTTTTTATTTAATTATTTATCGCATTTCCGAAACAAATTCTCGAAAAAATGAAATAAATCCCTATCCCGTTAAGTTCCTTTTTGAGATTTGTCAAAGCTTCTCAATTTTGCGTCAACATTCCGCTTTGACTGGCGCCCACCTAATTTACCAACATCACAAAATAAAGTTCCTACCAACCCCACCTACGACCAAGCTCTCCTCCAAACAACTGACGCCGTGCCCATTATGGGTGACAGGTAGGATAAAATGAGATGAATAAAATATTTCAAAATTTGAACACTTTGATAAAATTTAAAATTTAACATCAATATTTTTCTTCATCTAAATGTCACAATATATATATATATATATATATTGTACATAATATATGCCTACAAGAAAGATAGCACATACAGTTATTGTGTATTATATTTCTTACATTTTATTTCTAATAATACAAGCAACAATTTTAATATTTATATACAGTGTGAGACAAAAACACTGGATTGATAAACGATTATACATACATATATATATATATATATATATATATATATATATATATATATATATATATAAATAAATAAATGAACTAGCTACTGACTGGTAGAAGTCTGACTGGTAACAGTCAATTTGGAAGAAGATGTTAAATCAAACTCATTTAAGATTAATAGGCAAGCTTTCGATTTTTTTAAAATCTTCTTCAAGAGACCTCTAAAACATATGGAAACAAACAAATTTTTTCTAACATAGTGTCAATGTAATATAAATAATTTATAAGACCAGTCGAATTTAGATATATTATCTAAATTTGACTTCTCGTACAAATTATTTATGTTACATTGACACTATGTTATAAAAAAAATTGTTTCCATATGTTTTAGATGCCTTTTGAAGAAGATTTAAAATAAATCGAAAGCTTGCCTATTAAACTTAAATGAGTTTGATTTAACATCTTTTTCTAAAATGACTGCTACACTTATTATTTATATATATATATATATATATATATATATATATATACAATTACGCTATGTACCTAAAAGAGTAGTGACACAAACTTTTTTCACAATGCCGAAATTATTTCCCGTCAAACATTTCTATCCAGGCAAATAACTTTAGCTTCATTTACATTCATTATATCTTTTATTTGTATTTATTTAATATATTTAAAATATTTATTTCATACATGACAGTCAATAAAAAATCCTGCT
Organism: Clivina fossor; assembly: GCA_963966155.1. Taxonomy (NCBI): domain Eukaryota; kingdom Metazoa; phylum Arthropoda; class Insecta; order Coleoptera; family Carabidae; genus Clivina; species Clivina fossor. The sequence goes on along the minus strand of OZ014562.1, from coordinate 11,383,103 downwards.
AACTTATAGAGCATTCCTGCATGCGCGCAACCAACCTTTAAAATATGATTTGAAATGAAAACAGAATTATATTTGGGGGTTGCAATATATATATACACGGTAGTATAAGGTGGTGATATACGAGTTTACTTCATCCCTCTTTGTGTGTTAATTACAAAATGTTGTCTACTGCGCCCCAGCGCCTGTATTTTAAGGGTGGGCGTAAGAGTTACCACTGCTCTCTAAGCGGTGGGATTTTGCATAAAAGATGGCATCGCACCACCACCACTAATATTTATATGAAGATGTAGAAAACAGCCAAATGTAGAAATTGTCGTTTATAATCTTTCATTGTACGAACGGGTAGTTTTACACCAATATTCCAAGTTATATATATATATATATATATATATATATATATATATATATATATATATATATATATTCTTATATTTATTACTATTGTATTTTGAAAAAACTTTTTTTCAAATATATAAATAAAAATCAATTGAAGGGCAATGTTTGGATATTTTGAGTAAAGGCCATTTTTTTTTAAAGTAGAAAAATTAAAATGTACTAGAGAAAAAATCAGATAAATGATACACTGTAAAAAATTTATGTAAATTTACATATTTCATAAATGTATTTTTATAGAAAAAATGTAATATTACGTCAATTATCACAGTAAAATTAGAAAATACTGCTATTTTACATTTTTTTACAGTGTAGCTTAAAGGCCGGTATTTTGTGTTCTGATTAAGGGTATGAATAACTAACCGAACTTCCAAATTAAGCAGGTTTTAAATTCATAGTTAAATTTGATAGATAGAACATATAAATTTATCCACTTGTTAATATAATCAAATTCGGAGAGCGCAGAAAAGCAGCATATTGAATAAGCGTAATTAAAAACATTGAATAAACGCATTAAAATATTAGGTTAGGTTAAGTTAGATTATTTATGTTATTCAATATAATCATAATTCAATATAATATAATCATAATCATAATTCAATGTAATGTACACAAAAAATGGCTATATGCGATTCCTCAACACGCTCAACCAAATTTGTAAATAAAACAAATTAAATATTAGTAATAATTATGTTACATATAAATTAATATAGTCAAATTAGTAAAATTAAATTAGAAAGCAGGATATTAATAATGTTTAACAAATTAAAAAAAAAATGTTTTACAATTCAGAAGGCGTTACAATTTTTCAAATGAGTTTTAATATCATTCGAATTGTTTAAACTCTTTAACAATCAAACGTGGGCTAACCATATTATAACAATATTCAATAAGTAAATAAATAATCACTATGACAACCTTGCAATTGTTATACATACATTGACCTAGAAATCTAATTGTATTAATATCATTTCGATTTCAACAATAAGAATTTATTTATTATGGCGTTCCGCCCATAATTAGGAAATATATTGAACTAATTTTTTTCATTCGTTGTTATTATTAATGTTTTAATAATATAATATGTAATTTATACATTCTACAATGAGTTTTACTGGGTGATACTTGGTATGAAGTTAGAAATATTTAATAAAGAAGTGACATTGATAAAAATTTGTAGTATATTTTGATTGTAATATGTAATTATTGTTTTATTATTTATTTATATTAAGTTTTTTGACCTCGTTAAAATATTTGACAATTTTATAATTGTTTTAAAAATATTAAATTAGATAGTCTTATGTACAATGGCTTGTAGAGTAAGCTCGATATTAAAATAGATTTTAACTAACAAAAACCGAGCTTAAAGTAACAGACAATGTGAGTGACTTTCACGTGGAAAACTTTTGTTTTATTGGTTGTACAAAAAAATATTTAAAACAAAATTATGATATTGTTCTAAAAATTTATTTAATTTGCTAAAAAACATATATTACTTGAAGACAAAAAAAAATGAATAGTTTTACTTTAAAATTTATAATAAATTCTTTGAAATATAATATTGAAGAATTGATTATAAAAATATAAAGTTCATTAATATACAATATATAAAAATGATTGTCAATTGTTTTGGTTTTGTGTTGATTTTAAAATAATTTTAATAACAATAACATTAAAAAAATATAGTTGAATTTTTTTGACATTACGAAGTAGAGGAAAAAAAAACAAATAAAAATAATAATTTATTAGCATAGTAAAAATTCTTTCAGAACTCATTATATAAAATAAAACGGCTTAATTAATATTCATTAATAATCGACGTTCCAACGAACTCAACATCGATTATTAATAAATATTAATACAGAACTTAAACCTAAAGCTGTTTTGTTTTAATAATTTTTTGTTCTGAATTTTTAAAGAAAAATATAAGTAAATGTTTTAATATTTATTAACATTCATTATTATTTTAACATATTAATTATTTAATATTATTAATAAAATTTCTAATGGATGTGTTTTGTATTTTTTTGTTAAAATTGATAGCTTATTCAAATAAGATTTCTTATAGAATTTTAGAATTTTATTTTAACACAATTGGTACGAAATACAGTCGTAAATAGATTTATTAATATTATCTGTTATTAAAGTATTTGCTTTTGAATCTTAAAAACATAAAACAGAGGTTATTTAGAAATAACAATTTAGTTTGAGGTAAAAATATGATCAGTCTCAGTTCAATTACAAAAATAAAATTCTTCATTTAATAGTTGTCAAATAACATTTTCCATTACATCAAAATATCGCTGATTAATCTTTGTATAAATCCCCGATAAAGCGGTCGGCATTTCATTTCATTTTCCCGAAAGCTGTCAATATATCTTAATAGCTTTAGAAATACTAATAACTAGACATGTCAATATACGTATATAGTAAACAACGGCAATTTTGCACTGTCGAGAAAGATACAATTTTCATTCTACTGTTCTGTATAAATGCCGAGCAGGATCGCCAACTGACCTACAACACCACTGGGTTTATTAAAATGTCACTAGATTTTTCCTTCTCTTCTCGGTCTCCCCTCTTCTCCTGACAGGTTTGTTGGTTGTTTTGTTTTAGCGGAAAAATAGAAAATAATCCGTGGAAATATATGTCCAATGTTGTAAACTTAGTTTTTTTCTCGATTGACAAGTTTATTAACGATAAAGCTCGGTTATCGATAATTGGAAAAAAATGTACATTCACTGATCGCAACGTTATCTATTGTCGGTAAATTGAAATAAATTAATAAAATGGGATTAAAATATAATTTTCAATTTAAATTTTAATTAATTATGAATTAATTTAATTGAGATATGATATAGAACATATTTATTGATTTTTAGCTATTTTTAACAATTGCTAAAAAATTTTTATATATGTTTAAAGTTACTCTAAAGCTTTGTATATATATTTTATACTTCAATTAAATTTAAATTTATTATTCAAAAATTTCTTTGTTTAATTTATTCTACTTTTTGTTAAATTTTACGTGTTTCGATTTTTAATAATGTTTTTTGTTTAAGTGAACGTTTTATTTACTTTAATTTTCATAATATTTTATTTTGTTTATTTGAAATATAAATAAATTGGTGTTGTTTTTTTTGACTTTTTTATTTGCAGTTTCTTTATTTTTTATTTATAAACTTATAAAATTCTTTATCAACATAAAGCGATCTACATCACAATATAGTAAAAAATATTTCAGAACTTATTATATTAAATAAAACAACTTTAGGTTGTAGTTCTGTATTAATATTAATTAATAATGGACGTACTCAACGTACATCTTCATCAGCAAAAATGATTTAAATGATATAACAGTAAAACAGAATATAGAAATAAATTACTAAGTAAAACAAATATTATTGTTCTTGATGAAGATGTACGTTAAGTTCGTCGGAACGTTGATTATTAATAAACTAAACTACAACTTAAAGCCGTTTTATTTTGGTCTATAATATTGAAATACAAGAAATAAATCTAATTTTACTATTTCAACTATAAATTTAAACAAAGCTAAATTTAATCCAAACTAAGTTAATATCAAAAGCATAAAATCAAAAACTTTAATTTACATTTAAAGAAATTTTTGATAGTACTATACTGTACTATTTTTTGTTTTTTTTTTTTTACTTTTTCTATATATATTTGGTTAAAAGAGAAATAAAAATACTATTATCGTTATTAAATTTGTGCAGTTTATTTTAAATTAAAAACTTCATAATGATCTTATATAATTGTAAATTAAGTCTCAGTATTTATGTTTTGATAAAAAGTAAATGCAAGTAAAAATAGAATAATGAAATATGTATGAAAAATTTTGAAAAACTTTTGAAAGTGGTTGTACAAATATTATCGGATAAAAGCAATTTTTAGTTTTTTATTTTTTCATTTTTAATATCGATATTGCTTGTATTTCTTTTATAATATTAGTTCTGTAAAGGACAGATTTACTGGTTTTTATTTATTTTTTGCAACGGTTAAACCAATTTTAGATTTTTCTTTTGCTCTCGGCTTGCTCAAATACAACAAATATTTTTTTCGTTTCTTTCTTTCTGGTTAAAATTGAATTTTGCTTTTGTTGTGTGTATTTACTTTCAATTTATTGACAGTTGTAAATTGTTCTACTATATTATATATATATATATATATATATATATATATATGTATATATATATATATATATATATATATATATATATATATATGTTTTTTTTTTAAAAGAAATCAGTTTTAAGTTAGCAAAATTAATTTGTTTTTATAAGTTCATCAATTTTTACGAAATTTTCAAAATTTATTTTTATAAATTCGTTTTAACAATATTTTTGTTTAATTCAATAAGTTTGTTTATTTGTGGATATATTTTACAATAACATTTTTATGTATTTTTATCGATGACAAAGTGATATTATTATTATTAAAAAAAACTTTTTTACTTGGAATAATTTGAATTTTTACAAATGATAAATGTTAATGTTAAAATAAAACTGCTTTAGATTAAAGTTCTGTATTAAAATTTATTTAAAATCGACGTTTTAACAAAACTGAACGTCCGTCTTCATCAGGCTAAATGATGATTTGTGTTATTTATTCTGTTGAAAACGGACGTTAAGTTTCGTCGAAACGTCAATATTAAATAAATATTAATACAAAACTTTAATTTAAAGCAGTGTTATTTTAATATAATAAGTTCTGAAAAAGTTTTTACAACGTTAAATGTTAATGTTATTTGGAAATGTATGTAATTTACAAATGTCATTTCTAAAATGTACTTTTTAAACACTTAAAAATTCTCAATAATTGCGGTTTAAACTGTGAATGAAAAAATAAATTAAAATTTTAGTTATTACACTAACGGAAAAGGTACGTAGTATTTTCAATAAAATAAACATTTTGTAGTAGATACTATACCGCAACTGTTTGTTTAAACTATAATAAATTTGTAATAGTTTGTTTTTAATATTAATTGATTTTAATGTTAAATTATAATTAAACTTTGTTCTGGGAATGGAAATATTTTTCTAGATAAAAAGTTAATCAGATACTTCTACATTTTATCTTAAAAACTACAGATAAATATAATTTGTTGTAAACGAAGCTATCTGTATTAATAAAGCTAAGTGTTTATTCATATAGTAGTACTTAAAATTTATATAAAATTTCAGGTCTCATTAGAACTCAGAAAAACTTTTGACAATCAAGAAAAGTTTTAATGTTTATGAATACTGTAAAACATATAAATGTTTAGTTTTAACATAGTAAAAAAATCTTTCAGAACTCATTATATTTAAATAAAACGGCTGTAGGATATAGTTCTGTTATTTCTGTTATTATATTTATTTTCTGTTACAAATGGAATTACAAATATTTAACCAAACTTATTTTCTTGGAATCGAAACAAGGGTAATTTTTTTGTATATAAATTAAGTGTCATTTAACATAGTAAACAATCTTTCAAATTTCATTATAGTAAAATAAAAGAGCTTTTGGTTAAAGTTCTGTATTAATATATATTTAAAATCGACGTTTCGATAAATGATATAAATGATATTAACAGAATATAGAAACAAGTTACTAGATTATACAGTTTATAAATTTTTAATTAATGGAAACCAAATTTTATTTAACACTAGATTAGTTTTTCTTTATAAATTTCTGTTGCTTCTCTTATCATTCTGCTGCTAATATTGATTGGTCTAGTAATTATTACAGTAAAATTTATAAATTGTATGATCTAAATACTTATTTGTTATCCAGTATCTTGTTTCTATGTTTTGTTATTTACTGTAATGTCATTTATATTATTTATCCTGATGAAGACGGACGTTGAGTTTCGTCGAAACGTCGATTTTAAATAAATATTAATGCAGAACTTTAACTGTTATGTGTTTTTTGTTTCAAAGCCGATTAATTTTGTATGTTTTTATTTTTTAAAATTATAATAAAATGTGTTATTTATAAATCTGTCATTGGTTAGTATATACAGTATATTGTAATGTTTATTGATAAGTTTCTATTTTATTTATACATATATATATATATATATATATATATATATATATATATATATATATATTTAAGAAAGGATATATAAAAGCTAAAAATAAGCATTAACTAAATCAGATATCAAAAAAAAAACCTGCAAAATTGTAATTTAATATTAAAAATCATACAAAACCATCATCTTCTATTTGTCTTTAACAATGAAAACAAAAGAAAAAACCTCAAAATCTCTAAAAATGTTAAAAAGAAAAACATTTGTCACATTGAATTTGGGTAAACAGGCTATGGCCGTATGATATGTAATGTCATTTAGAAAGATTTCGACGGGAGTGAGTGAAGCAAAGCAACAATGACAGTTGACAGTCGACATCATTCCGGTAACCGGAAACATCGTCCGGAAATAGAAGTGACGGGTCCTGTTAGAATTTCTAACACTTGGCAAACGTGTATTTATAGGTGGGCGCACGCGTGTATTTTCAATCAGACGAATTTAGAAACTAATTTTGCTGATGATATTGCGGGACATGAATTGGATTCGTAAATGATTTTTGAAATCAATTTAGTTCTGTTACAGTTTTCGGGTTAATTTCGTTAGCGATGATTGATGTTTTTAATAAATAAAGTAGTTTTGATATATTTTGGTAGTACTGATAAGTTTTAATTGTGAAACATGATACTTATGTTTTACGTATTACGATCATTAATAATTGTCTATAAATTTAAATATTATCTTACAGTTAAGAAAGATATATAGTTTCCAAAGCTGGGCACTATTTAAGCAATTTTGTATTTAATTATTTTTTTAAGTACTTTTTTGTACTTTTAATGTTTGAGTACTTACTACTTGAATTACAAGTACTTAATATTTAAAATTTGTGCTTAAATACTATAGAAAATACTTGTTAAAGTATTTAAGTATTGTACTAAATATTTTTAATGATACACTAAAATTATTATAATTAATAGAATAGATAATTATTAAGTTTTGTATTTTATATTTATATATATATATATATATATATATATATATATATATATATATATATATATGCAAGGTGTTTGTTAGAGAAAAAAAGTTACTTAGCTATTATGTAACCAATTTTTTTCTTTATTCTACTGAATTTTTTCAAATTTTTTTGAGCAAATTTTGGAAAAAGTTTAATTTGGAAAAAATCCTAAGGGTATGCCCTTAAGAAATTTTCAAAAATTCAGTTTTTTTCTACTAAACAATGCATTCTAGAATAATGGTTTCTTTACTTAATTATAGTACTAATTATTCCGCATTTTTTCATATCATGCTTAATTTCCTACAACTCATAGTTTTTGAGAAAAAAATAAAAACAAAAAAATCAAAAAAAAATTCTATTGTATTTTCTTCTAGATTTGTGAGAACTAATCTTTCTTTGGTCGATTATATAATTTCTGACCACCCCGCGCGATAAACATTGCATTTCTTGCACTTCTGCACACATTTTCAATAATCAAATTCAAATTCAAGCAAAAATAAACAATACAATGCTAATTAATTTAATTTGACTTAATAATTTTTAATATAGCCGTCAGAGATGTCAAATTAAATATATTTTACTGTGTTTCTTTGGTCGAATATCCAGTTTTTGACCATCCTGAATTGGAGCACATTGCATTTTTTTTGCATTTCTTCACACATTTGCAATAATCAAATTAAAATTCAAGCGAAAATAAACAATACAATTGTCAATTAACTTAAGAGACTTGTATAGCTTGTATAAATTAACTTAAGAGACTTTTCTGTATAATAATATAAACGCAATCTTATATAAACAGTAACATTTTTGTTGTTTTTATTTTAAACTTTTTGTTTTTATTTACAGGTGAAATTTATGCAGGTCAAATGAACAAGTAAGTTTATAACAATTTTCAATTTATTCAGTTGAAAAAATGTGAGTTATATTTTATAAAATATAAGTGACCAAGTATTGAATAAACTTTTTTATTAAAATATGTAAAAGATATTTTTATTACATTTTTAAAATAAATAATACATATACTATAAATTTGAAAATTACTTACAGATTAAATTATAGTAATAGATTTGTCTCAAAAATTTGTATATTTTTAGTTAACTATTAGAAATATCAAAATGTCGAATTTTAATTAAACATTTTACAGAACTTTTTTAATGTAATGTAGAAGTTTACATTTATTATGCCATTGAAAATCGAATACTCCGTATATAAATTTAAAAATGGTAGTATCATGATATCAATAACATTAAAAAACTCAATATAATTAAATAGAAATCTAATAATTTTAATACCACAATCCGGAATTGGTAAATTAATAATTGAATACTCAAATAAAAACAATTTTTTATTAACATTTAATTATGATATAATAATTTTCAAGTTCATATTGAATAATTATTAAACTGTCACCGAAAACTCAAACGTTTTTTTCTAGATAAATGTTCCAAATATTTGCTAAATAATACCTTTCATTTCTTCTTTAAATTATAAACGAATTAAATTTCAACGTGCGTGCAATTGTAAGTCACACCTATAAAATATTATAACGGTTTTGAGCAATGATTCTTGAATTTTCGAGCGACCTTGCTCAGATATTCAACTGTTTTAAATAGTGACAATACATGAAGACAACTCCTGCAATTGTTAATATCTTAGGCAACCTTGATCCGGGCAAAATTTTGTTTAATACTCACGTAAAATTTTACAGTTATTTGTAAAATAATAAACAACATATACCTAACATTATTTATTTTTATGTTATTGGCAATATCACGATTATTTTTTGTTTTTGTTATAGTAATTAATTTTGATTCGTTTACCGATTGACTTTTAATTGTTTTTTCATGGCATGCCTTGGCATTAACATCAAAATTATTGTTTAGTTGATGTTATAATTTTTTTTGTGAATAAAATGTATCTTGTATATGTAATTGTTGAAAAATGAAAGTATGATTTTAATATGAAAATTGTTCAAGCAAATATATCTGAAAAAAATCATCTAACATGCTAGAATTTTTGATATTTTGTTCTATATAATTTGTTGGTGTAATTCTGATTTCCTTATTAGATAAAATATGTAATATTTGGTATATACTGTGTTACTGTAAGAAAAGTAATATTTGTTTTTAAATTTATTTTATTATACATACGACTTTAAATTATTGTACAAAAGTAATTTCAATATAAAATTTTGCATTTGTAGAATTTTCGTTTTTTGTCTTAAATCTCAAGCTTTTTTATTCTAATAAAATTTTAATTTCATACTTTTCTCAAATTCTGGTTACAAAAATCATACATAAAATTATCATCAATGTTTAGTTTTTAAAAAAACTTTTATATAAGCTCACAAAGTTTATATGTAACACATATATGGTTTAGCAGGAATTAACAATATATTTTGCTTATTTATTACAAAATTTTGTTTATTTATTACAAAATCTAATCGTAAACTAACAAAAGAAATAGAATAAAACGAAAACCTTACAGAAAGCAATACGCGGAAATAAATCTAGTTGTTGGATTCTAATGCTTAAACAGATAACAGCCGGCATAACATTATGCAAAAGCTTTTAAAAAAATCCAACGAATTTATCGCATGCAAAATGCGAAAATGTGTTTTTAATGTGCTAAGAATTAGGTTCATCTAAAACTATTTAAGAGATTTCGTACACCATACTCTCTATATGGGATTTGGAGAAGATTTATGAAATGAAAATAGTTTGATAAACTTGCATATTTTTTTTCTTCTTCGCCGTTTATTTGTGACGAAGAAAACATAATGTATTTCAAATAAATTTTTATAAGATGTGACAGTATTATGATTTTTAATTGTTAATTTTTTTTTATTATGGCGAATTTTTATGAAAATTTTTGTTGTTGATATTTGAATATATAACTTTTTTTATTAATTATTATATTATTTAATCAATAATGTAATCTATTTATATTTAATAAAATATATATAAAGTAACACATGAAAGTGATATCAGTATATTACAACTTTACCAAAAGTTGATATTACCTCCGAAGCTTAAATATGAATAAATTTGCTTTATACGTGTCCACAGACTGACAGACAGATTGACAGACGGAACATCACGCTAAAAACAGTTGATTCGCGTTACTATAAACCTAATTCGTGCTTACCTGTAAAAATCTCGTTATGTCAAATTTGGTATGATTACAATACCTTCCTTATCATATGCAATATAACGGTCGGTGAAAATATTAAATAAATTTATAAAATAACTATATTTTTACTAAATTAATAACAACCAATTAATTATTTCAACCTTAACATAATTATTTTCTCATTATATATTCATGTGTAAATTTCTTATAGCAGTCGTAGAAAAAGTATAGTAGTCTAGACTAGACGAATATAACAATTATAACTCATTGAGATAAATTACCATTTCATCTTCATGACTATCATTACAAGTTTTTTTGAATTATAATATATTAATACAGTTATTTAAATTATTGTTTTATAATAATCCGAAGAAATTTTATTTTAAGAACAACTGCGTAAAATTTATAAAAACTGGTAAACTATTAACAGACCCGTTATCTATTTTATTAGCTATTTATTATTATTACAATTAATTACAGATTACAATAACAACAAAAAATTATTTACAATAAATTCTTTCTGCGCAAAACTTTTATTTAAAAAAGTTTAAAAAATAAAATTTTTAAAACTACAAAATAATTATATAGTTTACTATCCATAAATTAATAGAATAACAATTAATCTGTTGATTATAACCATTAAGAAAATACTTTACTATTACTGAGAACCAAATAGGATGACTAAAAAAAAGTTGGGAAATATAAAAATTGATTACAAGAAAAATAATAACAAATTATAATGCAATAATTATTAGTTTATAACTATATTGTAACTATAATTGGAAAGTACCAGTAGTCACATGGAAAAGTAGGCGTTTAATATGGATTAAAATCACGCGTAGAGAACTTAAGTACTTCCACGCACTTAGTTTATTGATACGGTTATTATATCCGTGAAATAAATCATAGAGTTGACCGTGATGAAAAACAAAGTGTAATTTGATATTAAATGTTCTGTGAAAAAATTTATTATAGTCATTTTATTATATTACGATACTTTGTTATAGTTATTGCCTATTGGTATATAAATTATAAAAGTTAGGTTATGTTAGCATAAGACACATAATTAAATTGATTTGTCAAGATATATTTTTTTAATATGCAAAATAAAGTAAGTTCTGGACAAAATTAACACATAAAATTTGTTCAAACACAAAATATTAAGTGGAGCGTTAATTTTCAATAATATACAACAGAACTTGTTTAATTACACATTTAGTAAAAGTAGCACAACAATAAAAACCTTAGAATAATTTAGATTGCTTTGCAATTACGAATATTTCTGAAATAAAATAATATTTGAACTTTGCATGTAATATTAGAAGTGAAGACTGCACCCAAACACCTAAAGCTATTGTACAACCGAGCTGGTTAAGATGTTCAACTCTTGTTATTCTTGTAGTTAATCTTCGAGTTTGCATGTAAGAACGACCATCATGTAGTCAATGTATTATTATGAAAATATCTTCGGGTTATTATGTTATAACTAACATTTATTTACTTTAAAAAATATCATTAAGAAAAAAACAAACAAATAACTGTATTTTTATTGTTTCAATTCATTTATCATTGTTTAACAGACAAAAACAGTTGATTAGTTTAAGAATTTATTAAAAAAAAAAATGTAGTCTTTATATGGATTACTAAATAAGTTTTTGGCGGTCAGTTATTGAAAAGTTAAATGTTTTTTTTTTTAATATAATGCAATGTTGGTACAGATAAAATAATATTTAATGTAGATAAAATTAAAGATGCAATTTGTATTTGTAATCCAAATGAAATTAAAATTTTGTCTGCTTCGTAAAAATATTGTTGAAAATTCCGTATTATAACTCGATAGATGCCAAATCATTTTTTGAATTTATAGAATTTTCTGGGCTGAAACGCCATCCTCGTCGCAGACGTTTTGCCATACATCGTTGACAACATCTCAGTACCTCAGTAATTTTATATTATTTAATTTAAAATATAATAATGAACAAAATTATTTTGTTTTTCATTATTCTGTATGAATTTTTTAAATGATTAATTATATCACAAAAAAATTTAAAAAATTTAATCTTTAAGAGAAATCTAATAGCGTAAACTGATCTTCAATTGTTTACTCTATTTTCCAGTAATATTAACTAATTTCATATAAAGCTTTGAAAACAGTTATATTCTTACTTACTATTATATTTTTCTATTAAAATTTATATTTTCATTAGAAAAACATAAGTTTATATTTTAAAAAACACGTTTATTTTTGAGTTAAAAGTAAAAACTGTAGATCTAAAGCAAAATGTTTCTAAGTGTGCTATTAAATAAGGAATTCTTAACTATTTAAAATATCCAAAAACATTTAATCGAACGAAGCTCTCGGTCTATATAATATTTTTTGATTAAACAAAATAACAAAATAAAAACAAAAAGTTATTTTATTTGATAAACAAAAAACAAAAAACTAAATCAAAACATTCATTTCGATTTCTTTATGTACCAAAAAAACTTTTTCGATAAATTCTTCAAGAAGTAACAAAAATATTGACATCTTATAAATTTATTTTCGACAAAAATTTTGTTCCAAATAATTTAACAAAGCAAACTTTTGATTCACTTCATTTTAAAACTAGTTTTTTATTTATTTTTATTACAATATTTATTTTAAAAATAACTCTGCTAATAATAATAAAATATTAGATCACTTTTATGTGTTACCCAAGGTCAGGTTTAGATTTCTATTGCTTTCTTTAAAGTAAAAAAATATTAACGAATAACTTTAGGTGTGCTCAGATAAACATCTAATCAATTTTAAGCCTTTTAGAAAACTATAAATTATATACAAATTCTAAATTGGACAGCATATAATTAGCAAATTTGACTCTAAGCGTTCGATATTTTATTGTTATATTATTCATAAATTCACTTTTGAAAAATAAAATAGAATATTATTTTTCTGTAACATGTAATTTTCTTATAAAAAATATTATTTATATGATAGAAATTATTTAAATTTTATTAGGTTTATTGAAACTAAATTATAAGTAAAGTATATTTTAGTGTTTGTGGTTACATTTTGATGAAAGTTATGTTTTACTGTTATTATATCTTTTATTTTGTTTACAAATTACAGAAATAGATCAAAAAGTAATGTTTCTAAATTAATATATCTTAATTGATAATTAATTGATTATGTTTAACTAAATAATATTAACAATTTACCTTTATTAGTAGAGTGAAATTGTTAATGATATTTTTTGATAATGAAATAATTTGCTAAATATATTTTCGTGTTATTGTTTTTTGTAAAAATATTGTAATAAAATGGTACATTTAGACTACCGTATTTATTATGAAATTAATGTTATGTTTTTGCATAGAGGTAATAGTTTTGAAAAAAAACCATTTACCTACTAACTTATGAATTAAAAAAAAAAAACAATGTAACGATTTATGAATTATCACTTGTTACTGCTTTCATGGCAGTCAAATATTGAGAATATTAATGTCACAAATTTCTATTGTATTTTTACAAGTTAGTAATACAGTTCAAAAAATACAGCTTTTTATAACAGGGTTGTTTATATATTTATATTAAAAAATAGTTTGATTGGTTCAAAGTTTCTTTTAAATTAAATAAAAATAACTTCATCATTTTATTACAAAACTAGCAGTAAATATATTAGAATAAATCAATTATTTTTATCAAATTTATAATTAAAATTTTGTAATATTTAGCAATAATTTTGCAACTTTTTTTAGAAAAACATACATGTTAGTATGTTACTTTTACTCATAAGTCACAAAACACAATTTTCAAATTTTATTTAAATTAATAAATTGAAACTTTTACAAGTTTATGCTCCATTTCGTTTACAATATTCGCTATGCTTTCATCTTTTAATTTAAATTGTGATAAAAATTGCATAATTAAAAAATTCATGTCAACAAAAAAAAATGTACAGTAGCTAACTAGACTAAAAATTAATGAAATTTCAACTAGATTTTTTATCATTTCCATGACAAATAACTTAGAGTATTAATCAGCAAATTATTGCTAATTATGTCAATACACGTATAAATATAATTAAATTTTCTTTACCTGAAAAACTAGAACAAAAAGTGGAACCGTTAGAAACAATTTGAGAATTTGGTTTTTTCTGAAATAAAATTTAAAAAAAATGTACAAGGTCGTTCGTTAAAACGGTAGTTAGTTTTCACACTGAAAGTTCCTAAAAAATGAAATTAAAATAACTGTTATTAAATTCAACATTTATTGTTTTTGTTTGAATCAAGTAGGATGAATCACTATGTTAATAAAATTATTGTTGCGTGTAGGTATTTTTAAATTAAAATTGAGTTGTTTAAATATAGATATCTTTCACTTTTTTGAGTGATTAACATTTATTTTTTGATTATAGTATTGATATTGAATATTATTATAAAATAATTTCGATATTGCGAGCATCAAATTCGTTATTAAAATTAAGGAAGATTTTAAATTATATAGTTAATATTTTGGATAATATTAGTCTTAGATCTTGATATTACACAATCATTTATTTTAAAATCAGATATTTTTGTATGCTAAAAATTATTTATTTGATTTATATATACTATAAATATAAATAAATATATATACTATAAAAATAAAATTATTTATTGTATTAATTTATTATCTTACAAATATCTAATAATTATTATATGTAAGTGGAATACTGTACTATATCTATGCAATAGAAAATTAGTAAAATTTAACAAACAAATTTGATTTAAACTGTACTATTGTGTTTTATTATAAATTATTAAGTAAATAAATTTACAAAAAATTAATTACTTGGTAAATAAAATAAAATAATTTCCCTTCAACCACAAGTTTTTAAATGAAACAAAACTTTTAAGTTTAAAAATTTAACTTTTTTATTTCAAAGTAAAAATCTTTCAGAACTCGTTATATTAAAATAAAGAAGCTGATTAAGTTCTGTATATATTTTATTTAAAAATCGACGTTTCGATATAATCTACGTATATCATTAAAAAAAAATATAAGTAAAGTATATCGAAACATCGATTTTTAAATAAAATATATACAGAACTTAATCCTAAAGTTTTTTTCTTTTCTTTATTTCAATACAAAGATAATATTTATTACTTATAGTATTGAATTATTGTAATATTTCTCAACACCAAGTAACTAATAAATTGATATATGATCATACTGTGGCATACTAAGACATACTTATATATGAGTTTGTCAGCTGAGTATTAAAAAAAAGCAGAGAATAGAAAAACGTACACTTACTATTGTGCATTGCAATAGATATAAAAATATTATAACTTTCTGTTAATATCGTGTACGATACATTTGTAAAATTATCAACAAAAAAAATGTATATTGTATATCTGTCAAAATTTATAATTGGCTTTTTATATTTATAAATTTCTATATAAAAAAACGATATAACAGTTATAAAATATATTCCAATATTGCCGTACAAGTTAATCAAATTATTTTTTTATATTATTAACTAATTTATTTTGATAACATTTATAATGTCAGAAATAACTAGAAAGTACTTTGTAATAAATTAGTAAAAAATATTTTAAAATTAATTGTTAATCAAACCTATATCAATTTCATTTGACAAATTATATTTCAGTTACAAATATATGACAAGAAAAAAATCAGTTAATTTGAAAAAGATTAAATTGATATTGGAGTACAATGAATTGGCATTATTTTAACAGGTTTCAATATTGATTAAAAGAAATTGTTACAAAAAAATATAACGGTTTTAGATTGTTGTATTATAGAGTCATTCATTTGTTTAAACAAATAAATTTTTTGTTGTTAAATTTGATTAATAACTGTACATTTTTTGATTTATATTTTTATTACAGCTGTTATTTATTTAATTTTAAATTAAATTAAAGCGTAGAAGCATTAAAAGTTTTTCAGATATTTTAATTTTTATTTGATTATATTATTAATTACATTTATAACGTAGTAAAAAATTTATCTGAACCTATTAAATTAAATAAAACTCCTTTAGGTTAAAGTTCTGTATTGATATTTATTTATAACCGACATTTTGATGAACTCAAGGTCTGTCTTCATCAGAAAATTGATACAAATGACATTTATAGTAAACAACAGAATATAGAAACAAGTTAATTTACTAGGTAACAAATAAGTAACTAGATCACAAAATTTATAGATTTTTAATTAATAGAAACCAAATTTTATTTAACTGGGTGTCTTCAAAGTGATTGATGTTATCTTTTTCTTTATAAATTTCAATTGTTTCTCTTATGAATCTGCTGTTAATATTGATTGATCTTGCAATTACTGTGAGTGTCATTTGAGTCATTTTCTTGATGAAAACAGACGTTGAGTTCGTCGAAACTTTGATTATTAATAAATATTAATACAGACCTTAAACCTACAACCGTTTTATTTTTCTGAAATTTTTTTTCTATGTTGTCCAGTGTTTTGCAAATTTTTTTTATATAAGCAAATATGATCCAAATTATGATAAATTTACAACTTTCAGTGTTCTTATTTTATAAACGGTGAAAATAAGTAATTTTTCCTTGCAACATTAAATTCTATATAAATTTTACATTTTAAAACTACTAGTACATATTTACTTTATATAATAAAAAAATATGCAGAAATATTTTTTTCTGTTAGATTTGGATTAAAATGATAAAATAATAAATAAATTAATGATAGATATTAAATTCGTATACTTGTAATATATGAAACTAATCTATTCTTAAAGTATCTGTCGAACATATAATTTATATCTCAAATGAACATTGTTTAACGCCAGCGCTTATGAAAAGGTTAAATATTGTACGGGGGACGCGACCCGATATTAAAACATGCATCATCTATTCCGTGTAATAAAATGCTTGCATTCTCGCATATATTTTACAGATCTACGACTAAAAATAAAACATTTCGTATATGAATTTGGTGTAAGGTATGGCTTTCCATGTTGGGCTTTCCATATAAGGTGTGTTTCAAAAGTAATGAGAATGATTTTTGTTACATGATACAAAACAATGTCACTACCAAAGTTATATATATATATATATATATATATATATATATATATATATATATATATATATATATAAAGTTATAATATTTTTTTAAACAAATATTTTATGTAGATTATAATACATATTCAAAAATCTTTTTTTAAAATTATATTTTTTAAAATTGTGAATTTTTTTTTAAATATATGCGATTTTTTGACAAGATGAATGTATTTTTAATAAAATAGATTTTTGATTGCAAATTTGGAATATTTTGTAGTTAAACATAGCTGAATTTGTTTTTTTTTTGAAGATAAAATTTAAGAAAATTTTGTTTTTTCTCTCTTTTTTTTGAAAACAAACATTACAAAATTTGTCAAAGAAAAAATTGTTATTTTTTATTTTCTAAAATCATATTTATCTTATAATCTTTTCTGGAAAAAAACTGTTTCAACTGTTTTCAAAGTTTTGTTACTTGTTTTTAATATTAAAAATTAGTATTATTACTTTTGGAATATACCTTGTGTAAGAAAGAGTACATTGAAATACAGTGTGAGACGAAAGAGAAAAACAACTAGACGCAAATCGTTGCCGTAAACGTAACGTAAAGTATGTCAACATAACGCTACGTTGCGCTAAGTTTGCGAGAAATGGACCGTATTTGGTGATTGTTGACTTGTAGTCAAATTTTTTCAATGGACTTATAAAGGATAATAGAGAAAATAGCTATTGAAATATTTATGTAAATTTCTTCGGTTATTTAATTCGAGGTAATTGTTGGAAAATAAACTATATTTGGAAATCTATTGTGTGAGATATGTTTTTTTTTATTTATTTTGTATAAAATATATCAAATAACAATTTTACACTAACGTATTTTGAGAAATCTTTACTATAATATAAAACCACTATTAATGATAAAATTATTAAATATTAAGCAATTTTTTCATGTGGACTTTTTAATTCTAAGTGTTATAATTTATTATATTTTTCATATGGTGTTAATATTTTAATATTGATTATGTATCAGAAGGAAATATTTTGTGTAGCCAAGCTGTATTATTTGATGAGATACAAAGCATCAAGTAAAATGAGATTGCTGGCTTATAAAAGTTATCTCAAATATGGGGTTATATATGATTTTCTCATTACTAGCAGATTTATTCCTATTATGAAGAATTAATGTTACTAACTTAAAGCTAATAAGTGAGTAAAATGTCAAATCACGTTCAAAAAATTGTTTTTATTATCGACTAGCAGGAGACAAGTAATTATTATTAATTTTGGTGAGAAAAATAAATTTTTTAATTTAAAAATAAGATAAGTAATAGTACGTTTTAAAACTAGTAATGAAAAAAAAATTAGGTGTATGTTTTGTTTATAATTACTAATAACGATTCTGTCTAAATTGTTTGTAATTTACGATTAACTTTGACAATGCAATTAGAAACTTTTGATAATTGCATTTGATGAAGAATTTTTATTTTCCGTTTTAATAATTCCAACAATCTGTTATAGTTTAATAGTACCGTGTTTGATTAGATTGTCAATTTTAGTTGTAGTGAAGTTAAAATGTTAATAGAAATATGGAGGACTGACAACATAGTAGTGTAAGCCATGTGAATTTTTTTGCAAAAATTGTGTTTTAAGTGTATCAATGAAATTTTAAATTTTTTTAGTATTAAAAGTTTGAGTAAGCCTTAAAGTTTAGTTTTTTAATGAAAATTGTTTTTATAGTAATACTATTAATAATAAAGATGCAGGAAACATGAATAACTATAAAATAAAACGGCTTCAGGTTTAAGTTGTGTACTGATATTTATTAATATTCGACATTTTGACGAACTCAACGTCCGTCTTCATCAATAACTAGATTATAAAATTGTAATAATTGACCAATCAATATAAACAGTAGATTGATAAGAGAAGCAATAGAAAAAAGATAACATCAATCACTGTGAAGGCACTGATTGTTAGTTAAATAAAATTTGGCTTCCATTAATTATAAAAGTAAATGTTATTTGTATCAGTTTTTCTGATGAAGACGGACGTTGAGTTCGTCGATACGTCAATTATAAGTATAAGTAATACAGAACTTTACCCTAAGGCGGTTTTATTTTAATACAATGAGTTCTGAATTTTTTTTTACTATGTTATAGAAAGATTTCTTATGGAATCCAAGAATTTTTATTTTAACGAACCGTTATTTTTAACGAAAATATTTATACATAAGGGTTAAGGGTTAAGTGTTCTAAACGAAACGGCATAGACAATTTTTAGATCAACCTTTATCTTTATTTTACGTTTACGAATTACTAATATTATAAAAGCGATCCTGGTTCTGCATGTCGCATCCTAGCGCCACTCTAACCCCTAGCGGTGACACGATTAACTAGTCGACGAAGCACAAACGTTATTAGTTCTCTTGCGACACTACCGCCATCTTTCTCCCGCTATTCTCTTTCTCTCTCTCTCTTCCTGTAAGCTACACCAATAACTGTATTACAGCTGTAACTGGGGGTATACATGAAAATGTCGTCGAAATATATAAACACACAGGGTGAGTGGAAAATGCTCAAACCGCATATACGCAATTTGAGCTTTAATATTAACACGGCGGGTTTCGGAGTAGAATAAACTTATGTTAACTTTGTCTGGCTGCCTGGTCTGGTTGATGCTCATTTGTCGCAGAACAGCACAAGGCTGTGTGCTGCCTGTGCGATGTTGTTTTGTTTTTAGGGGGGTTGTAATGCGTTTGTGATATCTTTCTAAATGCTGTTTTCGTCTAGTGTAATTTGTGCGCTTGTTTTCAACGAGTGAGTTAAAATTTTGTTTTGAGATGAAATTTTGCTAATTAGGTTTGTTTCAGTGTACAATTAGTATAGATTAAAAAATGATTTTTTTATTTAGTAAATAATATAATATTTTTATATTTGTATAGTGGGTGTTCTATTTATGGTCTTAAAACTATTAGAAATAAAACTTTGATTGAATTAGTTATCTTTTAAAATATCTTAATGTACCATTATACGTTTACAAAAATTATACGACACTAATACAAGATAAAAATTAAATCTTTAATTTAATTTTTTTTTCAGTTTTGTTATTTTAATTACAATAATTGTTTTTAAGAATTTTTATTGATAATACTTTAACTGCATTAATTTTATTTAAATTAAGGAAAGCTCGAATTAAAATATTAGAAATATATTTTAAAGTAAAATTGCTGTTCTTAAGGTACATACAAAATTATTTTTGTATTTAGGTATGTATTACTAATTTTGAAATATATATCAAAATAAAAAGAAATATAAATTTTTGGGGTCGTTTTTACCTTTAAAAATCGTTTTTGGACATTTAAAAAGTTCTAGTTATTTTTTATAATAGTGTATTTATCATCAAAGAATTTTGTGATTTTGAGTTGAGAACTTTTTACTTATGAGACAAAAATCTTAAAATTTTTTAAATTTAATAATATTGTGAACAATACTTATGGAATGTTTGGAGGAAATCAATTTCGGGATATTAATTTTGGGTACATGGCGTAATTGTGTATGTATGTAAAAATATATACATATAATAGTTTACAAATAAAATTTTTTTACTATATTAGAAACTTTTTGAATATAATAGTATACATTAAACATCAAAAACACTTATGTAACAATTGTAAAACACTTTCAAAAATCCATTCAAATACTTGAACTTCTTTTCAAAATACAATAAAAGTTAAAAATATAGCATCAAAATGACTGTAAATTACTGCAGAACTACATTTCCATCTGAAATCAATTTTCTTCATTGAAAATGCATTTTCCTACACTATTACCATTACAACTTTATTCTTCCTCAAGGTAAATCCATTCGGTTTCTTACTCAGCAAAAACAAAAACAAAAAAAACACTAAAATGCACACGTCATTTGTTTTGTAATGCATTAAAAGATCAACCATTAATCGCAGCTGGCCATACTCATGCAGATGCACAACAAAACAATTGAACAACCGTCGAGTTGAAACAATAACGAAACCATTAGACATTTGATGTTGTTTTGTTTTAGGAATTGTGACCGATTTTCAAACTATATATATATACATATATATATATATATATATATATATATATATATATATATATATATATATGTATGTAAAACTATAGGCAGCTATACTAGTGTTTAACATAGATATAAACATAACAATAGTTATATAGTATAGAAGCGTAAATCAGGTACATGATATTGACTTTAATAAAGGGAGTGGACTGTAAATGCAATACATGGACGTATATAAAGGGGTTGATTGTCCTGGTATTGTTAATGAGATAATGTTGGTAACACGGTTTGAACAGTGTATGGGTTGTGTTTTAATCAGGTGTTACTGATATTTTTTTCTTTAAAGTTGGTTGACGTGCGTAAAATATTGAATATATGCATAAATTCTACATATTTGTTGTATACGATAAAGCTATATTCAGAGCTTTACATTTATTTCTGTGAATTTATATGAATAGCCAATGAAAAGCTTTTACAGCTTTAGTTAGATTTTTGTTTCATTTTTATCAAAAATATTTATTTTGCAAATTTTTTACTAATAGTACAATTTGTAGAGTTTTGTTATCTGAAAATAAGAGAGGAAAATTATAGAGAAATAGGGCTCTTAAGACAGCATGAACTACTAATACCAGTTATAAGATTAGAAAATACTGTGGCGAAATTTAAATAAAAATAAGATTATAAAAAATCCCAAAACTCCACTATAAATTAAAATCAAGCTAAATACGTATTTCGGAAGCTAAGCTTCTATCTTCAGAAGCTAAATGAAGCTTGCAAAAAATCTTATACCTGTGATTTAAAGTACATAAACACTTAAGCACACTTCTCATAGATCACTGATCTATGACAACCAGATTGTAAAAAAATATAAAAATTGATATTAGACAAAAAAGATTACTAGTAAAGCCTGCATTAGAGTTGTCAGATGAGTAAAATTCTGAATCAAGTTTAAAATCTGATAAATATCAATTGTATTTATTTGTAAGTAGCAGGAAAGAAATATTTATTATTGTTCTAAGTGCAGAAAATTAATAAATTGGATTAGAAATAAGATAAATATATTGCATTCCAAAGCTAATTGTGAAAAAAAAAATGTTAATAAGAACTGTATTTTTCAAACACAAAGATAGCAAATTCTATGTCAAAGTTTATCACAATTTTTCCCATTCATAAATCAAAATATACTAGAAAAATTTGAACGGAAGAAGAAATAAACCATTTTAAAAATCTCCCCCACTTATCTGCCAGATAACCTTATCCAACAGTTTAATGATATATCAATCTGAAAATCGACAAAAAAAAAAAGATTTATATTTTAAAATATACTAGCGAGACAATTTATCACAGCTGCGAACCAATACAAAATATAGTTTGTTTTCCTAACGTCACTTGTCACATATAAATCATTGGGATCGTAGTAGGCTGGAGGGCGCGCGTGACGTCACGCACTCTTTAGTTCCATCAGCGGCCGTGGTCCTATACGAGGGCGTGTGTGCACCACCTGAAATATTTATAAGAAACGATGTTTGTATATGAATATACAGATTCGATGCTAAAGGTAGAATTTATATATGTATGTATGAGGAAGCAAAAAATATATCAATAATTTGAATATATTTAGTATTCATAAACGTGGCTCGGTTTGCTTCTATTTGGTTGGTAAGATATCTGCTAGATAAATTTTCATATATTTTATTCGTTCGAGTTTCTTTTTTTGCTTGATGTATTTAAATCTTTATTTTGATCGATTGGATTTCGAATGTATTCTTCTGTAATAAATAAATATATTTTGATATGTTAAATTTATTATGTACATAGAAAATTTCTTATAAATATCTGTATTATAATAATATGAATATAATTTATTAGATATTTAGAAAAAAAAAGGATATCTAGAAAAAAATGCTACTCGTATTAAATTCTAAATTTTTTTTTATCGATTGTCAAGTAAAACTATCTTACTTATCACAAAATGTTATGTTTTAGTCTTAATATTATTAATTCTGAACTGTACTGTTTTGCAGCTTGTAAAAATATAATAAAAATTGTTAATAATCTAAAATTGTGGTTGCAATAAAAAAAAATTATATCTGATGAAACTAGTCACTAGCTCCGCGTTAAAGCATAACATTAATTTCGACATAAGTACGGTGGTATGAATGAGTCTTAAGGTGCACAATAATTTATATTTTTACCAATTATTTATTGTGTTTTTTTAACAACTTGTAGTAAATATAGAAAGTTTTGTTACAATATTGTTAATTCAAATTTTTTTTATCGTAAATATAATGTTCTCAAATTGTAATATTATTTAAAGTTAGCATATTTCTTTAAAAATTATTTGTAATGTAATGTATATTTGTGATAGTGTTTTATTAACAATTTTATTGACAAGTTGTTAATCTTACAGCTAAATTAAGGATTTATAGCTTATATATAATGGGTTTCACATCAGTCAAGTACAGCCACTATCAGTTTAGTGGTTATATCTACATATTAGAAATAATATTTTATTTAAATTCTGGTGAAACCTATTATCAAATAATTAAAAAAGGAGCATTATTTATTTATTTAGTTACATCAATCAGGTAACAGCCCAATGAACTGGCGCAAATAATACAAACATATACTTATAAAATATTCTCTTAATACATAAATTTACTTAAAAACATTAAGTGTGTACAATGTGTAAATGACTAATAAAAATACACAAAGAACATGAAAAAATAGCTATACTTAATTCTAACTTATTAAATGAGTAACACATATAATAAATTGGAGACTTTGTTAGAAGATTAGAATGAACAATAGGCAAATAAAAAGTATTTATACTTCTTGTACAGGAAGGAAGAAGAAATTATTGGTGAGAGAGTAGTGTAGAGTCGTCGATAAAGTTATTAATTAACTTAAATTGTAATAAAAAAAGTATGGACGTGTAGGAGTAAGTATAGGAAAGATATAGTACATACCAAACAATTTTAAAAATAACAATTTCAAAAAACGCCGTTGAAAACTGACTCAATGTTGTTTATAGAGTTGGATTCCATATAACATATAAGTACACAGTATTCTAACAGATCTTACAAGTGAGTAAGTAAATACAAGTATCTACTGTAATGTAATGTTAAACACGGCAAAATAAAATAATCATTAAGCTAGATTCACATTGCGATTTTATCAGTCTATTGCACTTTATTGCTAGTGCTAAAATCGCAGTGGTGAATGTAGCTTAATGATCATTAAATTTTGCCATGTGTCCCAAGAAAAAACACAAATAATTTCTTTAAAAATATATTTTTTTGAATACATTAATAAAATATTTCTACATATTTACCGATTTCAAAATATTGTATTTGTAATAATTTGACATGACTTGGATTTTTTTAATACATTTAATTACAAATAACATTGCTAAAAAATACTCAAATTTCCGAACTTTTATTTTATTTTCGTTACTTATTTGTACTTACATCGTACTTTCTTACGATTCCCTTTTATATATGTGCGTATCTAAGTACACCTTAGAACGAAACGAAAAATAAAAAAACAGCTCTGTAATCAAACTACTATGTGTTCCAAAAACAATTGGATTCGGATTTCTTCCTGCAAAAGCACAAAGCTTTCGCCCGACAAAAACGGCTCTAAAACTTACTGTTGGACTTCCGAAAATCGTACACTCATGGCAAAGCAATAACTGTAATCATTGAATTCTTACACACACGCGCTGTGTTTGCGTGCTTTCGTGTGTTATTTCGCACGCGTGTGTGTGTGTTAGTTGAATGAAAAAACGTACCAAATTTAACATCTTACGTTCCTTATGTTATTACCTTAGAGGTTATGTCACTAGTAAAATGTCAGGTTAGGATTTTACGTGCTGGGCTAGATGTTCTTTTGTTTTGGTCAATGGATTAAGATTTTTTTTCGGGGACATTTTTAGGTTAAGTTTTATTTGAGTAGTTTTTCTGCATTTAAGGTTCTTTATTCGGAAACATTTAGTTAAAATACCAGTAACTAAACTACTATACTTTTATTAAATCCATTATGGGATTGCCTCTTTTTTTTAACAATATTGTTTTTTTTTTTAAGTTAAATTCTTAAATAATCAAAATCTATAACACACGTTTTTAACTCTGTTTCATTACAGAAAAAAATATATGAAAAAGTATTAAAAAATTTGAATTACATATGTTTGACGTCTCTACTACTGAAATGGGATATATATATATATATATATATATATATATATATATATATGTATATATATATATATGTATATAAAAAATTTTCCTTATCTACTGGTAATTTTTGTCATTAATATTGGACTTTGCTAGTAGTGAACATTTTCAGTTATAATTAATTTATTTAAATAATGTATAATATAAAAAATATTATATAATACATATTTTTTTGATAATATATTTTAGGATTAAGTTTCTGTATATATTTTGTTTAAATATATACAGAACTTAGTCCTAAAGCTTTTTTACTTTAATATAATGAATTTGAAAAAACTTTTTACTGTTAATATATTTGAAGCTAAATAATCGTATTTTACAGTTAAATTTATACTTAAAAAAACAATATTCGAATCTCAATTTTTAAAAATCTAAATCAACCAAACTTGTGTCTCTTATAGTTTTTAATACTTTCATTTTAAAATATTTGATATTACGAAGTATCAGATATTATTATTCAAATATATGTCCTGAATATTAAATAAAAATGTTTATATTTCAAAAGAAAAATAAATAAAAATGGGCAAATATATATCAGCGTTAATCTTTAAAAATGCATGAAGATGAAAAATGACACCAGATGTCACATCTATCGCACTAAACCGGAGATTAGCTTAAAGTTTTTTTTGTTTTGTTTTTATTTACTTATACCTAGTACAAAACTTTTCAATTTTATTATCAGCGCTATGAAAAGTGCATAGTATATAAGTTTTAAACTTTGAATAACATTAAGATAGTAAATTTTACATTCAATATCCCAAGTGCTTAAAAACTTTTTTAAGTTTAAACATTACATATTATATTTACGGAATTGAAATTTATTTGTTCAGTATAATGTTATTATTTATTTATAGTATCGCTTGTTATTCATCTTCTTTCAGTTTATTCAACTAATTTTTTTTTAAAGAAAACAGATAATTTTTTAAAAAACATTTGACAACCTCATATATAAAATAAAACGGCTTTAGGTTTAAGTTTTCTACTAATATTTATTAATAATCGACGTTTCGACGAATTCAACATCCGTCTTCATCAGGAAAACTGATACAAATAACATTTACGGTAAATAATAGAACATAGAAACAAGTTACTAGGTAACAAATAATTGTTTCTTTTAATTTTTATGATTTAGGTACTTGTTTTTATATGTTTTTTATTTACTGTAAAGCTCATCAGTTTTCCTGATGGAGACGGACGTTGAGTTTGTCAAAACGTCGATTATAAATAAATGTTAATACGTACAGAACTTAAATCTAAATCCGTTTTATTTTATATAATGAGTTCTGAAAGATTTTTTTTTAATTTCATATATTTTAAATGTCATTACAAAACTTTTTTCAAATAACTTTTTTTCAAAAATTTTACAAATTAAGTAAGTTTACCTGAAATATTTTTTATTTTTGTTTAATTTGACTTATACCGAAAGTAGTATTAGTACTTTCGGTTACTGTATTTTCAGTTTTCAAACAAGGACCAGATAGTGCAAAAATAATTTTTTTTTTCTGAATGATGTCGACTCTTCGGCAGAGTAATTTTAAAGGTGTACGTTTGAGTAAACTTCCAATGAGTAGATAGGTAGGCATGATTGAAAATGTTTTGTGTGAGCAAATGTTTTCAAGTGGTAAAAATAAAAAAGCGCTAATGAGAGGTATTGTAAATGTAGATACAGCAAAAGTTGCTTGTCTAGATAGGAATGTTTGTATATGTATGTATGTTTTAAATTATAATTTGATTGCATATAGTGTAAGTGTTAATTTCGATTTTAATTAATCCCGGTTTTAAGTCAAAGCAATTCTTATAAAATCAAGACTAAACGAATGAAATATAACCAATCATTGGCTGATATTACAAGCTCTGTTTTTGAGTGTTTTAGTTCATTTGTTTAGTACAGCTCTTATGACGTTGTCTTAAAACCGATATTCGTTAAAACCAATTTTAAAACAGTGTTTATAAATAGAACACAAATCAAGCTAATAAAACTCGCAACTACAGTTTGAGCAACTAACCACAATCTAATAAACAATTTTTATTACACTCGTAAGCATAATATTATAATCGTATTTAAGTTGTTGGCACAGTGAAGGGAAAAATAAATAATAGAGGGCTTCCGATAGTTGGCTCAAGGCGCTACTAAACTTAGCCAGAGCACGACTTAATGTTAGGCTGAATCACGTGTTAGCATCACACACATACTAAACCGGACAACTCTAAATCACCTGGGAACGGCTGCTCTATAGAAAGTGATAAGAGCAAATTACTAACTTTGATATATCATAATACTAACTTAACATATAATAGTTGAGGCACTCGGTACTATTGTAGTGCGTATATTAACATATGATAACTGTACAGGATTGGACTCGGGAGAATTTGCACCGCAGATAAGAAAAGGACACCAGTTTTATAACCTTCAGTTTATTTGTTCAGATAAGATGAAAAACAATTGCTCATATAAGTAACAATTTATTTCGTAATTATTGTGTTATCGTATTTTCTCATTTAATTGATTTATAAATTAAAATAATAACTATAATAATATATTAGAATACGCAGTTATTATAATCCTTGAAGATTTTTCTTTTATTTTAGATTTATTTATTTTATTTTATAAAAATTTTAATGTCGATTTTCAAATGAGTCATTTGAATAGCGGATTTTATTTTGCTAAATAAATATATGCGAAATTTTTGATGCTGAATTTATAGCAGACAATTGTGAATCTATTAAACGCCATTTTAATAGTATAAACAACAAAATAATTTAGTGTATAGTAAATTACTTAGGATAAAAAGTTTTCTGTAGATGGAGTGGTATGTCAAAATATATCTCTTATATTTATATAAATTTTTATTTTGTCATGTAATTACGTATTTGTAACATACAAATTCATGAATATCTCATTGACGTAAGTAATATTTAAAAATGTGTTTTAATGAAATATTACTTACATCAACTATTTGCTACTATACAATTTCCCAAGCTAACTTAAATACACAACTTAAACCAAAAATTTTTTAAATTTTAATTTAAAAAGTTATGTTAAATTTGTTAAAATTTGTTAGTCTCATGTCTAGTTAGGACTAGAATTTCTGAAAACTGTAAGACTTTGTATTAAGGTATGTGTGGTTAAATAGATTCCAAATGATTTTCTATCGTCTTATGAAAAGTTCACGTCAACCTACCTAACATCCTGTGTATATAGAATACAAATTTTTATAATAATTTAATAAATTTCGTTGTTTGAACATGTTTGTAGTTAGGTATAAGTTGGTCAGTTTTGTTCAGTTGCAAGTGGTTAGCGGGACGCGTCAATACGCCAGGTTTTGTATATATATTTTGCAATAAATATATAATATTTTTTAATATATCGTAAGTGTAATATATAAAATAGACATTTTAAAAACGTTTTGAATATATGTGAAGTGATTTGAAGGAGAACAGAACTTGCAGATTGTAGTTATGCTGTCAACTTCTTTGGTATGAATTTATTGCTTATTAGTAATACTGATTTTAATTGTTGTCTTTTGGTTTGAAATATCATTCAAATGCATATAAATTACAACTAGACTGTAATAAAATGGATTGAATTTAAAGAGAAGATAGTCAAAAAGTATTAGATGTTCGAACTCAAGTTATGTCAAGTTTTTGGTGGTAAATTTCACCTTCCTCAGTACATGCTCTGTTGGAAAATTGAAATAAAAAAAAAACATAACAAAATGGTAGTTTGTATATTTATATTGTAGTTGAAATTTTAATGAATTCACCACACAGATAAAACTTAGTCCTAAAGCTTTTTTATTTTAATATTATTAGTTCTATTTTTTATTATGTTAAATTTAAATAAATTTAATAAAATGTCATATGTGGATTATTTCTTTTAATGTGTGTTTCAAATTTTTTTTTTGATGAGAATAAAAAATTAAATGTGATTTATATAAGAATAAATTTGAAACCAAAATAAATTAAGTGATAAATTTGAGAAAACTGATTACAGGAAGATATATTACGGTATAGTATTATTTAATATAAAAATGCATTGTAAAAGAATTAAGGTTATATAGTGTCGGAAGAATGCTAAGCACTCCAATACATAATAACAACTATAATTTTATTTCATTTATGTAATATAAAGTATAAAAAAAATTGGGAATGTTTGTATAACAATCTGCATTAAAATGTATTATTTATTTCTTAAGGCAAAGATTCCAAATTAAATACATATTAATAATACTCGTAAATTGTTTTAGAAAATATATATAATTTCAAATTACATTATAACAAAAACTACATTATTACAAATTAATCTTATTCTATGAGGAAATACTAATCTCGCTATTAGTAAAATACTAATAAAATTTAAATTGCAAACCACTAAATAAAAATGAAGTAATTTTTATTTCAAATTATTTAAAGTATTTCTTCCGTATCGCGTATCGTCAATAGTACATAATTTCTCGAAGAAACTATAATAGTTTTAATAATAAAAACGTAATTATTCTCATTGAATACGTGGTGCTTTCTCTTTAGCAATCGCTTCGTATCAGTGACACTTAAAATGTTTTGCGAAATTGTTTTGCGGTTTTTTCAGATTGTGGTTTTTTGTTGTTCTTGTTAAGTAATATGTATGTTTGACAATTATTACTTATATAAAAATGTTTTATTGGTTCACATCTTGGTAAAAAAATTATCATACCACGTTTTTAACACGGACTAAAAAGTATAAAATAATTTCTCCTAGCCCCATACAGGGGTTTACAACCCCATACAAAAAAAACGTGGAGCAACGACAGCTACTATTGTATGCGCCTTACGTTTTTCTGTTTCAGGTTAGAAGAAATTATTTTGTACTTTTTAGTCCGTGTTAAAAACGTGGAATTTAAATAATTATTTTCTGCTTTTTAGTCTTGTTTAACTTTAACCTAATTAATTAATTTTATTAATTATAATTATATAATTATAATTAATTAACTTTAATTTTTAAAATTTTGTATAAAATTATTTACGATTTAGTATAGAAATATAAACTGATATTACAAGCTCGGTTTTTGGGTGTTTTACTTCATTTGTTTAGTTCTGCTCTTATATCAGTTACACACTCTCAAAACTGATATTAGTTAAAACCTATTTTAAAACTAAGCTGGTTATACGGACCATAGTGTTTTTCTGGAATAAATGTAATTGTAAAATTATTATAATTTTCAGTTTAACTGTGGTTTTATTTTTAAACTAAATATTAACTAATTTCATACAAAGCTTTCAAAATAGTTTATATTGTTACTTACTATTATTTTTTCTAATACAATTTTGGTAAAACTTTAATTTCCTGTCACCAAATGTATTTACTTCAATCTTTTCAATATAAGTTTTAACATTGTAAATATCATTTCCGCACTATAATTTTGTGATTTACATTCATAAAATGTGCTAAAGTAACAGTATGTAAAGTTTGAAGTATAAATACATTTGATGACTGTAAAGTATAGCCAAAATTTTTATTTTTATAAGAAAACACATAAGTTTACAGTTTAAAAACACGTTTACTTTTGAGTTAAAAGTAAAAACCTTTGATCTAAAGCAAAAATTTTATCAGTGTAGATATACAAGATGTTAAAAAAATTGCAAATTTTAAAGGCGTATTCTAAAAATAGTCGAAAAGTCTTAATAGACATGGATCCGTAAACACCGTTTTCAAAAATCTTTTGTTTTTTGTTTTTGTGTAATTTTTTAAATTATTATCTCAAGAATTATTAAGTTGAGCAAAATTAAATATTTCAAAAAATTTAATTTTGTCTAGATTTTTGTTGAATCTTATAGTACCTATATGATTTTTTAAATATATATATTTAGTAAAACATTTGAAAAATTAATAAAAAATATTATATGAAGTTCTTTCGTTGCTAATTAAAAAAAAAAAAACAAGGGTTTATTGTAAATGTTTCTAGTGAAAGAGTTAAATATTATCAGAATAAATTATTTTCTTACTTATAATGGATTAAAAGTTACTCAATATATTATTGTAAAAATATTCGACATAAGGTATGTTAACAAATTTGATAATATCAAATCTTCTTTACCTAATATAGAAGATCTTTCTGTAATTGTTTATATAAAAGTTCAATTGTTTTTAAGATTCTTAACTAAAACAATAGACTATCGCAACCTACTTATGATGCAATTAAATTCTAATACTGTAGATTTTTTAACAGATACATTAACAAAAGAAAAAATTCAAATTTAGTAGGACTTAATAAAAATATTGTTATCTTTATCTTATAAATAAAAAAAATTGTTAAATAATAGAAATTGCCATTTATTCAACAAATGTAATGAAGTAGTTTTTACGAATTGTATGAGTGAAAAAAAAAACACTATGCATAAGTTCTAAATAATATTTTTTCTAACACTTACACAAACATCAAGACACAGATTTGATGTTTCTAACGTCAAGATCATAAAACAACTTGAATTGTTTTAATGCACAATTTTGGTGAATGTATATATACGAGTAAATATATATATATATATTCTTACTTTTTTACTCATTACTATAAAACAGATGTTTAGATGCAAAACATAATGAAATGACGCTTGTAGAAAAAAAACACTTAAAAATAGTTCGTACGAACTGTCATAAGAGCTGGACTAAACAAATGAACTAAAACATCCGAAAACGAAGCTTGTGGCATCAGAAAATGTTACAATTTAAAATAAAATTAAAATTCTTTTAATTTTACAGACACAAAAATAATTAAAATGAAATCTACCTTCAAATTAATTTCAAAACGATAAGATTAAAAAGGAAACATTAATTATTTTTCTCACTGTGTAAAAATTTCTATTTCATTTCCAATTATTGCCAGATTTCAAATATAAATACACAATTTAATTTTTCTCCGATTACTAAATCTAGTTAACAAATATCTATGTGTGCGGATAGTTTATTGATCACACTGTATATATACGTAAAATACATCCATGTGAATACAGAATTTTCAATAACGGCTGATATCGGATTTATTATATCGAAATTCTGTTTTAGTTAATTAAAAATGATGTTATTATCTCTATAGTGTGTGTATGTGTGTGTGTGTGTGTGTGCTGTTATGGAAAATCGGCTTTACATATAAACATATTGATTAGATTTTGATTAATGAAGATTTATTAATAAAGCGACATGTTTGATATTTTTCGGGCAACAACCGACCAAAAAAATTGTTGCGCTAAATTTTTTCTATATCGTATTCGCTGCTGAATTTAATTAATTTAAAAATATGTTTCGTTGGAAGATTTTTGGGTTCTGATAAAAGATGAGATTATTAATAATATAAAAGAAGGTAATTAATTAATTTTTTAGTTATAATAAATTGATGATTGGACTAAATTTGGTGAAAAAAAGAATTAGAATTTTTTTCATATTTATTTTTTGTGTATTTTTAATTTAATTTTTTTTTTTGAATTTTTTACAGTGTATGTATTAATACGTCCCGCGTTGCTCAGTTTGTGATATACAGTAAAAACTCTATGCATCGTTTTCATTTTTAATATTTTCATACATTATTCGTTTGATTGGTTTGATTTAAGTGAATTTTTTTTTGTAACTGACTTACGCACCACTATATGAAATTTAAACTCATACATAGTTTCAATTGCATAACATGTTGTTACTTAATCAGCGGTTAATTATATGTGATTAGATTGTCAACCGTTTAATTGACTGTTTGGTAAGAAACAATTGTTTTTCTTTATGGTATTTAAAATGTGCAGTGGAAACGCTTATATGTTAACAAAATAGGATTATTTCTAGAATATCTAATTAAACAAGATTAGAAGTATATGGGTAAACCCATATAGAGACCACTTTGACATTTCTCTGAAAGTTGGCAACACTGTATTTTAATAATATTATAATTTATGTGGGCACTAGGAGAAACTTTTATGAAAATTTGATTAAAATCGGTTAAATATCATGGCCATAATAAATTTTTTAAAACTTTAGTAATTTTTTTCTCGGAAAGTTGGCAACACTGGATATTAATAAAATTATATAATTAATGGGAGCATTAGGGAAATCTTTTCTGAAAATTTGATCAAAATCGGATAAATAACGTAGCCAATATGAATTTTTAAAAACTTTAGTAATTTTTTTCTCGGAAAGTTGGCATCACTGGAAAATAATAAAACCACATGGCTATCTTGGGTACTAGACAAATTTATTCTGAAAATTTCATTAAAATCGGTTGAACCGTCTAGGAGGCCACAAAATTTGGTCTGAGGACCGAGCGAGCGAGCGAGCTGACGACGCACATCCATACACCCACATAAACTAAGTTCAGATTCGTCATCTAGAGGCTATATGAAGGATTTCTATACATTTTTTTTTTGAAAATGTTACAGACACCGTACCAAACGCTATACCACTTTTTCCTTGCAGTCAAAGTGGTAAAAATAAGAAAATTATGTGGAAGTTTTAAGATAAAGTAACTGTCATAAGAGCATTAACTAAACAGATGAACTAAAACATCCAAAATTCGATTTTGTAGTACAACCAATGTAAATATGAAAAACAATTTGAATCCAATCCTGGCTAGTCTATCAAAGAACATAGCGGGCGTATCCCTGCATACCATACGAAAGACAATACATACGTCCAAGACACGTGAGTGACTTAACTCTAAGTAACGGGCCCGTTTACAATTATTGCCTCTCCAACCACAACAGTGTAAGTCAGAAAGAGACGAAATAAAAACCCCACACGCTATCATAAGTTCTGTACACTGGATCGTCTAAAGGCGCGTTTATTATTATTAAACTCTTTAACTCTTTGCGTTGTGTGAGTTAAGTTAACTGTAATTGTAATTATTCATTTACCTTGAGATGAACTGTGTTCAGTTGTGCCACGATAACTTTACATATACTTAACGTTATGCTCCGGCCTGTTTTTATATGCAAACGGCCTTGATCAATGGAAAATAATAATTTTCAGTTATAAAAATCTTGTGTAATCTAACGGACATTAAAATTAGTTGATTTTTTTGTTTCGCGAATGTGTTGCTCTAAGCTAATTGTTTTTAATTTAATAGTAAATTTAATTTTATTTAATAAGATACTGTAGTTATGTTTTTGCTTCAAGATATAATATAAAAAAATACTTAAGTTGATTTTACTTTCGTTAAAGTTTTTTTTTTGTTTTAGATTAAGGCGGAAAAATTTTGGAATAGTGAATTATCGAATTATATGTTATTGAAAATGTGTAAAACTATTCGAATTCATTAATTTTTTAACTGTAGGCAATTTAATTATTTCTTGTAATTTTTAAGTGGATCATGGATGTAACAAGGAGATTCTGTAATTAAGAATTGGGTGTTTGCATATTTTAGATTTTATTTTAATTAATTTTGAGATAGTGGAAAGAGTTTGTGCCACACTCGTTTGGGTACGTGACGTGATTGTGTGTTTATGTATTTTGAAACTTGATCAAATAGATTAAAATTTGGTATTTTATCTTAAAAAAATATTTATTTTAAATTGGTACTACAAAATTAATACTGGTTTTAAAATAATGTAACAGTCATTATCAGCTGTTTCTGATGCACATTATTGATTGATCAATCAACATTCTCGTTGTTTAATTAATTTAATGATTTAGTTAACTATAACTAGTTCTTATTTTTGGTACTGAGCCAAAAAATGTATAATACAAAAAATTGAATTTAATTAGTATTTAGTAATTCGCCAGTTACTCAAGTTGTCAGTAGGGTAATTCTATTCTTCATATTAATTGAATAATTAATTTATCTGTTATTTTTGTCCAATTATTGAAAAATATATTGTAAAAAAATATATGTTTAATGGATTACGGGAGTTTGTTACAATAATTTATTTCGAAAATTTAATCTCTTAATTAAACTATTTGAATAAAAGACAAGAACTAACACGTAATAAAATTGCAACATACTTAAATTATACCCAAATATGAAATTTCACACAAAAATTTTAATAGATTTTTTAGTTACACATGTTTAAATACAAACATTATTCTAATAATACTAAAATCATATTCAAAGAACTTCAAAATATGCATATCTGTTCAAAATCGCAATTATAAAATTTCTTATATTTACAATATCTTCTACACAACATATTTACAAACAGGTAAATATTAATTGTGTCAACAAACGCGTTGTACATTTTTTAATCACGTAATTTATTTTTAATTTACTAATCCTACGACTGCAACAAACAATATTCATACTACATATTAAATTAAAATGATGCAAGTAATGTGTTTGGCATAGTGATTATCTTTTAACACATGTTTTTCTGATCATCATATAATATTCAGGCCTGTAGGTTGCTTACCTAAATGGCTGGTGAGGTAATTCAGCTTGTGTTATTGGCGTAATTTTTTCTAATGAAAATTTTATGTATATTTATTTTTGTTTGTGCCAACATACCTAGTGTATTATTTAAATAGTAAATTTTGTGCAAATTATTAATTTTAATCGCAAATTATGGTAGAGTTTTGCAATTTAAATCAGTTATGTAATTGTAAGTTTAGTGAAATAAAAAATAATAAATATTATAATTTTTTTACGAAGTATATTCGTCTAACAATTATAATATTATAAAATATTGTTTTAAAAAATTAAAATAAAATTGTTTCAGGTTAAAGTTCTGTATTAATATTTATTTAAAATTGACGTTTCGACCAAACTCAACGTTCGTTTTCATCAGGATAATTGATATAAATGACATTACAGTAAATAACAGAACATAGAAACAAGTTACTAAGTAACTTATTACTAGTTACCTAGTAACTTGTTTCTATGTTCTATTATTTACTGTAATGTCATTTACATTATTTATGCTGATGAAGACGGACTTGCAGTTTCGTCGTAATGTAGATTTTAAATAAATATTAATATAAATCTTTAATCTAAAACAGTTTTATTGTACAATACATAGTTTTGCGATATTAAACTAATTACAAACTTTTGCCCAATTCTGTATAATGTAATTTTAAATTAATACTAAAATATATGTTTTATTTTTATCATTTATTTTATATTAAAATATTTTTAAAACAAATAAATATGATATGTACGTTTTAAAACTTGGATTAATATATTTTCCATTAAAAATTGACATATTTCAATATGTACATGACAATTATAATAAAATAAAATAAATATTGAATGAACGATAAAATGTATTTAATTTATTTGTACATGTTAAATTTTTTATTAAGCATATTAATTCCAACGTAAATATTTTTCATATTATTTATCAATTTTTCAAAATATTAATATTACATCTATATTAATAAAATGTACTTGAAAATTTTCAATTATTATTTCATATTACAAAATAAATTTTTATTATATTTGTGATATATTTATTACTAGTACATGATAAAATATATCTCGGATGAAGGAGAAAAATTTGAACGTGATCTTAAGAAAATGTCAAACTGTCAATATACGATAATAATTTCTTAAACGTAAGATTCTTAAATAAATTAGCATTTTATTTATGCGATATTATAATCATACTGTATATATTAAATTATCGATATACTCACGTTATTGCCATTTCGCTATTAGATGCAGCTTATATATCTTTATAATTTTATCATTAATTTTATCACAATGCATTCTATGCAATATTGGTTTTGCTACAGATATATTGCAATATTATGAGAAACTTATAAGTTTGTTGAAATAAATATCATTAGTGGCGGTTGGTTAATGTTTATGTTAAGTGTCTGTTTACTAACTAACAGAATTGTTTATAAAATATAATAATTTAGTGCGTTTTGTCATATTATGCTAAGTTTTTCTATATAATATACATTTTATTTTTATTCTATTTGTTAGAAGAATGTTTTTTTTTTAGGTTTTAGGCATTGCGGCCCAATAACTTATTATATTTTCCTTCAAATTTACATATATGTTACTGTCAAAGTGTATAATTTCAGTGTTTCAGGAAATAACTAGTTATTTCATAAAATACCCATCTATTCTATGTATATTATCTAGGACGTAAAATTGTAAATAAAAATCTTCTAGAATAAACATAAATTAATACATCTTCGGAAGAAAATTTTTACGGAAGTAATGAATGTGGATGAAGCTAAAGTTATTTGTCTAGATAGAAATGCTTGGCGGAAAATAATTTCGCCATAGTGGAAAGAGTTTGTGCCATACTCTTTCGGATACTTGGCGTGAATATGTATGTATGTTAAAATAATAGTTTCTAGAGTATATTTTATTTATTAAATATTTAAATTAAATATTGTTTGTAACTTTTAATTAAATTTGAAAAATGTTTATATTTTCTTATATTTTTTGCGTAATTTACAAAAACTTAAAAAAAAATATATTTTGCAGAAATAACTCTAAGCAATTTCATAATGTTTAAAAATAAAATTATTTTGTAAAATTTCTTAGTAAAATTACAACAAAATTATAAATAACTATCTATATAATACAATTAATTTTATTAATTGTATATTTTATCACAAATTGAAAAAATATTGAAAAATTTAAACAACTGTTTTTGTTGTAAAACAAACAAATTATTTAAAATTACTACTTAATTTACAATTTTTTTTATATTTATCATATATGTATAAGTACGTATTTAATTTTTTACAATGTGTTAACAATCATTTATTAATTAACGTAATTATTTAACAGTACTTGTACAGTTAAGTTTCTAGCTAAAAAATCAAGTAATAATGTAAAAATAACTTTTGATTTCATTTGAAAATTGTTTACAATTATAAATAAACATGTAACGTGATGCTAATTTAAACAGCAAAAAAATTAACAATACATTTGTAAACAAATTCATGTTCTGTGTTCATTAATTATAAAACAATACTATAGAAAAAAATATGAAGTTCTTAGAAATAGCTATTGTTTTTAATTAAATGTCATTGTATAATAATAAATAAAAATATAAATAACTTATGTCATTATATCATTGAACAAATAGTTGACAAAAAATATTATTTTTGGAAAAAAGATATCGAAGATATCTATATTACGGAAATTATTTATTTTATATCAAATATAAGCATTTATAACTATCCGTATTTATTATTGTATATTTTTGTAAATATAAAGAAAATGTTTGTTTTACAATCTTCTGAAGAACTACTCTGATCAGCATGAAACGTAAAGTTTTTTTCAATAATTAATAAATTATTTCCGTATTATAAGATTATGTTTTTGATATCGTTTTTCCAAACTCCAAACAGTCGATAAATAAATAAAACAAAAATTATTATATAAATATTAAACGGCTCATTCATTCAATTTATTTATCTCAAAATTAGTTTTATGTTTTAGTCGTATTACCAGCTTGTATAAATACAATAAAAAATTGTTTAAAGACATTAATAATTTCAATTTTCGACTGCAATAAAATCAACAAACGGATAAAACTAAAATTGTACATCTGTGTTGTGTTTTTAGTTAGTAGGTAGTTTTGGTAAGTAGGTTGGTAGTTTGGTAGTTTGGTAAACCATAACACTAATTTTAAGATAAGTATGATAGTGTGAATAAGCTATAAGAGATAAATATTTATTCTTTTTTAAACTTGCATTATGTATGGCAATAAACTATAAATGCAAAACAATGTATTTGACACTTAAGTAAAATAAGTATTGTATGTATTTCAAATTAACATAGTAAAAAATCTTTCAGAACTCATTATATTAAAATAGTGTATACGTATATATGTCATTTATATCATTTTTCCTGATGATGATGTCCCTAAACGTGGATGTTTTAATTAAAATTAATACAGAACTAAATCCTATAGTCTTTTTTATTTTAATGTATTGCTATTTATAGAAATTAATCGTATTTGGATTGTATGAGTATTGTATTTTTATGTTTGTTTTCAATTGTAAACAAGATTTTGATTTTGTTATGAAATTCAGCAACATATATGAGCGTGTATTACAAAATATAATCCTTGGTATGTATTAAATTTCTAATTTAATTATGTATTTAGTAGTGATGTGACCAATAGTAGTTTGGCCGAATAGCCGAATAACGAATATTTAGCAAAATTTCACACAAATATTCGACCGAATATCAAATAGTAACAACATTTGCCTAATTGGCGTTCGAAACTGCCGATGGCGGCGCTATGATCATTTGGCGCAGTGGTACTATCAAAATACTGCCATATTAATCTGTGTAAATTTTCATAATTTTCTAATCAAACAAATAATGTTAATAACATTTAAATATAGTCAAAATTTTCGTATTGAACAGTAAGTTTGAACTTTCTTTTTCTCATATTTAAACAAATTTTCTATATATTTTGTTTAGAAATGTATTTTTTTGCATATTAAAACGTGTACCTTTTAATTGTAAACACAAATAATTTACATGTTTTTTTTTATTTTTTATTTTTCATAATTATTAAAAATGACTAATATAATTATTTAGTTTTAATAATGTATTAATTATTTTCAATCATACTGTAAATGTGACAAACACGTGATAAATTCACACGTGCTAATGAAAAGTACCTCATGCAATAGTTTTTAATTTTATAACCAAATTGATTCAGGATCTTTGCGATTGGCAATAGGCCGAATACCGAATAATGATATTCGGTTTTATTCCTATCTTTAATATATATTAGTGATGTGACAATAATTCGGTCGATTAGTTGAATAACGAATATTCGACCAAATTTTAACCAAATATTCAACCGAATACCAAATAGTAACAACATGACCAAATAGGTCGAATACCGAATAATTATTCGGCTTCGGTCCCATCTCTAGTATGTATTCAGTATACTCTCATAATTATTTGCATATTGGAATATGTAGTTATAAGACAATCCACATTTAAAAACAAAATACAATTTCTTATTATAATATAAAAGAAATTGATTTCAAACATTCTTCAGCATTCTCGGCAACCAATTGATATTAAAATGCAAATCATAACAATAACAACATTTAAGTTAACATTTTCCCGTTGTAACAAATAACAATTATCTTCCATGGCACTCCTGATGACGCATTGCACATAGTCAGTGAGGGGAAAAAACGCGAGAAAAATCACAATAACAGATATAGTGTTTCGCACGTGTTAGAACCGCGTGTTGGTCGAGTCTCGTGTGCAAAGTGACTATGTCACGTTTACCCCGCGGAAAGAATGCCGTGCCGGCCGTCGAGTCGTTATTTCGAGGTCACCCGGTGTATATAATATGGAAATCTTCGATCTTCGGATACGATGTTACGATCGTAAATTTAACTCGATTTTTTTTATTAGCTTCTTTGAATTTTTTTGCGTCATCTTAACGAGTATATAGTATATGCACGTTATTGTATTATACAAGTTTTTTTTTTTTGAATGAATCAAATTTATTTGCTCAGTTTTCCTAGAATTTTTGCTATTGTATTGTATAATTAGTAAACATTATTTTGGTTTCTATTTACAGTTGCTTTTTCGAAGATTTTAATATTTAAACTCTGATAATAATAGATATTTGCTTACTATTTAATTAGTTAATTTAGGAATAATTTATTTTATTAACATTGATAGATTAACTTAATCTGAATATAGTTAATTTCTGTTTATTATTATCAGTAACAGTAAATCTTTTAGGAAAAATTATTTGAGAAAATCAAATAGAATATATAATCCTTATCCGGGTAAGACATTTTACTTGCACCAATGGGCAAGGTGAATCTATGGGACATGTATTTAAATTTAATAAATTTTTATACAAACTACGAGGTAATTTTGTTAATTTGTAATTTTTGTCTATAAAACAACATATTACTTTGACTGATAATAAATCAGTTTAGTTAAGGTTAGTTAGTATAGTATACAGTGTGGAAATTAAGTAAGGAATAAATTCAGTAATTCCATTGATATTAATTTTTTGGAAAAAATTTCGAAAGGGTATAGCGATTTTGAATACAGCGAATATTTTCAGCCTATTTTCAGTTTCTTATGTCATTTGTTTTTTATGTTATGACGTCATCAACTTTTTTTTAAATGACAACCTATATTTTTTATTATTGAATTTAGTAGGTACTACTTTTTATTTCATTTTCAACCATATAAAATTTTTAATATGTTACATTTAAAAAAAATTGAGAAAAATAGTCTTAAAGTTCAAATATTAAAAATTAATTAAATTGGCAAAATGAATCTAGCTATCGGTATATAAAACAAAAAACGTTAGCTACAACTGTCAGAATTATACAATTTATAAATGTCAATTCTCTGTTTTTCGCTCAATTGTACCATTTTTATTAATAAAATAGTTTTTCTAATTTTGAAAAAGCAAATTAATATCACTTATTTTAATGTGATATTTATAAATTATATAATTCGGACAGTTGTAGCTAACGTTTTTTGTTTTATACACCGATAACTAGATTCATTTTGCCAATTTAATTAATTTTTAATATTTGAACTTTAAAACTATTTTTCTTAATTTGTTTCAAATATAACATACTGAAAATTTTATATGGTTGGAAATGAAATAAATATCAATAATAAAAAATATAGGTACATAAAAAAAAAATGACATACGAAACTGAAAATAGGCTGAAAATATTCGCTGTAGTCAAAATCGCTATACACCTTTGAGATTTTTTTCAAATAATTAATATCAATGGAATTACTGAATTTATTCCTTACTTAATTTCCACACTGTATACAATTTTTAGACATCTGTATATATGATTTTAAGACACATTGCAAATATATATAAAAGAGCACATAAATTTATTTAGTTACATTGTATGTATGATTTTTTTGGATGCATTGTATATAATACATTTTCTTGACACATCGTATATAATTGCCTCGTACATTGCGTCTCCATTAAATAATACAGCTTATTTAGAGAAAGAGGAGAAAAGTATGTTACTTGTATACTATAATGGCATAAAAATATCGCATTTTTAAAAAAAGATAATAGTACCTAGCTTCGAAAAAAATAAACGTTTTCTTTTTCGCCGAAATATTGACTTTCGTCTTCTGAAAGATGTCAAAATCAAATGAAAATGCTGAAAATACCTCTCGCACATTATTCCCGCACTAAAATATATTTATTCAGCGGTTAGGGAGTACGCTTTGTATTTCACATAATTAATAAACAACTAATTGTCAAAATAGTAATTGTGTACTTAACAAGCAAGTGATTGTCAATTATTAATAGATTGTGTTTTGTCTTTTCACTGGTAATTAGATGAAAATTGCTACTATTCTCATACATTATATAACTTTGATCTTTTGTACTTCTGTAACTAACTAAAATAGGACCTAGATTTGTATGACATGTTTTTGTTTAAAATAACTTCCACAACAAGTTTGTCACACTCATTATAAATCACCCTGTACAACAAATTAAACGTTATAATAAAGTAAAGTTAGTTTCAACTATCGACCAATCACTGAAAGAGATTTAAAAGTTAGCTAAATATTGAGACAGAATATAATATACAATATGCATTATAAAAGATAGTGTAAATATTTTGATAAACTAGATTGCCATTTATATTAATCGTATATAAAATATAAAGAATGAAAACTATTTTTCACTAGTTACAATAAATAAGTAAATGATCTTAAATGAAGCATAAAATATAATATTATAAATAGCAAGTCTACTTCTGGAAATATCAAGGATATATCGAGTACTATTGGGCAAGATTTGAAAAAGTACACAATGCTTGCTTAAACTAAGGATAATAAATACAAATTTTTTTCTTTTTATTTAGTAAATATCATTACACTCGAGTAAAAGTTGAAATTTTTTAACCTAGATTAAGAATTCTGTTATATCAGTGAAGCTAAATCATCTAGAATAAAATTATGTATATAATTTAATTTACAGTAAATTTAGAAAAGGATCTAAATTATTTGATCAATATATTATTTAGAAAATAACATAGCAAAATATTCTATACAGCTTTTTTATTCTTACCATTTAGAAAGATTTGCTCACGCAATATACTCTCAATCATTCTTTCCCATCAACTCATCGGACGTCCACGTAGATGTATACTTTCAATATAATTTACATATATTTATTTAATCAAACGTTTATTAAAGACATTTACACAAGATGGCCAAACTATTTTTACTGACTACCACCAACATATACAACAAAAATATAAGTAGATAAAATAAAAATTTAAAAATTTATCAATACAAAAAATTATTTTAGTTCAGAAGAATAATATACTTTTTAAGTTCACTGCGCAAGGGAAATCTAAATAATAAAAACGTGTTTATCTGTGAACAAAAGTAGGCTTTGGATTCTTGTTTGGATTCTCAATATTTTCTTTTGTTATTTAAGTTTGCAGAAAGAAGCGTATAAACTCGCTGGTAAGGCGATAAAAACGCTTTTTTTCCCCGTGTGCTTCTCGACGGTAAATCTAAAAGATTTTTACGTATTGAAAATATCGGCGTAAAATTGAAAAGAAATATTTTTGTTTCTCTTTGCGTTAGAGAATTTTCTGGTCAACAAATATTCAATTCGTTTCTCTTTTTTATTATTATTTTTCAGACGAGCTAAGAAAATAATTCAATGTTTCAAGGATATTGAAAAATATTATATATTAATTTTTTATTAAATAATTTATAATATTACTGAGGAGGAAATCACTTGTTTAAAATTAATTAAAATCAAATCTTAGTTACATTTTTTTTTAAAATCATGGTAAAATCAATTTAAGATTTCCCTAAAATTCTGTAAAATTTCTAAAATCTAGATTTTGTATAAAACCCATAAAATTAACAAAAATACCACAATTATAAACAATTATACTTAAGGGGGGATACAACTCT
Organism: Clivina fossor; assembly: GCA_963966155.1. Taxonomy (NCBI): domain Eukaryota; kingdom Metazoa; phylum Arthropoda; class Insecta; order Coleoptera; family Carabidae; genus Clivina; species Clivina fossor. The sequence goes on along the minus strand of OZ014562.1, from coordinate 11,338,367 downwards.
GAGTGCTCTGAAAATAGAGGCGAAGTTTGGGAACTTTTTTTACCGAGAAATAATATATATGTAAATTATTTGTTTACATAATTAATAATTTATCTATTATCAACAATTAAAATAGTTTTTATAAAGTATGTAAGAGCAATAACAATTTAAATTTATTTGTAACAGTTTACAAAATTACAATTTTCCAGTTCTGAAACAAACGCACATACATGACTGCTTGTATTTATATAAATAAAAATACATAAAATGTAATTTAACTCATGTAAAAGCAAATAGAATGAAAAAAAGAGAGAAATACGTAAAAGAAAGATATGAATGTAGTAGCAGAACACATTTCACAGTATATATTTTAGTAGTCTTTACCGCACATAGCAAAGCAACCAGTTAGCAGTAAACGTAGACAGTTTTAAAACGTTTTCAAACCATTTAGGAAAATAATTAAACTAGACTCTTTGACGGGTCAGTACAACTAGATACACTGTCAGTTGTTTTATTTTTCTAATTTTTACAAAAACACGAACATGTTTTAAATACGGAACGAATGACGTACCGGGTTTTTGACCGTTAAAAATTATCGGAAAACGTGCTGAATAATTTTCATTTGTTTATTGATTTTACTCAGTTGTTTTCAAAAATATATGTTCGCTAAATTTTGGTAATTATTTTTTTGCAAAATATTTAAACCTTATAAAATTATAAATTTATTTGGAATTATGTTAAAATTTATAAGTATTATTTCTGAAACTTTTTTTGTGTTATTAAATTAATATTGGTAAAATTAAACTGCTTCAGAAAGTAGTTCTATATTAATTTTCATTAATAATCGACGTACATTATCGTAGAAACGTCGATATTAATAAATATTAACACAGAACTAAATCCTAAGCCGTTTTATTTTAATATAATGAGTTCTGAAGGATGTTTTACTATATTAATATTAGTTAATCGAAAAGTATATTAAAATATTGACTAATTGCATAAAATCTTGTTAAACACATGTCAGATCAATAATGTCATTTAGTGATCAAATAACCGTTCAGTAAAGTACATTGAAAACGGTTGACAATTATTGATTAAAGTTATACACTGGAAAAATATAATAAAATTAAATATTTTGTACTTCGTATAAGAAAATATGCAATTATTTTTAGTTAAATCTAACTAAAATAAAAATATTTTTTATTTTTTTTATATACATACATACACAATCAGGCCATGTACCAAAAAAGATTGGGTACAAACTCTTTCCACTATCCCAGAATTAGTTTTCTCAAAACATTCTTATTCGAACAAGCAAATTTTGCATCATCTACATTTATGATACCTCTCGTACATGCTAGTATTTGGATATTATTATGTTTTAATAGAACTATATTTTTTTGGGTTAATTTTCATCTATTTCAATGATTTAAAACAAATATCTATATATTATATTTTCTCTTATTTCTAAATAAAAAATTTTTTTAATATTTACTAAATTAACTTGAAAAATTAATATAGTAACTACTGAATTTTTTTATTAAATCTGAAATTAATATTGTAACTGTTTTTGCTAAATTGAGGAATTTAACTTTGCCAAAAATATTTTTTTTTTGCTGATTTTGTATTACTCAAAAATTTTCATTGAATTAACTGGATTTTAAACTGTTTTTAAAGTTTCTTATTTATTGGTCAATTTGCAAGTTAACGATATTGTTAACTTAAAAAGTGTTTAATAATGTTTATGCAATTAGGTCTTAAAGTTTACTGAAAACTTTTTCATGCACAACATACTAAAAAATCTTTCAGAACTTATTATATTAAAATAAAAAGGCTTTAGGATTTAGTTTGTTTTTATTTATGTATATCGTAATCAGGAAAAATTATACAAATGCCATATACAATAAATAAACAGAACATAGAAACAAGTTACTAGATAATAAAATAAGTGACTAGATCATGAAAATTTATAAATTATTAATTAAAGGAAACCAAATTTTATTTAAATCAGCGCCTTTATATTTATTGATCTTATCGTTTTCTTTATAAATTCTTATTGCTTTTCTTATCAATGTACTGCATGTTTATTTCTGCTTTATATATTGAATTTTTTCTTTAATAATAATTTTCTTCCATCTTACGGAAATAGAAGGATAGATAGGTTGTTACCCCTGTCTCATATACATACCTATGTATATTGTAATATACATATATATTCAGCGCCGCGAGAACTAACACAGATGTCAGCAGCGTCGCGCAAATGCTCAGCCGCCATTTACATGTTTATTCTCATAGAAAAGCCCGCAAGCAAACTGCGTTATTTTATCTATATAGATATAGGCAACATAGTACTGTATACAGTATTCTAACATCAGGGTTTCTCAATCTTTTAAAAATTCTAGACCACTTTATATGTATCTTCATGTAAATCATACTGCTATACCAAATGTTTCACAAAGGAAGCTCGTCGATATATTTTTACTTTTGTTATTAAATTAAATTTATCTCGATGAAATTTAGTATATATGTCGTAGAAATATTCAATAATCCGTATTTTTACAAAATTACTAGTATATTTTGAAGATTTCGGTCGGATTCAGTGCAAGATAAATAATTTTAAAATTATGTAATTTTACACGTTTCGTGAATGTAATTTTCATAAAAAATGTAATATTACGTAAATTATTACTGTAAAATTGCAAAATGTTATTATTTTTACTGTTAAAACTTATGTAAAATTAGATAAATTTAAAAGTTTATGTTTGCAGAAAAAGAAGAAAATTCTTCAGAAATACTAGTTAAATACTAGCAAAAATAAGGATTATTTAATATTTTTACGATATATGTTAAACATATAAATTTGTTAATTATAAATTATAGTAACGGCGGTTTCATAATAAATATTTGAACTAGTCAACTCTAAACTGACCAATAATAATTATTGTTGTCAATAAAACGATGCTTTTTTGTTAACTTTTCACACTTCTAATTGTAAAATTATTTGTTGTTGTCAATAAAACAAAACTTTCTTGTTTGCTTAAAGTTGACTTTAGTTAAATTGTTTATTATAAAATTAGTTGTAAGGTATTTTTTTTTATCTGTAATTATCTGTAATTTATGTTATTTAACGAAATAATAAAATTTATATAATAATTGAAATTTGTTTTTGGTATTCTAAATTTATAATTATTTATATTATTTTCTTTTTTGACTAATTAGCAAATATGTTTATAAAAATAATCAAATTTACATTTTGAATATGTAGTGCTTTTGGAGTACCGATTAAGTGACACTGTTCTAAATATATACATAGGAGTACGGCCGTACCGCAAGGCTCTTACATGGGCCCCATGATGCGTGAACACTCTGTATAAATATAAATTCTCCGGTTCTTATGTGCTGGCTGTTTCTGGGTGTAAAAGAAAAGTAAAGAAAATGTAGATGGGTATATAGTCTCTAAGATCGTAGCGGATCAAGAAAATGGGATGGTTTTTCCTTCTGGTGGTGTTTCTGTTTTTTAAGAAAATTACTTTTATTGTTTTATTTCTTTAAAGTGAATTTTTATGTTTATTTTGTTTTTCCCGGTTAGAATGTTTTTATTTCGTTAGATTGTTTTTTGGTTGTTTTACAGTGGAAGGTGTGATAAGGAAGTCATTCAATAAAAATTATTGTTGGAATTTTACAGTTGAGAAAACAATTTTTTAAGAAGTTGTAAATTTTTACTCAGAAAGCAAAATAGTGTAGTTGTATTTAGGAATATAAAACTGAAAATTTCTTTACAAAGTTATTTTTTACAATAACAATTTTTTATTTTTATTTAGCAACATATATTTTTTGACATAGTAACAAAATTTTTAGAACTCATTATCAAAATGGAGAAGCTTTAGGATTAAGTTCGTTATATAGTTCATTGAAATACTCTACTCTATGTATATCTTTATTAGGAAATATATATATATATATATATATATATATATATATATATATATATATATATATATATATATATATATATTTTGAATTACTAAAAGGTTTATGTCAAAGTTTGCTATAATATTAATTAAAATTTTATTTAATGATTGGAAACGTCAAATTTTGATGCAGAATTTAAAGCTTTTTAAAACTTTAATATAATGAGTTCTGAAAGGTTTTTTATTATACTAAATTTATTTTATTTCTTTCAATTTAATATTGAATTTATTATTTAATATTACCACAATATTTGATTTATAAAGAAATTGCATTAAAAAAAAAAATAGGTTATATCGAACCGAACAAACTTTTCCGACAGAAAAACTAAGGCAAAACAAACAAACTACATTTGCAAGCCATCACATTACTTTTCCCTACTAACAACATATTTATGAACATAATGGTAGTAGGATGATATGTCATCCGAGGACAAAGTTTATAAACATGTCAACCTCTTACAAAGAACTATTCTTCGAGGTGTCTGGCTAGGTACTACAAGCCGCCATTCTCCTACTCATATTACGCTTAAAAGGAAATTCCTATACATGTGAAGTATGTATATATATGTTCTACATTCTGTGTTATTATATTGTACGTACATACACATTACCTCAACCAGGTAAACAGAAAATGAGAAATTTTGTTTGTATACTTCCTGGCTGATTAGTGGTAATGTGTTTATTTCGTTTGGTTGTTTGTGTTTTTGGTAAAGATAAATAAATTTGGTACAAATTGTGGTAAAGTAATATAGTTATTATGGTTGAATTATTTAGATATTATCTTCTATAATTTTGAGGAAAAAAAGTGACGTTTTTATGATACAGAAAAAAAAATTAGAGTTGGCTGTTTAATTAATATATTATTTTTACAAAGAAAATTGTATATTAAAATAAAAAAAGTTTTAGGTTTCAGTTTTGTTTAATTTAATAACATTTGCCGTCAAATTTGATAATAACTTAAACCTATAGCTTTTTTATTTTGATATAATGAGTTCGGAAAGATTTTTTTACTATGTTATTTGATATCAAGTTTTAAGGAAAAGATATTTTAAATAAAACGTACAATAAATAACTTTTACATACTCAATTATACTTTTCTGTTAATAATGACGTTACCATTGTATTTTTTTTATGAATTGTTGAGTTTTGCTCAATTTGTAATTGAATTTAAATCTAAAACATAAAATTTTTATTTTGTGGCGCAATGTATTAAAAATGTACGTGACAGACATTATAAATATAAAGTGAATATTGGGTAGCATATATTATAATTATTATATTGCATATACATTTTATATATATATATATATTTATTTATTTATATATGTATATAATTTTTACCATTACATCAAATATGGTTGACAGAATGGCGACTATGGCGTAACTTGTCTTGTATTAAGTCAGTTTGATACAAATGTTATAAATAATAAACAAACAAAAAATTATAACAAATTGGATACTAAATTACAAAATCTTATAATATATATTCCTTGAATTTATGAATTTTCTAGGCCGACACCGAGCACTAAGGATGCCATCTACGATGTATAGCGAAACGTTTGCGATTTGGATAGATCGATTAAGGCATACCAGTCTAGAAAATTCCATAAATTCAGAGCCAGATTTTATTTAAATCAGTGTTTTCACAGTGATTCATGTTATCTTTTTTTCTTGTAAATATTTCTATTGCTTCTTTTAACAATCTACTATTGATATTGTTGGATCTTGAAATTATTTTTGTATTTTCAAATCTGAAAGAAATAAAATTAATATGCTAAAAAAGATCTGACAGTACTATATTAGTTCACAACAGTGCTGCCACTATCAATAAGTTCGTTCTCAATATCAAATATCAAATATTACAGAATCTCTTCTCATATCAGTATTCATATATTACCAAAGAAATCCACTATTTTTCTCAATAAAATACGTTATATTTAACACGTGTCTCACTCCCGGCACAAAAAAAAATCGAATTTCATTTTTTATGAGGCACACCAGCAGCCGAAAAAATTCATCTGCGCCACAAAGACCTACCGATGTCGACCTCAAAGGGTTCAGCAGAATTTTTGCTTCAATCGGCCCTTTTTTCGACACACACACACACTCGCACTTTCTTCCCTCACAAAGAAATAACATTTCTTTGGCAAGGACAGGACGCAGTATATAGGACATAACGTAACACACCCCCGCAAAAATATACGCAATTTGATTTCGTATTTCCGTTTTGGTCCACACAATATTGGAAAGAGATAGAGTTTACTTGTGGTGCGAATGTTTGTTAGTACATCAAATCAACCATAACTATAGATACGTAATGCCTATACCTAATACATGGATTGGTTTATTATACAGTTTAAAAAGGGATAAATATTGTGTTTATTTACATTTTCTGACAGTCCCTGTATATCATAGAGACATACCAAATAGAGAAACGTGTTTATAAAGAAATCTTTTCTCTCTTATTAATATAACAAAACATTGTGTGATGTTTTTTTATCTATGTTATGGTTGATCTAATATTGGTACGGATACACTTGTTGTAAGTCAATCATAACACCATGAAGGAAATGCTGTGTGTGTGGATAGGGCGCGTACGGCAATAGATTGGATATTGAAAGCTTCGATAACAATTTAGCTTTCGGACTTTAAGCTCTTTTGAGAGCATGCTAGATCAAGGTACAGAACGACTTTCTCTGTGTGTATAGATCGGTTGTATTGGAACGGATTAATTTTGTAAATTGTTTTGGATAAACATCTTGAGAATTTGTTATGTTGTGGTAAGGAATAAAGCAATTTAAAGTTTTGTGTATTATAGGTAAACGTTTTGTAGCTAAATAGTGTCATAAAATAAATAAATAAAAAAAAACATTTAGTTAAGTTCTGTAATAAGATTTATTGATGCCGACGTTTCGTTTAATTAGAGAAGTCTTTGAGATTTATAAAACAAAAACATAATATTCTTAATAAATTTAGATATTCAAACAAGGTTTCAAATATTATGGTGTATACAAAATATTTTAGGTACAAATTTCCTTCAAACATTATAGAGTTTTTTCAATACTGTTACAAAACTAAAAAGTTTTTAAGATTTCAAATTTTTTTTACAAAAGGTTTTTTGTATAATATATTAATACATTAATAAGTATTATTTATTACAGAATTGAGGTAAATATTTAATAACTAGTAATTTATTTCAGTCTGTTTGTAAAGTCAGAAAAACAGTGTTTTTTACAAATACAAATTTAATTCTTTTCTAACTAACATAGTAAAAAATCTTTCAGAACTCATTATATTAGAATAAAACTGCTATAGGTTAAAGTTCTGTATTAATATTTATTACTAATCGACATTTCGATGAACTTAACATTCGACTTTATGAGGTAAAATGTTGAAGACGGACGTTGAGTTCGTCGAAACCTCGATTACAAATAAATATTAATAGAGCACTTTAACCTAAAGAAGTTTTTATTGAGATATATGTATAAAATGAAAAACCATCAATTATTTTTATTTTTTTAATGTCTACATTAATTACAATACTTATTTTAAATATTGACATCGGTTTTTGAAATTGCATGCATGCTATATTGAACAGTAAATATAAAATATGTAAAAAATAAATAAACAAAAAAATATTTTAAGATCTTAATGAAGACAGTTAAATAACTATATGACAGAAAATTGCATGATATCTTCCGAGTAGCGGCGTGTAATTTAAAGCTACATATTAATAGAAATAAAATATTAAATATCGTAAATAACATGTTACTATTAAAATGTTGATTAAAAGAAACAGTTATATAAGTATTAAAATTTATTATTCCGTTTCTAATACGAAATACATCTGCTCATTTTCTATAATTTTTCAGTTCGATATTTTATTAATAATTCCAGAAAGTAACTTTTCAATAATTTAACATCATTATTAATAATAATGACGTATCTATTTATTTATTAATTGGATTTCAGACTCAATATTATTAGAGTTTATTTTATAATGAGTTTATCTATGTTCGTTTCAAACAAGGGCTGTCTCATAAATACTAGAATGTTTTCCAAATTTTGTTAGTTAATTAGAAAATTTATTACTTTGTCAGATTTTATCATATAAAAAAGGTTTTTATATTTTATAGAAGATGTATTGTTTTAATCAATTTTTCTATCTTGTACAGAATATTACAAAATTTAATATTTTTATCGACCGTCACATATAGTGACAGATATATATATATATATATATATATATATATATATATATATATATATATATATATATATATATATTTATTATATACCAATTTTCAGCTTATTTATCTGTCGGTTGGTCAATTTGTGGATACGTGACGAGCAAATTTGGTTTAATAGATTTTTTTAAAAATTCATATTTAAGTTTCGGACATGAACTTTATAAATTTTTGATACAAATCCGATTACCGACAGTGGTAGTTTACTGATGTAATTTTTATGTTTTTTAGCGAAATTTGTTTAATTGGTAGGTAACAATTTTTATTTGCAAATAACTTTTAGAACCTGTCTTGAGATATTTATAAATACGTCTTTAAGATTACGGTAAATTAGACATTGTTAATGTAATATATTTTTATATTTCGTAGTGATAGTTGATACTATGGTGTCTACAACAGACTTTTTAAATTTATAATTATAAAAAAAGTTAGTAATATTAAAATGAAAAATATTGGACACTATTTGCTATTTCATTTAAAACACATTACAAAATAAAAAATATATTTTTTTTCCACAGAAACGTTTACATAGTGAAAAAACATATTTTTTGAGAAATTTTTTAATTTTGAAACAATTTACATGACGTTGTTAAATCTATTTGATGACTAGTCTGTAAAAATCAGTCTTAGTTTTCATTGGTCAGCCTCTGACTGAACCGTTTTACGGTTATTTTATTTTCCCTAGCGAAAGACGAAACTTTACTAACTCTATTGCTAACTTTTAATCGTGGATATTAACTAGCAGTAAATATACTTATGTACAAAAGTAAAACTAGTTTTAATAAGTTTTACGAATGATCAATAATTGATACAGATAAATAAATTGAAAATTTAAATGGTAGCAGTGTAGCGCGCGATATTGCTAAATAGAGTTACTATATCTTTCTGTCTTTTTGTAAGTTTGTATATAAAGTCTTCTATCGTTAATAAATAATTTACTTTACTAGTTATCTGAATTTAGATACAAGTTGGATAATATTATGAAATTGAGTTTTGAAATTTTATCGGTAATAATTTAATCAACAGGTATATTTAATTTATATTCAACGTTTTTATTTTAAAATTACATTGAATTGTTTAGTAGGATAAATATCTACAGAATGATGTTATTTTAAAAAATTAAAAACATTTATAAATTACGTAATATTTTATGTAATTTTACATTTTTTCTAACATTTATTTTTTAAACCGGAGTAGATTTTGATATAATTAAAAAATATTTACATTTCTTACAGAAAATCCGTTTTCTCTACTAGTACACAAATAATTATTATGTCAGTCAGTATCTTTTATTAACTTGAATGGGTATTTATTATTGTAATATCTAACATTTACAAGGATTATAAAATAATGTCATACAGTATTTGCATGTAGCAACAATAGTCGTGATTTAACCAAAATAAAAATAACTTAAACATTTTGCAAATGTCAACAATACTTGATAAACTACAATAACTTTTAAATCGTAAAATATTCCTGCAATAAACATGTATTTGCGTCTATTTGGAACACACTAAAACCAAATCCTAAAATGTTGCTATTTTCAAATTACAAAAAGCAAATAATCTACGTTTGTTTATTATTGTTAGAGCTGCCTAACTCTATAACAAAAAAGATCATTAGTGAACAGTTCCCAATTTACAATAAATTATTTGCGAAACGAATTTAAATATAGTCGGGGTAGTGTTTTATTTTGTAGTACGCATTTTCGTTTCGTTTCGGGTTTAATTTGTTTTTAAAACCCCGGAATGCTTTCCGGCAGAGTAACAGTTTCCGTAATTGATCCTGATAGATGGTCGTACGCTAAATTTACCATTCGATTTAGAGTTCAAAGGTCATTATATAAACATGCCTTTCTACTACGATAGCGAGACGATTAATTGTCATCAATTTTAACTAAATTTAGCCGACACGTTATAAATATACCTATCTCATGGATGATCAGATTATATTGCAAGTTTTTTTTTTATAAAACTCAAAAATAATATATTGTGTGAATAGGAGCAGAAAGCGATATTAAGTGTTAGGAATATAGGTAATATTTTTTAAAATATCGTACGTTGGCGTAATGCAAATTTTGTAATACAGCCAGTGCAGGAATATGGGTTATATAGATCTAAGGTTATTGAAAATTTTGGGACGATATGAAAGTTCACCGTATGTTATTATAAATATAAGTCTATTGTACAATTTATTTTGTTATTTAAAAACAAAAATAAATTTGAAATTGGTCATGTTGAACAACAAAGAATAGAAATAATGAAATTATTAAAAAAATACATAGAAAACATAAAACAATATATTGAAACAACTCAAATACGTATATGATATAATAAATATAAATTATTTAGTAAAAAAAATAATTATTTTCATTAAAGGAACGAAATTTACATAGGTCTGAGGCTATAGTATGTGCATGTAACTATATAGTTTTAATTGTGTTAGTAATGATATTCACGACTTAAAACAAATAAAATAAAATAGAAGACAATATACTTCGAATAAAGCTTAATTTAGTTAACATTTACACTTTCGGTGGTAGATACTTGATGAAATATTTTAAGAAAATTAATAAAAAATAAAAATAACGATAAATATGGCATGACTCTTGAAGATAGCCGAAAGGTTATAACGATCGTTGAGTAATATAAATTTTGTGACACTAACCATGTGTTTCTTTTAATAATAAACTTTGTAGTTATTTTTATTCCTTATTAATTTTTTTAAATTTAATTGTTAAATAAATTAAATTTATTACTTTTTTGTAATTTTAATAAAATATTATTATACTTTATTTGATTGATAAGTATTTTATTATCGATCTTTATATTATACTAGAATATCTTTCCATATAAACATATTAAAGCATTTTAATAATATTGCAATTTTCTAGAACAAGTACATTTTGAACATAATCGTTATTATTTATAAATAATGAACATATATAGATAATATCAAGTCATCATACACAGTCACGTTCCATGACAAAACAATATCTAATCGCTTACTAATCCATTAAAAATTGAGTAATCAATTCAATATTGCACACCTATTGAACTTACAGAAATTATTCCTAAAACGTTTCGCATTTATTTTTTTTATTATTATTACCCAATCGGTTACATTTAACTGTTTATTCAACTGTTTTCCAAGTTCCACGGTCATCTAATGCGAAACAAACTACATTCACGTGAATAATTCTATCTCTTTCGCTTACTATCACCGCGTGCTGGGCCGTCGAGTGAATTAAAAAGAGAAAGAACCTCGTGGAATTGAGACACGTTTTTCACCTCGTGCCAAGTCTCGTGCAGGCGTGCAAGCAACTGATCAGCTGCATACATGCACAACACAGTCAGTTGCAAAACTCGTCCAGGATCATACCGACACGTGACCGGCGTATGGAAAACAGCTGCTGCTCCTTGCATCAAATGGAAGATTGCGGATAATATTCTTGGATGGTTGTGGTATCCTGGATTCCAAGATGTACATATTGATATACTTTTTGAAAAATTTACTTTATTTGTTAGTGGAAATTTATTGGAAATATATTTTCCCGGACGAGTTTCGAATATAAGTTTGGTTAAAATAATAAACTGATAGAAAAATATGTTTGTTGAATTTTCAATAACGTGTCTGTAAATATTTATTTGATATATTGCATTATATTTTTGCTATATGGATATGAAATTTTACATTATATAATTTTAATAAAAAATTTACTGCATCAAATTAAAAATAAAGGTTTAAGAAGCATGATATTAAAGTTACACTAATATTTTTATTATTGCAAATTTGTATTTAAGTTTACTTATTAGTTAGATTAAAATATTGTAATTCAATTTCTGACTCACTTCCACATATCCGATCAACTTGAAACTTTGCACACATATACATAAAAAATATTACTTTACAATTAAGGTTTTTTATATTAATTTAAAAGTTAACATACTTTTGATCTGTAAGGAGTGTAGGGAGTAGCTGTCGTTGACCCACGTTTTTCTGTAAGGGGTTATAAATCTGTATGAGGCTAAGAGAAATTATTTTATACTTTTTAGTCCGTGTTAAAAACGTGGTATATTAAAATTTGTTTAGTTATTTAAATAATTATTTAATGTAAAAATTCAATTTAGTAAAAATAATCATTGTTGTCAAGTATAGCGAAAATAAATAAAAATGTTAAAATATTATTAGCACTTATTTGTTTGTAAATATAACAAAATATCATTGATAAACAAATTGATTACATTAAATTTTGATTTTAAACTATTTATATACTGTCTTATTTAAAATTATACGTAAAAATATTTACAAAATATATTAAGTACAGATACTTTTGTGTTTTTAGGTTTGTCACCAACATAATGACATACAATAGATCTTACAATAATTGGACTAATAAAATATTGTAAATTTTAAATTCTGGTCAGAAAAGTTATTTTATGTTGAAATATCTTTGATATATTTATGTATAAAGCATCTCTAGAATAAATAAATAGATATTGAAAAATTATATAGAAAGAGCAATAAATTTATTCAAATTTTCTTCAATTTTTATTGCAGAATAGTTATTACAATTTACTTTAAGGAGTAAAATTAAAATTACGAAATTAAATTTTATTTTATACAATTTTAAAATATTAATTTGATAGTTTATTATTAGCAGAAAAAAATAAAACATGTAACTTTGTTTCCTTCTACAAAAATTCTAAATCGATACGGGAAAAGAACGAAAGTTTTGTTTTGGTTGGAATAGAAAAAGGCGTTGGATATTTTACGACTTTACCGTTGCAATGTTGACCTCGGTGGCAGTGTCTGACCCCAACAAATAAATTTCAATTTTCTTGAATGACATCTTTGTACACTGCAGAACTTCTAATGAAACTTGTCACTAACTTTAGAAAACATTGTATCCATTTTTTTTCTTATTTTTCTTTTCTTTAAACACTATAAATTATTTTATATTAAAATAAAGCAGCTTTTGGTTTAAGTTCTGTATAAATATTTATTAATAATCGACGTTTCGACAAACTCAGCGTCCGTCTTCATCAGAAAAACTGATACAAATGACATTTATAGTAAATCACAGAATATGGAAACAAGTTATTATGTAACAAATAAGTTACTAGATTATAAAAATTAATTTTTTTATTAATGGAAGTCTAATTTTATTTAAAATAATACCTTCACAGTTTATAATAATAGTAATAGCAATAATAGTTATTTTAAATAGCATTAAGCTAATAACAATAAAAAATACAGACATTGTACAATTTAAAATATATGTATATATAAAAAGTGGTATAATTATGTAATATATTTTCAAAATTTTTCTTAATTTATATGTAAATTCTCTAAATTGAGACAGAAGATTTAATAGCATTCGGTAAATTGTTGAATGCAATATTATTATAAATAAACAAACATGTTTTTGTTTTATTTGTTCGTGAAATATACAAATTAGTCTCTTGACGAGTATCAATAAACTTTGGATAAATATACATTATTTCTATTTATAACAAATAAAGTATAACAACTTTGCATCGAAGTGAAATGAAAGTTAATAAATTTTCAATAATAATTAACTGTGTGATAAATTTAAAGTAATAGTGCATTTAGCCAAGTAATAATATTGTTAAATAATGACTAAATTATTAAAAACACATATTTTTTGAATAAATAGAAAAATACGATTAAAAAATGTTTGAAAAAAATTTTATATTTCGAACTAAAAATTTGTGTTACAGCCTTAAACGTCATTCTAAAATTGTTTTTTTTTAATTTTTACCAGATTTTTTTTTGTAATTGTTCATTTTGACTTATATCGGAAGTGATATTAGTACTTCGTTTTTAGACAAGAACCAAAAAATCTTGTAGTGATTATTTTGTAAAAAATAGATAATAATTTATACTTCCATATGATGTGGACTGGAAAATAAATTACGCTGTATGAGTAATCATTTTTAAACAAGATATATTCACAGTCTCTTGTTTTTTTTATGTAGTAAAATAAAATAGAGACTTCTCGATAGACAGATTTGGTACGTAAGACATAAGACGAGAAAAGTTCAATAAAGTCAGTGTGGAAAAAACGACAGAAAAAAAAAAGAAAGGAGTCAATGTTTTAAATTGTCTGTTTCTAAGGGATTTGTTTACAATCTGAAATCAGTGAATAAGAAGATTTACAGTTGGTAGATTTCTATGTCGCGCAGCACTGAGACGGAGGCACACGCGGCTTTATTGCTTGTGGACAGACAAAATGCTCTTCAATCACAGATTTTTAATCTCGATTCCTACTCCGGCTGCTGCAATCTTTATTTCTTTTACAGCAGACTTATTTATTCTAAGCAAATACTTGCATTTAAAGATGGTAATGGAAATTTATTGAAGTGTAACGTACACAACTATGTATATATATTTAATTCAGAGTGGAAAATTTTTATAATTAGAATATTAGTTTCAAGGCATTATTTTTGTTTAATTTTTAATTAATATACATCATTAATTGATATACTCCACCTATATCATCATCAGAAAGAAATATACAAATGAAATAAATAATAAACAAAGAAAACATAGAAACAAGTTATTAGGTAACAAAAATACAAGTAACTAGATTATAAAATTTATAAATTATTAATTAAAGAAAGCTAAATTTTATTTACATCAGTGTCTTTAGATCCGTTTTATGAGAATGTAACTGTCGTAAGAGTTGGACTAAACAAATGAGCTAAAACACCCAAAAACCGAATTTGTAGTACCAGCTAAAGTATTTAATTCGAATTTTAATACGTCATTGTTATAAAATTACATCTGAATACTCCAACGGAGTTTAATAAAATTCAAGTGTGGTCAGAAACTGCATATTCTATTTTTCTGTTATATTAAAAATTATTCAGTCAAATTAATTGACAATTGCATTATTTATTGTCGCTTGAATTTAAGTTTGAAAATATGTGAAAAAGTGCAAGAAATGCAATGTACACCGCCCAGGGCGGTCAATATTTGTATATTCGACCAAAGAAAGATTAATTCTCACAAATTACGTAACAAATATAACTAATATATACATATACATTAAGTATATACTATTCTACAATTATTAGTAAAATTAAGGTTACTTGACATCTATTTTTTATTAAACTTTTAGTTTAATTTCGCTTAAAATGCTTGAAGAAAAAATCGTATATGTCACTCGGAATAGAAAGCTCTTTTTGTGTTTCTCATATCTCTGAACACAGCACAATAATTATCGCTTTCTATTCCTTATATCATAATATACTATTAATTTAATTTTTAGCAAAATAAATATGGTTATATGGTTGTAAGTTTTGTTATTTAATTTACTTTTTTGTTGAGTCTATTCTTGAATAAAATTTCAAACAATAAACCAATATTTTCCACCAAAACTTTCTTCGGCAAAAACAGAAAGAAACAAGAAGAATTTTCAATAAAATTACTCTTTTAAACTGAAACTTTATTCACTATACGTGGCGAACTAAAAATTAGAAAAAGATCGTATTCAAATCGTTTAACTTCTTTATATATTACGATTTCCTTTTTCGAACACATATGGCAGAAAACGAAAAATATTAAGCGAGAGGGGTGACTTCGACGCTTGACGCTTTATATACCTATATGCACGCATGTGCTGCACACCCCTTACCAGTGCGGGATGGCTGGCAGGAACTCGTTGAATTTTCCATTACAACGCTTTTCGAATAGAAATCGACGAAGTTTTGATACGTTATAAGTCGTCACAGATCGAACGGAAACGGAATCGAAAGAGGGGTTCAAACGGTAAACTTTACTATTTTCTTCTCAATTTTGTTAGGCTTATCCCGTCTAGCAGAGGGTTGCCATAGAAAATTTAACGGTTTTAAATGTTTTAAAAAGAAATAAACACTAAAGCTGGTTTTTAGGTGTTTTAGTTCTGTTCTTACAGCAGTTATACGCTCTTAAAACTGGTATTAGTTAAAACCACTTTTAATAATAATAATAATAATAATAATTATAATAATGTTCTTATACTCAGTCTTATTTTGGAAATTATTTATTAATTTTTATAAAAAAACGCGACGTTTCGTGCTAACCAGACCACTTCAGCAGGAGAAATTTTATCTTAAATAATGTGAAAAACAGAGTTTGTTACTTTAGCCACATATGTGGTTGTACAATTTAGATTTTTTAATTTTTAATTTTTACATCATTTAAGATAAAATTTCTCCTGATGAAATGCTCTGGATAGCACAAAACGTAGTTTTTTTTTTTATAAAAATTAATAAATAATTTCCGAAATAAGACTGAGTTTTTGATATCCTTTTTCCGAAAAGTCATACAAAATATAATATGATAAAACATGAAAAATTAAACACATTGTTTATTGTGCAACCTAAATTTCTGTATTAAGTAAAAAGCACTCTCAAATAAATACTTTTTTAGTTTGATTTAAATGTTTGTATATTTTTGATTAATTTTAGATTAACTTGATTGTATATAGTATTTGATTTATACAGTTATAATTTATGTTTTGGAATTTCTAAAATGTTATAATTTCGTACATTCTATATATAATTAATATTTAAGTTTTTATATTCAGCAATATGTAATTTAACAAACAAAATAGTTTTATAAATATATATGCACGGTATAGTTAAAAACCTTATAGTTTTAAAACTTAGTTTGTAATACGGGCCGAAATGCTTTTATAATGTTTTATAATTTTACTGTAAAAAAAATGCAAAATAAAAAATTGCGCCAAGTATTCAAAAGCGTATGGCCTAACCTAACTATTTCATATCATATTCGAAGTACGCGAGATTAACTTTTAATAAATAAAAATAGTTGATAAATCTTCGATTTATTTTGTATAATATATAATAAGATAAAGCAATTATTATATAATTTTTCCATTTATTTTTTTCTTTCAAAAACAATCTGCTGACACATATATATTTTTGTTAACTGATTTTCTCTAATCGGTTTATCGTTTAGCAACTTCTCCATTTTCCAAAATAATATTTTGTCTTATCTGCTTACGATAATTATTTTATTTTGGAGGAAACAACCGACGTTTCTATACTTGTGCGTCAAGAACATTGAGCGTCTTCATATAGGGATCGGTGTCAATTTCGTTTGTCAATGTTCGATTTTTGAATGTTATTTACGCAGACTTTTTTACGCAGACATAGAGGAGAATTGAAACTCTACGTGTTTCTTTTTTCAAAAATCTGCTCATAAGTTTTATGCATTGCTGAAAACAGAGAATGTCAACATTTTTAAGTTATAGATACGAGTTTTGTACTTGTTCAAAAAAACTAGGAACTAATATTACTACAGTAAATTGTTTTTGCTTTAGATCCGGGGTTTTTACTTTTAATTCAAAAGTAAACATGTTTTTAAACTGTTAGTTTATATTTTTCCAATAGAAATAAAAATTGTAATAAAAGTGTAAGTAACAGTATAACTATTTTAAAAGTTTTGTATAAAACTATTTAATATTTAGTTTAAACAATGGCCCGTATTCTTACCTCACTTTTAATAGTGATTTTGTCAAAAGTATTTTTGATGTTCACTTGAAATTACTATTAAGCAATTTTAATTAGTTTAGTATTAGACATAAAAAATATATCAAAAATAAAAATACTATTCATATTTGATAAGAGGTAGAAGTAAAAATTTATTTTAAAACAAAATATAAAAGCACATTTTCATAAACAAAAGAAATGGGTCATAGTATTTTACTAGATAAATGTAATTGTAAAATTATTAAAAATAAATTGTTCAAATGTAGTTAATTTTTAAACTAATTTCATACAAAGCTTTGACAGTAGTTATATTGTTATTTACTATTAATTCTTTTTCTATTAAAATTTGTATTTTTATTAAAAAAATATAAGTTTACAGTTCAAAAAGTTTACTTTTGAGTTAAAAATAAAAACTTCGGATTTACAGTAAATTTTTTCTGAGTGCGGGCTATTAGCATGGGAAATGTATGTAATGCATAAAACAATTTCATTCAACTTTTTTTGGAATAATGTTTAATATTTGTTAAAAGAATTAAAGGATTGCCATGACTTAAAACAAAGTGCCATGTTTATCAAAAGGTTTAATAAAAAAACCGATTAAAAAATTAATATGTAACTATAAAAAGAAAAATTACTATATTTGAATTTACCAGTTGTGCTAGTGTAAATCTGTCTTCTAGTTACAGAATTCTTAAAAAAACACAAAACAGTATGTAGATAAATATTCTTTATCTGAAATATGTATTTGTTCTTTAAAAAGCAGCGTAAACAATATTATCTTTATATGCAGCATGCAAACTACAAAATTTTGGCAACCACTGTTTGTCAAATATATAGTGGGTGAAAAAGACAGACGATATATACATATGTAAGAAAGAGACGAGTCAGGTCGAGTCGAGAAAATTCTCGTCGACTAAAGATAAGAGAAAGGAACCTAGAAAACGCGTATGTTTACAGATGCTGTGCTGCGCCGCGAACGAAGAAGATTCAATATGTAATTTATTTCATATCTGAGTCGGAAGATGACGCTACGTTGGGACATTTTCCCGCCATGTCAACATACATATCAAGCGACACACTATTCTTCGTCCTTTTTTGCCTAAAATATTCTTTTAATCCTTTTTGACATGGTAAACTTAACTTACTATAGGAACTATATTTACTTATGTTAAATATAGATATATTGAATGAAAATGAAAATAACAAAAAGGTTATTATTTATATAAAAAATACACTTGGTTAGTTTCACAAAAATATTTTAATTACTGAACGATCGTTTCAATCTTTTGGTCATCATCAGGAGTTACAAGTGAATATCTGAAAATTATTAACTTGGATGAACACGGCTGTAGGCACTTGTTGAAACATTATTAATATATATATATATATATATATATATATATATATATATATATATAAAACAACAAGCCGAAATGTACATTGTTTAATAAGTTAAATAAATTTTGAAACAAAAAACCAAGAGTCGTGTGTTTACTTTTTATTATACTGAAAATTATTTTAACACAAATACTTTACTTTACAAATACGATTTAAAATATTTTCAACTATTTTTAATTATGTTTTTATTCTTCTAAAAATTCGAACGTATAAAATGGTATAACGATATATCTTTGACAAGGTATGAACTATAAATAATAAATTACATATTATCACCTTAGAGTAAAACTGGCCTACTTGATTTTTTTGACTTTGAGTTACATTGGTTCCAAGTTTTCTTTTTGTTAACTTAACCTAACCTAACCTAACTTATTCTATCCTAACCGAAGATATTTTTACATAAACTAACGGCATAAGTTGGAATTAAATAGTGCCTGAGACTACACTGTAAAAAAAGTTGGTATTTTGTCAATTTTGTAATTTTAGGTAGAATAATTAATTTACCATATTATGTATGTTTTTTTTTTAACCAAAAAATGTAAGTAAACGTATATAAAATATACGTATTTTATATGTAAAAAATCTCCTGTGACGCCTGTAAATTTACATATTAAACTGGTGTAAAACTGTTGTCTCAGGTTTTTATGTAAAATTACTGCATTTTTTTACAGTGTACTTCTGTAATAAAAATACATGTTTTTATGATATTTTTGCCATAAATATTTTAATATAACAAAAAATGGAGATTAGTTCTACTTTAAGATAATATATTAATCTCAAAATTATTTTTCTAACATTTAATTATGTACACTTATTATAAAAAATTAAAGCATACTTTACACGGGTACAGTTTGTTGACGAAAATTCATAAATTCTTTGTTTACACGATAAGTCGTTACGTACAAAAATATAAGAAATAGTTACTGTCTATGTATGTAAAAATTCATAGTGTAAACAAGACATTAATAAATATAATGATCCTGTAAAGCATGTTTAGTTACTTGTCTTTGAATTACGTTTATTTATTTGTTTAATAATATTTATTTTTCTAAAGAAAATTCATGTTTAATGAACTGAAACGTCAAATTTTAATACAATTTGTACAGAACTTAATTAAAAAAAAAATTAGTTTCTATTTAATGAAACTATTTATTTCATATTTTTATTACAGTAAAGTCAATATTATATGATTATTTTTGCAATAATTCTCGTATTATTTATTTTTAATTAAAATGAAATATCGAATAATAGTAATTATATAGTAAAATACATATGTTATTTTTATATGTTGCGATAACTTACATATGTAATAAACTAATTTTATTATTACTCTATTTTAATTAATTCTGAAAATATATTTGTTTAAATATATATTTTCCATTATTGTTATTGAAATAATTACTATATTAAATTAAATATGCATAGTAAAATATTATTTTACTCGTATATTAAATAGGTATTTTTATTTTAACATATTGCGTTTATATATTTTTATAATGTAAAATAAGATTAAGTTACGTAATTTTATTTTTTAATGATAAACGTAATTATTATATCATTTTATTATCAAATAAAATAATATTAAATATTTTAAAATTATTTTTTATGTAAATTTAGAAATGTACCTATGTAATTATACCAACAATAATATTACAGAAGTAAACAAATTTTATCTATTTATGGAAAATTCCTGACAGCAAATTTACTGAAGTTTTGTAAATTTACTAAAAGAAACTTTACTAAAAAAAAAAAACTGTAATATTACATATATATGTACATTTCCATCCCGTTGGTAATATCTTATTAGATAAGGTTTATAATAGTTCTGATATTATATATTTTTAAATAATTATGTTACAGCAGTTGAGTAATTATACCTAGAAGTACTGGGAATAATTTTTTTTATAGTGTATGTAATAATTTTTAAGCAAAAACGAAACAAATAAAAAATGCAGATAAAATACCTATTTTTAATTTATTATATTAATTTTATTCATTGAGAAACAAATATCATCTTTAACACAAAACAAACATTTTATCTCTTGATCATTTAACGAGAAATACTGAAAGAAAAAACAAGTATTATAGTCAGCGAACTGCGAACAAGACAATATGCTGTGTGACTTCACCTTGAACTTATGGCTTTTTCTTTAGCGTTCGTTAGTTCATTGTAGCGTAAGTGAACGCTATTGCCTACGTAGATTTATGTCTACGATCTATGAAAGAATGAGTATTACGTCGGAGCGCGGCAATAGCGGCATTATGTTACGTTTAACGATTACTATTTGTGCGCTCTACGTTAACGAACCTGGGCCATAGCACAGCAGTATGTCAGTGAAATCAAAAACTGGGTTAGTATGGTATATCACTGTGCGAGATTTGATATTATAGGTTATACGGAGAGCGGAGTAAATTCTTTTATATTCGCTTTTGTGCAATTTGCTATGAATGTGCATTATTTTTTTTTTATAGTCTAATTTTGATTTGTAGTTCAAGGATAGAATTGAGACATTGTATACTAAAGTAATTTAATTATTAAAAAATATTTGATATTTATCAATTGTGTTCATATGTGAATGATATTGAAGGAATATGTCTTTATGGATGTCCGACGTGTAGAGAAAGTGTTTTCAAGTGGTAAAAATAAAATAGCATGTATGAGAAGCATTATGAATGTGAATAAAGCGAATGATGTTTGTCTGGATAGGAAACTAATTTCTGCATAAATAGAAAGAGTTTATGACTACACTAATAGGGATACATGGTGTGATTACACAAAATACTAGACACGTTTAGTCACAAAGTGAACTATATTTTCGAAAGTAGTGAAATACAGAAATTAGTCATAACATTTAGTTACGATTTGCATTAGAAAATATATGTAATTTTGTAACTAAATATGTTTAATATAGTTTTGTCTAGCTGTGGCTAGTGTGCGTCTAGCCTTATATCATTAATGCAAGCTTTTTTATGTTTATAATTTTTTGCACATAAATCTTCAACTACGCACTTTAGCACCGTACTTTATATAAACCTTTTTAACATAGGAATAAATCTTTCAAAACTCATTATTTTACAATAAAACGGCTTTCGGTTCTGATTCTGTATTAATATGTATTAATATTTATTAGTGTGAAGGCACTGATTTAAATAAAATTTAGCTTCTTTTAATTAAAAAATTATGAATTTCATTATCTAGTTACTTATTTTGTTATCTAGTAACTTGTTTCCATGTTTTGTATATTTACTATGAATATCTTTTTTTTTTCCTGATAAAGACGTACGTTGAGTTCGTCGAAATGTTGATTATTAATAAATATTAATACAGAACTAGAATCTAAAGCTGTTTTATTTTAATAAACTTTTTTATTTATTTTAATGAGAGGAATACAACTATGTATAATCAGTTCAATGTTTATTAATGGTAAATTTTTATTACTAATAGAAAATTATATTATTTCAATTTATTATTTTCTTTAAAGTTGCTGTTTTTACCAAGTAATTTTTTATATTTTTTACAAATTTAAAACAAAATTAATATCAACCGAAATATAATTTAAACACTTCTGTTTAGGAGCAGATGTAAATGTAATTAATGCAAAGTAAAAATATTAATATTTGAGAAATTAGCATATTACACCATATATATCATTTCGCTCGCCAAATACGAAATATACGCATCGCATCTAAACATACACATACTCATACATTTCGACAAACAAACGCACAAGCGTAAACCACGCCATACGCATGTTCTGCAACATTAACGGGCACGTTATACAGCAGTTAACTGCCTATCCGTTATCCGTTAGCTGGGAGCACATGTGCTGTGTAGCCCCCCACCCCACTTAAGATCACTAATTAATCACAGATTTGTGACGCGTACCGTTTCCACTGCACACACACACCCACTATAAACAGTTCGGATAATAAATAAAATCTATGACCCGAGAATTTGGTAACAAACCCATTCACAGTCGATAAACCATTTGAAGTAGAAAAGAAAAAAGAAAAAAAAAACGGAATCGAGATTAGAATCAAAGTAAGCGTGGACAATGACTGTAGAACTTAAAGGTCATATTAATCTTTTGTGTGGCTGTCAAAATATTTACGGATTTATTTGGCAATGGAGATGTCAACAGTTATTATTATCATTTATTAAATATTGAATTTATATTCCACTGAGATTTGTTTGATTTTTCTTGAAAGTAATACATGGGTTATATTGTATTAAATGTTTTGATTTAATGTGTTTTACCAATTTTATTACATTTTGAAATATAATATAGTGAAAAAATCTTTCAGAACTCATTATATTAAAATAAAGCGGCTCTAGGTTTTAGTTCTGTATTAATATTTATTAATAATTGACGTTTCGACGAACTAAATGTACGTTTTCGTAAGGAAAAAAAGATGCAAATGACATTTAGAGTAACTAAACAGAACATAGAAACAATTTCATCTATGAATTTCTGCTCTTACTTGTTGAAACTTTAAATTCATTATGGTATGTAAGTAATAACTCTGTTTTTTTGTTTCAAAAATATTTTTTCTGGTGACTATAGTTTCGCTATAAAATAGCTTCGTCAGACCAATAATCTAATTTAATAGGTGACTTACATTTCTTATAAATATCTATTTTTTTTTATACATTTTTTTGATATATACATACAGAATTTATAAATAAATATATTATCGGTACTATTTGATTATTTAAAAAAATGCTTATTTAAAAATAATACAAATAAATAATCGCTTGAGAACAATCTATTGGAAAGTTTACACCGATATTTTATTAATGTTTGTGATATTAATTTTGGATATTTTGACAGCTAACGTTATTATTGGTTTTTGAATGATTTGTTATCAATTTGATCTTTTGACGTAAATAAATTGGATTTTTCGTTTCTCATATCCGTTCCGATACGGTTTTGATTTAGTTTTATTGGAAATATAATTATATCGGTTTTTAGCATTGCTGCTAGCAAAATTCTAGATTTAACACAA
Organism: Clivina fossor; assembly: GCA_963966155.1. Classification (NCBI taxonomy): domain Eukaryota; kingdom Metazoa; phylum Arthropoda; class Insecta; order Coleoptera; family Carabidae; genus Clivina; species Clivina fossor. Next base: position 11,314,241 of record OZ014562.1, on the reverse strand, counting down.
TTTGTTTCGAATGATTTCGGCTTTTATTTCAGTTCTAATTTAAGCATTTAAATATACTTGAAGGACAAGTCATTAGCAGTCCTTACAAATTATAATTAATACGTCAATAATAATTATTATTTACAAAACATTAGTTTTAAAGTGGTAACGTACTTGTCAAAATAAATATGTATATTTTTCAAGTATATTAGAATATTCATATCATGCTACAAAACCCTGCATGTAGAATAAGACAATAAATAAAATAATGATGTTATTATTGTATCAGTAATGTAATAAGTTGCCTAAAATTGTTTATGCAAACTGTTAATTTTTTTTGAATTTATAGAATTTTCTGGGATGGTATGTCGTGATCAATTTATCCTCGTCGCAGACGTTTTGTCATACATCGTAGATGGCATTTTCAGTGCTTGGTAATTCAGTCTCCACGCACTGAGGAAACCATCTACGATGTATGGCGAAACGTTTGCGACGAGGATAGATCGATCATGACATACCAGGATATCGGCCCTGAAAGCCTGAAGATTACTGTTAATTTTTTATTAAATATGTACAATTTTGAAAAAATTGTAAATTTATTGTCAAATATGTCAATTTTTGGCAAATCTTGACCAAAAACTGTAAAATATTTACTCTATATATTGGAAGTTTAGTTTGGAATGCTTAAAGAAAAAATATAATATAACCAATAATTAGTTCTCGTAATTCCTGGGTGGAATATAAAGCTATATGCTTGAAAAGCTGATCATATAGTTTTTTAAAGGTGCGGGTTGTTAGCTTACAGTTAATAATAGTACATGAAAAATTAACTTAATTTTTTTTTACTACGCAAGCGCAAGCAAGTGAAACTTCGATATTATATCTAAGTGTTAAATAAACAGGATAATATAAATCCCAAGCAGAAACAACTGACTATCATTGTTTCCAGTTCAAAAGCTATTAAAATTAAATTAAACGATTAACTTTTGTAGTAATTTTACTCAAATTATTTTCGCCTGAACAAATTTTTAACAAAAACAAGAAATACACCTCTAATTTTACAGTAAATTTTCATATTTTGATCATCGACCCATCCAACAAAGGATATATAGGAAAAGGATACGTGTCCTGAGGCTGGTAGATTTAATGAACAGATTTTGCGTAGATGAAAATTATATGTATAACAGTAGTAGTTAATTAAAGCTATTAGTTTTGCCTGATTCGGCCTTAGGTGAAATTTGTTGCATCAGATCATTTAATTTGATATATTAATTTGAATATTTGATACATATATATATATATATATATAATGTATTTGTTTGGTAGAAAGAAATTAATTACTAATTTACCAGATTAATTAGTTGTTATGTACGATTGATAATGATCAATACATTAAATTATTGTTTTATTGTTGATATGTTTTTATGAAATTTGTAATATAATTACTGTATATAATTACTAAAAACAATAATATTATGTTTGCTCTTGGACAAAATTAGCCCCCAATTTTAATTTAAATATTGTACTTGTTATTTTAATTTTGTGCATTAATATCTCATAAAACAATTAGATATTTTAAAATTTATAAAAAAATTTTTTAATAGTTTTCTAAACAAATTTTAATATATATATATACACTAATCCGAAGTTAATCTTAAACGGTTTATAACTGTAAAGTGTGAGAATAAACATGTGTTGATTATAAATCAGAGAAAAATTTACTAATTAATTTGAGAGTTTGCAAAGTATCAGAAACTAATCAGAATGTTTGCTAGAACAGCCAATCTCAAACTGAATTACTCAAATCTAAATATTAAATTGCGCATGCTTCTAATAGTTTTATATCGTCAGAAATTTTTGCTCGAACAACATTTGCAATTTCAATTAAACCATAACGATTTTTACTATAAATAAACTAGATAGTTTTAAAATAAATATGTTTCCATTTAGTTAAATAAATAATGTGCATAAAACCAACGATACATTTTATCGATAACAATAAAATTTACCCACGTATGCTATTTTGTTCGCTAAAGCTTCGAATAAATAAACAAACCAATTTAATAAATAAATAACCCAGTAACAAATTATTAATTAATTCGGAGTTGTGAGGCGTGCAAGCGAGAAACAAGCCGAAAATAGAAATAGAATCGCGTTTCCAAAATGAACTTTTAATGCCTTTTAATTTCAAGCGTCCAATATTTTGTCGTCATCCCCTTCGGGCGGGGCAGGAGGCGTAAATTAATTGCCGTTGAGTCGCTGAGAGATTAAATATGCGTTTTAGTGTGGGCAATTTCTAGCAAACGGCGCCACATACGAAATGGATAAATTTTGGGTAAAACTCCAGACAACATCTGTTCTTCGCGGAGGTAATCACATACACATTAGGTACGGACATATTTTTCCGCCGGAAATATACAAAATAAAATATAATTTCACCCAGCAGTGTTGTAAGGACATATATATGATTTGCAATGGATTATGGTTGGGTTTATGTTTTTGTAAAAAAAAAAACATTTAGCTTGATTTAGAAATAGTTATGATTTAAAGTTTAATTCTAACGTTGTTATTTATTCGATTAAGTTAGTTTATAAAATATATGTATTAAAAATATGTATAGGGTTAGGCAAAAATCTGGCAATATTATATGTTTGTGCTCTATAATAATAGTAAATTTTTAAATCAATAAGAAGAGAATTCAATTGCCATTTATGATGTAGGGCGAAACGTCTGCAATAAAGATAAATCGATCATGGCATACCAGTCCAGAAAATTCTATAAATTCAATATTGAAAAATTGGTGTTAGTAAGTTAAAATTGTTTGACCATTTTGAGCGAATGTCTAAAGAAAATTTGCTTGCTTGAATAAGCATGTTTGGCAAAATCTAATTTTTGCTTGAATAAAAAAAGTTTATGCATATTTTTTATGGGTATATGTTGTATATATGTATGTATAAAAATTAAAATGACAACAGAGAAGGATTTAAATATTTGCAACATTCATACAATAGCTTTGAGAAATTAAAATCGTTTCTAACCTTTTGCTCAATCTGGTCTATTTTACGAGTATATTTAATGGATTTTGTTAGCGTCTGGTATGCATTTTTGTTGAAAAAACTATACTTGATTTGGTAATAGTTGCTTATAAAAGTTATGAGTTAAGTTTAAATTCTTATATTTGATTTGTGAGGTATGTTTGCCTTTTACGAAGGGTCAAGATAATAATTCATGTGGTATTAGTGTTGAAATTGTAGTTGAATTATTAGTAATATGTCTAAGAATTTGTTTATTATATTCCAGTTGACTTGATTTGATAATTTTTAAAAAAATTAAAACTTGTTTCTTAATGGAAAGGTAAAGTAAATTTTAAGTCGACAAAATTTCGATTATTTCTTAATATATTTTCACATAAAAATATCAATTAAAATTAATCATTTATTTTCAAAAATGACCATTTTAAAGTTTAACTGGTTTTTGCATTTATTTAAAAATATTTACTTTATTATCAATAATGCTGCTACTGGTCTACGACTGCCTGTATTGCAATATGTAGCTATAATTAATCTAATTCTGTAACAAAACTGTTACCAGTAGAACAAATATAATAGTTGTCATTTTTTAATTTATATTTAGTATCTACTAACATTATTGAACTTCGTTACAGAATTGGGGTGAACATTTCTTTATAAAATCTTACGAAACACTATCTGGAATAGCCGTGTTTAAGGAATGCAATATCATCATCTATTATCCGTTCCTTTATCGAGCTGGCAATAGAATGCATGCTCAATTGTGTCCTCTCTGCATGTCAATACAATTAGTACCGATTGATTTACATCGTGTTTCATTGGTCCTGGGCCGACTGTGCTGTGTCCAAAGCGACGGGCAATCGAAATGGCGGCGTCGCTAAATCGAGAGAGAGAGCTTTGCGGTCAAATTCAATGCGCGCGAGGACAATTGCAATCGACATGCGTATTGTTTCCGGCTGTGTGAAGCGGATGTGCGGTGCACCTTGTATTTCCGTTCTAACATTGACAGGCATTAGCCGTAGTCATATTTGTGGCTAGTTGGGAAATCTTTACTATTAGGTTTGATTCAGTGATCTCACGAAACCCAAATGACACGGATTGTATCTGCTTCTGATTAAAGCAATTTAACGATGGTATTCAATTGAATAATATTGGTTTGAAAGACTATAGATGTATATATTGTCTGTGGTTAGTTCAAACAGAAATATACGTTTTGATTATATGTAACAGGGTTCTATTATAGAAGCTTTGGACTACCTTTTATATAAAAACATAAATTAAAATTATTAAGTTAATAATTATTATTAAGTTCAAAATACATCAAGAATCTAATTTTTTTTAATGCTTACTATTTTTATTTATTATTATTTTTGTTTTTCAATATGTATTTATAATTATTTTTTTTTTTTAATTATTTAACATATATTTCTAAGTATGCAATAGACGACTTATTATTCAAAAACTTTTATATCGGCCCAAAATTTTCAATAGCATCAGGTCCATATGACCCTTAATCTAGCACTGGAGTATAAGCACTTTTCAGCGTTTAGTTAACAGTCCTATTAACAAAAAAGCCCCAATTTTACTTATTTCATGCCAATTGTCTTACAATAAGTTTTGGCCTTGTTTTTCCAAATGTTAAAATAAGTTTATCTTTGGTATAATTTTAAAATTATTCAATGAAATTTAGTCATTTATTTTGATAGTAATTTTTTATTTATTTTAAGAATAAATAAAAAATTCATTGCATGAAATATGTTATCGTGTTGAACAATATTGTAACATTCAAATACATAATTTAAAAAATTAACTCCGCAATAGAAAAATTTGTACCGTTGTTGTTAACATTAGTCCAACAACGACCACAATTTGCACCATTGATGCGTAAAACCAATGTTGCATTTCAATCGCATTCATATATATAGATACCATGTAGGAATATATTGCATCCCATATATATTGTAATGTACCACATCCCTACGTAACATGCGTTTTGGTCAATGTGCTGGTGTGTGTGTGTGCGTGTACGACTGTCTGTCTGTCTGTCAGTCCAGCTACTACCCTATATCGTTCTATCCATAGCCTGCTTGTAATGCAGTGGCAAACCCCACTACCCTTCGTATGCCCTCGTACCGGACATGTTCGACACAAATTCATCGGACACAGACTAAATACGGCGAAGGGCTGGTTGAGGGATGATTATGTATTACAACCCTGCGGCTACGTGGCAGAATTTCCGATTCAAACACGGCCGGGACTATGGCTTTACGGAGATGGGACGCAATTCTTCAACTCTTGTAGCATTTGATAATAATAACAATAATAATATGTTTATTTTCATTTAAAAGTTCAAAAAGGAAAAAATATTATTAAAAATATACATAGAACAATGCAGTACAGTATAATAAAGAATTTAAATTACAATATAATACTGAATCAACAAAATATAGAGTCAATTGTATAAAATCAACAGTAAATTATTAAAGTGACTCATTGATTTTTTCAGTTGACAAATTAACATTAATATTAACTGAGTATGTGTTTAACAATTTGATAATTAGATATATTATTTAGTTTATTGAATAATCAATTTGAAACTATTTTTATATGCTTGATACATTTGTGATTGGGCCCGGGTTCGAATCCCACTTGGGGCATGGATATTTGTGTTGTCAAAAATTCGTTGAAATACACTTTGAAAAAAGTGAAAAAAGTTTATAGGCTGACTAAAAACCATGAAGCTACGGTCATTAAGGATTAAAAAAAAATTACATTTGTGATTCTAATTTGTAGCAATGTCAAATTATAGAAAAAAATTTAACTGATCAATTAAGGAACTGCTGTAACAGCAATTGAAGATTTAATTGCATAATTGACCATTGTTTGACATCGTTTTATGCAATTGGACTTTAGAATTCTTTTATTTATTTAATAGGATGCTATTAGGATTTAGTCGCCAGGCTATTGAAAATTTTGTTTATAAATTTTATTTTATTAATATAAGACTATTATATAATTAAGAATATGTTAAGTAATACAAAAATTAAAACAAGTTTTAAATTACATATATGTTCTTGTTCATATTAAATAACAAATAATAATAATATTAACATAATAAAAAATCTTTCAGAACTTATATTAATAATGGAAATATAATAAAAATATAGAAAATATGAAACTGTATATGAAAATAATTCAAATATTTACGTTGCACAGTTATTATGTAAAAACAAAGGCCCATATTTATAATATGTATATTTTAAAGTATTTATTTAAAAAAAATATTAGAACTGTTTTTAAGATTATTTATATTTTAAAATGTCGAATGAAATAAAAGGCATTTAATTTATGAAAATAGTTTATATTTGATACATAATAAAAGCAAATATTAATATTGAAATCGTGGCTTTTTTTTTTAATTAAAAATAGTCTAAAAGGGGCTATGAATACGGGCTAATGTGTTTAGTTAAAAAAAAATTATTTGAAGATTTGAAATATCTCTAGGCCTAAGGCCTTTTTAGCTTAAAAGATAATCTGATTTTGTTAGCCATTAATTAAATTAGTTATTAATTATTTAATTAGATTATGTAAATAACGCTTAAAGTTTACTTGATTTAAATTAAAATATTTCAAACCGAATCAGTAGAAAAGTTTGGACTAATAATTCAATGCACATAAAAATCATTGATGAAACATAACTGATGTGTACATGTAATAGATCTAAAATGGGTTTAGAGAATTGAGCCAAGGGAGAAATTTAGAGGGAATTAACAGATGACATTTGTCCATTGGCTGAACTGTATATTTACCTGCTGGGGGTCAATATTGTCAAAAGTCAAATATTACATTGCTTTGATTTAGGCCGAAAAGTAAAATATTCACCTTCCTACAAATATACATATAATATTGGATGGGTTAAACATTCTAGAATGTTATAACTTGTAAAAAAAATTTTTGATTTATTAGAATTTATACTAAAGCTCATTTTATATTATCCGTTCAGTTCAGTTTTTTATATTCAGTTTTCGGCAGTAAAAAATAAAACTTTCCATTAAAAAAAATTTTAAAGCTTTTCGAATTTTAAGTTTACAGCAATATTCTCAATACATTCTTAAACAGTTTTAATTTAACACAGTATATTATTTCTGGACTTACGTAGAGTATATCGAAACGTTGATTTTTAAATAAAATATATATAGAACTTAATTCTGAAACTTTTTTATTTTAGTTTTAATTTATTTTTTTACAATGTACCTACAATAATATAGCTGAAAGCTTTGTAAATAAAGTCTCATTTATAAATTTAAAATATTTGATTGCATTTTTGAGATACTGATTCTTGAAAGATGTTGCCCATTTTAAACAAGAAATATTATTATTTTTAACGCTTAATATGTAAAATGTACTTTTAAATTTAATATTAGATGAAAAAATTGTATTTCATATAAAATACAAAATATTCTATATCAATTGAGCATTTTGCAAAAATATTTATACTTAATGGTACTGAATTGAATTAAAATGGCCTTCAATTTTTTTTTATTAATTACATATATGATACTGGAATGTTAAAAAGATATATTTTTTATAACAAAATATAACAATTTCTTTAATTAACACAACAAAAAATTGTTTGAACAAATCTATTATTAAAATCAATATAAAAACAATGTTTTTTGTTTTTATTTATTTAAAATATTTCATTGTTAAAACGCCTTAATACACTTTACAACAAAAAAATTTAACAAAAAATGAGCAATTATAACGCTATTGTTTATTTTTTCAACAGATTTTTTATACCAAAATATCTATATTTATTTTTTTTATACTTACAGTATCTTGCTTACGTCATAACTTTACAGTTCCGCCTAATTCATAAATCACTGTATTTTTTGTTAGTTTTGCACACTAGATTAAATAATAGTGTCCTAAAATAGACTAAAGCGTGGAATGTGATCATATAACATTCTTTAATAATATAATAGAGTATGACCACCTAAGTTATAATATATTAGAATAAATTTATCATTAAATTAAATATTTCTAACCCGGTAAATTTATTGTTAATTTATTAATATATTCTTCTGTTATTTGTTACAGATTTACAACAATAGCGACACATGGGAATAACAACGTTTGATGATTAGGTGAGTATATTGTTTACAAATTATTTTAATTAATCTATTATCTATGCTTCCTTGTTTTCTAACAGTGTATTTAAGTTTTCAAACTTGATTGAATATTTAAATTAGATGATATTTAGAAACTCGTTATTGTTTCTAATAAGTTATTTTCTCAAGATTGTTGACTCATTACACGATTATAATGTCTTATCGATTGATTGATTTAAATTATGTAAATTAACAATTTGTTTTTGATTGATTAAATACATTTACGTTTAGTTTGAGCAATTATATTTGAAGTAATTTGTTGCAAGATATATTTATCAAAAGTTGGTTAAAATCCAATTTTTTTTTGCTAAAATTTTGGCAGTAAAAATTTGACAAATAGTTACATCCAATTTACTTATATCTTAAAAATTATTTTTTGTATTAACACAAAATATTACATGAAAGAGTAGTAATAGCCGATAAATAAATAACGATGAACAACAATAATTGTAAAATAATTATCTTTTTTAATATAATTTTTATTATTAAATTATATGCACTTCAGAATAATATAGAATAATTGTAGAAAATGATAAGTGTTGACACACACAACTAATAATAAAATAATAATAAGTCTGATCTGAGTTCAACAGTATCACTGATATTGGCAACGCTGGTTACTTTACACATTGCATTTTAACATCGTTTTCTAAATATTCTAGTTTTTCAGTTAAAACACTTACTTGTGCTTTTTTAATAAAACCTGTACATTAGTTAAATTATTGGAATGTAATATAATTATATAAATTAACTACTCGTATATAAATACATAAAAATATAATTATCTCATCGTTTTCTGAGTTTTGTGTTTAAATATCCTGTATATTTAAACATTTATTTTTTAAATTAAAACTGTCAATAAATTTAATTGTTTACCAAACAACAAACAGACAAGACGTGTCATCAAAGTCATCAAAGTCTATTATTATTGCTAGTGTTACCTTCAAATGTTTTTTTTTACTACAATCATTAATGTTTTTCAGACAATAGATAAATACTATTTATACCGGTAATATTGTTTTTACGAGTATTCATATAAGCGTATGCAATTTGTTACTGACAATACGAAACGTTTGAAATACTATATACAATAAACAGTACAGTAGTACTGATGGATGGATGTCCTTAGAATTATTAAATTTTTTAAATATTTATTGTTGAATTAGACAAGGTCTGATATTTTTCACTATTTTATTTCTGACATTAAAAATCTTTTGTATTATTTATATTGTATTGTCTCTGAAGTATATTTTCAACTTGACAGTGATAGTTTTTATATTGACTAGAAAATTAGAAATTAAAAACGAAATGTATTAATTATTAAATTTTTATTGTTTTAGAAATACTTGCTTGTCAGAAATTGATGTCTTATTTAGTACACAATTGTAAGATGTATTTGAGGTTAGAAACGAAGTTTGAAGGCATATATATATGTAGATAAATAATGGGTGTATCAATCAATTTGGAAAGGATGTTAAATCAAACTCATTTAAGTTTAATAGGCAAGCTTTCGATTTATTTTACATTTTCTTCAAAGGCCTAAAATTAACAAAGTTTTTAGTTACATGTGCTAAAAATACCATAATTTTTAATAAATTGAATATATATATATATATATATATATATATATATAAAATTCTAATACTAAGAGCAAATTTAAGGATTAATTGTCCTAATTTGACATATAAAATAAATTCGAAATTTTTATAAAACGTAAAATTAATTAAAAAACAATATTTAATAATATTATTATTTTCTACTAACTTTACTAACTTTTCAACCGTTCTTACAACATTCAAAAACAACAAAAAAACGCGTATTCTCCAACACAACAAAACCCCGGAAACAAATCTACAGGGAGTAACAAAACAAACGTCTTGGTCACAATCTTAACTCAATTTCATCTCTATCCTCATCCTATCCGACCATTCTCCATTGCTTCTCATTCTCAAACCAGGATACAACACTCGCTCGCCGCGCAATGTAACGTGAGATAACATCTTCCGGACACCCGGACTAACACAAAACACACACAGACACACATATATATCTGGCGTAGACGATGTTTCTAATCATATTTAATTTATCTTTTGCGAACCGATTTGGTGACGTTTCGACTCCCGGTTTGTGTTGTTCGTGTCTAAGTTGTTTGGTTATTCTTTGCGCGCGAGTTATAATTGCTGGGGCTGTGGCAGAAAGTTGAGTGAATTTTGTGTCTACGACTAAAGGAAAAATATCACGTTTCATGTTAGGATTCTCTACTGTTTGTGATAAGGTTGGATTAAGTTAATTTGTTGACGGTATTAATGGAAGATTTTTGGAGTTGGCTTGATGATAATTTTTTATTTACTATTTGTTATTATATTTTTTAACGATTAGGTTAATTTAGTATTGAGTATTTTACAAATATTCATGTTACACTACACGGAAACAATCAAAATAAATATTTCTTCTAATTCTAATTAAGTAGATAAATTTTAAACGATTTTTTTAGTTGAATTAGTTGATATTTTCAATAATGTTAGTTGTTATATATATATATATATATATATATATATATATATATATATATATATATGTATATATATACTTGTTATTTGTTATTTTTAAAACTAAAATACGTTTGACAAAAATTTTATCACTGTCATTTTATAACCGATATAACAGCAATTTCTAGTCAGAACTAATAAATAGTTTCAAATCGATTAAACGCTGATTAAAATAACATTGTAAACTTAAACGGCTGCACATATCAAATGACAGATCTGAACTATAACACTAATTCAAGGAAATATATGAGATCATTTTACCATAAAGAACATAAGTACTATAGCGGAGAAAATAAACTAGAATCATAGTTAACTGTGTTAACAATTGAATAATAACTAGATAAACAAATAATAATCAATTATAATAATACAAAGAATATGTGTGTGGTTATGTGTGTACCTTGGCATAATTTTCGCTCTAGGAATAGAAATAGAAATAGAACCTACGAGATGTGTTTCGATCAAAACAAGTGCTTAGCTCGGCTAGGATAGCATCCAGTTGTTCGTGACCTCGTTATTATCTGTCAATGCAGTTCGGAAAATTCGCAATATCAGTTGTATTTTGTTGTTGTATTTTATTTATTGTTTTTAATAATATACGACCTACTTATGCTAGGATTAATTTGGTTTCATAGAAATTATTTTCGTATTATATCAGTTTTTAGTCTAATACCTCCTATCACATCACATAACTTTGTTGTATAAGATGAATAGATCCTAATGTTTCATGAAAATAAAAACGTCGCTATTTTGATAAAATTTTGCTGCAGGAAACGCGTGTGTTACTTATTTCGCAGTATTATATTTAAACAATTTATTATTCGTTTTACAGAAATATATTCGTAATAGAAAAATTAAAAAGAAATATTTTTACGTCGAACAAAGGTTCATAATGAACAAAGTTGTATAGTGCGACATCGAACGAGCATATTTTTTATATGAGAAAGCAATGTCGAAAAATTTTACTGATAAAGTATGTCCAGAACACATAAACTGAGATACACTTATTCAATAAAACTTAGACTTATACGAAAATGGTTTTAAATATTCTCTGTTTATAAAATATTTTAGGTACAATGAGTTTATAAGAACAATACAAATATTTTCTATGTAAACATTAATAAAAAGGAATTTTTAAACTAACATATCTTAAACTCAAAAAATAAATTCTTTTTGAAAATTATTATTATTTAATTCAATGAAAGCTAATTTATTTAAAATGCAGGAGCTAAAAATAGAAAGCTCTCTTTAATTATTGAGAAAATAGATTTTATTTTTAACTATTCTTATATTAAGTTATTTTAATAAAATAAAAATAAAAAACAATGTACAGTTAAAAAACACATTACTTGCAACAAAGATTTAAAGCAAAGTTCATTAAAAGATAATTACTGATTAAAACCAATCACATTAATGTCACATATCTTAACTAATGACAATATGAAATTCAACTATTTTCTACCGACTCATACTATATATCTATTATAATTTATCTTACTAGGTTATTATGATAATTAATTTTCACACGTAATTAATATTAATTATCGGTTATATTGTTAATGATATTTTGTTTTTTTTTTTGTTGTTATATGTAGTCTAAATTTAAAATTGCATACTTGTGCTGTGTTTCGAAGGCTACCGGAAAACTAGACAAATACATAATTATTTTAAAATTACAATGTACTGTAAGTTTTATTGTCAAACTTGCTAAATAGTAAATTATAGCTATTTCACTTAAAGTACTGTTATTATTTTACTATTTAGTTTTTAGTTTTTTATTGTAATAAAATTTACACCTTTTTTGTTACTAAACTGAATAATAATAATTTAAGTTTTTATTTTATATATAATAACAATAATTAAAAGATATTAAGAATAAAAAAATATTGTATATTAACCTATTTTTGTCCGATGTTCTAATATTGGAACATTTAGTTTTTGACAGATTTGTACAATTTAATATAATAATTTCTAGATTCTATCATGTACATTGTTTTAATTTTGCAATATTTTACTAATCAACCAAAGCAAACTTAATATTTTGACAATAATTAAAATTTGTAGAGTTTTTGCACCAAATAATAAAATTTAGGTAAAAATAGTTAAAAAACTGTTTTTAAAGAAATATTCACTTTTTGGTTTAAAATAATGTTCACATTATTTCCGGTATTGATTAACCAAATGTTATTGTTGTATTTGTGTTTATATTAGTGTTAAGAAAAATGTGATATTGTTTCTTTACGAGTCAAATATTTTCCTCAAAAATAACATTTATTAATTTTTCATTATATTAAAATGACGAATATATATTTGTTGATAGATGATACTGTATTTTATAAAAATTATCATCTAAGATTTTTAACTGTTTGTCCGTCGTATTGTGAATTACTTCTGATAAAAATAACGGTTTTCTAAAATGAATGTTTAAAGATTTCTTAAAAAAAAAATTGTTACTATATTGCAACTAGATATCTTACGAAATCTTAAGGTTGTAAACTTATCTTCTAGGCCCTAAATTTAAGAGTTGGGAACTTTTTAATTTCTAAGGAAAGCGTATGATCTTCGTATGATCTCAGATGACATTGACGTATTTCGTGCACGTTAAATGTTTTATTTTCAAACACAGTACTACATTCCATGTCTTATTTTTGTTTTTAGTAGTAAATATTAAAAACATGAAGCTGTCCTATATTTGTATGTTTTTTAAATTTATATACAATTAACCTATTTATAAATGCTACGCATAAAAATGTTAAATAAATAAATATGCATTTTAACATTACAATATTTTTCTGTCTATTTTTTAATTAAAGTTACAATGTTTTTTCAATGTAAATTTAATATATTTATATCGAACTATAACATGTTCAAGCATTAAAAATATTTTATCAATATTGTATATCGTTTCCAATGCAAATTTTTAATTGATTTTATTATCTGTATAATTAAACCGATGTGTTAAACAAATTGTTTTAATTTAAAATTTAAATGAAAATCCACGTTACTGCATTTTTGCAGGTTCAATTTCAATGTGACAGGACAATACATATAAAATGATATAGAAATTACATCATACACGAAAAATACAAGTTGATTTTTTTCATTTTATTTTTCTCTCAAATAAAATTGAAAATAAAAACAAAGCAGCATCGATTCAAGAAGCTGATCATAGTTAACCTTGGAATGCCAAGGGCATTATTTGTTTTTTTTTTTACAAACTATTGAAAATCCGAACATGAATTAAACTTTAGAAAAAAAAATGTATAATTAATAGTTATATAAACTACAAAATTTTCTCAGCTAATAGAATATAATAACACGATTATCTTAAAGAAATATTTGTAACGTTACTTACAGAAGATGCTAATGATAATTTTAGTAAATGATGTAATCTGACACTAAGAGGGGTCATTCAAAAAGTAATGAATCTGTTATATAGTTATATAAAACTTTGATAAACTATAATAAATTATTGGTTTTAGATTGTCAACTGTTTTTAAAACATCAGTTGACAATTTTATCAAGTTGCCAGCCAACATGTATTTAATTACGTTTTATACAATCAGTTTTAAGTAAATATTAGAAAAAAAATAGTTTTTAATGCATTTAAAAAAATTGTAATTTGATTTTTATATTTTAACCCTAAATCGCTACACACGTGAAGTAACTTAAGACCAGATAAATATGTGGGCCGGTATGTGATAGCGACCCGTAGCAATTAAGGGTTAATTATCATCAAGTTTTATATTCTATATTTTCATATTTTAAACTATAATTCTAAACAATTTTATAATATTTTAAATTATGCCAAAGCTATCTTTGACAATTTTTAATAAATATATATGCATATATATGAAATTAGATTAATATTATATTTATAATTATTATTAGTAAATGGTTTGTAAAAATGTATGGCAATGAAATTATATTAAGTAAGATATAGTTTTGAAGACATTACTTTTTGTTCTAACCTCGTTGTTATTCACAAAATTAATTAATCGTAGACAATACATTATACGAAAATCTCTTAGCTAACCCATGAGATTTTAGAGACAAAACAATTGAATGTCTGGCTGTATGTCTGTCTATCTATTTATGTATTTGTGTGACGTCATTGTATTAAGTAAATAGAGATGTACAGTACATAGAGTAAGTACTTAATTATAGAAACAAATATTATTTTATAATGATGATGTTATTTCTAATTATACAATTAACAGTATTTCTACTTTTTTTTGTTTTTTGTAAAAATAATTGTTTGTTTATTAATAAAATTATTTGTAATTATTTTCTATTTTTGTTTATTGAACAAAATTAGTTGTAGCGAAAGTGGATTTATGCAGCAAAAATTAATAGATTGACTGTACTACACTTTGTCAGGAAAACTGATACAGTTTTCCTGATGAAGACGGACGTTCGTTGAAACGTTGATTATTAATAAATATTAATACAGAACTTAAATCTAAAGTAGTTTTATTTTTATAATTTTTTAATTAAAGGAAGCCAGATTTTATTTAAATTAGTGCCTTCATACTGATAGATGTTATCTTTTTCTTTATAAATTTCTATTCAATCTGATGTTAAAATTGATTGATCTTGTAATTACTACAGTAAAAAATCTCTCAGAATTCATTATATTAAAATAAAAAAGGCTTCAGGTTTTTAGTTTTGATGTCTAGTAACTTGTTTCTATGTTTTGTTGGTTTACTATTAAATAGAAAAAATATATACAAAGGACATAAATTTTATGTCCTTTGTATATATTTTTTCTAAAGATGATAAACTTACAATATATCGAAACGTCGAATTTTAATTAAAATTTAAAAAAACTCAAACCTAAAACCTTTTAAATTTTAATTTAAATATTAAATTAAGGCAGTGGAAATACAAATTTCGAATACATTCGTAGCTGCCAAGCAATATATATCCGTGCGCAGCAAATGACAGGCGCTGAAATTTAATGCTTCAAATAGTAAATTGTCGAATACCTTCGACTAAACACACAATTAACACCAAATAGATTTCTCATTAAACTTGACCAGGGAGTTAAATTACGCGCAAGCAATTAACCGTTGCTTCGCACGGACAATTGACAATTCGTTTTCAACGACGGCGCGGCGACGGCGCTCCGGTTGTCGTATTCGATGCTTTAATTACGTCACGTTCTACAACATACAAGGGCAAAGTTGATTTTACAATAAGAACAACATAACCTGTAAACTTTTATACTAGGTGTATTATAATTAATTATAAGTTTTTGTTCTTTAATTTTTAAAGATAAATCGAATGCTTTCAATTGTTGAAAAAACTTATAAAAGTGTGATACAAACTCTTTTATTTGAACATAAATTAAAATAAAACGGCTTTTGGTTTAAGTTCCGTATTAATATTTATTAATAATCAACGTTTCGACAAACTTAATGTCTGTCTTCATTAGGAAAATGGATACGAAACGTCGATTATTAATAAATATTAATACAAAACTTAAACCTAATGTCGTTTTATTTTATATAATAAGTTCTGAAAGATTTTTTTTTAAATTTATTAAAGCCCAGAAATTCAGCTGTTTGAATATATTTATTCTTGAAATTATTTTAAAATTGGCTAATGAAATATTGTTATTTATTCTTAGGATACATTTTTAGCCAATCACAAATGATTTTTTACCTCAGTGATCGATTTTTTTTTTTTAGTAAGTACCAGTGAATATCTTTAGAATTAGCATATCCTAGATAATATATTTCATGGAATACCGAGTGAGTAAATAAAAATTTCTAGTTAAAATATAAAAAAAATAATAATATAAATTTATTTTTGAATTTTTATATGTGTAGCCTAACAATTAATCTTTATAAATTAAAATTTTTCTTTCTTTTGCTGAAATGTTCCAACTGTTTTCGTGAAATAATAATTTCTGCGTGAAAAAGAGGAAAAAAGAAGAAGCTTAAACTGAAATTGGTATTTGCCCGATATTTGGGGAAGTGTTTTTCAATTTTCAGATAAGATTGAAGAGCGGAGAAAAGCGAGCCTGCGTCTTTTTTGTATTCAGAACGCATTATTTTCTTATTTATATTTCGGAGAATGTAGGACGAATTGGCAAATTTACACTCAATTGAATTTTTTTTTGTGTGCGAAAGGAACGATCCTAAATGCAAATGAAATAAATGCTTGACCGGCCAGGACCGTAATAAATCAAATTGTCGCGTTTTTCTTCAAGTAAAATTAAAAGTATTCGAGTCAGTTTTATTTTATTCATTTCAAATAATACACAAACATTTCGAAATGAATATTTAATAGTAGTAACATATACAATTATTTCTATTACAAAAATATTACAATGTAAATATATTTTATTTAAAAATTAAGCAAGATTTGTACAAGATAAAAGAATTTATTTGCAAATAAAATATTTAAAAAAGCTATAATATGATTGACGTATTGACAGCAAAAAATTTTATAGGTAGAAATTTAAAGAATGTTTTCTTAAATGTAAATGTCTAAAATATTAAAGCTACCTTTTCAAGAAATATTTATTGTTTAACATAATATTAGAAAGTAATACGTACTAACTTTTTTGTGTTTAGTTTATATTTGTATACTTTTATTAGTATTTAAGAAAACAATAAGTTATTTTTGTATATACATTTTAAACTTGATTGTCAGTCACAAAAATATAATTATGAATATATTTTAGATTTATCAATAAATTAATTATATTGTAGTAAAAAAATCTTTCAGAACTCATTGTATTAAAATAAAACTGCTTTAGTTTAAAGTTCTGCAGGATAATAAATATTTATGCAGAACTTTAACCAAAAGCAGTTTTATTTTAATTATATTAATTTTTATTTTTTGATTTTCGATGAGAACTTATATGTTATACTTTTGTACTAGACGGTCAATATTATTGTCAGTATTTTTTTATTAGTAATACTGACTACAAATATCAATAAATATACTGTCAATAAATATTAAAATAACATTGAAATTACTTTCAGATTTAATATGCTTTGGTAAATAATTATAAAAGATTAATAATTAATAATTATTAAATTTAGCTTTATTTAAATTGATAAGTAGAATAGAGAAGTAAGATTAATTTCTTGTATTTTATTGGTGTAGATAAATTATTTCTTATATTACGAATGAACAAAATAACAAAGTATAAATAATTACATTAAAAATTTTGTATATATTCATTCTTGAAGATGTCTTTACAAAATTGAAGATAACTGAAAGGTTGTTTTATTTTAATATGATGAGTTCTGAAAGATTCTTTACTATGATAAAGATTAAATTGTTTCAAAAATATTGAATATATTTTAATGTAATTATTAAATAAACATACTGAAACCTGAGTAGTTATGTTATTATGAAACTTAGGTACATGTTAATTTTTTAACAAATTTTTAAGATAATTTTTCATGAATAAAACGATAAAATTGCAACAATATGATCATTACTAAACACGCGATGTGAGTTGAAAAACAATGCGCTTAACATGAAAACGAACAATATTTCATTAAGTAAGACAAGTTAGGTACTTAATCGGGCGCATATATGTTTACCTATTCAAATATTTATAAATCATTTACTCGGTTTTCGTTGTTTTATATTTACTACACTAGATGGTGTGTGCTTATCTTTTGTTGACAAGTGACAGTTTGATATGGACTGTGATAGGACAAGAAATAAATTGTCGTTTTAAAATTTTTCCAAATGTAATCAATCAAACTTTTAGATAACAATAATAATATTATGTAATTCTTTTTCCGTTTGTATTTTGCTTCATATCTTGACAAAATTTAATGCGTATTACTGATGATTTTTGATTATTTTTGATTGTATTTAAGTTCGATTAAGTAATCGAAATTTTATATGTCAAAATTTAAGCAATATTTAGTAAACATTTCATTCTTTAAATATATCGAAAAGTATTGTCAAATGTTAGTATATTTGAATTGGAAAAAATATTAAATTTTAATTTTTCCTGTACGACATTGAGTTTGTGTTTTTCAGATATTGTCTATGTACGTGATAATTTATTATTAAAATGATAATTTGACATGCATTTAATGTAATAACGATAATTTTAATTTTTTAATTTTCTGACCAAGAAATTCATACACATGTATTGCGTTACATAATATTAAACACTAATTATGTTTCACATATGTAACATCAGCTGTAAGTGTGTTTTTTGTTTTTGTTCAGTTTTTCTGTATATTTTGTATATATATATAACAGTAAATTTTATTTAAATCGCCTTCTGTGATCTAATTTTTATGTACACTCTATCTTTGTCAATTTTTAAAATAATTTATTGTTAATAATATTTTACAACACAATCCTGTAATTATATTATACATATAAAATAACTGTAACTTATTGTACAATTAAATTTAGAAAAAAATATTAATTACATTTTTTGACATTGACAGAAAAAAAAAAACAATAACATAACAAAAAACATTAAGAACAGTTACCTACGATAATTCATATTACATATTTTACTGTTACAATTTTCATATGATTTATATTACGGACTTGAAAATTTTTGAAATATTATTATCATTTTTATTTCAATTTCAAGGCCTTCCAGATTTAAACCCATAAATATTAGTGTAGGTGTCAATTGTTTCTGAAATTTTTAGAAGGGTCTTAATTTCATTGATATATATTTAACTCTCTGATTAATATCTTACTTCAAGATAGGAATAAAATTTTGATATATTTTTTTGTTGTACCATTAGGTGTGTTACAATTAATACTAAAGTGATTAATAGTTTATGTCAATAAAATTATGTTCTTATAAACCTAGTTTACGTTTTTATAATATAGTTTTTGTTCTAGAACATAAGTGATAATTTTTAAAACTATTATAGCTTTATTGCACTTGTATTAATTACGAACAAATATAATTTAGATTGTTTTATATTTAATTGATTGCAACAATTTTTTTTGTAATAACAATTAATTTTTTATCAAGGTTTTGTTTCATATTGGTTTAGTAATTTTTGCGTTAAGTGTTACAAATATTTATTTATTACATATATGTATTAATATTTTATTATTATTTATCGTAATTGTATCGCTGTGTAATTAAGGAAAAATTTGATGTAGCAAGTTTGTAATAATGACATTGAAACATTGGTCCGTATTATAAACTCTGTTTTAAAATTGGTCTAATATCGGTTTTAAAACAACGTAAACTGTCATAAGAGTTGGACTAAACAAATGAACTAAAACACACAAAAACCGCCATTTTGTTTAATTGTAGTGAATGTTGATGTTATAGTAACCTAAATAAAAATAAAATAAAAATAAAATTTATTTTTCAGTATTGTTTACAGAAAAGACTTGATTTTGGTGCTAAATCTAAAAAAGTTGATTATTAATAAATATTAATACAGAACAACAACCTGAAGCCGTTTTATTTTACTAATAATAAGTTTAAATTTAATCCACTTGCGATATTTTAAATCAACCTATATATACAGTAGAAAAACTCTAAAATCCGACACCTCTAACCTAACTTATACAAGCTAATCGGCCATGTTGATTACATTCCCGTGTTACCATAGCAACCCTGATGCAGTGTTTACACCTATGTTTATAAGATGCAATGTTCGGTGATGGTATAGCCTGCAGCGCATAACAATACATATCCATCTCCTGGTTAAAACCTTTCCCGGACTCGTTGTTGCCTCCTATACGGACACGGTTCTGAGTTTTACCGTAGTGTGTGCACGTTAACCTTAATTACAATAATAGCATTACCTTGTTAAAAATTAATATGAATTGCGGTTATACCGGGGAGGTGCCTCCAGTCTGATTTAAACTCCGTCGGGTAGCATTACGTTTTAAAATGAAATATATATTATAGCGAGAGGAAAATACTGTTAACATTGCTGGTTAACTATCTTTTATACCAGTGGTTCTTAACCAGCGATGTACATAGGAGAATGTTAGTGACAAATACGCCAACTTAATCAAAATTGCGATTTATTTTTGTTTTTTTATTAATAGATAGAATGCTCAATCACAAACTACTGTCTCTTAAAATATTTGTTAAATTTTATATAGCTATTTATTTGAAAATATTGAGCACTTGTTCGTCACTTGTTATCTTTATAGTTTTTAAACTTTTGCTTTGACTTAGATCCGAAATATAATTTATTTTTTTTAAGGAAGAGACATCATTTTGATACTTTAAAAAATAGATTTTTTACATTTTTTGAAAGCTTATTGTACGTAAAATAATGTGGCAAACTTTTGGCGGAGTTACAGCAACCTTCAAAAAATTGAGTATTTTGCAATTATTGAACTTTGTTTAGATCAAAATTATTTTAAATTTAACGATAAATTTTATAAAATGAATTCAGGTTTACCGATGGGATCACCTGTTTCTCCGTTATTTGCCGATATATATATGGATTATTTTGAAAAACTGATTATGGACAATACTAAATTTACAAATTGTATTAAATTTTGGTGCCGGTACGTTGACGATGTTTTCTGTATATGGAATGGTTCTGACAGACAACTTAACATGTTTCTTGAATTTTTGAATAATATAAATAAAAACATTAAATTTACTTTAGAAAAAGAAATAAATAAAAGTATAAATTTCCTTGATTTAACGATAAGCATAACAAACAATAAACTCGACTACAAAATATATAGGAAACCTACATTTTCTGATTCGATTATACCATATGATTCTAATCAATCTGATTCAATAAAAATGTCAGCCTTTCACAGCATGGTCCATAGATTACTAACAATCCCACTTAGTCAAGAAAATTACAATACAGAAATTAACACAATTAAAGACATAGCGACAAATAATGGATACAATCCAATACATATTGATAATATTATTAAAAATAAAAATAAGGTTGTAATATGTGAAAAAATTTATTGTAATTCCAGAACGGTTGATACTACATCCAAGTGGCATTATTTAAATTTTATACCGAACATAACTAATAATATAGCTAAGAAAATAAAAATAAAAAATCATAATATTAAAACAACTATTACAAATAAATATAAACTAGGAACGTTACTTTCAAATAACAAAGAAAAACCCATAAAATCAGATCTTAATGGTGTTTATAAAATTAAATGCAGTAATTGTGATGCTATTTATATTGGACAAAGCGGCCGCAGTTTTAAATCTAGAATTAAGGAACATATTAATGCTATTGATAAACAAAATTGCACTACGGGTTTTTCTGAACATTGTATTAAAAATAATCATAATTTTAATGGAGAATTTGAAATTATACATTTAGCGGAAAAAGGATTTAGAATGAACCTTCTGGAAAATTTAGAGATTAGAAAAGCAGTAAATTCTGGGAAATATATTGTAAATGACCAATTAGAAGTAAGCTGTTCACCTCTACTTAATATATAACGGTACATAATAATGTATAAATACTTGTAATTTTTAAAAATCTGTACACGTCTGATGATGACTGAAAAGTCGAAACATATGTAACAATTAAAATAAATAAAGTGGAAAATCAAGTATAGTGAAATCTTTTATTATTATTATTGATATTTTTTACACTGAAATTTTTTTTTTATTTCAAACACCCGACATTATCGTCATTTTTCGAAATTTAGAAACTCTTACGTATTATGGTAGATTTTTTTTATTTTAGTTTTAGGATATTGTTAAGCAACTTTTGTATTATGTTTCAGAATTTCCCGGGGATGAGACAAGTGGTCAGGTTTTTTTTTGACAGGGACTGATAAATCTACGCGTGACATCATAATTTAAAAACATTTTTTGACATTAAAATTCGAAAACGTAAATCAAATACATATATCGTAATAGCATATAAAAAACTTAGAACATTTGCTTTATTATTTTCTGATGAAAAATTTTTCACACTTTGTCTATTTTTAGAGCGCTCAGGTTGGTGTCCTCTTTTTAAGACTGGGCTTCCTTGAATCAATTCCTGTGAATGTGAAGAAATATACATTTTTGTTTGTCAATTTGTTAAAAAATGTTTTTACTGAGGATATTTTTAGACACAGAATCTTTTATGGAGTTTTAGTTTGTTTTTTAAGATTTAATAAATTAAAAATATATTTAAATATTAGATTACTAAACTATTGTAACAATAAATACATTTATTAATGGAGGGGTTATAAAATTGTTGTTAAATCTGAAAGAAGGTACGTAAATAGAAAAAAATGTTAACAACCACTGCCGTAAATGAGTTTGAATTTACTATATTTTAGGCGAGATTTTGTGTTTACCAGAAATTGTTTCGTTATTAACGGGATTTTTAAATAATGGTCCAGTTGTTATCAACATTATTTGCGGGAATGTATGGTGGATTAGTTTTTTAAATGCATTTTTATTTCAAATTGCTTTATAACTATGCGGAATATGGTTAATGGGTAGTAATTTGAAACAAACGTAATACAGTGCACTTAGGATTTATAAGTACCTATTTTTAATTTAGAAAAAGACTCATAATTTTTACTTATGCAACATATTTTTGTGATTTTTACTACTTTGACTGCAAGGAAAAGTAGTATAGCGTTTGGTACGGTGTCTGTAACATTTTCAAAAAAAAAAAAAAAAATTGTATAGAAATCCTTCATATAGCCTGTAGATGACGAATCTGAACTTAGTTTATGTGGGTGTATGGATGTGCGTCGTCAGCTCGCTCGCTCGCTCGCTCACTCGCTCGCTCGGTCGTCAGACCAAATTTTGTGATCGCAACTCCTCCTAGATGGTTCAACCGATTTTAATGAAATTTTCAGGATAAATTTGTCTAGTGCCCAAGATGGTCATGTGGTTTTGGTTTTTTCCAGTGATGCCAACTTTCCGAGAAAAAAATTACTAAAGTTTTTAAAAATTCATATTGGCTACGTTATTTATCCGATTTTGATCAAATTTTCAGAAAAGATTTCCCTAATGCTCCCATTAATTACATAATTTCATTAATATTTAGTGTTGCCAACTTTCCGAAAAAAAAATTACTAAAGTTTTAAAATTTTTATTATGGCCATGTTATTCAACCGATTTTACTCAAATTTTCACAAAAGATTCTCCTAGTATTCATATAATTTATGTAATTTTAACAAAATACAGTGTTGCCAACTTTCCGAGAAAAAAATTAGTAAAATTTTAAAAAATTTATTTTGATTATTTTATTTAACCGATTTTAATCAAATTTTTATAAAAGTTTTTTCTAGTGCCTAAATAAATTATGCAATTTTAACAAAATACAGTGTTGCCAACTTATCGAAAAAAATTTAAAAAAAAATTTATTGTGGCTACATTATTTATTCGATTTTGATCAAATTTTCAGAAAAGTATGTCCTAGTGCCCACATAAATTATAATATTATTAAAATACAGTGTTGCCAACTTTCCGAGAAATGTCAAAGTAGTCTATATATGGGTTTATCCATATACTTCAAATCTTGTTTTATATAAAATTTAAATATGTTTAGTTCCAAATATTGAAACAGAAATATTTGTATGTAGATAATACAATAATTTAAATAGTTTTAAAATAATAGGAATAAAAGGGCATGTATGGTGTCATAAATGTGAATGAAGCTAGAGTTGCTAGTTTGGATAAGAATATTTAGAAAAAAATAATAATTTCGGAATATTGATTGTGCCACAAACTGTAATGTACAATGTAAAAAATTGCAATGTACATCGCCAGATTTGTCTGAAACTTCAGTAATTTCCACAAAACACGTAACAAAAACAAATAATATATATACAATATATATATATATATATATATATATATATATATATATATAGAATATAAAAGGATTATGGCTGAGAGATAGTTAATAATCAAATCAATTCACTTGAAGCTGAATTCTTTTTTTATGCTTCGGTCGTAAGTCTCTGAGCTCAACACAATAAAGATCTCTTTCTACTCCTCGTAACATAATATACTATGTCAAATATTTTATAAATGTCAGTTAATTTCAAAGATTTATAAATTAAAATTAACATTATTTATTTTATTAATATAAATAAAATTTGGGACAGTGGATTATATATGTATATAATTTTAGAAAATGTAAATACTTGATTGATTAAAGAAATAATTAATGAAAACATTGTAAATTTCTATTTTAATGTACAAATAAAATTTAATACATATAACAAATCCCAATACCACTGTGAAATGCAACTTTTTTTTACTAATTATTGATACTAATTAACAAAATTACTCTGTAATTTTAACATCGAAATCAGATTAAATATGTTAAATAAATATTGACCTAACCTACATATAAAAATTAAAATAAACAAAATTCAAATTAATTTACACATGCAATTAACAGCAATTAAACTAACTGAAAAATATTAATTACAATAATTTTTATATCAATATAACTTTGGTTTCAACTCTCAACAATTTTTTAATTCAATAATTATAGTTTTTATATGAAAGTATTTTGGTGTAAAAATTAATATCATAAGATTACTTCAGTTCAAATGGTTTTTTTTTTTAAGTTAGGAATATTTTAAGTACAATTATTAATGTAGACAGAAATTGCCGGATACATTTAAGTGACCTTCATTTGATGAAAAGATAGATTTTTTTTGGATCAAGTAGTATCATGTAAATGTTATGCTTCTTTTGTATACTTCAGATAAGTTTTTATAGATAATTAAATACGTATTTTTTATTCGTTTTAAATCCGTGATTAACAATCACGATTAACAAATTCTCATGTATATTTTTTGTATATATTATATACTTATTATTTTTTATTTTAATGGGAATCTTGTTAGAAAAATGTTATCTAACTCTTAATTATTTTCAAACAAAAATAAAAATTTTAATTTTTTATATAACTTACTTGTTTAAAAACATTAGTATGATTTCAAGACAATTGACTAAAGCTGGATTCAAATACATAAGTTTAACGTGCACATTCTTAAACGTTGCATACAAAATGATACGTGTGAACGATAAAACTATAGTTTTAAAACATACATATATATATATATATATATATATATATATATATATACAATCACGTCATGTATCTGAAAAGCTGTGGCACAAACTCTTTTTACTATTCGGAAATTGGTTGAAACAATTTTAAAAAATATAAAAACATTTTGATTTAACATAAAAATCCAACTCCAAAGAAATTATGAAGTCATGTTTTGATAATCGAAACAAGACAATAAATAACATAGCGAAAATTTTTTTAGAACTTATATTAAAATATAAAAATTTAGGATTTAGTTCTGTATTAATTTTAATTAAAAATCGACTTTTTGACGTACTCTAAGTACATCATCATCAGGAAGAATGATACAAATGACATATATAAAAAATAAACAAAACATATAGAAACCAGTTACTAGGTAACAAAATAAGTAACTAGATTATAAAATTTATAAATTTTTAAAATAAAACAGCTCTAAGTTATAATACCTATTAATATTTATTAATAATTGATGTTTCAATGTACTCAACGTACATCTTCATCAGGAAAAATGATACAACATACAAATAGTTATTTGAATTATTTTTCTTGGTGAAGATATATGCAAGTACGTCGAAACGTCGACAAATAGATATTAATGCAGTACTACAACTTAAACTTGTTTTATTTTAATATAATAAGTTTTAAAAGATTTTTTATTATAAATAATTAATTAAAGAATGCCAAATTTTATTTAAATCAATCTTCACATCTTCACATTGACATCTTTTTCTTTATAAATTTCTCTTGCTTATTTTATCAATCTACTATTAATATTGATGAATCTTGGGACAGTAGATTTTATTAATTTAAATAAAATTTTAGTTCTTTTAATTAGTTATTTATAATTTTTACGATATAGTTAATTATTTTGTTACTTAGTAAATTGTTTCTATATTCTGTTTAGTTATTATATATGTCATTTGTATCATTTTTCCTGATGATGATGTACGTAGTGTACATCAAAAAGTCGATTTTTTAATTAAAATTAATACAGAACTAGAACCTAAATTTTTTTTATTTTAAGACAATAAATGTTCAAAATATTTGTGTATCAATAATTATTTTTTTTATTAAATTTACAAATAACTTTGAAACTTAATTTTATATTACTTAAATATCTGCATAATATTTTTTAAATATCTATATTATATCTTATTTTGTATTTTTTATAATCATTCTATATTTCTATAATTACATATTTTTTCTTAAATGTTTTAATTTTTGCATTAAAAAGTTAATTTGAAAATTTATTAAAAAAAGTATTCTATAATTTTTAATGTAATTGTTATTGTTTTAAACTATATTATAAAAATTAACATTTATATTTGATATTTATTAACTCTTATACGAAAAATTATATCTCAGTGATTTTTTCCCACCAAAATATGATAATAACGACCATATTAAAAATTTAAAGACTCCCATTATGTCCAAAAAACGTAGATAACCGGCTTTTAACGTGCCGTTAAAAAGTTTACAGTAGCTATTAAAGGGCATTATCTCGCTTGTTCTTAACGGAGAGCGATCCCTCGACAAAGTTATTTTATAGCAAAATTTAAATTAATGCTTTTTATTAAAATTCAAACTATACTAGAAATAAAGAGATTAGGAAAACCGAGGCAAATGTAAGTTATTTAATAAAAAAAAGGGATGTTTTATTTTGTAACTGAATCACATCGGATAAAAGACTTTACAGAGAGAGAGAAAGAGAAAAATAAATTAAAATGTTACTTTGAACAGAATAAAACATGTGTACAAACAGAAAAGATAATAAAATTGAAAATAGTAAAAAATAGAGTAAGAGTCTGTAGCTAGTGGAAAAAATAAAAGACAGATTGTGAGTGCAAAAGTGTATTACTATTCTAGAACACATATTGAGTTTTTTATTATTTAGTTTTTGTTTAATTTTTTGATTAAATTACTTCTTTGATGTCAAGTTTTGTTTTAAAAAGATACAACATTTTTTTTATTGTATTTAGAAGATAGTTTAAAATTAACTTTTACCAAGTAAATATTAAATGTATACTTACCATTTAATAAATATTAAAATAGAAAGGCTTTAGAATTTAGTTCTTCATCAGTTAAATGATACAATGACGTATACACAGTATACAGAAACAAGTTGCTAGGTACAAAATTTATAAATTATTAATTAAAAGAAGCCAAATATTATTTAAATCAATGACTTCACAAATGATTGATGTTATTTTTTTTTTTATTTTCTCTTGCTTCCCTTATCAATCTACTGTTAATATTGATGGGTCTTGCAATTATTGTTATTGATATTGTGTCATATATTTTTACAATGTATTATGTATTTTACGGAAGTAATATTTTTTCTCAATAATTGTGTATTAGTTTTTTATCATTTTCAAGTCTATCAATATTAACAGTAGTCTATCAATATTGATATGAGAAGCAACAGATATTTATAAAGTAAAAGATAACATAAATCAGTTAAATGCATTGTTTTAAAAAAATTACTTTCTTTAATTAATAATTTATAAATTTTATAATTTAGTTACTTAATTTGTTACCTAGTAACGTGTCTCTATGTTCTGTTTATTTACTATATATGGCATACGTATTTTTTTCCTGATTTTTTATTTTAATTTAATGAGTTCTGAAACAGTTTATTAAATATTCTTGATAAATATGTTTTGAGTAAAATTACATACATTGTTATTTATTATTGGTTATTTTGATTACAAAAAGTTATTGGAGCCAAAATTAAACAGATCTTTTGTTTCTTGCATAAAATTAATGCTATAAGTGTGTAGAATGTGTGGCCGAAACGTTTTATCCGAAGTTATAGCCAGAAACGTGAGAAACAAGATAATTATATAAATTTTTGTTGTAAAAATTTAAGGGGGTATTTCAGAACACTGGATTGAAAAATGATTTTCGATCAAAATTCTCGATATTTTTATTTAAAAAAAATATTATCAACATTTTTATATAGAAATTTACAAAATTTTTTTTTTTTTAAATATCATAATTTTGTTTATTTAAGAAAATCTTGATCGAGAGTATAACTACATTCTTAATTTATTGAATAAAAATTATTAAAATTTAACCAAATTTTAGATATTTATATATTTATCAAATATAGCTTTTAAAACTAGTTGAAATAATGAAAGCATATTTTGATTTTAATTTTTAGAATAAATAAATTAACAAACCTAATTTAATTAACTACAAAAACAAATTTTAAAATAAAAATAACAAGCACGGCAACTTCATAAAACGTCAATTAGGTTTTTAAGCAATCCTTTAATATAAACATTTTTTTAAATCATTTTTTTTAACAAACTCTGTTTATTTACTTTAAACATTTGGTAGAAAAATTAAATTAAAAATATAGCCAACGGCTCGAACGTAGAGAGCAAAATAACGAGACAGAAAAAAAAATAAAAGGAGAAAAATCAGGCAAGAAATACCAACAAAAAAATATTTTGTTATTTTTAAGTAATTACTAGAATTACAAGAATTTAATTTACTTCCATCAGTAGTATGTTTTCGTAAGGGTAACTTCAAATTAAAACCGAATTATGAAACGTTACCAACCAACAACAAAAATAACGAATAAAATAAAAAAAAAAAAGTATACAAATGAGTTTGTAACAATGTACATAAAAATTTAGTCCGCGAATGTTTACATCATAAAATTCAATTTAAAGTCAAAAATTTAATCTAGTGACCCGGCAGTTTAATTACAAATGCAATAAACTGGTTACGAAATTACGAAATTTTCCGCGGTTAACGAACAATTCTAACGTAAGTTGATTATTGGCGTAGTCTCTGCACCTCGACTTTTATTTTTAAACTTTTGTTCATGTTTATGTGTAACGTAATTTCGTTATATGTTACAATAAAAGAGGATGATCAGTAAATGTATACTATTACTAGTGAACGTACATTTTTACTAAAACAATCAGTAACTAGTTTTAATAAATATTTTAATTACCACTTAATCGCAGTGAACTAATATATAATTAGAAAATTTAATAAATTTGAAAAAATGTATTGGCTTCGCAGGGCCCTTTTGTTTTCTGGACAATCGACTACCAGACTACGAGCCCACAACGAATCCAATTATATTGTTGTTGATTAGTCATGACTAACAATAAGTCATGCCTTGACCTAATCGGTTGTATTATAGTAATATGATATTATATGTTTCTTGCGATGACACAAAGAGTTTTAATAAATATTTTAATTTCCACTTGATTGCAGTGAACTATTATATATATATATACATACATACACAATCACGCCATGTACCCAAAAGAGTGTGGCAAAATCTCTTTTTATCATTCCGAAATCAATCGCCTCCAAACATTCCTATCCAAACAAGCAACTTTTGCTTCATCCACATTCATAATTCCTTTTACGTATACATGTTCTTTTATTCCTACTACTTGGAAACTTTCGCTCACTTTCTATATATATATATATATATATATATATATATATATATATATATATATATATATATATATATTTAGAAAATTTTAAAAATTTAGAAAACTGTATTGACCTCGGCGGGATTCGAACACAAGTTTTCTGCTTTTATAGCAGACATTCTACATTCTAACCACTAGAGTATGAGCCCACTACGAAATAAACACATTTTTTCTAAGGAAATAGTTATTAATGAATTTTTTGTTGTTTAATATCAAAATTTGTATCTAACATATTACTGATCTTTTTAAATACATTGGCCTATTATATTCCCACCTCTTTTTTTTTATGAAAAAGTGTTTTTATTTTGTACTTTAAAATAAATTTTTATTTCCACCTCTTATCAAATATGAGTAGTATTTTTATTTGTGATATATTTTTTATATCTAATATTATATAATTAATATAATTAATTAAAATTGCTTAATAAGTAATTTTAAGTAAACGTTAAAATATCGGGTGAAAATTGACTTTTTATAAACTGTTTTTTTTTTATATATATTGTTATTTTAGTTGCGTAGTTAATTCACTGATTAATTTTACCATGCAGCCGAACCTGAATGTTATATTTTTTGTTACATTAACGAAACACAAAGTATTATTAACCAAACCAGTAATATATATTTAAAATAATGTACAATAATTTAAAAATAAATTCATTTATTATAGAGTATTAGCTTGGTTTTCCCGACAAAGAATTAATTATAAATTCGTAAATTTCTCTTAATTATCAAAAATCAAAGTCGTGAATCAAGATGATGCAGCGATAAATTACCGAAAAGGATTGAATTTAAATGAAATTACGAGAAAGGATAAATTTTATCAGTGTAGCCAAGCACAAATTGTGGTCAGACAGAGTGGATAAGTCGAGATTTTGCATAATCTGCAAATGTGTGAATTTTAAGCTATGAATGTCGTCCCCCCGTATTCAAATGTATAAACTGACAAATCTCTAGTGATGGTATCTATAAAAATTTAAAAGGGTGGACATTTTTATGCGCTTGGGTCCCTTTTGTAACCTGTTGCCCAGTCTGACAGAATAATTTGGCTTTTAAATTTATATATGTTGTTTTCGAAAAAGAATGTTAGTTTGCTAAAACCGGATTTTATTGCTCTCATGAATTATTTTGGTTTGCTATAAAAACGAAACATGGAAAATACATAATATAAGGCATTTTATTTATTTACGTCATTAATGTTTACATTAAGTTTATATGTCTCACTTTGAGGTATATAACAGGTAACATTTTGCAAAAAATTTGTTCCGATTTAATAGATAAGATAATTAGTATTATAATACCGAAACATCGGTATAAATAATTGTTATTTATGTAACAAGTGTATAAAGATATGCTTTATGACATGAGTTCGACAATTTCGTGTGAAATGTAGCAAGACCCGAAAATATCCGAACGAATACCATAAACTCAATTTACTCACAAGTTGCATAAAAATTTTTATCTACGACCCCAAATTACACCAACTAACAAAAATGATTCTATCATAAATATGTTAAGTTTTTTGAACAAATGTTATTTAAAATAACAGAAAAATGCTATTAACGATTATTAATTATTTTTATTAATAGTTTTGTTATTTTAATTAATTTGTTTACGTAAAAAATTGCATAAACACAAAAATACAACTTTTGTTTACAATTTACAGGTTATACCAAAGTGCCACTATGTTGTATTTATGGATACAAATGAATATAATGTTGACAGTTGTTAATTAATTATCTAATTTAAATATTCATACATATACAAACACACCATGTACCAAAAAGAGTTTGTGCTATATTACAAACTCTTTCCATTATCTCGAAATTAGTTTTCTCTCTAGCTTCATTCACATTTATGATACCTCTCATATATGCTCGTCTATTCCTACTACTTAGAAACATTGGCTCACGTAAGCCATTCTAACAATCATACCACTTCATCTACTCATCGTATGTTCAAGATGACCAAACCATCTTAACTAAGACCAAATTTTACAACAACATATTTTTCAATTTCACACTCATCATAAACTAATATATTTTGTACCCGATTTCTTCTAGTTATACCATATACGCCACGTAAAATTTTTATATTCACGATTTTTTGGGTACATGGCGTGATAGTGTATGTTTATTATAAACATACACACAATCAAATAGATCGATGAACAAAATTGCGGCCTTACTGTACTATGAAGTAATCACTTGATTCTTAATAGTAATGTCATTATTACTTAAATAATTGTTTATTGAGAATTTCAATAACATTAATTGTCGATAATATTTTAGTGACATTTTTTTTTCTATTTTGTAAAGAAAGACATTGACATACTAAACATATAATATATTGTTTTATTTGTAATTTTATATGTCATATAGTTATTGTATTATATTATAAATAAATATATATAAATATTTGCACATTGACTAGAAAACTATACACTCAGTTATTTATTTTTCGTTAATATTTGTTGATGGCTAATTTGTTTGCTTGTTTTAATAATATGCATGAATCTACTATATAATTAATTGATTATATGTTTATGTTTACTAATTGTTTTAACCTTTTATTGACAAAAAACTTTATATTTTATCGAATTATTTTTATTAACAAGGTACCTAATTTTTTTTATAATATAGTTAATGTTGAAATTTAGACTTATTATAATAAAAAAATATAATATATTTATATATTTTTTAAATTGTATGTTTTTTAGCGTTTTGCTTTTCATTTAAATCAATTTACTTCATACAATAGTTTATCTTTACGTAAACAGATTAAAAATCATTGGTTTATATTTTAAAATGTTCAAATTAAAAATATTTTATTTTTTATTTTATTTATACATTAAGACAGTAATTATAAAAATTACGTTTATATGTTACAAAAAAAAAACACATAACTGCGTTGTTTGAAATCTAGAGTGCCATGTCAAGGATTTATAAGTCACGATTTTAGTTAGTAAAACGACATATGTAGCGTCGTATTAATCAAAAGTGTTGATAACAACTTACATTTTTCGTTTTTTATGTGACGATAAAAATTCCTAAGTTGCTACTCCTATTTGTAGCAAAACTATTACAATTATTTGCTTTGCTATCTAATCTTTATTAGAACAAAGATATTTATGACTGATTTTATTAGACATTGCATAGATTTATCTCATGAATAAACATTTTTATTTGACATGTAAATTTGCAAATGATTTGTTTGTATTACGATTAGATTTTTCTTAATAAAATTTATTAACATTGTGTAACTAAAATGATCAATTTTAAATTATTAATTATTACTGCTATCATTAAACGATGCTTTTTTTGTGAATTTTCAAACTTTTAATGTCATTATTATTTGTTGTTGTCAATAAAACCATAATTTTTCTGACTCAGTTTTAACTGTGTCGTAAAATCATTATACAGTTTATAGATAGTTTAGTTTGTTAATACACTGTAAAATTTTTACTCAGTTTAGTGTGCAATTAAATTGTAACAGACATTCTAATGTATGTTATATTTCAATAAAAGCAACAAAAATTCTCTAGTCTATGACATATTTTACTACATAACTACATATTAACAACAAATTAATTATATTGCATCGATACTAATATCAAATGTTGGTTAAAAAATCTATCGGCTACAGATTTCAATTAGTTCATGCTTAGTGAAAATTTTTGGAATAATCATCACTCTGGTTTTCATTCATATGACTATCAAATAACTGCACATTTTTGGTCTGTGCAGTTAAAACTGTGCAATAAACTGAGCATGTATGGTTAAACTTGATATTTAAAAATTTATTGTACTACTGACTTCACTATTTAGAAATGTCAATTGCAATTTGAGATTTGAAATTTTATTTTATTAACAATTGTTAATTGTATTATTAACACTATGAATTCTGTAACAATTGTTTTGATAAATTTTAATTAATATTTGACGTTTCGATATACTGCACGTACCTATATTATCTTCAGGAAAAATATATACAAGTGACTAAATCAATTGAAGTTGCTGTTGGCACTCGGTGAAACATTGTAAATGAAATAAAATAAAATAAAACACTCGGTTGAAGTTTCACAAAATTAAAAGGTTATAAACTTTATTAGCTAATTTCGGCAGTTATGCCATCATCAGAAGTTATAATACAAAAAAGTATAACAAGTGTCTCTATATATATATATACATTTTATCCATACATATTGAAAACAAACAAAAAAGAGGGGGGGGAATTATTTTGAAAATTTATGTAGAAAAACATCTGTAAAAGGTGAATTTAACAAACTAAGTTGATCGATCAATAATTTAGCATCTGTACCTAACGCTTTCTTAATTTCAAAGTTTTCCAAGAAGGTGAGTTTTAATCCTTTACAATGAAAATGTAAAATTTTCAAGTTTTCAATGGAACAATTATGGTTAAATTCAATTAAGTGATTTGCTAAATTAGAATTGGTTTTACCATGTATAAAGCTATTAATGTGCTCTTTAAACCTAATCTTAAAACTACGGCCTGTTTGGCCTACATAAACAGAATTACAGTCATTACATTCTATTTTATAAATACCTGATTTATACAGTTTGTTGTTACATACTAACTTATTATTAACAAAAATATGTTTTAGAGTAAATTTATTGTAGAACGCTGTTGTTATATTTAATTTTCGTTAATTCATAGCTAGACTAAAACTAAGATCTTTGACATAATTTAATTTTTTATAAATCTTATTAGAAGGTTTCTCCGTTGTTACAGGGTATATATCTTTCAAAATTTTTTGTTTGTGTTTCTTATTTACTAAGGAAGTGACAGTTGACTCTTTGTAACCATTGTTTTTAGCAATATTTAAAATAATTAAAAGTTCTTTGTTATAATTTACTTTATTCATCGGAATATTGACTAGTCTATAAGTTAAACTATGAAGTGCAGCTAATTTTGTACCCCAGGGGTGATAAGAATTTGCCGGGATTATTACATCCGTAAAAGTATCTTTCCTAAAAATGCTAAAATCCAATTGACCTGCAGTATTATGAATTGTAATGTCTAAAAAGTTAATCTTGCTATCAATTTCTATTTCCATAGTAAATTCCAAGTTCTTATCTGCTGAGTTTAATAATTTAACAAGTTGTTGTAGTTGGCGTTCAGTACCTGTGACCAGGCATATCACGTCATCTACATATCTGTACCAAAAATGTATATTTTTAATTAAATTGTTATTATAGTTGAGAAATTTGTTTTCAAAAAAATTCATATAAATTTCAGCTAGCAAAGGGGACAACGGAGAACCCATGGCTAGACCCTCATTTTGTTTATAAAAACTATCATTAAAATAAAAATAATTTTGACTTAAGCAAAGTTTTAATAGTATTAACAGTTCTGAAGAAATTAACGAATTAACGTTATTCTGAATTAAAAGATCATTAACAATCTCTAATAATTTTTTCGTCGGAATACTTGTGAAAAGACTTTTGACATCAAAAGATACTAATTTGGCGCTAGGAGGTATTTTTAAATTTTGTATTTGATTAATCAACGTTAAGCTGTTTTTTACACCGTGTGTTGAAGAAAAATTAAGAAGTTCTACAATTTTAAAGTTCAGAAATTTACACAATTTGTAAGTAGGTGCATTAATGAATTGAACAACTGGTCTGATGGGAATATTTTCTTTGTGTAATTTGGGTAACCCATATAAAATTGGAGCTAAGGGGTTCATTGTTAATAATTTATAGTTTTCATTTTCCGGAATGAGATTTTTACATAATTTTAAAGTTGATTTAAGATCTGTTTGAAAAGTAGTCGTTGGGTCCGATTTGTTTTGTTTGTTTTCAATATGTATGGATAAAATGTATATATATATATAGAGACACTTGTTATACTTTTTTGTATTATAACTTCTGATGATCGCATAACTGCCGAAATTAGCTAATAAAGTTTATAACCTTTTAATTTTGTGAAACTTCAACCGAGTGTTTTATTTTATTTTATTTCATATACAAGTGACATAAGTAAAAAACAAACAAAACATAGAAACAAGTTAGCAGGTAACAAAATACAAGTAACTAGACTATAAAATTTATAATTTATTAAAGCTTATTTATTTTATTATAATGAGTTCTAAATGATTTTTTACTGTGTTAATAATCTTAAGTTTATGTAACTGATATGCAGTAACATATTTCTTTATATAAAAAAAAAGATATTTACATTATAAATTTTATGTCAATATTAAAATATAAATTTTTTATAGATCAAAAGAAAATACTAAAAGTATAACGGGAATTTAAGATTTCTTTGTATTTTTCCTGTTTAGAAAATGATTTTTATTGTACACAAGTACGTTTAAATATTTCAATAGACGTACAATCAAACATACATTTTTATTTTTTGCGATTTTGTTTTTAAATCATACAAAAAAAATCTGAATAATTTATTTTGTTATTTTTGTTTGAAAATTGAAACTACACAATTTTTGCTAGTAAAAGCTTTTGATTTTAAATCTTTACATATTTTTATATAATATTAGCGAAATTATTCAACAATTGTTTTGTATATATATATATATATATATATATATATATATATATATATATATAGTTTTCATCTTTAGTGTATTTGAACACAGACTTTTTTATGGATTAGATGACAAATTTTCGATCTATGTGACCATCTGCAGAAGACATATTTATGTCCAATCGAAAATAATAAGTGTTAGCAAGTGTCAAAAACACAATGTGCCAACATATCAGCCGAGCCGAAGAAGTATTTATAAATATTCATTACGGTCGGTAAATATATTATACTTGTATTCTGTTAGGCTAAAGCTAAACCAAAACTCAAGTATCAGGAAGAGAGTAGTATTTTGATGGTAAATTACTCGTACAAGCTATATGTTATTCTATCTCGAGGGATACTGCAGTTAAATATTGTAATTCTCAACTCATTCGAAATGAATACGTCTAGTTACAGTTTGTATACATTTTGTCAGCGAATAGAAATGTCTGTTAAATTTTTAATTTTTGTCATTTTTATGTCAAATGTATTGTATTTAAGTGACATTGGTAAATATAGTAAATAATTTTTTAGGAATTATTATAAAATGAGCATAATTTTATTAAGAAAGAATATTAAAGTGTCCAACGCATATTTAAAAGTGAATAAGATATTAATCTCTTTCAATCTTCAGGTGCGAATTCGTTAAAGTTTATGTTGGACAAACAGATAGAACTATTTCTTCTAGATTGTCAGAATATAAGAGGTTAATGCTTTTAAACTATTCAGATAAATCCGCTATTAAACAAAATGCGATAGAAAATCTTTGTGATGTAAAATTTGAAGATACTAAAACAATTGCAAGATCCAACAATATTAACAGTAGATTAATAAGAGAAGCAATATAATATAAAGATAACATAAATCAGTGTCGGCACTAACTTAAATAATATTTGACATCTTTTAATTAATAATTTATAATTTTATCTTGTGTTTTTTTGTTGCCTACTAATTTGTTTCTATGTTTTGTATGTTTATTGTTTATGTTATTTGTTTATTTTTTTCTGATAATGATATACGTATAATATATTAAAACGTCCAATTTTAATTAAAAATGAAATAGAACTTAATCTTAAAGCTTTTTTATTTTTATTTTAGCATATAAATTTATATTAAAACTGTGTTACAATTGCGATAACCTACTGCAGTACATTGTTATTAGCGTTTCGGCGATTTGAAGAATCGAATTAGGGCAGAATTTTCGAATGTATGTTTTAGCACTTTAGGAGCCGGCTTTGAAATGATATTTGCATATGAATTATGCGTGAAATATTGTTGTTAGAAGTATCTTTGTGAATTAGATGTAAAGTAAATTTGGAACAATTTGAGTTGTTGATTACTGCTTGTGTTAGATATTCATTCTCGAAACAGAAATCGTAAATTATTAGATTTTACATTATGTGGACCCATCTTGTGAATTTTAAACTAGATACTTGTATAATTTGTTTCTTATTGTTAATAAAATTAGTTCTATTTTAAATTAATTTTTTATTGTTAAACACTATTTTTTATTATTAAACACTTAATAGTTTTCACTTGTTGTTAGTTATAACTTGTATAGTAACTATTGTTAAATAATTAAAAAAATATCTCTCTCGAATCTGTACTAAAAGTTGATCAAATTTAGATATTTACGTTCAAAGTTTACATCTGATTTTTTTTTCTTAATTTGTTGAACAGATCGACAGACAGACATAAATAAATCGGCATCATGCTAAAAACAGTTGATTCTTGTTACAAAATTCTAATTCGTGCTTATCTGTAAAATTTCGTAAAGACAAAGTTGGTATGATTACAATGCCTTCTTCATTATATATGACGGTCGGTAAAACTGTCTTTCTTTAGTTTTCTTTCCAAAAATTTAGAAGTTAATTTAAATTTAATATAATGCAATAACTAAAATAGTAACAAAATTATATATTTTTTTAAAAATTGTGCCATATATTTAAAAAATATTTCAACGGTATAGAAATTCGAATTCTTTTTGCAATGTAAAATTACTCAATGCTCTAATTTTAAATCACATGAACCGTAGAAAAATTAAATTTATTGTTTTAAGCATTATACAATAGATTTCGACAAACACAGTTTTTAAAAAAAACGAATAAAAATCGTTGCATTCTATTAAGAAACAAGATATTTTTTTCTTGTAATTACAATAGACTTACATTAGTTATATTTACCATGCACAAAATAATTATAATTTTAGCATGCAATTAAAGTTAAATTAACGCTTCATGTGTACAATAAAAGTCAACACAACTTGTGTAATTTTGCTTTTTATTTATTATAATGAAAACCATCTAATTATTTTTAGTTTTTAATTAAATATAAAGTTTTATTTAAATTGCAATATTTTGTGTATACAATTTTATGTTTCGTATGTTTCAAGAGGGCTTTTTAAATATTTTGTTTTCGTAGTTTAGATCAAAGAAAATTGTTTTCTTTGTTGATTTCAAAAATAATAATTTATTAATATTGGTTTTTTATAAAAAAATGCTTGTTTTGACTGTTCAAAGTTTATTTTGAAAAGTTTGTTGTTGGATGTTAAAATACACTTTGATTTACAATCTTATTAAATTTTGGAAAAATATTTGTTTATATATTATGTCGAAAACAGATATTGGTGTTGTGTAGTTAATAGCAATTATTGTTACTGTTAATACTGTTACAATAATAAACTATATATGTGTATTTTCAAAATATGTCTCATTACAAAAATTAAAGTCACATAAACATTTAAAAGATTTTTCTAAAAATAATCAGAAAAGTTTCAAGAATTCATATGTTTTATTTTATTTACAAAGAACAAATATTTTGTGAATATTAAAAACAAAATAATTTTAAACAAGTAACACAATTAGACCTTTTATATTTTATAAAGTTAAATGTTGAATTTTAAGTTTTTTATTGTAATATTATTTAACGTAATTTTAACTTTAACAGAAGTTAACCTTAAGGTTTTTTTATTATAATATAATTAGTTCTGAAAGATCTTTACCATACTAAAAAAATGATACTTTATACTTCGTTCATAAAATTAATAAATTTTTTAATATTTTTTTTACTTATTACTTTTGCTAGTAACTTATGCAAGTGCAGTTTCAAATTTATTTTTAATAACATTTCTAAGTATTTGAAGTAAAAGTAAAACAATTTTTTTCTAATGAAAATTGATGCAGTGTGCAATAATTACGAGTATATCTGGGAAGATTTGCTAATAACAATAAAAATAGGTAATATTAATGTAGTATAATAAAAAAACTAAGTTATCTCACGTAAGAAAGTGATATGTTTTAATACATTTAATTACTAATTAGAAATGAAAACCAGACTTACTCAAGATGTAATTTGAAAGTGCGAGTAAATGTACTATATGCGGAATGAAAATTAATTTTATTTAAAACTTTATGTATTTTATTAGCAGTAAAATATATATATGATATTAATTATAATATTTTTTATTACATTTATGTAATTATATCATAGTCAACTGAGTTATATGACATGTAGGCTAATAAAGATATTTTACTTATACTAAGTGTTTAAATAATTGTTGTTATTGGTATGGTATATAATCAAATAATACTTCTGTATTAATTTAAATATTAATCGACGTTTCAACGTAATCTATGTGCACATTATCATTAAGAAAAATGATCCAAATGAAATATACAATAAATAAGTAGAAATAAATAAACAAAATTTATAAATTATTAATTAAAAGAAGCCAAAAAAGTAATAATTAATAACATACAAATTTTATAATCTAGTTACTTATTTTTTACCTCTTAACTTGTTTCTATGTTCTGTTTATTTATTGTATATATCATTTATATATTTTTTTGATGATGATGTACAGAGAAAGTCAAAACGTCGATTTTTAATTAAAACTAATTTAGAACTTAAATCCTAAAGTTTTGTTTATTTTAATATAATGAGTTCTGAAAGATTTTTTGCTGTGCTAATAATGATCATGTTTTTCGAATATTTTTGAAATTTTTGCTATATTTGCCAGTAATAATAAAAAATATATTTTATTCTAACAAAAGAAAAAATTTATTTACTAAAATTAAAACAGAATATCTTGTAACGTTACGTGTCTTACGAAATATGCAGAGAATTGCAGCATTAATTAAAAAATTTTACAAAATATTTTAACTAAGTTTATTATTGACTAATTTTTTTAAAGGAAAAATTTTATTATATTAATTTAGCTATGTATAAATATTATATTATTTACTTTTATTATAGAAACCCACTTTTACAGATTAAAACCGTTGGTTTTAAAGTAATTTTTTTTCGATGCATATACATATCAGATGGGACAGAAACTATATGATATAATTTTAATAAAAAGAAGATATAAAGTTAGCCGAGACATATTTAATTAAAATTATGATAGCTTTACAACATGGTAAATAAAATACGAATATTACATAAGAAACTAGAGCATTTACTTTTACGTGAAACGAAAAACAGGTAAACCGCATAAGTTTCTAAAATCAATTAAAATCTATGCATCACTGCAATAAATAAATTTTTATTTTTATTGCTTAATAGAAGCGCATTTAAAATCTAACGTTAGAAAATATAAATAGTGAAATTAATCCAGTTTTTCGCAATAATCTACAATTTCAATTATTTTTTTTCTTGTAATTTATATCAGCTAAGTTGAAACGTTAGTCGAGGTTTTATTTATTTTCTGTGTTTATGCTTCATTTCTGTTGTGGAAATAGACAATAAAAAAACTGAAACAAAATAGCAACGAAAAATCGAAACACAAAAATGTGCAGCCATATTTGTTTGCTTTTGTTTTTTTGGGTACACAGACTCGACTATTGAGTGGTATTTTTGCAATAGTACTTTTAATTAGTGTTTTATCAAACATACTCTAACAGTTTTGCGGAGCTTTTGTAATTTTGATTTTTTTGCGTGTTTTTCTAGTAATTTTAGTGCAATTAACGCTTGAACTGATTCATCGTTTTCTAAATTTATTATTCGTTTTTTTTTATTTTGATTTTAATTTATGTATGAATGTTTAACAATCTTATTAAAATATTTAACATTTTCTTATATCAAAGTTGACGTTTAAAATATATTATAAATAGAATCAAATATCAACAAATAATTTTTCATGTTGCGATAATTTACGATCAAACTATATTTCTTTTTAAATCCCACATTTGTATTAACTTCAACGTACTCTTACCACGCCATCGACATTTTTTGCTGATTGTTAACTTTCAGCACAATCCCTTCGACAAAATTCTCGAATTTTCAATTTCACTAAAACCCGAATCAATTTAATTTTACTGAGAAATATATATTTCTACTGAAACCAAGCGTAGAATTCTTTTATTTTTTTCGATCGCTACGAAAGAATTTCTGCTGAACGACACAAATTTACGTTGTAAGACGGAATTGGGAAAAGTATAATTTACTGCTTTATCTTCTGATTAACGGACGAAAATTAATTGCTTTTTTATCGGGGGGATTTATTTCTATATTTGAAATTTACTAATTTTGTATTATGTATTATATTTAACTATTATATATTGTAATAATACTCAAGAATATTGAGATTTTATATTTTTCCCAAAATGAGTATCTTGTGAAATTTTGGGAAAAATATAAAATCTCAATATTCTTGAGTATTATTATATTAAATTTCACAATGACAATACGAACATTTATTTGTTCAAGGTCTATTACTATAATTGCTTATCGCATTATTGTATAGATGGCGTTGGTGGTATTTATTTACTTCTCATCGTTATCGCATTGAAGTACTTGCTATAAAAGGCAGCCAGAATTAACATCGGTTATCAGTTGCCTCACAGCAACTGATCACAGCACCGTACTGATGAGGTCCTAAAGACCGAAACACGTGTCTACGGTTAAACTGGCCAGTCATTGATGCATAGCTTAACAGCCGATTCATTGACTGAGTATCTTGTGAAATTTTGGGAAAAATATAAAATCTCAATATTCTTGAGTATTATTATATTAAATTTCACAATGACAATACGAACATTTATTTGTTCAAGGTCTATTACTATTATATATTGATTATGAAATTTTTGATTTAAAGATTTTAGTATAGAATATATCAGCTATATTGTGCAGTGGTATGATTGAGAGATATTATGTATGTGGATGAAGCAAAACTTACATTTCTGAGTAGAAATGTTTGCAGTCGGGTTAGTGGAAATAGTTTGTGCCACATCTTTTTGGGTATATAGCGTGGTTGTGTATGTATATAATAGTGATATTTTTTTAATGATTGCTTGTTTAGTCTACATTAGTATAGCATGAGAAAAAATTTGTTAAAAAAATGTAATAATCAAATGTGTGAATTCAAAATAATTACAATAATTTGAAGTTAATATGTATTGTATGCTAATTAAAACATGCTAAAATTAAAATTCCGAGTTTCAACATTATCTATGTTTTGTTTTAAAATTATATAATATATCTCGGCGAGATGCGAGATTTTAAGAAAGATTTAAGAAAGATGTTAATATAACAAATCATTAAATTACAATCATATAAAAATTTTATATCGTTAATTTAGACAATGTAACATGTAGTTTAAAATAGATAAAAACATAAAAATAAATTTAAACTTAAATTACATTTCATCTAATAAAATCCGATTCATCAGCACAAGTAAAACTAAATAATAAATTCCAGTATTTCTGCAAAAAAAAGCTATAAATAACCTTTTAACAACTATTTATCTTATTAAGTTCCGAGGATCAATCGAAATAAATAATGATTAATAACATGTACGCTTTCGTTCAGCTTCGACGCTCTCGTCGCTCGGCAGAAGCAGCCAATGGGGCTACCTAACCTAAACAGGCTAACAGTGAAAAATTAACAAACACACTGGACGGTACAAAATATCCCGAGTCAAACCAATCACGAATCGTATTAATTGAAATAAACGTACGTATCTTGACCGATAAATCAATACGGTCTTCCCCCCCCCCCCTCTTGATTACACATTATTCGGGGGTTGGGGTGCCGGGCTGAACCTTTTGTAGGGAGCAGAGGATGAAGATTGGAGAGCATTTAATAGCAGCACCACTCGCAACGAGGGGGCATGCAATTTTGATCCGATTAACGCAATATTTTGTATTTAAATACGCTGGATTGCAAATGTATGCAGATTTTACTCCTGTTGGATTTTTCTTTAAAATGATTGAATATGAATGTATTAAATTGAAACGGCTCTAGGTTGTAGTTCTGTATTAATATTTATTAATAATCGACGTTTTGACGTACTCAACGTACTTCTTCATTAAGAAAAATTATACAAATAACATTTGCAGTAAATAAATAGAACATAGAAAGAGTGTGTTATTTTATAAGTATTATTAGGTAACAAATTAAATAACTAGGTTATAAAGTTTATAAATATTTTATTAAAAGAAGCCAAATTTTATTTAAAAACTAAAACTGTTTTATTTTAATATCATGTAATTTATGTTAAATTCACTATATATATATATATATATATATATATGTCCGGTAGCAAGAAACATTGTTAAATGCTTTGTAAGTTAACCAAAACAATGAGACAGTTGATAATCTAGTTGCCTAGTTAACTAATTAATCAAGTTAACAATGCTTCGTGTAACCGGCGTATTCTAATCAAAATAAAAAAATTATATCATTTCTGGCAAAACAGTATATGTTATTTATTTATTGCTAAATCGATTTGTAATTATTATATTTTAAAAAATTTAAAATATATTTTTCAATTTAACTCATTCAAATATCGCATTTAGAAATATTCATTTAATAACAACTGCAATTAATTATATCTTTATGTTAATTAATTTTACATTTCAACAGTATTTTCCCAAATATGTATGTATATTTTTTGACATGCAAGCTTATAATTTTTTGCATGTTATTACAGAAAGCTTTTTTCAAATTCATCAATAGATTAATATTAATTTACTTGTTTTTGTTCAATACTTTAGTAAAATTTTATATAATTGTTTGTTTAATAAACGTTATAATTAATTTTAATATTTACAGTAGCATTAATATTTAATTTAAATATTATGTAAGCAGTAGTGAACATATATAAATATATATATATATATATATATATATATATATATATATATATATATATATATATATATATATATATATATAATAATAATAATAATAATTTTTTAAATGTTATGAATAAAAT
Source organism: Clivina fossor (assembly GCA_963966155.1). Lineage (NCBI taxonomy): Eukaryota > Metazoa > Arthropoda > Insecta > Coleoptera > Carabidae > Clivina > Clivina fossor. Next base: position 11,269,281 of record OZ014562.1, on the reverse strand, counting down.
TCATGGCTCACTAACTTTAAAAAATATACACACATGTGCTAAAGTAAACAAATACAAATATTAATTTTATATTTTTTTTTTGAATCATTAAATTCAGGGATCATTGAAACGTAAATTTTTCAATTAAAATTTAATAAAAATTTATACATATATACGAAAATGCATTTTATTTTTTTATATGTTTTATTTTTATTTATTTTATTTTTATGTTTGATAAAATTATATTCTATTTTTTATTTAAATTTACTATAAATATTTAAAAAATAACAATAATTTTTAGTAAAATTGTTTTATATGTATATATATGCAATTAATTTTAATTGATGTATTTGATGTATTTTCAATGAGTGGCAAATCAAAAAGGCATGTTTTCAAATTTATTTTATTTGATTATAAACTGAAAATCAGACCTTTTGTAACGTGAAGCTAGAAACAAAATATTTAATAAAAATTTTGTATTGAAAAATATATATTTGTACAGTAGAAATTTAATTTTTTACCGAAATTTATAAATTTTTGAATATTGAATATACGAAACAACATACATACATTTTTTCAGTTTAATATGCTTTAAAATAATATTTCTTTATTTACATATCTACAATTAATTTTAATTATATCGTAATTCTAAAAAGAAAACTTCAAGTCTGGAAATTTCGAAAAAAAATTCTTGTGGAAAAAAATCTGAATTAAAAAATGTATATTTTAATTTAGTTGGTATATTACGCAAGGCACTTCTCTGAGAAGCAATTTAAAATGTGCATACGTATATAGTCGCAAAACAAAGATCTAAGTAAACTAGGGAGGGGAGAGCGTTACGTCACAGCCTGCTTTGATGTGCAAGAGGCGCAAGCAATTTACGTTACAGACAGGACAGACTATTCTATATACCAGAATGAAATGATTGTGGAAGAAGTAGCTTTTATATATCCCGTCAAATTCGCTATCCTACTCTAACGCATATTGAGAGTCCTTATAGTTAAGTTATAACTAGATGGCGCATCTTTTGCCATGTTGAAATATTGCTAATACATATTAGAATAAATTAAATTTTACAAGTCTCATCTTTAATTATAGGGTGATTTATGGAATATTTTTAAAAATAATCAGCTGTTATTTATAATGTATATAGTTATTATAAAAATAAAAATTGTATTTGATAGAGGAGAAAGTTAGTACATTTAATGGGTGTATAAAATTTAACAAAATATTTGTATTAGAGTTAATTTTATTAATTAAAATATACAGAGGTGTAGAAATTAATGAAGAAATTAAAATTTCTTTTAAAAAAAAAAAGTATGTAGTATTTAATATATAATTAAACAAAATATCAGAAAGAGTTTTCTCACTGGTGATGTCCAAAAGGATTTAAGCATAGAATTTGCTTTTGTAATGTTGGCTATGTTAGTTTATTGGTGGATGAGCTTTTTTAGGTACCGTACTCGATCAATATTATTGATTAATATATTAATCAATTTTATTGGCAATATCAGTAAATTAAACTGAGGTTCTACACAATCAATATTATTGTTAATAAATATAGATTAATTGTGTAAGGTTAAGTACTGACGAAAATTTAAATACTTTGATATTTTTGTCAGTACTTTAAGTATTATTGATTAAAAAATACTGACAGTAATATTGACTGTGTTGGATTTACTTTTATAGATTTTTGTCAATACTTACCTCAATACATTGATATTAAACAATTACAGTTAACAATCTAACATATTTAAATGATTTGATTGTCAAAATGAACTAATTTAAATTAGTTACAAATTGAAAAAAAAATGTATTGTAGCCGGGATTTGAACTCGGATCCTTCGTCTATCTTAACATATGTAATATTGCTATTAAATTTAAATGGTCAATAATATTGTCAATTTTATTGATCGTGACCTATTAGATGTCAAAATTTGTTTTGTAAAATATTCTGGTTTTATACTCTTGAATATGCTTAACTCTGATTTTAGGGACCTCAGAGACTTTAGTACTTTTGGTCTGAATTAAAAAATAAATATTATGTCAAAATTATTTTATCTTTATATAACAGAGCTCATTCAGAACTCATTCTATAAAATAAAACTGCTTTAGGTTTAAGTTTTGTATTAAAATTTATTTATAATTGAAGTTTCGGCAAAAACCTCACGCACGTCTTCATTAAGAAAAACTGAGTTTTGTCGATACGTCGATTATAAATAAATTTTAATACAAAATTTAAATTTAAAACAGTTTTATTTTAACTTCAACATAGATAAAAACCTTTAATTTGTATTAGTTTTTTGGATGAAGATATATTTAGAATATATCGAAACGTCGATATTTAAATGAAATATATACAGAACTTAATCCTAAAGCTTTTTTTAAAATAACTTTGCTTCATCTAGACACAGTACTACTCTTGTCTATGCAGACCCCCTTAGCGTGGTAAATACTTTGGAAAATCAAAGCTAAAGCGCACTCAGTTTGAATATGCCTCCTCTCTTCATGTTCTTCTTCTTCTCCCATCGTGTTCGTTCATAAACAACTGACGATCGTTTCGGGTGCTGGTTCCAAAGTCGACTGCGATTGATGTTACATTAGATAAGCCTACACGAATATTACTTTGTCTTATTCATGCACGTAGAAATGGGTGGGAAAGAGAAACAACGCCCGGTAACATTTTCTAGTTTGTCGCCCTCTTTTTTTTCCTACCCAAAGGAAATGCTGGGGTTACCAATCCCTTAGGGGTTGTATTTTTTTGTTTTTTACTTTTATAGTCGAGGGTTTCTGACGTTTTTAGTGCATTTACTAGCATTAGTTTTCAAATTTTATTTAGTATATGTAAATATGTGAGATTTTATAAATCACATTTTTATTCTATAATAATTTTTGATATGGTTGAATTTTTAATGAAATATAGATAGATAGAGATATGTAAAAATTACATTATTTTTCAAGTAAAATAATATTTATATTTATAATAAAATAAAAAAAAATTACGTTAGATAAAATTTATTAGATAGATTTATTTAAAAATTTAAAACAGAAATAAAATAAATTAAATTATGCAATAACGCAAGTATGTAATAAAGAAATATATATATATATATATATATATCGATTCTTGGTTGGTGCATGGATATTTGTGTTGTTAAAATTTGCATTTAATAATAAATAGTTCCTGATCAATAGATAAAAATCTAAGACCTTTATGAAATTAAAAAATATATTTAAAAGTGTGTATGTAACAAAAAATATTCGTACTTGTTATGACAACATTTATGTGACACGAAATTACGTTTCCAAAACAACACAAATGAAAAGAACATCTACATAGAAATTGTGTAAGATATTTGGCCAATATCATATATTCGGTATTCTTATAGATAGGATTATACAAGTCGAATAAATATTTGTGAATTTTGATATCGATTTGAAATTTATATACGAATACAAATGTCATATACATATTTGCGTATTTTTACACAAATTTTATTTGTTTAGATATAAAATTATATATATTATTATATTATTTTATTAAAATTTTATATTATTTTTTTATCTTAATTTTTTCTTATTATCATCATAATGTGAAATTTGAAGATACTGTAATTATTGCAAAACCAATCAATATTAACAGCAGATTGATAAGAGAAGCAATAGAAATTTATAAAGAAAAAGATAATATCAATCAGGGTGACTAGTAACTGATTTAAATAAAATTTGGCTTCCATTAACTAAAAATTTATATTTAAAAAAATAAAATTTTATAATCTAGTTACCTATTTGTCAACTAGTAACTTTACTGTAAATATCATTTGTATAATTTTTTCTGATGAAGACGGACTTTGAGTTCGTCGAAACGTCGATTATTAGTAAATATTAATACAAAACTTAAACCTAAAGCCGTTTTATTTTAAATAATTTACTAATTATAAATTAACATATTAAAAAAATCTTTCAGAACTCATTATATTACAATAATAAGAACACTTTAGGACTAAGTTTTGTGTATATTTTAATAAAAAGTCGACGTTTTGACGTACTCTATCTACATTATTTGTACGTAGAGTACGGCGAAACGTCGATTTTTTATTAAAACATATACAGAACGTTATGCTAACGTCTTTCTATTTTAATTATAATTTTTTTTTTGTATCTCATTTTTAAACTTAAATTTCAAAAATAGCTACTACAAGCTCGGTTTCAAAATAAAGCAACTCCCATAAAACCAAGATTAAACAAATAAACTAAAACATCAAAAAACCAAGGTGGACTACCAACCGTAGTGTTTCTTTTATACATAGTAATCATTAAAAACAATTGAAAAAAAGGCATTTATTTTGATATACATATGCATATACAAATTGTCAATAAAATTGTATCAGATATCTTCGTTTATAAATTGGTAAAATTAAAAAAAAAAGCTTCTAGTCAATTTAAATTTTATTACCGAACATTTCTGCTATCTACCCTCTAATGTCACAACAGAAAATGTCAGCCATTTTATTTTAGTGCTTTTTAGAGCCTTTTAGATCCATTCCAACTTTATATGGCGTACAATCTACTAGTATTTTGTAAAATGCATGCATATGTATATTAAGATAAAAAAAAATATTCTACTTTACATACAGTGTTATCAAGAAACATTTGAACATTTGAAGTTATCGACCAATCAGAATTTTTATACGACTAAATTTGCTCGTAGTATGCTGTGGAAAAATCTAGAATGTTAAATTACTCGTATTATTATATTTTGCAGTTTTTTGTTTTTCGGTGAAATTAAATGTTTATTTTGAAACATTGAATATAAAGAGAAATTTATATTAATTGTTATAAAAATAAAATGAAATATATTTTGTTTTTATAATATACGGCTGAATAATTTTTATTAAATAATATTTAATATTTATTGTAAAATATTTGTGCTTTTTTACTATTTGTATACATTTATTTCAGACTGTGAAATGTATAAATTGTTACAAAATGTTATTATCAAACAATATAAAAATAAACTGCGTATGTTTCATGTTGTATAATAAAAGTTATAATTATTAATAAAATAGATTACAAAATTTATGTCTTGAGAAATGATATTTACACAAATGGATCATGGGAAATCTATTTTGACATTTGATCTAAATTTTGAATCATTTGTTATATAAAAGAAAGTTTAAACGTATATTTATAGTAAATACTATCATATTTTTGTTTCATTTGATCTTTCTTTTTGGTAATTAATTAGTAAGTTTATTAAATAAGTAAAAATACTCAACCAGAACTCATAAATAAATTATGATATGACGTAATTAAATCAATATTTTTTTAAGTACCTAAAATGGTTTCAGACGGATAAATTAAACCCCAATTTTTTTTTTTTTTCATAAATTTATATATAAAAAAAAGTGCAAATTATAAAAATGTATTATTTTTTGTTTTTTAAGACCATACGCAGAAACATTTTTTTGATACCTAAATAAATGATTTATTAAAATAAGTTAAAGCTTAAAGTTGTAGTTTTGTATTAATATTTATTAATAATCAAAGTTTCGACGTCTTCAACGTACATCTTCATCAGAAAAAAAAGAAGATACAAATGATATTTACAGTAAACAAACAGAACAAGAAATAAGGTACTGGTAACTTGTTTCTATGTTCTGTTTATTTACTGTAAATTATTAATAAATATTAATACAAAACAACAATTTAAAACCGTTTTATTTTAATATAATGAGTTCTGAAACTTTTTACCATGTTAAATGAATTATTATTCATATTAATGGGTATATTTGATTCATACCTGTAAAACCTGTAGTGCTACAAAATATTTTGTCTTTTTCCAGTAAATGGAATTCCTCTATTGACAGAAACAGATAAAATATTCTGTAACGCTACAGATCTGACAGATATGAACCAAATAAATTAATACAGCTGCATACTAACATCATAGTACCAATACAAATTTCTGTAGTGCATTACCAATTCCCAATACTCATACAAAATAACTCAAGAGTTGAATCTTTGTCCAGTACAGACATCAAAGTTAACTGGTCCAGCGTGTCCCTGCTGAAAACTGAATAAAAAAGCTGAGCAAACCTGAAAAGCAACTTACAACTGAAGAGATTGGTTCTGCAGCAACTGAATTATACTCGCATTTCGAACGTTATTTTTCCTGCAACCAAAAAGCTTGCTTGCTGGCCTGCAATATGTCTTCTTATTTTTCCATCATCATTTGGCCCCGACCGTTCGCTTTGCTCATATGACCTGTAAATAACCGTACTATGTGGCGGGGGGCGAGGGAGGGAGGCGTAGCAAAATATTACAGTCGCCAGTTCGAAAGGTCGATGGGGTTTGGTCTCTGGTCACTGGTCAGACGAGACGAGAACGAGATCGAAAACGAGAAATCATCTCGAAAAATAATGCTTCGATGAACAGCAAACGAGTTACAGTGTATATATAAGATTTTTTTTCGATTTTGATTTTTTTATTGGTATATTGCAATATGAAAAAAAATATATTAGGTTGTATATTGGAGTTATTAATTGTAAGTAAATATATTTTTGCTGAAGAGATTCTTGACGCAGATGAAAGCTAAAATATAGTTTAATATTTTTCTTTTTTTATTCGGTATTGAATATCGAAATGTAAATAGTTGAGAAAAAAGTTATACAAGTAAATAAATTAGTTAATGTATTTAATATACAGGGTTTTATACTAAAGGTTTTAATAATTAATATACATTTCTAAGTAAATTCTGCTTAATTTCAAAGATTTGCGATGCTTTGACGCAAAGTTATGTTGTTATTAAAAAAATAGTAAAAAGTTTTTTAGAACACATTTTATTTAAAAAAAGCACTGATTTAAATAACATTTGGTTTTCTTTAATTAATTTATCAATTTTATAATCTAGTTACTTATTTGGTTACCGAAAAAAATTATATTTATTGTATATGTCATTTGTATCATTTTTGCTAATGATGATGTAAACGTAGATTAATAAAAATTAACCTAGAATTAAATCCTAGAGCTATATATATATATATATATATATATATATATATATATATATATATATATATATATATATATATAACAAAAAAAATCTTTCAGAACTCAATATATTAACATAAAAAAGCTTTAGGATTAAGTTTTGTATAATTTTATTTAAATATCGATGTTTCGATATACTCTACGCATACCTTTATCAGGAAAAAAAAATACAAATGACATAAATAATAAAGAAGCAAAACATAGAAACAAGTTACTAGGTGATAGAACTTATTTCTAAAGCTTTTTTATTTTAATAATTAATTTTTTATACTTAACCAAATATGTATTCTAAAAGCATATTTAATAAGTTATTGTTTAAATTGATAACTCTGTAAAAAAATTTGACAAATACTGAAAATTTCAAGGAAAATTAATTATTTATATATATATATATATATATATATATATATGGTTGTTAAAAATTTGTAATGTCAAATATGCATTGCCAATACTTTAATTGTATATATTACAATTTCTTAGTTTGTAATATATATATATATATATATATATATATATATATATATATATATATATATATATATATATGTATATATACATACTCTTCATTTAATTGAAAGAAATAAAAAATAATTTGAGTAAATTATTTCTCAATAAGCATAAACAAATTACATACTAGAAACCTAAATATACGAACAATAATTCAGAGTAATTGCTTAAAATCCTTGGCTTTTCTGATATCTAATCAAAAATTTTATAGCAAAAACAAAAATTATATTTTCTACTTTGCTGTTATCATGTAAAATATATATTATTAACTTTCTTAGTGTACCAGTAAACTGCAATTATTACTCACCAGATAAGTGGGTAATAGTTCAAAGGTGTTGGTTGAAAATCGCTTCTAATAATCGCATTAATGTAAACTTTGTAATTCTTTTGTCATTTACAAAGTGTTAAATACACAGAGAAAGTAGGTTTTTTTTTTTAGTTGAAAGGTTCATTTAGTTCAAGAACAAAACTTTTATTATATTGGTCTAATGTTATTATCTATAAATCATAACTAGAAATTTATTAACATAGTAAAAAAAAATTCAGAATGCATTATATTAAAATAAAACTGCTTCAGGTTGAAGTTCTCTATTAATATTTATTTAAAATCGACGTTTCGGCGAAACTCAACTCTCTTATCAATTTGCTGCAGCAGATTGATAAAAAAAGCAATAGAAATTTATAAAGAAAAGGACCACATCAATCACTGTCAAGACACTGAGTTAAATAATTTGGTTTTCATTAATTAAAAAAATTTATAAAAAATCTAGTTACTTATTTGTTGCCTAGTAACTTGTTTCTATGTTTTGTTATTTACTGTAATGTAATGTCATTTATATCATTTATCCTGATGAAGACGGACGTTAAATTTCGTCGAAACGTCGATTATAAACAAATATGAATTCAGAACTTTAATTTAAAGCAATTTTATTTTATTATAATGAGTTCTGAATTTTTTTACTGTGTTAAACTAATTTAAAGGATTTAGTAAATAATTTTCAATAAACATTAAAAGCGCTTTTGTTAAAGATCATTTTTAAAGGTGAGGAGAGAATACGGGCCTTTGTTTTTTATTGATAATTTAGAGTTATTCCAACCTATAAATTATTTAATACCGTAGCGATAATAAAATTACGTTATTTACCAATAAGGTAATTTTTAATACGGTAAATAAATATCGTATACGTTGCGATAACTTTCTATTATTTTTTAAAAGTTTTCAATAATAATGCCATTATTTTTAAAATTTATTTTAAAATTTGTTAGTTGTTTTAATTTCTTTTAAATTATTAACTGTTTTGTAGTAGAACTAGAGAAATTTGTTATTATGGCAAAATAGAAAAAATTTGTACCATACTTTTTTAAATACATGGCTTGATTATTGTATATGTATTAATAATAAAAATATCGTGACAAGATAATAAAAATACATTATGTTGTACAAATGTTATCAATACGATATTATATAAAAATCATACTATTTTTATAACATCCTTTGATTTCCACAAATAACCTAAAAAACAAAAAACAAAACAGAAAAACAGAGACAAGTCACAAAACAAAAGAAAACAAAAGCGTGGAGCTTTTAGTAGCAATCAATAGATTTTATCAAAAATACACACATATATATATACATACACATACAAAAACAGAAATCATGTCTTTTACGTGGTGAGTGAATCCGGAGTCGAAACTCGGAACCAAAGCGAATGAACATAATATAAAATATAAAAGCTATAGATTATCAAAGTATACTTTTCCAATAAAAACGACCGACGGTGTGGTGGTTATTTTAACCCCTCCGTCAATAGGTCAATATTGGCAGGTCACCACATTGATTTAATGGTCCAACTACTAAACTGTAAGCTACATATTTTCCCAATCGGAAGGAACAATTCATTACTATTAACAGAGTGAGGGTGCACTCCGATGCAACATGGCGGAAATTTGTGATCGTTCGTTATAATAGTAGGCCCCCAACCGTTGACAAATTTTCCTGATGACTTTGGGGATTTTGTTTGTTTTGCGCTGTGCTATGACACATACATAAAATTAGTTAAATGATACCAAAAATAATTTTTTTGCTACTCCTGTTAAATAATTAATTTTATGACAGTTAACTTAATTGTAATATTTGATGTAAAGAATATTGAAAAACGAACTAGAAAATTTGTAAATTATTTAATTGATTGATGCTTTAAATATACGCCATTTTTAATTTTTTACCCTCGGTAAAATTCTGGTTAGCCCAAATATATTTTTGAATTATTACTTAACACTTTTTGATCAATAAAAATCTTGAAAGTTTGTTACTCAATTGCATTTGAAATAACTTATGAGTTATCGTTGTTGTAATGATACTGTGCAATTTTTATATTGTAAAATTGTTAATGCAATTTTTAATTGTATAGTTGTAGAAAAAGTATATATTCTACTCAAATATGATGATTATTGGTATTTCGAATAAATTACAACATTAACCTGCGTCTTGTATCATATACTTTATTGTCATAAATAATAAATTATGATTACGTAACTATAAATTTTGTAATCTAGTTACTTGTATTTAGTTACCTAGTAACTTATCTATGTTTTGTTTGTTTATTATTTATGTCATTTGTATATATTTTTCCTGATAATTATATACGTGCAGTATATCGAAGAGTTGAATATTAATTAAAAATTTAACAAAACTAAAATTTAAAGCTTTTTACATTTAACTCAAAAATTAAAAATTGTATTTAAATGTTAAAGCTAGGCTGATATTACAAGCTCAGTTACATTGTCTTAAAACCGATATTAGTTAAAATAAATTTCAAAACCAAACTCGTAATATGGGCCATTTTGATTTAAAAACTATTTTTTCATTTACTAAATTTGTAGCAGACTATAGTAACTTTAAAATTTATTACATTGATTAACCTAACCTACAAAAATTAAACAAAAACAAAAACATACGATAATCTAACCTAACAAACTAACTTAATCCAATAATTACAATGTAACAAAATACATGATTAATCTCTAATCGAAACCGTTTCACTGAGCTTGCAACGCATCGTAACTTTAAACATGATACTTCTCCCAGAGTACTAGAGTACTGTTACTAACTAGTACCGTGTCTAAGTGCTGCACAGTTCACACGAAGTCGGAACTTCTCGCGCCGCACGGTAATACGCCCGAAGTTACTACTATGTCTTAACCATCTTTTACGTCGATATTTTATAACTCACGAATTATCGAGATCATGCAGTCGAATCTTTATCGTGTTATTTAAACTCGTGTTACTTTTTATTATTATTGCTATTCGAATTGATTCTTTTAAATGTCAATTTTAAAAATAGAAATGGATTTTTGTGTTGTATTTGTTCGAATGAATAAAAAACTGATGAGCATATAGATATGATTGAATTGTAAGATTTAATACTGATAAACTAAATTACGATTGAAATTAAACATACTTTATTAGCAATATAGTTATAAATTTAGGACTGTTGTTAACATAATTATTTGTGAAGTGACCAATCAATAAATTCACTTTAAAGACAGTTGACAAACTATTTATTAAGTCAATAATATTTTCAGAAACTGATTCTCAGACATTTTAGTTTTTAATAACAATTATTAACTAACCACTATCATTAAACTAATTATTTTGTTCTAGTAATAATTTATTATTAATTACATTAATAATCCTCCACGCTATTGCTTAGTTATTTCACGCTATTCACACAGCCAACTGAGAAAATAATGAGCGCATATATCCGATTTCGTTATTTACAGCAAAACGCATTCTAATTAGAAGGGTGTTAGTGTCTGTGCATGAGCCCATGAGCCCCTTGGGGTTAGTTTTCTAGAGGGTTGGTGATGGTGGGGAAAGTGTACAAAAGGTCGACGATACCGCCATCTCTTACCCCCAAGTTGGGGGTAAGTTGTATTGGTGTATATAGCATGGAGTTTTAGCCTTAATGGTAACAACGTACTGTGAACTAAGAATACGCGACTGGCATATAATGTAATATGTAGAGTTAACGTTATACGCTAAATGTAATGTAATGCTTAAGCTAACGTTCGTAGCGTTAACGCTAACGAAGAAGCTAGGCGGGTGTGTGTGTGTTTTGATGCTGAATGCCATGGTTGTTGGCTTTTTTAGCCAGTGACGGCGACAGAAATTTTTGAAATTTGTTTATACATTTAATTGAATTTTCTTGAATTCAGTTTCTATGTGTTTTTATAGTTAATAGACAGTTTTTGCACACTCTACGTTAAATGATCCCTTAACTATAAAGTCACGTGACTTAATGTTATTTGTATTACAACTATCTTTAGTTTAACGTTATCGTAACTTTAGCGGAGGCTTGCAAAAATTCACTATTATTTTTGTTTTGTTTGACTGAATCTGAAAAGCAAGTAAGAAAGATAATTGATAGAATTAATATTGTAGGAAGAGATATGAAGCTTATATTGAATGTTGATATGTGTTCTTAACAACTGAATGTAATATAACGTTATTTGGGTAGTTTATTGTTTAAGGATGGTCGCTTTGAAAGTGAGATTGAAAGGAAAGTAAATTCTGGTTGTAAGGTTTTGGATGCTTTGGGTATTTTTGCTAGAAATATAAATGTTTCTAAAAAAGTTTATTTGAGTATATATAATACTGTTTTGGTACCTACGTTGATATATGGTAGTTGAAAGTTGGGTTTGGCAGCAAAAGCATAAAAGAAACATGCCTGCTCTGGAAATGAGATTTTTTTCGTGGCGTATGTAGTGTATCTAGAAGAAATCGGCTACGAAATAGATTAATGTATGATGAGTTTGAAATTGAAAAATATGCTGTTGCAAAAGTTAAGCGAATGTCTAATGAACGTTTGGTTAAAAGAATATATGAGAATGATTTTGAAGGTATTCGTTTGCGTGGACGTAAGATGAGTATATGGTGTGGTATAATTGAGAGAGTGGTCTGCGTGACCCAATATTTCCAAGTAGTAAAAATAGAAAATATCTATGATAGTTGCCATAAATGTGGATGAAGCTAGAATTGCTAGTCTGGATAGGAATGTTTGAAGGAAACCAATTTCAGGATAGTGAAAAGAGTTTATGCCACACCCTTTCGGGTACATGGCGTGATTGTGTATGTATATACAATAATAATCAATATAAAATTTTGCAGGTAAATATATTATTTATAAACAAATTAATAAACAATGCTTCTAAAAATACTCACACCAATTACAGTAACAAATACAAATAACTATACAGTTTTCTATGGTATATTATTATTAATAAATTGAAAACATTGTGTAATATACTTGCGCATGTTCCGCCACTGGCGTGGAGATGGTATAACATTTAAAACGGTTTTCCGTATCTAGCGGCTATCGTGCCAAAACAATGTGATAATAATTGTGCAGAAAATTTGTTGAGGTTTCGCTTTAGCAACATTGAGTAAGCGAGTTTTCACAATACGAGCACGCCAGCCAGAAAACGTGGTACGTTTTACTAAAATTGTTTACCTCTGGACGTTTTATATTAAGACCCGAGGATTAAGACTTATCTTTTTCGATCCCTTTCATTACCAACCTTTGCTTTGTTTAAAAAAAAATAAATTGTCAGCAGTTACTGTATTTCTTTTTTTAGATGTGTTGGTAATTAATATATACCTGTAAATATTAAAAAAACTGAGCTTTGCTCGTTTAAAACTGAATTCTTTAAATAATTACGAATTGGTTATTTAACAGTACTGATTAGATATTATGATTCTACTGTTTTCTCACATCATTTATTTGATTTGGTTTTAAATTAAAAGTTATTTAAATAATTCTTTATTTTAACTTTTTACCATGAAAATAAATTTAGTAATGTTTTTATTTAACATAGTGAAAAATCTTTCAAAACTCATAATATTAAAATAAAATTGCTTTAGATTAGAGTTCTGTATTAATATTTATTTAAAATCGACGTTTCGATGAACTCAACGTCCGTCTTTATAAATGACATTTACAGTAAATAACAGAACTTATTATTTGTTACCTAGTAACTGGTTTCTATGTTCTGTTGTTTATAAATAAATATTAATACAGAATTTTAACCTAAAACAGTTTTATTTTAATCTTTTTATTTATTTTGTAAAAAAACAATTTTTTTTGTGTTTTAAAAATAATAAAATATTTTTTTTAATATGCCAATGAAATTTATGTAAAATGAAATTTTGAGTAAAAAATATCTTCGATCTTTTAAATTTAAGTCGTTTATCTTATGGTACAATGTCATGCATAGTATTTATATAAAATTAAAATAATCTCAAATTACTGTAATTAGCATAATACATATACAGTAAAATCGCAATGTATTTAAAAATAATAATAATAAATTCATAAAATTGATAAATGCAATAGAAAAAGATAATATGTAACTTGGCACAGAAAAAAAAATATTATTTTTATCCAAGTCAATATGAAGTTATTAATATCATTGAAAGAGCACAAAATTCTGAACAATTTGACGTAAAAGTTAAAATATTAAAAAAACTGTTAAAGTTTTTGCTGTTTGTAATTGCAAGGTTTATAAAATGTGTTTTGAGTAAAGGTGCGTTAAATTGTTGCATTTTTGAATAACACATTTTAACCTCATACTTACAAAAAAGTGTAAAAATTATCTAGCGTTGAAAAATATAAACTAAAACAGTGTTAGTTGTACAGAAAGAGTGTAGGTAGTGTTAAATACAATAAACTAAAAATGTAAAATTACTTCAAATAGCTCTATTTCATAGATAATATTTTTTCCTCTGTAGTAGAGTCATCATGTAAGAATCAAAATCAATAAAAACAGAAACAGTATATTATAATTTAATTGCATTTTATTTTATATTATATTTAATTATATTTACATTTTTTATTTTTATAACAAACTGAATAATATTTGTAATTTTCTGAAATGCACATTAAACAAAAAATTATTATTCAGTGTTTGTTAATTATTTTAAAAGCTTAAACAATAAACATTAAAAGGCGACATTCACCTGACATTTATCAGGCTAGGTAAACATTTTATGCTCGAGAACAAATTAAATAAATTTAGTTTTTAGAACACTTGTGCTGCGGTATTATCTAGAAATAATTATGCTATGCACATACACACCTTTGCAGTTAACTTAGTGTGCTTAGAGCTAACACAAGGTGTCTTGAGCATAAAGCAAAGTAAGATGAACTTTAAAATAATAATGCTAGAATTAAAATTTATAACACTCGGTAAAAGTTCAACAGCGCATTTACTATAATTAAAACTATCTGATGACAACTTAAGATATCGTTTTCTAGGTTTTAAAATCGTCTAGTGTAATATATCAATTTGTTGAGTGTTTATTTCATTATTTTGCAGATTAAAGATATATTATTCGCTCTAATACAATGGAATTTAGAATATTATGGTTTTTGTTTGATTGTATACTTACAAAGTTAACATTAATTAATCTAGAAAATATGTAGGTATTTTAAATTTTTACAAACAGCTCGTGGACAAGACCGGATTATCTTTTAGGCCAGAGCTTCCTAAACTTTTATTTATCGCAATTCACACCAAAAATACGCATTTTTTATGATTCATTTGTTTGTAATACGAGTACATATTTTAATAGCAAAATAAGTTTTATTAACAAAAAAAAACATCAATCACTATGAAGGTATTGAGTTAAATAGAATTTGGCTTCTATTAATTACAAAATCTATAACATTTTAGGATCTAGTCGCTTATTTGTTACCTAGTAACTTGTTTCTATGTACGGTAATGTCATTTGTATCAGTTTTCCTGATGAATTTTAATACAGAACTAAAATCTAAAGCATTTTAATTACTTTAAATTTTTTATTAACTCTTCTTAATATGAAGCAGATAAATTTTATATATTCTTTAATAAACATTATATACTATATTTTAATAATTGATGTGATACAAATTAACTTGGGACCCATCAGTAAGTCGTAACTTGTATATTGAGAACTGTTGTTTTAGGCTAAAAAAAAAAATAGTCTGAAGCCTCAGAGAATTTACGATCTTTGATTAAAAAAAAGATAAATTTTAACTAACAAATTTTTAAAACTAATTATATTAAAATAAGAAAGCTTTAGGATTAATTTCTGTATATATTTTATTTAAAAATCGACATTTCGATAGAGGTAGAGTATATGGAAACGTCGGTTATATTGCAACTTTGTTAACTTGAATTATTTGTAAAGCGGTTTTATTGATTGATCAGCTAATAACTTAATTAAGTTGTTAACTGATAATATTTAGCATCCGGCAAATAGAATAATAAATATAGCTTTTTTTTGGAATATAAATATTTTAGAATAACCACAAAGTTTACCAAAATAAGCATATTTTATTCTACAAGTGGTTACCGCACACATTTACGCATCAATTCCCAAAACGTAACTTTATCATCATCATCGTCACTCTGTCGCTTAATTGTAACCAAGCTAGTGTATTCAAACCCAAAATTTTCCGAGATACAATTCTAAATAATCTAATGACTGGTATATACAAACCATTTTCTCTCATGCTTCGCATGTCGATTCAGAATTCAGCACGGTTTCCCCGTCAATTCAAACTATATATATATATATATATATATATATATATATATATATATATATATATATATATATATATTTGGTGTATCTCTTCCAAGTTTCATATCTTCAGCGACACAAAATTTCTTGTCGTTCCACGATGTCGCTTTTCTTCTCTTTAAAGCATTGCGAACGACTTGTGCCGTTCACAAAGTGACAAAAGGGCCAATGTGAGTTTTCAAATTCAGAGTTTCTCAACAGATACTCTGTTAAATAGTGGTGCTTCTCAAACTTTTGTGAACTGCTCTTAAATTATGTAAATTTCATTTTTTTTAAATTAATAAACAGTGATTGTAATAGTTTATGAACAACAGAGAAAATTTAATAGGAAAGTAAATATATTTATTTTTATAGTAACTGTACTATAAACGCTTAGATGAACAAACTAATCGAGTAAATTATTTGCGCAAGTATAATGACAGGAAATTTTACTCTAGAAGTAAATAAGTTTATAACCTATAAATTTTATTTCTGTGTTATGTCCAGCATATTATCTATTACTAACAAATTTTCTTTTTCAGATCCTCTGTAGTTTTTGCCTCTGTCACGATTTTTATCAATTTTCAAGTGCTTTTTAACAATTTACAAATGGTATATTGAAAGTTATTTTGATAAATTTTAAAATTCTCAATCGGTCAATCTCCCAATAGTTATTTATTTTAAATGTTTTATTGTGAAAAGGCAGAATAAATTTATTTATTTGTTTATTAAATTTACTTGTAAAGTAGCTACTTTACAATTTAGTTTAGTGTTTATGAAATTGGGACTAAATTTGTAAAATATAAAAATGTAAGATGAAAAAGTCAGCAATAAAAAATACATGTAAAATCTAAAGTACATTCAATGCAATAAATATTATTTATTTTTTATTGAAATTGGTTGAAGTAAAATCTTTGAGGACTAGAGTTATTTCTCTTGGAACAATCTTATTTGTAACATAATAAAAAATCGTTTACAAATCATTATATTAAAATAAAAATCTTTAGGTTTAAATTTTGTCCAATTTTATATAAAATTAAACAAAACTTAAACTTTAACTATTTATTTTTTTAATCTTATTTGTATTCACATAATATTTGCTAGCTTTCTTTATAACTAGTAATTAAAAAATTTACACTGTATCGTCTTTTTTACTATATATGTACAATAAAATTGTTGTTATAACTGCATTAAATATTTTATAATAATATCAAATTAATTTTTAAATAGCATATATTGTGCTCTATATGTAAATAATAAGTCCATTGATTTTAAAACAATATAAGATATCGATTTTAAATTGTACTAGTACAATTATTATTGTTAATTAATTTTAAAACTTCTAATGACAAAATCATTATTATATCTAAGAAATTGGTACTTTTTTGTCAGTTTAAAGTCGTTTTCAGATATATAAATAAGTTATACTACAATTTTTGAAACGGTTGAGAAACACTGTGTTTACACGACAAGTCTATGGGTCTTTCGCTATCGTTTATTACGAGGACATGAAGGCACGTTTAGATAAACTAGAAATGTGTTTGCGTCTCTTCCCTGATGTGTAAGTTCTCGTTCGCGTACGGCTGAAATGGAAAATGATGTGAAATACATAGACGGTCGTGGTGGAAGCGTTTGCATCGACTCGACGTATTCTATATGTTGATGATGTCAAGAAGATGATGTGTATAGGCGCGCGTACAACTGTCTGTTTCATTGTCTGTGTGTACCGGTGCCGAAGTAGTAAAATGGCAGGTTCGATGGCTACGCAAAAGAATTTGATGCTTCAATTGAACAGATAGAATTTGATTTTTTTTCTCTCGTTTCGTTTTTCTATTTTTTTTTTTTTTGAATACAATGTGCGACAAGATAAAGTTTGAAGTGCAAAGATGTTTTGGAATAGGTAATAAAATATCATGATTTTTTTATGTATTTTTCCTGTAAACATGTTTTATTTGTTAGATAATAATCATTAATTAAATAAGAAATGAAATTTTCATTTAAATTTTTGTCATTTTTATGTTACTAAAGCAATGTTTTTTGTGATGATGAGTTTTACAAATATTTAAATACTACTTACTTAATCGCAGTGAGTAGTAAATTTAATAAATTTGAAAAAAAAATGTATTGGCCTTGCCGGGATTTGAACACGGATCTCTTGCTTTCGCGGTAAATGTCCTACCCACTAGACTACGAATAATTTTTTTTCAATTATATTGTATATTGAAACGTTAATTTTTTAAATAAAATAAATACGGAACTTAATCCTAAAGCTTTTTATATCAATATAACAATATAATTGAAAAAAATAAGTGTTTTCAAAACAACAACACATAGTGTATTTTTATCAATTAGATTTGATATAAATTAATTGGAATGACTGTTAATAATTTAAGTGACTTATAATCATTACATACTATTCTTTTTCTACGACTATTCAATAAAAAATTGTATTTATTTTTTGTTACAAATTATAATATGACAACTTTAAGTTATCCTATTAGCAATCGCTAGATACCTATTTTACGATTTAGTAGTTATAACTTTTAAAAATTATGATTGATCAAAAACCATAAGTTATGGATAATATAACTTAACAGAAAATAAATAAGAAAGTAGAAAAAATAATTAATGATATTAATATTAGAACAACGTATTAAACATTATGTGCTATCAGATCTTTTAATACTCATCTTTAAATGAAACGAAGTTGTAAGTTTACGTTTTGTGAAAAAAATAGTAGGTATATTATTTATTTTGTTTGTTGCAACGTTGCTGCAAACATTTCTTGCAACTACGTTTCTATTATTTTTTATTTGAGTTTATCTTTTAATTAATCTATCATAATACCAACCTAAAATCACAGTAAATTCTCTTCCTTCAATACCAACAAGAGAAAAAAAAAATGCATTGCCTGAAGATGAAGATAAAACCAAAAACGGCCTAAAGCATCATTTTCTACCCGGGACTCTTCTAGCCCTCGAAGCAAAAACCGACGGTTGTATCACAAATCTCTATTGATTAATACCGGAATTACTTTAATAAATTACGGGAAACATCTTGACCATCGGGCTTGATAAGTGTCTTGATGTCTCACTATGTCTGTTGTATGCCTGTGTTAGTGTGTTGGGGTTAGGAGAGTCTATTCCTTGCGTCTCGATCAATATGTTGTTTACTTTAGCCGGCCGCTTCGAGGCGCTGACCGTCACGGATAGGATGATAACACCCCCGACAATGTCTTGAGGATGACACACACACACACATATAATATAGCACGTGACCAACAGTATGAATGTCCGAGAATAGGATTATGGGTAATGCCAGGGATGAGGTGCTTCTCTTCTGCATTACCTGGATGCAGTTTGGCTGTTTACAAAAAAGTGAAAATTTACTTTGGATTTAAAATATTAATTATCTCTAATAATAATAAACAGAGATTAACTATTATGATTATTTTAATCGTAAAATTGAAAGAAAACTTAATGCTGATGGTTGTAAGGTTTTGGGTGCTTATTTTTATATATTTTTAGAAATAAAAATAAATATGTAGCTATCAATTTGTTAAACACATATTTCCAAATGGTAAAAACAAAGGACATGTATAAACAGGTATCATAAATTTGAACAAAGCATAAAATATTTATCAAAATAGGAATGTCTAATGTAGAACAATCTTTGACAGAATAGAAATAGTTTGTGCTATACCATACGTATAAGGCGCGAATGTATATGAATGCATATTTCAAGTATTTTATTATATATTTAATTTAATACTGTAATTAATTGCGCTTTACAATTTAAATTTATTCTACAAAACATTATTTTAACATGTTAATATATACTTTTACAAAAGCTACACCTATTCTTAATTGCATATTTCAACTTTATTTTGAAATAGGTATTCCTAACTTTAAAACATAATAATTTCTATTATTCTCAGAGAAAAGGCTTGCCCATAAACATCCTACAACATACTAATTAATGTATATAATGCTTAACTTTAATTTATAAACAAAATCATTTGTTATATCAGTTTACTTTCAACGAAAATGACACTAATTTGATGTTAGTATTATGTTCAAATATTGGCCGTGAACTCAATTTGAAGAGATGGTACAGATGATTAGAAAAATAACAATAATGATTTTTATTGTATGTTTATAAATATTGACTTGCATATTATTTTTGACTTTTAATTGCACAATATTATTGCAAGTTTTGTTGTTAACATTTAACAAATAATTTTTGAAATACTTTAATTGGTAATGACTTATTTTTATTTGGAAACTTCAAGATGTTACAAAAACATAATTTATTTAATTTTAATTATTTTTAATATTTTAATTTGAATAAGATTATGTTCTGTATAATTTTTATTTAAATTCGACGTTTCGATATACTCTGCTTATATCATCCCCAGGAAAACTATGTAAGTGACATAAATAATAAACAAACAAGATATAAATATAAGTTACTTGGTTACAAACATAAGTAACTAGATTGAATTTATAAATTATTAATTAAAGAAAGCCAAGTTTAATTTAAATCTGAGTTTTCACACTGACTGATATATTATTTTTCTTTGATAAGAGAAACAATAGAAATTTACAAAGTTCCAATAGGTTGCATCGGTTCTACACACTTATAATATATAGATCTCTCACTTGTACAAAATTATCGTTTTGTAAAGTCTGTTAATTTATTTGATTTTATCTTGTCTGAGCTACGATTTTATACTTTTGCAAAAAATGTACAGTATTTTAGTATTAATCGTAAACATTTACAGAGTAACATCGACATTTCTTTCCAATTCAATATCAATTATTACTCCATTATTAAAACAATTGCATACTAGCAACATTCGTTTGTTTTTCTATCGCATGAAATAAGAATAATATTCCGCATGAGAGCATGCCTTTACAACGGGTTGGGCATCATACTCAAAACAATTGCAAAAGAACTCTCTTGCGATTCATAGTGAGACTATTCTAACATTTAGCCTGGCGCGCAAGGTGGGCAGGTGCAGCTAAGAACTTAACTATGTCGTAACCGATCACGGATCGAGAATTATAGATTATTACACGCGCGCATTTTCGCTGAAAGAAGAAGACGTGTTACCTGTACCACGAAGAAACGTTACGTTACGAGTGGGATGATCAGAATTTTATTATTCGATTTGAATTCTTCTAGAGTTAGATTGGAGAGGTGAGGTTAGGTTAACTCGCGATGTGTATTATTTTTTTTTTTATAAGTGTCAAAGAAAATGATGATAATTATTAAGGTTTACGGAGAAATGATATTTGAATTGATTTCGTATTGTAAATAATTTGGATGTTTAAAAAAAAATGGTTATCGTATTGTCTGATTATAGTTTGTAGTTGAGTTGAGAAATTGGGATTATTATATTGCGATTGTGAAATTTGAAAATTGAAATTTGATTTTAATAATATACATATATGTATTTTTAATACAATAAATATTTATGTTGTATAATTATTATCATTATTATTATTATTGTTACTTTCTTTATATAGTATTGTATTTCTAAATATTACGGATGCCAATATATAAAAAAAAACTTACAATAAGATATCAAGAAACTTTAAAAATAAATTATCAATTAGATTGATTAAATTTATTATCATTAAAAAATATGCAATATTTATTTAAATTTAGATGATATTATTTCAAAAAATATTTTATTAGTTAAGGTAATTGTAAGTATTAGTAATTGTCGAAATAAAATATATCTACATCTATTTATGAAAAATTAATAATAATTTCAATAAAATTTAATTGTTAATTTAATTAATTATTTTAAATAATATTGCATTTAAGCTAGTGATATTATTGTTAAATAATGATTAAATTATTAAAAAATATTATTAGTATGTTTTTATAATATTTACTAAAATTAAAAAAAAATACATTGTAACATTAAAAGTCAGTTGCATAAAGCATTGATAACTTAATTAACGAGTTAACTTGTCAACTAGATTGTCAACTGTTTTTGAACCGTTTTAGTGATTGAAAACTTGAAAAGGTAAAGAAATAGTTAAATTATCCAGCATTTAACAATATCTTGTGCAACAGGGCCATAGTTTTCAACTTGTTGATTACAAAAATCATAGTCAAAAATAACATTTCACTTAGTTTTTACACTTTCATTTAATATGACTTACAAGTTTACAACATACAATATCAAAATCTAACAAACATTTATAGATTGGCAATTTTTTGTGACAAAATTTAACTCATAGAAAATTATATATTTCAATATGACTTTTTGCATTAATACTTGCAAATTACGTAAATACCTATAATTATTATATAAAAAAATAAATTACATAAAATGTAAAGATATTTATAAATATATTTTTAATAAAAAATAAATAAATATATATTTCGGCTAATAAATTTATTAATATTACTTCAGAAAAATATTTGAAATTTTCAGTTATTATGTAAGATAAAAGAATTCAGCATCTTAAAACCATATACAAACGTAGAGAGAAAGAAATATATTCCAACAGAAATATATCCTCACAGTCTAACATCAATAAATCACTCGTTTAATATCACGCACGTGATTAGAATATACAACAACTGCCAACGTTCTTGAACTCGTGTGGGTAGGGGTAATGCACGAAATTTTTTGACAAGTATGATATCACACGATATCACGCCGAGCAGGAGAAGAAGAAGAAGAAAAAAAGTGACATTATTCCCCAATGAATTGTATAACTTTTCAGTGGAACTAACCACTATTGTTGCCATGGTGATTTTCAGTTATTTTTCATTTTTGTTTCTTCTGTCCTTGAAGTAAATCATATTTTTTTAGCACGCGGTAACACGTTGCTTTTATTAAGGTTTATCAAGTCACCTATGAGATGTGATTTTTGGTAAAGTAAATTTAAAATTTATTCCTTTTTTTGTGGTGTTTATAGTAGGACTTATTTTATACTTTATTTTTATATTTCTTTTATATTTTGTTTATACAGTGTCCGCCCAATAGTTTGCATCAGACGAAACAAGTTTTATTATCTATTTTTTGAAAGTTATTATTATGAGATATTTTGTGTGCTTGTCTAGATACTAGATAAAAAAAATTACGTAGTAAAATACTTTTCAGAACACATTGTTTTAAAATAATAACTGTTTTAAGATTAGATTCTGTTTAATTGTTTTATAAAAACGACGTTTTGACGAAACTGAACGCTCGTCTTCATCAGCTCAAAATTTATCACAATAATGTCATTCATAAATTTTGACCTAGATGAAAACGAGCGTCAAAACGTCGTTTTATAAAATAATTAAACAGAATCTAATCCTAAAACAGTTTTTATTTTAAATTTACTTTATTTGTAAAAATTTTGAAAAAATAAAATTAGAATAACATTTAAAATTTATTACATAAAATAAAAAGATTTTAGGTTTAAGTTCTGCATTAATATTTATTAATAGTCGTCGTTTCGACGAACTCAACGTATGTTTACATCAACAAAACTGATACAAATAACATTTACAGAAAATAAATTGAACATACAAATAAGTTACTAGGTAACAAATAGGTAACTAGATCTGGTTACTTATTTTGTGTCATTAACATTAATGATATCTTAAAAACCTTCGATTTTTCAAAATAATTCAATTCTACCAAATTATTTATTTTTTTGTTACAATTTGTATTCATTAGCCTTATTAAAATTTGCTATAATTTGATGATGGTTATTCGTTGAAAAATAATAGTATGAAAGTGAAAATAATTTTAATTTATTATTTAATTTCTTAAATTAAAATGAGGAGAATTAAGGTAACAATAAAAAGTTACTAAGCAATTTACTTTTCCTTGTAAATTTAATCAAAAATTTATGGAACATTTCACATATTTTTAAAGTTTCATTACAGTAAAATTAGTATATTTCTACAGTCTCATCACCAAGTCGTAGACGAAAGCATAAACTTTACTTCTTTCTCATTAACGTAGGTCGTAACTTAACTCCTAGAGGAATTTTGCCGTGCAAAATTTACGCTAACAGACGCTAGTTACATAAAACTGAAACTTTCTTTCAGATATTTCTCTTGCAATAAACCGGCATCATTAAAAAAAACTAGTATAAATATTTTTGTTCTAATATTTATACTAATTATTGGCAGAGAGGGGGGGACAGTATTAAATTTTTATATTTTCCGCTTTGATGACGTCATCATCAGCACGAAAGTGATTTACGATGGTGGCGCCGCCGTTTTATTTTACCTGCATCATAAAATGTGGAAGCAAATGTTTTCAACGCTAGCTTAGTATACGAAGTAATGTTAATTTTAAAACTTGATGTCTTCCAGTTACCCGTTGAAACGTGTGATATATTTTTATAGTTTCAATCCGTCTTGATATCCGGACTAAAATGTCGTATACACGTCTCCGGTATTTTTTGAATTTTCTCTCCTTTTATTTTTTGAAAATTTTATTTCTTACTTTTGCAGTTTGTGATTTTACACGGAAAGTTTTCTTATTGCAATAAGGACATTTCTAGATATAAAATTTTATTTGTTTTATTATCTTTTTTAAAAAATAAACTGCTTGTTAATTAAACTTTTGTTTCAACATTAAATTAAAATAAAAATGTAGTAAAAAATCTTTCAGAACTCATTATATCAAAATAAAACGGATAAATATTAATACAGAACTAGAACTTAAGTCGTTGTATTTTATATTATATATTTTTTTTTCGACTAAGTATATTACAAGTTGTTAGTTGGTAAAAATGTTGTTTATTGTATCTGTTTACTAAAGATTTTAACTACTATCTACTATATATATATATATATATATATATATATATATATATATATATATACACAATCACGCCATGTATCCAAAAAGGGAGTAGCATAAACTATATTTTACTGCTCCAAATTTAGTTTTTTCCAAACATTCCTATCCAGATATACAACTATAGTTTCATACACATTTGTCACACCTTTCATACATGCTCTTCTCTTTCTTTTACTTAAAAACTTTCGCATTTAATTACTGTACAATATAATATTTTATTAACGTAATTAATGTAAATTAAGATGTAAATAAATAAAACACAATTTTATTACGTATTTTTATATTTTTTTAATAAGTTTGTTCTCTCGTATTCTAGTTTTTTTTTTTTTTTTTGGCTTTGAATCGAAAATTGCTTGTAACATCGATTTACTTTTGAAACTTATTACGACAAAAGTCAATATGTAGCAAATCTATTTCAACGGAAAGTTTCTGATCAGTTTTTGCTGAAATAAATTTAAAACTTGAAACTTACTCTATTGCAACTAATGGCTCGGAATTGATACAGTTTTTCTACAAACTTTGCTACAAATTTTACTTTAAAATAAAACACATTTATTTATTTTTTCTTGTCTAGCTGCAAAAATAGAACTAAAAATCATAGATTACAAAATATACAAATCGGCTTCTATTCTGCCTTTACTTATAAAATTGATATTTGACAAAAGTGTTCTTGAGGTTTATTTAAAATTATTTATTAAGCGCTTTAAAATGGTTTATTTAACATAGTAAAAAAATCTTTTAGAACTCATTATATAAAATAATACGTTTAAGTTCTGTATTAATATTTATTAATAATCGACGTTTCGACGAACTCAACGTCCGTCGTCATCAGGAAAACTGATACAGTAAATAACAGATCATAGCAACAAGTTACTAGGTAATAAATAACTAGATCATACAAATTTTATAAATTTTTTATAATGGAAGCCAAATTTTATTTAAAATTATAAATAATAATTATAATTACAATATTATTATATAATTATATTATTATTATATTATAAATGCTTTATGCACCAGAACATGATATTTCATATCATTTATATTTAGAATTTTAAATTTGTAATTTAAATTTATCATGCACCAGGATTTAATGTTGTCAAATAATTTTGAGTAAAAATTATTTTATAATTGAATAGAAAAATAGCAAATATTAATATCAGCTGACTATAAATAAATAAATAATATTATTTAACCAAAATCAAAACTATGTTGTAAAATAACAATTTATATTTGATAAAATAACAAATTTGAATGACCTAGCAATAATAATTATAATATTTATCTAATAAACATATGAATACGTGAATAAAAGTTGATATTTTATGTATTTTGACTTTAATAATATTAATGTATTTGCATTTAACTAAATGTTTATTTTCATGAACATGATATGAGCATTTTATAGTTTATATCTAAAAATACATATGTATATATATTGTTTATGGACAGTGTTATAATATTTTATGCTATATTTTATTATAGGTCATAAATAACCAGAAAAAAAAAATTACTTTCAGCTGTAAAATATTGGTTATTGGATATTTAAATATATTTTATTTACAAGCAATAAAGTTTTATATTCGGCGAAAATTACTTATTTAAAAAGTTAGAAAATATTTTATTTAATCATGTCATAGCAACAAAATTTTTTTTTTGCAATAAGTAATTATATAAAATCTAATAATATGTTTTAGTTGTTGATGGTGCAGGTTTATAACAAATAGATGAATTTATTTGGGTATTTGGGAAGCTTATTATCTAAGAAAGGTTGCTTTAATCGTGAGATTTAAAGGACAGTTAATGCTGGTTGCAAGGTTTTGATTGCTTTGTTTCCAAAGAAGCTTGTTTGATCTGAATTTAGTCCCAAACATTAGAAATGCCACTTTGATATATGACGAAACGTCAGCGACAAGTATAGATCGGCTACGGCATACCAGTTCCGAAAATTTAATAAATTCAATATACCATAATGTCGGAAATAGTTCAATTTACTGTTAGCTCTCAAAGTATTAAATTTGATTAATTTAAATGAAAAATAATGTATGATTACTGCTTTCATTGTACTTCTAACTGCCGTATAGTTTTTTTTTTCATGTTTCAAGAGTAAGTCTCTATGCAAATTTTATTTTATATATGAAAGTTGTGTGTCGATAACATCATATTTTCGCATTTTTAACGATGTTTATGAGGAAATAAATTGACTATCAAAGTATGCAAAAATTACAAAGAAAACTGCATAAAATATCTTGATTCTAAATTCTTTTGTCATAAAAATGTATTCAGTTTATGATTGCAGTTTTCAGTATCTGAAACTACTTTGCATTACAGAACATGAATTCCAATACATGAAATTTGAAAGCTAAAACAAAGTTTTTGCAGGTTTTGTTTTCCTATAACTTTTGTGCAAATATCTTCTTCAAAATACTGCCAACTTTAACATGTTTTCATTAAAAAGAAAGAACTTTAAAAATAGTATAATTTATGCACATTGATAGAACGTATACGAAAAAGGTTATAAAATGTTTTATTAAGATTTTTCTTTTAAAGCAGGAATATATTACCAAAGTCAGTTTACACCGTTTTTATGCTATTAATAAAAAAATTGTGATTTTCTTATTTTTGATTTTATGTATATAAGTAGGTATTTATCTTTTCAATTTATGCTGGCTTTTTTTTTATTAAAATCACAAAGACTCGTAAAAATATTAAGGATTTTTTATTTTCGCTGAACATTTAAATATGCACTTTAATGATACTATTTTAAAATTATAATTTCAAGGTAAACAGTTTGATTATTGTTTAATTTGAAGCGTAAAAATATTTTAGTAATTTGCAGTCTGTACGATAAAATATTTATTTTTCTTCAAGTATATTAAAATATTAATATTACGCTACTATATTGCAATTGTAGAAGGAAATCATTATATTAATAACATAAGACGAACCTTGTTACATAATGTTATTTGCTATATATAGTACTAATGGCAGCACTAAACATAACTGACACACTAAGTATATTTATTATGACAGCATCGGCGGCCATATTAGAAAAGAGTAGATTTTAATACATTGCATTGAATATGTGTGAATAAATCAAAAATGCAATATAAATTACCAGATTTTTTAAAACTGTATATTTGACGAAGAAACACATCAAGTGTATTTAATTTGATATCTCCTACGGCTATATTAAAAATTATTAAATCAAGTTCAGTTAATTGACAAATTCATTGTTTATTTTCGCTTGAATTTGAATTTAATTCTTAAAAATGTGTGAGATTTGTCAAAAACTGTATAATTGACGAAAGAAACACGTCAAGTGTATTTTATTCGGCGGCCATATTGTAAATTATTACATCAAGTTAAGTTAATTAACAATTGTATTGTTTATTTTCGCTTTATTATTGAAAATATACGAAGAAATGCAATAAATACAATGTGTACCGTCAGATTTGTCAGAAACTTTATATTCGACCGAAAAAACGCAGTCAAGTGTATTTAATTTGACATTTTCGATGGCTATATTAAAAAAAATTGAATTAAGTTAAGTTAATTGACAAATGCATTGTTTATTTTATTTTTAATTTGATCATTAAAATTTATTAAAATTTGATCAGAGAAACATTAATTGTCACAAATCACGCAACAAATAAAAATAATGTATACATAAACATACTATTTTATAACTGTTAGTAAGGTTGAGGTTATTTAGTATATATTTTTATTTGTAGTATATATGTGATCTGAGATAGAATTTTTTTTTTATATTTTGCCCAGATTGCTTGGTCTCGGCTATACCTCTGTTGCAGGTATTTTGACCCCTCACTGACACATGTATGTAATTTTACATGTTCTATAAATGTAATTTATTCATAAAAAATTTAATATTACTTAAATTATAATAATAAAATTACGAAATGTTGTTATTTTTACTGTTAAAGCTATGTAAATCTATAAATTTAAGTATCATTTTTTTATAGAAAAATTATCAATTTTTTAAAAAAAAAAATTATTAAAATATATGAATATTAATTTGAAGATTTTATTTTGTTTTTTTAGACACTAACACTAAATACATGACTTTATTATTTATTTACATCATTTACAATAAGGCTATTTATCTTGTCAAACTATCAGTTAATCTATATTTACCGAAATCCACACCTAATGGATCTTATGAATAATTTACCTTGTACAAATATTTACACTCAAAATCAAACCGAAATTAAATCGAAATCGGGGAAGCAGGTATCAAAGTTAAAATTGTGTTATAGGTTTGTAGGTGTATTACATCAGTAATAGCAGTTTCTTGTCAGCATCGCCCGTATATGACAGAATCGATACATGCGAACAGGGTGTAACGTCAGATAGTAAACGGGGAAGGCTCTCTCCTGTTTCGTTCGTATATATTCAATAGGCATTGATTGGATAATGTCGTCCACTCTCTAATAACATCAACTCAATTCAATTCTGTTTCAATGATAGACCGACCGATCGGGGGAGGGTGTGTGGGGGTTGGCTACAGCCCCTCAATCAATCAAATTACGCAAGAGGGATGCCGTTGCTGTATGATTTGTACAACTGGTATCTAGATTGTTAGTCTATGGTTTAAGTGCAAGATGGATTCATTCTTGAAATTGTTTGAATGAAAATAATTTTATATGTTATTCTACATAAAAAAAAAATAAGTCAAAATGTGTCATATTAAGCTTAGAGAAAAATATTTTAATTTCTAAAATTAATTTTAAAAAATACAGTCATGTTAGAAGCTGCTACTGTTATGCATTTGCCAGAGAGCTAGAAATATTTTATCAATTCATATTTTAAATTTGACCAGACTTTACTTTGTGATACATGATAAATATTTTAAATAAAACAAACAATTACTTTGTAAATATCACAGATTTATTAAAACAGTTTGTTACTGCAGTTTCGATCGCTTGTTCATCATCAGACTAAAGTCTGAAAAGCTCTTTTTGTGTTTCGTCCAGATTGCTTGGCTTCGGTTTTGTTTCGATTACAAATATCTAGACTCAATGCAATAATTATCGCTATCATAACATAATGTACTATTTTATAAAAAGCAAGAAAAATAAAACTTCTAGTACAATTAAAAATTTTGTTGTAAACCATAATAATTTCTGGAATCTTTACTACAAAAACGTATTTGACATAACTGTTATTTTAGCAATCATTTTTTAAAAGCATGTTAAACAACATTTATATATAATTTATTAATTTAAACTGTCATTGAGCCCTTATACGGTGAATCAAGAATGACAGTCTGACTGAAAAATTAAATTGTCATTTCTGACTTCAATCACAAAGTTTTGTATTAACTTTGACACTTGTCTTGATCTTATTCCTTCAATCGAAATGTCAATCTTTGGTCTAAATGTCATTCCGAATAATCGTGTAAGGCCCGCTTTAGGAACGACAAAATACGATATAAATATTTTGAAGAATTAGATGCCCACCAGGTAGATTGCTCAAATACATTACACGGTGCATAGGCTAGCTTTTTATTCCCGAATTCTTTTCTTCCATTCGAATGGAATTACTTTTTAGCATTACTTGCGCATTGAAAATACTTTTGGAATGCCTAATTAAAATGTACGACGATTTAGTCAATACCCGGTTCGGCATGGTTCATTTGATGTTGCTTTTTTCAGGCTTTTATACTAATTTGATGTAAAGCACAATATACCTATGGAAATCAACATTTTACCTTCTCTTTATTTTATTTGCTCTGAATTTAGTTAACTTTATTTTGAAATCATTTGATAGACATAAAACAGATCTTTCATGTTTTATAATTGACTGAAATACTTTTAATAAATAGATTTCATTATTAAATATTATTTTTGCATCTACTTTTTTGAATGTGGATGAAGCAAAAGATCGAAATGTCTGGAGAAAATTAGTTTCGGCATATATGTATATTGTCTAATATACAAAAGTTTTAAACAGAGTGAGCATGCATTAGGTTTTTGTTATAGATCAGTAGTTTTCAAACTTTAGTAGTTTTCTACAATATTTTTTTCTATTATAAATATTTGTAATATAATGTTATAATTATGATATGGTTTTGGTAAATAAAACCTTTTTTGTGATTGGTTAAAAACGTAATAAATGACAATGGTTAATTTTAAAATTATTTGAAAGGTAAATTTATTCCAACATTTTAAAATACTGGGTTTATGATAATATAAACATGTAAAATAAAAATGTAGTATCAAATTATTAATTTGAAATCTGAATAACTTCTGATTTGCAACATAAATAATCTCATTAGCACTCGCGTCGCTTATATCAATCTCGTCGTCGCGACGGTAAAAGCACCAGGAGCAAGAAACAATGACGTCACTGCATTGGCGTCGGTTCAGTGGAGCGTACAGTGAACTACATGCATAAACACGCTCACACATACACATAGTATACAGGGTGAATTGCCGGCTTGTAATATACATACATAAAGCAATTATTTCGATGCAATTATAGCAGTAGCAGTGGTGTGGTTCGCTGCTCCGCCTGTAGATGGAGCAGCTCGGATTGAAATCTAGATGGCGTTGCAATAGATATATAGTGACGGTGGGACTGAGCGATGCTTGTATAAGTCAACTTGGAAATAGGAATAGGGAAGATGTAATTAAATAGCAAATAGCTTGTTTAATATGCAGCTAGATATTGTAAAGAATTATTTTGCTATTTTTATTTTTTATATTATTTATTTCTGTATATAAATTGGTGTAAATTTGAATTTTATGTAATTGCGTTTTTCTTTTATGTTTGTTGCTATTTTGATATAGAAAAAATTAATATTATATTTATTACTCGATTTTTAAAATGATACTAGTTTATTGTAAAAATTATAAATTACTGCCCGAGTTTCAGATATGTAATTTACGGCGCTGTTCTGGTCATTAAATTTGGATTAAATTTTTAACGTTGTAAAAATCTTTCAAAACTCATTATATTAAAATGAAACGGCTATAAGTTGTAGTTCTGTATTAATATTTATTAATAATCGAAATATTCAACATACATCTTCATCAGGAAATAATATTTACAGTAAATAAACAGAACATTAATTTATATTAAAATTCGATATTTCAACGTTATCTATACGTATATCATCATCAGGAAAAATAATATAAAATTATTTTTTCTGATGGTGATGTACGTAGAGTACGTCGGAATGTCGATTTTTAATTAAAATTAATATAGAACTAAATTTTAAATGTTTTTAATTTTAATTAAAAATCAATATTTTGACGTGTGTAGTTCTTGCCATAAAAATCTGTCCTTTCGTCATAATATATAATTTATGTATACGCGATACAAATTTTCCGAACTAAGCTAAGACCCCTAACATCATAATACAAATTAATCTGCCATTTCCAGTAAAGCAGTGGTTCTCAAACTTTTCTAATTTTGTACTACAAAATATGTAACAAAAATAGATGTACAGCCATAAAGCCAATTCGACTTAATAAATCAATGCACTCTAACTGGAGTGTTTATAATCAAAAGATAAAACTTTTTAAATTTATTTTATTTAATTACATTCTTAAATGGAACTTTTACATTACCATAAAAATTAAAACAAATTGTTAAAATAGGCACAATTTTACATTCATTTAATTTTTTTCTGTAAAAATTTTACCACTAAAAATATTAAAATGTACCACCAATGGTACATGTACCACAGTTTAAAAACCCCTGCAGTAGAGTGAGAAGAAGAAGATAATTGTTACGTATCTCTAACAAATTATACACTTAGTTTTCATGGCGAGAACTATACATCATTATCAGGAAAAATAATATAAAATTATTTTACCTGATGATGATGTACGTAGATTACGACAAAACGTTGATTTTTAATTAAAATTAATACAGAACTAAATTCTAAAGTTCATTTATTTGAAGCGATTTTATTTTAATAAAAAATAATACAGAATTTAATTTAAAACTTTTCGAAATTTATCTGCCAATTTTGTTTACATCTCGTAAGACCTGTAGCGTTAGAAATATATATATATATATATATATATATATATATATATATATATATATATATATATATATATATATCTAGTAAATATAATTCTTCTTTTGATAGTAAAAAACAAACTATCTTTGAAATTCGAACAGAATTGGCAGCTTAATCATATATTTAAATATTCCTGTCCGGGAAAGTCATAAATTCTTACATAAATCCAATTTAGCATCTAGATAATCCATGCACGGTATAAAATCGAAAATACTCTAACCAGCTTCGTCATCCGTTTAAACTTTAAGACAGTTTACATGCGCAATTTCCCTCAACGTGTAATTGTAAATTTACAACTTCCCATAATTACCTATTATTACTTCGTCTAAATCACTTTCGTTGACCAGTCTACGTTAGCATAAGGCATATATAGCATGTGAACCCCATCAAAGTTCATGCAATATTGATTACGTATCATATGCTCTATGTTATAATACCTTGTAAGGCCATATAGCACGGGTCCCGTATAATGGCTCTTGCACTATAATATTCACACAACAACTAAGAACTAACAACCTACAACAAGACAGTTGGGTTGTACTGAAGATGTTAGAGAAAGAGTCAGAGTACTGCATAAATGCAGTTTTCGTGGTGAGTTTGTAATAATATCGGTTAGATGTGGAAAGATTTTCGAACATATCGGTAAAGTTTCCCTACCTGTCTAATAGCCCAGCTTATTATGCTATTATATGTTTAATAACATAACTTGTAAATGATGTTTAATGATAGTTATCTTTACAATCGGTATCTATTAAATTTATAGAATTTTCTGGGCTGGTATGCCGTGGCCAATCTATCTTCGTTGCAAACGTTGAAAAAAAAAATGGATTCTTTTTGTTACAATGATTGAAAATAATAGTAAAATATATAAAAAAAAAAAAACTCTTAATTTACTTACCTTCAAAATTAGTTTTTTTTTAATCTAGATTAACTAAATCACATACTTATATTCTAAACTCATTACATAAAAAAAATTATGCTCTTTTTAAGATAAAATTAAACATTCAAAAATTGCTCATAATAGTATAGAAATTTGTGGTTTAAAAATAAATCAAAATTTAACATTTTGTAGCATGGTAAAATACTTTTCAGAACTTAAACAAGTAGGTTATAATTCTGTATTATTTTTATTAAATTTCTTGTTTCGATTCATTAGTATATGTTAATAATTTTTATATTTTATAAAAAATTTTAATTTATAGTACATTTTAATATTTTTCCTAATTTTTTTTTTAATTAAATTTCAGTTATAAAGTCAAGTATGTGTCTTAATTTGTAAATTGAGTATTGTAATTTCAGTTTAATTTTAATTTAATTCGAATTTTAAAATTAATATTTTAAACATTACGCAATATTTTTGACATTTAATAGCATAAATGACATTAGCACTGAAATTAAATGTATTTTTCATAATTACGTACAAATAAAAATAAATAAATTACAAAATTACAGTAATCTTCAGGCTTTCCAGCCGGTATCCATTGCATTTATACAATTTTCTGGGCTGATATGCCGTGGTCGATCTATCAGTAACCAAGCACTGAGGATCCCATTTGCGATGTACGGCTAGACGTCTACGACGTGGTTAGATCGACTATGGCATACCAGCTCAGAAAATTTTATAAATTTAAAGTTATATTTAGTGATTTATTTATTTAGTATTTAGTATTACAATGCTTGAATAACAAGTATTTTTTTAAGTCATTATAATTTTCAAAATCTTTGCATATAGTTGTTTGAAATAGACACCCAGTATAACAACTAATTAATTTACAAGAAAATCCAATTCTTTAAACTTTCCAAATTCTCAAACATACCACAAATATCTCCATAGAACACTTCTACTTCAATCTCCATTACAATGTTTCTAAAATTACAACCCTTTTATTGTATTATCCTAGAATTTCCTAAGGATTAACCCTTACCAAACATTTTAGATGGCAACAATAAAGGAACGAGCTGCAACACTAAGCAAGCAACTAAGCAACACAGAAACAGGGTGGACCCTAAGATATAAAGGCAAAACGAGGCCAAGGAAGTTACGTCACAAGATGTCTTGACAGCTGACAGTCGCACTCCATTAATTATGATATCGCTGTGCTAACACCCCCCCTTCGTCTCCCTCTTTCTCTTTCGTCTATCTTTATCCTAAGACTCCGGAATTTAGAGCTATCTACCGGTTGTATCATCCCTACCCGAAGTAACCCCGGAGTCAGCCCAGAGTAATTTGGATGTGATGAGTTGTAAGGTTAGATAAAAGACCTGGTTGACTGCAGAGAAAGTATTTTTGCTTGATATGAGCTATGCGAAAGTCTGATGATAAGAAACAGTGGGATTTTGGAAAAAATATAGATAACGTGAAGAGATAACGTGAAATTATGATGGACTATTAGTTTGAATTAAGACTGGGTTTATTGTGACTAGGATAAATGCTAGAATAAGCTTGTCATATGTTTATTTGAGATTGTGTTGGATTTACAGCGAAAAAATAAATATTTCTTCTAGTAAAAATATGAAAAATTGTGCAATATTTGCAACCCGTTTAATATAAAAAAAAACTATATTGACAGAAAATTTTATATTAAAATTTATCTATTTATTATTATTATTATTGTTTTTTTAATATTTGTTTAATTAAATGACTTATAAAAGTATTATATAATAAAGTGATGAAGATATACATATAGTATATCAAAACATCGATATTTAAATAAAATATATACAGAACTTAATCTTAAAGCCTTTTAATTTTATATATAAAGATATTTGCAAGTAATTTGAAGTTAGAGTTTAAAACTCAACGTTTACTTAAAATTACTTATTAAACAATTTTAATCAGTTTATTTGAATTCTATAATACGGAATATAAAAATATGTATCAAAAATTGAAATACTATTCATATTTGATAAGAGCTTTAAGTAAAAATTTATTTAAAAGCAAAAATTAAACAAAAACAAAAAAAGTGGAATTTGTTATTTTACAAAATTTATTTCAGAAAAATATATTTACAAATAAAACCAATTTTATTAAATCTCTCCACCCCATTGGCAAAGTAAACTCTTCTGCCACCATATCTGCACATATTTTTTTCCGTCGAAAATTTTACCAAAATACACCGGTCGAGTAAACACCCATTTGGCCTAAACACGGATAGGATAAACATCCCCTTAAACTTGAGTCGCGTTGCGCTTCGAGTCGAGAGAGAGTTTGTTTACATTAAATCCCACGACATGTACACTAGTTGGTCCAATGCCTGTACCCTACGTGACACCCGGGCCGCATGTATTATATAGAAGTAAGCACGAGGGTAAATTACCACTTTATGTTTACCCTTGAAAAACCAAATTGTATTTAGGCTGCTTGGGCCCCCAAACACTACAAATTGGTTTGTTTAAACTTCGCAAAGAAAACGACGTATTTAAAGTTAATAACTTTATTTTTGCGATGGTTATACTTGCAAAAGTATAAAGATGGATATTAGATAATTTTAGAATGATTCGTTTATGTATATTGGGTAATTCTGTTGCTAAATGTTTGCTACATGTAATGATTATTACTTGTATGCTGGGAGAGGCATTTACGTGTAAAAAACTTTTTTTTGTTTATGTGTAAAAGATGTAAAATATGTAAAAAATATAAATAATGTATAATTTTTTTTATAAATTTATTATTATTGTTTCAGGAATGCTACATTACGTAAAACAGCAATCATTTTTAAGGTAAGATTTTATTATTATTTTTTACTTTGTAAACTGTGAAATATTTTTTGAAAAGTAACGATTTATTTATGTTGTAGTATACTCCGAATAACAATGAGAATAAAATTGCCCAACTATAAAAATTCTAAAAAATTAATTTCAATTTTATATATTTTACTTCATAATTCAATAATAATTTTAATATATTATTTAGTGCAAATACTCTTATCTAATAATGGAATACTTTTATTTAGAATATAAATATTTATGCGGTATTGCAATATCAAAAATTTAATTCTAAATAATTGCCCTTAGTCAGTAAAGTTACTACGAATTTATTTCAAGTTAAGATTCAAAATAGGCGCATATACGTGTAAAGAAAATGTGTCTTATATACTTTCACTTTAATCTCGAAATTTATCTGTTGTCATAGAAACAAATCCTTTACAAATATGAAACGCAAAATTGTAACAAAGTTAACTTGAAAATTTTGCTAAAGTACAAGTAGTAAATATTAGATAAAGCTGAGAAACACAAATAAATATTACATTCAATGCGTGATTTTAGCTTTGTTTTCATATATATATATATATATATATATATTTATATATATATATTATATATATATATATATATATATATTTATATATATATTATATATATATATATATATATATATATATTTATATATATATTATATATATATATATATATATATATATATATATATATAGGTCGTTAGAAAAGTTATGCTTCTGAAATTATATTTATTTTATTATTAATTATTGCGATTGTAACTTAGGTTTTTTTTTATACAATAAAAGAATTTAATGATATTTTAATAGCATTTTAGAATTATATTTCTAATTATTATAAAATTTATTGTAATATGTCAATTTAAAATTAAAAAACAAAATATTTTGCACTTTAAAAATTTAATTTAAATTTACATATTCTATAACTGTAATTTTTTCATAAAAATGTAATATTACATAAATTATTATTGTAAAAATTACAAAATGCTACGATTTTACTGTTAAAAACCGTGTAAAAGTACATAAATATAAATTACATTTTTTATAGTGTGTATATTGTATATTGCTTTGTATCGAGAATCAATATATTTTAAAACTAATTTAACGATAATTACTATTTAAATATTTCAAAAAAATAAAATATGGCAGAAACTATTTTCAATCAACCAGAATATAATTTACTCTAAATATTTTGTTCATTACTTTATCCTAGTTTTGTACTCTGCATCATATCAATTCTTCATCTTGAGCGAATTTTGGTTAAAAGATTATATGTGAATGATTTTGAAGATATATGTTTGCGTGGACGTTCGATGAGTAGATGGAGTGGTGTGATTTAGAGCTTGCGTGAACAAATGTTTTCAAGTAGTAGAAATAGAAGAGCAGACATGAGAAGTATCATAAATTTGAATAAAGCTGAAGTAAGTTCTCTAGATAGGAATGTTTGGAGGAAACTAATTTCGGGATAGTGGAAAAAGTTTGTATCACACTCTTTTAGGTACATGGCGTGATTGGTTATGTAACGAAAACTAATACCTTTAGTATCACTTACATATATTCTTTTCACTAAATATTTATTTGTTACACACTCGATTTCTCGACAGGAAAATATCTAAAATTAAAATTAATTAGTTAATAAACATATCTGTTTTTTTATTTTGTTTGTAGCAGTATATGCATAAATATCAAATTAAAAAAGTAATTGCCATATAAAATTTTAT
The DNA here is from genome assembly GCA_963966155.1 of Clivina fossor. Classification (NCBI taxonomy): domain Eukaryota; kingdom Metazoa; phylum Arthropoda; class Insecta; order Coleoptera; family Carabidae; genus Clivina; species Clivina fossor. Next base: position 11,230,793 of record OZ014562.1, on the reverse strand, counting down.
TTCAATTACTGGACTATTAACTACAATATTGTTCCAGAATAGATTACTTTTGGCTCGACCTTGCATATTTGAAAATCTCTGCTGATGTTGCTTTTTCCTTACATAGGAGAAAATGTCTTTAGTTAGTAGTATCATCTCAAAATATATTTCCAAATGAACAATTTCGAAATCGTGGCATGTAAAATTTATTCCAAAGTTTTAATCATGTTTAAATAATGCTTTTCTACTTGTTTACCGTCGGTATATGTAGCGTTAATTTAAGCCCTTAGTATAGGGAGCTGCTACAGTTAACGGAGAGGAATATTAGGTGGCGGTACTATTTTAATTTTAAAATGGTTTGCGTATTTGTTCTTAAGCCTGAGGTATTTGAAAATGCTTGCGAAGATTTACATAACTAATAAAAGATATTTTAGATTTTGCATTGTTTTCTCTTATGGGTTTGAAAGTTTGAATATTGTAATTTATAGCAGGAAGAACATTAATATTTGACTGGCAATTTTAGATTTATTATAAATTTTTTTATTTTTATTTTAAATTTACTATAAAATTACAATATAACATAGTATAAAAATCTTTAGAACTTATTATATTAAAATAAAACTGCTTTAGGTTAAAGTTCTGTATTAATATTTATTTAAAATTGACGTATCAACGTTGAGTTTCGTGGAAACGTCGATTTTAAATAAATATTAATACAGAACTTTACCCTAAAACAGTTTTATTCTAAATTATAGTATAATTAATCTGCTTTTATATAAATATTAATTCAAATGTTTTTTAAATAAATAAGATAAATAAATAAAAATAACTTTGTTATATTACTAAATTTTTTAGTGATATAACAAAGTTATTTTTATTTATTTATATTATTTCCAAAATGTATCACAAAGTTACGGCTAATCAAGTTAAATATTTTAAATAAATAATACTATTTTGCTATAATATTTCGATTTAAATTTATCTAAAATTTAGCGATACAAAAATTACTGTATGAAGTAAAAATTATGTGAAATTAGTAGATTACACTGAAATATATTTAATTTAAAATATCATGTAGACCAAAAATAATTTCAATCTGATATTGTCACCACTGACTCTCAATTTCATAATTCAGCATTAAAAAAGCAATTTTTCCAATAGAGACCACGTAAGCAAATTCTAAACTTTTAAATTAAAAGAAATTTATCTATCCCCAACCATTCTTTTATTGTAAAACATTGTCTGCATCCGTAAGATAAAACCAAGAAAATTAACTTTACATTAAAAAAAAGTTATTACATTTTTCTTTAAAGTCTATTAAATGAGAGCATCAAAAATTTAATTTAAATTTAAGACTTTTAAATTGTTAAAATCTACGAATTTAATGTGAAGAAATATTAATCAAATTGTAAGCTTACACAAGTTAAATCAATTGTTTTTTATATTTTAAAGTTTTGGAAACTTTTTTGAAATTAAATAAAAGTTTGTTAATAAATTTTATTTTTGTTTTTGCGAAGCTTATGTTGCTTGTGTTACTAGTACAATAATAATATTATTTTTATAATATATTTGGTGGCAGTACCAAACATAACTAAAACATAACGCCATCTCCGTTGGCCATATTATGTCAAGTTAAGTTAAGTTAATTGACAATTTCATTGTATATTTTCGTTAGAATTTTAATTTGATTATTGAAAATGTGTAAAAAACTGCAAGAAATGCAATGTATACCACCCACTGTGGTCAGAAATTGTATATTCGACGAAAGAAAGATTAATTTTTACAAATCACAGAACAAATATAAATGATATATATATATATATATATATATATATATATATATATATATATATATCTATATATATATATACGAGTACATATACATATTATTTTATAACTGTTAATAACTAGTTAAGGTTACTTACCATATATTTGTATTTATTTTTAGTTTAGTTTCGTTTAGAACGCTTGAAGAAAAAATCGTTTTTGTCACTCGAAACAGAAAGTTTCTTTTAGTATTTCGCCCAGCTTTGTCTTGGCCACTTTTGCTTTCTACTCCTCGTAACATAATACATTATTAAATTGGAAATATAAAAAAGAAGAATATGTATGAGATATATGTATTTATTGTTTAAATTTTATTATATCTTTTGGTAAAAATTAATAAACAATGTGAAATTGTACAATTTAAATTAAAAATAAATAAAGAGTATTTAACAAAAATGTAGAAAATACATATATCATATTTGGCATATCAACTGATTTATATAATATGGATCGGAAACTATTCTCTGCAGGGCAGTCTACATAATCATAAATTATTAATTTTTTATTGATGAAAACAAAATAAAATGTATAGAATAAAATTTATAATTGATTTATAATATATAAATAAAATGAATGATTATTTTTCGATATCCAAACAGTACAAGTTTTATAAAATCTCTGGAGATTTCGGTTAATGACTTCTAATGCACTTTAAACTATCTCCGAACTAGATACCGCTCCTAATGTCTCTTATCTTTAATTCTTGTTGAACATTCCTCAAGCAAGTCGGACCATTATATTGTAACGGGAAGTGGATATAGCTTAACCGGAAACACATCTTTGGGGGTAGTTAACCTAATCCGAGATACCATTATACTTGGGTATCGTTACTAAGTTAATAGTTTTCGATTTTTATATTTTAAGAACTTGGTCGGGAAAATCTGTTTGGATTTATTGTTCATACTTTCATAAAGAACAAATTGCGTAGTACTTTTATTTATCAAATCTAAAAATTACTATATATATATATATATATATATATATATATATAACTTTTGGTTTAACATTTTGTTTAATTTATAATATGCTAACGTTTGTACACTATAAACTAGTGCTTTTATTAGAGCAAAAATTGATACATAATAAATAAACGTAAAAGAAGTTTAATTTTTATCGAAAGATATTATAAAAAGTATAAAATTATAAAAAGAAAAAAAATATGGCCGCTAAAGATGTCAGATTAAATACGCTTGACGTTGTAGTTATGTTTGGTACTGCCACCAATGATGTAGGTGTATATAATAACAATAATGTCATTATTGAACTTGTAACGTAATGACCTTATAAGTCTTGCAGAAACAAAAGTAAAATTTATTAACAAAATTTTATGAATTTTCAAAAAGTTTAAAAAACTTTAAAATATAATATAATATTATATATATATATATATATATATATATATATATATATATATAATATAATATAATATAATATAATATAATATAATAACAATTGATTATTAAAATAAATGATTTGTAAAATAAAACATATTTATTCATTCTAGGTTACATTATACTTTTTTCGTATACACAAAAAGCGAAAAAATCTAGTATGAAAATAGACGACAAGATTTATAAAAAAATTTGGGCTGTTATGCCGTGGTTGATCTATTCTCGTCGCAGACGTTTTGCCATACATCGTAGATGGTATCTTCAGTGCTTGATGGACTGAATTCAGTTACCACGCACTGACGATGTATGGCGTATCAGCCCAGAAAATACTATAAATCCAGTGGATACTGGCCGTGAAACTCTGAAGATTTTTGAAATTTACATCTATTTTTAATAACAAAATTGTATTTAAACTATTTGTTATTTAATTATTTTAATTTTATTTATTTAATATAATTCATTATATTTATAATTTAAAATTAATATATATGTAAATCAAATAGTGGAATAGTTTTCTTTCCCTACTATAATAAGCATGAAATCACTTATGTTAGTAAAGCCATGATTCATCTTTTGTAGAGTTGAACAACATCTGGCCTTTAATTCATGCTTTCAATATTGCATTAACACATGTCAGATTGTGACCATCATTGGAAATAAATCAATATCGTGAGTGTGTGTATGTATGTGCGTGTGTGTGCATTTCACGTTTTGTATTTCAAATGGAATTATTTGCCCTAGGAGAAATTCTAACCAGATGCATTTTCCACAAATTATTTACAGAGTTCACCTACATATTCTTGTTGTAGAAATTTCCAATAAAATCTTGTTGAATATCGAATTAAAGATATTAATTTTTCAATGAATTGAACATACTCTAAAATATGTGTCAAAAACTTTATTTCATTTGATTTGACATTGCACATAAAACAGTTTTATTTAAAGTGGATATAATAATAATTTGAGTAAATCAATTAGTTATTTGTTAAACCTAAGATTATATTACAGAAATATAAACATTTATCAAATATGAATTTTATTTTTATAATTTTCATTAAATAATTTTATTTAATTTGAAAATTTTTTTAAAATCATTTTTATTGTTTGTTTTTAAAAATATTTAACCAATTTTTATTCATTTTTATACATATATGCATTATTATGCCATGTATCCATAAGGGTGTGGCAAAAACTTTATTCAATTATGTAGAAATTAGATAAACATGTTTTAACGATGCATTTAACTGTAGATACTCAAATAATTTATTATTAGAAATAATGCATATTAAAACTTCAGATTTGGAAAAAAACTAATTTTTGGTTATTTTTACTTTAAAAATAATTTCTCCTTGAATTAATCGTAAATTTAAATAGCGGTTGAAAATATTATTTATACAAAAAATTAACAATATTTCACCAATTTCTCGTATAAAGTTAAAAATCGATACTAGTAAAGCCTTTGTAATCCAAACGTAGTGTAGTCCATTAACTTGCAAGCAAATCCATGAATCCAGATCAGATTAAATCTGACAAAGATATCAGCTTGAAGTTGTGCAGCTGATCCCTTGCACCGAAGTTAATTGCAGTTGGCTATGAAGTTAGTCGTTTCTGCAATCCTAGTGCATTTATTGTCCTTCACAAATTCCTAAAGGACTATAATAAAGGTCATTGATTCATTCAATGCTACCTTACTCATATAAAAGTGCATTCGTTTTTCAAGCAGGATTTACTTAAAATTTCAACGACAATTAAAACTTTATTTAAAAATAAAGCTTTACGTTCAAGGTCTGTAAAAACCATGGCTTCCGTTGATAAATAAATTAAACCATAACAAAACTGTAACCCAAAGACTTTTATTTTAGTATAATGAGTTTTAAATTTTTTTTTTACAATTTTTATTGTTATTTGTAACTTAGTTTCCTTGTTTTATTTACTTGTTATTTAATTTCGTATTTTTTCTAACAAATATGTTTTTACAGAACTTAAAACAACATCATTATTAAAATAAAAAGGTTTTAGGTTATAGTTAGGTATTATTATTTACTAATAATCGACGTTTCGACAAACTCTAAACCATTCAGATAATTCTGCTATTGCTCAACATGCATTAGAATACCTTTATAATGTTAAATTCGAAGATACTGTAATTATTGCAAGACCAATCTATATTAGTAGCAGATTGATAAGAGAAGCAATAAAAATTTATAAAGAAAATACTAACTTAAATAAAAAAATTCTATTAATTAAAAATCTATAAATTTTATGGTCTAGTTACTTTTTTGTTACTTAGTAACTTGTTTCTATGTTCTGTTATTTACTGTAAATGTCATTTGTATTATTTTTCCTGATGAAAATGGACGTTGAGATTGTTGAGAGAAGACCATTATAATAGGTGCAATAAAAAACTTAAGGGCTTTAAAATTCTGCAAATGTGCAAATTCTATCTTTAAAAATGTTGTATGTACGATTTTTAAATTTCTTTAAATTTTCAGTTTCGGTAATAAAGCCATAACCGTCTGAAAATTGAAAAATTGAACTTGGAGATTTAATTTTAAATTTATGTTGAAATGTAGAAAAATATTTTATGTTCAATAGAGTTTTATAAAGGTCTTAAAATTTAATTGAAAATTTTAAATTAGATTTTTTTTATAGATGTGTAATAAATTTTTATGACATATTTGTACGGAATGCATTAATTGACATATTTTTATATTAGAAAATTTTTATATTTTGTTTAATATTTTTAAAAATAAATAGAGTATAAAAAATTAAATATAATTTGCAAATTAAAAATTATGGTTAATTTATGATAAATCAATATTTATAATTTTACGAACATATTTTTAAAAAATTCTATCAACTTTAAAGGCATTTTGCTCTTAGCGTCAATTCAATTAAGAAAATCAGCTTATAATTAAAAAAAAACTAGCACTCGATAATCAATAAACTTAATAAGAATGAATGCTTTTAAGTCTTTAAAACTAATTAACATAACGTAATTATTATTTTAATGAAGTTCAGTTTCTATAAACACTAAAATCAACAACTTATCGAAACCGACATGATCGTATAATCAGACTATGATAAGTTTCCAACAAGAAAAACTTTATTGAAATTAATAAAATTTATATTTGTAATAAAATAAACTAAAAGATATACGTAAATATTTTGAAATAATATATTACAATACAGGTTTGGTAAGTGCACTTTAACAAAATTAAGGAATGTTTGAAAAAGCCAGATGAAATCACGTTACAATTAGCTCAATTTTCGAAATTTTCATATTTATCAGCCATATACATACTGTGTTTCGCACATACATTTAGAAATATAATAATACAATAACATAGTAAAAAATCTTTTAGAACTTATTATATTAAAATAAAATGAGTTTAGGTTGTAGTTCTGTATTAATATTTATTAATAATCGACATTACGACGTACTCAACGTTCTTCTTCATCAGAAAAAAAAAACATACAAATAACACATTTACAGTAAATAAACAAAACATAGAAACAAGTTACTAGGTAACAAATTAAGTAACAGATCATAAAATTTATAAATTTTTAATTAAAGGAAATAAAATTTTATTTAAATTAGTTATTAGTCGCCCTGATTGATGTTATTTTTTTCTTTATAAATTTCTTTTACTTTTCTAATCAATATTAGCAGTAAATTGATAAGAGAAGCAATAGTCATTGATGCATAGCCTAATAACCGATTCAGTGATTGAGTAATTTGTGAAATTTTGGGGGAGAAATTCCAAAATTAGAATATTATTCTTTATGTTTATTAGAAATAGGGGAAAATATTTAAAAAATAAACAAATAAAAGTAATTTTATAAATAGTCTCATCTCAAATTTTAATCAATCTTAAATTAAAATCTAATTTTTACATTTTTCAAAACATTGTTTTTCAATATGTCAAGAACTTTCAAATTCAAGTATGTATCTCAGAAAAGTAACAATTTTAACTCCAAAATTTATTTCTATCGACTGACTGAGGCAATTGTAATTCACAATTAACTTACTTACCAAAAACAAAACAAAACACATACTAATCAACAAGAACTACTAAAGACGCAAGTCTACACAAACCTTACAATTTTATTTAATAACCAGTTAAAATTTTCAAAATACAAAAAGGGATAAATTTGTTGAACATAAATACTAAATACTATATATACAAATAAATAAAATAAATAAATAAATTTGTTGAATGTACGTACTAAATACTATATATAAATACTATGTGTAAATAAATACTATTTTGGGAAAAAAAGCTAAACATTAGAATATTACTATATTAATTTCACAGATACATTTACGAACTTTTTTGTTGGATTGGTTTTTATAAATGCTAAAATTAAACATTGAATTTCTGTGCATAAATTTTGATAAATTGATGTTAAATAAAAATATAGCTGAAAAAGGAATTATTTAATTCAAATGTCCATATTCACATATTTAGCTAAAATATTTATAAGTAAAACTAAACAAAAATCAAATTTGAAACACATGTTAATCAAAGCAATTACAGGCATGGGGTGAATTACACGCTTCGCTAATATTTTAACATAAATACGAAATAAATTCGTTTTGGAAACAGCAACCGAACGCGTAAAATATTACAGTTGCAAAACTGGTACATTGCCAATGTATCATATTTGCATAAATTATTACCGTAAAATTAATACGGAAATTGATATTGCTAGTGTGGACACCCTCTCTTGTTACATCCCCTTCGGTACCCTATGCACGCATTGAAATATGTTGTAGAATTTATAGAATTTATTTATTCAATTTTATTCATAAATTTTACACAATTTAAAAATTTTGTTGTTTAATTTTTTGTTATCTCGTTATGGCAATTTATTGACGTTTCTATAGAATTTAAATATAAATATTATAAAAATAAAAAAATTTAATTTATTAGGCACATTGTAAAATTATTATTTATTATACACATTAAAATAAAGGCAAGACAACGTTTGCCGGGCCAGCTAGTTACATATATATTAGAAATATATTTATATTTTGTCAAAAATTTATGATTTATAACTTTATGAAAAATATTTGAATTTGTTATGATAACAGACCAAAATACACTTAAATTAGGGAATATAAAAAAGTATTTTTTATTGATATATAAATTTATATCCATATTTGTAATTAAATACAGAAATTAAATAATTATTGTACATACAGTTAAAGCACTTAGCACATTATTACAATAACTTACATTAAGATAAATCAGATAACATATTATAATTACATTATTTTACATGTTTTCTAAATGAATTGTTTTCCAGATAAAATCTTTTATTTATTTTAATGCCAATTAAATAAAATTTCTGTAATTAATAGTTAAATGAAGTAATAAAATATATTTGTACAATTTTCAAGAACACTAAATAAATTATTAATTAATAATAATACATAATTATAAGCAAACAATAAATTAAAGGTAACATTTTAAAATATTAATAATTTTATATAAGTATTTGTTTATGACCAAAAAGTAATGTTTGCTTTATTCATTATTACATATATGTAAAACTATACTGATACTACATAAATATAAATCAGTGTTTTTCAATTTTTTTTTTGTAATAACAAAAATGAATACCAATGTATTACTATTTGATCAAACCTGGTTTATTTACACAATGAATAACAACATAATGTTGAAATCAATTGATTAAATAAAAGAAAAACCTAAAATGAAAAATAAATATTACTTGAACACAATCAGTGTAATGGAAAACAAATATTATTTAATTTTATTATTGTTACACTGTTTCAAGTAAATATTAATGTTTGGGAATGTAATTGATTTTGAATCGATGGTGTAATTGTTAATCAGATATTTTACCTTCGTTAAATAAATATTGTATTTATTATTGTTTGTGCTATTTTAAGTTTCAATTACAATCTCTTAAATTTAGTGAATTTGAAATGTACAAAATTTGTTTGTTGCAAAAAACAAAATAATCTAATTTCAGGAAAACTTGTGCAGAATTTCGTTGTAAAGATGGTTCGGTCATTTTGAGCAAATGTCTAATGAACGTTTGGTTAAAAGAATATTATGTGAATGATTTTGAAGGTTTACGTTTGCCAGTGGACTTAAGATGAGAGGATGGAGTGGAATGATTGATAGAGTGACTTGAGTGTTAGTTAGTTTAAATTCGATTATAAACTTGTTAAAAAAAATAAGTTATGTATAAGTTTACAAGATTTTCTATAAATTATTATAATAACAATAACAAGTTTCTAATATCTTTCAAACAGCAAATATTAATTAAACAATTATAAAATTAATAGTTTTAATGTGTAAATTAAATTACAAATTGCACATTTATTTATCAATATTTACTTAATTGGAACATATTTCAAATAGTTGCAAATATATTTTATGCAATGCATGTTTAATGTGTATGCTACTTGCGTTTAATACGTTTGAAATATGGACAATTGTATTTCTTATTTTCTGCTTTGTACCGAGACAGCCGAGTTTGCAATTACAACGATAAATATAAATTAAAATGACAATATCTTGAAATAATAAATAAATAATTAGCTGAAATGGAGCAATTTATTATTTTCTTGGAAGTTTAAATGACTAAAAATTTGCATTTATATACTGTTTTGCAGTCATATTTTTTACGGTTTTATTTTTAAAGAAAAGTTATTACTGTTTTTTTTTATTATTATTATTATCGATAAAAAAGCGAGTTTTTTTTGCAAAATTTAAATTAAGATAAAAATTATAGTTGTTTATTGTATTAAGTAATAATTATATAAAGTAATAAAAGTTGATTAAAATAATATAGAAATTACTTTCACAAATAAAAAAATTTGAAAAAATTAAGTAATTTAAATATGAAACACCAAACAAATTTATAGGCAAATTTCTTCATAGAAAAACATAGTTTATTATGTTTTAATTAGAAAAAAGTATTTATTTTAGAAATACAGTTAGTGCTAGTAGCAATAATTGATTACAAAATTTAGCATATAGTTTTTAAATGATGTTTTTATTTTGAACTTTAATTAAAATTTAAAAAGTGTGACACTTGTTTCTAAAAGTTTCATATAAATATAAAAAAGAATTGTTGTTACTCTTAAATAATAATTAATACTTGAAATCATCTATTTAAAGCAGAGTCATATTGAGCGGACGAGTCGACTTGTCTCCCGTTCTAGCCAGGTAAAGATTTTTCGTGACCGAGTTGTCTCCCGATCATGTCCAAGTTGTCTCCCAAGATTTAAAATCGATGTTTATCATTTTCGCTAATATAACCTTATCTATGTATCATTTGCGCGAATAGTAGTATATCATTTGCGCCACGAAACCCTATCTTCTGAGCCACTGTTAGCTTAGGGTAGGTTAGGTTTAGGTTGTTTAATTATATTATTATTCAATATAGGCGCTTATCTCATCGGCGCAAATGACGACTGGCGCAAATGACGACTGGCGCAAATGACGACTGGCGCAAATGATTGGCTAGATTAGGTTAGGTTACCTGTAAATCTTAGGAGACAACTCGTTCATGCGCGGGAGACAATTCGGACTTTTTTTGTCTCAAGTACAATTTCAAATTTTGGGAGACAGTTGCTTCAGGTGAAAAATGTGAAAAGGCGCAAAATTTATGCACTCTTTTAATGAACTCAATATTAATATAATATACAGCCAATTTCATAATAAACACTTTAACTAAAGTCGGTTTTAAGCTTTCAAAAAGGCTTTGTTTTATTATTGACAACAAATAATTTTATGATTAGAATTATGAAAAGTTGACAAAAAAGCATCGTTTTATTGACCACAATAACTATTATTGTAGTGGAATTTAAAATAGATACTTTTAGGTCAGTTTAAAGTTGATCTTAATTAAGGTATTTATTATAAAGCCGGCCGATAATATTTTTAAATTTGTATTTTATTTAATATTTAATCAGAAAATAGATAAAATTTTGTAGGCACAATTTTGAAATTTGCCTCAGTTGTTAAAACTTCTCGCTACAATCATTAATTTTGTACAAATTTGCTTAACATAAATTACAATTTTATGAACTGTATTAATTTGAAAAAAAATATTTTGCAATTTATCACTTTATTTAATTATACACTGAATAAAAACAAATTTAACTGTTGAAGCAATTTAAAGATGTTCAAATATTACATCAAATTTTTTTCATAAGAATAATTGTGCAAAAAAATATTATTAGTACTCATCTACATAAATTGAAGGTAAAAACAAATATTTATTTATCCAAAATGTTAAGTACTCTTAATGCCATTTTTAGAAAAAATTACCATGAATTATTTCGAAAAATTTTCCACTTATCTCAAGTATAGTTTAATAAAAGTTTATTAAAATATAATTTCAAATCACTTATGCATAAATTTAAAAATTTAAATGTCTATTTACACGTAATTTACAAGAACATGATGTTGATAAACTTTGCAATTATATCATGTAGGAAATCTTTAAATAAAAGCTATTTAATTTTATGTTATTGCAAAATAACAAATTACATTTTGTAATATGGAAAAAATATTTACCTTCTTATAAGCGATACTTACGTAGAATACTTAATTGATTCCGTATTAGAAAAATATCTAGGAAGGGTTAAAATAAAAACAATATTTTGTAATTTCTTTATATTTATTTAAAAAAATATATAAAGTATACAATATAAAATTATATTCAAGGTTTGAATAGTTTGAGTTGGGCAAGTAACTATTCTAGTTTCTAAACTTACAGAATTGGACAAAATTATTATAATTATATATGTTTTCAGCAAAATTTATGTTTGTTAAATATAGTATTTATTTTTTCATGAATAACATTTTTTTTTTTTTAATTTTACAAGAAATATTCTTTTTTGTAAATTTTTATTGCTTCTCCAGATAAATTTGCTATTGCACAACATTCGTAAGAAAATCTTGATGAGATAAAATTTGAAGATACTAAAATAATTGCTAGATCCCAATAATATTAACAGTATATTGATGAGACAAGTAATAGAAATAGAAAATATAACATCAATCAAGTGTAAAGGTACTGATTTAAGTAAAATCTTGCTTTCTTTAATTAATAAATTATAAATTTGTAATTTAGTTTTAGTATTTTGTTACCTAGTAACTTGTTTCTATATTTTGTTGGTTTATTATTAATGTCATTTGTATATTTTTCTTGATAATGATACACGTGCAATATATTGAAACGTCGACTATTAATTAAACATTAATAGTATTAAAATCTAAAACTTTTTTATTGTAATATAATGAGTTCTGAAAGATATTTTATTGTTTTTTATTTTATTTTAATCAAATTTGTAGATCTTGTAATTTCTGCTACACCAATGGTTTGGAAGAAACTGTAGGTTTGCAAAACAGAAAATTACAATTTTACTTGAAGAAAATGTATATTAATTTTGACATAGATATTAAACACTAAATGTCATATCGGAATAAATTTTATGGTTTGTACTATAAACTATTAACTGCAATGTCACAGTTTTTTTTTTCTCTCTCTCTCTCTCTAGTTTTAAAGAATAATTTTGATTTATATAGTTTTATCTGACCTATTTCGTAGAACAATGCAAATAAATTTTAATATGATATTTAATATTGAAATGTTACTTAACAATAGAAATTTTTTTTTTTTGTTTGACTAGAAAAAAGTTTCAATTTAATGTCATAATATTGTAATCAATAATTATATCTATTATGTTGCCCTAATAATTGCTTTATTTATTTGTGTAATCAATTAATAATTACCCGGTTATTAAACTTATAAAATGAATTGAAGAAAAAACTAAAATTTGGAATTTGTAACTTAGTGATGATAATCTTAAAAGTTAATGTAAATTTAAACTTCTCTGCATAAATTCAACTTTATTTAATTTTTTTATTTATTTATATAACAATTAAAATTTGGTGTTATAAATTTAAATACAACATTATTGTTTATAATATTGGTTTAAGAAATTGTTTCAAAAAAATTAGATACTATTCTCAAACAAAAAAAAACAATAATTTTAACGTAAAAAGTCTGTAATTGAATTTTTTTTGTACGTGGTATGCAGTAAATTATATTCTTACCTACATGTTCTTGAATGACAATTGAATAAAAATACTACAATCTTGGCCTAGTTAAAGGAAACTAATAAAATAATTAATAGTGTTAATTTTTCTGATCATTCTTATTTTTAATTTTAAAGGTTTTAAATACTAGAAAAATATTTTCATACTTGAAATATTTCTCATACTTATAAGTGTTTTACAAGACAAATGTATATAGTACGATTTATTTTATGGACATGAAACAGAAAATTTTATACATGAAGAGAAAATATTAATACAATAATTGATTTATTGATTTTAAAAGTAGTTAATCTTTCTAACCTTGAAGAAAATTATTGCTATTATTTGTAAGTTTATTAGTTTATTTTGTATTAGCGTTTTACATGAAAGTATAAATTATATTTTTGCAGAAATATGTTAAATCTATGTACGTTATTAATTAAAATGTATGTATAAATAAAATATTGTTTTAATTTATTTTTGTTGAACAGATAAAAATATATATTTAAAATATATAATAATTATTTTGTACAAGATATTTGTTTGTTATAAATAACTTTAAAAATAGATAATACAAAAAATATATTTTGAAAACTCCATTTTTTTCTGTTTCCACTATTTTTGAAAATTGTTTGTTTTTTATATAATTATTTTTTCATTTGTATTATAAATTTGTAATAAGTTTTCAATATTATTTATAGTGTTATTATAAATATTTTCTTTAAAAGTTAAGAAAAAACAGAATCATTGAAAGCTTGTTTCATATTTCAATAGATGTCACAGAGCCAGAATCTGTAAACGCTATATATTTCTATACAAAAATCTATACAAAGTTATATATAGAAAATATACAAAATTAATACGTTTTACATGATATAGAATAAAATGTTCAGACATATGCGCAATGATATTTTATATTTTGATACTTTATTTATAGTTAATTTGAAAATTGAATATTTTATATTAATAGTTTTTACAGCTTCAACTGAATAAGAATTAAAAAAAAAACTGTACACATAAATATGAATTAATAATAATAAATAACCTAAATAAGTTTGATGTTTCTAATACCAATGCGCATTCAGTTCTAATTCATACATTTTTCTATGTAGACTGTCAAGGATAAACTGAGCATGAACGTGTATAAAATATTTTGTACAGATTTCTATAATAGAATTAAATATTGGATCGTGTAATACAGAAAATGAATCTTGTAAAGCTAGAAATATTTATTTAATTGTCAAAAAATAATTGATAAATACATAATCACGCCATATCTAAAAGGATGTGGCACAAACTATTTCCATTATCCCGAAAGTAGAAATATTGATGATTTAAAAAGTTGCAGCTTCTATATTTTTTATATATTTCTGAAAATAACTAATATAATAAAATCGAAAACTCGAACAAATAACTTTTACTCGAGAAATTAACAAAAAATAACGATATTAATTATCATATTTGTTTTAAAATTAATATCGTTAACTGATAACTTACAGATATTAGATCAAAATCTGGAAATTAATTCTTGAAAATTGGAGACTCCATATGAAACTAGAAAGGTGACTAGTCTAATTAAAATTAATTAAAAAATCTGCTTATTTTAATCAAATTAAAATATAATTGTAATATACAGAACTTTTTTGTAAAATTTCTTTAAAAAGCAAGTACTGATTTTTTGCTTTAAAGATCTTAAGTAACCGTCTTGAAGAACACTGTATTGTATAATATTAACTAATGCACATGCTTTTAATGCACAAGTTATTATAACAAAGCATCCTTGTTCCTAATCTAGTTATCGTTGACTTCTTGTGCGTGAATATGCGTATCGCTATGTATGTGTAATATAGTATATGGTGCTCTGGGCGGTGTCTTTATATATATATATATATATATATATATATATATATATATATATATATATATATATATATATATATATATATATATATATAGTATAGATGCATTATAAGTAACTTAACCGTGCGCCAAAGTAACCTTGTTAATTTAATTTCATTTTAATTGCGAACATGTCGATGTCATCGAGAAGAGGTTAGAATATTTTTAGCGACATTGTTTTGTGTACAACGCTGGAATATAGTCACAGAGTCAGCCAAAGATAATTTATATTCAATTGTTTTTGGAAATATAGTAATAAATTAGGTTCAATGATAAATTTTATTGTGGTTTGTACAGGAAATATTTAAAAGTGAAATAATACAACGATTTTGTTACTATTATTAAATAATATATTTAAATAAAAAAACTTTAGGTTAAAATTTTGTTACCGAAAAAGTTTTGAATTTTTTTTTATAACGTTGATGTAATTTAAAAACAACTTAAAATACTACTTAGAATATGTTTTAACTTAACACAATTAATTTAAGTATCTTATTATTAAAATTAAGTAACCACTTTTATATTTTAATAATAAAATTTGAACTATCAATTAAAGTTTCACACTTGTACGAACAGAATTAACCAACAATTTTTAGCGCAATTTTGGTAAAATTAATTAAAAAATTGCAAAATTTATATATACTCACTAAATATATATTTTTAATAATATTTTACTAATATTACGTAACAATATAAAAACTTATTATTTTTTTTTAAATCAAACTACTTTCACTAAATTTACACTATCCCCACTAAATTTTTAATAGATAGTAAATAGTAAATCTGACATTGACTATTTTCAGAATTTTTAAAGAAATTATAATTTAATTTGAACTAAATTTATTGTTTAAACTTATACGTATTTATCATTAGCGTAAATAGTAAATTATTTGAAATCTAATATAATTTTGTCGTATCTGTATAATTTGAATACATATGTACATATACACACAATCACGCCGTATACTCAAAAGTGTGTGGCACAAACTTTATCCACTATCCCGAAATAAGTTTTCTCCAAACATTTCTATCCAGGCAGACAACTCTAGCTTTATCCATATTTATGACACATGTCATACATGCTTTTCTATTTATACCACTTACTTAGAAATATTTGCTTACGAAAAATACTATAACAATAGAAATTTATAAAGAAAAAAATAACATCAATCAGTTACCTAATTACCTAGTAACTTGTTTCTTTGTTCTGTTATTTACTGTAAATGTCATTTGTAACAGTTTTTCTGATGAAGACAGACGTTGAGTTCGTCGAAACGTCAATTATTAATGAATATTAACACAGAGTTAAACCTAAAGGTGTTTTATTTTAAGACATAAATTGTTGAAATTAAATTTTATTTACCTATATTTTTTCAATGTTAAGTGAGTTTTATGATAATAAAAAATTTAGTAATAATTTGTTTGCATTTTGACAATAAAGTTCTATAATTCGTTGATCGTATTAAGAATGTTTCATGCAAGTGTCTCTTAGTATATATTTTAATATTAACGTTTTTAAATCAATATTTTGTACATAAAATATAAACTGACACTATTTTAAACTATATTAAACAGATTGTCAAACTTTTCACACAAAAATATTTTTTGAAATTTTTATTGAAAATTTTCCAGAGATATAAATACTACGCGTTGTTGGAAACAGTTGCATATGACAGCCCGTAAGACAACGGTCAAAATTTTCGTTTCCAGATAAAATGTCAGATTTTGTTGCTATATTTTAGATATTGATTCACATATTCTCCATCTTGCGAGATATTATTTTAGACGTGAAAGTTATATTAAATATATTCTATTTTAGTTTTTTAACGTAAAAAGAGAAATTTTTTAAGTTTATTGAAGTTTCAATTACAATTTTAACAAGTTTTTTTAAACAAATTTGTGTTGATTTTATTAAATCTAATTAGAAAGTAAAATAACATTAATTTTTATAGAATATTTTTTGTTAAAATAATAGAATAATTTAAAATATGAAAACTAAATATTTTTAATAAATATCTTTTTTCTAATACATGATATATTTATTAATACATTTATTTTGTTAACAAATTAATTTTGTGTAATTCTATCTTCTAATAGAAATAAAGTTGTTTATATATTGGTAATTAAATTTATTAGACTAATTAATAAATTAGTTATTTAAAAACAATTACGTAATTATAATTACAATTCGAAATATAATTTTAATTTTTATCAGATTTGTGTATTATATTCGTATATTTTCTTACATATCGGTTCATGTTATATGTTTTCTGTTGAAATTTTTAAATTAAAAAATTTTAAAAATCTGTAACAAAAACATTTAAATTTTAAAAAATATATAATATTACTTATTAGCAAGAAAAATATTAAATTGCATTTTATATTTTTTTTTTTTTTAATTTTTTGATAAATTCATAAAAAATAAATAAAAAAGCTATAAGATTAAATTCTGTATATATACGGAACTAAAATTTAAAGCATTTTTTTTATTTTAATATAATGTTCTGAAAAATCTTTTTTACTATGATAAATTTATATTTTAGAATAGTTGAAATAATTTAATTTTTAAGTAGATATATTTTAAATTGTTTTATATTAAAAAAATGTAGATTTATAATTTTTATAAATATGTTAAGATATTTGTAATATCTAGTTGAAAATCTTGCAATTTTGATTATGCATGTATTACTTTTTATATTTATTTAATATTTTTACTAAAATTTTTGATTAATTCTTGAATTATTTATAACTTGTTTTGTTACATAAAAAAGATATTGTTATAAGAAATATTACGAAACTTTGCACAACAGTTACTATATTATACTTACCTCCTTATTTATAAGAGTATTTAATAAATGAAACAGATCACTAAATAACAAATTTTAGGATTCTGAATAATATTTGCTAAATTTTTACAAAGTCCCATAATATAATTTTTAATTATGAGTTATATTTTTATTTTGTTTTAAATTTTATGAATATAAACATTATTTTCTTAATAAATATAGTATGGAATCCCAAAATTTGTTGTTGAACAATATGTTTGATTTAATAACAATATTTATAAATTCGGAAGTATTATTTTGAAAAATATGAAACACATTAATCCATAACTTTTGAGAATCACTTTTATTAATAAACAATTTCACTATGAAACATACCGTTTAATTTATTAATATAGAATTATACACTACAGACACTGTTTATTTAATTTATTAAAATATTTTAATAAACTTTAAACAAAATTTATTTTTGAGTTAATTACGGTTTTTATCAAATTACTGAAAGTAAAAATATGTTACACAAAAATTTAAAATTCTAAATTAATTTTCCACCAAACTGTAATTAAATATTTTTAAATTATTTCCAATCACGCACAAAAATTTCACTTCACTTAATGGTACAAAACACTATTTCTTCTGAACTCCAATTTCTAAGTGTTAACCAGAAGGTAACTTCCTAAGTACTGTGCCCAAGCTATTGTCCTCCTCGGGTTTTATAGACTACGAAGAACTTCTGAAGATCACCAGATGACAGATGACATCCAAGTACCAGTCTTTATCAATGCATCTCCCGATTTAAGTTCAATTCCAACTAGTTGTTATTCAGATATGTCTTTTTCTATCTTCATCTATCTCTGTTTAATTCCAAAGGCTTACTCATCGTCTAGGGGGTGGGCGTAGAGGCCTTAGTTCTCTCGAAGGGACAAGAGAAGGAATCTTGTTTCTTTCACGCTGGATTCTTTGCATTATTATTATACATAGTGGGCTAAGTTCGTAATGGCTACTTCAACTATGGGTCAAGATAGATGCATAGGTGAAATATTGGTGTAATATTGGATTTGAGTGAGAATTCTGGGTTCGAGTAATAAAAGTGATTGTGCGTTTGTCAATTGTCGAGTGGTGGCACATGACCTAGAGAATTACCGCGGTTAGTCCGTGTTGTAGAACGCGGGAGATCGGTAGAATCGTATAGTTGCTGTGCGTTCGCTGGAGTTTCTGATGTCTGTTGGTTGACTAACTCTACGATTTCAGTTGATTGTTGAGCGTCGAGAAAGAAACTGCTGTCTTACACCGAATTGGAATTGGATTTGTGGTCCTGGTGTCTCTCGGAGGAATTCGGTTTAGTGTACGGATACAGGCTTCGGTAAGTACCGTTTTTTTTTTCGGATCTTTTTTATTCTTTGGATTCTACTGTTCCGGTTGTGATGTGCTACTTATTTGATGTTGATGATGTTATTGTTCGGTGACTAAAACTAGACGTCAAGAGAGGAAAAATGTGATTTTGTTTTTTTTTCAATGAAAGTGATCTATTTTTTTCAAATTTTTTTGTTAAATTCATTCTACTGTGTATTTTTAAATAATATTTTAAATATGAAAGTGATTTATTTTTTATAAAAAAAATATATTTGTAGTGCTACTGTGGTATTTTTTGTTTTAATAACATTTATTAATAAAAATATTTTATTGAATATTATACATTTGAGGTTAATTAATTTTTGTTTTATTTTGAAAAAATATTTGTTATTTAATTTACGTATTTTTTGCCAGTTTTAAGAAATAAATTTAAATGTTAGTGTGTTGAAAATAAATAGAAGCATGCTAATGACAATTTCATGTGACAGAATTTTATTTAAAAATAGTGACAACCAAGTTACAGAAACAGTAATTAAATATTTCAAAAATTTCTGTAATTATGTACAAAGCAATTAGCGTATTTTCAAACTGTCTTTTATATGTATATAAATAAACATTTTTTTTTATAATTTCCAATATTTTTCAATATAATTTTAATTTATTTCAAATTTATTAAATTTATATACTTTATATTATTAGAAAATAAATTAAATATTTACGTAGTTTTTTGATTAAATAAAATAAAAAATTTGTATCAAAAATTTGTAGTTTTAACTTGTAAATATTAAAACAAAACCACATATTTCTCTTTTTTGTTGATCAATTTATCTTTGCAAAATATTGTCATTGTGCCAAAATTTTGTCAATAACCAAATTTATCATCTAGTTTATATAAAATGTTGCAAGATAAATGAAAGGAGAATGACAATAAATAATTGTTATTACGCTTGACGTTGGCGTCGGTACTAGCGTCGAATATCTATTAGTAAGACGTCGGGACGCGATAATTACAACTATAAACAAATACGTTAAATATATGTTAATTAAAATTACAGTAATATAGGCTATTTACGTATCACCTTATAATTTTGTTTACTTAGAAAAATTATTTTTTGAATTATACAGTATGATTGATTTTTCATAGAAACGACTTTTTTTTTAAATATATATAAAATCAAGAAAAATTTAGTTTATTGGGCACTTTTATACTAAATAGTAAATGAAATTCATATTTATTTTGTATAAAAAAAAAATATTTTTTGTATTTGAAAATAAATGAAAAAACATTTAGTAACAGTATAATATTTTAGTATATGTTGTATTAACAAATTTTTCAAATTATTTCTACAATGTTATTTGTATTTTAGCTACTTTATTTTTATAAGACAAATTCTATAAAATTTAATAGATATTTGAGACAATTATTTTATAAAATAATCTATTGAATTAATATCTAATTATTTATTTTATTTGATTCTATTACAATTTAATAATTAGTTTAATTAATTCTTAATTATATCGTGTACTGTTTATAGTATTATATTAAAATCACTCTTTGGATTACAGAAACGTAGGTTTATGATACAATGATAATGAAATAATAATACTATTGTTAATTAATTAATCAATTTTATATACCGTTGCATTATTAATAACATATTTTAAATGAAATTAATTTTATTGTATATTACTGTAAAATTACTTTAATAAAATAATTAAATTGTTTCATATTAAAGTTAATTATTTTATGATAAATTTTATAAAATATATTTGTTAATACGTGTTATTATTTAGATATACACATACACATAAACTCATAAACAAACATACCTATCCAAGCAAGCAACTTTTATTTTATTCACATATATGGTACTTTTCATTTTTTATCACTTGAAAATATTTGCTTTTCAAAAGCATTCAGTCATGACGATCTATTG
Organism: Clivina fossor; assembly: GCA_963966155.1. NCBI lineage: Eukaryota > Metazoa > Arthropoda > Insecta > Coleoptera > Carabidae > Clivina > Clivina fossor. The sequence continues at coordinate 11,209,530 of OZ014562.1, read as the reverse complement.
TTATTATAAATAATCTTTAATTATTTTATATTTTACTAATTTAAAAATTAATGAAACTAATAGTAATGACTAATAAACATAAACTATAAACGAAAACAAAGATTGAAATCTACTAAACTTTTCCGTATGTATCTTTAAATGAGCAAACTAATTCAATTATACATTTATTACATTTAAATCATTTAAAAGATGACTTCCGCTGATTTCCGCATTATAATAAGAGATTTTAACAGTAAAATAAGTGTATGTATCTCATAGAGTTCAAATTTAAAATTAACTTAGAAAACGTGTTATTGTTTTTAGACACGCTTATATTTTTATGGAGATTTAATCGAATGAAGTTAGGTACAAATTTACTTTCTATGTTTTCTCAAATTTTTAAAACAATTTGAATACTTAAATAAACGTACATTGTATAGTTTGATTTAAAAACAAATTTAAGATTTGCGTTAAGCTTAAAATTGACGTCAAATATGTTTATATTATTATAAGTTTTCATCAAAATTAAATAAAATATTTATATTTGTAAGACATGCACTACAAAATATTTTGTTTTATTAAATAAATAATTTAATTTGTTAGTAAGCGAAAAACTATTTACAATACTACAGACTTTATAGAGTAACAAAAAATTTCAAAACCGAGTTTGTGGTATTAGCCATTGGCTGGTAGTACAAGCCCAGTTTTTAGGTGTTTTAGTGCATTTGTTTAGTTCTATTTTTATTGGTTACGATGTTTTAAAACCGGTATTAGTTAAAACCGATTTTTAATCAAGATTGTGGTATCAGCTATTGTGTTAACAATGTTTTATCCAATCGACCCTTACTCACAAATTTGCTACACATTTAAGTAAATGAAAGTGAAAATAATATTACAGATTTTATTACGTCAATTCGTCTAAATCATCCAGATACATCTGCTATTGCTGAACATGCGTTAGAATATCTTCATGGTGTAAAATTTAAAGATACTCTAATAATTGCTAGACCAATCAATATTACCAACAGATTGATAAGAGAAGCAATAGAAATCTATAAAAAAAAAGGATAACATCAATCACTGTGAAGGTGCTGAGTTAAATAAAATTTGGCAACCATTAATTAAAAATCTATAAATTGTATGATCTAGTTACTTATTTGTTACGTGGTAACGATGTTCTGTTATTTACGGTAATGTCATAATAAAAAATCTTTCAGAACTCATTATATATATTTTTTTATTGTAATGTCATTTATATCATTTATTCTTATGAAGACGAACGTTGAGTTTCATCGAAACGTCGATTTTGAATATTAATACAGAATATTATAATGAGTTCTGGAAATTTTTTTACGATGCAGTTATCTAAAAATTAAATTTTATACTACAAATTTAGTTCTACTCAAACAAACTTTACAAATTGGTTACAAATGTAAATTAAAGGTAAACTGAAGATTACTTCCGCTGATCTGCGTTTTAAAAAAGAGATTTCAATTCTAAAACAAGCGTGTAACTTTAGTATTAACTATAAACTCTTGTTTAATCCATCTGGCACGCTTATACTAACTTATATGTTTCTTGGAGATCTGATCGCAGCCACGGACTACTTTCTACTGATCACTTTAACAGTTGTTGAGGTCAGCAAAGGCGAGAGATCTTGTTGTTTATTAGTTAACGAAGAAGGGAGGGGATTTCAATCTTCCGGCTTTCTTCCGTGTTGTTGTTAAGCTGTTGATTAAAGAAATTGAAGTTGAAGATTATTTTATTTTGATTCTAGAAGGTTGTTGAAGGTATTTTTTTGATGGTTGTATCTTTTGATTATAAAGTTGATGTTATCTATGTATTTTTAATTGTACATAAGTCAATGAACTTTCTGTAGAATGTTTATTTTTAAACAACATTATGATTTAAAATGTTAAAGGCAATTATTAATTATTTTTGTTATAAACAGAAATTACAATTTTGCAATACAGCTTTTTATATTATTTATTATAAAACTATAGAACAATAATATTTTGTTTTGTTTATATATCATTTATTATGAAACTGAAGGACTAGAATATTTTGTTTATATTATATTTAATTATGTCAAAATTTTTTTTTAAAAGACAACATAGAAATATTTCGATAGAAATACATTGCTTTTCGAGAAACTAGTATTATTTTTAAAATAACTAATTAAACTATTAGGTTAATGATTGTTTATTTGTTAATAAAATAAATGTATATTAATAAATAAATATAATATAACAAATGTATTTTTATTGTATTTAAAAAAAATTGTGTATTTTTCTGAAAAATTTAAATCTACTATATAAATTTTAAAAATTCTGTAATTTTTTAATCATTTCGTAACAAAATTATCATAGCTTTTCTATATTTATATGTCTAAAAATAATGTTTATTTTAAAAGATATTTATCATCTTTCTTGGAATTAATTTAGTATGCAGTATTAAACTGCGTTTTCTACACATGCTGAATATGAATGAGTGTGTTTTTGTTGAATGCTAATATTTTTCCGTTTTTTTTTTTACTTAGAATTAAAAATTTTGATGAAGTTTTATTTACTTTTCTTATAACAATTATTAGGTCTATATTTAGTTCACATTTTTAAAACCTTTAGTATTACAGAACGTTTTGTTATTGTCTAATAAATGAAATTCTTCTATTAATAAAATAAAATAAAATATTCTGTAACGCTACTATTCTTACAGAATTCGTTTTATTTTTAAATATATGTTTTTATTTCTTTTATTATAATTTATGATACAAAAACAGTAAGATTTTAATTTAAAATCATCACTAATAAAGAAACATTTTTTTATACAATTAACAAATGATAGTTAAACAATAGCTTTTACATAATTCAACGTATATCTGATTTAAAAACAATTTTCTAAAAAGTAATTAAAAACATTTTATATAATTTATGATTCTTTAAACATTCAAATCTCTCTTACAACTCGAACTTTTCTTTTTCAAAAACAACCAACTAACTTATTGCAGAATCTAGTTCCATTTAGCTATGGTAACCGCGTCAATTAGGCTCAGCGCCGTTATCTCCACCACAGTAAGGGGTTGTACCAGCCCCCATGGGACAGTCACGCGGGATATAAATGATCTGTCAGCGCACGTGGTACTTGTACTACTCTCACACGTGTACTACTCGTATCCGTGATACACACGCTTCTCGGCTAAAGAAACTTTTAGTGCTTCAACAAAACGTAATGTACATATCTTACTTATATGCTTACGTGTGTGTGTATGTTAGTTACTGGATTATAATTATGACGAGGGCATATTAAACGCGGTTGGAATAAGATTTACAGGGTGGTCGAGATTTTGACTAGATGTTGCTCAGCAGGATATTAAATTCATGTAGAAAAGTTGTTGGTTTTATAAGTACACTGTGAAAAATATTGAAGTAAATTTACATATTCTATAAATTTATTTTTACAGAAAAAATTAAATATTATGTTAATTATTGCAGTAAAAATTACAAAATGCTGCTATCTTACTGTTAATAGTTATGTAAAATTACATAAATTTATATTACATTTATTACAGTGTACTATTGCAAGTTTAAATGTTATACATTAGTAGAATTTATAGCAGAGTACGTTAGTGGCGTCCGTACTGTGCAGAATTCAAATACTCTCTGAGATAAATGTTTGTTATTTTAAACAAAGAATGAATTTTTTTATTATACAGTTGTAAAAATCTAGGCTAGCCACTACAGAACTGACTGCCATATGTCATTGTTTTAGTTTATGGAAAAAAAAAGTTGGAATAACAACAACTGTAATCATGATAACTAAAAACAAAACTGTCTTTATATAAATATGCCACCTATTTACAAAATTATATATATCATAAAAATATGGAAAATTATTTACCCTTATTGAAAAATAATCCAAATAAAAGTTGTTAGTTATAACTTATTTAGCAACTTTTATTAAATAAATTTTTTTGAAATATATCTATGTTGCGAAATATGTATATAACACATAAAAATGACATCAGTAAATTATCACTTCCGGGTAGCAGATCTTTACTAAAAATTGATTAAATTTAGATATCTACTTCCGAAGCTTAAAAATTAAATTTGATAACAATTCGTTCAGCAGAATTTTTCTGCATGTGTCCATAGATTGACAGACAAACATGAAATAAATCAAATATTAAAAAAACTAAACATTATAAAATAAAACAAGAGAGCTTTCCTATTGATTTCTTAATAATTTTCAATTAAAATCCGATGTCTTAATATACAAACAAAACATAGAAACAAGTTACTAGGTAACAAAATACAAAGAACTAGATTATAAAATTTATAAATTATTAATTAAAGAAAGTCAAATTCTATTTAAATCAGAGTTTTTTTTAAATTTTAATATAATGAGTTTTAAAAGATCCTTAATTTATTATAAAATAACTTTATACAAGAAAATAAAAACATTTATCTGTCATCGTACAAGACTAGAAAGATTATATTTTTCTTTTAAAATTCGCAAATTGAATTGAATTCGCTAGATAAACCGAGTTAAACTATTGAATCGTCCGGTATTCTGAAAGTCGGTCACACAAGTAAGTAAGGAGTAACTAAATCGAATGAAAACTCTTTTTCCAAGTTAACTTATATCACAAACGGCGCATCACTCAGCATCGTTCAATCGCTCAATTGAACAACTCTTGGACGCGCCCGGCTTTCTTATACTGTCCACGTCTTTTTTATTTGTACTCAACTGATTTCGTTAGACGTACAAAACTATTTCGAATGTACCTAGTTAAATGTACAAGAAAATAAAAGTCTTTTAGCTTTTCTCGCAAGGAAATCGAATACGAGTGTCTTTGACAGATGCGCGCGAATGGATGCAATTGAAGGGTAAAGATACGCTTTCAGTTGATAATGGGTGGTAAAGAGTTAGAAATTTGATTTTAGTTAAATGGTGTATCAAAATGATATATACAGATTTTTTTTTAATGTATTTAGTTGTTTTATCTCAGGCCCAGTATTTCCAAATGTTGGTATAAATTAATCTTTAAAATAATTTTAAATTAGCCGATGAAATGTTATTTATTATTATGAATATTAATTATATATCTTAATAATAAATAAAATTGCAAATACTGGCCTTGAACAAAATAGATAGAAACAGAAATTAAATAAAATCTGGCTTTATTTGATTAATAATTTATTATAATTTTTTATTACTTAGTTACTAATTTTTAAATTACGTTTGTTTATTTGTTATTTATATTTATATTTTTGATAATGATTAAATAAATCCGAATATCAAATTTCAATAAAAATAATACAGAACTTTATTTTAAAATTTTAATTTAAAATAAATGATTTTTTAGCTTTTTAATCTAATTAAAAAGTAGATTGATAAATACATTTGATGTATTTCTCTAATATAATTAGATATTTTTATAATTTATTGTATATTAATCTATTTTTATTTTATTATACTGAAATAGAATGCAAATATTATCAAATATATTTTTCACATTCTTTAAAAAAACAGTTGCATAAAATGATATATGATTTTAATATATAAATGAATGTTTATGTAAAATTGTCAAAAATACTTTATATTTTATATTTTTATGGATTTTATGTTATATTGTAATTAAAAATCAACGTGTATTATCATTAAGAAAATAAACACAAATAACATAAATAATAAACAAACATTTTTTGAACTTTATTAATTTTAATTCAGGTTATATTAAATATACGAAATTAATTTTATATTAAACTCTATACGTAATTAATTTTAGTGAAAACAAAACTAATACAAATAAAATTCTTTCATATTTGCGCAATATTGTCTACTATATTAAGTAGAAATTTATTAATTTTTTCATCAAAAAACTTTCCTATTTATACTGCGAAAATATATCTAATAAATAAATATTTTTGTACATCTAAAAAAACAAAAATATTTTAGCTGAACAAACAAATTTTATTGTTTTTTTTTCTTTCTGTTCTAGTATTTCATTTAACAAATAGTATAACATTTTATGAAATTACTTCGTAGAAAAACTTTTCTATTGGTAAAATCAATAATACTCCTATATTTTACTAGATTTTATTTGCTTTACTGATATGCTTTTCGGACGGATATGATCTTTTCTGAAATTCATATGATGGCCACAAAAAAATGGGTAATATTTTGGGATAGAATAATAATTTGAGAAAGTATTTTTTGTAATAAAATATTATGTATACTTTCATTATATTTAAGTAAAACCGTAAAGTTTATGTTTACGAGTTAAAGTAGTTTTAACATTATTTGCATACAGTTGATTATAATAGAAATATATACAAACCTTTTATGATTTTTGTTTACCATTTTATTAATAGTTTTTGTTTTTGTTTACCATTTTATTAATAGTTTTTGTTTTTGTTTACCATTTTTGTTTACCATTTTATTAATAGTTTTTGTTTTTAAAAATAATATATTAAAAAAATATATATCAAAATAGTTATTTTATTTAGAAATTTTATTTTTAACAATAAAATGTGTTAATTTTTGAAATATTAATGCTGAGCTACATAAATATATTTTTGGTTCGTTGTTAATTACACTGTCAAAATAGATTTTACATAAGTTTTAACAGTAAAAATAACAACATTTTGTAATTTTGCTGTGATAATTTACATAATATTACATTTTTATGAAAAATTGCATTCACAAAAAATGTAAAATTACATAAATTTTTTACAGTGTAATGTTTTGTTAGATTATTAATTTATGCAAATTTAATGAATTATTAGTTTTATTTAACTAAGCATCAGACTATTATTAAATAAAAACTGTTGACAACTAATTTCATATTTTATTAAAATAAAAAAACTTTAAGGTTAGTTTTGTTAAATTTTTAATTAATATTTTACGTTTCATTATGCTACACGTATATTATCAGGAAAAATATATACAAATAATAAATAATAGACAAACAAAACATAGAAACACACTATTAGATAACTAAGTAAGTTGCTAGATAAGTAACTAGAATACAAAATTTATAATTTATTAATTTAGGGAAGTCAGATTTTATTTATATCTTTTTGTTAATTTTATTGTTTCTCTTCTCAATCTACTGTTAATATTGTTGGATTTTCAAATTTTACGTCATGAAGATTTTCTAGCCCATGTTGTGCAATTAATAATCTTTTTTTTTGTTTTTTTTTGTTAAATAAATTATATTTATTATTTGGCATAAGAAATAGTTATAAATGTTTAAAATTAGTCAAAGTAAGAAGCATATTTTAATTAAAAAAAATTTATTTGATCAATAATAAAAAGTTTTTCTTTATAGTTTAATGAAAATTAATTATATCGTATACAAAGTTTGTCTAAATAAAATATATTTTAATTATATGATATTCATAAATATTCGTTATCAGTTAATAAACCGCAGATGTTGCATATATTCGTATCAGTAATATATTAAGAAAAGCTGAAAGATGCTCTACTCAGCATTTCCGCTAATGATCATTTGATATTCCATCAATTCATCAAGTGTGCGACGACGACGAGCGACAAGGCCGTCTCGACGTTAAGGCGTCTAACATTTATCTCAATTGACATTCAGGCGTTGGCGTCGTTCTTGATCTCGGTAACAGATTATTTGTTTTTCGTTTTGTAACTTGCAAGAAAAATCAGGAAAATATCTTTAGATATTTAAGTTGATCTGCATTTTGTTTCCATAAAATATTTACATTTATATTAATAAATAATATATATATATATATATATATATATATATATATATATATATATATATATATATATATATATAGAAATGATATGAAATTACTACCGTGAAGAATATGTAATGAATTTTTACGGGATTACGGTATATGGTATTGATTAGTAAAATGCGAATAAATCGATCGAATGATTATGTTCGCATTTTACTAATCAATACCATGTACCGTAATCCCGTAAAAATTCATTATATATATATATATATATATATATATATATCTCAATAAACTTATAAGTGAATATTTTATTACAAAAATATTACTAAAGAAGCGAAAGTAATGTATTAACAACTTCATACGCTAGCAACAAGACTTGTTTACGAATGAACTTAACAGAGCATTACACTTTTCGAATGCAAATTGATTTTCAAAAGAAATTTCAAAATTCATTGAACACATTCTTTGATCGAAAGTTATCATGCAATAACTTTTTTAACAATATCTATATTGCCTGAATATTAATACAAATTTTAAATAAAAGTTTTTCGTAAAAAGTAACTATTTCTTATACCGAATAATAAATATAGTTTATTTAATAAAATTAAAACAAAAAATAAATATCTTTATATATCGAGAGAGTTTATTTCCTATTTAGTCAAAAAATCTTATTATTTTAAAATATATACTTTACATTTTTAAAAACATATTTTTACTGACTGTCACAAATAGAGAGAGTAATATTATACTAATTATATTTTTTTTTAATTTTTACAGATAAACACAAATTAGGTTTCTTTAAACTTTAATCAGCTGTTTTTAACATGATGTCGATTTTTCTATTTGCAGAACAAATTTGAAAAACACGTAAACATTTCAATTTGATCAATTGATCAACTTTTGGTACAGATTCGTCCATAAGAAGTGATGTCACTTTTATGTGTTTTTACAAATATTTCGGCGAAATATTCCAATTTTTTTAAGTAGAGTTGCTTTACATATTATTATTATTATTATTATTATTATTATTATTATTATTATCACTAACAAATTTTAGTTGATATATTTTTTGGTACGACTTAATAAATATTTATAATTTTTAATATTTTTTGCGATATATTTCTATGTATTGTTCTTAAATATCTTCTATAAAATTTAAATTTCATGTATTTATTGTTATCAGTAAATTTTTATAAATTTATATAAGAAATACAATTTTTTTTAAAGTTACTAAAATATTTTTAGTACATCTGACATCAAAAAGTTTTTATCCAATGTACTAAGCAAATAAAAATAGTAATAATAATAATAATAATAATAATTATACAAAAAAAGTATTTCATCATTACGAATTTGAATTGTTCTTGAGTTACATCAAAAAACAAACACGTTAGATTTCACAAATCGACTTTGATTAATTAAATAAGTATTAACAAACACGGAATAATTATTACAATCAACTAACTTTTGCTCTTGCACTTAAATTAATTACCATTTAAAATAATTAATTAATTTTTATCATCTGCCGACGAGTTTTGGCTTCTGAGAACCCGAATATTTTTTCATACTTATTTCAAAATAAAAAAATTTGTGTGAATTGAATCATTATTTAAAAATAAAATATTTATCAATGATTTTATTTCTGTTTTTATGATTTGCGGTTACAGTAGGAAATACATACATAATTTACGAGTATACGTAAGTAATCGTAACTTATTTAAAAAGGTGATTTCTGTAGCCACATTTTGTAATAACTTTGTAATAAGGATGTGATATGAATGCCAAATTAGCTTTCATTGCAAAATTAAATTATTGCTTGCTAGTTTTATTAAAATATTTAAGTAATGTAATACGGTAGCTGGTATTACAAGCTCGGTATTTGAGGTGTTTCAGTTCATTTGTTTAGTCCTGCTCTTCTGAGAGTTACATACGTTGTCTTAAAACTGATATTTGTTAAAACCACATTTAAAATCTAGCTCATAATACAGCCTAATAACTTTTATTTTTTAGCTTAAGTTGTTTAATAATATATTTAATATTTTTAAATAAATCTTTTTAGATTTTTAAATTATTTTCTATTAAGTATTTCTGCCTTATTGTAATCGTTAAAATAATTGACAAAATATTTTTAAACCTTATTATATTATAATCAGAAATTATTACAATACACAATGTAGGTTTATCTTCGCCAACTCCCACGCAAAGACCAGACTATAAACTTTGGTTAATGCAGACCTTTTTCTACATTCTTCCAAGTCTCGTGTAGGTCAATGTTCCTGCGATAGCAGCGCCACTAGTGGTAGATATTAGCATGTAAAGTACATACGACAAAGTACTATTGTTTACACCTCTGCTGATAGAATATAAATGAAGATTTCTTAGTAAATATTTTAAATGTTTTTCTTGTTATTTTAGATATTTGTTTATAGTATTACTATAAACATTAATGACACCTCTCATAGCTTTTCTATTCCTACTACTTGGAAAAATTCGCTTACACAACATTCTCAATCACACCACTCTTATCTACACATTGGACTTCCACGAAAACGTATACCTTAAAAATTTTAGTTAATAATTAAATTACATTAAAAGAATAAAACTAAGAAACATTATATTAAATTTGTATGAATATCAGAGATATATCAAATACAAAATTAAAATTGGCAATTTCAAAATTAAATCTCCAATCATAAGATATTATAATTATTTTTTGTAACCATAAGACACTGAAATATTATAATTAGCTTTTATTGTTTTTATTTATACATTTATTATAATATATATATATATATATATATATATATATATATATATATATATATTTTGTTTTTATATTTTTGTTAAAAAAATATTCAAATAATACTTTTAAAGTAACAGAATAATTTTGAATAGCAAAAATTAATGCAAAGCATAAAAAAAAATGCATGCTCTAATTAGTACAATATGAACAAATATTATTTTTATATCATTTATATTTTTGCTTTGTACATGTATATATATTATTTTTACTTTTACCAAAAATATACGCAATATTATTATAATGAAATTTTATTGTCAAAACAGCAGACGTTGTTTTGTTTATAAATTATAAATTACTGACACAAAAAAAGTTTATTCCAGTAACCTTGCAAATTTTTTTCCATTATATTTATTTACACAACGTAATTTCATCTGCAATAACTGATGTCATACATTTATTCATCTTAAAATAAATTTTTCAATCGCAAGTTTACTTCATTCAAAAACATAACTTATTTTACAATATTGTTCCAACGCCAACTAATAATTCATAACAATTATATTAATTCTATTCAAGGTAAATTTTACATGTTCTAATATGTTTTTATCCGAAAAAATTAACGCCCTCTTTTTTTGTCCGAACATTATTAGGGCGTCGTTTTATTGAAAACTGAAGGTTAAATAATATTTATATGACTAATTTTTTTTTCTTTAAAAATTGTACTTAAAATATCTTACTGGTTTGTCATAAAGGATGACTGTTATTTTTTTTACACAATACGTTCAACTAATGAATTAAATTTATTGTTTGATTGAAAAGTTAAAGTAAATTGGCATGTGTAATACTGTTATTTATTTTGGAGAGTAAGTCACGAATTATTTCTGTAAGTTAACAAAAAAAAAAATGAATTTAAAGATAGTTATTACACAATTATTATTTGACCTTAAAATTAAAACAGTTAATTTTTTTATATATTTACATCCTATTGCATTGTTAAAAATCTAAGTTCATTAATTGTTACAAAAAATATTACATAAAATTACGTTATATCGTTATTAGAGCAAAAAATGTAGCAGTATAATTTTTATTATATATTTAAGTACAATTTTTTTAAATTTAATTTTTGTTATATTAAAAAAAATACTATATTTTATTTATAAAAAATTAAAATTTATATGCTTGTTAAGATAAACAAAATTTTCTGTTTATGCTTGTCTGATATGTTACGAATTTATTTTAAAGAAATTTTTTTATAATTTTTATTTTATAAGTATACGTAATCTTGTTTAATTTTGTCTGTTAGTTTCTTGTCAGTACAAAATATTGTTTATTATATCTATATCGGTAGACAAAGAAGTTGTTATTCTATCCCTTTCTAACTTATTTATCATATGAGTGAAACAACAATTTCAAACAATTAAATTATCAGCCAATCAGAGATGAGTGTATTAATACAGGTAATTTTATGTTTTTAACAAAATTTAGTTGTTCAGCGTTTTCTGCAGCAGTTAGTTGCAATTTTGTTTGCTTTTAATAAAAATATTGTGTGAAACTTAGTGTATTAGTGTTCCATGACTATGTTTAATAAATATAAGTAAATTTTGTTTATAATAACTGAAACAAATATTGTTATTGTACTGTTATTCTATTTAATATTTTGGAATTTTATATGATAAAAGTGCACAGACAGTATTGAACTATATATTGTATTCTAAAACATTAACTGGACTATAATTTTGAGTCAGAAGAATTAAAATTGAAGTTATGATAATTCTGCAATAAAGGTAAATAATAATTTTGTAATATCATTAATTTATACAATGGTGGATTAAGGGGGAGGGGAAAAGTTTAGCCAGGAACTCTCAATTTATGCATTAAAAATGTACTATAATAATAATATGTAAAAGTTGGAATATTTTTCATAATTTTCATTTGAAATGATATATATTTTCTGGAAATTAAACTGTTGAAAAATGACATAAATTTTTTAATTAAATTTAAATAGCAATTAACATATTTAAGTCTACAGTATATGTCAGTGTTTCTCAAACTTTTTCTACGATGCAATTCTTTATAAACCTGAAAATGTATCGAAACGCTTTAGTAATTTTTTAGGACAAGTATAGTTAAAAATAATAAATATAATTCTCAAATGTTTGAACATGGCGAAGCATTTAAAATTATAAGTATGCGAAATTAATAGGAAATTACTATGTTCGCATACCAATTAGGGATGTATGATCAAAAAATAATACTTTTTTACTAGTAAATAGATATCATCTTCATTAAAAATCCCGAAAAAAATTCCTGTTGTTAATTATGCAATTAAATTGTATTGTCATTTAAGCATAATCAGCAAAATTGTTACGACCAAAATATATTTATAATTCATCGGGTTAAAATTTGTCTATTGTTCGTTATAAATGACGTAGTTAATTCAGATAGATATTAAAAGTTCCGGTTCTTTTAAAAGGATTTTTGGCAACTGTTTCCTTGAAACGACAAACTTCTTATTCGCTTCAAAGAAGTTATAGAAAATTTTTGCTGAGTTTCAATTTTTTTATTGTGTTTGCTACACTATAATAAAAACGATAGTTTTTACTTAAAAAATGTTATTCTTTAATCTTTTTTGACAGTAAATAAAGCAGATACTATGTAAATACAAAATAGTAAAAAAATTGTATACTTATAAGCAGAAAAGTTATTCATATTGCAAAATTATTTATTTTCAAAATAAACTTTTAATATTCAATATTGAAAATCTTATTCTTTTTAATTGATCAATAAACTTCTTTAGTGTCTCTTGCATAAAACGTTATTTATGCAAAATTAACGACATATTTAAATTATAAATATAATAGATATTAATTGGTTAGCTGACAAATTACTAGTTTATTATCGGAGGCCATTGTCAAATTTATTACATTTTCTATATTTAAAATATTACTTACAATATTTTGCAGTTATTAACAGTTTTTTTTTTATTTTATTTTCATTTTAAATAATATAAGTAATTTTTATACACCGATTTTATTTTGTTTGCTTAGATAGAAAATTTTAGTTAAGTTAACCAAAGAATTCGTAAATATAAAGTAATCTTTTTCCGAGGAGAGATTTTAAAATTCTTTTGCATACTTTAGCCCTTCGTGCAGAAGACACAACTTTCCGGAGAGCAAGTTTATTAAGAGGTGCAGACGAGAGATGTCTGCAAAGGTGTTCTCAGTTTTTCTTTAGTCTAAAAACTTACTTTGCAAAGTTATAAACAAGATACTGTTATAGTGAAAATAAAGAGACTGGGCGCGATATTTTAATATAGTTTAACTTCTTCTTTAATTATAATAAACTTTCACTGCCTTGTAATTAATGCTAAACGTCTGCAAATGCTGTTTAAAATGTAGATGATGTTAGTTTTTTAGTTTAGTTTTTATTGTAATGTTGTTAGATTAAGTTTTAAGATTTTTGAACTTTTAAATTTGCTTTAGGAATTTTGACAAGTTGAATTTAAATTCTGTCTAGATTTTAATTTATTGAAAATAAAACGGTTTTAGGTTGTAGTTTTGTATTAATATTTATTAATATAAAGATTGTACAAATTTAAATATTTTAGTTTTTATTAATTTTATGAGAAAAATATAAATATTTCTTAGAAAAAGCTATTTAAAATTACATCAACCTATGGTCATAGAATAATAATGTTATGGATTACAATAACTAGAAGATAACTTACAATTTTTATGACTAGTTCATGTATTAAAATTTAAACAATAAAATAGGAATTACCACAAAAATTGCATAAGTTTATAACAAAACAATTTTGTACAAACAGGATATGTTATGCTTGCTGACTTTTTACCTAGTTAACGAAACGAAATCTTAATTATTTTTTTACTAATTAACTCCACATGAAGTGTTACACAAAAAAGTCATTTTGCGAGTGAAAATTTTAATCCCGGTTTTATTTTTTTTGCACGAAATGTACACAATGACTAGATTAAAGAAGTCGTATTTTTGCACTTTAATTTAATCCGTATTTATTTTTGTATACTTTCCAAGTAAAGATTTGATCAAATTTCGCTTTCACTGGACATAAAAAATACGTGTGTATGCAAAATATATTATAATTATTTTATGTAGTTGCGGATTTCTAGAAATAAAAATTTGTTATTTGGATTTTGAAGTTGAAAATTTATTGTAGAATAAAACTGTTGCATACTGCAAGCATCTGTTTGCTTAAAATAAAACTGCTTTAAGTTAAAGTTCTGTATTAATATTTATTTAAAAAATCGGCGTTTCGGCGAAACTAAACGTCCGTCTTCATCAGGACAAATAATATAAATGACATTACAGTAAATAACAAAACATGGAAACAAGTTACTAGGTAACAAATAAGTTACTGGATCATATAAATGATAGATATTTAATTAATGGAAGCCAAATTTTATTTAAGTCAATGAACTGCTTAAGGTTAAAGTTGTATATTAATATTTATTTAAAATTGATGATTCGACAAAACTCAACGTCTGTCTTCATCAGGATAAATGATATAATTAAAAATCTATAAATTGTATAATCTAGTTATTTATTTTGTTACCTAGTAATTTATTTCTTTGTTCAGTTATTTACTGTAATGTTTATTTTTATTTAAAGATTTAACTAATTTGACGCTAATTTTTCTACAAATTAATTAAAAGCTTAAAATACACCGGTTAGGCATTATTAGACAAAACACTTTTAGTCACATTTAGTCAATATATACAGTAAAACACCAATTAATCATAACTTTTAGTAGAAAATATGTGTTACTCAGTAATTAAATGTTTAATAATGTTTTGCCTAATTGTAACTAATGATGTGCATTCCACTTTAATCTATTGCGAGCAACATGATTTTTACTTAATTACGAATGTCTGTGGCATGTACAAGTACATAATAAACAATGCAACTAAGAATTGTTAATAGAACTACATTTCTACATTATTCAGATCTCAAACATGAGTCCCATGTTCTACTTAGGAATTACGGAAACTAAACTAACCTCACTTTCAATGATTAGAAAAAGAAATAATTATAACAATTTAACATCTGTCATCACTTATATTTGTACAATCATCTTGATTGATTTCAACAATATTTAACTAGAACTTTCTCAAACAAATTACTTCTTGTAATTTCTGTTCAAATACTTTCTTTCTAAACTAGTTTCCACTTAAAAATAAAATAATATTTTTTGACATGTTTTATGAATTTTCAATAAGATAAAATAACTTTTTTCTATCATTTCATTCAGTTAAAAACCGAAGTAAATTATGAAGAAATATATTATTAATATGGCGAATGACGACTTTCTTTCGCGCAAAACTTTTTCACTTAAATTAATTAAATTGCTAAAAGTGTAACAATTTCACTTTGATAATTGTAATATTGCAGACTTACACAGAAATTTAATTAGAAGAAATTAAAATATAACGTAATAGAATTCTTGGCGTCGTTCTGAAATAGTAACAAAAAGATTATTCTTAAAATAGATTCTAAAAATGTTATTTCATATGTTTTGCAATATTGACGGCCGAGTTTTTTTTATTGTAACATAAGGTACAATAGTTTTTCGGAATGTATTATGTTAATTATTATATAAGTTTTATTGTTTTTAAATTTTAATTATCTAATTAAAAGTGTAGGAATTTGAACTAATTTTAACAATGACAGAAATATGTTTTTAATTGGTCATATGTTGCACGCAAAATTCGTATAATATAAATATATATTTTACTTTAGTATTTCTAAAAAATTTGAACCGATTTGCTATATTTAAAATTTAGTTTGTTTGGTTTTTGTTGCATTTTCACATAAAAGAAAAATAAAATTTAACTCTATTATTTGTATGGAGCTCCGTTCACAAGAAGTAACAGAAAAAAAATAGAAAAATATAGTACTCTTGAAACTGGTTCTATTAAAAAATAAGAAGAGAAAACAAAAATTGATAAAGATAAGTAGACTATGAAACAGTTCCAAGTATATTCCGTACAGAAAGTGTATTGCCTATTAAATCTAATCGAAATTAACACTTTGAGAGCTAACAGTAAATATAACTTATTTCGTCCTTTTGTTATTTTCACACACATACACAAGTATTTCTGTCGGTAGACGTTTATTTGTGTTTGTTTAAAATTG
Organism: Clivina fossor; assembly: GCA_963966155.1. NCBI lineage: Eukaryota > Metazoa > Arthropoda > Insecta > Coleoptera > Carabidae > Clivina > Clivina fossor. The sequence continues at coordinate 11,192,916 of OZ014562.1, read as the reverse complement.
GTGCTATTCATGTGTTGGCATGCTGAGAAATTTTTTGTTTTAGATCCAAGAACGAGTTTTTGAACTGTAAATTTTAATATAAGAAAATAATAATAAGTAACAGTATATCTATTTTCAAACTTTGTATGAAATTAGTTAATATTTAATTTATAAATAAAATTACATTTGAACTGAAAATGGTTAATAATTTTACAATTACATTTATTCTAGAAAAATATCTCATCTCATTTTTATAACTAATTTTTGACAAAAGTGCTTTTGACGTTTGTTTAAAACTATTTACAAAAAACTTTAAAATAGTTTATTTAAATTTTATAATATCACATATAATAAAAAATATCAAAAATAGAATCAAAAATTTATTTTGAAATGCATGATGATAAAAGTACTTTTTTTTACAAAAAGTGAGATAAGAATACGGGCTTATGTTTCTAAACTAAATAATAAATAATTTTATACAAAGCTAATAAAATAGTCATACTGTTACTTACTATTTTTTTTTCTATTAAAATTTGTATTTCATTTAGAAAAATATATGTTTACAGTTCAAAAATACGTTTGCTTTTGAGTTAAGAGTAAAAAACTTGGATCTGAAGCAAAAATTTTCTTATTGTGATTTTCTATTTACCAAGCATCAGGTTCTACACTATATTAAGTAAATAACAATTTTAAAAATATTATTAAATATTGTAGTATATAAAAATAATATTCTTATATTTTCCAATTTAAATTCGAATTTAAAATAGTTTCTATATTTAGAATAAAATAAATTACATTTTTAATTAAACTTAAAATCCCCGTTTGAAATTGTTCTAGTAAAACAAACACCAAATGACAAAGCAAAATGCAAAAAATACAATTTTTTTTAAATTAAATCAGCACAAATCCGTGCAACTTATATTAAAAATTCCGAATCAGTTATCACACAATATATATTATTTCTCTGCTCTGCGAGATTTATTTTTTTACTTTATTCCCTCCACAACTAATTTTCGTGTCTTACTCCTTACGCCAGGCCTGCGCCACTTGGGCGTTAAAATCACGTTCGCAAATCTAGTCGGCTCAGAATTTAATTTTCCACTGCCACAAACAATTGAAATGCATTCATTTTCAACTTTTTTCAAGGGATTTTTTTTTCTTTACGCGCATGGCAGAATACTACATGGGAAATTATTTCATTTTGCAAGTAATTACATTTTTAAACGATAATTTTTTTTGTCGGAAATGGTATTTGTTTTCTGTAAATGCTCTGAAAATTTTACATTTAAACTTATTGTTTCAATACTGCTTTGACATAAAACTTATATTTATATTACGGTGAAAAATAATTGAATTTGTTAATTAATTTTTTAATGAAATTATATTTTAGATAAGATAAAGTTATTGTGTTTCTATTATATTATCTTTTACATTTTAAATAAAAATTAAATTGAAATAATTGCAAGTGAAAATAAATATTATAGTATGTTACGGGGAGAAGAACGCACTGATTATTGTTTCAAGCCCAGATAGCAATCTGAGCGAAACACAAAAAGAGTTTTATATTCTGAGTAACATATACGATATTTTCTTTAAGCATTCTAAACGAAACTAAACTGAAAATAAATAAAAATACATGCAAACTAACTAACAATTGTAGAATAGTATGAATATTTTATTTATATTTGTTATATGATTTGTGAAAATTAATTTGTCTTTGATCAAATATACAATTTCTGGCCAGTCTGGGCGATATACTTTGCATTTCTTGCACCTATTCACACATTTTCAATAATAAAATTCAAATTCAAGCAAAAATAAACAATGCAATTGTCACTTAACTTTAACTTGACGTAATAATTTTTAATATAGCCGTCGGTATAGCCGTTGTCGCTATTATAATAAAAAAATTTAAATAACTATAAATTTTGCAAAACTGAATATATTTCATCAAAATATTATTAATATTCCGCGCAAATCTCAACAAACCTTGAACCTCATTTCAGAAGAGAGTTGTTTTTACTATAAAGCAAAACTCTCGAACTATCTTTATCTATTCTAACAAATTTTTGTATAACTCTTACCTTGTCTGGACTTTCTCTTAACTCTATATCAGTTCAACAGCTGATACTGTGCATATACGAATACAACATCTACAAGAAGTAAAATGTTAAATCCGAATCTTGCTAAACTGGTTGTCGTTGGATGTAAGAAGTCGAAGTTGTTATGTCCTCAGCAATGACCTCTGAAAGATTTTTTAATCGGTTGGCAGTGAAAAAAATTTGGCATGATTGTAAACATATTGATGCATAAATCTTTGGATGAAGGAATTCTGATTCACAAATTCTTTTATAGTTACGAAAACTTTATAAAAAAAACGTTAATTCAAAATGGGAAGTTCTGTTTTGTAGTTTCTTCCTCGAAAGATAAACTTTTTTGTTAAATTTTGAGTTATATATATACATGAGATAAATTTAATTCTCATGTACATATTTGTCTTTTTATTGATACAACATTGTTTCTATGTTTTGTTTGTTTATTATTTTTTTCCTGATTACGATATACATGGTGTATAAAATTATACAGAACCTTAATCTAAAAGATTTTTATTTTAACACTGTATTTCATTATACAGGGTGTTTGCAATCAAGGTATTTTATTTTTAAGGGGTGATACTACAGGTCAAAACAAGGCGATTAACGCCAAAACACCTTAGTAAAAGTTTTCTAATAAACGAGATATTCATTTTTTTTAAGTAAAATGGTAGCATATGGTATAATTTTTATTATCCAGCTCGCAAAAAAAATTATTCTTCATAATAGTTTTGGATTTGCTTGAAACGAATAAAAATGTAAAAATATTCCAGGTTTTAAATACAGGGTGACTCGGATTTGCTGATTTGTGTTTCAACTTTTAGGTAAAATACCCTTATTTGATTAATAGGATTATATTATGTTTAAAATTACAATTTAAGCTTACATACAAAAGTGTGTCATTAATAAAAATATTTAAATAAAGTATCTAATATCTCGTTTATTTGAAAACTTTTGCTAAGGTGTTTTAACAATCGACGATCGGCACAAATTTTTGTATGTAAACTTAAATTGTAATTCTAAACATAATATTCAAATAAAATTATTCAAATTTTTTAAATAAGGGTATTTTACCTAAAAGTTGAAACACAAATCAGCAAATCCGAGTCACCCTGTATTTAAAACCTGTAATATTTTTACATTTTTATTCGTTTCAAGCAAATCCAAAACTATTATGAAGAATAATTTTTTTTGCGAGCTGGATAATAAAAATTATACCATATGCTACCATTTTACTTAAAAAAAAATGAATATCTCGTTTATTAGAAAACTTTTACTAAGGTGTTTTGGCGTTAATCGCCTTGTTTTGACCTGTAGTATCACCCCTTAAAAATAAAATACCTTGATTGCAAACACCCTGTATATACTTACAAAAAAAATAATAAAAAAAAATAAATTTTTATTATATTAGTCGTTTAGTATTATTATGCGGAAATATTTTGTTGGTACAAAATTTTGATTATTATGTTGATTATTATAATTTTTAAGAATTGTTAATTGATTTCTGTTTTCTATTCGCAAAGGTGTAAAATATATTTTTTTAGCTTGAATGTTGCAATTTAAATAAACGTGTAAAGCGTGATTAATTAAGAAAATATTAACTTAATTAGAAGTAGAATTTCTACGTGTTTTTAAAATGATTTTAAATGTTACTCTTAATTAACTTTGAAAACTTAATCATTGTAGGAGATTTATTAGAATATAAATTTATACAAAATGTTTTATTACAATAAAGAATTTTTGTTATTTCTAATTGTATTAACTTTCGCAAAACAACTTCACTTGAACTCATTAGATTACAATAAAACTGCTTTAGGTTAAAGTTTTGTAATAATATTTATTTAAAATCGACATTTCGACAAACTCAACGTCCGTCTTTATCAAGATAAATGATATAAATGACATTACAGTAAATAACAGTACATAGAAACAAGTTACTAGGTAACAAATAAGTAACTAAATAATACAATTTATAGATTTTTTAATTAATAGAAGCCAAATTTTATTTAACTTAGTGTTTTCGCAGTGATTGAAAAGTATAATATTAATATCAATAGTCACAAATATTTTTTGAGGGCAAACAAATAAAAATAAATATAAAATATTTCAATAAAATAATATGTATAAATGGTTATTATTATTTTAAAAATCTAAAACATTTTTTTTAAATATTTTAACAAAATTGAGTTCAAATAATAAAGTTTAAAATGTCCAAACAAATAATCTCTTTCATTAGTCACAAATATTCTTTGAGAGCAAAACAAACTTTTTTCGTTAAATTGCAAAAATCCGTATATCGATAAGATTTCAAAGTGGTATTATATTTCAGTAGCTAAAATTTGTCGACTTAAAACTTAGCTGACTGACGAAAAAAAAAATAAAGTTTCCCCCGAAAATGTCGTCCAATAAACGATGGTGGCGCTAGTGAAGCCAGCGACAGTAACGACATCTTTCGTTCGTGTATATATATATATATATATATATATATATATATATATATATATATATATATGAAATTTATAATCTCAAAATTTATTACGAAACGTACGGTTGGGCCATGGCTTGCTGCGTTTTTTTTTCTTACTAGACGAGGGCCAAGGCAGAGAGAGGAAAAACAGAATTTACATTTTTATCCGATTCAGCTTTTCAGCTTCAGCTTTCAGTCCTGAAGAAAATTCCTTATATATTTTTGTGCTGCTTAAGCGTACGGAAGTATGCTTAGTTTGGGAGAAATCTTTTTTCGCGGTTTCGCTCTATCTACTTATTGCTAACGGTATTTATTCTTCAAACCTGTTTTTTTTTTTAGAATTGTTTGATAACGATTACTAAATAGTGTTTTCGCAAATGTGTATTAAAATTGTAGCTGGATTTGCAAAATACGTCAATTGATTTTCACTTATTTATTTATTTTTTTGACAGAAAACGAACATAATGTAAATTAGTAATTATAATATATAATATTTATTTTAAATAGTATTCAGCTAATAATAATATATAACACAGATATTGTACAATTAAATATATAAGTGGTATAAATAGTATATTTACAAAATGTTTCTTAATTTATATGTTAATTTAATAGCATTCGGTAAATTGTTGACTGCAACCAGACCTTTGTTATAAATAGACAAACGTGTTTTTGTTTTATTTGTTCGTGAACTATACAAATTAGTCTCTTGATGCGTATATTATATGTATGAATTGGTAATTTATTTGATAACATTTGAAATATAATTACCAATACATTTTATTCGATAATTTTTTTGATATTTACCCAGTGCAAAATATGAAGCATATCTTTAATATTAGTATATTTATCACATATAAATATTTAAGAAAAACAATAGTATATTATGTTACGAGGAGTAGAAAGCGATGATTATTGTTTTGAGTTTAGAAATGTGTGCCAAGCAATCTGGACGAAACACAAAAAGAGCTTTATATTTCGAGTGACATTATACGATTTTTTCTTCAAGCATTCTAAAAGAAACTAAACTAAAAATAAATAATAAATACATGCCCCTAACTTTACCAGTTACTAACAGTTGTAGAATAGTATGTATATGAATATATTATTTATATTTATTACAATATACAATTGAATATGCAATTTCTGATAAATTTAGCGGTATACAATGCATTTCTTACACTTCTGCACACATTTTCAATAATCAAATTTAAATTCAAGCGAAAATAAACGATACAATTGTCAATTGACTTAACTTGACTTAATAATTTTTAATATAGCTGTCGAAGATGACAAATTAAATACACTTGACTGTGTTTCTTTGGTCGAACATGTAGTTTTTGACCACCCTGGATGGTGCACGTTGCATTTCTTGCACTTCTTCACACATTTTTAATAATCAAATCCGAATTTAAGCTAAAATAAACAATGTTATTGTCAATTAACTTAACTTAACTTGACGTATAATAGTATTCAATATGGCCGCCGAAGATGTAAGAAATTATAAGTCTCTGGAATATAAAACTTTAAAAAAGAATAAAATCTTTTGTATATTACAAACATACTTATCTTGTAGATAATTAAAAATTTACAATGAGTCATTTTTATTAGAAAATAATCAGTTGTCATTTGATAATTGTAATACTGTTACAAAATAAAATTATTTTCAACGTGTTGAAGAATTAGTTCGTAAACTTTGCCCTCACCCTATGTAAGGGTGAATATATTTGATTCTTTTCATTTTTCAGTCTTTTTGTAATATTCGAATTTGTACGTATCGAAGAATATAAATCATTCCTATAAATATAATGTCGTCTACTTCAAGAAATTTTAAATTTTTGTACGTTTTACTCTTGCACACTGGTTGCTTGGTAGTCGCGTCTCACCTTATTTCAAATCTATATTAAATATTTTTACATAAAAATATTCTCGCAAAAATTTATTATGTTATAGATACGATAAAATATTATTTATTATTAGTTTTCACAACAAATTTTATTACAATAAAAAAAAGCTTTAGGATTAAGTTTTATATATATTTTATTTAAATATCGACGTTTCGATATATTTATTCTATGTAGGTATATTTTCATCAGGAAAAAAATTATATAAATGGTATAAATAATAAACAAGCAAAACATAATAACACGTTACTAGGTGACAAAGTAACTAAATTAAAAAATATAAAAATTATTAAGTAATAATAATTATTTTTATTATTATAATAGTATATTATTTAGCAAGCAAGCTATGATGGCTGCAATAATAACACGAGCCGTAGGCGAGTGCTGTAAATTATCTTAACATGCAAGTAGAACACTATACTTTTATACAATTATATAATTTTAAAAATTATTTTTCGATGTAAAAAATTGACATATTAAAATGATTTTGATTTGATAAGTGCAAGGTTTTTTTTATCAACAACATCGTACTTTAGCAATGGTGATAATTTACGAGTTAACTATTCTACGATTGTGTAGTTATAATTTTATAACCCACACGTATGAGTTATGGACCTTATAATTTGACAGAATATATATATATATATATATATATATATATATATATATATATATATATATATATATAGTACAAAAGTTTAACGGGATACGGTATTTGGGTTGAAAAAATTTATAAAAATGCAAGCATTTACAATTCTATCAATTTATTGTATATTCCAATATTTCGCCAGCAATTTGTGGCTTCTTCAGGGAGACAATGTATGATCAGAACACTATAAATGCTATTGTATAATATTTGAATGTTTAGAGTTGATTAATATTCCATATTTTCATCGTCCAACGTAAAATGTACACATTTCATCACAAAACTTATAAATTCTCAAATAAATAATACAGTTATTAAAATATATTGTTGTAAAAGTCAGTAGTTAAAAAATAAATAAATAAATAAAATAAAATTGTTAAATAAATAAATAATAAAATACAGTCAAATAATAAAAAAATATAATACTATGTCTAAAGCTACGTTAAAAATTTTTTTTATTCAAAAAAATTTTTAACGTAGCTTTAGACATAGTATTATATTTTTTTATTATTTGACTGTATTTTATTATTTATTTATTTAACAATTTTATTTTATTTATTTATTTATTTTTTAACTACTGACTTTTACAACAATATATTTTAATAACTGTATTATTTATTTGAGAATTTATAAGTTTTGTGATGAAATGTGTACATTTTACGTTGGACGATGAAAATATGGAATATTAATCAACTCTAAACATTCAAATATTATACAATAGCATTTATAGTGTTCTGATCATACATTGTCTCCCTGAAGAAGCCACAAATTGCTGGCGAAATATTGGAATATACAATAAATTGATAGAATTGTAAATGCTTGCATTTTTATAAATTTTTTCAACCCAAATACCGTATCCCGTTAAACTTTTGTACTAAATATTAAACGGTAGTTACTCTGACTCTACATATATATATATATATATATATATATATATATATATATATATATATATATATATATATATATATATATATTATTTCTACAATATATTTAGCAATATAAATAAGTATTACTACTTATAATAATTGATTCCATATATAAATCTGTACAGACTATTTTATATACTCGCAATACTGATAGAACACGTCTTATTTTTCATAAATTTTAGTCGCTCAACTGAATGCGCATTGGTGTTAGAAACGACAAACTCTCATTTAGGTTATGTATTATTATCAATTCATATCTATGTATACAGTTTTTTAAAAATGTCTTATTTAGTTGAAACAGTAAATATAACAGTAAATAGATATATATCATGTAAAACATATTAATTTTGTATATTTTCTATATATAAATTTATAGAATATTATATAGATTTTTCCATAGAAAAATGTATGGTTTAAAGCCAACATAAGTCATATATTTATAGTATTTCTTCTATATTAATTAACAATAGAAAACAATCAGTCAATAACCAACAAATAATTTAAAAATAGCAAACAATTTTCATCGTTAAACATTTATAAATAGTATATAATAATAGAAAGTTCTAACACGATATCTACCATGAACTTGAAATCTCGATTCTAACTAATACATTTACAAGAAGTTGCTGTCACAAATATGTGAATACAACGCCATATAGAAGAACATATACAATCAACGATAAAGATGCTTTGATGGTTTCTTTTTTCTACAAGGTGTTCTGCTTATTACATTTTGTTATAGTAAAACAAAAAAAAATTGTTTGGTCAATGTCATTGTCATTTGTTTTAATGGGTTTTTTTTTGTTTCTTTCTGATGTTGGTACTTTTGGGCTGCTTTCACTTCAAAATAATTCTAGACATTTTTTAAGATTCTTTCATTATACTTATACATTTTTCAATTAAAACTGGTTTTATTTTTAAAAACGCTGGTTAAACATACACATTATTTTGACGATAAATTACTTTTTCTGTTAAGTAGTAGCATCACAAGAGATGCAGCTTATCATATAATGTATTATACGTGGCACGAATTCAAAACATTGCAGAAACTCAGCTTTGAAATGTAATAGATTTTCCAGTTTTGATTTAATTTTTATTACAGTTGTTAATGAATTAATTTATGAATTTGTTGTGTTTTATTTTTACACTTACGACTACGCGCAACTATTTTCTCTCAAAAAACAAATTTCAGATAATACAATAAAGAATTAAATTCAGTTCTATAGTTGTAACTTGTTTCTATGTTCTATTATTTACTGTAATGTCATTTGTATCAGTTTTCCCTGATAAAGTCTAGCGTTGAGTTTCGTCGAAATGTCGATCTTGAACCTAAAGCAGTTTTATTTTATATAATGAGTTCTGAAAGACTTTTTACTATATTAAATTAATTGGCATTAAAGAAATAATATTACTGGTTTATCAAAATTAAGTTACAAATATGGAGATCACAAACTTCAAAATTTAAATATGCTCCAAAAACATTCTGGTGACTTTTGTGATGGTTTTTATAGGTAAAATTGACTTTTACGATCACTTCTTCTACTTAAAAAAACAGAGTATATATAAGATGATTTAAAAATATATAATTATTTGAAAAAATATTTGATAAATTATGTTATAATTTAAAATAATTTTTATTAGATTTCACTGGATATATATTTTTGAAATGATAACTTTTTCTTACATCCTGAAGAATTAATGTGAATTTAAAAAATAAACATAATATTTCCACGGTTTTCATAACAATAACATAATTATTGCAAGACAAAAATATGCTATATATCTTCTATTTTTTGTTGCATAGCAAGATTACAAAACCTAGAATAAATAATAAAAACTGACGATTATAAAACAGCTCTCAGAATGTGCACGAATAAACGTTAATTATTTTTATCTTTCCTTACAGGATGGTTATAATCTAATGTAATTTCTTTTACTTTTTTGTTAATTTCTTTTTTTTTTACTAATTAGTTTTTCAGCAGAAATTTCAGTTTAAATAAATGTAAGCATTATATTTTCCAAGATGAGTGCGACAGTAATTCTTTATGACAACACAGCTCACTGAATGAGATTTTTTTCGAAATAATTCCGTGAAAATTTATGTGCATGGGAAATTAAAAAAGAAGAAAAACAAGATATAATACTTCGCTTTATTGTATTAATTTTTATTAATGGTCCCTGTACATTTTTATTATATGTATGCTTTATTAGTTTCCAAGAAGATTAAAAATGTTACGAACATTTTTTATTTTAATGTTACTGTAATATTTATTAAAGTTGACGTATAAGACTAAATATTGTAATAGAGCTTTACAAACTATTTTTACAAAATTGTAATGCAGTATTATATAAAATAAAGTTTAGTGATAAGGTTCTTCCAGGGCTGTCAAAATAATGTAGTAAAAAATCTATCAGAACTCATTATAATATTTATAAATATTAATACAGAACTTTATTTTAAAGCAGTTATTATTTTAAGAAAAATAATGGTTTAGAATTTTGATAATATAAAGCAAATCCTGGAAATACAGCAACAAATTTACAAGTCAGTAAATTTAAAACAGTTTTATTTCTTTTTGAACCTATACATATGTACTTCAAACTACTCTCTATGAACATTATTTGTAATAAAAAAAATTAAATTAAACATCATTTTGCTTTAAGTTTTTAGTTGAAATAATTGCAAAGTAGAAATCCGTACTTGAAATTTATTTCTCTATTTTTCAAATATATACTAGAAAACATGAAAACTAATATAACTTGTAACAAACAAATATGGTATTGCAAACTTCAATATCTAATAAACAAATTTATAAAAAAAAAGCAAATCTACTAACTTAGCTCTAACTCTATAAGGCTATAACTAAAGCAAAGCACACGAAATTCAATATACAATAAATTAAACCTTTTCCATACATACACAGTGAGTGGAAAGCAGGAAAAAACGAGGTTTAACAACAAACGTAACGTAAAGGAACGAAAAAAATTGTACGAAACGCCAAATTTATAGGAAGGGCTAGTATTATATACAGTAAATCGATAGCAATAATGACGTATACAGGGAAAATGCTTAAAGTAGAACAACTCAAAGGAAATGATCCTGAGAATGCGACTGTAAGATGATTCCATCTAGCGGTTGATTTATGAAATAATTAAAGTATTAGAAAATAATCTAGATTCGTTTTCGTTTTTATTTTGCGTGTTTTTTCTCAAGAATGTTAAATTGTTAAGATTATTTGGTTATTATGATTGAATGTATGATAAACGATTATGTATATTGTGGGAATATTCATGCATACACAATCACGACATGTACTCGAAATGGTGTGGCATAAACTCTTTCTACTATCCCAAAATTAGTTTCCTCTAAACATTCCTATCCAACCAAGCAAGTCTAGCTTCATCCACATTCATGATACCTTTTCTATTACTGCTACATACAAATGACAATTACAATAAATAAATAGAACATAGAAATAAGTTACTAGGTAATAAAATAAGTAACTTGTAATTTCTTTTAATGTTCTATTTATTTACTGTAAATGTTATTTGTACCTTTTTTCTTGATGAAGACTTACGTTGAGTACGTTTAAACATCGATAATTAATAAATAATAACACAGAATTTTGATATAATGAGTTCTGAAAGATTTTTTACTATGTTATTGATTATTATATTACTACATAATGCTGATATTAAAAAAATATCTCTCAATAATCTAACTCTATCAAATATTTTATTTTGCAATATATCATTTGAAAGAATAATACGAGTAATATTATTTAAAATAATAATGCATCATAAATCTTGTAACCCGGTCATTATGTAGTTACGAAAAAAATAATTATTATATAGAACATACCCACGATTATACTAAAACAAAAAAGAAAGAATCACTAATTACGTCATATAATTTGCAAATGTTTATAATTAATTTAATTAAGCAACTATGTTGACATTATTATATTGTGAGAAAAACTCATTCAGAACTACTTGTACAAAAACGTGTAATATTTTCAAATGAAATGAAATTTGCATGTGCAAGTATTGAGGGTGGTTATTTCGCGATACATTGAAGATATAATTACAACTTTAGGGTTGTTCAATGTATGTTATATAAATGTAAAGCCCGATTCACAATACATTGCTAATGATAATAGTTTGAATATGTTTATTTTGGAAATTGCTGCATTTATATATGTTTGAATGAAGTTAGCAAATGTTGTACAGGAATTTTCAGACAGTTTATTAAAATTTAATTACCATTTCAGTTTATTAAAATTTAAAGCTGCTTTTGAATATAAATACAAACGGTTATTACGCAGTTTTAATATTTTTATAATATTGTTTTTATACTGGGAGTCCCACGACGAGCTTACTCTATCCGTATTTTAAAACTCTTTAATATTAAGTCACGAAATTTATTATATATGGATATTCCGATATGCTCAGTTGAATTAAAATATTAGCAATATGATGCCACCTTCGGTTTAATCGGAAGTTGACCTTAACTTTCTTATTTTAAATAGAATACCTAATTTTTTATTTTATTATTGAATTTAAAAGAAAATTTTGCATATGATTCATTAAAATATTTTACTTTAATTCGAATGATTTTGACACATTTCAACGAGCATTATCCAAATTACATATTTATTCGATTTTACTAAAAATCTATTAATTTTTAACATAGGACATGCTACATAAACCAACAGAATTTTTTAATGTATTCATTAAAGTAATAAAAAAAATTTGTATTTGAAAAAAAAACATATTTTAATGTTTTTTGAAATTTGCAGCAATATTCTAGGTACATTTTTAAATAATTATAATTTATTTTTATGACAAAGTATTCAAAAACTTCCCTAATATTATATAGTTTTTAGAATAGAGATAGCGTAAGCTCGTCATGGGACACTCTGTACAAAATAAATGTATAGCAAAAAAAAACTAAATAAATTTTTTTGGGATAGTTGATTAAACGATAATACTTCAGGATCTATATTTTCGAATAAATTATTAATTAATTAAATTTAATTTAGTAAATAAATAATTAAAAATTAATAGTCCTTAGAGTAGTTTTTCAATTTTTAAAAACGAAATTTATTTATATATATATATATATATATATATATATATATATATATATATATATATATATATATATTTATTCTAATTTATAAATAAATAAAACATGTCTTAAATCTCTAAATACTTTCTAGATATATTTAAATTTTTTAAATAATTACTACAAAATATGTTCAATATACAAAAATATTAATATAAACACAATACAAAAAATATAGCATTTATTAAAATATAATAATTCTCTATTTGTGTTATTAAAGCCCTAAAGCAATATTTAATTTGTTTTTAGATTAAAATATTTGACAATACAATAAAATACAGAGTATTCATCATCCATATTAATTGTATTGTTCCATTTTATAATATTCCAATAAAAAATTAAATATATATAGCAAATAAATGGAAATGAGACAGTGAAATTTAAAAACATTTATCTAGTGAAATGTTCAATATAAAATTACCGGAGCAGGTTTGCCAACTCTATAGAGAGAAAAAATCACTCCCAATATTTGTTGTTGACAGTCAATCATCGAGTAATTTTATTGATGTTATTTTACAGATCATTAAACGCAATAAATTTTTCGTAATCTGAAATCATTTTTTATTTTGTTAATAGCACCGGTGACTTTGGCCAGTACAGGCAATATAATAAATAAGTTTTTTTCAATAGTATTAACGGTATAGCTTGATGTATTTGTGTAATAATCTAGTATTTTTAATTTTTTTTGTGGAAAATGATACGATAGAATTAAATTACTTATATTTATTATTATTAACATACACTGTAAAAAGTTTATGTAAATTATTACCGTCAAATTACAAAATGTTGTTATTTTACTGTTGAAAGCTAGGTAAAATTACATAAATTTATGTTACATTTTTTTCAAAGTACACAAATATGTATAGGTATTATTACTTTAAAATTTGGATTAAACATTTTCATAAAAAATATTATGTTGTTGACAGATTATATTAATGTTAGTTTACAGATCGTCAAACGTAATATAGTTTAATTTTTTATTGCAATGTCAGTGAATCTCATGTAATTCAGAAATTAATAAGCTAACAAATAATCTTGATATATTTTTTATTACATTAAAATATTAAAAAAGTAAACATTTTTTTTTTTAATTTTTTATTATATGTATAATTACTAATTTATAATTGTATTATTTTCTACTATTATTTTTGTTTTTCTTTTATATTATTTTGTCCTGTAATTGGTGTAAAAACTATTGAACAATAAACTATTATTATTATTATTTAATTAAAATACCACGTTTTCATATACTTTTTGTATAATCAGGACATATGACAAATGACATAATACACAAATGATCTACTGTGGCAAAATTTAAATAAAAATAATATTATAAAAAATTCCAAAACCACACTTAAATTACAATAAAGCGAAATACGTATTTTGGAAGCTAAGCTTCCATCTTCAGTAGCTAAATAAAATTTACAAAAAAATCTTACTTGTGATCCGAAGGACATAAACACTTAAGCACTTGTCAAAGATCACTGACAAGTGCTTAAGTGTTTATGTACTTCGGATCGCAGGTAAGATTTTTTTGTAAATTTTATTTAGCTACTGAAGATGGAAGCTTATTGTAATTTAAGTGTGGTTTTGGGATTTTTTTATAATATTATTTTTATTTAGGTTACTAGATAACAAAATAAAAAAAACTAAATTAAAAAATTTATAAATTAATAATTAAAAAATGTTAAATTTCTATTTAAATCAGTGTCTTCTGCATTGCAGGACTAAATTTATATCATTAGACTTAATAGGCTGAAGCACAGGACCTACTCTCTATTCTACTAGTGACTCATTCAAGCAAAATATAATAAATAAGAAATTTATTTTTCTTTTTTTTTTCAATTACGTCTTTGGGCAATCTTTTGCTGAATTTTTTTGAATTATTTTATAGTTGTAATAGTTATTAATATTTGTTATTATATTTTATATAATAAAATATATTTTACAATTAATATTATTTTCTCAAAAGGCCCCATATTTGCGCTTACATAAATTATTATTTCTTTTTAAAACAAAAATAAAATTGTTGATATAACATAGAATCAAAAATTATTGAAATTCTATAATGACTTTACTGAAATCACTGATGTTTTATGCAAATAAAACGGATTTTACAAAATCCTGTCAAAGATATTTTAGGCTACCGAACAAACAAGAATAGATATCTAATTTTGAATGGAAACTTATTGTTTCATACAGACACAAAATATTTTAATGCATATTTAGAAAATATGATTTAATATTTCACTACGTTTACATATGAATAGTTAGATTACATTAAATTTAATCATAGTTTTGATGTAGGTAAAATTCTGTGTACGCATAATTTTACGGTTTTCAGCCCATTATTTGATAAATTTGAATTGTATGAGATTTTCACGTATTAATGGGAAATAACAATGTTATTGTGATTTTAATAAATTTACATGTGTCTGAATATCTGTTTGGAAATTTCAATAATTTTAGTTACACATTCTGGAAATATTTTATATTATTAATACGGAATTTAATTATAGCCAGCCGTAGACCAATGACAGCGCAATGGGAGTCCAAAGGTATTTATTTGGTCTGCACCAGAATTTAAATAAAATATTACGGCTTGTTTTCATAATAAACACTTTTAATAAAATCGACTTTAAGATAACAGAAAAACATCAATTTTAAATTGTACTGGCATAATTTATTTATTTATAAGCACTGTTATGAGAGATCTTGTAAAAAGAATTTAGATTAAAATCAATATTTTTACAGTTAATATGTTCTAGATCAGATCATAGATCAATTTCTACAATCGCAGTCTATCCCGAAATTAATTTTCTTTATACATTTCTACTATCCAGACAAGAAACGCTAGCTTTATCCACATTCATGATACCTCTCATACACGCTCTTATATATCAGCGATTTATTGTTTCTAAGTTTATTTGTCAATTTTTTAAACTTTTAATGGTAAAATTATTTGTTGTCGTCAACAAAATAATGCTTTTTTGTCAGTTTAAATTGGATTAAAATAAAAACGGATTTTTTTCTGGGAATGGTATTTTGTATTCTATTTGACTAATTTGAAATTTACTGTAAATTGTAGATTTCTTTTGCTTGGTTGCAGATTAACGGTTTTTATCACTGTTAATAAAAATATTTTTTTAATAATAATTATACGTGTTTGAAGAATTTAAACTTACTTTGATGGTTATCACAAAATTAGATTTTAAGTCTACATTTAGCCATCCAAATGATAATTCCACGTAAAGCTGCTTGATGTTGCTATCATTGTAGACATTTGTTTTATAAAACAAAAATAAATTTTTAATAAAACATTTACTTTGATTCATATTCATTTAACAATTGTGAGCTAAAAACCTTTTTTTGATAGTCTGCAAGTAATTAGGTACTAGAATGCAGCTTTCAAAGAAAAATATTCCGGGATCAGCTGATATTTTGATATAAAAAATAATGTGCGGGCATTGCTAATTTTACATTTTAATTTTTATATCAAAAACATTACTTGATCTGGGTATATTTGTTCTTGAAAACTGTATGCTAATACCTAATTAGTTTTTCTTTATATAGGAATTACCTAATTATTTTACAAAAAATATTTTACATATATATATATATATATATATATATATATATATATATAAAATTAAATTAATTTTATCATCAAAAATTTAAATAAATAAATCATTAACACATTTTCATTTTCTTCACCTTTTCACAGCAAAAATCTGATAAAATTTATAAATCCTACTATAATATTTAAGTGCAGCGACATACAGTCTACACATGCGTAAAAAACTTATAATAATACAATATGAAATAATTGTATTTCAGTAGCCATGATTTGTTGTCAAGGTTACGGGAAAAGAAAATATAAAAATAAACAAATAAAAAAACAAACTAATAATACACAGGGTGCGACATTAAACGCATGTCATCAAACGTGAGATCTAGTATTTAATAGTTAAACCAGTTAATCTAAGACTATCGTAATACAATTTTAATTGTTTCGAGCATAAATTATTCAGTTCTTAATAAATTATTATTACATGCATTACTGTAATTCTTATAGTAATATTATGCTGTGGAATTTATCAATGATATATTGTAAAATAAAAATAAAAATAGTTGAACAATTATTTATTACAAATCTTAGCCTGAGCATGATTTTAAATTTTTTATTTTCTTGCTATAAAAACTTGTTTGATAAAAATTGCTATTAATATATGAAATTATAAAAATAAATTACATGCATTTACAAATAGTATATTTATATTAATAATTATTATTAACATACAGTGTGTCCCTGATTGTAACTGTAATGTATCAAGCGCAATAAATTTTTATGTTTAGTTTTATCTAAAACTATTAAATTTCAAGGCTTATTTAACATAGTTTTCTTTTAACTTATTTTCAGATTTATTTGTCATATAATTTTGCTGACAGTAAATTTTATAATGTATTTTATTTTATTATTTAAGTTTTTTTTCTACTCATGTGAAAAATGCATTTGTTATATATTTCTTACTTGATATTTATTATTCGATTTAGTGAGTTTTTGAATTATTATTCCACACCTATTGACCAACTAAAATATTATCAGTTTATTACTCAACAGTTTGACCAATCGCTAAATTAAATTTGAAATGCTTGACGTTGTTGCTAAGATACAAATTGTCAAACTTTTGAAAAATAATCAATGATAGATTAAAAAGTTTAATTTTGTATTGCAGAATTGTAGAAAAAGTATAGTATTTTATTTGCATATAATGTTTATTACTTATTAAATAAACTTTGAATTAAGTACTATTATATATTTTAAAAAACTAATATTATTCTTTTTATATTTAAATACATGCATACACAATCATGCCATGAACCGAAAAAGTTGTGTCTGAAATTTTTTATTTTTTTTGAAAATATTTATATTTATTATTAATAATATTCGAATCTAAATTTTATATTACTTTATATTATTATATTATCATATATAATTATATTATTATTATTATACTTGTAATGTGTCTGCAGATTTTTTTGTATTTTTAATTAAAAAAAATAATCTTATTAGGAAATATTTAATTAAAAATTAAATAAATAAGATTTAAATTTAATTAACAATTTGTATATGGCACTTAATCCAAATAAGAAGATTAAAATCAACATTGTATTGTTGTATTGTTGTATATTTAAAAGGAGAGTTTAGTCAACGACATATCTGTGATGTGATTTTTTATAATTTTTAATTAAAAATTGACGTTTTGATATACTCTACCCAATCATCATTAGAAAAAAATATACAAGTGGTTTATATATATATATATATATATATATATATATATATATTGTTTTATTAGATCTATTAATGTAAAAGTTATTGTCATTCTTGTACAGTTTAATATGTCTTTAGATTAACATAAAAGTATAGAATTCCAATATTAATTTTAAAAAAAATAAACAAATTGTTATGGAACCTAATATATAAAATTTATTAAACACATTAAAAGAAAATAATAAATATTTAATACGACATCGTAAAAATGAAAATAAAATAAAAATCTTGATATTTTAACTATATTTTCTAATATATGAACAATAAATAAAAAATGTTTTATGCATTTATTTCGAGTTGTTACGGCGGAATTTATAATTTTATCATAAGATCAAAATGGCGCAGGTTGTAAATTTTTTTCACGGCTTAGATAAGTGAAACGCAAACGTCTTAAACTGAAAATAAAAATTTCAGAAACGTGGCGTCGCTGTAAGATTGCCTGAAAATGATACGCACTGAAATTTTTCGGAACTGTTTCTATCGAAATTTACGTCAAATGTTGACAAAATTTATTCTTTTTCTGATATCAGTTCTAGGACACGTTTCGAAATAAAATATATTTTTCCAGATATGTAGAAATAGTAGTATTATAATCTTTTTTTCTTTAAAAATTTTTCAGCAAATTTTTCTGCAATCTCTAATATAATCTTGACTTGAACTTATAATCTTTGGGTATTTACAAAACATATTACAACTGACTATTAACTATTATTAGATTTTATAAATTAATTATGTACTCATGCATAATAAAAAAATCTGTATTACTAATCTTGTACAATAAAAATGCAATGTTAATTATACAAGAAACTTATTCTTATAATTTTTTTTAAAGTAACTTTGTGATATTTATATAAAGTATTATTTCAATCAATGTCAGTAAATCAATTGGACAGGTGTATTAAATATAGACTTTAAACAATTCACTAACAGATTATTAAAATGATAATGAATAATAAATAATTATCTGGTAAATAAACGCTTACAGTCATTTAAATTGTTTGATGAAAGGTAGCGATAATATACGTTCAACTATCTGGGGAAATGTTACAATATGTAAGACAGTTAATTTATGTAAGTATATAAATATATTCAAAGATTGTAATATAATTTAAAACTTTTACATGTACGTTGTTGCTTGTATACTATTATAAACTTGAGGGGTTAAATAAAATCTGATATTTACCAGTTTGAAACAAATTATTTTATAGTTATTAGAAAAATTTTCTATTTTGTAAAAAACAAAAATGAATTTATCAAATTTTATGAGTATCTCGGCATAGTAAAAAAATT
Organism: Clivina fossor; assembly: GCA_963966155.1. Taxonomy (NCBI): domain Eukaryota; kingdom Metazoa; phylum Arthropoda; class Insecta; order Coleoptera; family Carabidae; genus Clivina; species Clivina fossor. Next base: position 11,173,145 of record OZ014562.1, on the reverse strand, counting down.
TTTCAGAACTCATTATATTAAAATAAAACTGCCTTAAGTTAAAATTCTGTATTAATATTTATTTAAAATTGACGTTTCGATGAAACTCAACGTCCGTCATCATCAGGATAAATGATATAAATGACATTACAATAAATAACAGAATATAGAAACAAATTATGTACTAAGTAACAAATAAATAAGTAGATCATACAATTTGTATATAATATGAAATTAATAAAATTTGGTTTTCATTAATTAAAAATTTATAAATTGTATGAGCTAGTTATTTATTTGTTACCTAGCAACTTATATCATTAATTTACTATAATGTCATCCTTTATCCTGATGAAGACGGACGTTGAGTTTTGTCATAACGTAGATTTTAAATAAATATTAATACAGAAATTTAACCTAATGCAGTTTTAATTTAAATTTGATATATATTGAATTGGTATTTCAAGCTCCATTTTAAAATCGGTTTTAACTAATATCGGTTTTAAGACAACGAAACTGTTATAAGAGCTGGACTAAACAAATCAACTAATGCTAAACTAAACTAAACTAAAATATCAGCCATTAAGAATATTTTTTTGAACAACTAGTTTTTTTTAGATTTCAGTTAATTTTTACAGAATTTATTTACTTATATTTTGCACATGTATTAAAAATTTCCATTCTTAATAATGTAGAAAGACATGTTAAATTGCTACTTAATTTTTTAGAGAATTTAGATTTAGACTAGGTTTTTGTAAAGTGACATAGAAAAAGCATATTGCAAACTATTACTGCCCATAATCAAATACAAACACATTTATATACTGCCAACCAAAACAACTCAAAATACCTATGGTCACACCAGAGGGATTTTTCGTAATAGGGTCGTGTTGAAACCAAATTGGTAAAACTGCTCGACCGACCTAGATGTACATCCAACATTCGCCAACTTTTTTCTTTCCCTCCGCTTGTGATATTCAGATTGGCGAACCAAGAAAACCTAACATAAGCAGAGAGGCCGAGGCGCGCGTATGTTAGGAAGAATAGATGTTCGCTGCCAGTTTGAACAATGGACAAATATTTCAAGCAAATAGGGTCTGAAACACTCACGACGTCTCACTCACTGGCAAACGAGCATATAGGAGATATAACAGGGAAGGGAAGCCGAAGAAGAAAAAAAAAAAGAAGTTAGAAAGATGCCGGACAAATTCGTGTTTAGACAGACACGTAGATGAAGTCCGCCATCGAGGGACATTGGAGGAAACAGAAGATGGGAATTATAAAAAGAAATGACCGGAGTGTCCGCTGGGAAGCATGTTGATATGGGGTTGCACTTTTCGAAATGTCTTTCTTGTTTTCGCTAGTTTTTGTGTTCGGGTTGTTTTAAGATTGGTGTTTTTTTTTTGCTTTTAGTTTTCTGCAGTTATATTAATGGTTTCTTAAAATAAAATATAATAAATGAGTTTTATTTTTCTGAAGTTATAGAAATGATAAACAATATTTATATTAAAGTATTTTGTTTTTACTTAAATCGCCATTTATTATAAATAATCGTAATTAGGAATGTAAAATATTTATATTTTTATTTTAACTTGTTTCTATGTTCTGTTTATTTACTGTAAATGTCATTTATATCATTTTTTCTTATAAAGATTAAGTACGTCAGAACGTCGATTATTAATAAATATTAATACAGAACTATAATGAAAGCCGTTTTATTTTAATATAATGAGTTCTGAAAGATATTTAATTATTAAATATCTTTGTATATTTCTAAAATTTTAACATCATTCAAAAATCTTACCAAATGTTCTATTTTTCCGCTTTGTCAATTATAATTTTTATTATTGACCATATACGCAAAAAGTGTTACTACATTCTTATTCTAAAAATACACTGTTAAAATGTGAATAAAAACATAAAAAAGATCGTAATCATATAATAATTAGTCTATATTCAATATAGTATTAATTGTAAATTGTCCGTAATAGGAGATTATTGATACCGTATAAAGTTAAAAATGTATCACTACATTGCAATTATCTGACAGAAAATTTTTTTATTAATAATTTTATTTTTGTTTAAATGATATATATATATATAACTTTAATTATATAATATATCATTTTATTACTATTTGCAGGAAAAATGTATATTTTTTACTTTATCACAAAATGATAATTTTTTAATTTATTAATTAATTTATTATTTATTAAGATTATTTATATTAAGACAGAAAAATCTGTTTATTTTTTCGTTTTCATACTGAAATAAAGTACCAATTGAAATAAAAAGTATAAAATGTACATTCAGTAAAACAAGTGTACTTTATTTACCTTTTTCACACACACATTAATTTTATCTCGAGACATTGTGTTTGCGTAGTATTGGTAAAGTCATATAGCCTAAATTACATTAGTATACATTAGCATACTTTTTCTCCAGATCGATCTATTCTACTAATTTTATTTGAATGATTTTTTAGGGTATACGTTTGCGTGGACGTCCGACGAATAGTTGGAGCGGTATGATTTAGAGTGTTTTGCGTGAGCAAACGTTTTCAAGTAGTAAGAATTGAAGAGCATAATATTAGTATCATGAATATTGATGAAGCTAAAATTGCTTGTCTGGAAGAAACTGATTTTGGGATAATGGAAAGTGTTTGTGCCACATTCTTTTAGATACATGGTGTAATTGTGTATATATGTATATATGTGTGAAACTAATAATATATACAAAAGAAATATGCAGCTAAATTTTAATGTCTCATTGTGTCACAACACACTTTGTATACACAATTTTAAATCATTGTTGTGTCCCTACGTCGCACTATCTTACCCTGGTGCCGTGACAAACGGCCGGAACAACTGTCGTCCGGGACGACAAGCGTCGCCGTAGCCCATCGGCCTTGGGCCCCTGGTAACTGTCCGTAGCACGTGTGCTACTGAAGCGGCGTCGTACAATGCGACGCCCGTGTGACACACCACTGACAAATGGCCGGCGATTTGTGCTAAACCGCGAATCAAATTGGACGCCCGCTCTCAGGCTATTGTAACCCCCCCCCCATGCACCCTTTAGTTCTAAGTTTCACCACCAGGGCGAAATACCATAGTTAGATTGGATGGAAAATGAAATTTTCAGAGATGAATTGAAGGAAATTAGATTTTTTGCTCGTTTACCAACGGAAATTCGTGCAAATTGTCTAATATTAATATATGTTTTTTTAGAATTTTCGTATAGATTATATATTTTGCAAAGATATACGATTAAAATATATATGTAGTATATCGAAACGTCAAATTTTAATATAAAATAAAACGGAAATTTAACCATAATTCTAATATAATAAAATCTGAAAGATATTTTTTTAATATATATTCTGTATATATTTTATTTAAAAAATCGACGTTTCCATATACCTACTCAACGTATATCATTATCAGGAAAAAATATGCAAATGACTTAAATAATAAACAAACAAAATATAGAAACCAGTTAAAATATATACAAAACTTAATCTTAAAGTTGATTTTATTTTAAACAGTAAAATTATCTATAGAACAAATTATATTTATATTAATAACATATATTTTTGTTTCAGACAAAAGACATCAGAGTTTTGCACAAATCTAGCGAAAATATTTTATCTACTTTTACTGGTAAGTAAAAACACACATTTTTATATTTTGTTAAACTATTTTTGTTAACAAATTTTTTGAAACACCATGTATGCGAATTTTATTGGACACAGTACAAAGCGAATCTTATATTTTTGATACAAAACAATTTTTTATTAGTGAAATCAATAGTATTGATATACAATAAACTAAAATCAAATGTATATATTTGAAATACCGAATCTATTTTGTTCTTTTTGTATTGTGGATAATATTATTGTGTTTTCTGTTTGAAAGTTTATATACATTTAAGTTATTTTGTAATTTATTTTTAGTTTATACTATATCAGAATATATACAGTTACATAAAAATGTATACAAATGTATACAGAAAAATATATTTTGTATTTAATTGAAAATTTATTGATTTTAGGATATATTACGTTGAGTTTTATTTTATTTTTATTTATTTATTTTATTTTATTTTATCATTTAGTATTATACATGTAATTATACATGTATTTTAAAAAAAATTGTTTATTTAAACTAAAAATTTTTATAGATTCCTAAAATATCTCTCCAAAACTTTTTTTATATAACTCTTTTCAAAAATTTTCCAAAATAAAATAAGTTTACCGGAAATATTTTTTATTATTGCTTAATTTGACTTGTACCGGAAGCGATATTAATACTTCCGACTAGTTTATTTTTATTTTTTAGATAATCACCAAAAAGTCCCGTAATAATAATTTCCAAAATGCAAATTATAAGAAAATTTCCTATATGATGCAGACATTTTGGCGGACACCATATAAGAAATTTTTATTTTAAAATATTTGTTTAATAACAAGAAAACTTAGATTTTTTTATAAAATAATTTTACAGTAATTAAAACACACGAGAAAGCATTGCAATCTTTACATTTTAAATAACATTTAGAAGATTGATTAACTATGTAAGCGAAAAACAAAATACAGTGTTTCGAAAAAAAAAGGTTAATGCATTATTTTATTGTAGAAAAATTTAAATAATTCACCAATTAATTGCAACGAGTAATTACTGATAAAAAACTTTTTACATCATTGCTATCAAGCAAATAATAATTATTATTTCTTTTTTCTAACGAAAGAAATATTTAAATTGTTATTTTGCGTGTTTGCAGCCGTAATATGTAAACTTGTAGAAAAAATATCATATTTTGATATCACAATGTTTAACTTTTAATGTATTGACCTGAAAAACTAAATAAGGCCATTTTAGATAAATTATGCATTTATTATTTGAATTAACTGTTTTAAAATAATAAACAAGAAAAAATTACAGTTTTTTTGTTTTATAGTCGGTTAATTTTTCAACATGCAAACATATTTTAATTATTATATATGTAGGGTGTTCCCAAAGGCTCAGTTTTAGGTCCAGTTTTGTACAGAATTTAAAAATATTTAAAAAAGTATATTTTTGTTAATACCTTGTTATCTAATTTTTTTGCAAATAATTTTTGCTATGTATAAAAAAATTAAATTGTGTATTTATATGCAAGTTCAAAAATCTAAAATCACAGTAAATTCTTGGGAAATTTTTCAAAATATCTTAATAAATAATACATTACACGTACAGGGTGTATACATTATGTGTTTACATGCAGTTGGTTTAAACAATTGTCAAATAATGATTTCTTACAAATAGTAAGCGATGCATATTAAACAAATGACTAACATTTTTATTTATATGTAAGTATGTAAATCTGTCTGTTAGGTACGTGACTTTGTGACGTAGTTGATTAACTGTTAAAAATCGTAGTTTGCCTTGAATTCTACTATACATCCGTTGACGGGTTAATACAATTGTATATATAATTTTTATTATATAATTATGGATATCGTTTCTCAAATTAAATTGGTGTAAAATTTTAAATTAAATAAATAATTTTTAGATAAAAATGTTTTAATGAAACTTTTAGTAACTTTATTAAATTTTATCAATGTAAAATTAAAATATAAAAATTAAAAAGCTGTATGTTTCAGTTGTGTTAAAATTTTAATGAATATTTGACGTTTCGATATACTGCACGTATATCATCAGAAAAAAAATGTACAAATGACATAAATAATAAACAAACAAAATATGCAAACAAGTTACTAGGTAACAAAATATGAGTAACTAGATTATATAATTTATATATTGAAATATCGAATATTAATTAAAATTTAACAGAACTAAAACTTAAAACTTTTTTATTTTAGTAATATTATGAGTTCTGCAAAATTTTTTACTGTGTAAATTGTAAATTTTTTGAATGGAATGTATTTATAATCTAGTTACTTGTATTTTGTTACCTAGTAACTTGTTTCTATGTTTTGTTTGTTTATTATTTATGTCATTTGTATTATATTTTTCCAAATGAGTATATCGAAACTCCGAATTTTAATTAAAAATTATACTTAAACCTAGAGCTTTTTTATTTTAATATTTATTTTGAATTATATTTCAAGAAATAAAACTCAAAATGTGCATGAACTTTATTTGACTTTAAATATTTAAATTGAATTAAGTTATAAATGAAATAATTTTTAATAAATCATTAAAAAAAAACAATAAAATTAACTATTACAACAAACTAAGTACGAAAAAACTATAAATTTCGTTAGTAGAAAAACAATAAACAATATCCAGCTGATTTCTACACCAATAAAATGATGATTCATATAAGAAATAAATCAAGATGGCTATCATTGTTTTGAGAAACAAATGACGAAATAGATCTCGAATATCCAGCAAACAACGATACGTATTGCCAACTAAAAGCATAAGGAATCAGTTTTAAATTTACATTTAACTCTTTACTTTTACGTTGTCATACTTTGTTATCTTGATATTGCTTGGAGCTTGAAGTTTGTATTGAAATATGACATTGTAAAAAAGATGTGACTAGAACATTACAGAAGATATTGCAATATATTCTACAATAAATATGAAATTATTTGAACTATATTTTAGAAATATGAATAAAGATTTATTTATGATTTTCATACAGCATTGTTTTTTATTTATTTTATCAACAAATACTGGTGCATGCAGTTATTAAAGAAATATGCTGATAAAATACCATTGTTATAATTGGATTTTACTTAAGAGATATTTATGATTTTAAAGGTATAGTCTACGCTACTAAAATATGGGATTGTGCAATAATTGTACGTTTACATGACACTGTTATATATTTTAACTTATTTAGCTAGAGCAAAGCTGATATTGTCTTACTTAACTATAATATAAATTTTTAAATTTATTTATAAACATTTAAAGAAAATAAATACGATTTAATACACGCATAAAACGGTTTATAATAATGAAGTACTGTAAACGTATCATGAATAAGCTGTAAAAATATTTTACGGATAAAGCTGTGACGTACTTCATTATACATGAATTTATCAGCTGAATGTTAGAAATGGCAGACAATAGTTACATATGTCGTACTATTGCGTAATGCCATATTTTCGTTGCAATAGAAAATGTTTAATGCGGAATATTTAAATTAATAACTTTTTTTCTATTTTTGTTCAATAATCTTTGTTATACCTATATAATTTTTTTGATAAGTAATCAGTGATTTTAAATTATTACTTAATATCTTTTTAGAAACCAAATTTAACAATTAAAGTTATAACATATGACATTTTGTAATATTGTTATTAGAAAAGCTTGTGCCATATTTTTACATGGTACATGGCATGATTGTGTATGTAATATGTATGTATGTTGTTCTTAGTCAATTACCATGGCAAAAATAACAATGTTAATACTTTTTTTTAGTTTACTATGTGCATTTCTACTTTTAAGATTTTTTTTTGAAATATTAGTTTTTGAATTATATGTTAAAAACCTATACACACAATAATTTTATTATTAGCAACAGCAAAAGTTTCTAGGTAGTAAGAATAGAAGAGCATGTATGATAGGTATTATGAATGTGGATGAAGCTAGAGTTGGCTTTTCTGGATAGGAATGTTTGGAGAAAAATTATTTCGGGATAGTGGAAAGAGTTTGTGCCACAACCTTTTGGGTACATGACTTGATTGTATATGTATGTATTATAACTCGCTTGTTTTTAGAAGGAACAAAAAATATTAAATAATTTTGAATTTTTTAAAGATTTTTTGATAACTTTAACAAAAAAATTTTATATAAGAATAATCTAAGTATGTACATATATATTTTCCAATTTTTGTAAAAAAATAATATTCGTTGTTTGAAATCTAAGAACATTTATCCTGTATTTTAATTTTTGTAGCAGACGAATACGTACTGACTAAATCAGATTAAAAATAAACCAAAAAACATTTGCAAGTAAATTGTGTAATAAAACAATAAGAGAAAATATTTTTTTTGCATTTCTTTCTTAAATTGTTAAATTGTAATTTCAGTTTCATAATTTATAAGCAGAAATATTACGCTTTAAAAAAGAAATGAATTTAAGTTTGACCAAGACACATTAAGATATAGATAACATTAAAGCATTTAAAGGTCAAAATTTTTACTTTTTTTTTTGTTCGTTGTTTTACGAACATAACAGGAAACATAATTTCATAACAGTAACAAAAACTTGGTTTGCCTAAATATATTCAAGTAATTTTTATGTTTATTACTATAATTCCAGACTACCATTTTAGTGGAGCGCATATTTTAGCAGGGTAGATATTTTATGTAATAGAAATAAAAATATTTTTATTCAAGTTTTAAGTTAAATGATATAAGTTTTTTTATGCTATATTTGCCTACAAAGTTTTATTATAATCTACAGTATAATAATGGAAAAAAAAGTTTTGTAATATAAATACTGATAAACATACTATTTAAATAGTTTTTTTATGTGTAAAAAACACAAACATAATCGCAAGACACAATATTATTAATAGCAGATTTAAATTAAATTAAATAAATTAAATAAAATCTGGATTTTTTCGATTAATAATTTATAATAATTTTTGGTACTTACAATTATTTACGTTTGTTTATTTGTTATTTGTATTTAATTTTTCTGATGCTGATTTATGTTTAATGTTACATTGAATAAATGATTTTTAAAATATTAATCAAGAAAATGTTACATAGAATATGTCAAAATTATAACTGTTTATATATCAAATATGTATTTCTAAGCTAAAATTTTGTATTTCTCAAATATAAAACGTTATATATATTTATTATCGTACTTTAGTTAAACATTTACATATTATTGTTATTTGTGAAAACTGAGTGTTTCTATATTCATAACTGCATAATATGTTTTTCTTCAATTTTTCATGTAAAACAATGAAATTTTATTTTGAAAATAAATATAACATAGTTATAAATAAATATATATGAATAACTAAATATATTATCACCAAAAAAAAATTATAAAAATACTTTAATAACGAAAATTTAAAATTTCAAATTCGTGACTGTAGCATTAGGTGTGTTTAAATATAAAAGTGTAGCGGTTTTATTTTAAAGACTCGTCTGCCGTCTGTGCCGTATATTTTATCACCATTATTATAGTAACCATTATTGCAAGCTTATTAATTAATATATTATTATTTAGACAAGTAATATAAAATTATTTATTTCAATTTTGATATTTTTTACTTTAATTCTACGTGTACATTATCATAGAATTTAGTGAAAGTGTACCAGAATGGTATAAATAATTTCAGTTTTATTTGAGGGTTGTACAGGTAGTTAATAGTATCATAAATTAAGGGTGGTAGCTTTTAGCAATAATGAATTTACTAGCGCATAATTCACTCCTAGCCTAAGCTAAGGGTCGGACCACACCTTTAGTCACATTTAATTGATAAGTTACCACGAGCTATTTTTCCAAATATAGATTCGAAATACACGCAAGAGTACCATCATATGTGAGCTGGTTTCCTTTTTTTTATAGCTGCCTTCTAGATGTTTGACAATCATTTATCCAAGTTTTATAGTTGATAAATTAACTACAAACAAGATTGAGTACGGTTTTATTAAAGTAAAATTTCAAATAATTAAATATACTTATTATTAATAAATTCAATTGAAAATGCTGTTGGCACAAGTTGAAATATTAATAAAAAATAAAATAATAATAAAATCACTAGGTTTTAAATTTTATAAATTTCATTAAAAACTCTTTATTCGTCAATTTCGGCATTTCTTCTGATGATGGCTTAACTGCCGAAATTGACCAATATCGGAATTTTCATTAATTTTTATTGTTTATACATTTTTTATTACTCGGTTTTACTAGTGTTTTAATTCTGATATTATGACATTAAATTGTGTTAAAACCAATTTTTTTTTAAAAAAAACCGAGCTAAATTAATAAAAATTATTTTACATTATAACACATAATTTTCAACTAGTTGATTACTAAAATCATAGGTAAAATTTTACATAAATATGACTCAAATTATTGTAAATTTCAATTTCAATAATATTTGTTTTTTGTGGAATTAAATTCAATGGAAAATTATATATTTTAATCGAGTTTGCAAATCGGTAAAAAAATTGAACTAATTCGGTGGCAGTTTTCAGTATATTTCGGTTTTGTTTTAGTTCCGGTTTAACATCAAATAAAACTTGAATGATTTACGAACTGGTTTACGTAAATTTTGCAATTTTTTCGTGTTAAGTTTGTCTTCGCTTTAGTTAAGTCCGCTTTTGTTTAGAAAAATAAGATAACGTTTTATTTCACGCTTAGAATACCAGAGGCCAATAGTTCGCTTTAATTTATTAGTTTAGTTTAGTTTAGTTTTTTTACATTGCTTAAAGTTTGTATTTGTAATTTATGGTTATTTTTAGATATTTTTGTAAATTAATGTAATTTCTGTTTGAATTAATTTATGTCGTCAACTTATTATTTAATTAAAGTTAAATATATTAATTTCATTTTTCATTTTTGTCACGTGTTACAATGGGAATAATTAACTGTTCAATTAATTAAACGGCATTGTTAATCAATTAACCACATTTGCTGCAATTGTTTTTGTATTTTAAGAATATATCTTTACATGTTTTAGTTTTTTTTTCAAATTCGAATAGTTCGGCTTTAAAAATGAGCGTCCATATTACACCATGAAAATAAAGACAATGTCAGTTGTAGAAATTTATAATTACGTACAATAGTCATTATAATCAAGCTGGCAACACTATTATTAAACATGAAAATTTTACCATCTAACGCGAACGTTACCTGGCTAATGTGCTCACCACATACACCCTGTAGCAGTGGAAAATTATACTGAGAATTTCAGTAATAACGCCAGTTATGTGTAACCGTAGTTTTTTCCTATATATTTTTGAAGTATTTACACTACTACGTATAACATTAAAATGACATTTCAAATTGGTTGTCATTTGTTATGAGTTGGTCGTTTTGGACACGGAAAATTACTTGGCTTTTAAACAGGTAATTGGAGTAAAAATGAGGGCTTAAATATTTTAATAATTACTCTTACTTTTTGAAATTGTAACATAATATTTGTTTGTGGTTCTTACATATATTAACCAATCGCGTAACTGCCACGTTTATGAAATGGTTTCTGCCACGTTTTTTTTTTTTTTTTGTTTGATTCAATCAACTACGTTTGTTGTAATCTATATTTTTGCTCAGACTTGCCGAAATCGTTTTTAGTAAAACTTATAGATAGTTACACAATTTTTAAAACAAATTTTGAATCTTCTCTGATCAATAAAAAAATTAATATTTTAATCTAACCTAAAAAAAGATGTATATTTATATTATTATTATATTCCGTATTTGTAATAAAAAGGTGGCACAAAACCCTTTTCATTCAGACAAAAAACTTTTGCCTTATCTACATTTATAATATCTCATTTATTCTTACCACTTGGAAACTTTTGCTTACATAAAATACTCTCGATCATGCCTACCCATATCTACTCATCGGATGCAGACTTAATACTTTCAATATCACTCACATACATTTTTTTAATCAAACGTTTATTAATTTCCTAACTAACACCAACTTTTGTAAAAAAAATTACCAATTTTAACTTTCGTATTTGATGATACATTGAAGTTGCACTGTATATAATATTTAATATAAAATGACAAAGAAGAATTATATGTATAACAACTGTAATGTTTTACGATTTCACTAAATTATGGACGTATAAAATTTCAATAAAATAAACAAAAATCACTTCTGAAATTAGTTTAGTTATAAAAGAAATCTGATATCGAAAATACAACGTATTTACTCGTATAAATATTACTACAAATCTTTAACTGTATAGCAGCAGAACCAGTTTGGAAAAATTATATTTCAACTAAAAAAAAATTAATGGTAAAAAAATCTGCAACTGGTAGTAAATTTCATGCTAAGTAGCATAGTTTAGCAAAATGTACAAAACTTGATTTTTATTTGTTTTGAATCTAGTTTCTCTTGTTACTATTAGTAAAATAATCAGTCGCTGTTTTTAATTAAAATTCGCGTAGCAAATTACCTTTATTTATTTTGCAGCTAAAATCTACTGTACGGAAAATTGATAGTGGGATTGAAATTAAAATTTTAACAAAACTAATTATGAAAATACTCGATTGGAATGATTTTATTGTGGGTATTATTAAAATTATTATTTATAGAGAATTATTAATTTATTATATACAAAACGGTAAAAATAACTAATGTTTATATTACTAAATATGAGAGAAAATTTGTGTTTCTGTAATTTTGTTATTGAGTATTTATTTTTACATTTTTATCATATATTAAAAAATTAAAACATAGGTAAAAATTTTATAATGTCTGAGTTACATTTTTTAAATTACAATAAAATAGTTGTTTATATGGATTTCAATTTAAAATCAAATCAAATGCGTGATTTGATAAAACGATGAATACAAAATTTGTAAATTTATTGGCTCGGTTTTAACTAATACCGGTTTTAAAACAACATAACTGTCATAAAACCAGGACTAAACAAATGAAATAAAATACCAAAAAACCGAGCTTGTAGTACCAGCCATTGTGATTACAGTAGATTAATAAAAGAAGAGAAGCAATATAAATTTATAAATAAAAAAATAACATAAATCAGTGTGAAAGTACTAAGTTAAATAAAATTTGGCTACTTTTAATTAATAATTAATAAAAAAAATTAATAATTTTAGTTAGTAACTTGTTTCTATGTTTTGATTATTTATCATCTTTTTTTGCTGATGATGATGTTCGTCGAAATATTGAATTTTAAATAAAATTAGCACAGAACTAAATACTAAAGTCTTTTTATTTTAATATTATTAGTATATATATATAAAATAAATTAAACGTTACTATCAATATCCAAACACATTATATGTAAACAATAACCTTTAACCAACAGAACAGATTTAAAATGCAGTAGATTTCTACTTTATCGGCAGGATCAGAAACACCTACAAGTTTTAAATATACTTTTAAACTACCGATAGCATCTTATTTGAATACCACCTATGTTGGTATAGCAACGTGAGACATCTGCCGACCAAAAATATAAAAATAAACAATAGTATTGCTATGGCAACCACTCTGCAGGCGGTCAAAGTGTGTTTGCAGATGCAATTTTTTTTTATTTCTTTTTGTTTAAGACAATAGAAACGCGACATATAGTTACTGCATTATGTACACGCTTGTGACATACAGAGTGTCCAAGATAACTCCGTATACATGGGGATCTCCGGAACTGTTGGAGATACGACCTCGGTTAAATTAGATGAAAGTTGCCTCATTAGTAGGCGAGTTTAGTCATCTTTTGTTTTTTCCAAAAAAATCCATAGGTTACTAGATATTGACAAAAATGCAAATTTTGCTGTTTTATATTTTCGCTTATAACTCTCGTATGCAAAACGATACATTATTTTGGTTTGCACTTTCTTAAGACACATTTTACACAGAATTTCCAGGAGTAACCAAAATTTTTTTATCATGTACCGTTTTCGAGATTTATGATGCAACTTTGATTTTTCTTATGTAACTAGTATTTTAATGTAGTGTCATTAAAAAGATCTTTTTTTTTGCTTTCCAGTGATATAACATAGTCCTAGTTTATTTTAAATAATAACATGAAAAATTGAAAAAATCTATTTTGCAAAGTAATAATTCATTTATTTAGTTGAAAACCGAGTAGGCCATATCAAGACAAATGAAACATGAGAAATAGGCATTGTTTACCTTATTATTTGATTTTTGGTTTTGCTTTTCTTCTGATTATTGTCTTAGTTAGTTAGTTAGTTTTATTGAAGTGCTTATTGAAAGAATATTAATTCATAGAGCGGTTTGAAAATTTAGAGAAGTTTGAAATGCTTTATTGTTACATTCGTTGTCAAAGTAACGTAGTATTAGCCGCGGAAATGTATTTAAATTTATATCCTTAAAGAAGGCAACCCAGTGTAGGGATGTATAGGATATTAAACATGAATTTGATTGAGTACGGTATTAAATACCTAAAACTAACCTAACACAAGCTATGCTTAAGAGAACACGTATGTTCATTCAAGAAAACGGTGGTTTATTTGAACACTTAATGTAATTTTATTGTTATAGTTATTAGTTATTACGAATGTAAAATATGGCATTAGTATTTTATAAATTGTTTTTTTTTTTTGATTATAATTCTATATTATTGTTTAAAATAATGTAGGGCTCATGTTTCATTTGTTTTAACATGGCCTACTTAGTTTTCAACTAAAAAAATGAATTATTACTTTGCAAAATAAATTTTTTTTCAATTTTCCATGTTATTATTTAAAATAAAGTAGGACTATGTTATATCACTGGAAAGAGAAAAAAAAAGGTCTTTTTAATTACACTACATTGAAATACTAGTTACATAAGAAAAATGAAAGTTGCATCATAAATCTCGAAAACAGTACATGGCACAAAAATTCTGGTAACTTCTGGAAATTCTGTGTAAAAAAGTGTCTTAAGAAAGTGCAAACCAAAATAATGTATCGTTTTGCATACGAGAGTTATAAGCAAAAATATAAAACAGCAAAATTTGCATTTTTGTCTATATCTAGTAACCTAAAGAATTTTTTGGAAAAAACAAAAGATGACTAAACTCGCCTACTAATGAGGCAACTTTCATCTAATTTAACCGAGGTCGTATCTCTAACAGTTCCGGAGATCCCCATGCATACGGAGTTATCTTGGACACTCTGTATAGCTAAGCAAAATTTAAAGCCTGATATTAGAAGATATTACCTTCTTGTAACACTAGAAGAATGAAGATACTACTTGTAAATTCTTTTTTCTTCATTGTAATTCCGGGATAGATGCATGAGCAGATAATTGAAGATTATGAAAGTTATATGAAAAGCTAACTTTTTCTAAGCTAAGGTTCTGTCGTGATTTTCAATTTTTTCCTGCAAGATTTTAACGTTGTTTCATTGTGTAATTTTGGTTTATTATTTATTAACAATATCAATTGTTATCACTCATGGTATGTGGTAATAGTTTGGAATTTATAAAAATATAATTTGTATGTAAATTAATAATAATAATAATAATGTTTTATTTTCAGTTTTGCAATACAATAATGTTCATAAAAAAAATTAAGTCAAAGTCAACTATACCCTGGTTTTATACTTATGGATATCACTGTTTTTTGGAAATATATTTAAATTTTCATTTATATATTCGAGACATTATAATATATATATATATATACTTCGTATATGAAGAATATAATTAGCAATTAAATTGGAAAAATAGTCGACTGTTGATATTGAATAATTAATTAGTAATTGACGGAATTCAGTCTTTTATATGTTTTTATTAACTACTAAGCCAACGTTTCGGCAATTTTTATTGTTTTCTTCAGGGGTAGCAGAATATTTTATTTGTTTTAACATGTAACGCAAACATAATTTATTTGATCGGTAACTTTAAAAAATACAAAATATCACTGTTATATAAAAAGCATATCAAAAAATCATTTTAATAATAAATATCACATAAGTAACATATGACATTGTGACAAAGATATTTTTTATTTTTAAATTTGCTGATCAAATAATTTATATTTGCGTTACATGTAAAATCAACTAAAATAATCTGCTAGCCCTGAAGAAGGCAATAGTGATTGCTGAAACGTTGGCTTAGTAGTTAATAAAAACATATAAAAGACTGAATTCTACCTATTTCTAATTAATTATAATTATCAATATTTGTTTATTGTTATTAATTGTATTATATATTTTTTTTAAATATTAAATGACTCATTTTAGAATAAAACAAATTATATATATATATATATATATATATATATATATATACAAACATTGACATTTTAAATATATAACATTGCAATAATGTTTTAAATTATTAGTTCGGAATTTATAATGTGCGAATAGATTAAAAATAAATTGTAAATGAATTTTTTCTTCCAGCTAGCTCACACGATACTAATTTGACTAGATTCTAATTTAAATTTATATGATTTTTTGTTAATAAGTAAAAGTGAAGGTTTCTGAATTCTAATTTTAATCTGTCTGTTGGAAGAATTAAAAATAAATAAAATCATTTGAAATAGAAAGTTATCAATATTTTTCGATGTGTATTTCCTCTTACAGATGCTTGCAAAAAAAGATCTTTTGGAATATCTATGATACATTATTGAGTAGCTATATTATTTTAATTGATAGATAGATAAATGTTGATCTTTGAACTTTCATATACGTTTTTCATAATTTGAAACGTATGAAATTACAATAATTATTTATAAACTTTCTACAAATATTTTGTTATTAATAATATCAACACTGAATTAAATTAATTATACATATTTGTTATTTATTCTTTCATATTTTATTTAATCTTTTGTCAATTCATATTTTATTTAAATTAATCATACGAGTGGTATTACCATATAATTTTTAAATAATAAATATATTTTCATAATATTTGTTATAAATATAAAATAGACATATAAAATAAACTATAAAAGCATAATCTATTAAAATATAAGTTCATTCAGGGTTTGTCAAAAAGTTATTATTATATTTAAAAGCCTTTTTTTCTTAATGAACAAAAAAAAAAAAACGTTTTGCTATTTTATATTAATTTTGGTTTTTGTATATAAAATTTACAAATATTCGATGGTTTAAAAGTAAAATTTTTTATTTGGAAGGAAACAATGATTTACATAAAGAGAAATATTTTACAAAATTTTGCTGTAAACAGAAGAACTAGTTCTTATTAATAATTTATTTTTAAGTAATAATTTAAAAATATCGATAGAACGTCAAAAAATTGTCCCTTAACAATGTCAATTCAATTTTTGGAAAAACTGTACTTAATTACGTTTACCTTTAAACCGACTATTATAAACGATGTTTATTTAATTATATTTAAACATTATGAAAATACAGAAATACTGAAACAAAAATCTGTACTAGTTAGCTCTATATGATAATCTCAAAATCTGTAAAATATAAGATTGATTAATTAGAAAAGCATTTTTTATTAATCAAATATTTTATTAATAATTTATTAGTTTTTATAAATCTGAATATCACCAGCTGTAACTAAAAAAAATCATTTTTTAATAATAAGTTAAATTAAAACTTTCTTAAAAAAATTTATTTACGGCATATTTGATTATTTTTAATTCTTAAATCAAAAGAAAATATAATTTTATCTACACTGTAAAAAAATTGGTAATTTTACATAAAAACCTCAGGCAACTGATTTACACCAGTTTAATATGTAAATTTGTAGACATTATACGAACATTTTTACAATATATAAATATAAAATACTTATAATTTATGAAGTTTACTTACTTTTATAATATGATAAATTAATTATTTTACTTAAAATAACAAAATTATATTACTTTTACAAAAAAATGTAAATTATCGTTTTGCTAAAATAATATGTAATTTTTTTACTACGATTTTTTTTTGTAAAATTTCAACTTTTTTACAATGTAGCTTATGATTAGTTTTAAAATCTAAAAAATTTTATCTGAACGCGTTTGTAGTGAAAAATGATAAATTAAGAAAAAATGTAATTAAAAATAAATGTAATTAATATATAATATGTGTCATTTTAATTGACAAAAAACACTATTTTTTTATTATTATATTATTTCTTTATAGTGGTAGGAATAGAAGAACATGTGTGAAAGGTATCATAGATGTGGTTAAAGCAAAAATTACTTGTCTAGATAGAAATATTCGGCGAAAAATAATTTTGGTTTTTTACACCCTTTTGGGTACATGGCATGGATTGTACATGTATGTATGGATAATTTTAAATGAATTTTAAACATTAAAAGCACTTTTATTTATATTAGATTTGGTATTTTCAGTCGCTTTATATTTTATCAATAAAATCAATATTCTTAGTTCTAAATAAAAATTATAAATCCCTAATAAAAATAAAGCATTTAAGTTAAAATACCAACAGGGTTGCTTTAAGTGAAAACATACTTTTCTACGCAAACAAAAACAAGACAGCCAAATCTTGAGTACCAAATCAAAATAACAAAAACAGACCAAAGAGAACACAAAGAGAGACAGAGACAGGGAAGCGAGACCACTGTCCACTCTAAGTCATCTGTCAAAATTTCCACGGTTCTTACCACTTTCTAAACACTTAAGCAACACCATCGTAACCCCGAGTCCGTGGCGGGGTGGATGCGAGTCGGGACACACAAAACCCTTGTTACACCGCCTGGCAAGTTTGGTCCTGGTTAGATGCCATTAAATATGCATAGCCAATTCAAACTTAGGCGGGGGTAAATTCGCATGGACACTGGAAAGCAGATGTGGCCAAAATGTGTGTGGTCTAGACGAAGATAGAAAGATATACTACGGTTATGAATGGCCATCATTGCTAAATGTCATGTTTAATATTTTAATATTTATAAAGGGATCTTGGATGGTGCAAATGAATATGGACATAGGTTACTTGATTTTTTACAAGGTTTTTTTTGTGATTGGTCAGTTATCTACTAACCGTTTATATATAAAAATAGCCCTTTATTTCAATTTTTCATGGAACTCATATTTAATAGATGCACAAACACTTTGTAATTTAAATAAAATTTGGTAAAATAGTAACTTGTTTCTATGTCTTGTTTATTTACTATAAATGTCATTTGTCATCTTTTTCCTTATGAAGATAAACGTTGAGTTTATCGAAACGTCGATTATTAATTAATATTAATGCAGAACAACAATCTAAAGCCTTTTATTGTACTTTATAATTGTTTTTCTAAACGAATTAATTCTTGTAATGAAATAAATTTTATAGTAATTTTGTTACCTAATTGAATTATAGAATTACGCAACAAAAAATGGACTTGTGTTTATATATAAATGAATAATTATTTTATTTATATAGATAAAACAGAAACTTCAATCAAATAATGTTTTTTAGCAATATATTAAAAACTACCATGTAAAATATATTTTATTTTAATATTGTTTGTCTAGACATGTATATTTTAAAATCTGCTTATAGTTTTGATATTTTATATAAATTAATTAATTAATTTAATTAATTAATAGGAATATTTCTAATATATATATATATATATATATATATATATATAAAAAATTTATTTCAGGTTTATGTAAATTGTTTCAAACAATGTACACAAACAAAATTTTTATATCAGTTTTCTAATGTTTTATTTGATATATTTATAAAAAAAAAATAGATTTTTTTTTAACTCTAATTATACATGTAAGATTAGACTAACAAAAGTAGCAATTTGTATTTTTTTTATTGCCATATGTTTTTGTATTATAGGTTATAAAAAGTATTATTTAATAAATTAGACAAATTTAGTCATCTATTTCGAATTAAATGAAATACTTATAATTTTTATCTGTATTTTCATAAACTGAGATCTCAAAATCTATAATAGCAAAGTTAAATACTCAAAAAAAAAATTAACATATACCAATTTAGTAACTTTTTTTAAATAAAAATATCTAAATTAAAATATAACTTTTTTTTTTAACTTTGCACAATGTGTAAAGTATAAACTTTAGAGGCGGCCGCAGATAAAATTACTCATTATTTCATATTAAAGAAGTTATAAACAAAACAATAATTTATTTTATATTTTTACTGAAATTTAGTGATTTATGCATTATTATAAGAAAATATTAAAAGTAGTTTTTACAGTGTTAACAAACTATTGAACTTAAATAAAATTAATTAAATAATTTACTCATTATGTACAAAACACAAGTTTCAAACATATAACTTGACTTTTTTCTTGAAACTTTATATTATTTAAGCACTATATTATTTAACATATAATAAAAACTAAACAGTAAAAAAATAGTACGAGTACTTTTTTATTTTATCATCGACAGACAACCACATGAAGTGCGGCCGTAGCGTTTGAAACTTTTGCTTTTCTCGTAAGTACACTATCAAGTAATCTGTTTACAGACGGTTACCAAAACGGATTTGGTCTCGTGAAATTTTTATCGAAACGCCTGGGTTGCTCTCTCTCTCCAGACGTAGACGCTACGCGATGCCGGGACATCGTTTGTTATTTCGACTGGCCGACGCTAGATTGCGTTCGTGTCGCGTCTCTATCACATGAGACAAATAAACATGTCCTGTTTCTACTTTTTTTCCTATTCTGCTTTGCTGGCTTGTCTTGCAAACGGGCACTAAAGTTTAGATAAATTTTGATTTTTATCAGTTTATTTATAAAATTATTAATTTTGTTATTAGAACATGTTAAATAATAAACATAGCATTAATACATAATTTTTCACAAAATATGACCGTCTATAGGTGCTATTCTGGTCAGTAAATTTAGCTTAAATCTTTAAATTTAAAGAACTTCAAGTAAATTAAATTTAAATTTTGTATTAATATTTATTAATAATCGACGTATTCAACAAACTCAACGTCCGTCTTCATCAGGAAAACTGATACAAGTGACATTTACAGTAAATAACAGTACCTAACCTAACCTAACTTAAAGCTATTTTATTTTAGATTTCTTTAAATTTAAATGATATACATGTTTAGAATCGCTCTAATAAAATATATTTAAATCGCCAAGTTCAAATTTCACTTAAGCTGAAGATCTTTAAATTTATATGTAATGACCATACTAGCAGCGTAAGCAGTGATGTTATAGATCCGGAACAGTCTGAGATCTTGTTCCGGTACTTTTGTTTTTTTTAGGTACAGAATGCGTTTCTTGCTCCCACTGCCTTCTTTCTTGATTATTGTTACGTAAATATGAAATAATGTACCTATGTATATGTTTTTACCTATAAGTTGTGTTTAATGTTTTCAAATTATTTTATTTGTTTTTTTTTTATCAATTTTATTTTTATTTTATTTTTTTTAAATATCAAAATCTGAATTGTCACTAAAACATCTAAAATCTCGAAAAAAAAAAATACAATATCACTCAATATTTAAATGAGTAAGTCAATATCAACAATTATTTCGTTTCATTTTTTACGTGACACCACTGAGCGTAAGATGGACTTAAAATACAAAGGACTTTAAAATTGCATTCAGATAACCTTAGTAAGTTGTTATAAACAAATCTATCTTAATTTCTATTGTTTACTTAAAGAATTATCTGACAAATAAATGAACAAAAAAAATATCAAGTTTAATATGATTCTGGCACTGACTTTCTTTTATGTAAATAGTTTAAGAATATAGTCAGATATGAAAGTATACATTTATTATATTGTATTATCATAAAACTCATTGTTAAAGATCTTAAATTTTTAGCATCTGTATTGTTTGAATTAAAAAGAATATCTTCTCGTCAACTTTCTACTACACAAATTGAGAACATCTTAAACATATTTTTTTTTTGTTATCGTTAAGTATTTTTTTAAACATTACTAATAAAAAAAATTACTAAATTTATATAACTTATAATTTGACTCACTGACTCATCTGAAGATATCAAACAATTTATTGTATATAAGTTACTTTTGAAAAACTAGTTCAATATAGCCATTGTACCGAATACTACACCACTTCTACAACTTTATCAAGCTAGAAAAAATTATTTATAAATTTAGATTTAGTGATTTGGTGACAAATGCCAAAGAATTTGTTTGAAAATTTATTCAAACTAGCAAAATGAAATCAGGTAATAACGGTAATAACTTTAAAAAATTGCCCGATTAAATTCTAAATCTCTAAAAATGCTGCAAAATATTTGAAATCGATAAAATACGGACCTGTTGCGTCTGTCTACCTATAAAAAAACTAAAAATTTTCAGTATAATTACATTGGGAAACATTCTTTTTTCCAGAATAAAAAACTAGACTAGTGACTTTAATCTGACTTTTATTCACGATTGTAATATTTTATTTCATATAATTTGTATTGTAGTAGATATTTTTTTGTTATTATTATTATGAGTCATGGCAGTTATTATTAATATTACGAGAAAATATTGCTTCATTTAAAAATCGTCTGCCCAGTTATTTGATAGTTATTCGAGTTACAGCAATTTTTTGATCAAGGTACTTTGATAAGCGTTATTGCAAAATTGAAAGAATAATGTAATTTATTGTACAAGAAACCTAATCTGATATTTTAATCTTGACATGAATATACTATATTATATTACTCATCTTTATAGTGTTTGTTTTTTTATTTTATTCATTTAAAATAATTTATTAATTTATTTTTTCAAATTCGCAATTGTAAAAGTTTGTGAAATATATATTGTAATTTTTTTTGAAAAATTAATAATTAAGAACTTGCGCGAAGACAAATATAGTTCAATCAGCTGTTTTTGATAGTAGATTGATAAGAGAAGTAATAGAAATATACAAATTAATAGATAACATTTATTAGTGCAAAGGCATTGAGTTAAATAAAATCTGGCTCCCTTTAATTTGTAATTTATAATATATTTTTTTAATCTAGTTTCTTGTTTTTTTGTTATTATTTTTTTGCTTATTATTTATGGCATTTATATTTCTCATGTAGGTTTAATGTGTCGAAACATCGAATTTTAAATAATAATAAAACAGAACTTACACCTAAATTATACTTTTTATTTTAAATATTTTGGCGATTGAAAATTGATAAAGTAATATTTAAGTGAATTAGTCGCCATTAATTTATTACTCTGAACTAATTAAACATTAGTTATATATATATATATATATATATATATATATATATATATATAATGTTTAATTAGTTTATTGTAATAAATTAATGGCGATTAATGCATTTAAATATTACTTTATAAATTATACTTTGTTGAATTAAAATTGTAATTGTATAAATAATTATATATTTTCAAGTTTTACTGTATTATAATTTTTTGTATCTAATAGAAATGTTAAATTTTTTTCTTTGTTATTGAATAGGAAATATTGCAAAATTCTAGTCAAAAATTATTATTTTAAAATTATGTACATTTCAACATAAAATGTGCAGCTCTTTGACAAAAAATTAATTAAAAAAAGCCATACACCTTTACCAAAACAAAAATATGTAGTGAAAACGATAACTGACAAGTTATTAATTAAACTATATAGTCTTTTGTTTTAGTGTGTATCTACATATATATATATATATATATATATATATATATATATATATATATATATATATATATATATATATATATATATATATATATATATTCATAACAAAGCTTTTCAGTTTCAGTCGAGTTTCAGTTAGGACTTGTACAATGCAATGCGCTGCTATTTCAAATGCTGAAAAGGAATATCTAACAATTATTATAACAAATGTAATGTGTAAAACAATGTATTTTGTAGAATAATTTCGCTTGCAACATAACATACCCTCCCCACTTTCCAGTCCACCCACATACTGACTGTATATGTGCTTTATAAATTTGCAGGGAGAATAAACATGTAGTTAGGAGATGCATTTGAATGTTGCGACTGACAGGGAGTCACATATGTATACTAAGTGTTTGGTGAAAATCGGAGAAATTAAATATTTGTTTTCTACATATAACTATTTGTCATTTTTTTTTATTAATATTTATTGAGATATATTGCATAGATCTGTAAAAATAATTTTTATGCTTATTGACACTGATTGTTAATAGTACATGCTTGATTTTAACTAATACCGGTTATAAAAAAAACTGCCTCTGTAGGTATTATAGATTTGCTTAGAATCCCACCATAAAACTGATTCCAGAACAAAGTTTATATTCAAAAGTTTTAAACGATTGACTACTAACTATTTTACTCAATTTAATGTAACCTAGCACCAAATTAACTACTACCCTTTTAAACTGCATTTTTATATCTGGGCTTGCGTCCGGTAATATTTTGTTCATTAGGCTTTAGTCCGGTTATGCTGTGAGACCTTATCTTATTAATAAAAAAATGTTACTTTGTAGCTTAGAATTTTATTATAAAACTTTATGACTCATATTACAAACTTGGTTTTAGAATTGATTTTAACTAAACAAATGAAGTAAAACACACAAAAACTGAGCATAAGAGAATAGTGTTTATTCAATAAAATTGCTGTTGATTCAAAATTAACAATAGGGTTTTTATTTTTTTATTATAAACTACAACTTATGTATAATTTAAAACAAAATTACAATACTTGGTTTTACGTTTTTAATTTAATAAAATTTTATAAGATATACAAATTAATGAACCAACAATTTAAATGTATTATTTCTATTTTATCATATGAATATAAAAAATTAATTAATATGTATTGATTTTAAACTAATTTAAGGCTTATTTAGAATCTACACTACCCTACTGATCAGTAAATTAATGTCTTGTTTTAGTGTAGAACTAGTGATTCTGAATAAAACTGCTTACACTAATTCATGAAATGCACGATTTTAGACTAGTTGTTTGTTGGTATTATTGCAGCTGAAAATTGAGATTATTAATGTTTTTTTCAAATTAAAAGATAGCGTAGTTCGAACTAATATAGTATTACGACTTAAACATAAAATTAATTTCGAAATAAATATTGTAGTGTGAATGACATTTAACTAGATAAGAAATAAATAGTATGAGATTTAACTGGAAAATTTTACTTCATATTATAAATCAAATTTTTTTTTTAAATTTTAGAAAATGGCTATTTATACATACGGTATGTATGCGCAATTGGTTATTTATACATACAGTATTTTTACGCAATTGACTATTTAGGATAGGTTAGGTTAGTAGGTTGGTTTAGGTTTTTTTTTTTAGTATGTATAAATAGCCAATTGCGTATACATACCGTATGTATAAATAGCTTTATTCAAAATTTTATGCAATCAAAATATTTGAATAAACACAATGTATATCCGAAACTGTAACCACACAGTCACCTACCATCTATGGCAGAGAAGAAAACGCGTACGTTTATTTATGCGACATGTATGCACGCCTCATCTAGCCGTTTCTAAACACACTAGACACAACACCCATAGTGCACCTAACAAACAAACAACCGGAAGTCAAATTACGAGGCGTCAGGATACCGACGCCGACGTCACAACGCTCTAACTGGCCGCAGGTAGACAGGATGTGACGCCCCAGCCATCCTGGCTCTGCCCCTGCTCTACTTTACCTTCGCTTTATATTATATTATCCTATAGAATATAATAGATGGTCAGTTTGTGAATTTCGTACAGTATACATTGTTCTGGTTATGGTTTTTTGAGATTTCCTCAAAAATTGCGAAGAGAACTGTGTTTTGTTTTTCTATTGATATAAGTCAAAAGTAACCAAACTTTTAAACTGTAAATTTGTGTATTTTTCGTAATAATAAATTACAATTTTACAAACTTTACATGAAATTATTTACTGTTTAATTTTAACATAAGATTAATATTACAATACACACAATGATTACACGTAAAACAATATTGACGTGTAAACGTTGTATAAAATATTTTAAACCGAATGTTTTAATCAAATATTAATTTTATTAGTCATATAAGTCAAAAGTAACCAAACTTTTAAACTGTAAATTTGTGTATTTTTCGTAATAATAAATTACAATTTTACAAACCTTACATGAAATTATTTACTGTTTAATTTTAACACAAGATTAATATTACAATACACACAATGATTACACGTAAAACAATATTGACGTGTAAACGTTGTATAAAATATTTTAAACCGAATGTTTTAATCAAATATTAATTTTATTAGTTTTAAAACTATGTAAAGTTTTTAATTGTTATGTTTAATTACTACTCTTTAAAATATTTTGTTCATTAAAGAAATTAATACTGTCACTACGTATTCTCCTTGATGATGATATAATATATATCTTGTATAGTATTTCAATTGAGTTTCGTTTATCAAATGCTCGAACAAACTGCTTTAAATCCACGGAAAATTTGTATGTTTATCTATTGTTATCCAAATCAAATCTGATTCTATACATACAACTCTGTGATATTTAAGCTCGTTAATAATTAAAATAATGTAAATAAATTAAATAATAATAATATATATATTAATATATATTAAAAAAAAAACCTGATTCCATTTTAAATTTTTTTAAATTATCAAATATACAGAAGAATTTCAATAAAGAATATTTTAACTTCTTAAGGCTATACATGAGTTTGACAGTTTTGTTAAAATTACTCCCTCAACAAAGAAATAATTCAGCAAATATAAGAAACCAGAATCTGTAAAAGCGAAAATCGTAAAAGTGAAACCGCACAAAGAATGTTTAGGTAATTTCTACATGAATAAGAGAGAAAATAAGATGTTAAAATACAAGGTCATCGCCACTGAATGTGTGTGTATATATAACATAATTAATTAATTAATTAATTAATTTTAGTTCAAAGGCAAATATGTTTATAAAATATTCAGATTCAATTAGGAGTATTTAAGTTGTGTCTGCCGCTTCTGTGTGTCTATATGTTGTGAATGTTTAGAACTTTATGGGATGTTAGTTATATTTAGCGTCTCCTGGGGTAATTTAAGATGTCAGAGTTGGTAATGATGACTTTATGTATTGGTAAATTTGATTCGCAATCTTTGAACTTATCTACTATGTAATCAATTTATAATTATTTATTAATAAAGCGTACTTTAAGATGATTAATATTGAAAAGTAGTAATATGTCAAATACAGACACTGTATTTAAATGACATCTAAAGTTTGTTAGTTCAAGTTACACTCTTGTTAGAATTCAAATAAACAAGATGGCCCGTATTTATAACTTCTTTTAGAGTACTTTTAGATAAAAATGCTTATATCTTATTGTTAGCTTAAAGTTTTATTTAAAAATTATTAGAACGGTTTTTAGCATTATTTATATATTTATTAAAATGTTAAATATAATAAAAAAAGTATTTAATTTATAAAACTAGTTTATGTTATATAATATACTAATTAATAATTAATATTAAAATCTTGACTGCTTTTAACTAAAAGTATTCTAAAAAGGGCTATATATATATATACATATATATATATGTATGTATATATATATATATATATATATATATATATATATATATATATATATATATATATATATATATATAATTTTCCAAACGTACTAACATGAAATAAACTGATTATTGAAACATAAACACTATAATTCACTAAAGTATCTTTAAAAACTTAACACTTTAATTACATATGATTTAATAATACTTAAAAACCAATAAGAAATTATATAACAACATATTAAACAATTATATTACCTTACAATATAATTATTTCTAAATAAAATGTTTACAAATAATAACTTTGTAAAATTAAAATATTAAACTTTTGCAATATACTTAGATATGATATTAAAATTAAAAATAACGTTTTTTAATGCCCTTTTAACTACGTAGGTAGAAAATAATATAGTTTAATAAACTTTCATTTTAACAGCTAAATTAAGTTGTTATTACTATAATGTTTGTATTAGTGTAACAAAAAAGTTAAGATATAATTTGTGTTTTGACATTTATAGAACACGTAATTTAAAATTTAAATCTTTCGATTTTTATTTCCTTAATTTAAAATATTTAAATTAAATTTAAAAAATTCGTTTTGTTGCAGTGTAACCTTTACAATCTTTCAGTAAATTTTATTTAATAAAATATTTTTAATAATAAAACGGTTTTAAGTTGTAGTTCTGTATTATTTTTTTAATTAATAATCAATATTTCGACCTAATTAACGAACATTTTCTTCAGGAAAAATTATACAAATGATATGTACAGTATTAACAGAACAGAAATATGTTACTGTTATGAATTAAAGGAAGCCAAATTTTATTTAAATCAGGGTCATCACAATGATTGATGTTATATCTTTTTTTTAATAATTTTCTATTGCTACTTTTATTAATCTACTATTAATATGACGGGTCTTGCAATTATTACAGTATCTTCGAATTTTACGTTATAATAAAAATTATTTCTATAGTGTGTGTGTGTGTATTATTCATTTATCTAACTGTTTAGCTTTATTATTATTATTATTATTATATATATATATATATATATATATATATATATATATAAATATTTTTTTTTTAATAAAATTATATTTTGAAAAATACTATTACTATGTGAAATCGGATAATTATAATTTTTTTTGAATTATTTTAAAATATTTGAAAGAATTATAAATTAAAATATAATTAGTATTTATCTCAGATAAATTTATGTTATTTGAACATTAAAGTCTGTTTTTGTTTAAATAATTTTTAACATAATGGGCAAAAAAATTTGATAAAAATTTTTTACATAATTATATTTCGATGTCAAAATACTTAATAATTTTAGTGTTAAAAATAAATACATCTTAACACAAAATGAATTATGAGAATAAAAGAGTATTTTAGTATTTTTAGCTCTGAAGTGTTCATGTACAATAAAAAGTAAAATGCATGTTATATTTGCGAGTATTTTATTTAAAATTTGTTTAAAATATTATATAAAAATTACAAAAAATGCAAATTCATTTGTATTCAGTATTTGTACAAGGGAATAAAGTTATTATTAAGCAAACTTCATCACATGTAAAATATGCAAATTTCATAACGAAAAAAAATTTAATTAAATTTTCACTTCGATAACAAAGTCATTGTGTGAATCTAAAAAAAATATTTGTTTTAACTAAATTGTTATTTTAACGAAACGTTATAATATTTACTTTTAACATCATATTTTAATTCGGATTAATTTTTTACTTATATTAGTTTTGGTAATTTTTATACTCGGTGGTTCTACAAAAAAGAAGTTTAGCTTTAATTTTTTATTTGTTTATAAAACATTTTAATGAAATTTTAAATGTACATTCTAAATATATGGTTATTGTATGTAGTACCAAAAGAAGTTACATTAATTTTTATATTTTAAATATATGATTCGGTGCGTTTTAAAATTAAAAACTATTTATTTGTTAATTAATTAGTTTATGTAGTATGGAATACAAAGTTGTTAAAATACTATAAACCATTATTTTGGATATATGTACATTGTACATTATTTTAGATATATAATCATGCCATCTACCCAAAAGATTGTAACACAAACTTTTTCCATCATCCCGAAATTAGTTTCCTCCAAATATTCACATCTAGACAAGTAAATTTAGTAAATATATGCACTTTTTTTCCTACTACTTGGAAACATTCGCTTACGCAAAACATTCTCAATCATAGCACTCCATATACTCATCGGATGTCTACGCAAACGTATAAATAATAACTATATTATTATTGTATATTTTGAAATAAATTTTAATAATATATTTTTGTACATTCTTCTGAAATAATTATTTAAATTTTGTTTAAAATATTAATGCACATTATTCATAAGATTTATAAATAAATATTTTATTATTATTATATTGTCACATAACTTTGATTTAAATTATTGTTTTTCAAAATTAATACCTACGTTATTTTTGCTTTGAAAAAATGTAGGTATTTTAATATTTGCATATTGTTTATGCCTTTTGTAAATACATATTTTATTTAGAAATTATTGCAAAAAAATTGCGATTAAAATATTTATATTTAAATTTATTCAAAAAACACAGAAACAAATTACAAATATAGTCTTAGAAATTTTTTATTTAATTCTTTAAACAATAAAATATTATCAGTTACTATACTTTCTTTTACAACATGTCGTGTAGCAAAAAAGTAATTTTACATGAATAAATAAACTATACAATATCACTATAAACAAATTTTATGAACTTTATAATCAATTTAAATAAAGTGTAGGACTAAACCGAATTCTTTATAAGGCAACAACAAAAAATATAAACACGGATTACAGGAAAAAAATTGTTAAAACGATCGTTCACCTTTAGAAAAAAAAACAAATCCACGTTTTTCTCGTTTGTAGATACTTTTATTAAAACAAATTTAGCTTATTTGCATATGTGTCAACATGGTACCATAATGTAACTCCCCACAGTGCCATAAAAACCGTAAAATATTAAAACCAGAAAATTTTTAAATTTTTTTCTCATTGTTTTATTTCCTAGTGTAATACCAATTAAATTTTAAATTATACTTTTGTCATACTACGTTCAAAAATAATAAAACAAAAACACGCGAAACTAATTTCATTTGTTTAAATATTTTGTTTCCGCAGCCGACTGGGATAAATTTAAAACATTGATAATCTGCATAAATTAATTTTCGTGGTAATCAGAAAGTTAGAGGGTTTTTTTTTCCTGTTTTGTTTTGACTCGGTTATTAAAAATGAAAAAAATCTGTTTTTAGGTTTACGGACAACAGCTGTTTGTGTAATATTTTAGTAGATTTGGGTTTAAAATTTGAAGCCCTAAGTGTGTATGTATGTTTTTTTTTTAATTATTTTTTTTGTTAGGGGTTGTACACGAAACAGAAAAACAAAAATATACAATTGTTTAGTTTACCGAAATGTCACAAGATTGTTCGGACTGACATCTATGTTAAAAGTTTTATAATGTGTTGTATGATTTTTTTGCAGAGTATTTCAAAATGTTTGAATTTTTATTATAAATTAAAATAATTTTAAGTACTAATAGTACTTTTTAAAAATTATAAACAATATTTTTTTTCTAAATTAGTAAAATTTTTAATATTTGTTTTTTATTTTTGTTAGATCATAAAAAAGATTATGTCTTACAATTTTTAATTACAATAAAAAAGATGTAACGTTTGCATTTCTTGTACTTCTTCTAAACATTTTCAATAATCAATTTAAAATTCAAGCGAAAATAAACAACGTATTTGTCAAGTAACTTGACGTAATAGTTTCTAATGTGGCCGTCGAAGATGTCAGAGTAAATACGCTTGATATTGTAGTTATGTTTAGTGCTGCTATGTGTATATCGGACTATATAGTGTATATAGTAACTATTTGTTGTTTAATAATGTCATTATTGTATTAATAACATAATGACCTCTTTCTACATAGGCAATATGGTAACGTAATAATAGTATACGCTTGAAGAAAAAAAAACAAATTTTTGTAATATATTTTTTCTGAAATTTAGTTCACTTTGGTGGTAATTAAAACAATTCTTTGAAATAAAATTGAAAAATATAAGCATGTTTTTAATTAATT
Organism: Clivina fossor; assembly: GCA_963966155.1. Classification (NCBI taxonomy): domain Eukaryota; kingdom Metazoa; phylum Arthropoda; class Insecta; order Coleoptera; family Carabidae; genus Clivina; species Clivina fossor. Next base: position 11,141,989 of record OZ014562.1, on the reverse strand, counting down.
CCCTAGAAAAAACTAATTGAATGTAAGTAAGTAAATATTGTTAACATAACCTAACATACTTTATAATTAACATGTATTTCATAAATTTATAAAATAAATATTAATTGCATTTTAATTACGACACTAATAATAGATGAGTATATTAATTGCTTAATTGTTAAACTGGTAAATTCTAGTGACATACTTATAACGTTTTAACTCTAATGTTATTTTATATTGTACCTAGTTTTTAGTTTTCTAATAATTAAAATAAGTTATTAATATAATAGAATACAAATTGATAAATAAAATATTTAGACAGTATCTACTTCATATGGAAAATAATAATAATAATAAAAATAAAGTTTTAATGTAATAACTCGTGCTTGTTAAAAAGTTAATTTTTTTATAAACAAAAAGCATGACGGAATTTTCAAATTCGATATTTTTAATTTAAAAAATATTATTTTAGCGTGAATTGTTAAAATATAAAAAAATATATATTTAAAAAAGTTTGCTATACAATTTAAATGTAACATTTTAAATATTTTAATAAGAGATTTATGTTATTTTGCATTATATAATGCCGTAGAAGCTTTTAAATTTATATATCTATTATGTGCAGTTAGAAATATTGCAGTTTTAAATAAGGATAAGCATATTTTTAAACGAATTTTATATTACTTTTTTTCTGTTGGATTTTAATGTTTGGATTTGATTTGATGATTTAATGTATGTAATGTATTTAATAAATAAATAAATGTTCACAAAATTTTAATTACGAATAAACTTTAAATAAATATGTTATTTATATAAATTTTTTGTATTAATATTAGTTTTTTATTTGGGTTCCTTTAATAAATAATTACATTTGTTTCTATCTTTTGTTTATTTATTATTTATGTTATTTGTATATAATTTCCTGATGATGTTTTACCTGTCATATATCGAAACGTCGAATTTTAATTAAAATTTGTACAGAACTTAATTCTAAAACTTTTTTTTAAGTTACATAGTTAATTTTGGTGTAAAGTTGTTTTAATATCTAATAAATTATTATATTTTATAAAAATAACTGTACAATTTGTTAGAAACTTTATATTTGTATTAATTAACTCAAATTTATTAACTTTAACCACTAATTTCAACTATAAATAATTATTTTTAACAAAAAAATAGGATCCTTTGAAATAAATTTATCCATTATTTTTCTTAAATAATTAAAAATATTTTTTTGTTGATTTTTCTCACCCGATATATTTACAATTATTGTATGTTATATAATTAATAAAAATTATTTTAAATTTCTCTTAAATACACTAGCAAATAAAAAAAAATGGTTTTTGTATAGAAAGTAAGATTTTTAAATCTTTTGATACAAGTAATATAAAAAAGTATTTTGAATTTAGATTTTACCACAATTTTAATGTGTATTAGTATTTATTAACACCTAACAATAAATCGAGAAACAATTGAATGGAAAGCGTAGCATACTGCAATGTAAAAGAATAAAATAATAATACTAATACATATCGTAAAATAAATGTATAGTAGTTTAGTATGGTATTAACCGTATTTGAACTAAATCCAAAACGTAAAATTAGCGCTAGTGTAATGCTAATACGTTGTATTAGTAAATATCATTGCATATTTATTTAACAACAAAAACGTGTACGAGCATTTAATATTTGTATATAATTTATGTTAGTTGCATTTGTGCTTGCAATTTTGCAGAAAATGTAGTTTCATGTTCTATTGAAGAATAAATATTTAGATAAGTGTATATATAATAAAATATTCATGTTATTTCTCCTAACTGTATTATATACACTGAATTTAACATTGCATTTTAGAAGGCAAAATTATTTACTTTGAACTAATGAAATTTCTTGTAGCGTTTGTGCTGCAGCTTGTTGCATTTAGTTTTCTTATTATTTTAAGAAATTATGTTTGCGGTAAATATATATGCCGATTTATTTACACTATGGAAAAGAGTTAAATTATTTGTATATTAAAATGTTGCTACATGTTAATGCTGTTTATTAACACTTTTTATAATCAAAATAATGTTAATTTTTTACAATTCTTAACACAGTAAAGAATCTTTCAAAACTTTATTTATAATCAAAGTTTCGACAAACTCAACGTCGATTATAAATAAATATTAATACAGAACTTTATATATACATATATATACTTTACATTATTAGAATTTTTGTGTAGTCAAAATTTTAAAACTGTGGCTTTAAATATTTATATAAATTTATCGGCAGTTTCTTATCGGTAAATTGTATTTTAAAATTATTCACGAAAAAATATCTGATTAGCAAAGCTAACTAAGAATAAATACGTGCGTTTTTAAGCGCAATAAAAGCCAAGTCAGCGAACGAAGCAACGATAGAAAACCGTTTCCTGTTCTTATACGAATGTTGGCCAATAAATTACCATTATCACTTTTCGCTATTAATCTTCGGTGCTCGAGGCTAGTTATAAAAATAACACACACATACATACACTAAAACACAAACACATAGACACGCAAAACTATAGGATGAAACACCTTACAACCTGCCAATTAGCTAATTAGATAGAATTATTTGTTGCATTTGAAAATGCAATGCAACGCATCGTAGCGACTCAAATGCACTTTCTTTCGCCTACAGCTAACTCACGCAGATGCATTCGCTTTGGAAATTATGGATTAGTTTTTCACGATCTCTCAAAGATTATATTATGATATATACGATGTTTATTAGTATTTACGTTGTGTTAGAAAATATTAAAATTTATGCTATTGTAATCTATAACAACCATACAAAAATATGGAAATATGTAATAAGTAAAATATATCTTATCTCAAAATTTGGTTTTATAGTTTTACACATTTTTTATTTAGATTATTTCAAATATAATAATTTCGAAATACATATTTCGACTTCATCTGAAATTATCGACAACTTCTAATGATAGTTTAACAAGCCGTAATACGTCTTAAATATTACTCTATAAAATTGAAACAAGGAACCAAATGCAATTAATAAATATTTGTAAAATAGTTAATACAGTCTATTCAGTTAATTTTATTTAAAATAAACTTTAGTTTGTAGCAATTTTAGATATTTTGTTTTTAAAAGTACTGTATTAGAGGTATTATAAATGTAGTTGAGGCAAAAATTGTTCATTTGAATAGGAGCGTTTGACGTAAAATAATTAAAAGAATGCGTATGTATATGCTATTTTATATCAAAAGGGAGGCTAAGTCTGTCATTTTTGCTGTAATCAGTTCATATTTTTGTATAACATTTGTTTGTGTACACATCGTACACTGATACTGGAAATTAATATGTATTATTTATATTTATTAATATAAGATAATTTAAAGTAATAGGTAATTTATTTTACTTTGATCTGATTTTTTACTACTTTTTATGATAACAAATTTAATATAGTGAAATTTATTCTTGTGATTTTTAATGTAATTATTATTATTTATTTTATTTATTATAAATATTTTTATTGTGTTTTAAAAAATTGATTTCGTGATAGTGAAAAGAGTTTATGCCAAACTGTTTTGAGCGTGATTGTGTATGTATGTTTTATATTATGGAAATATGTAGTCTAATCAAGAAAAAAAAAATTTATATGACAACTTTTGTGTCAATTTTTTAACAAACAAAAAAAAATGATAAAGATATACATTTTACCGAATTATATAACAAATAATTTTTTTGAACGCTCTATTTACAAATAGTGTCAATAAAAAATTCAATTTTGCAATTCTTTAATTCGCAATTTCAAAATTTTATAATTTTTAACCATAACCATTATTTCAGATTAATGATACATTAAAAATTAAATATTAAATAAAAAACTATATAATCATCAAACTAAATATGATATTATGCCAAAAGAAAAATAGTATGTGCTCCAGGTGCTTTAATTATTTTTAGAAAGGTGAAGATGAGTTCCATACTGTATTATTATTTATTATATAATTATATAATAATAGTTTTGTAATACAATGCAAACATTATATTTGAATTTTTCGGCATTAGCCTACTTTTATCGTGAAATACTTTTATATTAGATCATTATTTGAAGAACAAATACTTTTTCTTTCTTTTTGCGAACAATAATTTTGAAGTTAATATAGTGAAGACAATAGCAAATTGTTTATTTTTGTTACATTTTAACTACACTTTAATGTATTTTAAAATATGGTAGATTTGTAAAATATATTTGTAAATTTAGTAAAAAGTTTAAAATTATAAAATAAATTTCAGGATTGATTTATTCTGGAGATAATTTTAGTATGTATATCACCGTTAAACGTGTAATCCGGTATTCCATGAAATTATTAGTTATTTTGTAAAATACCGATCTACGGTAGATAAATTATAGAATAGTTTGTTATTTGATACTTTAACTAGTTATTATATAGAATATCGGCTGCGCTCTATTTCAAGTCTTGTATTAAAACTGGCGTTGTGTAAATAAATTATTTCAATAATACTCACCTTGCAATAGGACAAAAAGAAAGAGATCATATGAATATGATTAATGATTTATCTACCATAGATTAGGTTAGGTTATAATCTTTGTCAAGTCTATTTATTTCATACTTCATTTTGTACAACTACGTTATTTTACAGAATACCTAGATAATTTATAGAAGAACTAGTTAAAATATCATATAACAAAACTATTCTATAATTTAAGTACTGTAGATCGGGATTTTATAAAATAACTAGTTATTTTATGAAATACCAGAATTATACGCTGTAACATGTACATAGATTATTAATATCATTTGTTAAATTTTTAAATAACTATTTTAATAAAATGCATAATGCTATTTATAAAAATTGCATTTATTCAGTGTTTTGTGAATTATGACTTGTGAATTTTTTATAATTTTTTTAGTGCAATTGTTTTTGTCATAAAGTAAAAATTAGTTTAAAAATAATAGTAAAAAAATCTTTCAGAACTAATTATATTAGAATAAGACGTTTTTAGGTTTTAGTTCTGTATTAATATTTATTAATAAATCGACGTTCGACGAACTCAATGTGCGTCTTCATCAGGAAAAAAAAAAAGAAAATTAATTAATTATTTTATATCTTTTTTATTTAACCGTTTTATTCTTTAATATTATTATTTTATGTAACGAGAAATTCTCCATTTCTGTAAAAAAATAATGTCGACAATTTAAAAATTTATAGTTATAATTGTGTTTATAAATTTTATATAACTTGATTAAATAATAAAGAATTATAAAACAAATTATAATAATATTTGTAACAAAATTAACATGGAGTTACCTTGCAAACAACCTTTTCAAAGTTACATTTACATTTTTTATTTTTAGCGTAAAACGAGTGGCTTTTTCTAAGTTAGTTAACTCTAGTTTTCAACTTATATACATAATTAGTTGTTTGATTATTAATAAACTTTACATACAACATTCCTACATCCATACACGCACACACACTTTGATACAATGCACAAATACACAAACAAACGGAAACCAATCAAAGATATCTGTTTAATTAATTCTTTTTAGTGTAGCATATGTAACGAAGGAGAAATGACAGTTTTATTTAAACATTTGTGATGTTAAATTTGGTTACTAATTTAGTGATAAAAGTTTGTTTGGTAGTTCGGGGTAGTAGTGTACTAAATCTTGCTTAAATTAAGTGATAATTGAGTGGTCAAAATTGCGAGATATTGGAGGAAACCTGTGACATATGCTTACATTCATATTGGATATTTTTAAAATTAAAAATGATTAGGTAAGAATTTTTTGTTTCAAATGTTTTAATACAAAATTTGGATTTAATTTATGATATTATTAATCTTATAATTGAAAATTAAAGAATAATTTTGAATGGATAATATGGGTCACGTTTTAGGTAGCCATTTTGAATTCATTAATTTTTGTTGAACAACATAGAAATATTCATAAATTATAGCATTTACAGAAAAATCTTACTTTCAATTAAAAAAATAATATAACACATTAAAAAAATTTCAGAGCTCATTATATGAAAATAAGACTGCTTTAGGTTAAAGTTCTGTATTAATATTTATTTAAAATCGACGTTTCGATGAAACTTAACGTCCATCTTTATCAGGATAAATGATATAAATGACATTACAGTAAATAACAAAACATAGAAGCAAGTTACTAGATAACAAAAAGGTAACTAGTATGAGCTAGTAAATTTTAAATAAATATTAATACAGAACTTTAACCTATGACAGTTTTATTTAAAACTTTCTATTTACTGCAACTGTTTAAAAATAAATATATAAATATTCGTCAAACGAAAATCTCCAGAAACAAATGAAATTCTAATTTATAGATATTCAAATTTCCTCTGACAGAATTAGGTCTAAAGATATAAATGATATTTCCACTAAGATATCAACCGTCTTTTGTTTTCACGTAGTACATCTTTTGTTTTTCAGTATATATAATATATACGTAAAGACAATGACAGTTTCAACAAAAAAAAAGTATACGCAAGAATCTTTTTTTTGTGTGTTAAATAATAAATTTTCGTTACTGGTTATTTCAATACAATTTTTCTTTATTCATACTTTATGAATAACTTTATTTGAGTCAAACAAAATGGCAGTCGGTTCTTGTTTGTCAGTCAAGTAGGAAATTTTTTTAATTAACGTTACTGTAGTAACAATAAGAATAAATATTGAAAAACTTTTTGAAAAGTTTTATAATTAAAATATTATAATAAGAACTCGAAGTTGAATGTATTTCATACAATTCTTGTTTTGTATGTATTATTTATTAATATTTAATTATTTATTTTTGTAAACGAGTACAAGAAATATTTCGCTTTATGGTTTTTAATTTATAGTTAAGAAATCTAGAAAAATATTAATATAAAACATAATTTATTTTAGCAAGAAAACAGTAATAAAAAGGTTAAATATATTAAAATTATAAAAAAAATATTTTTTATAATAATATCATTAAACATATTACGTAGTAGCATATAATGTGGATGAAATAAAAGTTATTTGTCTGATAGAAATGTTCAGAAGATACTAATTTCGGCATAATAAAAAGAGTTTGTGCCACACTCTTTAGGGTACATGACGTTATTGTGTTTGTATGATTGTTTCGAAACTTAATCATTATATAAATATAATTTCTTTTTCCTTCCTCTACAAAAAGTACAAATACTTTTTATCAGCCTATTGTACATTCTAATCTTCTAACAAAATTTTCCATTTATCATATGTGTCATTCATTTAATAAGTATAGATAATTTTTTATGTTCTCTTCGTATTTTTATTAATTATGTACACATTGTACACACTTAATGTTTTTACGTAAATTTATGTATTCATTATGATAAGAAAATAATAACCACTCGGTTTTTGTTTCAAAAAATATTTTATTTCGGTGATTAGTTTCGCTATACAATAGCTTCGTCAGACCAAATAAAATATTTTTTGAAACAAAAACCGAGTAGTTATTATTTACTTATTATAATGAATAATTTAAAGTTTCAACAAGTAAGAGCAGAAATCATAGAAGAAATAAATTTATGTATTATATTTTATAAGTTTATGTTTGTATCATTTGCGCCATTTAATTGGGCTGTTGCCTGATTCGTGTAATTAAATAAATAAATAAATAAGTAACACTATACTATAGTTAGCTATAGTTTATTTTTATATTACTGATGCCTTGTTTACTATAAAATCAACATTTACATACGAATTTAAAAACTGATTAATACAAAATGTAAAATAAAAAAAAAACAATATTCAAACTGATAATTTCTAGATTTTAAAACAAGCACACGACCACTATACTACAATTAACGCGTTAATTATTGAAAAATTTTAATTAGAATTTCACCACAATTTATCACCGTAAATTGCTTCTAAAATCTGTTGGATGATTTTAACTCATCGTTAGTCTAAAAGCCGGTGTGTGTAGCTCTATTGAGAATTTCCACCAATTCATTCGTGAAATTTTCACCGGAACGAGCACTGCTATACTGTTCATGCCCTAGTGCATCGATGCGCTTGCACCAACTACCGTGACTCTTGGGGTTTTTCAACAGGTGGCAATTCGTGCATAAAGGTAACTAGTACATTTTTTAAGGGTTTCTTTTTTCTGGAAAGTCAATTCTAAAAGTTGTTAAATGAAATATTCTAGTATTAATGTATGGATAGTGATTAAAAAGTAACGCTTTTGAATTTATGTTTTATTTATTAGTCAGTTGAGTTTCAAATTGGTTTTTTTTTGAAATCATTACAAATTTATCATACGTACTTTGCTATCATTATGGGTTTTTACTACAATTAATATTAATTTTGTTCATGGAGAAATAAAATGCAAATATTTTGGGTTTTTTTTTATATATAATTACGGTATATTTGAACTACGTTCTCGAATTTTTATGTCAAAAAATGTTTTAAAATTGTGGCGTCAAGCGTGGATTTGTTAGCCCTATCAAAAAAAAATCTGGCCACTTGTCCTGTCCCCCGAGAAGTTCTGAAACATAATGCAATTTTTTTTAGAATATCTTAAAATTAAAATAAAAATTTACCTACTGTTCTTTTTCAATGTAAAAACCAACCTTTTGAAGAATACAAAAAAAATCGAAAATTTTTTTTTTTATCAGTAGTATCATTTTAGAAAATTTAATTCTCTATAATTACGTCTCAAAGCAAAGTAAATCGGATGGATAGTTTCTAAGATGTCGGCAAGACAAAGTTGAAAAACATGGTTTCGAGAAAAACACGTTTAAAATTTGAAGTTAGTTTTGTACTGCCCGATCTGTACGTTTTATTTGCTCTGACACAACTCCATATTGGTCGCTGTAACTCCGTCAAAAGTTCCAATTTCGGAAAACCGTTTTAACACATTATTCTATACACTATAAGCTTTTAGAGCTTACATTTTGAGATAAAATTTTGTTTAATTTATAGATTTATAAATTTATAAAAAATAAAAATTATCAATGAATTTTTAATATGCATTTATACACATTCATAGAGACATATCAATGTCCCATAAAAAAGTAGAATTGATGAAAGTAATACATAAAAATGTATTCCTATAAAACATTACTTATATCCATTATGCTACCATAAAAATGACTGTTGTGGAAATGAGGTTTTTTACGTGGCATATATGATGAAACTAGAAGAAATCGGATACGAAATAGATTAGTGTATGATGTTGTTTATTATATGTTGTTTATGAAAACTAATTTATATATTTTTTGTTGCAGGTACGTAATTTTACATTTGATTTTTATATTTGAAAACAACAAATTTATTATTGTAAGTACATTTTTATAAATACTATAAACAATAATATAATAATATTTAAAATGAAATAATAATTTAAATTATTTTCCTAATTGACTGAAACATTTATATTAATTATTATTTTAATGTATTATTATTATTATTGTTAAATTTAATTCAAAGTTAAATATATATAGTATATTATTTGATTTATTTTATTATTAATGTTTAGTACAAATATTATATTAAATTTCTATATTATTTTGAATTGTTTATATTTTCAATATTTATATTTGGAAAAATTATTTGGTATGTCAAATCTGATATTAAATTTTGTATTTATTTGTTTAAAATGGCAATTAATTTTTAATTAGAAATATACAAATTATAATTAAATATACATATATGGAATTTATAAAAAAATTCATTAAAATTAACAAAAACAATATTAAAGTTTAAAATTATTAAAAAACAAAAATAATGCGCAGATTAAAATAAACAAATTTTCAATAAAACTTAATTAAACTATATTATTATAGTATATACAGTGTATCTCCGGATAGGTGTTATAAGAATACAAATAAGCTATATTTTTTTTACAGATTTTGTAACTCTCCTAAAATCAGGACTAAACAATTATAAAGAAACATTCAAAAATCTAACTTGTATCAAATTATGTATCATTATTTTATACTAATTTTTTAAAATTATTTTTTGTTTGTTTATAAATGTACTGCAATTTTTTTTATATGCAATATTAAAGTATTAATAACATAATGCACACAAATTACACTAGAAAAGGACAGTTTTATATTCGGAGACAAATTGCATACAACAGCAAATTTTGCATCAAGTTGCTTAAAACAAGTACCACTCATAATGACAAATGAAAAAATTTACAAGTACGCTATGATACCTAGCAACATGTGCATTATACTAGAAAAAAAGATAATTGCTAGACTACAGTAGAGGTTTAATTTCCGCATACTGATATTTAAGCAAAATTATGCAAAATTTAAAAAATGTCTAGCAGAGTTGAAATTAAATATGTCCTTTTTACGTTGGTTTTAATATCTAAAGGTTTATTATTTATATCAAACTAAAATTTTCATTTAGAAAATAATCTTTTAAATAATATTGCATAACATAGTAAAAAAATCTTTCAGAACTAATTACATTAAAATAAAAAGCTTTAGATTTAAATTCTGCTTTATATTATATTAAAGTTTTACATTACTTAGTAACTTGTTTCAATATTTTGTTATAATCTAGTTATATATTTTGTTACCTAGTAACTTGTTTCTGTTGTTCTGTTTGTTTATTTTATATGTCATTTGCATCATTTATCCTAATGATATCGTACGAGTATGTAGTGTACGTCAAATCGTCGATTTTTGATTAAAATTAATACAGAACTAAATCTCAAAAAAAAAAATTATTTTAATGTTTTGTTTGTTTATTATATGTTATTTGTATATCTTTTTGGCAACACACTTTCAATCATATCACTTCAACTAGTCATCGGACTTCCACGAACATAACCTGAAGAAGGTGAAATTTTCATTGAAAGATAGATTTTTTAATTTAAACAGCAATCCGCTTTGATTAAAATTCCCATAATCTTCACCTATATGTATATAAAAAAAAACACAATTGTTTTCCTTATTTTTATCATTAGAAAATTTTAGTACACGTATTCAAAATTTTCGTTTAATATAAAAAACATATTTATTTTGTAGTTATTTGTTCTTAATAATTATACTTTAATATTTTACTTGTATTATTTCGTATTTATTATATTATTTCGTAATTATGAAGAATAGTAAATGGTAGAACACGCTTGTATAGCCACTATAAAGTAGCAGTTTTTATGCAATAACGGCTATAAGTAATTATAATTGTCACATTACAATAATTTTAAAATATGATTAATTTTAAACCAGAAAATGCAAATTTTTATTGTATAGTTGTAGAAAAATTATTGTATTCCTTTACATTAAGTTTGTTTCTGTTCATTTTCGAAATGAAAATACAAAAAATTTGCACATGTTTTTAAAAAAGTTTGTGTGGAATTTTTTTGTCTGTAGTGTCTTTGAAATAAATATGCATATGTTTTGCTTTTTTATCGTAGTATATCAAAGAATAACACGTAAAAATAATTAGACTGTAAAATATTAGTGTAAAATGAGTGGAGAAAAACAAATAAAGTTAACAAAATATCATATAATGTCAGATGTGTTTTCGGTGAAAAGTACAAGCTGTCAAAACAAGAATGCAACTATAACTGCAGTTTTCGTAGCATTAATGCTACAGCAACAATAACAACAACAAGTTTAGCATACGCGAATATGGTGAAAGCGCGCGGCATTGCGCTACGCTGCCTACACACTTGAATTAGTTTAAATACTAGTCCGAATTAAATGCTGTTTAATTAATACCGAAACTTTGCGGTTACCATGTCAAGTTGTTGTTCACTACACGATTTAAATGGTTAGTTTTTCTTCTTGAAATATAATTCTATTGCGTTATATGCAATCAAATTTAATACCAAACAAATAAAAATTTTGATCTGGAAAAAAATAATAGTAAATACAAAGTGATAAGTTAAATATAATCCATTAAAATATTTTTTAAATAAATTAAGCTTATAACTTTTATAACGTTTATATATATATGTATATATATATATATATATATATATATATATAAATTTTACAACTAAAATATATAATAAAAAATTTTTTTTTAATGGGTATGGTAGTCAAATATTTGAAAAAGGTGTTAAACAAGAAGAAAACTCATCTAAGATTTAAACCAAGCTTTCGTGGCATATTTTTGTATACTTTTTCAGGGCCCAGATCTTTTTTCTCAAAATAAAAACCAATAATATTAAAACAATTTTTGAAGCAAAAACAAGAACCAACTACAAATATGTGCTATTTCCTAATCTTCACAATGAACAATAATATATTTTACAATGTAATATAAGAAATAATTTTCAAAAAATTTTAATAATTATTTTTGTCAATAAAACAATGCTTTTTTGTCAACTTTTCACACTTTTAACGGTAAAATTATTAACAAAGGTTTTTTGAAAGCTTAAAGTCGACTAAAGTGTTTATTATGAAACTGAGCTGTAAGTTTTTTCTGTTTAAAAATCACATGAAAGAATTTGCTACTGACACAAGCATTTCACAATATTAGTGAGTATATGTTTTTCAATGTAAAACAAATAAATTTGTTCATATCTGTACTATTTTATGAAACTATGTATAGTTAAATGCGTAAATAAATATTATTATTATTGTTATTGTGCCAAATCTCAGAAACTCTTATTTAATGGACCGATTTAATTAATAGAAAGTTTTATAAAATACTGGTGTTACTAAATTACAAAAAAACATTTAACACAAAACTTAAACACTAGAAATATCAACTCAACAAGTCAATTAACGTATCCCATAAAACACAAATTCACAATCATTGCCTCTCTTCGACTGCCATCTGTTGACAGAAATGCATCAGCGAGCAGGCTAGTACATCACCCGATATAACATCACAGCAAGCAGTCAATTGCTCTATATCTGACTATAATAATGTTCGTCCCCGTGTGTTGTGTGTGCGTGTGTACTGAACACAACGTGAGACGTAGATGTGATTGGCACAAACTCGCGCACGCTACACTGCTTCCTCGCCGAGCTTAATTAATTTCTGAATGGATTTATTTTCTATTATGTGTTCTTGGTGGAAGTACAGACGCGTAGTCTGTACCTATCGCTACCTATATCCGAATTTATCTATATATCGTGAATATCGAAATGTTTTTGAATTGTATGTCAATTGATTGACGCGGAAATGAAAAATAAATTGATACATAATTAGCTGCTGGGTTTAATTTTGTTAATATATATATATATATATATATATATATATATATATATATATATATAAATAATAGAAAATTTACGACAGTATAATGTATAAATGTATAATGTATTTTATTTTTCACCTTCTTCAGGACATGTTCCTTTTAGAAAATTCAGAAACAAATATATAAATGGTACAGCAATCATAAATTTGCAGAACATACAAATCATAAAGTCAATAAATAATTAAAAGTAAACAATCAATTTTGCTAATAAGAATTAATATAACAAAAAAATTGTAGTCAAATATTAAAATAAATAAAAAAGTATTCAGAACTGTAACTGTTTTTTTTTTACAATTCTGATTATTTGAACTAATATAGATTACTTTTGGTTGGTTTGAAACCCATCATAATCTACGTATTTTTTACTTGATTGTAAGCTAACAATCGGCACCATTGACAGTGAAAATATATTTTTTTTAAATAAAGTTATGTGATTTAATATCTCATATAGTTCCATATTTCCTTTAGAAATTTCATTATCTAATTATATATGAAAACCTTACTTATTTTTTAGAGTCATCAAACTCAAATACTTAAAAGTTTTGACTTGATTGCATAAAACGTTGTTAAAGGCTTTGTCAGATAACCATTTTGTTAACTTGCCAACTGGCCAATCAACGAGGCAATTCGAAAACAGTTGATAATCTAGTTGTTAGTTAACTCATTGATTAAGTTAAAAATGCTATATGCAATCGGAACTTTGTGTTATAAAATAGTTTATTTTATTACAAGTGCAGTAAAGCATTCTTTCTACACAAAATGTGAAAATTGCAAAACAAAACAAGATTGAGTGTTATAATCTTTAAGAGTTAACAGAATGTGCTTTAAAGCCTAAGTAATACATTGGACATTTTCCATGACCACATTTTTTTTAAATGAATAAGTGTTACAAAACACAAATTAAGTTAAATCATCTAAAATTGAATCATCCAATTCGAATTAAATGAAATAAATAGCTATTGCATTTTCTGTGTAATAATTCGCATTTCTTTTTAAATGTTATTTAGTTCGCTAGAAGACAAGTGTTTTTAGAAAACCGTGGGAATACGGAAAAAAATAAAAAGGATTGAATATTTACACGTTGAACTCAACGACAATTACCAAGTAATTAAGTACTAAAATTTTATTTAATTAGAACATAAAAATAACACATGTTAAAATCAATCAAGTGAAATCTAATTTGTTCATGTAAATGTCTCAATAAAATGTTGAAAATTTTTTACGGATCTTTTAATTGATGAAGGAAATTATAAAAATAACTTAATATAATCTTGCTATTTATTAATTTAATTTAATTGTTACACTAAAGAAATATTGTTATACATTCTTATTTTTTTGATTGACAGTTACAAAAAATATAAAACATTTTCGGCAAATATTTTAATAACATTTATTTATAGTTTTTGTTATATTTAAAATCATAGTATTTATTTCAAAATAATGTTGCAGTTCTGTTCACATATTATAAGATTCGTACTATTACGAGATATTTGGTCTATTGCTAGTAAATAAAGTAAATAAAAAATGTGTATAGAATTGCAACATAATGTAGATATTAGGGACCGAGATCGAATAATTATTCGGTATTCAACCGAATATTTGATTTTATTACCGGATATGAATAATGTAAGTAGTACGTACCAAAAATTAATTTATAAAGTACAAGTATATGTCAATTATAATTATAATTAATGAGTTTTACACAGAAGGTGTACATATTTATAACTTATTTATATATTAAAAGTAAATAATTAAATTTAATAATATAACAAAAATGATATTTAATCATTTATTTATTTATAAATCAAAATTGTAAGAAATATTTAAGATACATAAGTATTCAATTCAACTGCTAAACTGATTTTGGGATTGTTATCAACAATCTTACTAGCCGATACACTGAATGCTCTTTATGCTAAATTCTCCAAAAAAAATATTCAGTGCCAAAGTTTAACCGAAAAACAAGTTTAGACAAGCAAAGCGAACAATTCAACATAAAAAAATGCTTTAAATTGTCAAAAAATGTACTATTTAATGTAACCGAATATTCGGTTCAAATTTACCCAAATATTCGTTATTAGGTCAAACAACTATTCGTCACATTAATAGTAGATAATGCTGTATTAAAATTCAAATATCCTATATAACCAAAATTAGTTTTTCCAATCTAATTACAAAAATTCCCAATCACATTTTACCAACTACCAATAAACAACACGAAATTTCAAAAGTTAATAACGCCATCTTTTGACATCCGTACAAACTACATCCCTCGTAAACCCAGACTCCAAATACCAACTACTCAATTTATATTCAAATTATTAATCATAATATTACCGGGAACGATCTCGTTCGCGAATAAAAGTCAATTATAAACTAGAAAACTATATTACCGACATCTTTCTAACATCATTCCATCACCCCCGCTTCTAATTAAAGCTTCAACAGTGAAAATTCGCATGACTGGAATATATATTTTCATCATTGCGGAAATTGTTTGTATGTACTTCTTCAATTAAAAACGGGCAGAGGGAAAATTAAAAATTTTACCGCACACCCGGATTGGCTGATATTACGAAAGATATCAATTTCTGCTGCACTGCATTCAATCAGAGTATAATATGAATCAATTAACGCCATATTGTAATTTTGAGCATGCATTGGACTATATTTATTGATGGAATTTCAATCTGTACGATGATGAAGTAATCTTTTTCAATTATTTAGAGTAGAAATTAAATTTTTATTGGAAACTGATGCTGTTACAAATTAAAAAAGAATATTGAAATATTGCAACTTAAATAATCTTGTAGTCCAGTGGTTAATGTGTATTTTTATTTTTGAATTTTTATTGTACAAGATGATTATTATTGTATTATATGATTATGTGTAGCGCAAACTCTTTCCATTTATGCATTTATTAGTTTCAGCTAAATTTTCTTATCCAGAAAAGCAACTTTTGCTTCATTCACATTCGTGGTATTTTTCATGCATACTCTTTTATCTTTACTGTTTGGAAATTATAAAATAACTCTTAATGAAATTCACTTATTTATTAATTTAATAGTTACAATAAGAAAATATTGCATTAATTCTTATATATATATATATATATATATATATATATATATATATATATAATAAACACAATCATGTCAAGTAGCCAAAATCTGTGGCACAAACTCTTTCCACTATACAAAAATTAGTTTCCACACAATATTTTTATTCAGACAAGTAACTTTTGCTTTATTTACACTTTATTATTTAATGCCTTTTATATATGCTCTTCTACTCCTACTACTTGGAAACATTCACTCACGCAAAATACTATCAATAATACCTTCTTATCTACTTTTCGGACGTCCAAGCAGACGTATACCTTCAATATCATTTACATATTCTATTAATCAAACGTTTATTAGACAGTCGCTCAAGATGGCCGAACCATTTTAACTAACACCAACTTGTAACAACATTTTTACCAATTTCACACTCTTCATACACCAATCTATTTCGCATCCTATATTTTCTAACAATACCGCATATCCCACTCAAAAATCTCATTTTTACAGCAATTATTATTTTTTTATATTTTTGCAGCCAAACTCAACATTTACTACCATACATAATACGTAGATACTACGAATATCTTTGAAATAGAACATTTGCGAGCATATGAACTTTCTCTCTTATTTTAAAATGTTTAACTGAATAAAATTTGACTAATTAAATTTAAGATATTCATGCAATTTTAGTGATTCCGTAAAAGATATAGATCTTTGTTACTAACTAGATAAATCAGATTTTATAAATTAATTTTTTCAAATGGTTTCAAGTAATTTTCAACAAGTGAAAATATAAAGCATGTATTCTCACCTCACTTTCAAAAGTGATTTTTGTCAAAAGTACAAAAATTATAAAAAGTAGTAATATTATTAATATTTGAAAAGAGATAGAAGTATAAATTTATTTAAAAGTAAAAAATAAAAGCACTTTTTCACAAATAAATGAGGTGGGAATACGGTCTTAGAATTTTATACAAAAAACGATACGTCTGCTGTTATTAAATGTGATCGGCAAAACTTTAAAAAAAGAACCATTAGATTGTAAAAAACAATTTACGATCGTGATGACATCAATAAAAATTTATTACCTAATTTACTTGCAGTACTAGTCAAATTTTTCAATTAATAACAATTTTAAATAAAATATATTAATTCTTATATATAGTTATTGGATGTAAATAAAAAACTTAACGTTAATTCAAATGGAGTTTTTATGAATTTGAACACCCACATCAAAGCTATAAAATTATAGTTTGCAATGTTAGGTGTTTACATTGCAAAACTGTATGTGATTTATAATGCATTTAACAATTAAATGAATAGTTGAGAACTATTAATTTTGAAGCGTGAAACCTGTAATTTCTACCTACAAAATTGCTTTTATTTTGTTAAATTATTATTGTGTTGAAAAACTAATTGTGATGCGCTGTTTAACCTTGCCTTTAGTTATGATAAATTCTGGTACAATATTATAAATTGTAATTCGTATATGAAATATTCGCGAAAAAGTAGGACAAGTATATTAATAATTTATTTATTATTTAAATTGTTTTATGAATGGATATTTGTACGATAAAATATATTGAATTTTAATACATACAAGTGGCATGATATTGTGTAGCTCTATGAGTCAGATATTAATATAATAACTATTATATAGCTTTAGCTACACTTTAAATTCAGCAGCGTATGATTTTTTTAAAATATACATACGTATTATTAAATTGTTTATATATATATATATATATATATATATTAAATAAAAGATTTTATATTGTTTTAAATTTTCTTATAAAGTTATGTTAAATCAAATGTTTTTTATAATTTAACATTTGAAAATAAATAAAAATAAACTTCAAAACTTAAATGAATTGCAATAAAAAAAGTTTAATCAATTATGTTGTATTTTAAAATTGTTGTACCACTCGCTCAGTTTTTGCGTGTTTTATTTCATTTATTTAGTTCTGTTCTTCTAAAAATGCATATTTTTGTAAAAATATAACTAAAATCAAAGTACTTTATTAGTCATTATTATAAAATTTAATAAGAAAATCTACGCTTTTTAACAAGAAAAATTTTTGTTTTGTTTATAGAAAAATTGAAAGTTGATACCCGTAACTCGAATATTGTAACAAAGAATTCTGAATTTATCAAAAATATTTATAATTAAAAATTATAAAGGAAAATTATATTAAAATATGTGTTTAAAGAAACTATGTTTATTTTCTAAACTGAGAATACTTTGGACCGTTTAATAATGACTTTTCTTATAATTTTTTTTTTAATGTTAAGTGTAATCTTAAAAGACATATTTTTCTACAATTTTTTTTTCTATTTGTTCTCGCAATATGTCTCTATACAAGTTCTACTATATAAAACATCAGACATGCCCTGGTAATAAAATCTGACTTATTTTAAATAATTTAAATAAATTATAATATATTTTTGTTTTATGTTACTTAGTAACTTATATCTATATTTTGTTTGTTTATTATTTATGTCAATTTGTATTTATTTTTTTTGTGATGATAATATAGTATAGTATATCGAAACGTCTAATTTTAATTTCAAATCTAACAGGGCTTCAACTTAGAATTTTAATATAATTTGTTCTGAAAGATATTTTACTATATTAAATATTTTCTTATTTTTTGATCAGTTATTTTAGAAATAATTCTATTCTGTTATCATTGATAAAATAATTTAACTTGAATTTATTCTCGAGTTAGTAGTTAACCTCCGTTTATTATTACCAAGAATAAAGTTTTTTTATTTGATTATTAACTTCATATTAAATATTTAAACTGTAGAATTGGTATAATAAATAAAAAAAATGCATTAAGAAAATGTAGAAAATCATTTCTATCGTAATAATACTATAACTCACTTTCCTATAAAAACCATCAACATAAATTTCAATAATAACCGAAGCCCGGTTGTTAATTATAACGGATGCATTATGGGTGCGCATATAAGAGCTGTCGCAAGTAAATATATACAATATACAGACAGTATGTTACATTAACAAGTACGTAACGTACCTAACATATAATATGCATTGCTTCAATATTCGCATGAAGGAAATATATGATTTTGATTTATGTATCTTTTGACTATGTTATGATTGTAATATTTGCTATGACATAGATGGCGGGCGGCACTATATAGTGCATATGAGTAATGATAATTGCACTAATGATATGATAGACATTGCTGTATTAGACCTAGTGGAAATTTGTCAAACACTAAATTAAAACTGGTTTGCATTTTGTCATTTTGTTTACAGAATGTTTATTGTGAATTGTTACTACGTAATCATATAGTACAAGAAATGAGTAATATGTCAAATCAATTTTGAATAATTAATATTTGATTCAATATCCTATTTAATATTTTTTATTTAATTAAAATAAATCAGCTTTAGATTGTAGTTCTGTATTAATATTTATTAGATAATTAGGAAAGAAATAAAATTTAAAATATTTATTAATAATCGATGTTTCGACGTACTTTACGTACATCTTTATCAGGAAAAATAATACAAACAACTTTGCAGTAAATAAACAAAACATAGAAACAAGTATAATAACAATAAGTATATGGCACTTAACTTTAAGATTTAAATGGACATTTGCATAGATACAATACCATTAATTTGTTTAATATGTAGTTATCTAATAAAATATGTTATTGACTAAAGAATTTTTGGAGCTTTTATTGAAAAATATCATACATTAGAATGCTTGTTACATTCAACTGCCCAGTAAACTGAATAAAAACTAAAATAAAAACTGTTTTAGGATTAGATTCTGTTAAATTATTTTATAAAAACGACGTTTCGATGAAACTAAACGCTCGTTTTCATCAGATCAAAATTTATCAAAATTGATAAGTTTCAACCTGATGAAGATGAGCATTCAGTTTCGTCAAAACGTCGTTTTTATACAATAATTAAACATAATCTAATCCTAAAACAGTTTTTATTTTAATAAAATGAGATCTGAAAAATATTTTACTATGAATAAAAACTGTATAGTGTATGGACAAAATTGAGATATCTGTAAACTGTGCAATTACGCTACTGCACAGTTAATCTGGACAGTGAAAACTGAGTTAAAACTAAGTATCAATTATTAAGTAGTTTGATTTAATTAAATATATTAGTTCTGTGCTAAAACACAATACTAACAAAAAAAAAATTACTAATTTGTGAAGATTTTAAAGTTAAAATATTTACAGAAATAGAATAAAAATAAAATTTACAATGCATATTAACATTATTGATATTAACTAATATCAGACAATAACACATATTTAGCACTATAAATTATATAACTTATAATTCGCAAGTGCATTGAAACTTGGAAAAACTGTGTCAGTGATTCTTAAATAATTTTATGTATTAAAATTACAATAACTTACATGGAGTTACATACTCTTCCTGTAAGTAACTGAATGCATACACTATGAAAACATAAATTATAAATTGTAAACAATGTTCGTTACATGTTACCATGACAACATAACTTAATAAATATACATAACAAATATGTGAAAATTCTTTGTTATATTCGCATGGGAATCTATTGTTGCGAAATTGTTAATATATTTTATAATAAATTACAAATTTAAGTAGAACAAAAAAATATTTTTTGTTTGCCAAACAATAATATATTTGTGAAATAAATTTTAATTGAAATACATTAACTTTTTTGTTATTTAATTTGATTTATTAGTTCTTTTTATTTTCTATATTATCTTACAAATCACACATTCTAAAATTTATTATTTTGTTAAAAAAATATACAATAAATAATGTTTTTCATTTATTTATATTAGTGATCGTATATAGCAAAATAACAAATTTTGAAAATAATTTTATGTTTAATTCATATATTTATAAAATTATAAATTATTAATAAAAATTAAAACCGTTTTATTTCAAAATATTTGTTTGGAGAATATTATAGTCTAATCATAGAGGGAGAATATTTAAGGAAATGATTCTGATTATCTCGAAATAATTATAAGACTGGAAATATTTCATTATTAACAAATTGTAAATAACAATTTTCATTTAAATGAGATGAGAAAATTTATGTGTAGTACTTCCTCAATTATTTCTATTTGAAAGTAAAATTTATAGGAATAATTATTTGATATAATTACACTAACATTATTATTATTTTCCTAGATTCTAAAACAATTCTCATATAATATTTTACTATTATTTTATTATTTGCATATTTTATCACGTAGACGATGCACTTTATAAATCTTTAGAAAATATTTTTGTAGAGAAATATAAATTTTAAAACTTGCTAAGAACAATTTGCATATTTTGTTTTAGTTTAACGTTGTTTTATTTTTTGATTAAATTTTGTATGAAGTAAAAATTTTATGCAAGAATATTACGTAATAAATAAATATATTACCTTTTGCATGTATTTTTAATAACATATAATGTATTTTTTTGCTTATTTAATGTTAAAATAATTTAATCCTTTTTGGAAAATGTGTGCATTTTTAATTTGTATTATATGCAATACAGTTATCAATATACTATTTGCAAGCAGACAATTGGAAAAATTATAGACCAAAAAATAATGATTTTGTTAGATATTTTTAATAAAAAATTTATCAATAAAAGTATTATTTATATAATCTGGAAGATTAAGGTGTTCAGCGAATTTGGAGGAAGCTGATACAGCATTAGTACTAAAAATAGCTTGTTTCAATACTAAGATTAAAAATATAGTTTTCCTTACGAAAAAACTACTGGAATATTTTTTTGTTCATTTTGAGCTTTCCTTTAGGTTGTAGTTCTGTATTAATATTTATTAATAATCGATGTTTCAACAAACTCAATGTACATCTTCATCATGACAAAAGATGCAAATGACATTTATAGTAAATTAACATTTAAATTATGCTGTTAGAATATGAAACACTATACTGGGTGTCCCATTTTAATCCGCCACCTGCAATAACTTTAAAATCGTGCATCGGACAAAACAATGTTTCGGATAAAAAGTAAAAAGTAAGAGACCCTTGCCCCCTCCGGACCCCCTGGGGGGCGGTAAAGGGGGGCAACTTTGAAATCTTAAATGGAACACCCTATTTTTTATTGTAGATTCTGATAGGCCATTAAAAAGTATGTAAATTTTATTATAAGACTTTTTGTTTATCTTTGATAGATGGCGCTGCAAACATCATTTTTTTTCTCAGTTTATCAGTTTTCAATTTGAAAAAAAAGGTGTAACTAAGTACGATATTCAAGTTCTTTTCAGTTCTTTGGGAAGGGGGGGGGGGGCAAGGGTCACTGAATCAGATATCCCCTCGAAACCATTAGCTTAAAGTTATACCCCTCAAAACCATTAACTTAAAGTTAATGGTTTCGAGGAAGATATTTGATGCAGTGACCCTTGCCCCCCCCTCTTCCCAAAGAACTGAAAAAATCTTGAATATCTTACTTAGTTACA
Source organism: Clivina fossor (assembly GCA_963966155.1). Taxonomy (NCBI): domain Eukaryota; kingdom Metazoa; phylum Arthropoda; class Insecta; order Coleoptera; family Carabidae; genus Clivina; species Clivina fossor. Next base: position 11,119,235 of record OZ014562.1, on the reverse strand, counting down.
CTTTTTTTTTCAAATTGAAGATTGATAAACTGAGAAAAAAAATGCTGTTTGCAGCGCCATCTATCAACGATAAACAAAAAGTTTTAAAATAAAATTTACATACTTTTTAATGGCCTATCAGAATCTACAATAAAAAATAGGGTGTTCCATTTAAGATTTCAAAGTTGCCCCCCTTTCCCGCCCCCCAGGGGGTCCAGAGGGAGCAAGGGTCTCTGCATCAGATGTCCCCCTCGAAACCATTTACTTTTTAACCGAAACATTTTTTTGTCCGATGCACGATTTTAAAGTTATTGCAGGTGGCGGATTAAAATGGGACACCCAGTATAGTAAAAAAATCAGTTATTGGTTTTAACTGACTAACACCAACTTTTGTAACAACATTTTTACCAATACATACATATCATCTTTTAGATACATCACATACACCATTCCAAAATCTAATTTCCACAGCAGTCATTTACTTTTTATACTTTTGCAGTCAAACCATTATTTTCTAACATATATCATTGTTAATTACAATCAATTATAATTTGCTAATTATAAAAAAAAAATTTGTAACAATATTGTTATGTACATAGTTGCAAAAAAGTGCAAAATTCCTTTGTCTCATTAATCTGTAACAAAAACCTATTTTATTTTATGAGTAGCACGCTCAACTGCTGTCATCTATGTCCATGTATTAAGCAAACAAATGAATAAATAAAAAAAATCTAGTATTCCGTCAGTATCAAACGTATCAACATGTTGTATATAGTGCACAAACAAATACGACCAAACTGGAAACGCATACGTTCAGTCGTAAAATGGTCTCTAATTAGTCATGTGTTTTACTGCCAAACATCAACGCCTTTAATTACGAACTTTAATTATATTTAATTGTCGAGTGAGAACGCGACACCCCGGGTCTTTCTCTCGGTTTTGCCGCTGACACTATGACACTATACAATAGTAAACTTTAAACTAGACGACAGAGTGAACAGGAACGAAACGTTTATCCGTTTCGCCAAGAGGAGAACCCGGAAAGCGAACTGACTGAAAATTTAATTTGAGGTTCTTGTGCACCTTGAGCGAACCGGGTGGAAACGGTATTTTGTTACAATTGTCACCGGGGCGGTTTCATTTTGTTACTATTTTGTCACTTGGAAATTGTTTATTGTCGTTCTTGTATGCTTACTAAGTTTCTTTGAATTAGATATTTTAGATATTTAGATGATTTAGTTACAGAGTATTAAAAACATATTTTTGAACAGATATTTTTTAAGAAAAATAAAATTGATTAATTTTATTGTTATTGCTTCTCTTATACTGTTAATACTGTTAATATTTTTTCGAATTTTGCGTCATGCAGATTATCTAACTCATGTTATGCAATAGTGGATTTATCTGGATTGTTTAGATCAGAGGTTTTTAAACTTTTTTGTCTCGTAGACAACGTGCCAATTTTTTTTCTGTTTTGGGTAGAGCCCCTGCATTTCTAATATTGAATTGTTACAATGTTGTTTTTAACAGCTGATACAGTACTACTCACTTTAATAGGTCTAACTATAGACTCTACAGTTAAACCTATCGACTACTAGGGGTCGATAGAAATCATTGGTTTAAACGTATTGATAAGAGAAGCAATAGAAATTTACAAATGAAAAATAACATTAATTAGTGTAAAGGCTTTGGTTTAAATAAAATTTGGCTTCCTTTAATTAATAATCTATAAATTTCATAATTTTGTTATATGTATTTGTTACTTAGTAACATGTTTCTATGTTTTGTTTATTATTTATGTCATTTATATATTTTTTTCTGACGATGATATACATGGAGTATATCAAAACGTCGAATTTAAATTAAAATTATACAGAACTATACGTTGTTTTATTATAATATAATAAATTCTGAAAGATTCTTTATTATAATGAAAAGGCTTTAGGATTTAGTTCTGTATTAAATTTAATTCAAAATCGACGTTTTGACGTACGCTACATACATTATTTTTAATTTAATTTGTAATATAACGATTTCTAAAAGATTTTTTTTTTTATGTTATTACTAAAGCTATTTGTGCAAAAATATATTTTCATTAAAACTTATTGTATAATATATAAGTTTCTATTAAGGTAATTTTAATTACTTTTATAATTAAGATCTAGCAAAATATAATAATTTTCTTTGACAGTTAATTAAGTATATTTATCTATGTATATAACAAAATTCTTCAATTGGAAATCGATAATTTAATATAAAAATAAAAACCACTAAAATGTACATATGTGAATGTATTACAAAATCCAACAATATTTGCCTTATTTAGTTAAACAATAAAGTTAATTTTTCTACGTTTATTTAAACACATAAATTTTCCGTTTCCCATCTTTCTCATATGCGCAACTTTCCTTAGTGTAAATAAATTTAACACGCATATTATTTTTATTTAAGTATTTTCTAGTGAAATCTCCAGGTATCAATGCGTGTACATGATTTCTAATTTTTTAACGTTAATTTAGAAAATATTTAAATTAATTGTACGGAAGTTCTACTATTATTACATTGCACTATACTTATATAAAAATTATGAATGTATATTACATTATCGATTGCCATCTTTTTATGTTTTACCGCAAAGTTTATGTTAATCTTACAAGATTATTTTAAATAAAATGATGTAACTAACAGTCGTAGATATTTGTTCGGAAGTTAGTACGTTGATATATCCATTACTGTCGAATGCATAGAACTTTGTCACTTTGTCAGCATTTTTAGTCGTCGTTCAAAGTTCGACTGCATTCGATTTTTGTTTAAGCTGCATTTTTAGTCGGAAACTAAATTATTTTAATTCAGTTACCGATAAATATTCAGAAGAACAACATTAAATTGTAAGTTACGAATTAGAGCTTGGAATATTAATATCAAGTTTAGTTAAATCAAAGCGATTTTTCATATATTGTCCTATTTTAGTTAATTAGTTTTATTTCGTATTTTTATAATAAAATTTAATTAAAAATCATTTTAATTTTTGTTAAAATCCACAAGTAAACAATAGCGATTGTAATAAGCTATGTTTGGCTCTCAAATATTTTCGTAATTCCTTTAGAAAATCTGTAGGTTGTTACAAAGCTTTAAGTTTAAGTATTGTTTTATTATAATTAAAGATTCAACATTTAGATACGATAAACATGGATCATCATCAGAAAAATAAATACAAATGACATAAATAATAAACAAACAAAGCTTTTTATTTTAAGGTATTTAGGTTTTTATTTGTATCTTCGTTATTGTAAAATTTAAAATATTGGAAATTATTAGATTTATTAATTATTTTTAAATCAATTATTTAATAAAGTATGAATTAAATTTAGAGGTTAAAATTTAATAAAAAATTATTGATGAAAAATAAATAATAGTTAATTAAAATAAAACGGTTTTAGGTTTAAGTTCTGAATTAATATTTATTAATAATCAACGTATCGATGAACTTAACGTCCGTCTTCATCGGGAAAACTGATACAAATAATATCTACAGTAAATAATAGAACATAGAAACAAGTTACTAGGTAACAAATAAGAGGTAAATACGTCTAAACTATCAAGATAAATCTGCTATTGCTCAACATGCATTAGAGTATCTTCATGATGTGAAATTCAAAGATACTGTAATTATTGCAAGACCAATCAATTTTAACAGCAGATTTATAAGAGAAGCAATAAAAATTTATAAAAAAAAATAGATAATATCGATCACTATGAAGGCACTGATTTAAATAGAATTTGGCTTCCATTAATAAAAAAATTATATAATTTGTATTATCTAGTTACTTATTTGTTACCAAGTAACTTGTTTCTATGTTCTGTTATTTACTTCAAATATCATTTGTATCAGTTTTCCTGATGAAGACGGACATTGAGTTTGTCGAAACGTCGATTATTAATAAATATTAATACAGAACTTAAACCTAAAGCCATTTTATTTTATATAATAACTTTTAAAAGTTTAATTAACTAGTTAATTAATTTAATCAAAAATATTAATTATATCAATTAATACATAATGGCAACAAAAAAAGTGTATTTCAACGCGTTTTTTTTTCTGTCACAAACAAAACAAAACGTGTTGTTTCAATAATATTTTTTTGTAAAACTTTTCCAGAAAATACAAACACCAAAGCTAATGAGTTTACTTTTAACTTTTATTTTTATTTTGTTGACAGGAAAATATTTACTTAACTAAATAAATCATTAGAGCTAAAACGAAATTAAACTACTTTGAAAAGTGGCACACAACCGTGCGGTTAACGTGTAGAAAATTTTGATAAAAGGATTAAGGATTTTTGTCTTTTTTTCTCTCTTCCAGCAAAAAGTAAGCAAATTTTTTTCTTTTGGTCGAACGTATTATATTTTAAAACTTTAATTTAATTTTAAACGGTTTACTGACGCGAGATTTTCGCTTTAAATTAATTTTGCTTTTAGGACATAATTGGAATATAATTTTAATTTAAGCATAATATTTGTTGAGGTGCTAGCGAATATTCATGTTTAGAAAAAGATTTTTGCATAAAGGTTGTTTGAAATGTCAGTTTGTTTTTATCAATAAAACAAAGAATAACTTTTTTATTATTTATTGTTTTACGAAAATATTTTAGAGAAAAATGTCGTTATTTTTGTACCGAAATATATAATAATAATAATAATAATTTATTTGCCCAACAATATCTATTAGTAACAGGACAAAATATATGATTGAACAAAAACAAAACAAACCAAATATAGAAAAAACATGTTTTCATCAGGACAAAATTTATCAATAACATTAAAGTAAATATCGGTACATAGCGACAAGTTACAATGTATCATATAAGTTATTATTATTAAAAAAAATTAATTCCGTCTTGAAAACGTTAAATAAATTCTATTTTAAGCGAACAAAAAGTATTTTTATTGTCAATAATAAATAATTTTGCCATAAAAAGTTCGTAAAGTTAATTATATAGCATCGTTTTATTGACAGCAATAATAATTATGTTAGTAGAATTTAAAACGATGTTTTTGTGTCAACAAAAAATTGAATTTACTTAAAGGGTTTATTATGAAAATAAATTTGAAATTGCCAATTTTGAAAAGTTCGAAACAATGTTGCTATTACTTGTCCACAACTATCTGTTAATTGAAAGTAACATTACTGCAAAGATTCTTTACATTTTTAGTGACAAATATATCATTTTGCAAAAACAAGACACTTAAGCAATGTAAACAATAAATTTTCAAAGATAAATATCTACTATAAACCTAGAAATTGATGACTATTTAACTCTTACTACAAATTGCTATTAATTTACTTTCTAAAGAACAAATTAAAAAAATAAAAACGAAGTTTCTCATGAATTAAACGCGCATATGGGCAACATACGGCAAATAGAACCAACGTTATCATTTATTTTAAATGCAAATAATAATCATAACTAGTTGTATATTAATTATTTTAATTTAATCACCTTTACCTTGCTATAAGTTTTTTACGCGAAATTGTATTAGTTTCTCAGCGACAAAATGGTAGCGTGATCAGTTATGGAAATTAAATAAAACGTTAGATTTTTTCTACATACAAAACGGAACAATTGCTTTTGAAAAGGTTTCTATGTGTTATAATTAATCTTTTGTACTGTGTAATTTGAAATGTTGTAATTTTAGATTTTATTTCCTTTGTTGTTTGTAATTCGATCGAAATTGACTGTCACTTCCGTTTTTTACTTAATTATTTACTGATCATCTATGAAGCAATAAATAATATCAATTATACTTTCTATATAATTTTTTGAAAGTTATAGATAAAATAATAAATACAGCAATATTATAAAAAAACTAATAGTATTTATAATTATTTTTTTCTATTTACAACATAATTTAATGTAAGCAACATAACGTTCATCATTAAAAATAAACTGATTCTTTTTAAACTATTAATGTATATTAAAAATTACTATTATTGTCACAAATATGAGTCACAAGACTCTGAAAGGTAAAAATTTACATTGAAAGCTCAGCTAAGAATCTAGATTTGAGGTTTCTATTTAACATCATTCAAATCTGACTACAATTTTCATTAATGGTTTCCTAAATTATTTATACTAGTCGTAATAATTATTTACCAATTTATATATATATATATATATATATATATATATATATATATATATATATATATATATATATTGTATTAATATTTATTTATAATCGACGTTTTGACAAACTCAACGTCTGTCTTCGTCAGGAAAACTGACACAAATCATTTTTCTGATGAAGACGGACCTTGAGTACGCCGAAACGTTCGATTACAAATAAATATTAATACAGAACTTTAACCTATAGCAGTTCTATAGCTAATACGAATAAAATATTTGTTTTTTTTTTATAATAAATTTCTAAAAATATTGCATAAATAAAAACTAATTTATTTTTTTGTTACAGGTATGTAATTTTACAATATTGTTCTTGGTTAACTACAAATTGTAATTGTAAGTATAATTTTTACAAAGATATATACAATTTTAGAACCGTACAAAATTCGCGTTTTTGTTAAATTTAATACACTTGAAATACTGTATGCTTTAATATCCAAAAATGTGTTAATTTTTTTGGTAGGAACAGATATCGTCTATGCCCTGAGAAAGTAGTATTACGCAATATTAAGTGTGTTTTCATACGACATTATAACTATTCTCTGCTTCTTCTTAATACTCAGCTGATAAACTCATATATAACTATGTCTCAGCTTTAGCCAGGAAATATTTTTGTAGTTCACTTATAGTACATTTACAGTATTTTATTTTTATTCAATCGTTGCATTTGTGTTTTCGATCCGAATTTATTTGTTTTAAATATTTAGAAATAAATTTAATAATTAATTACAATTATATGTAAAAGTAAATTTTTTTCCTAGTGAAAAAATACAACATTAAATTTGTCGTAAAATGCCATATTCCCGTTGCGTAGACTATATAAATACTATGTTTTATTGTATATTTTACTTGCTTCTATTGGATTTTTGTTATAAGTTATTTATGTGATTTATCACAAAAGTAACACAACAATTGTGTTAAAAGTTTCAATTCTCTAAAATGTGACTTTGTATAATATAATTATAAAAATATTATTGAAAATTTGAAACAAAACTGGATGTTCTACTGTTATTAGGAAAGAAAAAAAAGATATTAATTATATATTTAAGACTGTAATATTCTATAGAAATTTGATGTTATTATGAGACATTCTGCAGACGTTAATTTTATCTGACACATAACGACTTTTGTTTTAATTAATTAATGTAGAATAGATTAAAACAATAGCTTAATCAAAAAAGTTCAGCTATTGTTCGAACAATAGAAAATTGATTAGTTCACATCTGACTAATAATATGTTTTACATTTTTAATCATTAAGTATTTTTAAAATTATAGTAGAGTCATTTAAATTACAAAATTTATAATAATACAAGTAAAATTTATTTCTGTATTTATATTATCTTTAATATCAAATATCAAATCAAATTGGAATTTTGTATAACAAAGAAATTTAAAACAGTCGATTTTTTTATTTATAAAGGTTTGTTACAAAAGAAATTAAAACAAAAATTTTTTGTTAAATTTTTAATCAGAGAATTATGTAGATTAATTATAAATCAAATTATAACGCCAGTTAGATGCCACAGTATACATATAAATGATATTTAAAATTTATTTAGCAGCTTTATTATAAGATTTTTATATCATATATATCATCAAAATAAAAAAGCTTTAAGATTAAATTCTGTATATATTTTATTTAAATATATACAGAACTTAATCCTAAAGCCTTTTAATTTTAATATAATGCGTTCTGAAATTTTTTTATTATTTTTTATATATCATCAAATTAATAATTCTATAGAAATAATGCAACAATCGTAAATAAAATTATAAATAAATACTTATAAAACTATACTTTAAAATAAACTTGTGTATGTTGTTTTACATATTCAATATTCAAAATTATCTGTTTAAAGATTCCCAAGTTTCATTAAAAAAAAATTTTACAAATATGTAGTTTTCACTATAAAATTTAGATTTATATTTCTAACTTTATGTTATTAGAAGGACCTAGTATTTAAATATACAATAATACAATTTTTTCATTTTATTTTGTAAATCACTAATAAGTTATAAGAATTAGTATTACATGTACAAGGTAATTTTAAGGAAAACAATCTACATTTTTTCAAATAAGTATTATTTCAACTAGAAAAATCAAGAAAGATTATTATAAATTTTACATTTACAGCATTTTTTTTGCAGTGTGCTAGATATTTTTAGTAGATAAACTAGTGTGTTTTAATTAAAGTGTCTTTCTGGTTTCTGATTACCGAAAAAACGAAATTATCGTTATTAATGATCCTAAAGCTAACATCAATTTACGTTTTTCAATTCAAATCAGTTGAATCGCGTCTTCATTAACTGTAATTCTAGTTGTAATTGGAAAGAACTCAATTTTGCCTTTACGACATCTGTAATTAGATAGTTTTACTTTTTCGTTTTTTTTTTTAATCAGTTGGTACTGATTACGCAAATTATTCGTAGATATCGTCCGATATTTTTCATTCGATTCAATAGATTCAAATCTGATTTCTGATACGCTCAGCAAAAGCTAATGATGTCGTTTGTTACAAATGAAGTTCGATTCAGTTATTTTTTTAGGTTAATAACTCTAGTTTTAATATCGTATTATTACAATTCTTTTAGTTGTTTAAATTTAAATAATACTTTTATATTATATTATTAATAACGACTCTTGTTTATTATTTATTGAATAAATTCAAGTTTTTTTTAAGCGAACTATAAGACTTTTTTAAATTATATTTTTTATGTAATCTAGACTTTGTAATAGTTACTTATTGTAAATTTATTTGTCGTTAAACCTTTTATAAAAACTAATTTTCCTAAAACTTTACATATATATTTATCTCTGATAATAATAAAAAATACATACATAAACAAGCACTATACTATATTAATCAATACTATATTCAATGTAGTATAATATAATATTTTCGGTAAAAAAAATTTCAACATTTAATTATTATATTATAATAATTGAAAAACGTTTTTTTAGTGACACAATTTTATTTAAATTTGCATGTAGCTAAAGTTGCTTGTCTGGATAGGTATGTTTGGAGGAGGCTCATTTCGGGATAAAGGAAAAAGTTTGTGCCACACCCTTCGGGATACATGTCGTGATTGTGTATACAGGGTGTAACAGAATAACTATTCCTAATTTTTAGAAATGATAGAGTTCACTTAGAGAAACATTTTTTATTAATAAACTAGTGTCCGGAAATTTATCGGTGTCAAAATACACTAGATATCGTTAAAACAATTTTAATTATTACAACATCAAAGAGTAGTTAAGTTAAAGAACATTTTATTAGAAATAATAGTGCATTAAACTTTATAAAAATTGTTCGAAGTTACGACCACCATTTTCGATAAACAAGTTGTAACAATGTACAATGCCTAAAAAAAAAAAAAAAAAAAAAATTCCGGACACTCGTTTATTAATAAAAAATGTTTCTTTATGTGCCATCTATCATTTCTGAAAATTAGGAATAGTTATTCTGTTACACCCTGTATATGCAATAAATAGTAAAAACTATTTTTTTGTATATCTTGCAATATGCTTAATCATATGTAACTAAAAATATAATTGTAGCGCGTCTATAAAACAATTAAATCCATCATGTGTTGAAGATGCATTTAATCATTACTAGCGTGTAATTTCCTTCTTCGAATTTACTAGAAAATATACTCCAGTCTGTTGCATTTCTCTTCAAACTTTAAACCGGTATACGAAACGGGTAATTAACGATTATTAACGATCTGCGCACATGCACCTAGCTGTTTAATCTCTAAACACGTTCATGACGTATAGATTAGAATACTTATAACCTGTATTTATCGTAAGGGGTTTTTATGAACTATCTATATACGTTATCATGAAAGAGTCACCCCTTGTGGAATAAATATACATATAAAGTAAAAGGGTATATGATATAAGTTGGAAAATATCAATAAAAATAAATGATGTTCAATATGAAGACGAAAGTTGAATATAAATTTGAAAAGGTGCAGAATTATAATCGATATTTCTAAGGAATAGGTCCTTGAAAATAGTGTATTGTGTAATAAACAATAAATTTTTAAAGCAGTTTAGAAAATACGTACTCTTTTTATAATATCAAGTGCTTTAAAATTAATTTTTTTTATAACATATGTTGATATTTCAGCAAACAATGATGATATAAGGCAATGTTCTTAAAAATATTATTTATTTTATGTCGTAAGTAAAGCGTATAATTCCGGCAGTCCAAGCAATTTCATAAAATATTAATCTAGCATAGTTAAATTCTAGATTAGTTTTGTTATTTAATACCTTAACTAATTATTCTATATATTACCTAGTTATTCTGTAAAATAATGTAGTTTTATAAACTAATGTACGAAATAAATAAACGCGACAAAGATTGTATAATTTGTGGAATTAGATAAGTTTCAGTAGTTAGTAATTAATAAAAAATAAACATACATTAATACATATTTGGAATAATTTTTTTACGGAAATAATAAAAAATAAATGTAAAATTCTCGTATATAAAATAATTAACCTAACTTAACTTAACTAAAAAGTTAATGTTATTTTTGAAATTAGGAATGTAGTATGACAATTTATTACATATTTGGAATAGAGCGCGGGCGATATTCTATATAATAACTAGTTAAAGTATAAAATAACAAAACCGTTCTATAATTTAATTACTGTAGATTATTATTTTATGAAATAATTAATTATTTCATGGAATATCGAAATATATTCTTTAATGGTGACATATATATATATATATATATATATATATATATATATATATATATACTTTTAACAAGCACTTTTTATGTACTTTTTCATGTTTCTAATAAGAAGTAAAGTTCATTTTTTTATAAGAAGACAAAGAAAATTAATTATTCTATATTTCATCAAATTATAGTTTTAATGTAATAATAATTTTATACATTTAGTGCGACCGGTTTTTCATGCTCCGAATAAAGTATAGTATATATATTATTCGAGGTAGGAAAGATTGGTCCTCAGAAATAATATACAGCAACTATTAATTCTAGATTTTTACAGATTTTTGAAATAGAACAAAATGTTTAAGAAAATCCATTATATTTTAATAACTACATAAACTGAATAAAAATATAAAAACAAGGAAAGCAATTTAACGTTAATCAAACCAGTTCTAATTATACTAATAAGTACAAAAATGTAAAAAAATGAAAACAGTAATTACGCTAATAACATAAATAATAGTATTTAAATCTCGACATGACCTGCTACAAATTAAAACAATACAATCTAAAAGGGAGACAATTAATGTTAAATTGATAATTATGTATGATTAAATTGTCCATAAACATGGAACTAATGTTTAAGAATACAGGTAAACAATGTTAATCTTATTTATTGCGGAAGAAAAGTTTCAATTTTAAATTAGCTTCATTGGAGTTGTATCCTTGAATCTATTAGTTATTATAGGTTTTTGATTTTATTATCTTTTTGTTTTAGCATCGGAATTTAAAATTAACTGTATTGACAATAAAATATATAGGAATGATTTACAATTATATGAATTATATCAATTACACTTACATTTTAATTCTGATTTGAATGTTAGTGTTCTAAATTTATTTTAAAATGATAAATTTAATTTAAATATTAATAAAAGCATTGCCAATTAAATAATCTAGATTGTGTGAATTTAAATAAAATAATTTTAAATTATTCAATTTGTTCATATTACCGGAAATAACTTAGTTTTGTCAATAAATATTTAACATATATATGTATTACTGTTATGAATGAAAGACAATTTATATATAAATAATATGTAACTTGCCATAGGAATAAGGATCTTATCTTTACACAGCAAATTTTCCGGAAAATTATTTAAAAAAATAAAAAGTTTTAAGATTTAGTTTTGTGTTAATTTTAATTAAAAATCGATATTTTGACGTACTCTATGTACGTCATCATCAGGAAAAAAATGTTGCAAATGACATATACAATAAATAAACAAAATATAGAAACAAGTTACTAGGTATGAAAATAAGTAACTAGATTATAAAATTTATAAATTTTTAATTAAAGAAAGCCAAATTTTATTTAAATTAGTGCTACTTCACACTGATTGATGTTATCTTTTTCTTTACAAATTGCTATTACTTTTCTTATCAATCTACTGTTAATATTGATGGGTCTTAAAATTATTATAGTATCTTTGAATGTATATATAAATTACCAAATAATATTTTTAATATCCTAACTTTTATATTAATAAAACTTCTATTAAATGAAACAAACACTGAGTACAACTAAGTACATATAACATAGATATTCCATGCAAATTTAAATTACAATTTAAAAAACGAAAAATCATACATTCAAATTCGTTTTTCAATTTAAATTATTACTTATTATTCATACCATGCAATGATATTAGATCCACCTATATATATATATATATATATATATATATATATATATATATATATATATAAACATACATATAAATATGTGCGTATGTGGAAAATGGGCATAGAAATGCGTGAATTGTATACAACAAACGTTAGTTCCCAGCATCTAACCATAACAGCACCTGCATCTACTTTTTCCTTGAGGCGTTTTCCGGTATAATATCTCGATAAAAATGGTCAGAATCGTTGCCCGGATTTGCTGTTTAGACTCCACCGAGTTATACGATCAACATTTTCTCCCGGGGCGGGAGTCAAAAAGAGAAAAGCTTTCCAAGGCGGATATAGAGAAAATGCGACTGATATTTCGAGGGTTATCTCTCGCGATACCTATTTCAAGAGTATTCATTACATTTGCGAGAGATAAGTTTAAATTTTGTTATGAATAAAGTTAGAAATTGTTGTTGGAGGGGGTCTATATGCAATGTGCATTTACTTTTCTTTCTTCTGGTTCTTCTTCTTCTTCTTCTTGTTCTTTTGTGGATTATGGTATAAATTGCTTGTTGCAAAACTTTTACACGGAATTAATGGTAAATTATCTTGTGTACTATAGTCACGACAAATATTATTTCTTGTTATTTTGTGAAAGAAATCTTTTAAATAATCTTGACAATTTAATATGTACAGGATTTTTGTTATTGTAATAATATATAAAAATAGTTGTTATTAAATAAAAGCGTACTTACTTAGTAAAGTAAATTTTCAAAATAAAATTATTTTTAGAAGCATTTAATGTAAATAATATTATTATATTTACTTTTTTTCCTGATAAAGACGCACGTTCAGTTCGTCGAAACGTTGATTTATTAATAAATTATTACAGAACTAGAACCTAAAGCCGTTTTATTCTAATATTAATATTATTATACGCTTGAGAAAAAAAATTAGACTGATTTACAACTATTATAAATACAAAGCAGTTTATAGTTCTGCTTTCAGTTTATATCAACAATAAAATCATTTAATTATTTTACTATTTCCACTTAGTTGAAATTAGTTTCGATAAATATATACTTACATTAAACTATATACGAAAATTTATTATCAAATCAAAATAAATCCAAATACATTTCGTATATATTTATATAGCAACTTAAAATCAAATAATTGTTTACGCTAACGCCCAAACGTCTGCTGAAACAGTTACAATGCTTGAAACTCTCGTGAAACTCTCGTCCTGAAACACGGAGTTGTTGAAATGCGCCTCGAAACTTAATTGTATGGAAATGGTACCTATAAACAGTTGCATACGAGGCAAATAAAATTGCTTAAACAATTAAATGTAGTTAATTCCGGAATTTGTATTATACTTTACTAGGTTTTATTTTTTCGCCTAGTTTTACTTTGGCTATGTGCCAGATATTAGCCGGGGGCTGTTTTATACTCGGCTGATTCGCCGGGCGAAACAAAAAATTAATTTATTGTAGTTTAACGAGACTGCAAAAAACTTTACGCGCACAGCTAATGAAATTGTATTAGAAGAATTGTTTTTGCTATGTAATTGTTTTATATTGGCAAAGTTTTTAGGAATTTTGTAATTTCATTTTTATTTTGGTTTATTTAATAATGTAGTTTGTGGAATAATAGTATGCTGTTTAACTAAATTGAAAAAACGTTTAACTGTAATCACAGAAGTTATTAAATATCTTTTTTTCATATTATTACATTAAAAAAATAGTTATTTGTGTATTAAATATTGCTGCAAAATCATAAATAACTGCTGTGGAAATGTGATTTTTATGTGGCGTATGTGGTGTAACTAGAAAAATCGAGTACGAAATAGATTAGTGTATGATGAGTGTGAAATTGAAAATAATGTTGTTGCAAAAGTTGGTGTTAGTCAGTTCCTATGCAATATCTAATAAACATTGGTTAAATGAATATATGTGAATGATTTTGATGGTATGCGTTTGCGTGAACGTCCGATGAATAGATGGAGTGGTATGATTTAGAGTGGCTTGCGTGAGCGAAAGTTTCCACATAGAAGAGCATGTATGAGAGATATCATGAATATGAATGAAACTGTAGTTGCTTTTCTGGATAGAAATATTTGGAGAAGATTAATTTCGGGTGTAGTGGATAGTTTGTTCCACATCCTTTTGAGTACATGGCGTGATTGTGTATGAATGTATATTTATCATAGTAAAAAAATCTTTCAAAACTCATTATATAAAAACGGCATTAAATTAAAGTTTTGTATTAATACCTATTAATAATCTATGTTTCGATAAACATCCGTCTTATCAGGAAAAATAATACAAATAATATTTACAGAAAATAACAGAAAATAGAAACAAATTACTAGGTAATAAATGAGTAATAGATCATAAAAAATTTATAAATTTTTAATTAATGTAAGCCAAATTTTATTTATTATTAGGAGTAAAAAATAATGTAATTCAAAAAAGTGTAATTATCTAAATAATATATTTTGTAGCTTAAGGTAAACAATAATTATGTAAATGTTATTTTTGATTTTACATATTATTTTTTGTAGATTTATAGTATATTTTATAAATACCATTTTATTTACCACAATTTGTATTCTTTTTATCTGAATCTTTAAGCTAACTTCATCAAACAAAAATCTAGCACTTTATCTGCAGCAGACAACCAATTCATATAATGACCAACTATATGTTCTTTCACATTTCAAGTGCAATAACAATTTAACTTTATATTTATTATGAGTCAATTTCATTTTATTGACATGCGCTTTAAAATAACAATCCAATATTGTAACACGTCTGGTTTCTAAACCCCCATTCTACAGCACTCTCCCATCTTCTCTAGCAACGAACACGATTTCAAACTTCAAGGGTCAACAAAGTTACGAAATATGATATTAACACAACGGGGAAAAAAGTAACCAAGTTTTTCATTCTTTACGAGTCGCATTACATTTTATATCGGGAGTGGAGTTATCCGCTCCGGGTTTTGAAGTCACGCATAGAGCAGAATCATAAAACCGTCCCGTAGAAACTTGCAACATTAATTCTGAACCGTAGGGTATGTACACGCTGTATATAGATCAGGCATTGGTTCAATTGATAAGCGTACTCTTCCTAGCGAAGGTAAATAAATAAAGACCGAAAATATGGTGTTTGTTTTTGATGATAAAACTGGGATTCTTGCTTATATATATTTTTCTTGTAGGTCCTATGGTAGTGCCTTGAGGAACACCCAATGTTGTTTTATGACGTATTTACGGTGTTTATGAGATGTTTTAGCGTCTACGTTACATATGATACGTGTAATAGTAAAGTGTACTACCTGAAAAGGGTACTACTCTAAAAACTAACTATAAAATTACGTTACGTTTTTGTTATCAGTCCATAAAAAAGGCTTTTTCGGTAGTTTTTATTGCGTAACATGCAGATTTGTAAAATTTTATTTCATTTGTTATTTGTTGCCTGCTGTATTTTGGTTATAAAATGAAATACACCTTATATTTTCTGGATGAAAAAAGTACCAAGTTTAAAAAACTGTTTTTTGCTTTGTTTCACAATTTATTAAAGTTGCAATTTTTGTCTATCTTATACAGAATGATACAAAATTAATCTACACATATAAAGCACGATGTAAATGTGTGTGTATATTTGTCCGGTTTTAAAATACAAATTAGAGAGCTACGTAATACTACCACAATAATGGAAAAATCTATTCGTTTATAAGTTGATATTTACTGAACACATTTTTATGGGAATTTTATTAATAGTTGATTCATTTTCTGAGGAAGGGGTAGCATAAGTTTACGATGCAAATTGATCAAATAATCTGTTCGCTTATAACTTGTCATCCACGAAACAGATTTTTATGAAAATTTTTTTAATAAATGAATTGTTTTTAATAATGCTAGTGTATATATAATTTCAGATAAATTATTTTAAATATAAATTATATTGAAAAAAGAATGTATTGCAGACAAAAAATAAAAGAAAAAAACATTAAAATGATTATCTATTATCTTGTATTTTGTTTGTTTTTATTAGTATATTATTTAGCAAACATAGTTATTATTTATTTATCAAAAAAAGTAATAATTAATAATAATTATACAGTAGAAAAATTAGTACCAAGCCGTTGAGTAATGAACCTACAAAATGGTAATAATTTCGAAACTCAATAATATTCATTGACAAAAACACATGTATATATTATTTAATACGAACTGTTATTACAATAGGGAAATAAAGAATATTGATTGTCAGTTGCCTTAAATTTGTTTTCAGAAAAACAACATTTGGTATTGCATGGATAAGTCAAATAAATATTAAAATTAAGCACACCGTATAAATATGTATTTATACACATACTGAATTTGTTTTTCTTATTAAATATTTAATTAAATTAAAGAAAAAAAATTATTACATTTTTATAGATTATAAAATTTTATAAATTGATATATTTTGCTAAAGACTATTACTACTGTATGAAGACATAACTGTATATTAATAATTGATACTTAAAATGTTTAACTGACACGTAGAGTTTATGTCACATATTTCAGTAATAAAATTTATTAAAAATTATATGAACATTGTGCAAAAACGTATATGTACCATAAAAAAATATGAATATTATTATTAAAAGTTTTTATGTGTAAGATATTTTTTTTTATTAGTTCAGAAAAAACAAGTATGTTTTATTACCTTTAAAATTTTTAGAATTTATTACTCGTAAATACCTAATTTTATTAAACAACTTTTTATTAAAATTTTATAAAAATGTTTTTAATAAAAACTATATTTTATATGGTTACTTTATATAATTCACTTCAATTTGTTTTTAACTATTTTATATTTATTTCAAATTTTGTCACTTTAATTATATAAATTTGTAAATGAAAATTTTTTTGTTAAATTTTAGATGCAATACTTAAATTTTAATAAAATATTTAATATCTATAACATGAAATGATGACTAATATTTGATATTTATTTATTTATTACTATTTAAATTATTTAATCCTTCAATTTTTTTGTTTTGTTTTCAAATATAAATTTCTATATAAAGTCTGCTTATTTAATTCGGATATAAACAACATGTTTATATATTTATCCAATAAATATAATTTGAAGTTTACAAAAATTGATAATATAATAATAACACGCTCATTATAATACAGAAATATAGGTTCAAAAATTGTTTGCTCATGTGTATTTGTTTACTTTAAAATAAAAGTTTGGTTATGTATTCACAATATTAAAACAAATTTACTGGAAAATTTAAACAGTATCGTTAAACAAAAATTGTTTGACGTTATAAAATTGAACTTTATATAAAAATGTATTTGTTTTTCATTTAGAATAAGTAAATATAAATTTTGTTATTTACATCAGCATCAAAGAATCTCAAATTACTTCAAAGTACAAATAAATTACGTAAAAAAATTATAATTAATATAGGAAAATGTTTATTTAGAAGGGTTATTATAAATATTTAAAACGAAATATATATACAATATTTAATAAATTATTAACTTTGAGTTGAGTATTTGATGATACCATTATTTAAAATTTTTAAAGAAAATAAATAATTTGTTTATACTTTATGGAAATTTTATGATAATGATATTTGTATTCATAATGTTAATATAATTAAAAGCACTGGTAGTTCAGTAGTAACATAATTGATTGGCAATACAAATGTTATGTATTCCAGTTGTACTGTTCCAAAAAATTGAATAAAAAATTTATTTATTACATTAGTTTAAGATAATTTTTAATAGTACTATATATTTAAAAAATTAATGTAGCTTTGCATCGCCAAATATTTACTCTGTTTATACAAATTATATTTTATAAATTGCTAAAATGTGATAGATTGTGTATTTTACAATGCTGGAATGAAATGAAATAGCAGGAAAATACAATAATATATATTTAATAATTGCTGAATTCTTAAAATTATGCTTTATTTCCTTTAGGCCCGGTTGCATAAAACAATTGTAAATGCATTGTAAACTAATTTGATAACTTTCCAACTGACCAATCAATAAGTCAATTCAAAGACAGTTGACAATCTAGTAGCCTAGTTAACTTTAATATCTTACAGTCAAATAGATATTTTTTGTCACTATTGAAAAAATATTTATTTAAATGAAAATATTAACAAAATAATAAATTTGCGGTAAACACAAATATTTCAAATCACATAGAGAACTTTTAAACCTGATAACTCTTCTTTGAAAATTCTTCAACAAAAATTGTAATTCTATTAAATTGTTTATTTATATTTAGTTCTATATTTCATTTAAAAATCTCAAGAATTCATTATTATTATAAAACAAAAAACTACACAAAAATCTGAAAGTGTTATTAATTTTTATAAATATATATCTGATAATACATTTTTTAAAAAATACTTTTACATATATATATATATACATATATATATATATATATATATATATATATATATATATATATATATATATATATATAGTAAAATTTGACAAGATTATCCTTCTGTATTGGCAAACAGAACTAATGTCGACTAACCGAAGAGAGGGTGGGGGGGGGTGGATAAAGTATTGGTGATCATGATAACTATCGCTCAAATAGCCGTAAGGTCCAACATAACATCAATCATTCCGAACACAGCTTCTCACTTATTTATGGACAGCCCTGTATGGTGTAGGGTTCCTATCCAATTACATTAAAAACATCCCGAAACGAAAACGAGCGAACGGAACGCGGGATATATGTTTAGCTACAGGGTATGTCAAACATTTGCACTCAATCGGTCATTGGGATATCAGGGATTGCGTGTCATAAGTTTTAGACCTACACTAGATAAATTAGTGAATGAAATGCAATAGATTGGTTTCTGGGGTATTTGTTGCTTAGTGGTTCGTAGGAATTTGGGGGGAAAGTTTTATTTAGGATTTAAAGTGTAGAGGATGTAAACAAATCAGAAATAGTTTTTTTCTTAAATAGAATTTACGATTTAAATCTGCACAAATTATTTAATTAGATGATATTTTCAATAAAATTAGTTATTTTATTAACATACACATTAATGAGAATGAAATTGTTATTTCATATAATAATAATAATGATTAATTCGTAATTCTTAAGTATCACATGATTTGTTTAAAATATTTTATAATTTATATTAAATCAAATTAACATATTTTTTTTATTATTTTAACAGTACAATTTTTATAGACTTATTTGAATTGCAAGTAGTATATTTAATTATGTTTTGCATTATTTTAAAAATTAGTAATTTTATAAAATGAACTGACACAAAAAGATTAAAAAAATATATAAAAAATTTGTTATAAAAAAAACGAACAAAAGCAACATTTTGTTTATATTAGATAAAAATATGTCATACATATCAATAAAATAAATTTTTTTTTAACTAAATAAAAATCTGTTATAGTTTCTATAACGCAAGTAAAATTTAGTATCTACTTATGATTTCAAAAATGATAATTATTTTAAATATGTTGAAATCTGTGAAAATTAGTCAATCACAGAACCCGTCATCGTATTAAATAAATTTATGGAATAAAAAACTTTGTATAACAACTACTGTAATCACGATAACTAAAAACAAAACTGTTTTGACATAAATATGCCACCTATTTACAGAATTTTATATATAAGAAAATATGAAAATTATTAAAAAAATATTTAGCCGTATCGAAAAATGTTTCAAATAAAAGTCGTTAGTTATAACTTGTTTAGCAACTTTTGTTGCTAAATAATTTTTTTTTCTCGCGAAATATTTGTAAAACACATGAAAGTGACATCAGTAAATTACCAATTCTGGTTGGCACATCTTTACCAAAAGTTGATTAAATTAAGATATTCATCTCCAGAACTTAAATATGATAAATTTTGTAACAATACGTTCAGTCGAATGTACTCTACACGTGTCCACAGACCGATAGGCGGACATAACGCTAAATAGAGTTAATTCGTGTTACTATTAGCCTAATTCATATGTAATTCATAGCCAACTTTGGTATGTATACAATACTTCCCTTATCATATATAATATTACGGTCGATAAAAACAACTAATAATGCATTAATATTTGAATATTAAAAAAATTTAAATTAGTCATATAATTTTCTCGTATTGAAATAAGTACTTTCAATTGGACACTTGGTATATTAAAATATTTTTCGTATTTTATCAAACTTTTTATTTAAAAAAAAGTATTTTAAAAATAAATTTACAGTAACGTTATATTTTCTAATTTAGTATAAGTTATATGAAATTGTAGCTCAAAAGGAGATTAGCAAAATATAAATTTAACATCCAAACAAAATATTTGAATTTGCCAGCAAAGAGCATAACAATTTTAAAATCTCTTTTCTCTACTATGTTCCATTGGCTTGTCTGTGCAACAAACATTTCGTTGGCATATATACGTATATACATTTCCGGGGTGTATCAGATCTTATGCGAATGACATATACGTGTGTATTCCGTGCTTTTCGTACAGACGCTGTAGAGGGCAAAAGCAACGGGGCTATATACGCTTGTTTGTACAATATACAATGTGTATGTTTCGCTGTGTTATTTTTTTTGTATATGTATATATAAACTTATCGGGAACGTACGAGTGACGGCCCACATATGAAGGCTGTACAGAGGCTCCTGCTCTTTCTACCAGAATATCATTGCTTTTTGTAGCTTGAATGCGATGGAAAGATGAAAATTCTTTTGAAGTTATGATACCGACAACGCTACAGAGGACGCTAAATTAAATGGTATTTTACTATGGTACTCGTAATAGAAAGGAAATTACAAATATTGCATTTGAGAAAATTAATTTTAGGGTTAGACTTTCATAAATTACTATATTTTTGTTAATAATTTAACAGGTTAATGAATTATAATAGTACATACATAATAATTTTGATAAATTTGGCATATTTATATATGTTCTAAGGATAACATCAACCACTGTGAAAGCAATGAGTTAAATAAAATTGGGCTTCCATTAATTAAAAATCTAAAAATTTTATTATCTAGGTACTTTTGTTTCTATGTTCTGTTATTTACTGTAATGTCATTTACATATATCATTTATCCTGATGTTGAGTTGTTTTAAATAAATACTAATATAGAACTTTAACCGGGAACAGTTTTATTTTAATAAAACTGATTTTATTGAATTTGTTGAAGCAACCATAACCATGATTTAATTTTGAAATAAAGCTTTATTTAACATAGTAAGGAACTTTTCAGAATTCATTATATTAAAATAAAAGAGCTTTAGGATAAAGTTCTATATAATTTTAATACAAATTCGACTTTTTGATATACACCACGTATATCATCATCAAGAAAATTATACAAATGATATAAATAATAAGCAAACAAAGCATATTAAACAAGCTCTATTTAACTTCAATAATAAAAAACATGCCTAAGTCGATATTTTTCTAATATGATAATATTATTAAGTTACAAAATAAGACAGCATTTATTAGACAATATTAAATATAGCAAAAACGAATATAACAACCAAAAATGAACATGACATATTACCATCCAAACCTAATAAAATTTCAATTCCCAAATTCCATTTCACCTCATTCTGCAGAACAATCTCTCGCTCGCCTTTTACGCGCGACCCAAGAAATCTCTTTAAAGGGCAAAAATGCTGAGTATGCAACTGTACTTTGTCCAATTTTCCGTTACCCGGGCGTATGATATGACTTCACTTCCTGTGTTGCATTCTCTCACCCTGAAAGAGAGAAGGGTGCCCCAGAGCAGCCGTGATTCGTTTGCAGTCTATTGAAACTAATAGTTTCTTTGAGAGCACACGTTGCGCTCGTAATGCCTTGGCAATACTCGATTAAATGAGAATGCATTTCCCTTCGTCAAGGGGTCTGGGGAAAGCGTTGAACTGTACTCGTTTACGCCGGCACGCGCGCTACAAATAAGTCTTTTTCAATGCAAATTAACTAATTAGGTTTAATTATACTTACGGGGATTTGATTGTCGGATCGTTTGATTTGAAAAGATTTTAGGATAGTTGGTGTTGTATTTGTTGATAATGAAATTTAAGCAGTTGATAAATAAATTATGTACTTCTTAAGATATTTGTAAGTTAACGATATTGTTAATTTACCAATTGATCAATGAATGAGATAGTTTGAAGATAGTTGGTAATCGAGATCTCTAGTTAACTCATTGGTTAAGTTAAAAATGATTTATGCACTTGTGCCTAAAAGATTTGTAAGTATTTTATATTATCATAATACTGTGATTTAAGAAACTTATCCTGATGAAGAGGAACGTTGAGTTTCGTCGAAACGTCGATTTTAAATAAACATTAATACAGAACTTCAACCTAAAGCATTTTTATTTTAATAATAATTATTGTTGTCAATAAAACGATGTTTCTTTTTCACACTTCTAATGGTAAAATTATTTGTGGTTGTCAATAGAACAAAGCCTTTTTAAAATCTTAAAGTCGATTTTAATTAAAATGTTTATTATAAAACCGGCTGTTAGTATAATAATTAACAAAACAAATAATAAAATTAATTATTTATAGAATTTTTATTAATAACTTGACTATATGTCGTTAATATATAAATCAAAAATATTTTTTATTCATATACGTAATGTAAAATTTAAAATAGGTATATTGAAATTTCAGTAGATATTCTCATAACATATACTAATGAATAACAAATATTATTAATATATATTAATTAGATACGAAAATTTAGTTTGAAGTTTGTCTTATAATTAAAAGATGATACACCTACACCAAGATTACCATAAACTTATATCAAAACTAAAGATACAAGATCAATTTTGAATGCTTATATAAGCTTACACATACAGCTAGCTGTAAACCTCAGATGTATTTATATTTTCACGTATATTTACAGCAAATTTGCAAATATCTCTCGCGTTGAATCTAGATGAAATACAAACAATTTCCTATTACATTTTACAATTTAATTGCAGTTGATATTAATATGGCTTTCTTTAGATCTTATATTACCTCGCGGCTGTTTGAATTTACTTATTTAAATTTATTCAATGTAGCACTAAATAATTTCGCAGTTTCAATTAAGAAAATTCGATAATGTTATATTATGTAAATATTTATTTATTACACGTTTGTTAGGGAAATAATAATTATGGGATAATTAAGTAGTTTTAAATATTTATAACTTTTATTTTAGAAAATATTCTATAACAATACAGATCTATTCAGAAAAGCACCGTTAATTTGATCAATACATAAATATGGAAATGAAGCTGTAGGTGTAGATTCTGTATACATGTATTTAAAATCGAAGTTTGAATATAATTTTATACACAACTTAAATCTAAAACTTTATTTTAATAAAGTATGAGTTTTGAAAAAAATTTACTTGTATTAAGAGTACTAAAATAATTTTCTTTCTTTTTTTTTTGTTTCAGATACGAGAGAGTCATTTCGGCAAAACAAACGACCGTTGAATTTTCAATTCAACAGATTTAATTCGATAAATCAACAATTTTTTTACGGAAATTTAATTGTTTTTATATTTCGTTGTAAAATATAATTAACGAAAATTCTCGATTAATTAGTATTTTTACATAGTTAATTAGAGCGGCACCATTCGGCAGGTGCACGCAACAAAATTAATTTATTTATTTTAATTAATTTATTTTTAATTTTAAAGAAGAATGCAAGAAAGCTAACAGAAGATCAAAAATAAAACGAACAAAGAAATGGCGAGAATACATGAAAATATCTTCTTCCTTATGGGATGTCTTCTTTATGGTGAGTTTTTTTTATTAATTTTTGTTTTAACTCAAACATTTTGATTTGGTTTGAAATTTTAAATCTTTAGTCTTCAAATTTAGCTTAAACCTTTAAATTTAAAGAATTTTAAGTATATTTTAATTTTCGTCACAACTTAAATACTTTAACTTCATATGATTTCGTTAAATATCTCAAGTTCGTTAAAATGAAAATTCTTGGATCTCGTAAGAAATTTCGTTGCAATTATACATAGAAAGATTTCTCCCCAGTATTTTCAAATGTTGCCACAGAGTTATCTTTTTATAATTTTTAAATTAGTCAAAATTAGTCAAATTATGAAAACACATTTTTAGCCAGTCACAAACGATTTTTTACTTATCTTAAGAATAAATAAAATTGGAAATACCATTTATAAATTGACAAAATTACTATGAACAAGATCAGAAGTATATGAGTTAATTCATATATTGCTTTATTTAAATTTCTGTAGCTGCTAAGTTAAAGTTTAATTTAAGCTAATGGATCTTCAAATTTAAGTAGAATAACCAGAATACCGGCAATAATCTTTACATCGGGAATTATTTTTTTATAACATTTTTATTATTGTATAATTTTTCATTAATGATTTATTTTCTTTTTTAAAATAACCATAAATATGTTCAAATTACAATAAAAACATAATTTGTTTTTTTTATTATTTCTTTGAAAACATTGTTATAGTCATCAGTAAAAAACTTTTATATATTTTTCTGTCAAAAAATATATTAAAAGTCACGTATTAAAACAGAAGAAAAAAATCTTGTTATTTTATATGATGTGAGTCAACAAATTAACAACAAAGATTAGCTTGATTTTATCAACTCTCAGTAAACGTTGTCAATTTATTTATCCGGGCAAGAGATGGCGACAACATCGTCTCGTCAGGCACGTTCTAAGTCGAATCTCGAACGTTCGACAGGATCACTAGTTGAATTATCGCCTTTTTTCCCCGATTAGAGTAGAAGATTCAATTGGTACAAGAAATTGTTAAGACTTACGCGCTAGCCATGTGAGAATTTGTGTGTGTGTATGTGAACAACTTATGAACTTCGAGAAACAACGAAACAGTTTTGCTATATATATTTTTTTTCTCTTGTTTTTATTTTCTGACACTTCCCGTTTCTATAGTTACGGGCAGGTTGGAACTTACGCTGCAAATCTTAGTGAAACGTTACACGGTGTAACTTGTGTCGACGTGGCTACGTGACGAACATACACGATGGACCCACGGCCGAAGTTTAACGGAATTGAACGAAGTTTGCGGAAATGACTCCCCAGCCCGCTATTTTTGAAAGTTGGTTTGCGCCGAAAGTTAATTAGAAAAAGTTTGAGATTTTTTTTGTTGTTGTATATGTCGTGTTATGATTTTATTGTCGACAAGTTTCAACTGTTTTACGGATATATGCGGCTGGAGACGAATTTTGAGAAAGGAAATGTTTTTTAGTATATTTTCGTGTTTATAAAATAATTTCTTTTTATTTAAATTTAATTATTGTTACTTATTTATAAAAATTTTCTTAAAACATGGTAAATTGGTGTTTTATAATTAAAATATTAAAAAATATTATATATTTAAAATTTTATAATTTATGAAAACACTTTTTGTTATATTTTGGCATGGCACAAAACTAGATTATCTCCATTTTTTGTCATATTGAAATATTTATCATAAAGTCATTGAAATAAAAAGCTTCAGGATTAAGTATTGTATATATTTCATTTAAATATCAAAATGTCCATATTTAAATAAAATATGTAGAACTTAATCTTAAAGCTCTTTCATTTTAAAACTAGCTCCAGCCTCTATCACTATATAATTCTGGTCTGAAAGTTAACCAATTTGTTAACTTGCCAACAGTGCAATTAATGAGGTAGTTCGAAAACAATTGACAATCTAGTTGCCCATTTAAATCATTGACTAAGTTAACAATGTTTTGCACAACCGAGTCTAACAAAAAGAAAACTTAACTCAAAATTGGAGATAGATTTGTTTTGCTAACGATATATTTATACAAAACAAATCAATAAAAAAAAATAATTAAATAATACTAAAAAATATATTTTAAGTTATAACAATTTTTTTTACATGATTTTTGAATTTGGTTTACAAAACAGCAAAATATAAACATAGTATTAAACTATATCTTCCTAAAGCCAATATTCCACTTACTTATCTAGCGGATATAACACAAATAACTTTATCCCGCATAATCAAAATCGGGAAATTATACGAAAATCTATTTTACGAAGAAAATTTCCTGTATCAATTTGCTGATAGACGTACGTACCTATTCGCAACAGAGTCAAAACAGTTTTACATCAAAATACTTCCATCAGTTGTCGTCTACCAGTGATGATAAAACAATTAGTTACAGTTGGCTTTTTATTCTGTTTCTCGTCTGTTGAAAAATGATGATCAGGTTTTTTTTAATTCCAAAGCATTTGTAAAATATGTAATCAATAATTTTGATAAAACATAAACATACGTTAATAGTAAACTAATTTTATAGTTAATAACAAGTTTAGCTAATTACATGTTCACTTGTTAACTGACAACGTGGAAAATTATACCGGTTATCAAAATGCTTAAAAGTTTGAAATATTTCTTTTGTAATATAGTATTTTTTATTTCAAAATTAAACTACAAAAAATCGCAAATCCTCATTAACACCTTCCGTCTTACAATTAGCGAACATTGTTCTAATCAAATTAAAATTATTTTAACAAAATTTCTTTTACAAACCAAGTGAAAAGTTAATCAAACATTTATTAACAAAATATGTAAATTCCAATTAATATCTCATTGTCTACTCTCGCTGGGACAATCTGTAGTTAGTTGGAAAAAAATTACTAACCCTACAATATCATCAGCTGAAAATTTCAAACCAGGTTTAATAATTTACAAAGCAAAGAGGAGGAAAAAAAATGCAATTGCCGACAACACAATAGATGTGATAATGAGTCCTGTACTTTTAACGCGAGAGTGGACCGGAAAAAAATTATTTGGCTTAGTCATTGGAGCTGTTACCACTGGTGACTAGATCCAATTTAAAATCAAATATCCAGTGTTGTGATTACCATTTTTTTTTTGTCGAAGAAATAAGATTGAAAATAAATTAAGTTATCCATTGAAGGTTTATAGGTTTAAGTATATGATGGGAAAGGAATTTTAGGGCCAAATATACTGGACGAAAGTTTTGATCTTTTTTTTTGTCAATTTTTTTATCAAATTATTTAAATAATAATTATAAAGTGATATAACGTACAACAGGCAGCGGTTGGCCAGTGGTAGTGTATTACACTCGGAACACAAAAGTTTCTGGAATTTAAATTAAATATTATTTCTGATATTAAAACCTTGTACCACTGAACTGATATTAGCTGCGTCTGAATGGTTTGGAATTCACTATAAGCTGTAGGTTTTCTGCTTGGCTGTGGATTGACGATCCACACTATTAAAAATGCACGGAGCACATAAACTGCACCCCCGCGGTCAAAAATCCCAAGTTTGAATAACGAAACTGCACGCCGGTTGTGGATTATCGGATTATAAGGGTCTTGGAATATATTCTCGTTTATTCTATAGCATATTAAATAAAAAAAAATATATGGAGTACATAGTTTTATTGTTAGATGTAACTTACATAATAATAAATATATACAAATTATTGACACGCGGTTGTCCGATTCTTAGCTGGTTTTAGGTTGAAATTTTAATTCCTTAATCTATTTGGAAATAACCGGCGCGGCGTGCAGTTTCGCTATGCAAAATTTCGGTAAGAGATTAAAACCCAACGGCCGCGTGCAGATTATATGTACCCAAAATGCAATATTTTTAAATATTTTTATATTTGTTATACAACAATGAATGTGTTAAACAAAAATAGCAATCGTCCTTTTCTTAGTGATTTTAGAAACAAAAATATTTTTTTAATATATCTTCTAAAACATGTCCAATGATTTATAAATATTTGTTAGGGTACTTGAAAAACATTCACATATATTATATCTCCCCTAAAAAATTAACACGTAAATTTTTGCTTTTACCCTCGACAAACAGCTAAGCACCTGTATTCCCAGTCGTAGCCAGTTAGCGTAACCAAAAGTTACGCCAACACCCCGTACGACACATAGTGCACGCACGGGGCGACACCTTGCCAACCCTTAGCAAAAGGACGAGGGCGCGAAAATTCTGGGCATCCCTTTTGATTTATGTAAGCGTACTAAACTTTTCCCCGACTTACATGTGTGGTTAGATTTATGAGATAGTAAATAATGTAAATGCGGCGCCACGCCACCCTGTATATGTGTAGCGTGGAAAAGCGACCGAGTGGGAGACGGTCCAGTGAACTGAAAGGAAAACTGGTTAGGAACAAACCCGGCATCGGGGAAAACACAGGAAGGTTATAATGGCAGCGTTACGTTTTTCCTGTTTACATGGAAAACTTTCGTATATTATTATTGAAGGTTTTTCGAGTTAGATGTATCTACTATATTGTTTAAAGTACATAAGAGATAAGTTTTTATTAAATTAGTTTGATGGGAGTCGGATAAGTTTTTCGGAAATTTGCAAAATAAGTTTGTGTACTGAAGATGAAGATATTGTTTACATCAGATTTGAAAATTTGTTGCAAAATTTCAACATTTTAGCTTACTTCATGGTTGAAATAATAATAAATATGAAAAATATTGCAAAATATTTTTCAAGTACGTTTTATCAACTGTTACCTGTAGTGAGCGAAGTATTGTAATCATACCATATTTGACTTTTTAATATTTTTACAGATAAGCACAAATTAGACTTACAGTAACATAAATTAAGTGTTTTAGCACGATGTAGAGCAAATTCGGTTAAACGGATTTTTGAGATATTTTATATTTAAGGTTTGAACATGAATATAATCAATTTGATTAATTTTTAGTACAGATCCTTGTCACTTTTATGTATTTTACAAATATATCACAGCAGAAAAAATATTTAAAAAAAAAATTATTTAACAAAAGTTTATATACTGGTTATTTCTAACAACTTTTATTAAAACCATTTTTTGAAACAACTTAATAAATTTTTATAATTTATCAAATTTTTATCAATATATTTCTGAATATCTATTTTGACATATATCTAGGTACGTTTCTATGACTACGGTGGCAAATTATAAATACGTATCATGAGACTGTCAACATAATATGATACTCCTACGGTCGATTTTGTAGTGGCAACAGTAATTTGTTTGTAATAGAAATATTAATATGATTTTTGAGTTAATTATAACGTTTATTTATAATAAAACAAAATTCTTATTACAAATATATAATAAAGAATCTAAAAATTTTGTAATTTTTGTTCAAATTGAACTGCAAGTGGACAAGTAATAATATATATATATATATATATATATATATATATATATATATATATATTATTAAACCTAAGACAAAATCAAGGCCAGAACATAGTAATGAATATGTAATCTAACTGGTCATGGTCGCTTAATATGACGTAAATATGTAATTAATTAAACTCATGTAACCTAAATTTTGTTGCAATTTTACACACCTATATTATAAAAGTAATTGCATTTGTTTTATGCATAAATTACAAATACGATATTAATAATTTTTAATGTAATTTTAATGGCTTGTATTTGCAATTTCTTTTAGAGACTGTTTGAGTTAATAATTTAATATATTTTAATTTGTATATTTGTTTTTTATTGTTTTAAAGCAAATTTGAATGGGTTAAAATTATAAAGATATAAGTAACAATATATTAATTATGAGAAATATACATACATAAATATATTCGGCTGTTCATATAAAATAATTATATTTACAATAATTACAAAAAATAAATTTAAATATATTTTCATTGTGCAGCAAAGAACAAATATTTTTAATTTTAAAAGCGTTTTTATAATGTTTATTAATCTATTTCCCAAACGTGAACAAAGCATAAACAACACAAAACTACGTCAAAATCAGTAGCACTTTTACCGGATATTATTTATGCACTTAAATAAAACATCAAGTAGAATTTTTTATCGCTTTTTATGTCAAGTTACATTTAATTTATATATATCTGTAACAAAAAAGTGTAATTTATAACATTTTTATAATAGATTACAATGTGACATGCACGACTACAAAATGCTGCTACTCGCATATCTTTTAAACATTATTATTTATTTAAAAATATATTGCATTAGTTTTGATAATGTTTAATAAAAAATTAAAAGAGTTTTTAGTTTTGAGTGACAGTTTTTATTTATTCATACTTTATTATTTTTTTAATGCAAATGTATGTAATATTACAGCATATTTATATTAGAATATTAATAAAATTATATATAAACATTTTATTATACGAAAATTAAAATTAATGAAATATTAAACATATTGCTAATTTATTTCTTGTTTATTAAGGTGTGTTTGTTTTATAAACGATACAATATTTGTTAAAGTAGATTTTGAATAACGCTATATAATTTTTAAAATATTGTAAAAAAATTTGTTTTTTGTTTTTGCAAAATATTACATTTCATAACACTGAATGCTAAATTTGGATACTTATTTTACAATTTTTATCAACGGAAAAGCTTCAACCAGACTACTCTATTTATCTCAAATTAGTGTTACGTTTTAGCCGTAATGCTACAACCTGAATTATATTAGTAGAGTTAGTAGTAGAGTATGATAGTAGAGTACGCAATATCTCGTTATTAGCATACATACATACACAATCATGCCATGTACCCAAAATGATGTGCCACAAACTTTTTTCATCATCCCAAAATCAGTTGCCTCCAAACATTCCTATCCAAACAAACAACTTTCGCTTTATCCACATTCATAATTCCTCTCATTAGCATTATATAAAAAAGTTAAATAGTGAAATCCGGATCTTTAAACTTGTTTTTTACTATCCCAAAATATAATATTTTTGCAGTTCATTCATAGTACGTTTACAGTGCTTCATTTTTATTAATCGTTACATGTATGTATTTAAATTATGTTTATTTGTGTTTAAAAATAAATTTACTAATTGATATTACA
Source organism: Clivina fossor (assembly GCA_963966155.1). Classification (NCBI taxonomy): domain Eukaryota; kingdom Metazoa; phylum Arthropoda; class Insecta; order Coleoptera; family Carabidae; genus Clivina; species Clivina fossor. The sequence continues at coordinate 11,087,794 of OZ014562.1, read as the reverse complement.
GTTAAGTATGGCAACATCACCTTTCTTTTAGCCGAGACCAGTATCATGTAAACGTACAATTGTTGCGCAATGTCATATTTTTGTGACATAAACTATAGTAAATTATCTCATTTAGAATCACTAACTCTGCACTGAAACATAACACTAATTTTGTAAAGTTTTTGCGGATGAGGCTTAAATTTTGATCTAACATTTTATTTCGTTGTCTTAAACAAATTGTTTATAAATTCATACACATATTACTGCAATACTATAATTTCTTTCATACATAATGCAATTTTAAATAATTAATAACAATTTTTATTTATTAAAACATAAAACTATATATATTTAATTCGAAAATTTTGCAGCGAAACTAGACTAGATTCTCGCTCTAGAGTAACTAACCAAAATAATGAAAACCTAGAAACATATTAAATCTGGATTTTGTGGTAATCAAATTACTTTATAAATAATGAAAATCCAGTTAACCTTTGAGAGCCAGGCGGTAATTAAACAGTGAATACCGCTAAATAACTTAACCACTACACACTCCAGCTAAGCCACACTTCCATTGCATACACTAAATGACTAAGCATCCAAATTCTATTTCGTTTTTGTTACTTTTGTTTTTGTGTTAGCTTGTACAGACTAAATGCATTCCCGGATCCTCATTTGTGCGGTTTAAATGTATGTATTGCATACGTCAATTCTACAGACGAATGTAATTTGTTCATGTACGTAATGTGTAAGTTTGTATACAGGGTATTTCAAAATGTGTAATTGGTTTAATAAGTCGTGCATTAATAATAATAATATAATTTATTATCCAGTAGAATTATAAAATTCCAATTACAGAAAAATATTGAGCTACAAATTTGTAAATTTGAATTAATCTTAATATTTTAGGAAAAGTTATTTTTAATGCGATTTTTTGTGTGTTAGAATTGGAACGCTTAGAGCCAGTTGTATAAAACTGATTAGTTAATTATGCAATTAAAACGAGTTATTGATTGGTCAATTGATGCAATAAAACTTATAAAGTAACGATTTTTGTCACTCTTTTACTAAAATCCTTATATATTTATATAATTTTGTTTAAAAATATGTTTTTCAAAATTCAAATATTAATAAGGTTTTATCTGTATCCTTTTAGGGGACGATAGTACATCTCAAAAGAAGTCAATAAGCCTTGAAATTAATCGTTTAATGTAAAAACTAAAAGAATTATTATCTCACTTATGAGACAACTTTTACTAAAGTGTTTTAAGATTTATGGACTCCTTTTGAGATGTACTATCAAGGATACAGAGCAGAACATAAACATCCTGTATATACCAGTATAACTATTAATCTATAAAAATAATAGCTAATTTGATAATCATATTAATATTATTATTTTTATTCCTGCATGTGTTTCACAAATTTATCTTATCCATATATTAAAGGATCTCCTTTTTTATATTTTCTGAATATTTTATTATATTTGTTCTTTTATCTTTAATTTCTTCCTTTTATTGTTATTTCTTTAATTATTATTCTTATTTTTTTTACAATTTTTCAAATTTTTTTATTTTTATAAATGCTTGTAATTTTTTATATTGTCAAAAAAATATTGTTTTTGTTGTAAGAAATATTTCACTCCAAATATGTAAACAATACGTTACACAGTAAAAAATTTATGTAATTTTACATGTAATTCACATAATTTTACATGTTTTGTGAATGTAATTTTCCATAAAAGTGTTATAGTACGTAAATTATCACAGTAAAATTACAAAATGTTCTTATTTTTAATGTTAAAACCTATGTAAAATTACATAAATTTAAAATATATTTTTTACACTGTGTACATACATGCGCTTCATATATATTTTCTTTTTTAATATCCTTTTCACTATCTTTTGTTACTAGTTGCAATATTCGATTTGAAAAAATCGAAAGTAATATAAATTTGCAATTTGTTGTATAGTAAAAAAAATATACAGTTTGCAAAATTGTAAAATACTTGTGACAAATGAGTTATTGACAATATTATTTATACTTGGATAACATGTTGTATAGCGTATATAAATGCTAACATTATAGGGTTGCATTAACTATTCACCCTCTACCGGTTTGAACATTCGAACTAAGTTAGCTCGGCTAGTTGATGACGCAGTTGGCCATGACATTAGATGTGCTAACAGAATATTAATAACGTGGGGGGCTTTACACTTTACTAGCAATGATAAAGTGATATTATATTTGATATCATACTTTCACAGTTTTATTTTTTACAATTGAATTTCGAGTATGGCATTGTCATTTGACTAGTGTAACTATCTTTTGACTTATTAAAGTCCTTATTTTGTGTTTTGGTTAAACGCATGGATAACTAACCAAGCTTTCATATTAACCAGCTTTTAAATTTATAGTTAAATTTGATAAGTTTTACATATAGATTTAATCACTTGTTAATGTAACCAGTATACAAAATACAGAAAATGTTTCTTTTAATCAACAAACTACCAAATAATTTTAACCGAGACTTAAAATACCAACCATTAAACTATCAAAGAGAAAAAGTAAAAATGTGTTTTTAAAAGTATAATTTGTCCACTTTATATTAAGTTGTGTAGTCACTGGTAAAGGTCTCAGCGTTTTTTGCAATTGCGAATATTTTTTTTTTCAAGTTTATACTTTCTTAACAATTATCAATTTTATTTTGTTTCATAAAATTAAACATGAGATATTAATAAAAGAATACAAGAAAATATTTTTATTTTTAATGTGGAATATAATTTTAGAAATTTTTAATAAATTTTGACAGATATAATTTACTAAACTGCATAGATCAAAAATGTATAATTAGTTTTATAAAAGCAAAAGCAAAAGAAATATAAGTGTTTGCTTTAAGATATAATTTAATTTATATTAACATGAAAGCATTAAAAACAAAAAAATAGAACCTTGTCAATCAAATTTAACAAAAATATTTTACTTCATAATAATTATTATAGTTAGTTAAATTATTATTTATAATGTTCTTTTAAAAAAAAACAATTAAATGAATTGTATTAATAATATTAAAGATTGGTCAAAAGATTGTGACCGGTTTAATATTTCTAAAATATATTATTTAGAATATTAAAAGCTATCTTTATATACTTGCTTTCAATGTTGTATTATTAATTATACAGCCAAGTTGTTTTTTTCTTGTTTTAAATATAAAGAAAAATTAATTTAACTGCATGTAAGTTATGTTTTAATCACGATTAAAAACTAAGTAATTTATATTATTATAGAAATGTATCTTAACATTTGTTGTAGAATACCAAAATTCTTTAAAAATTAAATATATATTTTGATAAAATCTACAATAATTTTTTCACAAAGAGTATTTTTGTACAGCGTCACATATGATAAAAGTGTCAGCATTAAGTTTGAACCCTGCGCGGTTATGTCATAGAAATATCTCCCGTTATGTCAATATATACACTAACACTTTTGACATATGTCACACAAGCAACTACATGATATTGTCACTCTGATGTCAGTTTTTCTTTGCATCATTGTGACACTGACGGCTATGACATAATTTGCTATAATATACTGCTACACAAGGCATAACAACATTTTTTACATACTATTTTATTTTATTTTAATACATTGAAATAACAATATTTTTTTAGATTTCTGTTAATAATATAATTGTTCTATTTCAAGTTAAATTTAATAACATAATTATAAATTAAATCTCATATATATATTTTAATCTTTTAAATACTGATTTAATAATACAATTTGTAATACAAATACGAAGTTATACTCTACTGTAATAATTACAATGAAAAACAAGTTAAAATTGATACTCAAATATTTGAAGATCAGAAAACTAAATTTCTAATTAGTTATATAATTGATAATATTAATACTTGCATTGTTAACTAATTAAATTTGCTGACTGCATGAATTTAAATTTGGAACATAACTTTTTGAATTAATTATTATTAAATTTACTAATTAGGTAAAGTTGAGAAAAAATTTAGAACAGTATAATATCTACGAATTTCTTTTTTCTACGAACTTGCATAGTTCTATTGTACACTGTAATTTGCCTTTTTTAAAAAAGATTTTACAGGTTTTTGTTCTATTATTTTTTTCCAAATGAGGGTTGGTTTATTTTACGATCGTTTACTGTTAAAGTCTTTAAAAATATTATTCAAATTTTTGGTTAAGATGTGACCAATCCATAAGTATTTTTCCTAAACATATTTGTATGTAAATGAGTTGCTGTTTGCAGATCTTCATTGCAAATGTATTTGGAATGACCAATATATACTTATAATATTATGTAAACTACTCTTTTTCTATAAACACATGTCTAAAAATAGTTTATTAAAATTTATTAATATAATAATTCATTTAAATCACTCCAAAGAATGTTTTTGAAAGTTATTGAAAAGATATAGTGAAACATAGTAAAATATTTTTCAGAACTCATAGTATTAATATAAAAACAGTTTTAGGTTTAAATTCTACTAATTATTTTTATTAAACGACGTTTTGATTAAAGCTAAACACTCGTCTTCATCAGGTCAAAATTTTATCAATGACTATTTTTAATGTTACATCATTTTCAAGGCTTACTGCAATTACATATTTATTAAAAGATATTTTTTATTACAAAATTATTATACAAAGGTTTTTTGTTTGAAATTGTACTGCTTTTCTTAGGGTTATGACGATATGTAACCGAAAATTCTTGTATGACTTGAAAACGGTGTAATATCAAAACTAGTTGTCCGATTACAAATATTATGTTTTTTTTTCTACACTCCTAGGTTTATTAACAATTATAAAATAAAACAATCACAATAAATATCTAAAATTTCATTTTTGTGCAAGAATACAAACTTATACTTCATAGAATCGTATTTGACATATTAATTATCTCTAACACACTATATAAATTTGACCGCATGCTTTAAAAACACTCTATATATGGATGTTATCAGTTTGTGAATAAAATAATACGTTTTGATAGTTTCCTCTATTCTTTTTTTTTGCAATAAATGTAACAAATTATCGACAATAAATAACATCGATATTGAATCACAGACAAAACATTGGTTGCAAATACTAAAAACTACACATTTTGTCATTTGGGATTGGCCATTATCAGATAACTAGCCTCTCAAAACCAATGCCCCAAACAATGCTTTCTGATTCGAGTATGTCCGGGGAGGTGGGCGTCTATTGTTCGCTGCACAATAAAAAGTGGTGCGCGGAAACAAATCATCAAAATCCGAAATGCCCTTTTTCCCTTTTCCGAAAACAAGTTGATTATTATCGCGTAAGCATCATTATTGAACCGGCCGCGTTACCGATGGATGCAATAAGCTAGAAAATTACGAACAACAACCCATTTTGAAATTCGATATTTGCCGAATTAAGCTAAGTTTACATAGAACGGCCACGGAATATTATTAATAAATTTATAAATTAATATTAATAACTTATAAATTTTATATATTTTATGTTTGGAGGCGACTGATTTCAGAATGATGAAAAGAGTTTGTGCCACACCTTTTTGGGTACATGGCGTGATTGTGTATGTATGTATGTATGTATGTATGTTTAATATTCAGGTCATTTGTATATTTTTCCAGATGACGATATATCTGCAGTATATTGAAACGTCGAATTTTAATTAAAAAATTTACAGAATTTAAACAAACTTAAAGTTTTTTATTTTTATTTAAGATAAAACTATTATTATTGTCATTTGGAGCACTTTATTTAATTGTATAAAATCGGCTTTTAATGTTTTAAAATTTGTAATGTTTTTGCAAATAATTTATTAGTTCGATTCGCACCCTTGCGTCTACTGTTTACTGCTGCATCAATGTTTATTGTTTTATTAACTTTGCAGTTACATGTTATGTAAATGGCAAACCGGTGCATCATTTACAGCGGCGTTTTACAGTAAATTGCAATAGAATCAAAACAATCCTGTTGTTACAATTAAAAAATATATTTTCAAATTTACAACAGAACAATACTGACTGACGCAAATACTACACAATCTGTTTTTGAACAACCATTCAAAACAATTGTAACAAAAGTTGGTTTTAAGCAGTTAAGATGGTTCGATCATCTTGAGCAAATTTTGGTTTAAAAAATTTATATGAATAATTTTGAAGCTATACGTTTGCGTGGATGTCTGATCAATAGTTGAAGTGGTATGATTGAGAGTGTTTTGCATGAGCGAAAATTTCCAAGTAGTAGGAATAAAAGACTGATTTCGGGATAATGGAAAGAGTTTGTGCCACATCCTTCTAAGTACATAGTGTGATTATATATGTATGTATGTAATCAAAACAATATTTTGTACCAATAAACATAATTTCATATACCAAACTTTCATGCTATATTCAAACATGGTTGCATACATACCATTTGCACTGCGGTTGCAACCAACATCTGATGAGCAGGGTTGATATGCTAGGCTCATGTTTAGTGCGTTAGATAGATTCAAATAGTAATGCAGGAGATAGGAAAACACACGCAGGCAAATCCAAAAACGTATACGCAGTGAGAGCGGACGCTATATAGTGATGGATGCGTTAAGAGGAGTTTTTGAAACGATCGCCAAGGGTATTGTTGTGTTGTTAACGGTAACCGCTCTCGGTTATCCGGTTGCGTGATTAGTTGACAGTAGTGTGGGTTGAATAGGAGACAATGTATGAGGACAATTTGCCTTTTGTATTGTTTTGTTTGCGTTTTCGACGCAATTTTTCTGTCAATAACTGATAGATTGATTGTTTTTATTTACATATCAGTGTTTTGGAGATAAAAAAATTATTGTCTACTAGTCAGTTTTCACTAAAGACACTTGAGAAGCATTGTGAAATGTATTAATCCAAATATTTATTTTTTACAAAATTCGCCATAGTTTGTTAATCGTTAAAATTGTAATTAATTAAGAACGTAATTATAATAAATAATATATCAATTGATAGCTTTTATTGAGTATGAGTTTTGTACTACTAGAGATTTGAAAAACATTGAATGGTAATATGAATAATTAGTAGAAATTGTAAAAATTTTAGAGCGCTTTATTTAAAATTATTTTTTTCATATTTTTAATAAATATTTAGTGAAACAAAACTAGAGAAAGATATAAGCTATTGAATACTGCAAACCGAATTAAAATTTGTTAATTAGTTTCGTTATTTAATTTTTTTATTGCTAACTTCTCAGGCGGTTTTGATATAGATTTTTTTTCATTATTTTGTGTAATTTGTATGTTTAAGTAAATAATATTTTCTATTACATTACAGTTTATTCGTTTATAGCTCTATACAACAAAAATAATGACGTGAAATTTATTCCGTTTACATTCAACTACAGTTACGAATGACATAGTAACATTTTCAATAAACTATTTTTTTTTAAGTCATATTGATTACTTTTTTAATATAAAAATTTAAGAAAATGTAAAAATATCTTCAGTTTTATGAAATATAATGATTAATTTTTCCGAGCTTGTTAAATATTGTTATATAACAAACAAAATAATATAAAATACATGTTTTTTTAATTCAAAATGAATATATATATATATATATATATATATATATATATATATATATATATATATATATATGTAAAAGGTTAAAGTTTATTTTACATTAAAGTTTTTTTTATCTGATCGTAAATAAAAACAATAAATAAATACCTAAAGAGAAATTAAATATACAAAAACAAACCAAGTGGTAGAAAATGTATGCTTCATTAACTTCTATTTCACAAATGTTTATTTACATTATCTTCGAAACTTTCGGAGACGAAACAAAACCCTAAACAATTACCCATCGAAACAAAATAAAAACAAAACAAAATCAATAACAATTACGCATCAAATTCTCCTACAGTCCTACCAACTTTAAAACATCCTGAAAAACCGTATTGAAATTCAAATTCGGTAGAATGTAAAAAAAAAGCGAACAAATAACACCAAGTTAATTGAGCAACGAGCTAACGGACCGTTATATGTGTGTGTGTGTGTGTCACATGACAGTTAATTAAGTGTTGCCAACTTTAGCGCGAACGGAGGTAGTGTGGTGTAATTGGCAAGTGTTAGGCAGTAACTTTTCAACGCGTTTTTTTTTTACACCAAACATGATGATGGCTAGCCTGGCAGTGATGCGTTCGAACTAGTGCTGAGTATTGAAAAATATGTTTGATTTTTACTCTGAGTTTACATGGATTTGTTTGATGACTATTTTTTCCCGAAAAACAAAATGAGACTTTGATGTTTTGTAAAAGTTTTTGCAATGGACAATATTATATAGTAGAGTTAATAAGACTAAAAAAATAGTATTTTTGATATACTGATAGTAATGATAATTTTTTATTTTATTTCATTTGTATTTTTTTTGGATGATGATATACGTGCAGTATATCGAAACGTCAAAATTCAATTAAAAGTTACACAGAACTTCTGCATTATAAAGCTTTTTTACTGATAGTTTGTTATCAGTTTCATGTAGAATTTAAAAAGTTATTTTAATGTGTCTAATAATAAATTTTTTATGAACATTTTCAAACATATTTTTTAAGAATAAATACATACAACTACGACGTTTACCCATAAGGATGTCGCATAAACTCTTTCTATTTATGCAAAAATTAGTATCTACAAAACATTTTTATCCAGGCAACTTTTGTTTTATTTATATTTATAATATCTCTCATACATGCTCTTTCATGCTTATCACTTGAAAACATTTGCTCACTCAAAACACTCTTAATCATACCGTCTCATATACTCACTGAACGTCCACGCAAACGTATATCTGTAATATCACTAATATGTTCTTTAAATCTAATTTTAAAATTATGAAATATAAAGGATTTTTATGTTGGGTTTGGGAAACTATAATGTTGGTAGGAAAAACGGAAAAATTATGTATAACTATGTTTCCGATTTTCATTTTCTTGTAACTTTGATACTCGACAAATATTAATGATTATTAAGCTATATTCAGACTGCGGTGTAGCAGTAATAATACAGCTATTACTGCATTTTCAGCCCACTATTACTGCTAAAACTGCAATGGAAATGTAGCTTAATGCTTATTAAATTTTGTCGTGTATCGAAGATATTAAATATAATTATTATAGTTAAATAAACAGACACTAAAAAAGTAAAAATTTATTAAGTTTTCTAATATTAACATAAAATATTTGTATATGTAATTATAAATATCAGTCGCTGAACATTGTAAAATTAAAATTCAACTTAAATTTATGACATGCAATAATATTTTGCTAATCTTTGCAAAGAACAAGTTAAAATTTCTTTTGCACACACCCACACACATACACAAAAACTCGTATAACATTCTGGATCATTTTCCATGAAAGATGTGAAATAATTTCAGCTGGGCAATACGGTCCTTTGTCCATAAAATTTATCAGTGCGCTAACAGAACATAAAAACGTTATGAAAAGACATTAGTTATACAGGGTGTCCCATCTACGGCCATCTAGCCACTGGTGTAATAAACAAATGGCGCGCTATTAACCCCAAGGTGAAATCCATTGAAAACGCTTTTCCGAAGAGAACGATGCCCACCACCATCCCAACTCGTCCCATCTTGCGCGTATATGTACGATGATATTTCAAAAGACGAACGCCTTTTGCGTCCTTAAACCGCCCTTAAAACGCTTGCGTTTGTGATATGCTTTATCCCTCCGTTTATATATATAAAACTGTCCCACCTAGCAAGTTTTTGAAAAATTTAATAATCTGCTCTCTTCCTGTGTTATGACATTGTCCTTGCAGGATATAAGGGAGACGCGATATAGTTTTTAGGAATTTGGTAACCCCAAAGAGGAATTTTATTCCTGTATTTTGCCTTATGCTCTTTTTATATCGGCCAGGTATTGCAAAATTATTATTATATGAAATAAGTGACTCAAATATCTTAAATTCTCGGTTATCAATTTAATAAAAACAATTATCTTTATATACATAAATTTAATAATTTTGTGTTAATTACAAAAAATCTAATATATTTGTCCAGATTGAAATTATTTTTAAATTTATAATCCTTTACTAAAAGATTATGTTAGACAAAATATGGTAAATATTTATAGTAAATAAGAAATAATATTTAAGAAATATGTGGACTTACTTTAAAAAATGTACGAATTAAAATTGTGTACATATACAAATTTCTCATTGTATTAAATACAACACACACAATCTAAGAGCTTCGATATCAAAAATATATTACTCCTAAAATATTTGCTGAAAAAAAAATACATATTCTCAATTTCTGATTTGATAAATATTTGTTTAATATAAAATTACATTCAAATAATTTAATTAACAGAGAAAATTTAAACTACTTTACTTACAAAATTAATGTTACTTTTAATTGTAATTATATTGGTTCTGAACTGTACTATCTATATTAATAATTTCGATTTTTCGCTGCAATAAAACTAAAATTGTGCATAGTAAATAGTTTGGTTCAGAATTACTAGCTGTTTGCTAAAACGTAATACTAATTTTGTTATAAGTAGGGTTGTCTGAATGAAGCCTAAATAATTGTAAGAATTATTAAATATTAAATATTCTTTAACTATTTTATAAATAGGTAAAGAACTCGATAGGCTATGACGCAGTATATGCATTTCAGAGAAAACAATTTAGCTGATTAGTAATTAATACAAAATGTCTTTGAGTAATTATTTATTTAATAAATACTAACAGTAAATGCATTTTTCAATCAGTGACATTTTACTAATTCTTTTAACCTTAGAATGTGACATTTGACATAAATGATCTTACCTTAGTCATACTCAAGTGAAAATGAAATCTTCAATAACTTTTTCACGTTGTTTAATGTATTTATTTACTTTTATTTAATTATTTTCTATTGTGTCATACTAACTTGAGATTTAATAATATCGATAGTTAGGAATTAAATTCGAAAATAATTTATGTCATTGGACAAATTTAATGGAAATTGTTAGTTATAAAAATAAATGAATGGTTTAATGGATATTATTATTTTTTTCTAAGGATTTGACATTGTATTTGTCTTGTAAAAGTACTCTTTAAATTTTTCTATCTTTTACTTGTCGAATTAGTTCCGCTTTTAAAAAGTAATTACTATCTCTTAATGCTTTCCTGAAACTTTTATATTATTGCTAGAATTTCTGTATGTGTTATTTTTTTATTTAATGATTTCAATTTTAAATTTTATTACTTTAAACATATTTTTACATGTAAATACAAATATATATTTTTAAACATTTCTGGTGGGTTATTATAAATGTTAATTAATTTGTCACTCATTTAATAAGTTAGAATTAACTATAGATATTTTTTCATGTTTTCTTTATGTTCAATCACATATATTCATTTACATATATTATGTTTTTAAGTAAATTTATGTATTATGTGAATATTTTTAATTTATATTTGTATTACTTGCGCCATATATTTGGGGCGTTGCTTGTTTGATGTAATTCAATGTATAAATATATTAGCAAAATTTAATTTTGATGATACAATATAATATACGAAAACCAAAATTGTTAACTATTTGAAATTTTTTGTTTTAGAATTACTAGGTTTCCGCTAAAACATATACTAATTTAGAGATAAATAGAGTAATATGAATGAAGATTTAAAAACGTTAAACATTATCAAATAAAAGATTGATAATTAATAAATACATTTTTGTTAAGTAGAACAAAAAATGATAAATATTTACTGAATTTCAATGTCCTATTTTGGCAATAATGAAAATAAAAGCAATTTTATTTGCAGTTTATGAAAATAAACAGTGAGCAAGCAGTAGTAAAACACCATTAATATTCTACAGGGTGTTTCGTGTTATAAAATATCTTCCCCTACATTGAACACCAAATGAAGCGTTCGAAAATTTTTTGATGGGATATAATTTTCAGTCAATGAATAATATAGAGGCGCCACTGTCGATATAAGTTGAAAATTGTTTGTTTGTTATTTTCTACTAAAAAATATATAATATATCTTTTGATATATATATATTGTTTTTTGTGAAATAATATTGCGGCTTTTATGTCTTTGAAATAAATCACTGTTGAAGCCGTCTGCACAAAGATTCAGTTTATCAGTTTTGGTTGGGATTTAAAAGATTAAATCTGAAACTATTATTACTGTAATATTTTTATTATATAATAATAATAATGAATAAAAATAATATTAAATACAATATAGACGACAAAATATTCCAACAAATTTAATATATATACGCATGCGTAGTTTGGCTTTTTATTTAACCAAAACCAAACTGGTTAGCTAATGAAGACGGTTATAATAAAAGTTTAAAAAAAGATACTTAAGAAGCAATAGTTAAGTTGAAGAAACATAGATTTATTTTAGATGAAACCAAATGAATTATTTCTCAGAGAAAACCAACATTAACACAACTTATTTAATAATCAATATGTTTAGTATTTGCAGTGATTAATTCAGCAAATAAAATATTCAGCTATGACAACAAATCTCGGAAATTTGACGGTATGATTATAAATTCTAAATGTCCGTAATGAAGTTGAAGCAAACGTGTTCTTTATAAGCTGGGAAATAAAGCTAGTAAAGCTCGAGACTTTCTAGAGATAAGTCCGGCGAAATCGGATTAGACTCAAAATCGGTTAATCCGTTATTTTGTGTGTGCCATATTAGAGCATTTTCATTTAATATTTATCGCCTGTGTGAAAACTACGCTAGATATTTGTGAAAATTACTGACCGCTATCAAATTTTAGATTTTACGGTTTCATAATGTGATCATTTATTATCAAATGTTTTGAAAAATAAACTATTATGAATTTCTTATTTCAAATATTTATAATAATATTGAAATATTTTTCATTTCTATATAAACCACATAGTATAGGAAAAATTAATTAAAATATATGAAAAATAAAATGCATAAAACTTTACATTACAATTGAAGATTAGAACTTGTCACTGAGATAAACGTCAAACTTATAATAAATATATAAAAAATCATATATTATTAAAATTTATTTATTAATATAAAAAAAAAAAAACGGTTTTTTTTTCGTGTAGCAGCTTAAATTACATGCATTTTACTAGTAATAATTTAACATATCAAAATTTATCTTTATTTTAAATGGCCATTTATTATGCCATATTTACACCACAATTCCAAAATTGTAACCGGATGTTCCTACAGAACAGATAAAATCAAAATCACGTTACAATATTGTCAAAATTTCACTAGGAATTTACGCTATATTTAAACATAGCATTTGAATATTTGTTACGTCAGTTTACAGCAATGTTAGTCAGTATTATCTGATGCTAAATATAGAAAGCAAAATGTCATTATATGGTAGTACTAGTGGTAGAAACGACGGTGATGTTTTACCGAAGCAATACCGTCGCAATGGCGTCGTTTTACCTTTTGCTAGCAAAATTATTTTATTGTAACACACCGGTAAAACGTTTTGCAAGGTATTTGCCATCCCGACCGGGAAAATGAGGAAATTCTTTAGCGAAACAATGTGATAATATTAGAAAATAAACTATTTGCTATTTAATATATTGTAATAGGTGATATTATTTAGTCGTTGTCAAATAGGTAAATGTGTTTTGTTTAATATTTATTATTATGATATACACATTTTAATTTGTCAATTTTTAAAATATTTTTTTAATTATTAAGGACGTTTCTAATACAGGAACTTGTTGTTTAAAAAACGAATTACATCAATTGTGTAAACATTGAGAGTATTTATATTTATTTGTATTGTAAACGTAGTAATTAATTCGATGTTAAATAATATAAAAAATACATGTTAAGTTTAAAATATTAAAAAACTGTTGTTAGAAAGTTGTGTTAGGAACTTCAACATGTAGATATGTAAACTAACTAAACTTAATATGTATTTTTAATAATAATTAACATTATAAATATTTCCAAAGTATTAACTTTAACTAATTTTTTTTTAACAATCTTACAGTTTATTTATGTTTATTCTGTTTAATGCCGATTATATCTCTTCAATCACTTTCAAGAAATTTGTTATTCTACAATCATCTTATTTTCCACTCGGACAACGGGCTTTCGATACAAGTTATACAGTATCAAGAAACTATAAATAAAAACAATTATCATTAAACTAAAATCTTGAACACAATAAATACATATATATGCTATATATTTATAAAAACTACAATTGCAAACAAGGGGCCAATAATGTAATAAATATATAATTATTTATTGAATATACTCGTATAATTCAATATTTACGTACATATCAATTACATATTATTTATCATATTATATTTTATCAGATGACATATATAACAATATTAATTTCAATAAATTATTTTGTATTTCAGATATTTTTAGTTCACTAAATATATATTATAAATAATAATAATAATAATAATAATAAATTTTCGAAAACAATATGTTAAAAATCCTAAAACAAATTATTGTATGTGTTTTATTAGAAATATTAATATATTTATATAAAATTTATTACAAAAATAATAGTATATTATTTTTGTTATTAATCGTAGTTATTGTTGAAATATTATTTATTAGTTTTGTAAGAATTAACAAAAATAGTTATTAAATAAAAAAAAAAACTTTCAGAACGCATTATATTAAAATAAACAGCTTTAGGATATAATTTTGTATTAATTTTTATTAATAATCGACATTTCGACTTACTCAAAGTACATTATTATCAGAAGAAAATTATAGACAAATGACATTACAGTAAATAAACAGAACATAAAAACAAGTTCTAGATATCAGAATAAGTAACTAGATAATAAAATGTATATATTTTTAATTAAAGGATGTCAAAATTTATTTACAACAGTTATTGGTCACACTGATTGATATTATCTTTTTCTTTATAAATTTCTATTGCTTCTCTTATCAATCTTGTGTTATAATTTATAATATTATATTGTTTCAAATAAAATAAAATACATTTGTTTCAATCAATTTCTTTCTGCGGTATTACAACTCTGTCGCTAAAATATTTTATTCAGACACATACTTGGCAAGTTCACAGCATTCCGCTATACTTCTTGAGTATAAGCGTGACATTTTTGCAAGTGAAATTCTTGCAACCAACATAGAAATATAAAAATCCCTAAACTTCTCTTGTTGTGAATGCATCAACGTAGAAAAATAATATACATATCTTTGCGAACTATGCTAGTTGACAATAGTTGGCAGTTTCACACAAACACATATGCATATTATAATCAATATAATACAATGTTGCGTCTTACATATTTCAAATGTTTCAACGTTGTTTTGTTTTTTCTTCAAACCATTTTTGTTTATTTCGAATGAGATATATATTTGAAGACACTCTTAATTTTTTTCAATTATTTTAAGCGTAAAACTTAAATTTTTTGAAGATAAATTCTGTTATTATATTTAAGAATTTATAAAACAACGCAAACCAGTTAATAATAAGTTTTGAAGACAATTGACTATCTAGTTAACCACTGATTTAGCAAGTGTACATTACTAATCAAAATGTTAAATATATATATATATATATATATATATATATATATATATATATATATAGTTTATATATTTTTATAATTTAAATAATGTTTTAATGTTTTTTTTTTATTTCAGGTAAGTTTCGTCTAGATTTTAAACAATATTTTGTCAGATACGGTGAGTTTTACAAACATGTTTTTATTTCATAAATAATTAACAATGTTTTAACAATTTTATATAAACAAAAAAAAAGTAAATAAATATGAAAACAAATACAGAATATGTATAAATACGTAGTTTCGATGTATGTTTTTAATATTTAATTTCTATTGTAAAAGACCATTGTAGTCGTATTTTATATATTAAAATTAACACAAATACGATTTTTCAAATTGTTTTTGTTCTATAAACTTGAACATATACTGTATTTTTATTAATAATCAATGAAAATTATTATTTATTGCAGTAATTTTTAAAATAAAATTTCAAGTAAATTATCAATAATTATTATTTAGAAAAAAATTATTGATTTTAATTTTCCATTGTAGTTTAAAAATTAATGATTATAATTTTTTTTTCTACAACAATTCTTTTAAAGTTTATCTTGTAATATTTGGTTAGTTTGTGTTAGTTTTAATATTTTATTAACATAAGAAACAACTACTCAGACTTCAGTTAATAGTTTTTAATATTTATCTTATACACAGTTCAATATTTCGAGCTCAAACAGCCCATGTTTGAAAACTATATTTGCAATTTAGAACATATATTATTGTATTTTGTAATTAATTTATATTTTGATTATAATGTCTTAAAATTATTCCTGTATGTTTAAAATTGATTTATTTTATTACATAAGTACATTCAAATATAATATAAAATTAAATTTAAAAAAATATGTTTTAGTTAATTTACAAACATATATATCACTTTAATTCAAGCTTTTTTTTTGTAAAAATATTTTTTTAATTTAATCTCTTTGAATTGAGTTTATAAAATCGAGCATTAGTGCATGAATAAGAATTGAAATGTATTTGTAACTTAAATTACTATTGAAAAGTTGGCAGTTGAAGAGTAAAATATAAAGAAAAATTGTAGAAATATCGAGAGAAAAACGCTATGGAAAAATTATATAAATAATTCAAATCACGAGCTAGTCTAAGATTTAGAAATGAATCATTCTTGAGAATAAATTACTGATAAATGCTAGATTGTTTTTCTCATGAGATTCCGAAAAGAATATATTTCGTTCTTGTCACATCGAAGATACTGCCACCATAATTTTACTTTAATAAACTACTGCTAAATTCCAGTGGCGTACTATACAGTTTTCTTTTTCTCTATTCTTAAAAACAACATCTGACTAATCTAATATGTTCAAGCTTTTGAAAAATATAATTTTGTTAGTTATTTTTGCTTACAAAATTATTAAAAATCTGAAGATTACAGTTTACTTATTTAATAGTTGTTATGTTTTAAGCAATATGTTAGATTTTTTTCCAGATTAATGAAGAATTATTATAAAAATTTAATATAGAAAAATGTTGAATATTTGATAACAGTTATTTTCTTACATTTTTCTTTATATATTTACAATTATATTTATATTATATATATTATATTATTTATTATATTTATATTTAGAAATCTGGTACTAGAATTATCAAACAAATGAATAACGTAATAATTTAGTAACAAATTTTGAGTAATAGTAGAGTCCAGATATTTATGATCGAGGCAGAATTGAGACCAAGCAATCTGGATGAAACATAAAAACAGCATTCTGCTTTGAGTAACATATATTATTTTTTTTCTACAAGCGTCCCAAACGAAAGTAAACTAAAAATATATACCAAGTAATCTTAATCTTTCTTACAGTTATATATAAGTATATGTTTATATTATTTATATTTGTTACGTCATTTGTGAGAATTAATGTTTTTCTAGTCGAATATAAAATTTCTGACAAATCGAGTAGAGTATTTTTTGCACTTCTTAGAAATTTTCAATTATGAAATTTAAATATAAGCGAAAATAAACAATGCAACTGTCAATAAACTTAACTTGATTGTGTTTCGTTGGTCGAATATGCAGTTTTTTTTGTAAAATAGTCGTTGTACATTGAATTTCTTGCACTTCTTTGCACTTTTTCTATACCTAATTCAAGGTAAAATAAAAATGCAAATATCAATTAATTTAATAATTTTCAATAAAGTTCGCCCGAAATATTGTGTAGTCATGTTTTGTGCTGCCACAAGTAATGAATATAGTAACTAACTACTGTATAATAATGTACATTACTTTACTGTAACACAGTAACCTTCTTCTATATAATGCAGTATAATAACGTAATATCAATATTTTAATACGCTTGACGAAAAACCTTTTTTATTTTACTATTTAAGGATGATTGGAAAATTTTTATTTTAAATTTGACAGTAAACAGTTTACTAACAACTATTATTCTTCATAATCACTATTAAACAAAAACCTTTCAATAAAAAATATTTATAATTATTATTTTTCAATAATTTATTATTAATAAATGACGAAAATTTCTAATAAATACTAAATATAGAAGTAACTCACGATCATTCAACCCAATAATAATATTTCAAAACAATACAAACATTTAATACCGTGAAACAAAAGCTAATCATATGTTTATTTACGGAAGTAAAAATAAAAATTTTGCCTGACATTGACTTTTTAACGGACGAAAAATACATAACTTATCTGGTATTTAACTCTCGAACTCCGTAGCCGTTTTGAATGTCAGTGTTACGGAGAAGAAATCTAGGTCAGCGCCGATGAAATTAATTTATAATACGCGACAGAAAACGCCATCTGTGAACTGTGTTCGATGTCTTGTAAACGGCTTGTAATGATTTCTTAAACCGGTTTCATTTTCGATTTCTTTTTCGATCTTATTTAGTTTAGTCTCCTTTTTTTCTCTCTGTCGTGTTTATCTGCTTTCACTGTGGAATCTGGAGTAGTAAGTGGTATTAAGATTTTCAAATTTTTCTTTTAAATTGGTTTCAAATTTACTTTCTTCGCAGTTATAATGTTTTATATTCATTTTTTTTTTGTATTTTATGCAGTATGTTTGTATATAAAGTTGGCATTAATGTGAAAATTGTATTTTATGATTTGTATTTTGAATTATCAATTTAATACTCTTTTTTTTAATAAAGGTAAATTTGTAATCTTGTTGAACACTAACAAAAAATTATTTTTTAAAGTATAAGATATAATTTTATTTATTCCTCACATGAGTGTTTTTTAAATATTACTCAAGAATTTCAACCAACCAACATTTGTTAAGTTTATTACTCACCAGTTTGTAAAATAAAATTCTATTTAAAATATCCGTCAAGTTATAAATATTTGACATACAATCATTTAAATGACTAATCATAATTACAAGATTGCTTAGCAACTTGTAATTATTTAATATGATATATGTATCTAATAATAATTTACACAAAATTACAATAAAATTAGTACTTATATTAAATTATTTCTAAATATTTTATATTATTAATGCAAGTAATATACAACAATTAAAATTTATTGAATTGACTTTAAATTTTAAAACATTAATTTTAAAAAACGATAAAACAAAATATTATTTATTACATTCATAATCGCAAAAAAAAACATAAATATGCAAGTATATATCACAAAAAAATTAAAATTCCACTGTTATTATTTCCTAATGGCCATTTTTCAAAAAAAAAAAAGGAAGCATACCCGAATTTTTCTTAGCCTGCGAGTCGGGGTACAATTTTAAATTAAATTTTTCGTTCAACTCAGTCGGTAACACAGGCCAGGTTGGTGGGGGGGGGGGCAATTTTACCACCTTACCGACTGAGCATATTGAATTATTTACACCTACCAGTGTGGTTTGGTGTGACGTTAGGCAAAAAAACCACCTACCATCAGGCACCATTGCAGCCATGTTTTATATCACAAGTAATAAATCTCGGTCGAGTCAAATGTATTCCGGACGAGAGAGAAAATTCGACCCGATTCGCGCGCAAAAACGAATTTGACCCAACTGTGTTGTACTTTTTGTTTTAATGCAAAGAATTATTGGTGTTTATTTATATTTAAAGTCAAGAATTGTAGGAATAACATTGAACAAATAAATGTGTATCCGTGAAATTATTGTAATAATACTCAAATGTTGAGATTTAATTTTTTTCCTTACTCAATCATTGAATCGGCTTGTTAAGCAATGCATTAATGACTGGCCAGTTTAACCATAGATACGTGTTTCGGTTTTTAGGAGCTCATCAGTATTGTACTTTGATTAGTGTCTGAAGACAACTGATACAGGTGTTATTGTCTGGCTGGCTTTTATAAAATGTAAATTGTAACGATGTTGTATTTAAAGTTATTTCTAAAAATAGTTTTCCTAAATACATATGCAAAGATATTCTAACATTTTTAGCCTGAAATCAAACGTAAATCTAGATTGATGAAAAAGGTACTAAGCATTCTGGTATTTCTTTCCCTCCGGTCGTTGTTCGTCCGCTTCCAATTCAGGCAAATGGCAATGACTAAAAACTGAAACCTGAATGGCTGAAAACTGGAAAAGCGATGTGCGGTGTTGGAACTGTGTGTGTATGTGTGTGTGTGCGCTCAGTGCGTTACACGTCAGTTGAAGTGCAAAGCTCTCTAAAGATTTTCGTTTTCTTATTCTTTTTCTTCTATCGTCGATTCGGTGTGTTGCCCTTTCTCTTTCAGCTCGAAGGCTGATGTGTAGGGATTTTCTTTACCGGCTTTATTATCTACTTCCGGGAAATTTCGGTTTAATTTATTGGCGGGAATATGTGAGCTTTTGTTACGCTGAAACGTTCAATGATATAGATTAATTTTTCGTTTAACATTTCTCTCTCTTTTTTTTCTGATCTCGAATTCTTTTTGATGTGATTGTGGGATTTAAGAACAAATTTTTTAATGTTTTTCTTAAATTGAATGTAAAACAAATTATTGAAAAAGAGAAAAAAAAAGATATTTATATTTATTAAATATGGAAATTTTACACTTATCGTAACTTTAAGCACACGTATTCCTGATAAACATTACCGTAAAGCCAAATATTTAGCAAAATTTTATGATAATTTATATGACGATAAATCGAAGCAACTTTTCTGTTACAAGCGACCAAAATAAAGCAACTGTTCTAGAGCAGTTATTAACTTTTGGTTGATAACTTTTTGATAGATAAACGTGAATATGTCACATGTATAAGTGTATTTGACATTTGTATTTAATTTATATTATAACTGTAAGCATTTATAACATAAAGTTATTTTATTCCTATGTTTTTCAAGCAATAATATAAATAATAATATGTGCATTAATAAATAAATTTCATTATATTTTTTTGTTTTTAATTAAATAATTTAATTATTTTTAATTAATTATATTACTCATATTTCTTTGAAAATAAACAAAGTTATCAAAAAACAGTAAAATTTTTCTAAATATTTTATTGTATTTGTCAAATGTCATTACACTGACATTTAAAAATAAGACGTTATAAATTATTGATGACAACATATTTTTAATTTATTACCAATCCGAAGAAAATAAATTTCCTAAGCTAGTTCTATCTATGATGTCCTAACTGAAAATCTGTCATCAGTTGCTAATTTTGGTTGCCAAAAACCAGAATAACTACCATTGTTAGCGTTATTGAATATTTATATTAAGCTGTTTCATATTTTGTTGTTTGGTAACATTGAAATATCCCGGGTTTGAATCCAGGCGAATACATTTTTCCAAATTTATTAAATTTTCTAATTATATATTAGTTCACTGCGCAGAAGTGGAAATTAAAAATATTAGTATAGTTATATATTTTTATTAAGTTCTGTACATATAAAAAATCCATAATAATAATCTAATTACTTTGCTACCTAGTAACTTATTTTTATATTTTGTTTGTTTATTATTTATGTCAGTTGTATATTATTTTCATGATGAGTAGAGTATATCGAAACGTCAATTTTTAAATAAAATATATACAGAATTTAATTCGAAAGCTTTTTATTTAAATATAATGAGTTCTTAAATAATTTTTACCATGTTAAATCATATTAGTAACGCACAAACAAAGTTATATTTTCACAGTCATCTATATGCCACAGGCGTTATACACACTGTAATTTTTTAGCTTGAAATAACTAAATACTGATAAGCAATGGTTGAGAAAACTTCCTAATGTTAAAAAATATAGTAACTGTATTTTTAAATAATATTATACGACTGTATGTGTTTTTTAGCTTTTATTATTTTAATTTCTTTTTCACTTTTTTTAACAACATTTTAGAATAATCTATTCTAATTTACGACTAATGATAGTTCTCTAGAATGTAATAAAAATAAAATTTATAGTTTAAAATATGCATAATAAACTTTATGGAAAAAATATTTTTATTCTGATGAAGACGGACGTTGAGTTTTATCGAAACGTCGATTTTCAATAAATATTAATCCAGAACTTTAACATGCATAAATACACAATCACGCCATATACCCAAAAGTGTGTGCCACAAACTTTTTCCACTATCCCGAAATCAGTTTCCTCCAAACATACCTACCTATTCAAAAAACTTTAGTTTCTTCTACATTCTTAATTTTTCTCATACATGCTCTTCTATTCCTACTACTTGGAAACTTCTACTCACTTTTATAATTTATAAATATAGTCAAGCCAACCAAACAAGTCTCGTGGGTAGGCCGTGGTTTGTTGTCTCTGTATTCTAGAGGTACACTCAGTGCCAATAGTACTTTGACATATAAAATATATATTTTGAGGTTATGCGATAATTTCATTTTAAAAATACTTTAAATTATCTATAAAATATATGCCTACCTTATTTCAAATAAGATTATGTCTTAAAAAAGACTTATTTTTTTTATAAAGATGAGCAACAGCAGAGAAAATTAAGAAAAACAAACACGCGATAATCTGTCAGTTTGCTAGCTACTTTTACTTTTGTTACGGAATGTACAATGGCGCCAGAAATTGTTTTTATTGGCTTAAACTTTTACCGCCACGAATTGTCAAAATTAGTTCGCATATTTTCCGATGGACTTGTTTGCTTGGTGGAGCTATACAACCTTTATTCACCACCCACTATCTGTCAGATATATTTATTCTTAATTCTTGATGCAATAAAAATATAGGTCAAATATAATTATTAGACAAATATTGAAATAGATTTTTTTTGATATTCCATATTTGAGTACTGTGTTACCAATCCACGGTATAAAATTATATTTATTCAATGAGATGGCTGTTATTATTATATTCAAATTATTTCGAGTGTTTATCTGATGAACAGAGAACACAAAAGAGAAACATTATTATGATAATGTACACGTACTTGACTTATCTTTAATAATATGATTTAGAAGGATTTTTTTTAAATTATGATTTCGCATAAAGATCTTTATTAATATAAGTGTTCGGCGGTTTGAAGTATAATCTAATTAGTTTTCAAGTGATTTAGAATTTTTAAGGCCTTGTTGAAATTGGGTTTTTATTTTGTTTATTAGGTTGCACAATCAGATTGTAAATTTATGGTAATTTTATTCAGTTTTAGAGCAGATATTTGTTAATAGAATTTGCAATAAATTTGTTTATTTAGAAGGAAGTTAGAACGTTACCCTGTCTGTAATATTGTCAAATTAAATAAAATTTATATAAAAAAAAATTTTATGTAGCCTTTAGATGACGAATCTGAATTTAGTTCGCATGAGAATATATCTGTATATATTTTGTACGTTTGTCGAAATTTTGTGGTATTATTTTTTGCTAAACTGTAAATGTGTTATGCAATTATTTTTTTTAAGTTCGATGTCTCAAATGATTATTTTATTTAATTTTTTCTCAGTATAACATTCTTGTTTTGTGTTCTGTATCAATTATGGATTACTCGCATTTGTCACTTGGGAAATATAAATAATGACACATACATTTCTGTATTGTAAGCTGATTTATTCATGACAAACCTCCCGTATTCAAAAATCAAGTAAATTACATTTTATATAAAGTATTACATTATCTATTTCTTTAAAGTTAATAAAACTTTTAAGATATATTTCTTTTTTTGTTCATAATTATTATGGAATTTTATTATTGTGTGTAGAGCTATTTTTTTGAGAAAAAAATAATTTTACTCAATTCATTTTTAAATCATCATTATTCATTTATGTTCAATTTTGTTTTATTTTAAATATAAATTCTTGTAGCAATTTTATTGATACAACATTTACAAAAATAATAAAATTGGAATTTGTTTAAATAAAACGTTGTTCAAACAGTTTGACATTTTGAAAACAATTGACAATCTAAGCACATAAATTTGAAATTAATGTATTTTTTCTCTGAAAAAAAAATTTTTAAAATTTAGCTTTTTGTTGATTCACGTTGTCTTCGACGAAAAAAGTTTTCACAGTTCCATGATCAGTTAGAAAGATTTGTATGTAGGTTATTAACTGTTTTCATGCTATTCTAAATTTTAGAATATTATTAATATTTAAGAAAGCAAATGTTTTTTTTTTGCAATCAAATACATTTTGAAAGAGAGTTTCCTTTTCTCCATCGTTATATGCGCAGGTTTCCATTTTACCTTTTTTTTCCATATTATTTAACCCTTTTGCCATTAACCCAAAAAGTAACAGTCAAAACGGTAGAAACGAAACCATTTCCGGTGAAATACTACAAACTATTCTACGACGGCACGAGAGAATACCATCTTTGGTCACATTAGGCAAAGCGAAGCTAGGCGAACGAACGAACGAATTCTCCTAACGAGATAACCTCGCAAAACTGAACGGTCCTTTGGGAATGGCGCGCGGCTTGAAAACGACGCCGGGGGCATTCGTGACACCTATCAACAACCGACGCCTCCCCCTCCTCCCACCGTTCGCCAACGCGACGCTTTCAAAGAGACGCTACTCTCGGGCACAACGTTGGCATAAGTTGAGTAGATTGTCATATATGAACATTGGAACAGCGATTGTTGGTGCTACTTGTATAATGTTAAGTTACTTTAGGTGTCATTATTTTGATATCACAGTTGACGGAAATTCTGCTGAAGTTACCAAGTTAATTTATTTGAATTTTTGTTTTCACAACATAGTTTACTTTGGAAAGTTTTCGAACTAGTTTATTTTACCTGGAATATGTTAGATTATTTTAATGTTTAAAATAATATTCCTAATTTACTAAAATAATTATATGTTTCTGGAATTCATGACAAAATAATTCAGTTTATTTTTAAATTTGATTTGTTATTTAATTTTTGACGATTTATTGTCGTCCTCTTCAAAATGAACTAACTGTACAATAATAGTTATTTATGTAGCAAGTGTGTGAAGATCAGACTCGGATTCTAAATTTTTTTAGTTTATGATGCGTTTATACCAAAATAAATTTAAATAAAATATTATTTTTGATATTGAAATCTTATAACCCACTATAAACTGTAAGTTTGGTTATAAATTAATTAAATCGTATGATCATTATTTCGATCACATAATCTCATTTTTTTTTGCTTTATAATTATAAAAACTGATTATAAAAAAAACATAACACAGTAAAAAATATTTGGAATGTTCCATTTGGGACAAACCAAAAATAGTGAAAAAAATATCAAATATTGCTCATATTACCCAAAATGATACTAAATTAAATTAACATCAACATTTTGTGGACACTATATTAAAGTATAATTTATATACAAAATTAATGTTAATTTTTTATATAAATATTTCTAGAAAGAATAATAAATTATCCAACTAATTATTTACTGTGTATGAAACTGACATTTTATTCTTCGAAATTGACAGTTCAATATTAACTTTTTATAAAAAAATTTGTACTTTTCTATCTTAATTTGTTTTTATTTCAATTTTTTTTAATAACAATTTGAAAAGAAAACACAGATTTTTGTAGTTTTTTTTTTATATATATAAATATTAAAAATAAATAATTAATTATATTAAAAAAAATTATATTATTTCCTATTTTATAAAAATTAAAAATATTTTATATGAATACATATGTCCATATAATAAATATAACAATATCGACTAAAAATATTTTTGCTTTAAAAAAAATCATATTAGAACCACTTTCAATATTTTCCTTGTTAAGAAAATAAAAATATCTTCATTATCAGCAGAGTTAATAACAATAAATTCTTGACCTATATTTCAGATTCAACATTGACATATACAAAGTGATTGTAAAGTTATATACTTAAATCTAAATAAAATGCATTTAAAAGGGTTAGGTTTATCTGACAATTTGTCGGAAGAACAAAATTACACGTAGCAGAAATTATTATTATTATTATAATAAAACGGTAACAGTAGCTCATGGCAAAAGTAAACTAAACAACCAGGAAGATTTAAAACTAACAATTATAAATTTCGCATTTTTTCTCACTTTACTTCAATAATTCTCCTTGTACATAAAGAGGTGGTGGCCTTTATTCGCCTGAATCACTCTTATATCTTAAGTGACTTCCTTAAAGATAGTTATCATTCCTTGTGTCCTGTTTTAAATAAACTGTTATTGCTAAGTTTAAATTCTCTGTCCGTGTTGTGGTTGGTAATTTGAAATTTAAATGAGGTAAAATTTTCGTACGAATTTTAAAGTTTGTTTTAAGTGAGTTATACTATATAGATTTTGACGGGAGAAAACATGAGATATGTAAATTAAATATTGTTGCGAAATTTACTTGCAGATTTTCGCATGAAATACGATAAAGTTGAAACTATTTATTGTTCAGCGTTAATTATTAGCTCTGCTTGAATTAGTAATTCTGTTAAAACTTAATTTTAAAATGTATCATTCAAATTTATTTTATGATTACGATGTTAAAATTATTGTTATTACTTTTTAGTTGCTTGAAGTATATTAAAGTGGAACACAAGGTTGCATATTTTAAATTTACTGCAAGTGAAATTTATTAATATCATTTACTTAATTATTATTAATTATTAAATTTTTTATTTGTACCATAGTAAAAAAAATTTTAGAACTTATTCTATAAAATAAAATGGCTTTAGATTTAGTTCTGCATTAATATTTATTAATACAGAACTTAAACCTAAAGTCGTTGGCAGTTTAGTTTTTGAGAATATACAAGAGTACAATGGCTCACTCGATCAGTAGTTAGCATGCGATTTGTACCAAATTTTTAGAGTAAGTTTTATTGGTGTCCAATATAGTCATGTGACTGTTTAACACTGTTGCCAAAATTTGGATAAAACAACCAAACAAAAAATAAACAAATTTTTATTTTGTTAATTTTGTTTAAGGTTTTTTATTATTGCAATGTAAGGGACATTGTCTTAATTTACGTTTTTATTTCTGTATTATATTACAATTATAAAGTTACTTAAAAAACATGTTTCTCTCTTAATTGTAAGACATAATTATTGTTTTGTTTTATTGATATTTTTCATAAAATTCTTACTTTCATTGTTGTTGTCTTCTTTCATAACAATTTTGTTAATTGATACTGAAAATCGCTAAAAGTGTTTATTAAATCTAAAAGCATAAACGACATTTCATTCTGTACAAAGTAATAAATAATCATCTTTGAATGAAATACAGTTTTTAATTTCCCAAACCATAGTCAACACGTTGCAAACAATAATAAAATGCGCTTTACGGCCCGCGAAGGAAGAAAAGAGGAAAAATTCATTTAATTACAAACTACAATATTAAATCCAGATCATAAATTCTGGCCACAAAATCCAACAATAATGAGAAAAATCCGAGACGCTGTCGTTCGTACACAATAAACAAAAACATTTACGATGTGTCAATAAAAATGTGTTTAGTGTTTGGTGTCACCAGTGGGTGCTACGTCATTTTGACGTCACCATAAAAATCAAACATGCTTGAGAAATAAATATGGGGCATGTGTGCGCGGACAGTAAAAAATTTACTATCCCCGATTGTGTGTCATAATATTATTATTATATATTTGAATTTCGAACAAGGAAAATAGAAATTATAAAAATGGTCGTTAAGAAGGCAGGAGAAATCAATAAACGAGTATTTTATTGATGGGTTGTTAATAGTCTAACCGAGGGAATCTGAAGAGGTTATTGTTATGTAAATATGTCTAGTAGGAAAATTTACATAAATATTTTAATCATATTTAAATAAAATCTACAATATAAAAAGTGTTTATGCTGTTTTGGCTTCTAATAAACTAGTGTTAAATTGATTTTGATGTTGTTTGTCCAATTAAGATAACAAATGACGCTTCTTGTTTTCAGTATTTCAACTATTTTGTTTCTATAATTTAAAAAGTCTGTAATTAGTTTTATTTTATATTTTTATAATAAAATCTATTTAAAAATTGTTTTGATTTTTAATAAGTGACTAGATCACTAGTCATTTATTTGTTACCTAGTAATTTGCTTCTATGATCTGTTATTTACTGTAAGATGTTCTGTATAAATTTTAATTCAAAATCGACGTTTTGATGTACTATACCTACGGTATATTGGTAAAAGAAGCAATAGAAATTTATGAAGAAAAATATAACATCAATCAGTTTGAAGACACTACTTTAAATAAAAAATTTCTTCCTTAAATTAATAATTTATATAATTTGTAATCTAGTTACTTATTTTGTTACCTAGTAACTTGTTTCTATGTTCTGTTTATTTACTATATATGTCATTTGTATAATTTTTTCTAATGATGATATATGTAGAGTACGTCGAAACGTCGATTTTTAATTAAAATTTATGTAGAACTGTATCGTAAAACTGTTTTATTTTAGTATTTTTAATATAATTACAAATAATTTAGTATTTTTATTGTTTTGAAATCTTTCGATTTACTAATATTAAAATATTGGCAGTATAAGTTCAAATTTAACTTAAAAAACTTTTTTAAATGTAATCTGCCTATTTTCACGGTGCATAAGAACACCCGATATATATTTGATAAAAAAAATATTTTAAAAATATATAAAAAAATTCAAAAATTAGTTTCAAAAATTCAACTCAATTTCGTACAACTCTGCAAAACAGCTCAACATTTCTGTATTATATATCTAAGTTGCGCGCGGCAAGCAAAAAAGGGGTCGACACAACCCTTTCTTCCGTTTAACCTACTTCTCTCAACACAAACCAACCGAACCTACCCCCCCTCCCAATAAACTTTGTAATTATGACTGCTAATCGAAACTTCAGCAGGTAACAAAACCAATAACGTGCGCGCTTGTGCTATTTACCACCAACCCCACGCTTATACCCTCTGCGTACGGTTTACGTACTACGTTAAAGACGGTGAGCCTACGTGTATATAACTTGGCATCATCGCGTTGTGGTGGCAATACTGAGACCCCCTATCTACCCTTAGCCTTACACTGTCTACTCTATGATTACGGCTTCGACCTCAAACAGAGTTTGCATAAAAGCATCTAAACATCTGATAAAATTAATGTTTATTTTATTGAGTTGCGCGCATCGGATGGAAACTTTTTTCCGATTTTCATTCCGCAGGGAGTTAATTCGCGTATTGAAGCGATGAAATTTGTGATAAATATTGACGTTATTTTTATCTGATTGCAATGTTGTTGTTTATGAATTTTTATTTGCAATTGGAATGGTAGAAATTATGGTATTAGAACTAGTCTTACGTTATTTTCTTATTTATTTCTTAAAAGTTCACATTGTTACTTTGTGCAGAATATTTTTTGAGTTTTTGTTTTTTATTTGTTACACTGACTGAGAAAAATAGATATTTATAAAATTGTCTATTACACACACAAACACACATACATACACAATCCATATACCCAAATAGGTGTGGTACATACTCTTTCCACTATACCGAAATTAGTTTTCTATCCAGACACGCAACTCTAGCTTCATCCACATTCACGACACGTCTCATACATGCTCTTCTATTCCTACTACTTGGAAACATTCGCTCACGCATACCACTCCATCTACTCATCGGACGTCCACGCAGACGTATATCTTCAAAATCATTTACATATATTCTTTTAACCAAACGTTTATTAGACATTCGCTCAAGATGACCGAAGTATTTTAACTGACTAATATCAACTTTTGCAACATTTTTTTTTTCAATTTCACACTTATCATACACTAAACTATTTCGTACTCGATCCCTTTTAGTTACATCACATATCCCATGTACAAATCTTATTTCTACAGCAAGCATTTTCCTTTTATGCTTTATATACTCAAACGGGCTTCTTTGGAAAAAATTACGTTTCTAGGAAAGTACCCAAAGTACCTAAAACCTTGTAATCAGCATTAACTATCCTTTCAATCTCACGATCTAAGCGAAACAAATTTATCTACCTGGTCTAAACCTTCTCAAAAACTAATACTTTGTGCAACATTCAACACATGTATCCTTACTTATGACATTAATTCTATCAATAATACTTTTCAGTTGCTTTTCAGATTCAGCTAAAATAACCACTCTATCAGCATACTCTAAAGCAGGTACAACACAGTCATCTATATGTATACCATTATCATCACTATGACGACGTAACCTTCTTTATATAAAATATTCAATATTTAATTTTATTTATTATATGCATTAAAAACCGTTTTTA
This sequence comes from Clivina fossor, assembly GCA_963966155.1. Taxonomy (NCBI): domain Eukaryota; kingdom Metazoa; phylum Arthropoda; class Insecta; order Coleoptera; family Carabidae; genus Clivina; species Clivina fossor. The sequence continues at coordinate 11,057,593 of OZ014562.1, read as the reverse complement.
ACTTTTATAATTTTTAAAACAAAAAACAGCAAATAAAAATAAGTCTATTGAATTGAGTAGAAACGAATATCTTTGTTAAGTACAGTAATTTTCATTAAATATTGAGTTTTGTTTAAATTGAGAGAAGCCATAGGAAGTGAAAAGACGTTTGCGTTTACTCGTTGCGGAAGACGGTACGCTATTGATTTTACATCAAAAAAATTAATATCGCCTAAAAGCCAGGCATTGAAAGGCAGCAAGAATAACAAATGTATTTTTGCTGCAAATATTTACTTTACAAAGTAAATTCTTACCGAGAAAAAATAATAGATTTAAGTGATTTTTTTCTTATCTCAAGTCTCGCACTCAAGTAAGTGATATAGTAGTTCGACAACAATATTTTAACAAAATGAAAATATCCTGAAAAATTTCTAATTCCCTGTTTTTCTCTCACCGTTTCAAATTATTACAAATTAAGATCTACTATTTTTGAATTTTAGAATAATTTTAAAATTATTTTTTATTTGTTACATAGCAACTTGTTTTTATGTTCTGTTATTTACTGTAATGTCATTTGTATTAATTTTTCTGATGAAGACGGACGTTGAATTTCGTAGAAACATTGACTATAAATAAATTTTAATACAGATCTTAAACCTAAAGCAGTTTTATTTTTTTTAATTTTAAAATTAACCAATGAAATATTGTATTTTGTTTTAAGGATACATTTTTAGCCAATTACATGTGATACTTATTTTACAAATAAATAAAAATTAGCTGTAGGATTAAGTTCTGTATTAAAAATCGAACGTTTTGACGTACTCTACTTACATCATCATCAGGAAAAAAATGTAACCAAATAAATCTAAAACGTAACAAACGAAATAATTAATAAAAATGATATTTATATTTTTTCTGATAATGATGTACGTAGAATATGTAGAAACGTCGATTTTTGATTAAAATTTATACAAAACTTAATCCTAAAGCCTTTTTATTTTATTACGTATGTATTTTAAATAAACTACATTAATCAATAAAATAATATATTTTTTTATCGTCTACCGAGCAACTAAAAAAAAGAATTGCAGTATAGTATTTAGTGAAATTAATTATAAATGTCAATATTTACATTGAAAAATAACAATAATATGAAACAATAAATTTGTGTTAACATAAACATGGCATGAAGACAATCATAAATTCAATGAATTTGCATGTAACATGTACAATACCATACATACGAGGTACGTAGGGGATCCGAAAGCACTATCTACCACAAATCATCTACACAAACTTCATGTAAAGATTTATATCTGAACTAGAGGAACGAGGCAGGCAGAGAATGCCTGTCCCACCCGATGGCACATTGTAATATTAGACGCCTCGTTCTAATCATGTCTGCAAATGGCAATTTATATTACCATTGATATTTATATTTTGTGCGATCTTTAAATTTATTTATTTATTATAGCACCGTTAGAGCGTGTAATTCGATATTCCATGAAATAATTAGTTATTTTATAAAATATCGATTACGGGTAGTTAAATTATGGAATAGTTTTATTATTTGATAATTTAAAGGCCGGTATTTTGAATCTCGGTTAAAATTATTCGGTAGTTGATTAAATTAAATACTTGATTAAAATGACACATTTTCTGTATTTTGTTGTCAAGTATAGCAAAAATAAATAAAAATGTCAAAATATTATTGTACATAATTGGTACTTATTTGTTTGTAAATATAACAAAATATCATTGATAAACAAATTTACTACATTAAATTTTGATTTAAACTATTTAAATATTAAAATAAAATGGTTTTAGGTTAAAATTCTGTATTAATATTTATTAATAATCAAAGTTTCGACGAAGTCAACGTCCGTCTTCACAAAGAAATATAATACAAATGACATTTATAGTAAATAACAGAAAATAGAAATAAGTTACTAGGTAACAAATAAGTAAGTAAATCATAAAAATTTTATAAATTTTTTTCTTTAAATATTATCTTATATCAAATTATATTCAAACATATTAAAATATATTAAAATTAAATATATTATTATATATATTAAAATTAAAATATATCAAATTATATTAAAATATATTGTAAATATATATTTACAATATATATTAAGTACAAATACTTTGTTTTCTTAGTTTTGTCACCAACATAATGACGTACAGCAGAACTTACGATAATCAAACTATTTATTTATTTTGAAATATTATTTCGGTCAGACCGAAAATACAATTTGTTCTTGTAAAATTGTGGTAAAATGTAATATTAATAGTTTTATATTTAAAATTATCTATCTGTATATGCTATAAAACCTAATTGATATAATCAAATCAAAATATATTTATACAAAATATTAATATCAAATAACTTAATAACAAACACATCATAAACTAATTTCGCATAATTCAATACACTTGACTAGATTTCATCTTCAAGACAAAGCACAGCCAGGCACTCCTCGTTTACTCCCACCTCCTCCCCCCCCCCCCAGTTGAAACAAAAGCAAACTAAATTCAGTCGCGCCAAAAAGCCGAAGAGCTTTCATAGCAACGTGGCACACAAAAGCTCAACTTAAACGACTTTCGGGCGGAAAAATTTGATTATGCGGTAAACGCAATAAGGACTGACAATCACATTATTGTCTTTCGTATGTATGTGTTCCAGCTAGGGATTGTACAGTATCACAAAATTCCGAACGAGAGAAACAGCAAATAACATTGCTTAAACTTAACGCTGTTGCTTAGAAACGTGAAACAACTCCTTTAACACAATGTTAGGACGTAACGTTAGCGGTATAACCGTAACCACGTAAGAGTGTTTCACCGGTAATATGTTTAGGTTGAAAATTCGTTATCGATGGCCCGGATTTTATCACATACCTGCTTCGCTCATGCTTGGTAACAATGTGAAAATAAACTAAATGAGAAAATGAATACTACAAAATGATATTATACACGTCAAGTGTTTAAATACAATTAGAAGTTTATTTTAGTTTTGTCGCTTGTGATATTACTAGTAAATTGTTTTTTTTTTTTTAGTTATCATGAATATGGATACTTATCTGGGTAGAAATGTTTGGCAAAAAATTATTTTGGCATAGTGGAAAGAGTGTGTGCTACACCTTTTTGGATACATGGCGTGATTGTGTATATATAAAAAAATATGATAAAATATTAAGTAAAATTATAAATTATAAATAATATTCTCGCAAAGCGAGAATGGAGCTAGTCGAATGTGGTTTGATTTTATAAGCTAGTTTTTCGACTAGCTAAAATACAATATTAGAAGTATATGGGTAAACCCATATATAGACCACTTTGATATTATCACATAAATGATAAGAAATAAGAATAAAAAAAATTTTCACCGAAAGTTGGCAACATTGTATTTTGCTAATATATAATATTATAGGCGCTAAGGGTATCTTCTGTAAAAATTTCATTAAAATCGGATAAATAATGCGGGCATAACAAATTTTTAGAAAATTAATAATTTTTTTTTCGGAAAGTTGGCAACATCGTATTTTAATAAAATTATAATTTATGTGGGCACTAGAAGAAACTTTTCTGAAAATTTGATTAAAATCGGATAAATAATGTAGCCACAATAAATTTTTTTAAATTTTAGTAATTTTTTTCTCAATAAGTTGGCAACACTGTATTTTGTTAAAATTGCATAATTTATGCGGGCACCAGGAGAATCTTTAGTGAAAATTTAATTAAAATTGGTTAAATAACGTGATCATAATAAATTTTTAAAAATTTTAGTAATTTTTTTCTCGGAAAGTTGGCAACACTGCGGTCTGAAAATTGAACTTAATTTTTTATTTGGTATGAACTATCTAATTGCCAAGTTTCAGCTTTCTACGAGCTCTCCTTTATACTTATAATTAACACTCGAATTTATCGTATTTTTCGGACACGGCCGGCCAGCCAGCCAGCCGTATTGACGATTTTATAAGCTAGTCTTTTCGACTAGCTAATATAATTAATTTATTGTAGTTCATTCACAATAAGAATGAAGTGTTATATAGCCGGTCGGCACAGCCGAGCGGTTTAGGACGTGTGTCCGACACCGCTTGTACCTGTGCGGGCCCGGGTTCGAATCCCGCTTAGGGCATGGATGTTTGTAATGTTTTTGTATCGTCCAAATACACTTTAATAAAAAGCATCTACTGGATTGATGGTCTTTGCTACCGAGTCCATTTGTGTAAAAAAAAAAGTGTTATATAAGACAGGACAACATTTGTTAACTTGTAACTGGCTGAAATTTCTAGCAAGATTTCTAGATTAAATGAAATATCACTAAAAATCTTAAATTTAATTTTTATTTGTCATTTATAATTTTTTCAAATCAAACTAAAAGTGTACATTTGTGTAAACATTTGATAAATACAGAAATGAAAAAATAGAAAACTCTGCATCACAGGTATCTTAAATGTAACGGACAAAAATTATATTCTACAATATGTATTTTATCATAGAATTATTGCTATATATATATATATATATATATATATATATATATATATATATGTATTTTTATATTTTTTATGTGTATTTTGTTTATACGAATATTTTAATGAAATATAAAAAATGTTCTTTTAGAGAGAAGTTAAATTTCGGTTTTCAATTGTTTATTCATTTTTAGTTTCTTTAAATACTAATACAGGAATGTAAAAAAATATTTTATAAAACAATATTTTCAATAATTTCTTCGAGTTATAGTAATTAATGAATTTTTTTCTGTTTTAGGTAAGTCAGTCTATTTTATTTTCAATAGAAAATTGGTATAAGTTTTCTGAAAAACCGGTAAGATTTTCTATTTATTTAAATTCAATATAAACATGAATTAAAAACTGTTTTTTACTTGTTATAATTTTAATAAAACTTATTTAACATTCTAAGTAAAATAAATACAAGTTAATATAAAAAGGCTTTAGGATTTAGTTCTGTATTAATTTTAATGAAAAATCGACGTTTTGACATACCTACTCTATGTATATCATCATTAAGAAAAATATTGCAAATGACATTACAATAAATAAAAAGAACATAGCAACAAGTTACTAAGTAAGAAAATAAATAACTAGATGATGATATATGTAGAGTTCGTCAAAACATGGATTTTTTTAATTAAAATTAATACAGAACTATATCCTAAAGCCTTTTTATTTTAATATAAGGAGTTCTGAAAGATTTTTTTACAATGTTAAATACAAGTTAATCCAATAAATACACATTTGTTTTTAATTAACTGTACTGATAATAATGAGAATAACATAATTGTCAAAATGGATGTTTATTGTAGTTTAATTATATTTTTATTTATTTATTTAACCGCAATAAATAAATAACTTGAAATGTTTTAGAGAGTATCACTAATTTATATATCACCAAAGAAAACTATGTAATAAATCAGTATTTATCAAAAAAAAAAGAATAAACATTCATCAGGATTTTTTTTTAAATATATTAACTTCATACAAACAAATACCACTACATTTTAATAACTCCTAGTTTGTCACAGATTAACCAGAACTCTATTTTAACACCGTAATAATCTTCCAGTAAATAATGCCGTATAAAAAAACGGCGTAAAAATGTTTTTAATACACGGCAGCACAATCCCCGCCGAGCAATAGCTATATTAGGTGATCCATTGCATTATTTTCACTAGGCATATTATCAGATATTCGGCGAGGGCAAGCAGGCGAAATCCCGAAAAGCCTAAAATATTGCCGGTGGCAGGCGTAGAGCATTCATTCCTGACAGGACTTAATCCTTTGGGCAAGGATTTTAATCCTTCGGCCCGTCTACCGGCCTCGATTCGACTCGCTTTTCTACTCTACTATAGCCGGAGAAGCGAAAATAGACAATGCCAAAACGTGTGTGCATGAATATTTTCTGGGTTTCTGCATTTGTATGTTTCGTGTCATGTTCGCAGACGGTTTGACTGTTTCAAATTAAATCTAAAGATTGTGAATGTTACTAGCTTTTTATTGTTATCATGATTTTATCTTATCAAGTTTAATAGATTTAAAAATATTTTTTTAAAGTTATCCCTTTTTCAAAAATGACACAAATGTAATTTTTAATTTTTTATTGTATTGAAATATTATATTAACACAAAGTAGGTCTTTTTACTAGTAAAGTTTTTTAAAATATAATTTTTCTAATATTTTTTTATTAATTTAACATAGTAAAAAATCTTTTAGAATTCATTTTATTAAAATAAAACTACTTTAGGCTAAAGTTTTGTACTAATATTTATTTAAAATCGACGTTTCGACAAAACTCAATGCTCGTTTTCATCAGGATAAAAAATACTAGTATTTTTTACAGAACTACAACCAACCTTGTTTTAATTTTGTTTTCTGTAATAGTTTTGATTTCTTATTTATCTCAGTCAAAGTTGTACATTTTATAATTTTTGATATCTCAAGCCTAACATCTTGACATTTGCGACATTTGATGATATGCATTTTTCTTTATGTAAAAGAATATATATATATATATATATATATATATATATATATATATATATATATTAATTTATATAGTTCTTTTAATATTACATTATATAGTTAAACCGTGATAATTTTGCATTTAAAATCACGTATTTACACTAAAACTTTGTAAACTCTAACTAAATATTTCCAATATAATAATCAAATAATCAATGACTGCTCTTCAAAGTAAACTAAATACAAATCAGGTTCTTCAAAGGTTCTCTTAACAGAGACTTACACGTTAAGCGCAGCGTATGGACCATCAATGCGAAAACAATTCAGAAAGTAAGCTTGTCTGTATGTATATAATTCATCAAGAGGTTGGTTGGACAAAACTTTCCTTCTTAGTACCAGTCCGTGTAGAGATAAGAGGCGAAATCTTTCACCCCCCTAAAGTAAAAGCATATAGGCAAGCACAGTCAATACTTCTCCCGCTCTGCTTTTACCAAAACTAAACTTGGTACTTACGTGTAACTTTGCATTCGATACTACCCAGCAACTAGAAGCGTAAACGCTGAGGCTTTTGTGTTTTGTACCGGTACTGAAAGCGGTTAATAATGCTCTAATAATACGGCTAAAATGTTGCACGGTAACTTTTCCGAGTGTGCGAATATTGATTTAAATGTAAAGGAATTTCGGTTGGTTATGCAAGATGGAAAGGAAACTTAGCCGGGATAATTTGTCGTTGGAGCGGAGATGAATGTAAGCTTAGGTTAAAATATTGGATATACAGAGATTAACTAGTAACTTAAGAATAAATTCAAATTAAATTTTTAATCGATGTTAATAGAATACGATATTTATAGAATAACTAATCAAAGAATAAAAAAATCTATTATTGCGAGAAATACACTATTTAAAATTTTTTTTGGGTTACACTATAGTGTATTACATTTAAATTACCTTAGCGTCAGTATTTCCAAATGTTGGAAGAAATTTAACCTTAGAATAATTTTAAAATTAGGCAATGACATGTTATTTATTCTGAGGATATATTTTTGTCAATTACAAATGATTTTACTTATCCTAAGAATATATAAAATTGGAAATACCGGCCTTAACTAATTTTTTTAAAATGAAATAATACTGAAATTTGTAAAATAAACAGAGCAGATTTGTGCAGAGCTTTATTGTTGTAAATAATGTAGAATTTGTTTCTGTAAAGTAATTAATTACATTGTAATACATATTTATAAAATTATAAAAGATACAGGAAATTTACTAATTAATGATATTTATAATTTATCAAATTATTAACTTGCATTAACTTTATTAAAGTAAATTTTTTTTAATTTCAAACTTAAAAGTATTTCAATTTTTTGAATCTTTAATATATCTCAGTAAATTATTATATTCAAGTAATTCATTGTGAAATATATTTTAGTAGTACTACTTTTAGTCTTTTTAATAATACATCATAATAATTATCCACACTACTATTAAATTTCAGACTGCCACTTAAATATTTTGGAAGCGAACCATGTTGCATTTTAAATATAAAAAACATTTCTAACATTTCTAAAAAAAAATATTATTTAACCATTTTAGTTTTATTAACATATTATTAATTGGTTCATATCTGTTACAAAGCAACATTACTTTCATGACTCTACTTTGAAGCAACTGCAAATTATAATTAATTAATAAAATTGTTGCACAATATGCGAAATGACTAATCAAAATTGAAATATAAGTTAATTGAAATATCCAATAAGTTATGACTGTTGCTATGAAGCAATGTTATTGTTATAATCTTTTTGAAATTATTCATCTAAAGTGAAAATTCCTATTCTATAGTCGTAGAAAAAGTATAGTGCTCCACTCATATCGCATGTAGTAATGACAATACTAAAATTAATCAAGACATTTTTCTGTACGTCATACTAATGAGCTTATCTTTTTGAGTAATAATTATCACAATATGTTAATATAGATTTAAAAAAATAATAATAAAAATGAGAAAATAGTAACTTGAAAGGAAAAAGCTGGTAAAAAATTCTAGATGTAAATTATGAGTGGTGAAGAAAAAAAAAACTATTTCAGCTAGAGATTAAGTTAAGTTGTAGTCGGGACGGGTTGCAAAATTAAATTGTCCATTGAAGTAAAATAATCATTTTGCATTTGCGGCCCGTAATCCAGGACAAAACGGCCGCTATTAACAAGTTCCTGTTGCGTTAAGAGAACGATTAATTCCAGCGGAGTCAGGTTTTGAAAATGAAGTAGCCCATTACGACGGCTACGATGTTAGCCAACGCTATCTAATCCTCCAAACATTTGCGGGCCGTTACATAACTCCTTTCATATTTTTCCTTTGCATTAGTAAAAGAATTAGTTTTATTAAGCTGTTTGTACGATTCGAGAATTTGTTTTTCATGTGACATTTTCAAATATTTCCCTGTATCTAATATTATTAAAAATTGAAAACATTTTGTTCACTCATTTTTTTGTTCATATTTGTAATGTGATATCAAAATTTAATTTGTACTAAAGTTGGTACAAAAAATTGTCTAAATATTATTAAAATTAAATTTTTAATTTTTTAATAATTATTATTTTAACATACTTAAATTTTATTCAATTAATTTTAATTATTTAATATAGTATATATAGTCTAAGAAAATTATGTACAATGTGTTTCAAAAAATTATATACATACATACATAAACAATCACGCCATATACCCAAAAGGGTATGGCACAAACTCTTTTCATCATCCCGAAATCAGTCGCCTCCAAACATTCCTATCCAAACAAAAAAATATATATTATATATATATATATATATATATATATATATATATATATATATATATATATATATATACGCTATGTATCTAAAGAATTTTATATACAATGTGTTTAAAAAATTTATGAAAAAAATATAATAACACAATAATATATAATCGGTAATGCTACAGATCTTACCGATATGAATCTATTAGGCCCACAAATCTTTGTTAGCGCTGTAAGATTTTTTTTCTTTTCCAATTCTTCAAGCATAAGAGTTTCCGTGCTTTGTCATTTATATTGTCCAGTTCTTTCGATGCAGATTATCATTTCAGGCCTATTGAAGAATTGTTAGACTGCCCCCCCCCCCCTCCCCCGTCGAACCCAAATACTCAGCAGGGAGTTAAAGTCTAATTACCGTAGCCGTAGCCGTTTGATCAAACGCCGTTACATAACGTGGCACGAACGTATCTCAAGCGAACGTAAATGTAACGTAACGGTGGAGGCTGGAGCCCAGCCAGCGAGGTTTAACGTATTTATTACGAGTGAAGGATTGCGTTTGGTCCGTATCTCTGTCTGTGTACACTGTGTAGTGTATACACGTATATCGCCGGCACTTGTCTGCGTAATGTATGTATAGGTTACACGTGGCACAAATTACCGGAAATTGTTGCGGTTGCCTTCCGCGAACTGAATTTTGGTGAATTTTCGGCTTCCAGCTAGTAGAATTGAAGGGGGCGATAGTTATCCTGCTGTGTGTGTGTGTGTTTGTGGTATTTTGTCAAAAGTTTTTAATTAATTTTACGTAATAATTTTGCGGCCGACGCAAGGACAGTAAAGGATTTTTGGTTATGCTACACTGTTGTGTACTATTAATAATTTAGAATTACTGTTCTATAAATTCTCAGATGAATATTTTATATCCTTGGGATAAGGATAATATATTTTATGCAAAAATTTGCGTACTATATGAGCAAAATATTGTATAATATTTGATAATTACTTTGAAGTATTAAGGGTATTAAAATTTAATTATAATTATAAACTTTTTCTTCAAGTGCATCAAAATATTGATATTACATTACTATATTACACAATCACGCCATGCACCAAAAATAGTGTGGCACAAACACTATCCCGAAACCTTCCTCAAAACATCCCTATCCAGACAAGCAACTTTAGTTTCATCCACTTTCATAATACCTTTATATATAATATAAACACAAAGTTTTTGGTTTTAGTTTTCTTTAATTCTATATTAAACTAATATAACATTTAAAAATACCTTCTTGTAAAGAAATGTTATAACATAACTTTATTTTTAATATTATAATAAAAAAAATTATTTAAAAAAAAATTTTCTTTTATAGAAATGTTTTTTCTTCTCATATCATTTTTTACTTCATTTTATAAAATAGCAAACATTTCATCAAAAAATGTAATTACGCAAAAGGAATTACAATAGTATTAACCATTTTTGTTGGAAATAATAATTTAATATTCAATTATATGAAACTAAAACAAATTTAATTAACTTGTGTTCAGAACAAAACTGCACTTATATTAAATCAGACCAAAAAAAAGAACGCATAGAAATACATGAAATAAAGTTCTTGACTGCCATTGTAACCATAGTAATGATTGTAAAACTTTTTTGCCTCTACGCTTTCAAATCGAATGGGCACAAATATAAAATAAAATGTTCTACCTTTTATACACAGTCTGACCGGGATAGCTACGCTGCAATTTTAATTCAAATATTTTCTCTAGCACACAACAATAAGCGTCGGTTATAATACAACAAATCATACTAAAAAATGACCGCTAAAAAAATCGTACCGGCACAGAATTTATCACCGAACGGAGAAATTTGAAAAGACAACCAAAAAATATTCGTGTGTGCGGGCACGGGGTTCTCACATTAAAGCTTGAATTTACGACAAAAAATAAAGCACATTTTTTACGACGTTTCTATCCAAATATAGGGCATGGAAGGGTTTGGGGGGGGACAAGAGTGAGGCAAGACTCCAACGACTAGTTGAATACAGCGAGTTCTGGTGGCGTTTGCTTGTAATAAAAACAGAAATAATTATTCAAAGGTTAGCCAATGAAGCTTGGTAATAATTTCTGGGGGTGACGTTACAGATAAGGTTATAAATTAGATTGTACGGAATGCTTTTATTCCGAACTCGGTAAGCTAGTAAGGGTTGTTTCAGGGTAGGTATTAATGTTTGGTTATGTATCATAGCTGTTAGAGTGATTTAAATATGCACGAGAAATTACCAATTTCAATCTGGATACAATTTTAATTATTTTTTTAATTAGAAAAATTACATACAGTGAAACTATAGTCTATCATTTTTGAAATAGATCTAAAACAGAAATGTTAAATATGGAAATAAAATTTTCATAAAGTAATTTTTATTTAATATTAAAAATGAAAAGAATCAGATTAGAATAATAATAATGTCATTTGTATTATTTTTTCTGATGAAGATATACGTAGAGTATATCGAAACGTCGATATTTAAATAAAATATATCCTAAAGCTTTTTATTTCAGTCTCCTTTTGTTGTTAACAAGCATTTTCAATTGATTGTTTGTAATCTGTATGAGTTATATATTTATAGATTAATTATTTGAAATGTTTTCTGTAGAAAATAGTACATTTTACTACAATTTTATATAATAAATACATTTTTACTACTAATATATTTGACTATTCGAAAAATTTCTAGTGTATCCACAGAACATAAACTGACATATACTCATTCAATAGAACTTATAATTAAAGTTATGCGAAAATATTATATATTATTAAATATTATTATATTATTATTATTTTAGGTACAAATTCTTTTCAAACTTAATACAGTACAATGAGCTTATAAGAAATGGATAAACTATTACATTAATCAATATTTCATACGATGCGTTTTTATTTTATTATTACTAACCTTGGACTACTAAACAAATATTTCATCAATAAGATGCTAGTAGTACTGATTTAAAGTTATTTAATTTTTATGTCACCCAATGTCAAAAATTACATTTTTTATAGTTATCAAAACATAATAAAATATTACAATGACTCATAATATTCATTCAATAACATATAATTTTTCAGTACAAGCAATTTTTAATATTTCAATGTTGCCAGTTCGATAACATTGACATTAATTCTGTATGACCTTAAGTTAGAATGTGACCTCATAGTTCAATACACAATACTCACGTGTTATTATAATAAATAGGATTCACATTCGTATGTTAATAACCACCTACCCATCAATGTCTTTTTCAGCTGTATTTTTTTTTGCAAGATCACGAATTCGTAATTAATTATTTTTATAAGTTTATTTACCTTAAGTTTTTATTCAATTTAGTAAAGAAAATCTTTTATAAATTAATTGTATAGCTATGTCGACGAATAAATTTATTTTTTAATTAAACTAGTTAAAGTTTTCTTAGCATTTATTTTTTCCTCTTTTTCATTTTTTTTTTCCTTTTTTTCTTTGTTAACTTTATAAAATGCAAATAAGAAACGATTTATTTTTAGAATCTAGGAAGTCTATTTTTAACAATTTACTGGCGTTAGTTAGAAATTTATTATAGTTACCCTGAAATAAGTTAACTGAAAGTTAAGGTAGTGAATAAAGTAGCACTTAATTTTTTTCCTTATCGGTTAATGTCTTTAACACGACATGTCGTTAGGTTATCAGTAAATTATCAGTAACTTAACGCTCGTACTTAAAATTGGAAATTTCACTATATAGGACACTATTTCAGATAATTGTTTTTCAGTTTTCTTTTTTCACAAAGTGAAATTAAAAAATCGAAAATACAAAATATTTTTTTTGTCTTAAATATTGAGAATTCAATTTTCTTATGTTGGAATAAATTTATCCTTAAAATAATTTTAATAAAATGTTCTCATTTATTTTGAGAATAATAATATTAAAAAATTCGACTTTGTAAAAAAAAAATAAAAAAAAAAAATCTGTGAATATATATATATATATATATATATATATATATATATATATATATATATATATATATTCACAGATTGTTAAACATAAATTTTATTAATATATTGAAAGAATTGTTTTTATTATAATTGTATAATTATTACTTTTTTATAATTTTGGTATTTTAGGCTATATGTAATATTAATAAATATAAATTCAAAAATAATTCTAAAATTAAAAGGTATCTTAAATTATTATATTAAATTTAGAAAAAAAAAACATTCAAGGCTGTCATGATATTGCACGCTATAATTCAATTAAAATACCAAATTAATTACGTTTCCAAAATAATTATAACAATTTTAATACATAAAAGCAAAAAGTACTTTCAATAAAAGGATTATATTTGATAAAAAAAAATAATTCGACGTTACAACCAATTCTACTTCAGAATTATAACAAAATAAAACACAAATGGCAAACCTCTAAGTATAATTAATTTAATTTCAGTTATAATAATAAAAATGAACATTTTTTTGAAGTACTTCTACGTTGGAAAATGAATCAAATATTATTCAAATGATACTCAAATAATTTTTTTTTCTTTGTGAGCTTTTATTATTATTAAAGCAAAATTTGACGGTTGGGTGAAAATTTTTTTTTATGAATTTTAAATTGGAAAAGAACTGAAATAATTGAAAAACGAAATTATCCTTTTAATGAGTTATTTTTAATTAATTTAATTACTTTGTTTAATAATTTGTTTTGTTTTTGCATAGAAAATAAAATATTGAACAGACCTATTATCTATTTGTAGAAATTTTTAGTAGGTTGCATTAATTATTTATAGTATTAAAATAAAACGAAGCTTTAGGTTATATATCTGTTATATTTTTAATTAAATTTTGATGTTTTACTTAACTACATGTATATCATCATCCGGAAAATAAAAACACATGATATAAATAATAAATAAACATAACATGTTTTTTATAGTATGTTAATTTTACATGCTTGTTGTACTTATTTTATCATGTTTTTGATGATAAAATAATAATCACAAAAACAGTGCGTTCCATCAAATATAACAAAAACCTATTTTTATACTATATTACAAAATTTTAAAAATCTATTAAAAAATAGGATGTCCATATCGTCCAAACTCAAAAAGTCACTATATTCAGTACTGCCAATCCTGCAAACTTGAACTAAGTCACTACATCTAAGTTGTACCAATCGTCCCAATCCCTACTGCAAGTAAATAAATGATTCACTATTTGGAATATATATCCTCACAGTCTACGCACTAATTACAAATATTATTAAAATCATTTATACTCAACGAAATTATGCATTTTGGTTTAATATATTGCAAATTTGTAGGATATTACAAGATAATATTATTTATTTATTTAACATATTTGTAGATAACTACGCAATTTTCATTATACACATCCTACAGAAAACTAGTTTTTGTTTAAATAATAAATAATGGAAGTGCAGTTATTTTATAATAATAATTACATAACATCAATGTTTTATATTTTTCTTTTATTATTATATAGTTTTTTTATTAGGTTATTATTATTAATTACTTTTTTAACAAAGAAAAGTAATCAAGTAGTAATTTGCTCATTTGAAGATTACACAATAATGTTTTAATTAATGAAATTTTTTGTTTCAATTAAATATATATTTTTTTAAATTTCCAATCTACTATAAATTTTAGATCTTGAAATTAAATGATATGGTAATTATTTATTTTATTAAAAATGCAAATACAAATTGTAAATATAATTGTAGTTAAATTATTCATTTTAATAACATTTTTAAAATATGATCTTGCAATTTAATTTTTATGTAGTGTTGTTAACTTTCAGAACAATTATTTAGCCACTGTACAGTAGATGAATATAAAAATTTTCATTAAATATAGTGTTTCAGTTTTTATTCATAACAAGCGATTAAAATCAATATACGAAGAAAATACATATTTATGATCAGAGTACGAGAGGTATTAATAAATTTTACAAGTATATTTCACATTGAAACACAAGTAAAGGCAAACGATCTGTGATGATAGATGGTACAGTAGAATATAATAATTTATCAGATATGTACAAATATTTACATTTAAATAAATTTAAAACAACATTGAAACAATATAGAATAAAAAAAAAATATAATTAATTTGTATATAGTAAAATTCTGATTTGATTAATTATGTTTGAAAAAGGTTTGTAAATAACAATGGCTAAATAAAGATCATTATTACTATTTTGCTTAATTATTTATGAACCGAAACACAAAAAAAAATTAATCTTTTTATAAATATAGAAATTATAATATATCAATATATATTTATATAGTGAGAAAAAAACGTAATAAAACTTTACTGTCAGTACAAATAAACCTAATGATTTTTACTCCTTAATGTTTTATTTATAAACAGCAAAAAATTCCCCGACAATATTTGGGCGAAGACGAAAAACTCCGACAAGAGTTTTCCTAGTAATAAATTTTCCAATCTACACGCCAATATATTATTCGTTTTTGGTGAAAAGTTGGCGTTGTAATAAAAAAGGGCATCAATCTTTTGACTCGCGTTAAAAAACAAGTCAAACTGATTTTGTGTCTGTGTGTGGGTGTGTGTGTCGTGGCAGCTTCGTATCCGTTGTGCTGTAGATTCTCTGTCGTTACCAAATTCACTACTAAGCCCCCTCGTGCCACTATCGACAGATGTAAAAGACCATCGCAAAAACAGTCTGAGGTTGTTTTGCTGGCGATAGTTTTGTCTTTCGTTCGGATAAAAATTTAATGACATGTTTCTTTCAATGCGACAAATTTGTCGGACTCTAGTATTATTCTACTTAAAATAAAACGTGGTTTATTTAATTTGTTTTTGTCAAGAAGGAAAATAACTAATCTTGTTACAATAGTTTTTGCGATGTACGATCATTAATTTAAGAGAATTAGTACAAAAAACTAGAGAATGTTTTTTGTAAATTGAACAAATACAATCGAAGTAATAATATAATTCTGAATTAATTAATCTGGCAATGTAAATGACAAGAATTCATTGAAATGTACAGTTTGACCACGGATAGATGTTACAAAAGAACAAGTGGCATATAAAAAACATTGAATTTTTTAAATTTGAATTATACGTTTTTTTACCAATATTTTTTTATATACATTTACATATGCCATAGCTACAAAGGCTTTTAGCAAGCAACAATGTTTTTCTAAATTTAAATATGGATTAGACGATAAACAGTTATGCACCAAGCGGGATTTGAACCCGGACTTGCATGGGTTCGGGCTGTAACAGTCTTAAACCGTTCGGGCATGCTAAATTGTCCACCAATAATTTAAAATATTATTGATAGAATACTTCAGTTTGCGCGTTTTTGTGTATAAAATAAATTGAAATATTTAAAAATTTAATTTGTTTGAATAGGGTTACGCAATCTAATTGTCAACAAATTTCGTTTACATTATACGAAAAATAAAATTAATTGATGATAATTCAATTACTTAAGAATAATTAAATTAAGTTTTTGTTTTTTCATTTTGTGTAGTTATTATTTGACTGTTAAACTGGTAACAACATATTTAGTTTGTATGCGTTTTATGTCGAATCAATTTATACGGAATAAAATATGCTACAGTTTTTTTTGTTTTATATTAAAATATGAGACTGTTTATATGAATAAATAATACATGAAATTGCGCGAACTAAATTATATTAACAAATTAAATTATTGGTGTAAAATTATTTTGTTTTAATTTTAATACGTTACTCTTCTTGAAATGCAAAGTGAAAACATTAGAAGTGCAACCAACTTCTGAACACTTCAAAGGACTTCAGCGGAGTTCAATCATTATATCTTAGGTAACATATTTTAAGGAATACTAATATAGAAACTACAATGATAAAAATTTGCTTTCGTTTTAAAGTCTTTATTTTAACTCAAAAGTAAATATGTTTTTGAATTCTAATCTTATGTATTTCTAATAGAACTAAAAATGTTAATAGAAAAAAAGAATATATACTATTTAGTTTAGAAACACAGTGTTTTTTTAGAATAAATGTAATTGTAAAATTATTAATAATTTTCAATTGAAATGTAGTTTTAATTTTAAACAAAATATTAATTTCATGTAATACTTTTAAAATAGTTATACTGCTACTATCTATTATTTTTCTATTAAATTTTTTATTTTTCGGCTTAAAAATACGTACGTTAAAAGTAAAAACCTCAGTACTAAACTAAAAATTTTCTCATTGTATACAAAAGCGTAATACAAGCAAAAAAATTTTGAACATATTTGTACTTTTACTAACAAAACAGAATTCCTATATAATTTATCTACAAAAAAATGTTATTACGCCCAACATATTATCCCAAAATCAATCAACTGCAAAACTCGTCATTCGCTGATTTGTAAAATCAATTGCATTACACCTTCCCGCGTCTCTCGTCGTGTGTATATACACGGCGACAAAAATTCAATATTGCACCATCAATAATGTTTACATCGCATCAACATGACATTTCACATAAAAATTCCACCGTAATAAAATTCATAACACAATTAAAGGCTACCCGTTCGAAAAAAAAAAAATATATTTGGTATTCGTGTAAAATCGAACTTTACAAAATACCGATGGGACAAAACCTACGCTGCATTTACCACGGGCAATAAAAGGGTTCCGAACCTCACTTCCCTTCGCCACACAATCGTGCAAAATGCATCGGCTCACATCAATTTCCGATCATATTTGACAGTTGACCAATTAATACTGAAGCCTCAAATAAATTCAATATAGTACAGGATGTACCAAAAATTTATACACATAATTATGTCACGAATTTATTTTATTATTTTATTAAGAGTCAGTATTTTCAATTTTATTTATACTTACATTCTAAAAAAAAATATGCAATTTTACCTACAAATCAATATTTCTAGGTATAATTACTCAACTGCTGTAGTTTTACATAATTGTTTAAAAATACGTAATATTAGAACTATTACAAAACATTATGTATTATGATGTTACAAACGGGTAATATTGCAGTTTTTTTAGTATAACCTATTTTAGTAAATTTGCTGTCAGGAATTTTCCATAAATAGTAATCTTCAGGCTTTCTCAACTGGTATCCATTAAATTTATAGAATTATCTGAGTTGGTATGTTGTGATCGATCTATCCTCGTTGCAGACGTTTCGCCATACATTAGTCACCAAGCACTGAGGATGCCACCTACGATGTATGGCAAAACGTCTGCGACGAGAATAGATCGACCATAACATACCAGCCCAGAAAAATCTATAAATTCAATTTTACTAAATATTAGTAAACTTTTAACAATTGTTCAATAATTTTATAAAATTGATAAACATGTCTATTATAATATTTAAAGATATTTTGAGACATTCTATATTACCTGGAGAGAATTTATACAGACTGGTCCGGAATTGAAGGATGAGTGAAACCGATTTTGAATTTGATTTTGGTTTATTGTCGTGCGGTAATTTTTCAGCGGTTATGTTATCGGAATCGCAATGCATTCATAACCCCCCACCCCCATGTACATTACGGGGTACATTCATGTACGACCACCACGAAAAATGTATTGTATGATAAGTTTGATTTGCCATTTTGGACCTCTGTTATCTCTGCTTTATATTGATGATGCGGTATTTGAATTTTAGGCACTCGATTTTCACTGATTTTGAATTTAGGTCACTCACGCTGTGGCTGACTGTGAAGTTTAAATATATTTGAATACTATCGAATAATAATGTATCATTCATGTTTTTTGGTCTGGTAGGTAATGTATAACTATATTGTTAAATTAATTTACAATTAATATAATTATTAAATGCAATGCTTAATGGAGGGTTATTAACACAGAACTTTAACTTAAAGCAGTTTTATTTTAATTAGTTCAGTTATACAAAATCAATTAATACTAGAAATAATACTTTTATTTAAATTTTAATATGAGTTGGTTACAAACCAAGGATTGCTGAAAACCGAATCCAACACGTCTGTTGCCTGTAAATTGTACAATATTGAATTCAAATTCATATTAAAAATGTATTAATAATTAATAACATTAGTAATTAACTATAATAATTTTTTCTTTACTCTTAATAATTTAAAAATCACTATAAAAGCACTGAGTTTCCATTAATTAAAAATCTATAATTTTTATGATCTATTTATTTATTTATTACCTAGTAACTTGTTATTTACTGTACTGTCATTATTATTTTTTATCCTGATGAAGACGAGCGTTGAGTTTCGTCGAAACGTTGATTCTAAATAAATATTTATACAGAACTTTAACCTAAAACAGTTTTATTTTAACAATTACATTGTTTGTTGAAAAATATTCTTCTAAATTATTATAGAATACAGACGCAATAAAATATCTCATAATTTATGAAATAAACAGGCAGTAATAAAACTGACACATACTTTGAATAATTCAAATATTTCGCGCGACATCAAAAATTTAATTCAGTGAAAGCGAAACAATATAAGATTCGTTTCATGATAAGCATAATAAATATAAACGCACACTATCATTTCAAATTTTTACTGGGCGTTGTCTCTTCTAAATAATAATCTCTCTGGCTGATTTCATTTCTAGTTTTATCCTCTTGGGGCAGAAACAATTTCTATTAGCCTAATTATTTGTGACATATGATTTAACTCTCGAATTTTTACACTATAAATTAATAATACAAAAAATTTACTCTAGTACGTATTGTGTAGTGTATCATTTATTATAGTAATCTTTACCATTGCTTTGATAAAATCTGAGAATTAAAATTACTTTGCATACAATAAGATTTTTTCTATTGTAATATAGTTGTTGAACAGGAAATAATAAAAATTTAGTTGACAATTGGATTATTTATTGAGATATATAATTTTGAAAATGGACTTGCTTTAATGTGCTTATTTGATTAAAATCGGTAAAAATATTTTAAATGAATTTGTTACTCATATAATTCCTGTGGTTTATAGGTCCATTTTGTTTAAAACTGTAAGATATATAGTGTTACAGAATGTTTTGTCTTTTTTTAGTAAATGGAATTTTTCTATTGACCGAAAAAGAAAAGAATAATATGAATCACTGTGAAGGCACTGAGTTGAATAAAATTTGGCTTCCATTAATTAAAAATCTATAATTCTTATGTTCTAGTTACTTATATGTTGCCTAGTAACTAGTTGCTACGTACTTTTATTTACTTTAACGACGTTGATAAAAAATTTGATCTGATGAAGACAAGCTTTCAGTTTTGTCGAAACGTCGTTTTTATAAAATAATTAAACAGAATCTAATACTAAAACAATTCTTATTTTAATACAATGAGTTCTAAAAAATATTTTTGTATGTTAGACAAAATAATCTGTAACGCTACAGATCTTACAGATGTAAATTCCTATTAGTTAACTTTAGACTGAAATAAAAAAATACAGTTAGATGTTATTCATTACTTTAATATAATAAATTTATTATAAGTGCTATTTATTACTTACATTAATAAGTTTTGGATTATTATTCAACACATTTAGCCAATTTTATAAATTTATTATTCAACAGTTTGTATATTAATTATTTTTTCAATTTTTTTAAAATACATTTAGCACAAAAAGAATTATTTAAATTTAAATTTTTTTAAATATTAGACAAATAAAATTAGAACATTCAAATAAATAAAATTGAATTTAACAAACTCATAAAATCTAATCACAACGGGTACAAGTTTCAAATGTCAAATAAAAAATTATATAATAGTTATAAGAGAACTATATAAACTAATAATATCCTGTTTTAACTTTTTTTTGCTCAAGTTTCCTTGAACATGGAATACAGAAATTGTATTTATATTTATTTCTACTTGTTTAATTTGAAAATGTCCTTAGGCTAGTTTATTAATTTATTACGGATTGTTTTCTCATATGTTTTAAACGTATTGTTCGTATAAAACTAATGATGGAATATTTTTTATTATTATAGGAAACAATTGACTGACTCAATGTTATTTAGAAAATAAACTGTCTATTTATATGATTTAAACGCTAATATTTATAGTAATTGGTTGTTGTTTTTATTAGTTTATTAATTGTTACTGAGAAATTAAAGTTGTAAAATTAATATATTATGTTTTTTTACGATATAATGTGTATGAGAAATTTTATATTGCAAATTTGAAATGATTTGAAAATATATATACGTTCTATAAAAGTATATAAAATATTTCATAAATAAAATAATTTGAGTTGTGTTTCTCATAATAAATAAATTAATTAATATTTTTTGTTTTATTGTTTTATAAATATAAATGTAAGTGTCTTTTACCTAGGCCCTACCTACTAACGCATTTAATTTTACAGACTTTATAACCACGATTATAAGGTCTATACAATTAAATGTGTGTCGGTTTTCTTGCGTGCATCTACGCTAGTGTGTAGGCCCTCTAAACTAACATAAACTCATTCAATAGAACTTAAAGTTATGCAAAAATGTTTTCAAATATTATGTGTTTACAAAATATTTTAAGTAAAAATTTGTTTCAAACTTAATACAATACAATGGCTGATATTACAAGCTCGGTTCTGGGTGTTTTAGTTTATTTGTTTAGTCCCAGCTATTATGACAGTTACGTTGTCTTAAAACCGATATTAGTTAGAACCAATTTTATAATGTTAATAATTAGAACACAGATAAAATATTTTTTACATAATAATAAACATAACTTATACCACTCAACAAAAAGTTTCAATTATATATAATTAAATGTAATCTATTATTTTTTCTTTTTTAAGTTATATTTTTATTTTGAATATGAATAAATGAGAATCAAAAATAATATTGCAATAATTCTGTTGTAGATAATTTTCTATATTTGTAACAAAATATTTATATTTG
Source organism: Clivina fossor (assembly GCA_963966155.1). NCBI lineage: Eukaryota > Metazoa > Arthropoda > Insecta > Coleoptera > Carabidae > Clivina > Clivina fossor. The sequence continues at coordinate 11,035,422 of OZ014562.1, read as the reverse complement.
TTTATTTTTTTCAGGTGAGTCATTTTTACAACATCTTTACTGGAAATACAAAAAACTAGTTTGCTGAAATATTGGTAAGAGTTTTAACCTGTCAATTTTATTTAATCCACATTACTCATACCTCTTGTACAATTTCTTTTATTTTTACTATTTGAAAACTTTTGCTCGCACAAAATACGTAGAACTAATACATTTGCGATAAAACATAACAATAATATTGTGATAAGTATAATAATCTAAAGGAGCCTTAATTAAAAATGATAATAAAGATAGATTTTAATATTTCCAACATTTATGCTAAAATCTGTATTAATCTGGTAAATAGTTCTTGATATATTAAAACTAATTTGAAACTTTTCCCAGAGCTTTTATATTGTTATATATTACATATAACATAATTCCAATATTGAAACTATAATACGAGTATGCAACAATAATTATTAATTTGTAATTAAAACAGAGATCAATAATTTCGTTAATAAATGCAAACTCGTGCTGGTAATTGTTACTATAGAGAGTAAATTATGCGTTATAAATTAAAATTAAATAGTATATTTTAAAAATGTATTATCTATTTTAATATTAAATTATACAAAGTGTTTTACGAATACTACCACTAAATTAATAGTCACGGAACAAGTACTTTGGTACTTGAAGTCAAGTATCATAACAAAGTACTTGTTCACTGATTATTTATTTAGACACTTTTTCGAAATTGGAAGTCCTGCGTTCGCATAGAGCAGCGATGAGTTTCGACTAGTAATCTAAACTACAGATATTTTTAAGACAAATAGTTGATCAAACTGATGTGATTTAAATAACGCCAAATATATAATTAATTAAATTTAATTAAAAAATCAGAATTTAATTATATTAAAAATTAAATCTGATACTTCTAGCTCAAAAATAGTAAACAGAAAAAAGATTTTAATACTGAAATTACCTAATATAAAATATATTTAAAAGTTTGTGTCATTTACAAATTTTTAACTAGTTAAGTTTTAGGAAAATTATAAGCAAAAATTTATTTGAAGTCATAGTAGGCTATTAAATATATATATATATATATATATATATATATATATATACCAATCGTACATAAATAATTTTTATTAGTAACAATAATTTATAACATTATAAACAATCAAAAGTTATTATGCTTTGTAAATTTTGGTTAGCTTAAAACTGAAAAATGAAAAAAACACTTTTGCCAGACATTTTGTATAAATTACAAACATTAACTCGTACGTACTTTCAAATTTGAAACAGTTAATTAACAAAATATAATAAATATAATAATTTGCCTAAAGACATATACCGATTTAAACCAAAATCATAATTTTCGTTTCATACATGCAAATCTTTTCCTATAGTATACCTACTGTTCATATATACTATTCTCTACATATGTATAACAAACAAACATGTAAACTAAATTTAAATTTATTGCTGAGAAGATAACGGGGCTTATTTGTATCCAATGTTTATCAGTATATTACATCTAAATTAGTACGAATAGCTTATAATGATTACAAATGACTAAATTTTTAATGCTGTTTTTAATTATACAGGGCGTTTGATATACCGAACGATAAATTCATTGTCTAGTCGTGGAGAGAGTAACATATGAGAATTTTGTTGTCATTATTAACATGTGTTAATTATTGATAATTACTGTGTTAATAGAGATGTGTTAGTATTTGTCTTTGAATATGGTTGCACGTTTATATTAGAAAATACAATTTTATGTTAAAATAAAAAATATTATTTATAAATTATTAATTAAAGGAAGCCAAATTTTATTTAAATCAGTCTTTAAATCTTTTTCTTTGTAAATTTCTATTGTTTATCTTATCAATTTACTGTTATATTTTTTTCTTGTATATATTAGATAACATAATTAAGAAATATGTCAGAACTTGTTATATTAAAATGAGAAAGCTTTAGGCTGAGGTTTTGTCATATTTTAAATTAAAATTTGACATTTTTTTGTAAATTTTAATTGCTTCTCGTTTCAATATACTAAAATAATTGCAAAATCTAACAATATTAATTTAAAATTTAAGGCAGTGACTTAAATAAAATTTGGCTTCTTTTTATTAATAATATATAAATTTTGTAATCTAGTAACTTGTATTTGGTTACGTAGTAATATTGTTCTATTTTGTATTAAAAATTCGACGTTTCGATACACTAGTTACTTGTTTCAATGTTTTGTTTGTTTATTATTTATTTTATTTGTATATTGAAACGAGGCAAATATCTGTACCTAATTTTTTAATTTTTTATGTTATTAATTTATCTTACTATTAATATTTTTTAAGAATGTGTTTCGATAATAATTATGTCAACTGTACTTGTTTACGTATTTTAAAAACCACATCTGGGACGATGAACTTTACTTATATTTTAAAACTACATCTGGTAGTTTATTGTGTTGTTTTGCTTATTGAGAAAAATACATTTCTTTAAGGGTCATTTATGGTCTTGTTTGTTTAGGTATAAACACGTGCGTACATGAAAGGTTGACCCAATTCTTTTATAGTTTGGGGTACTTTATTTTGAAAACAATTTTGTTTTTAAGAATTTGTTTTTCTGATTATGGGCACATCCTTCTATTTCCTATCCTAGCCAATGCAAAGCGATTATTTGTAAGATAGGTTTTAAAAGTTAATATTATTGGGTGTAGAAAATTATGATGTCATTTTCAGCCAGTAATCTTCAACAAGGATGCTAGAAGTGTAATTTGATTGGTAAAATATTATATCTTGTTATTATGTCCTACTCTTACTAATGGTTTTGTATATGCGAACTTTGTTGCAAGTCAACGTGGACTAGGAGTATATGAGGGCTGACCGATCTCAGGGAGAGACATTCTGGTCTAGAATCAGAATCAGGGAAGCTTGGCCCATGGTATAGTTCATTATACTAGGTAACCTTGTCATCTCTCAGAAATAAGATACATAAGAGAGAATGGTTTAGTAGTTTGTGCCATAGCGGCTGGGTTCACTACGTGAATCAAGTGCCGTTAAAGTAATCAAACTGTGAAAACTTAAATTCTGAGAGATTGGCGGGTTGTGCGAACGGTTTAGTAGTTTGTGCCATAGCGGCTGGTTTTACTACGTGAATCAAGTGCCGTTAAAGTAATCAAACTACGAAAACTTAAAGAGAGTAATATTGTGCGAACGGTTTAAATAGCTTTGTGCCATAGCGGCTGGTTTTACTACGTGAATCAAGTGCCGTTAAAGTAATCAAAGCTGTGAAAACTTAAAAACTCTCAGAAAACATAGTATACTTGTTCAAAAGTTTCACGAAGATAACTCAAACCATGACCAGAGCGTACCCAGTCAGCGGGCAATCGTCGCCGTCAGTAACCGGTACGCCAGCACTTTACGCGCCGGGCCAGCGTTGCAACGCCGGGCGACTCGCGTCTGGTTGGGGGTAGCCAGAAGCCGCGAGAGACACCGATTCGACCATGATTTCACTAGACGATCACGCACCAATTACGTAATGTATTCACACTCCCATATTCCCCAAATACACTTACACTTATACGTATAAAATTACATATTATTTGGCAAATAACTAATAATTATTGTACATTGGTTTTGGTACCTCGTCGGATTAAAATATAGAATTTTTCGGGCATTTAGATGCGAGTACTTTATACATACTTCTCACATGATTACTAATACACGAGCTCTTGGTCGGCAGTGATCCGTACCCTCATGAGTGACAGCATATCTCTTTGAGTATGTGTCCGACCCGTTCTTTTGAATTGTGGTCACCCACAGAACACACTACACCTTCCGAAGTATAATAAAGGATTCTTTGAGTTACGTTGTTATTAGTTTTTATATCGAATTTATTATTTGCGCACAAGATGCACTGACGAGCCGCCACTAACAATTTATTCAAAATCTTTTAATGAAATTGTAAACAAAATACAGACAAACACTAAAAATATTGAAATATTTAAATAATTATATAATTTTACAAATTTCTCATGCACAATAAATCGACATAGTTAAACTAAATGTGACTTTTATTTCAAATCATTTTATGTACTCTCCTGTTTGCAGTTCGGCGACTTTTAAAGTTCACTGGGGTTACTTAAATTTTGTTATTCATTTACATAACGTAGTTGGGTCCTAAAATCACGGAATAATTAAAGTTTCTAAATTTAAGTTGTTAATTGTTGTTTAATTAATTTGATATTTAATTCTAAATTTCGCCGCGTTACAATTGGCACCGGAGACCAGGATTGAAAGTTTTTTGAAGCCCGAATGCAAGCATTTTGAGTACTAAAGAATGATTTGAAATTTTATTAGGAAATAATTTTATTATTTATAAACTGTTTATTTGTAGACACACGGCCACGTTCGGGTCCAGTAGTTTGAATATATGGGGGCGTAGGGCGGACAAACTAATACAACACTAATATTAATTTATATTTTGTTTATTTGACAGACAGGCCAATAGATCAACAAATGTTATAATTTATGTGATTTATTTAGAAAAAATTACAGAGATAGGTTCCAACGTACTGGGGGCGTGGATATTTATTTTAATTTAAGAAAAATACGTATTTAATTTTGACTTTAATATTACAGAGATAGTAATATTTATTTTGTGTGTATAAGAAATGAATTTCACTTTCATTTTCAATGGTATGTTGCTATAGAATTTTGTTTCATAGGTCATAGCCCCATCTACCCTTCTGCGGTTTATTATTTTATGGTTCTTTGCAACTTACAAAAGACAACGCATAGTATAGACCAGGGGATACCAAACTCATATTACATATTAACTGAAATCTTCTGAATTTTACTAATAGGCTAGCAACATTTTAATATTATAATTAATTATATCTAAAAAAAATTACAATGATGTGTGTATGTGCGTATTATATAGATTTGGTTATATTAGTTACTATTAGGTATTGATAGAAATTTGTATGAAATTGCAAAAAAAACAGGCATATATTTTAATGTTATGTATATCGTGCTAGAATTTAAATATTTGTAATGGTTTTGCTTATACTAAGTTTAGTGACTGGAGAACGATGACAGAAAGTTATTTTAATTAAATTTTGTTTTTTTTTGTTTTTGAATTATTGTTCAAATATGGTTACGTGCCACCAATTTGCGACCACTGGCACCGACAATGGTCAGAGGGTTATGATAGCAAGTACGTAAAAATTAATATTTTTTTTCAGATATTTAAACTTGACACATATTTTTGGTAGAAATCGAAAGTGTATTACATGTACTTTATTTATGACATTTTGCTCTGTTTAGGAATTTGATTACCGATGGTTTGGATTTGTTTGTTTATGTGAATAGTATAAAATATAAAATGTTTAAAGTAAGAGTATTTCTTGTATTTTAATAATGATTATGACTTTATATAAGTTATATCAAAAAACAAAAGGTATATGCATTTAATATGTGATAGGCAGGCTAGATCTTAAGTTATAAAAGTTTTTTATTATGGTTAACATTCTATTGTTAGTTGGTAAGATTTTGGCTATTAATACTTTCGTCTTGTGTGTAGCTCGTTTAGATAATGTAAGAGATATTTTATTTAGACTAAGGGTATTTATGGTATGAATTGAGGCTGTAACTGATATAAAAGAAAAAATTTTTGATAAATTTTAAAGTTTAATATTTGACAGGCAGGCTAGATTATAAGATATAAAGGGTTTTGTGTTATTATGTTTGACATTCTATCATTAGTTATTAAGAATTTGGTTGTTATTTTCGCCGGTGGTTATTTTATTTAAATATTATAAGAGATATTCTATTTCCGTCAAAGAATATAAGAGGAAAAATGCTAAATGTGATAGGTAGGCTTTGGGCTATGTTTAATAATATAAAGTTTGAAAAATTTGTGTCTAATGAGTTGTGTTTAATTGTGATATAATTTCAATAATGCGTCTAGTACATATGTGGTTTAGAATTAAGAATACTAATTGTACTTTATAATTTTTTCTTCCATCTCTATTTTTCAGATATTTATTTGTTTTCTTTTCCAGTTAGATTTGTTATTAACATTCAATTTCATTTCAGTGAATAACAAAGGGGGCGAATGAAACGAGGCAAATATCTGTACCTAATTTTTTAATTTTTTATGTTATTAATTTATCTTACTATTAATATTTTTTAAGAATGTGTTTCGATAATAATTATGTCAACTGTACTTGTTTACGTATTTTAAAAACCACATCTGGGACGATGAACTTTACTTATATTTTAAAACTACATCTGGTAGTTTATTGTGTTGTTTTGCTTATTGAGAAAAATACATTTCTTTAAGGGTCATTTATGGTCTTGTTTGTTTAGGTATAAACACGTGCGTACATGAAAGGTTGACCCAATTCTTTTATAGTTTGGGGTACTTTATTTTGAAAACAATTTTGTTTTTAAGAATTTGTTTTTCTGATTATGGGCACATCCTTCTATTTCCTATCCTAGCCAATGCAAAGCGATTATTTGTAAGATAGGTTTTAAAAGTTAATATTATTGGGTGTAGAAAATTATGATGTCATTTTCAGCCAGTAATCTTCAACAAGGATGCTAGAAGTGTAATTTGATTGGTAAAATATTATATCTTGTTATTATGTCCTACTCTTACTAATGGTTTTGTATATGCGAACTTTGTTGCAAGTCAACGTGGACTAGGAGTATATGAGGGCTGACCGATCTCAGGGAGAGACATTCTGGTCTAGAATCAGAATCAGGGAAGCTTGGCCCATGGCATAGTTCATTATACTAGGTAACCTTGTCATCTCTCAGAAATAAGATACATAAGAGAGAATGGTTTAGTAGTTTGTGCCATAGCGGCTGGGTTCACTACGTGAATCAAGTGCCGTTAAAGTAATCAAACTGTGAAAACTTAAATTCTGAGAGATTGGCGGGTTGTGCGAACGGTTTAGTAGTTTGTGCCATAGCGGCTGGTTTTACTACGTGAATCAAGTGCCGTTAAAGTAATCAAACTACGAAAACTTAAAGAGAGTAATATTGTGCGAACGGTTTAAATAGCTTTGTGCCATAGCGGCTGGTTTTACTACGTGAATCAAGTGCCGTTAAAGTAATCAAAGCTGTGAAAACTTAAAAACTCTCAGAAAACATAGTATACTTGTTCAAAAGTTTCACGAAGATAACTCAAACCATGACCAGAGCGTACCCAGTCAGCGGGCAATCGTCGCCGTCAGTAACCGGTACGCCAGCACTTTACGCGCCGGGCCAGCGTTGCAACGCCGGGCGACTCGCGTCTGGTTGGGGGTAGCCAGAAGCCGCGAGAGACACCGATTCGACCATGATTTCACTAGACGATCACGCACCAATTACGTAATGTATTCACACTCCCATATTCCCCAAATACACTTACACTTATACGTATAAAATTACATATTATTTGGCAAATAACTAATAATTATTGTACATTGGTTTTGGTACCTCGTCGGATTAAAATATAGAATTTTTCGGGCATTTAGATGCGAGTACTTTATACATACTTCTCACATGATTACTAATACACGAGCTCTTGGTCGGCAGTGATCCGTACCCTCATGAGTGACAGCATATCTCTTTGAGTATGTGTCCGACCCGTTCTTTTGAATTGTGGTCACCCACAGAACACACTACACCTTCCGAAGTATAATAAAGGATTCTTTGAGTTACGTTGTTATTAGTTTTTATATCGAATTTATTATTTGCGCACAAGATGCACTGACGAGCCGCCACTAACAATTTATTCAAAATCTTTTAATGAAATTGTAAACAAAATACAGACAAACACTAAAAATATTGAAATATTTAAATAATTATATAATTTTACAAATTTCTCATGCACAATAAATCGACATAGTTAAACTAAATGTGACTTTTATTTCAAATCATTTTATGTACTCTCCTGTTTGCAGTTCGGCGACTTTTAAAGTTCACTGGGGTTACTTAAATTTTGTTATTCATTTACATAACGTAGTTGGGTCCTAAAATCACGGAATAATTAAAGTTTCTAAATTTAAGTTGTTAATTGTTGTTTAATTAATTTGATATTTAATTCTAAATTTCGCCGCGTTACAATATATTTTATCCTGACGATGATGATACACATGCAGTATATTGAAACGTTGAATATTAATTAAAAATTTAACAGAACTAAAACCTAAAACTTTTTTATTTTAATATTTTTTTTCAAAAACATACAAAAATATTTTTGCCTTTTAATATTGTAGAATATGTGGTTTCAGTAAGATAAAAACTTGTAATACGACAGAGCTTGATTTGTTTTATTCTCTAATTTACAAACTAAACGTCTAAGTAGTATTAAATACAATTGAAAACAATCTATAATTGTTTTATGATACTTTTAACAGCAAAATAATTTATTTCAAGTAACAACTATTTATTTAATCAAATAAGTAACATTATATTACAATATATTATCGGAGAGAAACAGTATTTTCAATTAATTAATCGAAACATAAATATCAGAAACAATAAATTCTATTTTAATTTACCTAAGTCGAAACCAATTAATTTCACCTACAAAACATGTAGGAAACAAGAAATACATTCATGTTTAAAATTGATCCATACGCCACGCCTAATTGTGAGCCACATTTTTAACGAATCTATTTAACTTTAGCGTGACTAATATCCTGTGTGTATTTTTTTAAACTGTCACAAAACTCGATAACTTTTAAACACATCGATTAGCATAAATATTTGAATTTGTTACCGATATTTTTTCGCAAACATCAATAAGGAAATAGAATATTATATTATAGTAAATTTATTTATATATCTATAAAGTTAACTGGATTCTAGTTGGCTATTGCGTTCGCTTTTAAATGCATTTGATTTGATTTTGTTTCAAGGTGTAACTATGGCAACTAAATATGATGAAGAAAAAATTGAATAGTGATCTGTGAAAACTTAACGTCCTTGATTTTGTACAATATTTGTTTTATTTCTCATATGTGTACGAATGTGTTTAGAATTTATAACGGATACCATTATTACAATTATTAATGACTGGTTATAAATTAATTGTATTGTATTTTATTGTTAATTTTATTAACTGGAAATAAAATTAAATTTAATGCGAAATTTTGGTTGTTTCATACACACACATACAGACAACAAAACAAAACAAAACAATAACATTTTGAACTGCTGTTACAATAAAAATTAAGCATTATTTCTAGTATTTAGTAATGCATAAATAAATAAAAAATAATAAAAGCATTCTGTTTTAAGTTTCACAATTTTATTAAAAACCCTTTATTGGCTAATTTCAGCTGTTAAGCCATTATTTTCTAGTATTTAGAATTTTAACAATTAAACTAATATCAATTGTGTCTGAGTGGTTTGAAACCTACTATAAGCTGTAACTTTTATTGTTTGGTTGTAGTAAAAGGATTAGCACCATTGACAATGCAAGTAAAAATTTCTAATGATACTACAAAATTCAGTTTCTCAAACGTATGTTGGCTTAGAAATTGCATACATACCTCACGACAAATATTCAGAGTATATGGCACATATTTTTTATTTTAAATCAGAAAACATTCCTATTCTTGCATGCAACTTTTTTTCGTCTATATTTATTTATTTTTTTTATTTTTCTCACTAGAAATCATTCACTTATGCAGCGTACTTTCAATCAGGTCCCCTACTTATTTATCGTATATTTTTACAGACGTTCACGTTCAATTTTACTTAGATATAGTTTTTTATACAGTCATCAAATATGTGTTTTAAAGCTTGTATTTCCAGTTTCATTTATTTTTAAGATAAGTAAAAATTAAAAGACAACATTTTATTGTCTAATTTTAAAATTATTCCAAGAATACATTTTTTCTAATATTTGAAAATATTGGCTCTAAACTGGCCAAATTATCTTAATTGACTTGTATCTACTTTTGCAAAAAATATTTTTTTTTATTGTACTATTTGTCATACACCAATTTGTTCTGCAATTGATTCCTACTAACTAATAATTCGCCAAAAACTAGTACCATTTTATCATTTGCCAATAATAACTTTACAAATATTGCATTATAACATTCAACCAGGTTTCTGTGGAAACATTTTTATTTCTAAAAAACTTACGGTTTTATTAAAACTGAATATAATATTATAAAATTGCAATGAAAATCAAACAAATTTATAAGTAAAATATAATCCAGTTAGCTATGAAAACAAAAACTTTGGATAGATTGTAATATAATAACTTTGACAGAAAATCCATTGTCTGTACACTAGCATGCCGCGAAAACGTAAAATAAATAAAACTTATTCTTGTAGCAAAGCGTCAACTTTTATATAAGCAGATCATCTGACAGCACCATCGAACAGCATCTCGTGAGTGTAACACCAAAAACTATCTGAGTTTTCAACTGTATACATATAGGTTAGGGTGTATGCATATGGTCTTGTCTATATTTCAATTTCGCTGCACACAAAAATGTTCCTGCAAGTTTCAGATTTCAATATAAATACAAAAATTCAAATGTGTGTTCTGCTTGTGTTGTGTAAATGTACAAGTTGCAAAAGTTTCTATGTCTTATTCTTCTTTTTTCACTCTGTCTGAACCGTACAATAATACTTCAAACGTTGTTTAGTTTTATTTTTATATGTGTGCAATATTTTTCCTGTTTATTCGAGACTTTTTATATTCTACTTATTTTTATTATTAAAGTTTTTTTTTTAAAGATGTTTGAAATTAAAACATATTATTTATTACGTTGGAAAAATAGTCGGCTGTTTGTTTAATGAATAATTAGTAATAGAAGGAATTCAATCTTTTATATATTTTTACATTAAGCTATAAACTACTAAGCCAACTTGTACATGTAACGCAAATATATGTACATTATTTGATTAGTAATTTTTATCTACTTATGTGACATTTATTATTAAAATGATTTTTTGACATGCTTTTCATATAACAGTAATAATTTGTATTTTTAAATTTACTGATCAAATAATGTATATTTGCGTTACTAAAATATCCTGCTAGCCCTGAAGAAAGAAATAGTGATTGCCGAAATGTTGGCTTAGTAGTTAATAAAAATATATAAAAGACTGAATTTTGTCTACTACTAATTATTTATCATATTACTTATATTTTGAATTGTTTTATTAGAAAAACATATGCATAGATTTTGTGAACAAAAAACTTGATCCCTAAATTATTGGTCACTTGATTGATTAGTATACAAAGACAATAATAATAGTGATTGGTGATTTACGATAATAAGATTAAATTAATTTATAAAACATTTTGAAAAACAAGCTTGGAGTTTTTACAACTTTAAAGTAGGAATTCACTAATGGAACAATGAGAAACTTTTTGGTTGTTTTTGCATGTTTGTGTATTACAGTTTGTTATATGTATATTTAGTCAATTTATATATAAAAATAATAAAAATATAAAAAATACGGTGGTCAGAATGGCAGCCATTGCACAATCTGTTTAGTATTATGACTGATTTTGTAAAAAGTATATGGATGATTCGACGAAAAAATTCAATTCAATTATAAATACATAAGCTGATAGAGAGTTTTACTTTAATAATAGTGATTTACAATAGGTTATTTACGATAATAAGATTAAATTAATTTATAAAACATATTGAAAAACAAGCATGTTTTTACAACTATAAGGTAGGAATTCACTAATGGAACAATGAGAAACTTTTTGGTTGTTTTTGCACGTTTGTGTATTATGTATAGTCAATAAAAATATAAATATATAAAAATATAAAAAATACAGTGGTCAGAATAACAGCTACAATCTTTTTAGTATTATAACTTTGCCTGATTTTGTAAAAAGTACATAGATGCTTTGTCGAAAAAATTCAATTCAATTATAAATACATAAGCTGATAGAGAGGTTTATTTTAATTTTAATTAAGGTCCACTATTTCCAAATGTTGGAATAAATTAATCCTTGAAATTGTTTTAAAATTAGCCAATGAAATGTTATCATTTATTTGAGAATATATTTTTCGCTAATCACAAATGGTTTTTTTTACTTATTTGAAGAATAAATAAAATTGAAAATATTATTTAAGAACCGAACTTGTAATTTTGATTACTTATTTCTCTAACATGTTTAACAACAAATAGTTTTGAGAGATATAAAACCGCCTTTCAACTTTTATTCAATCTAGTATAATATTTATAATATCCATACATAATACATCTTGCGTTAAAACATTCATTCATCTTAGGGAAATCCCATTTTTGACATAATAAATCACTGTAGCCTTCAACATCTAACAACATTATAAGTGGATTTTTGATTATAGGCAATGATGTTGCGTTCTTATAAGTACTAAAGGTACTAAAAATAAATCCTGGGTAACCCTTCTCCTTTATATCTCTTCCTATAACTTTTTCCAAACACTGTTTATACGTCAAATTTTAATACAGATTGAAATTTTCAATTTTAGTCGAAGAGTGAAGAGGTATATATACCTCAGCTACCAAGTATCTCAAATAACCGTAGTACGTACTTTTTGACTTGACATAAAGTATCTAATTTAAATTTTAAATTTCTCTATTCCTGAAGACTTGACTGAAAGAAGAAATGCCGGTGCTCGCCTGCTGCGTAGACAGTTACCCGCTGATATTTGAATTTTTGCTGAAGTATGAAATTTTACACAGGAATCATTTACAGCATGTGATATTGGGAAATTTTGATTTTATTCCGAAAGTTTAATATTCGATAGTATTCCGTACAAAAATTTTATGTTTTCCAGCTTCAATTCTCTACAATAAATTGGTTTTATGATTCTTATATATTTAAATTTATTTAAGAGAAGATTTACTGTTTTATGCTTATTTTTATTATTAATTTATATGACAAACATAGTATTATAAGTTCAAATCTCAACAGTGTGAATACATTATTAAAACATAATAATTGATTTTATATATTAAATAATTGACAGTCAAGCGGTGTTATGTTATTAAATTGTTCATGTAAAATATAAATTACAAATTGAATAATCTCAAATATGAAAATAACAAGTAAATGAAATAGATAAATATATAACGATATTTAATTAATTAAAATGTTAAATTACCAATTGACAATTTACAATAAACAAATTTCAAAACTGTCATTTGCAAAATATACCAATAAATTATTTAGAAAATTTATCAAGTTTAACTTACACACTAATTGTATAGAAATTATATAAAAGTGACAGCTCGACCGTTCAATTTATAATTCCAAACAAATTAATGAAAAATTAACACAGTCTATATGTACAGGCTGATCGAAAAAGAGTCAGATTAAAATAATGAAAAACAAAATGGCGTGGCAAAACTTATAACCGAAAATAAAATAAAATAATTTCCTTTAAATCACAAACAAAAATTTTAAAAAGCTATGTACGTATTTTGAAAGTTAAGCTTTCATCGTCAGTAGCAAAAGATAAAGCTAATTTATTATAACGGATATTGAAGGTACAGTCTTATTGGAAAGGATAAGACAGCCAGTATCGGCCAATGGCGTAACGGCACCTGTAGAGGATAGTAGGGGTACAGGTATATATACCGTATTGCAAAGCAGAAACTGTCATTCAGTAACCAAGCACTGGTGATGAATTATATAAATTCAGTAGTTAGTATTATTTGATTTTGAATTTTTGACACAAGAATAAAATGTACTTTCATAATAAAAATTTCATACATACGGTGTCTATCAGACTATGGAGGACCGCATTGATATCTTCAACTATACATCAAATGATATGAAAATGAAATTGTATTGTTGAAATATTTAATTTTTTCCAACAATACAATCTTTGTATGTGGATAAAAATATTTAAATAAATAAATAAATACAGTAAAATGTCGATTTATAAAACTAGTTTTATTTTATTTAGTGTAATTTATTGTATTTAGTTCTGTAACTAAAATATGTTTTTTATTTTTGGATCAGCCTGTACCTCTATATAGAGCTCATTCAATTAAAAACTAATATTATTTACCAATGAAAACAATTACAGATCTAACAGATATTCAATTTAAACATTGATTATACAATTTACAATTTATTTTGAGTGCAAATAAAATAAAACCGTCGGTTGTGAGGGTTGGCTAAGTTGAGTTATTTTGTAGTTAGCAAAATAGTAGTAGCGAACTAGTAAATGAAATGCGCATGCATAAATTAATTACGGTAAAATAGTTTTAACGATATTGGTTAGAAAGTCATTAGTGACTGTCACATAGTTTTCATTAAGCGAACTTATAATTATAAATAACGTAAACAAATGATAGTTTGACGAAAATGTATGCACATAACAATATCAACTCATTTTCCAAATTTTCAACGCGCTCTGTGTTTACGATTCGCTGAAATCCAATTAGTTTTAGATGCCTAGGCTCTATTATAGCTAAATTTACTTTACTACCCCTCGATTATATTATACCTAGTAACTTTATATTTATTGAGTTGGTAATGGCGAACAAAAATACAGAACCTGATTCATTCCATTTCTTTATATTATCAATATTCTATTCAAGTATTTTATTATTATTGATAATATTGAGTTCATAACAATAAAAAAACTGTAGTGTGTAGTAAATAAATTTAGAGCTGAAGTAATAAAAATTACCAATACAAGTTACAAATGAATAATCAATTTTTATATTTCATTATTTTTCTTTAAAATAGAAATATTGTATGATACTTGTACACAAGTTTTTTAAAGAAAAATATTTTTTTAATTGAAACCTAACTATATATTAAACTCGTACACAACTTTAGAGGTATTTAACATGTAAATGTTTTTACTCGCTAGATTAATATATCGTAGATGTTACTAATTACTCAAAATTTAGTATTTGCAGTATTTTAGTATTATTATAATTTTTTCATATTCCATTAAGTATTTTTTATATCATGTATCATGATAAATGATAATGATAAATGATATTATTATTAATAAAATACGTTTTCATTACTAGTATTATTTTTTTAAACTGTCGTTTTAGTTTCAGTTTTCAGTACAAGCACAAGAATTTGACCAATCCAAACATTTGACGTTAAAACTAAGAATGTGACAAGTCTTTGGATTAGTCAAATTCTTGTAAAAAAAAAAGTAAAACGGCAGTCTGAACGACATTTAACTTTTTCAGTACTGAGATATAAAATTGCATTAATAATCAATCAATCAATCAATCAATGGCTGGTACCACGAGCTCGGTTTTAAAATTGATTTAAACTATTACTAAACTAAACTAATGAACTAAAACACCCAGAAACCGAACTTGAAACTGTTTTGAAACTGTTTATAAAAAATATTATTTATAAATTTGAATTTTAGATTCAAAAACAATTACATTGATTACAATTATTTGATTATATTAGCTACTAATAAAAAAATACAGCATTAATTTTAGCTATTTTTTACAAAAAAAATTGCAATATATAAACAGTTAATTTTATTTTGATTAAATTAAATTTTATGAAAATTGATAATGTATCTATTACAAATTGTAAATATAAAACATAAACAGAAATTTAAAATCTTTAATATTTTAAAACGAAAACGTATAAACGTATTCCATTTTTAAAATAAACAGCTTATATAAAATAGGGAAAAGGGCTAATCCTACCCTGTTTTATTCGTAGGCATTTCCTAATAATGTCGTTATTTTGTTGGAACTATCAGTGAAAATATGTTTAGTTTTGTTGCATGAATAGTACGCAATTTTGGAAACGAATCGCGAGCGATATTTCAAAATTTACTGGTTTTAGGGTATTAACATCTGATTCATTAAAAAGCAGAAACAGCCCCATCATATTAGTTAGTTTTCCAGCGAATTTAATGAGACCCTCTCTACTATTTGAATTCAGTTTTGATTAATCATTGATAATTTGGCATAAAACTGATTAACTCGGATATTTATCATTGTATTTCGTTATTAGCATTATATGATAGGACAATGCGAATGAATCTGTTTGCATATTAGTTGAAAATAATCTACATTTTGAACGTAAATTATTTCGTCTAATTTATTATTACTTTCCAATATGTTTGTTTTAAAAATATTATAATAAAATGAAATTAGTAATTTGATTTATAGTAATTATTAATTGTAAAATATTTTTATATGATATTATTGATAATGTGATTGTCAACTGTCTTCAAAATTCCTCTATTGTCAGTTAGCAAGTTGACAATATCATTAACTTACAAACTGTTTAATAATGCTTTATGCAGCCTATCCGTATGCTAATAAATTTTAATAGTAAAAATACATCTAGGAGTAAAACACGATTTCAAAATAATAATTCATAATTTCCATTCTTTTACCATATAACTATACGCCAATTACGATCATTATTATAATAGGAACAGTACAAAATGTCACGAATAATATAATTTACAACTCGTGTTTTAATCCCGCGTCACGTTCATTAAAACGTGTGTGAGTATGTGTGTAACAATTGTATGCACACCGAAAATAAAATATATCATATGTGCATCGCGAAGTTTAACCATCATAATTAATATTATCAACAACCTTGTAATTCAGTTTAATTAGTTGCATTGTTTAAACCGCATTGCGAGGCATGTTGCGCGCATGATATAAACACTAGGGAAGTTTAGATTTTCACTAGGTATAGGTTGGTAGTGCAAGAAAATCGAGTGATGTTGGTACATATTTAGAAGCAGTGGTGTTAGGTACAAAAAAAAAGATATCGAAACGCAATATTTTCAACGATAAAAACAAGAATTAAATCCCCTAAATAAAATCTAAAAAAAATGTATTCAAAATAATTTACAATTAAAATTAAATAATATGAATCACTGTGAAGGGGCACTGAGAAAAATAAAATTTGGCTTCCATTAATTAAAAATTTATAATTCTTATGACCTAGTTACTTATATGTTACCTACTAACTTGTTGCTATATACTGTTATTCCTTTAATGTCATTGATAAATTTGACCTGATAAAGACGAGCGTTCAGTTTCGTTGAAACGTCGTTTTTATAAAATAATTAATTTTGTTTAGTCAAAATACAATAAAGAAATAAGAAAATATAAAATAAAACGGCTTTAGGTTTAAGTTCTGTATTAATATTTATTAATAATCGACGTTTCTGGCGAACTCAACGTACATTTTCATCAGGAAAACTGATATAAATGACATTTACAGTAAATAAACAGAACATAGAAATAAGTTACTAAGTAACAAAATAAGTAACTAATTGGTTAACTTGCAAAGCATTTAACAATACTTTCATGCAACTGGGCTTTGTTATTTTTTATCATATGTTAACATGATTAAATTGATTTGATCAATAACAGGACCAGTAACATAAATAGTTTTTAACTAGATTGTCAAATGTCTTTAAAACGCTTCTTTCATTTGTCAGTTAAAACATTAATAATGCGTTTAACAATGCTTTGTGCTATCGAGTTATTGAGATAAATTCCATTCAATTTGATTCAAAAAGATAGAAAACAAATACTTATGTACTCTTTTTTTATAAAATAGTTTGTTATTGAAGGAACAAGGTAAATAAATCATTTTGTACATATAGTAGTCAAGCTAAATAAAAGTGAAGATCCGTGTGTTAAACTTTATTGAGTATATTAGATAATTCTTCAGGTTTCAAGCAATTTAAAGAAATTGATAATTATTTAAAATTCTGTCATATAGCTTTACGTTTCACTTAGGTATAACAAGAACTAATATAAACTCACATAGACAACTTTTCGCAACAGCAAAGAGAAAAATTATTTGCATCAAGACGCGAATAAAAAGAAAGCTCACTGCTAAAAACTTTTATTCCACCAAAAAGTCGACATTTCGGGCAACACTGAAAAATTTCAGCGTGCACACGGAGTGAAAAAAAAAACTTGTTACTTAATTTTAATATGAATAATACGTCTGTCGTGCGGGCAGAAATCCGGTTGACATTTGCCTGTCGGAAAAAGCACTTTTCCTTCACTCCATTTGTCGAGATTTCCACGGCATTGCGTTCGCTTGCGCAACGAAGACAGATACCCTCACTCCCCGCCCCTCTATCTTTGTTCCGGCACTGCTTTACCTTACTTTTACCCCCGAGTACTTAGTACCGGAAGATTAAGACAAGGGTTCAAACTAGTATTTAGATTCGCGCGACAAACTTTTCGGTATTTCTGAGTGCACGTATCCTCAGCTGTGTAACCTGGGCAAGCCAGGTTTGCTGGTGCAGAAGTACTGCCATGCTGGCAATGAGAATGACAAAATGTAGAAAGGGTATGGACTGTTTAATATGCAAATTTACGGAAAAGGTAGGGATGTTATTGTTCTTTAAGTTTTATGCTGTTTTAGTTGGATTTTTAAACAAGTACTTCTGCACTTAAAATATTTTTTTGCTGTTTAAGTAAAGAATTTAGATATTGATGTATTTAATAATGATACAATTCTTATATTGAATATTTTATTTAAATTGCTATATATCGGAATCTCGTGTATCATAAAAAATTCAAAACAAAAATCTATTATTTGTACTAATATGTACTTTAGTTTGAAAATATTCATAGATAAATTTTCCATTTTGTAATTGTAGATAATTTTGTAATTGTAGATAATTTTTAGTACGTGTTTTTTACCCAGACTAAACTGAATATTTTCTTTACTGTTCTCAAGTTGAATTTATGTAGTTAGGTATACCGAAAGTAATTTGTATGTATTTTAATAACAGATTTGTACTGCAATTCTGGTTACGTCTCATTAAATGCGTATCGTTTCAATTTTTTTGTTTTTTCTAATAAATTAAACTATATTTTTGGTATAAAAAGACAAAATATTCCATAAAACTACTCTTACAAAATGCAAACAGAAATTTAGCATTAACTGTAAATGTTTAATTTATTTATAGATTTTAGTATATTTCATTTTAATATTTTTAGTAATTTTTTCATAAAATAATTTTTCTCCAACACAATACTAGTAATGCATTATTATTATTATAGAATCGGATTTATCATGACTGAATAACAAAGTTAAAGAAAAAATTTTTGTGGGTTAAAAGCAGTCTGATAGGGCTTTTGGTATATATATATATATATATATATATATATATATATATATATATATATGTAAAATTTCTATTATAAATTTTTTAAAAGTATTCTATACTAAATTTAATTCTTATAACATAGTAAAAAATCTTTCAGAACTCATTATATAAAATAAAACTGCTTCAGATTAAAGTTCTGTATTAAAATTTATTTATAATCCACGTTTAGACAAAGCTCAACGCTTATCTTCATTATTTATATTTTTCTAGTAAATGTATTTTTTCTATTGCCAAAAATAGATAAAATATTCTCTAACGCTTCAGATCTGAACGATGTGAACCAAACAGATCCATTAATTTGGTTTTATATTTCGGACTAAAAAAATTAAATATATTATTTTCTATAATAATAAATATTTTATTATAAACATTAATCAAAATGAAAATAAAATATATGCTATTAATAAATATTTTATACATAATAATCCGTCAATTATATTTTCATATTATACAAAGTAAATGAGCGTATATATATAACAAAATTGTTGAATAATAATTTCACGGGGTGAGCTTAAACTCTTCCTATCTCG
Organism: Clivina fossor; assembly: GCA_963966155.1. Classification (NCBI taxonomy): domain Eukaryota; kingdom Metazoa; phylum Arthropoda; class Insecta; order Coleoptera; family Carabidae; genus Clivina; species Clivina fossor. Next base: position 11,015,778 of record OZ014562.1, on the reverse strand, counting down.
TTCTCTATGTATCCAATTTAATAATAGTTCCTGTATCAAGTGCAGTCGTTTAACAATAGCGATTAAAATTAGTTCAATTCACTCCCGATGCAGCGCTGATGTTCACTTTTTTTACTATCGTTATTTTGTTATCTTTTTTTTTATCGACCAGATACGTACTAACACAATTTTAATAACTTTAATTTTCGTAATATGTTTTCGCAAAAATTGTTAATAACAATATATTATTTTAATAATATCATAAGGGCAGAACTTCCCTTGATTAAAAAAAGGTTGAATCCCTTTAAATAGTAGAAAATCTTTCAGAACTCATTATATTAAAATAAAACAGCTTTAGGTTATAGTTCTGTATTAATATTTATTAATTATCGACGTTTCGATAAACTTAACGTTTGTCGTTTTCAGGAAAAAAAATACAAATGAAATTTAGAGTAAATGATTTACTCTAAATGTTATTTGTTTCTTTTTTCTTGATGAAGACGAACGTTGAGTTTATCGAAACGTCGATTATTAATAACTATTAATATAGAACAATAACCTAAAGCTCTTTATTTTGTTTAATAATATGAAAAGAATGTTTTGTAAGTTTTGCAATGTTGTCACGTTGATAAATTTTATAAGTATATGACAGTATTTTTAATATTTATTGTAATCAAAAAAGAATTTCTATTATTTTCGTATAAGTTTAATATTGTGAAGGAGCTTTTTCAAAATTAAAACAAATAATTTTTTGCGCCCAAAAACAGTAGATTTACTTAATGTTATAAAAAAAAAAAAGGTTTGTTTTAAGATGAAATTTACAAATAAACATACAAAAAATTTTATAGGATAAGATACGTAAATAAAATGTGTTGTTAGAAAAAAAAACAAAAGTTTGTCTACAATTTTTTAACAAAGTAAAAAATCTTTCAGAACTAATATATAAAATAAAACTGTTTTAGGTTTTAGTTCTGTATTAAAATTTATTTATAATCAACGTTTCAACGAAACTCAATGCTCGTTTTCATCGGGAGTTTCGTCGAAACGTTGATTATAAATAAATTTTAATACAGAACTGGAACCTAAAGTAGTTTTATTCTACAAATTTTTTATTTAAAGTAGAAAAAAATTTGTAGTACAGTTCTGGTTAGAGCGAGCCATCGTCAAAACGCTTCACTTATTACAGGCAACGTAATATTGTACATGTAAAACAGAGACCATTTGGGTCGCATTTTGAATTGAATCACTGGACGAATCTGTTGCAAAAAAATATGATCGCCATGCGAGAGAAATTCTGCACAAATTGCATTTGACTATCGATTTTTACTGTTCGGTCTTTAAATTACAAAAAATGTAATTATATTGTAAAAATACTTGTAATTATACATTTAATTAAATTGCTTTACTATATGAAAGATTAGAACCTTTGATAGTAAAAAAGTTTATCAAAATTTTTAATAATTTTTATTTTAATATTACCTACTGTTATTTTATTTTTTACTTTTTCATTTATATCATTGTTTGTTTCTTACTCAAATATTTAATGATACTATATTAGTATTTCCAAAAAATCTCTGGATTACTAGTAGGTCAATTTTAATTTAATTTAATTTCTAATTTATAAAATCTATGCGATACAGAATATTTATTGTTTTTTAGTAAATGGAAAATATTTTGTAACGCTACAGACGTTAAAAATATGAAAAAAATGGACTTATAAAACATCAGAATTTAACAGCTTGAAGCATAATAATATTAGTATTATTTAAGTATTATATTATTTATTTTAACCTAAACAAGTTGTTGGTTAATTTTATAAAATAATGTGTAAAAAATGTGTATATTAACATAGTAAAAATTTTTCAGAACTGATTATATTAAAAGAAAACGGCTTTAGGTTGTAGTTCTGTAATAATATTTATTAATAATCGACGTTTCAATGTACTCAATGTATATCTTCATTAGGAAAAAAATACTGTAAATGTTATTTGTATCTTTTTTCCTGATGAAGATGTACGTTGAGTACGTCAAAAGTCTATTAATAACATATATGAATACAGAACTACTATCTAAAGCCGTTTTATTTTAATACATATATTTTTTTTATCAAAATGTAAGTATATATTTTTATATATTTGTTATGTGATCAAATAATAAAATTATTAAAAATTATCATTATGAATTTTTCAGAAAATCAAAATTTAACAATTGGTTGTAAATAATTCCTTTTTTTTAATTTAGAAATAAAGATGCAATTTTGTTTTGCTTTTGAAAAATTATTTTATATGAATGTGTACAAACGCCGTTCGTAGTATTGAAGTATATAATTCATTTCACTAAAAAGTTATAAATAATTATATATTTTGGTTTTTTTCCCAAAAAACATGCGGTTTTTAAGGAATTTGAAATATTGGTTAAAATTACAGTTAACAGCAAAATTTTTACATAATATCGGTTAACCAGTTTAATTAACCGATTTATTTTACCTGTTTCATTTTCTGCTTTAAAGTGAGTACAAATAAATTACAAACATTTCTTATCAAATTTAAAGACAACAAAAACAAAATAATACACAATCCATGCATAAACATGATACTCTCATAAACCAACTACCTTCTCTGCTCAATATTCCGAGTTTCTGTTTGACTTATCCACTATTGGCAAAACAATGCCTTAAAGTTTTGCGCACTCATCATCGGCCGCCATTGGTTTCGCTCGGGTGTAAATGCTTTTCCAACTCCTCCATTCTCAACCCCTCGCCTCGTTCACCAAAAACAAATTCATCACGCGTTCACAAGTTTTAGTTTAGTTGAGTGTTTCTGTTTACCACTTCATCCCCTCCCCCCCCGTTGCCCCCCGTCGACCCTTTAGTTGCATGTGTGCAACTGAATGTTGACCTAGCCTGATAATGAGATTTAATTAGAAACGCCCGTAAATGTTTGAATTTAGCTGCGACGAGCGGGGCGCTTGATGCATTAATAGCAGCCCTGCTTGTCTTTCTCACACACGAGGCCTGTTTGGGTTTAGTTTTAGTTACGATGGCATAAACTTTGCACAAAATGCATTTATAATTAGTTTGTTTGGGAAAAAGATCAATGTGTCGTAGAAGGATTGTTTATTTTGTTTTGATGAAATATAATATTTGTGGATTTTTGTATATTAATAATCATAAATATGATGAAGCAAAAGTTTTCTGTTTAGATACACTGTAAAAAGTTTTGTAAATTTACATATATTTTTATAGTAAAAATTACATATTAATTATGTCAAAAAAAAAACGCGCCATTCGAAGAGTCAGAAAAATTATCGATTCTTCAAATCGGTATAACTTTGCTGATTTTGAACAAAATTGAATAAAAAATTTTGTCCAAAAAAATTTTAAGGTCCTGCAAGATGATGGACCATTTGAACCATTCCGCTTCTCACCACATTCTGCAGTAAAAATATGCTTTGACTTAAAAATTGACAACATGTATGGCATACTAGAAAATTTTTTTGACCCAATTTACCAATAGGGCATAAAAATTCAAACAATTCGACGTAAATTTCGCTTAGTTTCAAGGATGCTATGGCGCAAAGTTATATTTTTTTTAAGTTTATCCTGTATTTTCAGGACATCTGTATGAGATTATAAATATGTATGGGGTTAAAAGAAATTATTTTATACTTTTTAGTTCGTTTTAATGACATAGTATTTTTTTATTTAAGTAATTTTATTGTTAATTTTTTTTTAATTAACGAATTTAGAATGAAGAATCATTTCTAATTATTTTCAGATTCCAATACATTGTAAGCAATTAACATATATATTTTTCACTAACATTCTACCTCAATTTATGTTAATAGTTTCAAGGAAATTTTCCAAAGAAAAAGATCAAAACAATCTTAGAATCTAGCGAATCCCGAGTTTCTCTGTCCGTTATCGATTCGTTAGACGAAAAACAATTCTCGGGGCGCGCTAATACCTCCGAGCACCAAAAACCTCCCCGTTAAATCGTAAATAGCAGCCCGTTAAATAAACGCTAACCGTTATTGGAGACGTTAATGATTATATTGTAGCGCTTTTTTTTAGCGCTACGATAGAAATACAAATGTCAAATACAATAGACTCCAATCTGGGCGAGCTAACCCGGGAATTAAATGTTTATGCGAAAAGGTTGTCGGGATAATTTCTTTTTATTTCCGAATTAAGGCTGAGATATTAGAGTCGGTTTAGTAGTTAGTGTTTTTTGCTGAGAGAAGAAATAAGAAATAAATGGATACAATTTCGAAATGTGCTTACCTGTTTTAATATTTCATTTTTAAGATTTTGTTTACAAGATTATATAGCTTTTTATATTTACGTCATTTCTGAAAACCCAAAGATTTATATAGTTGAAATATATGATTTTCATTTACATTTTGTTTTTGCTTTTGGTGAGATACATTTGTTTTAAAATATCGTATTATTTTTTTTTAATAAATCGTAAATTTCAAAAAGAACCATATAATAACTTTCTTTAAGAAGACGCAAAAAACTGAATTTAATTTATTAAACATATTTTTCATGTTGATAATTGATAGTGGTAGACAGGAGAAGATTTAAAATAAGTCTTTCTCAATAAAAATCGATCAGTTGAATTTTGTTAATTATAATTCTGTGAAAAAATCGGAATGTTTTTTTTTTAAATTTACGATTTAAGAAAACAATGGAATTATTGATAGAAATCTTTTGAAGCTACTATAATAAGTTTATATGTAATTTTATTATTTTTATCTTTGGTAAATTATTGTATATCTAACCAAAAATAAACAAGCTTCAGGTTTAAGTTTTGTTATACTTTATACTAAAATTTGACATTTCGGTATTGTAACGCGGCAATTTAACATTATTTGATTTTTACAAATTTCTAAACGAAGAATTTACATTTACTATTTTACCTTTGGCTATGATCGTCTAAATAAGGACCCGACGTTATGTTAAAATACTAGTAACTCAAATTCTAAGGAGTCGTGAAATGGTGAAGTATCGGAACTTAAAGTTATCTAAAATAAAAGTCAAAAATAAACCTGAACTTTGAAGTCCATTTATTTGTCAATGTTGTACATTAAATACTTTAGGTATTAGTTATAACAAACACATGTGTATTTTATTTATGAGATGTTAACATTTTATTATTGTATGGTATAAAATATGTAAGTTTAGGGGGGAAGGGACCCCAGTGTCGACGGTTGATCTGGTGAGCGAAACATGTAACAGAAAACAACGAAATAAATAACATTATCATGTCATAAATATAGGGTGTTGTGTCTGTGTGTAAATGGACCTTCCCTCACACAATCGCCAACGCTCGTATCTATAACGTCACTGGCCAAGAGTATGATGGTCAGTCAGAGTGTAAATAACTTCACAAACATACAATTGCCAACGCTCGTCGATATGACGTCACTAGCCAAGAGTATGATGGTCAGTCAGAGTGTAAATAACTTCACAAACATACAATTGCCAACGCTCGTCGATATGACGTCACTAGCCAAGAGTATGATGGTCAGTCAGAGTGTAAATAACTTCACAAACACACAATTGCCAACGCTCGTCTTTATGACGTCACTAGCCAAGAGTATGATGGTCAGTCAGAGTGTAAATAACTTCACAAACACACAATTGCCAACGCTCGTCTTTATGACGTCACTAGCCAAGAGTATGATGGTCAGTCAGAGTGTAAATAACTTCACAAACACACAATTGCCAACGCTCGTCTTTATGACGTCACTAGCCAAGAGTATGATGGTCAGTCAAGGTGTAAATAACTTCACAAACACACAATTGCCAACGCTCGTCTTTATGACGTCACTAGCCAAGAGTATGATGGTCAGTCAAAGTGTAAATAACTTCACAAACATACAATTGCCAACGCTCGCCAATATGACGTCACTAGCCAAGAGTATGATGGTCAGTCAGAGTGTAAATAACTTCACAAACTTACAATTGCCAACGCTCGTCTTTATGACGTCACTAGCCAAGAGTATGATGGTCAGTCAAAGTGTAAATAACTTCACAAACACACAATTGCCAACGCTCGTCTTTATGACGTCACTAGCCAAGAGTATGATGGTCAGTCAGAGTGTAAATAACTTCACAAACACACAATTGCCAACGCTCGTCTTTATGACGTCACTAGCCAAGAGTATGATGGTCAGTCAAAGTGTAAATAACTTCACAAACACACAATTGCCAACGCTCGTCTTTATGACGTCACTAGCCAAGAGTATGATGGTCAGTCAGTGTGTAAACGTGTAGGTGCGTATGTGTAAGGTACCATGGGACTAGAGATTCCAATCCTAGAATCAGAATCCTAATCCTCGATCCAGCCCGCTGTTAGCTCTTATAAAGGCAGCAAGCTCCCCACTACTTCCATATGCGAAGGAACACTACCAAATATGGTCACAAAACAGAATGCTCCGTTCCTATTGGCTGAAACGTTCGGCCCGGGAACTGCTAGAGGGGGAAGTATGCCCCGGACGAAACACTGCGTATCTCTAAATAGTGACAAAATAACTTATTAAACACTCGTTAACTAAAAAAAACATTACATCTCAATTTAATTATCATAGTTGTATTTCTCATAATTTCCTGATTAATTTAATACTAAACAACATATATTTATTTAATACACTAACAGAGTTAACATAATTTCTACATTGTATTCATAATTCTAAATTGTTCACAAAAGAATAATATTATAACATAAAGAAATATTCAATAATAAAATGAATAGACAAAACATTTATCTATTGTCATAATTACAAAGCGCGAATGCGCACATATACATCAAAGCTAAAAGATAAGACAAATACATAAACAATTAGACTCCACACAGCGAGGAATTTGGATGACAGCTGCAAGTGCGTTAACTATTCTCAGCGCCGGATTAATTGCATTTTTCTAATACGGAAGAAATTATACAATCTTTACTCATAAACACATGCAGATATAATACAAGACTAATATTGTAAGCTACGGTTTAATAATTATAACATAAGTAAATACTACTTGTTGAAAAGAAGAAAAAAACTAAAAAATTCTCCGCCAGGGTTGGTCCCGTTTCAGTATACTACAAGTATATTTTCATTAATAAAATAAAATTGATAATACTAAAATAACACAATTACTAGGTAGAAAAAATAAAAGTAATTAGATAAATTATAGTAAAAATGGCCATTTAATGAAGTTACGTCATGAATTCCTGATTCAATTTACATACATACATACATACATACACAATCACGCTATGTACCCAAAAGAGTGTGGCACAAACTCTTTTTATCATCCCGAAATCAGGATGATTTAATTTACGATATAGTTATATTTCATCTTTTTTTATTATGGAATAGCTGAACTGTGCATGCATTTCTATTTCACAAATAATTGATGACGTTTTATCTGACATAACTTCATTGAACTTACAAATTTCAAAATAAAATAAAATAATTTCTATTGAACTACAAAATAATGTAAAAAAGCTAAATACGCATTTCAATGTTCTTTGACAATGGGGTACGTCTAACTTTAGAACACTAATTAGGACTTTAGTTTTAACTTTTGTTACTGATGGTGAAAGCTTAGCTTTCGAAATACGTATTTAGCTTTTTTAATTAATTACGAATTTCAATTTCTATATTTAAATTTAAATAAATATGTTATTTTCTCTACCTCGCATTATATATGTCTAATACTATGTTTTTCTTCGTATAATGTAAAACTAGTGATAAAGACAATCTGAATAATTTACTATGTAGATTATTTTATAATTCATCAATTTCATTAAACTATGTGAAAAGTATATAAATTGATTTATTTAATAATACACATGTTCGTGTTATTATTTTTCTTAAACATATAAAAGCTGTAAACAAACCAATACGTCTCTAAATAAAACGTGTAACAAAACAATCAAATATAACGCCGTGCCGGATAAAATATCCGTTACGTTCCCATCGAAAGAACGTGCCAAAATGTATGTAATGCTGTTTGATAAACGTGCCGATAACGTTTATTCGGACGATTAAATATAATTGTATAACTTAATCGCAAATATCCGAGAGAGTTCTGCTTATTTATGAACACGAAATCAGTGAAATAACTATAGCGCAGCTAAAGCGTAACTGTACACAATTACTCTCTCTCTCTCTCTTTCTTTCTCTCTTTCTATATTATTAATCAAAAGTTTACGTCTATAATTACTAAATAATGGAAGCTAAGAATTACTTACGGGCCAATGCAGTGCAATGCAATAAAATCAATAACTTTATCCGTTCTTTTTCATTACACTAATAGGAATATTAATTACTCCATAGATTAATTAAAATACTGACATTTATTTAACAAAAATAGAAATATTAAACATTTGTAAATAATATTGAAATTGTTCATATTTATGATATTTGTTACATAACAGTTATCTTTATATTTCGCAATCAGTTTTACAGAATTTATATAAAATTAGTTTGCTTTCGTATAATTGTATTAACAGCTAAACAGCTTTGATAAATTATGGCATATCAATAATAAACTTATTTCATATTATTACTGACAGATAGCGTTTCTCATGAAACATTACTTTCTACACTGTAAAATAAATAGCGGAATTACAGAAAAATAGTAATAAAATTTTACTATAATAAATCTGTAATTTTATTTTACTATAAATATTCTGTATTTCTACTTCAAAATTCTGTAATTTTTACATAATTTATAATAATCATATAAATTAAATAAAATGACCTAATAAGTATGTAAAATTGCTTATTTTCTGCAAATTGCATTATATATACTTAATGTAGAATTACATAATGTTGATATAACTTCTTAAATTATGTAAAATTACAGCTTGTATATTAAAATCGGTAATAATTCATGAAAATAATGAGACTTAGTACATATTTTGTGTAGTAGTACTAATAAAATATTTTAAGTGTAATTCATTCATTTCAAAATATATCTTTTATGTAAATTTAGAAATGTATGTAATTATACCAACAATAATATTACAGAACTAAACAAATTTCACCTATTTATAGAAAATTCCTGATAGCAAATTTACTGAAGTTCTATAAATTTACTAAAATAGACTATACTAAAAAAAATGTAATATTACATACATAAGTACTTTTCCATCCCGTTGGTAATACATATTGTTTGTAATAGTTCTAATATTATGTATTTTTAAACAGTTATGTAAAATTACAGCAGTTGAGTAATCATACCTAGAAATACTGGTTTGTAGATAAAATTACAGGGTTTCTTTAAAGTATACATATATTGAAAGTAACAAAAATTTAAAATCGAAATAAGTTTTAAAATTCATGACTCCATAAATTGTAGCAATCTTCAATAAATAATCTGTATTTATGAATATGTATTAGCATTTCATCAAATATACATAGAAATACATATATGCAAAATATTTGGCATGGAAAAGGAGGGTGGGGGTTGGTTATTCATCTGTCTCCATGTTGCAAACATACATTGTTCCCTAATCGGCCGTTATAATTTTTGCAAATCACTGAATATGAATGTTATTGATAGTTTATAATTAGTTTTGTATGCACTAGTAAACTCGAGTAAACTGTGTGGATTGTTATTTACATAAATAATACAGAGACAATACAAGGTTTATCGAAAAAGTAATACTTTATAGCTATCGTAGAATAGTTATTTATGCATCAAATATACTAGAAGTGCATTTCACGTTCTTGTTTTTTGTGACAGAATATTTTATTGTCCTGAAGAAAAATTTAAATAATTTACTGCGGTATAGACATATCTCTCGTTTTTGAAAACACAATTAAAAATATTTATTGACAACAGAAATCAATGATCTGCGATAAATTTAACATAAATTAAGAAAAATAATTTGAAAAACAAGGTTGTTATAATCATAGCACGTAACCGATAAAAAAATATCGGTTAACCAATATCGAGAACTATATTTAATATAGGTTTTCGTTTTTCAACTGGTTTGAACCGGATAATTTTTTGGTTAGTTATATGTAATAGGATTGTATAAATTGTATAAGTTTATTTTTGTGTTTTTAAAAAAATATATTTTACATAACCAAATAGTAAAATTATTAACAATTATTATTATTTATTTTTAGAAAATTTAAATTTAATATTAGATTATAAAATATTATTTCCGTAATTTAGAAATAAAGATTCAATTTTGTTTTCTTACTTTAAAATTGTTTAATATCAATAAGTATGTGTTTTTGGTAACAAACTTTGTAATACATATACTTCGCTTAAAAAAATATATAAGTTATATAAAAATAATTTTATATTTTTGTTTCGTTTATAAAATAACCGGTTTTTTTTCGGTTAAATGTTATCGGTTTTTTAAGAATTTTAAAGTATCGGTTAATCAGTTTATTGACCGGTTTGATTTTTTGGTTTTAATAACAATTTTAGAGGCTGATGTAGAACGAAATAGAATAAATAGCCTTATTTTGTTTTGTAAAAAGCTTTCAAAACTCATTATATTAAAATATAAAAGCTTTAGAATTAAGTTTTGTATTATTAATTAAAAATTATACAGAATTTAATCATAAAGCATCGTTATCTTGAAATAAATATAATATGGTACAGTTTTTTTATCTAATAAATTTTCAGTACTATATTTATGTAGAAATATATGCTGTTGTGGCCATCATAAAAATAATATTTTAGGACAAGTAAAACAATTATTTTTACAATTTTTAAGAATATATTTTTGCATAACTTTTTCAGAATGTAAATTAAATAAAAATATCATGTTTTCTGTATCATTTTCTGGAATTTAAAATATCCAAGGATTCAACATTTAGTAGCTGATTATGATGAAAAAATATGAAGTTCATAAAATAATTATTATAGTAAAATATATTTCCAAACTCATTATATTAAAATACAAAAAAAGTTTAGGATTAAGTTTTGCATATATTTTATTTAAAAATCGACGTTTCGATATTATCATCAGGAAAAAATAAACATAGAGTATATCGAAACGTCTATTTTTAAATAAAATATATACAGAACTTAAACCGAAAGCTTTTTTTAAAATTAGTTTTCATTTATGATTTATTATATATTTATGTAGATACATTAGTTTTTGATCAAACCTTGTAAATATAGTACACTAATGGAAAATCGTATATTTTATAATTATTCGCATAAATTGTTTTAGCTAATTATGTCTGCATCAGTACATCACCATACATGTATCATTATTAGCGAATTAAAATTTCGACAAAAATAATTTTTGTTTGTTTGTACTGTTGTTTTCCAATTGACATAAGTTTAATAGCACTGTAATTATCTGTTTTCCACATATTGTAATCAATAATTTTAAAATTACATTTTGTTTCGTTTTTAATCAGTTACTTTACGTAAAATAACAATTTAATCTAATTCTAATTCTATACTCATTTTTATATTTTTTTTTTTCAAAATAATTTACAACATTGAAAAAGAATTAGTTTTCTATAAATTCCTCTAGGAAAATATACTGCAGAATACTGATAAATAAAAATATGCATACCTCTTTTCTTTAGCTGCCTACGATCAAGACAATAATGCATATATGCAGATTCATCTGATGCAAGATTTCTTCTTTTTTTTGCATACATCTGAATATAGTCAAATGTAAAAGCAAGCAACTATTACATATTTACATGATGACATGACAACAGAATATTTTACAAGAATACTTTTATTTTAGTTACGATCAATAGCGATAATTCGAACAGTCCTGTATTAAGCAAACTATATTATTATTGATGAGGAAATGTGAAAAAAGTTTTTTAGTTAAAATTTCCAACTTCAATATTCTTAATACAAATTTCAAGTAAATTTCAAAATAGTACAATGTTTCAAAATGCATATAAGTTAAAATAATAAAATTCAAATTCTACTCACCTTAGTTTTACTACTATGTAATATATATATCTGCAAAATATTTTATAGTGCTATAATATGAACGAAATAACCGTAAGTATTTTCAGTTTAAAGTCATTTTGAATGTTCTCTAATATATTTTATACATCTTTATTTAGTTATATATTTCGTTCTGTTATGCAAAATGAAATTTGTGATAGCTATAAATGATCACTTTACTAATTCTGTGTCATATTCAAAGATATTTAATTTGCATTAAATTATTGTCTTTAAATATATAAATAAATTATATTTTATATAGAAAATTGCTAAATTTTCTAGAATTACGCCAGAGAGTTTATTATGTTTTCTACACATAATCCAGTAAACATCTTATCCTATATTTTTTTATAATAACGATCTCTATTGAAATGGTATTTATTCTACTGCATAATAATAAAATATTATAAATTTTAAACATTGCAATTATTTATAAATATAGAATATGGTAATTAATAGATTGTTTTACTTTATGATCTATTCTATTCTATCTATTCGATTCATATCTATAATAAATTTCGCTTAAGAAAATATACGTTATATAAAAATAATTTAATGATAATATAAGTTCAGTAAATTGAAACATTGAATTTTAATATAAAATTAAAGAGAACTTCAACCTAAAACCGTTTTATTTTAATATAATCAGTTTGAAAGATTTTTTAGTATGTTTACTATTGTTTTGAGGCTTATTAATTATGAAAAAACATATATATATATATATATATATAGTATAATAAATATATGATTTAACAGATGTAACAAAAATACTAGATAACTATAAAATTCTGCTTTTTATAGTTATAACTTTAGATTATTTTTCCCAGAATTCAAATTACAATCAATAAAGCATTTGACTGCACATCAGTTACAGAAAAAACCAACCGAACTTCACACAAAACATTACAATACCATATACACATTCATTTTTAACTTTTTTGTTGTTTCGGCTTTAACATTTTGATTTATCACCTCGTGTTTTCTCATCCGTTTTGTCCGGTTTCTATTTCAAGCATTGTTTTCAGCCCGTGTTACAATTCCGTTTTTCACTTTTCACTCTTGTCCAGCGTTTTTCTCTTTCTGTGTATGTGTGTGTGTATATGTATATCTGTATGTCATGAATGGAAGCGTGTTTAAATAAACGTAGTTATGTTATTGTTTACTTTATGAATGATTTTTCGTTTTTCGGCCGCGTGAGTTTTTGTGGAAAAATGATTGATTTTATTTGCACGAAAATGATGACGGTATAATTTTACGAAATTTTGTTACTTGAAATGTGAGGATAACAATTTTATTTTGTTTGTGCTGACCGTAACAAAATTTTGAAGCAGAACAACAGAAAGATTTGGTTTTATATTTACGATTCTGTAGTTTTATCAGTTATTGTGATATACCTACCGCTAATGTGTGCTTGAATTGGTGTCTCAGAAACTATAAGATGTACGACTTTAATTAAATTAGACACATTTTTAAATTAATTTTATTCTATTAAAAACATAGATCACTAGATACCAAACTAGCTAATGCTTTTATTCTGCATTAAATTATAAATATATATATATATATATATATATATATATATATATATATATATAAAATTTGTGAAGCTTATAATATCGGTGTTTCATGAAATAACTAGTTATTTTATAAAATATCGATCTACGATAGTTAAATTGTAGAATAGCTTAGTTATTTGATACTTAAACTAATTATTCTATATATTACCTAGTTATTCTGTAAAATAACGTAGTTGCACAAAATAAATAGATGAGACAAAAATTATAACTTGAGGAATTAGATAAATTTCAGTAGTTAGTAATTTATAAAAAAAAAATTGTCAAAAATAATAATTATTAACCTAACCTAATCTAATCATCCTTGGTAATAATAAAACTGCTTATGTAAAGTTCTGTATTAACATTTATTTAAAATCGACGTTTCGACGAAATTCAACGTCCGTCTTCATCAGGATAAATGATACAAATGACATGGCAGTAAATATGTTATGTTATATTCTGTTATTTATTGTAATGTCATTTGTATCATTTATCCTGATGAAGACGGACGCTGAGTTTCATCAAAACGTCGATTTTAAATAAATATTAATACAGAACTTTAACCTACAGCAATATTATTTTAAAATATCATGTTTTCTATCAACCCGCAAAAATTTAATTACCGAGAAACACATAACAAACACACAAACACACACACACGCACATTCACATCTCGTCTTCAATCAAATTTAGTCAACAGTGGTACCCGCCATCTTAATCTGAAATTACAATCAACCCCCGAACTACCCTTTTTCCGTCTTTGAATCTCTTTCTTCTGAGCCAAAAATCCATCCTGTAAGCTAGCTGCGGTTTTAAAACTTAAATGTTTAAAGGGCAGAATCTGAATCTTCCTCGTTTCTGATAAAAGGAACAGCCTCTACCCACCCACACGAACGGGGAACAAATTTGCGTTTGCAAGCAAAAATAAATGAAAGCCGTCGAGGGGTGGGGGGATGGAGTGAAGGGGAAACCGACGAAGACTTGATCTTGCAAGATGAAAGACGTGCAACGCACAGACTTCTTGGACGAATGAAAGTTTGGTTTTAAAGGGAGCGTGCTCGGTTTGTGTGTACTTTGAGGTTAAATAAAGGTACAAGCATACACGTTCTAGCAAGAGATTTACTTCGTAAGGATTTGCTCTGGGCCCCGCGGGTTATATTGCAAATTTTATCGACAAATTGTTAATTATATTCCGACATGGATTACATGTGTTTTGATATTGCTTTTTAAACGCGGCTTTGCTTCTGAAAGTGAAGTTTAATAATTTGAAAGTTTATGTTGATTTTATTGTACAAGATGTTCCTATGTTATTAAGATTATTTTAATATTTCTGTATAAGATGGAACAAGATAGTAATACAAAAACAAGTTTTTTTATTTTTATTTATAATATTCCTTTAATAAAAAATTTATGAATCATAAATTTGTAAACTTTTTATTTTAAATTTTATCTATTATGCGAGTATATGATACTTACTAAAGTTTTCAGTTTAAATTTATTTGTTTTGAACTATTGTTGAACTAAACATATAGTTTAGTTTTCGAGCATATACCATTACGAATTACGGGAACTAATGATAATTATATATAAAAATCATTTGTTTATAATTATAATTTTGACAATTATTTTGTAATAATTTTATATACATTAATTTTATGAACATTAAAAACAATTAGTATCATTTTAATACCATTTTAAAAATATGTTTTTACGTATACGAGTAGGTATGTATCTACTTTCAAAAAATATCAATAATTAAAATTTTTATGTAGTAAAGAATCTTTTATCTTATATTAAAATAAAAAAGCTTTAGAATTAAGTTTTATATAATTTTAATTAAAATAAAACAAATTTTCATATTTTATTTTTCATATTTTTAGTAATAATCTGCATATATTTTGACAAAAAAATACGTTTTTAACTAATACTTAATTACGTAGTCACTTATATACACTTTTATTCTCTATTTACATACTATCTTATCTAGATGATAAAAAATGCCATATCTTCATCTAGATTATTTGCTTATCTGTTTCAACACTGATTATTACTCAATGAATGAATTTTTCTTTATTGTGATAATAAATATATTTTGCGCACAGTATATAGTATATAAAAGACTAATTTTCCGTAATACAAAATTTTAATATTATTATTTTTTTAAATTACTATGCAAAACTCAATTAAAAATCCTTTAGATACACAATGTCCAACCAACACGTTCTACTAGAGAACATAAAATCATATTTCACACAACATATTTGTTCCATTTTTCTAAATAATTATAATTTCCGTAATAAACAGCATATTTTCTACTAAAAATTACCAAAGAAAAAATTTTAATTATATTCATACTACAACGGGCGTAAATATAATTAAATTTCTCCACCAAACAAAAAAAAAATGAAAAATAAAACAAACTGTATTTGTCGACGCGGAGAAGGCAACGCAACGCCACAACAACAAAAAAAATTAAAAATTATTTTCAAGTTTCCTTGGCAATAAAACGACTATTGGCTACAGCTGGGGCGCTTTCGCAAAATAAAAATCCTAGGCTCTGCCAACCGAAATGATAATTGCGAGCAATAATGTAAACACCGCATATTAATTGCTAACACTAATTAATTTTTAAACTGCTGCGCGCACGGGCGCGCGCCTAGCAAAAGCGTAATTTATTGCTTTTAACGATGTTAGTTTAGTAAAAATTAACGACAGTGTTATTAACACTGAAGTCTCGCTGACTTAATTGGCGACAGAGATCGGGCTTGGGCGAACACAGATGTACAAACAAGGATAGACTGAGCGACGAAACTGTACCGAAAGAGTGAGATGGGATAATTATAAAATAAAGAAAAAAAAATAATAATGACTCTCTCATAAATTTTATCGATAATCACCAACAGCAAACTGCGATATTACATCGCTAGGAGGGTAGATTTTGTTTCCTAGTATCGCAGTGTGCGTTGGAACGATGTTTCTATGTGTTATCTGGAGGTCTTCTAACATAGATAACATATCAACTAGATTGTATATAATCAAAAATTTAAAACAATTATTTTCTCACTTAGTTATAAGACAAAAATATATAAGATAATTTATAGATAAACGACCAAACAATAAAAAATCTCTTGGAAATATTATGCAAAAATTTGGTTTTACAAATACACTGTAAAACATCGGTGTAAATTTACAATTAAAATCATATTAATCTTACTATTTTTACCATGTATGTATTTAATTAAAATTTTAAAATTTCTTGCAAATTTACTAAAATCTGTAAATATACCTATATTGTTACAGTTAAATCTTTATTTTATGTAATTAGACAAACATCATTATGCAAAAGTGTAAAATAGATGCATATCATTAGTAAAATTACAATTCTATGGTATATTTTGTAATATTATATATGTATTCTGTATTATTATATGGATTTCACAATTTTTGGTGTAATTTTACATAACAACTTTATTAACTTGTAATTTAGTGTATTGCGAATAGTTGTCTATTTACTATATTAAGAAATACAGTAATCAATGCAATAGTTAAATCAACAAATGTAACAATTACTTTAGAAAATGGAAATATTATATGTATTTATGTAAATTTCTAATAGTATAAATAATATTAAAATGTAGTACATTAAGATGATTGTAAAAATACATTTCGTTTTAAATTTACATGATTATCGTTGATAATAAATTATCCATCGATAATAATTGTAAATTGTTCTTTACATTGTATACTTATTAATACTAGCTATTTTTTATTTTTCAAATAGTTATTCTAAGATTATCTTATTCTATTAACTCTGATTTAATAAAACCTAATATTTCCATATGTTGAAATTTATCCTTGGAATAGTTTTAAAATTACCCAATAAAATATTGTCATTTATTGTGAGGATACATTAGATACTTTAGAATAAATAAAATTAAAAATATTGGCCCTAGGTTAATAATAACTTATTCTCAATTTAGCAATTAACTTCTATTTATTATTACCAGATATTAGATTTGTTTTGCCAATTATGTAACTGATTTATAACTGTTTGGAGCATGCGCAGTAATTCCCAATTACGCTTGCTTTTCAAAAACAATATTCCCACTTCTCTTGTTTATGAAAAAGTGCTTTTATTTTTTACTTTTAAATAAATTTTTACTTCTAAATTTTATTAAATATAAGTAGGTAGTATTTTTATTTTTGATATATTTTTGTATATCTAATATTATAAAATTCAAATAAACTAATTAAAATTGCTTAATAAGTAATTTTAAGTAAACGTCAAAAGTAATTTTGACAAAAATCACTTTTAAAAGTGAGATGAGAATATGGGCCAATATAATTTTATGAATTTGATAGAAACTGCCCGATATTGCATTGTCTAGATGAATAAATATTTTTGTCTATAGTCTGGAATTAGGGATTCCATGCCAACTAGATATGCGAAATACATAAATGGCTTTAAGACTTTTTTTGCTTGCGAAAGAAGGGAGAGAGAAAGAGCGAGCCAGTTTTATTGCGACAGGAATTTTGGTAAATTTGCTCGAGAAATATGAAGTTATTTTTAAACGAACTGTGTAAATACGCGAAATGGTTTTGTTATTAAATTTTCTAAGATATTTTCCACACTGAAATTCTAGTGAAATATTTCCGGAAGTTATTCGGGAATATTTATATCTTGTAATTAACTGTTTGTAATATTTAGCCGTTTGTAGAAGGATATTAACGTTTTTGTTATGAAATTATTTGCTGGAAACTAAACGTAATGAAAGCAATTATGTGATAAAACTTATGCTATAATTCGGAGAAAAACATGTGAAATAATAATCTTTGTAATCGCAATAATGTTTTTTTTTTATAATTTAAATTTAATTTACTATTATATGGTTCAGTATTTGTTTCTTTTTTTTTACAAATATAAGAAAACATTTTAAAATAATATCTAGATATATACGATTTTTGCTTCCAGCGTTCTAAACGAAGCTCAACTAACTATAAATAAAAATACATGCCAAGTAACTTTAACATTACTACTACTAGAATAGTATGTATATGTATATATTATATATATTTGTTACGTGATTTGTGAGAATTAATTTTTCTTTGGTCGAATATACAATTTCTTAAAAATTTGACAGTATACATTGCATTTCACACATTTTCAGTAATAAAATTCAAGGAAAAATAAATAATGCAATTAACTTGATTTAATAATTTTTATGACCATCCTGGGCAGTATACATTACATTTGTTGCACTTCTTCACACATTTTTAATAATCAGTTTAAAGTTCAAGCGAAAATAAACAATGCAATTGTCAATTAACTTATCAACACAACAATTAACTAATAGTATTCAATACAGCCACCGAAATTACGCATGACGAAAATATATAAAATAAAAATTTAAAGTTTACAAATTTCTAGTTATTTTAAGTTGGATATTCATTTTTTTTGTAAAATATTGAAATACTTTATTATTATTAGTTAATTTTTAAATTTACATTTTACTAAAAATAATATTTTATAAAATTTAAATAAATATTTCTATTAAAATATAAATACAATATATTAATGTTAGGAGTATTATTTTTTTTGCATTATTTATGTAATTATATTTAAAAAATTATTTAAATTAATTTTAACAATTTTATGAATAGCAAATAACTTCAGTTAATTTACTGTTTGTGTTGCCGCAATCTGTTAAAATCTAACACCTTAAAATAAAGTTTCAAGTTACATTACATCAGTTTCCTAAAAGACGCCTTGTAACTCTTATGTAATATAATATTGTCTGCTATATGAAATATGTCACACAGATAGAAATACGTTTGTATCAAAAACCGCTTATTAAATTTCCAAATTAAACGACAAATAGGTTAGAGGTAGATTGTGAGAAATATAATACAAAGTACAACCACGTGTTGGGATGCTGTGAGCAATATATGACAACACCTTTCCATTTCTTAACCGGTTTTCCGTTATTTACCGGTTCCGCGGCAGTGGTGGAAATTATAGAAAAGTTTTCGTTACATATACCGCTTTAAAATGAAATCAAAATTTGGAAGTCTCTTATTAAAATATTTTATAAAGTTTCTAGCTATAATGTATTCCATTTTACCAGTATTGAGATTTATCTAGATAATTCATCTAGATAAAAATCATTGGTCAATATTCTCAGTGATTTTTGCCAAAAATACTTTGATGTTTTTTTAAAATTATTTATTAAGCATTTCATAATCGTTCATTTAAATTTTATAATACCAAATATAATAATAATGAACTTAAAAAAAAAATTATTTATATTTGATCAAAAACAGAAATAAAAGTTATTTTGAAATTAATAATAAAAGCACATTTTCATCAAAAATTAGGTGATAATACGGGCCAATAACTTTTATTTTATTTATATAAATTTAAAATTATGTATCTATTATCTAATTTAGATTAATTTTCTTATAATTTATTGTAAAATCATTTAAATGAAGTTGCCAAATTTAATAGTTTTTATTAGCATAGAATGCGTAATTGTTTACATGTAAAAATTTTCGATTAATTGTATTTAATTTTCAAATCAATCAATCAAGTAATTATTATTAAATTCATAATATAACCTAAAATTAAAATATATAAACATATATTGCAATTGTAACTGTATTTATTTTGCAATAACATAATATAGAATCTTTCAGTACACATTATATTAAAATAAAACATGTAATATGCTTTTTATATAACAATAATAATTTATATTTTAAAATTTACTGATCAAATAATGTATATTTACGTTCACGTAATATCAACTAAAATATTCTGCTAGCCGTGAAGAAGGCAATAGTGATTGCCGAAACGTTGGCTTAGTAGTTAATAAAAACATATAAAAGATTGAATTTTGTCTATTACTAATTATTTATTAAATATTAACAATCGACTATTTTTCCAATTTAATTAAATACTAGATTTCGTATAATTTACAATATGAATTTAAGTACATAAAAATTATTTGCTTTAAAATTAATTTTAAGCATTTTGCAAATACAAACAGCAATCAAGTAATAAATATAACATTAAGTCATAATTGAAGAAGAACACATTGCACTAGCAATTAATTTAGTATTTAGTGTCTTGCTAACGATAGTAAAATGCTTGCGCTAACATAATATCCATTCGATCATAAATTGAGAAACGGTTCTCAAATAGTCCACCCGACTAGTGATAAAACCACTCACACACACACACACACACACACACACAAACACCCGATCTAAATGCTTTTAAAAGCGCTTTGTATGGACCGCGAAAATAACTACGTCGTAAATCTACCAACGACAATGCGAACTTCTAACATCTTTAAAGGACCGTTTAAACTATGCTACACGCATACCATATCAGAGGCGCCTCTGTATTATTGAAAATTGTAGCCTATTTTCACTTATCACTAGTTTATTGCAAAACGGTATCAGCGAGAAAAAAGACGAAAAGTATTGTGAAATGTTTTACGATAAAATTTTGCATTAAAAAGAATTTTGAATGCACGTAGTAAATCCTTGTTATTCACGGAAGCTAGGACAGGTTTTTTTGTTGTTACTGTAAATACTAAATCAATATAAAATAAATATGAAATTAAGATCCGGTTGCACAAAACATTGTTAAATGCTTCGTAACTTCTACATTCTATAACAGAAAACATGCGCATGCATATCTCATTAAAAGTTTATATTTTTCATAATAAATGGAATTTTCTAAAATCAATGAATCACATAAATTACTGTAAAAAAGTTGCCATTTTACATAAAAACCATAGTAATAACATTACATATTATTTCACCAAAACGATAAATTTTCTGTAAAAATAATATAATTTTGTAATTTTAATTAAAATAATTAATTATATGTTTCTTTTATCGAAAAAATAAGTAAATTTACATAAAATATACTTAATTTATATTCAAATTATGTTAATATTTTTCTGTGACGTCTGTAAGTTTACATATTAAACTGCTGTAAATCAGTTGCCCCGGGTTTTCATTGAAAATTACTGAATTTTTTAAGTGTGGCTCATATTCTTAATTCCTTTTACAGCACATTAAAAGCAGTCAAGATTTCAATATTAATTTTTGTTTTTATTCTGTATCAAATATAAACTAAAATACTTTTTATTATATTTAATATTTTAAAATATAGATAACGCTGAAAACAGATCTAATATTTTTTAAATAAATACTTTCTGATATAGGCACTTTCATTAAAAAGTACTCTAAAAACGGCTATGAATACGGGCCACTGTGTTTTTCATTTTCATATACTTTAAAATTAACATATGATGTAAGTTATTGGTTTATAATAATGTTATGATTCCACAAATTATTAAATATAACTGGGAAATTATATTTAATATAAAATTATAGAAGAAAATAATTTACAGTTTATTTCATGCATATAAGCAACCCGATAAAAGGGAAAATTTATTATATTTAGGAATATCTATTGATTATAATAATAATTTCATACGTATATTGTAAATAAACTGAATATATTTATATTAAAATCTAATTGTGTATAAATATTATTTGAAATGTAAATTTTAATCAACTGAAAATTTCATTTAATTAATATTAATATAATTAATTTACTCGTATTTCATCTAAATCAGAACAATAATTATTAAAATAAAACTAATTATTTGTCGAAATTATATTCTGATAATATTTTATAGATAAAAATTCATTATACGTACATTACTTTTTAGAATTTATACTAATAATCTATTTATTTAATAATAAACACATTTTTTGTTAAAAGTGTAAATAGTATGATCAGTAAAAATTTTTTTCACTGGATGAAACTTTATTAATGATTAAAATGTAAATAATGAAATAAAACAAGTTCCAAATTAAAATTTAAATATTTAAGTATTTCTGAGTTTCGGAAAAAAATCAGACGAAATAATTTCATTAAAGAATTCGCTGTCAAAAAATTTTGTATTATCGAATCAAAACACTTCTCGCAAATCTGAACGCATTATAGAAATTTTAAATTCCACAATTGTCTTTATTACAAAGTTTTGTTATTAATTCGGACGAAGAAAAACGACTGCAGAAGAAAAAATCACTAATAAATTATTCCGTTCACGCCTTTTGTTTCATTTGAATATTCTGGCGCGAGTCGTCTTCGGAGGTTTTTTTTTTACTTAAAAACATTTAAAGAACAAAAAAATCCGGAAAGCGAAAAACGTAGCAATTCACTTTTTTTTTTTATTTCACTCCTTCCGGAATCCAATAACGAATATAATCAAAAGGAATCGAACCTCAAATTGTGTATTTGTCTTCAAAAATTATTCAATAAGGATTTTCTGTATATTGAACCATAAATTACTTTAATAAATAAATGCTTTCTTAAAAAAAGATCGTATTTGGAAATCTTGTTCAGAATTTTATTATATAATAAATAATTAGTAATTGACGGAATTCAGTCTTTTATATGTTTTACTAAACCAACGTTTCGGCAATCTCTATTGCCTTTTTCAGGGCTAGCAAAATACTCTAATACATTATTCGATCAGCAATTTTAAAATATAAAACATCACTTTTAATAATAAATGTCACATAATTATGTGACATTTATTATGGAAATTGCCGAAACGTTCGCTTAGTAGTTAATAAAAACATATATAAGGCTGAGTTTCGTCAATTACTAATACTTGTGAAATCTAAGTAAAAATATAAAAAAACATGCAGATACGTTAAGTTACAACTTATTAGAGCACTGTAATTTTTTCAGTTTCTATGGAAACTAGTCGAAGTATAGTAAATTTAACTTACATAATCAATGGCAATAAGTACATGTAACAACATGATTATGCAAAAATATATATTTACTGAAATTTAAGAACACAGATAGTTAATAAATTCGAGCAATTATCTTTATAAAAATTATACGATTCAAATTATAGTCATATAGTCACCATATTCCACTTAAGAACAAACGAAAATTCTAATCTTGAAAGGCGAAAAACGAAAACTAAAAACCATTAGAAATTTAATTTCGGTTTTATCTATTTTGCGCCGTGAATTTCGGCTGCTTCGAACAGAACAGATATTTATCTACGGCCCCGACGCGAAACTCAAGGGAAATTGAATGAAAATTTGGAAACGCGTTAGAGATTATAAGAATCTTCTTAATTAATCTCTGAGAGGATTAAAGAAGATTTGTTTCAGATTACGCCGATGGAAATTGTTTAATTTTTATGGCTTGTTTTTTTTTTTTTCGAAGGCAATTTCATTTGAGAATTTGCGATATAATTAAAAAAAATCTTTATATTAAATTCGGGTTTAGCATTTTTAATTAATGAGATGAGCGATGAGTTGAAGTATTATGTTATTAGGTTTTTTTACATCAAATTTATATAAAATTTTAATATAGAGTTTAAAAATAGAGCTTTTTAAGGATTAGTTTTAATTTATCTACACAAAGTGATTAATTTTATTACAATATTTTATTTATTACTTGATTTTATAAATAAATAAATTTAATATAATATGATGTCGAATACCTACATTACTTTTAATTAAAATATAAAATTAAATATTACATTAATATTTTATGTAAAATATAAAATGATTGTCAATTATTTTTTGTATAAAATTTACGTAAAAGTTATGTTTTTCTTTTAGTATTTTGTGCTTTAAATATTTTACTTGAAAACGTATTAAATGAATCAATGTACTTTTATTGTTGTTAAAAAATCACAAATATTTGACATAATTCATTTTATAGCGTTTTATGTATGTATTAAATTTGAGACCAGACAAATCAAATAAAACATCTAAAAATAATGAGTGCAAAAAATAGATTATAATATTAATATACATTAAAATGTTCTAACATAATCTTTTAGCTTACTTTACTAATCAATATTCTATAAAGTCAAACAACTTTCAGAACTTGTACTTTAATAAAATAAAACTTTAGGTATAAATTTTGTAAAAAGAATTTGAAAACGTAGGCCCGTATTCTTATCACTCTTTTAAAAGTGATTTTTGTCAAAAGCACTTTTGACGTTTACTTAAAATTACTTATTAAGCAATTTTAATTAGTTTATTTGAATTTTATAACATTAGATATAAAAAAATATACCAAAAATAGAAATACTATTCATATTTGATAAGAAATAGAAATACAAATTTATTTTAAATTAAAAAATAAAAGCATTTTTATAATCAAAAGAGGTGGGAATACGGGTCTTAGATTTTAATTAAACATTAAAAAACTAACAGAATTTCTAATTAAAACTTTATTTTAGTAAATTATATAAAATTTGTTATCAGAACAATCGTTTAATTGTTCATATTTTCGTTAAACATTATATATATTTATATTATGTACACCGCATAATTTTATAAGTACAATGAAACATACTACAGTACCCAAAAAAAAGCAATTTTCATTAATGTTTCGAAAAATAATTCAACAATCTATGACCATTACCATTCTGAAACTATCAGAGGACACTGTATAATAAATTATCACGGTTATAATTTCATAAATAACAGCCTAGAGATCACGCTCAGTTACACAATAACGCTATTCAGCGATGAATACTCTCAATAAATAACAATGAATCTTCTTTACACTGAAATGCACATTGCACTTTGCACCAACGGTGGCGCTAACGTTATCATCTATTAGCGCGGAACACATTGTCGCCGTTCAAAATGGCGACAAGTGGCCGTTAAATCGTATTAATTTGCAATGTGAATTTATAATTATGCATCTGCAAACTGGTCAACAGTGCAAAACCGAGCGAGGAAGTGTATTGTTGCAAATACGGCGAACTATTGTTGTTTATGTTGAACGTATGCTTGCAGATGAAATTCGGAGCTAGATAAATTCGGATTGTTGTTATACAAAGTGTTAGGTAAAAATGCGGCAAAAATTTAAGGGGTTATTCCTTGGCCTATTCTAAGAATATTTTGTCCTATGATGATTTTTGAAAACCCCACTGAAAAAGCCACTGAGTTTATTAAGTACAAAAAATTGGACGATTTGCGAAAGAGTTCGGCAGTCAATGACGAGAAAATTTAATGCTTGTATCCGAGCTGGAGGAAGTCATTTTGAACATTTATTATAGATTGAGCAACTTTACATGTACTTTTTGATAATAAAGTGTTGTTATTGTCGCAAATTTTGTTCACCCTGTGTTTTTGAAACAAAGGGGTTTTTCAAAAATTATCATAGGACAAAATATTCTTACAATAAACCAAGGAATAACCCCTTGAATTTTTGCCGCATGTTTACTTAACATCCTGTATAGGAGAAAAGTAATAAGAATGAGAATTACAATGGTTATTTAAGTTGGTTTTAACTAATATTGTTAAATAAAAAAATTATTATTTGATATTGGTAGATATTAGGAAAATAGTGTTCTTTATATAAAATCTGAAAGGGTGAAGACAATTGAAAATCTGATATGGTAAATGATATAAGATCAAAAAAAAATTATTATTTAAACAATACATATACATACAATAACGCCATGCACCCAAAGGGTGTGTCACTAACCACTTCCATTATCCCGAAATCAGTTTCCTCCAAACATCCTTATCCAAACAAGCAACTTTTGCTTCATCCACATTTATAATTCCTGTCATATATGCTTTTCTATTCCTACTACTTGAAAACTTCCGCCCACGCAAAACACTCCGAATCATACCACTCCATCTTTTTTACTTTTCTGGTATTGTAAATTAGGTTTAACGTTTCTATATATATATATATATATATATATATATATATATATATATATATATATATATATATAAAAATTGGTACTTGAAATACAAAAATCATACAAAAATTTACTTTGAAAAATTCCCTTAAAATAATTGCCTTATTTTTTATTTTGATAAATACTTGTACAGCAAATTTAACAATTTTAAACTAAAATTTATATAGATACAATATCCATAATATCTCCACATCTTTCACCTCTTAATTTACTTCAATTTTTCAAACCACATCACCCTCTACTAAACCCACTAAAAAAAAACCTTCATCTATTAGCCTCTTACTTATAACATATCACATGCAGACCCTTTGATAAAGAATCACCGTGTCATTTTATTTCAAACGTTCGCGCTCGTTCAGTAACCCGGTTTTTTTTTCTCCTTCTGTTTCCGCTTAATAACTGAGCCCGTTTATCGTTTTGATTACAGTCGCGGCGCTGCACTGCGTCACCGCTTCCGGCGGCCCCGTATTTGTCAATCCCAACCAACCGCAACAGCAGGCGATCGACTTACACCAGCAGGAAACGAGGAGTAGCTACGTCACGCAGACAGTGTACGGATTCTTGGATTTCACCACGACAATCGGTAATACGGTGATGGTATTTTCACCCCAGAGTGCAGCTGTAGGTAAGAAAAGATTTTTTTTTCTTTTAATTTTGTCCCAACATTAATTAGTAATTTAATATTTGTTTAACTTTTCGTTTTCTGGTGAATGTTTATGACATCAAAAATGTGTAAAAATTAGTGCCGGTATTTTGTCAATTTTAATTTTTTAATATATGCAAATTTTTAATTTATTAAAAAACAATAAAAGATTCTATAGTAATATATTAACTGTAACATTAACTGTATTAGATGATTTTATTTTAAATGCGATTTGGCAATAATTAATATGCTTTCCCGTTTAAAATTTTAAAACTGCCGCTTCCCCCTGCCCTGGTTGTGGGGAAGAAGATGCAAATTTGATGAAATTTGATATTTTTTCGAAATATCATTAACAATTTTCTTCCTCTTGATGTCAAAAAATTACTTTTTTTTTACTTTTTTGTCGATCACAACGCCACCTGTCAGAAATAAAAAAAACAATTTAGATAAAATCTACAAGGTTTTTATCCTTTATTTGAATCTGCAATTGAAAATGGGGTTTGTATTTAAAATTTCAAAGTTGCCTCCTGGTAGTCCGACTGTCATAACTTCGACAGGTTCCCTCTTAATCATTAAACTTTTGATTCAGAACATTTTTTGAACCGTTACTTATTTCTCGAGATATTTCAGGATATAATTCAAAATAAGACTCTTAGTATATATATATATATATATATATATATATATATATATATATATATATATATATATATATATATATATATATATATATATACATATAATTTTGACGTTAAATAAATATTTCACAAATGTTCCACATTATTTCTTATTTCTTCACAAGCATTCGTCACAAATTCAGACACAACATTTCATCTTTTATCTTACTGCAACTGTTGTAGAAATAAACAAGCCAATTTAAAATTTCAGCAACGTCTTAACAATTTGCCAAATATTTATTCAAGTTCCCCTCTCACCCTTTTACAAAATAAACCTGACTCTTTGCCAGAAAACGTACTGTTTTTCACTTTGTCTGTAGGGTGTGCCCCTTGTATGTGCATGTATACGTCAAGAATAACTAATTAAAATGTTAATTATTCTTTATTCAAACGTTTCTGGCATAAAATGAAAAATCCACGCGGCTGGGATGTTTTGCGTGATTTAAATGTAAATTACAGGCATAACTGAACAGATGGCAGCGCTAGGTGGGTGCTGTTGGGACTCCTCAATCTGTTATTTGTCAAACAGTCCTCGCGGTTTATTACCATTAAAAGACGGTTTCATTGTTGGGGAAATTAAAAAAAAAAATGGCGCGGTTTTTAATTGTAAACGAAGCGCCGGTTTATATTTTTGATTACTTTTTTTTGGCTTGTTAATTTTGCGAATGACAATTGTTCATTGAATTGAACAGGCGCGCGAGGGTTTTTTTGTCTTGTTTTGTTTGCGTTTTAATTTTTAATTATTTTTTTTGTGTGCGTGGAATGCAAGTGGAACAAACAGAAATAAAAAATTATTAAATAGTAATGAACACATAACGAAATATTAAATTGCAGTAACGTGAATATTTATCTAGCTAATATAGTTGACATTGTTTAAAATTAAAAAAAAAAAACTTTATCAGACTTTCCAAAATGAATTGAAATGTATTTTGTAAAAATAAGTTTTTTTGATAAATATATGAACAAATTTTTAATTAGCCTTTTAATGACAAAATATATTATGAATTTGTAGAAAAAACATTTATGACGAAATTGTTTATGTATTGATATATGGTTTTATAAATGTGATTATTTGACATATTTGTGTCATAAACGTTGTTGAATAACATACTTTATATTCCATTTTAAACAATTTTAGTTTGTCAACAATTTTGTCCACAAATTCTATTAAATATTTGGTAACTATATTTTTTTCTCGTACGTAATGACGCATAGTAAACATTGCAATAAAAGATATTTGTTAATAAATTATGACCGTTTTTAGCAGGCTTAAAATGAGCTTAAACACAAATATTTAATACAAATTGTGAAGAAAATTATTTACAGATTTAGACCATCTGAAACAGACATTAATTTTTTTTGTGGCACAAACTCTTTCCATTACTTTGAAATCAGTTTCCTCCAAACATCCCTATCTAGACAAGCAACTTTTGCTTTATCCAAATTCATAATTCTTCTCATACATGCTCTTCTATTCCTACTAGGAAACTTCCGCTCACGCAAAACACTCTCAATCATACCACTCCAACTACACATCAGACGTCCACGCAAACGTATAGCTTCAAAATCATTTATATAATTTTTTAACCACACCTTCATTAGGCATTCGCTCAAGATGCCCAAACCATCTTAACTGACTATCACCAACTTTTGCAACAAACCTATAAAATAATACATCGGAATGCTATATTAAATTGTGCCCTAAAAATATGACCTTGCTTTTAACTCAAATATACTTTAAGGTAACATATTACAATGTTGTTTTACAAAAATTTAATTTTAAAACAAAATTTACTTTGGAAAAACTTAATGAGAAAATATATTTCTTCCTTGCCAAACCATCAGGGAAAAAACTAATCTTATCCTAAAATTTTCCTGCCTTCCATAAATAATAATTCAAATCAGAAAATATGATTTCGAGTATTAAAAACAGAATTTCTAAATTTCATTTAGCAAGCAGCCTGTTTTGTAAGACCATTAAATGTCCATTATACCTTCATTTTCGACTTTGAACTCAACGTAGAAACGCGAAATTTATTTATACGGTTCTAAATGAAAACAGTACGCTTGTAATTCATCTGCTTATTGCAATATTAACATTATATTTCGTGGAAATATCACCAACGCCTTGCCGTTTCTCGGTATTTAATGCGATATTGTTTACTAGCTTGATTTTACGTTAAGGGGAACGAAGTAAATTTCTACTAGGGGGTGTTTTTTATGAAATCACCCATGTGGAAGTAGGTATTAAGTTACGCGCAATTAATTTTTAACTGACTAGATTTGCGTCGAAATGATGCGTCAATTTATCGCTTTTTTTTTTTCGTGTTGATACCGATTTTTCTACAGGAAATAATTTGATATATTCATGTATTTATATAGAGAGGAAATTATAACTGTAATTTATTATAATTTTTAAAGATATTGCTTATATTGCTTTCAATTACTATGTTTATAAATATTGTCAAATAATAAACAAACAAAACATAGAAACAATTTACAGGAGATTGAAGTTCTGTATTAATATTTATTTAACTTAAACCTAAACCCTTTTTATTTTATATAATGTGTTCAGAGAGATTTTTTACTATGTTTAAGTACAAATAACTAAATTGTAAAAATTTATAATTTATTAATTATAGAAAGCCAGATTTTATTTAAATCAGTGCCTTCACAGTAATTGAAGTCAACTTTTTCTTTGTAAATTTCTATTGTTTCTTTTATGAATCTACTGCTAATATTGTTTGAGTTTTGCAGTTATTTTAGTATCTTCAAATTTTATGTCATGATGATTTTCTAAAGCCTCTTATATTCTGATAATCTAGTAGAAACAAAATTTTAACCAAAGTTTTTTATTTTTATATAATGAGTCCTTTTTTTACTGTTTTAACACGTTTTTATTAACTCGCTTTCTTGTCTGTTTGTGTGTTTTGTTTGTTGGTCTGTTGGGTACAAATTTTGCAATCTATTTTAAACTAACTACCCGATGAGCTAGATACTTGAAACTTTAGACATAGCGTAAAACTGGATGACAATGCAATGTTAACTAATTAATTAATACTATTAGAAATATTAATTTAAAGTTAATTAATTAATTTAATTAATTATAATTACATAATTAATAGAATTTTAATTAATTAATTAAGTTAAAGTTAAAGTTAAACAAGACTAATGCCCTTATTCTCTAGCAGAAAATAATTATTTGAATTAAAAATAATTTTATATACCACGTTTATAACACGGACTAAAACGTATAAAATAATTTCTCGTAGCCCCATACAGATTTATAACTTCATACAGAAAAACGTAGGGCGCATGCAATAGATAATAGTAAGGAATGTAGGGAATATTTTATACTTTTGAGTCCGTGTTAAAAACTTGGTATATTAATTTTTTATTTATTTAAATAATTATTAAATATTATTTTCTTGTAGAACCAAAAATCCAGGCACCATCCAATAATGCAGTTATTGAAACCAAACCAGTAACATCTCCTCCTCAACAACAAACAACGGTAATCCAACCGAGCAAAACAGTTCAAAAAATCGAAAACAAACCGCAATCTGCGCCTGAACCTAAGAAAATCTCAACCGTTGTTCAGGTACAAACTCAATCAAATTCACCTCAACTATCGAGCAATGTCGATATTATCGCCGAACCAAAATCAAAAATCAACGTCATTGATGGTTTATCCAGTATTGTAAATGTCGCAAATACGCCGGTATTTTCAAGTAAAGTGGAAGTTGTTGGTGGACCTGTGCCAACACCAACACCAAAAGTTCTAACTAAAGTTGAAGTGGTTTCTGCACCGTCTAGTTTGCAATCGGTGCAGATTTTCTCAAGTAAAGTTGATGTGTACGAGGGACTGCAAGCTACTAATGCACCAACTCAACCCAATTTTGTTATTTCGAGTGTTGTTGAGGTTAAATCGGATGAGGAACCTGTTCTGATTGGTAAGATTTTAATTTTTTTTTGCCTTAATTTTTAGATTTTGAAATAATCTACATTTACATTAAAATGCAAATTGTTTTAAGATTAGATTTTGTTTAATTATTTTTTAAATTAAACCAAACTGCAACTATTTTGGTAAATTTTGCATAATATATTGTAAAACAAATATTTTGGTTCTAAAAATATTCTATAAAAAATCAATATTTTATTAATAAAATATTATCTATACCTTAACGTCGAGTCTGCAAATTTGATTACTTGTAAATCAAATGATAAAATTCCAATATCCTTGTTCTAAATCAAATAAAATGTTTAAAAAAAATCTCTCCATTTTTTTTTGTACAGGAAACAACATCGGCGAGCCCGAATACGACTTCCTGTCTCGTCAGCCATCAGAAGTTGTCGAAGAAACGTACAAGGTCATTAACCTGAAGCCAAGTGCGAAACCAAGTGCAAAATTCCATCTAAAGCCAAGACCACCACTTCCAGGACAAACAAAGGCACATCATCATGCTCATTCGAGTCAGTCTAAGCGAAACAACGATGCACATCCTACAGGTTTGGTCACCAAGCTTGGAGGAACTGTCGTCAAGGATGGTGCTACCACTGTGCATGAAACCAGCGTTCTTGGGACTTATATTTCTGGCAAATATGCTCAGGTAAGTAGAAATTTTAGCGAGAACATTATAAATTATAATAAAACAATATTTTATTATTAACATTTTTTATCATAAAACTTGTTGAAGGAAAGAAAGATATATTGTTTTTGTATTGTTATAAATATAAAAAACAAAACAAAGAGAAAATTCGTATTTTTTTAAATCGACGAAATAAATTGGTTTTCAGTTATTCAAAAAATTTTATATGAGCTTGGTAGCATTCAATTCTTTATTCTTATAAAGTATATTACATAAATTTTATATTATTTTTTTAATTATCTGCAAAGTAGATAGTATATTTTTTTAAATTTCTTTGAAGCTATTTACATTTTTTATAAATAAACTATTTCTTGCATAATTTTATTTTAGAAACATAGGCGTCATATTTGTTGCAAGTAAGAAATGCAATTTAAAACATAAATTTACAATCAATTTCTTGTTAATTAATGTCAATAATTAACTCAGTGCCTTCACAGTGATTCATGTTATTCTTTTCTTTATAAATCTCTATTGCTTCTCATATCAATTTGCTGCTAATATTGATTGGTCTAGCAATTATTACTGTATCTTCAAATTTTACATCATAAAGAAATTTTAAAACATATTCAATCATAGCAGATATATCAGTATTGTTTATTATAATACAAAAATAATTTGTACTTTAATTTAAAATCTAACGAGTTCACTTTCAATCTAGGTTTTGCAAAGCACCTCGCACATAATCAACCAGGGCAAACCAAAAATTAATCCCAGTCCATCACCACGTATCTTGAAAACAGCAGCACCTGCTTTGGGCAACAAAGCTCAGAAATACCATCACTTAGAACCGACTCCTGCAGGCAGTCTCAGCGAGGAAACCGCTCTTCCTGTGGAAGGCCTCTTCAACTCAGTCGGTAACAACAACAACTTAATCAAACCGACTCGCAGACCGACCGGGCCGGGCGGAAGAAGTCCCAACTTCAAGCCACCGTTTAAAAACCGAAAGAGCGATGAAGAAGAAGATGAAAGCGAGCAAGATATTGTTCCTCAACAGCCGCATCAGCCTCACGGATACAAGAAGAATAATAGGCCAAGGCCTACGCAAACTTTGAGACCTTTTAAGTGAGTTTTGATTTTTCGTTTTATTTCAATGTTTTTATTGGGCAATTTGTTGGAGCTGTTGGTAGACAGTGGTTGTAATTAAAAGATTGATCACCTATTTTATTGAAAAACAAAACAGATTTATTGTTTTTATATAATTGGTAGTTTAGTATTTATTGATATTTATTAATATTAATTTATTAATATTTTTAATGAAATTGGTAGTTCTATTAATAATTATAATAGTTAATTCAGATATTTTTAAATAATTGAACACTAGTTCCATATTAAAGATTTATGATTTTAATAATGTAGTATCTTTTAATAAATATTTAATATGTGTTTATAAGCCATTTTATAGTATAGATATTGCAACATTACGAGTAAAATATAAAACTAAAACTTTGATAAATACGGTAATGTGTACCGTAATTTAATAATTATTAAAATAAAGAAGCTTTAGGTTAAAGGTCCGTTTAATTTTATTTAAAAAATTCGACGTTACGATGTATTACACGTATATCATCATTAAGAAAAATATGTACAAATGACATAAATAATAAACAAACAAAACATAGAAACAAGAAACTAGATTACAAAATACAAGTACAAAATTTTAATAATTTATCAATTAAACACTGATTGATGTAATTTTTTTTCTTAGTAAATTTTTGTTACTTTTTTATTAATCTACTGTTAATATTGTTGGGTCTTGCAATAATTTTAGTATCATCAAATTTTACATTTTATTTTAAAACAAAATAATCTAAAGCTTTCTTATATTAATACAATGAGTTCTGAATTTTTTTTTTACCATGTTAAAATAATTATTGATATGGTGATCGATAATTTAATTATAACTTTAAGTGATATATATTAATATCTTTCTTTTATTGCACTTTTTTAATATTCTAATTTTCTATCATTCTTCTTTCAAAACTTTAGCTTTCATTTGATTTTTGACAATCAATAAAAAACTACGTTTTAAAAGTGTTTTTACAACTTGTAATGTAAAAACTTCTATGCATCAATAAAATTCAACCATTACCATATCATCAAAACTTTAAATTTTACGGAAGAAACTTATTATTATTGGTTGTCAAACATCTGAAAATACTAAAAACGACAGTATCTGAAAAATATCATACGTTTTGCGTCGTGTTAGTATCGTATCATTAGACAAATATATATATTTTTTGTATTTGGAAAGTTTGCGAAGTTTCTTAGTTTCTCTCTTTGGTTGAACGCGAAAAGAAAAAAATTCCGAAGCAATTTATTTGGTAGACGGGCAACAAATGAGCCTACTGGTGCAATTAGACTTTAAATATGGGGGGAATCAGTGGCGTAACAGTTGGTTTTTATTGCCATTAAAAGTAGCAAAATTGCTTTTTAGAATTTCTGTTTGTTTCTTCACAGAAATAATTTGTAATGAGAAACTACGTATATGAAAATTTTTAAAAATATGCAAAAAAATATGGTCTAATTTTGTTATGAATATTACAATTTAACATTAGTTTTTCCTAGAAATTAATTTTTGTATAATGCAAATTGTAACAAAGATAAATATTATTATTGAAATGTTGATTTATAGTGGCTAAGACAGTATTAGAAAATTTAATTTTACAAAACCATTCATAAAATTGTAATTTATTTATTAACTATTTAGAACTACAATGAACTTTAACAGGTGGAATAATTTTGATGATTTTGTGTAATTAGTAAAAATTTATCGTACAAATATATAATATTGTTTACATTATTAGTAAACATTTTTAACCATTTCTTTGATAATGGTATATTAATAGTTTTATGTCAAATAGTTACAGAAACTTATTGTATGTATCTCCAGGGTTGGACTGGATAAAAAATTAGGCCCGGGAAAAGTTGCAGGATGGCCCACTTTATATCCTAAAATTGTTTAAATAAGTTATGTTTTATATTTTTTTAATTTTAATTTACATGGGAATGACACACTACTGGATATATAAATACGCATTATTATTTATATACCTCTAAATATATCGTCGATTTAAAGTTAAAAATCTTAACTTCAATTTTTTATTTGAGACAAAATAATTTACTTGTGAATATCTCTTTAAAATAAAAATACTCTACAGAATTTTGCCGTAAATAGAAATACTACATCTGATTAACAATTGTTATTAAGCAATAATCAAAAAAAAATCGATAGAATGTCAAAAAGTTGTCGCTTAGTTATATCAACTCAATTTTTAGGAAAATCTATGATATTTTCTGTCATATATAGTCTATGCAAAAATTGCACCAAAATAACATTAATTTTAATTAAATATTAAAATTAAATCTTCAATTTCCATCAGAAATAATTTTCACATATTTCCCTTAACTTTCTAAAACAAATAATCTTTGAATAAATCAGAGAAAACATCATTACAGCCCAGACTCCAATTACACTCAAATTTGCTTAAGAACGAAACTAAATTACAAGCAATGTCTTCCATCAAAGTAATGGGTGTCCAAACCATAATCTGCCTTCCATTAAGACACACCATTTCTCTCATTGGCCCACCCTGTTTAATAGTCTACTTAACTAGCGGGCGCCCGAAATGCAATTCGAGAAAAGGGGCCGCCGACTAACAGAGCAAGTATTTGACGTTAGCTCTCGACAACAAAAAGATGGGCACCCCCACGCTGAATCAGTCATGCTTAGTTACCTTCTTCGTGGCAGTTAGTATTTGCTTGTGCCCCTCGTTCAAATGTATCTACATATATTTCGATAATCTGCCCACTAAATAAAAGGTTTTACATGTCTTTAGGCTGTGCACGCAATTGAATCGGGGAAGATGTTAAGTGACGTATTTTTCGACACTAAATGGTATCATTATGCGTAATTATTTGGAGATTTAATCACACTCTTAGTTAATGGTTGATGTCGGTTGTTAGAAACTAATTTGAGAGAAGTTAAAAACTACATTTTTTTATAGTGATTTTTGGAATGATATATTTCAGACACTGTCTTATAATACTTGAATAAGACTTTTAAGAGAAATTTACTTGTTAATAGTAAATTTATAGTTTTTTAATTAATATAAATATTCTTTAATTTTTTTTAATAAAGAAATTTAAACATTTTATTTTAAAAATCTGTTATTTTTATCTATTCAGTTCACATCTGTAGTGCGACAGAATGTTTTGTCTTTTTCTAGTAAAAGGAATTTGTCTATTCATAGAAAAAGACAAAATATTCTGTAACATTATATTTTGCTTGGTTTTGAAAAAATATAATTGTTTGCTTATTTAGTTTATACAGCAATAATTAAATAAAATTTTAATGAATTTATTTTGTAATATTTAAATTTAAAAGATTAAATATTACCTAATAGCACGCGCATGTTATTAATTATTGTATTATTATTATTATTATATGGACTATGTACTCGTAATACTTTATATTTTTAATTTAATTATTACGTAAACTTAATTAACAAACAAATAAATAATAACTGTATTTTTAATTTTATACTGGTATTATACAAGTAGGATAAAAATATTTATGAAATTATATTCTGCAAACTCACACATAGATTTTTTTTTAAAATAGTAAATTTCTCTTACTTGTTTAGTGTTTAATTAGTTAATTCATAAATATTAGTGATAAATTGGTGGAGGTGCTTATGAAAACATGCAGCAAATCAAAATGCAAATATCGAATAAATATTGTGACTAATTAATTATTTTTATGTTATTAATAAATTTAAATTATTTTTAGAAATATTATTGTTTTTTAATTATATAATTATTATTTCTCATGTGCAATAAACAAACCAAATAATAGGTTGTTTTTTTTTAATTTAAAGTTTTCGGAATATTTAATTAAAGCCAAATTTAAAATTGAAGTTGACGCTTTACAGAACTGAATTTTAATATTTTTATATTTTTATGTATTTTCTTTATTTCACAGTATTTGTAGAAATGATATAAGATTTAATAAATTAAGGGCCAATTGATGCCTACAAAGTTGTTAAATATGTATCATCTAATAACCTAATGAACTGAACTGACAAATTAAATCTTTCGAAAACAATTAACAATTTAATAAAATAAAATTATTTCCCTTAAAACCAACAAAATAATTTAAAAAAAACTAAATATTTATATCGATAGCTAAGCTAATCAGTCCTAATCAGTGATCTAAGGTTATCACAGATACTCAACGTAGTTTTAACTTTTGCTATTGATGATGAAAGCTTAGCTTTTGAAATACATATTTAGCTTTTTTAAATTATTTTCTGATTTAAGGGAAATTATTTTGTTTTATTAACTTTTCGCCGCAGTAAGAGCAGTAATTGACAATTTAATTAAATATTTATTAACTGATTAAATTAACATATTATGTGATTGAAATAAGCAAAATTTGAAAGATTTTACTGCAACACAATATTAAAATTTGGTTTTTTATTGTAAGACTAATCAGTAAATATTTACAATAGACTATTTATAATTCTATCATAATCATAAGTCGAACAATAATTTGTGAAAATTTGCATTTTGTCCTTTTTGAAACCATTTCCCGGGCACAATATCTAACCCGCAACCATCCCCTCTTTGCAATTGTGTCAGACACAACAACAAATACGGCCGTACCAGCGCGCCAGAACTCGCCACGGTTTCCGTATTTAGCGAACAGCCGACGTCGACCGCGTCCCGACGCTACCAATTGTCGCAAAGACGTCAGAGTAAAGCGCAGTCGACCTCGGACGCCGGGCCCACACGACGTGGCTATAAACCACGTCTGCAAACTTCGGCGGCCGATGCGAGCGCATCGTCCGCCTCGACGAGTTTGTATAAATTTAAACTGAATCGGGCACCGGGTCGCTGGCAATATAAAACCACACCAAAACCACGGATTACAATCCGCAGACAAGACGAGGATGGTCCGTCGAATACCTCGACCACACCGATCGGACCGAATGATTCCTTCCTCAATGATGTTGCTACACCGCATCCGCATCCGCTTCATGGTAATCATCCGCAACAGAGGTCGGATGATTTGGATTTGAATCCATTGGGTTCCGAAACGTCTAATGCCAATATTAATGATGATGATTCCGCCGATTATAACAAGTTGGATCAACCGTTCCCGTTAGAGACGATTAAAGTGGAGATTTCGACGCCTCCTGATTTCAAGAATGTTTATTATGAGTTAGCTACTATTAAATCTCCTTACACTTTCCAGGTGAGTGATATAATTTTTTTTTATGATTTATTTGGTTTTTTGGTAAAAATAAGTTGCCATTTCTGTTCGCATTGTTCAATCAAAAGAAGAATTTAATTTACTAGCAAAAGCTAAAATATTTCGTAACGCTACTAGTCTTACGAGATGTGAACAGAATTAGCAGCTAAACTACATTTAACTACATATTTAACAATAATGTATCAATCAAACTTATTACTTTGCTTACTAACTTCTTTAAAATTTACAAAATCTATATTCTATACAGTACAATATTTTTAATAATTGTTTCAATATTTATCTTTAATAATTAACTGTCTTTTTTTTAAAAATCCGTGACATATCTATAACTAATAATACCTTAAAATAAAACGGCTTTAAGTTGTAGTTATGTTTCAATATTTATTAATAATCGACGTTTCGACGAACTCAACGTATGTCTTCATCAGAAAAAATGATACAAATGACATTTACAGTAAATATACACAACATAAAAACAAATTACTAAGTAACAAAATAAGCAACTTGTTTCTATGTATTGTTTATTTACTGGAAATGTCATTTGTATCATTTTTCCTGATGAAGACGTACGATAAGTTCGTCGAAACGTCGATTATTAATAAATATTACATAGAACGACAACCTAAAGCCGTTTTATATTAATATAATGAGTTCTGAAATATTTTTTACCTTAGTTGAACCAACACATATTTTCATAAACTTCTAATCAGATTAAAATTTTGAAAATTTTTTTTATAATAAAATTTCTTAGAATATCATTGTATATAGATATACAAATACGGTAATATCAATCAAATTTGAAACAAATTTTTATATTTAAATATTTATAATTTGTAATTATTCTACAACAGGAACACAAATTTTTTGCCTCGTTTACATTTGCGATATCTCTAATAAAACACAAACTTTTTTTGAAATACAATTATTTATTTATATTATTTATTTATTTTTTATGTTAACGTAGCTTTGAGGTGACCGGTTATGTACTAATCACTCATAAAATTAGTTCTTTCGTATTTTCTACTTTATTTATGTTATTTTGCATGTAAATTACGAAACAATACATTTTACTAACAAGATAAATAATAGTAAACATTAATTGCAATTACTCATATTTAACTTAAAACTTACACGCTTTACACTTATTAAAATCTTCAACTAAAATGCACAACTATCTGCTACATTCATCAACAATGAAAATTTAATACTTCAACTGGAAGAACACAAGAAATACATTACTCTGTATTTTACCTACAAATCTCGAAACACGAAAACTATATTATTTAATTTATTACTTCAAATA
The DNA here is from genome assembly GCA_963966155.1 of Clivina fossor. Taxonomy (NCBI): domain Eukaryota; kingdom Metazoa; phylum Arthropoda; class Insecta; order Coleoptera; family Carabidae; genus Clivina; species Clivina fossor. The sequence continues at coordinate 10,975,956 of OZ014562.1, read as the reverse complement.
GCAGCATGTAAAACGCATTAATTCAGAAAAGGACAGAATGACACAATGTTTTGCTTTTCCACGTTTACATTTGTATTTAACCTTCAAACTATTTCGAACATTTCTTGGGGCTTTTGCGCAAAAATTCAAACGCTTTTGATTTACTGCCATTGATTTGAATAAATTTTACAGCACGATAAATAACTCTCATCTATAGCTAAACCATAAATCACTAACCTAGCCGTACCGAATATCTGATATTATCAACTATTGTAAACTTTAATTTATTCGATGCACCAAAATATAATTGACAAAACTTAATTTATTAATTATCGTTAAATTTATCATCAACTATCATATGATTGATAATATCAGCATCGAGGCGGGCTAAAAGCATTCGTGAACAAAATATCGACTGGGAGACAAATAAAATTACAGGTTGGCAGCGTGAAAAACACCAGATACATTACGGTGACATCAACATTCGAGCGCACTTTGGAAGCAACTGAGCCGGCATCGATTGCTGCAACATCCGCCGAACCACTTACAGAGAATATCCTTGCAACGTCGCAATATGATAAGGACAACAATTTAGACGCTGGCATCGCTACATTACCTGCAGTGTACTTAGCTAGCGATATGGCCACGCCGCCTTTAGAAACGCTCACTGAAACATTCAGTACCACTCAAGATATGCTGAAGACTCATGTCTTACCTGTTGTCCGTGGACCGAACGAAACTGCTAGCATCACTTTAGTTCAAACTTATCATATCACTCGATTAGTTACAGCTACTAAAACATTACCGCCGATGGATGTTTATCATTTTGTTCCCAGTAAAACACTAAAAGATTTCAATAGTCATTTAGATGAGGCAGGTTCAGAACTACATTTGGAATTAGAATTTGGAGATGAAAATGATCAAGACAATGAGAGTCAGCCGAGAAGATCGTTCCCGCCAGATTTAAACTTAGCTAATGTTGGTTCAGATTTTGACTTGTCCGATGTAGACAAGAGCCGTATTCCTGAAGGACATTTAAGATTAAAGAAAGCTCATGCTCCAAGCCCGAAACAAAATCTTTTGCCTGAACAACCTCAAACCCCAGCTTTAAGCCCAGAACAAATTCAACAACTTGCTTTACTCAGATTATTGAATCCTGCCGCTGCAGTTCCCCAAGTAATTACAACCTCTAAACCGGTAGTAAAATTAGAAACCCTCTATGATACCCATATAGTACCACTCTTCAACGGAGCTAGCACCATCTTTAGCACAATTTCGAAACCAATTGGAACTGTCACTAAGACGGATTATGAATATGGAACTAGTACATTACCGCCAATTCCTGGATTACAACCAGCATTACCACCAGGCATACCACCAGTAAATCCATTATTCCCACAGGCACAACAGCAACAATATTCAGTAACTTCCACACCTGTCGTTACTCAAACAATTATTACGGAAACTGATAGCAAAATTTTGAAGCTCACATTTGGAGCTAAGACCGCTTATACTACTATCACGTCGACTAGAGTAGTTCCGACGATTTTGACAACCTATGTAACGGCTTCAGTGCCCGTACAACCAACTGCCGCGTTCCCAGGATTCTTCCCTGCTGCGTATCCTGCTTTTCCCTATGTAGGATGAATGTAATTTAACTAGGGAATCGACAATTTGGTCGAAGAATTAAAACCAAACAGGTCAATATGACCGATTGACTTTTCAGTGCGCAAAAGTTAGAAAAATTGATATTAAATTAAAGAATGTTGTTCGGCGCTTGCGTGCTTTTTAAAATGGTTTAAATACTCGTAACGGACAATGTGTGACATGTGCAATAAACGGACGTAAAATGTAAATGTTACGAACATATAAATTACGACGAAATAGGCATAGTGTCATGTTTACTGTATATACTACTCCTGTACAATAAATCTTTCCCATATATATATTATATACATAAACATTATATACATAGACAGACATTTCACAAACACACACACATATACATTTATGCATTATATAAGTTAAGTTCTCTCTCCCTTGCTCTCTATCTGTCTTTGTCTGTAGTACGTAGTGACATTTGTTTTCTGTCTCCCTTTCACTCACTTGTCATATTATGTATGTTTTTTTTTGTATGTAACTGAACTTGTAAAGCTAATAAAATAAAACATGAAAACATCAAGTTGTCTCTGGATGCGAAACTGTATTTATGTACTGCCAAAAAAGTTTGCATGAAAATTTAGTAAAATAAAATACTCTTCTGTGTAAAAACATTTTGAAAGAAATTAGAAACACATTTTGGTATGTTTTTCTGGACTGTTATTCTGTACCAATGTTCAAATTTAAATTATTCTTGTATGTTTGTTTTCATCGTTGTATATTCCCTTTTCCTTTTATTAAAGAATCATTCATCATATTATAAGTAAATAATATTTAATTATAATTTTATAATAACTCTGTTTGTGTAATATGTAAAACAGAAAACATATTTAATGTAAACAAATAGAATTCAATATCTTTCATAAAGCAATTGTTTTTCTAAAGTATTTTGATTGTTATAACAGCAATATATTTTTGATTACTTCGCAAAGAGAATGTTTTTCTTTAATCTACGAAGGAGTTCCATTGTGGTAAGTTGTTAGTAGTAAAATATACATGTTATTTATCATAAATTTGTGTTTTATCTGTATTCTTCGTTTGACGTTTTTCTTAGATTTTCGGATAGTAATTGAAAATATTTGTCTAAAATATTTGTTTGTCTAAATATATGTATAAAATTTACAAAAAAATTTTAAAATATTTTTTAACAAGATTATTATTATTATCTCTTACTAGTTACAAAATTAAGACTTTCAAAGCATGTATGCAAGCAAGTTTTAAATAAAACATTATAACAAAAGTGAGAAATAATTAAAAAGAGTTAAACATTACGTGTACTGCATTGAGGAAAAAAATTACATTTTATTAAAAGTGCAAATCAAATTATTTTTGTAAAAAAATTTTTTTTCAAGTAAGTGATCTGGCACATCTAACTTTTCACAATTTGTAAAAACAAAAATTGAAACAACAAAAATATTGAAAGTAATTTCACTATTAAATAGTAATTAAATTACTACAAAAGAAAAAATAAACATAAAATTTGAAGATACAGTAATAATTGGTAGACCAATCAATATTAGCAACAGATTAATAAAAGAAGCAATAGAGATTTACAAAGAAAGGAATATCATGAATCACAGAGTTAAATAAAATTTGGCTTCCATTAATTAAAAAATCTATAACTCTTATGATCTAGTTACTTATATGTTATTTAGTAACTTGTTGCTATATACTGTTATTTACTTTAATGTCATTTATAAATTTTGACTTGATGAAGACGAGCGTTTAGTTTTGTCGAAACGTCGTTTTTATAAAATAATTAAACAGAATCTAATCCTGAAAAAAATTTTATTTTGAAGAATTATATATTTTGAGTAATTAAAATATCAGTAATTGTAAAAACAATTACTTTTAAAAAAACTTCTGAAATTACTAACTACAATATTTTAAAAGTATTTCAATTACAAAATTCAGAAAAGTAATTGAATTTGTAATTAAATTACTTAAGTAATTAATTAATAATTACTGCCCAGTTCTGGTCTTTAACACAGAATTCTTTAATACATTCGCATTTTTACACACACAAAACACTATCATATTCATTCATTTGTTTATCACACATCAACGCAATTACTCCACTATAAACTTACCACTTATTCTTCCAAACTTGATACACTCTTTCTCGCCAATAAAATAACATAAACAAACAGAAAACGCAGACAGCATTTTTCGTTCCATTATCTGCATCGTCAATTCTTCCCTTTTCTTTCCATATCCATCTATCGTCTCCGGTCTTCCCCATTCGTTCGCCCCGCTTTATCTAATCGGGATTTTGTTGTCCCCGCCGCAAAATACTACAGTCTCTGTCTCCAGGGTTGATGTGGCGTCAGTTTCCACGCCGTTGTGGCGCGTTCTATCGATCCAGCGAGCGAGTGGACGACTGTGTATGTGTGTGTGCAGTCACAGAGTCTTAGGTTAGCCCCAGTGTCTGGCGCATTTCGTTGGTTCGTTGGTTGAAACGCGGAAATTCGCCGTTCTGTTTTCGTGGTCGCTCCGACGAAATTTGTGGCGCCGTCAAAAACTGCACGCACGTTTTCGCTGCTAGCTAGGATTGAATTATTCGCCGAGGTTTGCACAGTTCTTTGGCTGATTGTTAATGGTTTAGTTTAGATTTATTTAGGAAAGAGAATAAGTAAATATAGATTTCTTTTCTTTGAACTGAAACATCTATTCCCTGAAGCATGAGTTAATAGTAGAGTACGTACTATTCCATTATTAGCATAATATAAACATTTTGGGATAATGAAAAACGAGTATAAAAATTCGCATTTCATTATTTAAAAATGTTTATATTAGGCTAATAACGAAATAGTGCGTACCCTACTACTAACTCTACTAATGTGATCCAGGTTTAAAACTTACGTATGTTTTATAATATTAATTACTTATTTTCCTACAAAAAAGTTTAGTTAACAGAAAAAAAATTAAACAATATTATATATACATTATACAGTGCAGTAGAAATGCGTAATTTTTATGTAACCTACTCTAAAACGGCTTTATTTATGAAACATAATGGCCCGTATTTGTAGTTCTATTTAGAAGTACTTTTAGTTATAAGTACTATTTATCTTATATTTTAAATTAATGTCACTGTATCATGTCAAATTTAAAGAAGCTTTAATACTTATTTGTTTATGTGTTAAATATACAAGTTGGCTGCTAAAAATACGTTTTTTTTCAAAACGTTATTTTTTATTTAATTCAAATAAAAAATGCTGCATTTTTATTTTTCTGAATAAAATGTTACTATATCTTTAATTGTCATATAGATTTTTCGTTTGATTCATTGATTATTTTTTTGAAATAAACTATAAATATATGTGTAAAACAAGCCGTAGAAACATTACAAATGAAAAGCAAAATTCCTTCAACACTTTGTTTACTCAACATTCATCAACAAACTCCATCGTCCCTAGTACATGCAAAAATTTTAATACCTCGTCCTGTAGTTTAGCGGTTGAACAATTAATATTCAGCGAGCAACAAACAGTTTCGCCCCATGGTGTTCGGTTTGACAAGCGCCAGCCAGCCAACAGTCTGGGCATTGTCGACGTTCCTCTTGGTTCGTCACGTGCCAAAGATTCTCACTAGACGCCCGAAAGCAATTTGCGGAATGTCCACTGCATGGCGGCATCGGTCATTCGCCGCCGAAACGCCCGACCTCCCCCAGGCAGAGCAGACTTCGGCTTTGCTATGTTTTCGCATCCGCCCATCCAATTGCGATAATTATATCTCTCCCCTTTGGTTTGAAATTACCAGGTGCACTGCAATAACCGATAGGGAATGCTTGCGAAAGGTATTTTGATAGAATATTATTGGGAATTTATTGCAGGTAATTGGTATGTTGATGTCATATTCAGTACCGAAAATATGAATATAATAATTTAATATTTGGAAGAACAGTGCTACTATTCTCGTCATCATATTTAAAATTAAAGATCTTTCTCTTAAATTAGACTTTAACTTGGCGATTTAAATAAATTTAAATAGAGCAATTCTGAACATAAATGCCATTTTAATTTAAAGGAATTTGAGCTACAGATTTTCACACTTAAAGTAATAACTGGAATTAATATTTTCATAAAGTTCATTAAATTTAAAGATTTAATTTAAATTTAATGAGAAACATCGCTAAAGTTATAAATAAATTTGTCAAAAAATGTGTAGGTATATGAATAATCGAGCATTGTTCGATAAAAGGGACTGAACTCTTTAAATATTTACGACAACTTATGTTAACTTGTGTTTCAAAATAAAATTGTGACCAAAAAATATGAAAAAAGTGTACTGCTTGCATAAGAGCTATGTAACTTTAGAAACACATAATTATACTGTATAATTTATACATAGATACAAATAACGGTTCTATTTTGGAATACGTACAAGCTTAATAGTATAGGAAGAATATTTTAAAATTTGGTAATAGTGATAAGTTTGACAATGATATCATAGCGATTAAATTATATGACAGCAGTTTTTCAATATATATATATATATATATATATATATATATATAAGTTAATTAAGAATAACTACCGTGAATATAAGTTGAGAAAATTTATATAACGGGATACGGTATATGATTGACTAGGTTATTAAAATGCTAGCATTTAATATCTATCAATTTATTACAAATCCTATATTTCGCCACACATTTGTGGCTTCTTCAGGGAAGCACTGAAATAATTTTTTAGAAAAACAAAAAAATTATTACAATCGTTAAAACCAAAACAATACAGTTTAAATTAACATAGTATGTAAAAACTTACAAGTATGACCAGATATTTAATTGCTGTTGTAGTAAATGAATATTTTTAAAAATGGTATGCTTTTTTCTGTTTTCATAATTTTCTCAAAATTTAAAAATTTTCTCAATATATATATATATATATGTTATATATATATATGTTATATATATATATATATATATATATATATATATATATATATGTTATATATATATATGTTATATATATATATATATACAGTCGAACTTCCGTAACTCGAATCTCCATAGTTCACGAAAAAAAATTCGAGTTATAGAAAATTCGAGTTATAGAAATAAAAAAAAAATATTTTTTTTATTGTTATTATATATTTATCTGTTTTGGAAATAATTAACGTGGTACAAAATAAAAACATATATTTTTCAAATGAATTTATTCAGGCTATATTGCACATAACATATTAATCTAACAAAGAAAAAACTACAAAACATATACATATGTACATTTGTATTTATATCTATAGTTATTATACATTTTACATTTATTTTATAAAAAAGTCCGTAATTTTTTTTTGCTTTACAGCAAGATAATAATCGTTGTCAATGTAATTTTCTAATGTTTGTAATGCACGATACACTTGCTCGGGAACAGTTTCTTTTGCACACAAATAGTCACTGCACTTACTAATAATTTGGCGCATTTCTTTATTTGTTGGTGGAGTTGGATCATCTATTGGCGTATTGTCGGTATCAGTGTCGGATGGTACATCATTGCATTCGTCTTGGTTTTTTTGAAATTTTTCTAAAATGTCTATGTCTGTTGGGTATTCTGCTGTAATTGCATCGTCATCTACAGATAAATATTCATCTACCGTTATCGCGTTGCCTTGTGTTTTTATCTGGTAATCATCAAATAGGGTCTTTAACTCCGATAGTGGTAGATCGTCCTCTTCCTCCCATTCCATATTATTTTGTATTAGAAAACCAGCTTTTCTAAAACAATTCCGGTCAGCTATGACACCATTTTCGGCTTCTTTTAAAATATTTTCTTTATTTTTAAAAATCGTAGACAGTGTACTTGGAGGAATTCCAAAGTCCACGGCAATTTCCTTCTTCTTCTTCACACCTTTATCGATTTCACTGATTAATTTAACTTTGTCTGACAATGATAGCGTTTTTTGTTTTCTTTTTCGGTCACCCATGTTCACAACTGCGTTAAAGAAGAAAGACTAATTTTACAAATAAACATTTCTGATATTTATAGTTTTCTTTACTTATTTTTAACTTAAAAGCTTGTTGAGAAAGTATTGTCTCTTAATTTTACTAAGAAAGAGATTATCAGTATTATGACGGGCTATTGCCAAGAATTTACCTACGCTGTATACAGTATACTGGGATTATCGCCGGTAATAAAGGTATAGTTATTACCTGCGATAATCCCTTAATATGCTTTTAATATGCTCGTTAAATGGAAAGGCCACAAATGACCACAAATTACGTTATTATAAGAAAAATAAATTGTAAATTTCTTCGATTTATGGAAGTTGGGAACATAAAATTCGACTTAAAGAAATTCGAGATAGAGAAGTAATTTTGTATATGTAATATACTCCTAACGCATAGTTTTTTTTATAAATTCGAGATATAGAAAACTTCGACTTACAGAAGTTCGAGTTACGGAAGTTCGACTGTATATATATATATATATATATATATATAATATAGGTATTATTGTAAGTGAGTATTTCCAAAGTCCAGACTATAGAATATTTTGCGATATATTATTAATGTGATTTTAAGGGCCGATTAAAATAATACTTGACTAAAAAGACATATTTTCTCTATTTTATATACTGGTTACATACGCCAGTAGATAAATTTATAAGTTCTGCGTATTAAATTTTACTATAAATTAGATACCTGGTTTATTTATAAGCTTGGTTAGTTATATTCTAAACATAAAATTTAAGCTTACAAAAATTTTATTGTTTAATAAATTTTGACTAATAATTTCAAAACTGTCTGCCGTGATTAATAAATAATATTATTTATTAAAAAATAAATCTATAATGAATATATTAATATATTTGAGTATAAAAAAATATTTTTTACATAAAACAATTATTGAAATACAAGCCAACTTAATTTTTTTTGTTAAAAAAAAAAAATAGCAATTACTCACCGCTTAGTTTCAAACAAACGAAAAAAACTTTAAGAGTGGAAAAGAAAAAGAAGAAAAAACTTGAAACCCAGATTTTTATTACATACACTGAGAACACTGGGTTGGCTGCAATCGTCTCCAGAGTAATCTATCCTGTTTCCCAAAGGATAAGTGATCAGATTACATCAGCAAACTGCCTACTAATCTGCCTGTTTGGCTCTCCCCTGTCTTGGCCCTATCCTGGTCTGTTTTGCCAAAACTAACTTTGTAATCAAACTTGTAGTAGTTTGCAAAATTGTCGGCGGGGTTTGATTTACCAGCTTGTTTTACTGATAAGCTGCTTTGTCTAGTTTGTGGTTATTTTGTTTTGTTTTTTTTTTAATTTACAAAAAATTTACCGATATCAAAAATTTATTGTCGTTAGTACATAATTGATTGCCTCGGAATTTTACGAATTTATTATGAAGGTTAAAGGTTAGATAAAGATACCAAGGTTAGATTTTTAGATATGAAAAAAAAATAGGTTTTTAGCAGAGCTGGGTTAAGTACTTCTAAAAAGTACTTAAGTATTAAGTACCAGTACTTTTATAAAATGTACTTAAAGTATTAAGTACAAGTACCACTTTAAGTACTCTAAGTACTTTATAAAAAGTACTTAGAGTACTTTCTGCGAACAAAAAAAAAGGTTTAAATTTAGTGACAAAAATTGATATATAGCAACAAAATTTTATTCAAAACAACTTTTTCTAATAACTTTTTTCATAGTTTAACAAATAATGTTAAAATAACAAATTTTTTGCAACAAATCCTAAATTTTTCATGTCTGTGGAATGGGATAAATCAACACAACAATTTATAATTATAATTTAAAATTTTTATAGATTAATATTATAATAATAATACATATACTACAAAGTTATAAAGAAATATATAGTATTAAAGTTAAATTTTTAGTTAAGTTTTAAGTAATTTTAACATAAATAAAATGTAATTTTCTAATTTATTTTTTCCAAATATTTTTTTTAATTAAGCGGCTTGAAAACTTTTAAAATTATATTTTGCTGTTTGCTTTCAAAACAACTAATTTTTCGAAATTTAAGTTACTCATCGTTTGACAATGAGGAGCATTGATTATTCCAGCAATGAAGATGGCAGAGGCGTATTAAATTTTATAAATAATTTTAAAATATTTGGATATTCTTGCAAAATATTCATCTGTTTTTTTAGTAATCCAAATATTTAAAATAATAATTATTAAAAATTAAAACAATATTGCACAAAAATTGTATGTTTCTAAGTCTTTTAAAAATTTTGAAACAAAAAAATTGTTGTTTTTAATGTTTAAATGAAGAGTGGTCTGAATTAAATTATTTCCCATATTTTACAAATGAAATTATAACAAAATACACAATTAATTTGCTCTAATAATTATTATTTATTTAAATACGCAATTATTTTTTTCTTAAAGTATTAGATTTATTTGATCTATACATAACATATAACTATGAAGTGAATAAAACAGCAGATATTGATGCGGCATTAAACAGTAGACGCAAGTGCGTCAATCAAAACAATGTATAATATTTTACGTAAAAATACTCACTTGTTTTATCCGATATTTTTCGAAAAATAATGCAGAATTTATCTGTCAATAAATATAAGTTCAGAAATATTACACACGTTTGCAAAAATATTTGAAATGAATATTCAGAATCAGTATTTTTTAAATACTCTAAGTACTTACATGTACTTTAAGTATTTTTATGTACTTTAAGTATTTGCATGTACTTTAAGTATTTTTATGTACTTTAAGTACTTTTATGTACTTTAAGTACTTTTATGTACTTTAAGTACCACAAAATTACTTAAGTATTAAGTACTTATAAAAAAGCCTTAAGTACAAGTATTAAGTATCACATTTGAAAAGTACTTAAAGTAAAGTACTCTAAGTACTAAATACTTAAAGTACGTACTTAGAGTACTTTTACTTTAAGTATTACCCAGCTCTGGTTTTTAGTATCTAGGGAGCTTTATTTACCTACCCACATACTGTTGTTACATGTCGCAATGAATACGTCAGTTTTGTCATAATAAAAAACAATTTTATTATTTACTTATATTTTATATACATATATTTTGTACATTGTTTATGTTGTAATAAATTATTAGGGACATGTATAAATGATATTATTATTTTTTTAATTACGATATTTAGAATTCCATGATATCTTTGTGTACAAGTATTTTAATGATTTCATTAATAATAATTAAATTAAATAATTAAAAAAAATGACTGCTTTGGTAATCGCTATAATTTTGATGATTTTTAAATTCAATTTTTTATCATCGATTTATAAAATCAGAATTAACTATAATATTATAAATAATTATAGCTACTTATCTAAAGTTTTATTTATTATTTTGATAACTTAATGCAAAGTCTTCTAATATAGCATCTTCTACATTTGTTGGTAAGTACCATCTTAGTATTCTGGAAAAGATTAATTATCAATAATAATCATATTAAAAAAATTAGTTACAAATTGAAATAAAATTGTTTGGAATAACTTAGGATAACAGAGTAACACAAAAATTTTAAGGTTGTACTTTTCATATTTATGTTATAAAAAAATGTTACTAATTATATAAAAAATAAGTCATAGTATGTTTCTACGTAGAGACATATATGAAGAGACCTACCAATAACTAAAAAATAAAATTATTATTGAATTTCATAAAAATGTGTTTTCCAAAAAAAAATTCTGAGCTCTGTGAGTCCCTAAATTTCTTACGCCGCAACTGGATGTATCTAATAAACATGATAATGTACCTATCTAAACAGTATATCTTTGTAAATTTACTGTACAAAATATTCCATACAATAACAATATGTCGACACTCATTAAAGACTATAATAATTAATAATAATTTTCAAGTCAAACGTTGAATTTACGATCCTGTCAAGTTCGTAACACAAAGCATCAAGAAATTTATATTATATAGTAGACGAATATATAATTTAACACATTCGTTTGAACTCGTAACGTTAATTCACTACGGAACGTGTAAAACTTTTCAGTTGAAATAGATTTTCTCGTGCGCAAAATTTTCGTCCAGCTTTTTACTTTATTTTGTTTAACTTTTATAGTAAGTCTGCACTTGTTCCTCTTTTAAGATAGTGTTTGTTCCTTTTTTTTCTATCCTGCTCTCCTTATTTGCATCAAAGTTGCTTTGAATATGAAGTTCTTTACGGGTTATCAAAAATTAATAAATGTTATCGTGCCCCAGATAATAGGTTTCAGTAAATACTGTTTAATATTTTACTTTTTAAAACTTGGGTAAATAGCTATAAAATATGTATTGCATATATGACAATGATTTTCTGATAGTGGCTTTGTCTGTTTTCGTTATTTTGCATTGAAAACTTTTCTAAAAGTTTGAAATATGATAAAATAAATATTAGATATATTAAAGTTATAACTTATCTTATTGAAAATGTTTAAATAAATAACTTTAAACAATTCTTTGTGTTCTAGTACATTATTTATTAATTTACGTATTTACTAAGCAGAACTTATAGCTATAGATATAATTGTTGTTTTATTAAGAGTAAAGCTACGTTTACAATCAATAAAAACGAGTCTGTAAATGTCTAATATCTGTAAGGTAAAAGTTGAATTTTGGTCATCTATACCATTTTTGTTTACAGATAACGTTATACTTTACATTTTTATCAATTATTGTGCATTAATTTGTATAGAAATGAATGAATAAATTTTCTTTCCGTTTTCATTACCGGACCGGTTTTAAACTTATTGTAAATTCAGTTTTAGATATACAGTTGACAATAATATTTGAAACAATTAGTATAGGTTGTCTAATTTTTATACTTTATTTAAAAAATTAGTGTTATTTGAAACTCAACAAATCTGATAAAATTGTGTAATTTAATGATTTTAAATTTTGTACAATTGCGGACCGGTAGAAATATTTTGCAGGTTACTAAGATATAAAAAGTGTTATATAGTATTTTGTGTTCTAGATTTATTTAAATTAATTATTATAAAAGTGCTAATAATATAACGCCTTAAACTTTTAAAAAAACAATATTTAATTTAACTAAAATTAGTGCGAAATCTACTACTATTGCAGAGTTGTTTCTAATACTTTCAACACACGACAAAATTAAATGATCATTAAGCTACATTCAAACTGCAATTCTAGTAATAGCAGTACAGTGAATGTAGCTTGAAAATCATTAAATTTATTCATGTGTCAAAGATATAAAAGACGAATCTCTGAATTAATATTTATTCAATTTTTTGTTAAATTTTAATTAGGGCTAAATATAGAAAGTTTAAACCAAAAATTAATTATACAAAGTAAAAAAAAACGTATACATTTTTTATATTTATTTACTGAAAAGGACCACAGTAAATGATCAAAATTTTCAAATAAATTAAACATATATGTAAATAAAATTGTGACTCATTTAAAAGTCAAAAAATCTAAAAATGTTAACAACAAAACATTTGTTTAACGAATAAATTTTGTAGATACGTTATTAAATGTTGGATGTTTTGATCCATAAATGTTTAAGAAAAAATATTACTTATACGGCAAAAAAAAACAAAAAAAAAACAAAAATACAAACTTATGCAATTACGCCATGTATCCAAAAGAGTATTGGCTCAAACTTTATCAACTATAGTAATATATCAAAATTAGTTTTCTCCAAACATTCCTATCTAGACAAGAAGCTTTTACTTCATCCACATTTATGATACCTCTAATGCATGCTTTTTCATTCCTATCAGATGCAAATATCTACTAACGAAAAACACTCTCAATCAATCTAGTCATCGGACGTCCACAGGCAAACGTATACCTTCAATATCACTCATATATATTCTTTTAATCAAACATTCATTAGACATTCGCTCAAGATGACCGAAACATACTATTCTATTATTGAATACAAATTTTAATCATATACAACCAAATGAAACTATCCAGAATTCTGTTGTGTATTCAATTACACCTTTCAGCACTAACATCCGAAATCAAAATCACCAGTTAATAGAATCGAAACAAACCTGCTGATTCACCATTCATTCCCAGAGCTACCCTTTGCTTCCTTCAAAGGCAAAATCTAATTTTTACCAATTACCTCTTCAACGCATCTATACAGTCCATACACACACTTACAACCTCTATACGCTAACAGTCTCTACATCAATGTAACGCCGGGCCCTAGGTTTGCTCCTTGCTGCCTAGTCGCTGATGGAAATTTGAAACTACTTCGGCAATTAAACGTCCTGGTGGTCGCTTGTGAATATTTAATGGCTCCCCTCCCCCCTTCTCGAACGGGGTCTGCACGACATCCAGATGGGCAATGTCAGGCCAGTCCACCCTATATAACCGACGTCATTGGTAGCGAAGGATTCTGGTTTAATTATTAAAGGAGACAGTATCATAGAGAGATAGATATTTTAGGTTATATTGTAATAAAGTTACTGTATGCACACGGGGGTAAATGCTTGGTAGCCACGGTATGAGTGGAGTTAGTTTGTCATATGACGGTCTGGTTAGATAGGTAAGGCTAAATTGAGGTACCAGGAACAGGAAGTAGAATGATTTTACGTTACAAAGTACCGGATTTTAGTTGTTAGCGTTTATTTTGAAAGATCCGGTATTCACGGAAGTTTTGAAAAACGTTATGGTAATTAAGAAACAATTTGATTATAAAATTAATCTATATAATGCTAGTATATAATATAAAGTAATAACATTAAAATGTAGGAATAAAAATATAATAAATTTGAGTAATAGACCTTGAACAAATAAATGTTCGTATTGTCATTGTGAAATTTAATATAATAATATTCAAAAATATTGAGATTTTATATTTTTCCCAAAATTTCACAAGATACTCAGTTATTGACTGAGTATCTTGTGAAATTTTGGGAAAATATAAAATCTCAATATTTTTGAGTATTATTATAATAAATTTGACTTATACGTGGCTTTTTAAATTTATAATAAATATTATTATTTTTTTAAAAATTAATAATAATAATTGTTATTAGTTATTAGAAAATATTTTTTTCATTATAATAAATTATACAACGATGTAGTCAACTACATAGATTATAAATATTATTTTAATTTGTATCCATGTAATTATTTATATAAAATTGGACGATATTTTTGTGATATTAAATTATAAAGTATGTAACCTCATTGTACTGATTACGGTGAAATAATTGTAATGTTTATTATTGTATATTAGCTGAAGATGATTTTAATTCCGTAAAATCGAAACTTACTATTATAATGAACGTTTGGGTAAGACAATATATGTGAATGATTTTGAAGGTATACGTTTTCGTGAGCAAAAGTTTCCAAGTAGTAGAAATAAAAGAGCATGTAGGAGAGGTGTCATAAATGTTGATGAAGCTAGAGTTGCTTGTCTAGATGTTTGGGGAATACTAATTTCGGAATAATGGTAAGAGTTTGTGCCATATACTTTTGAATACAGGGCGTGATTGTATATATATATATATATATATATATATATATATATATATATAGGTTTAATTTTTTATAGCTAAACGTATTTATCTTAAATAAAAATATAACATTCTATTAAAAAAAAGCAGACGTGATATTTACCATTTTTTAAACACTGCATTGATATAAAAAAATGTTTTTTTTTATACATATTATACAATACATGTATTTGAAAATGTATTTATTATTCCCGCTAGAAAGATACCGTGTACTACTTAAAATACTTAAATTATGTCGTCGAAATGATTCAAATCGTCGCGAAAGTCACATACTTAAAAGCAAATTTTAAGAAATTAACTTATAATAATATTTTTAAAAATTTACTTAACCTATCAACATAATATATGACAAGAGATTAAAAATAAAAATAATGGTACCTATATACCCAATGCAAACTTTTATTGTAACATTTATTATAAAATATTAATTATGTAATGTATTGTAAAATGTAGGTAAAGATGGTTTGTGATCCATTATTGTCTACAAACTTTCTTATTAATAAAATCAAGGATCAAAAAAATTTTCCAAATCTTAAATTACTATATACTATTTCCTTTAAAAAATTATGTTATATAATATTAAAGAAAAAAATTATTAATACCGCTTTCATAATATTTGCTAGTAGCAGAGTTTCGGATATTTAATCATGAAATATTTACGCATTTGTTCTTTATCCGACATAAATTATCATAAATATTTATTATCTCCTATACTACACCTCAATCATATTAGTATTACAAAATATATAATACTTAAAATTTCAAATATAATTTATACCTCAAAAACCGACTGTGTAATATCACAATCGTTGTTTCTGAGTCGAAAATCGTCGAAAATTGCAATACAAAATAGATAAATCAAATCAAGCAAAACCCCCCAGAATACGCCGAACGAACGATTTTAAAACCCGTAAATCTCTATTCCGGTTGTAGCAAAACAAATATAGGAATTGTAACGCAATTGGATGGGTATTGTTTATCCTAACGCTCTGCACCTCCGCCATCACACACACCCCACACAACCGTTCGTAACGTCATCTGTGTGAAAAGTTTGCAACTAAAACATGTCTATTAATTAATTTAATGGGTTGGAAATGTCTATCTGTCCGTTTGGTCTCTCTCTCTCACAGTGGGTTGGCTGTTTAAATCCGATATCCGAGTTTTAGAATTTTCGACCAGTTTAAATGTTTATGGCAAAGTTTTGACGCTGTCTTTCAAACGTTATACCAAAAGGCATTGCTATGAGATATACATAGACGTTTTTCATATTAATGTGCTTTAACGGAAGTTTGAATATTTTAATGATTTTCAAGCTAGAACTATATTATACTTTTATTTATACTGATAAGTTCTCTTGCATCCTGTCTTTTAATTTTCAGTAAACTTTTAGTTGAAAAATGTTTTCAAATAATAAATATTCAGTGACCTACAAAATTTTTAGATAAGGAATATAATACGATTATCCTCATCGCAGACGTTTCGACATACATCGTAGATGACATCCTCAGTATTTGGTGATTGACTATCAGTTTCTACTCCGCAATTTGGTATATCCATCCTCTACAGATGCCTTTACGCCATTGGCCAATTCTAACTGGTTTACTTTTTCCAATCAGACCGTACCTTTAGTTTTCGCTTCAGTTTCCGTTATAGATTTTGCCACGCCATTGGTTGATTCTGATTGGTATACTAATTCTTATACCTTCATCTCTGTTAAAATTTCTAGGGTGTTGAAGAATTTCCAGTGCTTTTCTGCAGTCAAAACCTATAACGGAAACTGAAGGTACAGTCTGATTAGAAAGGGTGGACCATATAGGCCACCCAAAATCGACAAATAGCTTAATGGCACCTGTAGGAGATGTGGGGGTATTGGTATATATACCAGATTCTGGAGCAGAAACTGTCATTCATTCACCAAGCACTGATGTATGGCAAAACGTCTGCGACGAGGATAGATTGACCACGCTATACAAGCCCAGAAAATTCTATAAAGTTGTATCTCTCAGGCTGAACACATATAGATTAGTTACGAGCAGACAAAACACTACATATTTATAAACACTACATATATTTTCTAATGCAGATCTGTTTAATTGCAACTCAATATTATAATTAATTTGTATGTTTTAATACATTAAAAATGAATGTTACTAATGTGTCTCTAATAGTGTTATCAGGCCTTATATAGCAATAAATAATAATTAAATAATACCCGTCAAGCGCAAAATTTATAAAATTTTAAATCCAGTTTTTAAAAACACATATTCAAAATATGAAAAACCTATAAATATTGTATATAATGACAAATGAACAAAAAATACGACTGATCAAATTTTTCATCAACAATTTGATTAAACCCACTGTGAAAATAACTGATAGCTAACCGTTACAAAATATATCGTTTTAACAAAAACAAAAAAATATGTTGTAAATTTTCCAATTAATTTTTTACGTTGTCGTACTGTGTGAACTCGCTTGCTCATACACCGAGGCTCTCATCTGATTAATTAGACTAATTAAAATCAATGGAAAAATAATCGTAACGTGGCGCACGTGCAACCACATGTATTGCCTTCAATAAAAAAACAACAAATGCATAAACGATTTTACTAACAATAACAAATGCGAAGCGAAAATAATTTTCCAAACGCCCCGGCTTAATCATGTATTATATATGCATGCAGATAATTTTAAATCATAAATCCAGCTACAATTATATTTAAATTTTGTATTTGATTATTTAATGTAATCTATGTTGTAAACATTGTTTTGTTTATTTAAAAGTAGATCTAAAATTAACTGTAATCTGGGTTAAGTAAATTAACATAAAACAAAAATATAAAATGTTTTTACTATTGATTATATATTTGACTCTTATAATTATCAATTTAAAAATGTTTATTATAAAAAAAAATATTTGTATCTACAGATAATAATTAATTTTGATTTTCAAATTTCTTAAATTTATTTTCAAATTCGTTTTAAAGTAAAAGTGTAACTCATTAGAAAATCTACCTACATCTTTTTTTTTGTATTATTTTTCCTGATTAAGACGGGCCGCTGCACATTTTCAATAATTAAATTAAAATTCAAACAAAAATAACAACTATATAATTTTCAATAAGGCTGTTAGGTGTTAGAAACGTCAGATTAATGTTTAGTGCTGCCACCAGCGGTGTATATAGTAAGTAACTAATGTATAATTAAATCAATTGAAGTTGCTGTTGGCACTCGGTGAAACATTGTAAATGAAATAAAATAAAATAAAACACTCGGTTGAAGTTTCACAAAATTAAAAAGTTATAAACTTTATTAGCTAATTTCGGCAGTTATGCCATCATCAGAAGTTATAATACAAAAAAGTATAACAAGTGTCTATATATATATATACATTTTATCCATACATATTGAAAACAAACAAAAAAGAGGGGGGGAATTATTTTGAAAATTTATGTAGAAAAACATCTGTAAAAGGTGAATTTAACAAACTAAGTTGATCGTTCAGTAATTTTGCATCTGTACCTAACGCTTTCTTAATTTCAAAGTTTTCCAAGAAGGTGAGTTTTAATCCTTTACAATGTAAATGTAAAATTTTCAAGTTTTCTATGGAACAATTATGGTTAAATTCAATTAAGTGATTTGCTAAATTAGAATTGGTTTTACCCTGTATAAAGCTATTAATGTGCTCTTTAAACCTAATCTTAAAACTACGGCCTGTTTGGCCTACATAAACAGAATTACAGTCATTACATTCTATTTTATAAATACCTGATTTATACAGTTTGTTGTTACACATTAACTTATTATTAACAAAAATATGTTTTAGAGTAAATTTATTGTAGAACGCTGTTGTTATATTTAATTTTCGCCAATTCATAGCTAGACTAAAACTAAGATCTTTGACATAATTTAATTTTTTATAAATTTTATTAGCAGGTTTCTCCGTTGTTACAGGGTATATATCTTTTAAAATTTTTTGTTTGTGTTTCTTATTTACTAAGGAAGTGACAGTTGACTCTTTGTAACCATTGTTTTTAGCAATATTTAAAATAATTAAAAGTTCTTTGTTATAATTTACTCTATTCATCGGAATATTGACTAGTCTATAAGTTAAACTATGAAGTGCAGCTAATTTTGTACCCCAGGGGTGATAAGAATTTGCCGGGATTATTACATCCGTAAAAGTATCTTTCCTAAAAATGCTAAAATCCAATTGACCTGCAGTATTATGAATTGTAATGTCTAAAAAGTTAATCTTGCTATCAATTTCTATTTCCATAGTAAATTCTAAGTTCTTATCTGCTGAGTTTAATAATTTAACCAGTTGTTGTAGTTGGCGTTCAGTACCTGTGACCAGGCATATCACGTCATCTACATATCTGTACCAAAAATGTATATTTTTAATTAAATTGTTATTATAGTTGAGAAACTTGTTTTCAAAAAAATTCATATAAATTTCAGCTAGCAAAGGGGACAACGGAGAACCCATGGCTAGACCCTCATTCTGTTTATAAAAACTATCATTAAAATAAAAATAATTTTGACTTAAGCAAAGTTTTAATAGTATTAACAGTTCTGAAGAAATTAACGAATTAACGTTATTCTGAATTAAAAGATCATTAACAATCTCTAATAATTTTTTCGTCGGAATACTTGTGAAAAGACTTTTGACATCAAAAGATACTAATTTGGCGCTAGGAGGTATTTTTAAATTTTGTATTTGATTAATCAACGTTAAGCTGTTTTTTACACCGTGGGTTGAAGAAAAATTAAGAAGTTCTACAATTTTAAAGTTCAGAAATTTACACAATTTGTAAGTAGGTGCATTAATGAATTGAACAACTGGTCTGATGGGAATATTTTCTTTATGTAATTTGGGCAACCCATATAAAATTGGAGCTAAGGGGTTCATTGTTAATAATTTATAGTTTTCATTTTCCGGAATGAGATTTTTACATAATTTTAAAGTTGATTTAAGATCTGTTTGAAAAGTAGTCGTTGGGTCCGATTTGAGTCTAGTAATCTGATTATCATTTAAAAAACTGTCAACTTTTTGAATATAATCAGCCCTATCAAGAATCACAATACTATTACCTTTATCTGCATTTGTTAAGATTAAATTATTACATTTAATTTTATTTTTAATTGATTTTATACACTTCTTTTCAATTAAAGACTGTTTATTTACATTTTCTTGCGGTTTACTCAAGTATTTCTTGAACGTAGATAAGGAACTTGCTATGTCTTCAGGGGATAGATTAAAAAGTGCAACATCTGAATCTATTACTGACTTTATAACTTCATTATTTGTGTTTCTTGAATGTGGAGCAAAGTTGAGTCCCTGTTCTAAAAGATTAGTTTCTTCATTATTGAGTGTGGTATTTGATAGGTTAACAAGCCTTGGTTTAAATGTAGTTGGGGGAAAGATGTTTAACTCTGAAGACGTATGTGTGTTAACTTTAAAATTATCACTGCACAACTGAACTAGTTTTTTATTTAGCACTAAGTACCGTTTATGACACTCGGACTTAACTATTTCACGAACTTTTCTGTCAATCATGTCGAACCAAATAGGATGAGATTTAGCGGCTAACTCACAGTGAATTAATTTAAGATGTAAGTTAAGATTATACCTTCTAGAATATTTATTTTTAATCTCTAGTTTTAGCCACTCTAATTTCGCCAAATATACCGCTTTGTGGGAACATTCGGATTTGTTTTTACTGTGGATTGTAATATATTTTGGAAACACTTTTTTCTTTAGACACATTTTGTTGAACCACAAACTGTTGTTATTGTTTGTGAATTTAGTTAGCACTTTTTTGTAAAACACAGCTAAATTTGCTAAACTTGCATTATTAATTAAATCAATTGAAGTTGCTGTTGGCACTCGGTGAAACATTGTAAATGAAATAAAATAAAATAAAACACTCGGTTGAAGTTTCACAAAATTAAAAAGTTATAAACTTTATTAGCTAATTTCGGCAGTTATGCCATCATCAGAAGTTATAATACAAAAAAGTATAACAAGTGTCTATATATATATATACATTTTATCCATACATATTGAAAACAAACAAAAAAGAGGGGGGGAATTATTTTGAAAATTTATGTAGAAAAACATCTGTAAAAGGTGAATTTAACAAACTAAGTTGATCGTTCAGTAATTTTGCATCTGTACCTAACGCTTTCTTAATTTCAAAGTTTTCCAAGAAGGTGAGTTTTAATCCTTTACAATGTAAATGTAAAATTTTCAAGTTTTCTATGGAACAATTATGGTTAAATTCAATTAAGTGATTTGCTAAATTAGAATTGGTTTTACCCTGTATAAAGCTATTAATGTGCTCTTTAAACCTAATCTTAAAACTACGGCCTGTTTGGCCTACATAAACAGAATTACAGTCATTACATTCTATTTTATAAATACCTGATTTATACAGTTTGTTGTTACACATTAACTTATTATTAACAAAAATATGTTTTAGAGTAAATTTATTGTAGAACGCTGTTGTTATATTTAATTTTCGCCAATTCATAGCTAGACTAAAACTAAGATCTTTGACATAATTTAATTTTTTATAAATTTTATTAGCAGGTTTCTCCGTTGTTACAGGGTATATATCTTTTAAAATTTTTTGTTTGTGTTTCTTATTTACTAAGGAAGTGACAGTTGACTCTTTGTAACCATTGTTTTTAGCAATATTTAAAATAATTAAAAGTTCTTTGTTATAATTTACTCTATTCATCGGAATATTGACTAGTCTATAAGTTAAACTATGAAGTGCAGCTAATTTTGTACCCCAGGGGTGATAAGAATTTGCCGGGATTATTACATCCGTAAAAGTATCTTTCCTAAAAATGCTAAAATCCAATTGACCTGCAGTATTATGAATTGTAATGTCTAAAAAGTTAATCTTGCTATCAATTTCTATTTCCATAGTAAATTCTAAGTTCTTATCTGCTGAGTTTAATAATTTAACCAGTTGTTGTAGTTGGCGTTCAGTACCTGTGACCAGGCATATCACGTCATCTACATATCTGTACCAAAAATGTATATTTTTAATTAAATTGTTATTATAGTTGAGAAACTTGTTTTCAAAAAAATTCATATAAATTTCAGCTAGCAAAGGGGACAACGGAGAACCCATGGCTAGACCCTCATTCTGTTTATAAAAACTATCATTAAAATAAAAATAATTTTGACTTAAGCAAAGTTTTAATAGTATTAACAGTTCTGAAGAAATTAACGAATTAACGTTATTCTGAATTAAAAGATCATTAACAATCTCTAATAATTTTTTCGTCGGAATACTTGTGAAAAGACTTTTGACATCAAAAGATACTAATTTGGCGCTAGGAGGTATTTTTAAATTTTGTATTTGATTAATCAACGTTAAGCTGTTTTTTACACCGTGGGTTGAAGAAAAATTAAGAAGTTCTACAATTTTAAAGTTCAGAAATTTACACAATTTGTAAGTAGGTGCATTAATGAATTGAACAACTGGTCTGATGGGAATATTTTCTTTATGTAATTTGGGCAACCCATATAAAATTGGAGCTAAGGGGTTCATTGTTAATAATTTATAGTTTTCATTTTCCGGAATGAGATTTTTACATAATTTTAAAGTTGATTTAAGATCTGTTTGAAAAGTAGTCGTTGGGTCCGATTTGAGTCTAGTAATCTGATTATCATTTAAAAAACTGTCAACTTTTTGAATATAATCAGCCCTATCAAGAATCACAATACTATTACCTTTATCTGCATTTGTTAAGATTAAATTATTACATTTAATTTTATTTTTAATTGATTTTATACACTTCTTTTCAATTAAAGACTGTTTATTTACATTTTCTTGCGGTTTACTCAAGTATTTCTTGAACGTAGATAAGGAACTTGCTATGTCTTCAGGGGATAGATTAAAAAGTGCAACATCTGAATCTATTACTGACTTTATAACTTCATTATTTGTGTTTCTTGAATGTGGAGCAAAGTTGAGTCCCTGTTCTAAAAGATTAGTTTCTTCATTATTGAGTGTGGTATTTGATAGGTTAACAAGCCTTGGTTTAAATGTAGTTGGGGGAAAGATGTTTAACTCTGAAGACGTATGTGTGTTAACTTTAAAATTATCACTGCACAACTGAACTAGTTTTTTATTTAGCACTAAGTACCGTTTATGACACTCGGACTTAACTATTTCACGAACTTTTCTGTCAATCATGTCGAACCAAATAGGATGAGATTTAGCGGCTAACTCACAGTGAATTAATTTAAGATGTAAGTTAAGATTATACCTTCTAGAATATTTATTTTTAATCTCTAGTTTTAGCCACTCTAATTTCGCCAAATATACCGCTTTGTGGGAACATTCGGATTTGTTTTTACTGTGGATTGTAATATATTTTGGAAACACTTTTTTCTTTTTCCGCTTAATTTTGTGAAACTTCAACCGAGTGTTTTATTTTATTTTATTTCATTTACAATGTTTCACCGAGTGCCAACAGCAACTTCAATTGATTTAATTAATAATGCAAGTTTAGCAAATTTAGCTGTGTTTTACAAAAAAGTGCTAACTAAATTCACAAACAATAACAACAGTTTGTGGTTCAACAAAATGTGTCTAAAGAAAAAAGTGTTTCCAAAATATATTACAATCCACAGTAAAAACAAATCCGAATGTTCCCACAAAGCGGTATATTTGGCGAAATTAGAGTGGCTAAAACTAGAGATTAAAAATAAATATTCTAGAAGGTATAATCTTAACTTACATCTTAAATTAATTCACTGTGAGTTAGCCGCTAAATCTCATCCTATTTGGTTCGACATGATTGACAGAAAAGTTCGTGAAATAGTTAAGTCCGAGTGTCATAAACGGTACTTAGTGCTAAATAAAAAACTAGTTCAGTTGTGCAGTGATAATTTTAAAGTTAACACACATACGTCTTCAGAGTTAAACATCTTTCCCCCAACTACATTTAAACCAAGGCTTGTTAACCTATCAAATACCACACTCAATAATGAAGAAACTAATCTTTTAGAACAGGGACTCAACTTTGCTCCACATTCAAGAAACACAAATAATGAAGTTATAAAGTCAGTAATAGATTCAGATGTTGCACTTTTTAATCTATCCCCTGAAGACATAGCAAGTTCCTTATCTACGTTCAAGAAATACTTGAGTAAACCGCAAGAAAATGTAAATAAACAGTCTTTAATTGAAAAGAAGTGTATAAAATCAATTAAAAATAAAATTAAATGTAATAATTTAATCTTAACAAATGCAGATAAAGGTAATAGTATTGTGATTCTTGATAGGGCTGATTATATTCAAAAAGTTGACAGTTTTTTAAATGATAATCAGATTACTAGACTCAAATCGGACCCAACGACTACTTTTCAAACAGATCTTAAATCAACTTTAAAATTATGTAAAAATCTCATTCCGGAAAATGAAAACTATAAATTATTAACAATGAACCCCTTAGCTCCAATTTTATATGGGTTGCCCAAATTACATAAAGAAAATATTCCCATCAGACCAGTTGTTCAATTCATTAATGCACCTACTTACAAATTGTGTAAATTTCTGAACTTTAAAATTGTAGAACTTCTTAATTTTTCTTCAACCCACGGTGTAAAAAACAGCTTAACGTTGATTAATCAAATACAAAATTTAAAAATACCTCCTAGCGCCAAATTAGTATCTTTTGATGTCAAAAGTCTTTTCACAAGTATTCCGACGAAAAAATTATTAGAGATTGTTAATGATCTTTTAATTCAGAATAACGTTAATTCGTTAATTTCTTCAGAACTGTTAATACTATTAAAACTTTGCTTAAGTCAAAATTATTTTTATTTTAATGATAGTTTTTATAAACAGAATGAGGGTCTAGCCATGGGTTCTCCGTTGTCCCCTTTGCTAGCTGAAATTTATATGAATTTTTTTGAAAACAAGTTTCTCAACTATAATAACAATTTAATTAAAAATATACATTTTTGGTACAGATATGTAGATGACGTGATATGCCTGGTCACAGGTACTGAACGCCAACTACAACAACTGGTTAAATTATTAAACTCAGCAGATAAGAACTTAGAATTTACTATGGAAATAGAAATTGATAGCAAGATTAACTTTTTAGACATTACAATTCATAATACTGCAGGTCAATTGGATTTTAGCATTTTTAGGAAAGATACTTTTACGGATGTAATAATCCCGGCAAATTCTTATCACCCCTGGGGTACAAAATTAGCTGCACTTCATAGTTTAACTTATAGACTAGTCAATATTCCGATGAATAGAGTAAATTATAACAAAGAACTTTTAATTATTTTAAATATTGCTAAAAACAATGGTTACAAAGAGTCAACTGTCACTTCCTTAGTAAATAAGAAACACAAACAAAAAATTTTAAAAGATATATACCCTGTAACAACGGAGAAACCTGCTAATAAAATTTATAAAAAATTAAATTATGTCAAAGATCTTAGTTTTAGTCTAGCTATGAATTGGCGAAAATTAAATATAACAACAGCGTTCTACAATAAATTTACTCTAAAACATATTTTTGTTAATAATAAGTTAATGTGTAACAACAAACTGTATAAATCAGGTATTTATAAAATAGAATGTAATGACTGTAATTCTGTTTATGTAGGCCAAACAGGCCGTAGTTTTAAGATTAGGTTTAAAGAGCACATTAATAGCTTTATACAGGGTAAAACCAATTCTAATTTAGCAAATCACTTAATTGAATTTAACCATAATTGTTCCATAGAAAACTTGAAAATTTTACATTTACATTGTAAAGGATTAAAACTCACCTTCTTGGAAAACTTTGAAATTAAGAAAGCGTTAGGTACAGATGCAAAATTACTGAACGATCAACTTAGTTTGTTAAATTCACCTTTTACAGATGTTTTTCTACATAAATTTTCAAAATAATTCCCCCCCTCTTTTTTGTTTGTTTTCAATATGTATGGATAAAATGTATATATATATATAGACACTTGTTATACTTTTTTGTATTATAACTTCTGATGATGGCATAACTGCCGAAATTAGCTAATAAAGTTTATAACTTTTTAATTTTGTGAAACTTCAACCGAGTGTTTTATTTTATTTTATTTCATTTACAATGTTTCACCGAGTGCCAACAGCAACTTCAATTGATTTAATTAATAATGCAAGTTTAGCAAATTTAGCTGTGTTTTACAAAAAAGTGCTAACTAAATTCACAAACAATAACAACAGTTTGTGGTTCAACAAAATGTGTCTAAAGAAAAAAGTGTTTCCAAAATATATTACAATCCACAGTAAAAACAAATCCGAATGTTCCCACAAAGCGGTATATTTGGCGAAATTAGAGTGGCTAAAACTAGAGATTAAAAATAAATATTCTAGAAGGTATAATCTTAACTTACATCTTAAATTAATTCACTGTGAGTTAGCCGCTAAATCTCATCCTATTTGGTTCGACATGATTGACAGAAAAGTTCGTGAAATAGTTAAGTCCGAGTGTCATAAACGGTACTTAGTGCTAAATAAAAAACTAGTTCAGTTGTGCAGTGATAATTTTAAAGTTAACACACATACGTCTTCAGAGTTAAACATCTTTCCCCCAACTACATTTAAACCAAGGCTTGTTAACCTATCAAATACCACACTCAATAATGAAGAAACTAATCTTTTAGAACAGGGACTCAACTTTGCTCCACATTCAAGAAACACAAATAATGAAGTTATAAAGTCAGTAATAGATTCAGATGTTGCACTTTTTAATCTATCCCCTGAAGACATAGCAAGTTCCTTATCTACGTTCAAGAAATACTTGAGTAAACCGCAAGAAAATGTAAATAAACAGTCTTTAATTGAAAAGAAGTGTATAAAATCAATTAAAAATAAAATTAAATGTAATAATTTAATCTTAACAAATGCAGATAAAGGTAATAGTATTGTGATTCTTGATAGGGCTGATTATATTCAAAAAGTTGACAGTTTTTTAAATGATAATCAGATTACTAGACTCAAATCGGACCCAACGACTACTTTTCAAACAGATCTTAAATCAACTTTAAAATTATGTAAAAATCTCATTCCGGAAAATGAAAACTATAAATTATTAACAATGAACCCCTTAGCTCCAATTTTATATGGGTTGCCCAAATTACATAAAGAAAATATTCCCATCAGACCAGTTGTTCAATTCATTAATGCACCTACTTACAAATTGTGTAAATTTCTGAACTTTAAAATTGTAGAACTTCTTAATTTTTCTTCAACCCACGGTGTAAAAAACAGCTTAACGTTGATTAATCAAATACAAAATTTAAAAATACCTCCTAGCGCCAAATTAGTATCTTTTGATGTCAAAAGTCTTTTCACAAGTATTCCGACGAAAAAATTATTAGAGATTGTTAATGATCTTTTAATTCAGAATAACGTTAATTCGTTAATTTCTTCAGAACTGTTAATACTATTAAAACTTTGCTTAAGTCAAAATTATTTTTATTTTAATGATAGTTTTTATAAACAGAATGAGGGTCTAGCCATGGGTTCTCCGTTGTCCCCTTTGCTAGCTGAAATTTATATGAATTTTTTTGAAAACAAGTTTCTCAACTATAATAACAATTTAATTAAAAATATACATTTTTGGTACAGATATGTAGATGACGTGATATGCCTGGTCACAGGTACTGAACGCCAACTACAACAACTGGTTAAATTATTAAACTCAGCAGATAAGAACTTAGAATTTACTATGGAAATAGAAATTGATAGCAAGATTAACTTTTTAGACATTACAATTCATAATACTGCAGGTCAATTGGATTTTAGCATTTTTAGGAAAGATACTTTTACGGATGTAATAATCCCGGCAAATTCTTATCACCCCTGGGGTACAAAATTAGCTGCACTTCATAGTTTAACTTATAGACTAGTCAATATTCCGATGAATAGAGTAAATTATAACAAAGAACTTTTAATTATTTTAAATATTGCTAAAAACAATGGTTACAAAGAGTCAACTGTCACTTCCTTAGTAAATAAGAAACACAAACAAAAAATTTTAAAAGATATATACCCTGTAACAACGGAGAAACCTGCTAATAAAATTTATAAAAAATTAAATTATGTCAAAGATCTTAGTTTTAGTCTAGCTATGAATTGGCGAAAATTAAATATAACAACAGCGTTCTACAATAAATTTACTCTAAAACATATTTTTGTTAATAATAAGTTAATGTGTAACAACAAACTGTATAAATCAGGTATTTATAAAATAGAATGTAATGACTGTAATTCTGTTTATGTAGGCCAAACAGGCCGTAGTTTTAAGATTAGGTTTAAAGAGCACATTAATAGCTTTATACAGGGTAAAACCAATTCTAATTTAGCAAATCACTTAATTGAATTTAACCATAATTGTTCCATAGAAAACTTGAAAATTTTACATTTACATTGTAAAGGATTAAAACTCACCTTCTTGGAAAACTTTGAAATTAAGAAAGCGTTAGGTACAGATGCAAAATTACTGAACGATCAACTTAGTTTGTTAAATTCACCTTTTACAGATGTTTTTCTACATAAATTTTCAAAATAATTCCCCCCCTCTTTTTTGTTTGTTTTCAATATGTATGGATAAAATGTATATATATATATAGACACTTGTTATACTTTTTTGTATTATAACTTCTGATGATGGCATAACTGCCGAAATTAGCTAATAAAGTTTATAACTTTTTAATTTTGTGAAACTTCAACCGAGTGTTTTATTTTATTTTATTTAATGTATAATTAATAATTATAATGTTATTAAATTCCCTATCGGGTCCGTTATTGTTTTTAGCAATGACGCGTTTCGACTTTTCAGTCATCTTCAAATTTTCTGAGTTTGGTCTGTGTTGTGGCTCGAGTGAACGGTTTGTGTGATTTGTGTTGCGGTTTTTATATTGTTCTAAGAAACGTGGTTGCTTTTGTTGCTGTATTATTGCTGTATTTATTGTTGTTGCTGTATTTATTGTACTAGTAATATAATAATCTTCTTCTACTTACGCAATATGGTAATCTAATATCAACATTTTAATAATCTGGAAAAAATATTTTATCGTGCATTTGCATTTTTTGTTTTGAAAAATATTAATTGTCATGCATTTTATATTCCTATCGTGAATTATACCAATTTAGTCAGTGAATAATACCAATCCTGTCGTCCACAAAAATACCAGCCTTACAAAATCAACACAACTACTATAAAATATAAACCTCACTCTCAAAATATACAAATTAAACACAAAAATTTACCGCATTTTCAAATCTCCACCGTGTTTAATTTTTAACTTTAGTACAAACCAACTGTTCCGTGTGTGTGTGTGTATGTGTTTCAGTGTTGAATTGGCGTTGAAAACAGAGAAGGAGTATTCAGACTGAACACAGTCGGATCGGGTTGAGAGGAGGGGAGGACACGATTGATAAATGAACATTTTTAATCGTTCATCATTGTGTAAACTGCTGTCGAATATAATCACAATTTGAGCTGACGCGAATATTAGCCTCGGTGCCAATCATTCGATTGTGTCGGTCAGAAATCATTGATTGTGCCCGTTTTAAAAATTGGCATTGCTATCATGCCCCCAGATGCAAAGGGTTATGAGGGTAATAGTAAATAGGGTTGCATATTAAGTAAAGTTTTTTTTTTGTTTTGAACAAGAAAATATTTTGATAAAAATATATTAGGAGGTTTTGCTGGATTATGTTAATGTAAAATTATATTTTTAATCAGTGCAATAAAATTATGGATTTTTATTAATAAAAAGCAGTAAATAGTTTCAATATTCTTTCTAAGTTTCTTATTAAAATTTTAATTAAAAAATAAAATAAATATTTCTAAATAAAATAAATACAAGATATTAGAGTTTTGATAGAAACATAACTATCATTTTTAATACAAATATTGAATAATTATTTAAATAAAAAAAATAATATACCAAGTTTATAACACGGACTAAAGAGTATAAAATAATTTCTCTTAGCCCCATACAGATTTATAACGCCATGCAGAAAAACGTGGGACAACGACAGCTACTCCCTACACTCCACAATATTATCTATTACATGCGCCCCACGTTCTTCTGTATTCAAAAGTATTCAAAATATTTTAGGTATCAATTATTTTCAAACAGTTATTAAATATCAGCTGGATATTTTAAGTCAAAGCACTTTTTATATTTTTATTTTATTCTTGACTCTGTTACAGATATTTAGATTACAGATATTATACAGATTTTTAGTCAAAATCTGAGATAAAACAAGTAAAGATTATTAAATTTTTCATTTTTATATCGTTCTGATACATAGATTTTATTACTACGATTTATAAATAGTGCAACAAAAAAAATTAAGAAACTACCAAGAACAAAAATCAATCTTTCAAATAACCTAACAAGGGATTAGTTCTTTATTTATAAAAATACTTTAATGAACAAAACTTAATTTAAGTGTTTAAGTTTCAGCAACCATCGCGCGCGACTTATCTAAGTGAAAAACTTTCAAGTAATTTTGCTACCTGCAATCTTCTCCATAATTCTTCCATTAAAAACGACAAAGTATTAAAAACCTTCGTCATCCTACTGTAAAGCATAGTCGCCAGTCGCGGCCATCTTTAAAACCGATTACTTATCTAATAAAACTCGATGTAGTATCGGGCTCGTATAAGAAGTGCCTTCTTTTCAATTTTTAATTCAATATCCTGTTCGTTTTTTTTTTTTCGCTTTTAAAAGTCTTTTTATTCCTTGCTACTACAGTGTTACCCGAAAGGACAATGGATGAGGACAAAGGATTTTCAACGTTGGAACATTATTAGTTATTATGAATAGACGATTGTTTTCTGTATGGAAAGATGTGTAACAATGTGGAATAAGTCAAGTTGAAGTAATTGACAATCTGATTGACAACAAACTTTGATTTAATTTGTGAAAAAGTTTTTAGTTTAATCTACGTACATAAATTATAGTTATGGATCATTTATCATCATAGTAAAAAAAAACTTTTGGAACTCATTATATTAAAATAAAAGCTTTCAGTTGAAGTTCTGTTTTATTTCTAGGATAGTGTTTTGTTTTAGTGGAGCGCGTAAAGTATACTGTGCACATTTGCATTGATTTAACTTTTCAATGTTAATGTTATAGTTAATGTTAATGATAATTATACAAATCCACCTTAAAGATGAAAAATTTACATATCAAACTAAACTTTACACAGAGTTAAAAATGAATGAAACAATGAAAACTAGCAGATAATAAATAGCAAATAAAGTTAAAAATCCGCGACAAAAACTAGTCGTAATATGCAAAATTAGTTTTGCAATATGCTAATTACCACAACACACTCTATTACCCGGGGATAATATGTTTTGAAGCTAAAAATAAAACAAACTAGCCTTGTTTGTTATATTTTGTACAATGCAACGGAACGTAGCGAGTACGCGCCGCCAAAACAGCGAATCCTATCTGAATAAATTCCATTCTGATGTAAATCAAGTTAGTCCGCGCAGAGATTGGCTACCGCTTTTAATTTATTTTTATCGAGTTTATTATCGAGGGTTTGTTCCACCACCGAACACCACCTCCGAATCCGCGCTACTGTTTTATAGTTGTTTTAGCTCGCTCGCTCTTTTTTTTTAAATTACTGCCTGGTTTATTTAAGCCCCTCTTGCATTTGTTCCGAACGAGTTTCGGTTTATAGATGTTGTAGAAAGATATCATTTTTGTTTTGTTTTGGTTGCTGTTTTTGTTTACTGGCATTTGTAGAGTAATTTTTACTCAATTGTATTATGAAAGTTTTTATACATACTTATATAATATTTACAGGGCAAATGTTAATATTTTGAAAAATTTAATTTTTCTTTGAAACTTTTATATATATATTAAATTAATATTCTTTAGAAACATTCTATATAAATATTTTAGACTTGTTGTATATATAATTTTGAGACACATTGCATATTCATATGTAATTTAAAAAAAAAATATAATATACAATACATTGGCTGATATTACAAGACACATCGTATTAATTGCTTCGTACAATGTATCTCCGTGAAATAATACAGCATAGGTGGAGAGAGAGAGAGAGAGAGAGAGAGAGAGAAAGAGAGAGAAAGAGAAGAAAAATACCTTTCTTGTATACTATAATTGCGTAAAAATATCGCATTAAAAAGCTTTGAAAAAAAATGAATAATGTTTTTTTTTGCCAAAATATTAAATTTCGTTTTTTGAAAAATGTCAAAAATGATATGAAAATGATGAAAATACCTCTCCCACAGTATTATTCCCTTGATAAAATCTATTTATTCAGCGGTTAGAGAATGCACTTGGCGACTTAGTTTAATGTGCGCCAATTTAATATTAGCCACACCGTATTACTGCTAAATTACTGTTGCAGGTGAATTTGCATGGAGCCGATATTGAAAAGTGAGAAAGAAAAATTGTGGTAAAATAGAACTCTCTTGATACTACACCTACTACCCACACTAGATTGTGAGTAGAAAGAAGAAGTCAACGTACATGTAGGTCCAGTATTACAGTAAGTACTACATATTTTAACATTTAATTTTTCATATTATATAAATTTTTTACGCATTATAATCCTACTGAAATAAAATAAAAGTGAAAGCGGAAAATTGAAAACCAACTACAAAATTTATATTTAAAAATATTGAAATATTAAAATCATCTGTCAAAAAGCATTTTTACGTCATAAAAAATTAAAAACTTGTAATTTGTAAAAATTAATATTTTAACATTTTACACAACAAAAAAAATGAAAATATCCAGATTTGCAGATATTTATATTATTTGGTTTTAAATATATATTTTTGTATTTTCTCTTACTGCTTTCCAATTTCAAAAAATATGTTTACATCATAAAAAATTAACGTGCAACTTGTAAAAATTAATATTTTAAACTTTTAAACAACGAAAAACTTAAAATTTTCCTTTGCAGTTATTTATATTATTTGGTTTTAAATAGATTTTTTTTATATTTTCTCTTTATGTTTTCAAATTTCAAATTCTACCTACTTTAAAATATATTTTGTTATGCCTTTTTACAACGATATATTATACAGTTTTACTATATCCGAGTTTAAAATTTTGTACTACGTAAATAAATAATTATTTATCTGCAGGTCAAACGAACTAAAGTAATATTAAATTTTTTTTACAAATTTTTGGTACGATTTGATTTTTATATTTTTATAATATTCGCGCTGCCACCAATTTTTATTTATAAGAACATTCTTATTTATTAATTAATCTTATTCATACAATATATTTTAAATATTGTAAAAAAAATTATTTATTTGGATTTCAAAAATAAATCATTTTTCTTGTAAATCGATATATGAATATTGAATTCAATAACAACTATAAAAAAAATGAATTAATAATAATTTATATCATACCTGTCAGCTTCAAGCAGAATTTAAATTAATTTTTTTTAAATTGAGATATATATATATATATATGAAAAAAAATTATAAAAAAATATATATTTTATGTAAAAAATTCTCCATTTAAATAAATATTTATATGTCTGCAGGTGAAATGAAATAATGTAATGTTAGGATTTTTTTACAATATTTTTGATATGAGGATATCCAATTAAACAAACATGAAAATGGAACATACAATATTAATTAACATAAACGATATTTTTCATTTACATAATTAAAAATATTTTTAACGCAAAACCCAGTTATGCTGAGCGGGTGGGGGTCGAAAACAAAGAAGCCTCTAAATCAAAATAACTTAAACACTAAAAAGTTATTGTAATAAATAAATAATATATCAAGGATTTATTTCACAACTAACTTGTTATGTTTTCAAATATTTTTTGAGAAGAATTATACAAAATATGGACTTGTTTATAGAATATGAAAATGTCATTTTAATTTCAAGTTTTATTAAAAATTATGTAGTTACTAAAGTGATATTTTTTAAAAAACGACCATTTTGCAAACTGTGTATATTAGAAAAGTCCCTTTTAAAATTTGTAGTTACGCTGTTACAATAACAACTCAAATTGTAAAAAAAAAATTAATAAAAATTCACCCTGTAATTTATAATGAAATTTGCATATTCTCAGCGTTCCGTTAATGATCGCGTACTTAATGTTTTTCAACGACTATTCTCATAGCCAACTAAATTATTGTCGGTAAGGTAGAATACTGTAATGCGTGTTGCATAAACGGTGCACGCGGGCTGATACATATATTTTTTTTTTCTTCTTTCGTAACTTATCTAACCCTCTACTTTATACGTTCAGAAACGGAAGTCATACGTTCGCTTAATTTGCATTTTTGATTACCGGTGAATGATAAGAGATATCTTTTGAGTAATGCGTGCTTTAGACGTTCACGAGTTAAAAATTAACTTACTGTTAAAATGTACACGGTAATTATTTACATATTGGATTGGTATTAAAATATGCTGATGTTCACAATTAATCGACAAGAAATTCTAGAGTAATTGTATAATAATTATATATTTACATAAATAATATTAAATTTTATAGTATTTTATAAATTATGCAATTAATCATAGTGTGATAGTTGTATAATATAAATTAAAATAAATTAAAAAAATATAAATTATTATTATTAATTAATATAAATTATTAAACCGCGGTTTCTTGATGGTGAAAGAATAGACTTTGAACTTCATTCGGGACTTTTTATTTCTACTTTTCTTGGAAATCGTCTCCGAGTTCTAACCTTTTCTTCGCAGCTCTGCAAAAACCGGACGGTTGTGCGGTAACAATTATAACTCCTTTCCCTGTTTCATCTGGAACAAAAATTAAAGGGCACTCTTAAAGTATGATATATTATCTGGTTTTTGATCTATTTTTTTTTTCAAAAATATTCATTCTGGAATGAAATGACGATCTTTGGAAAAAAGTGTGTTTATTTCAAAGGTCCCGAATGAATATTTGTGGAAAAAATCGGTCAAAAACCAAGATAATATATCATAATTCGCGAATACTTTTCGATTTTTGTTTCAGATGAAACAGGTGAAAAAGTTATCATTGTTACCGCACAGCCGTCCGGTTTTTGCAGAGCTGGAAGAAAGGGTTAGAACTCGGGACAAAAAATCTCCGAAACAAGTTCAAAATTCTATTCTTTCACCCTCAGAAAATCGCGGTTTGTTATATTTTATAGTTTTGCAGCAAAAAATTCAGAAAGTTCTTACGACAAATTATAATTTATTTTTTAAATTAAGTACTGAACTTTATACTTTCAATTCTTTACATTTAAGGGCTCATGAAGAAAAAATAGATGTACATGGTGATAGGGGTGTCTAGACACAACGCCGACCGTTGACACAACGCCGACCGGAGACACAACGCCGACCGGGAACACAACGCCGACCGGGAACACAACGCCGACCGGGGACACAACGCCGACCACGGACACAACGCCGACCGCCTACTAGGAACAAACACAACCCTATCACTTCACCTGAAATAATGAAATATTTCCAATAAATATTGAATGATAAGGTGGGATAATTATAAATTAATTAATTTGCATTTTTTAAGTAAATATTGTTTTGGTTATAGAGAGAATATTAATGTGGAATTTTTCTTTTTTGTTACAGAAATTTGAAATGCGGGAGATAGAGAAATATGAAGAGAGAAGAAATTTGATTGGAGAAATATTGTAATCGGAGGAAATTAGTGATTAAATGATCATAAAGTGTTTGTGCGTCGTGAGATATACCTATATATATATATATATATATATATATATATATATATATATATATATATATATATATATATAAATATATTACATAATTAGTCATATTATTAAATTAATTAAGTGTTTTTTGATAATTTAATCAAATGTGATAAATTTGTATTTTTATTTTTTTGAAATTTTTCGTTTAAAAAATTTAATTATTAAAGTGTGTTTTGATAAACTAATTACATAGTTAAACACACACTTAAGTTAACAAGATAATTATGTGTGTTTTAATAACTTAATCGTATAGTTAACCATGTGATTAAGTAAGTATGTGATTAAATTTGTATTTTTATCAGGAATTTTAATTCACTTTTTTATGTTTGTATTTGTTTAATCAATGCTTTAACATTTTATTAACTTAGTTAAACACATGGATACGTTAACAAGTTAACATGTGTGCTTTGACAACTTAATCACATAGTTAAACATGCGATTAAGTTACTAAATTTGTATTTTTATCAGAAATTTTAATTCATTTTTTTCGCGATTCAATTATTTAATTATTAAATTGTGTTTTGATAATTTAATCACATAGTTAAACACATGATTAAGTTAATAGAATAACTAAATGTGTTTTCCAAACTTAATTACATGGTTAACCATGTGATTAAGTTTCTAAATTTTGTATTTTTATATTTTTATTTTTATGAAATTTTTACATTTTAATTATTTAAATTATCAAACTGTGATTTGACAATCTAATCACATAGTTAATCGCATGATTAAGTTAACAAGAGAATTAAGTGTGTTTTTCAAATTTAATCCCCAAAGTTAACAATGTGATTAATAAAATAATAAAGTTATATACGTATTATACCTATTTTTTTGTAATAAATGTATTTTTTTTTTCTATATTTCAATAAAGTCCTTGAACAAATAACTGTGTATATTTTTTTATTTTTCCCAGTTCCTCAAATATTAAAAAAATAACAGTGCGTCCATTAAATTTAAGTAAATGTTTCAAAATTCTTGTCAAATTTGTTTAATATTCTTTAAGAAATTGTTAGAAAATCAAATTTGTTATTAAATAAATCATTTATAAGGTAAATTTTCTTCCTAAATGAAGCACAAAAAATGCAGTGACCCCTTGCTGGGAAAGCCCATAGGCAACCAATTTAACATCGATGCATTGCGGAAATGTATAAGCAAAGAAGTTTTAACGAAATTTGTATCAGGAAAGCGTAAAATGCTAAATTTGTATCAGGAAAGCGTAAAATGCAAAATTTTTGTCAAGAAAGCAAGAAATAAAACATTTTAACGAAATTGTATCAGGAAAACATGAAAAAATTGAGATTTTTTTAATTAATATGGGGATGTCGTAGGGGGTTGATTTTTGTATATGTTGTAGGACGTATCTGGTTTATCCGAGGTTTTGTAAGGGGGACGGCAAATTTCGTTATTTTTGCGAAATTCCCAGCCGTTTTCGAGATATTCGCGATTAAAAAATTTTTTTTGCAAACATTAATAATTAATATCCGAGGGCTCGTACGGGGTTGGGGGTTGAAAATGTTATAGCAACACAAGTGTTGCGGAGCAGATTTCGTTATTTTTGCGAAATTTGCAGCCGTTTTCAAAATACTTGCAATTTTAGTTTTTGAATTTGTACATACTTTGTTAACTTTTTATCACAGTTTTGGGGGTTGACTTAATTAATAAGGGGGTGTCGTAGGGGGTTGATATTTGGATATGTTGTAGTACGTACCTGGTTTATCTGAGAACTCGTAAGGGGGACGGCAAATTTCGTTATTTTTGCGAAATTCCCAGCCGTTCTCGAGATATTTGCGATTAAAGATTTCTATTCTTGCAAACATTAATAATTAATTAAGAGAGGGATTATACGGGGTTAGGGTTGACCATTATTTGTAAAACGCAGAAAATTTTGTTATTTTTGCGAAATTCCCAGCCGTTTCCGAGATATTCGCGATTAAAGATTTTTTTGCAAACATTAATAAAATTAATAGCCGAGGGCTCGTAAAAATGTATCAAAATGTATCAATGTATCAAAATGTATCAATGTATCAAAATGTATCAATGTATCAAATGAATCAAATGTTTTCCTGATAAAATTTCGTTAAGAAAACAAGAAAAAAATTGAGATTTTTTCTATATTTTTATCACAGTTTTGGGGGTTGGCTTAATTAATAAGGGGGTATCGTAGGGGGTTGATTTTTGGATATGTTGTAGTACGTTCCTAGTTTATAGGGGTGTGCGACTGTTAGGGGAGGTCCAAATTTTGTTATTTTTGCGAAATTCCCAGCCGTTTTCGAGATATTTGCGATTAAAGATTTTTTTTTGCAAACATTAATAATTAATAGCCGAAGGGTCGTAAGGGGTTGGGATTGAAATATGTTATAGCAACACTAAATGTTTCGGGAAGGTTTTGTTATTTTTGCGAGATTTGGAGCCATTTGCGAAATACTCGCAATTTTAGTTTTGAATTTTTACACAAAATTTATTAACTTTTTATAACAGTTTTGGGCTTAATTAATAAGGGGGTGTCCTAGAGGCCTGATTTTTGAATATGTTGTAGTACATACCTTGTTTATCTAAAATTTCATAAAAGGGGGACGGCAAATTTCAAGCCGTTTTCGAGATATTTGCAATTAAAGATTTTAGATTATTGAAGATTAATAGTAATTACTAATAATTAATAATAATTAATAGAAATTAATAATAATTAATAGTAATTAATTAAAATGAGTAAAAATTAGTTCACCCCTAACTGCTAGAGGGCGCCACAAGTCTGCCAAAATTTTGATTGCTTTGTGGCACTCTCTGGTGGTTACGGGTGAACTAATTTTGAGGAATGGAAAAATCTAAATACAACAGCATTTGTTTAAGGACTTTATTGAACAATGCACAATACATTTCTAATAATATTAATCATAATTTATTACTTGAATAAGTATAGATCCAAAATTGAATACATAAATACATATTGAAAATATCAATGTTCAGTGTTACTTATATCATTGTATGATTTACATAAAAATTAATCATAAAAATCTTACATATTTGAGCTTAAAATTCTAGAATACAATTCTTATTCTAACAAGATTGATTATAACATCTACAATAAAATTAATACAAAATTTTAAATAATAATATTGAAATAAGTAAAATGAATTCAACTGACGTATATTTACAACATTTCAAACTAGATCTGTCAAATACAATCGGGAGGAAAATAACCGAAAAAACAAAAATTGAAAATCAACCTAGAGCACTGATGATAAAATATTTCCTTTCAACAACAGTGGAGGAGCAGTGAGAGAAAGAGGGAAGAGTTTGGGGCATAGTATAACGTTTTGTAGTAAATAGTTCCCCGGTTTGGTAATAACGTTTTGTCGAACGCCGCCTCGATCCCATGAAAGCTTAGACAAATTGTTTTCGAGTAAAATAAATGCTGTATAAAGACGTTCCTTCGACTATGTATAAATTGAAAAGTTTTCAATGTGCCCGCCCCGTCCAAACTGCCGAGTTGCAGATCAGCTGCACAGAGAACTATAGATCAGCTGCATTGAAGTCTGCATTCATAGCGTGGTTATTAAACGATGACAGTTCATTTGTAAACATAAATGTTCGGAAATATGTTTTTGCTTTTGCTTGTCGATAAAGTTTTCAAACAACTTTTAACTGATATTTTATTTGTATGAATTATTAGTTTTTTTTTTCACAAAATCATTATCATCTATTTCAAATAATTTGTATATAAAATGAAATAGCTTTAGGTTTAAGTTCTATATTAATATTAATTGATAATCGACGTTTCGACAAACTCAACGTTTGTTTTCATTAGGAAAACTGATACAAATAACATTTACAATAATTAACAAAACATAGAAACAAGTTACTTATTTTGTTACCTAGTAACTTGTTTCTATGTTCTGTTTATTTATTATAAATGTCATTTGTATCATTTTTCCTGATGAAGACGTATGTTGAGTTCGTCGAAACGTCGATTATTAATCAATATTAATACAGAACTTAAGCCTAAAATCATTTTATTTTGTATAATAAGTTCTGAAATCTTTTTACTATGTTACTAGGTAATAAATAAGTAACTAGATCTAATTTTTTTTTAATAACGTCAATCACTAATTTAAATATAATTTGGCTTCTATTAATTAAAAATTTATAAAAAAAATATAATTTAGTTAGTTATATGTTACCTAGTAACTTGTTCCTATGTTCTGTTATTTATTGTAAATGTCATTTGTATCAGTTTTCCTGCTGAAGAAGGAACGTCGAGTTCATTGAAACCTCGATTATCAATAAATATTAATACAGAACTTAAACCTAAAGCCATTTTATTTTATTTAATAAGTTCTGAAAAAATTTTTACTATATTTTTCTATACTCATTACATATACTGTAATAAGTAATGTAATTAATCACACCAATGAGTTTTTCAATTATTACTCAACAACGTCTGATCAGTCAAAATTGCATTTCGAATATCTGATGTGTTAGTTCTGTGAAATATTCATATTAACAACAATAAAAATTTCTTTCTGCGTCTCATAACATAATAATACTATTATTTATTACTAACAAACATAATTAAAAAGAAACATTAATAACACTTTTAATAACACAACAAAAAAAAAATTAACGTTCATATTTAATTTCATTTTTCTTTTGTTTCCGAATGCCATCTAAATAATCCAGCGTTATAAAAAATTACCTTTGGAAAAGTACAAAACAAGGTGTGGAAACTTTAAATATACCAACAATTATTCAAATATTTTATGACATCTTCCTAGTGAACCCCACCCTCCCACACGATACACAAATACGCAAAACATTCACGCAACCAAAACTGGGGTGAGGTTCCGGAAGGGTGGGGGGGCTTGGAAATAGAAACGATAAGGGCTCTATAACAGAAAATGCGTGCATATGCAAATCAACCGGTCAGTCACGAACCAAAACAACCCTGCTGAGAATTCTCAAAGGTAATTATAAAAACGAGATGGATGATAAACAATGATATAAAGTAGAGAAAAAAAAATATTAGAAAAATATATATACGATTTAAAAACTACGCATTTATTTTTCATATCGTAAATTAAACAAATATTTATTACCGTATTATTTACATTTTCTATTTATAGTTTGCTGCAGTTGAATTTAAAGTTAGTAGGTCTAAATTAAATAAATAATATAGTAAAATATCTTACTGTTAATAAAATATAACGGCTTTAGGTTGTAGTTCTGTATTAATATTTAATAATAATCAGATGTTTCGGCAAACTAAATAAATTTTCATCAGGAAAAATGATACAAATGACATTTACAGTAAATAAACAGAACATAAATACACTTCACACTGATTGATAAAAGAAGTAATTGATTTAAATAAAATTTTGCTTCCTTTAATCAAAAATTTATAAATTTTATGACCTAGTTACTTATTTTGTTGCGTAGTAACTGGTTTCTATGTTCTGTTTGTTTACTGTAAATGTCATTTGTATCTATTTCCTAATGAAGAGTACGTTGAAAATGTCGAAACGTCGATTATTAATAAATACAAATTAAATAACTTTTATATTTATTAATAATTCACGTTTGGAAATAATTTTATTTAGTTTTAAAAATTACATCCTATAAATGGTCTGGCGATTTTTAGGCCATACTATATATTTTATATATAATTGTACGTGATTTCTGAGAATTAACTAAAATAACTTTTTATTTATTAATAATATTCTTTTATAAATAGGAAACACCTCTTCCTGGAAATACATTTTATTTAGTTTTGAAAATTACATCTTCTAAACGGTCTAGCGACTTTTGATTTATTAATAATATTCTTTTATAAATAGAAAACACACTTCCTGGAAATGCGTTTTATTTAGTTTTGAAATTGGATTAATACAGAACTGCAACGTAAAGCCGATTTATTATAAATAAAATATTTTTACAAGTGGCTCTGTTATTAACATCAAACATTATTACATATTTAATTCGAGTTAAAAATTAATGGAAAAAAATCAGGCAGATTTAAAATTGCACTTAATTTCTGGTCTGTTAAATTGAGTCCACCCCTTTTTCATAGCATCGTGTAAAGCTCTCTCTCCTTTGAACTCGTCCCTTTGCTGAGTGATGCACAGTCTCATGGCCGGATGAGCAGTTATTCATGTAGAAATGTCCGGTTTTAATGGGCCAGAAACGGGAATTAGTCTACTTGCGGGACATGCTGTATATGATTACTTATTTTCCCATAGTAATACTAGTCCGATTTTATTTAGATTTTGATTGTGTAAATTTCTGTTACAGATTTAACACAAATATAATATTTTTCAATTGATATTTAATCTGTTTTAAAACGATTTTTTTAATTTAGGATCAGAAAGTGATTCTCTATCTTGCGTGATTACTTACGACACCTATGCTAACACAGATTTGTCACATGTATATAGTAAACCATCTATCGGACATTTAAAGGGCTAATGAGTATGACGTCGTATGTTACGAGACCTCTACGGAGGTCCTGTTTCTTATTTGCGACATTATCTGTCTCATTCTAACATTATACTTGTCTTTTATTTTACTGGCTTTTATAACCAAAAATTTTCTAAAAACTAGTTTACAACTAGATTAGGATAAATTATTCACAACAGTAAGTACATTATAATTGTATATTTACTAAATCAACATATAGACAGTAATATAACTTTTCTTTAATTCATTTTTATTATGTTTTTGTTAGCTTATTATCATATTTAGCGTTAAATTTATAACTTATCAGGATTTTATATTCATTAACAGTTTTTTTAAATTATCATTATTATGGCTTTAATTTCCGTGTGACAGTTATCACAAAACCCATTACCAACGCTAAAATTAGCATAAAAAGTTAATACACAAAATTCCCTATGAATGTCACTAGATAGAAAACAGTGACGTCATATATTGCACTCACGCAAGTTACAGAATCACCTCTTAAAATCAGTATAATGTTTGTGTCGCTACAAATTTTGGTTTTTTGTTTCGTATACATGAAGCCCGTTTGAGTATATACAATGCTGTTTTGGTGCCTATGCAGTGAATGTTGGGTTTAGCTGCAAAAACATAAAAAGAAAATGTTAAAATTGAGATTTATATATTGCGTATGTAGTGTAACGAAAAATATCGAGTACAAAATAGATTAGTGTATGATGAGTGTGAAATTAAAAGAAGTTGATGTTAATAAATGAAGATGGTTCGATTATCAGAGCGAATGTCTAATGAACGTTTGGTTAAAAGAATATACAGGGTGTAACAGAATAACTATTCCTAATTTTAACTGGAGTATCCTGGGCTCAGAATATAAAGATTTAACGCAAATCACTTAGATAAAATGTGGCTCCTTACTGAGCTACAGGGTGTTTTATTTAAAAATTTAAAAACGATTTTTGCCCAGTACTTCAAAACTATTTGACGTATCCTTATCATACTTGGCAGGAAGTGTAGGTACCGTACACCATACGAAATTATGTTAAATATAAGTTTTTAGCTACTGCCAGTGACGTACAACAGGGGCAAGTGAGAGATTGATCCTTCCTAAATTCTACGCCAATGGCGGAATTGTTATTTTAGCACAATTTTTCGATTCTCCAATACTGTGTAAAAAACGTACTTTTTCTTCGTAGCGATAAAGTCACTATTTTTCGAGATATTTAGAGTTAAACATAAGCTACACCCTTGGGATTTTTTCAAAATTTGCTCAAAAAAATCTGAAAAAATTTAGTGAAATAGAAAAAAAAATAGCTACATAATGACTACGTAACTTTTTTCTCTAACTCATTCTGGTTTGGCAGGAAAAGTTATTGAAAATTAATATTTTTTGCATTTTATTTTTTTTATTTTCAATAATTTTTACAGCTAAATCAGAATGAGTTAGAGAAAAAAGTTACTTAGTTATTATGTAGCTAATTTTTTTCTCTATTTTACTGAATTTTTTCAGATTTTTTTATCAAATTTTGAAAAAATCCCAAGGGTGCAGCTTATGTTTAACTTTAAATATCTCGAAAAACAGTGACTTTATCGTTACAAAGAAAGAGTATATTTTTTACACAGCAAGTATTGGAAAATCGAAAAATTGTGCTAAAATGACAATTCCGCCAGTGGCGTAGAATTTAGGAAGGATCAACCTCTCACTTGCCCCTGTTGTACGCCACTGGCAGTAGCCAGAAACTTTTATTTAACATAATTTCGTATGGTGTACGGTACCTACACTTCCTGCCAAGTATGATAAGGATACGTCAAATAGTTTTAACGTACTGGGCAAAAATGGTTTTTAAA
Organism: Clivina fossor; assembly: GCA_963966155.1. NCBI lineage: Eukaryota > Metazoa > Arthropoda > Insecta > Coleoptera > Carabidae > Clivina > Clivina fossor. The sequence continues at coordinate 10,931,762 of OZ014562.1, read as the reverse complement.
TTTTTATATAAAACACCCTGTAGCTCAGTAAGGAGCCACATTTTATCTCAGTGATTTGCATTAAATCTTCATATTCTGAGCCCAGGATACTCCAGTTAAAATTAGGAATAGTTATTCTGTTACACCCTGTATAAGTGAATGATTTTGAAAGTATACATTTGCATGGATGTCCGATGAGTAGATGGAGTGTCATGATTGAGAGTGTTTTGTGTGAGCAAAGTTTCCAACTAGTAGGAATAGAAGAGCATATATGAGATGTATCATAAATGTGATGAAGCAAAAGTTACTTGTTTGGGTAGAAATATTTGATTCAAATATTTGGGTACATGGCGTGATTGTGTATATATGTATATCAAAAACATTTTTGTCAAAAATAACTTTTAAAAGTTAATTAAATAATAATAATTATATACCATTCTAAAATAGGTTAAATTTTTATATTTGAATACAATATTTTTTTAGTATAAATGGCAATAAAATAAATTTTTATATATATTTTTTTTGCATTTATACCTTTTTATGTTTTTAATGTTAAAATTAATATATTTTGTCCTCAAACTTAATCACTCTGTTGGGAAATAAAGGTACATTATTATTATTATTATCAGTTATAATAATGAATATAAAATATAAAAATATAGTAAATGCATATTATAAAAAAAAATTGATATTTATCTTATTAAACTAACGTTTCCAATTAAAGTTATAAATAATACAATATTTAGAAAAGAATTGTTTCTAAATTCTGTTAGTCTAGTACATTGAATTTGTAATGTAATGTGGTCTATATTTTAGAACTATCCTATTACGTAAATAAGTATTCAAATGATATAAATTATTACGGCACAAGATAAAAAACTAAATCTTTAACAAATTTTTTCACTTACCCTTATCACAAATTGAATTTAGTTTTAAATAAAACAATATTTATTATTAAATAAAACCCTGGACTTTATTGAAAAAGAAATTCTTTCATCTACCCTTTTCAGAAATTTAATTTATTATGCACGAACGATGTGTTATAAAATATTTAAAATATACAACAATTTTATAATTAATGTTATATTAACAAAAGAAAACTTAATTCCAGTGCATCTATGTAAAAGTCTAAGGTCCACAAATCTAATTATATATTTCCACAATACTGTTTGTATGTCAACTGATTTTATTTAATAAATAGCCAGGCTGCTATTCAAACATTAATTGGACATGATTCGTTCTTACTTATATTTATTTTATTTTATTTCTCACAATTTATCCAGTGAAATTGAGAAACCTACGCGAATTCCCTTTCCAGCAATTCTAAACATTTTTTATAATGTACAGGAATAACATAACAGAATGATATATAATGAAATACAATGAAACAAATACAAGAATAAAATGTTTGGATTACCTGATTGCCAGAATATTTCTCTTGTTATAATTTCATTTCGTACTCAAAGAAATTAATTCCTTCCTATTATGGGGCTTTGTTGTTTTAATTGCAGTAACAGGCTGGTCCCGAATTTTCTGTCGTACTGTTTTTCCATCAACCATTCGAACAATTTTCATGCATTTTCACATATTTCCTCTTGTTAAAAACCCGACCGACTTCAATGGAATACATTTCTGTAAAAAAAAATTAAACACAATATTTAAAATATTAATAATTTTTTTTTAACGAACGTTACATACAAAAGTTATTTTAAAATAAGATTGACTAAAGTAAATAAAAATATATTTAAATTTTGTATATGTTCAGTAGAAGTAGACAATACAGTAAATGTAAACTATTACTAGTGAACGTACACTTTCACTAAAGTAATTACTGAATGTGAAAAGAACAGTTTTTCAAAAAAAGATCAATACATTTCAAAAGTTATACAATTCTTAGTAACTGTTTCAAGCAAGTAATATACATTTAGTTACTGCTTTATAGTAAATATGTACTTTTTTTTATCTTCAAAATTATTACTATTTTTTTTACAGTGTATATTAGATACACTTAAATTTAAATAATTTTAATTTAAAATATAACAGAACATTAACCTAAACCGTAAAGCTTTATTATTTCAAATAATTAATTTAGCAGACACAAAAGAAAATATCTACTTAAATAATAAAAATTAATCTCATCTTTCTTGTTTATACAGAGCTGGAAAAAAATAAGAAACTAGAAGAAAAAAATATCTGTTAAGTTGTGTAGCATTTCAGCAATGTTGTATAACGTACAATATAAATGAGGAAAAGAAAAGTTTTGCAGTCCTATCGCAAAAACAAAAGACTAACGTCACGTTAAGAATATAAACAAGATGGAAGAAATCGGCGAAGAAAAATGCCCCACAAAAAAAAAGACAAATAACAGATAGTACTAGAAATAAATTGGTCAGCTAGACTTATAGGCAAACTTTTACTGTAAAACAAATAAAACATTATCTATTTCCTACAATAAATGCTACAGGGGATAAAAAATCTGATGTGGACAAAACATAGTTTTTCATCCCAGTCCATAAATAATATTTCTGTTTTCAAATAAAAGTTCTAATTTACATTTTATCTTCATATTTAAAGTAGTGATATTATTATTTGATTTTGATGTATTTTTGTAAATTATATTAATACTGAAGTAAAATATGCCAATAAATTAAATTATATTATAAATAAAATTCAATTGAACGGACAAACGTAAGATATAATTTTCAATTTTCAAAAATAAGAACAAAATGTTTCTTCTGAATATATGTTTATAAACACTTAAATATTTGAAAGATATTTTTTAGTAATAATAAATTGAATTAATAGTAAAAATGTTGATATTAATATTGATTTAAATATTGTAAAACATATTATCATACATTGTTTTATCCAAATAAAATCCTATCAAATATTTTTGTATCTAGCAATAAGACGACAGTGAGTCAATGAGCATCGCGCGTATTTCTTTCATCGTATTTACCAATCATTTGAAAGTTTTAAATGGATTTTTGGTAAGAGAAGAGAAGATGGGGGGCGCCGAAAGCGCGAACAACGAATTAAGCAATTTGTCGAATAGGCTCGAGTCGAAAGTTTCTTTTCTCTTTTATAAGAATCCAATTCGACAATTTTACTTTTTTTTCTCCTGCAGACGAACAGACAGGGAGAAACGCTGCGCTGTAGTAAAGGCAAAGACATCTTGGCCACGAAATCTTCTCAGTGCAAACTCCGGTTTCTTTTCTTTTCCTATCGATGGTCGTCGACCACATTGAAATTAAAGCTATTGAACGGGAAAAAAAGTCGCCTTTCTTGTTTCGTTTCGCGCCCGACTTGCGAGTTCAATTCGCGAAATTAGCATCGGGTAAGATGGGCTGTTGAGCACCCCCCCTCCACCCCCCCTCCACCCCGACCAGTTTCATTTCCAAATACTTTTCTCCCGTTTTTACTTCTCTTTTCCTTTCCACGACTTTCTTTTTGTTTTCGTTAATGTCGACTTTTTCCAATGTTTCTACTTATAGATTCGTGGAAGAGTTTCTCCCTAATGTTACATTTTTTGATTATCAAATGTGTTTTCCAATTTTATTTTTAATTAGTTGAAGAAAGTAATTTTGAATTGTAATTTCATTAATTTTAGATATTGCACAACAAACGAGCTCAACTAATACATACGTAATATTACACAAACACAAATAACCAACTGTGTGTAAATGTTAATAAAAATAATTAAATTAATAAAAACTAATTTTAAAATTAAAAATTACTTTTTATATATATTATTTATAATGAAAATGAACTAATTTATATTTTGTTATGAGTTTATCTTATCTGTATAAAAGTAGATAACGAATTTACTAATATGTACAAAATTGTTTCACAACTTGATGTTTACTCTGTGAAATCATCAAATAAAAATTTTATCTTCTATCTGTTACACATTCAATAAAATATACTTACTTATTATAAAAATAATATTCATAATCATTTTTTGGAAAAAAATATAAAAAAAAATTACCAAAGTTAGGTTAATAAAAATGTATCAGAACAATTACTACCTCACGTAATGTAGTAAACAAATTCTAGAATAATATTTTAAAGTTGAGATTTTTTTCAAAAATTTCTCAAATTGCATTAACTATTAAGCTATGTATCAATGACCGATTCAATGACTGAATAACTTGTAAAATTTTTGAGAAAAATCTCAACTTTAGAATATTAATAATTTCACTAAATACACTAATAAACATTTTTTGTTCAATGTTAAAATTCTAAAATATTTGAATATTTTTGATGGCATTACATCTAACAACTTTGAAAATATCTATTTATTGAAAATAAATAAAAATTATATTTTATAAAAATCAAACATAAAACTTCTAGATTAAAAATCACAACACTAGTAAAATGACTTAACAGCTAACCGAAAATATGTTTCTGGCAAATTTTTATTATTGACACTAATATTTAAGGTATAACACAATTTTGAATTTTGTTAATTTACATATTATATAAAAAATTTGTTATATATAGTAATAATAAATATAAAAACACACAATAATTATATTTCACTAGAAAAATCATTAGTTAGTATCAAAATAAATCTATTATCTCTTTATCATTGATTATTTATAAAATGACGTATTCCAAAATAACAAAAAACATTTCTAAAAAAAAATAACATTACAATACAATTCCCCAGAATTAAACCAAACCCATTAATGAGTAAATTCATCAGAAGATACAAAAACAGTTCACCTGCGTTAATTGCAATAGAACCTGACAAAGATAACAGCCACGGCTGTTATCATCCACAAAGATAACGGCAAACTGATAACCGAAATTACAGACCTGTTTTCTGAGGTGCAAATAACGCGTAGAAATTTAGTACAAAGTTCCTATTTGGGTAGCAAATTTCGTGTCGCTGTCTTCCGTCGTGTGCTAAAATCGTGTACTTGTTTTAACCGTATTTATTATAACCGTTTCGTACCGTTTCGTTAGTAGCGAGTGTTCGTGTGCGTTTTGTTGTGTTTGAGAACCGGAACACGTTAACGAACAATTGAGAAACAAAATGGCGGGTCAAGGAGATGGTGATGGAGCGGGTGTGAAAACTTTGGATACACAGATTGCCAGCTTGAAATATACACTATTCTTCTTCAACATTATTACTTTTGTAAGTTTATTTATTTTGTTAGTTTATTACTAAATAATAATAATAATAATCTATATTCCTGGTCGCAAAATAATGACTCATTTACGATGCTTAAAAAAATGAATTACTAAGTACATTTATTAAATGTACTACTTCCTCGATACATAATATATTTAATTCTTTTATTGGTGCTACACGATTTTATTCTTAGTCACATATTATCAAGCATACAATGGGTGATCGGTTTATGAACATAGTCCGTTCGTTAACCGAAATGTTCGTTAACCGATCATCCTCATAATATTGCCAGATTTTCTAATATTTTTATTTTAATTTATTTTTTTATAAGTTGTTCAGAAAAGTTTGTTATCCAAACATATGTTTGTTGTTCGAACAAAAAATTTTTTCGTGAAAGTGTTCGTTGTCCAAATTGTTTGCAGTCCGAACTGTTCGTTAACCGATCACCCACTGTATATCTTTTTAAATTAAATCATGTAACTTAATTTTTTTCTATATATTTTATTTCAAACTTTTTACTCTACATAAAATTTTGCAATCAATATATTTATATTGTCATCCGAGATAAACATGTACGCACAATTTGAAAAATAATTTGTTTAGTAAAATAGATGAAAACTTAATTGTAAAATTTAAGGACAAACAAACAGAATTAAGTTAAAAAATTAAGTAAAAGCTACCGACTCAGACGCACTCAGATGTACTCAACGTACATCTTCAGCAAGAATAATGATACAAATGATATTTACAGTAAATAAAAAGAATAAGAGAAGCAATAGAAATTTATAAAGAAAATGATAACATCAATCAGTGTGACGAGTAACTGAGTTAAATAAAATTTGGCTTCGGTTAATTAAAAATTTATTTATTTTGTTACCTAGTACGTTGTTTTTATGTTCTGTTTATTTATTGTAAATATCATTTTGTATCATTTTTCCTGAAGAAAACGTACGTTGAGTTCGATAAAGTAATAAATATTAATACAGAACTACAACCTAAAGCTGTTTTATTTTATCAGAAATTAACTTTCTTACCAAATTCCAGAAAACATATGACGTAAAATTTGTTTCATCCTATCTCTAACAAACAGTAATATTTGTAAAATAAAAATGAAATATTTTAACATTGAACAATAGTGACTAATAGAGCAAAATAGTTTATCTATTTTTCACTATTTTATTCAAACAGAGATAATAAAACTGAAGATAATAAATCTAATACAAATTCAACAAGAATTTAGAAAAATATATTTATATATCAAATTCCATTAAGTTTAATTTGAAATTAATATTTATTATAATATGATAGAAAATAATATCGCATGTCAGTTTAAAATTGATATATAATTAATAATTCAACGTCAAAAATTATTTGAGAACAGCATAATTGAAACTGAATTATTATTAATATAATATGGTTATTAAATTTTTGCTCGCATATAAAACTCTATAAAACCGATAATTTTAATAATATATTAAAGTTATCGTTAATAAATTTGTATGCATAATTAACTAATATTGCAAATTTACAACAATAGAAGTGCTTTACATTACATCAACAAAAAAATGTAATTGTTCATTAAATTTAATGTGCTGTAATTATTTAATAAAATGAATTATATACACTTTTTTTAGCAAATCGTAATCATAAAATATATTTTGTTAGATTTTAAGTATAAAAAAATGTAATAGTGTCATTACTATTTTACTGAAATTATCTATATTCTCTTATATTACAATATAATTGAAAATATAATTATAAAATAGTTGAAAAAAAATAGTATATTATATTACGAGGATCAGGAAGTGATCTTTATTGTGTTGAGCCCAGATACTTGTGGCTGAATCAGAGCCGAGGATAAGCAATCTGAGAGAAATACAAAAAGAGCATTCTGCTCCTAGTGACATTTGCTATTTTTTTCTTCAAGCGTTCCAAACAATTGCATTGTTTATTTTTCCTTAAATTTGATTATTGAAAATGTGTAAAGAAACGAAATGTGCACCGTCAGATTTATCAGAAATTATATATTCGACAAAAGAAACACGATAAAGTGTATTTAATTTGACATCTCCGACGGTTATATTAAAAATTATTAAGTTAAGTTAATTGACAATTGCATTAATTATTTTCGCTTGAATTTGACTTTGATTATTGACAATGTGCAAGAAATGCAATAATACCGCCCAGAAATTACATATTCGACCAAACGAAGATTAATTCTTACAAATTACGTAACAAATATAAATAATATATACATATACATACTATTCCACAACTGTTAGTAAAGTTAAAGTTACTTGGCATGTATTTTTATTTTAGTTTCGTTTAGAACGCTTGAAGAAAAGCTCTTTTTTGTGTTTCTCCCAGATTGCTTGCCCTCGACATGACCTCGATCCCAAATGTCTGAGCTCAGCACAATAATCATCGCTTTCTACCCCTAGTAATATAATATACTATTAACTATACCACTTTTAAAAAGATAGTGATATGTACACGAAGGTATTACCTTTCAATTGACCTACTAATAAACATATTAGTCATATTACTATATTTTAATAAAAACTCCGAAACAAAATTATAGATTAATATTATATTATTATTTATGTACATATAAAACAAAAATTGTACTTGTATATCGTTATTATATTTCATTACAACCATAAAAAAAAATAATAAACAATATTTTTTCGATCATTAATAAAGTACAGTAACGAAATTACTAGAAAAATATTTTTTTTATAGCATTAACTATAATATTACACTTTACATTATTTACGTTCAGTGATAAGCTAAATAAATATTGATTAGATAGCACAGGTTATTTTCTTTGTATGATTATGACTCAATACGAGAATACAAACATAATTTTATTGAAATCTATGAAAAAAATCATTATTGTCATATATTTATGAACATTATATGCCTGTCATTATTAACTATAATATACACTAAAATGTTTTTAAAAACAGTATTACATTATGAAACAGATATATATATTAATAACTATAAAAATGCATCCCTAATGCCAGGAGATATCATCAGTTTAAATATTAATGTATGATAGTACAAGTCACAATTGAGTAATATTCATTATACACATGTTTGGTATAGTTATATTTAATAAGTCGTAAAATATACAGAAGAATTGATTTACATGGAAACATAGGGGTAAGAATAAAAGAGCTTGTATGGGAGGTTTCATAAACGCAGATAAAGTAAAATTTGTGTAGATATTGAATAATAATTTCTACTTAAATAAAAAAAGTTTGTGCCACACCTGTTCAAGTAAATAGCATGATTATATACAAGCATAAAAAATAAACTTTTATTCATACATAGAAAAAATAAAATAAATGTTTCTTTTAACTAAAATTAGATGGTTAAAATTTTGATCATTTATCTACTATTTCCAATAACATTAGTTATACAAATAAGTAAATTGTTATTTAAAATAATGTTTAAATAAATAATCTAAATTACCAATGCTTTGTACAACTGGGATTTTTGCTTTAGGTCAAAGGTTTTTACTTTTAACTCAAAATTAAACGTATTTTTAAACTGTAAACTTATGTTATTTTTAATAGAAATAAAAATTTTATTAGAAATCAAAAAAAGATTTGTTTAAAATTATTTACTATTTAGTTTAGAAACATTGGCCCGTATTCTCATCTCAATTTTAAAAGTTTTCGACGTTTAATTAAAATTATTTAAAAAGTAATTTTAATTAATTTATTTGAATTTTATAATTGTAAAAATATATCAAAAATAAAAATACTATTCATATTTGATAAAAGGTGGAAGTACAAAATCTGAAACCAAAAACAAAAGAGGTGGGAATATGGGCCATAGTGTTTTTCTGGAATAAATGTAATTGTTAAATTATTTATAATTTTCAGTTCAAATGTAGTTTTATTTTAAACTAAATATTAATACTGTTACTATTATTTTTTCTATTAAAGTTCTTATTTTTATTAGAAAAACATAAGTTTACAATTTAAAAAAACGTTTACTTTCGATTAATTACCAATTAAACAAAAAATCAGTACTATACAACTCTATGTTCAGCTCCAGAAATTTTGTAAGATCTAATAAAATAAATCTTGAAAATAACATCGTAGCAACATTCAGAAATAAAAAACACAAATTCTATTTCCTTATTGTCACCAATTCACTACGAGAAATACACCTTTGCTGTTGTGGGTAAGCGTTCACCTAACGTACGGGGGAGGCTATTCCAGTTACGTTTATAAACTCCATCACTTCGCATAGCCGCACACAGCATAACATAGCATATAGCGCGCATTCACTTGTGGTGTCTTATTTGAAATTAAGCGACCGCAAGGTTATACGACTGGGTTTTACTAATACCGCAAGGGAATAACTCCCGTGCACGCCGCGAGAGAATGCTCCTAGGGAAAGGGGTGCGCGCTCTTTCGTGAAGACGCCATTACGATTGTAACGTAAAGAGTGCGATGAAGGGGATGGTGGGGGGGTGGAAGAGGGGGTAGGAAGCAGGCGTCGCAAGGCGTCGTCGTTGCAAACGCAAAAAGATGCTATCTAAATCATGAGGTTAATTTAGTTTTGTTGTTAGCTAAATGTAACCGGCTTGAATAATAAAGTTTTGATGTATATTTTGTGCTGTGTTCGCACGTTGGTGTATGTGTGTGCTACCCCCAACGCTCGAAGGGTTGAATTAACACTAAAAAATTGCGGGAGATATTATAACTAGGATTTCAGCTAAACTAATCTTCTCTGCCTGATGATTTTTATAATACAAATAGACGATTATTATGAATGAATAATGTATGAGTGAATAATGTGAATAATACTAAATTTGTGTGAAAAATATGTTATTAATTTAGTAAGTTAGTATTTAGGATTTAGATTTTTGTAATGCGTAGAATATTAGGCATAATTAGCATTAAAATATTTTCTTAATTGAAATATTTTACATTTATCATAAATAATACTTGCGATTATCAGAAATAAAATTAATTTACATATTTCTTTAATTTAATAAATAGCAAAATATTTTCAAAAATATAACAATCTTTCTTATATTACCGCAATCCCCAAAACTCATTTCAAACTTGTTCGAAAAAATCAAAGAAAATATCAAATGAAAATCATACACAGGAAAACTCCGGGAAACTTATCGCTTATATTCAGATAGAGAGAGAGTGGAAGCCGAAAGCACCAGTTTGCGATAATGGTCATAAGCCTTTGGCGTTTTTGCATTTGCGAGTCGAGTCGGAGCCGAACCCGGGGAACGCACTGGGTTAACCCCCGGTAAATGGGGGCTCTCGCAACTGGAGGCTGGGATAAAAGCACTGTCCCCGTGGAACGTCGATAATTTGAGCTGAATTAGGGATAAGCTAAAATTGGGACTCTGGCACTGTGTGTATGTGAGGATGTGCTGCAGTAGATACCTAGAAACCTACTGATATCTTTCGAACAGTTACATTTGTGTGCGATTTTTGTTCAGTCTTCTAGTTATATTAAATAATACAAGAGTAAACAATTGTGTTTACTATATTGATTTAATAAACAAATATTTATTCTAGTTTGTTGTTTATTTATACATTCTTGTTCGTTGATTTATTCAAAGTTTCATAATATTTATTTAAATTTTATTTACATATGTATGAAAATAGTAATGTTATACAAAATATTATAATTAATAGATAAGTTTAGTCAACAAATGAAATATCTATTTCATATTTTTCTGTACAGTTAGTGCAGAAAACAAAAACAGTATGAAACAGAAGAAATGTTAAAGTTTTTAAAGCGATAAAACGTTAGTTTTGCATTAAAATAAGCAAAATAATTACATATACAAGCCGGCCTTTTTCCTTTTGTCTTATTTAATATGTAAACTAGAAGGTTATTTATGATTAAAGTTGCTTCTAAGTGAGTTTTTGTGTGTCATAAAACAAATTGTACCAGTGTGGTTAGCGCAGCGCGAAATATGACACACACACAAAATATCGAAATAAGAAACTTGAAAATTTATTTCATTCAAGTCTTTTATTTTAAAAGTAAAAACTCGCGGAAATAAAATGTTTCCATATTAAAAAGAGGAAAGAAAAGTTTTCGCGAAACTTTATTTTTATTTTATTTAAAATTATAGCAACGGGATTTATATCGCAAGTTTTTAGTAGTTTAAATTAATCTTGGAGTTAAAGTTATACTTATTGTGAAATGGGTCATATTTTTTAACAAACCATTTTCAATTTTTTTTTCGCAATTTTATTTTGCTTTTAAGAGTGGAAAGTTTTGCGAAAAGTTCCTACTTTATTAAAAGATTCTGATAAGTGCAATCAGGAATTTGTTCTCGTTTTACTGGTTTCAAGTTTTCATTTCACGGTAACGATTTCTATAAACTTTTTTTAGTATATAGCAAATTAAAAATTAGTAATATCATATTTACATAAAATTTATGTTAATAACATTGAAAAAATATTATCATATATAATGTTTTATATTATATTAACACAAAATAAAAATATTTATAAACAAAATACGTATAATTATCTCAAATTTATTGTTTAAATTACTAAATTTTTGTATAAATTATACAAATGAAAATGGTACGTTTTTTTTATGGTTAAAAATATATTTTCACACAAAATTTAAAATTTATTCATTTATTATTATAAATACAAAGTTATATAAAAAAATTGTATCCATTATCTTTGCAAGATTTTTATCTTTCGAAATCTAGAAAAAAAATGTTTAAAATTCATATATTCCTTAAACGTATTAGACCAAAGCTAATTTTCTATTTTTCCAACCGAAAATTAGTTTCGTGCTTAAAGACTTCCAATTTAACCTAAACATCGCGCGACCAACGAAAAAAAAAACATAATATATATATATATATAGAGCATATTCCATTAACTTCAGCCACGCGGCGTCGAGCAATTCCGAAATAATACATGGCACGGATTAAGACGCAATGTTAGGGTGCCCAATTTAAAATATTTCACCACTACCTTCTTCAGTCGTGAAATTTTCATTTGACTCCGAACGCAATTCGCAATTAGCTTAATAGATAGCAGCACAAGCGTTTTTGTTCAACCCCCCTCCCCCCATTTTTCAATCCTTGTAGCCAGGATAACGTAATACGAAGTGCAAAGGGCACAATTCTATCAGACGTTTTTAATTTCGACGGTTTTTAGTCCTTCTTTCGCAGCAGAGGGCCAAAGCTATAAGCATGCAAATTTTGCCGGTGCGGTGCTTAACATTTTTTTTTTTCTTTGGCTGTTTAACGACTGTCTTATTAGTTGGCTGGTATTAGTTTTTCAGGTTGAAAATAAAACGAAAATTGGTTTAAACTACGCGTGAGTAATACGTAATTTTGACAGTTCTTTCGTGTATTTCAATTGTTTAAAATGATTGGCCTAGAATATAAATACACAAACGTATAGTCCGACTATCGTAAGTTCCATTGTACAAACTTAATAAAACAAAAGTATCTGTAACTAATATATTTTGTAGATGTATTTGCATAGAATTTTATATAAGATAGTAGTAAAATCGGGACTTCGAACCGGAACTGAATCGAAAAGCTAATTTTTTTCTCTATTTTATTGAATTTTTTCAGAATTTTCTAAGCAAATTTTGAAAAAATCCCAAGGGTGCAGCTTATGTTTAACTTTAAATATCTCGAAAAATAGTGACTTTATCGTTACGAAAGAAGAGTATGTTTTTTACACATAAAGTATTGGATAATCGAAAAATTGTGCTAAAATGACAATTCCGCCAGTGGCGTAGAATTTAGGAAGGATCAACCACTCACTTGCCCCTGTTGTACGCCACTGGCAGTAGCCAGAAACTTTTATTTAACATAATTTAGTATGGTGTACGGTTCCTACACTTCTTGCCAAATATGATAAGGATACGTCAAATAGTTATAAAGTACTGGGCAAAAATCGTTTTTAAATTTTTAAATAAAACACCCTGTAGCTCAGTAAGGAGCCACATTTTATCTAAGTGATTTGCGTTAAATCTTCATATTCTGCGCCCAGGATACTCCAGTCAAAATATTTCCAATTACTAATAAATCATCCTGTATGGTATAATAAATAGAGAAAAATGATAAAAATATTTATTTACATTTATTTTGAAAATATAAAATAATTGTTTTATTAAAATTAATCCGTTATAAAAGTACTTCATATTTTGTTTACATATGAAATGTAAATTTATTTATATTTGCATTTACTGATTTGTAAAAAATAAACAATATAATATTATAAATGTTACATTTAGTATAAAAAAAATAATTATTCATTAGTTAATTTTAATTCCAAAAAGCTCGTCATATTTTACTAGAAAGAATCGGGTACGAAATAGATTAGTGTATAATGAGTGTAAAACTGAAAAAAAAAATATTGTTGCATAAGTTGGTGTTAGTCAGTTAAGATGGTTCGGTCATCTTGAGCGAATGTCTAATGAAATTTTGGTTAAAAGAATATAGGAATGTTTAGACTAAAACTAATTTCGGGATAGTAGAAAGAGTTTGTACCACATCCTTTTGAGTACATGGCGGGATTGTGTATGTATTTAGCTTCCATTTCTATTTGTAATATTTACTATTATTAAATATACATTATATAAAATTATAAATTTTAAAACGATATTAATATTTATTACAAGTGGTTTTGTATATACTATTATATAAAGAGAGTATATACATAAACTTTGTTTAGAATATCTAGTATAACTACAATTCGTATTTATAACAGCGCAAACTATAATAGTTTTTGCAAGATGGATGTTCAAACTCTATTATATTTTACAGCTAGTGTTTTGTATATAAAATATATATCGTATATACACAGTATCACTATGCACAGTGAAGTAAGTAAAACTTTAACTCAATATTTTGATATATGAGATGATTCTGTAAGCTTTTTATTTACAACGTTATAAATATTCTCAGTTACAACCTTTAGATTTATCTCAAATATATATAAACACATTCGGCGTTTATTTTTTGTTTGTTTTCACTTGTTTTTTTTTTTTTGTTTTTTTTAGAAAACATTGAAAAACAGACTTTGTTTATTCGAGAAGTTTTCAATATTGTTTCGTATTTGTTTTACTCAACAAAGCAATATCCAATGTTACAAAATAACATTTCATGTTTTTTCGACTAAATAAATAAATAAATTTCTCACTTTTTCAAATGAAAATTTTAATAAGTTTTAAACCACCATGTATCCCTGAGTATTAATATATTATTACCAATTTTTTTTTTGCAATCTACTATTCAAAATTTACTTTGTTTTAAGCTTAAATTAGTCAATGGACTGACAAATTGCTAAAAATATCTAAACCGGGAGCAATAAAATTTTATTCGTAAGCCAAAACTCTCTCGGTCCTTTTCAATTTTCCTGCAAAATTAATACCTGTCTTCCATTCGTCTTTCTTTTTCCTATTCCATCGTTGCGCTGCGTTTTTGATTGATTTGATTTAATTTCATTCTGCGGCCGGTACGGCGGTGTGAATATAGGTGGCATGGCGTTCTCGCATGGGCTATAACTTACGACGCCGTTTCAGGATTAGCGTCTCGACGCTAGGCGCGCGCGCGCTCGTCCTTGCCGTCGTCTCTAATGCAATAACTCGGGAAGGCCAAGAAGCCATCTCTCTTGTTGCCCGGATTCGCGCGTGTGTGTGTGTGTGTGTGTGTGCCGCTAGCGCGTAATACTGGTGGCAGTTATAAATTTGACTACCCGGTTAAAATAACGTATTAAAAGCGGATAAAATATGGATTGTGACGCGATGGGGCCAGTGTAGCAACTTTGCGGGATTATTGAAAAAAATCTAACTAGATTTTTTTTTTTGACTCTTTCGGCGAACAATTTATTTTTATATAATTCACATATAAAATGTGAGTTCATTAAATAAACATTTATTATTAAAAATAATATATACAAACATAATAATAAAAATAAAAATAATTAACAGAATTTAAAACTAAAACTGTTTTTATATTAATATATACAAAACAAGTTGTTGTTTTTCCGAATGATTTCAATATAGAACTGTTTTCTGTTATTACAGATAGATTTGTTTGTAAATAAACATTCAATTTTTTCATCATTTAGAAATATATCGCTAAAATAACTAAACATAGAAAACAAGTTACCAGATAACAAATAAGTAACTAGATCATAATTTTTTTTTTATAAATTTTTTATTAATAGAAATCAAATTTTATTTAAGTGAGTGTCTTCACAGTAATTGATGTTATCTTTATTGTAATGTCATTTGTATCAATTTTCCTGATGAAAACGTACGTTGAGTTCGTTGAAATGTCGATTATCAAAAAATATTAATACAGAACTTAAATCTAAAGCCGTTTAATTTTATATAATGAGTTCTGAAAGATTTTTTACTATGCTAAATATTTATTATTTAGTACATAACATATTAGCGTGAATTTCAAAAACCTAAACTCTGAGCACTAACTTACTGAAAACCAATTCCAATTCCAATTTAATTTATTTTTAATATAAGTAAAAAAAAACATTTGTGATTAACTACAAATATATCCTCCAATTAAATAACATTTCATTGGCTGATTTTAAAATTATTCCAAAGCTAAATTTATTCCAACATTTGGAGATACTATATATATTTATGACGTAAATTTAATGTACTAATATGGTCAAATGTATATTTATTCTAATATACATACCAGTGTATTCAATATCACTTCTTTTAAAAATATCTAACTGTTAAAATTAAAATTCAGTTGCCTATGGCAAACTAGTTTTCTTCTAAAATCTCGAAATTTTTATTTTAGCAAACCGATATTTTTTAACAAAAGTTATACAAAATAATAAAACATTATTATTCATTATTCAATTTAACTAAAACTAAATCTTCCTGAGATTTTCTTGCATAACAGGGAAAATAGTACCACCCTCTACATAAAATAATGATCTCTAAACCCGATCAAAAACCCAACGAAACCCTATTCAAAACTATATATCACCATCGAAAAAAATCCATACGTCTACCGGTGCTATTTTGTGTGTTGTTTCGTCGGTCGCCCAAAACACAGTCGACAAAAGCCGTCAGATTATGCGTCACCTTCCCGTTAGAAAAAACCCTCGTCCACACAAATCCCCCCCCCCTTCCCGAAACCGGATCGAACCGGTAAACGTCGAGCCACGATCAGAATTTCATCAGTTGCGGAATCTCCATATACCGATTTGCCTTTTCGATCGGACGCGTTCTGGGGACAATAGATCTGACTGCAAGGATGCGAAATATACTCGATATCTACGTGAAGTACTTTTACTCACTCTCGGGCGCGCGAGTTGATACAATAAAGTAGCGCGGTGCCCTTGCACATGGGTGTGTGTGCGCTTGGAGATTCTTGCGTGACTCGAATAGTTTGCCCGCCATAAATGATATGATGTCATAATGTTAGGTCGTAAAGTTGGACCTGAACATGACGATGGCTGCTCATGCAAGAAGAGTTCACACTTTGTGCAGAAGAACTTGTGTGTTTTACAGCATTGTTTTCCACAAGTCTTTAAATACACTCTAAAAAAACAATTGTGTAATTTTACCGACAAACCATGAGACACTATGATGCCCAGTATTTCTAGGTATAATTAATCAATTGTTGTAATTTTACATAATTGTTTAAAATACATAATATCAGAACTATTACAGACATTATGTAATATGATATATTAGCCACGGGATAGAAAAGTACATATGTATGTAATATTTCAATAGTAAAGTCTCTTTTAGTAAATTAACAAAGCTTTAGTAAATTTACTGTCAGGAATTTTCCATAAAATACTAAAATTTATTTAGTTCAGTAATATTATTATTGGTATAATTACATACGTTTCTAAATTTACATAAACGATATATTTTGAAATGAATGAATTACACTTAAAATATTTTATTAGCATTATTACACAAAATATGTATTAAGTTTCATTCTTTGATGAATTATTACAGATAGTGATATAAAAGCTGTAATTTCACATAATTTAAGAAGTTATACCAACAATATGTAATTCTACATTAAGTATATGATGCAATTATTTTTACAGAATTTTGAGGTAGATATGCAGAATATTTATGGTAAAATAAAATTATAGATTTTTATAGTAAAATTTTACTGCTGTTTTCTGTAATTTCGCTATTTCCTTTTTACAGTGTTAAATTCGGAAAAATACTTAGAATACTTTTCGATAGGTCATAAAAAGTTCTATAAATTGGGTCTATCTATGAGGTCTAGAAAAATAAGCATTATATGGAAAAATGCAGAATAATGAGTACGATAATTTAGTGAAAAAAAACATTATTCTACGATGCATCGTTTATTAGAAAAAAATTAAAAACTGAATTTTTGAAAATTTGACTAAAAACTAAACTAAAACCAAATTATAGAACTTTTTATGACCTATCGAAAAGTATTCTAAGTATTTCTTCGAATTTAACTCGAGAAAGAATTTGCATGTTAAACGCCCATACGAACTTAACGAACGAACACCCGGTATATATATATATATATATATATATATAAACATTAATTACCAACATATAAACTGTAACACAATTTCCATCTACACATTATCTCCAAATTATCATATGTATACACAATTATCCGATGACATAAAAGTACAATTTCATTAGCACAACAACAACAAGAGAACACAGCCAACCAAATATACTAATGCCTCCGCATCATACCGAACGGGGATAAAACTACTTGAAACTCCACTACCAACGACAATTAAAGCCAGATTAAAACTTAAGCATCATTTTAGAGAATGCTTGACTTCATTATATTCCCATCACTCGGTTGCAGTCCGAGTATAGGGACGAACGCAAACAGGAAACGAAAATCGGCCATATTGTTTCCACCACTCGGTACTTCCTTCTTCTCGGCTACTACACTTATCGCGCTCCCGAAAACTAACGACCGAAATATCGTTTCGAAACATTTCCTTGTTTCATCAAGAGGTTACTGATTTAAGCTAGCATTACTGGTTTGATCAATCGAATGGCGAGAAAGACAGGGGATGTATTTCTCGCGTTGTTATAGTGAAATGTAAAGCGGGTCTTACACGATCATTCAGAATGACATTCCAACTGAAGATTGACATTATGATCGAAGATGACGGATTTTCAAATATTATGAAATCCGAGCTTTAATGACGAGAAGTAGAGGCGAGTCTGATAGTCTGATAGTCTGAATATTTCTATTAATGATTCTATTAATCTTTTATGAAACTTGCTGCAATTTTTTTGTCAACAAATTATCTATACATTTTAGTGAAGGAAAAAACAAAAATATTATTTATTTATTTATTTAAATTACACTATCCTACAGACGAATCCAATTACAGGATAGGTTAGAATATAAAAACATTGATAGGAAAGACTTAAAGACTTATTAAAGACTTAATCACTGATAAATATGTTATTAATATATCAATCAAATTAGAAATATTCAATTTTACAGTGGTAAATATATGAGCAGTTATCTATCACACATATTCTGGTATTCTGTATTATTCTATAAGCTCTGTAGTACTATAGAATTTTTTGCCTTTTTTAATAAATTGAAAATTGCATATTTTAATATAGACAAAAAATTATATAGTACTAGAAAGCTTAAAAAATATAGAATACTAGCAATAATGTTTTAAGGTATGTAACATAGATTACAAATAATTGTAATAACTAAATATAATGGTCCTGAAAATGATATAATACAAAATATTGTACAATAAATAAAATTCAAATTATATCAAAAAATTGTCAATGAATTAAGTAAGTTTTGCTGTAATATAGACATGTATCTCCACCTCTTTTGTTTATGAAAAAGTGCCTTTATTTTTCACTTTAAAACAAAATTTTACTTCTACCTCTTATCAAATGTGAATAGTATTTCTATTTTTAATATATGTTTTATATCTAAAATATAATAAAATTCAAATAAACTAATTAAAATTGCTTAATAAGTAATTTTAAGTAAATGTTAAAAGTACTTTTGACAAAAATCACTTTTAAAAGTGTAGCCATAGTTTCCAAGATACTAGTGCAAACAAAAAGTAAGAATATAAATATACTAACATTGCTAGATTTATAGAAACATCATGTGATGTACTTGACTGGATTAAATTCATAAGTTTATCATGACCAGTCAAAATATAAACTATACACATCTTGTCGTTAGGATCTTGTGATGGAGTTGGTTAAAGCGTCTTCCGGGAAAGCAAAAAGTCCCGAGTTTAAACCCCGGCAAAGTCAATGATTTAATTAGTTAATCAAAATAAAAAAAATAATGACTATTTAAGCAAAAAGAAAACAAAAATACTATAACATAAAATTAAATATCTCTAAACAAAATTTGAGCAATATATAAAAAATGTGTTTGCTTTATCAGTGTGCGTCCAGCTTTATAGTAGAAATGTATATCTCGTTGTTATAGTTCAGTGTGTGTGTGTGTGCTTGTGTAATGTAAGTTAGCTGACTTTGGTGGGGAATGTTAGAGACGAGTGTGTATGTGTCGGGTCGGGATTATTTAATCTAAAGCTTCTATCACAAAACGAGTGAGAAACGTACATGACGGGGCCCGAATGAGTTTTGAGTCTTCTGGGGGTGCTTGTCAGTCCTGGGCAATCTAGGAAATTGTCGCACACTGACCAGAACATTTCAAACACCATCATCTACCCCCATCCTACTAGTATTGCCAGCCACTGTCTGTTCATTTTCAGCAAAGCAGCACTCGCTATGAATCGACACTTTTGCTATTTAGTCTGTCTTTTCGTTTGGTTAATGCAACCCCAGGGTAATTTCAAGTTTCTACATTTTATGAGCCTTCATTTATTAAATTAGTTTAATATACTTGAATATTTCTCCAGATGGTATTTATTTTGAATGTGATTTGTATAAAAATTTTGATATATATTATTATATGAAGTCATAACTATAAGACTTCGTTCCCATCTAACGTTGTTATCATATTCTTAAATTTATCTTTTATCATTTCCATTATTTTTAAAAATTATCGTTTATTTGTCATATATACATACACAATCACGCTATATACCCAGAAAAGACGTGGCACAAACTCTTTCCACTATTTCGAAATCAGTTTTTTCTAAACATTCCTATTCAGACAAGTAACTTTAGCTTTTACATTCATAATACCTCTTATACATACTCTTCTATACCTACTACTTGGAAACTTTTGCTCACGCAAAACACTCCTCTCAATCATACCACTCCAACTACTAATCGGACATCCACGCAAACGTATAAATTTTTATATCCAAACGTACATTAAACATTCGTTCAAGGTGATCCAACCATATTAACTAATTAACACCAACTTTTGCAACAACATTACGTCGATTCTGTTTAATACAAAAAAAAACAATTTGTTTTTATTATGCTATAGATAATATACGTTTAGTATATTGAAACGTCGAATTTTAATAAAAAAATTAAACAAAACTTTAACATACAACTTTTTATTTCAAGTTCTGAAAGATTTTTTAGTTGTATTCTCACTTAACTTTTGAAAGTAATTTTAACAGTAAATTTATTTATATTTAAAAAAATTTAATAAGTATAATTTGTACATTCTTTATAAACTTATTATATTGTATTATTTTTAAAGGAAATTTGTAACTAAAATATTTTGTAAACTCATAATATTTAAAAACATTCTCGCATAAGTCTATGTTCTATTAAATGAGTTATGCCATGTTTTGTGCACACACTTTACCATAAAATAAATTTTATAATATTAATATAATAAAAATATCTATAACAAAAAATAGTTTATAATATCTGATGAAAGACAAAAGTATAAATTTATTTAGAAATATATTATAATTTTTTTTACAAAAAATGTGAGAATTGACCATTTTGAATCATTTTTTAAAATAAAATACATATAACTTTAATAATAATACACAATTTATTCAATCACCAATCAATAATAATTTTGAATCACTCGACATAAGTATAACTAAGAAAATTTTTCATTCATTGCTTTAATCTAAAAACGTGCTTATCCATCAAATTTTCAATTTCGTAAGTTTCCTATAAGCCAACTTATAAACAATATATAAAAGCGGTCAGTAAAACTAAAGCGATTCAATCAAAATATCGTATTTATCATAGAAAATACTCGGAGAAAATAAATTCGAGTATACTTAACTAATATCGTTCGATAAATAACAAAACTCTTTCGCTTCTGTTCTGTAAATAAAACTCCTAGCTTCGTCATGACTTATTGGTTAAATACAGTCGGGCATTTTTCACAAGAATGATGTAAAAATCGAAACTAAAGCCACCCTCCCCCATGCCTGTTAAAACGACGCCGACGTCCGAAACGAAATGAATCTATCGTTAGAAGACGGCATTTTTCTCCACGCGTCTATTTCGATAACATCGACGTATAAATTTGGATATATATGGGGGCCATAGAAATACATCTTCGCTTGTAATCTATTTATCTTAGCCGTGGAGACGGCACATTGATGTATTTATAAATGTTAGGGAAAAACGTTAGCTTTATAGCCGAGGTTTTGTCGTTTGGAAGATTCAAGATTTTTGTTGATTTTCGATTTGGTATTTGGTTGGTCAGTGGGAACTTTGCTAGCACGAGGTCATAGGATAGATTCTTTGCTGCCGCCACACACCAAGTCAAGTCACGTAGGAGAATTACGATTTTTCTTTTTTCTTCGTACATGGTTTCTGCTCCGCTTTTCAGCCATTTGTTTTTATTTATTTTGCTGTTTTAAGATTGTTTCTTATTTTCGGAAATTGTGCTTCAGTATTGTTTATTTCATTTCCGATATTTGCTGGTTTTCTATTACTAGTTTTGATCAACAACAACAACAAAAAAAAACTATTTTAAATTAAAATGGTAATGTATCGTACATATACAATCACGTCATGCATCCATAAGAAATTCATTTTCGCCAAACATTCCCATCCAGGCAAAGCAACTTTTGCTTCATCCACATTCATAATGGCACTCATACATGTTCTTCAATTCTTACTATTTGAAAATATTTACTCACGTAAAACATATTTCCAAGTATAAGAATATAAAAGCATGTTTGATAAGAATTATAAATATAGATCAATCAAAAGCTACTGGTCTGAATAGAAATATTTAGTAAAAAATAATTCCGTTGAAAGAGTTTATGCGCCACCCTTTTGGGTACATGGTGTGATTGTGTATCCATATATATATATATATATATATATATATATATATATATATATATATATATACGTTAATATTTAAACAAAAACCGACAATAGTAATATAATATGTTCCCGTATCGCAATTTGTCCCATTACCTCTTAAGTGAAACAACTAAGTCGGGGGGGTAACAACAAGAGACAGACAACAGAATGGAAACAAGCGTCACGACACAGAGACAGAGACCCGTACACGCCGACGCGTCTTCCGAAAGCGTCCGATCAATTTAATCTCATCCCATGCAGCGCGTCGTTTCCTACTTCCGTTCCGTTCCGTTCCCCGAATGTCGACTCCGCAACCCATTCGGCTGTGTGATAACTGCCGTCATCTCGCTATACCCAGATAGTCACCCCGAACCCTAAACAATTGTTTGCGTACTAAAGAAAATAAGCTGGATTATTTAGGACGCGCGCACGATACGGAAGTTGGAACCGAAAGTTTTCCTAATAGAACGCGTCGACAGAGGGCAAAGGTCATTGCGTTGCCAGTGTATGTGTGTGTGGGATGGACTACGGTTTGATGGGATATTTGTTTGTGTGTTTTCGGAAAAGAGTACTGGAAATAATGTACTTAGGTTCGAAATTGAGTTAGGCGTGGCAAGGATTTGGATTGGGTATTTTTTCCGGAACTGTGTTTATCTTTTTAAAAGTTTTAACATTAAGGATTAACATTAGGATTATGAATATTAAATTTACTTAAAATTAAAAACATATATATAAATAGAAAATTTACGAGTAGAATGTATTGTAATGTAAAAATTTTAACGGGAAGATAGTTAAAGGTTAAGTGTTCTAAATCAAATTCTCATTTAAAATTCTGTGTCAAGCTTTCGGTGGTATTTTATTTACAAATTTTAAATGTATAATCAGTTTATTTGTAAATAAACCAAATGTAGTTAATAATGCAAAATACACAAAAATATTTGCATTTTACAGGTATTTAAAAAATATAACGATAATATATGTTTTGTATATCGAAACGTCGAATTTTAATTTAAAATATAATAGAACATCGATCTAAAACTTTTTTATTTTATTGTTATTTTACTTATTAGTGCAATTTTTTTTTTGTGTTATTAAAGATATATTTAAAAAAAATAAAATTTAAATTATGTAACATTGTAATCTACAAGAAAAATGAGAAAAATTTAAATAAACATTTATTTTCAGCGTAATATTTATTGTTAATTAACTCAGATCTACTTTAATTATCAGATAAACAACTAGACCTCGAAAAAAGAAGTACTTAATTTTTATTTCAACTTTCATTTAACATTCTCATTTCATTTTTGTCCTTTTACATCTCATTTCCTTGCCTTCATCCTTCATTGTCCTTCCCATTTACCCTTCGTCAAAACAAAACAAAAAAAAAACACAAAAAAAAAACATCAACAAAATAAGCGTCCAACAAAAATTACGAATAAAATTAAACTAACATACCCCGCGTTTTTTTTTTATCCAACCGTCCTAGCGTGCCACACAATTTTAAAACACCCTTAGTGTATTTAATATATCAACGTCAAGCCATGTACATACGGTATGTTCCAAAAACTTGCCAAACGCTCGACTATTTTTCCACTAGTCATTAATTAATCCCCCCACAGGAAAGTCCAGTGCAAGCGCAAAGTTTTTTTTTTCAGTATTAACCCGTCGGAAAAAACACAAAGTTAGTTTACTTTAAAGTTAACCAAAGTTGTCACTTGTTCGTGGGTGACCTTAATGTTATTTAACAATTTATTGATGGTGAAAATGTGACTATAAAAACGTCTAAACTGTCAAACAAGAAAATGTTTTCCAAATTGTAAGATCTGAAGAATAGAAGATAGTGAAATTAAGTTAACGCATATGTCGGCATGCCCAGAAATATTTGAAATAGTCAATCTTTATTGCTGAACACTGTAAAAAATTGATGTAAATTTACATATTCTATAAATGTATTTTTACAGAAAATATGTAATATTACGTCAATTATCGTAGTAAAAATTACAAAATGCTGCTATTTTACTGATAATAGTCATGTAAAAATTATATAAATATATATTACATTTTTTTTTTACAGTGAACAAACAAGTCGTGTTAAGTCCTGTTGCACAGAGCATTGTTAAACACTCTATAAGTTAAACAATTCATTGACTTGCCAACTGACTAGTCAATAAGACGATTAGTAGAACAATTGACAGTCTAGTTGTTTAGTTAACTCATTGATTAAGTAAACAATGCTTTGTGCAATCGGATCATAGTGATACTAAAATGTATTCAATAAAAAAAGAAGTAAAACATATTTAAATACAAGTGTATTTGAATAATAATACAATTAATTTTTAAACAACAATCTGCATTATAATAAAAAAGCTTTAGGATCAAGTTCTGTGTATATTTTATTTAAAAATGGACGTTTCGATATATTCTACGTATATCATTAAATAAAATAATAATATACACAGATCTTAATCCTAAAACCTTTCCATTTTAATATAATGAGTTCTGAAAGATTTTTTTTACTATGTTAACAATTTGCATATCAAAAAACCAAAACATTTTCAGCCACTGAAACTACCGTTTAGATTTTGTTCGGATCATAGCGTTACTAAATATACTTTTTTTCCTATAAAAAAAAAAGACTTTCATTTATAAAAACAACACAAAATATCTCATAATACTAAAAATCTTACTAAATGTGAACAGAATATTATTATTTAAATTGCAGTATTTAATTAAAAAAAAAACTTGCCATTGAACAAATTTTAATCATGTAGAATTTCAACCTATTACAAATTTATTACATATATTGTAAATATAACAAAACACAAAAAATTAATAAAAAAAACAGTTTTGAGATAAAATTCTGTTAATTATTTATATAAAAACTACGTTTTCAGTTGAAACGTTTATCTTAAAACAGTGTTTATATTAATACAATTTGTTCTGAAAAATATTTTACTATGAAAAACAAATTAACTCTAAAGTTAACCATAATTTGTCACTTGTTTTCCGTGGATGATCTCTTAATGTTATTTAGCAAATTTATCGACGGTAAAATCGCGGCTATAAAACATCTAAACTGTCAATTGGATTGAATTTATTTCGAATGAGGTATGGGGATAAGTATAGAACGTGGATGAAACACTGCAAAAATACGGACTAACGAAACGCGAAAAGCATAGTCGTTCGTTGAGATGGACAAGAGCAATTTTGGTCCGTTGCCTTTTTACTACATGGTCAATACGAAGATACCAAGCGAGTTCTTGTTAGCAAAATGGTCCGTCATAAAAACGGAAAAAAACTGTCGCCGGGTTAATGAACACGGTGACAGATGCGTACTAAAGTTATTTTTTTTAAATGAAATTTTCGCAGTTGTTTCTTGTTTGTATTCTTTACACACATATTTTTTTTTATTGTACACAATAAGCAAATATGATTAATACTCTTATTTTTATATGTACTATTATTAATGTTTCAAAACACAAGGGCCCGTATTCTCACCACACTTTTAAAAGTAATTTTTGTCAAAAGTACTTTTGACGTTTACTTAAACAATCTTAATTAGTTTATTTGAATTTTATAACATTATATATAAAGAAAACATATAAAAAATAGAAATACTACTCATATTTGATAAGAGGTAGAAGTAAAAATTTATTTTAAAGTAAAAAATAAAATTACTTTTTCATAAACCCAAGAGATGGGGAATACGGGCCAAGATTTCTTGTCTTAAACTACCATTCTATTTCCACGTCTTAGAATAATAATAATAAATTTATTAACGTAATCAATAATTTACTTGTGAATATCTCTTCAAAAAAAAAAAAGAGAAATACTGTACATAATTGAAAGCAATAATCGAAAAAAATCGCTAAAACGTCAAAAAAAATTGTGATTTAGTTATGACAGGTCAAATTTCAAAACTTTATTTAATAACTTTTACCTTTAAATCAGAGGACCCTAAACTTTTTTGTCTCGTAGACCACGTGCAATTTTTTTTCCTGTTTTGGGTAGACTATCCCCCCATTTTTCTAATATTGAATTGTTATAAATTCATCAACTTCAAATGTGTTTTTGACAGCTGACACAGTGCTACAACACCTAGGGGTCGATATAGATCCCTTTAAGAATTATTGATTTAAAAATCTTGATTTTAAAGAAAAATATTTTATCTTTCTTTAATACAAATTTTCTTGTTTTAATTTTGTTTTGCAAGTATACGTTTTCAAGAACTTATATAAGTATATTAATATATATATATATATATATATATATATATATATATATATATATATATATGTATATATATATATATATATATATATATACATATAAATATATACATATATATATATATATATATATACATATAAAATCAGATTTGTCATGGCTAGATAACAATAGTTAAAGCTTGGATAGTATTTCAATTAAGTTTCATTTATCAAAAGCTCTAACAGACTGCTTTTAATCAACAAAATTTGTATGTTTATATATATATATATATATATATATATATATATATAATTGATTAATTTCATATGAAAATTGTATAAAAATAAGTTAATAAATACGTTATTAATGTTAATATATTCATTTAGAAAAATACTGTAAAATTGCACTTTACATGATATAAAATTTTGTAATAAAATATCGATAAATATAAGAGTAACCTAATAAAGTTGCGTTGTTTTAAAAATGTATATGTAAAATAAAAACGTGTACAAAAGCCATTTAATGAATTTCCGGTGCATATTTTCGAAAATTATCGAACGAAAATTTCATTACGAGTAACGAAATTAGCAAAGAGGAAGTGGTGTAACGTAAAATTAAATTTCGCAGAATAAATTATTGATCTTTTCAATTCAATTACAAGACATAATTGTGTTGTGTCTAGTCGATCTTTTAACCTAATCTAACATGCAGAACTAATAAATAACCCGTTCTATAAGTGACTTCAAATATTCATCAAACACTTTTTAATCGAAAATCCAAAACTAATACAGCGCAAAATTAGAAAATATTCAAAACTAATACCTAAATAATAGGATATTATATATTCACGTTTTTATAATTAACATTTATTTAAAATAATTAAATCTTGTTAATATTCTATACTATTGAACGAACTAAATTTGTTAAATTGTTCGAATATTTTATTATAAAACCGGCTCTAACAAATTTGATGAAATTTGGTACATTTTCTGATGAGGAAAGGCGATTTATAATTAAAAAAACTTACTTTAAATTTTATTTTTGACACAACGAATTATTTGGCAAATTTCTGTCATTGATCACCATAAATTTATTTTTATGGCAATATGATAAAATATAATACATATTTTTCAAGTAATTAAAAAGAATAAAAAATAAAATAATTTTGCCTAAACCACAAAATATTTTGTGGTTTAAGAGAAATTATTTTAATTTATTAACTTTTCGCTACAGTAAGATCATAATTTTATTTTTATTTTTTTATTATAGTATTTTAATTGATATTTTATAAACTTTTGATAAAAGAAACTCAATTAAAATACTATCCAAACTTTCGACATATCATCATCAGGGAGCTACGATAGCATAATAAAAAAATAAAAATAAAATTATGATCTTACTGTAGCGAAAAGTTAATAAATTAAAATAATTTCTATATATATAAATTGTGTAGTGTAAATATTTTATATTTCTTAAATAAATATAAAAAGCTAATAAGTATTTCATTTTCATATTTAATATTCATTGTCCTTTTTATTCGGAATTCCTGTAAAACTAATACATCAGAAAATATAAAATTTGCAGAACAAATATCTCACTTTGTTTAGGGAAGTACAATGCGTGATAAATTTTGTATGTAGAGAAAGAAAAACGATATATCACAAAAGGCAATTTATAAATTGTCCGTTGACATTTGTTATTTGTCACATACAGAGTGTATTATATAATTAAGTTATTTACATGTTTGTGTCATTAAAATTTATACCGAAAAATATACGCGCGTTGCGTTGTGTGGTTGGAAAATGATGAGCGCTTTTTCACATGACAAGCTCGGCGTAAATATATTTCACATAATTTTTCCATTTGACAAAGATGCGGTTGGTGTAGGTCTCTTATATGTTTTTTGTTTTTTTTTGCTGTTTTATTTATTTTATTTGCGCGGTGACAATATTTTATGTATGACCTAGTTTTAAATATCATGTTTTGACGTATAAAATTTTTACTTTATTTATACAAATAAAAGTTGTCAGGACTTTTTACTTGGAGAAAATCTACGTTAGCTTGAAATAAAAAGAAATTTGACGTTGTTGTGTAATGAGTTTCTTATATGTCACTGACAGTTGCTTAACAAACAAAATAAAAGATTCTTTTTTTGGAGTAGATTCAACCATTCATTGAGATGAATAAGAGCAATATTAACTTATCTCTATATTTTTTATTTTTTTATCTTTAAAGAATTAAAAATTGTCGTTAGTTTTATAATATAAAATTTTACAGTTCAACTGTATAGAAATATTATTTTTCCATTTGAGTATGAAAAGAAAATGATTATGTATAATGATACAAGATAAGAAAACACAATAAATCATTTATGCAAACAGTTAATTTTTCAAATAGGACAAGGTTGTTCAAAACATAATAGATCAAGTTATCATTTTGACAATATGACAATTATATATTCGTAAATCAGTAAAATAAAACATATATTCTTTTTTTATGTATGATTTAAGACCAAACAAAATCGAACTGACTATCGTCCAAAATTTTTCAATTAATTTTTTTTTTTTACTATGTTAAGTCAGAATTTGGCATCAAATTAAATAAAATTAGCTAACCTAACAAAGTATTAGATTTTATTAAAAATTTTAATTTAGATCTTAAACTTCAAGATTTTTGAGTATATATTTTGAAATAGAAACTCATTTTTCTTTTACAAATAAAGATATATATTAATTTCAACCATATAAGAAAATATACTAATGTATATTTAAAAAATATATATATATACTTGAATCAATTCCTAAGTATTGTATACTTTTTCCACTAATATGTTAAAATTAACACAAGCAAAGTGTGTCCACAGGCACAAACTGTCATAAACTCATTCAATAGAACTTAGAGGTTTACGCAGAAATATTTTAAAATATTATGGGTTTACAAAATATGTTAGACACAAATTCCTTTCAAAAATAATACAATACAATGTTTATAAAAAAATGGACAAATTAAATTTAGAAAAAAATACTAGTTTAAAATTTTACTACAGAAATTTATTATTAACTCAAAATAAAAAAAATCACACATACTGCCTTTATTTTATACAATATTTTTATATAATTATAGCAATAATATGACATACGTTATTGAACTGTAAGACACGAATGACAAAGGCAAAATAATAATGTCATATTTTTGTAATTTTATATACCTAATTGTGGTCATTAACACAAAACTAATAACATATTGTTATCGCAACAAAATCCACATTTGTCTAGCCATTATTCTTTACAACAAAACCAACTAAGATAACAAAACCAACAGAGAGTACCTATTGTTCCTCGACCGGCAATAAATTTTTAAAATATCCCAATTAGGACGAAGAAGACAAAAAAAAGACCCGAAGGAAACCCATCAAAATTACTTGTACAATCCCCCCAATAAAGGGTGGTAACAAAAGAAAGATAAATAGCGTCACACACATTTCTGTCAACACACACACACACATACACAATGTTGTGTACGTTCTCTAGCCCCCACGACGGAACTATCACTAGCAGAAGACATAGAAGGAAACCATAGATGGTTGGTAACACTGCTGATGACGTCACTGATAAGGTTAGGTTGATTGCGCGTGGTAACAAGGCTTCAGATGTCTGCCAACGATACCGGATACTGGAGACCCTCAAGCGTATATCATCGTCAACATGTCAGCGCGCGCCAGTTGTTTGCACATTTTGGGGTGACTGTCGTATGTACGATGGTTCGATGAAGGATTTTAAACGTTATGTTATGCCACGATACAGTTATTTTAGTTAATTTTTTTTGTAGAAATAACTTATGACCTCAGTGGTCATTAATGAAGTCAATAATATTTTTCAAGGAAATTTCATTGAAGTATTTTGGTTTTAAAATTTATAAATATATACGTCCAGTTGATAGGACGTATGCCGTAGAAGCAGGAGATTCCGTTATGCCTGTATTCATAAACATTTTTGTTAAAAATAACGGTTTGTTAAAATGAAAATTCTTGAATTTTGTTGCAAAATACATGGAAAGATTTCTTACGGAATCCAAGAGTTATCATTTTAACAAACCGGTATTTTTAACGAAAATGTTTTAATATACGGAAGTTAGTATCATCGTAGGAAACATTGCTACAAAATATATTAATATAATAAATTTTACGTATCATTTATTTGAGATATTAAAAAGAAGAAACATCAATAAACTTAAAAAAAAAATTGTAATTTCTTTATATTTACGAATTTGACAATATTTACTTGCAATTTTATGAACATTTGAAAAAAAAATCATCTTACAAAATAGATTTTTGAAAACATTATTGAAATATTTTCATTTTATTTAATAAAATTTAAGTTATATATATTAA
This sequence comes from Clivina fossor, assembly GCA_963966155.1. Taxonomy (NCBI): domain Eukaryota; kingdom Metazoa; phylum Arthropoda; class Insecta; order Coleoptera; family Carabidae; genus Clivina; species Clivina fossor. Next base: position 10,900,788 of record OZ014562.1, on the reverse strand, counting down.
TTTATTTTTAATAAGATGTTTGAACTTAAAAACTTTAGCGTATTGAATAAAATCTTTTTCTTTTCAGGAAATATAAATAAAAATAAAGAAAACTAACATATTTGTACAACCAAAACATTTTTAAAAATCTATATTTATTTTAACATAGTAAAAATTTTTCACAACGTTAAGTTTATGTTAAAAATTAAAAATTGACGTTTCGACATATTACACGTATATCATTATCAGAAAAAGTAAAAATTCACAAAAATAAAAATATAATTATATTAGAAAACAAATGCTTAATCAAAATATTTATTTGCAGAATATTTAAAAAAAATATCTATACGTATCTCTTCCCTATATTTTACCATCATAATCTACACTGTATTTACAATTTTGCGCGAAATAACATTTAAAATATAAAAACGTAAACCTCCAAGACACATTTTACTCGGAAAACCTTTTTCTTACTTGCCATATCTAAAAATATATCTCGATACTGTCACAACTGATGCAATATTCTTCTCTTCGCAATACCACCATGAAAACATCTACATCTGCAACTGTGGTGTATGTGTATATACATATATTTGTACGAGGCAACGAATGTCTTCATTCGCGTTTGCTTGAAAGCATACGCAAGGCAAGCATCGTCTACTCCGTCTTCGTGTCAAGCTTAAACATTTATATATTTTGCGCCCGTCCGCCCGCAGTTGACGCAGTTTCAGCACGGCACACTCATGCGTTATTTCTCCATCTATAGAAATGCTCATTCACGCTCATTACTCATTTTTATAGGCGCGCTAAAACTGAGTGTAAAGTAGCTCATAACACTCTTTCTGTTCCCCCCGCCCAGGCGAAGTGGCTCGAGTTTTTCGGTAGTAATCCAAGGAGCATGATACGGGCCGGAGCCCCGATTTTACCGTACGTTGTGTAAGAGTGTTTATTTGACGGCGGGTGTTGTTCACGCTCAATTACCGGTGAATGCTAAGAAAGTATACGTATTTGTCTTCTGTATGACTGTGTTATTGTATTACTATTGTTTTGTTTCGTGGTAATAACGTTGATGTTATTACGGTTCTAATACTTAATTTGTACATTTTCTTCAAACTGACTTTTTGCTACTATTAGGAACTTGCACGGAACTTTGAAGGACAAATATATCGACAAGAGATAATAAGATAACATGAATCGTTTAAATATAATTTGCCGTCCTTTAATTAAAAATTTATAAATTTTATGATCTTTATTTATTTTGTTACCTAATAACTTATTTTCATATCTTTTTTCCTGACAATGACGTCCGTTGAGTTCGTCGAAAAGTCGATTATTAATAAATATTAATACGAAACTAAAACCTAAAGCCGTTTTATTTTACTTTCATTTTATTCACTGTTAAAGTTGTCAAAAAATATGATATTTAAAATCCACTGTTGTGCTAACCAAAATTTGACAATCTCATTATTTAATCTACATAATATAGTACCAAAAACGACAACGTAAATTTATAATACAACATTTTTTTTCTTTCTTTCTTTTTCCAAATGACAAATTTATCAAACAGAAAAAATCTCACGTTTTGAATTCAAATTTGGCGTACGCAAAAACCAGGGCACGGTGAGCGTAGGTGTCAAAACGAGAAAAATTCATAATATTACATTCACGCAGGAGAAAAAAAAAGAAAGAAAAAAAAAAGAACAGAAACGAAACGAATAAGGAAAAAAAAATCATTCGTTATCCCGTCACAAAATCAAACAGTGGGAAACAGGCAGTGCTTCATCGAATACCGAATCTGCAGCTCTGCTAGGCTTCGGCCGAGCGCCGCAAAGTGTTAAAATTCGACGGCGGAAAGTATGCAGTCCTGATGCTGCCGCATGTATCAACCCGTTCGACGCTGTCGACGCAGCAGCAGCCCGCGTTCAGTATTTCCAACACGAACAATGCGTATTTGCGTACCTCATTCGTTTTCAAGCCAATTCCCCAAGAGAATTCCTGATTCGACGTGGCCGAAAATATTTTAGTTTTGCCCCCCTTCTGTTTGATGCAAAAGAGTTGTGTGTGTTTGTAGTAAAAGTTGCCTATCGACGGATAAGTAATTGTTTTTCATTTACAATAATGCAGATAGAATGAAGGAGATATTAATAAAATTCTTTATTGGGTTTGAAGCAGTTTGGTTTAGCATAAAATAATGATATTTATAAAATAACTGTTAATAGAAATGTTAAAAAAAATAGAGTATTTAGAGTCAAATACAAAATTTGCAAACGCTAAACAGTAAAGTTTGTTGAAATCTTACATAAATCTTAGAAAAACCAAGAAAAAGTGAATCCCTTAAGGCCAGTATATCCAATTCTATTTATTCTTAAGGTAACTTAAAAAAATCATTTGTGATTAGCCAAAAATGAATCCTTAGACTAAATTTTATTGACTAATTATAAAATTATTCCAAGAATAAATTTATTTCAACATTTGAAAATGTTGATTCCTAAATATTTAAGAATTGCTTAGTTAATAAGAGAAAGAAAACGTGGATACACCAAATTTAATCAAAATTATATCAATCGTTTTCAAGATAATGTTTACACACAAATACAAAATAAATAAATATATAACTATAGTTCATTTAATAATATAAGATTTAAGATCATTAAAACTTACATAATTTAATTATTGCATCAAACCTAATTTTTGCATAAGCTTAATTTTGTTATAGAATGATTATCGGATTTTAATTGTTATATAACAGTACTGATATAATACATAATTAACTGTGTGAGCCTAGGTTCAAAGCCCACTTGGGCATGGATATTTGTGATGTTTTTGTATCATCTAAAATGCATTTTCAAAATAATAACAAACATTGTTACTTGCTAATAGTTTTAGCAACATATGTTTTAAAAAATGCATAATAACAGATTTTATTTAATTAAAACTTAATGCCTATTATAAAAACAAAAACTGTTGTAGAAAACAAAATTTATTTATTTTTAAATTTTATATAATTCATAGTGGAATGCATTAGAAAACTTAAAAGCAAAACTTATTAAATACTAAATATAAATAAATATTTACTCTTATTTTATCTTTCGAAATTACTTGCAAAACTTCATTAGATGGTACTGCAATAATTTGCTTTAGTAAAACTTTCGCGAATTGCTCGGTAAATATCGGTAGAAAACATCGCTCTCCTAGTATTTTTATTACTTTAAACTTTGTAATTAATAATCTAATTTACTTCTTCCAAAACATAAAATAATGAGAGCTAATTAAATAAGGCAACCACAACATTTGAAGAGTCCATATCTCCGGCAGCAGCAACATTGCGGGCTTTTATTCCTTCTCCCATCCTTTTGCGTTGGCGCTTATAAAAACAGAATTCCGTTACCAGAGAGACGTCAGTTTGTATCAGAGTCGAGGCTTCAAATACAGCTGCAACACACACACAACCTCGTCCAAGTTTTTGCGCGCTAGCAGTTGGTTATCAAGTGCCAACCAGACACCCAAAGCTTATGAGTGGGCACTTATGAAGAAAACCACCGTTTGCCCGGCGCGGGAGGGAGACAAAAAAAAAACTTAACATCCGGCGAATGGTCGGAGAGGAGCCCGAGTACCGTATTACCGTCCGGTTTCTTTTGGCTACGGCGTTCGTTCGTTCGTTCTCCCGGAGTTTTTTTTTTGCTTTCTTGCTTCCCCGGGTCCGGGTTTCGTGCACAGCATGTTGCGAATTGCCGGAACGCTATGATATATAACCGCGTTTTGCTATCGCATCGAAGACTGGACGGTTCGGCAATGCTGCCTCTACCACGATGCCTGGATGTATACAGATTTATATTCCGTGCAGGACGTGCAAAAAATTTATTCAATTTTACGGTGAAGACTTCGCTTTTTGTTGCAATTATTTTTGTTTATTGATAAGAGAAATAGATAGAGCAAAAACTGAGACAATGAAAAATTGTTTCTTATTGCATTTTTTTGCTAAAAACATTTTACATACTTGACAATTGAACATAATGTAAAACCTTTAAATCTATTTCTTAGTTCAATCTTATAAAATTATAATGTTATCATTTGAGTCGTTCGCAGTTATCTTACCATACAGCTATACAACAAACTTTAACAAATAATGCTGATTCAAATTTTAAAAAAATATATATATACACATATCAAATTCGTCTTAATTTAGATGTTATAAGCTTTTAAAGATAGCAAAGATAAAACAGAAATAAAATTAGAGGGTGATAAAAAGAAAAATTATTTTTGTCATACTTGCACAATATGGAGACATAGGCTCGTATTTCCACCTGTTTTGTTTATGAAAAAGTGTTTTTATTTTTTGCTTTAAAACAAATTTTTACTTCTATCTCTTATCAAATATGAATAGTGTTTCTATTTTAAATATATTTTTTTATATCTAATATTATAAAATTGAAATAAACTAATTAAAATTGCTTAATAAGTAATTTTAAGTGAATGTCAAAAGTACTTTTGACAAAAATCACTTTTAAAAGTGAGGGCCATAATTTTTACATGTGTTTTATAACGTTGGCTGTGATTAATAACAAGATGTAGCTACTCACATAATACAAATATCTATCATACGCCGCTATCTGACTATATATTCTTTTATTTGTCAATGTGAGGCATATATTTAAGCTATAAATGGACGTTTTTAACATTTTTTATAACTTTTAAACTAAAATTTGTAGCATTGTAAAAAATGTTTCAGAACTAATTATATTAAAATAAAACGGCTTTAGGTTGTAGTTCTGTATTAATATTTATTAATAATCAACGTCAGAACGTACTCAACGTACGTTTTCATTAAAAAAAAAAATACCAATGACATTTTCAGTAAATAAACAGAACATAGAACCAAGTTACTAGGTAACAAAATAAGTAACTACATAAAATTTATAACTTTTTAATTAACGAAAACCAAATTTTATTTAAATTAGTCCCTTCACACTGATTGATAACATCAATTATTTATAACTAATTTTGTTACCTAGTAACTTGTTTCTATGTTCTGTTTACTGTACATGTCATTTATATCTTTTTGCTATGAAGATATACGCTAAGTTCGTCTAAACGTCGATTATTAATAAATATTAATACAGAACTATAACCTAAAGCCGTTTTGTTTCAAATTTGTAGGTTACGTTAAGTATTTATAAATAGAATTGAATCTATGTTTACATAAACATTTTTTCAACATATATTTTCGTATATAAGTATAAATTTATACATTTAAATATAAAAATATTATGAACTTATACATGTATTACTCAACAATATTAGTGAAAAATCAATTTTCTTGTTACGGATAATAATTTATAAATTAAAAACAAAAATCGCTTTTAAGAAAATAAATCCTAATCTCCTACGATTAATTATTACAAAGTATAGTGATGACAAATAGTTTAGCTATAATGTAATATTGTTAGATTTATGACATTAAGTGATATATAGTCACAATTTTTATGATGATTCACTCAGTTTTTATCGTCTTTCGATAATAATAAAATAGCACTTAAGACAAAGGGGATGGCAATTTTGTGTCGTTTTGTAAGAAAACTTTATGTAGCAATTATCATTACTGTTGATAGACCAATAAAGGACAAATCTAATGTCTTTTCTTCTCTATGTGTTGCAATTTTGCAATCTAATAATGTAACCCCACAATTAGAATTAAAGTTATCTTATACGGCTCTCTCTCTTATATTAGCCGAAAATGTCGCCCATAAAATTTTTATATCATCCAGTTAGTAAATATATTTAGTACTCATCTTGAAGATCTTGGAATGGAAACTTGGAAAGTAAACATAGATGATTCTTTTTACGTTCATTTAATTGGACTTGATATTTTATTTTAAGAAGAAATTTAAGAATCTGAATCATAAAATTTTATTAAGATATTTTTAAATAGTTCTATAATGTTAATTTTATGTTTACCAAGATAATAACGGGAAGTTAGTAAAGAATCTTTCAGGACCCATTATATTAAAATAAAATAGCTTTAGTATTAAGTTCTGTTTAATTTTTAATTAAATTTTGACGTTTCAAAATACTACACGTACATCATCATCAGGGAAAAATCTAAATCAATCAATGTGAAAGCACTAATTTAAATTAACAAATTATATTTTTTTTATATAGTTACTTGTATTTTGTTACCTTGTTACCTGCTTCTATGTTTTGTTTTTATTTGTAATTATTTTCTTGATGATGTATGTGCAGTATATCGAAATATCGAAATTTAATTAAACATTATACAGAACTAGAACCTAAAGCTATTTATTTTAATAGAAAATTAGTCTTTTTCTTCAAACGTATCCAAATATTCATAGTATGTTGCAGAACCCAGTATGTAGAACAAAGACGTATTACTAGTAAAATAATGAAGTTACTTTTGCAGTAACAAATTAATAATAATAATAATCAAACTTTATTGAGATTAATTAATTAATTACATTGTAATACATATTTAGAAAATTATAAAAATTACAGGCAATTTACTGACATTTATAATTTATCAAATTTTCAAACTTTCATAACAAATTGACATTTTAAAATTTCGTATTTAAAAAAGTGTTAATCTTTGGACAAGTATGTTATGCAGATGTAAATTTTTAATAAAAATTATCAAATTTTGGCAAAAAAACACATAACTTAAAAAAATAGTATGTCACTCAAAATATATGCTTTTTTGAGTATTGTTCAGATTGTATAACCTAGGTTTACATTTCAGCAGCAATTATTTAAACTCAATACAAAAAAAATATAGTTTCTCTTTTGTTAATGAGCCGATATAGCATCGCATACTATAGTATAAAAATTAATTTATAAAAAAAGTACGTATAGGAGGTACCACAAAAGTGAATAAAGCAAAATTTGCATGCCTAGGTATAAATGTTTGACAGCAAAAACCCAATAAAATTATTCACCATGTTATATAAAAAAAAATAAAATTCGACAATAACATTTTGTATTTGAAAAAATCCTGAATAAAATCTATAAAAAATAAAACAATATCACACGGCTTTTAAATAATTAAACTTTTAGTCACCATGTTATACAAAAAATAAAATTCGACAATAACATTTTGTATTTGAAAAAATCCTGAATAAAATCTATAAAAAAATAAAACCAAATCAGACGGCTTTTAAATAATAAAATCCATGAACTTTTAGTCCAGCCCTACTAAACCCAAACGACGGATTATAATCTATTCCAGTAGTAAGGTGATGCTGATTTCATCATACATATACAATGACAAACATTCATAATTCACAAACCGTATCGATCCAGTTGGCAACTGTCTTCAATTTAACATGCATGAATTTTTGATTTCTCTTAAGTAGGTATTTGATGGTAATTCCAGCCCATCGTAACAGGCAGGAGCAATGGCATCAAATAATAGTTTCGAGCGAGCAACGACGACGGTACCTAACCCTTTCGCACAAGCCCCAGTTTCCCATTCATTAACAATTCCAGTTTGTGGTTAAATTCAGTCCTATCTTATATATAGATGACCGACAGCATCCATCGCGCCTCGTAAGTAAGGTGGTTTTTCGAATCAATAATTGATTGATAGCGCGAAACGACATCTTAATAGTTGAAGTGTCAGTGAACTTGATCGAATTTCAAGTTGTTTAATCAAGGGTAAGTGGATTGGGTTCGGTGGTTAGTTGGGCCGGGCAAGTTAGGTAGTCTAAAATGAGGTTATATTGGAAATATATTTCAATCAATTTAATCTTTGATGTTTGCTGGCTGGGGCCAAGCAACTAGGCCGCGCTGTCGAGTCCGGTTGAAACAAAATGGAGTGGGAGTCAAAATTGACGTTATCTACCAAGTATCTGTCTGCAGACGGTTTGAAATTATAAAGTTGTTTTGTGATCGACTCTATTGTAAGTGACAGCTTTAAGGGTTGGTTCTATTTACAATCAAATTACTGACGTAATGCAATGTTGTTTCATTTCTATATTAATCTACATGATTTTCTATTAAAATATTATTGCTTTTCCAATACAAACTCTTTAATAGTTATTTTTAGAATAAAATCTGAAAAGTACATAGAAAACATTTAGTTTAGATTTACTTTAAAATTTTATTTATACTAGATATTTTGTTTGTTTTTACTAATTGTGATAAATTCAATTTTATGAGGGTGGTATAATTCACAACAGAAAAATAAAATGCACGACTAATAATGGTTTTCCACAACAAAAACTGTAATAAATACACGTTAAATATTTTTCTCAAAACCAAGAATGTAAGTGAACAACATTCTAATAAGAAAAAATCGAAAACTAACCTTTTAATCCAACCTGTCTATAGCAATAACTGCAACTAAAATCTTCAGGTGTGTATTGATTTTTAAACAAATTAAGAAAATAACCTTTCATCATATAAAAAATAGTATATACATCAGAAGCAAAAATCTATTTTTGTAAAAATTGTATGTAAAATATCTGTAATAAATAAATTTGTTGCATTTTTATTTTATAAAATCTTTGCACAATTTTAATGAAGGTAAAAATCAAACTAATAATTTCATAATAATTAATATTTAATGAACGTTTGGTGAATAGAATTATGTGAATGTTTTTGAAGATATACTTTTGCGTGGACGTCCGATGAGTAGATGTAGATGTAATGGTATGATTGTAACAGAGGTTCGCTTTAGCAAATGTTTCCAAGTAGTAGAAATAGAAGAGCATGTATGAGAGGTTTCTTTAATGTGGATGAACCTATAATCTAGATAAGACTGTTTGAAAAAAATTAATTTCGGGATAGTGGAAAGAGTTTGTGCCACATCCTTTTGAGTACATGACGTAATTGTGTATGCATGAATGTATAAACAAGTTAAAAAAACACTAAAAGTAGTAATAAATCACTTAAACATTGTCATTATTATTAAAAAATATAAAAAAAACCAACCACTTCATTTACAAGCATCAAAAATTATCAACAATTTTTATCATCAATCCTTAACACACAAAAAAACACTATATATCAGTAACATTACTCCATTAAATTTTTTACCCGCTAAAGTGAGTTGATAACCTCCCCAACCTCTTTTTACCCGTAAACAGAATCGTGAAGTTCAACCTCAGAACTTCATCACACATCAAAGATAAAACCGATTTAAAAATGTTGATACCAGCGCCCAGCAAAAAAACAAAGTAAAAACTTGACGAAGGACCTAACAGTCTAAAAAACCAAAAGCATAAGAGCCCATATACGCGCACCGATAGCCTTATTGAATTTCCTCGAAAAATTTCCATCGATAATCGCCTGAAAACGGCAAAAAACTGTCTCTGTTTTGCTGGATTAATACACTGTGTCCTATTGTTCATGTTTGCTTTCCGTAACTTAGTGGTATTTCATATGATAAAACAAAACTAATGCTGCAATTATAAAAATTAGAATTTATCAAACAATGTTATTTTGTATTTGATGTTCTTAATCCAGTTAATTAGTATGTGACAGTAAATTAAATTTAATGATTTTGAATATTTGATTATGTATAATTCTTTCAAAAATATGTATTTTATTAGTTTTATAATAATAATAATTTATATCTTTTTTAAACACAAAATATATGCGAATGGAAATTGTCACAAATATACAAAATACATATTAAAATATATTCATATAATGCATAATATTATTATTTGATAGAAACTTATACAGCTTAAGTTTGAAAGATTTAATATTGTTATCATTTTTCATATCACTGTCTAATTTGTTGAATATTTATAGTTCAATTCTAACAAGAGAATTTTGTACTAAATTTTGTTTAGATGTAGGTATACAACAAGAATTTTTTTACCTGTATCACAGTTATGATTATCAGAATGTATATTTGCATGTATTTATATGTATACATATTTGTATTCATTGTGTAGAGCTCTGAAGAAGACAATAAAGATTGCCGAAACGTTCCCTTAGTAGTTAATAAAAACATATAAAAGACTGAATTTCGTCAATTACTAATTAATTATTAAATATAAACAGTCGACAATTTTTCTAATTTAATCAAACTTATATGGTTAGTTCGATTAATTTAACTACTATTGAAGTTTATTTTAAGAAAACATTAAAAGTGTGACACGATGTACGTAGAGCGTAGAATCTGTGCATCGGACGTTATCAACTTGTTGAGTTGAACCCAAAGTTCAAACCGAGCCGATTTTTCACCGGGCGCTGGACCTCGTATATTTTCCTATATCGCTGCAAGACACTACCAGCCCAATAAGAGTTCGAAGCACAAAAATCTATAGAAGCAAGACAGCGATACGTTATTTACTGCCGCTGATAATAATGCTTCTTGTGGATTTTTTTCCTACCAAGAGATGTTATCTTAATGTTACCAGATTCATAATAGGAAAATTTATAAAAATAAAATTTATTTATCAATTAATCTTAGAAGAAAATAACGTCAATAATTAAACTTAAAAAAAAAAAAATATAGCCAGGGCAACGTTATTTTTGCTGGAACAAAAACCGGAACTGAACCGAAAAAAATATCGGTTTAATTTTCGGTTCAATACATGTTAAAACATATTTTAATTTTTTGTGTTTTGTGGAAGAAAATTCAGTTATTAAAATTGAAAATGAAACTAGAGATCACTTTGAGGCAAGTGCATTTTTTGATAATAACTTTGCTTTTAATAATCTTTAAATAGTTTAAATGAAAATACATTGGAAAATATTTTAATAATTAGAAATAATTTTCATTTTTTTTAAATTATAAATAAATAAAAATCCTGTTTACAAGAATTTGTTATACGTTAATATATGTAACCTTATTATTATATAATTAAAATATACATACGAATTATATAAGTTTCGAATAATAAATTATATTATTATCATTATATTATATACTTCTAATTGTTACACCTTTAATTATTATATTATTGTATCAATTTACTTATGTAGTATGCTTATTATAAAAGTAGGAATAAAATGTTCTAAATTATGCTAGAAAATAAGTTTTTAATAAAAATAAAAACATTGAAAAATTTTAAAAATAAATAATTTCGAACTGAATAGAAAACCGAAAACCGAAAAAACCCGTTATTTTTACTGGAACAAAAACCGAACCGTTATATATTTTTTTAATTGAACCGGAACGAAAAATGTAACGGTTCGAAGCCCTGATTATAGCAACTACAAAGAATTATAATGTTATTATAAACATTTTTTTTTATATTACAAAACCAGTTGCTAGATATATTTTCATCTACAACCAAACGTTACATTTTCATTATCACCAAAAAATCAAATCATCCCAGTCTCTTGAAGACATCCTGTCGAAAAACTACAAAATAAAAATCCATTTCTACTCGAAAATTGAATCCATCAGCTGTATGTCACATCAAAAGACATTGTAACGTGACAATTCGCGGCTGATACGAGATAAAATACATCAAATTCAGCCTCTTTTTTTTCCACAAACTTCTCTTTTGCGCGCACGACAAACAACAAAACACCGATAGCAAAAATATTCCATCGCTAGAAACTAGCAAAACCGCACACGAATGAAACAACATATATATATATATAAAAGACATCACTTACTCATCGGAACCCGATATGCTGCTGGTAGTAGTAAAGATACCACGCATCGATGCATTGATCTGTTTTGACTGCGCGACTAGAGACTGTTGTCTGGAGAACTCTGGAACTCGTCCGGGAGATAGAGAGGGAAGTTATGCTGACTGCCTGGAAAGAGAAAACGGAAAAATAAGGTTGTAATGGGTTGTTTATTTTCCACGGAGAACGTCTGCATTTTTTCATTCAATGATGAACTGAATTTCAAAATAAATGTTTTATATTTGTTGTCGTAATTTTTAAGTAAAATATACAAATTATATCCATAGATTTTCATTACAAAGACTTAAATATTCTTTGGATAATTCTAAGATAATATAAAAAACAATAACAATAGCAAATATATATATTTGGTATTTGTTATATAACAAAATTTATTCCACATTCTAAAAGTGGTATTCTGAACAAATTATTTTGTCTCTTTCTATAGGATGAAAAATTCTATTACAGCGTTGAGTATTTGCGTAACCTTAAGTCACTGATTAGGATTTTAGCTTTATCTAATGATGAAAAATGTATATAGCTTATTTTAAAATTATTGTTTGTGGCTTGAGGGAAATTATTTTATTTTATTAACAGTAAGATCATATTTTATCCTATTAAAATAAATCTGTTTTTAAAACGTTGTATATTAGCATTGTATTTATTTTCACTTTATATGTGTCTACAATTTACATAATGCATAATAATAAACTCATTCATAACATAATAATATTTTACACAATAACAAATATTGCAGTGTAACAAAATCATGTAGGAAAAGTAAACAAGCAGGAAATATTATTAATAAATGCAACAAAATATTACTACAAACACGTGCATAATCTGTATGCACATAAGTAACAGAATAAAGTTTTGCGTTCAGTTCAATACAGTTCGAAACAAAAGTTTACACAAGCTACAAACACACAAACCGTACCGAGTACAAAATAAAACTTAACACTCTCTCCCCACCCCATCAGCCCTTGCGTTACGATATTATTGCGGTAATTATTAATACTATTATAAACGCCAAATTAAACTATTCCAACAAATAAACAAAATTTTCTGTGTGTGCTGTCTGTACGCGAAGTCGCAACTCGGGTATGAGTTTGCTAGCGTAATGTCCAGTCAGCACTAAATTAAATTAGCGAACTTTCCGAATAATACGCGAACGGAGTGGAGCGCACACGGCCGAGAAATACGACTAGCTCGTATAACATGTAATGAACATGTATAAACTTTGTGTTCGTTCAATTCACAAGCTGAACCGAACGAATAGAGAGGGCATAGCGAGAGCACAAGGAAACGTATATCGTCGTAGACTATTTCTACCGTTGCACAATTATATTAAAACTGACTCTGACTCGTGTATGCCTTTCTATAACGCCGGCTACCATCTGTTTTCATTCGGCGTTATGTTCTGGTTTTGGATTTGAAATTCGCGTCAGTCGAACGTCATTAGGTTTGTGTGCGATTGGAGGATTGTGTAATAAATTCGAGCATTAATTGATCTGTGATCAATGATCATTAGGGCTGTGTGTGATTGTACTGACATTATGTGACAAATTCATTAATTGATCTATAATCAATCTATGGTATAATTATAATTTTATTATTGTTATACTTTTTTCTTTTCATCAGCATTTGTGCTGAAATTAGTTTCTGCTAAACATTCCTACCCAAACAAGCAAGTTTTACTTCACCCACATTCATAATGCGTCTCATACATGATATTTCATACACTCTCAATCATATCTCCCCATCTTCTCCTTGGATGGCCACACAGACGTATATCTTCAATATAACACACATATTTTTTTTACCCAAACATTCATTAGATATTCACTCAAGATCACCGAACCATTTTAACTAACACCAACGTTTGCAACAACATTTTTTACCAAATTCACACTCTTCATACAGTAATCTATTTTGGAATCAATCCCTTCTAGTTACAACTCCGTACAAACATTTCATTTCCATAGAAATTTTCATTTTGTGCTTCTGCAGGTACTACCATACATTACCGTAACAGTTTTCATCAGGAAGACTGATAGAAATTACATTTACAGTAAATAGCAGAACATAGAAACAAGTTACTAAGTAATAAATAAGTAACTAACTCATAAAATTGTTTGTACCCCATTTTTTCCACTCCATTATTTCAAAAAATATTTTTTCCACCAATTCTTTTTTCCACTATACATTTTTTCCACCAATTCTTTTTGACACCAATTCTTTTTGACACCAATTCTTTTTGACACCAATTCTTTTTTTCCACCAATTCTTTTTTCACTATATATTTTTTCCACCAATATCAGAAAAACTAATATAAATGACATTACAGTAAATAACAGGAACAGTACATAGAACAGTTTTCTTGATGAAAACGAGCGATTAGTTTCGTCGAAACGTTGTTTATAAATAAATTTTAAAACAGAACTTAAACCTAAAGCAGTTTTGTTTTTTATAACGAGTTCTGAAAGATTTTTTACTATGTTAATAATTGTTTTGATTCAGACTTATGGCGAAAATAGTTTTGACATAATAAAGAAAAATTATACCACACCTTTAGAATACATGATGTGATTGTATATGTAAATATGTATGTATGTGTATTATATTAAGTTATAGTCAACATAAATCACAACCGTGAGTTATTAAATCATAACTCTTCAGCAATTTGACAAAAATTCTAACTGTACATTACTCTGCAATCAATCCTCCTATTTTTTTTTTTAAACAAAAATCTATCAAATAACAAAATAACTCAAAAACAATCCAACCAAAAAAAAATCTAATTCCACCAAATTCAACGGGAGGGAAAAATCTCCCTCAAAAGTAGAAAAACGACAGAGAAATTCTATTAATTTTTATTCTAACGCATGGAGTGGCGGTTCCCTACACGTAAACAGAAAACAACGCACGGTACAGGCTAAAGAAAAAATAAACGCAAACGACAAACCTGTCCCCTTGTCGTTCTTACAGCGATGAGAAAAATAATAAACCACTTTCGAGATCAAAGCGAAAAATAAAGCAAGTGGCTGTTTGCTCGAGTCGACTTTCCGCCCTCGCACATGTGTGTGTGTGTGTCAGGGGATGTTGGCGCCCCGACGTCCCTAAGCGTCTTTTTCGGGCAATTACGACGCCAGAAATGTTGGCACGTGTACCATTAATTTCTAACTTCGTACGAAGATACATGGAAGATAAACTAGATTTGATTGCCATTACCAACATACTTTATTCTTTTTTTTTTTCTTCTTTATCTATATCAAAGTTATCAAATTTTATTCAATCTATTTTTATAAGATACTATTGAAGTATTTATTTTTAGATTAAATTACCTAATGTTGTCTTTCCACAACACAAGTTTAAAATTAAATTATTAAATGTGTTCTTTTAGAAAGTAAAACAATAAAAATTTATTAAATTTAAAATTGTACAAATTAATACAACTAAATATCATTCAAAGCGTAATACAGAGGTGGTCATTCATTTTTACCTATCGAGTCAAATCTAATCCTAAACATTAGATCTAAATGAATAGAAAAATAACATTACACATATTTAATTTCTTTCTCAACCGAGGGTTGCTAACTGTTGGTAATTTTGTAAATTTTCATATTACAACATATGATGAGAAAATTGTTAAACAAAATATCTTGAAATAAAACTGTTAAAGTTCTGTATTAATGTTATTTAAAATTGATGTTTCGACGAAACTAAACGTCCGTCTTTATCAGGATAAATGATACAAATGACATTACAGCAAATAACAGAACATAGAAACAAGTTACTAGATAACAAATAAGTAACTAGATCATAAAATTGATAGATTTTTTTTTAATTAATAGAAGCCAAATTTTATTTAACTCAGTGCCTTCACAGTGATTGATGTTATAAATGAATATTGTGTATTTGTGTAATCTGAAATCGCTTTAATGCTTAATGCTTATTGCACGTTCATGCTTATTTTATTATTATTAATTTTCTACTAATAATGGAAACGCATAGCTTTAGAAAAATGTATCAACTTTACTTTTAACTAATTTTGTGGTTTTGAGAATTTTTTACATTCGTTTTGTTTGAATTTTTACCACAGTAAATTACATTGTAATTGAACAAAGTTGTATCTTATTAAGATATTTGAGAACGTCATGCATATCATCTTAAGTGGGACACCCAGTATTTTTAAGTATAGTATCACTTCCCGAAGCAACGATAAATAAACAAATAATAACATAGAAAAAATCGAGAATAGTTAAACATGATAATATTAACATAAGTGATTCTATTTAAAAATATATGGTGAAACAAATAAGCAAACATACATTATGAATGTAAATATATGATAAAGATATATAATATTACTTACATTTACTATTACACTTCATACTAAAAGAATTTTTCAATAAAATTAAACAAAAATATATATTATTATACGCATTATAAAAACTAGTGTAATTACTAAATAAAATATTGAAAACACTTTTAATATATTACAATAATATGATTTTTTGTCTATTCTATTGAATTATTTACAGAAACTAAATATATTTTTTAAAATTATTAATGTTTTTCTTGAAACATTCGCTTAATGGTTTTGTATATAGTTGCAACGCTAATATATCGGTTCAACATGAGTATTATTGTATTTTATTACTATTTTTAGACCATTAGTTTTTTTTACTGATATCAATCCATTATAGTTTTGAATAATTTATCAGATACATTTTGTATTGTACAGAAATGCCTTTGACCAGGTAAATACAAATACGTATATTTATTATATAAATATGACAGAATATGAAATAATTGTAATTGGATATGAAGTAAAATTCCAAAGTAATAAATTCTGTTATTAATATAAATATTTGTTAAAATATTATATGATACTAATAATTTAATATATATATATATTAAAATAAAACAGCTTTTAGATTGTAGTTCTGTATTAATATTTATCAATAATCGACGTTTCGACATAATCAACGTACATCTCCATCAGGAAAAATGATATAAATGACATTTGCAGTAAATAAACAAAACATAGAAACAAGTTACTAAGTAAGAAAATAAGAGGTCAATACGTCTAAACCAACCAGATAAATCTACTATTGCTCAGCGTTAGAAAAATGTTCATGGCGTAAAATTCATGGCGTAAAATTCATGGCGTAAAAGATACTGTAATAATTGCAAGACCCATCAATAGTAACACTAAATTGATAAGAGAAGCAATAGAAATTTACAAAGAAAAAGATAATTTAAATGAAATTTATAAATTTTATGATCTAGTTACTTATTTTGTTACCTAGTAACTTGTTTCTATGTTCTGTTTATTTACTGTTTATGTCATTTGTAACATTTTTTCCTGATAAAGATGTACGTTAAATACGTCGAAACATCGATTATTAATAAATATTAATACAAAGCTACAATCTAAACCCGTTTCTGAAAGATTTTTAATTATATTAAGGTTTATATTTAATATTTATAAAATACAAACAAATATAGTTTAATGTTTTCTAATAAAGATATCAAAATTGTTTTTAACACATATATTGGCCATAGTTGCTAAAACTTCTAGCCAGTACATTCTTTATTAAATTCTCGAAGTAGTTTAGATGATAAAAAATGTAAAAATCAATAATAAAAAAAATTCATATTTATCAACAATTTTGGTATTGCAATTGTAAAACAAACAAACACCAGTATTTCCATTTGAATAAAATTAATTTCTACCTGTAAATACATTCACTCCATTTTTATCATACCAAATTGAAACTATAAAAAAAATTCTAACAACAAACATTTCAATTTCAATATAAATTAATCACAAGAACGTGTATCCAGCAAAATTCTGCTAAATATTTCCTTCCGTGCTAAATTAAATTATGCTTCCTAACTGCATTTCATCCCTTGATTCAAGCACCACCTAGTACAGCATAGAGCCTCCGAGGGTTTTTTCCTTCTTCTTCTTCTTAATTAGTATCTCGTATAATTTTCACGCGCTTGCGTTGATTCGCACTAGCAAAACCTAAGTTAAGTTACATTAAGGCTTAAAGCAGCGTTTGCGAATGCAGGCGTCTCGCGTCGGTGTAATTTATTTATCACCGGACTTCCTTCCGTCTAGCTGGGCTGAGGCTGAGGAGATGGGATAACCAAATAGGAAACAGAACGGAAATGCGTGTAAAGGAGACAGATAAGAACGAGAAACGACTGCTAGGGGTTCGGGACCCCCCCCTTTGGTTTTTGGTTCGTTGTTTTGTTTATTGAATTTACGCGGCGGTTAGATGCAAGATGAAATTGAATGAATGAGATTATTTGTAGATGAGTGCGTATGTGGCATAATTGCATTTGTCGGTTGTCTCAAATTTTAGGTTATTTATAAAGCAACAAATATAACATAATATAAATAATACTAAATATGTAGATTAATTATTATAGACAAACAGACAAACAGTCTACAACAAAAGTTGGTGTTATTCAGTTTAGATGGTTCGGCCATCATAATCGAATGTTTAATGAACGTTTGGTTAAAAGAATATATGTGACTGATATTGAAAATATATGTATACATAAACGTCCGATGAGTAGATGAGAAGGTATAAGTGAAAAGTGTTCTGTCTAAACAAATAAACAAGTAAATAAAGTTATCAGATTAAATAAAAGTTTGTAAAAATAACGTAAATAAAATTACATAATCATCTTATACATCAAAAAAACATATCTTAAAAATTTGTCCATGTTAATTATTTTTAATATTACAAAATAGTGGCTGATATTGAAAACTCAATACATTAAATTTATTGAAAGTACTGAAAAATAATACTAACTATTAGTAATAACTTCATCGCCAGAGCGGTAGCCGAGCGTATTTAAGCGTCTGGTATTACCAAATATAATACTAGATTCGGTGGTTCGAATCCGCTAGCCGGTATTTCTCTTCGTCGTAAAAATTAAAAGTCCCACAAGGTCAAACATTAATTAAACACAATCGGACAAAATAGTTTGATCAACTGTTTGTCTTAAAAAACATCAGTAGTTTAAATTACATGTTCGGAATTCGTCGCTGCTCTACACGAACGCACAACTTGCAGTTTCGAAAAAGTATCTAAATAAAACATCACGAAACAAGTATATTGGTATATATTATATATATTCTTAATTACACATAGCGTATTATATTTTAGGTTATAGTATTTCGTTTTTGCTTAAATCGACAATTATTTATTTTTTATGAACTAATTAAATCATTAGGTAATTTTTAAATGAAGAAAAATGCATTAACCTTGCCTATATTTTGCATGATAAACTCATGAATTTAATCCAGTAATGATGTGTCTATAAATCTAGCAATATTAGTAAATATTACATTCTTAATTTCAAATGGCATATTATATATTAGATTACAGTATTTTGTTATAGTATCGTATAGTATTTTGTAATTAACTAATGATTTAATTAGTTCATCAAAATAAATTAATTTCAATTTAAGTAAAAAGTAAAAAGTACTTGAGGTCAAGGTTTGCCTAGAGCTGTTGTACCAATGATGATGAATAACTTCATCTAATAAATTATTAATAATCTCTTGCACAACAAAAATCCTGATTGACCTATTGTCTTCGTCGAGCAATTCTTGAATAAAACGACAAAGACTTTGTGGTTGAGAGTGGTTGGAAAATGTGCAATGCGGAATTCCCTAACGGAGCAGAAACTTTCCTAATTCAATTCGGTTATGGTTTTCATCTCACGCAATCCACAATCCCTTCTTTCATAAGCTTGACTGTCGAATTAGGTTCGTTCGTTCGTTTCGACTGTGCTCTCAATCGGACGTTGTGCCAGAGCATGAGAACCAGACGAGAGAACCGCACCACAAACGGGCTAGTAGGAGAATTTGACCAGCGGGAAATCCAATTCATCGGGGGTATTTCATTTTCTGACAGTCGTAAAGAATATGTGGTTGGGATATTATAGTTTTTTTTCTTCTTCATCTTCTTTTCAGATAGACAGCCAGTGAAATTGTAATGGAGAACAATTCAGGATTTTGTTGATCAATAAAGATGATTCTTTATTATAAGATATTTGCAAAATGTTTTATTTTAATCAAAATTATAATTCTAACTACAATATAAAAAAAATGCTGAATAATTTTTATTAAAATAAAAAATCTTTTTACTGACACAAAGTTAGATTTTTGGTATAATATATTGAGTTATATTTTAACATACACTGTAAAAAAAAGCGAAATTACAGAAAATTAGTAGTAAAATTTTACTGTAAAAAATCTGTAATTTTATTTTACTATAAATATTCTGTATTTCTACCTCAAAATTAAGTAATTTTTATATTTTTCATAATAATCACATAAAGCAAGTAAAAATAACCTAATAATTATATAAAATTTCTTACTTTCTGCAAATTGCATCACATACTAATGTAGAATTACGTATTGAAGTATTTTTGACCTGATGAAAACGAGCGTTTAGCTTTCGTTGAAACATCGTTTAATAAAAATAATTAACAGAATTTAAACCTAAAACTGTTTTTATATTAATACTATGAGTTCTGAAAAATATTTTATTATGTAAAAGTCATTAAGTACAGTTTTTCTAAAAATTGAGTTAACATAAATAACTAAACGACAATTTTTTGATGTTTTATCGATATTTTTCGATTGTTACTTAGAAACAATTACTAATGAGAAATAGTGGCTCGTATTCTCATTTCGTTTGTTTGTGAAAAAGTGCTTTTATATTTTGCTTTAAAATAAATTTTTACTCAAATATGAGTAGTATTTCTAATTTGATATATTTTTATCATATTTCATATTATAAAATTGCTTTATAAGTAATTTTAACTGAACGTCAAAAGTACTTTAAACAAAAATTACTTTTAAAAATGAGGTGAGAATACGGGTCAGTATTTCTCTTCACAGTAAAATTCTCTTTTTAAAGAGATATGCACAAGTAAATCATTGTTTTCTTCCAAATAAACAAATTGAAATTAATAAGTTTTACTTTTAAACAACTGATATAAAAGTGTTAGATATTTAAAACTCCATTAGAATATGAAAAATAAATATTCGTATAAATTAGAAAAAAATATATACCTAAACAATTTTGTAAAAACAGAAATAAAAACTTCATTATAAATTTACGATCATCTAGCCTCTGGTTGATCATTAATAATAGAACATGCTCGAGAAAAGGCAAAAATATAAAAATAACCGTTTTGTAAAAAAATGAGGCATTGTACACCAGTTTTGCAGCATAACAAGAACTTCGCAAACTTCTGGTAAAAATATAAATATTCCAGAGAACAGATCTTAAGAACTCGACTACAATTTACAAACTAGGATCTATTGAAATAGCCTTCTGTGCTAGCACTTATGTTCGCGGTAAAAACGTTGATATAAAATTGTAAAACGAAGCAAAATACTTTCCTATTTGTTGTCAAGTTTACGAAGTGCAGATAGAGACTTGTCGTCGACAACGGCATACACACACTATACGGATTTAAGTAGAGTTATAAAAATTTAAATTTACTGCTTCCTGTGCCCTAGAGGTAATACCACGTAACTTCTATAAAAATAAAAGTAAAAGAAAACGTAGAAAAAAAAATATATATGAAAAACTGTCTTGGGATGTATATGTGTTCGCGAAGGCTATAGCATTATCTCAATCTAATATCAGGAGCGGTGTAATAAAAAATTTTGTAATAAAAAAATTTCTGCTAGAACTAATATCTTTTCCTTACAAAATATGGTTTTTTCCTGTGCTTTTGTTTGATTTTAAAGTTCTTCTTACATCCGCGTTTGTTTGCAAAAACATATTAAATTGTTATTAAAAGTTTTTTTTAACTAATATTATCATATTTCCTTCTTCTTTTATTAATAACAAATTTGTTATTGAACTATATAGCAATTTATATTTCTATGTAATTTTTATATTAAAATTTGGAGCTAAGAATCATAGTATACAGATTTTTGAAAAAAAATTTGATAAATTATAAAAATTTTATATGTATTATTTATGTGCATAACTAAACAATAAAAAAATGTTATTAACAAATTAAACTGTATCGTGTAAAGTTAGCTGTATTATAATTATGAAACTTTTTTATTTTCTACTAACATATCATAACTATAAACTAATTATGAAAAGCGAAATAGTAACAAAAAAGAGAAACCAGTAGCAAATATCTCTTAGGAAGCAATTTCTATTGTGACATTTAATTCCAACAATACAACGATTACTAATTACAAAAGATAATTACATTCTCTAATCTATTACACTAAAATCACAATAATAAAATAGAGTAAATACCAATATAACTCTAGAATAATTAAACAATATAGTGGCAACACTGTGATTGTAATCTCCATCAGTTAGAATTCTCATCCAGAATATTAGATATTGATTGACGACCTAATATTCTATTGCATTCGCAAATTGGATTTCAGATGTTTTATTGAATTTATACAAATATTAAACATTCAAAAGTGTATTTAAATCAACTAATAATATAGTAAAAAATCATTCAGAACTCATTATATAAAATAAAACTATTTTATGTTCAAGTTCTATATTGAAACGTTTCGACGAAACTCAACGTTCGTCCTCATCAGAAAAAATGACATTATCGTAAATATAAAAAAACAAGTTACTAGGTAACAAATAAGTGACTGTATTGTTATTCTTTATTAATTTTTTTAAATGTTTCATCAAGTGCCAACCACCGAAAGTGTAAATGTTATAAAAATTTTATAAATAGACAAATAATTCATTTAAAACTAACTAAATTTTAATATAGAACAAAATCTTAACGCCTCTATCATCAATTGTTTTTTACACATATCATTCATTACATACACAATCACGACATGTACCCAAAAGGGTATTATCCCGAAATCATTTTTCTCCAAACATTCCTATCCAAACAAGCAACTTTAACTTCATCCACATTCATAATTCCTCTAATACATGCTCTTCTATTTTAATAATTTTGAAATAAATATAAACCACTTATAATTGTAAAATATTATTCCTAAATATAGACTCATTGTCAGCAATAAAGATTAAACATGTATTTACATTCTCATAAATACTTTTAACTGTTGATGGATGCTATTTGAACTTCACAGTCAAAAAATTGTATATTTATACTACAAATAAAATTATTCTATTTTCATTTTTATTTATTATTTCAGATGATTGGAGCTTCCGTATTTGGTTTAACCCTTTGGTTACGTTTCGAACCAGGTATTGATGAATGGGTAACCCAGTTGGAGATTCAACAATTCTATATTGGAATTTATGTACTTATTATCACCGCCATGTTGGTTATGGTTGTTTCATTTGTTGGATGCGGTGCTGCTCTAATGGAAAATCAAGTTACTCTTTTTGTCGTAAGTCATTTGTTTTTTTTATATTAATTATTTAACTGTTATTTAAATAACCTACTTTGGTTATAAAAATTACAATTTTTAACTTGTAAAATATAAGAAAATTTATTGAAAGGTCACTTTTGGGATAGACATGCGCATTTATGTCATATACCACTGCTACCAACTGACAGCGAACAGCCACCATTGCTTTATATTGCCAGCCAGCTGTTGTGGCTGTTGGTAGCAGTGTCCCAAATATTTAATGAAAATAAATTAATCCCAAATATTTTCGCATGATTTATTTCAAATATTATAATATTATCGTCTAAAGTGGCCTTAAACTATATCTAATTATATATAAACTAATAACATACAATTAGATATCATTTAAAAAAAAAACAATAATTATATGAATTAATTATTAGTATTAAATATTTACAATAATATGTTAACAATAACAAGACAATAATTATTATTGGTTATTAAGTATTCGTAGCTAATTAAAAAGTTAAAGTAAAATTAATATTAAAAGTTTATGTAACATATATATATATATATATATATATATATATATATATATATATATATATATATTAAAAACTGAAATTCTGTTATAATATTTGTATATTTTATATGTAATCCTTTAAGTCAATAATTTTTAAATTTTAACAATTAGCAAACCATTTAGAATATAAATTTTTATTTTCACAAGGATTATAATTAACTGTGTTTCGGAAAACACTGACGTTCTGCGGAATATAATTTGAAGACTAAAGCTTTAAATTAATAAAAACAAAACGACTTTAGTAGTTAGTCCATCTAAATTTTCATATTAAAACAAGTAAACTAATATCTCTTTTAATGCAAATGCATTTCAAGTTATTACGACCTTAGATGACTAAATTAGATATAAGAATTTTATGATAGAAAATCTTTATATCCGAGTTTTACAATTCGTTTTGCAAATAGCAAATGAAATAAAATAATTTCGGCATAAATCCTAGCGCAGATGCAACTTGATAAAGTAGCCCAACAAAACTACAACAACTCTACAAAAAAAAAAGAAAGCAAAAAAACGGAAAACTTCCTAAAGATACAGCAAAATTCCGTCTGACAAACGAGCGCGTGAAAATTTTCCTTTATTTTGTGTGTTACTCCCGGACCGGGTCCGGGAGAGAAAGAGAGAGACAGAAAAACCCATAAAGCAGTAGAAGATTGTATGTAACCGGAACCTGTCTTTGGGATATAATCCCATCTCAGGCGTTCGTCGTCGTTAAATGTTCGGGGGTTTGAAAACGGTAACAAAACCGGGGCTGGTAAGCAGTTATCGCTTTTCCGATGCGAAGCGCAGTTCGCTCATATACGAGAGAGACACGCGCACACACACATATAACGTTAATATAATCTCTATCTGGGTAAAGAGGTAGAAGCGTACCTTTATTCTGTATCGCGGGTAATATGAGTGCAGGTATTACAAGACAGGCAAATGCGCTGTCGGATAATTTTACTCTTGTTGCGGGAATTATTTGCGATTAAATTGTCGACGATGGATTAATTCGGGATGCTGAACTGAACTGAACTTAACTGAACGGGAACGGAAAGTTTGATTGGAATGATCTTGTTGTGAGCTTTCGACGGGAGCGATGTTAACTGTTATAAGCAGTCATACGATAAGGAGTGGTAATGATTTTGGATTTGGTATACGATTATCTCGAGTATTAACATTAATAACGATAATGAGATCGAATATTGTTTATTAGTTTATTAGAAACACAGTTTTCATAATAAACATTTTAACTAAAATCGAGTTTATGTTGATAAAAAAGCATCGATTTACTGGAAAAAATAATGGCCCGTATTCTCATCTCACTTTTCTTCTGTTTTTCATCAAATGTAAATAGCTTTTCTATTTTTGATCATTTTTATTATATTCGCGTATTACAAAATTTAAATAAACTTTTATAAAGTGCTTAATAAATAATGTTAAGTGAACGTCAAAAGTACTTTTGACGAAAATCACTTATATAAATGAGATGAGAATATGGGCCAATAATTTTGTCATTAGAAGTTTAAAAACTTGACAAAATAACATCATTTCATTGACAGTAATAATAATTATACCAGTAAAACTTAAAATCGATGCTTTCTTATCGACATTAATTAAAGTGTTTATTAAGAAAACAGACTACAGTCTGTAAAATGGAATAGAAAGTTGCAAATGTTCAATAAGAGACAAGTAGAACATTATCAGTTGTTTTAATTATCTGCAAAAATTTATAAAAAATAATGGCTAACAACATTCTTAAGTTATTAATGGTTTAATCAATCCAGTTGCGTAGTTAACAAGTGATTAAAATTTAATTATATATTATAACCAAATAAAATTCTTGCATAAAATTTAAACACCTGAGAAAAAAAAAATTCAAAAAATTATCAAAAATAAAAATGTGTCGATAGCTAATAAATTAAATGCAATTATAAAAAGAGTATTTTTTGCATGAACAGATATTATCATGTAACCTGCATGAAAAGTATTATAAATGTAGTTGAAGTAAAATTAATTAGTATAGAAATATTTATCATAAAATAGTTTTTAATTTTGAGCTATACTCTATTAGTATATGGCAAAAAATTTTATAAAAAATTGTACGTAAAAATTGTAATTTTTAGTCTATTAAATACATTTTGCAAATGTTAAGATTTATTTTAATATTTCAAATTAGCAATGTAAAATTTTTTTTTAATTTGTAAAAGTAATTCAAGACGCCCCTTAAGTTACTTATTTATTTATTAGGAAACTAATTAGGCATAAAGTCTAATTACAAAGTTTTACAAATTCTTAAATTAAATCTTAAATAAAATTTTCATTTGTGTGCTAAACACAATTATTTACAGTATTATTATGTACCTATACCTACCAAAAATATCTATGCAACCATATAATAAATATACAACTGTGTATTGCAAAGTTATCTATATTATGATACTTTAAAAATCATTCAACGCATTCAACTATTTTTCCATTAAACTTCTTACATGCAATATAAATTTAATACGTTCTTGTTCTATTTTATTCTAAAATCAGTATTGATATAATTCATATTTAAAAAATAATTAATATAAATATACAAATCAAAATTACAACATTAAAAAAGCAAAACACTTGCTAGACATATAATATTCTCTTATTCTAGAAACCAAAAATTAAAAGTATAAACATAAAAACACTCATTTACAGAAACTAAAAAAGTATTAATATAATATTGTCCTATCTTAAAAAGCAAAAGTTACAACTATACAAACCAAAAGGAGAATAAAAAAAACCATTACACGTATTTGCGGAAACTAAACCGAAAAAAAAAACAAGATACTAACGGGACAAAACTTGTCAAACCACAAACGATTTAATTTGAAAAAGTGTTCGCGTACCCGTAACCCAATTGTGCTGTTACCTTCGGTACCCTTTTGTCAAAAAGGTGGCGCCGGGAACAGAGGTTTACCCTTCGGTGAGAGTGAGAAACACTGTCAGACAACCAGCAACAGGACAATACACTCAACTAGTACAATCCACCTAGCCAGTTTGTTGATTCACACCCGCCTCGACGCGAGACGAAACACCAGCCAGGATGCTGTAACTGTACCCCTTCAATATATATATGGTCTCGGTAGGTAGGTGAACATTGGTAGTGTTCCTAATGTTATGATATTGGCGCATGATTTACATGGTAGGGCGTTCGTGTTAATTGCTCTTAACAAATTACCACGGTTGTAAATTTAATGTAATTCCCTGTGATATTAATCAAAGCCGACCAAATTACGCGATGTGCTCTAGAACGATGCTCTAATCTACATTGAGAATGGTGGAGCGCGCCTGGCCAGTTTTAAGGGGGTTCGTAGGGTAAACTTTAGGCTATTTGGTGATTATGAGGCGAGTAAAATGCAAATATACATATTCATTTCGGCCATTTATGCTATATAATGCCGGCCTATCGCATATATATATATATATATATATATATATATATATATATATATATATGTATATGTGTGTGTGTGTGTTATTATTCAACTTGTTTTGTTCATGCTCATAAATAACGGGAAGATAATCATTACATGCATGAGTTTTTACTGCGTATAAATTTGTTGTTGTTTACTACTCTAGACAAATATGTGATAAATAATATATTATGTTATTAGTATTATAATCCGATCTTTTTGTGTTGAACTGAGACGTTGCAATTAAGGCGAAATACAAAAAACAACGTTTTATTCAAAGTAAAATTAACTAAACTAATGGATCTATTCGGTTCATATATGTATAACTTGTCATGTTACAAAATGTTTAATCTTTTTCTAGTACATG
Source organism: Clivina fossor (assembly GCA_963966155.1). Lineage (NCBI taxonomy): Eukaryota > Metazoa > Arthropoda > Insecta > Coleoptera > Carabidae > Clivina > Clivina fossor. The sequence continues at coordinate 10,873,450 of OZ014562.1, read as the reverse complement.
GAATTTTTCTTTTTATAGAAAAAGACAAAATATCTTTAACTTTCAAAAATCTAATTAATTTTTAACAATATTTTCAAGATTTGACAATTTTTACTAAAAATTAACATTTATATAATAAAAATTATATATTTAATCAAATATTGAGTGGCTCTTTTTGATAATCTGACACTTTTCGTCAAAAATTTATCATTTAAAAAAGAGACTGCAACTTTATTTTATTTTTAAATTACAGTGTATTATAATTACATTGTTATATTAAATTAGTGTAATATTTCATCATATTTAACAATAAATTTAAAATAAATACAAAATCTTTTACAAAAAAATAATTTAATTTTCAAAAGACCAGTCAATCAAACGCGTTGAAAAAACAGTTGACAATCTGATATCAATCAATATTTCATTTATTATCTATAAAATAATTATAAAATTTCAAATAAATGATTTTATTTATCATTTGTAAACATATGTTTCTTAAAACATTTCGAAATGTATCTGCTTTCATATTATCAGTCAATATTTTTAAATAACTGATAGAATAATAATAGAAACATAATAAAACTACATAATACAAGTTTTAAGTCTATAAAATTCCAATCCGATAAAACCGCAAACATTCGCGACTGAACAATAATTCCATTTTTCCATCCATCGAACAATAGAGTTGAAAAAAAAAAACAACAAGCATACAGTGAAAATGTCCAAAGTAAACAAGCATTGAAGAGCCCCATTCCCTGCACTGATCAACGATGTTTTCATTTCCACAGTACATACACGGCAGGATAACCGTGGCACAATGACGTCATTTTCTTTGTTCGGATTGTTGTTATTGGTCAAATGAACAAGCGAAACGATTTTGTACATAGAACTGTTTAGCCGCATGACCAGAGAGCGCTGCTGGTGGAGAGAAAGAGAGAGACAGAGAGTGCGAGTAAAACCAAAAGCTCTTGGATCGTCTTTCGTTGGGCGCAAGGTCGAGCTTTCTAGATCAAGCAGGAAAGCGAGTATTGATTGTGAATTGCAACTGCAAAGATTTGTTTGTTGATTGCAAGAGCAAGTGAATTGATCTGGTAGTTAAAAGCGGAATGGTTCAAGAGTCTTTGATGTTTGGTTCGTGGAATGTGCAATGTAATTAGAAAGTTTTGCAGGTGTGGAAAAATTTTATACTACAAAAATATGTTGACTTAATTTATTATTGAATGTTGAGTAAATCGATACATACACAATACGTTTGCGTGGACTTTCGATGTGTGATTGAGAGTGTTTTGCGTGAGCGAAAGTTTCCAAGTAGTAGAAATAGGACCTTACTTTTAAAAATGATTTTGGTCAAAATACTTTCGACGTTTATTTAAAATTACTTAGTAACCAATTTTAATTAGTTTATTTGAATTTAATAATATTACATATTAAAAAATATGTATCAAAAATAGAAATACTATTCATATTTGATAAAAAAAAAAAAAATTTATTTTAAAACAAAAAATAAAAATACTTTTTTTGTAAACAAAAGAGGCGGGAATACGGGCCTATAATTTTTCAAAAATTTATAAAATTCTAAATCAAATAATGCCATATAATTTGCTATTTAATTACAAATACAAATAATAAAAATCATTGCTTCATAGCAAATATTCTCGTATTATATTCGTTATATTACTCGGAGATGAAATCTGTTGAATTTTTTTATTTATTTTGTTTTGCGTCTGGATTTTTATCTTTATATCTTTATTTCCACCCGTACATGATAGTCGTAAGCTGAACGAATTTCATTTCAGATCCTTAGCCAAAGCATAAAATGTTTTTCCCAGCGCTGTAACTTCTTAATTTTATTTCTTTTAGCAAATGATATTGAAATAGCATTCTGAATTTCTTTCTCACGAATAAAATAGAAAAAAACAAATATTCAAATCCATTTATTACCAATGTATAATCTTACTCATAGCTCTGTATTTATATTTAATAAACTTTATTGACAATCATATTTTCAATTAATGTAAAAATATATTTTTAAATTTAGCTCAAAGCTATAACTATAATAGTATATATATATATATATATATATATATATATATATTATAAATTATAAATTATATTTAACACGTTGAACGCCAATAGGATTTTTGCAAAATGTCTAAAAAACAATTTTGTGTTTTTAGGTTTTATTTGATAGATTATATGTAAATAAAAAATTTTTATTTGTTTTGAGGTAATATTGAGGGAATTTATTGAGCTTTCCCATAAAAGAGTTTTATTCAGTAAATTTTCACATATACCACCATATATTTTGGACTATGAAGATAAACTCAGGCCAAACTGCAGGTACGTAGAGAAGGGCCACGTCGGTAACGCCGAATAGCAATTTATATGGAACGCGTGGCTGACAGCCCAAAAAATAGAGTCAAAGCTAGGTATGTCATGTCGGTCACCGGTGGCCGACGCGGCCCATTCGAAATGAGTCGGTGTCGGCCACCGGTGGCGGACACGGCGTTCAACGTGTTAAAGGTTTGACCGATATTTTAAGTAATAGAAACATTACTATTTTTAATTAATAGAGAAGTTATTAAACAATAATATTGATTATTACGAATATATGACATTATTTAACATAAGAATTTCTTCAAAAAAGATATATATATATTAAAAAATATAAAAATAAATATAGAAACAACTGAAACGATTTGGTCATTTTAAATACATTTCGTATTAACAAGATTGATTGTGGAAAGTCAATATAAAAATTAATTTGAATGGAAAACTGCTGTCAAATAAAAGAAATATATAAGAAATATTATAATAATAGCTCGTTACCATTCTGACGAGCTCCTAAAGAACGAAACACGTGTCTATGGTCATTGATGCATAGCTTAATTAGCCGATTCAATGATTGAGTAACTTATAAAATTTTTGGAAAAAATCTCAACATTAGAATATTGTTATATTAATTTTGTAGATAAAATTATAAACCATTTTTTTTGTTCAATGTTATTATTAGAAGTATTGTAAAAGTAAATAAAGAAAAAGCTGAAAACACAATTTTATTTTATATAAATTCTAAATTAGAAAATTTTAAAGTTGATATTATAAAAATTTAATTTGCATTTCTGCACTTTTGTAAAATATAACTAAATATTATTTGATATTTTACATACTTACATAACAAAATATATTTTGTAAAATATTTTAGCCGTAACATAGTTTATAATTTATAGAAATAAAAAATAGATTATTTATTTTTCTAAATTGATAATAAATTAGAATACAAAATCATATCCACTTAATTAAAATTTATACTTCCTAATATAATTAAATACATATATACACAATCACGCCATGAATTTTACTATACAGACCTTAGTTTTAATTTCTACCCGGACAAGTAAATTTTGCTTCATCCACATTTTATGTTTAAATGAATAATATATATAACTGTAAACAAAACTTATTTTGCTTTGGAATTTTTAATCCTTCTACTAATGGTTTTAAAAAGATGAACAAATATTTTTTATCATAAAAGCTAACATACAAATTTGCTTAGGACGTGAATTTATCGAACGAGCAATTTTGATGAATCTGATGTCAAATGCGTGTGCAGGATAAAATAATATATAAATTTTGGGTAATTTCACCGATGATACATGCGTACCGCCATATTGCTTTATCGCATTTGCCCTCTCTTTCTATTCCGCCTGAGTTTAATGCGCTATACATCACAGAGCACCTGTTACAAAGGTGCTACACTCGGTCAAGGCCTTAATTCTCCAATCGCTTAAAGGTATATCCATCCTAGAAGCAAAATCCATTTACGGCGGCCAAATAGCTTTCGGTGCACATGATAGCTTTTAGAGGATTAAAGAATTAGTTGTAGGAAGGCAGGTAGCCTTGTTAAGACGTATGGTGTGCGTAAAGACTTTTTGCTCCTTAATATATGAGTTGGTAAGAAACCAGATGGGGTCTCTCCCCCTTCTTTATATACAAGGCACTTTCTACATGTTGTTAGCTCAATGGATTTTTTACAGTTTTTCGGCCCGGGGAAACGCCACTTGAACTTACATTTTTTTTATATTATGATTTAAGAAGATTGAGGTATAATTTTCGGAAAACAACCTGCAAAGCTAAAAGCATCATACATCTCTCGATGAAAACATTGAGAGTAAATTCGCTGAGTTCTTTCAAAACTTGTTTTATATTAACACATTTTAAAAAAAGAAATTTAATTATTCCACATTTTTGTTATCTTAGGGCCAGTATTTCCAATTTTATTTATTCTTATGATAAGTAATAAAAACAAACTCATATGCAATTGGTTAAAAATGTATTCACAAATTAATTGGCTAATTTTAAAGTTATACTAAGGATAAATTTATTCCAATATTTGAAAATACTGAACTTAATTAAAATAAAGTTCGAACCAAAGGTTTTTAAAGTAACTCTAAATATTTATTCATTTTATTTAAAATAGTAAAAATTAAAAGAACTACACATTCACTAGACTCATTTTATGTACAATGTAAAAAAAAATTGTGAAATTACAAAAAAAAAATAATAGTAAAATTTTACTATTAAAATCTGTAATTTTATTTTACTATAAATATTCTGTATTTTTATTTCAAAATTCTGTAATTTTTACATAATTCATAATAATCACATAAAGTAAGTAAGAATGACTTAATAAGTATGTAAAATTGCTTACTTTCTGCAAACTGCATCACATACTTAATGTAGAATTATATATTGTTAGTATAACTTCTTAAAATATGTAAAATATTCAATATTAATATCTGTAATAATAGTAAAATATATCCTTTATGTATGTAATTATACCAACAATAATATTACAGAACTAAACAAATTTTACCTATTTATGAAAAATTCCTGACAGCTAATTTACTAAACTTCTGTAAATTTACTAAAAAAACTTTACTAAAAAACTGTACATATGTACATATGTACATATGTACATATGTACATATGTACTTTTCCGTCCCGTTGGTAATATCATATTACATAATGTTTGTAATAGTTCTAATATTATGTATTTTTAAACAATTATGTTAAAACTACAGCAGTTGAGTAATTATACCTAAAAATACTGGGCATCATAGTGTCTCATGGTTTGCAGGTAAAATTACATAATTTTTTTAAAATGTAATAAACTTTCCTTTTTAATTCTTTAATTAATTACAAGGTCAGTATTTCCAATTTCATTTATTCTTAAGATAAGTAAAAAATCACTTGTAATTGATTAAAAATTTATCCTCAAACGAAATTACAACATTTCATAGGCTAATTTGAAAATTATTTCAAGAATAAATTTCTTTCAATTCCATTACAATATAATCGAGTGAATCTACTTCCATTCTAATTAGCTTAAGGGCGAGAAAAATATCCGGACCGGAGGTTGAAAATTTGTAAATTGGCTCGAGTCGTACGGGGGATGAAATGGAGCTGAGAAGTCAGGCGTACGTCCGGTGTGGACAGTAGAATTTATTTCTAGTGCAAACACATGTTCGGACCTTTAAATCTATGTTGACTTTGTTTGTTCAGAGTTTGTGAATGTGTGTGTGTGTCTGTATGTGGAGCTAGATCGGTAGGAAAAGCGCAAGAAACCGTTTCCACATTCAACTTACTTTTGTTTACATGACACAAGGCTTTCCCTCTATGTACGCCGGCTTTCATTTTCCTGCTGTAAATCGTATTTTACTGCTGCATTTCATGTTGCTATTCTTTTCAATGGCAAAATTAAATTTGGATTGTAAATTACATTGTGAAAGAAGCTTTTAATATATTTTTCTTTGTGATATACTTGGTACAGAAAGAAATAATAATTGATTATATCATTAAATTTTTTATATAAAACAATTTACGTGTACAATTTTAGTAAAAGTATTTATAAACTAACATTTTTGATTAACAATTAATGTAAATATTGTACTGATATCAATTATTTTTCTTACAAGTTCAGAAAAGTCCAGAAGCTGTAGATGATTTATAAAGCCTAACATTCCACTTAAAGTTTATAGAAACTATTATTAGTTTCCATAATTTATAATTTTAACAGCATATAATATCATTTAAAAACTACTTGTATTAAAATAACAGTTGTACTTAATCAAGAAATTGTTTTTATTTCTAAAGTATTCAACAAATATAATTTAAAAAATATTTTTCTATTAATATCTGAAAAGCTAAAATAATTTTTTGTTTCGTTTTTATTCTTGTTGCAAAACAGCAAAAGCTGTTGTCCATTTCCTAAACTTTCAACTTATTGCAAATTTATCATTTCGAAAAATAATCTAAATCTAATTGTTTTAAAGTTTTCTTTAGTATTATTGAATTATTTACTATTGTACTGACAGTTACAAAAATTGAACCTATAAAAATATTTATGTTCTAGCCCTTGTGTACACTTTTGTATTATATTTTTCATTATAATTGCCGAGTTTTTAAAAATAAATTCGACTACAAACAAAAAATTTTTTTATACTTATTTATAATAATATAAAAACTAATATTATTACAAATATAAATTATTTAATTAAATAATATTTAATTAAAATACAGCCGGTTTCATAATAAATCAACAACACATATCAATTTTTAATTTTTTATTTTCAAAATTATTATTGCCATTAATAAAACGATGCTTTCTTTTATTAAATTTTCATATTTCCTTAATAACTTAAAATTGGCTTTAGTTAAAATGTTTATTATGAAACCGGCTGATAGGCTGTTAACTTTTTCTATATAAAGTAAAAATTACATCTAAAAATTATATCTTGATCTATATTAAATTAATATATTTATTAAAATATAAAAATATGTTCCAATTCTGACAACACAATACAATTTTTTGTTAATCGTGTAGAAGAATAAATGTTTCAATAAAAACCTACTTAATACTAGGAAAAAAAAATTATCAACGCCGCAAAAAAAAACGACAACATAATGGCGCGTTAATCGAAAATCGAAACATTAATTTTGTACATCGCCGGGAAAATATGTCCGCTGACAGTGCGAGCGCGGCCTATTGTTATGTTCATCAGTTTAAACATGCGAAAACCGTACCATATATTTCGCGACCAACTAAGTCGATTTTCCTATTTTAAAGAGGAACATTAAGACCAGCCCCTCTATAATGCGCCCAAGGTAACGCAAAGCGTCACAGTGGCTTGGGCGACGCAAGAACCAAATCTGATTTCCATTTTTCACTGTCCAAAAAAAGTCATCGCCATTAATTTTTTTTTCTTTTTTTAAACGCAACACAATCCATAAATTTCGATCACGGGGTGGCGGAAAAAACTGTTTGCCTATCGTTTGCCCTAAGGGAGGGTTGGTGCCAGTAGGAAAAAAAAAGTAGCCAAACTATTACGATGTTGGCGAAAAAGTGAAAAATGAAGTCGACTATGTAACGACAACAATAACGGAGCAAAGACGGTGAAATAATTTTTAAATGCGAACCTCGCTTGATTTGGTAATTAACTTTGGAAATTTTAATAGTCGGTAGGCAGACGGTTTACGACGTTGAGTCATATTTTATGTTTGATAAAAATTACATTGTGTTTTTATTCATAGGTTTTTCTTTTCTTTACTTAAATAATTAATAAAGTTATAAGCTGTTCGCTTCGAAGATGGCAAGTGCTTTTAATAATAAATTATAAATCTACATAATTCTTGACTGCAATTAGTACATACATACACAATCACATCATGTACTCATAAAATGGCACAAACTTATTCTATTATATCTGGATAGAAACATTTCTATCTAGATAAGCAACTTTTGCTTCAACGATCAATAAATAAATTAAGATTTATGCATGAAAAATAAACATTACTAAATTATTTTTAAATTATAATTACTTACATATTCATTAACGTAATTTATCTATAAAGGTGTGGCACAAACTCTTTACTTTCAAAAAAAATTAATTTATGCAAATTAATTCCATCTGACGTGAGCATGCAGCTTTCGTTTCATCCAATTTTATGTAACGTCTCAACTACTTGTCCCCATAAATAAATAGTATAATAATATTACTTATATAAATTTTTTACACATTGTAAATATGATTTTAAAACACATTGCATATAGCTGAAATACATTGCATATGTTATTCCTATATTAAAACACATTTTATATGAAATTCTTTAGATACAATGCATATATAATTTTTAAAAAACACATTGAATGCAATAGTTTTTTAAAACATATTTTATATAATTTTCTAAAACACATCGTACATAATTGCCTCGTACACTGCATCTCCGTGAAATAATACAGCTTATGTAGAAAGCGAGAGAGAAAAAAAATTAATAATGTTTTTTTTGCTGACGTGAGTGTATATATAGATTGAAAGAACAATCACACTTAAATTTAAAAATGTTTAACTTTAATGAACCTTTAACTTAGTGACTTTAAATAGAACAATTCTAAATATGCCTGCTGTTTAAATTTAAAGGAATTTAAGATAAATATTTCACACTTAGTGACCAGGAACTTAGGGACCAGGAACTTAAAGTTCTTTAAATTTAAAGATTTATGCTAAATTGAATTATCAAAATTTAATTACCATAATTCTTTTTGCCAGCAGTTGCATATTATTATTTTTTTAATATTAAAATATCTAGGCATTAATAAAACAAATGCACATCTTAATTCATAATTTAAATACTGAACTCAGAGACGTCCAGTTACAGCTCACAAGCACAACAAGCAGAATTTAAACATGAATAAACAACCCAATCATTTTTTTGTAACTGAAAACAAGTGTAAAGCATTCTACTGTTAACATTTTTAGTTTTTATATACATTTATTTATATTTTATTATCTCCGAACAATCACTAGCAATACCGCGATAAAATCAAGCAAACAACTTTGATATTAGTATCCCTCTACTATCGGATACCATCAAAATGGACATTCATTCTGTCCAAAAACAAAGCAAATAAAATACCGTGGCAAAAAAAAACAACGAAATGCATCAACTGCATCCTATAGCACACAGCGTGTGCGATGCGCGATCAAGTTACACTTTATGTCAGTAACAAAGTGCAGTGCCATATCCGGCCGGGAGTGTTTTTGCACCGTTAGGAAAACCAAGTGTTTATAGCATAGAACAGTGGTTCTTAACCACCCTTAAAAGATACGTAAATATATACTATATAAGTTTCTTAATTGTCATATTATAATTATTTCATATAATGGTTAAATTATACAATGTATAATCATTAAACAAATTCAGTTTCTACTGTCTCTGCGAATTGTAAATTAAACATGTGCTTTCATCTTAACCTAACAAAAAAGAATGTTATATAATTACATATATGATATTTTAGCTTCCTGATGATGATATAATATATATTGTAGCTTGCCTTAGTATTTAAATTGAGATTTATTTATCAAAAGCACTGATAGACTGCTTTTAACCCACAATTTTTTTTAACTATTGTTATAGTCACGACGAATTCGATTTAAAAACAACTCAATTCATTATGCAAGCTTTCAGAAATATTATATTTCCTTCTTCAGGCCCTATATTATAACACAAAATAAATAAAATGAAAAAAAATCCCAAGAAACAAATAAATATAAATTTTTTCCAGTCACTAAAACAAATCTATATATATATATATATATATATATATATATATATATATATATATATTTATATACATATATATATATATATATATATATATATATACATAAAAGGCTAAAGCACAAACTCCTATATAATTTCTGTCTAACCAAGTAATTTTTGCTTTATCATTCTTGATACCTCTCATACACGCTCTTGTAATCTTATCGATGGGCGAAATTGACTCCTGCAAAACAATTTCAATCGTGCTTCATCTACTCATTAATCGTCCACACAGACATATATCTTCAAGGTTTATTTACATATATTCTTTTAACCAAACGTTCACTAGACATTTGCTTAAAAAGACCAAATCATATTAAATGAATAACACCAACTTTTGTAACAACATTTTCACCAATTTTACACTCTTTTTACACCAACCGATTTCGCAACCAATCCCTTCTAACAATACCATATATCCCACTCTAAAACCTCAAATTTAACAAAACACTCACTATCATACATCTAATACTACATCGTATGTACTCAATTCCAGAACCAAGCAATCAGAATTTACTCGCATTACAGTACAAAATGATTCATTTCAATTAAAATTTGGCTTCCATTCATTAAAAAAATCTATAATTTTTCTGATCTAGTTACTTATATGTTACCTTGTAACTAGTTGCTACGTACTGTTATTTACTTTAATGTCATTGATAAATTTTGAGCTAATGAGAACGAGTGTTCAGTTTCGTCGAAACGTCGTTTTTATATAAATAATTAAACAAAATCTAATCCTAAAAGAAATTTCATTTAAAGGCTTTTACGTTTTAATTTTTCATAAAAAAACAGGGAAAATCAATCATTATGTTTCATAATAACTATTTTAAGTAAAGTCAAATTTAAATCAGTGAAAAAGCATCTAATTTAAATTCTTCTATAATAATAATTATTGTTGTCAATAAAACGGTTCTTTTTCTCAACTTTTTACACTTATAATCGTAAAATTATTTATTGTTTTCAATAAAACAAAGCCTTTTTATGCTTAAAGTCGACTTTAGTTAAAGTGTTTTTTTATGAAACTGGCTGTAAGTATTTTTAATAGAGGTACGCAGTTGTTGATAAACTAGACAAAATAAAATAAATGTTAAGAACCACTGGCAGACAGAGAGTGCCGAGCAGAAAGTCTGCAGGGAACAGAGAATCGAACATTGGCCCCATGTCCTGCTAGAGCTGGCCAAACCGGCGTGAGCAGCTAAATGGATCGAAGTCAAGGCTCTCCCGAAGTATAATCGAAGCCGATCACTCGACATTATCGTTGCTGGGGCTTGTAACCCGAAGCGGGCGTTCGATTTCGATAGCAGCACGGGGGGGGGGGGGATGAGATTCCGAATAGCATCACTGACGCGGAAGATAAGTGCGGTTATGTTTCGGCATTATTGGAAGATGATTAAGATGGCGAAATTTATAGAGAAAGACTATTAACGAGAAAATGGAAGGCGAGAGCATTTTTGTTTTCCTGCAACGGAATTTCGTCGACACTACGAAAGTGAGAACGAATTAATGTGGGCCTCGCTGGCATTATTTTTCACCGTAAATTATTTACAAAGCTTCGACAAATCAGTCTATATTTGTTTATTGGTTTAAATATTTATAATAGTTTATCAACAGATATAAAAATGCGTTTTATTGATATCTTTCAAACGAAAATTGAAAGAAATCTTGTAAATTTATTTTAATGTATATTCTTATTTTGTATTTATCAATAATAATTTGTATTAATTTTGTAATACCATAATAAATAAACTTATTATTAATTATTATTAATAATTGACTGTGTTAAAATCAAAGGAACATATTTGCAACTCTAAGTAAATCGTTGTAAAAAAAGTTTTATTGTATTTATTTCCTATAAGTCGTCATCATTCATCATCATTACTGGTACAGCCCTAGACAAACCTTAACCTAAAATACCAAAATACTTGTTTCGTGATCTTTCATTTAGGCACTTTTTCGAAACTGTAAGTAGTAAAACGTAGAGCAGCGACAAGTTCCGAATAATAATCTAAACTTCTTCTCTTGTCAATATTAACAATAGATTTATAAGAGATGAAACAAAAATTTATAAAGAAAAAGATAACTAGTAACTGATTTAAATAAAATTTGGCGTCCTTTAATTAAAAATTTATAAATTTTATACCTAGTTGCTTATTTTGTTACCTAGTAACTTATTTCTATGTTCTGTTTATTTACTGTATATGTCATTTGTATCATTTTTCCTGATGATGATGTACGTAGAGTACGTCGAAACATCGATTATTAATAAATATTAATACAGAACTAATTCCTATAATTATTTTAATATAACGAGTTCTGAAATATTTTTTTACTATATTTATCTATTCTTGTTTGTAGATTTATCTACTTTTTAAAATATTTATTTAATTAAATAATCTAATCATCTAATTCGCATTAAATAAAATAGCTATTTAATTTTTTTCAAAATTGTTAATAAAATTATATAATTTAGTATATCAAACATAAAGCCCAAAATTCCACTTACAAATTACGAAAATTACCATCATATATAAACAATGAAACAAATTTTTTAACATATGTTTCATTTTACAAACAATAGAAAAATTTTAATTGCTTAAATTTACATTTATTTCGAAAAAACCTTTAGCAGATATACAAAATAAATGAACATGTAATCCCAGTTAAATAATTATATATTTGATTTTTAACTGAACACAAAACAGAAATAAATTTTCATCTACACATGATTATGTCTTCCGGTAAAACAGAAAAAAAAGCAAAAAAACAAAAAAAACAACAACAGAAAATTCCTGCGAGACTGATAAATGAGTTAATATAAAAGTTTACTGTAACAAAAATTACCGGTAGCTGAGTTCTAATAAACTTTCATAATTATAAAGTTTAATATAGTGAAAAACTCTACCGATGTACCCTAACGGGGCTGTGTTACGTTGGTGCTGCGATACCAAAGCGATACCGCCGGAGCGATGCGGTTAAGTCAGACAATATAAAATAAAATATATAGACTTTATAATGCACCGAGCAAGAGATTTTCAAATTAAAAAAGTTAATCCATCAGAGATTTGGACAACCTTCGCTTGGCTTCGCCTACTTGTTCATTTTGTTCATTAAATAAACCGATAGAGAAAATAAATTCGAATCATTCTAATTTTATTATCGAGAATATTAAATAAAATTGTATTGTGTATTTGGGTGGTTTATTATCTAAGAATTTTGAAAGAAAAGTTAATGCTGGTTGTAAGGTGCTTTGGGTGCTTTGGATACTTTTGCTAGGAATGTAAATGTTTCTAAAGCTTGAATTACATTAAACTTTTTTCGTCTAGATTCATACTAGGTTTCCAGTTCAAGTTTGGTTCAAGTACAGATAGTCAGTTCTAGTATAATGTAAATCAGATTTTTGCATCCAAGTTTCTTTCAAGTTTCCTAGTATAGAAATATACAACATGATCTATTTTCCTATTCAAGTTTCATACTAGATACATTATACACATGCGCACGCAATTGTACCAACCTTATATGTATCTATTTTTGTTTAAAAGTGTTTTTCAGTATCTGTCAAATTAAGTACTTTATATTTTTAAGTTCGCGTACTGGCAATACATCGGAAAAAATCGAAGAAACTGGACAATACACGACCGATTGTAAAAAGAGTATGAAAATTGAACAAAACTTGAACGAAAATTGAACTAGAAATCTAGTATGAATCTAGACGAAAAAAGTAAAATGTAATTCAAGCTTAAAGAAGCCACCCCGTTTGAGTATATACAATACTGTTTTGCTGACTACGTTGATGTATGGTAGTGAATGTTGGTTTTGGCTGCAAAAGCATAGACGGAAAATGACTGCTGTGGAAATGAGATTTTTACGTGGGGTATGTGGTGTAACTAGGAGAAATAGAAGGTGCGAAATAGATTAGTGTATGATGAGTGTGAAATGTTTTAGCAAAAGTTGCTGTTTGTGAGTTAAGATGGTTTGGACATCTTGAGCAAATGTCTAATAAATGTTTGGTTAAAAAAAATTATATGAATGATTTTGAAGCTATACATTTGCGTGGACGTCCGTTGATTAGTTGGAGTGGTGTGATTGAGCGACTGGCTTGCGTGAGCGAAACTTTCCAAGTAGTAAGAATAGAAGAGCATGTATAAGAGGAATTATAAATGTGGATAAAGCTAAAGTTGTTTTTTTGAATAGGGAAGTTTGGAGAAAACTGATTTCGAGATAGTGGAAAGAGTTTGTGCCACATCCTTTTGGGTTTGCAAACGCATATCTTCAAAAACATATTTTCCTTTTCAATTATACATTTTTAATAATGAAAATAGACTTGTTCGAATTTAATTAAATAATAATGTATTCGTTGTTGATAATTTTATAAAATGTAATTGCAGTTCTTCGTGGCAACTCATTTATAAAAAAAATTAATAAAGACTTTCAAACAATACACATTGAAAAATAACAAAATTACAATGATATATGAGACAGCAACTAAAAGAATTCCAAAAATACAAAGTACAAAAAATATTGCAATTCTTCTAATGGTACTTATAAATAATAGAACATTTGCTAACCCAATTTTTTTACGTCTGACTTAATTATTTTAAAACTTCTATCTTAATTAATTCACTCATATAATTATTCCAGTTATTATTTCGACCAAATGATATGCAAATAAGACGGAATATTTTTAGTATTTTTGAGCAGTTGACAAACTACAATGATAAATTAAATAATATGTAATTCAAACCCCTCAAAAAAAATACGACAAAAATTAACATTTTATCTCTTCCACGTATCGTTCAAATTAAAATATTTGTTTCGCTTGATATGAAAAAAAAATTAATATCGTAAAATATTCTATTTGAATTAATTTAATCGCAATGTTTTAATCTAGCTAGCGTTAGTATTCACAATTTGATAATGTTAAAAAAATGTAGGTTTCATAAATTATTACATAATATTCCAATTACTGAACAACTATAAATTCGGAGACAATATTCATAGCTCCTTTCAGAGCATTTTTAGTTTAAAGTAATTGTAATTTCAATATTAATTTTTGCTCTTCCTATAAACCAAATATAAAATAAATACTTTTTATTATATTTAACGTTTTGAAATATAAACAATACTAAAAACATTTCTAATATTTTAAAATAAATACTTTAAATATATACGAACTTTTATCTAAAGTACTTTAAAAGGGGCTATGAATACAGACCGTTATTTTTCAATATTACTTTTAAAATATACAATTTAAACTAATTAATTTAATCAAGTACTACAAAAAATAAATAAGTATCACCAAACATCATTTGTTATCGGATATGTCATGAAATACTAGGACATTCTCAGTACTTTTTAATTAAAATATATAAAAACTAACACAAAATAAATGTGTTTTGAATTAATTTTGTTTCAAAATTATATCGTATTGTTTTAATCAAGTTAGACATCAGCAGAAAGAAAAACAAATGAATAATAAGCAAATGTCGTTTGTTATTTTTTCGAAGTATGACGTGGAAATTTCAGTTTTCTTTTTGCCCCAAACAGTTAATCATTTACAAAGTGGGTGGTGGGGTGAGGAGAGAGAGAGAGAGATAAATGAAAATAATATTCTTTTTGTCTGTTTGCCCAAGGAAAATTCATGTCAAAAATATTTAACTCATTTCTATTTTATCTTGGACGAAACGCGCGGTCGCCCCGGTTGAAAATTTACACAATGTTAATGAAACAGTTATACTGTCGGAAAAGACAAAAGAACAACGGGAGGTTGGAAATTTTCTCGCTGAAAAACTGAATTGAATTGTTTTCATAAAGTATTCAACATTGTGGAAACGAATGATATGAAAGATTTTCTTTTTATATGTATGTACTGCTGTAGTTTTAAACTTACCCAATTGCCTATCTAATTAATATGTAAAAAAATAAAATATATTGTTAATTGTATAAATATATTACTTAACTAATATATGAATATATGAGTTAGAATTCAAAACAAAGTTCAGCAGATTTTGAAGCACTAATGCTTTTTGTAACATACAAATATCGAAGGTTTGTTTTCAATTTTAAAATATTTACGTTTACATGACTTATTCTTTAATTATGTCACTTGATTTTTTTTATTTTAATTATTAATTTTTTTATTTTAAACGACATATACCACAAAATATACCGGGTGTCTACTTTTTTTTTGTTACATAGGGAATACAATGCTAAAATTTTCATTTGGTGATAAATTTTCCCCTAATTATTATAGAACAAAAGTACAAATACAAAAGTTGTTTAGAATTCAAAAATGCATCAAATGATGCCAAATTTATCAATATAGGATGTTCCGATCAAGAATTAGAAGCAAATTAAAATTTCCATTTTTGCGCTCTTTACATCAAAGTGCCTTGGAAATTAAACAATGATGATGTAAAGAGCGCAAAAATGGAAATTTTAATTTGCTTCTAATTCTTGATCGGAACATCCTATATTGATAAATTTGGCATCATTTGATGCATTTTTGAATTCTAAACAACTTTTGTATTTGTACTTTTGTTCTATAATAATTAGGGGAAAATTTATCACCAAATGAAAATTTTAGCATTGTATTCCCTATGTAACAAAAAAAAAGTAGACACCCGGTATAATATAAGACATTAAATATTCTGTTGAACATAAAATATAAATAAATAAAACTACTAAAATTGTATAATGTAGACCTAAAAATATATTTAAAAAATATGGTTAATGGTTTTGTAGCGCTATTCTGGTCATCAAATTATTCATATGCAAAACACAAAATATAAATTAATAAAAATAAAAACAAAATCTTATAGACAATAAGGAATAATCCATGTTTATCTGCATATAGATTTGTCAATTTCGGTATATCATTTCAGGGTAGTTTACTTGAAAATGACATCGAAAATAAATTATACTTGTTACATGCAAGCAAATTTCTCATAATTCTTATGTTAGAACACAAACAAAGAAGGGAGAATTTCTAAAGAAAATTAAATGCCACTTACATTAGTAAAAAAAGCACGCCATTTATACCGTAATACTTTAATATATACGTATACAATGTAGATTCAAAGAAACTCTATTTATTTTTTTGTTTGACTAATAATTGCTATAAAAAATATGCATGTAATTTCTAATGAAATGAAACATGCATTGTATGCAATTATTTCTAGTTTTTTTTTTATCAAAGATTTGTAAATTATTTCTGGTTTTTCTTATCAAAGATTTGTATGAAATTGAAACAATTATTCCAACATAATTTACATTAAATATTTCTGGAATAATTAGAATTGCATTTTTATAATGCTAATCATTAATTTTTTCAGTAATTCCTTATATTTTTGCAATATAAATTCTACTACTACGAACTCTGATAAAATATTACTAATTATCATTAATTTTGTGTTAAATAGGGTAGTCTAATTGAACTTTAAGATGCTAAAAATTAATTTAATATTTTTGTATGAAAAATTATTACTTATCTTAAAATAAAACCTGCATTAAAGCAATGTTTTTCTGCGATAAACTTAAGAATTTCACAAAAATTTAAATATTAAATATCCATTTAATCGCAGTAAACTGAGTTGTAATAATTAGTAAAGCAGAAGTTCCCGGGTTGAAATCTGGTGATGCCAATAAATTTTCTTCAAATTTATTAAACTTACTATTTATATATTAGTACACTGCGATTAAAAAAATAATTAAATATTTATAAATATACAAATACGAGAGAACAGAGCAACCAAGGCATACCAACTCAGAAAATTCTATAAATTCAAAGGATACCGGACGAGAAAGCCTGAAGATTACTAATATAATTCTACTTTAAAAAAATATGTTTGTAAATCAGATAATATTTAAACGATGCATGTTCATAAAGTAAATCAAGATTTGTAAAATGATAAGTTAAAATGCTATGATAGTATACTTTGCAAACAAAAGAAAAATATGTCGTAATATTTTATTGAGAATGATAAATTACAAGTCTAACACAGAAATAAAATAAAACTCTTTAGTTGGATAATATAATTGAAGAGATAGACACTTTTGATATAATATCAATTATAGAGTAAAAATATTTAGTTTTAAAAAATTAAACAACTTTAGGTTTAAATTCTGTTTTTTCATTTAAAATAAACGACGTTTCGACAAGGCTAAACGCCTGTCCTCATCAGGCAGAAATGACAGGAATTATTGCTAGACCAAATAATCTTAGCAATAGATTAATTAGAGAAGCTATCGAGATTTATAAGGACAAGAATTGCTTGAATCATAGTGAAGGTTTTGAGCTAAATAAAATTTGGCTTTCCTTGATTAACAAATTGTAATCTTCTGTTTTTTAAAAAAGGTATATTCTGTAATCTAGTTGCTTTCCTAGTTACTTGTTGATGTGTTTGTTTTTTCCTGTCATTTCTGCCTGATGAGGACAGGCGTTTAGCCTTGTCGAAACGTCGTTTATTTTAAATGAAAAAACAGAATTTAAACCTAAAGTTGTTTAATTTTATAAATATGTGTTCTGAAAGATATTTTAATTTAATTTTAAACTATTTCAAGTAATATGTAAAACAAAGGTATTAAAAAGTTGTTCTTTTCCACGGTAACTTAGTTATTAAACTCGTAAATTTACTGTGCCTCTAATAAAACTGTAATTTCTTTAGTAAGGCGAATAGATAGAATAGGACCTATGTTCATATGACATTTATCAATCGAAATAACTTCCCTAATAAAATGTTAAGGTTTGGTACCTCGTTATAAATCACCCTACATATTGCTAATAATAAAATCTATATACGATCAGATATTAATTGCAAACTCTAATTAAACTATTATTAAAAATAACAAATAAAATAACACAAAATTTACAATATTTTTAATTGTTTTTATATTACAATAAGCATCGAATTTCCAACATTCAAAATAAAATAATGTAAAAAATTTCCGATAAATAACATTTGTTGCTGCAAAAAAACGGCGTAATTGCTAAAAATATTTTGTTTGAAAATATTGCAAGTATTCAATACAATGTAATATAGTAAATAAACGATTATGTTATAGCATATTTTTATATACAATTTTACATATTTTTTGTCAAATTTATTTGTACTAGAATTTTATAGTTTGTTATTTTTGTTTAAATCAAAATTGAGATAGAATTGTTAAATATTTATACATAAAACTTTTTTTAGCCATACGCATATTTAAATAAAATAACAGTTAACATAGTAAAATATTAAAATAAAAACTATTTTAGAATAAAATTCTGTTTATTTTATAAAAACAACATTTCGACCAAACTCAATGCAAAATTATATATTTTTTCTAATTTATAATAAAAAGGTTTTTGTCCTGTTAAAAAAATAATTTGATATTTTAAATTTAATGAAGAAAAATTTTACATTAGTTTAAATTTTAAATAAAATTAATAAGTTATTATAACCTTTAATTTTATAAATACATATAGATATTATTGCTATGTAGGTAGACGTAATCTACTTTTATTTTAGTTTGTGTGACTAATATCTTAATAAAGAATTTAAAATATTTCAAATGAAAAATGTGCACTGTTTAACAAATATTTTGCATTTTAATTGTAATATTTTTCGTAATTGCATATTTTGAGAGACCCTAAAATATTGAGAGTCCCTGGCTGTAGCCTCCCCACACCCGTAAACAGCCACAGTATATCAATATATATTTTAAATTAAATGATATTACAAAATTATTACTTACCTTTAATTACAGAATTATTATAGCTTCAACTGTGATACTCTTCACTCAAAATTATGTCTATATATGTAGTATGAAATACACACATAAAATTGTCCACTTTTATCATATAAAATTCCACAAAGTTAATTGTATTAATTAGAATCCGATATTTGTTAAACTTCTTATAAACAAAATACAATTATATTTAGTAACTTAGTCACAAATCACTAATACACTAAATTAGATACAATATTTTTATGAATAACACGAAATTTTCACGAACTGATGCAACAGAATACACAAATTTTTCACAACTACATTTTATTAAAAACATAAATTAACTTGTATCAATTCGCTGCTCATCTCTGATTGGTTAATATTTCAATTATTTGAAATTCTTGTAATGCTCTGTCTACAGGTAAAAATATTGTTTTGCTTATAGAAACAAAACAAAACCAAATTTAACATGATTACGCATATTAATTAAGTAAATTCTAAGAAAACTTTTTTTTTTAAAATAAAATAAAAATACAACAGGTCAGACAAGTACCAGACATAAAATTTTATTTATTTAGTTGAGTAAATAAATATCTCTTTATTACTTTTATTTTTTTATTAAATTTATTTAATATATAAACAGATGAATTCAATTTTTCTGTTAACGAATATCAACGACTCCTATATTACAAAGTAACAAAATACAAGTTTCATTTCATCTAATTGTAAGTTATATGAAATTTGACTTGTTCATTTACAAAGAAAAATTAATAAAATATTTAAAAAGTTTTCGATATATAACATCTTTGAAGTAAAACATCTTTTCCGAACTTTTTTGTTTGAGTTTATTTTTAAATATTAAAACTTCTATACCTAACTTCTTTTATTATTGAAAGCAATTAAAGTATCTACAAATGTTAATTAAACATTAATTATTAATTATTTAGCGGTAAAGACCAAAGCAGTCGGACCGCTTTGCTTCAATAATTTTAAAAAAATTTATTATTTTTTTTATTTACACATAGCTGACATAGCTGCTAAGATTTTTAAACAAAAACAATGTTTATTACTCAATCATTTTCATAAAAATTAATTGTAATATACAAAAATCTGTTAGTAATTGTGGTAACAATTTAATTAGTCATAAATTATTAAAATTTATAATATATATGTATTATAATTAGAAATTAGTTATTATACATAAAAATAAATTGTTAATTAATGTTATCTTCAGGCTTTCATGACCTGAACTCAAGTATAATGATGTTGTTAGTGACTTATTTAATGACGTCATACACGTCATAATCTTAAAGATTTTTTTTCATAACAATAATTTAGTTAAATAAAATATCTAAAATAAAAGAGACAAAGTAAATATGACAACAAAAATAGAATAGAGTATTTCAATTATATTTGACAATTGAAGAAAGTAAATTCCCAAGTTTCAACGTAAAATCTAACCATTAAATCTGACACTTAAAAATAATGACAACCAACTGAAGAAAACAGAACTTTTCCCGTTTTGTGCGCGCATCCGATTTTCCTAATTAAATCAAGTAAATCAACAGCGGCAACTAGAAGCGATCGCCCAACGAAAACTAGAACAATATAAATGCATAACGTATATTGTACCTAGCAGCCATTCCAGCTAGCAAAACTGTGCCATTTCCCTATGGGAACCACCCTGTAGATACAATCTATCTCTCCCTCTCTCTTTCTTGGCAAAAGCGTGTTGTCATGAACGATGTTCATTTCTTTTATGACATCCGCCTAGCACGGGCGCGAGAGATGCTCATCTGTTTTTCGCCTAGACGATGAAACAAAAGACGGAGATGGAACGATATATTCAGCCAACATTAATTTATATTTGCATTTTAAACTCGCAGAGTCAGTTGTGCGGGCATCCACCCAACCCCCCCCCCCAACCCCCCCCTCGATTTACCCCCTTGTGTACTTTAAATAAATAAGATTGCATCGTTTCGCAATGGTATTACGGCGCGACGCAGCTAGAAATTCTTTCAAACTGACGTGATATTATTTTTATTAGGGAACCGGCTATATGAAGTTTTATGTTCGAGCATGATAAACTCTCATAAATATTTATTTTTTCATATAAGTGCTTTAATATATTATTTAATTTAAATAAGAGGAATATTCAGCATATTAAAATGAATTTATTGTAAATAGGATTTTCGTAATCTTGTAAATAGAACATGAGGTTATATATTCAAATATGTAGTTGCATTTGCAGCTTCACGTTTTTAATTCAAAGTCAAGTAAAAAAGCAGTCAATTATAATAAATTACAAACCATTTAATTACATTTAATATCCGTAATAAACTTTACAAAACAAATATACTATTACTTATATAGAAACCTTTTTTTTTCTTCAAGCGTACTAAAATTTTGATATTAAGTATAAGAATGTAATTATGTTACTAGTACTTAATGTACATTA
Organism: Clivina fossor; assembly: GCA_963966155.1. Lineage (NCBI taxonomy): Eukaryota > Metazoa > Arthropoda > Insecta > Coleoptera > Carabidae > Clivina > Clivina fossor. Next base: position 10,851,636 of record OZ014562.1, on the reverse strand, counting down.
TTATACAGCAGTTAGTTACTATATATACCATCGATGACAGCACCAAATATAACACGTCAAGTGTATTTAATCTGACATCTGACAAGTTAATTGACAATTGGATTGTTTATTTTCGCTTGAATTTTAATTTGATTATTAAAATTGTGTGAAGAAATGCAATGTACACCGTCATATCTGTCAGAAACTGTATATTTGACCAAAAAAACACGATCAAGTGCAAGTGCATTTAATTTGACATCGACGACTGAAAATTATGAAGTTGCATTTTGTTTATTTTCGCTTAAATTTAAATTTGGTTATTTGAAAATGTGTGAATAAGTGCAAGAAATGCAATGTACATTGTCAGATTTGTTAGAAATTGTATATTTGACGAAAAAAAAACACTAATTTTTTAATTAAAAAAAAATGTTCAATTCAATTCAAGATCTATCTGTATCTTATTGTTTGATCACCTAAACAGAATAACTAAAGATAAATAGGTTTATGGACTATATAAAAATACACATTATAAAGTAGAGACAGACCAAAATCAAGATGAAGAAATAGCGTTTTAGAAAATATACTTGCGACAAGAATTAAATGTATCGTAGAGAAAAAGGATAGAATGAGGCAACGGGATCAGGCCAAGGACTTTTGGATTAAGTCTGTAGTGCCAAATTAAACACAAAAAGAATATAATGCAATTAAAAAATATGCAACCTTAGCAACCGTAATAATATTTAAGACATTACCGTAAAAACAAAAACTTTTTTTTTCAGTATGACACAATTATCAAGTTTTCTACATATCCTACAGTGACACATTTAGCGTGGAGGAAAAACTTTGCAAATAACCAAATCCTAACGTTAGCGTTGGAATCTCATTTCCCGGATTAAAATTTCAACTTTCCGAAAACGACAGCGAATAGCTGCTAAAACAAATTACGTTGTTATTTTCTTTTGTTAGGTTGGAGGGGGGAGGGGAGTAGTCGACAAAAGCAGCATCCTCTCGGTTGAGAGCAAACAAATATAAAGCGGAGAGTAGAGGAGAGATATATAGTACATACATACGACCATATAGTTTCGTTCCATTTTGTATATATCTGCAAGAGTGGAAAACTTAACTTTGGCTTTCAACTAACAACACGCTAGCTGCTCTTTCTACTAAGTGTCCCAATTTCCCCAGCCACCAATACAATCGCGGATATATCTACTAATTAAATCAGACTTTTTTCTAAATATTTGTATATTTATGCAACTCAGTAGATAATTACGAAAAATTAATTTCATCAAATCGAAAATAAATGTGAAATTAAATTAATGCGAAAGAGCTGTGCTTTCCACTAACAATAAGTGAAAAAATAATATTGTGTGTAAAACTAAAACGGCAGTCTAAATGAGATTTTATAATAAAAATAATTTTGGCAACTATCTGGTGATCTTTAACAAAAACATTGAATATCTGCATAATTATGTAAATATACCTAAAAAAAAATCCTGTTTGGTTTCGGTTGTATATCTTATAGTTTCCGAGATTACAACAGTGGCAGGTAAACTCGGGATAAACAGTATACGCCCAGCGCGCTATCACTTCGATCAGTTTTGCGAGAAGCGTCTGTGTGTGTATAAAGACGATCCCTAGGGGGAATAAAAGAGGCGTCGGCACGTGATGGCTTGGCGTTGCGATGCACTCATAATGCGACGCCAAACGACAACTATTCCCCTGAGAAATTTCACATCTCTTAGCGTAATTGGATAGCAAATATAGCACTCATACATAGAACTGAGAGCACCCCCACCCCTGCCGGCCGTGGCCGTTCGTCTGCTAACAGCCAAACAGGCCCGATGCATTTATTTTAATGGGTTAAAGATGGCTGAAATGGTTATATGGATAGAGCGAAGCGCACCATTGGTATGGGGCGTCGAATGCTTTTTGCACCGCGCGGCGGGAGTGAATGCTATTGATTTCGAGTTAAAATTTAGTGGATGGGCTTTGATTCAATATTAGGTTGCGCTATTTCGCTAAATGCCAATAGAAATTTACGATTCTAACCTGTTTACTATTAGAGATATATTATTATTATTACTATTTAATACATACTTGGATTATTAAAAAAAGACAATGGAAATGTTTCACAATATTATTATATATTTTTATAGTTTTATATATAATAATAATTGGTATAAAAAAATAATGTTTATCTTAATATAAATTCCAAAATATAAACATAACATACGGCAACGCTGCTCGATAAACTGACAGATACATTGACAGATGATAGTATACACACATCATACTGTTTGAAAAACACTGTGACGTCGCTCACAGAAAGCAAAACGCGTGGCTTGTAAAAATCCTTATTTTTCCAGATTTTTTTATTTTAATAGTGTAATATATTTTAAATTTATAAAATGTTTTATAACAGCATATCACATTAAAATAGTAAACTTTACTGAGTGTAATGAACCCATTATAATATATCTTATATATACTTGTTTTTTGCTTGAAGACGTTAGTAAACACCAGTAAATCATAAAGTTGTTTAATTTAAATTTTGCTATAAATTATATTATAATAGTAGTATAAATTATTTAAAAAATAAATTGCAAAACAATACCTAATACCTAATACTATAACTGAAAATTTAGTTATTCGAAACAGAAGCGTTTAAAAGAAATAACAATTTTCATAACAGATTGCAATAACTGTTTATCTCGATCTTCATACGGTATGTACAATAAAATTGCGCAAGTACAAAGTAAGAAAGACATAAGAAAAAAGTACGAAATGCTTTTGATAATAAAAGAATATAGAAGGAGATCAATATAAAAGTACTATTTTATGGCAATTTTTATATGTCTTGTACGTGAGCTGTTTTGAAAAATCTTACAGATAACTGCAAAGTAAAATATCTTTTTTAAAAATAAAAACAAATACTTTGAATTTATGGACAATATCTTCGAATTAATTAGTTTTCTCTTGACAGTCATAAAAAAAAATCTAACTTTATAGACAACAATTTAATCTGTTTTATGCAATGCACCACTTAGACACAATAAACAAAACACTATTAGATACAAAGTAATATATATCTTCTAATGCAAACATGTTTCATTGTGACTAAATATGTCTAAATAGTGTTTTGTCTAATAGTGACTAACCAGTATGCGTCCAGCCCTTATTCTACTATATTAGCTTAGCTACATTTGTTGGTAGCTATAATGGGCCTTTCCACTAAAATTAAATTTCATAATTTTAATACCTTTATGTTGTTTTACAACCTAAAATAATAATATGTTTTAAATTTTACGTTCTAAAATTCTATATTTATTGAAATAAACTAATTTGAAAAAATGCTATAAAAATTATACATTTAAATGTACCATATACCATATACGTCATCTAGTTCTAGTGTACTATATCTCTCACGTGAAATTCAACCAATGAAAATGTTCTACTACTTGTATACGTCACGGGTCGGACAAATCCGAGAATTGTCGAAGTTTGGCGCCAATTTAGCGTTTTTTAATATTTTTTTAAAGGTTGATTATAAATAAATTTGAAAAATAAATATATACAAAATTTTTTAATTATTTATTACTTATCAAATTTCAAATAAAAAAAAATTAGTGGAAAGGCCCATTGTAGCTGCACTCCAAAAAAATGATAATGGCTGTAGCTTCAGGATTTGTCGCAAGTAAAAAAATAAAGCTATTATTTGTAGCTACTTTTAGATAGCTTATAGCTACTTTTAGTAATATATAGCTACTTTTAGTAGCTTAAAGCTATTTTTAGCATCTTTTAGCTAATTGTAGTAGCTTATAGCTACTTTTAGTAGTTTATAGCTACTTATATTATCTTGTAGCAAGTTTTAGTAACTTACAGTTACTTTTTGTAGTTTATAGCTCCTTTTCTATACTTAATCATTATTTTTCTTAACGTATTTTAACTGAAAGGAAAAATGTATAGTCCTCAATACGATGTTTGGAAAAAAGTAGCTGTAGCTTTATAAATTTTTAAAGAATAGCTTGTAGCTATAAATTATCTACATTAATTGAGTAGCTTGCCCAGCTCAAATCCTACTGCATAATATTATAATAGCCAATATTAAGATCTACTCCACTAGAAAAATGTGTGTAACTCAATTTTCATCCAACCCCATTTCCACAGCACTTGTATAAAAATGATCGTACATATATCGCCCTCTAGCGTAAAAACTTGAAACTTCATTACATTGATTGAGGTGCTGTGTTTTGTTCACGTCGTAAAAGTTCTGATTTTTCACCTCTGCCAACCATCATTATCTCACTCGCAAGCATTTACGGCGCATATAGCACCATCTTTGTCTAACACAACTTCGTTATTCTTAGCTATAACATTGAGGGCTCGCCTGTGGGCGATGCAGAAGTGCACACGGCCGAGCAAAGTGGAAAAACGCGTGTGATAAAAACACTATAGGAGCAAACACATTCCCAGTGTTTTTGTTATTGGTGAAAACGAAACAAAAATCTCTACTTAAAACAAGCAGGCGGTGAAATACTCTCTACTACTTTATTTTGTCGAGGAAATATTGATGTCTAAATGCGAGTTTTATGTTATAATTAAATCGTGAAGAATTAATATTATATATAGTGTAATGTAATAGATTCGTTTACACCATTTGCTTTAGAAATTTTCTAAATACTTTATCTAAATTATTTGTTATTCATTCAGTGTATTTAATTTTCAATAAAAATATAAGTACATATAATTAAATCAAAAATTACTTGCAGAATCATAATATGTAAACATATTTTTTTATTAAATCTTTTAATTTTCATACAATATTAACCTACACAAAATTAATTCATTCATCCAAAATTTATATTCCTCTTATATCGAAGGGAGTCGAGGACTACTAATAATTCTAATTAACTCGAGCTAAAATTATCATTTCTATAATAAACAATCCATTGAAATAAGTTATTTTAACATTAAGAACAATCTAAACCGCGCCGCGTCGAATTTAAGCAATATTGTGCGTGCAATTGTAATCTATATTGCAACAGCAACAAGCACAAAAGAATGTCGAAAGGAAGAAAACATTTATCGTTTGACATTAAACTGTGTTATAAATTCAATTGAAAATATCGTAAAGGAAAGCAGCCCGTTCAATGCCTTTCTAACTCTCACTTCAGAGGCAAGGCAAGGCAAGGCAAGCGCGCAGAGTTGGTGCTACTGGGCTTGTAACATCTATTCATTAAAACTTCTATTGAAGGCAAAAGCTATTGTCAGACGCAAATGCATTGTCTTTCAACGATTAGAATTCAAACTCACTTCACTTTGCGCGAACGGCTGCTGTATTATAGTCTCAACAAGATAAATTTCAATTGAAAATCATTTCTGTATTTTCGCGAAACAGTTGTAGGGTATGTGTACACTGGTGCACGAATCACTCTTTAACGAAATTACAATTGATTTCGTGTATAGTTCAATATGTTAGAAAACTTTAGTTTTTGTTTTAGTTTTCCAGTAAAATAAATTTTGTTTTCGGATTTACTTATATAGATTGAAATTTTACAGATGCTTTTTAAAAATACATTTTGTTGTCTAGTAATATTCTGTTTATTTACTGTAACTGTCATTTGTATCTTTTTTCCTAATAAAGACGTACGTTGTGTTCGTCGATTATTAATAAATATTAATACAGAACTATAACTTAAAACCGTTTTATTTTACATTTAAATAAATTTAATGATCTATTACACAATAATAAACACAGATATCGAAGAATTTGTTCAATAAATCAATGACATACTAAAATATAACTATAAATTTTAAATTATAACTTAGATTAAAATATATGTTTTATTATTATTATAAAGAAACCATGTAGATCGTCATTTACTAAGTAAAATAAATCGTAAGGTAAAACCAGGACATTAACCGAAACAAATATGAGTTAACGGTTAACCAATATCAACAAATACATTTTAATATTGGTTTTCGTTCTTTAACCGGTTTTCATATTTTAAACCGATTTAAACTAGATAATTTTTCGGTTAATTTGGTAAAATAAAACTATATAGGTGTATATATACATATAAAATGCAATATATTTTTTGTTAAAATCTAAGATTATTTCTATATATTTTATCAAATAATAAATTATCGAAAAATTAACATTATTTATTTTCAGAAAATCCAATAGTAGTTCCAAGCAACCCCGAATTAGTTTTATACACCCAAAATATATTAATTTGTTTTTATTTATGTTTTACGTTAGCTTGTATAAATTGAAAACACGGTGTAAGTTTTTGACTCAAAGTAGACAACAAAAACGAGACATGTTATACAATATTGGTAATAAATTGAACCATACAATGTACATCAGAAATCTGTTCGTAAAGAGAAAAAAAATCAAATATTTACAACAGTTTTCTAATAATGAAATCTCTTTGAAACAAAAAGCATGACTGCTCGCGTCCCCGATGTTTTGTTGATCTGTAAATACTCCACTCGTCGGAGACATTATTGTGTGCTGGTAAAGCTAGCTAGCGAAATAAGAAATATACGTTTTCCGCTGTGTATGTTCCTTAGCTACCGTTTGTCATAAAGATTTCTGACGGAGGAATTTAATATTGGAATCGAGGGGGTAGGGGGGTAGGTGTCCCGGACCGAACCGGAGATGGTTTGTGTTGTGTGTGTATTCTTGCTTCAGTCAACTGTTTTTGAAGTGTCCTGTTGTTTTCCACGATGCGCTGCCAGAAAACATTTATCTTGTCAAAACTGTTCGAGTATCTCTTATAAAAGCGAACCGCCTAAGATGTCTATATTTGGAGCTATAGTCCTATCGAAATATTCTATTCAAGATGGAGTTAAGGAGGTTTTGTGGCTATATAAACACTTTACAAAAGTATTATTATTTCTTATATAAAGCGCATATCTTTTACATTTTGTAAACAATTTGAAATCTTGTATTTGATATTAAATGCAAAAACCAAAATTTTGGACAAAATATGAATGTACTTTTAATGAAATAAATATAACTATTGGGATCTAAAATGGGGGCGTGGTCTATTCAATATGGCGGACCTAAGCGTGCACTTGTCAAAACTCAATCAAAGTGTATGGTTTCTTTTTAATTAAAAAATATTATTAACTCTTGAAAAAATTTGCAAACGGGCCGGCTTAAACCCTTGTCAGAACAATTCTACACAAGCTGAGCTTATTTTAAACGCTGGACATATTATACAATGTGGAAAATCATTAGAAAAGTGTTGCGATGAAAAGTGTTTGAAAACGTCAAGTTTAAAACATATTCCACATGAAATCTCAATGACAATTGACAGAAACGGTGCGATTAAGTCTGTAGTGCTTCTTAACTAAATTATATTATTTTTCATTTATTTTAAAAATTATGTTCATATTTTGAGTTGCTTTTGTTTCTATTAATAACATACAAAAAACCTAAAAAAACTATTCACACCAACAAAATTACTAATTCGAATGATATATAATTATTCTCAAGATATATATCGCAAAATTATATAAAAAATCTTGTATTAACATTGTTGTACAGCTAACTTTATTTTATTTATTAAAATTTTTATGTTAAAGTTTTACAACTGATAATCCTTTTTAGAATTTTGATTTAGAATTTAGAGAGGCACAACTCAGAATTCAATGGTTGGTATCACAAATTCAATTTTTATAACAATTCAACTATCATATGACCAAGATTAAACAAATGTATTGAAACACCTAAAAACCAAACTTGTAATACCAGCATTAATTTCAAAATAATGATGCAATGGAATATGAACGATTCGTCACAATTATTTACACTTAATCTACGTTAAACTTAATTCAAACTTAATTAATAAATTTAACTCAAAAAATACAATATTTTATGTAAAAATAATTGATAATAAATTTAAAGATTGCCTTAAAAATCAAGAATTTTAATATTTAAAAAATATAAATTTAAGTAGCGTTAACAACAGAAATAATTTTCAATTCTGAAAAATATTCATATTCCACAAAAGTCGGTAGCGTTATATTTCACATTAATTGAATTTTCCGATCTAATTTCACATTCAAATCTAGCATTATCCAAACCGAGCTATGTATATAGAAATTTAAAAATATCGAAATATATTTTACTACAAAAAGATAGAATCTTTTCAATAGTTGTTCTCTACATTGAAACCATAAAATGCAAGTGCGTAAATATGGTACAGAGTATACGTGTGCAGAATATAGAAATCTATATATATACATATATTTATATATGTAGGAAAAGTTTTGCTCGTGAGATTCCCACCTCATATCCGGTTGTATTTCCGTACGAAAAACAAACCAGAAATCTAAAAATAATACTCGACCGAATGTGGTACCAACATAACGTACTTCAATTCCCCTAGGCGTTATGCCAATATGAATATTGATATATAAAATTTTCATTCCTACTGTTGTTTCTAAATAAATTCGGAATTTCGCTTACCGTTCAGTTACATATCGAGAAAAATACCAGGTTATATTTTTCTCGACCTTATGTTCCAACAGATTTCATATTAAATTTGCAGTATTGCTAGAGGAGTAGGTAATTTTATTTGCTCCCAAGCATATATTTACGGAAGAAACGTTGAAAGCAATTGTTCGAATTGATTTTATATTGTTTTTACTGAAAGCTTCCTGTATTTAGAAAGAAGAATTTTGTTATCATTCGAAATTTTCGAAAATAATGAAAAAAATACATGGTATTGAAAAATATTATAAAAGAATATATTTTTTTTCTCTTAATTAAACTTTCTTTCAAAAATACGTCATAATATCAATCAATTAATGCATTTATTATTAAATATGTTCAACTAATATTTATAAAAATGCATATATTAAATTTTTATTAAGTTTATAAACAACTAATTTGATTGAATTTATAGAATTTTCTGGACTGGTTGCTTTGGTCGATATATCCTCGTCGCACCAAGCACTAAGAATACCACCTACGATGTATGGCGAAACGTCTGAGAATATATTGACCACGGCATACCAGACCAGAAAATTCTAAAATTCAATGGATACCGACCGTGAAAGCCTAAAGATTACTATAACTAATTTGATATCTGTGATTTTAAAAATATATTTCTATTATATAAAACTATTTAATATTTAATTACAAATATTATACTTGCTACTGTATAAACAAAACAAGAAACTATTTATAGACACAAAAAGTAACAAATAATATTTTTTTCTGTTCGTCTTAAAAATCTGTAATTTTACTATAAAAAAAATAACAAGTAGATAAACATATCTTTAAATTAAAACGTACAGTATTCCTTATCTTTCTTTTAACGAAAAACAACAATTGTTAGACCATAAACGTTATATTTTGGCACTTAGCTTTGCCCACAGAAAAAAGTCTTTCATTTCCCGTCATCCATTGCGTTAATAATATCTATAATCAACAAGAAGAAAAATCGTGCGTGTCTTGACAATGATATACCACACTATACGATTGCATGCAACATGAGGAAAACACGCTAGCACAACCTAGCCGTATGTCGTAGCTAGAAGCATCGATAACAGTTACGCAGCGCGACTCATTTTATATGTGCCAACTCCCCACAGTACATGATGAGTTTTTAATACACTTTCTGATAATGTAAACGGATAAAATATTATTATAAATGAATTAATGCTGTTTAATGGTAGATTAAAATGTGCTTTAATTAGATATTAACACCTGAAAGTTTTAGTTTTTTTAATAAAACGGCTTTAGATTGAAGTTCTGTATTTTTATCATTTTCTATCATTTTTTCCTGATGAAGACATACGTTTAGTTCGTCAAAACATTTATTATTAATAAATATTAATACAGAACTACAACCTAAAACCGTTTTATTTTAATATAATGAATTCTGAAAGATTTTCTACTATGTTTTCAGTTTTTGTTAAAGATATACTACTAATTTATTTCAGGGCCAGTTTTATAATAAACACTTTAATTAAAGTGCAACTTAAGCAAACAAAAAAGCGTCGATTTTAAATTCTACTGGCATAATTATTATTGCTGTTAATAAAACGATGCTTCTTTGTCAAATTTCTTTACATCCAATATCAAAATTATTGTTGGCAATAAAATAACGTGTTTCTGTCGATTTAAAGTTGACTTTAGCAAACGTAAATGGCATGAATCATAATATCCTAATGAGCAATTTTTAATTATTTAGAGCCAATATTTTCAATTATATTCTTAAAAAAATTAAAAAAAAAACTATTTAATTGCTTAAAAATGTATCCTCAGAATAAATGACAAATTTCATTGACTAATTTTTAAATTATTCCAAAGATAAATTTACTCCAAAATTTTGGTAATACTGGACAAAAAAAACCAGTCCCTTTTAAACGAACGCAATTCGGTCTTCCTGATATTATACATTAAACTACACATAAGACCAAATTAACTGTTATCGTACAACATCGGTTAGAAATTGCAACTTAAATACACCGAAAAAAATTCAGAAGTCAAAATTTCAACAACATTACCAAATTAAACATGGCACATGTTTAAAATCGTCGGCAAACTGGAAAAGAACTTGATATTTCCGGCTAGCACATAACAGAGTACTCTCATCATCTCGTAACAACAACATGTAGCCGCCATTATTTCATCGTGCCCGGGCGGTCCGGACGCACGAATTAGAATACAAAGTTGGCACTTCTCGTTGTCATTAATTTGGCGGCTGTAGAGTACTTGTTATGCCATTGTGGCATCGCTACCCCAGCCAGACTCATCTGTCCCCGACAGAGCAGCCGTGGTCAGCCGCGTGTGACAACCGCTTCGCTTGCACTGCGCTGCGCTCTGCGCTCTCGCCTGTATCTTCCGCAACAGCAGCAACTAAACTTGCTTTCGTAATCTTGTGTTTGGGAACAATGAGGTGGAGTCGCAAAATTTTTAGACTTTATAAGTTACGAGACCTTGGGAAAGGGTACATTTTGAAATTAACTACCGTTTCTGTAAAGAACTTCAAACAGTAGAAGAAGAAGGACTATAATATAATAAATTAAGTTTTAAATAAAGTGAATATATACAGTAATTATGTAGTGTATATATATATATATATATATATATATATATATATATATATATTAATAATTCAAAATAAAAAATTCAATAATTATCTAAGCAGCTACGGTGCGATTACAGTTCTTAACTTAATTAATAAATTAACTAGGCCTCACTGATAAGTCAGCTGGTAAATTAACAAAATGATTAATTTACAAAGCGTGTAACAATACTTTGTGCAACACGGCCTTAATTTTCAGTTTGAATACAGAAGATTAATGTGTTAAGATTTTGTTTCAAGTTAAGACAATCACAAGTAAATACTTTAAGGAATTCATGCGTTATATAACTTCATATAAGTTCTAAAAATAATTAATTACTGTAAATCTAGACAAAAAACAAAATAATAAAATTTTTTCTAAACTTATTATATTAGAATAAAAGCAGCTTTGGTTTTAGTTCTGTAATAATTTATTAATAAATCAACGTTTCGACGAACTGAACGTGCGTCTTCTCAGAAAAAAAGATAGAAATAATATTTATAGTAAATAAATACTATAAATGTCATTTTTATCTTATTCTTGATGAAGACACACATTCAGTTTGTCGTTGATTTGACGTTGATTTATTAATAAATTATTACAGAACTCGAATCTAAAGCCGTTTTTATTCCAGACAACAAAATATTAACAAATATTAACAAAAAATATTTATATAATTAAAAGTTTTTGTTTAAAATAAATATTTCCAAGTAGTAAATATAAATGAGTATGTAAAAAATACTGCAAATTTAAATGATACAAAAGTTGTGTTTGCTAAATCAGATAAAATATATACTGTATTCAAAATTTTGGATCAATTCAAAATACATTATTTAAATTGTTTATATTTGACTTTCATTATTTTGACTTGCTTTACGGTTTCTCATTTCAGCTATAAAGTTTGATTGTTTATATAAGGAAAATATATTTAATTATTTATTTAGTAATATTAAATTTAAAAAAATCACCGTAACATTCCGTAAAATAATCAAAACACATATCTAAATATTGCATAATTGAAATATACATATTTCTTATTCATTAGAAACGTTATAATGCCGATTTTTTTATCTGGCGGTTTAATTATAAATTAAAAATATCCTATCATACATTGACATAAAACTAATTTTGCAAATTTCTTTCAAAAATCCTAGAGTCAAAAAACTTTTAGGTGTTCCTATATTCTAGTCTAGTATGTATCACCATTCACATACACTATTTGGAATAAATGTTCTTGCTCTTACAAGTCACAGACTTTTGTGTCCAAGACAGATATGTAGAAAGTCTCCTCTGTTGTGTTTCTTTTTTCGCTTTTTGATGGCAAATGTAGCGGAAGGTAGACTAGTTTGCATATACTATACAGAATATGTAGGAGAAAATATTCTTCTTTAGATAAAGTTACTGGCTGTTGGTGTTTATCAAATGTTTCACGTTTTATAGAAACGCTAAATATGCATTGCTGTAGGTATAATTGTTCATTAATTTAAATTAAAATGAGGGCCTTGTAAAGGAACAAGTATACAAAAGACACATAAAGATTATGAATAAGGAAGAATAATTATTTTCAAGTTTCTACCGTTATTACAACGAAATGCTGCATTACTTAAAACTATTTGTTTGTTAAATAGAGAATATGCAAAAATTCTTGCCACTACCATTTTATGCCCTACAGCAAACAATTATTTTAATAAATTTTACTGTTACCGACTACTAAATAATAACAAATATATAGTAACATTATTTTTTTAATTTAATTTAATTTTTAAAAAATAGTGGAATTTATAAAATATGCACAGTAATTCAATTGCTTTGTCCCTTAATATTTGTTGTTATTATTAGTGAGTTAAAAAAAGAGCAAAGCAGATGATTTAAATCGATTTTCAATTGTTTTAATGAATTTTTAGTAACATGCAAAAAAAATTGCCAAATTTTGAGCCAGTTGCACAAAGTATCTTTAACTTAAGCAATGAGTCACTAAGCAACTAGTTTAACAAATTAAGCAATGCTTTGTGCAACTAGGTCTTTTATTTCATGATATAACTCATGATAAAATTCCATAAAAAAAATGTATTATATTATTTATAGTTTTTAACTTATAATACAAAATTATTATTCATTTAATAAAACCTAATATACAAAAATTATATCATTAACAAGATTAGTTTTGTAATTTATAATATTTTTAAAAAACTATAAAAACAGTAAAACTATATGGCTGTTTTATTTTCATTGTGTGAAGACTTCATCTGATTTATATTCTTATCAAATTACTAATACTTTTACATTTACAGCAAAACATTATCATGTATCACTCATGAAAGGTATAGTTTTGCAGATAAAAAACTGTTATATCATTTGTTACACTTCATATCATATACAAAGGTGTCAAAACCCGAAAAAGTAATTCACTTATTGATATATTTCCCCACGTATAGTAAACTTTTCATATTTCAAAAATTATCAAGCACCATTGAAAAGAAACAAGTTCATTAGTAAAGCACAAAGCGCGGTTAACAATAGAATTTGGTTACGCTAAATAGATTGTTTCCCTGGTTGGCGTGCAAGGCGGGCAAATAAACGCTTGGCGACATTTACAACCCCCCCCCCTCACCCCCCGTTGAAACACTGCAACCGGAAAGGGTTGAAACTGAAATTGAAAAAGAGTAATGGTTACGATTGTCGTTGAATTTCAGTCAATCGATCATGCTAGCCCCGCGCGCGCGCTAGGGTGAGACAGATCTCTCCGGTTCAATTGTATCCTTAATTTCACTGTAATAATGATGGATCACCGTGCGGCGAGCGCTCCGGTATGTCCCTGTCTGTCTCTCACATTTGCAGTGTCGCAAATTTAATATACGCCCGATGGATCGTTTCTTCCTTGCGCGCTTTTTGTTTCTGTTCCACTTCAGCTTGTTTTATTTGTATATATTTGTCTTGTTTTGAAAAGCGGAAGCCTCTCCAGATACGTGTTTCTTAACTGACTCGTCTTAAAGTTCTTTGTAGAGTTGCTGTTCATAACTGAGTGCAGATGTCTTGTTAGATGAAAGAAATTTTAAATATGAAATCTTTTGAAGGTTGTGAAGTTTCTCTTTTTTATTATTATTTTTTCAGTCTCATTAAAAATAATCAGACTTTTTGTCAATAACTCCTGTATAAATTTGGTCAAATATAAAATATACTCCTATATTTTATAAAAATATTTTCTTGCAAATAATAATTAAAATTGTCTTAATATTTTTCTAAGTAAGTTCTATAAACATTTTTAATTTTCTGTATATTAAAATAATCAAAAACTTTTTTTTTAATCATATCAAAATATACCATTTTTTTCAGGAAACTTTTAAAATACGAAATACAATTAAATCTACCAATTTAATACATAAATGCATACACAATTACATAATGTATCCAAAGGAGTGTACAACAAACTCTTTCCACTATGCAGAAATTATTCTCCGAGAAACATTTTCATCCGGACAAGTAACTCTTGCCTCATTCACATTCATATCTATCTCTCATATATGCTCTTCTATTCTTACCGCTTGGAAATATTCGCTCACGTAAAATAGTCTCAATCATACCTACCCATCTACTCAGTGGATGTCCACAATGTATTTTCTTTTAACTAAATTTTACTAAAAAGCTTTCAATAAATTTTAAAATTTTTATAATTTTTTTGTAGACAAATATAATTATTAAAATAATAAAGCTTTAAGTTCTGTTTCATTTTTTTGATAATATAATGAATTCTCAAAGATTTTGTAATATATTTAAAATTTAAACATATTTATATTTAACATAGTAAAAAATCTTTCAGAACTCATTGTATTACAGTAAAACTAATTTAGGTTAAAGTTCTGTATAAATGTTTATGTAAAATCGACGTTTTGACAAAACTTAATGATCTTCCTGGTGAAGATGAGCATTGAGCTTCAGCAAAAATCGATTTATAACTATTTACAGAACTTTAACCTAAAGCAGTTTTAATTTAATAATTATATTTCTTTATTTTCCATAAGCGACATTTCTATTGAAATTTAAATCAAATATAAATATCTAGACATATATTTAATTAATTCACCGCAATTAATTAAACTCCGATACAAGCTCTTAGCAACAAGACCACATTTCCGTTCGATGAATGCAATTCAAACTGAATTCTCTCTCTTAGCTGCCAACTCGCTAATTTCAACATTGACCACGATGCCACAGTCACCCCGTTCTCTTATCCCCCCTCCCCCAACCCCTCCATCTATCAAACCGATGTAACGAAACTATCACATAACTGCACCATCCATCCAAACTGGTTCTCGGTTTGGTTCCGAAATTCTTGACGTCGCATGTCACAACTTTATCGTGCGGTATCAGAAAGGGCCTGCGCGCTCACTCTGTCTTACCAGCCATCGGTTGCTTTAGTGGTCGGTATCTTAGGGACCTTATGCCCTTGTAACCGATTGGGGGACATTTACCGTTCGGCTCGACCCCGATAACCCTTCCGGGTATTAAGCGAAACGACCGTCTTAATAAGAATGTTTTTAATTAGTCCAGCTCGCTAAGGGATTGCTCGCTATCGTCTCTCTCTCACACATACACCCGGAGATAAATTGAATGGTAATGAATGTATGAAAGCTATGCCTCTATCCGTCGTTAGCCGAATAGCTTTGTTGGTATAATTAATTTGGGATGCTGGGTGATGCTATATCTAGGTTTATAGTTATTTTGTCAATAGATATATCTGTGAAGTGATATTAATATTCTATTTTCCAAATTCGTTCTTTTATTGCATACAAATTTTACACGTATAATGCAATATTTTAAATTGTATAAATAATAAAATTAACATAGTAAAAAAATCTTTCAAAGCACATTATATTAAAATAAAAAAGTCTTAAGTATAAAGTTAAAATTCGACGTCTGAATATACTAAACATATATCATCATCAGAAAAAAATATATATAAATAATATAAATAATAAACAAACAAAACATAAAAACAACTTACTATGTAACAAAATACAAGTAACTAGATTACGAAATTAACTTCAATTGCTTTTAAAATATTAATTTAATAATAAAAGTAGCTTTTCCAACCTAGTATCGAAACTATAGAATACAATAGCCATAAAAAAATTAAAATATTTAGTAAGCATATCAATATAGCACTTCTATAGCAACAACATAGGTCAGTATTCTCACCTCACTTTTAAAAGTGATTTTTGTCAAAAGTACATTTGTCGTTTCCTTGAAATTACTTATTAAGCAATTTTAATTGATTTATTTTGATTTTTATAATATTAGATATAAATATATATCAAAAAGAGGAACACTATTCATATTTGTTAAGAGGTAGAAGTCAAAATTGATTTTTAAAATAGAAAATAAAAGCAGTTTTTCATAAACAAAAGAAATGGAAATATGGGGCATAGTCTCTATAATTGTCAGTGAGATTGCAGAATAATAACAAATTTTATTATCTACATTTTCAGTTACTAAAATTTTTGTTAAAAATACATTTTTAATTATATATCTAACCTGTCCTTATAAATGTATACAACAATTTCGAAAATTATAATTATTTTTTAAGAATATTTCATACAATATCGTGGAATATTATACCAAACAAATCAATAGCTAGAACTATCTTTAGATGTAATATTTCAATTATATATTAATCTTGGCATACAACGTTTCCGTATTGTTATAAAAAATTCAGAAAACTATTTATTTATTAGTATCTGTTTCTTCCCGCATTTTGCTACACTATTTATAGTTTGGTTATAAAGAAAATATATTGAGAATTACAGAAATGACATTTTTGATTATTCACACAAATTTATTTTCATAAACATTATTAACAAAATTTAGGTAAGCAACTAAACTA
This sequence comes from Clivina fossor, assembly GCA_963966155.1. NCBI lineage: Eukaryota > Metazoa > Arthropoda > Insecta > Coleoptera > Carabidae > Clivina > Clivina fossor. The sequence goes on along the minus strand of OZ014562.1, from coordinate 10,834,682 downwards.
TAATAAACGAAAAGTGAAGTTTTTACAAACCTTCGACGAGTCGAGAAGCAAATGGTACATTATTATTAACTTTATCCCCGACGCAACATAAACAGGCACGCTCTAATAGTATCGTTGACTTGCATTATCAGCCACATTATTTCACATTATGTGCAAAATTTCTCGGTTTCTTTCCCACTAGAACTTCAAGTGTACTCCATCTCCTCGGCATAGTAAAGGTGCCTCATCTTTGCATCCTTGTCCATCCGCCTTGCGTCTTGGTATATCGAGCCAGAGAGTCGGTCCTTTAAGCCCCGAGACGATAATTGATTTTTATTTAACGCGTGGCACCGAATGGGTTATGAGAACGAACAGCCGGAAGATGAAAAGGATGTATAGGCTCCGGGTAGTGAAAGTACGACAAGGATAGAGAGGTGGATGGAAGATCGGAGAGAAATACGCGGGTAAGTATGACTGGAAATGAACTGGAAACATGGAAACAGCGACTGATTCGCGTCGGAGAGATTTATGAGTTTCTTTTCTCTGTGTGTTACGGTGGGCGCTCGCTCTGTACGGGACATTTTTACATCGTACAAGACATATTATTGTTGAACGTACATTTTACATGTCCCCCTCAATGGAAACGCATGCTTATTTTCATGCGCAAACTTTCTAGAAATTTTAATGAGATGGAATTTTAAGTTGATACGATATATTATTATTATAGAAAAATTGAAAACTTTCAGTTTTAGTTCTGGCTTACATTAATTAATAAATTATAATGTTGTGATCCAGTTACTTGTATTTTATTACCTTGTAACTTGTTTCTATGTTTTGTTTATTTATTATTTATGTCATTTCCAAACATTGAATTTCAATTAAAATTACACAAAACTAAAACCTAACATTTTTTTTATTTTAACATAGAGTTCCGAAAGATTTTTTTTACTACGTTAGCATTATAATTTTGTTCCATATACAGAAATATAATAAAATTAGCATATACAGTAATTTTTTAATTGTACTGGAGTATCTTATTTAAACACAACGTTATTATTTTTAATTCTAAATATATTTAGATTATATTTTAGTAAGGTATGTATATAAAAATTATACTCATATTATTTTATCTACATTCTTCCATCTACAAGTAAAATTTTAACAAAGATAAACATTAAAAGCTGCAACTTTTGAAAACAAATTTAATTAAACTTCTTGGTTGGCACTATAATTTTTGTTAAAGTTTTTATTATAAAACCGGCTGCATTACTTTAAAAAATCGAATAAATTTATTTGTCAGATAGATATAGATGTAAAAATATATAGATTTATTCGACGAATAGTCCTCACTTAATTTGTAAGTGAAGAAACAAGCCCTTAAACTGTAGTTCCGTAATATGTTTATTATACAGGACTTGTACGGAGTTGCACTGTTGTGAGTGCATTTTCCATTAATACCAAGTTGTAAAAAAATAAAGCTAGCAGAAATAAAGTTACTAGATTGTAAATCTATATTTTTCAAGTATATATAAACTGTAAATTAATCACAATCTAAATCTAAGCTATTGTTCGCCGACCACACCTAAAATTTTTAATTTATGGAAATTATCCTATTAGGTAAAACAATTAATAATGCCGTCCGTGTGAAACAATTACGAACATATAATTCCATCCCGAAAATTTCATAACTGTCACCGCATCCTTTATCACCTCAATACCTCCCTATCCCATATCAAACCCGAAATACGGGACATCGTCCGGATTCCATTCTAGTCCACCGAAAAATGCGTTACTATTTCCACCCAACAACCTAGGCCAGCCAGCCAGCCAGCCAGCCCAACAGATGGCACGCATCGAAAGCTTCTCCTCCAGCTTCTCTAGGCCTCGCTCACTCACTCGTTCGTTCGGTTCGGTCGCTGCCAGGCGTTCGCTAACCCATTTGCGTTAGGAACGATTAATGTGGCGACAATGCAACCGTAGGTAATATATTCGGAATGGGAATTCGCGGGACGGGCCTTAATTTATCACCTCGCGCCGCGCACGGCAAATGTTGTGAGAGTTGCGACTCTATCCTTCCCCCCCCCCCTCCGCCGACCGGTTTTGTACTTCCGGTAAGGAAAGGAGCTGGATACGAAAGGAAAGGTCTCTCTTCCAGTCTGAACCCCGAAGAGGTAGACGGTGATAATTTCAACGCTTCCAAGCGTTGCACGACTAACATGGAATCTATTTCAGATGGATAACATGTTTTAAGATGGTGTACTTATTTTATTCTAAAATTCGAACAAAGATCGGTTTTCGCTGGGTATGTAAAAGTTACATAATTACACTTACACTGTGCAACCAAATATATAGTTTATGTTAACATAGTAAAAATCTTTCAGAACTCATTATATTAAAATAAAACGACTTTAGATTGTACTTCTGTATTAATATTTGTTAATAATCTTCATCAGGAAAAATGATATTAAAATAAAACTATAAGTTTAAAGTTTTACTTTATATTAAAATTCGACGTATTACAGGACGTAGGTATATCATCAGGAAAAATATGCAAATGTCATAAAACAAAACATAAAAACAAGTTACTATGTAACACAATACAAATAACTAGATTTAAACAAAATAAAATATGCCAGATTTTATTTAAAGCTTTCTTAATTTATGATAAGAAAGAAAATACATAAGTTCTTTATATTAGTTTTTTTTTATTTTCAACCAATTTGGAATAATTTAAAACATATTAATTTAAATTTCTTTGTTTCCAAGAAACCTACTCGTATTTGTACAAAAACAATTATTTTTATCAGATGAAATTATTCCAAAATTGTCGAAATTCTTTATTAAACAATTTTCAGTTAGTTTAATAAATTATAGTATTTCTAATAAATTATATATAGTTAACATAGTAAAAAATGTTTCAGAACTCATTATATTAAAATAAAACGACTTTATGATGTAGTTCTGTATTTTATTTTTATTAATAATCGACGATTTGACGTACTCCGCGTACATCAATCATCATCAGGAAAAATTACACAAATGACATTATTGTAATATCATTTGTGTAATTTTATATCAAAACATCGATTTATTAATAAAAATTAATACAGAACTATATCCTAAAGCCGTTTTATTTTTATATAGTTATATAATAGAAAAATATTGAATATTTTAATTGTAAACTGATCAATCAATGCAGCACTTTAAAAACATTTTAATTGCATTGTTGATTAAGTTTTCTGCAACTACCGCTTCAACTTTAATTTGAACATTTTTATTTAACACAAACAAACACTACTTAAGTTATAATCATCTTAAAATTCTTAATCAAATAACTATTGTCTTACTTATTCCAAATCCAGCCCATTCGGCGCATTTGAGAGTAAATGCTCAATTTAAAGCGTCGAGTGTGAAATTTCGCCACGTTTATCAGGTTGGCGGCAAAATGAACGTCGCGACGGGCGCCGGGTTGCATGTGAGTAAAGACATCGTTTGGTGCGAACCGGGTACTTGCCATGCATTATTGAAGGGAGAAAGTCTTTCGTATATTGATTCGGCGACCACGATAAGCCGAAAAACGTTGCTCGCTCCCGCGCGCTACACACGGATGGCAAAAGCCTTGCAATGAATGTTCACGGTTTTGCAAGCTTGTCGTCTCGTTTTCTTTTTTTTTTCACTCTCGTGCCGCCGCTACTCTTGAGCCTGACGTTTTTGTCTAGTAGTTTTATCGGCAGGCTTGTGTCGAAGTGTGTTTATGTAAATGGTTATTTAAAAATTTACTAGGACAGCATAAAATGTACTTTAGTTTAAAGTGGTTTTCGGTGAGAGCTCTTGTGGAAAAGACTATGTACGATAATAGGTTGTGACAATTTATTTGTAAGTTTTTTTTTTTTATATTTGTTGCTTATATTTTTTTATTATAACATTTACTCAAGATTTTAATACGCGAGTTTTATTGATTAATATTAATTATGTCACTAGTATTATATACTATGTACATTAACTTTAAAATAGTAAAGAATTAGAAAATTATATTAAAATAAAAGCTTTAGGAATTAAGTTCTGTATAACTTTAAACTTATTAATAGTGTTTGTTTTTTATTATCAACAGCTCGTTTCCACCTTTAAGACTTCTCATTTTATTAATTAAATTTTCATTTCAAAATTAAATTTGAATCAATATCAAAAATATTTCACAAATTTTAAATTTAGAATTAAGTTTATTATTTATCACAAAAATAATTCGACAAAATCCATACTTTGATTGAAATTTTATCCAAATTACATCTGAAAAAAAAAAGCTTGTAAAATACTGAATATGACTTCACAATAAGAAAATCTAATTTTTTTTTAAATAATCCGAATATTGAAATCTTCAAAAAATATATATTAAAAAATTATGCAAGGCTTCACTACTATGGAAAAAAAACCGCAACATTAATTAAGAAAAACCGTAACCAAATCTTTATTTAATCAACAAAATCGACGGAAAAAAAAGATTTAAAAAATTCGCTATATCAATAATAAACTCTTTCATTCCAAATGAAAAAAAAAATTCCATTGAAAACTCAAAGCTAGCGTTATCGTTAATTAGACAGACTAAATTTCGGCAAAGAGAAATTCAAACTTTTCCTGCTTATTTACACAAACCGCCCAAAAAAAAAAAACTCGGTGGAATTCGTTTTCCAAACCGTGAATTCCCAAAGGAGCATTCGATTTTTCGGGTTGGAGAAAGGGTCAGGACTTCTATCATTCTGAATCTATTATATTTCACGTTGTTTACGTAATACAGTACGTGCAAGCTCCGGCGAACAGAAAGAAGAGAACGAAACAGAAAGAAATGAAGAAAAAATAGGTGTGATTTGCCAAGCATCAAGCGTAAACAATGCATTTTTGTGTCACATTTCGGGAAATCTACCCCCTCTTGCATGAAATGAATAAAAAATGAATGTGGACATGACAATTGAGAAGAAGATTTTTTTGTTCTCTCTGCTATGGGGGTTGCTTCCCCTAAAGCATTTGTCTTTTGTTATTTTGTTATTTTCGTCGGCACAATTGGAATACGAGATAAAAATGTATATTTATATTGATTCGATTTCGTTACGATATAAGTAGGCTTGTTTTTACAAACACATTAATACATTATTCCAAATCGAAGTTTTGCATGTTTATTATAATTGTATTGTATACTGTAGCATTTATTGTTTTTATTTATTTATTATATATTGTTACATTTACATAATAATTTTGCGTAATATCTTCTATTTTTCTTACTCCCACATTAATAAAACTTTTTATTAAATATAACTGATCATTTAATGACAAATTTTGAGATTCAATACACTAGTTGACAGGTTTTACAAAGTTCCATCATAATTGGTTTAATTCATTATATTTATCGAAATGTTTTATGAATACAAAGGTTAATATTACGACAAATAATTAAAGATTAGTAATTATGTTAAATATTTCTGTAGCTATCGATATTTCTTCAAAATTTGTTTGTTAAAAAGTAGTTAAAATTTTGAAATCTCAAATAAATAACTTGTATTTATGAACTTATGTACTTATAAACACTAATTAATACATCGTTTACGATTTCTTAAATAAACAAAAACAATAATCCATTTTACTATATACTATATTCTTAATTACACAAGACATATATATTAGGTTACAGTATTTAGTTTTTTGCTGAAATCGCCATTAATTTATTTTGATAAACTAATTAAATTCATGACGATTTAAGCAAAAACAAAATACTATAGCCTAATAAACCATTTTGTTTTATAAAAATGTAAATTCCTATTCAATATGTTTCTCTTGTAAGAAATTAAAAACAAATACAGCAAAACTAAAAACCTTTAACTACACTTGAGTAACTATAACGTGCAAGTAACATTGTGCAAAATGTAATTATAATTGAAAACGTTTGTTAAGCCATATCTCTATGTCTGCACGAAACCCATTTTCCATGCATGTGTATGGAGTTTAGCCAAACGCTAGCTCGCCCCGGCGGCGGCGGCCGACAAGGCGAATATAATACCATGAAACTCAGCACGTCACGGACCGAACAGTCCAGATTCAACTCGGGAAGGTAATATCACTTAAAATCTCCCAGTACACGTCTAGCTACTTACGGACCATTGTACGACTTTACGTCCTCGCTTCCAAAGTGCAAACTGGTGCATGTTGCAGATCTATTCGAACCGGGACTCGGAACCAAACCCAAGTGTAACCCTACATGAAACCGTTTCCGTCTTTCGCCGTTGTTGGTTTAAGTCCTGGGACAAAACCGCAACGAGAAAAAAGCTTTCTGGATTAGCGACTAACCACGCCAGAAGCTTTGACTTTCTCTCGCTACTATAACAATAGGTTTGTCAATCATGATACAAACGAAATAAAGTTTTTTCCCGTCTTTCATTCAAAGACGATTGGACGGGAATTGTTTCCGAAGTATTGCTTTTAAAACGCGAGATCTTGCGCGCACGAGAGTTATTTTAGTTTTATAAGATTAGTGAAACTTCTAATTTAATTCGATTCGAATTGGATTGTTTCTAGTACCAATTTGGAATTAGTTTTAAAAGTGTTTATTTGGGAAATTGATGGTATTAATTTTAAATGCCGGATCTATAATTAAAGAAGTTTAATGTTACTTAAAATTTTGCGAAGAAGTATTAATGTTAATTGAAAAATAATAGCAATAACAGTAATTCAACAAGGGATTATATTAAATTATACTTTCCTCATTAAACTTTAGACAATAAGTTAAAATAAATTGACATTTTAATATTAAAATTATAAGCTATTTTATTTACTAAAAATTAAATAATACTACTATGTAATTTAAAAAATATATCAGAATTTCAATGTTAAAATTTATCTAGAAAATTTTATCGAAATAATTTATACAGATAAAAAAATTGTTATCATTTACTTTATTTAAATAAATTTAAAATTTTATATCTAGATTAATTTTCATATAATCTATTGTAAAAATCATCTTAATAAAATCGTATTTAAAAGTTTTACTTAGCATAGAATTATACCTGTCAATGCAACATATACAAATTTTCGATCAGTTTCACTTCATTTCAAAATCAATAAAGTAATTGTTATTGAAGTAAAATTTTAATAAATAAACTTATGTTTTAATTGTAGGAGATATCTATTTTATGTATTTATTTTACAAAACTAGTATTATTTTAATGGTATTTTAAAAATATATTTTTATATAAATTGTAAATTGAAATCTACATGAAATTCTTGTAAAAATATCAATAAAATTTTTTTTTTAATAACAATAAAGAAATTTTTTATATCTCTTGTTATTCCGAATAATATTTGCAAATATTTAAAAAAAAAAATTTAAATATTATTTTGATAAGAAAGCTTAATGAAAAATGTTCTATACTGGAGATGACACAATTTTTCATATTCAAAAAGAAAATACATATATATATATATATATATATATATATATATATATATATTACAAGTAAACATTTTTAACTAATTAAGTACAAAACAAAACTTTAAATATATAAGCTAACAGAAAGATACAAATAGTCACGTAAACATTTTTTTTTTACTGAAAAATCTACTAAACTCTCCATAAATCACCATAACCACAAATAGACAAAAAGAAAAAAAATACCAAACTTGACAATATCTCAATCATTAGGTCCTTACACAACTGGAGTCCGGTAACAAACCTAACAAAATATCTCGAAACACAACTCAACGGACTAGTCAGTTCTATTTGGAAAACATCTGTCGCTGCGTTAAACGTAATTTTCAAACGGCGGCCCTGAGACGGACCAAAAAAAAATTCGACTTTACCGGGGGTGAGCCAAAACATCCAGACATCGCAACCTCCAGACAGGATAATGTATTGTCCGCCGAGATAAATGTATTCTTTTAAGGTCCAAACACACACACAAACCGGCTAGATTCGGGTTTCGGTTTGGTCTTTGGCGGAAACAAGCAGCAGGCAGCAGAAGGAAGAAAAAAAACTTTTCGCATCGTTCTTTTGTTACCCCGGACGCGAACGATGTGAGTTTACACGTGCGGGAACGCGATTTTGTCCTGATTGTATCCTGTGTTCTGCCGTCTGCTCTCTGAGGTTTCTGTTTATATATATTTTCGGTTCTCCCACATCCCCCATCTACCTTCTTTACGGGCGTGGGGTACATTTGTGTTTGGGTAAAAGAACGTATATCTTAATCTCGAAGAATAAGCATTTCTAATACTGTTATTGCGTTCCACGCATGTCGCTTTAAATTTACTTAGAAAAAAACTTTCAGACGTTTTTATTAGGATTTCTTACCATACTTTTGCCCTTCTTTCTTTTCTTTTTCATATAAAAAAAACAACCTACATTATATTTCTATTCAATAAGTTTTGAAAAATGTGGAATTCTATTTATGAATTATGAAATCTACTACACAAAGTTATTTACTTTCTTATAATAACAATTTATATTAAAATTTTACTTAAAAAAATTGTCCTTTACAATTTTGCTAAAATACAAAAACACGATTTTAAAATATAAAATGGAACATTTGAATTTTTCATCATTTAAATTTGCTTCTGCATCTCTACACATCTCCAACTGCTTCAAAAACTAGTTTATAATAAAACAATTTTTCCCAAAGACATTAAATAAAAATCTAGGTCATTTTACTGAATTCTGAATAGATTTCTTTTCAAGTTATTTTTTGCACAAATAAAAGAAACCTCTAGTGTAGAAAAATGCTGACTAATGATCCATTATTTTTACTTATTCAAAAATTCAGCCAACTAAAAAAAAAGACTTTAGTTACTAATTTCTTTCTACCCTAAATAATAACCGAATGCTTTTAAAAAAATTTTGTTTTATAAAATTAACAAATTTAACACAATAATATAATCCATTATTACTAAATAAAAATTTCAATTTATCCTTAAAAAATATAGTTTAGTATTATATTTCAGCTGTAACACAGACATCACCACAATTATGACAAATATTATTTAATTAAACTGGTTGAAATTTTAAATTTCCAATTAATTTTTAAAACAAACAATCTATTTGAATTTACAAAATAATGACCAACTGACAAGGGAAATAAACATGTATTTATTTTTCTGTTTAAAGTTTATGTGTTGTTCACCGAAATGTAGTATTTTAATAAAAATATACAAAACATTAGGGTCTATTTGGTTCACATATATAAAACCTGTAAAGTCGCAGCATATTTTGAATTCCGTTTTCTAGGAAAAATAAAAACGAAACATTCTGTAATATAGATGAACCGAACAGATCCATTAAACTAAAAACCTTTTTTTCATTTAATAACATGAGTTTTAAAGTGCTTTTTTAACTTTATTAATACAATGACCATTAAAATGTTCCATTATTTCCCAATAAACCAACCAGATAACTCTAACAAATCTTCCGTTTCAACTTCACGTAGAATATATATCAAATACAACAAAGTAATAAGTCCAAGTAGCAATATGAAAATTTGATTGAAACTTGTAGTAGTATAGTAGCGCATCGGGTAGAGGAAAAATCCATTCGATAAATGATAAATTCCGTCTCTGGTTGAACATGAAGATCAATTTTTTTCCCTATCGGTAGTGATATCGAGAATTCAGCGAAGCGTAAGACGTTACCGAGATGTATTTTAAATCTAATAATGGTTCGACTCAGGTCTACGTCTGTCGCTCGCTCGCAACGAACGCCTGATGATAACGGTCGGGGACGCACAGCGTTGCAGCGTTCTACGAAGGTCACTAGAATTTAAATATCCTTCATCGATGCATTGAAAGCATGCTTGAAAAGAGGTCTTAAATGCATTTTCAATATGAAGGGTGGAAATTCGAAAAATATTTCTCTCAACGAGGTTAGGATAAGAATTGGTTCAAATTCGTTGCCAATTATTTAGAAATTGTATTGAGATTATTGAATAAATTGTTAATTTTGAATTGATACTGATTTTAGAATATATATATATATATATAATGTTTGGAATGTTTGGAGGCGACTGATTTCGGAATGATGAAAAGAGTTTGTGCCACACCCTTTTGGGTACATGGCGTGATTGTGTATGTATGTATGTATATATTATATATTATATATTATATATTATATATTATATATTATATATTATATATTATATATTATATATTATATATTATATATTATATATTATATATTATATATTATATATTATATATTATATATTATATATTATATATTATATATTATATATTATATATTATATATTATATATTATATATCTTTAAAATAGTAGTTTAATAGCTAGTATTTATTCCTAAGATAAGTAAAAAAACATTTGTGTATATTATGTATTCTCCGAATAAAAAACAACACTTTATTGGCTAATTTTAAAAATTATTCCACGAATAAATTTATTCCAATTTTTGGAAATACTATATGTAAGTCAATAATAAAATTAATTTTTGTAGCTTATATGGAAAAGATGTTAAATTTGCAAATTATATTAAAAGAATTATTAATGAAATTTACAATAAACAAATTCTCAACTAAGTATACTCTACGTCAATTTTTAATCTTAATTTTTTTTACATATTAATTAATATATATAGTTTGTCTGTGTGAAATTTCATCAAAATAATTTGAGACACAAAAACCATATGTTTCATGGGACATCCAACATGCAATTTCAAAATAGAAGCATGTAGTTCTCCATACTGTAGTACACATAATGAATGTGACGCAATTCAAATACAGTTGCTATCTATCAAAGTAACTGAAACCCGAATTGTAATAAATCCGAAAATGATCATTCCGACATCAAACAAATCCCTTGGAAAATAAAGTTCAACACTGATCAATGCATTTTGAACCAATAGCAACGAAACACATATACGAAAACAAAACACAATTGCGCTCCGGCACTGTTTCATTTTAATTTAGCAGCCGATAAATCAAAGTGCAAACGCGCAAAACACATTTGTATAATAACGGTTTTGTAAAGGCACAACCGTACACAGGAATACGATAGTATAGCCCCGTACATATATGAATATTAACCGTTTGTAAAGCAATAACCATCCTGTACGAAAACGTAAGCTAGTCTAGCAAGAGTTGAAGAAAAGTATTTTGCGCATCAAATAATCCAAAGAACTACCTGTTCTACACTGCTGAACTGTTGTGATCATGACCTAATTCTTACGCAATGGTGTGTTATTCTTCAAACGTTTAAAATAAAGAATTATGCATTGGTTGACCTTATTTCAGTAAAAGTATATAAAACTAGTGGAGGATTAAAACCTTACTTGCCAATATAGGTACTTTGTTTTAAAGTTAAATTTGTTTTTATTTTAACACTAAGGGCTAATATTTTAAATCTCGGTTAAAATTATTCGGTAGTTGGTTAAATTAAACACTTGATTAAAAGTATTTTTTATACTGGTAATCAACAAGATGCAATCTATATACACTGTAAAATATTTATGTAATTTTACATGTTTTCTGAATATAATTTTTCATAAAAAATGTAATATTGAGTAAATTATCACAGTAACATTACAAAATATTATTATTACTATTAAAACCTATGTAAAATTACATAAATTGAAAATATATTTTTTACAGTGTATCATAATGAAAAATTTGTTCTTATTTTTTAACAAATACTAAAATAAAAAAGATTTAAGATAAAGTTCTGTTTAATTTTATATTAAAATTTAATGATTTGATATACTACACCTATATCATCATCCAAATATATATATATATATATATATATAAAAGACATAAAAATGTAAGGTATTTTACTATGTTTATTACAGATATTAAAAGAATCTATTCTATATGTACAAATTTGACTAAAATCAAAAAATTTGTGTAGCTAAAATAAAATGTTCAATATAGATTTTTTTTTTTCAAAAACATTAAAAAACATGTTACGTAATAGTATATTTACCTAATATACAAACTCTTTCGACTATTCCGAAATTAGTTTCCTCCAAACATTCCTCATCTATTCATAATACCTCTGATACATCTTGTTACATATAATGTTTATAATTTGAAAACCAAAATAAAATAAAAACAAAATCTTGACATAAAAATCTTAATAGTTGACAATTTTAAGTAGTTAATAATTAATTAATAATATTTCATGCAACGGGCATTAATATTAATATTCTTACAAACACATCGTTTAACTAATAGTCGCCATTAAACTATTAGGTTGTGCATAATTATCAGTATCAGTATTAGTTATTATATTTATTATAAAAAGTAAACAAAACAGCAATTTTTATTAACAAAAACCTGCCTAAAAAAACGCCTGATAATTATGCACCAACCCAATAGTATTCTTTTCATTCTACAACAACAAGAAAACCCTATCGAATAAAATCCGGCAAGTTTAAAGAATCGTATCCAACGTGCGCCCAATCCGGCAAATGGATGGTTTCATAAAGTGCGCGGGCGAATGGTGAACGAAATAGTCTCGGCTGTCTAATGGTATATAATTTACCAATTTCTTTCGTGCCGCTTCCATTACATTGCCTACCCTGCCTCACATCGAAGAGAACGAACGAACGACCAAACCGACATAGAAGCGGTGAGACCCGCCTCGCAGATTGGCTATATACTCACTCAGTCCCCCAAGAAGAGGATGTGTGACATGGGCTCTTAACTTTCTCACCGAAAATGACTTTACATCAAAAGAAGTTTTGTCATCAGAGCCCCCACCGAACGTTAATAGTACCACTGGTTAGACAAACTTTTTCGGCGGTTGTTCCTCGACAATTTTTACACGCATATTTTATTACCGGAGATTAAATTGTCTTGTCAGAGTTATAAAGCTTTGCTTGTAATTATAATACTTGAAATTTACAAGCAAAAATATGTGATTGTAAATCACATATATTCATTAATAATTGTAACCTTTGTTGTCAAATATTTGAATTAATAAATAACTATTACAAGCAAGTTAGTTAATTTGTCAAATATTCTATTCCAATTTTGACCTACTTTTACATATTCGTTCAATTGAAATTTTGCACACATAGTAGTTCCAATAATAATACAATTTGGACAAATATATTATTATATTTTTACATATATACGCATACACAATCACGCCATATAGCAAAAAAATAAAAAAAAAACTGACACAAACTCTTTCGACCATGCTGAAATTATTTTCCGCCAAACATTTCTATCCAGACAAGTAACTTTTACTAAAAATATATAAAAATAGTGTAAAAATAAAAAAAGCTTCAGGATTAAGTTCTGTTTATATTTTATTTCAAAAAAATCTACGTACATATATCATATCATCACGACAATATATACAAATAACACAAATAATAAAATATATACGGAACTTAATCTTAAAGCTTTTATGTTAATAAAATAAGTTCTGAAAGATTTTTTACTATGTTAAAAATAATGTTATCTATAAATAATTACATATAATTACATATTGTCGTAAAGCATTAAAAAATTACTTGTACAATCTGGTATACAAATTAATTAAAATTCTTTTAAATTTTAATAAAATCTTTTATAATCCTAGTAAAATCAATTAAAAATTTTCTTAAAATTATTATTTTTTGAACATGTACCACTAAATTATAACTTATAATCTTCGTATAAATATTAAACTTTTAAACAGTTCAAATGAAAATATATTGTATCTACTAAATTGAAAAAAAGGATTACAAACTTTAAAATCACAGCAGTTGAAAAAATCTTTCCTGAAAGTAATTCTATAGATAGATTGTCGCAAAACTTATATAGTCGATTCCGAAATTAAATTAAAGTCCAATAGACTCAAAATGTCATCCTAGAAAAATCACGAGGGGGCATACAGCAAGCCGAAGCAAACTTTCGGAATTAAGCGAAACTAAAAGAAGAAAGAAAAAGTTAGCAGTTAAAAGTTAGACAACGTAGAAGCGTAACCGTTCACATTTAAAAAGAGTCGTTTAAGGCCTGAAACATTCCAGTAAATGTAGCTGTTTGTTATAATAGGAAACCTTAGGGCCCTTCAAACTAGTTCCGTATAACGTAAATCACATGGTGAAAAATGAGGTTACTAAGTTCGAGATACTTTGATATAATTTCACTTTCGAAATTAGCAAAGATATGTTATTTGATCTAAACTTCCCTACGTTATAAATTTACTTCTGATTTGTTTTTAAGCAGTTATAGAATGTTGAATCAACTAATCTAAAAATAATTCTTTTCAAAAAAATTTATACAAAAAATATATTTAAAAAAAAGTATAAAAACAACATTTTATTAAACGATCCCTAAATACGCAACTAGTATATGTATAGATAAACAATTAATAAAATTTGTTCTAGAAATAATGGAAAGTACATATATATGTAATATTACAGTTTTTTAGTAAAGTCTATTTAGTAAATTTACACAACTTCAGTAAATTTGTTTTCAGGAATTTTCCATAAATAGGTAAAATTTGTTAGTTCTGTAAAATTATTATTGGTATATACATTTGGAAATTTACATAAAAGATGTATTTTACAATTATTACAGATGTATAATATGCAAGCTGTAATTTTACATAATTTAAGAAGTTGAATCAACAATATGAAACTCTACATTAAGTATGTGATGCAATTTGCAAAAATTAAGCAATTTTACATATTTTTAGGTTATTTTTATTTACTTTATGTGATTATTATGAATTATGTAAAAATTACCGAATTTCGAGGTAGAAATTCGGAATATTTATAGTAAAAATGAAACTACTGATTTTTCTATAATTTTTCTGTAATTTTGCTTTTTTTACAGTGTGCTTAAAATATAAAGCTCATATTTTACAAAAAGAAAAACAATAGTAACTCCAATAAAACTTGAATAGTTCAGATAAAAAAGAGATTAAATACTTTGTGTAGAAAAAATAAAAAAACTATTTTAAGTAGAAAATTGAATCAAGAACTATAAGTTGGTAATTAAATCTAAAATCAATAATCCGTCTCCGCACTCTCTGCTCTTTACCACTCTACTCTTGCCCTTAATGTAATAGTTCATGGATATATGGATAAAGTGACATGATGTCTCATAGCCGTTGTTAATGCATATGGATCAGTAAATCATCAAACTAATTACATTAAGCTATTGGTTCTCCAAACCTAGTAAATATCAACACAATTCCGCCTCGATCAATGTGATTAATATCGTCGTCATTTGACTTAAACTAAACACGAGATTGTTATTATAGCCCCAATGCATTCCCTCTTTATTCAATCCTTCTACTTATTTGTCCCACTAATTTCGATTCTTGTTATTCGATTTCTGTTTTTATTCAATTGGCAACTACAATGGCACGTAAAATGATTAATGATTTGGAAAATACAATTGTTTTTATTATTAATGAATTTAGTTTTCATTCATATTTCCTCTAGGTAATGGATATGAAATTTTGTTTAATGAAATTATTTGATTTCTCAAAACATTTATTAAAATAAAAAAAACTTTATATTTTTTCTCGGTGATGATATACGGTTAGTATATGAAAACGTCGAATTTTAATATAAAATAAACAGAACTTCAAACTGAAGCATTTTTATTTTAATATAATGAGTTCTGAAAGTTTTTTTTTAATATGTTATAACATTTATTTCTTGTTTTTACTATTAACAATTTCTAGGATTAAAAAATTCTTGATGCTTTAATAGAAAAATTTAATTAAAATTAAAATTCCGTACTATTTACAGGGCTGGGCATGTATAATATATATATATATATATATATATATATATATATATATATATATATATTAACGCACTTTTTTTACATAAAATAATTTAACAGCTTTTTAAAGTAAAACATGTATAATATGTAAAAAAATATATTTGTATTATTTATATTATTAAAATATATAGCTAAGCAAAACCTAATAATAACATTTGTTTCTTTTTTTACAGTTTATAATAACTCAAGCTGTTGGATTTCTGCTTGGCCTATCTGGATCAGCTACCTTGCTGCAATACAGTACTTATGATAGCTCTATTCAACCTATAATAAGAGAAAGTATTAAACGTCTTATTGTAAATTCGGGTCATTTCGAACCGAGCCGTTATACTTTGAATATGATTCAAGAAAATGTAAGTTTTTTTTTAAATTTTATTAATTATTATTGTTACTTTTTCTTCTATGATTTCAGCTCTTACTTGTTGAAACTTTATCATAATGAATATTATTGTTACATTTTTAAGACTTCCTTAATTCCTATACATTTAGTAAATAAATATAATATATTAATAATAATATCGAGTATTGTTTTGTATAATTATAATTAATAAGCATATTTTTTACGAAATTCTACCTCAGCTGATAAAATATTTGATAGTTTCTAACATGCTAATTAAAGCCTCAATAAAAACTAGATAAAAAGATATACTATAAAAAATAGTCGATCTATCTTTGTCGCAGACGTTTCGTCATACATCGTAGATGGCATCCTTAGTGCTTGGTGACTGAATGATAGTTTCTGCGACAAGGATAGATTGACCACGGCATATCAGCTCAAAAAATTCGATAAATTCAATGGATACCGACCGTGAAAGCCTGAAGATCACTATAGAAAATAAATTCTGTAATTCTTCAAACATATTTCAATATTTGCATAACATTTTCTTAAAAATAATTTTATTTAAATGTTGAAGAATCAATTTAGCAACGTCATATTAAAGCAATTACTCTTTCTTGAATTAGTGTTACTTTATATTAAATTTCATCAGACGAGATGCAAGAAAGAGTATGTGTAAAGGAAGCAGTCCCCGTTAGTACAAAGAGATGCAACACCTGTTTTTGCTTTGTGTTTGTTCACGTAATAAGATGAAATTTGATGCGATGTAATGTCAGGCATGTAAAATTCAAATACCTACATGCTAAATTTTGTTTTAAAGCACACACTCTGAACTAAACTATTTATAGTACGATATCTCGTTTGTACTAATGAATGCAATTCATTATTTCAGTAGATGCAGATTTGATTATTCTCTATTCTGATTTAATAGAACTATTTTAATAATAAATCTAGTAATTACATCCAGTAAATAAAGAGTATTGATTATGTTTAATAAATAAATCGTAATATAAATATTTATATAGTTTTTTAATTCCCCTTAATACGATTTTATATTTATAAAATTTCTCGGGCTGGTATGCCATGAACGATCTATCCTCGTCATAGAATGCCATCTACAAGGACAAATCGACCACCAGTCCAGAAATTTTTATAAATTCAATAAATACCGGCAGTGAAAGCCTAAAGACTAATAATTTTGTAGTAAATCACAAACAATAATGCACTAAAACAGTGATTTCCAAAGTGTGGGTCGCAAGCTAATTTCGGGCAGGACGCATTAAATAATAAAATATGTTTATTAAAAGAAATATTAATTTCATCTGTTTAATGCATATATTTAATCAAAAATTATAATTAGAAAAAGTTGTTGCAGGTTGCAAAGAATTTGTATTTTTGGAAGCGAGTCGCGATTTGCGAGTTTGAAAAACCCTGCACTAGTAATTACTAACTAGAATCTAGTAATTAGCTAATTTAGCATCTAATATAGCAAAGTAAAGAATCTTTCAAGATAAAAGCTTCAGGAATAAGTGCTGTACAATTTTTAATTAAAATTCGACGTTTCGATATACTTCACGTATATCATCATAAGGAAATAATATTAATATTTTTTTCTAAAACTATATCTAACCAAATTGTTTAATTAAATAGTTTTCAAAATCCCTTAAATATTTGATTCAAATCTAGTCAGTCCATTCCAATTTAAAAATACACACGAAACATTTTATTAAATTTTTATTGGAAAACTTAAATATAAATTAAAAAAAAATAATAATAATGAAAAATCTAGTTGAAAATTTGTGATATGAAACATGTTCGCTAGTATAGAACATCACAAACCTTTGACAGCATGATAGAAAATTTAATTCAAATATAACATTTTTATCTTTCTACTCGCGAATATTTTGAAGATTTTAATTGAAAAAAATCTCATAACGTTTTTTTTTTTTTTTCATTTTTCCCAACATACACAAATATACACCGTCATCGTTACCCTGCCCTGATACAATTTTAGACTTTCCATTTTTGTATGTCATAACAATGTTTCTAGCAATTTCAAATGATATTAAATTTATTCTTTCGCTCATAAAAACGGGTCACAAACCGTATCATATCCGGACCGCATGTTCTACAAACGGTTCGCATAAAAAGTTTCGGGAATTCATATTTTCTTTTAGTATAATTTTCTACCATTGTACCTCTAAATTCAAAAATTGAAGATACTATACTTCTGCTCTAAAATGAAGATATAAATGTATGCGAAACAATAATCCTTGTTTCTAACAAAATTGACAAAACTATGCCTATGGAAAAATCAACTTTTCTCCAAAAAACTAAATTGTTATCGTTTTCGAAAGATGCATCAAAAAATCTAAAACACTCAAAATATTTCCAAGAAATATATTTAAGTGGCCAAGTGGTTTGCAGCGAACTCTGATATATAAATCTGTCACTAGGGCAAATCTAATAGATAATAGAAAATTATGTAGCTTCAGAAATATGTATCAAGTTACAACAACACATGGCCTATACCTGCCCTATTACAATATCATTTACATTATATTTATAATATTTCTGATATTATATATTTTTAAACAATTATGTAAAATTACAGCAATTGAATAATTATACTTAGAAGTATTGGGCATCATAGTGTCTCATGATTTGTAGATAAAATTATATAATTTTTTTTTTAGAGTGTAGCAAATACCAGTAATCGATATTTTATAAAATAACTAGTTATTTCATGGAATACCAGAATTATACACTTTAACGATAACATATATATCAAATAAAATTAGTTATAGAAACTGTTCACAGTCCAGACATTTTTAGGCATATCTCTTGCATAATTTTAACGATAACATTGGATAAATTTTAATTAACGATCTCTTAAACGTTAGCATGACTCAATGTAACAAATGTAACGTAAATTTTCACGCAAAATAACATAAAATAACATGTCGACATAACCCGCAAGGTGTTGCAATCACAACTACCAACATTAATTTCATACCCCCCGCCCCATTCCCTCCTTCTTTCCAGCTATTCCATTTTTATTTCGCATTGTAGTTTTTTTTTTGTGCCTTGTTGTTCATCAACGAATATTATTTCCACTTGTGTGTGCAACAGTTAGCAATATTAGTTTGTAGAGAAACATCGGTATTCCGGATGGTTCAATATTGCTTTTAGTTTCAAATCGATATTGTTTACTTTTTTGCAAAACTGTTTTACTCTTGTTTGTATGTATGGTGTTATTTTGTTATTTAGCAAATGTTTGTTTAGCCGGTGCGAGTATAAAATGACTCGAAATGAAAATGAACTCGACTAACACAAATATTTTCCATTCTAGTTGTATTGTTCATTAGCATGCAGCCAATGATATAATATTCTTAATAACAACTTTATTGACATACTGGATTTAATTAACGGAAATCTAGTTTTGTTATTTGAATAAATTATTGTTTACTTTCGTAAGCTTAAATGAATAATAATTTCAAACAAAAATAGCTAAAGGTGATTAGTTTTACAATGTTTTTATAACTTTAATATTTAGCTACACTCTAAAAAAAAATTATGTAATTTTACCTACAAACCATGAGACACTATGATGCCCAGTATTTCTAGGTATAATTACTCTACTGCTGTACATAATATCAGAACTATTACAAACATCATGTAATTTGAAATTACCAACGGGATGAAAAAGTAAATATGTACGTAATATTACAGTTTTTTAGTAATGTTTCTTTTAGTAAATTTACAGAACTTCAGTAGGATTACTGTCGGGTTATTTTCCATAATTAGGTAAAATTTCTTTAGTTCTATAATATTATTGTTGGTATAATTATCTATATTTCTAAATTTACGTAAAGGATATATTTTGAAATGAATAAACTACACTTAAAATATTTTATCAATATTATTACACAAAATATGTACTAAGTCTCATTATTCTGATAAATTATTGCAGATATTAATATACAAGTTGTAATTTTACATAATTTAAGATGTTATTTAAGTTGCAAATAGTAACCAATTTAACATACTTATTAGGTCATTTTTACTTACTTTATGTGATTATTATAAATTATGTAAAAATTACAGAATTTTGAGGTAGAAATACAGAATATTTATAATAAAATGAAATTACAGATATTTATAGTAAAATTTCACCCCCCCCTTTTTTTATTCATCGGACGTCCACGTAAACGTATACCTTGAATATTACTCACATAAATTCTTTTAACCAAAAATTCATTCATTTCCTAAATGACGAACAACAACATTTTTTTTTCCAATTTCACAAAATTAACAAACTTTCACATACATAACTAATTACTAATAATCAATATAAAGAAATCAAATATATATTTTTTGATGACAAAGTAATAAATAAATAAAATATAATACCAAACTTTAATAAAATACCACATAATATGTAAATTTAATATTAACTTAAACTCTTAAATTTTTTAAATAAAAAAAAAGTATTTTAAAAATAAAACGAGAAAATATTTTTAAAAGTCACATCGAAAATATGCCTGAGAAATATGTAATTTCCATTTATTTCATATTCAAAGTGTTACCATATTCTTATAAAAACTCATACGATTATACGAAAAAAATTTCTTGATAAAATTTTGTAAAATTCGCAAACAATCGCAAAGTGCAAATCCATTTCTATCGCATTAATCCACTAAGCGTTCCAAAAATTTATGAAAATGTTTATTTAAGGCAAAAGCACCGAACGGAAACATTGCAACCGTTCATTTATTCATCTAGTTCGGCAAAGCCTATTTGCAAAAACCGAAAACAAATAATTCTTAATGTAGTCCATAACTGTAAAAATAAACGTTTCGAGAGAAAAATTTTAATTTCCCTAAAAACAAAGTTCGAACAGGTCAATGGAAAATGCTAGTAAAAGAAAATGAAAATATTTGCCTCAACTCGAACTCTTTTCCCCCAATAATGTAATAATTTAAACGATTTTTCGATAACTAAATTGTCAATGGTAACATGTTACACAGACCCTTAATGTCCGTTACTCGCAGATAAAAATCTTTAATTATAATCTTCATTATAACAACATATAGAGAGAGAGAATGAGGGAGAAAAATTGTTAATATAATAAAGATAATTTTATTGATATAATCATCATTAAAAATAACTCAATATTTTTTGCCGGTTTTATTTGTATTTTATCGGTCGAATTTATCGACATGAAATGACATGGATAATAAAATAGAATTTCTGTTAAATTTTTAAATAAAAATAAAATGTCCATAAATAATGTTTAAAATCTATTTCAGTTTTAATAAATATTTACGTACTAATTGTAAATATTTGAAATTATTTACTAAGTAATATGCAATTAATAATAATAATAATAATAATTTTATGTTAAATAATTAATAAAAATTGTACTAAATAAAATTTTAAAAAATTAAAAAGCTTTAGATCCTGTTTAATTTTATATGAAAATTCGATATACTGAAACAAAAATAAATTCCCGTATTCTCACCTCTTTTGTTTATGAAAAGAATTTCTTTTTCTACCTTTTATAAAATATAAATAGTGTTTCTATTTTTGATGTATATTTTTATATCTAATATTATAAAATTTAAATAAACTAATTAAAATTACTTAATAAGTAATTTTAAGTAAACGTCAAAAATAATTTTGACAAAAATTACTTTTCAAATGAAGTGAGAATATAATAAATTGCAAAATTAATGTAAAATTTACAAAAGTTTATATATATATATATATATATATATATATATATATATATAATTTTTTTTTTATTAATAATAATGAAACTATTTGTCGCAAATTCAGTTGTTTTCATATAATTTACAAAACAAAATTGTATTATAAAACCCGACCAACAATTTCTTTAACTTGTCAATTATATCCAATCAAAAAGGCGCTTTAAAAACAATTGACAATCAAATTACGCAGCTATTTTTATCACTATTACAGTTAACAAGGCTTCGTTCAACTCGGCTTAATTGTCTTATTCATAAAAATAGAAATAATAATTACACACTATTATAAAACTTAGTAACAGTGTATTTAAAAGTCATGTACTGACCAAATCAAATTTTATTTTTGTATTATGTGGATTTTCAACAAAATTTTATCTCCAAGAAAGAACAAATTTAACAAAGTCAATATGGAATTTTTGGCGGCAGCAGCCGATAGTAGATGGATAATAAATGAAGGCCGATTCATCTTTGACATTCCGATAAAAAACAGTTGAATGTTGTGTATGTCTGCGCCATCACGCTTTGAATTCATAAAAATTTCCACGATTTTGGTCTCGAGTTAAACGCCGAGGATTTTGGAATAAATTTACCATATACAATCCCAATTCCAATCTTGAATTTGACACTTGGATTTTGTCGTAGTATTTTAGTGTTTTGTTCTGTGGATTTTTTGGTGAAGGCGCCCCGGTTATTTCCGTCAAAATGCACCAATAAGTAACGTTTTTTTTTCTCCCTTTCTTTCATCCAATTCTAGATTTTATTTTCGCTTGTAATAAAAAAACAAAAAAGAGAAGCTAGAATTCTCACTTTATTGTTAAAGACATTTGCACATTATGAGTTTTTTAAAATTAAACAAAATGATAGAAATTGAGAAAATTAAATATATTTCTAGTTCATAATTTGTATAGAAAATCAAGATTTTTTTGTATTTGAAAATAAATAATATAGCCCAGTTAATAAATTATAAACTAATATATAACAGAATTACTCTTTAATTATACAACATTATACAATGTTTTAGATCCGAAGTTTTTACTTTTAACTGCAAATTTGTGTTTTGTTTTAATAATAATAAAAAATGTAATAAAAGAAATATAGAAAGTAACAGCAAAAATAGTTAATATTTAGTAATTTAACTACATTCGAACTAAAAATTATTAATAATTTTACAATTACATTTATTCCAGAAAACACTATGGTCCATATTCCCACTTAGTTTATGAAAAAGTGCTTTTATTTTTTTTTTGCTTTAAAATAAATTTTTATTTTACCTCTTATCAAATTTTTGATATATTATTTTTATATCTAATATTATAAAATTCAAATAAACTAATTAAAATTGCTTAATAAGTAATTTTAACTAAACGTCAAAAGTATTTTTGACGAAAATCAATTTTAAAAGTGTGGTGAGAATACGGGCCTATGTTTTTAAACTAAATAATAAATAATTTTATACAAATTTTTCAAAATAGTTATATTATTACTTACTTACTTTTTTATGTTGAAATTTTTAATTTCATTAGAAAAACATAAGTTTACGGTTCAAAATCATGTTTACTTTTTAGTTAAAAGCAAATACCTTGAATCTAAAGTAAAAATTTTCTGACTATTAAATTATGTCTATAATATATTATTTTCAATACATTACATAAAAGCAGAACCTATATAAAAACAGTTGTGTATAAAAAGTTTAAATTGTTTATATTATTTACAAGACTTCATATAATTATAAATTTTTAATTAAATAAAAATTTTAAATATACAAACATTTTCAACGTAAATCAAATATTACCATAATACTTGAAAGGTAAACTAATTAATATCAGTAATAAATTTTTCCGCAAAAATTCAGCAAATTTACAGTTTCATCTACGTACACACCAATTTAAAATTATTTACATACTAAATTAATAACAAAAGGTTATCAACAAAAATCGTTATTCGATTTCATTCCCGAGAATAATAAAAAAAAACGCTCTGGTCCGTTTTCAATAATATTTGTTTTGATTTCAACCGAATGGGTTCGTATGGTTTTTTTATTTATTTTATTTTTTAATCTGTCGGATAAAATTTTTAACACAAATCGCACTGATGTTTACGTTTGTACAATAGATGCCCCCTTTATTTAACACAAACCGTTCTATATCAAAACGAAAGGAAAAAACCGCACCAACTGAAAAAAAAATAACACAAAAAGCGACAGAACATGCGAATTAAAAAGAAAAATATTGTTGAATGAACGACATATTGGGGGGGGTGTAACCAAAATTTCAAATTGATTTATCAGGATTTTTAAAAATACTATTCTTTAAAGCCTAGTTTCATAAATTTTAGAAGTAAATATAGTAAGTTAAGTAAACAATTATTTGTTAAAATAAAACTGTTTTATATTTTATATTCTTAATTACAAATGGCGTATTATATTACGTTATAGTGTTTTTGCTACATTGCTTCATTTGTGTTTTGCTTAAATTGCCATTAATTTATTCTGATAAACTAATTGACCCGGCAAAGCCAATGCATTTTTCTTCATTTAAAAATTAACTAATGATTAATTAGTTCACCAAAATAAATTAATGATGATTTAAGCAAAAAATAAAAATACTGTAACCTAAAACTATTTTAGGTTAAAGTTCTGTATTAATATTTATTTATAATCGATGTTTTGACGAACTCAACGTCCGTCTTCATTAAGAAACATGATACAAATGTCGTTTATAGTAAACAACAGAACACAGAAACAAGTTACTAGCTAAAAAATAAGCAACTAGATCATAAAAGTTTTTATAGATTTTTAATTAATGTAATCCAAATATTATTTAAATCACACTGATTGATGTTATCTTTTTCTTTATAAATTTCTATTACTATAGTTAGCTGAGAGTAAAAGAAACTGAGTAGTTATATTTGGTACTATCATTGGTGTATATAGTAATTACTGTATAATAATGTTCACATTATTCTACTAGTAACGTAATGACCTCCAGCTACATAAGCAATATGGTAATGCAATATCAATATTTCGATACGCTTAAAGAAAAAAACTATATTATTATATTACAAAACTAAAATAAATGAAGTCATAATTTAATAATTACCGAATAGCATTTTTCATTAGCGAAAAAAAAAAACACATTATAACAAAATTTGAGTGAAATAAAATAAAGTAAAAATTCATCAAAGTTTTGCTTGTGAAAACACTGATATTTATCTCTCAGACTGGGGCAAACTGAATTGTTCAACGTTTAAATTCCGAGAGAGGAAAATATTTGTTGGCGTAGAAAGCATGTGAACTATTTTAATTGTTCGATCCGAATATATTTCTCTTAGTTTGTTACTGGTAATACACTATTTAGTTTTCCTTGATTTTCCAGTTATATATTTATTGGAATAATTTTGTTTCCGTCGGCCCAAATATTTCATTTATTTTACTTATGCGAAACTATTTTGTATGCAATGTTTGTTTTTATACTCCTTCTCATGTTTTATTGAGAGATTTTATACCAGCTTGAATTTCAGTTTTATTACATTGTTATACGTTCAAAAAAAATCATCGTTTTGTACGAAGTTTAGTAGAAAATAATGCTTTTCTACTTTAATAAATTATAAAATAAATAAATTTAATTTTAAAATAATAAATTAATATAATTTCATTTTTATAGCTATATTTTATTTATTTAAAAAATTGTTTAGAGGAACTAATTCTGGCATAGTGGAAATAGTTTGTGCCAAACTCTTTTGAATACTTGATTATATATGTACCTATGTTTGTATATATGTACTATATTATGTATCTACTATAATTATATTAAATAAAAAATTCAAAAATTTATTTTATATCTAATATTTTATTTATTAAAATACTGAGAGATATAATTCAACAATAAATTTAAAATAAATGTGTATTGGAAAAACTAAGCTTTCATCATTAGGTTGTTTCAAAATATTACCTAAATAAAACTACCCCTTTCAATAGTACAAATTTAAGTTTTGCTTTTCGTATAAGTATTTTAAAAAAATTATCAATACGAGTAATATAAAATTAAAAATTAATACTCAAAAATGATAGATATGAATTTTATAGACGCAATAAAGAAATCGAAAATTATCTACTATTAAAATTTTTCAAAAAAATACAAAAAAATTAAATTAGCTTATTAATTAATTATTGAAGAAAATTTCGCGTAAATTTAATCAAAATTGTATCTTTTATAGTTCCCGAAATTCCAATGCATAGCAGCTGAAATTGATATTTTGATAAAAAAAAATAACTATATTTAATATTAACTATACTAGTTTTACCGAATTCGCTGGCAGGCGTTTCTATTCGTCGTAAAATAGAAAAATGCCACAAGGTCAGAGCTTTAATGGAACAGAATCAGTTTGAGCAAATGTTTGTATTAAAAACATCAGTAATTTAGATTACTGATCGGAATTCGTCGGTTTTCTACACGAACGCACGACTTGCACTTTTGAAATATTGTCTAAATAAATAATCACGAAGCTTCGGTACTTGCAGTTAAAGCTCACATAAGAATGTCGTACCAAATATGATGCTGATAATATGATAAATATTAGTACTAAATATCATTTTAGATATATATATATATATATATATATATATATATATATATATATATATATATTTAGACATGTTTTTACACCCCAATGAAATTAAAGTAGTTAAAGAGAAAATAAAATCATTTCACTATTTAATAAAATTAAATTAAAATTAATTCTTACAAAAATAATACTACTATATGATTTTAAAAATCAAAAAATTCTAATATTAGTATATTCAAAATGTATCCCATTCTTTCGAATAAACCAAATCAACAAATTAACAAAAATCATTAATTAAACAAAATCAACATTAACGTACACACCTGCGAAACCGGAAAATCACAATGTCCACATATGTACTTAACAATTAGATGTTCAGCATCAAGCTAGCCCAGAGTGTGTATGTGTGTGTCTATTGCCTCTCGCAATGTTTCATCATTTAGCAACGCAACCGGGATTACCTAGGAAATTACTAGAATTACTAGCGCGTAACATTTACAGACGGTCGGTGCAATGTCAATACCAACCCAGCAACACCCCCACACACACACACACACAAACATATATAAACACAGCGCGCGATAGAACGAGAAACTACGATCGAATCAAAGCTAAATCTCGGATACCAAACACCATTGCAAGCGCAAACTTGGGCCAATCGTACTACTACTCAGCTGACTCTCAGTTTTGTGTACAGTAACATTGGTTACAGTATTACCTTTGGTTGTAGGCTAGGCTAGGATGTAGGAATAGTTGGTCCTTCAAACCGGATATACTGGCTAGGACAAAGTGAATTAGCTTACTGCCTCAGATATGGGATCATGCAAATAATGCTAAATTCATAGCGTCAACATGGATGCTCATGGCTAAGAAGATTTGAGATGAATGGACAAACAATCGGAGATTATGTATTGTGGTTCAAAATAGACTAAGAGACTTATATATTATTACTTGTTGTTGCAAATATATGCCCAACCTTAAATGTTATTTTTGTCAAAAAATACTTTTGATATCATTTAAAATAATTTATTTAAAATTAAACGGCTTTAGGTTGTAGTTCTGTATTAATTATTTTTAATAATCGATTTTTAGACGTACTCAACGTACATCTTCATGATTTATATAATTTTCCTGATAAAGATGTACGTTGAGTACATCAAAACGTCGTTTATTTATGAAAGTTAATACAGAACTACAACCTAAAGCTGTTTTTAATTTTTAAATAAAATGACATAAATAATAAACAAACAAAACTTAGAAACAAATTACTAGGTAACAAAATACAAGTAACTAGATTATAAAATTTATAAATTATTATAATATCATATGTAAAAAAATTATCTATAATAGAAAAACAGAAATATTTAAAAATAAATTATAAAAACATTATTTTACAAAATATAAAAATGAGATAAAAATACGGCGATAAATTTTATTTCACGAGCCAAATAAGCTATAAACTAAATATTCCAATAACAGAAAATTAAAATAGTATTTAATATTTTAGCATATTTAGCAACGAAAAAATTGTATTTTTGGTCTTACATGACACTTCCAAAATTTAAAATTTTAATGCTAACATTTTGTATTGTGCTATTACCACTATAACGCATAAAATCTTTTTTCTTTTCCTGGTTAAATAAAAAATGTCATATGTCAAAAGAACACAAAAGTTTCTATAGTATAATAGACCTTACAGATTAATACAGAATAGCAACATTAGTAAGCCATTTTTAAACCGTACTATTAATTTATTATATATGAGCAACTTAGATAAAACAGCCTCTTATTTTATAACACAATATTAGTTTCAATTACAAAACAAATGAATAGCTTATTTAAACATTATTCGAGGCTACAAGTCGTGTATTTGAGCTATAACTGAACATCAATAAATTTCGTCTGACATACATATAAACTATTAATTTTGGGACAAATAATTAATAATATAATTTAAAAAATACTTGAAAAACTCACCAACATTGTAGCTGTAATGAAGTTTCTTCAATTTCTTTGGAAAACCTGAAAAAAAAAGTTTCCATTTATTTGGTAAACTACAATAATTTAAATGTATCAGAAATTATCAAGTAAAGTCTCTTTACTTGTCTCTATGTTCCTCTTATACGAAGAGATGTCGATGACTATTTTGCTTATATTTTTTTTTGTTTGGTGTGATTTTTGCACATTTTTCTCCATTCTATGTAATTTATTTTTTACTAGTGTCTGTAGTTTATTTATATTAATTCCTTTATTGCTTGCCGCTTCCTGTATTCCTCTATTCCTGTATTCCGATAATTATTAGTTTTAAATTGCAATGGTCCATATTCATAACCTCTCTTACAAATATTTCCAATTATTTTTAAAGCTCTATTTAGCTTAATATAAATTTATAATATCAAAAATATTAATTAAATTTGATGACAGACAAAAGCAAGATTATAATTTGAAATATTTGTATATTATCACTGTAAAATGCATATTAAAACACCACATTAAATATTTTTTCCAAACATTTAAATTAAACAAACAACTAAAATCAAAATGTGCATTAAACTACAATAAAACTAAAAAAACTTAATACCACATTCGGACATTGAACATCAGAGTATTTCCTGATTTTATGTACCGTAACCCAACGGTCAGAAATGCGGAATTATGTACGGTCAACCGTGTGACATCTGACAATTTAAATAAACATATCTGCGTAATGCACACCATACGAATGAAAATAATAATAATGGCAACCCGAAAAACGTTTAACTGGTTGCGAAAATTTCACCAGCATTTGCTTGTTGCTGTGTGAAACTAATTTCATTAAATGTACAATCGGTTGCTTGCGATTAAATACAACTGTTGAACTTTTTTTTTGTCAGAATCGTTTATTTGAATTATCTGCAGCGCAAGTGGAAAAGACAAAAAAAATGGATATTTGTGGAGTACAGTTTGTTTTTTATTGGCTTTAATAAGCATATTTCTGGTGTATGTTACCTAGAATTATTTGGTAAATGGTTTACATGTTTTCAGTGGTGGTAGGCATTTTACAAAATTTATCATTTTATTATAAAATAATTATTTAAATATATATACCACGTTTTCAACACAAACGACAAAGTATAAAATAATTTCTCCTAGCCTCATACAGATTTATAACCCCATTTTTCGCCACATTTTTCTGTATGGGGTTATAGCAAAAACAGAAAAAATATGATTTCACTTGGTCAAATCCTATAACTGAGTATCGTAGAGCACTCTATATTTAAAATTAAATATATTTTTAGTTTTTTAGTTAAAAGCACTATTTGTCATCAGAGTTTGACAAACCACTCAATAAATGTAGCTAAGCTTACAAGTTATTCTTTAAAAATTTATAAAGCTACAGCTACAGTTCTTTTTTCCAAAAGTAGCTTAAACTACAGCTCTAAGCTACTATAAAAGTAACTGTCAAGTCTTAAGCTACTTTGTAAGCTATTTTTTAAGTTACTTTGTAAGCTACTTTTTAAGTTATTTTGTAAATGATGTAAAAATCGTACTGAGAACTATTACTATAGAACTATTAAATATAGAAAAGTGGCTATAAACTAGTAAAGGTAACTGTAAGCTACTAAAAGTAGCTGCAAATAATAGATATACCTACTAACAAATGTAGCTATCTATTTTCTATTAACAAATATATATATATATATATATATATATATATATATATATATATCAGTTTTTTCTGATGAAGAAGAGCGTTGAGTTTCGTCGAAACGTCGATTATAAATAAATTTTAATACAGAACTTGAACATAAAGCAGTTTTATTTTAAATGTAATTAATATTTTTTTGCATTTGATATTTTTATTATATTTGACTTTTCTAAATATGCACAAAACTCTTGAAAATTAATAATAAATAATTTAAAATACAAATGAAATAGTGGTTTTTATCAAAAAGTGTTTCTAAAAAGCACTATAAATACAGACCAATATCCTTATTATTACTACATTGAAACAAAAAGCACTTTATTAGAAAAACTCATGTCTCTTAATGTTGTAATAAAAACTTTAAGTTGTTTATCATTCATCTAGTTCTCACTATACGAATATACTTAGCGTATAAAAATGAAGAGCCTTCAACAAACTCATCCATCTATCTCCGTCTCGCTTTTGTGTGTCTCGCATTTAACATTGTGTTCTCTGTTCTCTCTCTCTTTCTCTCTCATTCTCTCGGTGTATGATCGATTATCTAACAGCATTTAATTACATTGACTCACCCCGTTTTATAACAGTGAAGTGAGGCGTCCAAGCCGATGCAACGTGCTTTATGCTACACACAGCTTGCCTACTCCCCTGTTTTCAAAAGAGCTTTTAACATAACGGCTTTAAGTTGGTACGCTAATGTTAAGTTAACCTCTATGGACGCGCGGGTGCCCGTCCTGTCGTACTTTTTAGTTTGCTCGCCGCCTCGACTAAGAATTAATTGTCAACGACATTAAGTTTTTTCCCGGCGTACGTCCCCGGTACGCCAGCCGATGAGGCACTGTTCTAATGAACACGGCGCCACTTTTTCAAGGGAATATTATGTTATAATCGAGTTAATATAGTGTGCGGTGTTTTATATGTACTTTCGTTTCATTTTTATGATGTTTCATTAATACTGATTGCACAAGATATTTAATGTATGTTGCTGATTTTTGTGAATTTGAACATTCTTAAAATAGTAAAAAAAATCAGAACTTATTATATTAAAATAAAACGGCTTTAGATTATATGTTCTATATTAATGTTTATAAATAATCCTCGTTTCGATGTACTCAACGTACATCTTCATGAGGAAAAAAGATACAACAAACATTTACTGTAAATAAACAGAACATAGAAAGAAGTTACTAGGTAACAAAATAAGTAACTAAATCATTAAATTTATAAATTTTAAATTAAAGGAAGCCAAATTTTATTTAAATCAGTGCCTTTCATATAATGAGTTCTGAAAGATTTTTTTCTATGTTAATTTATTATTTGTTAACATAGTAAAAAATCGTTCAGAATTCATTATATAAAATAAAACGGTTTTAGGTTTAAGTTCTGTATTAATATTTATTAATAATCAACGTTTCGACGTAGTCAAAATCCATCTTCATCAGGATAACTGATACAAATGACATTTACAGTAAATAACAGTACATAGAAAACGTTAATTATATTATTTTATTACTGTTATTAAATAATAATAGAGATATTTAATTTTTTTATTTATGTGTAAAAAATAATTAACTATATTAATTTACGAATTACATTTATCATATATGATACATTATTAATATCAAATATTGTATAATATTAATATCATATTATTAATACAAATAACAAAATCCGTATTTAATATTTAAAAAAAAAATTCTGTAAATATAAAGGTAATAAATATATCGTATTATTTTTATTTTTACTGATGCGCTTAATATATAAATACATATGGATAAAAAATTAATTAATATTTTAGTATTTTCAAAACAAACAGGAATTTGCATTATATTAAAAGCTAAAAATATCCAAACAGTGTTTAATATTGTACTATTTTTAGTTTGCGTTAAAATATATTTTACCTATAAGATATTGTAAATATTTTTAAAAATATTTTAAAAATACTTCTGCAATAATAATAAACGAATATTTTTAATTGTTTATTACTGCAAATATTTTAAAAAATTTTAGCAAATTATGCTTCTAACAAGAAAAATATAAATAAATAATAACTCCGAACAAAAAAAAAAGTTTATAAATGTATCCGTGAATATAATAATATTCTAGTGTTCCCAAAACTTGTGAAATTTTTAGGAAAAATCTCAGCATTAGAATATTAATATAAATAAATTGTTATTTAAAAAATATTTATTTCAAAAATTACTGATATAAAAATATGTTAAACAAATGATAAAAATAAAAATATTAATATACAATTTTCGTTATTTTCTAGAAATGTTGAAAGCAATTATTTGAAAAATATACTGGTAATAATATAAAAATATAAATAAATAACAGTATTCATTTCCAACATTGCAAACACACAAAAACTAAAAATATGAAATAAAATTTAGACATTGTCTCATTTTATATATTTTTGTAATTAATATTGTTCGGTTTCATTTATAATTTTAAAAATCCGTCAGAATATTTTCAAACGTAACGTAACAATTTTTGATTTTCCTGTAATGAATGACCGTAAATGAAAAAAGTTTTTCCACCAAAACTTTCTAATGAAAATCCAATGTATTATAGGGAAGGCTTTTTTTTAGTAAAATACGAAATAATAGAATTTTTTCATTTAACATTTCGTTTTAATCAAAATATTTTCAACACAAAATTGATGTGACCAACGTGTAAACTTTTTTAATGTTTTTGACAATTTTCAAATGATTAATAAACGTACAACATTGTTTTAAAAAATATATAAAATTTAATCAGTTTATATAAAGAATAATCCGTTAAAAAACTGCCAAAAATATATTTTATAAATCAAGATTAATATTGATAAATATTGTATATGTGAAAATGTAAATTTGATTTTCAGAATAATTGAAGTAACTTAAAGTAGATATTATTTTCAACGTCGATCAGTAACTAAAAAAAAATAACTCTAGGTTATAGTTCTGTATTAATATTTATTAATAATCAACGTTAACGACGATAACCTAAAGTCGTTCTATTTTAATATAATGAGTTCTGAAATTTTTTACTACGTTAATATAATTTAGTGTTCGACTAAATTGGATTTGTAAAAATGTAGCTAAAACAAAAATCGAATACATTCAAATTTTGAACAACTAAAGACGCTGACAAATTGACAAAGTTCGATGAAATTGACAGTCGTGGATATGTCAACGTACTAACTTCCGAAAAATGTTAAAAATCAAATATTCACGACTGTTAAAATTAGTAGTAAGTTTAAAACTTTAAATGTCACTATTAATTTAATTAACTTTTGTATTGTATTTTGTAACTTTTATAAATTTTTTAAAGCACCTCACAATCTAAGTTAGCTATGTTTCGTCTAATGTTGACTTTCATTTTGGAATGTGGTGTTAGTAGTTTCAACAGCTCTATATCTCCAAAATTTTCTTACCTCACATGACTCTATACAAGTTCCACTGTTTTATTTCAAATTTTAAAACTATACCGTCTCAAAATTTGTAAACATTAATAATAAATGCATTAGTGGAAACAAACAAAACAAAATTAGGGGATATATTAGCGAGTAAAATTAATATTAACAACATAATATAAGTTACTAATTACAAATTAGCGATGGTAATATATTTATTAAGTTATATCAAATTATAATAAAGTAACTGCGAGTAATATACATCTATTCTACTTATTAAATTCTAAGTTATGAATAAGTATATAAATATTCATGTACAAAATCAGTAGCGTAATCAGTTTTTAGAGATCGTTTTAAACATTTTTTTCTCAACCATTTCTCATTAATTTTGAACATGTAAGTAAATTTTTTTTACAATCTATGTTTGTAAAAAAGATTTAGCTGAGATACGGAAAAATTTATTTAAAACAATACAAAAATAGTAATAAAAATTCTTGGATTCCGTCAGAAATCTTTCTATGTACATTGCAACAAAATTCCTTACGGGACCCAAGAATTTTCATTCAATCATCACTCAATTTGTTAGTAAAAGTTAAAACAAACAATCCTGCATCTATAGAATATATAAATATTTAAATAAATTTTTTACAGTCATGTGAATAATTTTTGATACGTCTCTGTACACCACTGTACAAAATTAATATATATATATATATATATATATATATATATATATATATATATATATATTATATATATATGTTATATATATATATATATATTATATATATGTTATATATATATATATATATATATATATATATTATATATATATATGTTATATATATATATATATATATATATATATATTATATATATATGTTATATATATATATATATATATATATATTATATATATATATATATATATATATATTTCAACGATCGAAGTAATTAATACTTGATATAATTAGCTAATTAGTTCTTTGCAGAGAAAATTTTGCAATATAATGGCTCGTTTCTAAATTCGATACTATAAAATCTATATGCAGATAGTATGTATCTATATCAAAGTTATATTAACGAAAGATAATACACGATTGCTTATTGACTATCTGTATTGTATATTAATTAACAATGTTTATTACCAATTGGCCGGTTATAATTAGAATAAATTGTTATTGTTTTTCATTTGTTAATATTACAATATCGTTTAATTACAAATATATCTATTTGGAAAATCAGCTATTATTATTGTTGAAAATTATTTCAAACTCATTATAAGAGATTCGTATTACGAATAGTATAATTTAGTCTACAAGAGTAATTTGTTGATTAAAATGATATTTACAATTGAACTATTACCAATAATATGTTTTTAATTTAATGTGTACTATAGATAAAGTATTCGATTTTCGATTATAATATACATACAAATTTGTATAACATTATAATGTGGATTTTTCATATAAAATACAAATAACCGTAAAAAAAATTAACGATTATTTTTATCTTATATTAGAAAATCTCCATATATATATATATATATATATATATATATATAGGTAACCTAAGATTTGTACTTATTTTACATATAAATTATTTCAGTCTTTATTTAAATAATATTCCTTTATTGTAATTTTAAATTTTCTTAATTTTAAATTTTTTTAATTATCAGCAAATTTATTGTATATTTATTAATTAAATATTTTTGACGTTAAAAATTGTTTTTTACATTGAATTTTTGTGCATTAAACGCCGTGTATATTTATTACAAAGAACTAATTAAACATTAGTTATTTTTTAGATAAAGAAAAGTATTGACAGTATTGAAAAGTATTGTATATTTAAGATAAATAAATAAAAATAACTTTGTTATATCACTAAAGTTATAAAGTTATTTTTATTTATTTATCTTATTCCAAAATGTATCACAAAGTTACGGCTAATCAAGTTAAATATTGTATATTTGTATTCTGTTCTTGTTTAGTGTTTCTTTTTGCGTAATATAAAATTTATTTTTTACCTAATGTCATGATTATAAAATATTTTCAATTTTTACTAGTTTATTTTCAAAATAATCTGGCTAAATTCCAAATTTTATACATACTTACATACAAATATCAAATAAAATAAATTGGAATAATAATTAACTACATATTGTAAAAATATTGCATTTTTCTTTTTTTCACAAATTTCATTATTTAAAATTTAATGTAATTACTGAAGCAACAAAAAAACAAGATTCAATAAATATTGCATCGAAATTTAAATCAAGATAAATCGACCTTGCCCCATTCACGCGAAAAACAAAAGTGAATCGGTCGTTCGGTATTATTAAACGCAATTAATAATTTGGCGTGTAATTTTAGCGTTTATTTGCACAAGAAAGTCAGTCAGCAAAGGGCATAGTAACAGGGTCGTTACTAGGGTAGAAAGAGCGGTCGTCCTGTCGACGCCAATATCTCTCGATAGGCCCTTTTTTTTTAATTTGGTTTCGACGCGCACAGGGCACGAGTTACATTACCGTACCGTTTCGAATGAGGTGAAAAGCGACGCAACCCCCCCGATTCGGTATTGAGTTGGCAATTCTCAGATGTTTAATCAAATTGAATTAACGAACGGAAATTAGTTTGTTTGCGTTCAAACAGTTTGAACTCTGCCATCGCTGTCCAAGTCACCCGCTTTACTGGCTTAATGTTTGAATCAATAGCACACCCAACTTTTTTTTTACTTAAAAAGAATTCTAGATAAATGTATGGTTTAGAAATTAGGTGCAAAATTGTTTTTAAACCAACCATTATAAAGCACATTTAGCATATAATGAATGAAAGTATTTAAAATTCCACGGTGAAATATATTACCATATATAAAATTCAAAATATAAAAACAAAATCAAACACTTAAACTTTCCATTAATAGATATGGTAATTATTATTTCACTATGATCCACTTTATATTTACATTACATTACACATCGAAATATTAGTACTGGGTTCATCAATAAATATTTTTACACTAAAAGAAAACTAAACTAAAAGAAAAAGAGGTATAGTATTTGCAACATTTTCAAAAATTAAAAATATGTAGAAATCCTGCTCTAGATAAAGAATCCGAACTTAGTTCACGAGTAAGAGGATGTATGAGTGTGCGTCGTCTGTCAAAATTTTGTGATCGCAGTTCCTCCTAGACCGATTTTAATGAAATTTTCAGGATAGGATTATTTAGTACCCAAAATAGTCATGCGGTTTTATTTTCCGAAAAAGAAATTACTAAAGTTTTTTAAAATTTATTGTAGCTACATTTTTTATACGATTTTTATCAAATTTTCAGAAAAGA
Organism: Clivina fossor; assembly: GCA_963966155.1. Classification (NCBI taxonomy): domain Eukaryota; kingdom Metazoa; phylum Arthropoda; class Insecta; order Coleoptera; family Carabidae; genus Clivina; species Clivina fossor. The sequence continues at coordinate 10,797,842 of OZ014562.1, read as the reverse complement.
TTCCTCTAGTGCCCACATAAAGTATATATTTTTAATAAAAACAGTGTTGCCAATTTTTGAGACAAAAATTACTAAAGTTTTTAAATATTTATTGTGGCTGAATCTTTACAAATCTTTAGATGACTTTTAATTTTCAAAAAAAAATAAATAACTATAGAAAAATAAAAACTATTATTTACATGAATTTATTTAACCTCAACAAATAAAACACAAAAACCCGTATTCTTTTATAAAAAAGTGCTTTTATTTTTCACTTTAAAATAAATTTTCACTTCTTCCTCTTATCAAATATGAATAGTATTTCTATTTTTGATATATTTATTTCTATCTAATATTATAAAATTATTGCTAATATTATAAAATTGCTTAATAAGTTATTTTAAGTAAACGACAAAAATAATTTTGACAAAAATTAGTTTTAAAAAATACTCATTCCTACAGAAGCATTTTCCATTTAGCTTATATTCTCATTTCATAATTAGGCTTTTGTACAATAGTACAATATATATATACGTGTTACTCGTAATACGAATATCTCAATTTAACAGCACACCGACTTTCCAAATCCCTTAAGCCCATCGAAAATCTAAAACGGAAAGGAAACCTCCACACACACATACACATTTAAATCTACTTTCCGAAACTGGCAGCGAAAACTCTAAACTCCATAAATAAATAATAACGTACCCTTGGTCCATACCGCGGTGCTAAAGATCAAAAACGAAATTGAATTACTTAGCCATTTAAACACGTATGGCCCGGCCGTCATATTCGCCTGTGCTAACTGGCCTATTTGGCTTCAACATAAAAGCGCTAAATATTACCCTTAAATGGAAAATATACCTTCTGGCATAATACCGTACGTCTTTTACAGATTGATTATGGAAAAATTATTACATTACTGTAATATGATAAAACAGTCGAAAGATGGAATAATTTCTCTAATTCATTTTTATTAACTAATATATATTCGTATTATCTTCAACATAATTTTTTGTTTTGCTTTTAGTAATTTTTACAAGAAGAAAAAAGTATTTATAAATTTTATGATATATATTATTAATAAGTACTATAAAAATTAATATAATAAAAATAATTAATATTTGTTTTAATTTCATTTCATAGTAAAATTATACAAATATCATAAAAATTAGTTTATTAAAACAAAAATATCAGTGTATTACATAAATTATTAAAACCATTACATTTACGTACTTTTATAATGCGAGTTTTATAAAATTTATAATATTGTGTGGCTATTCTTTTTCACTAATTTTATAATATTTTACAATAAAAATTATGATATATTTTTTCCGTGTATATTCACAATCTAGTTATTTATTTGTAACCTAATAACTTATTTCTATGTTCTGTTATTTTTTGTAAATGTCATTTGTATCATTTTTCCTGATCAAGACGGACAGTGAGTTTGTCGAAACGTCAATTATAAATAAATATTAATACAGAATTTTAATCATAAACAGTATTATTTTAATATAATGATTTCTGATTTTTTTACTATATTGAACAATTCATGTATATTTATTTATTTATTTTGTTTGTCAATTTTATCTTGAAAACGGCCTAAAATATTTTGATAAAATGGAATAAATCTACCGTTTTCGAGTACGGAAAAGCGACTTGATTTTAGAAAACTAATTTACAATATAATTATCAACTCATTTTAAACAAAGAAAACTTAATTTTCCTAATATTTATTTCTTACGCAACAACAATCTCAAAATATAAAAAGATAACTTTTATTTATTTACACATATATTCGTTAAAACTACCCCAATTGTTTCAAACTATGTTCTTTCTATTAAAAACAAAATAAATTTAACTACTAAAACCTAATATAAAATAATATTTTAACTAGACTAATTGACTCGGTTTTTGGATGTTACAGTTCATTTGTTTAGTCCTGCTCTGATAACAGTTATCTTGTTTTAAAACCGGTATTAGCTAAAACCGATTTTCAATCCAAAATTCCCTAATTATTATGTCATAATAGCTTTATGCTAGGAATAAATTTGTAACCATCCGAGACATGCGCAATACGAAATTAGCTTCTACTTTACCATACCACGCATGCTTCAAATAGTTATAAACTTATTCCAAACTTGTTTAATGGTAGCCTGGAACAAAACTAATTATGGTAGCCTTAATTTTTTTAACAATCATTATTAGTTCGCTTAAGTTAAACTTAAAACTAGATAGTTTTCAAAATGTAAACTCTAAATTAAACTTACGCAAGCACTGCAATAAAAATCCTAAGTTATATATTAACAAAAAGTTTACTAAGTTAAAAAATCTAGAAAATGTTAAGAGTCTATTGTAACATCTCACATTTTTTTTCAGATTGGTTGCTGCGGAGCTGATGGACCTAATGATTACTTAACTTGGCAACAACCTTTACCATCAACTTGCAGAGATGCTGTCACAGGAAATGCATATTTCTACGGATGTGTCGATGAACTGACTTGGTTCTTTGAAGAAAAAGCTGGATGGACCGTTGCTTTAGCTATGACTGTTTGCTTCATCAATGTGAGTAACTCTTTGCCATTACATTATTTTGAAAAGTCTTATATAAATTTACTGTACAAAGAAAACAGTTATTAAAACTAAGAACACTTTAAAGAAAAACATTAGAACCTATCATGACGGTATATGCGAAAAAACAAAAATCAATCAAAAGTAGACAGCGGAACACGGTACGTGAGTTTCAGTAAATATTAACCTTTGCGTAGCGGAAGGTAAAACATTCTCTCGACAATCCATAAGTATGTAGACTAACAATTTTATTCGTCGCACGTAGCCGTAAGTCCGTAGAGAAACCAAAAACGTACTGGGCAACCGATCCGTATGCTGCCCGACAAATATTGGACTCTTATCCGCTGGAGACTTCGAGTGAAAATACTAAAATTATACTCGATGCGAAAAATAAAAATCAAACAAAATTTAGTACGATGTATTAAAAAGACGCACAAGCGTTCGATCTGCACGTGGTGTAAAAATCGCAGAATGTGATTTAAAGCCCAAATAATAATAGACAATACTTTTTCTACCACCACATGTTCTTATATTCGTAAATAAATATTAATTAGTTTAACGTTTGCGGGCACGTAAATAAATTCATTTATTTCTAATCAACTTTTTTTTAATATTTGATCATATTGTTTATTTATATTTAACAATTTTTCTTTCTATAAACTGAAAAAAAATTGTTTTAAATCAGAAGTTTATACTTTTAACGCAAAAGTAAACGTCTTTTTGAACAGTAAACTTATATTTTTCTAATAAAAATAAAAATTTAATAAAAAAAAAAAATGTAGTAAGTAACAGTAAAGTGTAAGATTTGTATAAAATTATTTACTATTTAGTTTAGAAACATAGGCCCGTATAGTCACCTCACTTTTTCCTGAAAAAGTACTTTTATCATTAACTTCAAAACAACTTTTTGCTTCTGTTTTTCATCAAATGTAAATAGTTTTTATATTTATGATTACTTTTATTATATTTGCTATTATAAAATTTATATAAACTATTATAAATTGCCTTAGTAAATAATTTTAAGTAAATGTCAACAGTACTTTTGGCAAAAATCACTTTTATAAATGAGGTGAGAATACAGGCCATAGTGGTTTTTTTTAAATAAATATAATTGTAAAATTATTAATAATTTTCAGTTAAAATTTAGTTTTATTAAGCAATGACTAATACTATATCAAAAATTTGAGTTGCAAATATATCTTGAGATAGCAAGAAAAAATAATTTTTCACGGAGAAAATTCTTCATCTTGATTTTTCCGTTCTTGTAACGCTTATTAATTCGTCGTCAGTTTTGAAAGTGTAATGCCGCGTAGCATTTAAAGATTTAAAGTGGCATGGAAATGCAGTAAATGTAAATTTTCGGCAAGTATTATTGCTTTGTTTGCGCAAGTGGAGGCGCGGCGGCAAGGGGCTGGGACGAATTGTAAAGGGATTTAATTTCGCATTTGTTTTCTTTATAATTTTAATGTGGTATTAAAAGGGAAACAGGAAACTTGCATTAATTAAATAAACATGGTAATTCCTATATTCTGCTGACAAAATACCCTACCCCCACTTCTGTGTAAAGCGATTAAGCCGTTAACGACGCAAACTTAGTCAAAACCTGGACTGACATAAGTTTCTCAATGCTAATCCTCTTTCATTCATTTATTATTACAATTGTCTTCTATTTGCAAAGATTTATCCACAACAAATATGTACTTCATTTTCAGAAAAATAATTAATATTAAATATATCAAAAATATATATTTCCATCTATATACATAAATATTAAAACATCTAATGTATATATATATTTATATAGTGGCGACAAGATAAAAAGATAGAGACGTCATCAATTTTTGTCACTAGGCAAATAACGTCACTCACTACTATGATTATATGAGCTTCTCGCGTACATTTACTTAAAATTACTTATTAAGCAATATTAACTAGTTATTTGAATTTTGTAATATTAGATATACAAAAAAATATCAAAAATATAAATTCTATTCACGTTTGATAAGAGGTAGAAGTAAAAATTTATTTTAAGCAAAACATAAAAACACTTTTTCATAAACTAAAGAGGTGAGAATACGGGCCTATATTTTTTATTTGAAACGAATACTATATTTTTCTGAAACAAAATAACAATATCAAGCTCCTTAATATTATCAGTTGATTGATATTTCACAATTGTTTTGAAACATTCCGCAAACTTTCAAGAACATAATTGTTTGTTTGATGTTTGAGAAAATAGAATGTCTCCTTGTAAAATATATATTTGGAAATGATTGATATTTTATGTGGAAAAAAAAAATAAGAACAGCTTGACCTTTTCAAACGTCAATATTATTCAGTATCCATATCACATAGATAGATATAGTCTGCGCGGCATGCAACACAGCACCCACTTTCGACTCTACAATCCTCCATCTTGGAATTTGTGTAAGATTTCTATAGATAACTGACATATGTCCCAGCGCGTATACCGTCTTCTCGAAAAACCATTTTGATTGTAGCACATTACTGATAAAATGTCCCATTAGATTTCCAAATCATATCTTTCACATCACAACGAGCAAAAAAATCGTCATCGCTTTTTACCACTGAATTCGGATTAGGCGCCCTATTCTCGAAAGAACTAGGCGAAACATTCATGATGTTCAAAACAATAACAATCTATTATTCAACAAGTTCTGATGGGATAATATTCGTGAAAATTTATTTAATATCCATTGTACGGCAGGTACTTATTTGTTACCTAGTAATTTGTTTCTATGTTATATTTACTGTAAATGATATTTGTATTAGTTTTCTTGATAAAGACGGATGTTGAGTTCATTGAAACGTCGATTATTAATAAATATTAATACAGAACTACAACCTAAAGCCGTTCTATTTGAATATAATGAATTTTAAAAGATTTTTTGCTATGTTTATATATATATATATATATATATATATATATATATATATATATATTATATAATATTTATAAAATAGGTACATATAAATGTATATATTTATGTTCTTAATTAAACATGGAATATTATATATTAGATTATAGTATTTTGTTTTTGCTTAAATTGCCATTAATTTATTTTGATGAACTAATTAAATCATTAGTTAATTTTTAAATGAAGAAAAATGCATTGACGTTGCCGTACTTTGAACCTGGGACCATTTGCTTTCGAGGCAACTGCGCTAACCAATTGCGCCACAAAATCACATCGACAAGGTAATGCATTTTTTCTATATTTTGACTGGTCACGATAAACTAATGAATTAATCCAGTCAAATACATCACATGATGTGTCTATAAATACATAATACAGGTATCTATAAAAATATACAAATGTAGTTTAATGTTTTCTAATAAAGACATAGCAAAACGAAGCAAAAAAATTATATATTTTACATTTTGAGTAGTATCAATAAAGACGTATTCGAGAATGGATATTTTTCGGTGTTGCCATGACGGCAATAAGGAATATCGAAATTCCCAATTATTGGAAAGTGTCGTATTGCGATAGAGTGTCATGTTTTATTCATATTAGCCGTTGTACAATTTACCGATATCGCGTTGTATATCTATTTAATTGACGCCATATATCAAATGAATCTTTTGGCTGGGCCCATCCCTTTTACTAGGGCCTGGAAGGGAAGATACATGCGCTGCCCCGTCTGGTATCGTTTGTGGTGGCTGGAAATGTTTCTTCGGGATATTTACAGTCGGCGAGAAACGTCGCTTACAATCGAATTAAAGTGGAAAATAGTGGTTTGTTGCTTGTTCTTTTTTTGCGATTTTCTTTTAAAATGCCCAGAAAAAGATGTTGGCTTCTCCTATTTTCGGATGCGTTCTTCTTTTTGTTTCAGTAATGTATTTAATGTAATTACGACAGAAATAAAAAAACAATGGTGGTATTTGTTAACTATCGATTTTGAACAATTTCCGAATGTCTCATTTTCTTATAACAAAAGGTTAGACAAATATTTTAAAAGTAGTAAAACATCTTTTCAAACGCATTCTATTAAAATAACTTGTTTCTATGTTCTGTTTATTTACTGTAAATGCCATTTGCATCAGTTTTCTTGATTTCGTCAAAACTATTAATACAATTATAAATATTGTTATTTTATTAAAAGTCGACGTTTCGATTCATTCGACATTAATCATTATCAGGAAAATAACAAAACTTTAACTTAATTTTAAAATAATGAATTCTGAAAGGTTTTCAAAATAATAAATTTACAAAATATCACAATTTAAAAACTCTATTACTGAAACATAGAAAAGCTTTTTATTTGTCATTCTGATCTAATACATGCATAAATTCAAAAAATACCAAGAAAATCGAACCTATTAATTGCAATAAATCAACAAGAAATAAAACACTTACAACCTTCTTCAACAACACCATTTCGTCCAATTTAATTGAATAATAAAAGGCTCAAAGGGCTTGGGATTCTAAAACACAAGTTTATAAAGGTATAACATTGAAACGGAAATAAGAATCATCGTAAAAACGTTTAAAGACGACGTTAATAATGGCTACGCAATGACGTCATCTCTGTATCTCGCTACCTCCATTAATACTTAATGCACACCAAATACCCTCTAATAGCAGTCACCCTACTTGTTTAATGCAGAAATAGATATTGTCTAACCGAATCGACAAAGAAACGAATTACTATTAGAAATACGCGACTGATCAATATTGTTTTCTATTCAAAGATAGTAAGAGTGTTCAAATAAAAAATTACTGTTATGATAGAACTTAAAATAGAACGGCTTTAGGTTGTAGTTCTGTATTAATTTTTATTAAGTGGTATCAGCTGATACAATAAGTACAATGTATTATCCTTTTATTTATAGTTACTTATATAATAACTATTTGTTATGTGGTAATTCAGCCAACAGTGTCTGAATATTTAAACTGCAAGAATTATCAGTTAGAATAATGACACTTAACAGTCACAGATAATCCTGTAGAGATATTTTTATTAAACTAAAGATATTGAATTTGCCGTGTATTTATATTCTACAATATTATATGCATACTAAAGATATGCAAAAAAAATTGTGCTTATCATAACTATGACATAAGAACGAAAGAAAATTTTAGATAAAAATTTTGAAGATTAAATATTGTAAACCACCTATCGATGAATCTGGGAGTTACACTCTTTAATATGCTTCCTACTACAATACGCAATCTTCCAAGTAAAGCGTTTTTTTTAGATTAATAAAGAGCTTTTTACTCAATAATGCCTTTCATAATATTGCTGAGTTTATAAATAATATTCAGAAATATTCACAAACAAAATATTTTGTTGACTTGTGTATATATACATTATTGTACCTAAAAACAGAAATTTATTATCAATAACAACCGACGTTTCGACAAAACCAATGTACATCTTCATCGGGAAAAATGATACAAATCATTATCACCTTACTTATATACTTAATTAATATTTAAATATTTATGTATTTTTTATATAAAATTTAAAAATGCTTGCATGTATTACTGAGCTGCGAAAAATTTTCTAACATTTTTCCGGTCCGCAATGAAAAAAAAAAGGTTGAGAAACACTGCTTTAAATCTTATTAATCCAAACACTTATACTAAAAATGTACAGAATTTTATTCCACTAGTTAAAACGTCCGTAGCAAACAAAACTAATAAAATTTCTTTTGACGTCTTAAATTTGTCTCAAACTGCATTTAAAAGCAGTTTACAAAATAATTTCCACTACAAAACTAAATCTGTATAAATCTCCATAATTCCCTTTTGTTACCTCAAACTTCTTTAGCATATTAAACAAATAACTTAGTGTAATGTATTTTAGCGTTATCATTACAAATATCTTTGACGGCGTCCCGACATTGCCCACAAAAGAAAAGACAGATAGAAATTCTCGGTAACGTCGTAACAATAATCAGGGGAGTAAAAATTTTTCGTTTTAAAACCCCTTCATAAATATCCGCGTATACAAGGGCGAACAAAAATATGGTATTAATAAAACAGCCCCAAGTCGAAATTTAACACTTCAAAGTCACGCGCTTCTGGCGACTAAAAACCGAGCGAAACTTAAGAAAAAGTTGGGAATTAAACACGTCCGGTTATAAAAGATCAAGGGAAGAAGAAGTGATATTAAAAAAAAAAGGTAGAACGGAAGGAACCAGATGGTAAATTATAAATTCTGCACTAAATAACACGTTTTAATGTGTATTAAAAGAAAGTTATAGTCTTCTGGCGTTAAAGCACTTTTTTTTTCTTTTCACGAGTTTGTGTCTAATGTGAAAAACTGGTTGTTTTAAATTAGATTAGACGTACTTTAAAAACAGGAGAAAAATTTAACGAATTGTGACAGCAAAAGAAAAGACATATTTAAAATATTCTTTATAATTATAATTCAGAAATATCCAAATGCTATAAAATTTTCTATCAATATAATCCATACAATTAAATTTTTACAAAAGTAATTTCTTAATCATTATACCAAATGTCTCATTTATAAGATGCCATGCATAAAGATCTCAAGAATCAAAAAAATATAACTTTGATTAAAAAGTCTTTTCCGTTTACTCAAATAATTCTGCTAATAATTTACGACAAAAAACAGCTACCTTTTCAAATATACAATAAAATAAGTGTACCACTAAACTAATATCAACTGGATCTAAATGATTAGAAATCCATTAATGACAATAAGAGCAATTATATGATTAATATCTCGTATATATATAGTTTCGTGTTCCATTTAAAAATTACGAAAACTAATTATAACTCAAATAAAAAAATTACTAGTTACTAAATATAAACAAAAATTAAATCATACAAAATATATTTCTTTATAAATCTTCTAATTTTTGTTATGGATAAATTAAAATTAAACTTTCTTCAAAAAAAATTAGGTAAATTTCAGTAATTCACTTGAAAAAATTCTTCTTTAACATTTTTGAAAATCATAATAATTAAAATAACTTTTGATTTGACGTTCTATTTAATTTAATTGTTATTTTAACAAATTTTACTGAAATTATATTTTTTAAATATATGTTTTGAAATATCTAACACTTTCTATGTTCAACAATTTGTTTCTAAATTATTCGGATAATCTGCATAACATATATCTACAAATATCTTCGGACAAATATCATAATAAAAATAATACTTTTAGTTTTGGAAGCATTCCAAACGTTTGTTCCACCAAATCAAATTATCTTATTGTCACTTTTATCCAATGTTTTCTCTCATTTTTCTTGTAAAATGTTTTTCATAGCGAATAAAAAATATAAATATTTTATTTTTATGGTACACTGTAAAAAACAATAACGAAATTAGAGAAAAATAATAATAAAATTTTACTATAAAAAATCTGTAATTTTATTTTACTATAAATATTCATAATAATCGCATAAAGTAAATAAAGATGATCTAATAAGTATGTAAAATTGCTAACTTTCTTCAAATTGCATCAGATACTTACTGTAAAATTATATATTTTTGGTATATTATACCTAGAAATACTGGGTATCATAGTGTCTCATGGTTTCTAGGTAAAATTACAATTTATTTATTTTTTTAGAGTATATTTGAAAAAGCCTGTATCATATTTCTACGCATAGCAGTTACAGTATTAAATAATATTTGTCTTTACAATAAAATGAAAGAAAAATAAAATATTTTAAATCTCTTGACGACAACTTTTCATTATCACTGTCACCACAGTTTTCAACGAAATCCCATAGATAAACATAAATAAATTAACAATTTTAAAACTAGCCATAGAAAAGAAAAAATCCGGAAGAAAAAATATAGTCCCGCAAGTGTAGTGGTGTCCTTGGAGACGTCTAGGTAAAGACCAGAGGGCAAAGGACTCTGTTTCTTCCCTTTTTTTATATAAAACATTCCCTTCGTCGAAAGAATCAAGTTCAGGCGCGCACAGCAGGCTCAGTCGCCCAGTGAGTTTGAGTTTTCCTTCTACCCCTCCCGAGTTTCACTCAATCCGTGTGACCATGTCTTTTGCAAAGTTTAATACTCCGAGGATTTCGAGTTTTATGTTGTAAAATCTCTATTAATACACTCAGTCTTTTCTTGCTGCTGTTTAATCTTGCGATAAGGCTTTCTTCCTCAAACTTATAACAATGGAAATGCTAGCTGTCTTTGTCCGATGCCTAGATTGAAGAATAAGGAATTTGTTTTGGTTTAGGGTGGGAAATGAAAGTTTGCTGAACGTGTACGGATTTTTGTTCAATTAATTGACGGGAAGCTTAAATGGTTTATATAAAACACGGAATCGGAAATTTCAATACAGGATTTTTTCAGCAATTAATATTATTTTGTTTCACTTCTTTCGATAGTTAATTTGTGACATGTTTAAGTAAATATTATAATTAACTTAAAATTATATACTGACTTGTAATCAACTTATAATCAGAGAAAACAAAAGGCATAATTTATTTAATATATATATATATATATATATATATATATATATATATATATATATATATATATATATATTTCGTCGACTAATGATGATAGTATCAACACACATTTCTTTGAAAAGCAAAATTTTGCTTCGTTTAAATATGATAGGTACCATAAATGTAAATACAGCAAAAGTTTACTGCAAAAAATTTATTTAAATTTAATTATTTCATAAAAAATGTAATATTACGTCAATTATCATAGTAAAAATTACAAAATGCTGCTACTTTACTATTACTAGTTATGTAAAATTACATTTATATTACATTTTTTTTCAGTATTGCTTGTCTTGATAGAAATGTTTAGGGGATATTAATTTCTGCATAATAAAGAGAATGTGACACATCCTTATGGGAACATGGCGTGATTGTGCATGTATATTTAAATATATCAAAATATAGTACAATATTTAATTAAAAATTAAAAATAGTTTCATTATCTTGAGAAAGAAAAGTAAAAAAATTAAATACCTCTAGTAATTTATAGTTTCCATAAAATCCAAGTTAAAATCACATATCATTTCATATAAAAAAAAATTAATTCTACATTTTTTATCGATTATTTAAAAAACATTAATAAATTAACCTACAAAAAAAACAATTTTGCTCTATAAGAAGAAATAAATTTAATCCAATTTAACCAAGATTCAATATTTTGCGTTTGCATACTTTGTTTAGAATAGTCTTCAAATATAATAAAAATCATATGAGTATAATTCCGTTTTATATTTTATATTATTTTTGATAAATAAAAAAATTCAAGATCAGCATATGTATTACGTTTGCAGTAATAAAATTAATGCAAAACTCGTGTTATCTACAAAATTTGGACAAATATCTAAAAATATTTTCACTTTTTGATTCAAATGCAAATGATAGGCATTGAGATTTGAAATATCTCACGCATAATAACAAAAATCCTTCTAAAGGAAAAAAAAGATTATTATTTTTTACTGTTATATTTGGTCGTAATTTTTAAGCACGTAATTTACGTATAAAAAGGGTGAAAATTATGATGATTTGTTTCAGAATAAAAATGAGTAATCAAATTAAGTAAAAAGTTATGTTTTGTTAAAAAATATATTATCATTCATATTCATAAAAAAAATTCAGTAAGTAAACAAATCATTAAAAAAAATTTGGATTCCATGTAAATTTTGACAGACTTTGTGTACAATGTAACAATTATTTTATAAAATTCTATAAAACAATAGAACACATACATACTGTACCGATATTATACATACAACAAATAAGCGTCTTCCAACAGAAATAATGTGTGCATGTGACAGTCTACTAGCAATAACAATATAATATAAGAATGGAGAAATTTCAATTTACTGTTAGCTTTCAAAGTACTAATTTCTATCAATTTTAATAAGAAATAAAATACGCTTGTTTTATTGAGTATACTTATTCTCTATTCGTACAACTCTCCACAATTTTTCTCCCTTCAATTCTAACGCTGGCTTTAAACTATACATTTTTCTATACAAATATAAAAAATTAATACGTTTTACACGATATAGAATAAAATCTGGAGACGTATGCGCAATGATAGTTACATTTCATAATTCATTTATATCTAATCTGAAAATTGCATATTAATCAATAACAATATTTACTGCTTCAACTAAATAAGAAATTTTAAAAAAAAACTATACACATAAATATGAATTGATGATAATACACATACATATCCTAATCTACATATTCAGTTTCGCGTCGAAAATGCAAAAAAAACGTGTTCTATATGAGGCGTATAGATGCAAAACTCACTATATGACAAAAAGTGAAAAATGAGATTATGCGAAATTTGAACGTAGAATTTTACAAGGAATACGATAGTTAAGTTACTTAGAAAAAAACTCAGTATTTAATATGAGAAACACTCTTTAAAGTTTAGTGTTGGATGCAAAACTCACTACTTGCGTTGATAGTTTGGATGCAAAAGTAACTGTTTGCTTTCCACCAATAAAAATTTTATTGGTGGAAAGCAAACAGTTACTTTGTATGAATTAATGATGTATAAAACCAATGATTCACGATTTTAAATAAGTATTGCCATCTAGTAACAAGATTTTATCATCAAAATACAATTACGCTTAGCTATAACAGTTTTTTTCCAAATATCTCAGAACTTAAAATTTGCAAATAGTGAGTTTTGCATCTATACGACTCATATAGACTGTCACGAACAAATTAAAAATATTCCATAGAGATTTCTGTATAGAATTGAATATTGAATAGTATAATACAGAAAATTTTGTTTGAATAGAAAACTATACATTTTTTTGTATAAAAAAATAAATTGTGTAAAATAATAAACTTCTATATAAATTCTGCCGTTTTTATTTTGACGATTCATTTTATTCAAGAGAACGTTTTATAAAGACGGTAGATAAATCTGATATGATGAAAGCCGTACAAATTCCTAGTATCATATAATATTTTAATTAATTGAAACCAACAAAACAAATTGAATAAATTAACAATTCAAATAATATTTACGTTGTTAATTTACGTACAATGTGGATTCGTTTAATTAAAACTGGTTGTATAATTAAAATATCATAAAATATCTAAAATAATATACAACAAGAAGATGTGTCTTTGTACTCCATGCATTTATATTATAGTAGAATATTTCATTTAGTACATTTTCACGTTCGTTATATAAATATTTAAAATTCCGCGTGTTTTAATAATTTCGTTTCGGCTTAAATAAATATTTTCTACCACCCCGAAAAACGCAGTAAAACACCAGAATTATAAGCGCGAGAAATAATTACATTTTTCATTTTCACTGCAGCACAACACAGCCAGCAGTCGGCTAGTCCAACACATACACATACACCCAAAAAAAAAAAACTTAATATCTGGATAAAATGAAACATTACCACAATAAATACAAAGATAAAAATAATAATGTCCGCTATTAAAAAAATAGCGGCGTGAACACCTTAAGACCAAGAAGGATATTATAATGTCTTGAAACAATATACACAGTGTCCTATTTTCTCAGTTTGCTTCAAGTAAAGTATTATTAGTTTAATATATAATAATAAATAACAATTCTATGAATCAATTCCAATATTATTATTATTATAAATTCTTAGTGCATTATTGTGTAGATAGCGATATTTTTTTGCTTCTCAGCTACATCTTTTTAATATACTTTATATCAAATTCAGATTATAAAAAATACAATTATAAATTAACTTAACTTGACGTAATGATTTTCAATATGTGTAGTCATGTTAGTGCTGCCACCAGTGGTGTATATAATAACTCACTACTGAATAATAATCTACATCAGTGTACTAGTAACATAACGATCTCCTTCTACATAGGCAATATAATAAAATCAATATTTTGATACGCTTGTAGAAAAAGAAAAAAAAACAATTTATATCAGTCACTTTTTAAATTTGATCACAATTTCACTTTTCTAACAACTTTAAGCCATTTAATAACATTAATTATTTCATGATATTAAAAAAAGTATAAACAGTATACGCAGAAAATGCTATTTAAAAGATATTATATTCTATTATGATTTATTTCTTACTACTATAACCCAGCAAACGGATTTCTGTCATTCAGTAAACAACATCAAAATCAGGTTTATGCTTTTCGTTACATGCTGAACTACCAATAAGCAAAGAAAATAGGACACTTTATATTAAAAAGGGCGAAAAGGATGAGGTACGTAATTCAGAAATTCAGAGGACGCTTCATTAAATTTTCACGACGAACATTATATGGAATAAATGTGTGCATAAAAGTGAACACACATTTCCCAGGGGTAATTGAATTCCTTGCATAATCCCGGGACCGCGCGCCAAGGACTGTTCTGTTCCCGTTTTCTCTTCTTGGGTGTTAAGGGTGCACACTCATGCACGCCCCTGGCCGAGAGAATTTTCACCTCCCTATTTCATCAGTTTCCGTCGCTTGATCTTATATTATCGGGGGGCACCCTTGACGTTTTCAAGTAAGACATTATTTATGATTGGAAAATGCAGAAACACATGTGATGTTTAAGATAAATCGGTTAGATTTTATATTAATATTTCAATAATATTAAAGTGTCATAAGTGGTTAATGTAATATTAACAAATAAAACAATACATTTTATTATAATAATCATTTTCCTTTAATATTTTGTTTTACTGTTAGTAGCTCTTGAAATATTAATTTCAGTATGAAATAAACTATGCTTGCTGCACTGACTGTATTGTAACCCTAGAGTAATTATATCTATTCCGTTTGATACAAATAATATTTCTTTTATTAACATAGTAAAAAATCTTTGAGAACTCGTAATATTAAATAAAACTGCTTTAGGTTAAAGTTCAGTATTAATATTTATTTATAATCGAACTCAAAGTCGGTCTTCATCAGGAAAACTGATACAAATAACATTTACAGTATTAGAATAGAACATAAAAAACAAGTTACTAGGTAACAAATAAGTAACTAGATCTTAAATTTATAGATTTTTAATTAATGGAAGCCAAATTTTATTTAACTCAGTGCCTTCACAATAATTTATATTCTCTTTTTCGTTATAAATTTCGATCTGTAAGACCAGTCAATTGATGTTTCTTATTCTTCATAATAAAACAACAAAAATTAAAATAAAACGGCATTAGGTTGTAGTTCTGTATAAATATTTATTAATAATCAACGTTTCGACTTACTCAATGAACATTATGAACATTAGCATTAGTGATAAAATCACAAATTTCTCTGCATAATATTGCTATATCCGATTATATTGCATGTAGTAATTTACTCGTTATCTACAGTTAATATTACCATTCAAAGCATTTAAAAATCGCAGTTAAAAAACATTTCCTAGCTCAATCAGAGATTCTCCACATTCAATTAATTCAAATCATCCACAAATCTGTAACCAATATGCGTCAAAGAGGTAAGAGAAATCCTTTTAACTATATACGTACTTACGACAGACAGGCTGCCGTCTAAATCAGAAACACGAGTGGTGTGTGTTATGCTTTCGGTTAGGTGTACGTATGATGAGTATGTGCGTGCGTACGTGCGTCAGTGTGTGTATCGTAATTAGTTTGAGGGCGCACCAAATATGCTAGCCAAGCATATCGATCGTAAAAGGTGAATACCGCTATCTCTCGGCTCTTCTAAACTAAATATCAAACTGAAATCAATAGTTTGGAAACGTTTGTAGCGAGAGAAACGCACGTATTTATAATAGTTCAACTGTCGTTTCAAGCTCCAATGACGTATGTTATTATATCCTATCTTGTTTGGTAACATAATGGATGAGAGACTGTGGTTTATATTATAGCAGCCAGTTATTTGTAATTAGATAGAATATAAAACTATACCGGGTGATTATTTTTGTTAATATAGTAAAAAATCTTTCGGAATTCATTATATTAAAATAAAATGGTTTTAAGTTGTAAGAACATAAAAACAAGTTTCTAGGTAACAAAATAAATAACTAGAACATAAAATTCATAAATTTTTAATTAAAGGAAACCAAAGTTTATTTAAATCACTGCTTTCAGACTGATTGATTCTATTTATTTTTTTATAAATTTTTATTTCTTCTCTTATCAATCTACTGATTTAAATAAAATTTGGCTTGCTTTAATTAAAAATTTATAAATTTTCTGATCTAGTTACTTATTCTGTTACCTAGTAACTTATTTCTATGTTCTGTTTATTTACTGTGTATGTCATTTGTATCATTCTTCCTGTTGAATTAGTAAATTAATTATTAGTAAATTATTAAACTAAAATTTAATCATATTGGGTAATAACGAAACCAAGTATAATTCGATAAAAAATAAAAATAATATTGACCAGCAACCCCACAAAAATCTCTACACATTCCACGAGTATTATATACCTGTTGATTATTGAGTTCGTATTGTGCAGAAAAATCAAATTATATTTTCTCCATAACAAACACGTAAAATCAAATGTTTCGAATCTAGCCTAGTAACGCATGCACAAAAGACCTAACCGCACAAATTTCGAAAATAAATGATCGGTCCCCAATTGAATGAAAATTTATCGCCAAAATTTTGGCATTAATAATCTGAACTTTTATTGCATTAATGACCTCTCGTTCGGAAATTATAGTTTGAAAATTTTCTCTATTAAAGTATTACCCGTAATTTATTAAAACTTATTACCGTAATAAATAATAGTATTATAATAATTACAATTATTATTTTCGTTAATTATATTTGCATTGTTAAATCGCGTATTTATAACCAATTATTATTGTACCCCCCACCCCAAAATGTCAATTGTTTAATCGGTCATATTTTAGAAGCGTTTATATGTATTTTAACATTGGTTAAAATTGTTATTTATGTCAATATGTATTAAATATTTAATGAAAAATATTTATTGTTATTGGTACACAGCAGTTCCAAATTATTATTACATTGAATATTTTGTAGATTTCAATGCAAATTACTGATTGGATTTATTTTAAAAGCCGAATTTTGTTGTTGTGATTTTTGTTTTAATTTCAATTTATCAATAAAAATAATATTCGAAAAACAATATTCGAGTTTTATTCTTTGTTCATAAAGTTATTGTAATAAAATAACATTAATAATAACATATTTTATTTATGTATCTCATTACCTGTAAATTATTTTGAAAATTTCAGCAATATTAATATAATTCAATCATTATTATTGAATTTTGGTTGCCGAACAAAAATGTTTGCTTTGATGTCTATTAATTTTAACAATAACATTTAACTAAATAACCAAATCTGTAACAGATAATTAAATACATATTCTATTTTAAAAGCATTATTATTGGCTGCTGTGAAAGTGAGATATTTACGTGGAGTATATGATGTAACTAGGCGGAATCGGGTATGAAATAGATTAGTGTCTGATGAGGGTAAAATTTAAAAAAAAATTGTTGCAAAAATTAAGATGCGATTCGGTCATATTGAGTGAATTTTTGGTTAAAAGTATTAATGGAAATGATTTTTGAAGTTATAAGTTTGCATTATCTACGTCACTCTATAGAGTGATATGATTGAGAGTGTTTTGCGAGAGCGAAAGTTTCCAAGTAGTAGAAACAGAAGAGCATGTATGAGAGGAATTATGAATGTGGATGAAGCTAAAGTTGCTTGTTTGGATAAGGATGTTTGGAAGAAACTAATTTCGGGATAATGGAAAGAGTTTGTGCCACAACTTTTCGAGTACATGGCGTGAGTGGAAGTTTCCCAGTAACAGAAACAGAAGAGCATGTATGGAAGAAACTGATTTCGGGACAAAAAACAGTTTGTGCCACACCCTTTTGGGTACATGGCGTGATTTTGCATGTATTACGAGTATTGTGTTGATAGAATTTTTATGTAATAAAATAATAAATTGAAATTTTGATTAAAAATAAACTAAAAAAAATATATCAAAAGATATATTATATATATATATTGTCTTTAATAAAAAAATATATAGGTAAAAATCACAACACATCAAAAATATAATTTCGATATTTTCAAATATAATATTGTTAATTCGAATAAATCTACTTTTTTTTTAATTCAGACCGTTTTTGAAAGCACAACATAACGTAATTTTTATACGTAACAAAATAAATAAAAAACTATATATAACAATAAACATGTATAGTTCAATAAACAAATTTCTATTATTTTAAATATAATAAAACAAAAAATTTGTTTACAAAGTATTATATCGATATTGTATTAAACTAAACACGATAGCGTAAAATATCAATTTTTAGAGATTAATATAAAGCGACTAAAGTATCAATATTCTCACTAGTGGAACTGTATCAGTAATTGCCAATCAATTGAAAACAGTCGCCTGTGAAATAAATGAAATATAAATGAACGAAACATCGAAGTATCCATGATAGGTCATGATAGTTTATATAATTAAACTATGATAAATTCAACTTTATGCAATTTTAAACATTCCGTTTTTTTTTGTTTTTTTTATTTTACTATATAATCTTGTAATATTAACCTAGCAATCATTATATTTATTATTTATTTGTTTGTATGTATGTAAATAAAAACAACTTTAAAAATTTTGATAATATAGAGTATATCTATCATTTTGAGTACAAGAAAGTGATTTACTTGGATCTCGGCTTTGGAAAATCTCATTTATTTTTTTCTACTCCTGTTGAATAATACTTACATAATTATGTCTATTCATTTATCCATATCTTAAGATTTTTAACCAATTCAATTTCTTTGACAACTTTAACTCCACAACCGCAAATTAACACAGTTGCTAGAATACCATGTTGTTTATAAAATATATCCAAAAATGGTTTACAAAAATGGATTTTTTCTATTGCATAGTCGTAGAAAAAGTATTGTATTCTACTCACATGTTATGACTATATTACTCAGATTATTTACGTCTTCACTCTCAAAGTGTCGCAAATCACATCCTTGTAAATGAATCAATAAATTGTAGAATTATTTCGGCTACTTCTTTAAATTTTAATATTAAAGAAATTATTGATACAAAATATAATAGAAATAAATATCAATCGTGCAAAATGACAGATAAGTGACTATTATATTAATGAATAATAAAATTTATTAGTACCGATAAAATTTGAAAACATTTCCATTTAATAATAAAGTTGAAAATTGTCAATGGCACCATACAAGAAATCATTTTAAAATCGACGTAAAAATAATTTTAATATTCATATGCATTTTATAAAATGACAGAACCATTAAAACCTTTTAAAATAACACAACAGGTAAATAATAATGTCACAATATATATATATATATATATATATATATATATATATATATATATATATATATATTGTAGTTTTTGTTATTGTATAAAAACCATCTAAAATTAATTAATAATAATTATTTGTAGGGGGTTTATTCATCCAAAACTGTTTTAATATATCGAAATAATTTGAAATGAACATCCATTATTAACGAACTGTCTATTATCGGGGATATAATGATCTAATTATTATATTTGGTAATACGATATGTCAATAATATTTATATTATTTATTATAATGATGACGTTATTAAAGTAGGATGTTTCTATTAGCGTCAACTATTATTAAATATTAATTTTCGATTATATATTGTATATTTGAGAAGTGTGCGTATTTTATTTATATATATATATATATATATATATATATATATATATCGATCAATCATGTTGCGATTATGTATTTTATACTGGTTCCGTTTACAAATAACATAAGTTATTTATATTTATTCATAAGAGATTAAAAATAGAAATATCAATATTGCTGTTATAATTTATTTTTTGTATTCATATGAATACAATATTATTAATACAAATTTATTATAAACAACAACAAAAAAATTTACGATCTAGTTACTTATTTGTTACGTAGTAACTTGTTTCAATGTTCTGTTATTTACTGTAAATGTCATTTGTATCCGTTTTTCTGATGAAGATGGACGTTGAGTTTGTCGAAACGAAAATATTCATGCAGAACTTAAATTTAAAGCCGTTTTAATTTTAATATAATAAGTTCTGAAAGATTTTTTACTATTGTTAATAACAATATTTATTATGTTCTTGTTGAGTAATATATTATTACTTACTATTTTAAATAAACATGGAAAAATATAATACACTTTTCAATTTAGTCAAGAAAGAAAGAGGGAAAATATTATAATGAATTGTCATTTCCAATAAAAAACAGTCGTACAATTCATTTAGTTCAATTAATGATTATAAATTTTGTAATCTAGTTACTTGTATTTTGTTACCTAGTAACTTGTTTCTATGTTTTGTTTATTTATTATTTATGTCATTTGTATATATTTTATCGTGATGATATACGTGCAGTATATCGAAACATCAAATATTAATTACAAATTTAACAAAACTAAAACTTAAAGTTTAATATAGAATTGAAGTAAAGGTGTTAATAATAAACACCTTTACTTCAATTCCTTATTAAATTAATTCACTGGTGTATTATGGATACATATACTACTAAAACCTAAAAGTTTTTTGTTTTACTAATCATATAGTTTCGTTAACAATTTAATAATTGTATTGTCAATAATGTGGATAGTTATCCCACAGTTATTAGTTCAAATGCTACTATAAATTTAAATTCAACATGCTACTAGCAATAAAATAAATTATAAATAAAAGCAGAAATATTATATTTCGTCGTGATTAAGTGTTAATAAAATCGCTATCAATTTCCCCAGTAAATTTTATAACTTTTCATTGCCAATTTACCACGAAAGTAAGACACTTTCCCTATAATATAGTTTCTACGAACGAAACTAAGAGAGTTTGCAACAGAAAACTCGGCCAACACTGATGGACAGAACTGAAACTATAACCATCTCTCTTTCAGCTCGACTGAAAGTTGATACTTCAGCAAACTACAGCGCCAGCACATGTGGTGTGCCTGAATTATATTACACGTTCATAGAAACACCATACTGTATATAACAGTCGAGAGAGCGCATGCGCAACAAAAAACGAGTTCGCCACATATCACATTACCAGTGTAATAGATATTCTGCGACCATGTAAGGTTTTTCAGTGTGCGAGCGCGCCCGGCTGGCTTTCAGCTTTTCAGCCTTCAGCCTGAATGACTACTATTGTTTGGCAAGCCGGAGCGACTCATTTTTCTCGAAAGCATTGCTAAAGTGCATGTAGTTTTCAAACTCACTCTTTTATATTGAAATAGTTTAGTATAAAGTTTTTCTTTTTTCACCGACTTTTTAATTATTTTTATGAGGTCACAGTTTGATTGTACTACCATATACACGGAGTTTAAAATCATAAATATATATACGAATTTACTACTCGCTCTGCATTCTTTGAATTATTATATTAACCCTTAAGTACGAACACAAGGTCTCCCAAACCCTCATGTAAAAGTGTCATAATTAGTTGATTTTTATAAAAATTATTTCTTGTTATATTTTCTAGCTACACATTTGTATTTAATAAAAAAATTTTCAGTTTGTAATAACAAATGTACAGAGTAGAAAAATAAATTGAAAATCACGACGTTCTAATAACGTGTGAATTTTAAAAATATTAAGTAAGTCACTGTAATGGATGTCGTTGTCAGGATAGTGACGGTAGATTTTGTAATACAGATATTTAAGAAATTTCTTTTGTATTATTTCGATGTGATCCTGATGAATTTCGTAGATGGGACTTCAAATAATTGAGCAATACTCAAGTTTGGAACGGACGAAAACATAATACAAAGAGAGAATTGCATATATATATTACGGAAGGAGCGAGTATTGCGTATAATATATCCAAGCATACGGATAGAAGAATTATAAATGCAGTTTAGAACAATAAAGATCATTTTCTGCTCATCGTAACATAGTATACTATTAGATTTTTATATTTAACTCGAGTACTAATAATACAATATTCAAAAAAATATATTTTCTATTACTGGCTTATTCAACATTTAAAAAAAGTATTTCTTAAATATTTTATCAAGTTTATGTATATATCAGAATTAAGAAAGAAAAAAAATTGAATATCTCAAACAAATTTAATTTCCTACTACAAAACAAAACTATTACACTTATCTGCAAATAATATGCTATATAATAAATATAGTAATTATAAACTAATCACAAAAAAAAATCTTTACCTGTCCCCAACAAACACGAAATTCCGTCTGCAGCAGATTTCAAAAGTCGGACCAGCTCATAAAACTGAGATTGAATGTCAGGTCGACAGGATCATATCTGTATGTACACATCTAATTACAAGAACGCTAAACAGATATTCCGGGTGGCGTAGAGAGTCGCGACGCAAAGATAAGTGGGCAGTCATGCAAAATACGCCCGGAAATTAACATTTCAACACCACTTGCAATTGGCGTTTTACTTCGTTTCGCACACTCCCACCACCCTTATGATACGTCTCATCCCTAGTACTTGCTTGTCTGTACATCTACAAGTGAGTGGGGTATATAGCATTGGAATAAAAGCAACCGTATATGAGGATGAATCAAAAATTATCTGTACTGACAAATTAAAATTTGTGCAAAGAAAATTAAAGATATATTTTTTATATGTATATTCTTAATTAGACATGGCGTATTATATATTAGGTTGTAGTATTTTGTTTGTTTTTTTTTGCTTAAATCACCATTAATTTATTTTGATAAACTAAATATAAAAAATAAATAAATAAAAATAAATTAATGGCGATTTAAGCAAAAAAAACAAAATACTGTAGATTACAAACACAATACCGTAGATTGATTTTCAATTTATTTAAAATATATTTCATGTTTTGTAATTTAGCTAACTTGTTTCTATGTTTTGTTTGATTATTATATATTTTATTTGTATTTTTTTTTTCTTGATGATGATATACATGCAGTATATCGAAACGTCTAATATTAATTAAAATTAATACAGAACTAAAACCTAAAGCGTTCTTTGTTTTTGATATTTGCTTATTATTTTAATAAAATGCATATACATTTATTATACTTTTACCAAATTTTATCTTAATTTATGATCAACAATATTTCAAAATAATATTATATTGACAAACTGTAGGAAAACAATTCCAATATAAAATAATGCAAACTTGCTGCACTGCATATAAAGCCAAATTTTTCTTTCTTCTTAAAATGTGATATTAGAGATCTCTATTTTTTTGTTATTCACTTAATCATCCAATTTTAATAAATTTTCTTTGTATTCAAAATAGTCATGAGATTTTATTTTTGTACAGTATAGCATAACTTTCTTAAAAGTATTCTATTTGGTTAAATTATTTATTATATTTTGATATATTTCTTTTCAATATTCATAAAAAAAAGAAAAACAGTGAAATTTGTTAAAATGATTCGGCCGTCTTAAAAGTCTAATATCTAATGAACATTTAGTTAAAAGAATATACATATGTGAGTGATGTTGAAAATATGCGTCTACATAGATCCAATAAGTAGATGGAGCGGTATAATACTTACAGTTGATAAAAATAAAAGAGCATGTATAAAAGGCATCATAAATGTGAATGAAACAAAAGTTGCTTGTCTGAATAGGAATGTTTAACGAAAACTAATTTCTGCATAAATGGAAAGAATTTGTGCCACACAAATTATTTTTAACAAATTTTACAAAAAACTTTTCAACGTTTTTGTTTGTTTTATTAAACAATTGTTTTTTTTTTCATTGTAATTTAATAAGGAGATAGAAAATAATAAAAATATATACTGAAATAATTTCAATTAATTTAATTGAAACCTGAGGAAATACAACGACAATAAATATAATTCTAATAAATTTTAACAATCGGATGATTCTAGAGCCAGCCTCTCTCTCTCTCTCTCTCTCTATCTCTTAAAAACATTTTGATTTCGACGAAACGAATTCAATTTTGTTTGAGAAAATAATGAGAACGTCTCGAACGGAACGACACAATACAAAAGTTTGTAATTTTCTTGTTGTATCTCATTATCTATCGGACGAAAAACGGAAGAAAATGGCGGAAATATCGGTTTGTTATTGTTGTAGAAGCGGCAAAGACAATAGGCAAAGTGCGAAAGGTAACTTTACCGATAAAGATTTAGAATGGGGGCGCGCAACGACAAAACCTTTTACGCTCCGGAATATCGACAACTTGTTAAAGACATCTTGAATTTCTCGTTCGGCGTTCGCTTTATTTTCTAATCATTTGAGGAAAATTTGCGAATTTGTGTCTACGGTTCGATGCAAAACTGGCACTGACTGAACGAAAGAAAAAGAAAAAAACTTAAAATACTGTGTAATTTTCAAGTTGTTTTTCTGGTGTTTGCAACTCTACCATTGTCACTAGCAGATGTAGAAGTACTTTGTCTGTTTAGGAGATGGAAAATAAATGAATGAATTGTACAACTGGTTTTTTATTGGAAATGATGGTTCATTATAATATTTTTTCCTCTTCTTTGCTTGACTAAATTGGAAAGCGCATTATATTTTTCCATGCTTATTTAAAATAATATGTAATAATAGTATATTTATTATTCAACAAAAATATAATAATAGTATATCATGTTACAAGGAGTAGAAAGCGATAAAAGTGAGGCAAAGCCGAGGCCAAGCAATGTGGGCGAAACACAAAAGAGCTATTTCGAGAAACACGATTTTTTCTTCAAATATTCTAAATAAAAAACTAAACTAAAAATACATTATTTATTTTTCAGATAAGTATAAAATCACTTGCGATTGGCTAAAAAATGCATCCTCAGAATAAATAACAACATTTCATTGACTAATTTTAAAATTAACCTTAGGTAATACTGGACCGTATTTAAATCAATTTAATTATGTAATCCTTCATATGTCGATTATTCCGGTAAAATTTTCCTTCATATTTAAATTATATTTATAAATAAAAAAGAGAAAGTTATTAATGAAAAGTTTTTTATATGTTTATATCCTTTATTCTATTAAATTATAAATTATAAATTATATATATATATATATATATATATATATATATATATATATGTTCAAAATTTAAAATAGAAAAAGTTAAAAATGATACAAATGTTTTAAAACAAAACAAAAAATAACAAATAAAACCAAATAAGTTATAATAGAAAATTATGTCGGAATAAAATAATATGAAAATTGCTGAAAAAGTCCTGCTTTATGTCAAATTTCGACAATTTTTAAAGTCAAAACATGTGTTTTTCTGCGGGGTGTGGTGGGGAGCGGAATGGTCCAAATGGGACATGTCTTACATGACCTTAAATACGAGACTTCAGACTTTGTTTTATAAAAAATTTCATTTAATTTCGTCCAAAATTAGCCGAGTTACACCTATTTGAAAATCGGTAATTTTTCTGATTTTTCAAGTAACGCGTTTTTTTTTGCCGAGTGTATTTTCCTGATGATAATACAAGCGTAGTATATTGAAACATTAAATGTTAATTAAAATTAAACAGAACTGAAACTTAAACCATTTTTATTTTAGATATTTATATGACACAGGAATATTAAATAAACCGTGTTTTTGCAAAATTGCTTATATTTTTAATGAATTTTCTTCTCTTTTAACGTATTATTAAATTATGATTTAACATCATTATTTCACAAATATATTAATAATTCAACATTCCTGCGACATATATAAAATTAGAATAATAAAAAAGAACATACATAAAAAATTATTTCCAAATATTTAAAATAAAATTCAGGTCAAGGTAAACGATACATCTAACTCTTTCATCGCGTCATATCTTCGTAAATCTTCATTGCAAGCGACTGAAACAAAACAACAGCCGACAGTCCCTGCTATGTTAAAGCTACGCTGCGTTATATTATGTTACCTAAACATTATGTTAACGCCAGCGAACAGGCAACGTTCCCTGCTATGCTGTATTGCAGTCCAAACCTAAGCCCAACTCTCACCATATTTTAATAAATAATAGGCGGCATAGTTTATGCATACATAAAATCCCATTGTCGGCTTTCATTTGTGTGTGTGCTTGTGAAATAAGACGAATAAAAAATAATGTCAGAGTACTGGAAAAAAATTCGCGTCAAATTGTGAGTTATTTGAAACTGCGAAACAAGTAATGGGTAGAAATATTTTTTTCTTTTATTCTGCACATGTAGTTGATTTATGCTTATAAAAATGTATTACTGTTTGTAATTATTAAAAACAAATACTAGTTTTGACGGTGCTTTTTTCAAAATATATTTTTAATGATGAATTTGTTTGATTTTTATTTAAAAAAAACTGCGATTGACAAATTATGGAAATGTAAATATTGAAAATATGTTACATATTGCATTATCAGTATTAACAAAAATAATATTTCGGCAGAACAATATTCAATATATTGTCTCTGACAGAGCTATCTTGAATATTGTAAAACCCAATAAATAAATATTATAAAATAAAATATATATAATAAAATAAAATTACACAAGTATCATAAAAAATAACAAATTAAATATAATAATTTCAGTGTTTATAAATGGATTACAATTTTTTTGTAGCTTTTCCGCTAGCTAAATAATCTATTCGGTTCACAACTGTAAGACTGTTACAGAATATTTTGTCTTTTTCTAACAATAAAAGAATTTCATTTACTAGATAAAGATAAAACATTCCGTAACATTACAAGTCTTCCAAATGCGAACAGAATAGATCCATACATTTTTATCACATCAAAAAAGTCCATAGTTTTCAAAAAATCACTATTAATAGATAATAACAAAAATATTGACAAATATTTCTGATTTATTGTTGAAAGTAAATAATTTTTTATTAATTTTAATTTAGAAAAGTTATGTTCTGCTAGTGCTATTAAAATCGGCAATGTTACAACTATTCCCACCCCCATTTGTTTATGAAAAAGTGCTTTTATTTTTTGCTTCAAAATAAATTATTACTTACACCTCTTATCAAATATGACTATTATTTCTATTTTTGATATATTTTTCATAAATTTTATTTTATAAATTCAAATAAACTGATTAAAATTACTTAATAATTAATTTCAAGTAAACGTCAAAAGTAATTTTAACAAAATCACTTTTAAAATTGAGATAAAAATACGGGACATTATTTTTAAAGAAATTTATAAAAAAAATTGAATATGCCTGTTCTAGATTGATCGAGAAAATGCATTTAAAATATTCCAGTGTTGTACTATTTTTAAAAATAATTTTATTTAAGAAATAAATAAGTAAATCAAACCTATTAATATTAGAATTCAAAACTGAATTCAGATTTTTACAGCGAGTTAATAAATAGATAACACTAGTGTTTTGTATGATTGTATAAAATCTACCTTTTCCAATAAATTAATATTATAAAAAATTTATGTAATTATAAAATACACGTTATACAAACAAAATGAAAATATAAAATGAACAAATATTATTAATAAATAAATATTTTCCAATAATAAATAATTTCATTTTATTAACGAAAAAAATACTTAATTTTCCTGAAACATTTTTTTCATCCTCTGAAAAGCTATTTACAGATTCTAATTACTTATTAATTATATCTCGTTTTTATAAAATTCATACCAGTTTGTAAACAAGAAATTCATTTATTTTTTATGCTCGAAATATCGATTCGTAGAAACATATAATATAGTTATATATTAAATATGATATATTGTGTTTATATTATTTCGCTATTAAATTCTTAATAGGTATAAACAGAAAATATGTAACTAGAATAAATAATATATAAATAAAAAAGAATAGCGCGTACGTCGGGAAAACTAAAGAGAAATATTCAAATAAACAAAGTTGAAAATAGGGGAGAGAAAAAAAAGTTGTTTATGTAAAACGTAGATATATACTGAATAAAAGAAGCAAACGTATGTTTATGTAAAAAAACCTTGTGCTGGTGTGTGTTTGGCTCTATGTATATAATATACATATTTATACATTTTACCACACGTTTTGTTTACAGTTGGCTTCACACATCTTTACCTGATAGACAAAATTGTTTTTATAATCTATTGTCACTTCATACCACGACAAAATCGATATGATAGCTTTATTAAAAGTTTTGATTAAATGTAGACAGACAACTTTTAGTGTTTATGGAACAATATAACCTAGATTACTAGTAATAGAATACACTAGTTACTAGTATATTTTTTCTCAAATCATTCTACTATACTAATTTTAGTAGAGTAACAAAGCTAGTAGTTTGATAGAAGAAAGTTCATTTAGCTTCCGTCCATTTTATTTTCATATGTATTCTTCTGTTTTGCATCAGACTACTCTACCGTAACTCTACTCTACTGCAATAAATCTGCTTACACTAATAGTATACCAGTAAAGTAGAGTAAGTATTGTGATGGGAAAAACGTCAAATAGAGTGTACTATTTCATATGTGTTATCTACTAAAGTGTTTACATTATGCTAGTAATGGAATCATATCATTGTACTCTACTAATAACTCTACTAATATAATCTAGGCTTATAAGTTGCTGACTTGCATGTAACAAAAAATCAGTGCGTATATGCTTTAGTCCTGTTTATATTTTAATAACAAAATCGACGTTTCGATGTACTCGACGTACATCATGATCAAATGAATAGAACAAAAAAACAAGTTACTAAGTAAAAAAATTAATAACTAGATTATAAAATTTGAAAAATTATTAAACATAGTAAAAAAACTTATTATATAAAATAAAACTGCTTTAGGTTCAAATTCTGTATTAAAATTTATTTATATTTATATTTCGACGAAACTCAACGCCAGTCTTAATCAGGATAAATGATACAAAAATCAAGTTTCGTCGAAACGTCGATTGTAAATAAATTTTAATACAGAACTTGAACCAAAAGCTGTTTTATTTTTTATAAATTACTAATTTAAGGAAGCCAAATTTTATTTAAACCACACTGATTCATTGTTCTATTGCTTCTCTTATCAATCTACTGTTAATATTGGTGATCTTATCATTAATTTTGTACCGTTAAATTTTCTTAATGTGCATAAGCTTTAGAACCTTAGGATTAAGCAACCATAATTGAGTAAATATAATAAAATTAAATTAAATATACACTACGTATACGAAAAGTGTAATATTGGTAAAAATATTATTATAAAAGTTGATGTTAGTACGCACTTGTTACATAAATAACTATTACTTAATGAAATAAAACCTTATCAGTTGCTACATTTTTGTAATTAAATTCTTGGAAAATTTAACCTACCTTAACATTCCATTCAGAGAGAAACTGAAAATCCATTATTAGACATATTACCGCGAATATTATAATAACGTAGGTAGGCACGAGACAGCCGGACAAGCCATCGGAAATTTAATTATAGCATTTTGGTTAACTAAACACATCGTACGTGTGTACGTATGTATATGCGATCCATTAGCCGGCATTGACCATATAATCAATATGTAATTTGCCATTGTGGAACTAGAGATATTTCCTAGATGAATTAATCCCATAAACTTCCCTTTTCAAACACAACATTCTCACCCATTCCCAGATCGAGCCTCACCACGTTGGGCGCCCATTTTGGTTTAATTCCCATTTCGTATAGGACAATGAGGCGTCTACTTCCATTTACCTAGCCAGGGCACAACAGATGGAATATGTGCATCGCCCGGTCGGTTCGTTGTTTTGCTTTGTGCGAATGTGGATGATGGGGCACAGAGATGTGTTAGTTATACCGGTGGTCGTGAAATGTGAAATTATTCCGAATGAAATTTACGTTATATTTGTCAGGTACAAATGAGGCAAATTTCGCACACACACACACACACACCATCTCTAAGTTATTGTATTGTACTTTTAGCCGGGAAATTATTATATCGTCAAATATGTTTGAGATATTATGTGATACAATCATAGCGCTACTTAACCTAATAAACATGCTTGTTGAAAATTATTTTTGGTAGTTTATTATCGTTGCGTTTATAAATAGCACAAACGTAGTAAATAGTACTAGTTCATTACTATGTATGTATTTATTATATATTTTTTTTCGTATAGAATTTTTTTTATTAATGAATATTGAAAAAACAATTACAGTAATTATTTTGAAATAAATAAAACAAGCTATGTGCATATCGTATATGTGTGTGTGTGTTTTCAAAATGTAATTTATTACAATATTATTTGCTGAAATATTGAAAAAAACATTTGTTACAAAAGTAAAATTTTATATATATATAAAACACAAATTTAAACTTTAAAATATTATATTTTTTTAATATTTTATATTACTTATACTGATAAACTATTTTCTGGAATCATATTGAAATATGTCCACTTATAATCTGAATTAAAACATAAACGAGTATGAAAGAAAAAGTTTCTATGACATTTTTTTGAATTATCTCATTAACGTCCAATTTTTGTAAACTATGCTGTATTCTTATGTTAATAGATGTAAGAGTATATTAATAACAAGAAAAGATAATAAAATAAACAGAAAATATTTGATCTACAAATATGCAAAAATATGAAAAATAATATTACAAGCAATTTTTATTTAGAATTAAACTATTTAAACAAAATTTATACGAAACTAATTACTTAATCCCCATTTATATATCAAACGAATCAGCGTTATTACTAAAATACCGTGTAATTTCCATATTATAAATGATTTCAAAGGTACACGTTTGCGTGAATGTCCAATGAGTAGATGGAGTGGTATGTTTGAGAATGTTTTGCGTGAGCAAATATTTCCAAATAATAGGAATAAAAGGGCATGTATGAGAGTTGTCATGAATGCGGATGAAGCTAAAGTTGCTTGTCTAGATAGGAATGTTTGAAGAAAACTAATTTCAAGATAATGAAAAGAGTTTGTGCCGTGCCCTTTTGGGTACATGGTATGATTGTGCATGTATTACAGTTTTATATTTTATAGTAGTAAAAAAAGTGTAGTGTTCTATGAATTTCAGCACTCGGTTAGATTCAAGTTATCAATTTTTATACTCGTGAGTAACGAGTACCATTATATTGTCGTTGTACTATATATTTGTTTTTACATTAGATCATAGATGGTAAAAGAAAACTATAACGTTTTTAAATCTTTTTTGAAACCAGCGAAAAAAACAGCAAACAGCATCTAACAAAAAGTATTCCATTTAACGTATTCTTTTCGACAAAATGACAAAACTCGTCCACTATATATATAAAGTTCAAAAACTGCCGACGCAGAAAAAAAAATCTATTAAAAGTCGCGCACGCGAAAGAGGATAACTTACTTATAAGAGCCCAACAGCATCTTCCAAAAACCGAACCCAACGCCCAGCACCAGGCCAACCCTAACCGACACCCTGATAGTGTTTCAAAAGAGCGGAGTTTTGGAATTAACCCAAGTTCACTTTGATAGACTAAGTTCAAACATTGTTCGAAGCGAAAGAGAGAGATTTAAACTATTAAAGTCGACGGAAATATATTGAACATCAACAGTTTTCAACTAAAATAGATGGCAGAAAGGTAGTGACTTTAAAACCGATGCCAATATGGCTAACCAATCTGGTTTATGTATATGCTTTCCAAACGAAACTGCACACTACCGTGTTTTTTTCCACTGGCTTGCAACTCCTTTTTTTTTTAACTATAAACGTTTTTGCTGTAACAGTTTTACTAATTGGTGTAGATAACTTTTTGCTAAATGTATCTGACTTTATTTATTTGTCAAAATAAAAATTCATAGATTTTTCAAATACCTATACAAGTATATCAAAATTAAAACGAAATATTTCCTGTGATTTATAGTATCATAGTATCATAGTTTTTATTATTTTCTTTTTATTTAGTTTTACTATATTTATTCTTTATCTATTTATATATTATTATTAACGTACAATGATTAATACTACAAGCTTGGTTTTAAAATTGATTTTAACTAACATCAATATTAAGACAATGTAAAACTAAAACACCCAGATTAATTAAAGTACGTCTTGAAAACTTCGAAACTAGTTATACATATGCATTTTATTCAAATCTAAACTTCTTAAATCCAGAACTAAACAAATAATATTAAGAGTGTTTCATCTATAATCGTTCAAACGACACATTTTTCTATACAAAATTTATACAATTTCATATACAAAATATATAAAAAATATACAAAATTATTGCGGTTTGCACGTAGTAAAAATAGTGTCTAAATAAATAATCACGGAACAAATACTACGTATTTGCGGTCAAGGCTCTTCCAGGGCTCTTTATCTATCTCAATCTATAATTATTGACCTAAATTATGAAATTTTATATTCGTGAAAGGTTTATAATCCGTAAAAAGTAAACCTATGTCAAATTTCACGTAAACAAAAACGGGAATTAAATACTAACAATCTCAAAATGAAAATTTATTATCGGAAAAATAAATGAGAACAAATTAATCTGCAGAAATTTGTGAATAATTAGGAACGTAATCCTAAATTTAAGATAAACAGAAATCTTCGTTAAAATTTCGTCGTTGTGTGGTGGAAAAAAAAATAACTATATAGAAAGTAATCCCATTATCTTTGAAAAACAATTACAAAACAATCAACCTATTTAAACAACGCTTAAAAAGTTAAAGCGTTTTTTTTTTAAACTTCAACAACGGTCGAATGAATCTCTTGTTTATCTTCGTTGAACGATCTAATTTTATTTTGCATATAAAATCGTCGAATAAACCGTATTATAAATGGTAATTTTTGCTATAGACCAATACCGGGGAGAGCGGGATGTTGAATTTTTTCCTCCCGGAAACGAATCAAATGTTTAGAGAATAACTGCAAAAAATGTTTCTGCTCGTTTTATGACTGTTTGTATTTGTTCAAATTTAAATAAATTCTGAAAAAAATTGTCGATTTATTATATTTATTTTTCATTTTTCTTCGCGCGTTTCAATATGTGAAAGTCAGTTTAAAAAATGGCACAAAAAGTTAGAATCCTTATAAAACAATAATAATTTAAAATAAAACGACTTTAGATTTAAATTCAGTATTAAAATTTATTAATAAAAATCGACGTATCGATGTACTCAACGTCCGTCTTTACCAGGAAAATTGATACAAATAACATTTACACTAATAAACAGAACATATAAACAAGTTATTAGATAACAACTAAGTAACCTAGATCATATATTTTTCCTTTTAATTAATGGAAGAAAAATTTTATTTAAATAAGTAAACATCAGTCACTATGAAGGCACCGATTAAAAATGACGTTTCGACGAAACTAAACGCTCGTCTTCATCAGTTCAAAATTTATCAATGACATTAAAGTAGCATATAGCAACAATATATAGTATATAGCAACAAGTTACTAGGTAACATATAAATCTATAATTCTTATGATCTAGTTACTTATATGTTACCTAGTAACTTATTGCTATTTACTTGTTATTTACTTTAATGTCATTGATAAATTTTGACCTGATGAGAACGAACCTTCAGTTTCGTCGAAACGTCGTTTTTATAAAATAATTAAATAGAATCTAATCCTAAAACAATTTTTATTTTAATACAATGAGTTCTGAAAAAAATTTTACTATGTTAATTTAATTTCTGGTGTGAGTACGGCACGAACCAGGGACCTTTTAGATTCGAATCCAAAATATTCAGCTTTTCGAGCATGTAGCCTCTATGTTCCACCTAGAAATTATGGGAACTGACGCAGATGACATTGCCTATGTAGAAAAGGTCATTATATTAATAGTATAATAATATACATTATTATACAGTGATTAGTTACTATATACTCCACTAATATCAATATTTTGATAGGCTAGAAGAAAAAAATTATTAATGAAACTACGCAATTGAAAATTATCAACATATTAGAATCTTATCACACTTAGAAAAGGAATTACAAGAACTAATATACAATTTCAACATAAACATTACATTTCATAAATTGGCGTGTAGAGAGAGAGAGAGAGAGAGAGAGATTTCCGTAAAACAATTTCAATCACCATCCGTTTCATATTCTCATATTGTCGCAGCATAATCCTTGTAAATGAGGGCAAAGCTAAGCTTCACCACAATTTCAGAACGGCGGCAACCGTCGTACATTTTACAGTATTTCAGCCTCGAATTGCATCATTATTGCAACACTGTGCAAACAGGCACGACAGAGATTTCCACAGCGGGCAAATGCAACGTTGCCACACACCCAGCCCACGTTTATTAACTGCATTTCACGCTACCTGGACACTAATTAAATTACCAATGTCATAGTTTGTCACTGGCAACCTCGCGCACTCTGTTTTGTTACTCGCTAAGAGCGATTTTCGATTCAATTGTCATGTGTCAGGTTATTTGCGCTACGATTTGGGCTCGGAGCTCGATATTTTGTTGCAATACATGTATTGGATTTATAAAATACCGAATCGGGGATTTTTTACCGGTTTGTCTTGCTCTACCCGAATAAAATAGTAACCGTAATTTAATTAATTGGAATTTTGATTCGGTGTCAATAAATTTGCGCGGCTAGAATTTATTTCGTTGATAATAATTAAATTAGAGATGGAATTCATGGTAATGGGAAATGAAATATTTGTTTTTTGCTTAAATCGCCATTAATTTATTTTGATGAACTAATTAATTAATTAGTTGATTCTTAAATGAAGAAAAATGCATTGACCTTGCCCTGGTGTGAACCCGAGACCATTTGCTTTCGCAGCAAACGCGCTACCAATTGCGCCACAAGATCACGACGACAAGGTTGTTCTCTATATTTGACATTATTTTTTTTTACTTTAATGTCATTGATAAATTTTGATCTGATAAAAACGAATGTTCAGTCTCGTTGAAACGTCGTTTTTATAAAATAATTAAACGGAATCTAATCCTAAAACAGTTTTTATTTTAATACAACGAATTCTGAAAAATATTTTACTATGCTTAAGAACTACTTAATTTATAGAAAAATATTCAAATTATATGTTAACCTTTTCGTTTTGAAAGCAAAAGAAAATTTAAAATAATAATCTCAAGGAAACGAGAAACAAATAAAGAATCTTTAGAAAAAAATGACAAAAACAAAACAAAACAAAAAAGCTCAAGAGACTTTAAATCATCCACTCTGCATATCAATTTCCTGACCGATGATGACTTAACAAACTTTTTCGAAATTTCACCCACGAACCAGCAAGCGAACGAAGCGGCCAATACACATGCAAAATTCATCGGCATGAGGGGGCGCTCAAGATTGATAAATAAAAAGAACCACGATCACAGGCAAGCGGCGGCTGACTTCCGACATTGACGACTGTTGACGTTGACAAATTAAAATGTCAAAAAACTAATTTAAGTGAAAAATGTTTTGCGTCCGAGTGACGAAAAAAATTATGTACAACGTGTGTTTGTGAATGCATGTGTGACGCACGGGTAACTGCTGCCGCTGCTACTGTTCAGACCCCGAAAAACATTAAAAAAAAAAAACACGAGGGTAGATGAGGGCGCAACACTCGACCAGCTGACCTGTTAAAACTATGCACAGGTTTCAACGTGCCGCAAAAAAACGGTAGCCTAATTAAAACATTTTTGTTTGACCTTTTTCTTAATTTAGAAGTTTTCATATTTTTTTTAAATAATTGTTTTAGACGAAAAGCTGGATCAATATATAAATTTATCAACAGAGTTTACTGACTATCGGTATGAATGTTATTACTTTTATTAGTGTTGTCAATATTTGAACAAAACTGTCGAAATTTAGATATAAAATATATTTGTCAAGAAATTCTTAATGTAAAATCTCTGTAAATTTATAAGTTTCTAATTTTACCATATTCACAGGTCAGCGTCTGCAAATGCAGTTAAATTAAATATTACATGAATACATGTCTACATATGCTGTCAACGAATGTGTTACAAGACTGAATTCAGTACATGCACATTTTAACACAAAATCTCAAATTTACAAAAAAATTTAGATTTCTACAATATTTAGTGAAAATTTCAATAAAGCTATACATTTTAACATTAATTATTAAATTATTTATATATTTCCTGTATTTACAAAAATTGTAATTATATTTTTAAATAAAAATATATAAAAATTCAAAAAAGGATAATTGTATATATTTTATTTAAAAATCGACATTTCGAAATAAAAATAATAATAATAATTTATAAAATTTTTATTGTAGTTACTTAATTACCTAGTAACTATGTTTTATTTGTTTATTATTTATGTAATTTATATATTTTCCTGATAATGATATTCGTAGAGTATATCGAAACGTCGGTTATTAAATAAAATATACACAGAACTGTAACCTAAAGCTTTATTTTAATATAATGAGTTCTGAAAGATTTTTCTCTATATAAAAGATATATAAATTACATTGTACACTATCAATTCTTTATAAACACTAAAATATGTAAAAAAATATTCTAAATTTCTTATGTATTAAAATAAAAATATTTCCATTAACTCGCAGTAGTAAACAAATATGATAAAATATTATTAGTAAAAATATGAAAACATCTTAGCAAAAAAACTACATCAAAACAAACAAAAAAAATCACAAACCATATTCGATAAAAAATTCAACATCTTTTGTCACCATTCGTCGCATTGCCCTGCCACACAAAATTCTAACTTTCGTCGCCTGCCGCGAATCCCGCAGGGTTCGGCCCGTAGGCCCGGTTACTCACTCCACGATAGGGTCGACTGCCCCCCGATTCGGTTATACACTGCGAACATGTTGCAAATGTGTTCGAAACGCGGCCCTCTTTTTTTTTCTCTCGGCTCCGGGCATCGAGGCTTAACGAAAAAAACGGCCGAAGTCAGTATCGTATTGGGCCGATGGAAGGTAACCTCCTTATCGATATTTTCGCGATGTTGTCCAGGCTAAGGGCTGACTAGTCAACACGGTGTAATGGAACGATCTAAATGGATATGCCAGTTTTTTCATTCTGTTTTTTTCTCAAGGCTTGTTTGGCAGGTGGTATAGTAGAAGTTGTGATAGATATTAGGCTATTTTCCCTAGTTTGATTAAAGTTTTCGATAAAATTAAACGTACTATTGCAGTAATATTATTAAAATAAAACGGCTTGAAGTTGTAGTTCTGTATTAATATTTATTAATATTGATTGTGCATGTATGTATGTATGTATGTAATATTAAAAATGATACAAATGACATTTACAGTAAATAGACAGTAATATTATTGTGAACGGAAGAGATAAGAAAATTAAGAAGTTAATAATACATCACAAATTAAAATGTCGCAAAACAAATTAATTATATTTATATCAACTTTAATAATAACAGTAAAAAATCTTTTAGAACTCATTATATACAATAAATCGGTTTTAGGTTCAAATTCTGTATTAATATTTATTAATAATCAACGTTTCAACGAACAACGTCCGTCTTCAACAAAGAAACTGATGCAAATGACATTTACAGTAAATAACAGAATTTAGAAACAAGTTACTTAGTTACTTATTCTTACCAAGAAAATTGTTTTTATGTTCTGTTATTTACTGTAAATGTTATTTTTATCAGTTTTCCTGATGAAGATGTACGTTGAGTTCATCGAAACATCTATTATTAATAAATATAAATATAAAACTTAAACCTAAATCCGTTTATTATAATTGCAACTATAACTCGTTTTCTATATAAAAAAAAATTCTTTCAATACCCACGTCATCAAAAGTAATTGACGTCAAATTTATTTATTTAACCTTCTTAATATAAAAATCGACAAATTATTTCTATATTTCTATTATTTCTTCAATATTAATTTGTTACTGAAACAAGACAAACAAGATAAATTTTACTACTATTATCTTAAAATTATCTTGATGCAAAAAAGGTTTGGTCAAATCAACAATTAAATATAACCAATTAAAAAATAGCAAAAAAATGTACAAATATATGATTCCCAATTTTTAATGCATCTTCATCAAGTTAAAAACTGTTTTCATTCCATTACAGCAGCGCGCTCACTGTATTCTGCAGCTTCTAAATCCCAGCCTGTCAGAGGCGAGACCTTCACAGCTTCACGCATTCCCGAGCTGATTTCCGTCTCATTCTGTTACTCTTATATTTCTTCTTTCTCTTACATTTCGTATTGCCCTCAACTATATATCGTTGTCACATTAGGTAAAACGAAGGGACCAATCATTGATTTTACTATTTACCACCCTATACGAAAAACTCTACGACTTCGTTCAACTTTCCTTCACCGAAACGAAGCTTTTCGGAGAGAGCTTGAGAGCTCTGCTTGGAGTAAATGCCCTTCCTTCCAAAGAAAATAAGAAGAGGAGGGAAGAGAGTCTAACTGCCGCCTGGTTTGAATTTGATTAATATCGCAATACGTTTAAAACTACCGCAGTCGCCATAATGTCTTTTACCCCCGCGCTTGTATTTCACTTCTGTACTTGCCGAATGAAGAGGGGTATTTTGCATACCAACAAAAAATATTTGAAAATAGAAAAATTATTTAAATTTGAAAAATAATCAAATTATTGACAGACTGAAATATAATTTATAACACTTAAAAAATTGATTTAATTATGTCAGATTTCAAAAACAACATAAGTTAATCTTTCCGTCCTATATAATATAGCATAAAATACTATTATTAACAGTTTGATTTTCATTAATTTTTAACAAAATAAATAGCAAAGAAGATTCCGAAATAGAATCCCAGCATCGCCAAATAATTTTATTTAATTTATTAAAAGCTAATTGAAAATAAGTTATAATGAAAACTTAGTTTCGTCGCTAATAAATTCAAAGTCCTAATATGCACTAAATATATTATTTTAAGAGTATATCGTCAGTATATATATATATAAAATATGTTGTTTAGTAAAAATGAAAAAACATTTTAGACAAAATCTGACTTCTTTTAACTTTAAGTTTTTTAATTTATTTTAAATATAATTTCTAATCCAAGCAAGATGCAAATACTGACCGTTTTAATACATTTTATTACAATACGTTTTAATACATTGGAATTATTATAGTATTTAACTGCAAATGCGTATTATAATAATAAAATATTTTTAAAAATCTAGACTTTAATATTAGATAAGTAAATATGTAATTCAAATATTTTAATCTAAAAACCGATTCCATTACAAATTGAAAATTCCATTAGACAAGTAAAACTCCATCCAATTTTCCGAAAATGATTTCAAATCGATATGGGTACGCCAATATCAATAACTATTCCCCGGCAAACCAACTTCGGCGTAATGTTAAACTTCACTTGAACTTCAAATCTACGTCAGATATCCGTTAAGTAAGTAACTCTGCAGGGGGAGGGAAGAGGGGGTTGCCGTCTTGCCAACCACGGGCAAACGTTATCAGAAGAAACGAACGCAGAGCGGTTGGCAAAATTACGTTTCTCCAATAAGCATTAAAACCGCAAGTTTTAATGTAACGTTTGTGTCCGTAAAGAAAGTAATATGGTTTAAGTATCGCATTGCGGTGCGCGCGCAAAAGGAAAATTGAGGTCGGCGTTGGAGTTTTCCATTGTGCAACGGCGTTGCTTTTCCACATAATTTAGCGGAGCGGCTCGCAGTTCGGATGCGCTTTTTGGATTTAACTTTTGTTCACATAGTTATAACCGGGTAGCTATTATCGCTTACTGGCCCGACCTCTGCCCGGATATTGTGTATGTAGTTTGTACAGTTTGGAAGAATGGAAATTTGTGGTTAGCGGAATTATATTTTGGTTTTGCTTTGGTTTAATTGTTGTTCTAAATGTGGATTTTAATGTTTATTTTATCGAAATGATAAATATATTTCAGGATTATCGCAATATTAAATTGAAATCTATGAAAGTTAATAATATTTATTGATATTGTATTATACGTACTTATATTTATATATGAAAATTATGAAAATTTTAATCAAATATCGGAAATACTATAATATAGGGATCTCAAAAACTGTAAGAGATGCAAAACAAAAAAAAATATATATTCAATTTAAAATTTATATTATTAATTATAAAAAAACGAGTTTTTTTACTTTATTAATGGATTATTAATTACCTCACCTAAAATCTATTTGATATTAAATTTAAAAAAAAGTATTTTAAATATAACATATTTTTCTAAATATATCTATATATATATATATATATATATATATATATATATATATATATATTTTATTAGTTTAATAATAACATTATTCGATGTCGAATTTTAATATAAAATCAAAAAGAACTTAAACCTAAAGCTTTTTTATTTTAATACAATGAATTTTGAAAAATGTTTTATTATATTAACATATAATGTATTTCCAATGAAATGATAAATCCATTAGCTGAATTAAAAAAAAAATGCTTAATGCTGTATTTGGTTCTAAAAAATCTATATTATTTAAAAAAAAAATATAAATTTGTTAAATTTAATATATATATATATATATATATATATATATATATATATATATATATATATATATATATATAATATAAGTGAGAAATAATGGTTGTAAAGAACAAATATGAGAGTATATCAAATATAAGCATGAAATAACTATTAAACTGAAAATGAAAAAACTCATATATGAGTTTTTTCATTTTAATAGTTATTTCATGCTTATATTTGATATACTCTCATATAGTATATATATATATATATATATATATATTTATATTTAACCAAAACTATATCTTGTATATTTCTTAAGTTTCTCATATATGAATACTGGAAAAAATAAACAATCAAATACAAAGTATCTCAAATCAGCAAATATTAAAAAAAATCACGTTCAAATTCAATTCAAATTCGTTCATCCTTCACAATTCAATCCTCTCAAATTTCCAACTATTAACTAAACCATTCGTCCCCCTCGCTATTTATTCCCCCATTGAAAACCTATTCCCAATGCAAAATACAGATCCATTAGATTCACTGACAACCAACTTGAATTGAGTCCGGGCGCCTAAACCAGTTCACAAACTCAAATAGTGAAATATCCCTCCTCCTCCTAACACACCAGTACTTGCAGCTCGCACAAAACGTGTCACATCACCGTAATCTCTCGCCCCCCCTCGCCCCCCTCGCCCGGATCTTAATTTGATAGATGGCATTGAAAATGCAATAGCTGTACAAACTGCAACAGCCAACACACAGAGACGAACATAACCCCACAAAACAAACATGTTGATTACTGTCAAGCGCGAACATCGTCTTGCCTTCGAAATCGAAAATAAGAAATAAAAGAAGATCGAAAATAGACAAGGGTGGAGGTGGTTGCGTTCAACAAATTGATTAGGGGACTCTGAAAATGAAATTAACATTGGCGTGCAACGAGAATAAGAATTATAGTGTAGATGGGGCGTAATAGATAAATATTTGGATACTAATTTTCTAACATGTTTGTTTTCTTTTAATCATTATTGTTTATTAACTAGGGGTTATATAATTGGACATGTATTTTCACAAGGTGTACCTTGATGATTCAATGTTTTATCTATTAATTGGAAAACGCATATATAATTATATGAATCAATAAAGATGGTAAATACATGTACATACTTAATATTTGATTAAAATTTATGTAGTAACACGCACATAAGTTTGAAAGTGTTTTTTTTTTGTTTAGTCTTAGTGATAAAATTGCTTCAGCAATA
Source organism: Clivina fossor (assembly GCA_963966155.1). NCBI lineage: Eukaryota > Metazoa > Arthropoda > Insecta > Coleoptera > Carabidae > Clivina > Clivina fossor. The sequence goes on along the minus strand of OZ014562.1, from coordinate 10,755,701 downwards.
GTACATCGTTTAGCAAACATATTTATGTAATTTTACATAACTATTACAGTAAAATAGCAACATTTAGTAATTTTTACTATGTTAATTGATGTATTATTACATTTTTTTTTTTATAAAAATACAGTTACAAAATATGTAAATTTACATATATTTTTTACAGTGTAGGCAAATGACAAAAATCATCCGATTATATACTGAGAAATATTTTGCTTTAGATCAAAGGTGTTTTCTCTTTTAATTCAAAAATAAACGAATTTTTGAACTGTAAACTTATGTTTTTCTGATAGAAATAAAAAAATTAATCGAAAAATAATAATAATAATAATAAATAACAGTATAAACATTTTATTTTATTAATAAAAATAATTACAGAACTTAAACCTAAAGCCGGTTTATTTTAATATAATGAGTTCTGAAAGATTTTTTACTATGTTAAAATAGTATTTTTTCAGTGTAGTATAGCTAGTATATCTATTTAAAAACCCTTTACTTCAAATACGTATATGTATATATAATTTTCTTCAATTATTAAAAAAAAATTATCAAATTGATAATTTTATATTTTACACTACATTTGGAATGATTTAAAAAAATTGTAAGCAGCAGTCATTCAAAAAATGTGTTAAAAATTTCAATGCTTTAACCTACATATATAAAATATTTCAGTGCTAAATTAACAAAAAAAAGTTCATTATATTACGAAAAATCTATATATATATATTCAATAAAAATTAATTTTGTAAAAAAGTTAAAACTGGTAACTTTTGAATTTGCAAATTTGGAATAAATTAATGAAAATTAAAATAATCTAACATGATTTTTCCAAATTATAAACACGTATTTCGTATTAATTATTTCAAATCAAAATAAAATTCAATCAGTAATCGAATTACAAGTAATTAAAAGTTTGATTTAATTTCGCTTTACACAAAGTAACTTATTACATAATCAATTGACATTTTCCTCGAGTAAAATCTATGCAAATGAATCAGTTATTAACTTTACAAAACTGTCAAGCCATCGAGAGCGCATGAAAATTTTCATATTTGCGTTAGGAAATTTATAAAACATATTGCTTTAGCATTTTAGCTTGACTTAATACCTTACCCAGCACCAAAATTACTTTACTTTTTCAGTGTAAATTAGAAAATTACTGATATAAAATAGAGCAGTCAGCGCAACAAAGCTATATCGGAGATGTAAATATACAGACTGATTCAAATTTAAACGACTTTATTTGCATCCGAAATTACCTATGGCGGCGCTGTGATCGTTTGGCGAAGTGATACTGTCAAAATACTGCCATATAAATCTGTGTACATTTTCATACTTTTCTAATCAGATAAATAATGTTAATTTACACTCAAACTTTTTGCATTAAAGAGTAAGTTTGAATTTTCTCTTATTCATATTAAAACTAATTTTCCATTATTTTCTGTTATTTACTGTAATGCCATTTATATCATTTATCCTGATATAGACGGATGTTGAGTTTCGTCAAAACGTCGATTTTAAATAAATATTAATACAGAACTTTAAACTACAGCAGTTCTATTTTAATATAATAAGTTCTGAAAGATTTTTTACTATGCTAATTTTCCATGTATTTTGTTTTGAAATAAAAAAAAATTTGCATATTAAAATGAGTAAACTTGCTGGAATGCTGATCTAGCAATTGCCTGATTTGCTGACTTCGTTGAATGCACGTTAAATATGTAGATACGTTTCCATGGTTATGATAAATTATAAATTGTCAAAGTAATATCATATTATAAGTTTTTTCAAGGATTTTGTTTAAATACTTTGTAATGATGGTCGGTTTTGTGGAGGCCACAACAAATTATTTTGTCTTATCTAAATGTAATTAATTTATACTACAATTTTTTTCACACCTCGTAAGACTCGCAGCGTTACAAGATATTTCGTCGTCTTCTAATAAATATAATTCTTCTTTTGATAGAAATACCAGAATTGAAGTATTAGTGAAACAGAAATTTAGAACAATATTTTTCAAAGTTATATTTAAAGTCGCTTGATTCTGAAACATTCTATATATATTCGTAGGGACTTAATAAATACATAGCTTGGTAGGCGCTGATTTCTCGTCCATCCATTGACTGGGAACGCGAGACCTTTAACGCTGAAAGGAAAATAATCAAGGGCTATAAAATTTAATCAAGCTAAAATTACAGAGACCCGCGTTTTCGTTCGATGTTGTCCGCGCGCACTCACCAATGCCGGGCGCTCTCGGTTCGGCTAAGATATTCGAAATTATTAATTGTGTGGGGGGTGCGAAATTTAATTAGCTAGCCCCTGCACACGCGCCCTCATTCTACGCGCGAGAAAACTCAACTTACTCTCCTAAGTGTAATTCGGTTCGGGACCAAAGAAGTCTTTTGATTTTCGGGAAAAGGAATTGTTGTGAGCATTGCCAGGGATAAACAATAGATTAATTTAACTTTGATCATTTAGGGTCCTTGTGACTGAAATGTATAGTGTGTCGGATTAAATTGGACTATTGTATATTGCACTTTGTATAGGAGAGGTGTCACAAAGACCTTAAAATATAATCTCATTAGATTTTTTTTAGATATTAATATACAAAATTTGAATATTTTAATAAGAAAAATACTATATATAAAATAAATTATAAAAATTTAAATCCATACTGTATCGTCATCGGAAGTACGTGTATATGTATGCAAAGTTTCAAGTTAATCAGATATGTAACAGTGGGTCAAAATTAAGTTCCAATATTTGACCTTAACTAACAAGTAAGACTTATCATAATTCTGTATTAATGCTAACAGCACCTGAACAACGCTAGACACTTTTTACTATTTTTTTTATAAATAGAATAAACAATATTTTATTTTTAAATGTTGTTGTTTTTTAGAAATATTTAATTCTACTTTTTACCAAATATGAATAGTATTTCTATTTTTGATATATATATTCTTTACATCTAATATTATAAAATTTAAATAAACAAATTAAAATTGCTTAATAAATAATTCTAAGTAAACGTCAAAAGTATCTATTTTTGACAAAAATCACTTTTAAAAGTGAGGTGAGAATACGAACCCAAATTTTCCATTTACATATGCTATATCTAAAACATTTCGATTGTAGAAATGATCGTAAAGTACATATTTTACATTCATATATAACATATATAAAAATCAATAAATATTTTATTATAAATTTCACAAGCAAATTCGAATGTAAATTGCGAAAATCATAGATATTCACCTGCTTGAACTATGGATGACGCAAGAGGACTTGCGTTACCTTTAACAAAAAATTGCAAATATTTAGATAAATCTACATTTCTAGTTTGATACTAAAATTGCTATTTCTTGTACAGATCACATAAAAACTTTTCAGAAATCACTCTCTTTCAAAAATCTAATCCATCAACTTTAAAAGTAAAAATTTTTACGATATTTTAATAAATTATAAATTGTCATTTCACAGAATTGGTAAAGTCATTAAAAAAAAAACTAAATTAAAAGTGTATTTAAGTTATCGGCAAATTGGAAACTTTTCGTGGAAATTGTACAAATATATCTACCTGTAAAAATACAATCTTTTCAGTACGGAATTGCAGTTCAAAGCGACAGTCTAACGCCTTTTCAGCGCTGAAAAATAAGGCCAAAAAGGAAGCGAGAAAAGTAAACTAACGAGAAATCTGAATTCGTGCCGTTATAAAAAGAACCAGCCAGTACGTAGAAAGATATGTAATGCATATTGGGTTCGACGAAATATCAAATACGATGCTAAATCAAATAAGAGGAAATTTTTCTTGCGCAGTACCTTTTTAAAAATAACTCGAAATTCACATTTAGTGTCCTCCTAATTTAAAGGAAGAAGTGCTTTTATCCGGAATCAGTCAGTTTTCATTACAGATCCGTTAAGAGAATAACGGAAATGTTGTGTTTTTCCGTTGAAAAGGTTAAAACTATATGTGTGTTCCGGCAATATTAAATCATATTAAGGTTTTCACGATAATAGAAGATTGTTAGAAAACCAAGAATGATTTTTGAAAATTAAATTGGATGTTCCAATTATATTTAATCAATTTATGTCAGTTGATATTCCATTAAATTTAGTTTGAAATGTTAAAAAGAAATCTTGTTTTAGAAAAATGTCAAATATATTTTATTAATGACATATCAGATATTCCAAATATTCCACAAAATTTACTTATACATTACGCTACTTTTCTTTCCATTACAATAAATACAATAATACGCTAAATATTTTTATAGTTTATTATTGTATTACTAACTTATTGTTAATATTGACATTTCTCAAAATTTGTCAACCTATTAATTATTTTTTTATAATTAAAAACATAAGTGGATGAAGGTGTTATGTTACAAATTGAATGTTTTAAGTTAAACTGATTTAAAAACAATTATTGAAACTTTTTCATATACTATATTTTTGTATTTTCATTGTGACTAAAGTCTTAAATACAATATTATATTAAAATAAAACGGCTTTATGTTTTAGTTCTGTATTATTATTTATTTATAATCGACGTTTCGACGAACTCAACGGCCATCTACTACTTATTTGTTACTAGGTAACAAATAAGTAACTAGATCATAGAAATTTAAAAATTTTTAATTAATAGAAGCCAAATTTTATTCAAATCAGTGCCTAGTAACTTGTTTCTGTGTTCTGTTACGAAACGTCCATTATCAATAAATATTAATATAAAACTTAAACCTACAGTTTTTTATATTATATAATGAGTTCTAAAAATGTTTTACTATGCTACACTATTATATTTTTTATAATATTCCAAAATCAAAATAGAGTGTTTAAATTGTACATGATACTTTTATTATTCATTTCCTTAGGTAAGTTTTTAAAATCAGAAAAATTAATAATAATTTTGGAACAAAACAACGCTAACTTAAAAATATAGTATAAGAATAAATAAAAACATTTATTTATAATGTTACATAACACTGTTATCCACTCTTGTTTTCAATTCGTAGTTCTTATTAGTATTTATCTAGCTTTCAAATAAAAACATAAATTACTTATAATTACTTATAATTACTTATAATATAAAAATAAAATTATATAAAAAATAAAAAATAAACAAAAACATTTCTAAATTAAATAACTTTAACGAGATTTTTTTACGATTTTACATCCTATTTTTTTCAATGACAGTAAGATTTATATAAAATAATAAATTCTTAAAAATGGATACTTAGCATTTAAATATTTTCACAGTAATAAGATTATATTTTATGATTTATTCAACTTGAATTAGAAAAATGTGAAAAAAGAATATATTTTTTCGAAAAATTATAATATTTGAAAAACATATAAAATAAAACATTATGTTTAATATTATGTGACATTTATTATTAAAATGATTTTTTAACATGCTTTTTATATAACAATGATAATTTGTATTTTTAAATTTACCGATCAAATAATGTATATTTGCGTTAGATGTAAAATCAACTAAAATATTCTACTGTAAGTGTTTTTTGTTCTGTCGTTATATTTATTATTATATGTATATTTGTATGTATTTATATGTATACATATTTGTATTCATTGTAGAGCCCTGAAAAAGGCAATAGTGATTGCCGAACCGTTGACTTTGTAGTTAATAAAAATATATAAGACTGTTTTCCGTCAATAACTAATTATTTATTATGAATATTATTCGAAATAATCAATATTATAAAAACATAAATTTTCTTTTAATAATCAAGAACAATAAGATAAAATGAATATTAAATTTTTCAAATATTTTTTATATAAAAAAAATATATACCTACTTTACAAAGCAGAATTGTTTGATCTGAACTGAATGAACTTATAAACCGATTTACAAACCATTTCAATTTTCTTTTGTTTGAACCAGAACAAATAGAACAAACAAATATTGAAAACCAAATCAGTTAAATTTTAATAATTTTCTGCTTTGGATATGATATTTTTCATTAATTCAACAACTCTTATTTAGAAAAAAAAATAACCAAACAATTTTAATTGGCAAAAAATTGAAACTTGTTAATTTCCATTCCCCTCGTAAATCTAATACAACCCTTGGTTGAAGGACCAAGATATGTGCCCTACGGGCTGATGTAACTCAAATTTCCGTTGTGTGTGTGTGTGTGTGCTGACGTCATCGCCACGTGTTCCTCTCTCGCATAGCCGACTAGATGCTAGATTCTAGGTGGGCTATATATTCAAGTGTAACACGTGTTTAATGTCATGTTTATTGCCTACGGCGGCAGCGTCGCCCGAACAGAGTCCGTGTGTAATACGGCGTCGTCTTCGCGCGTCGGTACGCCCTGCTAGGCAAGCCCGGATTCCGGCATCCACCGGATTACAATAGACGGAACACGGAGATGCTTGTTGTTTGCTTTAGTTTTGGACAGAACGGCGTTGCGACTAGCAAATGTTTGCATCTTTACAGGAGACTGTAAATTTACTTATATTGTCTAATAAGATGGTGCAATAATCGTTGTTAGCAAGAAATGTTTTTATAGGTTGAACTTAAGTAGGTAGTTTAATATCTGTTTTATTGTTAAATTTTTAATTTAAAAATATATATATGTAATTAGATATACTTTCGGAAATATAAAAATGAAGTAACATTTCTGTGTTTGAATTGTCCAATAATAAAATTATGTAAAATGTAAAATGAATAGAAAAAAAAAATTGTGCCTCATAATTTAATTAAATTCTAATAAATATACAAAATGATTTATTAGCTCAGTGACAAACTTTGGGAGATAAAAATTAACGATATTTTAACAAAAAATTATTATAGGAACATAGGTCCGATTCATTTTCGTTAAAAAGTTATAAAAATTTAAAGATTTAATACAGTTTAATTCATAAAAACTTAACATAAACATAAATATATACTATAATTTAATTTATATGAGATCTTTTATGTTAGCTTGCATGAAGTGAAGTAAAAAAATCCTATAATTAATATGATTAAAAAAATTTAAAAAGAATCATCATGATTTGATAAAAATTCAAGAGCCGAAAAATAAATGCGTTCCGACAAAATTTCATTCGTATTACATTAATAAACAAGGAATATAAAGTCGAATTTTGTGCTACGAAAATAAAATTTAATATTCCACGGAATACTTCGAAGATTTTAATATTAAAATGTATAATACATGAGGATTCATTGTTCAAAATTAAAGCAATTTATTTTCAAAGTAAAATAATATATTAACATTCTTTGACAAATAATACATTACATTGTCCGTTTAGAAAATGTCGACGTTCATATTCAGTTCTTTTGTATAATTAATTTTATTTTCGAGCACTTTTTCTCTGTCGTCTAATCAAATTTATTAATTATATCATTCTCCGTTTTGGGATAATCCCACCAAATTTTCATAAATTTATTCTATAACTCCTAAATTACAAAACAGATACTTGTTTGTTAATGTTGTGTATTCTATTTTAATATAATTGATTCCAAAATTCTTTTCAAGTTTTTGAAGTAGCAAATATTATAATATTTTCAAGATTAATATTTAAAAAGATAATAACTCGTGCTTTCGCCTCACTTTTAAAAGTAATTTTTATCAAAAATGCTTTTGATATTTATATTAAATTACTTATTAAGCACATTTTAACATTTAATTTATGTTTGACAAAAATAACTTTTCCAAAAAAATTGGATTGTTTAAATTTTTCTAAATTAGGAACAAATTTCTTTACAAATTTTACAACAGATACGTAACTGTTTTATTGGCTTTGTATATATATCGCAAGAATATTGAATAATCTGTATTTTGCAAAAATAGTAGTAGTTTTAAGGAATTTTTTGATTGTTTATTTATATTAAAATAAAACAGTTTTAGGTTATAAGTTCTATATTAATATTTATTAATAATAGGCGTTTCGACGAACTCAACGTGCGTCTTCATCAGGAAAAAACTGATAAAGACGAGCGTTGAGTTTCGTCGAAACGTCGATTCTAACAGTTTTATTTTAAACATAACAAGTTTGAAGTTAAATTATATGATAATTACACTAAATTGCAACATATTAAAATATTTGATAGCATTGTTTAAAATAAACAAATTAAAAATTGTACCAATAAAAAAACTACTTCAACGAAATACTCTTTCCGGAAATTTTGTAATTAAAACGCTTCAATAATATCAAATAACACTCATCAAGCTTTAGAGCATCGCGGAGAAAGGGAGGCAAAAAATAAATTAAAAAAAGCTTAAACAAAAACCCATAAAATCCCGGGCGTATATAAAAATTTTCGGGAAAATAAAAACGAATGAAAAAAAAACACGGACGAAATGAAAACATCATCTTGCTGAAGTCAGTTATGATTGATAAATAAATTGAAAATCTGACAAGCGTTTAATGACGTATTTCTTTTGTTTCTTGTTTCAGGTCATCAACGTTGCTATTACAGTTATACTAATGAAAGCGCTGAAGAAAGAAGATGAAGAAGCCAACGTGTATAGAGGCTGAACTTTCACGGAGCTTAAAAGCTACGCATAATGACATGTAATTTATATTCGAAAAATTTATCTTGTATTTTTTTTTTATATTCTTATTTCTCTTTTGTTTTCGTTAGTAGCATTTAAATATATTTCCCTTGTTTTTATTTTTTATTTTTAATTTTAATTAAAATGTTTATATAAGTATCTGGATATATTTTAAGAGGATTTGTTTTCGTTTGTTAACTTAAATACAATATAGTTTTTATACTTGTGTAAGTTATTATTAAAAATTATTATTAATAACAATATTTTTAACATAAAATAACAAAAATCATTTTGCTCTTTCAAGTTTTGTATTTTACATTATACAGTAAATTTAATTATTTCAAAACTTTACATAATATAATTTAAACATAATTAATTTTTAAAAAACTTATCTACTATAAAAAAAACAATAATTTATTTAAAAATATACAAAAAATTATTTATTTATCAGTAAATTTAAAATGCTAAGTAGTTATTAAAAATCCTAAAATATTTTGAAGTATACGTAGTAGTACAAAGATATAAATAAAATAGAAGAAAATAATACAAATAAATTAAGTTCAATTTAATTTTTAATTTAATTGATCAAATTCTCTGCTAAAATTATACACATATTCCAAATAATCAAATATCTTTAAATATGCGAAATACAAATTTATAAAAATAATTTCATTTTAATACAAATTTCTCTTAAAATATAATATTTTTTATGTATTACTGATAATATATAAGGGTGAAAAATAAGTATGACAATATACATTCTAATGTACAAAACTTGTTTTTACATAAAAAAATATAAAATTCTTACATGTTACAAATATTATACATATACAATAAGAATAGAACCTCGTTACTGCTGTTTTAACCTAATTACATTCTGTCTAGATTTTTTTAACCAAAACCTATTTTAAGACACGACCTTATATTATTAGATAAAAACATTATTAAATTGGTTTTTATATCAAATAAATTATATAATATTTTAGAATAAAAAGTACTGAATGTAAAAAAATATTATAAATAACCAAAATAATATTTAACAGTTTTATAACCAAAATAACACAAATCTAATCCGGATAAACAAAGTTTGATTTTATAAAAATTCTATTGTATTTAATACACATTATTTTTGCAATTTTTTTACAGTTATTTTACTTAAATGATGTTATTTTAGAAATTAGTAATTTTGTTTTAACGTAGTAATAGTTTGTTATCTTATAGTTGTATCGATTTAACAAATTTATTATAAAACCAAAAAGTTGTATGAACAAATTCTTGTATTTCTTTAAAAATATATAATAAATAAAGGCATGTTCGAAACAAAAGTTTTGGAGTAAATTTATAACCACATAAATCTTTAATATCGGACAGGTTAGGGTAGCAAAATTCACAGTGGTTACAAAACATAAGCCACAGCAGCAACAACAAACTCTGCGTAATACTAAAAGCACAAAAAAAATCTTTACTAAAAACCATCTTTAAAATTATATAAATTATTTAAATATTATAACAGATACATTACATGTTCGATAAATTTGTAAAAATGTATAAAAATAAAATATTTTCAAAAATAAAAGAATTCTTTGTGTAGGTTATAGAAGAATATGGAGTTGCAACAAAGAAATTTTTATTGAAAACTAAATAATTCATATATTGTTTTTCAATTTTCCGTTATATATTATATCCATATATTGTTATAAAAGATTGTTTGAAAAATATTTCCTATTTCGTATTTTAAAACAAAACATATATATTACTTTTTTTATATATGTTTCCCTTGCATTATCTAAAAATAATTGTTCAATTTGTGTATTTTTAAATAAATAATGTGGATGTTTTAAAATTAGAATTATTAAATCAGAAATTGTAACTAAAAATTCACTGAATAAGACAAATGTATTATTCGTAATCTCAAGCACGGAATATCTGCAATTTAAGTGGGTACTTGAAGCAAATTTAAGGACCTTCCACGTCGAAAAACTCAGTTCATTTTGCGTTCTTGAAAAAAGAAAAAATGAAGAAATTATTGAAGAATGTGTCAATTCAGTTACTTTTGCTGGAGAAAATGTGTCAAGATTTTTATGTCTACAAATTAGAGTAATTATAAAATTATTAATTATTAATTTTCGTAATTCTTAATTTGGAATAAGGTAAGTACTATATTTGATTTAATAATTTAGATTTTTTTTAAAATTGTTTAACAATTTTCAAATTATTGCAACTTTACAAATATATGTTTTCAGAATGATGTCATTTTGTCTTAAAACATTGAATTCAATAACCGAAAGTAGTTTTTGTAAAAATTCGAGTAAACTGAATTTATCAAAATATACAAGCTTGCAATTTCACAATTTTTAAATAAAAAATAAAAAAAATAAAAAACATATTATCATAATTATTAAATCCACTGGTTAAGAAAATTATAGTAAAAATCATAAGTGGAGAAAATAAAAATAATAAAATATGAATTTTTTTTTATCACAAAAAAAATAACTAAAGTTTTATTCTATCATTTTCATTTAATTAAAAAAAAGAAGCTTTAAGATTAAAAATTCGTATAAATTTTAAAATAAAAAAGCTCTAGGATTAAGTTCTGTATAAATTTTATTTAAAAATTGACGTTTCGATATACTCTACGTAGAGTATACGGAAACATCGATTTTTAAATAAAATTTATACAGAACTTAATCCTAGAGCTTTTTTATTTTAATATAATGAATTCTGAAAGATTTTTTTACTTTGTAATTTTTTTTAACTATTTTAAAAACTAAATAAATTAAACTAGATTTTACTAAAAATAATTGCTTATTTTCTCCTACGAATTTAAAATTATTGAACTTTAAAAAATTTTGTTCAATGTTGCAAATACTCTGAAATATGTGAATCAGTATTTGTAATTTTAAATTCTACTCTACTGAAATAAAGTACATACAATCCGAGAAAACTTATGTGTGAGCAAAGGTTATCCAGGCAAAATTTGATATACAAACGAAGAAAATAACGATAACTGAAAAGAAAACTAGATAAAATAGTCCTACTATACAAAATACAAGAAAGAGCCCCGCGGTGATTTATTTCCAATAGAAACGATAGCCCTTCTGGCTCGTACTAGTTTCTTATGCCTCGACTTCTTATGTTCATTCATCTGAAAATAATCCGAATTGTATGTATGCCTTCCAGAAAAAGAGCTAAGAGAACCGAAACTAGATACAGAATTTTTATTCTCTTGTATGTATGTATACCCACATACATAGATTTACCTCACCAAGTTTGTCTGGCCTGGCCTCGACGCTCTACTCTGCATTGGTGGTTGTAGTTTTATTGTATTGAGTTCGGGGTTGCCGCTTTCTATTGGAAGAAAGATATTTGATTTTTATTGATATTTTGTATGCTGCACTTGAAACGGTTATTTAATCGGCAAGTTGTATATACAAAGTTTGATCTTTAAAGTTGCTAATATAAGTTTTATTTTTCTTTGAATTTATTTATTTAAGGTTATTGGTTCTCCATAGTTTTATTTTTTTTAAATTTATAATTTCAATAACAATTTGCAATATCAAATAATGTATTGAAAGTTACTCATTATATTAAAATAAAATCGCTTTAGGTTATAGTTCTGTATTAATATTTATTAATAGTCGACGTTTCGACGAACTCAACATCAGGAAAAACGATACAGATCACATTTACAGTAAATAACAAAACATAGAAACAAGTTACTAGATAACAAAATAAGTAACTAGATCATAAAATTTATAAATTTTTAATTAAAGGAAGCTAAATTTTATTCAAATCACTTTTTTTTAAGTTAGCCAATAAAATGTTACATTTAATCTGCAGATACATTTTTAGATAATCACAAATACCTTTTTAAAATATATAGGCCCGTATTCTCACCTCATTCATAAAAGTGAGTTTTACTAAAAAGTACTTTTGACGTTTACTTAAAATTATTAATTAAGCATTTTATAATAGTTTATTTAAATTTTATAATACCAAATATAATAAAAATGATCAAAAATAGAAAAATTATTTATATTTGATCAAAAACAGAAGCAAAAACTTATTTTGAAATTAATAATAAAAGCACTTTTTCACTAAAAAATGAGGTAAGAATACGGGCCATAGTTTCCACAGCAGAATTTAGAATTTCCATTGCAAATTTTTTGTCCAAATGAATGTTACAATAAGATCTGTCAAAAAATTGTAAAACATTTTCTTTTTAATAAATTTAACAATATCAACTCTATTTTTTTTCAATATTGACAAATTTTAAAATTCAACCATATTTAATAACATAGTAAAAAAACCTTCAAAACTCATTATATCAAAATAAAAAGACTAGAACAAAATTTTGTTTTATTTTGTATTAAAATTCGATGTTTCAATATACTAAAAAATAAATAATAAACAAACAAAACATAGAAACAAGTTACTAGGTAATAAAATTCAACTAACTGGATTACAAAATTTTTCTAATTTATTAATTAAAGAATGCCAGATTTGATTTAAATCAGTATCTTTATACTAATTAATGTTATTTTTTTTGTAAATTTTTATTGTTTCTCTTATCAATCTACAGTGTAAAAAATTAACATATTCTATAAATGTATTTTCACAGAAAAAAAATGTAATATTAAGTCAAGTATCGTAGTAAAAATACAACTTGCTGCTATTTTTCTGTTAATAGTTATGTAAAATTACATAAATATATATTACATTTTTTACAGTGTACTGTTTAATATTGTCGAATTTTAATATAAAACATAAGCTTTTTTTATTTCAATATTTATTAAACACTTACTGCAACCAAGTAACGTACGGGAGTGAATGAAAAAAAAAACAAAATATTTTTCTAAAAGCAAAAATCGGAAAATAGGTCAGTCTAACAACATAACAATTCGTGCCAGTACTCTCAACAGCAATAGAGGACACTAGTGTCGTCAACGAACCACATACTCGTGTGGGTACGTTTATGCAAAACGTCCACTTGAAGGCACACACATATATTGTGCCTGCATTTTTCGAGAGAGTGAGAGAGACGCAAGAGAAAAGAGAGATAAGCAAGGAAAAAATGCACTCTCGAAGTCTGTTACATGCATCGACCATTTGCTAAGTAGACTTCAGAATCTAACGTACTTCTCTCTCAACCCCCTCCCCCTCACCCGCTCCCCAGCTCCGGCCAACTTCACAACGCTACTTCACCGGAGAGAAGTTTTGTGGCAAACTAGTGTGCAATCCGGGTAACTGAGTAAGTTAGCGAGTTATTCGCCGCGCGTCATATCAACTATGAAAAGTATGTAGTTCTTTCGCTCAGGTACTCACTTACGACACGACGCGATGGGTTAGTATATAAGAGGCTAGTTTTTAGTAGGTAATGGATTTACTGTTTGAAGACAAATATTGAAATGAAAATTTTTCTAGATGATTGTTGTTTATAAGACAGAAAACATGTAAATGTTTTGTTTTGTTTTTTATATAATGAAAACATATTTTTTCTTCAAGCGTATCATTATATCAATATTACTTTACCATATTGCCTATGGAGAAAAAAGTCATTACAATTTGTTACGTTATCATATGTTATCTTATTATTATATAATTAAAACATACGTACACATTATATAAGTTTCCAATAATAAATTATATTATTATCATATATTATATACTTCTAATTATTATACCTTTAATTAATTAATAATTATTATTATTTATATTATATTATTGTATCAATTTATGTAGTATGCTTATTATAAAAGTAAGAATAAAATATTCTAAATAATGGTAGAAAATAAGTTTTTAATACAAATAATAACATTCACTCGGAATTGAACCGAAAACCGAAAACAGGTTCGCCAGGTTGATATAAAACAATAACATGAGATACTGATAATATGCAGAATACTTCTTTCTGAAGTAAAATTCGAAGAAATACTTAGACTACTTTTCGATAGGGCATAAAAATTCTATAATATGGTTTTAATTTGCTAGCATGTGCCGTTCGGGCTCGTTTGTTTTAATGTAATTTGCATAATGTTCATTATTGTTATTTATTATTTTTATAAGTTTTACTTAAAATAATAATAAATTTCAAATATTTTCTTTCATTAGTACATATATACAGTATTTTTAGATGCTGCACATTTTTATTTTCTCTTATTTTGTTTTATTTATTTTAGTACAAAAAAAAAAACGAAATATATAATTATTAATTATTTTTTAAATAAATTATAAAACACTTGTGACTGCAGTTTTGCCAAACATTGGCATTGTCTAACTGTACATATGTACAGTTCGACAAGTGTGAAATTATCAAAGTTTAAAAAAAGTGTTTTATAATTTATTTCAACATGAAATTTCACAAAGTAACGGCCGAAAGAGTTAATTTTTTAATTATTTTTTCTTGTATTAGGATTAAGATACTTTTGATTTTTTTCTAATGCACACACAGCTAAATTTATCGATAATTAAGCTACATTCATAATGTAATTTCTGCATCCCAATTCTACTGCTTATTTGTATTCATTCTAGAGCCCTGAAGAAGGCAATAATGACTGCCGAAACGTTGGTTTAGTAATTAATAAAAATATATAAAAGACGGAATTCCGTCAATTACTAATTTTTTATTAAAAATCATTACAAAAAAAAACAAGCCAATTTCTCAGCATTTATAAAGCAACCTAATTACTATATTACACATAAGCATTATCAGCTGCGTCCAATGAGACTATTTGTCGAACACTGTCCCACAAGAAAGACCTTTTAATAAAACCTTTTTCCTGGTCAACAAAACCACCTCTAGTAGCGAATCAACTAACCTAACCAACCAAGCAACTGACTACCCCTAACCTAACAATACAAAACTACAATCAGCGACCGGGAACTGCAAAAGAAGAGGACCTCGTTCGTAGTCAGTGGAGAAAGCTTTTATTCTTTTAAATTACTTTTTCCTAGCGCGCTTGTTACAAAAGACACTCTCTTTCTGCGCGCCGCGGCGCTGTGTTTTGCACTTGCTCAAAGCCGGAAAAGCAAAGCGCTCCGGCGCCCGTCCTGGAACTCAGTTTGACATAGATGAGCGGAATTTAGCTTTAGCAAATTAATTCAATTCGAGGACGACGCAAAAGACAAGAGGATATGGTGAAATAAAATATTAAATTTAAGGCTCGGAATGAAAGCGAAGTGGGATTGAATTGATGTGAAAGGTTTAAATAAGAAATTCTATAAAAGAAATGTATACGTTTGATACGACAAATTCAATGAAATCATAAAAATTTAGACTGTATTTATATACTACCGGTTGGTTTAACTAAAGTCAATTTTAAACCAACCAAAAAGCATCTATTTTAAATTCTCCTAGAATAATAATTATTATTGTAAATAAAACGATGCTTTTTTTGTCAACTTTTCATAATTCTAATCGGAAAATTAGTTGTTGTTGTCAATAAAACAAAGCCTTTTTAAAAGTTTAAAGTGTTTATTATAAAACTGGCTATAAATTTAATTTAATAATTAAGTTAAAAAATAAAAAAATTCCATATGGTAAAGTTGACTGGGTAAATTATCCCGGTAAGTATCGTGTATATAACAAGATATGTACAGGTAATATTATCTATGTTTGTTACAGTTTTAGTAGAACATTAAATATATGCAAACTTTAATTTTTCAAAAAAAAAATGTATACTTAATATATGATTTTTATTTGTTATATATAATACGAAAATAAATTTTTGCAATAAATAATAATAATTGTTCTTATATCATATGAAATGTCTGTTATATCTGATTCAAATTCGCAATTAATTTTTTTATTTTAGTTTTTTTTTTAAGGTAAGTTAGGGTAATTTTACGGTAATATTCTCAATATAAATTACTAGAAATAAATTACCGATAATTTATACATCAATAATTCTGTATATTAACAGTTGTTTTAGAGAAAACAAAAATATTTTTGTATATATAATTCCTATCATATGCTCAAAATTAGTTTTAAAATTATTAATAATTGCAACGCAATGTATGTAACAAAATGTACATATACATTTTAATTTTTGCTAAAAATAAAATATTTATGTAAAATTTTAAAATTCAAATGCCTAAATGATTGAATATCACAAAAAATACAATTTATCATTAAACAATTATATTTTCAAAATTTTCACTATAAAAATCTGAAATATTCTATCTTTAAAATTATCGATTATTAAAAAAAATAAGTATTTATATTTGAATATTTCAAGTAGAAAATAATAAGAATTTTTTCAAGTTGTGTTTTTTTCAGTTTAGGTTAGGCAGAAAGTAGAAAGCAGAAAGCAGTCGTGATTTTTTAATTTTTCTCATGAGATTTAAGTGCGAAAGATATAAATTATTAATATGACACTGTTTTAGAATTTAGCGAGAAAACCGTTTAAATTATTAAAATTCGTCGCAAGAGTTACATTCAGTTTTAACTTACAATTCAAAAATTACTCATCATTAAAAATATTAAAGTTATAAGTAAAAATATATTAACAAATCAATGTGTTTTACAATACAATACAATAATTTTTTTAATATAATTGCTTTTAAAATTTTATTTTTTTTGTAAACGCAATCTAATATTTCTTTTCTAATATAAATAAAAGTTATACTTACATTTGTTGACCTGGATTAAAGTTACACAGCTGTTATGGATTCTGAAAAAAGAAGATTTTTATTAGTTTTATCAAACACAGTTTAGAACATTAAAATATGTATTAACTATTTATAACATTGAAAACATATTGATCTGAATTATGTATAAATTCCGTTAAAAATAATTACCTATTCAAATATAATTCTGGGCTTGTTTAAGAACTCAGAAAAATATTTACTTGTACAAGAATAAATATTTTGCAAAATCCTAGAATTATTATATTAATTCTATGCACTTCATTCAATTTATGCAATATACACTTCATTATAATGAGAAATACAGCTTAAAAAACGAAATAAGCTACCAATTGTTTAGTACTGTAATAATGTTGCCTATATTACAATTACCTATATTAATAAATATTTGTTTTGATTCGGTTGTTTTTTTTTAATTATATTTTATTGATTTATTTTTATAATCCACAGTTTATGAGGTCATCTATCCCTTATATAAAAACACGTATGTATACTCATAAGTAAGTTTGATTATTTATAACTTGTTAATATTAAATGATAAGAAAAAAGTTTTAGTATTTTTTATTTTTGTTTTTCATAAGAATTTCTATAAAATATTTAAGAAAATTATTTATGAATTTTAATTCTTTTTATGATGAGATGGTTTTTACCCCCTAAACCTTGACGATGGCCGATACACAAAATACGTGTCGCTTAGTTTTTAATGTTCTACTTGAATACACAAAGCGGATTGCCGAAATTTTTTTGATCCGGATCTAAAATTATCCGGATTCGATTCTCAACACTACTTATAAAACAGGTACATTTTCTTCAAAAAAAGTTATCAAACTGATCATAACTGATGATAAACCCATTCTATCTTATTTCAAGTCCCTGTATTGACCCAAACAGGGGGAAACAAACTCTCTAAACGATCCCACTAATACTAATAGTAGGTATTATATATTTATTAGCTCCCGACTTTCTAAATTGTAATTATCACTGCAATAAAAACTAAACAAATCCTTTGCCAATAAACCTAGCTCCTAAATTTCTATTTTATCAAATCCTCGCGTAAAGCTACCCCCGCCATCAAACGACAAAGAAAGCAAAAGTGAGAAACCAATCTCCCAGTGCGAAAAAGACAGAACTATACTCCGAATGGGAAAGGAAAGGAAGATAGGGAGAGAAAGAGAGAGAGAGGATAATTTAATTAATAATAAATTGTGCACGTGGTGCATTTCGATTTGGTTCGATGTGAGTGAAAGAGGGGTGGGTGGGGGTGAGAGCATCGCTTGCTTGATCTATTATACGTTCCCTGCTCTGTGTATAAGGTACGCTAACGTAAGCTAAGAGAGGGGACAGTATTATTTGATTGCTGTCCGTGATAAGGGTTCGAATTCCACTACTATCGGAAATTAGCTGCTGTGTGTATTAGGCAATGGACGGCACGCCGTAGCCCGATAGCCTACCAATTTACGTGTTTCGATTTCACAATACTTTCTTTCACTCATTGTTTAGGATTCATTATCATTTCACGAAAAATGTTCACCTCTATTAAATATTTTGTGTTCGTATTAGTTTTCTTGATAGTTTAATAAAGATAATCAAATGGATTAACTGAAATAGACTTTTTGCAACAATGTGAATCACTGAGAACAATTTTGATGTTAAGTTTCGTCAAATCGTCGATGTTAAATAAATATTAATTCAAAACTTTAACCTAAAGCAATTTTATTTTATGAATAATTCTAATAATAATTTTTATCTTTTCTCGAAATGTACATTTGCTGAAATCTCCAAAATTCAATTTTTTGGTTTTGACAGAACAATCTTCAAGAGGAATCAAATAATTTAATTTATTTTTATAGTTTTTCTCATGCAACATTTATTCAACTGAGAAAGACATATTCTACACTCTAAAAAAAAATATATAATTTTACCTACAAATCTTGAGACACTATGATGTTCAGTATTTCTATTTATAATTACTCAACTGCTGTAATTTTAACATAATTGTTTAAAAATACATAATATCAGAACTATTACGAACATTATATAATATGATATTACCAACGGGATGGAAAAGTACATAGGTATGTATGTAGGTAATACTACAGTTTGTTTTTTTTTGCCATAAATAGGTAAAATTTATTTAGTTTTGTAATATTATTGTTGGTATAATTACATACATTTGTAAATTTACATACAGGATGTATTTTTAAATAAAGCAGGAATTAATAAATATTAATATTAATATGCAAGCATAATTTAAGAAGTTATACTAACAATATGTAATTCCTTATTAAGTAAGTGATGTAATTTGCAGAAATTAAGCAATTTTACATACTTATTATGTCATTTTTACTTATTTTATGTGATTATTATAAATTATGTAAAAATTACAGAATTTTGAGGTAGAAATACAGAATATTTATAGTAAAATAAAATTACCGATTTTTTATAGTAAAATTTTAGTAATTTCGCTATTCTTTTTTCGTTTTACAGTGTAGAATATCTGACGAATAGTTGCATTACGAGTTACATGCGTTTATTGTCTGAAGTGAATCGTTGTTACGAGCCCATATCGTTTTCGCTTTCTGCCTCTCGACTCTTTGACTCTTCTGCGATGTAAATATCGAAATATCGGGATCGTTTCGTTCGTATTTCGTCGCAAAACGCAAAAGTAAATCGAGTGCAAAAGCGGATGAAGTGAATAAATATATCTATCTATCTATCTATATAGCGCGATGATGCTATTGCCTGTTCTGTAGCGTTCAGCTACCGAGAGGAATTTTCGATAAATTCTAATATCTGGACGACCCGATGAGTTGAGTTCCTTCCTGCCTCTGTTCTATGTGCTTATAGCAAAACTTGGACATTAAATAAATGAGCATTATCTGTCTAAGTGGAGGGAAGCTTTTATGCTTTGCTTTACTGATATGTTATATTTTTATTTTTTTCTGAAAAATTTAACTTAAATTGCGATGTAAAGTGACTGTAAATCTTGGTTTATCTTAATTTATCGCACGATAAAATTGTCAGTTGTTATTTTCAAGCAAAAATTGTATATTATGTTACGAGGAGTGGGAAGCGATGAATATTGTGTTAAAATAATTAATATGTAAGATACTTTTATTTATGAAATAAACATTTTATTTATGCTAAAATTCATTAAAATCAAAATTCAGTTAAGCAAATTTAGTTTCAAAAATTTAACACCTTTGTCTCCGAAACAATAATTAATGGAAGCCAAATTTTATTTAACTCAATGACTTTAATTAAAATTTTTTTATGAAATAAACGTTTTATTTATGCTAAAATTCATTAAAATCAAAATTTAGTTTAACAAATTTAGTTTCAAAAATTTAACACCTTTGTCTCCGAAACAATAATTAATGGAAGCCAAATTTTATTTAACTCAATGCCTTTAATTAAAAAATCTATAAAGATTTATGATTTAGTCACTTTTATGTTACCTAGTAACTTATTTCTATGTTCTGTGTTTTAATGTTTTTCCTGATGAAGACGAACGTTGAGTTTCGTCGAAACGTCCATAATAAATAAATTTTAATACGAAACTTAAATCTAATGCAATTTTATTTTATGAGGTCTGAAAGATTTTTTTACTATGTTAAAAATATTTCTTATTTACCATACATGAAATTGCCGGGCATGTCGAATAGTTTAAAAAATATTATTGCTCTTCCATCGAATGTAGAACTCCGAGCGAATGCGGAAAAATTTATGTTGGACCAACAAGTAGAACTATTTCTACTAGATTAACAAAACATACGTAAATCTGCTATCGCACAACATGCATTAGAAAATGTTCATAACGTAAAAATTTAAGATATTAAAATGATTTGCAAGACTCAACAATATTAACACCTGATTGATAAGAAAAGCAATAGAAATTTATAAAGAAAAAGATAAGATCAATCAGTGTGAAAACACTGATTTAAATAAAATCTGGCTTCCTTTAATTAATAAATTATAAATATTTGTCATCTAGATTTTTTTTTAATATAAGTTTTGAAAATATTTTTACTGTGTTATAGTTATACCTAGCTGTACATGAATTTAATGTTGAGTAAAAAATCTTTAACAACTGATACTTTAATGAAATAAAGCTTTAGGTTCTGTACAATTATGTCTGGAAAATACTAAATCACTTAAGTTAATTTTTGTAAAGCCAAATACTCGTAAATCCGCAATATTTGTCCAGCATCGTTAACGAGTAATTACGGCAGTGAGTGAAAATGAGCGAATTGACACCTCTTCTTCTACCGCTACCAACTACCTCACACGTTTTTCGGTCATCCTGAAAATTTATCTGTCAAACCGAACCTAGCCATCGAAGCTTAATTCCTTGTTTGATGTCAAAGCTGGGCGCACAGTGCGACGGTCTAACCTAGTGTGTGTGTGTGTGTGCTTTTGATATCGCTTTTGTCTTCCGGCTTGACGGTGTTACGCCATGCGTGCCAAGCGTCAAAATAACCGGTCTCTCGACGTCACTTCCGGGACCCCCCCCCCGCCATCCGAACCGATAACCAACTGCTCCATATCATTCGGCATGCTGTGCTATGATGCTGTGTGTGTGTGTGCTATTGGCACAGTTACCATAGAAACCGAATCGAATTTCTATTCTTTCGTTTTTTTCTCGCAACGGCGGCACAGCGGCAACGGACCGACTAAGAGTTTGCGATACGCAATGTCAGCTCATAAGGAAGCTAGGATTGCTTTTTATTTGGTATTTCATGGGAGTTTAATAAGTATGCGAAATGATAAAGAATAGATTAAAATAATAAGTTAATTATTAAGCATTCAATTTGCTTTACAAATCTTTACATATATATTTGAAGCAAACCAAACTGCTGAGATATTAATTAGTTAACTAATTGATGGTATTTTCAAACTTAGTTTATTTTTACTACACTTATGTAATTTTACCTACAAACCATGAGATGCCCAGTATTTCTAGGTATAATTACTCAACTACTCTAATTTTAGATAATTGTATAAAAATACAAAATATCAGAACTATTACAAACATTATGTAATATGATATCACCAACGGGACGTAAAAGTACATATGTATGTAATATTATTATTTTTTTTTTTTAAAGTAAAGTCTCTTTTAGCATATTTACAAACCTTCAGTAAATTTGCTATCAGGAATTTTCTATAAATAGATAAAATTTGTTTAGTTCTGTACTATTATTCTTGATATAATTACATACATTTCTATATATTTACATAAAGAATGTATTTAGATTTAGAAATAAATGAATTACACTTAAAATATTTTATTAGTATTATTACATAAAATATGTACTAAATCTCTTTATTTTGATGAATTTTCACAGATATTAATATGCAAGCAGTAATTTTACATAATTTAAGAAGTTATACCAATACGAAATTCTACATTAAGTATGTGATGCAATTTGCAGAAACTAAACAATTTTACATACTTATTAGGTCAATTTTACTTTTTTTTTTAGAGTGTGTATAATAAATAATAATCTAGTTTTAATAAACATGTTTTCCTGATGAAAACAAACGTTGAGTTTCGTCAAAATGTCGATTTTAAATACAGAACTTTAACCTTATTTTATTTTAATATAATAAGTTCTGAAAGATTTTTTACCATGTTATCACAAACTAATATAGAACCTTACATACTTTATTCTATCTTCATTGTAATCAAAAAAAAACTACAAAATGACTAACTCCATAGTAATAACAACTGGGAAATTTCAAATAAATACTGAAATAAATTCAACGGTAACGTTTTGATTGTCCGACGTGACATTTTGAAACGATCGGAGTGAAACTACATGGTAAGAAGCAGTTTACGGAGTGTGACCGAGTTAACGTCGGTGTACGGCGGGCCTGGTAGAATAGAAGTCCAATGTCTAGCAAAACTGGCCCGGCCAAGACAAATAGGGGCGCAATTAAACGGGCGAGCTTGTAACACTTGCTGCAGCACGAAGGGGCAGCCAGCCAACTTACACGGCGCACTGCAACCAAGTAACGATAGTTGTTCAAGCCCTGATTTATGCCGTGGACAACGTGGCGGAAAATTATTGTAAATGTTAATTTATAACTGATGCAGGTTGTATAAGGAAAATGGTACAGGAAAACTGATACAAATGATATTTACAGCATATAAACAAATCATGGAAACAAGATTATAAAAAATCCCAAAACAACACTATAATGTGGTTTAGAGATTTTTTTATAATATTATTTTTATTTTAATTAAAAAACCTAATTTTAGTTTAATTAGTGCGTTCACAATGATTCATGTTATTTATTTGGCTTATAAAATCATGAAGACGGACGTAAAAAAAAACAAATGAGACTTTATATTGCAAGAAAATTTTGATCAAAATTCTATAACTAAAGTATTAAAACATAATATAAATTATAATTGCAATGTAACTAAAAATTTATCATAAAATATTAAGATTGGTAAAACTCAAGTTAATTAATTTAAACTAATTGAACTATAATATTTTAAATTAGTGGATAATAAAGTATTTGTTTACATTGCAAAATAAAATGTTTAGATTTTATTTATTTTTCGCCAAAATTTTTGTAATTTTATATAAAAAAATTTACAAATGTAAATTTTTCCATCCTCACACATAAAAAATTTACTTTTGACCTAATAAAAAACATTAGCTGTTAAAACAACAAAATTAGAAATATTTTAACACCATCACTTTTTTACTAAAGATTAATATTTTTTTATCTAATTCAAATAAGTTTTAATGTGTCACTTTCACATATTATAAATTTATTCATACAATATTATCTAATTATATATATTTTTAACTAATAATTTTAAAAAATTATACAATTTTTTTTGCAAAGATGCTATTAAATGATAATTGGTCTTTAAAATCAGAAAAATATAGATCTGCAGGAGCGAAAACAATCTCACAATATATTTATTTACTATTTCTGAACGCCGAAATTTATGTGTTTAGGCTGTATGCGTACAAATTGGCCACAACCGCCTCCACATTCAACTTGTGATCTTTTACCATCTTATTCGACCTTAATTCACCATCGAAACAATCCAATTTGAGCCACCCATCTCCCCCCTAACCTACCCCACCATCCATTCGGAAGAAGTATAGAGGGATGGGGTAGCAAACGGACGTAGATAAATACGAAAATCCGAAATAATAAAGTCTTGAGGCTGGCCGTTGCGACCAAGAATGAAGTCAGGGCAAGCAGGCCAGGCTGGCCGCGCGCCGCGGCAGTAGCCAGCGCTCGCGCGATCCACGCAGTCCAAGTAACCGGGCATCAATCCATAGGCAACGGGCACAGCGTCGATGTAACTCCGATGGGCAAATGCGCCGGGGCGCAGCTTACCCCATCGCGCATGCGTCACACAGCCTAGCCGACGAGCAAAACTCCGAGGTCACGTGATGCAGAGTCGCAGTATGGCAGAACAAGCGAACGCTTCGGTACTGTACTACTCTTGTTCGCTAACGTTTCACAGCACAATGCTAAATCGTGCGGTCTTAGTACGTTTTCAGTGAATCAATCTAACTTAAAATAAACACAGTGTTACATTGCATAGATTCGAATTGATAGAAGTGTTATAAAATAAAGTGTAGCGGAGCTAAACTCGGTCACAACCGTCAGCCGGAGCGCTAGACGCAAAGTGAGACCAAGAGTGTCGACGGTGTGCTAACGTTTCTCCCCATTAGGTCACCAATCAACATGCAGTGTTATAACTAAGAAGTGCCGGGCATAAAGAATCAACACCAGCACCACGATGGCTCTGACAAATGCGCTGAGTGCGATTGTAGTGCTAACTTGTCTAGTTTGCTATCATAATAGTTGTTATTGCGGTTTCGTGTTCGATGACATCAGTGCGATTAAAGATAATAAAGATTTGCGGCCACACACACCGCTGAAGAATATATTCTACAATGATTTCTGGGGCACACCGATGCATAAGGTATTGGCAGAAGTTTCCCCGTTGCTAACACCGGCTCAAAGTTGATTGTTGCAGACAGTTTGCGAAAAGTTGCGCGCGAACGGTGGGCACACGATGTACGATTTAATTTAATAACATCCATCGACGGATTAGGGTTGTCTTAACCGATAGGCGGATTACCTTTTGCGCGGCGCCGCGCGGCTGCCAAGTTATTAGCGAACGACAAGACGGTATTATGCACTTAGACAGATCTACCAAAGTTTTCGAATTGAATATCGGAGCGCATAAATAGGCAATCAAATGTCAGCGTTCGGAATTTGTTTTTTTTTTTTTGCTTTAGTTGTACATGAATTGCATTTTTCATAAATTTGCTAACTGTTAAAATTCTGATTCTGAAAGAGATCTTTTTATTATAAAATTATTACAAAACTAGATGTTTAATTTCTAAATTTAAAAAAAAAACACTTAATAAACTAAAAAAAAAGCATTAATAAAAATGTATTTAAAACTCGTTTAACTATTGCGAACTTTTTTTTTCAAATATATGCATATAAACACTAAGTTAAAATGTATTATTTTTCAAAATGAACTAAAATAATATGCAAAACCGAAATTAGAAGAACTTTTAGTTAAAAGCACAATTTGACAAATATTTTAAATTCGTTTTGCTTTTTCTTTTTACCAAATGTAACTTAACATTTCTAACTATACACAAAGATAAATAAAGCTCTTAAAAATAATAACAAATGATTTGAAAATAAACAAAAATATAATCTTACTGTGGCGAAATATTAATAAAATAAAATAATTTGAAATAAATAAATAAATGCCAAGTACTTTTAACTAAAAGTGCTTCTAAAATGGATTATAAATAATATTTTATTTTCTAAACACTTTTACTTTGCATTTCTTATATTTTATATTTAATTTTTATGTCAATTTTTGAACATAAAATATAAATTCATTTTCTAAACTAAATAAACTTAGATGAAATTTCAACTGTAAGTGAACTACGTACAAAGTTAAAATATAAGTTTTTTTTTTTCACCTAAATAACATTTCGGAAGCAAATAAAAACCGAAAACCTTAACTGTAAGAAAATATGAAGTTTCCGTACACTGACACAAGACTTGCCTATTTTTATTCAAAGTTTCTAACCCAAAAACTTTAGGATCTCCGCCTCTCCATCCTATTACCCCCGAACTCTATAACTCCTTAAGCACTGTTAACCGCCCTCGAGAAACGCAAAATCCCTTTTGGTAAATCGATCCTTGAAAACCTAAAACGGCACTTCAAAGTCACCGAACGATTGCGTTCCGTTAGCGTTGAGCACTAATTGTATTCAGAGAGAATATTAACGGAAAACATATTCTCTGAAAAAAATCCTATACTCTAATTCCGTTCCATTAATACCGCGTAATAATTGTAATCGTGCAACGTTGGGATATATACATACGTTTTTTCGAAGAAATACAGAACATTATCATCCAAAGGACAAAATCCATATATTTTTTTTCGTTGTTATGTAAAATATTCGGAAACGATATATTTTCCAAAATTACGGAAAATTTAGTTTTGTTTCTCTAGAAACAATATTGGAAAATATGCAAATAATATGCGAAAATATTCGGAATAAATGTACCTTCCAAAAGAATCCGGCCAGATAACTTTGTTCTTTTAAGAGCTAAAGAAAAGTATCGTTTGTAGACGTACTCAAAAAAAAATGAGTTGAAGATGAAGACCGGTAGCAACTAACGTGTGTGTATTTCTTCTCTCAGGAGCAGAGCCACAAATCATATCGGCCACTTTGTGTGCTAACCTTTCGCTGGAACTATCTTCTGCATCAGCTGGAACCGATGGGCTATCATCTTGTCAATATGCTACTGCATTCTGTTGTATGTCTCATGTATTTTAGGTCAGTAAATGTTCATTTATAGCTGTTTGCATGTAAAATATCGCAATTCCTAGTTTAGTGGTTCCGTGGTATATGCTTGCTTTATTATGGAAGAGGTCACAGATTTTAGAATTAAGTCGAAGAGAATTTCCAGTTTTCACAAAAACTGTTTTCAGTAATAATAATTCTATTATCATCAAGTATAGAGAGGTTTATGTGTGTAAAAATAACCGTAGTTGAAAAAGTATACGTACTTCAAAATAAAAAGTTGCAGATACGAAAATTGCTCGAATCAAAATTGTACAAATTTCCTCTTTGATGACAATTATCTGTGTAAATTGTCAGTTTTATTAATGTCTACATTTATAAAAACATTCTTAATCTAAGATTAGTGTGCTACTTTCAAAAAAGAAAAAATAAGTTTAAAAAATATACTTTAAAATAGAGGAACTGTAGATTGCTAAAAGCAAAATTATACAAAATGTTTGATTGATATTTTGTTTTTACGTAACTTCATTTTATTAATGTCTGCATTTATAAATGCAACCATAATTTAATATTAGTGTGCTACCTTCAAAATAGAAGAAATTAGTTTTAAAAATATACTATAAAATAGAAGAACTGCAGATAAGAAAATTGCTCAAAGCAAAATTATACAAATTGTTTGATTGATTATTTTTGACATAACTTCTCAGTATGTCTGCATTTATAAATGCAACCTTAATTTAATATTAGTGTGCTACCTTCAAAATAGAAGAAATTAGTTTTAAAAATATACTTTAAAATAGTAGAACTGCAGTTAAGATTTACTAAAATCAAAATTATACAAATTGCTTGGTTGATATTTTTTTTACGTAATGTGTCAGTTTTGTTGATGTCTGCATTTATAAATGCAATCATAATTTAATATTATCATAAACAAATTAGTTTAAAAAATTTACTTTAAAATAGAAAAACTACAGATAAGAAGTTTGCTAAAAGCAAAATTATACAAATTGCTTGGTTGATAATTTTTTTTTTAACATAAGTTGTTAATTTTATTAATGTATGCATTTATAAATGCAATCCTAGTTTAATACTAGTGTGCTACCTACAAAAAAGAAGAAATTAGTTGAACCGAAGTACTTTATTTTTTAATCTAGTATCTCACGACAAAAAATATTAATAATTTATTGCTTGTAAAGGCAACTTTTGCTTATATCCACAACAAAATTTTGTGTGTATGCAGTGTCTTTCAATAATACATAACACCAACTTTCAAGACACTTTAGTTTTTAATTATCACATGAAATCAAATAAAATTTGCCAAAAATTACTGATATTGTCGTGAAATACTACTTAAGTGTATATTTTAAGTCAATCTTTGTCAGTTTTAATGGCGTGTAAATTTGTAAAAATAGCCGTACTTTAAGAGTAGCGTGCTTACCTCATATTAAAGAAGTTGTAGATATGAAAATCATTCAAATCAAAATTTATATTTACAGAAAATAGCGTGTTAAATAAGCTACTACACTGAAAGTTATGAACTAAAATTCAAAAATCAAAAGAATATACCTGGAAAACTGTCAACTTCTAATGTTAAATATCTGTAAGAACAAAAATTTTAAATAAATAATTGTCTCCTACTTGTAAAAACTGTTAAATAGTTCAAATTTTATTACGAGCTACAAATATCTTAGTTGAATCGAGAGCAATTTGCGTCTTTGAAATATTTCACTTCCCAAACAGAAATTTATACAAAATTTCAAATATATAATTTTATGTTTAATAAAAAAAACAGTAATATTGAATGTCCCATTCCTTGATTATGCACTAAATAACTCGCAAACATACAAATGCCAACAAAAATGTTAACTAAAACTATGATGCAAATTTAGGACAAAATATTTTTATTATAATAAATAAAAATAAATAAATTACAATAAAATGTCTGAACTTCTATCTATAGAATAATAAATATTGAATTGAATAAATGAATCTTACGTTGAAGTTTATATAAAGAAAACAAATACTTATATGCAAAATAAAATTTCATGTTCTTTTAATTCAATCATTGTCAGCCTACTAACTCAAAATTGGGCAGCATCAAAATGTATTCTATATTAAGTGATACACCAAAAACAGTGCAAACAGACATTTCATAATAAAAGGAAACTTTATTTTTTAACAGCTTTATCATTGTCAGCCAGGCTCTACAAATGGGGAACTTCGATATATTTCCAATTTGTTTTACATGCTTCAAATTATCTACAGTGAAACAGATTTAAAAGTGTAAAGAATAAACATTTGAACAACACAATAAAGTTCTTTTTTTTTTAAGTTTTATCATTGACAAATCGCTTAACATTGTGGATTATAATATTTCCAGTTTGTTCTATATGACTCAAATTATTTACTGTAAAACGAACAGATTTTAAAAAATGTAAAGTACAAACACTGAACAACACAGTTGTAGCTACAATTCTATCTATCTTCTGATGATGACCGAAAGGTTGTGATTAAATATTTTTGCGAAAGTAACCAAGTGTGTTTTAATAAATAATAACCTTATCATTAATTTTATTTCTTAATAATTTTTTGAAAATGTTTCATCCAGTGCCAACCACATTTCCAATTTGTGTTATATGACTCAAATTATTTACAGATTTCAAAACACAACACAACACAATAAAGTTTCATTTTTTAACAGTTCTATCATTGTCAGCGAGCCAAGCTAACCCTAACATTAGGCGCCATCAAGCCCCTGTAATGCTTGTCAGCAACAGACAAGGAACTTGACGCTGGTGTGTGTGTATGTATATGTGTCTATACTCTCTGCTGCGTACACAGCGTTTCTAATTTCCATGAAATTTGCACGTATTTGCATGAGAAAGGTGACAGACATCGCGTCCGTGATTCGAGACTTTTAATTCGACCTCCTCCATCTCTTGCCCGGGCGGCAAAACTCGTTGCTGGTGGGACTGACGTATAATCACCCCCTCTTGAATTCAGATGTAAATCCTAGCGTTCCGGCGTTAACTTGGCTTGTGAGCGAACACAGAGTAAAGACGTAGAGTCTCGTAGTATGTTATGAAACAAACGCTTTGCCGCCGAGAAGCGATTGTATGATGTTCGCTAGAGTTGATGGGGCTGACGGTACAAAATTGGAGCATTACCGGAATCTAATGCTCTAATGAACAGAAAATGGGATTTTCGAGGCGAATTGGTGAAAAATATTATTTCGGCTTATAGATAATAAAAGCCACGTTAAAATTTGTAAATATAAATCCTAATCGTACTAGTTTCAATTACCATGCTATTGAATTTTATAATTATTTAACAAATGAAGAATATAAATGTTTAAACAAAAAACAATTTAAAAATAAAATTAAAGATATACTGCTTGATTTGGCTCCTTTTACTATAAAAAAATTTATTGATTATTTTAAAAAGCAAACACTTTTTTTATATTTGTAATATTGTAATTTCTATTATATGTTGACTTGCGTAAGCACTTTCTAGTGTATTAACATAAATAAATATTATTAATAATAATAATAATAATAATAACACTTGTATTTTGTTATAAAACGTCAGTATGAAAACTTTATAAAATATTATTTTTGTTGTAAAATTATTTGTGTAAATCTATAAATAAAAACTTTACTAATATTTCAATAAAAATTGTTCAGTAAAAATTTAATGTGTATTATTCTGAAATTTTGGACATTTTCCATCAATTTGATTAATATATTATATCTATAAAATGTGGCATTATATGAAATCTAACAATTGCTGTCATTTATTAGATGTGATTTTTATATAAATTTATATATTTTCTTTATAAAATGCGCAGAATACCAGAATTAGTTTATTATAAATCAAAAAAATCATAAACTTAATTCCTTAAAAACCATTTCTATATATTAACTACTTTATAATTTTCATATTAAACCTGTTTAATGTATCACAAAAATATTATTTCTTTAAAAAGAATAATTTGACAGATTTATAATGTACCAGTAAATTTAACATTTTTTGCAGTGAAACTGTTTAGTTTTTGAACTAAAATTAATAA
This sequence comes from Clivina fossor, assembly GCA_963966155.1. Lineage (NCBI taxonomy): Eukaryota > Metazoa > Arthropoda > Insecta > Coleoptera > Carabidae > Clivina > Clivina fossor. Next base: position 10,724,634 of record OZ014562.1, on the reverse strand, counting down.
ATAAATGCTTTAAAATTTTATCAATATTATATGTTTTATAAATACTAGTACATTTTGAAAAAAAAAATTGAATTAAAAATAAATAATTGTTACAGGTTTTGTTTTTTTAATACGTTTAAATTATTAAATATTTGATAAACAATTCTAAAAAGACTAAATGAAATTGCAATGTTTATTATCAAACAATTCTGTAAAATGATTTTGCACTGTGTAAACAATATACTTTTAGGTCCTTTGTAACAATTGTACACACAAAATTCAATATAAAACTAGAAAATGAAAAATATAACATTTGAAAAAATTTAATTTTCTACAGTTTAGTATTTGCCAGTCAACTTCAAATTAAATTTTAAACTGAAAAATACAATTTTATGCAACAAAATAATATATTTTGTTTGTGTAATTTATAAACTATTACTCCTATTACTTTTCAACTGCAAATACAACAATCGTTACATGCAAGTAGATATACTATTTTTTATTTTGTAGACTACAAAAAAAATTAATCCATATACTTATTTAACAAAAATTTGGATGTTTGATGCACAAAAACAATAACTATTACAGCAGTTGAGTAATTATACCTAGAAACATATCTAGATTATTTAGATAATTTTAAAATTTAGTATTTATTGTCTAATTAAAATAAAAAAAATTTATAACCTATAATAAAATTATTTAGAAAAAATTGTCTATTTTTTTTTATTTTATAAAATTATGAGTGTGCGAAATTAGCAATTGGATTAGTTCACCAGCAATAATCAGAAACGTGTAAACGGGGCTTTAGCATATTAGTTACGATTCTATGTTTGAACATAACAATAAATTTAAATAATGCATTTATGACTGTAATAAATTCTTATCTCGAAAAACTATCGTGTGTTCAAGTTTATCTTAATAGTTTTCCGATATTGACTATAATATATACATCGTAACATGGCGAGTTAGAAAAACTTGTTCAACCTACTAATATAATAAATATCATAAGCTAAAAAAGTGAAAAAAAACGAGCATTAACTTTGATTATAACAATAATAATAAAAAAAAGAACTTATCCAATGTCATTCACCTCATTGTTATATTTGGTGGTATATAATTTAATTGCTTGCTTCGTTAACCGAAAATGAACAGGGAAAAAAAAATTTAACGAACTTGTAATTATGTTTTTCCTGAATGACAATTTTCAAATTAGTTTCTGTATCGATAATTTATTATTCCATATAGTAAATTAAAGAAAAGTTTTTTGATATAAAGTTGATTTGTATTCAATCAGTATACGTCGACAAAACTTTAATGAATTGTTTTCGTTTATACGTTTTAACAATGAATTAAAATATACGTAAATTGTATTTACAAACTCATTATTTTTGATATATTTTACTGATTGTGTTCGAATTATTGGAGAAAGTTGTAGATAGACACTTTTTAATTCCTATTAAATAATATATTTATTAAAATTATAATTCAAAGTTCTGTATTATTTTTTTTATTTCGACGTTTCGATTCATATCTAATGAACTTTAACGTAAAAGTATTTTAATTTTAATATAATGAGTTCTGAAAGGGTTTTTTTTACAATATTTATTATACATGTGTCACAAGAAAATTAAATAATCCGGTTTTTGCAAAATTATTTGTAATAGTTTGTATTTTTTATGTTTACAAAAAAAATAAAGCGAAGAAAAATGTTCAAAATTACTAGAATTTAGTGTAATTGTTATATTATATTTTGAAATATTATACACGTTAAACCAAAAAGGCATGTAATTATTATTACGAGGGGGGAAACCACTTATTCAAGTTGTGTGCACCCCGATATTTCAAATTTTAAGAATGATTATAGATATTGTAGTGATATTTCGTTGATTTTATAAATTTTATTCAAAATTTCTTGAAATGTAGGGATTTTACTCGAGATTTTACATAATTTTTAATTGATTTTACCATGATTTTAAAAGATATTACAGGATTTAAGATATTTTAATTAATTTGTACACCAGATTGTACAAATAGATTCCTCCTCGAATTACTATTAAATAATTTGCACCTAAAATGTTTTGTATACACATAATGTTTAAAAACATTTTTGCATAACTCTAAGTTCTATTGAATAAAACTAAAACGGCTTTAGGATGTAGTTCTATATTAATATTTATTAATAATCGATGTTTCGACGTATTCAACGTACATCTTCATCAGTAAAAAACATACAAATGACTTTTACAGTAAATAAACAGAATATAGAAACAAGTTACTAGGTAACAAAATAAGTAACTACATGTACGTCGATTATTAATGAATATTAATACAGAACTACAAACTAAAGCTGTTTTATTTTAATATAATGAGTTCTGAAAGATTATTTTCTATTGAATGGGTTTATGAGCTCTAACCAAACCATACTAAAATCTATATTAATCCCTAGATGACTAGATACTCGAATTAAAACAACCTTAGGTCTAATTGAATATAACTTAATCAATGATTTGATTAATTATGCAATTAAATTGTCGACTATCTGCCAAAGCGCTTTATCGATTTGTCAGTTATCAACTAAATCACTTTGTTAGGTTGACATGTGTTTAACAACGTTTTAATGCAACCAGTCATAAATCTATCACAGTTTCAGTATGATATTAATAACTTATTACGTAATTATCTACCAAGTTTTAAGTTTTATAGTAATTTATTGTGACAGCTTTTTTTACAGTATTGAGGCATTATCAGACAAGACTAAAAATTTATAAATTAAATTACTAATACACACAAATACATACATACATACACAATCACGCCATGTACCCAAAAGGCTGTGGCACAAACTAATACATTAATAATAATACACACATTAATAATCTTATTAATGCTCAGTTTTATAAATGCTGATTAAATTCATTTTAAAACTAAATATATTCTATAGATTTCCGTATTATGTGTGTTTTTCTATATCATTTCCGTTAAAAATAAGTGTACCTACGTTAAAATTAAAACTCTGAGATTCCTTAAGAAATCTTGCTATAAGTTAAAAATAAAAATAATATGAAAAATCCCAAAACTACACTTAAATTAAAATAAAGCTAAATACGTATTTCGGAAGCTAAGCTTCCATCTTCAAAACTGGCCAGTGATCTTCGACAAGTGCTTAAGTGTTTATGTACTTTGGATCACAGGTACGATTTTTGTAGATTTCATTTAGCTACTGAAGATGGAAGCTTAGCTTCCGAAATACGTATTTAGCTTTATTTTAATTTAAGTGTGGTTTTAGGATGCGTTTTATTTGCTATAAGTTATTTAGTAGGAGAATAAAATTTACTTGTGAAATAAACATGTCTTTTACATGATTTGTGAATGTAATTTTTCATAAAAAAATTTAATATTCCGTAAATTATTATAATAAACTTACAAAATGTTGTTATTTTTACTGTTGAAATCTATGTAAAATTACATAATTAAAGATATATTTTTACAGTGAATATACCCAGCATTTATGAGACCGGACTTAAATGAAATTCCACAATTTTGAATAAAATTTATAAACTATGAGAAATGTAAACGACGATTGTAAATATTCTGGATTTTAAACGTGAATATTAGTGCGATTAACTATAATTAGTGAAGATTCCATATTGTCAATTGCGAAATGCAAATGTTCACGGATGCGGCACGACGCCGTGGCTGTGTTTAACGAAAAACGCTTTTAAATTGTGTTGACAACAACGAAGCTTTCCACAAATATTTACTCGTTACGAGCTTAATTTCCTCGCTTAACTCTTTACTTCATTACCTTACATTGTGTTATTTTCACTTTCCCTAAACATTTTGAATCATCAGTTTTTTTTTTTTTTGTTGTTACAACACTAATTGGCAGGACATTAAACCAGTTACCCAATATTTTTGTAAATATTCTACGAGCCTTAACCGATATTTTAAAATGAAATTATTTTTATATTTTCGTAGTGAAATTTATAAATATTTAACTGTATTACCAAAAACAGCATTTGCTGTGTGCAAATGCTGTCTGTTGTTCATATTAAACAATTTTAAAGCTGGTAAACAAAATTGGTTTTTTATTTCTAAATTAAGGAAAGAATATTTTATAACCTAGACTTAAATTTAAATTTTCTGAAAATAAATAAGGATAATAAATTGTTAAAAATTTTACTGTTTGGCCATATAAACGAGATTTTTTTAAAAAACACGAAATAAACTTACAATTTACCTAAACAATATATACAACGAGGGACAAACCATTTGTATAATCTGGTGTATAGTTCTCACCATGAAAATTTGTCTTTTCGGAAAACTAAGTGTTAGACATACGTAGTGATTATCTTTTTCTTCTCACTACTGATATGACAGATTAATTTGTATTATGATGTAGATCTTAACTTAGTTCGGAAATTTTTTTATCGCGTATAACGGAAGGACAGATTTACATGGCGAGAACTATACAAATTAATTGAAATCCCTTAAAATCTTAATAAAGTCTTTTGAAATCATGGTAAAGTCAATTAAAAATTTTCTTAAAATCATATAACATCTTGACTAAAAATTACTACAATCTCACAATTAAAATTTGTACAATCTGGTGTACAAAATTTTTAAAAAGTGGTTACCCCCTCGATATACAATATACTCCTATAATTTTATACAACTACCCGAAAGATTACCCGTTTAAAAACCGGTTTATAATATAAAAAACCGGTTAAAAAATGAAAACCAATATTAAAATATAATTCTCGATACTGGTTAACCGTTGACCAATATTTTTTTCGATTACTTGACCTGATTTTTGGACAATTTATATCAAATATTTGGTGGTTATATCTCTCTTTTCTTATATGTAACGACGTGTAGTAAACATAGCATTAATAAATAAATATATGATTACAAAATGTACACAAAGTTGTTCACAATGGTATTGACCATACAGGCATCAGCTATATTTACAATTTCATGTAAAACAACGACAAATTTGTTAACATTAACGAAGAAAAATAATAATAATAATTAAACAAACCGATTATTATATAGTTGAATATATTTGAACGTATTTAAAAACTGAAAATATGATCAAAAGAAACAAAATGAATAAATTATAATTGGCATAATTAATAGGGAAAAATAAGCGAAGAAAATTTTGTCGTCGTCTACTCGTATATACGTATAAACTTCGTTAAAACATTTCAAACAATTTATTAAAGAAAATTTAACCTTTTAAAGTCATGTACACAATATGATAAATTATGAAATTTCACGAAAATAAATTTAATCATGGAAGCCAACGTACTCGTATATAAACTTTACAATCTCATAAAATTTAGATTGACAGCAATTTAATTTCATAAGTGCGAAATTTATCATATTTTGTTCTAGTACTTATATAGGTAGGTTATTATAAACAATATATGTAATGATACATGTATATCTTGTTTGTTATTATATATGTGCAGAACAATTTTTGCATGACGCGATACGGTAAAAATCGTGCTGCTTATGAAAATTTATAAAACTATAAAAATGCAAGTAAAACTCTAGCTGAAAGCCGTGTAGTTAATTTTGTATTATATTTACATATATTAAAGCGCAAAGAAGAATTTATTACGTAATGTTATATCGTAAAAATATGATTGTTTTTAAATTATACGAGCATTTCTAAGTAGAAATAATGTCATTCGTTTTAAATGGTACTTTCTTTCTTATATTGAAATGTAAATAATATGTTGAATATTAATATGTTTTTATGTCTAAATGATATTGTACCGCAAAACATAACATCAATCAGTTCCCGTAATTCCTAGGTGGAACATAGGGGCTATATGCTCGCGAAGCTAAAAATATAGGCCCGTATTCTTAACTTACTTTTAAAATTGATTTTTGTCAAAAGTATTTTTGGCGTTTAATTAAAATTATTTTTAAGCAATTTGAATCTACTAATATTAGAAAATATATCAAAAATAGAAATACTATTCATATTTGATAAAAGGTTGAAGTACAAATTTATTTTAATGTGAAAAAATAGAAGCATTTTTTCATAAACAAAAGAGGTGGGAATACGGGCCATAGTTTTTAAACAATTTTTACTTGCACTGTCAATGATGGCGGGTCGTTAGCCCACAAACAAGCAAGGTACCTACAGCTTATGGTGGGTTCCGAACCACTCAGACCTAGCCGATATCAGTTCAGTGGTACAAGGTTTTAATACCAGAAATAATACTAAATTTAAAATAAAACGGCTTTAGATTAAAGTTCTGTATTAATATTTATTTATAATCGACGTTTCGACGAACTCAGCGTCCGTCTTCATCAGGAAAAATGATACAAATGACATTTACAGTAAATAACAGAACATAGAAACAAGTTACTAGGTAATAAAATAAGTAACTAGATCATAAAAAAATTTAGATTTTGATTTAATCAAGCTTATGCTTTTTATTTTAATAAATTATTATTTTATATTCATTTGTTATTATTGGCAATATACTATAAAATTTGTTTTTAAAATACAAATGTACTCTGTGTCCATTAAGGAATACTAAATTGGAAAAGGATATAATTAATTAATCTTTCTAATATTTATTAATACAAAAATATTTTAGCTTATGCATGTACATTAATGAAATATTTTAATTTCTTCTATTTAAAGCTAAAGAAATTTACATCTCTCTGTATTGAAAAAACTTGAATCTCCCTAAAAAAAAAAGAAAAACCTTAGCAAATATAGAATTAAATATACATAAGATATTCAGGTACTAATGCAAGCCAAAAAAAAAAATCTCCATTAAACTTAGCATTAGAATAAATTTACATTAACTAGTAAATGTTGTTTTATTTGTCATAGCACACATCTACCTATCTGTTATCCTAATATTTATTCAGTTAAATCTACGAGCGAAAAAACTTAATTATAATTTATAAATGAGCTAAAATTCATCATCATTTGCAATTCTAATTAGGAGTAAGTCGAGTTTTAGTCACTGTGGCGCTGGTTGCCTGCTAAATTGCATAAAACAAAATATACTTAAATTTCTTTTCTTTCGCAAAATATTCTAAAATATTCCCGAATCTACGTGCAGTCTTTTTATATGTAATCCCCCGCTCTCTTGTTTGTAATAAATACAATGTAAATTTTCTGTTACATTTCGCTCGAGCCTGCCTTAGAACGTATAGCGATTTTAATATCGTGCTTCGGGTGAATTAAAAATTCAGATCAAGCTGCTGTGATATATTTACTTATTTCAAGGGTAGAAACGAGGAGGGGGGTGGGGGGTTAGTACCCGTAATCTGCCCTTTGTAATCGTTGAATATAGTCACGCGGTATGTGTAAAAACCTTAGTAGACGTAAACACGTAAACCCCTGAATAAAAAAGTGTAATTAATAATACCGTTTCTCTGATTTCTTGTATATAATGATTTTATCGAAATTTAATGCTAATATTTACAATTAATTTTACTTACCACCTTGTGTATTATGTTTTCAACAAATATTTACACTACTGGTGGCAGTACCAAACATAACTATAACGTCAAGTGTATAATCTGACATCTTCGGCGGCCATATTAACAAATCATTACAAGTTAAGTTATTTGACAATTGCATTGTTTATTTTCGCTTGAATTTTAATTTACATACATAATAGTACATACACAATCACGCCATGTACCCAAAAGGGTGTAGCATAAACTCTTTTCCTTATCTCTAAATCAATTTCCTGCAAACATTCCTATCCATACAAGCAACTATAGCTTTATCCACATTCATAATTCCTCTCTCATACATGCTCTTCTATTCTTACTACTTGGAAACTTTCGCTCACGCAAAACACTCTCAATCATACCAAACATATACGTATACATTTAATTAATTTTAATTTAATTATTGAAAATGTGTGAAGACGTGCAAGAAATATAATGTATACCGCACAGGGTGGTCAGAAATTGTATATTCAACCAAAGAAAGATTAATTCTCGTAAATCACGTAACAAATATAAATAATATATGAGGCGTATAGATGCAAAACTCACTATTCGACAAAAAGTGAAAAATGAGATTTTGCGCGATTTGGACGTAGAATTTTACAAGGAATACGATATTTAGGTTAGTTAGAAAAAAAACTCAGTATTTAATATGAGAAACACTCTTTAAAGTTTGGTGTTGGATGCAAAACTCACTACTTGCGTTGATAGTTTAGATGCAAACAGTTACTTAGTATTAATTAATGATGTATAAAACCAATGATTCACGATTTTAAATAAGTATTGCCATCTAGTAACAAGATTTTATCATCAAAATACAATTACACTTAGCTATAACAGTTTTTTGCAAATATCTCAGAACTTAAAATTTGCAAATAGTGAGTTTTGCATCTATACGACTCATATACATATACGTACATACTATTCTACAACTTATAGTTATTGGTTAAAGTTACTTGGTATGTATTTTTATTTATTTTAAGTTTCATTTAAAACGCTTGAAGAAAAAATCGTATATGTCACTTGAAATATAATGCTCTTTTTTTTTAATTTCGCCCAGATTGCTTGACCTCACACAATCATCATCTTTTTCCACTCCACGTAACATAATATACTATTTTCTACGACTATTAAAAATACCTGTATAATTTTGTTTTTGCTTCTAATATTTATCAAACAACTTTTCACAACGAACACAACAAAAACAAAATTAAAAAAAAAAAAGAAATCCCTAGGCTAACGATAGCATAATATCTCAGGTAGCAAATTGATGTTAGCAGGCTCAGAGAACTCAGGGCCGGCCTGTCTGCCCCATCTCTCCGATGTTCACACCCTGAAATTCTAACAGTGTTTTGGAACCCACAGAGAGGTTGAAAGTCACTGCACACCAACTGTTATGTCGCGTGCGCGTGCGATGCGAATCTAGGTCGTCGGAAGCTCCTAGCATTTCGGGGGCCTGCCGGCGTCAAGGGTAGCGGAATCATGGTCGTACGCAGGGGTAGGCGAAAAGAAGCTTTGACCCCAGCTCTCGTGAAAAATGTATTTAATTATCCATAAAACACAGAAAATTTATTTAAATTATTTTTTACATTTATTAATTATTATTAATTTAAAATTTTTGCAAAATATGAAAATGTTTACCTGTGTCACAGTTTATTATTTTTATTATTTTTGAAAAGAATTGTGTAAATAATAATAATGGCCCGTATTTCCACCTTTTTTGTTTATAAAAAAGTGCTTTTATTTTTCACTTTAAATAAATTTTTACTTCTATTTCTTATCAAATACACGGAGAAAAGGCATTCTTTGGAGTAAAGAAAATCATCTTGATGCCAATAAATATTTTTTTCAATAATAACAAATATAAATATCTATTTGATTTAAAGATATTTATTTATTACTAACAAATAATTATTTTACAATAAAGAACTTGTATATTTACTATAAATAAATTTATTTGAAATAAAAAGATATATGTTATTGAAATTTATTTATTAATATCAAAGAAACGTTTTTCTCCGTGTATGAATAGTATTTCTATTTTTGTTGTATATTTTTATGTCTAATATTATAAAATTCAAATAGACTAATTAAAATTGCTTAAGAAGTAATTTTAAGTGAACGTCAATAGTAATTTTGACAAAAATCACTTTTAATAGTGAAATGAAAATACGGGTCCAACAGAATTACATCCAGCTACACGACAAATTATAAACTGTGTAATACAATTGAGTGAGAAAATAGAAAATATGCAGATATTAATTTAACCTACAAATACAACCTACATATACAAAACATACATACAAAAAAAAGTAATATAATGTTTAGGATAGTTTATATCAGGAAGACCAAGCTACACTTGTTCAAGGGAGACTGTATCCATTAAATAGTTAAGGATTATTTAATTTGGGTTCGAATTTAAATTCATTTAAATAACTTTGTTTTAAGTAATTTTTCAATTATATATAATTTTTAATAATATATATTGAAAGGAGTTAGATAAACCATGGTTGCAAAAATTGCTATTAGAATAAGAATTTAAAAAAATAACTTAATTACTTTTTACTTGTATTGCCAATGGTGCGTGTTAGACTACAACTAAACAAGGCATTTACAGCCTATAGTTGGCTATAGTAGTCAAATCACTCAGACACAGCCGATATTAGTCTAGTGATACAAAGTTCCTTGATACCAGCAATCTAAATACAATAAAGTTTATTCAAATATCAAATTTTACAACCTTGTTGCAGGTCGCATATTTATACATTTTACAAAAACTTCTTACATACATATAATTGGTTCATTTCTTATAAAAATCATTGTATTATAATTTATGCTTGAAGAGAATTTGCATCTATAATATTTTACAAACACATCACAATTAAAAACATTTTCGCATAACTCTAAGTTCTATTGAATGAGTTTATATCAGTTTATGTTCTATGAACACAGTATACATACATACAGAAGCATGCCATGTAGGCAAAGGGTGTGGCACAAACTCTACTGCAATTTTCATACAAAAATTAATCAGTATTTTTATTTTTAGCTAAAATTTTAATTTTGCTTTTTTTTTAACTACTTATCCCCTGAAAGAATATATACGGACGCTTATGTATCCTGGCTAAGGGATGGTAGGGGGTTGTATTGCTAGCCAGTCGCATGGGAATAGGGCTCGGTTGTTGGCCTACATGTGTGAAATTCACCCCTTCCCCATAACTAGTGCAATATTTTGTTATTCGAAATATTAAAATGTCTTTATTTTGAAGTTAAACATTTTCGGAGTGCGTTTAGGGTGCATTTATTTATGCGTTGATTGCTACTAAAGGGTGCTTATTAGGGTGATTGTGTAGATAAATGTTTTACCCTGGTTGGATTTTATTATTTAATTATGGGGGTTGGAATGTAAATAAATTGCACTGATTCAACGTACATCTGTTACTATTCAAAGAATTATTTTATTTATAGAAAAATTTAAATTATTTTCCTTAAACCACAAACAATAGTTTAAAAACGCTATATACGTATTTTGAAAGCTAAACTTTTTATTATCAGTAGCAAAAGATATTTATTTTATTATTCTGTAATTTTTACATTATTCATAATAATCACATGAAGTAAGTAAAAATGACCTAATAAGTATATGTAAAATTGCTTACTTTCTACAAATTGCATCACGTACTTAATGTAGAATTACATATTGGTGGTATACCTTCTTAAATTATGTAATATTACAGCTTGTATATTAATATCTGTAATAATTCATCAAAATAATGAGACTTAGTACATATTTTATGTAAAAATACTAATGAAATATTTTACGTGTAATTCATTCATTTCAAAATACATCCTTTATGTACATTTAAAAATGTATATAATTATACAGAACTAAGCAAATTTTACCTATTTATGGAAAATTCCTGACAGCATTGAAGTTCTATAAATTTACTGATAAGACACTTAACTTAAAACAGCTGTACTATTACATATATATATATATATATATATATATATATATATATATATATATGTACTTTTTCATTCCGTTGGTAATATCATATTACATAATGTTTGTAATTGTTCTGATATTATGTATTTTTCAACCAATAAGTAAAATTACAGCAGTTGAGTGATTATACTTAGAAATACTGGTCATTGTAGGTAAAATTACATAATTTTTTTTAGAGTGTACCTAGCAGATATATTTGATCAATTTTAACAAATAAAGATCACTTGCTACATTGACTGTTTAACAAAATAAACGTATTAGAACAAATAATTCTAGTTAAGTTCATTTTCAAACTGAAATTATAAGAAAAACATTTTTTTTTAAATAATTCTCCTTCAAAATTGTATTATTTACATATTATATCAATTTTCCTTTGGAGATGTGATACCTAAACATTGCTTCTTTCCTGAAGATTATTTTTTTCTGGATAATAAGCCATAGCAACTCGCATCATTGACATCAGAAGTAGGACTCTTTAGTATTCCCACTTGAAAATTACAGCAACTAATAAATTTCTTTGTAGAATGTTAATTTAATTTATACAAAAACAGCTCGCAATATCCATTCTAAAATTCATTAAGACCTACTCGAGATGAGTTCAAAAAGAGGCAAAGCGCGTTCGAGAGTCTTTTAAATGAAATTTAAAAGCACTTTTCCCTATGTCGCATTTCAAATTTTAGAACATTCGCTACAGGATGTTAAATTCCTGATAAAACAATACGTATATATATACGAAAACCGGGAAGTACATGAAAAGTTTTCGTTTGTTGCGCTCCCCGTTATTGGAATAAGTTCGCATAGAGTAAAAGCAAGCCGGATAGATACCATTTAAACTTTCGGATTCAATATTTTATTTTCTCATTGGCATGTGTTGTCAAATGTTCGTCTCCCACTGGCCAACTTTATATCTACTTTTCTTTCGAAAGTTTTAAATTTTCTACGGTGAACTATTGTGGAATTTATTGATGAGTTTTCTTTATAGTAAAATGGATTGTTATGTAATTTTTATACATGTTTGCAGAAATAGTTTTTGATAAAATAAAACTTGCACAAAAGACAAGAATCTTTTTTCCTGATGAAGACCTACGTTGAGTTCGTCGAAACGTCGATTATTAATAAATATTAATACAGAACTATAACCTAAAGCCATTTTATTTTAATATAATGAAGTTCTGAAAGATTTTTTACTATGTTAAAAGCATTATAATAAGGTTTGTATTGAAAGTATCATTAAAATAAAACTGCTTTAGGTTAAAGTTCTGAATTAATATTTATTCAAAATCGATGTTTCGACGAAACTCAACGTCCTTCTTCATCAAGATAAATGATGTAAATGACATTACAGTAAATAACAGAACAGAGAAACAAGTTACTAGATAACAAATAAGCAACTAGATCATACAATTTATAGCTTTTTAATTAATGGAAGCCAAATTTTATTTAACTCAGTTCCTTCACAGTGATTGATGTTATCTAGTTATTTATTTGTTATATTACCTATATATTATGTTACCTGTAGTAATTTAATTCTATATTCTGTTATTTACTGTAATGTCATTTATATTATTTATCCTGATGAAGATGGACGTTGAGTTTTGTCGAAACATCGATTTTAAATAAATATTAATACAGAACTTTAACCTAAAGCAGTTTTATTTTAATTAGATTTTTTACTGTGTTGAAAACGTCATATTATTTCTTCTTTTTTTCCCCCAAGGGTAGAAATACATAGACACCCTATTTTGCACTAATATGTTTATAAATTTAGTAATAAAATTATGTACATTATAACTCTAACTTCTAACATGACATGTATTTAGTAGTCAGTTGATATTTATACACACTGACTAACATTTCAAACTTTGGACAAAAAAAATACTGTTTTACGACATTTATTAAACTGAAAAACAAACATAAACATTTAATTTACATCATAAAGTTTTTGTTTTCATAAATACGATTGTAATTAAATGGTTTACTATGTTAATTACTGTACTCTAACATGTACTTATAATAGCCGACATAAAATAATCATTAAACTATAGAGAAAATAAAATACAACATTTTCTGGCTGTATGTTTAAAAACATTAAAGAATAAATATCCAAGCATTATGTATTTGTACATGCTTTGTTAAAACTGTTTGATAGTGATCGTTATCCGTTGCTTAGCAACGCAATCAACATTTATTTCTTTTATAATTATTATTCTAATTAACTAATTTATCTACATTAGAACGAAAAAAAAATTCGTATTCTTAACTATTGTTTTAATTACTCTTAATTGATTGACCTTTTATTTTATTATGCTAGGTCTTAAGTTTAAACCTTATACCAGTGATTCCAAATTATGACTCACGAGAATGACCCCTGAATGACCCGGGAAAGCAGTTGGTAGTAATCCATTGAATTATTCCAGTAAAAATAGAAATAAAATATTTGTGTTCAAAGTTTTTAAGAACTCTTTAACACTAACATTAGATTATAAGAAGACAGAATCGAAGACAAAACAAAGGTAACTAAACTATAGGGTGGCCTGTCGTACCACCTAGTATAACAAGCTCATTTTAGTTTATATTGAAATTGACGGAAGTTACTTTTTTTTTAAGTAATTGCAAAATTTTATTGATAAAAAAATATTTGCAATTTCAAAATAATCTAAATATTTTTTAAAATAAAAAACGTTTAGGTTTCAGTTCTGTTAAATTTTAATTAATATTCGACGTTTCGATATACCATAGCCCGTATATTATCATCAGGAAAAATATACAAAAATATAACACACAAACAGTATTCAAATCGTATTTATTTTTAAAATATTGTAAATACTGGACATTTAAAAAAAAAAATTTTTTAATTGTGTACTTGTACCGATGAGGACAGCATTGCTGTCGAAATACGTAACTACATAAATAAATACATATTTTTAGTGAAGATGTTATTAAGTGTAATTTGCCCATTTTTTCATATTAATTCATACTTCACAATTACCTTAAAGAATGAAACTTATAAATATTTAAATGTTGAGATCTTTCCCAAAAAAATTGACAAGTTACTCAATCATTGAATCAGCTGTTAAAGCTATGTTAAGCTATGCAGCAGCCGATTCAATGATTGTGAATTTTTTTTGGGAAAAATTTCAACATTTGAATATTTTTATACTAATTGCACAGATATATTCATGAACATTTTTTGTTCAATGTTATTACATAAGAAACAAGTTACTAGGTAACAAAATTTATAATTTATTAATTAAAGGTAGCCAAATTTTATTTAAATAAGCGCCTATTTCACTGTTTGTAAATTTCTATTGCTTCTCTACTATTCATATTGTTGAATCGTGCAATTATTTTAATATCTTCAAATTTTACATTACACCAATGAATTCATCACAATGGTTGACGCAAAATGTAGATTAAACATAATTATGGTAATTTTGTATAAAATGTAATGTCTCTGTCGAAATTGATACACTATAATTAAATTTATTAACATTTCATTTGGCTGAGAAATTATAGTGACATTTGCATTACAGAAATATTTCTCATGATTCTAAATATTGATTAAAATCTATTTGTTTTTCACTCTATAACTATTGTATGAAACAAACTTACTACAAATTCGATTACTTACTTGACTATGAGCTGGCAAATTAGACCACTGAAGGTACACCTGAAAAATAACAATAAAATGAAAATTTGAAAAACTAAACACTAAATACATACATATACCGGGTGTCTACTTTTTTTTTGTTACATAGGGAATACAATGCTAAAATTTTCATTTGGTGATAAATTTTCCCCTAATTATTATAGAACAAAAGTACAAATACAAAAGTTGTTTAGAATTCAAAAATGCATCAAATGATGCCAAATTTATCAATATAGGATGTTCCGATCAAGAATTAGAAGCAAATTAAAATTTCCATTTTTGCGCTCTTTACATCAAAGTGCCATGGAAATTAAACAAATAATTTCATTTCTTCTGGAGTTTGAGTTTGACAGATCGTATTTATTTTATTGTTACGTTCTGTATTATTATCATTATTATTGAAAATAATGAATAAACTTAAGGTAAATGAAAAAGTTCAGTGCGTAAAATGGTATTTTACTGGAAATTCGATACGACGAGTAAGAGATTTATTCAGCGCTTTCTTTGAAAACCGTCCCATACCTTCCGCTATGACTATTCGTAGGATAATTAAACAATTCGAAGAAACTGGAAGTGTGTTAAAACGTTGTAAAAATTGTAGAAAAATCAACGCAGAAGATCAGGAGGAGAATTTAAATCAAAATGCAATTAAAGAAAATACATTGAATATACTTTTGTGTGTAACGGAAAACCCAAATGTTAGTGTGCGTCAACTTGGTGCTGAATTAAATTTGCATCCTTCAACAATACATAAGGTACTAAAAAATGAAAAATATCATTCTTATAAATATTCCACGCACCAAGAGATATTTGAAGCGGATAAAATGGCTAGAAGCGAATTTAGTAACATTATTATGGAAAAATCCAATTTAGACAGAAACTTCTTGAAATCTATTTGTTTTACTGACGAGTCTACGTTTACTTTACACGGCGAACCTAATACACAAAACTTTAGAATATGGAGCCAAACAAATCCTCATTTAATGGTAGCAACACGTACCCAATATCCAGAAAAAGTTAATGTATGGGCTGGAATTTTTGGCAGGTGTATAATTGGGCCATTTTTTATTGAAAATAATTTAAACAACGAAAAATATTTGGATATGTTGCAAAATCATATTGGTCCGCAGTTAGAAGAGTGTGCAACTCAAGATAATGTTGTCTGGTATCAACAAGACGGATGTCCGGCACATTACAGCTGCAACATTAAATTATATTTGGATCAATGTTTTCCAAATTCATGGATTGGTAGAGGTGGTCCAATTAATTGGCCAGCTAGATCGCCCGATTTAGCACCGTGCGATTTCTTTTTATGGCCATATTTGAAGGAGAAAATTTATAAACGACATATCAAAAATCTTGTTGATTTGAAAAATGCCATTGTTGAAGAGTGCAATAATATAACACAAACACAATTAAGCTCTGTACGTCACGAATTTTATAACAGATTAGGTTATTGTTTGGCAGTTAATGGCGATTTATTTGAACATTTAATTTAAATTGTTAGTTTCGTTTTTGTTCTCCTATATCTTGTATTCATGAATTTTTCTGTTTTATAGGTATATTGAATATTGTAATAAATAAAGAAAGTTTTACGGAGTTCAGCTATTTACTATTTATTAAACTCTTATCCGACGTTTCACTGCACAACTTACAGCATCCTCAGGGATAAGTTTAAATTATTATAATAAATATATTAGGCATAATGCCAGTCATCTAATTCAAATGTATTGTTTTTATAACTTGAAGTTAATAAATAAATTAAACAATTACTTAAAATTATAATGGAGACATTCACAATTTAAAACCACAGCTAGTACGTAGTGTACAGCCGAGTAAAATACCCTTTCATTGTAATAAATAATAAATACTTAATACTTTTTATACTTAATAGCTTTTCATTTACATTAAGTTTATTCATTATTTTCAATAATAATAATAATAATACTAATAATAATACAGAACGTAACAATAAAATAAATACGATCTGTCAAACTCAAACTCCAGAAGAAATGAAATTATTTGTTTAATTTCCGTGGCACTTTGATGTAAAGAGCGCAAAAATGGAAATTTTAATTTGCTTCTAATTCTTGATCAGAACATCCTATATTGATAAATTTGGCATCATTTGATGCATTTTTGAATTCTAAACAACTTTTGTATTTGTACTTTTGTTCTATAATAATTAGGGGAAAATTTATCACCAAATGAAAATTTTAGCATTTTATTCCCTATGTAACAAAAAAAAAGTAGACACCCGGTATATATATATATATATATATATATATATATATATATATATATCATAATAAAATCAGTAAAAACGATATACATAATAATTTTCATTAAAGAAATAATTAGTACAAGATTTAGAGCAATATAAATGTAGAAAGGAACAATTTAAAACCGTATAAATGACTTATCCTATCCAAGGTTTATCTGACATTTGTAAAATACGATTTTCAAATTTATACCTAGTATAACTTTATACGAGATTTATCTAATGAATGTAAAAGTGGCCACAAATCTAATACATATATAAAGTATAAATATTTTCCTACATATTATAATTTCCAAAATTAAATATAACAGTCAATGCATTTTTAAATATCTTATGCTCAGTATTTCCAAATGTTGAAATAAATTTATTCTTCAAATAATTTTACAATAAGTCAGTGAGATTTATTTAAACTGAAGATACAATTTTAGCCAATTATATATGACTTTTTAATTTATCTTAAGAATAAATAAAATTGGAAATACTGGCCCTTAGAGAATATTTGATTTTTTTTCTGTTTTTAGAACCAAAAATTTGTTTTTTGAAAAGCAAAAAGCAAATTCCGCAATAGTGTGAAATCCAACAATTTTAAATAACTCCATCAAGTGCACTGTGAAAACAAATGCATCATTTTTTCATTTGTTTTTCTTTTTTTTGTTATAGGATGTGCTCGATGTTTCTGCCTGAATTATCGAGTTTCGCTGCAGCTATGTTATTTGCGGTACATCCTATTCATACAGAAGCGGTAAGTTATGAAATTTTCTATCTATATTGTCTCCATGGGAATTCATTTGTTTACGATGATTGTTTTCTTTCGTGAAATTAAATTATATACGATAAGGAATAAATTTATTATTTGTATATGCGTTTATTTTTTTGAAGATATCAAAATATGACATTAATTTAATAAGGCCCGGTTGCACAAAACATTGTTAATTGAATCAATGAGTTAACTAGCCAACTAGATTGTCAACTTATCAAGCATTTTACAATGCTTTGTGCAACCGGGCCTAAGTTGATAAAGTGACAAAATTTTAAAAAGATAATTTTATTAAATTTACGAAATAAATATAAATCTTGTTTGTTTTATTTAAGTTCTTGATATAAAAAAGCAAATAATAAGAATTTCGAAATTTTGAAATTTTATTACATTTATTATTTAATTACATTTCTTATCTGAAGTAAAAGTAGGCTATTTTAAATTTCATTCATATCTGAATTAACTTAACTAAAGCTTAAAAGTTACATTATAGTACTAGTGATATAACAGAGTTCTTTAGATGTTTTTTGTTTTACAAAATCGAATTTTTTAATTAAACATTTTCTATACAATAATAATATAATAATATAATAATAATATATAATCTATAATACTAGTTTGCAAATGTCTGGAGCATGCATTAGAAACAAACTTTATATTACATATGCTCCGGGAGTGTTATGAACTGATTCTAAACTGATTTAATTGCATATTGAAACAAACTTTTATAATTATTACATATACCAACACCCAAAGTTACAAAAATTATTTAACTAATTGTATCTTTTGAATTTATATAATTTTCTGGGCTGGTATATGCTGTGATCGATCTATTCTCGTTGTAGACGTTTCGCCATACATCATAGATGCCCTCTTCGTTGCTTGGTAACTGATTGAGCGTTTCTGCTTCGCAATCTGGTATATATACTTGTACCCCCACCATCCTCTACAGGTGCCGTTACGTCATTAGCCAATTCTGGATGGCTCACCCTTTATAATCGGGCTGTACCTTCAGTTTCCGGAAATTGGAAAGCCAGAATCGGTGGGGTACAAGTATATGTACCAGAATGCGGAGCAGACACGTTTATTCAATCACCAAGCACTGAGGATGATATCTACGATGTATGAAAAAACGTCTTCAACAATACGTCTTGAAAATACTAAATTGTATCTAGTAATTTATTTATTAGATTCTGCAAGTTGTATGAAACATTGTTAACTTGATCATTGATTAACCACATAATTAATTATCTACTTACTACATTGATTGATCAGTCGCTAACTAAATCATATTGTTAAGCTGACAGGTATTTAATATTTAATTCGACCGATTTGAAATTGTAGATAGATTAAGTTTTATTGTTCTTTATATTTGTTAACAACATCAAAAAATATTAATAATAATAATTTGAATAATTTAAAATCCAACATCAATTTTTAATATATATTTTAATAACATACAACATTGTAGGAAACATAATAAAACATGTTTTTTTAATAAAGATATATTACATATTATGACATTTCCAAAAAGAGACATATGCTTTTAAAAACCGTCCAACAAAAAGTTTTAAGTGCGTTATTAATACTGTTTTAATCAGTTGAAAACGGCCCCCGACATAAAGTTGGCTATGAACGATAAAATACTCAAACATACATATACATACATATCTAAATAGAAAACATATATCATATTTTAAGCATTTCATTAAAAAGCTTTTAACCGCTTCGGTTACAGAACCAAAACCAACCCCCTCTTGGTTATTAACCTGGTCACTACTGGTTATAACATTTTCGTTTAACTATAATCCGCAGGTAATCGCTATATTAGAATTAACAGCGTATATATGTATGCCGAGAATCTACTAACAGAGAAATGTTATATAATTTCTATATATCTATACATATTACGTGAATTGAGTGAGACAAAATCTAAAGCACTTACAGAATATCCATGTTCATTAATTATCATTACAGGTACACGAATTGAACCTTGTGGTACTCTCTGACAAACCGGTTAAAGAAAGGACCTAGTTTGACAGGGGGTGGATTAAGGGAAAAGTGTTTGTATAAAATGTATTTAATTTATTGACAGCAAAAGCATAAAAGGATTATTTTTTTAAATTAAAAATAAATTAATATACCACGTTTTTAAAACGGACTAAAAAGTATAAAATAATTTCTCCTAGTCCCATACAGATTTATAACCCCATACAGATTGTGCTGAAAATTTGTGATTGTCCATTTTTAAAGCTATTAAAAATTCACAATCACAAATTTTCAGGACAATCTGTATGGGGTTATAAATCTGTATGGGGCTAGGAGAAATTATTTTATACTTTTTAGTCCGTGTTAAAAACGTGGTAGATTAAAAAATTTTTTTCATTTTTTATTCCCCTGAAAATTATTATTTTTCTTTTTTTTTTAATGAACCGAATCAAATACAGTAATATTTATATTTAAAATACTAACAAATAAATTACCTAATTATTTGCTCAAAAATATAAAATATGTTAGTGAAATTCGCACATATAATACTCGTCAAGAGACACTAATTTGTATATTTCAGGAACAAATAAAACAAAAACATGTTTGTCTATTTATAATAACGATCTGGTTGCATACAACAATTTACCGAATACTATTAAATTTTCTGTTTCAGTTAGGGAATTTACATATAAATTAAGAAACTTTTTGTAAATATTTTACATAATTATTTCATTTTATATATATATATATATATATATATATATATATATATATATATAAATATTTAATTGTACAATATAATTTTGTAATTTTAAGTAAAATAATTAATATACCATATTATATGTTTTTTTTTAAACGAAAAAGTAAGTAAACTTACATAAAATATACGTATTTTATATTTATATAAAGTAAGAAATTTCCTGTGACGTCTGTAAATTTACATACTAAAGTGGTATAAATCAGTAGCCCCAGATTTATATGTAAAATTATCGATTTTTTTACATAAAATACGTATATTTTATGTAATACGTATATTTACTTTTTCAGTGAAGAAAAATATATATAATATGGTAAATTAATTATTTTACTTAAAATTACAAAATTATATTATTTTTACAAAAAAATTATGTAAACCATCGTTCTGCTGAAATAATATTCCCACTTCTTTTGTTTATGAAAAATTGCTTTAAAATAAATTTTTAGTTTTACTTTTTATCAAATATAAATATAGTATTATTATTTTTGATATATTTTCTTATATCTAAAATTATAAAATTCAAATAAACTATCACTATCACTAATTAAAATTGCTTAATAAGTAATTTTAAATAAACGTCAAAAGTACTTCTGACAAAAATCACTTTTAAAAATGAGATGAGCATACGGAACAAATAATTTATTTACAGTGGTTTTTATATAAAATGTCAACTTTTTTTACAGTTTATACAATTAAATATTAAATCTTGTCTATATAAATCTATCAAAAATATTTTCAGCTCTAGTTCAAAATGAAACCTAAATTTTGCTGTCAGCAATAATTTCATTTTCAAACGAGTCATCAGAAAAAAAAAATCGAACCTCGAGTTAGTCCATCCCTGTGGATGCTTAGACAAGAGAAAATATATAGGATCAGAGAATTGGTCATGTGTAAAATGCAAACACAAAAAAACAAACGAGCGTCGATTCGAGTGAGCGTTTACTTTCATGTACGTGGTGGTCCTCTCTCTGTTACCCGGGATTCTTCCCTTTGCACTGAACTTCTCTAAGCCCCCCTGGACAACACAGAACTCTCTGTCCGAAAAACCTTTACCGAGCGCCTCTGTTATTGTCATGGCTGTTACGCGCTATTTCCTTAGCTGAGGGCCACGCTTTTATTTTTAATTAGGTG
Organism: Clivina fossor; assembly: GCA_963966155.1. Lineage (NCBI taxonomy): Eukaryota > Metazoa > Arthropoda > Insecta > Coleoptera > Carabidae > Clivina > Clivina fossor. The sequence continues at coordinate 10,702,585 of OZ014562.1, read as the reverse complement.
CTTTGGTTCGCTTTTTTTTTCTCTTTTTTCGTTTTCGACAACGGCAAGCCGACACGAAATTATTGCGCGCCAAACAATCCAAAAGGGAAATTGAACTTTGAGTAAGGGTGGAGAGTGGAGGTGCTAAACATATTTCACACAGAATTTCACGTGTTATTTTGCGAGGATTTATACTTGTCAAAGTTATCTCTTGTGGAATATACAACAAAAAAAAAAAAATTGGAACCCTGTTTCTGTATCACCAACATGCAATGGTGGTAACTCATTATATAAAATAAAACGGCTTTAGATTTCAGTTCTGTATTAATATTTATTAATAATTGTCGTACTCAATGTACGTCATTATAGAAAAACTGATACAAATGATATTTACAGCAGTAAATAAACAGTACACCTCCAAACCATATAATATTACTCAACTACTGTAATTTTAACATAATTGTTTAAAAATACATAATATCAGAACTATTACAAACATTATGTAATATGATATTACCAACGGGATGGAAAAGTAATGTAATATTAGTTTTTTTTTTTTTGTAAAAATAAGACGTTTTGCCATACATCGTAGATGGCATCCAAACTTCTTGGTAACTGAATATTGGCAAAACTGCTTAAAATTTATTAATTAAATTTAATCTCTCTAATTGTCAAATGTTTGTATGTATGTATGTATGTTTGTATTTGTATGTATATATGTTTCTCCAGCATCTCCTCCTAAACCCCTGAACCGATTTTGATGGGAGTACTGTCATTTTAATTTGTTCATTCCCTATTTGAGCATAGGCAAGTTTCATCTTTCTACGATTTCATCTTGGTTCTCAAAAATTTGAAAAATTATGTTTATAATGCAAATGTCAAATGACAGCTGTGTGAAATTATGTACACTACTGATAGAAGTGTTGCTTTTGAGTAATATATAATAGTGCAATTTTATTATTATTATTTATTTATTTTTATTATGTTTATATGTTTAATTACTATTTTCGACTTCAAACGTGACCCTTTAAGGGTCACGGGTTTGCTAGTTTTTATTTTAATTGAAATACTTTTTACGAAAAATTTAATAAATATATTGAATAGCTCATTTCATAATATTACAGAAAATTACGTATGCAGTAAGATAGAAAATAAAAATCTGAAAGTCTGTAAAAATCTTATTTTTGCTGTAATTAAACCAGTTTGAAACTTTTGCCCAGCTTCTGTCTATAATAAATCAAACATAAAATATTACACGTTTTAAATAGACTAGTTTCAAAAATAAAATAAGAAATTCAGGGTTATAAATTAAGTTCTAGAAATACTCCCCATAAATTTCTGAGGTTTCTAAGAAACTTAACTATTTTCAAATAGAACACATATTTTATTCTAACCTAATTTTTTTTTTTTTTCATAATTATTTCACAGTATACTGAATATTGAAGACATTTTACAAGCTATAGTATTTCATTGAAATGCGAAATAAGTGTGCAACCGCAATTATATACGTTATGTCTAAAAGAATCATATGTTCAATGTGCCTGAAAATTACAATGTGTCTCAGAAATAAAAGTACTAATCTATATACAATGTGTCTAAAAAAATTTATATACAATGTATTTAAAGGATCATATATGCAATGTGTCTCAAAAATCATATATATAATTTAAGAAAAATGTAAAATAAAACACACGGTTTAAATTTTCACAAAAACAATAAATATCCTTTATTGGCCAATTACGGCTGTTAAGCCATCATCAGAAGGTAATACAAAAAAGTTTAACAAAATTTGTTCTTATATATCTAAATACAACACGTAAAATTAACAAAAGGGTAGGGAGAGAGAGTTACTATGGAAATTCCTGTAAGAATATATCTGTAAACGGAGACTCAATTAAATCTAAATGTTCGTTCATTAAACTTTTACCTGATTTCAATGCTTTTTTGATTTCTAAATTTTCCAGGAAGGTTAGTGAAATCCCTTTAGCCTGGCGATGTAAAATATTTAAATTATCAATGGAACAAATATGTTTATTTTCAAGTAGGTGATTCGCTACATTTGAATTTGTATTTCCATAATAATATTCTAAAGTTGAGACATTTTCTCAAAATTTCACAAGTTACTCAGTCATTGAATCGGCTGTTAAGCTATGCATCAATGACTGGCATAGCTTAACAGCCGATTCAATGACTGAGTAACTTGTGAAATTTTGAGAAAATGTCTCAACTTTAGAATATTATTATTATATTAATTTCACCAAGTGACATTCATGAACAATTTTGTTCGATGCTGTTTATTGTATTTCCATGTAAATAACTGCTGAGGTGTTCTTTAAATCTAATCTTAAAACTACGTCCCGTCTGTCCTATGTAAATAAAGTTACAATCATTACAATCAATTTCATAGATTCCAGAATTTAACAAAGGATCTTTACAACTTAATTTATTGTTAACTAAAATATGTCTTAAAGTATTTTTATTGTAAAAACCTGCTCTTATGTTCAGGTTTTTCCAATTATAATTTAAGATATAATTTAAGATCCAGATATCGGATAGCCGAATCTTTTTGGATTCGGATAAAATTTTTCAAAATATTGACACAGCACTAATATTTCGTAAAATTTAAAGTTACACCACTGACAACACAGACTTTTGAGCAAACACTGTACTTATATAATTTATTTTCCTTTCAAAAGATATTTCATTTGATAAGAAATAAAAATAATGCGATTTAAAATACCTGCTGTTTATCCATTGTACGAATATCACTATTTCTGAAAAACAAAACACTTATATATTTTTGCAAACAAAGACCATTTTTCAGTTTGATAAGAAATGGAAACAAAATGCAATGAAGTTATCAAAAGACTTAATAAATGTGTGATATGCAAAACACATATATGTAAATTCTGAATGTAGTCCAAACTATAAAATGGGAGAACTCCACGTACTATACATACATTCATACATAACATAGTACATAGAGTAAAAGCAAAGTGAAAACTTTATTTCCGATAAAGTTTGTTTGAATTTTAGATGCGATGGTTTAATTTAAAGTCTTTTAATTACATATTTAATTAAAGACTGTACTAAATAAACGCAACGGTATTTTCTACAATATACTATACAGTAATAGACCAATTTCTTAATGCAGTGCAAAGTGGAAACTAACTTATATTTATACACACATACAGAGAGCAAACGGTAGTGAAGTGTCAAAAGTCTGCACGCAAAACTAATATAAATGCAACATAATTAATTAATTTAAATTCTGCTTTTGTAATTTATGATTAGCCTCGCGTTTGCCTTTAGTTTATATCTGGAGCAGGCATAATATTCAAATAAGGTAAGTAAGGGCACCTTACCTACCACTTGCTACCAGGCACGGCTTAGAGAATTGTCAGCGCCCACACCGTTTACTTAAAACTTAAATTACATTATACTTTTTTCGTCTATTTCTTTCGATTTTTATACCACTATCACAATTGAGAAGTTTAGAGAAAAACTATTATGTTACGAGAAGTAAAAAGCGATTATTATTGTGTTGAGTCCTAGCAATTTGGGCGAAATACAAAAAAGGGCTTTCTATTCCGAGTACTAAATGACACTAAACTAAAAATAAATAAAATTACATGCCAAGTAGTCTTCATCTTACTAACAGTTTCTGACCATCCTGGATGGTGCACAATGAATTTCTTGCACTTCTTCACACATTTTCAATAATAAAATTCAAGAGAAAATGTTGATGTAATAGTGTTCAATATGGCCGCCGAAGATATCAGATTAAATACATTGGTACTCTGCCACCAGTGTTGTATATAGTAACTAACTGCTGTATAATAATGTCATTATTGTACAGTAACATAATGATCTCTTTGTACATAGGCAATATGATAACGCAATATTAATATTTTAATACGCTTGAAGAAAAAAAAATTATGTTAGCAAATAGTATAATAAATTATTAACATTTATCAATATTTATTTACAAAAAATTCTAAATTTAATTATAGATTATAAAATAATATTTCCATAATTTAAAAACAAAGATCCAGTTTTGTTTATCTACTTCAAAATTGTTTAATATGAATGTACATTTAAGACTTGGAAAATAGGTGTTTCTAATGTCTTTGTATAGTCCAAATACACTTTGAAAAATGATATCAAACATATATACATATATATATATATATATATATATATATATATATATATATATATACATATATAACTTTGGTAACAATTTAAAATTCAAAAATTTCGCTAAGAAAATATACGTAATATAAAATAATTTAATATTTCGGTTTTGTTCTCAAAAAAATCGGTATTTTTTTTCGGTTAAACGTTACGTTAATTACAAAACATCGGTTAACCGATTTTTAATTGGTTGTATGCCCTGATTTTCACTGAGAAGCCAAAATGTTTAGTGTACAAATTAAACAAAAGAAATTTGATATACTTAAGTTTAAATTTTTACGTACTTCTCTGGAGATCTGTTCTAGAGATCTTGGCATTTCTTTTTTTCCATAGACTTCCTTAAAATACGAATCCGGCCCTGTCTAGTAACAATTACCTGTTCTAGCTAGGTTAAATCGGAACAGCAACGTTGTTTTATAACCTCTTATTTAGCTTCGCAGCATCGAATGCTGAACATTTTCGCAATAGCGTAAACGTACCACCGCCTTTTCTACTCGCATCAGAAACGAGCCGAAAATGAGTTATTTCGCAACTTTGTTTTCGCTCGCTTAACCGCTCCTGGCAAACGCCGAGAAAAAATTTAATTATTTTCATACCTCTTTGCTGGGCTACGCGACCAGACCAAACCCAAGCCAGACTAGAACAGAACCCTTATGGCTGCTTGCGAATAATTTATTTGACGGACAAATACTAAATAAAAATATATATGCAACGGGAAATTATATTTCTTCCACAAATTTCCATTAAAGTTATTTATTAGTGACTCTTTTATCTTAAAAGTGGCGCAACCATTATTTATTAGAGTAAAATACTGAAACTATTAAAAACACGAAATGCTTTTACAGGTTTTTTCATACAAAAGTAAATTGCAAGGCCAGAAACCACTTTACAATCTGGTATACAAATTTAAGTAACAACAAAGTCACAGTTCATAAAATCAGTAATATTACTTACAGTCTGTTAATACTTATTAAACTTGAAAAATAGTAAGTACTGTGGATGATTTTTAACAAAATGAATATTAAAAATAAAACATCAATATATATTTTAATGTATTTGTTTATGGGTGGGATTTTTATGCGACAAAAAGATGAATTAACACCAAAATATGACAATGTAACATCCATTAATAGAAATTCACAACCGTTAAACACAACCGTTAGCATCTTAAACATCAATTTATGAATTGAAACAACCTAACAAATGAAACCTATAACCTACTGTCGTGTATTTATTACATCTGGCGTTAATTTGCATAAGCTGACGTTCAAATAGCCTAAATTGAAACTTTTATTATCTGGCTTTCATTGACATATTTAAATGTTTAATTATATTCCCTATGTTAGGCAAAGATTACTTGTCTAAATAGGAATGTTTGGAGGAAACTAATTTCGGAATATTGGAAAGAGTTTACAGTGTAAATAATTAAATTTTTAAAAAAGTATGGTGTAAACTTTACTCCATACTTTTTTTGTGTATGTATGTATTTATTAAAAAATACTGGTACCACAAACTTGGTTTTAAAATCGATTTTAACTAATACGGATCTTAAAACAACGTAACTGATATAAGAGCAGAACTAAACAAATGAGCTAAAACACCCAAAAACCGAGCTTGTGGTATAAGCCAATAAGTTTACCTCTTGGTACCAAAATGTTATATAATAAACAATTTTTAACATTTTTACAAGTTTATGTAGTTCATGTCATATTTATATATAATGATTTCAAAATAACGTAGTTTATTAAAATATAATTTAAATGCATGTTTTTTTTTTAAACATATGATAAACTATTTATGACACACTATTACCATACCACAATGAAATGGCAAAAATTTAATTTCCTTCAATTTTGTTTCGAAGTTATCTTGATAAACCATCATATAAATGCATCGTATAGAAAAGAGTAAAATAAATAAAATATATAAAAAAACATTCTGACGAGAACTCGTATAAATTAACTGAAAATATATGCTAAAATTTTGCATGCAGATTATAGATAAAAATTTAACTCACAACTAGAAGCAAATAGTTCTTAATTCAACATTATCTAATGCACGAAATCTAACTTCGGAAATGTTGAAAAAAAACATAATGAAACAAGTGACTTTGGCCTTACTTATAGTCTAAACATAAATTTTCATGTTAAATTAAACGCTATTAAATATTTTACTTTCTCGTAGTTAATACAGGAATTGTAAAGATAATAATTCAATAATATTAATTTATAACTTAAAAAATATATAATTCATTTAATAAAATTTACAATACAATTCATAATTCGAATTTCTCACAAAAGAATTAATTTACAATTGAAAAAGAAACTGTAATTCAACTAATCTTTTTGTTAAATTGTTATTATATTAAGGTTGTTAATTTAATTCCTCAAAATGAATTAATTCAAGATTTAAATTATTTTTGAATTCACTACAAGTTTTTTTAGTCTAATTATTTTTATATATAGGCAAAAATTTAACTAAATTTTCATGCTATATAAATTATTTACTATATTTTTAATATTTTCTTTACAATAATGTTATTGAAACTGACTTTGGAAATGCTCCAATGATGTAGCTACAAAAACACACCGAGATTTTAAGAAAATTTTTATCCCTGTTTTCAATACAGTTTTTTACGCTCTCCAAATCTTTATGTTTTCAGCATAGCATGCTTTTGAAAATAGCATTCAATTAATATTCCAGAAAGCTGAAATTTGAACATTTAGAGAGCTGATCATCGCTAGCTAGTAAACAAGCTGAGTCATGCTGAAAGATCCATTCGTTTTAATGTAACTATCTTCAATGATCCTAATCTATAAACTTAACAAATATGACAAAAAAATTGTAGATTCTATTCACTGTTTATCTCACATTATTTATTTAATTTGGTATTAAATTTAAACTCTTTTATTAGCCTTGTTCGATTCGCACACTTGCGTCAATGTTTGTTGTTTTATTCACTTCGCATTTACATGCTATCTAAACGGCAAACCGCTGCATCATTTATGGCGGCATTTAGCAGTAAAACGCAAGAAAGTCAATTAAACAAATCTATTATTATCTAGAAAAATTTAAATAGTTTAATGCACACACTTTAAAATATCAAATGTATATTACGTATGTTTCAAATTTTCTATAACAATAAAAGAATAAAAAATGTTATTTATATTTGAGATAGATAGTTGTTTTTATAAGTTTTGCAAATAATAAACTTGCTAGTATACACGGAAACAGTTCATAAAAATATTTCGAAAAACTGTTCGTAAATTTAAAGTAATATTTTACAATTTCCACCTTTACGAAATTATAATTCTGCACGTATTCTTACAAACATATACAGCGAAAACACAAAAGTACTGTAAAAATATCTATTAAAGCCAAAATTTTCCAGCGAAAAGATTATTCTTTTCACGCGAAAACAGCCCGAGAACCTAAGAACAAAATAAAACAAAAGAAAAAACGAAAAAAAAAACCTTTAGATTGTTTTATTTATGTTATCGTTTCGTGTTTCGTGACTCAAGTTTTATTTTCGGTTATTTAAAAAAAAAGGAAAAAAAAGAATGAACTTTTCTTCGCGTCTTTCTGTTTCTCCACGTGCACGTGTTTATTCATCCCTCTTTTTCCACGCGAAAATCTAAAAGGAGGAGAATTGGAGAAAATTTCGAAGGTGATGGCTTTTGTATTCGTATTTGGTTGCCGTCGAATTGCAATATCTGTTTGTGGTTTGGGTTTGGAAATGATATTTTGGATTTGCAATGAAATTTCGTTCTAGTTTCGCTTCTGTTTCAAGTTTTGCGGTGCTGGTGTGAATTGTGAATGCAATGCTAAATTATAAAGTAGGTCGCCTCGCCGATAAGAATAGAATGCTTGTCCATATTGATTGTGATTGTAAATTAATTTTTCCATTGTGTGGTTTGTTTATCAATTGATTCCCCATTTGATATTCGTCATGTTCTAATTACTTTCGATAAAAGGAATTAATCGTAGGCATGTTTGCCGATAACTGTTATTAGAAATATGGATTTTGAAAATTTCAAAGCAATCATAATAGGATATTAAACTAGTTTTCATTTAATTTCAAACATTAACGTCCAGTTTCTTAATGAACACTTATTAAATTAAATTAAATTATTAATGAGCTTATTACAAACTAAACTTAAATTTAACACAAATTTCTTAAAAATATAAAATAATTTATAGCGTATTACAAATGCAACTATTAGCAAGTAAAAGAAATACTTTTTTTATAATATTAAATATTTACTGAGAAAATATGCATTTTTTTTTTAAGTTTTGTTAATTTTAAAATAAAAAAGCTTTAGGATTAAATTCTGTATAAATTTAAGTTTTTGTTAATTTTAAAATATAATTTATATAGAACTAACAGTCAGTTTTATAATGAACGCTTTAACTAAAATCGACTTTAAGCTGATCAAAAAGCATTCTTTTATTAACAATAACAAATTATTTTACTATTAGAAGTTTGAAAAGTTTACAAAGAAGCATAGTTTTATTGACAACAATAATAATTATGCTGGGCTGCAACTTAAATATAAAAGAAAAATACATATTTAAGTAATCATATTTTTATGTAATTTAGTTAAAAATATGAAAAATTAATAATAAGAAAATAATTTGATTAAGTGTTATTTGTCATAAATAATGTGTATGCCGGTACATCATTTACAAAAAATATCTTAAATTTATATAAATAAATTATAGTTAAAAAGAGCAAATACAAAGTAAAAATTTTTCAGAACTACATACATACATACACAATCACGCCATGTACCCAAAATGGTGTAGCACAAACTCTTTTCATCATCCCAAAATCAGTCTCATTATATAAAATAAAACTACTTTAGGTTCAAGTTCTCTATTAAAATTGTATTTACAATCAACGTTTCGACGAAACTTAACGCTCGTCGAAACATTGATTATAAATAAAATTTTAATACAGAACTTGAACCTAAAATAGTTTTATTTTGAGTAAATACAACTTAACCGAATGTAAAACAACAATTTTAATTTATATTATAAAATTTTAATTATTAGATATTGTATATATTACGCTCCGTTAGTAAACTTGTTTTTTTTTAATTGTCCTACTTGTTTTAACAAAAAAAAAATGTCTCCATATGTCTTAATCTTCTCAAAAACAATAACAAACCAATCTTTTAACCTAACCTGCAATAAGTTCCACCACATTTTTCAAGTTGTTAAACACACGTCAACCTAACAATGTAATTTATTTGTCAAATGTTACGATTCAAAAACAGTTGACATTCTAATTATTTAGGTAGTAAATGTGTTATTGATCTTTAGTTTACTAAAATTATAATATGTACCATAAATTATTTATTTTAATTTACTTTCCAGTGCTACTCTGGTCGAGATTTTGTTACTATATTCACATTTTTGATGTCTTTCGCATGAGCAGTTTTATTTTAGCAATTGGAAACATTTGTTCTTGCAAAATATTTTAATCTAGTTACTCATGTCGAATTTTAGTGAATAATACAATTTTATATTTAAATAAATACATTTTTATTTTAACGTAAAAAGAAAGCAAAAATATTTGATTATACAAACTTTGTAATAACGAAAACAAACACGAAACACGATAATTCACTCAGCATTAAACATAAAGCAAACAGAATTCTAATTTGTTTAGTCTTAAAATAAAACACGGAAAAACAAAAACTAGAAATCAAAACAAAACAAAAAAAATCTTGTAATCCCAAAGGGTAATCCATTTTGAAAACAGTATTAATAAATTCACTAGCCGTTCGGTTCAGTACATCCAACTTGCCATTGCTAAAAATCCCTGCCTGGTTCGGTTGTTGTTTTACAAACATTTGAATACACAATTCACAATTTCCACTCCGTTCCCCGCCCATCGCTCGATGATCATCAAATCGAAAAGGGGCAGAGAAAATATTTATGTATTCAGTAGTATTTATACCCGTGCATGAATCTCCCGATATACCGGACGAGACAATATTGTAATAGAAGTTATGTGCTCTATCCGAAATGCAGCCCGTATTCAAATCGTGTATGGTGATGTCGTATTGCCAATGTGTTATCTGGGATTATTTGTCCGTGTGGCAGCTAATTCTAGCCGACAAAACAAATTGTAATTGCTGTACAACGCGAGTTAAATATGGCGCCATTGCACGACCAGACACATATTTGTCTTGGCTGGCTCTGAAAACAACTCGACTGGAAATGGAGCAAAGACCCAACTAACCGACGCGACGGACAACCTCCTCCCGCTAAAACTGGAACAAATCGAAGAGACGGATTTGGGGGGTTTTGGGGTTTGGGTTGGTGTGATGGTGTGCCTCGCAAACTCGACGGAATTTGTCAGTTTTAAAACGGCGCGGCGGCGAAAACGTGGAAAACTGAAAAACTGGAAAAAAGATGATGGATACGACTGCCAAGGTTTTTAAGATGCGTTAGTTGAAAACAAAAAGTTCGGAAAGAGGTTCTTTTGTTTTGAAGAAAGAGTCAAATGGAATTGAAATGATATAAATTCTGTAGAACTTTTTATTGATAGATAAAATATCTTTTAATTGGCATTTTTATCTGCTTGAAATTTGCGTTTTATCATATCGTCAGTTTATCGATTAAAAACTCATTAATTTCAATTTTTTACATGATTCACTTGTGAATATGTTTTTTTAAAAAAAGAGAAATATTTTACAGAATTTTGCTGTAAACAGAAATACTACTTCTCATTAATAATTGTTTCTAAGTAATACTCGAAAAAAATCGATGGAACGTCAAAAAATTGTCGCTTAGTTATGTCAATTTTCAGAAAAATTGTACTATGACCTATACTTTTAAACCAACAATATGTGCTGTGCTGTTCAATTATATTTATACCAAAATTATTTTTTATTCTCTACATTTGCTCTAACAATCTATATATTTTTTTTAATTTTATTATCATATTTTAAATTTGATTTTTACGGATAATTTCTGAACAATAAAATTACATCGTTCTTAAAAGTCTAACGAATTAATTTAATATTATAATCTTTAAATTGTTGTTTGAAAGCTTTGGAATACAGTTCTTTAAAGCTGGAGCCGGAGATTGGACCAATGAATCAGGAGAAGTGTCGGAGCTGTAAAAATATTGGCTGCTCCACTGTTAACCACATGTATGTCATTGGAAAAATTGATTTTTTCATATTTTCTTTTAAATTTTGCAATGCAATTTCAAAATTACGTATTATATGGAAATATATATATTTATATATGTTTAATAAATTTGTTTCGAAAAAGAAATAAATTTAAATCGGAGCGCGGAGCGAAGCTAAAACGAAATCAGAGCTTATCAGAGCGTAGTAAGAACGGAACATTTAAAAATTTGGACTGCTCCAAAATCAAGTTGAAATAATATAATTATTTGTACCTTCCGAGGAAAACATGGGTAAATTTGCTAGTTACAAATATAGTTGAAAATAATATTTTCATCATTATTTTTCATACAAATAAAAACGATAAAATCCCAAATGTACATTGGAGAAATATGGATTTCAAATGTAAATGAAATAAAAGAATTATTGCTTTATTGCATTTAGCTCATCAAATTCTAGATATTTTGATAAAAAGTAGTAAATTTATAATTTAAAAAATACATAATGTTTGATATTCTAATATTGAAAATCTAATCCAAATTTAATTTAAAATACTTTTTTCATTAAAATTTCTATATTTTCTTTTAAATTATATTTATCTTTTTTATATAATTTTAGAATGTATAATATTACTTTTGCATTATATTGTAGTTTACATATATTTTTGAACAAAAAAAATCTATAATTTATTAACCTTGATAAATTCTTCATATTTTTTTATAAAACACAAAAACATAATTGTTTATTATACGAATAATACGTATCTTGAAATAATACATCATTATGTCATTAAGTAGTTAGTGATTTTTTATTCCTTAATTAAATTATCCTTGAGTCATTAAAACATATTCTTCTCTAAATATAACTCTTCTTGAGTAACAAATTATGTTACATCGAAATAAATTTGTTGTATTTCATAAATATATTATATTTTTAGAAATTAAAAGAATTAGGCCCGTTTATGTTAATAAACATTTTACCTAAAATATATAACAATAATGATTACGCTATTAGAAATGTTGAAAATTGGACAAAAAAGTCGATTTTAAGTTAAACTATTTATTATGAATTTTTTTCTTAGATTATCTATATTTAAATACCCTGCAAAAATAAAAACTATATTATTACAGAATTTCACTGTAAAATTAAACGTCAATGTAAATACTTGTAAATTGTAAATGTTAGATATACGTACATAGATACATATCTATATTATGTATCTATATGTGTGTATGTGTCTATATTACAGATATATGAAATCCTCTGAGTTTCCGAATTCAGGATTGAATTGTATTTTCAGCAATTACATTTGGCATGTATTATATCTGAAGTTATGTAACTGAATTAATATTGATTACAATCATTTGCTATCATCGGAATGTAATTATTTTTAATCTTATTTTTATTGTATCTTATATATGTTTCAAATTAATCATATTTTATTTAAATAAATTAAAATTATTATTTATAAACTATAAAACAATTTTATTAAAATTAATTAAAAAACTGTATCTATCCGACCTGTTGAAAACGTACGTTCAGTTCATCGAAACGTCGATTATTAATATATATATATATAACTATATATATATATATATATATATATATATATATATATATATATATATATTAATACAGAACTATAACCTAAAGTTGTTTTATTTTAATATAATGAGTTCTGAAAGAATGTCTTTTAATAATTTTTGTTTTGTTTTACAAGCTAGTATATACTCGTAGTGCAATTCCGAACTAATAGCATTATGAGTAAAGCATAAAACTAATTTTAAACTAAGTGGGACTTAAAAATAGAGGCATTTAGAGAGTTCTAAATTTGAGTTAAACACCTATATTTTTCCTATAAAATATATGATTATTATGTTACTTAACGATCGCAATGACATTTCAAAGTTAACGTACTTTTAATGGGGCTCATTTACTCTATAGATACAGCTCCATGCATAAATATATTAATATTAAAATCGATAGTTTCAATTACAATGTATTAAAAGTTTGATCCGATAATTATATACATAAAACGTATTTATATTATATATTATATACAATCAACCATTAAATATACTATTTAATAATGTAGAAGACATGCAAACTTTGCAAATGACAGTTTTATATATATGTATATACCAAATATGACCTCAAAACATTATCTTTCATGATTTTCATTATTTATAACAAACGAAATGTATAATTTCAATTTTTTCCCATATTTGCCCGTTCATTGAATGCAAAACGTTTATATTTAAAACGTCAATTGCAAAATACAAAAAAAAGTTGGCTATGAAAAAATAAACAAAATACAATTGAAACAAATGAAATACACCGAATAATTTTCAAACGTTACATTGTTCAATTTTTTTTATTTATCAAGTTGGTAAATTAAAATTCAGATTTTGCTTTTTTTCTGCTTACAGATAATTGTTATAATTCAGTGTTTTCGCAAAATATGCAAATTAGTATTGTGGAAAAAATAATTTCAATAAATATTCATTAAGTTAGGCAATTTAAAAATTATTTTTGTTTATAATTACTTAATATAAAACTAAATTAATCATAAAAAATTTTTTTTCGCTAATAAATTTATAAATTTATTTTAATATTTACATTTTATTATTTTTTAATTAACAGTTTTAATATATATTTGAGTTTTTACTTTTTTCAAAAAGTAATTAAATTTTTTAATGTAAAATTAACACGTTTATTTTGCATAGATTTATTTTTCTTTTTAATTTTTTTACGTTTACAGTCTTTATTGTAAAGCAATTACTATATTTATTCTATGGCTAATGTAACAAGACAGTTCTGGGCCATGTGGTTATTGTGATTTGTATTTCTGAAAACTACGTAATTTTCGTATCTATTAGATTTTGCCCTAGTGACAGATTTATGTATTAGGGTTCACGGCAAGCCACTTGGCCACTTCAAGATATTTCTTTGAAATATTTTGAAGTATTTTAGATTTTTTGTTGTTATTTGAAAAGTTAAAATTTTAGTTTTTTTGAGAAAAGTATGTTTTTCTCTCGGTTGCGATCAGTTGAGTTCACGCCCGCCTTCGCTTTAGTTAAGTTCGCTTTTAAGTCCGCTTCGAGTGCCAGAGGCCTCGAGAATCGCTTTATTTGTTAGAATTTGTTAATTATAATTTAGTAGTAATATTCGCTTTAGTTTATATTTGTCAATCATATTTTTATTCGTTTTTCTTTGTATATTTCTGTAATTTGGTTGTTGTGTTATTATTTAATAAAAGATTAAATTAATAATTGTTGATCACTACTTGTACGCACGCTCCTGTAAAGTTAATAAATATATACTAACCGCTTCTCGTGTTACACTAATAAGAAATCGCAATTTTTGGTTTGACATTTTGACGACATTTTAAATTCTATACTATGAAGCAAGCAACCATTGTATATGTATATATTTGTTTGTATAAGTTAAACTTTATCTTGAAAAAATCCTTCTGAACTAATTATATTCAACTAAAACGGCTATAGGTTGTAGTTCTGTATTAATATTTATTAATAATCGACGTTTCGACGAACTCAACGTTCGTTTTCATCAGGAAAATGATACAAATGACATTTACAGTCAATAAACAGAACATAGACACAAGTTACTAGCTAACTTGTTTCCATATTCTATTAATATAGACCTTTAACCCAGTTTAATTTTATATAATGAGTTCTGAAAGATTGTTTACTATGTTAATAATAATATGAAAATTTCACTGAATTATAGCAACATAGATACATACATACATACACAATCACGCCATGTACCCAAAAGGGTGTGGCACAAACTCTTTTCATCAACCCGAAATCAGTCGCCTCCAAACATTCCTATCAAATACAATTTTGTTATTGATCAAAAACTATTGATTGAATAATAAACTAACGAAATGTTGATTAGTGAAAAATGTTAAGTAATAATTCAAAAAAAAAACTCACTGATATAAATATAATAAATATAATTAGTTATCTAAAAACGTAGTAGAAGTAAAAAAAATTATTTAAATAATTAAAAAATAATATATCACGTTTTTAATACGGACTAAAAAGTATAAAATAATTTCTCCTAGCCCCATACAGATTTATAACCCCATACCGAAAAACATGGTGCAACGACAGCTACTCCCTACACTCCTTACTATTATCTATTGCATGCGCCCCACGTTTTTCTCTATGGAGTTATAAATCTGTATGGGGACTGGAAGAAATTATTTTATACTTTTTAGTTCGTGTTAAAAACGTGGTATATTAATTTTTTTTTATTTAAATAATTATTTTCTGCTTTTTAGTCTTGTTTAACTTTAACATTAATCTAATTAATTATAATTTTATTAATTATAATTATATAATTATTTCTACCGGACATACAAACAAACAAACAAACAAACGTGTTAAAATAGGCTTTTTATAAATAAAGCAAAATATTATTCTAATACTGAATATACATATTATGGAACATTTTAAAACTTAATTTCGAAAGATAATATTTACATTCTATAAAATTGTATTTGATAAAAACAGAGAGAAGCAAAATACAATTATTATATATCCATCTTGTAGTATCAATATTTTTTTAATAATTTCAACAGAAACACACGTAACAAAAAGAAATACAAGATAATTTTTGTTTATTCTTTTTCTGCTTTCCTGGCTCGTATATATACGAAACATATTTATTTGTGCACAATTTTAATGACATGGTTATTCGTTTTCATGCTTAAATTTCTTTCTTTCTCGACTTCATTAACATATTAATTTTGTTTTAATAAGATTCTCTCAAAAAAAAAATATTTGTAACGTGTTCTGTAAAAGAAATTCGTGCTAAATATAATGCTACATGAAAAATGAACAGCGTAACTTATGAATATTAATGACTTACGAAAAAATATTAAAAATATCTTAGCTTTCTTAATACACACGTTTTGGGAACATTGAAATTTATTCTATACAAGAATAAAATTTGCTCACGGTTTTTTTTTCTGTTTTTCTAAAGCAAAATTTAGTTTTCAGATAATGAAGGTTTTTTTTTAGACTTTTAAATTCTGCAGATACGTTAAATTTGTTAATAATAATAAAACTTTATTTAAATTTTTAGCTAATTAATTACTATGTAATACATATTTACAAAATTATAAAAATTACAGGAAATTTACTACTGTAGTATAATATTTACATAATAGGTGACATTTACAATTAATCAAATTATCAACTTAATTATTAACTTGCATT
This sequence comes from Clivina fossor, assembly GCA_963966155.1. Lineage (NCBI taxonomy): Eukaryota > Metazoa > Arthropoda > Insecta > Coleoptera > Carabidae > Clivina > Clivina fossor. The sequence goes on along the minus strand of OZ014562.1, from coordinate 10,686,015 downwards.
AACTTTATTAAAGTAAAAAAAAAAAATTCTTAGAAGTTTTTCAATTTTTTGAATCTTTAATATATTTCGGCAATTTATTAGGTTATTCAAGTAATCTATTGTGAAATACAGTAAGACCCCGCTTAGCGCTGTCTCGGTTTAACGCTGATTTTTTGGTATAGTGTATGCAGCTGAATTTAGCCACTATAACGGAAATTATGGACCAATTTATTGAAAATGACACTGATTTTGATAGAAGTTCAAAGACAAAACGGGTGTTATGGATGCCTTGTCCATTTATTGACAACTTCTTACAGAGCGCAAAAGAAAAACACAAATGACATTAGATACCTTCTTGATTAAAAGGCAGAAAATTGGAAATGCAGAAGAATCTGAATGATCTCAAACATAAATGGTGACTTAGAATTTTATTTACATATTTTTATATATCCATTTGTTATAAAAAAATATATTTAATGAACTTAACTGACAAAATATTTGAATAATTTTTAAATTTTCTACCTAACCCCATTATTTACATGATGAGATGAACTCGTTTAACGCTGTTTCGTATAACGCTCTACTTTGAGCGGGGTCTTACTGAAGCTTGAATTACATTATACTTTTTTCACAATCGGTCGTGTATTGTCGAGTTTCTTCGATTTTTTCCAATGTATTACCAGTACGCCAACTTAAAAATATAAAGTACTTAATTTGCCTGATACTGAAAAACACATTTAAACAAAAATGGATACATACAAGGTTGGTACAATTGCGTGCACATGCGTATAATGTATCTAGTATGAAACTTGAATAGGAAAATAGAGCATGTTGTATATTTCTATACTAGGAAACTTGAAAGAAACTTGGATGCAAAAATCTGATTTACATTATACTAGAACTGACTATCTGTACTTGAACGAAACTTGAACTAGAAACCTAATATGAATCTAGACGAAAAAAGTATAATGTAATTCAAGCTTAAATATATTATTAGTAGTACTACTTTTAATCTTTTTAGTAATATAAAAATTATCGGCATTATGCACACCACTATTAAATTTCAAACTGCCATTTAAGTACTTGGGAAGCAAAAAATATTGCAAAACTCATTATATTGAAATAAAAAAGCGTTAATATTAAGTTCTGTATATATTTTATTTAAAAATCGATATTTGCATTTCTTGCACTGCTTCACACATTTTCAATAATGAGATGTAAGATTAAATACACTTGACCATGTAATCATGGTTGGTTCTGCCATCAATGGTATATATAGTAAATAACTACAGTATAATAATGTTCACATTTTTGTGTCAGTAACATAATGAACTCCTTCTACAGAAAAAATATGGTAATATAATATCAATATTTCGATACGCTTGAAGAACATTTGTATATAAAAAAATTATATATCATTATATTATATTATAGTTTGATTTATCGTGAAAATACCAATAATATTCAGTAATAAACGTCAAATTTGGAAATAACTTTATTGAATGTATGATATATATTTGTGTAACAATATATTGGTTGGCTAATTTTATGCAAAATTATGTACATTATATACATACATATATATTTTAATATAATATGATCAAATAATGATTTAATAATTAATTACGTGATTACAAAATGGACAGCTTTTATATTATAAATATAGAGCCCAGACATATAACGCCAGCCTAGACTAATATCTGATCAAAGCTTGGTTAATATTCAAATATAACCAGAAATTTTAATTAGTTACTAAAACCACAGCAAGGGGGGAGCATCCCGTTTTTACTTTCATATAATATAATATATATATATATATATGTGGCATGAAATAAAAGGGTAGGAGAGGAGAGGATTGGTAATTATTTACTCAAAACTCCAATATTGACTCGAAAAATATTTACCGAATGATCGTGTACGAGCGCTACAATCAATCTTAGAAAATTCCACTGTATTAAATTTATCAATAAATTAGCGAAAAGGTTATTTAATGTAATGCTAACCACGATGGAGAAGTAATTTGATATATTGCACCAGTGTTTCTCAAACAATTTTCTTTATATAAAAGAAAATCTATCCCAGGGGTAGTTATTTAACCGTTTGAGTGCCACAGGTCTTTGCTATTTCCCCGTCCAAAAGTGCCAAGAAACGCTTTTGCGCTTGTCTTATTCCCTCTTCGAAAATCTATTCTACAATATTTAGTTCATTATATTATTATAGTAATCGTTGTCTATAAGAATAAAAAAAATGTACACCTTTCTAGCACTTTTCGAGAGAAATAGAAGAAGCGCAAAATCGCTGCTTGGCACTCAAACAGTTAAACTAATACTATAGTTTCTAATGAGTCGAATGTCGAAGTAGTTTGGAACCTACTATTAGCTGTAGGTCCTTTGTTTGGCTGTCAGCTAACGATGTGCACTATAAAGAATGCAAATAAAATTGTTTCCATATCAAATAAAACTTCTTTTGGTTCAAGTTCTGTATTAAAATTTATATAAATGACCTAAAGCAGTTTTATTTTATATAATGAGTTCCGAGAGATTTTTACTATGTATCCATATCATATCGTTAGCAGAACTGGCCAATCTCCATTTTTTGAGTTCCAAGTCATTTAAAAAAAATTTTTATAGTAAAAAAATCTTTTAGAACTTATTATATTAAAATAAAACGACTATAGGATATAGTTCTGTATTAATTACTATTAATAATCAACGTTTTGACGTACTCTACATACATCATTATCATCAGGAAAAATGATATATACAGTAAATAAACAGAACATAGAAAACAAGTTACCAGGTAACAAAAAAGTAACTTTATAAGTTTTTAATTAAAGAAAGCTGAATTTTATTTAAATTAGTGCCTTTGCATTGATATACGTTATCGTTTTCTTTATAAATTTTTTATTGTTTCTATTATCAATTTTAACCCATTTCTTTCCAGTGTTGCATACACGCAACACGAAGTTTAACTACAGAAAATGGAGTCAAAATGAACTTATTATACAAAACTAATTATGCTTATGTCAAAAGACATTCAAAAGCTCTCTGATTATGTGTTCTTATATATATCACAATTAGTCCAATAATTCGTGAAAAAAAGAAATTACTGAAAAAATATTTTTCAATAATTTATTTCAAGTGTTAAAATATTTTTGTTCAACTTTAATGTTCATATTCCTGAATGCTATATATGTGAGATACATATGAATATTTTCTTTCTTGAACATATTAGACCTATGACACAGCAATGAATAATTTATGATTTAAATTTTTTTATCAGGAAGATTCCAACGTCATATGTGGTACAAATGACAACAACACATTGCTAGTTTTTAATATTTTTATAATGTTATTTCAATTATTTTAAAGTGAAACTGAAGTGAAACCATTTTTATTAAAAAATGGGTTATTAAAACAACAAATTTCCCTAAAACCGGGCAAAAATGTATTTTTAATAAATAATAAAAGCAGCGGTCGGCAGCTTCGTTAATATTAAATATTGTAAACATTTATTTTAGTGAAAAATTAAAACAGCAACGCTATACTTAAAATTCACAAGTAAAGTATACATAACACCGGGACACATTTATACATATATAAAATACAGGTTTTTTTTTTTAATTTTAAATCAATATTTATTCACGGTGCTAACTTTTACAAAAAAAAAAAATGCTCTCAGCCTATCTGTCCCTCCTCTTTGGTTGTTTCGTTAAAAAGCAAACAGGCGCGCAGAGCAGCGCACCAAACATTTTATTATTCCATATTTTGTGTGGGAGTGTGTCACCGACACACACCGCGGTCATACACAAACGGAAAGTGAGCATGGTTACCACACACATTCTATGTGTGTGTGTGGTAGTATTGGACCATTGGGAACACGATTTTAGCTGCTCTATTAATTTTACATTCATTATTCAAACGCAGATATTGCGTGGCTCTGTCTCTTTTCAACTCCTCGAGAAGGGTTGCCAATGGCTGTGTGGGGATGTACTGTGTTCCCATATAGAGGTGGATGCTCATCAGATCAACCATAAATATAGATACGTAATATCTAAAACATGTATTGTTATGTTATGCAGATCAAAAAAGAATAAATATAGTGTTTGTTTACTTTTTGTAATCTGCACTGTAAAAAGAAATTGCGAAATTACAGAAAAATAGTAGTAAAGTTTTACTATAAAAAATCTGTAATTTTATTTTACCATAAATATTCCGTATTTCTATCTCAAAATTCTGTAATTTTTACATAATTCATAATAATCGTATAAAGTAAGTAAAAATGACCTAATAAGTATGTAAAATTGCTTACTTTCTACAAATTGCATCACATACTTAAGGTATAACTTCTTAAATTATGTAAAATTCCAGTTTGCATATTAATATCTGTAATAATTCATCAAAATAATGAGACTTAGTACAAATTTTGCGTAATAATACTAATACAATATTTTAAGTGTAATTCATTCATTTCAAAATACATCCTTTATGTACATTTAGAAATGTATGTAATTATACCAACAATAATATTTATGGAAAATTCCTAACAGCAAATTTACTGAAGTTCTGTAAATTTACTAAAAGAGACTCTACATGTGTACTTTTCAATTCCGTTAATAATATTATATTAAATAATGTTTATAATAGTTCTGATATTATATATTTTTAAACAATTTTGGGGCAAAAGTTGGTGTTAGTCAGTTAAGAAGGTTCGGACATGTTGAGCGAATGCGTCTAATGAACGTTTGGTTAAAAAGATTTATTTGAATGATTTTGATGGTATACATTTGCGTGGACGTCCGATGAGTAGTTGGAGTGGTATGATTGAGAAAGTGGCTTGCGTGAGCGAAAGTTTCCAAGTAGTAGGAATAAAAGAGCATGTATGAGAGAATTTATGAATATGGATGAAACGAAAGTTGCTTGTTTGGATAGGAATGTTTGGAGGAAACTGATTACGAGATGATGAAAAGAGTTTGTGCCACACCGTGTTGGGTACATGGCGTAATTGTGTATGTATGTAAACAATTATGAATAAAATTAGAGCAGTTGAGTAATTATACCTAGAAATACTGAGCATCATAGTGTCTCATGGTTTCTAGGTAAAATTACATATTTTTTTTTAAAGTGTAGTAAATAGTATATTTATGAAATACAGATATGCGTTCCTATATTTCCGAAATGGAAAACGAAAATTGCGTAAATTTTAATTCCCCGAAAAATTCATTAAGACAAAAAATATCATCGACCATTTTCATTATAAAACTTGACATAGATTTGACTGCCGGTGTAGAGAGAGAGTTTATTGCGGACGAAAGCAAAATGTGTTTCTTCGGTCCTTCTAACTTAAAAACTCATAATTCAAATGGGATTAAGTGTATTTTTTGAAATTAAGTAGCATTATTATGGCGAGAAAAAGACGGGAGACCGGGAGGGAGGGGGTCGAATATCGTTATTTCTGCGGTGAAGATATTCCTCGTAAATTTCCTGACAGAATCTTATTAAAAGCTGCTGTAAGTGGTGTCAGTAATTTTGACTTTTTGAAAATTGGGAGCCGGGGAGGTTATTCAGTCTCTGATGTTTTTCGTCTAAAGAATGGGAATTGAGAAGGTTTAAGATTGTGAATTTTTAGTTATTACGGTTTTTATTTATGGTGACATTTATTTGATCAAATTTTATTTAAAATGTAATGTTTTTAAATTTGTTATTTAAGGAAAAGTCTGTATAAAGATTCCAATAAAATTGTTTCAGTGATTTTAAAAATACGAAAAAATGTTTAAGTGTTTGTCGTTTTATCTGTCAAAATAAATAAATTTGCAGATATTTAGTTAGTAAATAAATTACGTGAATGAAAATAAATTTCTTTTTATTTTAAAATAAAAAGGCTTTAGGATTAAGTTCTTTATAAATTTTAATTAAAAATCGACGTTTAATGAACGTTTGGTTAAAAAGATTTATTTGAATGATTTTGATGGTATACGTTTGCATGGACGTCCGATGAGTAGTTGGAGTGGTATGATTAAGAGTGTTTTGCGTGAGCGAAAGTTTCTAAGTAGTAGAAATAAAAGAGCATGTATGAGAGGAATTATGAATGTGGATGAAGCGAAAGTTGCTTGTTTGGATAGGAATGTTTAGAGGAAACTGATTACGGAATGATGAAAAGAGTTTGTGCCACATCCTGTTGGGTACATGGCGTGATTGTGTATGTATGTATAACCAACTTTAGCTTTATCCACATTCATAATTCCTCTCATACATGCTCTTCTATTCCTACTACTTGAAAACTTCCGCTCACGCAAAACACTGTCAATCATACTACTCCAACTAGTCACCGGACGTCCACTGGCAAACGTATACCTTCAAAATTATTTACATAAATTTTTTTAACCAAACGTTCATTAGACATTCGCTCAAGATGTCCGAACCATCTTAACTGACTAATTAATTCCATATCTATGGTTATTCTTGAAGTAATTTTCAATATTTTTTGTCCAATTTTTTTAAAGAATGTAAAATTAATTTTTGTTTTGTTTTTTCAGGTAACCGGAGTGGTTGGCCGAGCTGAAACATTGGCTTCAGTCTTTTTCTTGGCCGCTTTTATTTTTTACACAAGAGCAGCACGACATAAAAAAGCCACCGGTAAGTTTTCCTTCCTGTTTCAAGAAAATAGAATAGTATAAAAGAAGATTATTATTACAAAAGCCATAAGCTGAAAATCAATATTAAGAGACAGCCAAAGTTTTCCTCTAATCAATAATGAAAGAAAGATATTTTAATTTTTCTATTCTATTATTTATCTAACATGTTATTTGTTGGATATATCATTTAAGATATGTTTTTTCATTTTAATAAATTGTGTAGCAGACATAGGTATTTGCTATTTAAAATTTTTGTTAGGTTAAGAGCGCTCAGAAAATAGGCAACGTTAGATTACAGTATTTTGTTTTTTTACTTAAATCGCCATTAATTTATCTTGCTGAACTAATTAAATCATTAGTTAATTTTTAAATGCATTGACCTTACCTTAAAAAAAAAATTAACTAATGATTTAATTAGTTCATCAAAATAAATTAATGGCGATTTAAGCAAATATAATTTTTGTATGTATTATGTTATTTTTGAACTACGTTTTCGAATTTTTATGTCAAAAAAATGTTTTCAAATTGTCACGTTACGCGTGGATTTTTCAGCCACTTTTAAAAAAAGACTGGCCACTTGTTCAGTGCCCCGGAAAATACTAAAACATAATACAAAAGTTTCCTTAGAATATCCTGAAACTAAAATAAAAAATGTCTACCAAGATGTCCGATTTTTTTTTAATTTCAAAAAATTACGAAAATGGCCGCTGTTCTATTTTTCATTGTAAAAAATCTACTTTTAAAGAGATATCAGCAGTATCATTTTAAAGAATTTAATTACTTATTTTGTTACCTAGTAACCTATTTCTATGTTCTGTTTATTTAATGTAAATTTCATTTGTATCATTTTTCCTGATGAAGATGTACGTTGAATACGATAAAACGTCGATTATTAATAAATATGAATGCAGAATTACAACTGAAAGATTTTTTACTATGATAAATATTATTACAAAATGAAATTATTTTTCACTTGATGATAATGAAAATCTAAAAGCCCGGCTGCATAGAACATTGTTAATACATTATTAAGTTAACGATTTGATGAATTTGTTATCTGACCAATCTTTGAAAACATTTGACCAGTGATCTCTCTAATATGGACTGAAAACTCCTATACTTTTAACACATTAAAGACAGCAAACTATTATGACGCGTTTGTAATCCCTTTTCATTTTCCACAAGCATTATTTTTATTGTAAACGTACTAAAAAGAAACAGTAATTCCCTCATTATACTAATTGCATAAAAATTTCATGTAAGAAAAGTATACGTTTAGTTTCCAGTCCATGTAATATTTAGAAGTCACTGCAGTTGACAATCTAGTGTTCTAGTTCTCTGGGTAAGTTAACAAGGTTTTATGCAATCATTAAAATTATAGTGATCATTATAAATAAACTGAATTTATTTATCTACAACGGAAAATTGAAGATTTCGAACTTATACCATTTGAACTAACAAATATCCTAGCTAGAAAATATAAATGAAACTGATTGTAAATATAGAACTGTAAATAAGTCGTCTTGCTACGTAATATTCTTTCTTTCTCCCGAGCTCAAGCCACGTTCTTAATAAAATACGAAATGGCGTAGATATAAAACAACAAACAAAATCCAACCGAAACAGGTTTTTCTATTTGTATTCTTATTTATCTGGAATCGAAATTTGAACGTAAAGGATATCAACAAAAGTATCATATTACCATAAACATATCCTTTATCGTTTATCCTTTTCTCCCGCACATGACAATCGCTAAATTTTTCTTCAATGCATACTATTTACATGCGAAATATGCTTAAAATCCAAAACATATTTTAAATTGTATATTTTTACGCGCACATCTTCTTACAAAAATACAATTGCTTGCGTATTTCCTTATTTCGATATAGAATCAAGAAAATACGAATTTCTAGATGTAAATATAATAATATATTTTTCTTTATTTCTTTGTTTATTCCTCTAGCAAACAAATTCCATTTTTACAATTTTTAGATCGATTTAAATTCAATTTAAAAAAAAGTTACCAATTTTAATTTAACTATCATATTTTGCTTATCTGATAGAAATGTTTAGCGGAAACTAATTTCTGCATAAGAGTTTGTGCCACACCCCTATAGATACATAGCGTGACTGTGTACGTACGTATCTTTTGCAAAATCTATAGTTTATGGAAATTTTTAATTGTGATTTACAAAATCCAGAGGTCAAACATTATAATCTATTACGATTTTAAATTTATTCAAATTAATTAAAAAAAAAATTGCAAATTTTTATATCAAAATATTAGATATATTTTTATGCCGTAAATTCAGTACAGCACGAAAAAATTATATAATTAAAAACTGTGTATGGTATGAAATATTAGAATTTCATATTGATATTGTAATTTTCTATGAATTTTGATGTAAATCTTACAAAAGTAAACTTTAATGACAATTTTTCCAAAGATTATCAAATTTAGCATGTTAAAAACTATAAGTATATTACAAAATATCTTCTAATGAAATTGAATTGGAATTATACTGTTAACAAATTTAAATATGTAAAGTAACTTTTCTATATATCTGTGTATTTTTTTGTTTTATATGATGCTGTATTGACAAAAAAAATCTAGATTGATTTTTCTAATATTTTGGTAGTTTTATCTAAAAGAAAGTAGATTATTTGTATCCTTCTAATCATATTAGATATAACATCTATTTTAAGATTAGACAGTTAGGTTTAGTATATTGATCTAATATAATTTAATATTAGATTTAATTTGTTGTGTATTATATATTCATGTTGGTTGATTTATCCAAATTTTTATATTTTATTTAAAATAATTTACATTATATAATAATAATATTATATAAAACTTTGTATTTAAATGGCCATTTTGGCCAAATTTGGCCATCTAATTCGGATTACATAAAATAGTTACTTTATTTTTTTTAATAAAACAAAGAAATATGTGATTTTTAAGAAATACGTAGATAAATGAAATTCAATGACACAACAAAAAATATTATAATAACATTGAACAAAAAATGTTTATAAGGTTGTTTGTAAAATTAATATAATAATATTCAAATGTTGAGATTTTACTTGGCATAAAAGCCAGCCATACTGACCAGATCCTAAAGAGCGAAACACGTGTCTACGGTTAACTGGCTAGTCATTGATGCATAGCTTAACAAGCCGATTCAATGATTGAGTAACTTGTGAAATTTTTGGGGAAAAATCTCAACATTTAAATATTAAAAAATATTATACTGAAACTATTTGCAAAATATGTCCAAAATTATGTAAAAATTCTAAAAATAACTTAAAATGATAAAATTTTTATTCAAAACACACAAAAAAACAAAATAAAATCACCACTTTTCTATCACCGAACCAAACTTTTTCTTTCTTCTAATACCTATTCAAAGTCATGCCGAATCACCAGCTCAAAAAAAAATTAAATAAAACTACAAAACCCGAACTACATGTCCAGGTTTCTGCACCAGCAATTTCCAAAAAAAAAAAACCAAATCTAGCATCTCCACCCTAAATTCGTAATTTTATTCTACAAATGCATCAGACATTTGAAAATCGAAGAGCTATTGTACTTCCCAACAGCTCCACCGACTGACTCTTTTATATATCCTTCAATGCAGGCAACGCACGAGAGAGCTTTTTTTTTGTATTATTTTAGTTTTATTTGTATTATTTACACCTATAGAGGTGTTCGCAGTTTTGCAATTTTTTGCTCCCGCCTGCCCATTGGTTCGTTTCATTCGTGATTGTATTTTATCGCTATAGTTTTTTTTTGTTTTTCTCTGGTTGTTTTCAGGTTGGAAATATCTGGCGTTCTCAATGGCGTCGGTCGCAACAGCTATGCTCTGCAAGGAACAAGGCATCACAATCACGGGGATTTGTGCTGTTTATGAGATATTTGTAGCGCAGAAAGTGAGTATTACGTACCTTTTTTTATATTAACATACTGATTTTTATAGTTTTACTATACTTATAAAGAAATAGTATTTTTATTCATGATGCTGTAGATAGACAAAAATACTACAGTTTTCTCCGATTTCATAAAATAGCAATTGGCCCGATATTTTTCAAATATCCTTACTAATATTTTATATACAGATACAGATATTTAGCGACCTACCTGTTTAACGACTGCTCGAACTTACAAACAAATATCCTTACTAATATTTTATATACTGATACAGATATTTAGCGACTGCTCGAACTTACATTAGAGCTTACAACTTTTTTAACGTTTAACATGTGAGTTTTCGCCCATATGTGTATGTTGCATATTTATGTTAATTATATTCTTTTTTCATTTTTTCAAAACATAATTGTTATTTACACTGATATATAAAATTAAAACTAAATTTTGAAGTTGAAATTTGTTTTCAATATTTTTTAAATAGACCAGTTTGTTCTACAATCAAGTCGTGAGGGTCAAAACTAGGTCGTTGTGTAATCACTCTGTAAAGTTCTACAGTTTTACTTTAAAGAGAAATGCAGTTTCGGTTTTGTTGAAGATTAGAAAAATTATATACAATTAATTATATACTATTAAAGTATTCTATAAAAATCAGCAACTATTTAAATAGTAAAGCAACTGCCAGTAATATTATTCCATTTAAAACAGATCATTTATACCCGATTTCATAAACAACAGAGTAAATTTAGTAAGATAATAAATCTGTTTATTTTTATAGTAAATTTACTAGATGAACAAACTAACCAAGTCAATTACTTGCGGAAATATCATAATAGTAAATTTTGCACTAGAAGTAAATCAGTTCATGTCGTGCAAATTTTATTTATTATTATATCCTGTGTCAGATCCTGTGTGATTTTTGTTTCTGCCACGATTTTTATCTATTACTACTAAGTCTATTACTAAAAGTTATTTTGACAAATGTGAAAATTCTCAGTCGGTAAATTTCCCAATAGTTATTTTCTTTGTGAAACAACTTATTTATTAAATTTACTTGTAAAATAGTTACTTTATAATTTACTGTGGTGTTTATAAAACCGGGACTTACAATTAGTAATAAAATTTAGTGTTATTATATTTTTTTAAATAAACTTCATTTGAATAAGTTATTTTAGAGTAATAAATCATATATCTCGGAGCTATTAAAATATATAATTTATTTAATTGGAAAACCAATAATTTGTTGTATAATATTTGTAGAATTACACGGTAATTTATTTTAAACGATCTTTCTATAGTTAAAACACAAGTTAAAAGCTAATAAATGCAAATATATAGCAATACAGTAACTCAAAATTCCTCAAACAGATTAGCATTTCCGAGAACAATAAATAAGCCCTTATATTACAACTTCAATTTCACACATTTTTACTTAGTTTATCTGCACGAATTCTAGCCAAACATCAACAAATAATGCGAAATCTTTTAAATTCAAATAAATCTTCCGTTCGTCTGGGAGCCCAGTGCAGAAAAACTTGTAGCAACATTGCAACAACGTCGGGGCAGTATTTTAAAATATGCAAGTGCCCAGGTTTTGGTTCGAGTTGTGTGCGGGGCCCGGCTGTCCGGTGCTAAAGCCTTCTAAGTGCACCTACAGCCTTATAAATATCACTTTCGAATGACAGCTGGACGAAATAAATGATTCGGGCCAAACGAGAGACGCTTGCAATTTTGTGCACATGCAACTCAACGCATAAATAATAATAAAGCGTATTTTAACCTCACTTAGATTCAAGGTGTTTGATGAAATTTTTCAGTTTCTGTTCATTCTAAAAAAAATAGCTTGTCAATAATATACACCATAATAGATAGAAAAATAAGGAATTTAATAAGGCCATCCAGTATTTTATTCATATAAATCGAAACTTTATGTTTAATATAATAATATATAAAATGTTTATATATGATAATAATTAAAGTTAAAAAGTGAATCCATTCAAATCGCAGTAATGCAATGACTAGAGGTACACTAACAAAAATGTAATATAAATTTAACTCTATAATAGCAGCATTCTGTAATTTTTACTATGATAATTGATGTAATATTACAATTTTTTTGCAAATACATTGATAGAATATGTAAATTTACATCAATATTTTACAGTGTAGCGACGCTTATAGATATTGAAATGTTAAAATATAAGGAAGAACAGAAATAAATAAATTATTTGATTTTTTTTTGGTAGTTTTCAAACATTTTGATATGAAACTATTTTTAACTAATATTTTAGGAACATCCAATGTTTGATAATTACGTTGTGTAATGTATACAACTTTAATAAAATTTATAAACGTCCATCTGCCATTTCTGAACGTACTGAAGTTTGATACATTTTATACTTTTATATTATCATAATTATCATTTTTCTATATTAATATTTAATTTAAGTGTAAATTTAGGGACATGATATCACAATATTGTGCGAAAAAAAATAATATTATAAATTTTTCTCTGTATTTACCCACTTTCATATAAAAAAGAGAATTATTCTGTATAATTCCAATATCAAAAAAAAAAAAAAAAAATATTTACAGAAGTACATTATACAGTTCTTGATATAATTAAATGTATCTAAACTTTTAGCATAAACTGTATCTCAAATGTACACTGTAAAAAAAAAAAGTAAAATTACAGAAAAATACTAGTAAAATTTTACTAAAAAAATTCGGTAATTTCATTTTACTATAATTATTCCGTATTTTCACCTCAAAATTCTGTAATTCTTACATTATTCTGTATTTCTACCTCAAAATTCTGTAATATTTAAAAAATTCATAATAATTACATAAAGTAAGTAAAAATGACTTAATATGTATGTAAAATTACTTACTTTCTGCAAATTGCATCACATACTTAATGTAGAATTACATATTGTTGGTAAAACTTCCTATATTATGTAAAATTACAGTTTGCATATTAATATCTGTAATAATACATCAGTATAATGAGACTTATTGTTAGTACATATTTTATGTAATAATGCTAATAAAATATTTTAAGTGTAATTATTAATGTTCTTATTAATTCTTCTGAGATTAATCTCCATTGTATGGGTGCAATATTGAAGTTATTATTTTAATTATCGATTATCGATTATTCTATAGAATATTTTTTTACAATATAAACATTATGCATATTTTGTATTATAATTTATATTGCATATAAACGTACCTATAAGGTTTTTATAAAATATAAAATTTTAAATATAAAAGTTTATAATTTTTCTGTATTACAATATAAAAACGGCAGTTAAAAAACGCAATTTTAAATTTACATGCAACTTTTAAAAGGGTTCCGAAATTTTACAGAATAATTTGGTAAAAACATTCCTTTAATATGACGCTAGCCAATCGGAACAGTGATAAGCTACTAGTTGAATCCTGTCTGTTTAGCCCACCCAGAATGTGCATTACTTTAGTTTAATGTTAGTTTATTTGTAGCAGTGAAGAAGTGTAGATGTACGCATGCATATTATAGTTGAAATCACCGGTATAATTAATATATCAGTTCACATAAAGTACGTATAATATTTATATTTATATAAGGTTTATGATTTTTACTTATGAATACTAATAATATATTTGTGTTTTTGTGTAGGTTATTGCAAATTCCAGGCGTCTGTATCATTTACCAAGAAAATGTAAGTAAATTGTTTATAATTTAATAATTAAATATTTTTAGAAAGATACATAACAGTTTATTTATATTAAAATAATTAACGTAGCGTTTTTTATTTGTAGATAACTTTATCCAGAAGGATCGATATCTTCGTCAGGAATGAAAACGATGTCTGTCTTGAATAGGGTACTAACCCTAATTAGAAAGCTGAATAATTATTCGTAAGAATAACAATATTTTTGTTCAGAGATTTAAATGACTGAATGTTTTTTTTTTTAATTCATTTTATATATTTTTTTTTATAATGTTACGATAAATAATTCATATTATATAACACATATATTACTATACAAATTTTGTAAACTATACGAATATTTTTTGTTTTTTGTATATAGCATTTTTTTTTTGCTAATAAACTATATATATTATTATTATTCAATGTTTATTAATTCCTGCTTCATTTGAAAATACATCCTTTATGTAAATTTACAAATGTATGTAATTTTACCAACAATAATATTACAGAACTAAATAAATATTACCTATTTATGGAAAATTCCCGACAGCAAATTTACTGAAGTTCTGTAAATTTACTAAAAGAGATTTTACAACTGTAATATTACATACATATGTATTTTTACATACCGTTGGTAATATCATATTACACAACGTTTGTAAAAGTACCGACATTATGTATTTTTAAACAATTATGTAAAATTACAGCTGTTCGGTAATAATACCTACAAATGCTGGGCATCATAGTGTCTCATACTTTGTAGGTAAAATTACATAAAAAAATTTTACAGTGTATATATAATTTTAAAGTTTCTAATTTCTAAAATATTACTTTTATTTTATTTAATGACTTTTAGCAAAATAACTATAATAATGTTAAACGTATCCGTTTGTTAAAAATCAACACCGGATTTCAGATTATACCTGTACGATATATACCTGCATATAAAAATCTACCTCGCTGATAAACCTGTGTAGCTAAGACTACCGACTCGATAGTTGAAAAAGAGTTGAAGTTGTCGGGTGTTGTTTTTTTCAGCTTCGGCTACCCGATATGTACTACATCATTCGATCAGCGATCAACGGCAAAAACACGGTGCATTTTTCATGGCCGAGCGAAGCCACGAAACGACTCTGTGTGCTGGCCGTAACCACAATCTTACTGCTATTGGCACGTCTGCAGATTATGGGATCGCAACTGCCCGTCTTCACTAGGTGA
This sequence comes from Clivina fossor, assembly GCA_963966155.1. NCBI lineage: Eukaryota > Metazoa > Arthropoda > Insecta > Coleoptera > Carabidae > Clivina > Clivina fossor. The sequence goes on along the minus strand of OZ014562.1, from coordinate 10,670,561 downwards.
GTTTTTAGCCATCTCTTAATATTATCAAGATGATGCCAAGTTTTTTTTTTTGTTGCTCGTGCACTTAAAGACTTGCGTACAGAAATTAACTAGTGAATTAAAAGTTTATCTAATGTTAAATGGAAGTAACATTTTCTACTAGCAATTAGCTCTAAATTTATGTTTTGATTTTACTTTTTCTAATTTTTATTATGTATTTATATATATTATAAATTAGTATTATAAATATATATATATATATATATATATATATATATATATATATATATATAAATATATAGAATATATTTATTGCATGTCCGCAGGGTAAAATTCGATGTGTAATTATTCTAACTGTTAAATATATAAATATATATATATATAAAATAAAAATAATTAATATGTGTTTTAATTTTTAAAATTTCATTTCATAGTAAAATTATACAAATATTATAGAAATTAGTTTATAAATTAATTTGTCCATTTCTAAAAAATGTATAAAGATTGCTATCCTTACTGTTCCGTAACTCATAAATATACCTTGTATAAAATATACACAATAGCAACCACCTCTGGTGATATCGTTATTCGATATCATTTATTTAGCAACCATTTCCCTATTATAGTTACTGAAACATGTATGGATACTTAAAACACATAAACTAGCAAAATTTATTATTAGTTAGAACAATTATTTAATAAATAACATCATATATACCTTGCACAAGCATACCGGTAACCCATTTTCAAATGGCACAATTCTTTTTTGCACATTGTAAATAAATATATCAATAAATATTACTTGGTTTCAGCACAGTATATTTATTTTCAGGTCTTCAAACCGTGTTAGTTCCGGTTCAATTAAAAAAATATATATCGGTTCTGTTCCGGTTTTCGTTCCGGAAATATTAACGGTTATTTTTCGGTTTTCGGTTTAATTCCGAGTGATTAATTTTTAAATTTTTTCGATTTTTTTATTTTTTATTAAAAACTTATTATAATATTGTAATAATTTAGAATTTATTATTATAATTTATTAATTACGGGAAGCTAGATTTTAAATATCATTCAATAATTATTGAAATAAACAAGTAAATATCCTCCTTTCTCTCCTTGTCTAAAATCGTGCTAATAGAAATACACGTAAAACCGCTGTAATAATTTGCGGTGTTGTCCAGGTTCGATAACCCAGCTTCGGTGGCAGCTACCCCGTCCCGTCAGCTAACCTACCACTATCTGATCGGGGTGAACCTGTGGCTGTTGCTATTCCCCTGCGATCTATGCTGCGATTGGACTATGGGCACGGTACCCCTAGTTGAATCCGTTCTTGATCCGAGGAATATTGGAACGCTTGCCGCTTATACTTTTCTCGGGATATTTGTTGTTACGGCATTTCAAGCGGACAATCGACAACAGGCTACCGTTATTATCATGGTAAGTTTTAAGACTTTTTTTTTCTTTTCTTTTCTTTATTTTTAAGGGTTATTCAAAATAAGGTAATATAAATAAATTAATCATATTTGAATTATTAGAAAGTCAAAATTACTATAGTCGCGACAAGATAAAAAGATAGGTACGTCATAATCACGTGATAAAACTTAACAACATGAAACTCACTAATGAACAAAATTAATTTTATTCTATTCTACATATAATGAACTAAATCTTTTTGAAACTATTTATATATGTTATTTTAATCAAATTAAAATGTAATATATACAAATATATCGTGTATATTGTAACGTAAATTTGAATTCGTGTCGGGGCCGTCCGAACAGTATTGGAAATATATTAAAATAATTACCACCATATCTGCGATTGTATATTGACTAGCATTTATTTACAACACTTAAATACTAAATAACAATAACTGTACAACAACAATGGTTAGCCGAGCGGAGCTAAACAAACAATTACACTATTTACATTTACCTATAATACAACTTATAACTATCGGACTGACATTAACACAACTTATATACTAACACCATATTCACTTATACTTGCACACATTTATATCTACATATTTATATTACACTATTATTTATTTTACCACACTCTTGAATTTACACTACTCTACTTTTTATATCACTCGTGTAATCATTACACATTTATATTCACCTATTACTATTTATTTCAACGCGCTATCACCGCTTGACCCAATAATACTATCAGACCGATTGCTACGATCTGATTAGGTCGGCTATCTGGCGATAACTCTCTGAGCCATCACTATCCGGCCCAACGGGACCGACTACACGATCTTACTAGATCGACGATTTCATGATGACTCCTTGAGCTGGTGGCCCCTAGCGCTTAATATAGGCCGGCAACCAAACCTACTCGAATGCTCTCGTGTTTTCTAGAAGCCTAACTAGATATTTCCACACATACATACCTACACAGCGCACACCGACATTACGTCATCACATAAACACGATCTAATAGCGTGCCTCACTGCACGTATACACACACACACACATGTGCACTCACACACACATGCAAACATAACTACTTATGCATTCTCAGTTTTGTTACAATATTATTGGATTTTTTTTATCGAAATCAAAGGAAAAGGAAAATAATGGGCCATTAATGCCCCTGTCTGCTGTATGCGAGAAGCTCATATAATCATAGTAGTGAGTGACGTTATTTGCCTAGTGACACTATACTTAGACGGGACGCATATCGGTTAGACATAAATTTTTTAGTGGAATGAACAGTCTGTTTCAATACATTAGAAAATACATGTTACTTCCTGACTAAATGTGTCTAATAGTATTATTAATCTAATTGTTTTGGTTCATTTGTTTAGTTCTGCTCTTATAACAGTTACGTTGTTTTGAAATCGATATTAATTAAAACCGATTTCAAAACCGATCTTATAGTACTAGAACTAGACAATGTAATTATTTGGAACATGGAAAAATCGCGTAATACTCCAGTCAAAATAAAATTTTAATATTTTCCTCTCAAATATTTACGTTCTATGGAAACATTTGCGTTTCTAGCAAAAGTACCCAAAGCACCCAAAACTTTACAACCAGCATTAACTCTCCTTACAATCTAACGATCAAAGCTTAGACAATAAACTACCCAAATACATAAATTCATGTATACCATCAACAGATACATTACATTCAGTCGTCAAATCATCCTTTTCAAAAACGAATACTTTGTACTTATCAAAATTCAACACAAGATTTACATCCTTACCTACAACAATATTTCTATCAATCATCCTTCTCAGTTGCTCTTCAAATTCAGCTAAAACAACCACGTCATCAGCATACGCTAAAGCAGATACAATACAATCACCTATATGTAACAACGTAATATAAATATTGAAAAATGAAAAGAATAAACCATATAAATATCATGTGTATTATTACTTCGTATATTTTCCAAATATTTTCTTTAAAAAAATCGAATTTTGCAATATTTCTAAATAATTATTTCATATACAAAATATTGTACCAACATAAAAGCGACTCATTTCTTCGGGATAAGAAAAATAATAATGGAAAATAAGCGTAACGTGTAAACGAAAATAATAAATATGCACAATAATGAGGTAAGTTATGCAGTTACATGTTTCACACTTCAGTGCGCATATTGCCAAACACTAGAATTGAAAATGTCACTGGATGAAAAATGTCAAACAATAATGTTTCCGCCTGCTATTAAATTCACTCTGTATTTTCGCGTCTGTATTCGGGTGGTATCAGAAAAGGTCAATGTCTTTCAGCGGTTTCGAGCGCGTTATTATTACGGGAAAACAATGAAATCAGTTTGGGCTAACTGCTTTTTATTACCCCGGCATAAATCAAGTTTATTCTCGCGAGCGCGCGGGCGTGCGGGGGACCCGAACAACAACAAAAGTTAGCAGCGCCAGGCCGCGTGAATTGCTTAACACAAATATCTAATTTGGAAAACGTGTAGAAATAAAATGTTTTATGGCGAATAAAAACGCTCGATCGGGCGGCACGCGAAACATAGCTACCACTGCTGCTGGTATAAATATCAAATCTCATATATATAGATGTGTGAAAATTATTATGAAATGTTGTTGCAGTTAATAAATTTTTTTGCGGCGCAACCGCATTTTATTAAAAATACGTTCGGGAGAAATTGGAATTAATTGCCCCATTTTTATTTTAACTGCCTTCACATTTTGAAATTACTTTTTTTTTTATTTTTCATACTCCTATAATTTTACATACAGGATATTTCGTATTTATATTAATTTCAATAATTTAAATTCTTTATAAGAAATTTTGTTTAATATCAAAGTGATCTATATTTATCTATATTCTTTTATGCTAGTATTTTATATTGTTCTATAAGCTCTTTATAGTACTATTGACTCTATTTATGTATTTTTTTAAATTTTTATATCATATTGTTTAAAATTATTTAATATTTACATTATTATTGCCATAAAATGCCTAGGGTTGAATCGGGGTCAGCAAAAAACAATGTTATTCAAGAGGGGGGGTCCTCGTACTACATAAGTTTAAGAACCCCTGTACTATAGTATTACATTAATTATTTATTACATTAATATTTTTTAAATCTAGATAAAATATAAGATATAGCACAAGAAAAGTCTTATAAACCTTATACTAAAATATAAAATCTGGTATGAATATGTGAAAATTATTACAAAATATTACAGTAAACGAATTTGTTTGGGGCATATCGCATTTTATTAAAAACACATTCGGGAGATTGGAATTAATTGCACCCATTTTTTTTTCGGTTCGTTTTCGGATTCAAGCGATGTTTTTAATGATAAAGTATTATTTTTTTGCGAGAGAAAAAAAAAAAGAACCGAATTAAAAGTTTTCACAGTCTATTTTGTTGGACCAGAAATGGCGATAAAATACTTTTGTTGTTCATCATTTGACCTCTTTTAGGAACAACTTTAACAAATAAAAAACTTGGCTTTTCCCAAAGATTAATGACTTCAGGTTCTCTCATCTAATATTCAAATCGATAAAAGCGAGAGAGAGAGAGAGATATATATTAACATTTGTTTTAATTAGATGTTAAATATTGTAATATTGCATTTGACTGCATCTATTATTTATACATGGCTTATCAAATATGTAAATTATTAGCTTTTGGTATTGTATTAACAAGAATATGGAGAGAAATACAATATGGAGATATTCATAATTAATTATTACATATAATAACTATATAATATCTATAATATCTGTTATCTTAACCAACATTAGTCTATAAAATACTAACGTACACATCGAGTGTCCTATCGGATATACTGACCCCAATGTTACAATTTGTTTATTGAATTGTTCCGATGATATTTTGTATAAAATCTTATTCACATTTTTCTGTTTATCTCAAGATTAATTTTATATTTTAGTCGTAATTATATTAATTCTAAACTGCACTCTCAACTAGCTTGAGAAAATACAATGCAAATTTATTTGAAAAACTTATTAATCACAAGTTTTGTTTGCAATAAAACCAATAACAACTGATAAAACTAAAATTGTGTTTTTTTTTGTAAGTTTGTAAGTAGTTTAATTCTGAAGCACTAGCTCTGTGCTAAAATATAATATTAATTTTGTGATAAATAATGTAATCTGAACAAGTCTTAAGCTCTAACAAACAGTATTAATTTAACTCGGATTAAATAACCAGGATTAAATATATTATTATCCTAGATAATGATATGTGTAGAATGATAATATGTACAAATATGTTCAATTTCCCATAAAATAAGAAAGTTAGTACATTTATCTGATTAAAAAGAAAGTGATATCTTCCCATTTTAACTACACATGTAGCTATTCAAAAACTATTTTAAATGGAAAATATAATTGATTATATTTATAAACTCAATTTAAATATTAGTTAAAAATTACAGATATTTAATCTTGATTATTATTCTAAAATTTAAAAAACCATTTACATATAAAGTATAACTAAATGTATATTTTTGAATGGTTCTTAAAATATAGAATCTAAAAATAATTTTTATAAATAATTTTGTCTTTTTTTATTTTCTATTATTTTACATATTTTTACTGTCTTCGATGTAGTGTCACTAGTATTTTTTTTTTTTAATAAAACGTTCAAAATTTTTATAGATATAAAGAAAACATATCAGAAATAAAGTTATTTTATTAAAATCTCAGAAAAAATCCTTGAAAACTAAGAACTTTTTCTGTCAATAAAACTCCAACTAAATATTTTCATAAACTTTCTCATTTCCCTATATTATAAATATTAATTCTTTAACTATTAATGACAAGAAATAGAAAAAAAATGTATATTACAGAATAAATAAATAACATTGTTCTTTAATAAACAAAATACATTAAGCCTCTAATGCATAAGTTGTTCTATCTTTCAAATGGTAAACTATAGTAATCTGATGTGTTAATTTGGCAGTGTTTTTTTAAAGAAAGAACTTTTTTTTAAATTATTTTTACCAAAAATCATATTAAATTAAAATAACAACGTATCTTATTATTTATATATCATAAATGTATGCTACAATTCTGTTCACATCTCGTAAGGCTCATATAGCGTTACGAGATATTCATTTTACAATTTTTCTTTTTGATAAAAAAAAAACATATACACCTAGACCTCACTTTGCGTCGTGGTTACGTTCCAGAAAAACACGACGCAAATTGAAACGACGCAAAGTGAATTATGATTTTCTATAGCATTTTCTATAGCAAAAAAAATAGACTCGAACCCAAAACAACGCAACTTCGAAAATCTAACGACGCACAGTGAAAATTGGTACTAATTCAGCAGCGACGCAACTTCGAAAAAACGCAAAACGAAACGACGCAAAGCGAGGTCTAGGTGTACATAGAATAACTAAAGCCATTGGTAAATTAATATTTGAAAAAATAGTGGACTTTCTCAATATATGAAATTTAAAACAGATGTATAAACCCTAATGCGGTTTCCAAACAAAATAAAAACGTAACCTTATTTTAACCAAACACAATATCTCCATTAACATGATCAATAATGCAGCTACGTATTTGTTCCAGAGTTTAACATTTATGATACTACCCTTCCTGCCGGCATCAAACTTATTTTTCCCCGTGGGATTCGTCATAGCCGAAAGGGTTCTCTACATCCCTTCGATGGGTTTTTGTATGTTAGTTGCGTACGGATGGACCCTGCTCTCGGAGAAGTGCAACAAAAAGCTCGCATGGCTGCTGCTTTGCTTTCTAATACTCGCGCACGGCACAAAAACCTATTACCGAAACTTGGATTGGGAATCGGAATACAGCATCTTCATGTCGGGCTTAAAAGTGAACCAACGCAATGCGAAATTATTTAACAATGTTGGTCATGCACTGGAAGGCCAGGAGAAATATCACGAGGCGTTAAAGTACTTTCATACAGCTGTCAGTGTCCAAGAAGACGATGTTGGAGCGCATATTAATGTTGGCAGAACTTACAATCATTTGAAGATGTTTAAAGAAGCAGAGGAAGCCTATTTGAAAGCCAAATCGTTGCTGCCAAAAGCTAAGCCTGGAGAATCTTATCAAGCTAGGATAGCGCCAAATCACCTGAACGTGTTTTTAAATCTTGCCAACTTGATTTCGAGAAATGTTACACGGTTGGAGGAAGCAGATATGTTGTATCGACAAGCGATTAGTATGAGAGCTGATTACACGCAAGCTTATATCAATAGAGGAGATATTTTGATCAAGCTAAATAGGACGAAAGAAGCTCAGGAGGTCTACGAAAGAGCACTTTTGTACGATAGCAACAATCCTGACATATATTACAATGTAAGTTTTATACATTTTTTTTTAATGCCTTGACAATTTACTACAAAAATTTTAATATGGCCCTTTTGACAACGAAAAAAGATTGAAGATTCCTATGCTGTTATTCTGATCATCATATTTAAATTTAAAGATCTTTAACTTAAATGAGACTTTAATTTGACGATGTAAATAAATTTTAATAAAGCTATTCTGAATTTAAAGAAATTTAACGAAAGTTAATGATTTTACAATTAAAGTAGTGACCAGAATCGAAATTTACTTAAAAAATTTTAAATTTATGATTATGCTAAATTTAATGACCAGAATAGCGTCACTAATCTATTTAGCGACATAAAAATCTATTTTAAAATATGAAAAAAAAAATTTAAATGAATTAATTATTCTAAATATAATTGTTTTTTTATTTCACATGTAGAAATTAAAAATAAAGTATATAATTTGTTAAATTTATCTCCTTAAATGCATATCTTTATTAATATAATTTCTGATATTTAAAAATAATGATCCTCTAATACAAGAATCACTAACAATTAATATTTTAATCAAGTTGTAGTTCTTGCAATTTAAATAAAGTTAACTACAACTTCCATTGTTTAACAAATAATTATGCTAATAGAAAGATCAATAACATTTTCTTTAACAAATAAACCAAAATATTTGCAATAATTGTTTCTTTTCAGTTGGGAGTTGTATTCCTCGAGCAGGGAAAAGCATCACAAGCTCTTGCTTATCTCGACAAAGCTCTGGAATTCGATCCAGAGCATGAACAAGCTCTACTTAACTCCGCCATTCTTCTGCAAGAACTTGGTAGAGCAGAACTACGCAAAGTAGCAAGAGAACGTCTACTAAAATTGCTCGCGAAAGATGGCAGCAATGAAAGAGTACATTTTAACTTGGGAATGCTAGCGATGGACGATCAAGATATTGTCAGCGCTGAACATTGGTTTAGAAGAGCTGTCCATCTCAAGGCAGACTTTCGAAGTGCTCTTTTTAATTTAGCGCTGCTATTGGCCGACGATCATCGGCCATTAGAAGCGGCGCCGTTTTTAAATCAATTGGTCAAATATCATCCGGATCATACCAAAGGACTGATTTTATTAGGAGATATTTATATTAATAATATTAAGGACTTGGATGCCGCAGAAAATGTAAGAACTATTCCATATATTATTATCATTATTTATTTTCATAAAATATCTTTGAGTAAATTAAATCAATGTTTAGAAATAGGTTTTCTGAACAACATTTTTTATAAATTAACATTTTATTTCTTACAATAAAAAATATAAATGGCAAGTGCATATATAAATATGTAAAATTGATATCTTTAATTGATTCTGAAATATTTTCTGAAGATTATAAAGTCTCTATTAATAAAGTACTAGATCTAATTTATCAATAAAAACCAAAAATATAATGTATATAACTAATTATACTTATCTTGTCAAAAATTTGCGTAAGTGTAAGTCATAAGATAATTGCAAAAAAAAATTCTATTTTTAATAATTTTTAAAGTAAACATTCTATAGACAATTGATGCAAATAAATAAATACATAAATATTAAAACATAGTTTTCGATATCACAATAGTGTCAGATAAAATGAAAAAAAAATTGTCAAAATAATCGGTTGTTTTTGAAATATACATAGTGAAATTCGTTCTTGTAAAATAGACACTATAAATACAATTTTACTAATACTGTAATCACATTAAAATATATATTTGATATTCTGCAGTTAGTAATAATACAACACAAGTTATATATTTTATAAATAAATATATTCAATTCGTTTCTATTTCTATTAACTTTTACTTACTAAACAGACACTTCAACATCTAATCGTACAATTATTTATAACCAATATTTCTTTATTAACAGTGTTACAGAAGAATTCTGCAGCTGGAACCCGAAAATATTCAAGGTCTACACAATCTCTGTGTAGTCTACGTGGAACGTGGACGTCTTCTTCAAGCGCGTGCTTGCTTAGAATACGCTTTTAAGCTAGCACCGGAGGAAGAATACGTTTCCCGTCACTTACAAATCATCCAGAACCGAATAAGTCGGTCGAAAGTTGGCCCCAACACACCCGAACACGAAACATTCCACCAAGTTGACATTAGTGAGTTTAGTGACAATAAAAAAATCACCGACGATGTCAAACCCAAAGTGATAGATGACAGTGACGTTGTACAGCCGCGTGGCCAGCCAGTTAAGTCTGGCGATGCCGAAGAACAGCATTACAGTAGTCGTGTAGTTCATACAGAATCGGTATTTGTTGAAAGTGACGACGATGATGAGTTAAATTTCGATGAAAATCAGAGTAAACAACAGGAGTTTTCCGAGAATTACGATTACACTAGCAAATATAGTAAGTACCAGTTGACTGGTACAAATCTCGGCAGTGATATAGACGATCCGTCGTCGGGTATGTCTTAGCAGTGCAAGCAACATTCCAATTTTTAGCCTGTGAACCTAACTAGATTATTCTGTATTTTATATATATGAAGAAAGAAAAAAAATGAAAACCGTAAAAAAAAAATATTGATTTTTGAAAAACATCGTAAAATGATGTAACGTTTTTTATACGAGCCACTAGGTCTTAGTATTCATTCTGTGATACTCGAAAAAATTGTCTCATAATTAAATTTATGGGTTTTTTATTGATTTTTTTTTATTGATATACATTTAATGTATTTGTATTTACGTATTATGTACCTAAAAAATTATTTGTCTACTCTGGTTTGACGGACTAAGCTTTGTTTTGGATTCTTACAGCAAATTTTGTTGCAACACAAAAGTTATCTCTTTTTTATATACAATACAATTTTTAATTTTAATTTCCACAAATTTTGGTGACTAATAATTATTAAAAATAAAAAAATATCGACGTTTCGATATTTTCTAGAATAGAATATACAGAACTAAATCCTGAAACTTTTTTATTTTAAGATAATGAATTCTGAAAGTTTTTTTACTATGTTAATATTTATTTATTGTACTTATAATAGTTTATAAGCAGCATTTATCGTTAAAAAAATGTTCTTAATAAATGAAAAACACCAAAAATTTTAACTTTCAAAAAAGTAATTCTGGTTTTAAAATAAAACAACTTTGACTAAACGAATTCAAACCAACAAAAACACACTTGTATACAGAAATCAAACAATTTTCACTTATAAAGATGTTTTGTAACAATTTTGTGCAACAAAATTTCTGCAACAGTAAATCCAGAGCAGACATAAGAATACAATTCCGACATATTGAATTTCAATTTTTTTTTGTCCAATATTATTAAATATGTATGTTTATGAAAACAACACGATATAAAATCTCTCGCAAAATAATTCGTTCGATGAAATTTCAGTTTACGAAAACATAACAGAACTTAATAATTCAAATTATTGTCATTTTAATCGTGAAGTTTCATTTCCTTTTCAATATTTTGACAATATAGTTAAATTTCTTTTCTCTAAATACTAAATTCAAAATGTCGGAAATGCATTTGACTGAAAAGTTGAATATACTGAAACAATTATGAAGAAAACGAAAAAAGAAATTGAATCTCATAAATATTATGCGTATATTATTAGAAATATTTATTGTTGCATGTGATTCCCAGAGTAATTTAGCGGTACAATATTTAAAAAAAAAGAACATTGTAATGATGATTATATTTTGTCCGTATTTGAACAGCTTATATAGTCTAACCAAGTTAACTCGATAATAGATTTATAATAATATTAATAATAATGTATATGAAATTATAGAGCAGATTTCACTTTCGCAGTTACATTTATTTACATTTTTAGGTTAGTTTATAAACATTTATAAGCTATAAGATTGCGGGTTCGATTCTCAATACATAAAAACATATTTAAATTAGTTTTTTTTATATATTAAAACATGTAATACTGAACTTTATTTGATAAATTATCACATATTTAATTTTTTTGTAAACGGACATAAAATTGTAAATAAATATGACTCAAATATATTCTTGATCTCTGGTCGAAAACTACTTAAAAATAAAAGTAAAAATTACGAAAAAAAAAAACTTATAGAAATGTTATATCTATTATATACTACGTAATATGAATATATTTTTACTTAATTAGTAAGGATTTGACAAAAAATTTAGACTGACCAGTTAACTTGGCAAGACGTGTGACAAATAAGCTAAAAATTAACTTAAGATTCGTGCGAAAACTTTAATTCTTTTTTTAGTTTTATACAGTATTTAATGGCAGCTTAATTAGTTTGTTTATATTCTGCAATAGCTTTAACTTGTATTTTTACTTAACAGTGCGCTACAGTCAAATATTTTTTGACAATTTCTTGGGGAATTTCTTTCTTACTATATTTGCACAAATCTTTCGTAAATCGATGAAATTATAACTGTAATATTGTGATGAATATCATTGTGTATTATTTATATATATTTTTTATTTAATTTATATTTAAGAGCATATCTGTAAGAATTCTTTAACGTATAGTTCTTACACGATATCAAATTATATTTATATGAAAAAAAAAAATGAACTAACTAACGTATATGTCTTGATGTTTAAGGGGCTTTTCTAACATTTTAGCAGTTAGGTTTAGCGATGGAGGCCAAAATTTTATGAATCCATACCTCACTTTAATGAAGATGAAAAAAAAATCAATCATTTTTAACATTAAATTTAGGTTTAACAAACTCGAAAGCCAACAATCAATCGATTTGTAGAATTTTTTAACGAAAAACAAATTTTAAATGTTTGATTTTTTTAACAAAATATTTACCAGGTATTCTGAAATATGAAAATTTTAAGATTTTCTTTTTCATAACGATAAAAAAATTGTTATTATAAATTTCATGCATTCAAATCTGTAGAGGAAGAAAAAATATATATTTTATTCGATATAGATAATAGAATAACTAGATATCAATCGACCTGTCTAGCCGAAAAATATTCATTAAATAAGATAGAGCATATGATATCTGGTTTTTAATTCTACGGTCTATATTGGTACAAAATTCCTAGTTTTTTCCTTAAATGCATGGATACATGAAAATTATTGAACAGGAAATTACATTTATCCACTTTTGACAAAATGCACAATTATAACAGCTCTAAATAGATTTTAAAAGAGAATGGCAGCAAAATAAATGATATAAATAATATCTTAAGTCTTGCTGACATATTGTACAAAAGTAATATCAACATTACGATGATTCTTTAGTAATCTAGTAAAGAAATTAAAACAATAAACTACGAGGCATTACTTTTTAATCAATCATCATAAACTTCGATCTTTTTTCAGTTATAAGCAAAAACTAATATGTTAATAATAATAACAATAAGTAATTTCCTGTTGTTTGTAATAACAAAATTCAAAAAGTTAATAAAATATAAAAGTATTCATTTTATTAAATATTCAAGCCCATATTTTGGAATGCCTAATATATTTCAAATAAAATTTCTAATATTTTCTTGTAGAAATTGATTATTATAAAACCAAGATGGGACTCTTATAATGCATGTAGAAAGTTATATTGGTGCCTTGAGAAAAAAATATGTAAGGCAGAAAAGATATGTAACATATAGTATAAACAAAATATTTTTCTATGTTGTCAAGATGTTCATATAATAAGTAATTATATAATAAAAAAAATTGATAATATAAAACAAAAAAAAAATAACGGAGAGAATGTATAAATTGTTGATTACTAGGGGTTGATGAAATTAACTGTCAAAACAAAAAAAAACTAAGCTAAAAAATTAATCTGTATTCTTATATAATTACAAAAACGAAAAATACGTCTGCAAAAAAAAAACTGATAATGAAAAAACATTTTTCAACTAATTGTAATACACAATTTATTATTCTTAATTTCTAACAAAAAAATATATGTATTGTTGTTACCCACATTTATAAAGAAAAAATACAATATTATTAAAAAAAAACCCGAAATCAGTGAAATTTAATTGTTAATTTTATTAATCGAAATAAATTTGTATAAATACTTGTACCTCGTACTATAATCTTGTTCTTATTTTTATCACAAATACCTTTTTATATTCATAGGTTTTTAATTTTTGTTTTAATCCTTTCCTTGATAATATGTTGCTTAAGTTTTTACATTAATTAAATTTTTGAAATTAATTAAATTGGAAAATAATCGACTAGTAAAATTTAATAAATAATAAGTAATAGACGGAATTCAGTCAGTTAAATATAAAATAAAATGTAATTCTAAACACTTAAGTCACTATTCACAAAAAATATATTTAACAACGTAAATACGTATTTCAACAGCAATGCTGTCCTCATCGGTACAAGTAAAATACACATTAATACAAGTTGATTTACAAACAATTTAGTTTTATTTATTTTTAAAAAAAATTGAAATCTTGTTATTATTGGTTTGTAGTAGGTGTGTTTTTGACCAATCGTAGCAAATTGTTTTGTAGGGGGGTCAGGTCTGTGTTCATCAATTTATCTTTATTTTTATATATAAATATTAATTCAAAAGTATACGTTTTCCAATAAGAATTTATGTCTTGTCTCATGGTGATGTGATGCAACTGCCGATTTGAAAATCTGTTTATTTTTTATATTATAATTGTGTTCTTTAAATCGCGTAGATATTTTTCTTTTTGTTCTTCCTATATATAGGTTGTTTTTACAATTTTTATCAGGGCATCTAATTGAATAAATTCCTGAATTTTCTAATTTGTCTTTTTTAGAAATGTTTTTATTATTTAACATGTTCTTAAGTTTGAATTTATATGAGAAAGCTAATTGTATGTCAAATTTTTTAAATAAGTTATTTAATTTATTGTGAGTGTTTCTATTGTAAGAAAATTTAAAAGTTTTTACACCATTTTTTTTTCTATTAGAAGGAGTGAAACTTGTGACTGTCTTTAATAATTTTCTGTATTGTTGTTTTTTAAGAATTCTATCGACAATTGCAACATCAGTTAAATATGTTTATTTTCTTCAGGGATCTACAATAGAAATAAATAAAAATAAATTCATATATAATAATTATACAGAACAACTGAACAAAAACACACTTACAGCAAAATATAATTAGCTGATGTTATTTAACTGACTGAATTTCCTCAATTACTTATTATTTATTGAAATTAATCTTGTTGGTAAATAATATTCTAGATATCGTTAATAATAAAATGTTAAAACTTAATGAAAATATTGAAAAAAATTAATAATTTTTTACTATATACACAATTTTTTTCGTATATGAGAAACTTTTTGTCTGTAAAGCCCGTGTGACACGATGTATTAAAACGCAGAAAATCAACGTGTTGAAGTGCGCAGTAGTTCAATTTTCTATTATTTTTACAAAAATTTAACTACTGCTCACTTTAACGCGTTGATTTTCTGCATTTTAATGCATCGTGTTAAACGAGCTTAACAGATAGACTGACAAAAATAGTTTAAAACTCATTTCAGAAAAAAATCGTAAATTTTATTAATTTTACAGATAAATATTATGCTGACAGCTGACTTGTGTATTTGCAAAAACACTAGACTTATCAGCACCAAACTTCTTTCTAAAGCTTAGTTTACATTGGGCGAGTAAACGGTATAGTAGATAGGTGAGTAAGAAAGATAGTATTAATTCTACATTAATTAACACTGACAACATGAATTAGGTTCCAAAAATTTTAATAAACTGATCTGTAACAATCTGCTTTTAAAATAACTAAACAAAATAATTTATATTAAAAATGTGATTTTCGCTACGATTTGATTTATCTTCGACAACATATTTTAACAAATTAACTTATAATAATATTTTGAAAATTTTACTTAACCTATCAAGATAACATGTGACCAAAGAGATTAAACATAAAAATTATGCTGAAGATGGATAGAAATTAAAGATTATTAAAGAAATTATAAAATTTCATTAATAACATTAAAAAAAAAAAAAAAGTGAAAAAAGTTTTTTTCATTAAAAAGTAATCTCCTAAAAATGTGTTAAATTAACAATGGATTTTTTAAGTGTAATAATAATAATAAAACAAAATATTTCTAAGAAATTTAATTCGCAATATTTATATATGTACCTATATTAAATTTCAATATATTCACCATTTTTCATTATATTGCCATTGAAAAGGAGAATAGAATTGCCACCGTATTATTACAGCTTCATAAATAAAATCATCACGCTTTTCTTTTATTCACCCCCCTCCATCACGCTCTCAACCGGAAATCATTCAGCAGCAGCAGCAAGAGAACGACAATTGCCCCAGTCGTGTCCGGGCGCGCGTATTACGAATTTCAATTGCAAAACACAGACGAAAAATCATTATTTGAACAATTGTAGGCCCGAAAAGGTAAATCATTAATCTTTATTATACCTTTGCTATCAAAATTCACAAGTGGTAGGACATTGAAACAAACATTGCAAGAATTTCAAGCAGGAAACGAGCTTGAAATTTGAAGAATATTTGACATTATACATCGTATAAAGTTGGCAGATTGCGTATAATATAATATTATTTATAGAGTAAATAAATAGTAATTATTATTAAAATTATTTAAAACATTTGTTTATACTCTCTTATAGAACATAAATCCAGAGTTTCGCTTTATTTAACGAGTTATTTTCAAACATAGTAAAAAATCTTTCAGAACTCATTATATAAAAAAAAACGTCTTTAGTTTATGATCTAGTTACTTATTTTATTACCTA
The DNA here is from genome assembly GCA_963966155.1 of Clivina fossor. Taxonomy (NCBI): domain Eukaryota; kingdom Metazoa; phylum Arthropoda; class Insecta; order Coleoptera; family Carabidae; genus Clivina; species Clivina fossor. The sequence continues at coordinate 10,654,068 of OZ014562.1, read as the reverse complement.
GTAAGTTGTTTCTATGTTCTGTTTATTTACTCTAAATGTCATTTGTATGAGTTTTCCTGATGAAGATGGACATTGAGTTCGTCGAAACGTCGAATAAATATTAATACAGAACTTTAACCTAAAGCCGATATATTTTAAGTTATTTTTTGTTTCTTAGCAAAAAAAATTATATTCTAAGTTAGAATATTGAAAATATTTTTTAAATTAGAATTTCTTACTATATAAATTTTCTATCTTACTATTCCTAAAAACACATAGCCTAAGATATGTTAATTCCGAAGATATTGTGATTGTAAATGTAATAATAATAATAAAAAGTTTTCTGATCTTTCTCGAATCTTGGTATTTCACTTTATTTTATTGAAATATATTATTTTTTCCTGATGAAAATATACGTAGAGCGTAGAGTATATCGAAACGTCGATATTTAAGTAATATATATATGGAACTTAATCCTAAAGCTTTTTTATTTTTAATATAATAAGTTCTGAAAGAGTTTTTATTGCGTTTAATCGACTTTCTTAAGATATAGTTTGTCAAAGTCACATTTGAACAAAATGTGATTCTTTCAACGACAAAATTATTCAAAGCATTCTAGACATTTCAAATATAGTAATAATAAAATATATTCTGACCTTTCTCGAATTCCTCCACAATCCTGGTACTTTACTTGAAGTCCACCGAAGTTTTCTAGAGTAGATTATTAAAAAGTTGGTTGACACTTTTAATTCTAAAACAATAACATATTAAAATTAGAGTCAAACACTTTTTTTACACCAATAATTTAAAATATTATTAATATGTTCAAGTTTGTGTATGTTGTTAAAATTTTTATTAACAAATAAGTAACTATGGTAGATCATAAAAATTTTACAAATTTTTAGTTAATGGAAGGCAAATTTTATTAAACTGATTGATGTTATCTTTTTCTTTATAAATTTCTATTGCTTCTCTTTATCAATCTGCTGTTAATATTTGTTAATAATTACAGTATCTTCAAATTTCACATCATGAAAATAGAAATGGTTCTACTTGTCTGTCCAACATAAACCTTAAGATTACGTAAAACTATTATATATTAAAAATAATAATAATATTTAATAAAAGAAAAAAAGATAAATAAAATAATAAGAAATGATTTATCACATATTATTTTATTTCAATTACCAAAAAATATAATTTGATTACAATGATATTGTTAAATATTGTGCAAAATTACATCATCATTTTCTCTCAACACTTTAATAATACTACAATTACTCATATTTACTTTAAGTAAAAATCATTTGATGTTACCGACTATAAAAACGTATATGATTTAAATAATTTGAGATATTTTATAGTAAGTCGTAATAATATGATAATTTTGCAATGTTTTACAATAAATGATACAACATTTTTTTTTTCTTTGAGATATCTGTATCTGTATTATTCATAAATTTGTCAAATATGTATTTTATCTGCCTGATATGCAGAATACCAAATTTGTTAGTAATAAGTCTAGACGATAATTTATAAATTACAATTTATATTTAATATTTTAAATTTGCGTATATTATTTTATCTATAAATATCTGTATTATCCCAAAGAATTTGATTATTTTTTGTGATTTTTAATTGAAATTTTTTTAATTTTGTAACAAAATTAATATACTCTAAGAAAATTGTTTGAAAATTGTCAAATTTATATAAAAAAATATTTCAATTTTAATAATAAATATGTATTAAATTTAGGTTATATTTTTGTAGTAATTTTCTATTAAAATCTCATAGATAAATGTCGTGCTCAGTAAATTTTCTCAAACAAAAATTTCAGCTGATTGTTCTAATAATAAAAGCACAAATATTTTACGCAAGTTTAGCGCTTAACAATACAGCAAAAAGTTGAAAATTCTAAAAAGGTAGATTTCCCTTGTGTTCCTTATCCGCAGAAAACTTGCGAATAACTTGTTCAAGTAATAAACTACGGAAGAATTATTAGCGAACTTATGATTCTTTCACCGGCAAAACTACTTGTTTTCAGAGCATTTCAGTCTGGAAATGTCTACGACTTTCGACTGTTTTAAAACTTTTCGCTTTTTTGTGTAAACTGTCAACTGAACAGGCATTTGTTTTCTTTTTTTTTTAATATAGTTTACTAAACATGTTTTCATTTGTCAGAACTTTTTATTTATAATTTTGTTATAAATAAAAATAAAACTAATGGACTAGTAAAAAACTTCTGTTTATTTTTCAAAGTAATAAATTAAGTTTGTTTACAAATTATAAGTATAATTAGAGTATATTTTAATAAATTTTTAAGTATGTATATATATTATTTATATTTGTTATGTGATTTGTGAGAATTAATCTTTCTTTCACCCTGAACAATGCACATTGCATTTCCAACACCTCTTTACACATTTTCAATAATCAAATTCAAATTCAAGCAAAAATAAACAATGCAACTGTCAATTAACTTAATTTTACTTAATAATTTTTAATATATCCGTCAGAGATATCAAATTAAATAGACTTAATCATGTTTCTTTGGTCGAATATGCAGTTTCTGACCACCCTGGACGGTGTGCACATTTCATTTCTTGCACTTCTTCACACATTTTCAATAATCAAATTAAAATTCAAACGAAAATAAACTATGCAATTGTCAATTAACGTCAATTACGTTTGGTAGTGCCAGCAGTGGAATACATAGTAACTAATTGCTGTATAATAATAATTTATTATTCTACTAATAACATAATGACCTCGTTCTACATAGGCAATATGGTAACGTAATATTAATATTATGATACGCTTGAAGAAAATAGATAATTTTATTTAAAATTTAAATATAAATTGCTAAAATATAATTGTAAAAAAAAATTTGTAACCACCTAATATCTTATGTTACTTTAAACACAAAAAAATATCTAAGTATGGATACAAAAATTACAAATTCTATTACATTTTAAAATAACATTATTTTATACAATAATTCAATACTGAAATAAAACTGTGCATAACCACAGTGAACGCTAATAATTTCCAAAAAAAATGTAATCTCTTTCTCAGTAAAATTAATTTTTAATTGAAGTTAGAAATAATAAAATATATTGAAGTAGAAATTCTTCTAATTACTGTGTCAAAACTGAAAACAATTAATGCAAATTTTGCCGCGATGCTAAAATAATTCTGTTAAAATACTTCAACTGCAATATTGCAGAGTGTCAGAAACTCTCTTAGTATTTTACATTTCAACTTTCTCAGATATGCAGGTCTGTATTTGCAGTATTTAACTTGAAAAAAATTTCACTTCTTTTTTTATTTAAAAAATAATTAACTTTGCTAAACTTTTTATTATTTTTATTCTTTTTTTTTTATATTAATACAAAATTATCTGATATAATGTGAAAAATGAATGAAATTATTAAATTAAAAATAATTTTTGGAATTTTACAGTTTTCATACATTTTTACATTTAAATCTTTATTTTATATAATTAGACAAACATTATTATATAAATAAGTAAAAATAATACATATCATTAGTAAAATTACATTTATGGACTTTTACGTAATATTACATTACATTTTTTTACATAACAACTTTTTTGACTGTAATTTATTGTTAGTTGTACTCAACGTATATTATTTTCATCAGAAAAAATGATTGATTATTAATAAATATTAATACAAAAATACAACCTAAAGCCGTTTTATTTCAGTAACCAATGTAATAGTTATATTAACAAATGTAACAATTACTTTAGAAAATAAAAACATTACATTAATTTTTGTTAACTTACAATTGCATAGGTAATATCGAAATATATATATTTATATGTAAAACTGGTTCATATTAAAATCTTCATAACAAGTTTATCTTTTGAAACCCATTTTTGAAAATATGATCGATCACATCAAAACGAATGGTACATAAAATAATAAACAAATTTTATTTTGTTTAATAGTTATTTTGACAAAAAAATCTACAAATGATGTTTTTAGCATCCTAGCAACAAAACATACAATATTTTTAGAAAAATCTAATTTTATTAATTATCTATATGATAGCTACACGTGTCAATTCCAAATCTTATTTACAAAATAATTTCAATTAATTTCTTCTAAATATACTTACATAGAACATATATATGTTTAAAAACTTTTTGATAATATTATGTTATTTCAATAAATGATATCACATATTTATATTAAATTTTTGTTTTTAAGCATATTTTGGAGAAAAAATTATATATCGGTGTATTTTAATCTTTAATTGTAGTTATTGAAAATATGTCCCAGTTTTAAAACCTATAAATAAAAAAACTCTGTAAACAGTTTCGACAAAAAAATTGATACAATATTTCAAAGAATCGAATTGAGAAATAATTTCATATTGAAATTATTAATTCTAGTAATTTTTAAATAGAACAAAAGGCCAATCTGCATGGCCAAGTGATTTAAGACATCGACCTAATACCCCCTCGTACCCGTGTAAGTCACGGGTTTGAGTCCCGGGTGATGCATGAATGTTTGTAATGACATTGTTGGTTAAATCATATTTCAAATATAATAAATTTTAACATAGTAAAATTCTTTCAGAACTCATTAAATTAAAATAAGAAAGCTTTAGGATTAATATCTGTATAATTTTTAATTCAAAACTTTACGTATATCATCTTCAGGAAAAGATATGCAAATGATACAAATAATAAACAAACAAATCATAGAAACACGTTACTTATTTACAAGTGAATAATTGTCCGTTTACTGTATTTAAATTTAATAATGAACATCATATATATATATATATATATATATATATATATATATATATATATATATATATATAATACGTAATGTTCAATCTTAAATTTGGTAATTAAGGAGGTATTTCGGTAAATATAGCTGAAAATAAGTCTATTTTTTATTGAAATTATAAAAGATACAACTTTCGCGTTTTTGTAGTTCGATAGTACATATCTTACATTAATTCGAATATCAAACTACTGTTTCAGGAGCATATTCTAGTACCTTCAAAGATTGCAAAAAGTCAAAAAACAAAATTTGTGATTTTAAATTCGAATTTACCGAAACATAAATAGTAAAAAATCCTTCAGGACTCATTATATTAAAATAAAACAGCTTTAGACTTTAGTTTTGTATTAATATTTATTAATAATCGACGTTTCGATGCACTCAACGTCCGTCTTCAACAGAAAACAAAGATACAAATGACATTTATATAAATGTATATATAATTATATAAAGAATAAAAAAACATATATAATATTACTACAAAACTATTACCTAAATGAGTTCTGAAAGATTTGTTTACTATCTTAAATATACTTGTTTACTGTTTTCATTTTGTTGGAATGTTATAAAATTTGTTATAATTTAAACAATATTAACTTTCTCATTTATATAATAAATTTCTGTTTTTAAACATAAAATATGAGGCAAGAAATTTATGAAAATTTTAATTAAAAAAAAAAAACAGGAGGATTAACTGACATTCTTATTACGAATATTTGGCCGGGTGCTAAGTATAATATTTACAGAATCGTAAAAACTTTTACAACCGTAGATAATTGGTTCATTTACTAATTTCGTTATGCCTCATTACACCGGTTCATTTTACGGTCCTTAGCGCCACGGGGCCGCCGGTAGGAAAAAAATCTTTTAATCTTGCAGACCCTAAAAATATAAACCGTGATTTTAATATGGTTTGGTATACCTACGCGTTAAGTAAATTCACGGGAAGTGAATATAGAAATTAACTTTTTAATATTTGGTGCAAAAACTTTTGATTGCCTAAAATATAAAGAGAAAGAGATGTTTTATAACCAAATTTTCATACTGTAGACAGTGTCGGATTAAGGTAGAATTTTTATTAAACTATAAATCTTAATTTTGTTCAAATTTTCTTTGTATAAATTGTGTGTGTTCTTTAGAGTTTATTAGGATCGGTATAGATACTATAATATACAATATTTTTCTTATTATTTTCTTAAAATTTATTATTTTTTTTATTTTTAAATTAAATTTACAACTAACTTATATGCCATCCAGTAAATGTGATACATGAAATAAGAACATGTGTGAAAAAAACACCTAATTATGTAAAAAAATAGCAAAATAACAGAAAAATAGTAGTAAAATTTTACTATAAAAAAAATCTGTAATTTTATTTTACTATAAATATTTTGTATTTCTACCTCAAAATTCTGTAATTTTTACATAATTCATAATAATCACATAAAGTAAGAAAAAATGACCTAATAAGTATGTTAAATTGCTTACTTTCTGCAAATTACATCACATACATAATGTAAAATTACGTATTGTTGGCATAACTTCTTAAATTATATAAAATTACAGCTTATTAATATCTGTAATAATTCATGAAAATAATGAAACTTACTACATATTTTGTGTAATAATACTAATAAAATATTTGTGTAATTCATTCATTTTAAAATACATCCTTTATGTAAATTTAGAAATGTATGTAATTATACAAACTATAATATTACAGAACTATACAAATTTTAGCTATTTATGAAACATTCCTAACAGCAAATTTACAAAAGTTCTGTAAATTTACTAAATGAGACTTTACTAAAAAAAACTGTAATATTACATACATATGTCAACTGTCAATTGTAGTTATATTTGGTGCTGCCTCCAGTGATGTATATATAGTAACTAACTACTGTATAATAATGTACATTATTGTACTAGTAATATAATAACCTCTATTTACATAGGTAATATAGTAACGTAATATCAATATTTTGATACGTTTAAAGAAAACTGTAACTATTTAAAAAAAAATTATAAAATTATTATTTTTACAAAAAATATATGACGAGCTTAGGGACCAAAATTATTTATAAATGTATTGATTTTAAGTAACAATTTTTAAAAAAAAAATGCCTTACAGTTTTTTTATTTGAAAAATTAAAAAATCGTGACCTTTAGAATTATATAATTGTTGAATAACCTTGCCTTTTTAATTAATAATTTTCATGTTCTAATTCAAGTCATTAAAATAGTGGGTAATTACAAATTAATACCATATAATTTTGTCATCAAAATATACATAGTGCAATGCTGGTATAATTAAAATATTTTACACATACTATTAGTCAAACTGTAAAGTGGGTACTTGATTTGCAATTGTAAAATTATTAATTTAAGTCTGCCTGACGCTAAATTCATATTTTAAAGTTATATTATATTGAAAATTGCAATAAACTATAAAATAAAACTGCTTTAGGTTTTAGTTCTGTATTAATATTTATTAATACTCAACGTACGTCTCCATCAGGAGAAATGATACAAATGATATTTACAGTAAATAAACAGAACATAGAAATAAGTTACTAGGTAACAAAATAAGTTAAATATATTTAATTACAAGAAAATATATTACAAAAATTGTATTGCCAAAATTAATTTTAAAGAAATATTTATTTAAATTATGAAATTACAATAAATTACAAAATTATTAAAAATATTTTTTCTTCAAATATAATAAAATATTAATATTACGTTACTATATTGATTGCCTATATGGAAGGAAGTGATTATATTACTACTACAATAATATACATTATTATATAACAGTTAGTTAATTTAATAATAATATACACTGGTGCCAGCACCAAACATGACTAGACTACAAAAGCTGTATTCTTTTTACCTAAAATTTACTGAGATCTCACCTCACTTCAGATAAACTCAGATCAACTCAGATAATTCTTATTCTTTTTATTTTTACTGAGCTACGACAAACTGAGTTGGATACCTTCCTCCCTTACCGATTCTGCTGCACCCGCAAAATAATCTCAAAATGAAGTGAGATACTCAGTTAAGTAGTAGAGGTTAAGTTTGTGTCAATCTTGTTGTTTTTAAAGTTAGCGACGAAAAATGTCATACGAAATTGAATAATTGAATGATATTGGACTTTTAAATTTAAAAATTAATGTAAAATTTATCAAAGATGTATTTCTTGATTCACAAATTAATGATTGATTAGAATAACAAACGTGAAAAAAGGTGTCAAAGTATTTCGATCTTTGTCAGTTATTCGTGTTCTCTTGCTAGAGTTTGTATATCTTGTTCTTTTATAAAGCAACTCAACTCACTTTTCTTCGTATCACCTCACTTCACTTGCCAACTGAGCTGAGTCAATTTTTTGATAAAAAGAATACAACTATTGCCAAGTATATTTACTCTAACATCTTGGGCGGCTATATTGAAAATTATTACGTCCAGTTAACTTAAGTTAATTGACAACTGCATTATTTATTTTCGCTTGAATTTGAATTTGATTATTGAAAAAGTACAAAAAATGAAATGTGCACCGCCAGATTTTTCAAAAACTAAGAAACATTAATTGTCACAAATCACGTAGCAAATATAAATAATACATAATATTCTATAGCTTTTAGTAAGTTACTTGATATGTATTTTTATTTATTTGTAGTTTAGTTTCGTTTAGAAAACTTGAAGATAAAATAGCATATGTTACTTGGAGCAGAATGCTCTTTTTATGGCTCGCTCAGATTATTTATCCTCGGCTATGCCTCGGCAGCAAAAATAAGGGCTCAACACTATTATATTATACTATACTATTATGTAAGCTAATTTATATCATGTAATATAGGCAACTCCATAATTTTTATACAGTTATGTTTTGCGGTACAGTATCATTTAGACATGAAAATAAGTTTGTTACAAAATGTTTTCAATAATACATACGTACAAAGCATAGCTAAAAATATGAAAAAAATATATATAATATACAATTTTCCCTTAAATATGCTTTTAACATTTTTACATCGTTGTTAAAATTTAACATTTCTGTATGAATCCGAGCATAAACAATAAAAAATTAAGATAAATTTTCAAACAATAAATGTAATAACAAATATGACAGACGTAATAATTCACAAACAATTTTTTTTAAAACTAAAAACATAATAAACAAAAAAAAACACTAGAAGGCTATGCAGTTTTATCGGTTGTTTTAAAAACATATAAAAGTAATCGAATGTAATCTTTTCTTGTATTTAAAAGATAAATACAATTACAATTCAAAAACATGTTTTTTTCATTATATATTTTATAAATTTGACGCTACAATTAAGTGTGCTTTATAATAAAATTTATTCTATATCATAAGTTCAAAACGTGGATAGGTTATCAAATTCGTCTAACGGCACAATTTATATTTTGTAGTGGAAAAGAATACAAAAAAAAAATAATTATGTTAGTAAACAAGACATTACAAAGTGTCAAAAATACGATTATTTGATAAACTTTTCATAACAATCTTTTTTAATGAATTATTTTTTTTATATAATTTGTTACATTATTAAAATGTGTTAAAAATTATTTTTTAATTAATTAAAAATTATTTTTAGACTAGAATCTAGTTATAAATAGGATGTTAGAAAATATATTTTCGCATTTATTAATTTTATTGTGAATTTTTATCAGTTATACTGAGTGAGTTTTCTATTTTGAGACATCAAAATATCTCAAAAAAATTCACCAATACAATTTGTTCGTCTTGCAAGGGGCAATCGAATGATGCTAAAATTTACTTCCCTTCATAAGCCCTTCATAAACCTCCATTTTTTTGATTACAGATTCGGATTCTCCAGAAAAAAATGACACTACGATTAATTAAGGTTAATATATTATTAATATTTAAACTGTTTATAAATAATAGAGTTTATTATACATAAAATAAAGTAAAGAATTTTTTTAATTCTGATAAATAAAATACGTTCAAAACAAATATTTTGCATTTATTTCCTGAAAGGTTAATAACATTCTTGTAAACAACAAGAAATTATTAATTTCAAGTTCAAACTATACTATTAATTATTTTTAATTCAAGTTACATTACAATATGTACTACACATATTCCAGAATAAGATACAAAAATTTTATTTCAAATAATCAATATACACGCAAATATTATCGAATAGTTAAAACAAAAATCATGTTGTAAGATTTTCAAAACATATTTATCTTTCAAGTACCTTATATATTTTGCAAATTTCTTTTTTGTTTTTACCAATATCTAGTGACCTATGTATTTCAGTGTATAAACAAAAACATCATTAATTTGGTAAATGGAAGAAACAATTCTGATCGAATATAACCCAAGTCATATCTCTTAAAAGTGAAAAGTTGTCCGCGTCAAATTTTTCAAATCACATTACTCAATCTTACATCAAAACATTGTAATTGAATGGAAAAAAAAAATGGCACAGTAGGCCATATGTGCACTCATTGTTCAAATTTGGTCAACCCAATTATCAAATGTGACAATAACATAATATATAGACACGTGTCCTTTAGTTTTGGACAATACTGAATTCAGCAAATCCTTCTTTTACCTCCTAAATCAACACTCGAACTAGACAATATCAATAAAAATCATAAATTTATCAAATATTAGTCTATCAATAAACCTTGAACAAATAAATGTTCATATTGTTATTGTGAAATTTAATGTTTCCAAAGAAGCCCGTTTGAGTATATATAATGCAGTTTTGGTGCCTAAGTTAATGTATGGTAAATAGGAGAGATAGGGTACGAAATAGATTAGTGTATGATGAGTGTGAAATTGACAAAAATGTTGTAGCAAATGTTGAGCGAATGTCTAATGAACGTTTGGTTAAAAAGATTTATTTGAATGATTTTGATGGTATACGTTTGCATGGACGTCCGATAAACTAGTTGGAGTGTTATGATTGAGAATGTTTTGCGTGAACGAAAGTTTCCAAGTAGTATGAATAAAGAGCATGTATGAGAGGAATTATGAATTTGGATGAAGCGAAAGTTGCTTGTTTGGATAGGAATGTTTAAAGGCGACTGATTTCGGGATGATAAAAAGAGTTTGTGCCACACCCTATTGGGTACATGGCGTAATTGTGTATGTATGTATGTATAATATAATGAGTTCTGAACAATTTTTTGCAATATTATATTTCTTAAAACAAGTAAAATAGCCAGTAATAAAATTTGGTATATGTTAGTCAGCAAATATCGCATTAAAATACGTATTACAATGAGTTAATTGAAGCTTCATATAGTAAGTTAATCTCATCAGTACAGATATTGAAGTAATTACCTGCCCAAGTCGTTCGATGTCTTAGTATGAATGTATAATGGTAACCTATCTCTAAAATTACTTAAGTCCTTTCAAATAGAGAAAGAAGACATTGGTTAATAAAGAGATTGTGTCACGTCTCAATCTTTGAATGCATTTATTTAATAAACCCGCATAAAAGTTGGACTCGAAATCCATTATTTATAATTTAAATGTGCCTGTATTTCATGAAGGACATTTACCATACTTACTTTTCAATTATCCTTCTTTCCTATTCCTATTTATTATTACTTGTCAGTTTTCGATTGGCATAAAATTCACAACAGTTTTTTTGACAAACAGTGACTAACAAAAGTTTTAACATAATGTTATATTAGTAATATACAGGTATTTATGATAATAATAGATTAGTGTATGATGAGTGTGAAATTGAAAAAAATGTTGTAGCAAAAGTTGATTTTAGTCAGTTAAGATGGTTCGAACATGTTGAGCGAATGTCTAATGAACGTTTGGTGAAAAAGATTTATTTGAATGATTTTTATTTTATTTCTTATCAGTTTAAATCAAAGTAATATGTTGTTTAACAAAATTACCTCGTAGTTTGTCTATACAAATGTATTAAATTTAAATATCTTGATCATTGGTATGAGTAAAATGTCTTGCTAGGATAAAGGTTAAACAAATTTGCATAAATTTAATATTTGTGCAGTAATCAGCAAAAATACATCAAATATTTGAAATATAGTTATTCAAAAGATTTCGGAATCCATTTCTCATATAATTTTAATAATATAAATCTAGTAATTACAAGATTTTTCCAAGAATTTTGATAACACTTAATTATTTAACATTTTTTACTCGAATTTCTAACCTTTGTAATATAAAGTAAGTATAATTTAAATATTTTGTTTATTGCATACTTTACAAATCAGTTTATGATATTTTTTTTTCATTCATAAACGTATTTCGTAAACACATGAGCTCATATTCATCTTATACATTTATTAATAACAATTACAAACTTGATTTTAAAATCGTTTTTAACAACTAATGCAAAAATCAAGCTTGTAATATGCAGGTTTTTACATTAAAATATTGCTTTGTAAATGCAATAAATGAAAAACATAAATTAACAATTAAAAAATGTTTACAAGTATTCGAAATAAAGTTCGCCAAAATATTTTTTGTTTTACAATTAATATTATACTTCTACGAAGTTCATTTATTTATTATTGTTAAATAAATATTTATACGTATGAGTAAAAGTTATTTCTGAATTTATGGGTAATAACCAATGAGTTATTTACGTTTAATAATTATTTTGTTTAGTGAATTTATGGTAAACAAAAAGATTTTTTATATAAAAGTAATAAAATTATTTTAATATTTGTTTACCGTTTCTGAGAAACATATTGTACATATTTAACATAAATATAATTCTACTGAAGCTGTAACAATTTAATTCAACAAATATAAATCTTATACTACAGGGGTAAATCATTTGCTTTCGGCCCAGGATTTTCGCTTAGAAAAATTAAACAGACCATTTGAGTTCGGTTTTAGGTAAAAATAAAATTGAAGTAATATTACACTTTGTAGGTGTACACCTTTTTATTTTTATAAACAACGATTACTATAATAATGTAATGAACTAAATAATGTAGAATAAGGAATAAGACAAGCGCAAAAGAGCTTCTTGGCACTTTAGACGGAGAAACAGCAAAGACCCGTGGCACTCAAACGGTTTTAATAAAATTTGCTACGGACATATCTTGGTGTACAAGAAGCATGGTGATAACATTATTGGTTCCATCTTTTCCAACATAATAATCGATGCCGACTAAACGTACTTTAAATTTTGCTTAATGAAGAGATATGAAATTAAAGTGCATTTAAGCAGAACTATCTTTAAAATAAAACTATTTAATCAGAAATTAATTAATGATTATATTTCCTAAATTCTTTTTAATTAGAAACATTCTATTAGTGTATTAATTTAACATTAACAAACAGATTTTCAAATAAAATTATTAATAAATAATACTGTTTACAATCTAGTTTGTTACATTTTAATCAGTTTGTTTTAAAACGCTAATTAGTAATGATTAATTAAGAAATTAAATAAGTATTTTATGTATTTATAATTAGTTTATATTGATATTTATATTTACAATGTTTGAACAATAAATTTATTGTACGTTACTATGGTAACATTTATTATTATGTTTCATGTGTTATCATTTACAATATTTTTACAAAGTTTATTTTAAACTTAAACTTTTAAATTTTAATTTTTAGTATATATAACTAACGAATATTTATCAATACATTGTTCACACGAACTAAGAAACCCGTGGCCCTTAAAGGATCACTTTTGAAGTCGAAAACAGTAATTAAACATATAAACATGATAAAAATAAATAAATTAACAAATAATAATAATAATAACATAATAATAATATTATAATAATAATAAAATATCAATTGCACTATTATATATTACTCAAAAGCAACATTTCTATCAGTAGTGTACATAACTTCACACAGCTGTCATTTGACATTTGCATAATAAATATAATTTTTCAAATTTTTGATAACCAAGATGAAATCGTAGAAAAATGAAACTTGCCTATTCTCAAATAGAGAATGAACCAATTAAAATAACACCACTCCCATCAAAATCGGTTCAGGGGTTTAGAAGGAGATGCTGGAGAAACATATAAACATACATACAAACATACATACATACAAACATTTGACAGTTAGAGAGATTAGAGAGATTAATAACAATATCTGAAATAATATTTTCTCTAGTTTTAAATATTGAATAATATTGAAAAATTTATGTAACCCGACCAAAGATTTATATTTAAAATATTTTCAGTGCTTCTCTATGAGCTAGGTTGAAAAATCCCGTGGTATACATTATACAACAGTCCAACACTTCGGCTGTTGCTAAACACGTTTTAATGGAAAATCATATACATTCGACAGCACAAAAATTTTAATTAAAATCATGGATTTTTCCAATCTAGCACGCAGAGAAACATTTATTTAATACAGTAAAAAAAAATTCAGAACTCATTATATTAAAATAAAACTACTTTTGGTTAAAGTTCTGTATTAACAGTCATTTAATATGAACGTCTTGACGAAACTCAACGTCCGTCTTTATCAGAATAAATGATACAAATGATATTACAGTAGATAACAGAACATAGAAACAAGTTACTAGGTAACAAATAAGTAACTAAATCATGAAATTTGGCTTCCATTAATTAAAAAATCTAAAAATTTTATGATCCAGTTACTTACTTTTTACCTAGTAACTTATTTCTATGTTCTGTTATTTATTGTAATATTATTTATCCTGATGAAGATTTTAAATAAATATTAATACAGAACTTTAACCTATAATTTAAAAAAAAACTTTAGGTTAAATTTCTGTATTATTTTATTTTCCTGATGAAAAAAAATTTTATTAACAATAATACAAAATTATAACCTAACGATTCTGTTAATTTTGAAAAGTTAAATTTACAAAATTTAAATATTTCAAAATAACTAATCTATCAGCGAGAAAATTCACATATCTTAAAAAAAAACAATAAAGACCATATTGACGTTACTTTTGACTTTTGACGTTTACTTAAAAATTACTTATTTAGCAATTTTAATTAGTTTATTTGAATTTTATAATATTAGATATACAAAAATATATCAAAAATATGTAGAAGTAGAAGTAAAAATTTATTTTAAAGTAAAAAAAAATTCTTTTTCATAAACAAAAGAGGTGGGAACACAGGCCTAAGATTTTATAAAAACTGGTCGTAATTCTCTTGACATCTAAACCATGAAAGTGTTTAATTAACAAATGTCCTAAAAACAAGAAACTAAATTATTAATTAGAGGCCGACAAATTAATGTGCAATTTAAAAATAAAGCATAACACAATTTTTAAGTGTTTACAATTAAAACATTAAAATTGAATTGCGTCAATGTATCTCTCGCTTAATGAATCAAAATATAAAGAACGAAACAGAAAATTTCGCTGTAACCTTGTCAAAGAAAAGGTTATGTATCAATCATCGTATGTATACTAAATCCACAAAAATATTTTATTATCGCTAATTCAGTAATATGGATGGGTGCTGTATATCTTATTTACAATATGCAAGATCAAAGTTTTCGTTTTCATTTACAAATATTAATCGTCAGTTTAATCATCAGCTGTAAATAATATACCCAATATCTTTCTATGACATTTCATGATTGGTTGAAGTATTTCGTGTTTGTTTTTCTTTTTTTGTTTTAGTTATTCAGTTGTTAAAAACGAGGAAAATGGTGGGATTTATATGCAAATTATATAGTCAGCAAATTGGGAAATGAGACACAGATATTTTCAATGACATATCAATTTCTATTTTTGCACAGAAAAAAAATATATCTATTTCATTTACTTCTAATTAGATGACTAAATTTTAGATAATTCGTCTATTTAATTATATGATATATCCAATAACATTCTAGTTATTTTATTTACATATAAATTAGTTTAAATCAAATTTTTATATCAAATAAAGTTTAGATAGGTAAATAATCAACATACAAGAATAGATAAATACAAGATTAGAAGTATATGGGTAAACCCATATATAGACCACTTTGACATTATCACATAAATGATAAAAAATAGGATAAAAAAAATTTTTCATTGAAAGTTGGCAACATTGTATTTTGATAATATATAATATTATAGGCGCTAAGAGAATCTTCTGTAAAAATTTGATTAAAATCGGATAAATAATGCGGGCATAACCAATTTTTAGAAAATTATTAATTTTTTTTTCGGAAAGTTGGCAACACCGTATTTTAATAAAATTACGTAATTTATGTGGGTACTAGGAGAATCTTTCCTGAAAATTTGATCAAAATCGGATAAATAATGTAGCCACAATAAATTTTTAAAAACTTTAGTAATATTTTTCTCGGAAAGTTGGTATCACTGGAAAAACCCAAAAACACATGACCATCTTGGGCACTAGACAAATTTATCCTGAAAATTTCATTAAAATCGGTTGAACCGTCTAGGAGGAGGCGATCACAAAATTTTGTCTGAGGACCGAGCGAGCGAGCTGACGACGCACATCCATACACCCACATAAACTAAGTTCAGATTCGTCATCTAGAGGCTATATGAAGGATTTCTATATACAAATTTTTTTTTTTAAAATGTTACAGATACCGTACCAAACGCTATACCACTTTTTCCTTGCAGTCAAAGTGGTAATAAGATAAACAAAAAATATATCTAATTGTTCTAGTAAAAAAATCTATCAGAACTCAGAACTCATTATATTAAAATGAAAAGGTTTCAGAATTAAGCTCTGTATAAATTTTAATAAAAAATCGACGTTTTGACGTACTCTGCGTACATCATCAGAAAAAATTATACAAACGACACATACAATTAACTATATTATAAAATTTATAAATTATTGATTAAAAAAGTCACATTTTATTTAAATTAATGCCTATTCTTTTTACTACTTTGACTGCAAGGAAAAGTAGTTAAGCGTTTGGTACGGTGTCTGTAACATTTTCAAAAAAAAAAAAAAATTGTATAGAAATCCTTCATATAGCCTGTAGATGACGAATCTGAACTTAGTTTATGTGGGTGTATGGATGTGCGTCGTCAGCTCGCTCGCTCGCTCGCTCGCTCGCTCGCTCGGTCGTCAGACAAAATTTTGTGATCGCAACTCCTCCTAGACGGTTCAACCGATTATAATGAAATTTTCAGGTTAAATTTGCCTAGTGCCCAAGATGGTCATGTGGTTTTGGTTTTTTCCAGTGATGCCAACTTTCCGAGAAAAAAATTACTAAAGTTTTTAAAAATTCATTGTGGCTACATTATTTATCCGATTTTGATCAAATTTTCAGAAAAGATTTCTCTAATGCTCCCATTAATTACATAATTTTATTAATTTTCAGTGTTGCCAACTTTCCGAGAAAAAAATTACTAAAGTTTTAAAAATTTTATTATGGCCATGTTATTCAACCGATTTTACTCAAATTTTCACAAAAGATTTTCCTAGTATTCATATAATTTATGTAATTTTAACAAAATACAGTGTTGCCAACTTTCCGAGAAAAAAATTAGTAAAATTTTTAAAAATTTATTTTGACCATTTTATTTAACCGATTTTAATCAAATATTTATAAAAGTTTTTCCTAGTGCCTAAATAAATTATGCAATTTTAACAAAATACAGTGTTGCCAACTTATCGAGAAAAAATCACAAAATTTTTAAAAAATTCATTGTGGCTACATTATTTATTCGATTTTGATCAAATTTTCAGAAAAGTATCTCCTATTGCCCACATAAATTATAATATTATTAAAATACAGTGTTGCCAACTTTCCGAGAAATGTCAAAGTAGTCTATATATGGGTTTACCCATATACTTCTAATCTTGTTTCATTGTATGTATTGTTAAAACGTTGAAGAATATTGTGTTCATTTATTCATTATTATTATAATAATAAAGATACTGATCAATTGTTTGAATTTGTAAAATTACGTATTGGTAGTATAACTTTTTAATTATGTAATTTACAGCTTGCATAATGCAGTTTTGGTGCCTACGTTGATGTATGGTAGTGAATGTTGGGTTTGGTTGCAAAAACATAAACGGAAAATGACTGCTGTGGAAATGAGATTTTTACGTGGAGTATGTGGTGTAAATAGGAGAGATCGGGTACAAAATAGATTAGTGTATGATGAGTGTGAAATTGAAAAAAATGTTGTAGCAAAAGTTGCCGTGTTAGTCAGCTAAGATGGTTCGGACATGTTGAGCGAATGTCTAATGAACGTCTGGTTACAAAGATTTATTTGAATAATTTTGATGGTATACGTTTGCGTGGACGTCCGATGAGTAGTTGGAGTGGTATGATAAAGAGTGTTTTGCGTGAGCGAAAGTTTCCAAGTAGTAGGAATAAAAGAGCATGTATGAGAGGAATTATAAATGTGGATGAAGCGAAAGTTGCTTGTTTGGATAGGAATGTTTGGAGGCGACTGATTTCGGAATGATAAAAAGAGTTTGTGCCACACCATTTTGGGTACATGGCATGATTGTGTATGTATGTATGTATGTATCTATATTTCCTAACCGATATTGTTTACAAATTTCACTACACCAAAAGCATTATTTACTTCGAATAAATATAATACAACATTCATTAACATATTATAAAATAAAAATACAGCAAAAACAAAAAACCACTTCCAATAATTCTTAACTGACCTATAACCCCGTTCTAATTTTATTAAAACATTTCAAACTAATTATAAATGTAATAAACAGAAATAGACAACATTGAACCAGTCTATTATATAAAAAAAATCTAAAATTCACTTTATTTTTAAACTGTCATCAATAAAACCAAATCAAAATAAACTTTTTCATGTAAATAAAAATATATGTAATTACAAATTAAAAGTAATTCGTTTTTATGATAGAAACAATATCAAAATCAAAGCTATGTGTTACAATTTAAATTTACAAAGATACAATCTACACGACACTGAAAGAGTAGGGGCTACTTAGATTTTATATATAGTGTTAGATTATAACAAATTTGAGTCACTCGGTGAATAATTTTATTCGGAAACACTTTTAGTGGAATTTTTTTTTATTTATTTAGTTTAGTTTAAGTTAAAATACCTTAATTATTAATGTGTATTTGCACATTGTAGAATTTTATGCACCTACAGTTAGTTTTACCAATATTAGTTCAAACTATTTTTTAAGGATTAATTATTTTATCAAATTAATTGTGATATTTTCAAAACTAGGTAAGTTTGCAATTTTATTTTAAACCCATTTATTTTACAATAAAATTGAATATTTTACAATATAATAGAAAATAAAAAGTAATAAATTCTATATAGAATATTTACAGAATATTTTGTTCTTTTCTACGGAAAGAAAAATTTCATTTACTATAAAGCTACAGATTTCACTATAGGTTGACTATTTTTAATGTATATTTTTATTAATAAATTTATAAACATATAAATGATTTATATGAATGATTTTGAAAGTATAAGTTTGCGTGGATTGATTAGTTGGAGTGGTATGATTGAAAGTGTTTTAATGAGCAAAAGTTTCCAAGTAGTAAGAATAAGAGCATGTATGAGAGAAATTATAAATGTGGATGGAACTAAAGTTGCTTGTCTGGATAGAGATGTTTGAAGGAAACTGATTTCGGAATAGTGAAAAGAGTTTGTGCCACACCCTTTTGGATACATGGCGTGATTGTGCAGAATAGCATGTCTATATACTTAGACCCTTAAGAAAATGTTATTATAATGTAAAAATCTTTCAGAACTCATATTAAAATAAAACAACCTCTTTCAAATTAACATTTACAATTAGCATAGTAAAAAAATCGTACATTTTATTAAAATAACACGGCTTTAAGTTAATGTTCTTAATATTTATCAATAATCGACGTTTCGACGAACTCAACGTCCGTCTTCATCAAAAAAAAAGATAAAGTATTAGTTTTGAAATGATTAGTATACTGGATGAAGCATATACAAATTTAATAAGTAAATTGGGTGAAAAAAAATTGATTATTTCAATAACAATACATATTTTTTACTATGATTATTTCAGTATTAAATTTTTCATCTTCGTCTTAAGAAATATAGTTTTCAAAGTGTGACAAAAAATTGTTGAAAAAATGAAATTAGTAACGCTTCAAAAATATGTAAATTTATTTAACTAAACTTCAATGCTTTAAAACTTGTTCACTATTGAGTTAAAAGTAAAAACCTCGGATCTAAAGCAAAGATTTTCTCGGTGCTGTTACATGCAGTATATTTTTTATTTAACTAATTTGAAATATGTTACGGTAACGTTACTCTAATATTTCCGGTATCAATTACCAAAAAAATAAATCACCGGTAATTAATTCTCCCTATTAAAAGTCATTTTAGAAAAAAAAATAATTTTCCTTACACTGGAATTCCTATCATCAAAATTTTGTTATAAAATTTTTAATAATTCATTTTTTTCCATATGAACCTATTAATTTGCAACACACTTTATATCAAAATGTACAAATACATTTTAATTTCATTTTAGTTTCACTACTATTAATATAAAACGCAATGTTTATATTAAGATGGTCACAAGAATGAATTAGAAAAACATTTTTATGTCCTTCAAAAATACAGATAGTAAAACGACTCTTGTGCGATAAAAGTGTTTAGTCTTTCTTAGCTTTATATTGTTTACTTATAATGTTCACTTATTTATCACAACTTATAAAGATTCTTATTACAATTAAAATATTCTCGGTTTTTTTTTCTCCTGAAATTATCTTCATATATACACGGAATGTAACAGTAAGCCATGACAAGCTTTCATTTACGTTGATAATAAAAGTTTCAAAAATTAAAATCTTGTAACACCTATTCTTATTACATAGTTAGTCTTTCTTAGACTTACTGTTTACATTGCAAACTAATGTTCACTTGTTTATCACAAATTATAAAGATTCGTATTACAATTAAGATATTCTCAAAGTAAAATGACTAGGTTAAAAATTTATAAAAATTTTATGAGCTAGGTACTTATTTTGTTACCTAGTAACTTGTTTCTATGTTCTGTTCTATGTTATTTGTATCAGTTTTCCAGATAAAGACGGACGTTGAGTACGTGAAGTAAGTCGAATATTAATAAATATTAATACAGAACTTAAACCTAAAGCTGTTTTATTTTATTTCTTAACAGTTTAAGTCGAAGTAATATATTGTATATATATTCACAAAAATTACAAATTAACAAAGTTACCTCGTAGTTTGTCTAAATATGTATTAAATTTAAATACATTGACCGTTGGTATAAGTAACAAATATTTAAAATATAATTATTCAAATAACTTTGATAATAAAAATCCAGCAATTAGAAAATATCTGAAAGATCTTATTTATTACCTAATAACTTGTTACTATGTTCTGTATTTACTGTAAATGTCATTTGTATCAGTTTTTCCTGATAAAGACGAACGTTGAGTACGTGAGGTAGGTTGATTATTAATAAATATTAATACAGAACTTAAACCTAAAGCCGTTTTATTTTAATATAATGAGTTCTGAAAGATTTTCTTTAGCATGTTAAAATATTCTCGTTGCTTTTTCCATGATTTTATCTTTATATTTAACTTTCTTTGATGTTGATAATAAAACAGTTTTAAACAGTTTCTTATAACACCTATTCCTATATTACATATTGATAAATTTGCTATTTTTAAAATAAGTTTAATCAAAAGATGGTGACTAGTATTTAGTTCAATAAAAATTTACATATTTCAAATGGCTTAAAAGCTATATAATGTAATTTACATGTATTATTTTAAGTGACAATTTGTTTAGCGATTTTATAATAACGGCTGATTGTCATTTGTCAACGTTAGCCATAAATGTTCTAGAGAATAATAGTTCCGCGTTTTTAAATTTGATTCATTCATTTTTCATCATTTACATTTGTTCTCACATGTCAATTCTATTTCAAAGTTCATTTAATTTAAATTTTTCTTTATATTTATATATTGCTGATGAATTTAGATATATATGATACTTGTGTACTTTTGATAGGATTGTAAATGTTTCCAAAGAAACCCGTTTTAGTATATAAAATGCTGTTTTGGTGCCTATATTGATGTATGATAATGAATGTTGGGTTTGGCTGCAAAAACATTAAAGAAAAATGACTGTTGTAGAAATAAGATTTTTTACTATGTTAAAAACATTAAATTTAAAGTAATATATTTTCAGTATTAGTAAAAATATATATAAGAAGACTCAAATAGTCTTGCAGTCTTATTTTCCACAATGTTTTGCATATCGTGAAATAATATAATTCAGCTACAAGAAATATCTTCTCAACCTTTTGTCATTAATATTCTATAAACATAAATTATATATTTAATTTTATAAATTTAATTCGGAATAATAATTAGATTACTCTCTGGTAATAATTTCTCTGATTCATTATTCTACAAATAACCTTATTCTGTTATCATTGATAGAGTAATTTAACTTGAATTTATTCTCAAGTTAGAAGCTATAATTATTAGAAATTGTATTTTATTAAATTTTTTTGTCATTTATAGTAATTTTTTTCCAAATATTTTACAATTAAGAAACTATAGACATCTAACCTCATTTTTACAAATATTTAAATAGAATCGCATTGAACTAATTTATAAAACAACTACTGCATTTTTCGGACCATAAAACGCACCTTTTTACATAAAAAAATCGACCTAAAATTGAAGTACGTCTTATAGTCTGAAAGTAAATTAAAATACGAATCTTTATACTATATCGAAGCTATTAGTCAATTACTGGCGCAAATATGTCAATAAAATTAGTACAACACGCCAGATTTAAAAAAAAATCGTTCCATAAATTTGAGGTGTGTCTTATCGTCTTATGGTCCGAAAAATATAGTAATTATAAATTAGTTCAATGCGGTTAAGTAGACATTTAAATATATGTAAAAATCTGAGTTTAATCACAGAAAAACATTACTTTAATCTATGGAAGTTCAACGTGAAAAAAATATTAAAAATCCAAAGTCAAAAGAAATCTCTCTCTGCCGTCTTTTCCTATCAAAATCAAATCATTCAACTTTGAAAAGTCGCTAACAATGAACTGTCACTTATAATAAGAACTCAAAATTAAAATTGAATAAGTTAATAGAGACACAATTTAAATAAATTATGTATCAATTGTTCCATCCATCGTTTGCCCGCAACTCAAAATAGAATCTCTTGTACCCAATAACGAACTGAAAGAAAAACAATCCCTCTCCCCCTCCCCCCCCTACTCATTTGATTTTAAGACTAAACGTGTGCAAAGATAAGCTCTCACAAGATATTTACATAATTATTTCATAATGTTCATAGCTATCAGGACAAATTATCCGGATATCTTTATGCGTAAACAGAAACCTGGCTGGATAGGATTTCTTCGTAAACATGAATCGTGGGATTGTTGAGCTATATAAGCCATCAGCCACAACTTAACGGCCATCACAAGCAGCTGATCTTCATTGAAGAATCAAGAACCATTACCTAATTCAAGAATTTCCAAAACTTAACTCGTATAAGGTAAAATTCTTCAGTTTACTAATTTTACTATCAATAGTCTAATGCTATAATTCTGTACATATCTCTTAACGTTACCAAATATTTTGGCTTTTTTTAATAAATAATAATTCTTTTTTGCTAGAAAAAGATGCAATATCTCGTAACACTACAAGTTTTCCAAGATATGCACAGAATAAGCAGTTTGTTTTAAAAGGTTTTATTAAAGTTCACTTGTTAGTTTAGGTAAACTATAAAAAAATATAACATTTTACATGAAACCATAGTAAAAAAAATACATATTATATCAGCAAGACGATGGTTTATATACATTTTCTATAAAAATAATATAATTTTGTAATTTTAAGTAAAATAATTTATGTACCATATTATATATTTTTTTTTCACCGAAAAAATAAGTAATTACTTACATACAATATACGTATTTTATATTTATATAATATAATTTTTTTATATACATTTTGTAAAAATATTGACGTCTATAAGGTTTTTATATAAAATTACCGAATTTTTTTACAGTGTAATTACTTAGTTATATATTCAACTTCAAATACTTGTACATCCACTATAAAAAATATATCTTAAATTTAAGTAATTTTACATGGGTTTTAACAGTAAAAATATCAACATTTTGTAATTTTACTCTAATAGTTTACGTAATATTACATTTTTTATGAAAAATTACACTCAAGAAACATGTACAACTACATAATTTTTTTGTAAAATTTTTTTACACTGTATGTGTAGCTCCGATGACAATACAATATAGACAAATTATAATTCTAAAAGCCTTAGTTTTTCCTTTATAAAAAAGTTGAAAATTTAAAAAAAAGAAACGCTTAAACCTCATTCAAACTGCCGTTTTAGTTTTACGCACAAGTAGAACGAATTTGACCAATCCGAACACTTAACACAATTTTAGTTTTAACATCAATTGTTTAGATTGGTTAAATTCATTTGTTTGTCCGTAAAACTAAAACAGCAGTCCGAATGAGGCTTTACCCTCACTGGTAATTAACATGTTACACAATTTAACAATTTTAATTTTAAAAACAATTTGTTAAACAATGTTAATTAATATCAAGATTTTTAAATAATTAATAAACATGTAAAATCAAAAAATGTATAAAAATTTATCGAGTATAGTAAATCTGTTAAATTTATTCAATATTACATGCTTTCATATTTAATAATAATATTGTAATAAAAATAATAATAATAATAATAACAATAATGCACCTGCATATACGACCTCAGACGTTTCGCAAATTAATTTCATAGATAATAATATTTTTATTACAAGCTTGTGCTAATACATAATAGAATTTAAGAAACAAAATAATATAATAAATAAATATAAAAATTTTATCGCCTGACAAACAAAATAAATACAAAATTTATTTAAAAACAATTCTTTCAAAACATAAAAAAATTAAACAAATCTTAATTATTATTGTAGTTGAACATAAGAAATTTCAATAAAATAATTTAAACTTTCATCGCTTATCAATAATTATTTAGATATAATATTTATTATTACGTTATGTTATTGCAATATTTATTTACAATAAAATCATTCATTTCATATAAATAAAATTTAGTAACATTTATTCCTAGTATTAATACGTATTTTCAATTTAATCTCTTTTCAAATATAACACAAATAACTGACACACATTTTATTAATAACTTTTATAATAGTTTTCTCACTTTTAACTATTGTTTATAAAACTATAATCTTTGTTCGCGAAAAAGCGAGAAAATAATATTTTAAATAAACATTTATTGTATAATTATTGTGTAATTGTATTTTTTTTTACTTTGAAATTGACGTAAGATATGTTTACTAATAAAAATATTCTAGATAATTTTTTATCACGTTCTAAGTACCTGATCACTATTATTAGCAACAATTTCAAAATAAAATTATTCAAATTGCCAAATTATTTAATATCAGAGTTAATAAATTGTTTATAATAATTTTGATACTATTTTGGACATTGAAGCATCCGCAGAAAGCAAATGTTAATTTGTCTCATTAAAATCGAGTAAAAAAATATTATGAACTTTTATTTTATATTTAAAATTATAAAATAATACTCCTATAAATTATGAAATATTATGAAAGTAATATTTTTATATTACTGGTATAATAATACAGACATACACAATCACGCTATGTATCCAAAATGGTATGGCACGAACTCAACCCACTATGCCGAAATTATTTTATTTGTAATATAATGTTATCAACCTACATATGGAGTTCTGTAGCAAAATATAATAAATATTTTAATAATTAATATTTTTTACAAGATGCCTAATATTCAAAGACATAAATGCGAAACTATAAGTCTTCTCAACTGTAGTTTATATATTATTTTAACCACTAGCACATTTATACTTATTTAATACATACATACACAATCACGCCATGTACCCAAAAGGATATGGTACAAACTCTTTCCACCATTCCGAAATTATTTTCCTCCAAATATTCCTATCCAAACAAGCAACTCTATAGCTTCATTCAAATTCATTATACCTCTCTTGCATGCTCTTCTATTCCTACTACTTGGAAACTTTCGCTTACGTAAAACACTAACTTTTGCAATATTTTTTAGACTGTAAAAAAAAATTCTGTAATTTTACATAAAAACTTGAGACAAATGATTTACACCAGTTTAATATGTAAATTTAGAGAATATAGTAAATTTTTACATTATATATACAAAATACGTATAACATAGTAAAAAATCTTTCAGAACTCATTATATTAAAATAAAACATCAATCACTGTGAGGGCACTGAGTTAAATAAAATTTGACTTCCGTTAATTATAAATCTATAAATTTTATGATCTAGTTACTTATTTGTTAGCTAGTAACTTGTTTCTATGTTCTGTTATTTACTGTAATGTCATTTGTATCATTTATCCTGATGAAGACGGACGTTGAATTTCGTCGAAACGTCTATTTTAAATAAATATTAATACAAAACTTTAATGTAACGCAATTTTATTTTAATAAAATACGTATATTTTATTTAAGTTTACTTTTTTTTTCAGTAAAAAATACATATAATATAGTAAAATTAATTATTTTACTTAAAATTACAAAATTATATTATTTTTACAAAAAATTTATCGTTTTGCTGAAATTATATGTATTTTTTACTATGTTTTTTTGTAAAAATTAAAGAAAGCTAGTAAAAAAACAATAAATTTATTTGAATCACTACAAGAAAAATCACAAAAAACATCCTTAAATTTACACATTGAATAATAATAATAATAAATACGGAAGTATCTTGAGAAACACAAATACCATCAGATATTCTGACCTTTTACAAGTCTGATACATTTTATATATTTAGTAATAAAATCTATAAATAGAAACAATTAAAAACACTAAAATATCAACAAACAACAAAAACATCCCATTAATTATTCAAACAATTCAAACAGTATTATTAATCAGTTCGATTGTTAATTGAAAATCAATTAATAATGCGCGCACAGCACAGACCTATCATAAACAAACAGAAAAGAATTTTTATTTTCTGGCATAGAATAATTATTATTAGCTGCATTGGGTTTATTTATAGAATATATAAAATATTTTTTTCCTCATATTATTAATAATATATTATCGAGCGAGAGAAAGAGAGTATTTTTATATGACATATGACAAATACAAATAATAATTCAAATAATGAGACCAAAGGGTCATTGATTGCAACTGAATGACCGACCCGTAAGTCCCAAGATGGAAGCTGTGTTTTGTTTGTCGCGTCTATACGGGGAGCCCCCGCAACCATGCCCCCCTTTTTTTTTATTTGTACTCAGATTTTAATGCACTTACTTCCCAAGAATCTAGTTTATCTACGCAGAATTTTGATATTAAATTTAGTAGCATATCTGATGAAATGTTTGTATATTTAACTAGTGTAAGTGAACCGCATTTAATGGTAATTTCGAAGAAAAATAATGAAATTATTCCGCAGAGATTATGCATAATTTCTAGGTAAACAAATTGGATCTGCTATGATTCAAATGTTTTGATTTTTTAATAGAATAATAATGTTATTATTGTATTTGATCTATTTTATTGTAATTAAACAAAAAAACTGCAAATATTATTTCAATTATATCATTGTTAATTGACTGATCAAGAAATTATTTCAGTAAGATTTTCTTTTTGTATTTAAATACATATATACATACATACACAATCACGCCATGTACCTAAAAGGGTGTGGCACAAACTCTTTTTATCATTCCGAAATCAGTCGCCTCCAAACATTCCTATCCAAACAAGCAACTTTTGCTTCATCCACATTCATAATTCCTCTCATACATGCTCTTTTATTCCTACTACTTGGAAACTTTCGCTCACGCAAAACACTCTCAATCATTTAAATAAGTAATTACAAATAAGGACCTCAAAGGTCAAGTTACAAATTTGAATATTTTAAGTTAAGGTGATTTTTTTTAAAATTAAAATTAAAATGTATTCAAATCAAGGATCAGTTTTCCTGATGAAGACGAGCATTGAGATTTATCGAAATGTTGATTATAAATAAATTTTAATACAGAACTTGAACCTAAAGTAGTTTTATTTTATATAATGAGTTCTGAAAGATTTTACACTATGCACAAATTATTTTTAAAGAGATATAAATAAATTTACACTATGAAAGAGCACCGGATATATAAAAATTATTTTGTCAAATTCTGTTACAATTTGAAAAAAAATCATTTACACTATTTTTTAACCAATTATAAAATATCATCCGTGTAAATTCGCTTCAATCAATCAATCTTCTTATATTAAAATATTTTAATTAAAATTTATAAATAAACAAATCGTCGATTTCAAGTTCAAACTTATTAAATACCAATTTTTTATTTGGAAGAAATTAATGATTTACTTACAAATAACTCTACAAAGAATATTGAATATTTTTAAATGAAAATCTAAAACATATAAATACATACACAATCACGCCACTTACTCAAAAGGATGTGGCACAAACTCTTTCCACTATCCCGAAATCAATTTCCTCCAAACATCCCTATCCAGACAAGCAACTTTAGCTTCATCCACATTCATATTGATACTCTATCATACATGCTCTTCTATTCCTACTACTTGGAAACTTTCACTCACGCAAAATACTATCAATCATACCACTCCAACTACTCATTCATATAATTTTTTTTAACCAAACGTTCATTGGACTTTTGCTCGAGATATTCGAATCATCTTAACTGACTAACATTTTTTCAATTTCACACTCATCATACACTAATCTATTTCGTACTCGATTCCATCTAGTTACAC
Source organism: Clivina fossor (assembly GCA_963966155.1). Classification (NCBI taxonomy): domain Eukaryota; kingdom Metazoa; phylum Arthropoda; class Insecta; order Coleoptera; family Carabidae; genus Clivina; species Clivina fossor. Next base: position 10,625,416 of record OZ014562.1, on the reverse strand, counting down.
CACATACCCCACGTAAAAATCTCATTTCCACAGCAGTTATTTTTCTTTTATACTTTTGCAGCCAAAACCATACATCAACGTAGACATCAAAACAGTTCTGTATAGTGTATATACTCAAACAGGTAGCTTCTTTGGAAACATTTACATTCCTAACAAAAGTACCCCAAGCACCCAAATCCTTACAACCAGCACACACTGTAAAAAATTAATATAATTTTACATGTAATTTATGTAATTTTACGTTTTGTGAATGTAATTTTTCATGAAAAATGTAATATTACTTAAATTATTACAGTAGAACTATATAATGTTGTTATTTTTACTATTAAAACCCCATGTAAAATTACATAAATTTAATATATATTTTTTACAGTATAAACTCTTTTTTCAATTTCACGATCAAAACGACCATCCTTATTATAATAAACTACCCAAAAAAAAAAAAAAAACACACAAATTCATCTAAATGCAAACGCAAAATAACTACATAAGATGTTTCATCATCTAGAATTAAAATCTAAGTATAAATGTCGCGCGGCTCAGTAATTGAGAAAAATGACTTATGTTTGAAATATAAAACAGCGATATCTACAACTACATTCATATTATTATATTTCCTATAGCAAAGAACATCATAATATATTATTGGCGCCCACAGACGAAATTATGTTTAATAAACTATAATAGTTAATAGATCTAGTTCTAAGGAAATTTTAATAGTTCTATAAACCGCAGACTAACAGACCATCATCAATTGACTTATTACTGTAGATCGCGAACTGACTGACTGACATGGAATGTAAAACTCTAACTTCTCTTGCATTCGCAATTAATGCAAATTTTTTTACCAGCACCCATTACTACTTTATTCATCTCAACTATATTTAGATTCAAATTCTATGTATTTTTTTTTTCCTTATATCAAATTTTCCTTATTACTATTTCACAGAGTAATGCCTTCAATTAAAGATTACATCATAACGCAGTCAGGTGGTCTGGAAAGCAGCAAAAAATTCAACTTATAAACTCATTGTATTGTATTATGTTTGAAGTGAATTTGTACCTAAAATATTTTGTAAACATATAATATTTAAAAACATTTTCGCATAACTTTAAGTTCCATTAAATAAATGTATGTCAGTTTATGTTTGTGGACACACTCTATTAATGCATATTAAATATATACTCCCCGTATGCATAAATATTTTCGTTAAAAATAACGGTTCGTTAAAATAAAAATTCTTGGATTCCGTAAGAAATCTTACTATATATTTTTTACGAGATTCAAGAAGATTCAACTAGTAACTTAACCACAGAAAATCACACTCAAAAAAAGTAATTAAAAATATCAAAAAGTTTCATTTTTGTAATCTTTAGTATGAACGAAATTACATATTTTCACACTTTTTTGAGTCTTCAGTTTTGAAAGTGCTTTTTCTCAAAAAAAAAAGCTTTAACTTTTTTTATTTTAAATTGTTTAGTAAGCACTTCCCAATAGTTTATTTACATTTTAATATATCATACAAGACTGTATTACAATACAAATTGCGGGACTGTCTATCTCGAAAATTTTAGAAATCAAATTTTTCTATAAATTATATTAAAAGTAAGATAATGGTTCTATTTCTATAATAAATAATTTCTATAAAATAGTTTCTAAGTTTTACCAAGTAAAAGCGAAAATTATAGAATAAAATTATTTATTCATTTTAAAAAAAAAAACAAGTAAAATGGCATTTTAAAAACGATCTCTTTTCACAAAAACGTAAAACAAAAAATTAGAACTTTTATTTTAAATCATATTTATGCTCGATAATTCACAAAAATATTTCACTAATATACTAAAAAACCTTTCAAAATTCATTATAATTTATAAAGAAAAAGATAAGATCAATCACTGTAAAAGCATTGATTTAAATAAAATTTGACTTTCATTAATTAAAAATCTATAAAAATGTTATGATATAGTTACTTATTGTGTTACCTAGTAACTTGTTTCTATGTTCTGTTATTTACTATAAATGTCATTTGCATCAGTTTTCCTGATGACGGCCGTTGAGTTCGTCAAGACGTAGATTATTAATAAATATTAATACAGAACTTAAACCTAAAGCCGTGTTATTTTATATAATGAGTTCTAAAAGATTTTTTACTATATTACAATTTTTATTCTGTTTTCATAAGCTAATTCAGAATCACTAACATTATAATTTAAAAGTGTAAATAAGGATTTACACAATGCGAAAAAAAATTATCTCACAGAAAAACGAATAGGTTAAAATCAGGTATCGCGACAATTATTGTATTCCTAATATGATTTCTTCAACATCTTAGTGCCTGAACTTTGACCGCTGTCCATTAACTGCTAACCACATTTGATTTCTTACACACGAGTTGAACAAATTATGTATAATACATACATATATATATATATAGATAGAAAGTGGTGGGGGGAGAGAGGCAGCGATATTTTATTATTTATCCTTTATAAAGAGCAGAGGAATGTGCTGACAGCTTTAGTTAGTTTTAGTTCGTAACAAAATATTGATGTATGCACTACTATAGTTCGTATTAGAATAAGTGTTCGCGAAAAATTCAAAACGAATGAATTTAACATTTGCGAAACTTCAGGCCAAAGGTGAGACTGAAAATTATTTGCAATATTTATTTGAAATTTCAGTTAAGAAAAAACAAAAAAAAAAGCTTAAATAATGCATTCATATTTCTGAAACTTTTTTTATTTATTTATTTATTCTCAAGATATGTAAAAAATCATTTGTGATTGGCCAAAAATGTATCCTCAGAATAAATAAAATTATTAATTAAAAATTATACAAAACTTAATACTAAAGAATTTTTTATTTAAATATAATGAGTTCTGAAAGATTTTTTACTATGTTAATTTTAAAACTATTTCGAGAATAATTTTATTCCAACATTTAGAAATACTGGAAAATTAAAATAAACATTCTGGATTTAGTACTTCGAATTTATATAAATTAATAAAATAATAAAGCTTTAAATTGATGTTCTGTTAAATTTAAAATATTTAATAACTGTGTTATTTAAAATATAACAGAACATCAGCCTGAAGTTTTTTTTTTTAATATAATGAGTTCTGAAAAATTTTATTTACTATCTTATAAATTATTATTTAAATAATTCTTTTGTCTAGTATTTTAACAATTTGAAAATTTTATAATAAAAAAATAAAGATTTGATTTTCCGGTTAATATATTTATATTTTTCGAGTAATATTTTTGTCTTCTTCCAAAATATAAATAATTATTAAATTTTATTAATATAAAATTATTATCAATTATTACCAAATTAAAATTTCAATATTATTGTAATATTTTCAATTTCATTATATTCGGATAACGGCTATAGGCTGAAATAATGAACAAATGTATGAGAGATTCAAAAATTAGCATAGATTAAATTAATAATCTGAAAATTAAAAAATTCATATCACCTTTCCAAATTCTGAATTCTGAAAATTATTAGAATTCTGTTACTTGATATGGTAGCTCGGTGATTAGAGCAACAACCGAGCAAGTGGAGTGACTCTTGTTCGATTCCAACTCGAGATGATATAAGTTTTTTCATTTTCAGATTAATAGCTTAATCCGAGGAATTGACACAAAATGAGTGTACACAAAAATTTCAATTCCTATAAATTCAGGCATTTCCTGAAAAATTCCAAAAATTCCTAGTACTTCCATGTAAATTCCTATGAAATGTACACAAAAATTCCTAAGATACCAATCCCTTGGTTTAATCTATGCTAATATTTGAATATGTATATTGTTTTAAGTTTCTCAATTATTATTATGAATATAAGTTACTAATTCAAATTAAATTTAAAAAAAAGAAAACATAATAAATTAGATTTGACTTGCACAATATAATCAATAGGTTTGTTTGCGTTTTACTGCAAAACACAAAACGCAGTGACGTAAATAGGGTCCGCAAAACCCCCCAATGCGAGAGGTGCCGCGCAGTTAAGGGGGCACAACACAATTTGCAATTTTTTTTAGATTTTTAAGGCCAAAAACATTGCTAACATTATCAGAAAAAAAAATTCTAAAGTCGGCAACAGAATTCTAAAAACATTATTGCAATGATTTATCAGAAAATTTTCCGATGCAATTAATTAATGCGGTATATTTTCTTAAAAATGACATTAATACAATTACAATATACAGGAAATGACAGATATTATTTTAATCAATAATTATTCCTTTATAGAAAGTGATTTATGTAAAGTTTGCACTGTCTATTACTAGTTTTAAGCATTCCTGTTACTGTGGCTACAGCAGAAAAATCCTTCAGCGAATTAAAAATAATTAAATCATATCCTAGAAACAGCATGAATCAAGATAGATTAAGTAATCTCGCTCTTTTGGCAATAGAACATCATGCAGCAGAAAATTTAAATTTAAAAACTCTTAATAACGGATTTTGCTAATAAAAAGCCCGAAAAACTGATATTTAATTTAATTTTATATTAAGTATATGATTTATTATATATTTTTGTTATTTTTTTATCTTTAAAAACTATAAAAAATATTGCACTTATTACTTTTTTCCTTGTACCTAATCATTGAATTTTCAAAAGTTTATCGGAGCCCACATTTTGTTTTGCTGGGAAGCCACCAAATCCTAATTACGCCACTGGCAAAACGCTGCAAAATTTACTTATTTACTTTAATATAATTGATAAATTTTGACCTAATGAAGACGAACGTTCAGTTCTGAAACATATTTTACTATGTTTCAAAAGACAATAAAAAAAATACTAAATTAAAATTTTAAATAGGAGTTTTTAAATATCTTTTTCATTCATAATTTCTGAGGTTGACGTATAATCCAAGTAAAAATTCGTCTTTATTTTTACCAATTTTACAAAACTATAAATAATTAAAATTGATTATCAATTGAAACAATGCTTTCTCTTGCTTCCAAAACCGTTATAAATTGAAAAAAAAATTATGCTCATATTTTCAGCTCACTTCCAAAAGTGATTCTTGTCAAAAGTACTTTTGAAGCTTATTTTAAAATTAGTTATTAATCAATTTATTTAAATCATAAATAAAAAATTATTCATATTAATAAAAACAAATTTATTTTGAAACAATAACAGCACTTATTCAATTAGAAAAAAGGAGGGTCTGAGAATACGAACCTTAGTTTTTCATACTCGTAAAGTCGATATATATATATATATATATATATATATATATATATATATATATATATATATATATATATATGAAAAATGGAGCTATATGTTCATTCATAAATATAGTTTCAACTATATTTATGATCCACAATAAGAGTCTGAAGCTTATAATAGGCTCCACATCGTCTAGACACAGTCTAATCAATAAATTTTTATAATCTACTTATGGATTCTCTTCTGTTCACATCTGTAAGACCTGTAGCGTTACAGTATATTTTGTCTTTTTTATTAAAAGAAAAATTCCAATTACTGGAAAAAACAAAACACTGTTTATCACACTATAGGACTTACAGATGTGATCAAAATAGAGAGAGAGTCATTATTTGTAATGAAGGTATACGCATATTGTAATGTTATTGTTTTTTGTTACAGATGTGGCGTCCATACAAATATATTCCAATTTTTGTAGCTGTAACCTGCGTAATATGTCTTGTACAAGCACAAGAATTATTTCAAGTTGCCGAAAAGAGAGACGGAAAATATTGCGGCACTATGCTAGCCGACATGCTGTCCCTAGTCTGTATGGGGCGCTACAATACAAAAATTCACAAAAAATCTTCTTACGGTAACTATACTATTTCTCTCTATATATATTTTGACAATCAACTACTTAAAAAAAATCTAGATTTAAAACGAAAAACGTTTTTTGTTTACTAAAAAGTACGCAAAGTTTGGAATTTTTTTATTCGCAAATGAAAAAAACATAGAAGGAAACGGTTTGGGGATTCGAAAAAATGTTATTTTGGTCTTTATTTTCAAAAATTGTCGTTTCATATAAAACGCGTCAGCGCGGAATCGGTAAACTGCGTGTATTGCAGCGTCTCTGGATTTATCTGTAAGAAAAAATGAACAACAATGCCAAAAAGTAAACTAAATTTACCAGAGACGCTGCAATTCACGCAGTTTACCGATTTCCCGCTGACACGAAAACAGTGAATCACGGGCGCCATTTTGTTTTTTATGAAACGACAACTTTTAAAAATAAAGACCAAAATAACATTTTTTCGAATCCCCAAACCGTTTCCTTCTATGTTTTTTCATTTGCGAATAAAAAATTTCCAAACTTTGCGTACTTTTTAATCATTCAGAAGAGGAGAACCTCCCCTTAAATCTTACAAGTATTGTCATTGCTATTCAAAATTCACAATCACAAATTTTCAGGACAATCTGTATGGGGTTATAAATCTGTATGGGGCTACCAGAAATTATTTTATACTTTTTAGTCTGTTTTAAAAACGTGATATATTAATTTTTTTATTTAAATAATTATTTTCTGCTTTTTAGTCTTGTGTGTATGTTCTGTATTTTTTCTAGTATAAATTAATTAAAGTTTTGTTTTTTTTTCGTTTAATTTCCAGACACAGACAGCGATGAAGATTACGGTTACGCCCAATTGCCACCATTCGTCGAAGATGGCAAACTTCAATTCCCTTACAGATCAAAACCAAACGCTGCATCACTAATTTCGGGCACTTTCCGAAGATATACAAGAGGCGTTTACGATGAATGCTGTCGAAAATCTTGTACTCTAGCCGAAATGCGTAGCTATTGTGCCGCTTAATCACCGATTTAAAAAAAAAACAACCGCTAATTTTCTAACCCACCCCCCCCAACGACAAAAGCTAATTTTGTGATTAATTTAACTCCAGAACTGTTCATAACTTCATTTTGTGATGTGTTTTTTTTTGTTTGTTTTTTAAACATTATTCCGCAAATATTATTAACATTATTATTGTTTATGTATTTTTAAAATAATCAGTAATAATTTACAAGTATTTTGATGCGATTGGCATATTAAAATAAAAATGTGAGTTATTATTGGTTGGATTATTTTTTTAATAACTGTGTTATTTATTTAGTATGTTATAATGAATTCCGTGAAAATTCTGTGATCGTTTTTAAATTATAATAAATATTATAGTACAATAAGTGAGATTACTTATATTATTTCATAATTGTAAAGATTTGAAAAAAAAAACATGAAATACTTATTATTATTATTAGCCACCTTAATAGAATATTAAATAAATTAATATTGCATATAAAATTGCTTGTTATTTTTCAATCAAATCCTTTAATTTTGTTTTTAAAAATGTCATATTAGTTTTGTAATGAAAACGATACTGTGCCGCAATACACATCTGTATTTTTTTTAAAGATTGCCTACATTACAAATAACAATTTATACAAAAATATTTATTGTGAAATTGAAAAACTAATATTTAAGACAATATAAATTTAAAAGTTTCGACACAGTGGCGTTAATACAAATTGTAATCGTAAAAAGAACATTTTTACAAAAACATTACTATAGTAGCTACATCATGTTCAATAAAACTCGAAATCAAAATTCTGTAAAAAACGGATAACTATGTATTTGGTACTTAAAAAATATTGATAATATCAATAAATATTATCTCGAATTAGAACATAAATTGATTTGACTTTTAATAATAAAAACTTTATCGTTTATTATAAAATATTCGTTAATTAATAATGTTTTTTTTATTATTATTTCGGAGCAGTATTTCCATTTTATTTATTTTTAAGATAAGTAAAAAATCAATTTATAATTGGCTAAAAATGTTTACAATAAATTGTTCCAAGGATAAATTTATTCCAACATTTGGAAATACTGGGTAAGATAATTTATTCCAATTCCTAAACATACAATAGGAGAAACTTCATGTTTAGAATTTTTTTACAAATATATTCCAAATATATGATTATAAATAAGTTTAATAATTAAATTAGTATAACTTGTGCGTGATAATTTTACTAGGTACCTCATGTGTTTGGCGGCAACTAAATATGCTGCAGCACTGTTTGTTATATTTTATTCATTATAAAGACATAAATCAACAGCTAATTTGTTTTAAATAGGATTAATTTTTTACGAATTGTTATTACAAGCGATTTGATAACAATATTGTACGGTATGATAAAGAAACATTATGAAGAACGAAGAAGTTTGTAATAAAACAGTTAATGTTGTACCAAAAATATTCACTTTTTTCGCACTGATTTTTATTTTTGTGGTTAACAACTTTTGAGTTTTGTTTTCTTTAATATTAAATTGAACTATTTTAATATTTTATTAATATGATGAATAATATTAAAATGCTGTTTTTTTGTTAATTTTCGGGTATTGTTATCACCATTACCAGGAACGAATCAATAAATTATATATATGTACTACATGATACTACATAGAAAAAAACATCGTTTACAGTAATCATAATTTCGATTTATGTCATCAATTTTTTCTTAAGATTGATTTCACCGAGCAATAATCAATATAATTGATTCCTTTTTATAAACATATCATAATCTACATATATTGATATTTTTCCAAGCCCTACGCAGTATAGAGCAGTCAAAAATAAATAAATTTTGCACAATTCTTCCCTAAAAAATAATATATATATATATATATATATATATATATATATATATATATATATATATATACATAAATATATAGGTATATACATAAATAATAAAACATAACAATTTGGAATGCGATAAATCTTCGATATAACCTTTACTACAATATATATATATATATATAAAACTGTTTAGTATTATAGTTTACAAACCCCCCTTGGTTGGGGGGCACCCCTGCATTAAGGGATTTTATATACAGAACTTATTCTACTTTCTCGACAATATAATATGTTAAATCTAGTTAAAATACATATGTAAAAATATACTTACTTTTTGATTCAATTATAAGCTGCAATATTATTTTAAGAACTCGATAATTAATTATGAAAGTAAATAGTTTATGTCATTTTTTATCATTAAAATCCATGATACACAAAACTAATAATATCGAAGCACCAAAAAATCACAAATAACCACAAATAATACACCTTTAAGTTTGTTTGTTACACATAACCAAACATATACATAGAAAACTATTTTGAAATCAGTACATTATGAAAAGATTTATGTAGTTATTGTTAATGTATATTTTACATTCACTGTTTCGTTAATAATGAATTGTTATTAATATAAATTTATAATTATAATAAAAATCACCAAAATATTGTAAAAAAATCTACAACTTAGGTATAGTTTCATGTCTGTATTATTTGCACGTAATCCAATACTACACTTATTAAAGCTACCAATTATTAAAAGTATTCTTATTATTAATAAATAAAAATATTAAGTCTTAGGAAACATCAATTTTAATACTAAAATGGCTGTACTAAATATTAAAAACGAATGCCAAACGAACACACATTTATTGGAAGGAAAAGGAATTTTTTAATTAGGCTTCAATAATAAACATGTTTAAATTTGCTTTTAGTTGAAAAAAATATGACGTATTCCATTTTGTCAAGAGAATATAATTATATTATTTTTAATTTTATAAAAATATTATCAATGTTTATTACAATATAATAGAATACAAATTTGGAAAAATTTGAATGTTTTGAATTTTTTATTGTTTGTTATAGAAAAAGTGTTATAAAAATTCTTATCTGATATTTACTAAATTTCCCAATAAATAATTAAATACAATTACTTCAAATAATGTTCATTATTTGTTAATTAGCTCTGCAAAACAACTGATTTTTTTGTAATAGCAAAAATAAGATATTCGTTTCAAATTTAATACAGTATTAACTACAAATAAAAATCTTATAAATACATCTCATCTGAATGAAAACCATTTTATTTAAAAAAAAAATACATCCTGCATATATTTTATTTAATAAATTCTCTTGTAAGTTTAGAAAAAAATCTACAAGACTTTCCAATTTAATAACAATTTGGTACAAAATAACAGAACATTAACTACAAAAAAAAAAGAAATAATCATTTTAAGCGCCGCCACTTTTTTGTAACATTTGTGCAAATCTAGTTGTAATTAAAAGCGATACATCTATAAAACGATCCACACAATTATTTAGGCATGTTTCTGTTCTACTGTCCAATTTGCTTCCTGGTTTATCGACGCATTTCTCCCAGCAGAAATCATTGAATTCGTGAATCTAAACATAAAAATGAAAATATTTATAAATATAATTATAATTTGATTAAAAATCTTTAGATGTACCTGTGCATTAAATTGTGCTTTTTGTTTTTCTACCATCAAGAATTCTTGCAATTCTGAATCGCCAGCATTTGTCGTAGACGAAGGCAAATCACCAAAGTCCGTCATTTTATAGATTTATTATTTATTTAATAAATATAATACAAAAAATGTTCACTTTTATAATTTACAACATAACCTATGACCATGCTAAATGTGCCTGATTCACCTGTCAGAAGAAACCAACGACCAAGAAACTCAAATTTTAATACAAGCAGCGCCATCCATTAGAAATATCTAACATTAATTTTGACATTTGATAAAATGTACGTCAAATTTGTTTGAATTTGCAGTTGTTTTATTTATAAGCATAAATAAAGTATTTTAAAATGTGTTCGAGACATTTAGTTCTTTCCAGACACGCACAAGTGAAAAAACTGTTAACTGTGTAAGTATCATATATAATTAATAATACAAGAATTGTTCTAGAAAAATTAAAAAAATTGTTTACAGATGTTTGGAATATATTTTTTCGCACATGGATTTATACAGCAATTCATTTGAACATTTGCCAATTCAAATAAAAAATAGAATTCTCAAACGTCTAACATCTGTACAAGTGCAATGCACTAATGATAAACTTATTTATAAAACACTCATTCATTCCCAATTAAAGCAAATAGATTTTACTTCAAGTAATTTGGATGATGAACTGCTACAAATGATTTCTCGCTGTCACGATCTTCGCGAATTAATTTTAACTCGAAATATTAACAGTACAATAACTGAAAATGGTAACATTGTAACTTTATTAAGTAAAATCATATTTTATACAAAATTATTTTTTTGTAGCATTACTGAATATTATGCCTAATTTTAAAAAATTAGTTTTATTACAAGCGTCTAATTGCTTAAATATTTCGGACACTGTAATACAAATAATTGTGGAAAATAACCCTTCATTATCAGGAATTGATATAGCAGGATGCAAAAATGTCACTGATAAATCTTTAGCGTCATTGTCAACTCTCACAAAATTAACAGCTTTGAATATTTCAAGAACAAAGGTTATATGAAAAATTAAATATTTAAAATCAAATTCGTATGTATTATTTGAATAAAATATTTCAGATAACGAGCAATGGATTAAAGCTATTAGCAGAAGGTTCAAGTGGACATATTTTGAAAGAATTACGAATTGCAGATTGCACAGAAGTCAATCACAGCGCAATAAATTTAATTTGTGAAAAATGCGACGCATTAGAAATTTTCATTTTTAATAATTGCATTCAAGATAATGGTAAAATTATTCATTTTGCAATCTTACATCTTCATTAAATATTTTTTTATAGAATAATATAATAAATTGTAATTATTAGCTTTATACTTACACCAAAAAATATGTCAAATTTGCACTATTTTTTTCATTTTGTTTTGTTAAAAGCATTTTTATCCGGCACATGCTAGATAAAAGAACATTCAATAAAAAGCTTAGTTTAATACAAGACACAAACTTTATATATTTTATATTCAATAAATTTAATTCATAGATTTAACAAACTATAATAAATTACATAATAAAAAAATAAACGGTTTATTTATATTCGTTGGCTCTAATATTTCAGTTTTTAGAGCTTGCCATTTAATGTAATATCGGATAAAACAGATTTTACTGTATATGTTATTCATCGAATCAGTTTATTTACATCATCATTTTAGTGAAAATATAGAAACAAAGCCCCGTATTCTCACCTCATTTATAAAAGAGATTTTTGCCAAAAGTGCTTTTGACGTTTACTTAAAATTATTTATTAGCGACTTGATAATAGTTTATTTAAATTTTATAATACCAAATATAATAAAAATAGAAAAACTATTCATATTTGATCAAAAACAGAAGCAAAAAATTATTTTGAAATTATTGATATAAAGCACTATTTCACGAAAAGGTGCTTATATCATTAATTTCCAAATAACTTTTTGCTTTTGTTTTTCATCAAATATATATAGTTTTTCTATTTCTGACAATTTTTATTATATTTGGTATTATAAAATTTAAATAAACTATTATAAAGTGCTTAATAAATAATTTTAAGTAAACGTCAAAAGTACTTTTCACAAAAATCACTTTTATAAATGAGGCCAAAATATTTTTTCAAATATTTAACTACTTTATTAAGGTTTTATTGATATCACTGACATTGAATTTAGTTTTACATGTATTTTAGTTTGAGTGAGAACAATTAACTAATATTCATTTATAATTAATTAATAGATTTATTTTGATGACGTAAACAAACTGATTTGTCAAATTTTCGATATTTCTATGTTAAAATAGCATTTTAACTGTTTTAGATCAAACGATTGTGGCATTCGAAAACAGCAGCAACTTAAGAAATTTAAAACAACTAACCTGGTCCCTTAATTGGTAAAAAAAACTCACTAGTTTTAACAAATATTTATGTATATTTTTATCTTGTGAATCTATTACACAAAAAAATAATAATTATAAGATTATTTATTTATACACAGTACGGTATTCCAACTAATTGTTTAAAATATAATATTAATTAATAATAAAATTGTGGAATTAATTTGTAACTTATTATTATTATTATCAATTCTCAAACAACAATTACCAACATTCAGCCCGCCCGCCCAGTTTGTGTTTAGGCTTTTTTCGCTGAAATCGGCGTTTGTTTCAATTGCAAAATAATGGAACGCATCCGTGATACATCTTTGCTCGTCTTACTCGCTTTCGGATTAAAATCGCATAATTTCGCAATTCTTTCCCACTCGGTTCCTGGTTCGATTTCATCGACTTCCGCAACAAATTGTTTCTCCGCATTCCTATTTTCAAACAAAAAAAATCCGTAATTTAATTAAATAAAATTTGTGAATTATTGTATGAATATTCAACTTACTTTGCCGCCTCCCTTTCGAGGGCAAATAAAGCAATTTTATACATAAATTTTTTTTAAATTTTAAACAAACAAATTGGTATATTATATAACTTACCTATTTGCAGCTTTTGTTTTACTGATTTGTTCTTCATGATGTTTGTACCATTCTTCTAATTCTTTTTTCGCGATTTCACGCCATTCTTCTTTCTTCACTTCTTCTTCTTGATCTAGATATTCAAATGTTTTGTTTTTCGTTAACTAAACCATACAAATAATTTCTCTAGAATTTAAATCAAAATGTACCTTTTTCTTCCAACCTTGTCTTTTGTTCTTCACGCCATTTCTTTATCTTTTCTGGTTCTTCTTTCATTATAGATCTTGTTGGAGGTGGAGACGGACTTGCTATATAAATTAATCAAAAAATAATCAGTTGATTTAAATTAGATCTTTACAATGGCTAGACTATAGTTACATCAGTGAACGCATATCATTATTATTATTTTAAACACTATCTACATTACAAATATCATTTTCTACAAGTTATTAATTTCATAAAATATAATATTATTTAAAATTATACTAATCTTCACGTTTAAATTATATAAAAGTTGTTAATTATTTATTATGAGTTTTGAAATTTTTTATAATATTATTTATTTACATAAGCAAGTCCTTTTAATTAAAAAGAAGTATTTAAAGTAAATTATTTTCAAGCACTTTAATTTACCTTTGTTTTGATTTTGAAAATGTCAGAAAAATAACCATGTTTAAAATAAAACTTTTTCTTATTTATTTAATATTGCATCATTTGCACAAGTGTATAAACTATCCTTTCTTAATTTGCAACGTTACATGAGATATCGTATGTTTATATTACATATTATTAATTAATAACACTAATTTATTATGCGTTTTATAAAATAATAGTTTTTTTAATTAAAATAATGTTTAAAAATTACCAAATAAGAATATTATTTTAAAAAATCTATCTATAATGCATAAGCAACTTGCAATAATACACAGCGTTTTATTACTATTAAAAATTTATGACGTGCTCTCACTGATTCATTGTCACATATGAACAAAAATGAATACAAATTTAAAATGATTTTATGAGTATTATTTCTGAGTTTTATCTATCAGTCTCACCTTAATCCATTCGATAATGAGATATAAAACACAGAATCATGCACCAATTATGCGAAAACATAAAACGAATATATGAAAATAGCCAACATTATTTCGAAATTGCAATGATTGGCAATGTCTATATTTTGTTTTTTGTGTGTAACTTACCTGATCCCGATTCTTGTTTTGTTTCCCCGTCTTGTTGCCCCAAACTATCAATCATCTCGAAACTGCCCGAGCTGTCAACTTTCAAGGAATTGGTTTGTCCATCTACAGGCAAAGCAGGTTTTTCGCAAAATCACAGTAATTAACAAAAATATATGTTCGTGCACAAATATTTTATTTATAATTAATTTTATTAAAATACATTTATACGTAATTTGGAAAGAAAAAAATCTTTGTTCGTGAAAATATTTAAAGAAAACTTATACAAAAACTAAAGCTTAAAACATGCATGGCCGGTGAGAAATGAAAAATACCATTTAAAAATAAAAACAATACATTGTACAGACAAGTCTTTACCTAAAGGGGCGGGTGGTACCGACATTGCGGGTTTTAATTCATCTTCCAAACCTGCCAGTTCATCTTGTTCTCTTGCTAAAAATTCTGCAGCTGGATCTATCTCAGGCTGTTCAAAATTATCGTTAAATGCATCCATATTTTATCAAATTCTTAGCTAATTGGAACAAATTAAACAGTACGAACACCGACTTACGAATGACAGCAGTTCAATATACATATGTTGGCCGGATGTTTTTTATTCATTTTATCATCGCATCTGTCTTTCTCTACAAGCTACCTTAAATAAATGGCGCCATATTTAAAATAAAACAATAGAAATTACTAGTTATTATTTATTTACAATTATTACAAATGAACATTCATCACAATTAACAATACATTTATTTTCAATAAAATCTGAATCTATAACATATAAACCTCCACATCTACAATTATAGGTATAACAATTATTGTCTTCATTAAAGTCTAAATCACTTATTGATAAAGTTTCATAGATTAATCGTTCATTTTCAATTGTTTGTTGCATTAATTTGGCATCATATTCTTTTCGTAATTTCTCATCTCTTAATGTTTTCCAAGCTTTATCAAGTTTTGTGTACATATTAAATGTTGAATCACCACTTTTATCGGGATGATACAGTTTTACTAACTTTTGATAAGAACGTTTAAGTTCTTCAAATGGCGCATTTTCATCACAGTTTAAAATAGAATAATAATTATCAGTCATTTCATTTAATCTCTAATTATAATTATTTCTAATATACAAATTGCAATATAGGTTATAGATACAAAAATATATTAAATATACAATATTTATATACAATACATGAGTGTAAAGAAATATCTATTCAAAATATTTATTTAAATAAATATTTATAAATATACAAATATAATATTTAACTTTCCCGGGACTTGTCATTCCAGTTGTCAAATTGTTGAAGTTTGGACATGTAGACACTTATCGAGTAAACTGATTTTTTAATAATTAACTCTGATTATACATTCCACTAATAATTGCAAATATTATTAATAATTATTAACAAATTTTGAAAGATATTTGCATGTGTTGGAATTTTATATTTTCTGACATTTTAACCTTAAAAAACTCAAAATAGCAAGACGAACAAGACATAAAACACGAATTTTACCGAAAAGTTGCGATAAAATCCGAGGAAATTACAAGCGCATAATTTTGAAATATGAAGAACAAAATATTATTTTGTATTCTTGTAATTATTTGTTTCACTGTTATAAAAAGTGACGATAAATTACCTATAGTACTAAATACATGGTATTTTATTGAAGCAGGAGAAAAAGGTAAGAAATATTCGCATATTTTATTTATATATCAAATTATTTATTATGAAAACAGCTTGGGAGACGTTATATATCAAAGATGGTACTGTAATAGATTCTGTAGAAGTTGGATGTACTGTTTGTGAGCAAATGCAATGCGACGGCACGGTAGGCTATGGCGGAAGCCCCGATGAAAATGGAGAAACAACTTTGGACGCTATGATGATGAATGGGTAAATTTTGTACTTATGTGCATCGAAATAACAACTAATTAAATTTGTACAGCACCGATTTGAATGTAGGAGCTGTAGCAGGTCTTCGTCGCATTAAAAATGTAATTTCTGTTGCGCGAAAAGTTCTAGAAACTACGAAACATACCCTAATTGTTGGTGACCAAGCAACAGAATTTGCTAAACAATTGGGGTATACTGAAGAATCATTGCAAACAGAAAAATCGTACGAAATGTGGATAAAATGGAAAGAAAACATTTGCCAACCTAATTTTCGTATTGTAAGGATAAAAATCAAATAACACCGTGGAACAAATTAAATGTGTCTCTGCTCTATAAGCAAGACCACATGTCCGATAAACTAGATTTTTTTCCCCTTTTGATACGTCCAACCCGTTTGGTTGTATAGAGAGTCAGAATGTATAAAATAAAATAATAAAAAAATAAAATAAGTCTTTATTTAGCTATTGCTATTACATTTTTTCTAATTAGTTTACAATTACACACATAATATTATACATATGTACTATACTTATATGACATAATATATCGTATTACAAAACATTGGATCGCATGGATGACTTTAATTTCTTTTTAAATGCAATGACATTTTTAGAATTTTTTATTTCAGAATTTAATTTGTTGAACATGGTTATGCCTTTATCAAAAATAACATTTTGGCCAAAAGTTGTATATTTTCTTTTTTTGCATATATTGTTACAATTTCTGGTATTTTCTATATTAAATTTTTTTTTATTTAAAGCTATTTAAGGGGATTCTTTAAAAATTCATATCATAACATTCATTTTTAACATAATTTTAAATCGAAATAAAGCTTGGATAGACGTTTTATAGATCATTTTCAAAATTTCACCACACAAGCGGTCAAAATATCTACGTACTGGTCAAGTGTACGTTACAATGAAAACCCCACTTTTTTCTACAATTTAGCTCATCTTTCGGATGGCATTATTCCTTGTCTATTGATTAGAATTATATAAACACTAAGGATTTGATTTGACATTGTCAAAAAATGCAAAAGATATGAATTTTTTAAGGATACCCCTTAAATTGCTTTAAATACAATTTATTTTTAATATAGAAAATTGAGTTAAAAAAAATTCTGACGTATCAAAAGGGAAAAAAATCTAGTTCATCGGCTATGTAGTGTTGCTCATGGGTGCAGACACAACATTTCATTTGTTCTATGGTGTAATTTAATGTTTTGCTTACTATCGTGATATTTAGAATGTAGAGCCAGATCCAACTAAAAACTGCGGACCGTATAGAGCAACTTGTCAATCTTGTGACAAAAATACTGTAAATAACTTTAATTCTTTTAATCATGACACAATTGGAATGATTGCAATTGATAGAAAAGGACGAATTGTTGCTGGTACTAGTACAAATGGAGCACGAAATAAAATTCCAGGGTTAGCCACACATTTACTAGCTAGAAAGCCTGGTGCAGACTATGCCGGGCCGCATCGCATTGCAATTATCCGCCCGGATCGTTTTCAATGAACTATCGCATATAACATAAATGAAAACGATCGAGGCGGATAATTGCAATTACGATGTGATGCGATGCAACCCGGCATAGTCTGCGCGTACCTTAAATTCTATTTTTATTTTATCACCTTTTTTTTCAGTCGCGTTGGAGATTCTCCAATTCCAGGAGCAGGAGCTTACGCAGATGACGATGTAGGAGCTGCAGCCGCTACTGGAGATGGAGATATTATGATGAGGCTATTACCAAGGTTTAAATTTGAGACATTTACAAAATATATTTTTTTACAGTTTTATCTTTAGTTTTCAAGCTGTTGAACAAATGCGTCAAGGTAGAACACCAACACAGGCTGCACACTATGCAATCAAACGAGTTATTACAAAATATCCGATATTTTTCGGCGCTGTAATTGCAGTTGACAAAACAGGAAATTATGGAGCCGCATGTCATGGAATGGATAAATTTCCTTTTACTGTTTGTAATACGAAAATTAACAAATGTCAAATTGAATATTCATCTTGTATATCATTGAAATAAATAAATTATAATTTACAAATAGTTAACTTATGTTAAAAATAGTATATTTTATATAAAAAGTACTTTTTGTAAATAAATATAAAAATAAATTCAATAAGACGACATTTTAGTTAATTTTGTCTTCGAATTTAATTCAAAATAAAGTTTCAATTATTGTAAGTTATATTCGAATAATAATTATTCGTCCTCGCATTGCCAAAAAAAAAACTTAGGGCGCTGTAATTGGGGATTTCTTTGCAATCTGCAATCCGTAATTCTTTCAAATTATGTACACTTGGACCTTCTGCTAATAACATTAATCCATTGCTCGATATCTGAAATATTTTATTCAAATAATACATACAAATTTGATTTTTAAATATTTAATTTTTCATCTAACCTTTGTTCTTGACATATTCAAAGCTGTTAAATTTGTGAGTGTTGACAATGATGCTAAAGATATATCAGTGACATTTTCGCATCCTGCTATATCAATTACTGATAATAAAGGACTATTTTCAACAATTGTTTGTATTACAGTGTCCGAAATATTTAAGCAATTAGACGCTTGTAATGAAACTAATTTTTTAAAATTAGGCATAATATTTAGTAATGCTACAAAAAAATAATTATGTATAAAATATGATTTTACTTAATAAAGTTAGAATATTACCATTTTCAGTTATTGTATTGTTAATATATCGAGTTAAAATTAATTCGCAAAGATCGCGACAGCAAGAAAAAGTTTGTAGAAGTTTATCATCTAAATTACTTGAAGTAAAATCTATTTGCTTCAATGTTAAGCGTTGGAGAATTCTATTTCTTATTTGAATTGGCAAATGTTGAAACGAATTGCTGTATAAATCTATGTGCGAAAAAATATATTCCATACATCTGTAAAAAAAAATTTTTCTAGAACAATTCTTGTATTATTAATTATATATGGTACTTACACATTTTGCAATTTTTTCACTGGTTCGTGTCTCGAACCCATTTTAAAATATTATTACTACTTTGACTGCAAGGAAAAGTAGTTAAGCGTTTGGTACGGTGTCTGTAACATTTTCAAAAAAAAAAAAAAATTGTATAGAAATCCTTCATATAGCCTGTAGATGACGAATCTGAACTTAGTTTATGAGGGTGTATGTGTGTGCGTCGTCACCTCGCTCGCTCGCTCGCTCGGTCGTAAGTCAAAATTTTGTGGCCGCAACTCCTCCTAGACGGTTCAACCGATTTTAATGAAATTTTCAGGATAAATTTGTCTAGTACCCAAGATGGTCATGTGGTTTTGTTTTTTTCCAGTGATGCCAACTTTCCGAGAAAAAAATTACTAAAGTTTTAAAAAATTCATATTGGCTACGTTATTTATCCGATTTTGATCAAATTTTCAGAAAAGATTTCCCTAATGCTCCCATTAATTACATAATTTTATTAATTTTCAGTGTTGCCAACTTTCCGAGAAAAAAATTACTAAAGTTTTAAAAATTTTATTATGGCCATGTTATTCAACCGATTTTACTCAAATTTTCACAAAAGATTCTCCTAGTATTCATGTAATTTATGTAATTTTAACAAAATACAGTGTTGCCAACTTTCCGAAAAAAAAATTAGTAAAATTTAAAAAAATTTATTTTGACCATTTTATTTAACCGATTTTAATCAAATATTTATAAAAGTTTTTTCTAGTGCCTAAATAAATTATGCAATTTTAACAAAATACAGTGTTGCCAACTTATCGAGAAAAAAAATCACAAAATTTTAAAAAAATTCATTGTGGCTACATTATTTATTCGATTTTGATCAAATTTTCAGAAA
The DNA here is from genome assembly GCA_963966155.1 of Clivina fossor. Taxonomy (NCBI): domain Eukaryota; kingdom Metazoa; phylum Arthropoda; class Insecta; order Coleoptera; family Carabidae; genus Clivina; species Clivina fossor. The sequence goes on along the minus strand of OZ014562.1, from coordinate 10,605,204 downwards.
AGTATCTCCTATTGCCCACATAAATTATAATATTATTAAAATACAGTGTTGCTAACTTTCCGAGAAATGTCAAAGTAGTCTATATATGGGTTTATCCATATACTTCTAATCTTGTTATATTATTAAATTTATGTTTAAATGTATATAAAAAAAAAACAACTGCAAATTCAAACAAAATCAAAATTAGTGTGAGATATTTCTAATCGATGGCGCTATAGAAATTATTTTTTATTTATATTTATTAATTTGAATTTACAAAACTAAATAAATTTCAAATACAATGACTAAAAAAATAAATAATAGAAGGAATGTGGTAAATAATTAAAATATAAAACTATTAAAAATAATAGTTGTTATTTAGATAAATAAAAATATAATTATTCCTAAAAATAAATGTTGCATAGCCACTACAAAAAACTATTGATAAGTTTCTTGTAATTTGAATTCGTGAAGTTTGACACACTGACTGTCATTTATATCTGTCGTCAATATGTAATTTTATAATTATAAATTTTCTTCTAAAATGAATTAATGACGTATTTCTTTAAAAATGGTAAATTAATAATAATTTTTATGTATTATTAAATATATATTTACATATCTTTCTCGATTAATAATTATATAAAGTACTATTTATCATTCTGACATGTTAACCAAATTTTTTTGTTATTAAATAATTCAATTAATAATTTCAATTACAGGGCGCAAATATATCACAACTTGAACGCGACATTGGCTCTGATCAATTTCCACCAAATGAGCATTATTTTGGTTTAGTAAATGTAAGTGACATTTGTTTATTTACAAATATTTTCTCACCATGATTATTTGACATTTCAGTTTGGCAATACATGTTACAGTAATTCAGTATTACAAGCTCTTTATTTTTGCAAACCATTTCGAGATAAAGTGCTGGAGTATAAAGCCAAGAACAAACGTACTAAAGAAACTCTTTTAACATGTCTAGCCGATTTATTTTACAGTATTGCAACACAGAAAAAGAAAGTTGGATCTATTGCTCCGAAAAAATTTATTGCGCGATTACGGAAAGAAAAAGGTTGGTTTACAGGCTCTATTTTATTTTATTGGTTCTAAGTGATTACATCAAGTTAGCGTTAGGTTAGATTTATGTATTTAACGTGAAAAATGAATATTATATTTTAGAGGAATTTGACAACTACATGCAACAAGATGCTCACGAATTTTTAAACTTTTTAATAAATCATATAAATGAGATAATTTTAGCAGAAAGACAACAAAATAATAATTCTAAGACGAAACTAACCTCAAATGAAAATGGTCAAAATAATTCGGAACCGACGTGGGTTCATGAAATATTTCAAGTAAGTAGATTAATTCACTGTGCGACACGATTTTTGTAGCTCGGTTCTCTCTATGTTTAACAGCTTTGTTTTGTTCTAGAACGACGGAAAATCAATGTCCTAATGATTCTGATTTGTTTTTACCATCAGGGTATTTATTTTAGGTCCTTTTTTTTTATTTTATACTATAAGTTTGCTTCCGATGATCAATAAAAGATCACTCTAGCCTAGAAACGTTCGACGAGTATCTCATATACTAGAAAAGGAACCATAGCAGATCATATACGTTTATTACGATTATTAACTATTTATTTATTTGGCAAAAACAAATCAGGATCATTAGGTCATTAATTTTCCTTTGTTTTAAAGCAAAACAAAGCTGTTAAACCTATAAGAGAACCGAGTTACAAAAAAAGTATTATTATTTATTCATATAAATAGAAAAACTATTGCTGGTACTATTTGCACATATTAGTAAATTTTATGTTTTCTATTATTTTGTTTTAAATAATGACTTGAATAATTTCATTTGTTTTGTGTGAATTTTTAGGGAATTTTAACAAGTGAAACACGATGTTTAAACTGTGAAACAGTGAGCAGTAAAGATGAGGACTTTTTCGATTTACAAGTCGATGTCGATCAAAATACGTCGATAACGCATTGTCTAAAGTGTTGGAGTAACACAGAAACACTCTGTAGTGATAATAAATTTAAATGTGATAATTGTAGTAGCTACCAAGAAGCTCAGAAACGTATGCGCGTCAAAAAACTACCGATGATACTTGCATTACATTTGAAACGTTTCAAATATATGGAACAGTACAACAGACACATTAAAGTATCGCATAGGGTTGTTTTTCCACTCGAATTACGATTATTTAACACGGTATTATTAAGTCATTTTATTTCTTAATTCATAATTCACTTCGATTAGATATGTACACAAGATTTTCTAATCACTAACTTCATTAAAGAATCTTTCAGAACTCGTAATTAAAATAAAAAAGCTTTGAGTTTAAGTTTTGTATATCATTATCAGGAAAATATATACAAATGACATAAATAATAAACAAACAAGTTACTAGGTAACAAAATACAAATAACTCGATTTCAAAATTTACATAAATTATGAATTACAGGAATCCAATTTTTATTCATCTTTTTCTTTGTAAATTTCTATTGCTTTTCTTATCTCAATCTACTGTTAATATAAATAATTGCAAGACTCAACAATATTTATTTATTTCAATACAATGTCCTACAGGCATCAGCCTAACTGGAGGACAAGGAACAAACACAAAAATTAAAAAAGAGAAAAAGAAAAAAATACAAAAATCACACAAATTAAAACTAAAATTAAATGTAAAAATTAGAAATAACAGTGAAAATATAATTAACAAGTTACGGTAAAAAATTTTGTCTCGACGAGGAGAAAATATCAGAATGCGAAAAATGCCTGTCATAAATACTGCACATTCTATGAATTGGGGAAATCAGAAAAGAATTAGTACGGGCAGGTAGAAAGTACGGGAATGTCGAGTTAGGAAAGAAGGAGTATAAAAGTTAGATTGATAAAAGAAGCAATAGGAATTTCCAAAGAAAAAGATAATATCACTCAGTATGAAGGCATTGATTTAAATCTTTAACTAAAATTGTATCAATTTGATTATCTATATACTTGTATTTTGTTACCTAGTATCTTGTTTTTACACGTTTGGTTTATTTATTATTTATGTCATTTGTATATTTTTCCTGATTCCTGATGATGATATACGTGAAATAGGTACCTATATCAAAATGTCGAATTTTAATTAAATTATACGGAACTTAAACCTTTCTAATTTTTTTGTCTGTCACTTTTTTATCGAATCAATTTCCTTCAAACTTTATTTCCAATGATTGCAAAATTGTAAAAGACTAACAGTAGGCTTCATAATAAACACTTTCATTAAAGTCCCCTTTAAACCGACAAAAAAAAAGCATCGTTTTTAAATTCTACCGGCATAATTATTATTGCTGTCAATAAGAAGATGCTTCTTTGACAACTTTTCAAATCTTCTAATAGTAGTCAGCTTAAAGTCGACTTTAGTTAAAGGTGTTCATTATGAAACTGGCCGTAAAAACTATCAAATAAAATAGGTAATATACATTTTTTTGAATGACATGGTCAAATATATGCTTTATGTTCCACTAATCATTTGTAATTAAAAATAAAATCGTATTATTAAATAGTAAAAAATACGTCTTACAGCTATTTTACAAATCATGTTATTGAATTTTATACTATATGACAAATTAAAAGTTATAACTTACTGTTTAACTAATTACAAACTTCAAGAATTAAACTTTTGCTAACACTAATTCTACAAGTATAATAACAATTAAGTTTCATTCCTTTGGCCACAATGAAACCAACAAATTAATCAAACTATAAGTTTGTAAGTAGTTTGGTTTAGAATCATTAGGCTTTGCGCTAAAATATAATATAAATTTTGTAATAAATTGGGGTGGTTAGAATAAGGTTTTAAATACATATTATTGATTTTTAGTCCGATGATGCGGTAAATCCAGATCGGTTATACGATTTAGTAGCGGTGGTTATTCACTGCGGTAGCGGTCCAAATCGCGGTCACTACATTAGCATTGTAAAAAGTCACGGATTCTGGTTATTGTTTGATGATGATATGGTGGATGTATGTGTTAAAACAATTTTTGGGGAACAAAATACAAAACTCATACGATTTTCATTTACAGAAAATTGATGCATCAACAATTGAAGATTTTTACGGCTTAACGTCAGATATACAAAAATCATCCGAAACTGGCTATATCTTATTTTATCAGTCGCGAGACTGTAGTTAAAAACTAATTTTCAAGAAACGAAGAAAGAAATTATCTTAGGCCAGTTTTTAATTGCAATTTTTATTAGTAACGCGTTGTTACTAAAAACCATAAAACAGATAAATCTTATATTTAAAACTGTAAATATTTGTTAGAAATATAAATAAATGCTACGACAGATTAATATTCTTATCTTTTATTACTCTATGTGATTATTAAATACGAACTCACTGTTTACATAATATTGTGTATATTAAGCAAATTTTTAATATAAAAATTGTTCATTTTAATTATACTGTTTTATTAACAATTTTTTTTAATTACAAAAATATTTATTGATCACTTAAATAATTGAGCTAAATTTTAAAATGTAATTATTCCATATTTTACCTGAAATAAATCATAGATATTATTATATGCATTTAATTATGCTGAATACAAAGAAGCTTTAATTAAAGAGAATACGTATATATTCTCTTTGCTGTAATATATTATAATAATTTAACTCTTAAAATAGAACTTTTGCTTCAAAACACTATTTCCCAAATCAAATGGAATAGAATTATATTTTTATTTGTTCTGGACCAAATAGAAAAATAATTTTTTTCTGAATAAAACGTAGCTATTTCTCCAGTTTTCAAACCAGTTTTTCTCAAAATAAAAAAAAACAATAATTATGTTTCGAAATTAAACTTGATAAAATAAATTTAATAACTGAAGGATATTTTTCAATTTAATTTTTGTAATATGTAATTTTTAAATCTTATATGAAATACGAGAACTAATAAGTATTTAATGCACTATATAATTACAAATAATGTTATGAATTTAAACATATATAAATTTGTATTTAATTTTAGTTCGTTAAGTAAATATTTGTTATTAAATCTTCTCTTAAAATTTAGCAGCAAGAAATTCTTTAAGTTAAATAAAGATCTATAAATGATCAAAATATTTTATGAATTCCATATCTTCACTCAAATAAATTCACGTAAGTAAATATTGAATTATATTATAAAACTAACTCTTAGATATGCTAAATAAAATTGTAATTAATATAAATTTAACTATTTCAGATTAATTCCTAAATATCAATTGCTTTTTTACTCATAATTGTAGTTAATATACTAATGACAGTTTAATAGTTTAGTGAAGTACATATTCTAAATAATATTTTTGTATATTGTTATAAGAAGTGATTGATGTTTTTTTTTCAATATTCAAACATTACTTTTAAATTTCGTTATGGAACAAGTTATAAGATTAACAAATTATTATTTATAAACAAATATAAGTGATCAGTTGAAATAAAAATCGAAAAGCTTCAGTAAAGTAAAAACTGAATTTATTTTTATAAATTATTTTCTACAAATTTAAGCAATAAATTCATATGGAATAGGCGCTAGCATGATGGGATCTGTGCCTCTAACAATGTGTGCAGTTCTTGGCTGTGCTGGTTGTCTCTTCAATGTGATCTTCTTCTTTGCTTCCTTTGCCTCGCTACGGAGTTTTTCGTTCCTCTTGACGCGTCTTAAGAAATCCTCACGGCACTTGGAGTGAGTAACGTGTTCAATACGGAGATTGATACGTTTGGGGATGATTTTGCCGCGGACACGTTTGTTTACAATAACACCCAAAGCACGTTGTGTAACGTTAAATACACGTCCAGTTTTACCGTGGTACACTTTGTAGGGCATACCCTTCTGTACGGCACCATTACCTTTAACATCGACAATATCGCCGACTTTGTAGGTTTTCATATACGTGGAAAGTGGAATAACGCCATGACGACGGAATTTCCTAGAGAATAAATCTCTAGTACCACGACGGTAACCCTTGGAATTCGTCATTTTTTATGACCCTGCAAGCAAAGTTGCGGTTAGGTTCAACCTGTCACTATACACACGTGTTGAAAATACTTTTAAAACTAAAGAATTACTGGAATTATTTTAGGTTCTTCTCAATCACGCACAATGTTATACAATTTTAGACTTATTAAACTACACCTAATAATAAAATCACAAAATATCAAGCTAGAAACAACTGTACCTTATATGTTTTCTCGTGGCCACAGAAGAAAGGAAGTACTATGGCTGACTCTAGTGCCGTGTGCTTCCGTTTGTTGTTGGCGCTAGTGTACGATTTCAAAATATTTATATTTATTCTCTATTGCAAATTAAAATTTATCAATTTAAAATTAATGTATTTAAACATATTTTAAAATGTAAAATAACGTAAAATATAATATTTATTATCTTTAAATAAATTTATAATTAGTTAATCATCAACTTCACGTGGTAAATTTGAATTGTCAAAACATATAACCTATTACACACATGTTGTGTTTATAAAAACATTATTGTAAAAATGAAGGGGGTATTAATATCAAATTGTGAAACAAAACACGTTCTAAAATGTCTAGAAAACTACACGGTATTATGAAAATATAAATGTTATAATCAATTAAATTAATCAAGTTTTATTACAGCGAGTCGATGGCAGAGCATTTGAAGAATTTCGTGAGTTAAAAATTGATTTCGGTCGTGATTGGGGTTGCTGTTTTATTTCATTGGGACAAACAAAGTATAGAACAATACTTTACGTAAATAATATAATATATATAGTAAAATAAAATTAGAGTTTTAGCTCAAGTTTCAAGTGAAATTCAGCAACCAAAATCATCTCGTCCGAATGAAGGTCTTTTAAACATAAACGTGGAACTTAGTCCGATGGGTGCACCAAACTTCGAAGCCGGAAGACAATCCGAATTATCCGTACACTTAAATAGAATGCTTGAAAAATGTATAAAGGACTCGAAAGCTGTGGATTTAGAATCTTTATGCATTAAACAAAACGAAAAGGTTGGTTTATTTTAATATTTTGACATTTTTAACAGTTAATCATATTTATGTAGGTTTGGGCATTGCGGGTTGATTTAAATATATTGAATCACGAAGGTAATATATTAGATTGTGCGTCGATTGCTGTTTTAACAGCATTGACGCATTTTAAACGACCTGATGTTACAAGTGACGGCGAATTTATTACAATTCACACTTACGAACAAAGAGATCCGATTCCTTTAACAATTCACCATTATCCAGTTTGTGTATCATACGGTACTTTTAATCTAGGGTAAATATAAAATTATTTCAGTATAAATATTTAACGCGTTCACCGCTGAAGGTGTTTTTTTAGTTAAAAGTGTCTTATCCAGAAACTGTTACGACACATATAAGTGTCATGAATTCACAAAGACTAAAGTATATAAAAAAAAACGAAATTTATAATGTTTAATGTTACAATTTGTTTCTATATTTTGTGTCACAAGTAAGTGACATTTAGTCTGTGGTGGTAATCGCATATCACATATATGTGACTCTCAGCGGATGAACGTGTTAAAAAAGTAGTTTATTTCAATAATTTAATTGTAATTTTTGATAGGACAATCTTAGTAGCAGATCCAAGTCTACTTGAAGAAGGAGTTTCAGAAGCCCAGTTAATTTTCGGAGTAAATTCTTTCAAAGAAATCTGTACGATACATTTAGGAGGCAGCGCATTAATCAATACAAATCTAATTATTGAATATGGATCAAGAGCTGCTAAGCGAGCCATAACAGTTGTTGAAACAATGAAAGATGCAGTTGAAATTGATAGAAAATTCCGGTAAGTATTTAAATACTCGTATTTATAGAGCTAACAAAAATCAATACAGTGCACGTTGTTTAATGTGATCACATCGGAACTTACAATTTTTAATAATAGTAATTGATTGATCGAAAAAAAACCTAAAAACTAATTTTTATTGATTAGAAATGTGTAAAAATAAACAGTAAATAATATATAATAATAATAATAATAATATATTCCACAATGGATTACAGCATTATAATAAATTGCCGACATATATTAAAGAGTCAAAGAATTTAAAAACATTTAAACTTGAAATTAAAAATTATTACCATAATAACTTTGATGCAAATTAATAATTATGGTAATGCGTGGATAATTAAGTAAATAGTATGCTATAGTAGTAAATTTCCTGTAATTCTTAAATGTTAAAATGTATTGCAATGTAATTAACTAGCCTAAGTCTAAATAAAGTTTGATTTGAAATTGAAACATACTTTCAATTGAATTTGGCAATAACTATGTAATTATTTTACATATATAGTAATTATAAATAAAAATAAAGCTACTTCAACCAGATTGCAGACTGTTAACTTACGAGAGAGGTCTACTACTCTTTGAGTTTGAAAATATAAAGCAATCCTAAGAAAAAATTGATAACATAAAGTTATGATTATTAAAAACAATATTTTTTCCTATGTAGTATTATACGTTCGGCTCGTTCTTTGCGAAAGTGATAACAATATGTATCTTGAATAATAATATTTTCTGTGATTTTAATAATCTGAGTGCACTGTATTAAAATTTTTTAGAGAAAAGAATGTTTTTAAAAACAAATTCCGGATACATAAATATCGTCAAGTTTAATGGAAGCTAAAAGTATTTACTAAAAATATTTTTTTATTCGATTGATAAATAAGTTTTTTCCATGTAATTCCATTGAAATCAATAATACAGTATACAGTTAGGGTGATCTTATAAAAAAAAATAATTTTCCAGTAAGGCTAAAGTCGATAATTTCACATCGAAAAAAACATCAAAAATAATATTTTTAGCTTGTTTTTAAGAAAGTAATAGGTTCCTCTACACAACTGAAATTTGTGAAAAACACGTTTATATCGAACACGATATTTCAGTTGTATCAAAGAGAATATATTATATTCTCTTTGGTTGTATAGAGAAAAACTGAAAAACATGCTAAAAATATTATTTCTGATGTAAAATTATCGATATTAGCCTTACTGGATTTTTTTTACAAGGCCACCCTAGTATACATACATTTAAATCTATTTTATCGTTTATTAGAGAAGAAAAACAGAAGAACAATGAAGTACCATTATTTGAAGAATTTATCGTGTCATGTTTCGAGAAAAACGCACCTGAAAATTTATCGACGTATTTAGAAAACTGGTCGATAAAAGACAGTTCAAAACGGAAGAAATCGCAAAAAAAAACACAGAATAAAATGGAGACGAATGAAAATGAGGAAAAAATGATAGAAAAACCGGAAAAAGTTGTTGATTTAGGAGAAGGATCTGCAGCTCTGTTAGATCAACAATCTACAGTTAATCAACAGTTCGAAGACAGCGATGATTCCGATGTTGTTATTTTACCAACAGAACCGAAAATAGGTTAGAGATTATCTTATAAATAAATTGAATATCAATTCTGTATCATTCTGTATAAGAGATAGATATTAATTTCTTATTCATTTATAGAAACCGTTGATATTGATGATGATAGCGAAGAAGATGATGTCATAATTTTAAATCCAACTCCGAGTAAAAAGAAGAAAAATAAAAACAAACATTAATGTATACATATATATAATTTTTATTTTGTAAATAATTAAGATTTACTTATGTAATATTTGTTTAAAAAATATTGGTTCGTATTCATAGCTCCTTTTAGATTACTTTTAGTTAAAAGTCGTCAACTAGTTTTATAAATTAAATGTTTTATTATATTTAACATTTTAAAATATAAATATTTTGTTAAAAACAGTTCTAATATTTTTTAAATAAATACTTTCAAATATACGCACTTTTATCTAAAAGTACCCTAAAGTGGGCTATGAATACGGGCCATTGTTTATTTTTTTTTTTTTTCTTAATTTTAATACATATTTAATTTTTAAATAAACAAAAGTTTTGTCATAAGTTGTGCGTTTTTTGAATAAATTTAATTCTTAAACATTTTAATGTCAACTTTGGATTTGGAAGAGATATTTTAACATTAATTTTTCACAATTTAATAAATATAGATTATATTTTTGACATAAATGAAATAAAAAACAGTTTTGAATTATGTAATACTTTTAATATGAATACGTTAGAATTTTTTCTTGATGTACAAACTCTTCACATTTAATATGAAGACAAAAATAAGAATTGCACAATAGTATAAATTAATTAAAATTACATTGAATACTATGTTGTATCTACATTAATACCATTCTTTTGATCTAATTTATTACTATTTGATTTAACTGTATAGATAAAAAACGTCAAAATGTCCTTCTCTTTCACTGGAATCGATTTAAAATGCTTCATCAGTGTCTGCGAACAAAATTGAGAAGGTTAGAACTGAAATGATGACATATGTATATTTCTTATTTACGCAATACTTACATCAGCTAGTTGTGCTTTGTTAAGGCCGGGTCGCGTAGAAACTTTATAATGTCGTTTGTACCTTCTCAAAGTATTTACTTGTAATTGATATAAGTCAACTTCTGGTAGATCGGTGTCGGTTTCATTGCTGTCTTCTTCGGAATCTTTACGTCGTCGCTTTGTTCTCGCACATTGAATAATGGATTTATGATAGTCACAAATGTAGATATGCCGGGCCTGGTACGTAATTAATATGTGAAAATTATAATGAAATTGAGTAAAATAATAAGTAAAACTTACCAAGCTATCAATGCTGAGTTGCAGTCTTCTTTGGGTGACAGTCTTTTGAATTCTTTTGCTGTATGATGCATTGCCAGCTGGTCTGGAACATCTTTCGCCACCATCTACGAGACAACAAATTTGATCTGTAGGTCCCCTCGAGTCTTCCTCACCCGTACTAAAACCGTTCATGTCTTTTAATCGAAAACGTTTTACGAAAGTGTAACAAATTCACGTTCTGTCACTGTAAACACACACACACGCAATGGAATCACCAAGGAGTCACTTTTATTACGTTTGTCTTTCTGATTACATTTCTATGGTTATTTTACAGTAAATAGTTGTATTGGTTTACAGATTGTTGATTTGTATAAAACACAACTGGATTTATCAAACAAATGTTCAATAAATTGATTATTTCTTATAAACAACCAAACTAAAGAACCGTTATTTCATTTATACCGAAGACACACTATTTAAAAACTGAATTTACACACTTTTATGTACTTGCTAGATGAAAAATCTGATTGAATAAAAATTAATTAATTTGGGATATTATTATGCAGAAAAGCTGCTATTTTATTTTGTTATCTTTCCTTAAAATACCGGCCATTGGTCTAAATAAACTCCGCCCAAAATAAAATGGATCATATGTTTCCTGTAGCAAAAACAATTTCCGATTTTTAACGTGCGCGACTCTTTATTATCGCCTAGTATGAGTAATAATAATAATTAATTAATTAGTACAATTGTGGTAATGTTATCTAATTGTCTAATTGTGTTGTACTAGAGTGTGTTAAAAAGTGTGGAATAGCTATTTAGTTAAATATTTGAAAGAGAAAAGTATGAAGTGAATATTGCGCAACTGGAACTGTTATTGGTTGTCAAAAGAAACGCGAGAAACACATTAGCGGTGTCGCTATTGGTCTATTTTTTGCGGCATTTCCAAATTGAACCAATAGGAGGCACGCAATAGTTCCTATGTAGCTTGTGTATACTGCACAAGTGGCGTGGGGTCACGTTATACGAAGCCGACTGAGATCCCTTAGTTGTACAGAGCTAGTTCAGGTAAGAAATTTTTATATTTTTATTGCTAGAAATTGTCAGATGATAGTAATTAGTATATTGAAAGATATTTATATTTTACAATCATAGTGTAAATTGCATGGTCGTACTATGTTTGCAACAGTTGAAACTAATTTGTATAAAATGTTACGTTCTATTCGTACAGTACTCGGACAAATGGCTGCCATAAGCTTAGCATTGGAAAACTCATAAGAATGTACATAATATTTTTTTTTTGCTTTAACCGTGAATCGTACATATTTGGGAATTTTTTCGCGTACAGATTAATTTTTTAAATATTTTACTAATTTTTTTTGTGGTTTTTTATTGATTTAAAAGGCGCGTTTTTAAAAAAATAGATTTGGCTTTGTTCAAACGGACGACTGTATAATGTATATCGCCTCCATTAGGCCAATGTATTTGGGTGTGCTGTGTATTGCTTATGGCTAACGTATTGTCAATACATACGTTATATAGCATTAAAGGGATGTTGAAATTTTTCATTTTTCGATCAAAATCTTTTCAATTTACACTATGAATTGTAATTAACACTAAAAAATATGATTAGTTTAATTTATAATTATTGTCGTATGTTGCTCTTTGTTCTTTATTTGTTAAATTTGTGTCACCTTATTTCTCTAGTTATTATTCTGGCGCCAAATTGAGATAATTATTATTAAAACTTATTTATACGTTATTTATTAATTAGTTAGAGGTCAAATAAAGGTCTAATATGAGATTTTTTTTCTAAAAAATAGTATTTGAAACGTTTTGCATTTCGTTAATTATTTTCGGTTATCATTGCAATATGTTTATTTAAGTGAAAAAGTCAAGTCAATTTAATTCGCTTTTATTAATTATTATTTTTATCTAGAAATAATTTAATTATAATTAGATTTTTTCAATTATTTCCACAAATTTTACGCATATGTAACAACATTTTTGCCATAATTAAAATATTTGTATTGATAATTTTTTTCATTGTTATATTTTTTAAATGTGTTATCGACATTATTGGTCACGTTTATTGAGATTATTGCTGCAATTAAGTAATATTGTTGACGACAGATTTATGTACTAAATTAAAAGCAGGCATAGATAATTTTCGTACTATTGATTTTAATGTTGCAAATAATATTCACAATTATGTGTTTGTATTAATTAAAGGTTTGTAATTTCATATTTTGTTTTAATATGTTATGTATGTGTATGGTTTTATTATATATATATATATATATATATGAAAACATCTGTAATATTTGTTTGGATAAGACAATAATATTGGGGCCAAGGGCAATGGCCGATTCGTTTGATGACGTCATAAAACAAAAAAAAATATGAAGTGTTTATTTAAAAATAATTCGAGTATATTTTATGTTATATTTATAGTTATTATTTATGTACAAGATGTACTAATTACAAATTTATTTATGTTAAAAATGTATATTTGTAAGCAATTTTTTTTTTTTTTAATTTTTATTTGAGAGCGGGATTTGTAACATTGTAACGGTTAGAAAAAGTGTTAGGTGCACACGTGACATGTTAGGTATATTATGAACATCTGCGTGTGTGTGTACGTTGTTGAGTATGTGTGAGTGTGTATATTGAATAGATTTCTCAGTTTCCAAAGATCGCGTGTCTTGGAAAGCCACGTGCTGACATACGTTTACTTGGCGGGAAAGAGATTCACTATGTTGCCGGACAAGCAATTTAGTGTCGTTTTCCCGCGCTTTTTTCTTTTGTCTTTTTATCGTCGTCGTTGTCGTTTGTGTTTTATTGTTTTGTTTAAATTCTGCGTTGCGTTGCATATATGAAAATGTAATCAAAATGTAGATTCGTTGTCGATTTCGGTTGTTTACGAAAAAAAGAAGCATCAAGAACGCGGGTCGGTTTTAGGGTTGAAAATATGAGAAGTAATTGTTCGTATATAGCAGCAGCAGCAGCAGCAGGTATAAAATGTTTTTTGCCGGGGTGTAGTGAGGGAGAGTGAGCAAGCAAGAGTGCGGCGGGCGGTGCGGTGGTGCGAGGCGCGCGGAATGGCTTAGTTTATGAGGCGGGTGTGTGGAGTGAGGAATGAGTTAATTTAAAACTGTGTGGCGGTGTGCCACCCTCTACCCCTCCCTAGTTTGGTTTAGTTGGGGGCATCGTAACGGCACGGACCCCCCAGGCAACATCGCAACACAGCCCTGGGAATGTGTTGAACGTCTTATTGACCGTAGCCTGGTGGCTCGGTACGGCGCGGTCGCGTTTTATTTCGTTCGACGGCGAGCCGCTGCGTGTTGAGGGCGCTACACTCTCAAACGACGAAACGACTATTGGCGTCCCTTCGCCTGTTTCAAACTGCAACGTTGCCACATCGCGCGCGTCAGCACGCCGCCACCGCCGCTACTTTCGTCTAGAGTCGTGTTCTAGGCCGGCCGCTTCGGAATTTTAATCTCGGCTCAGCATCCCTTTCGTGAAAACGCGTTGTTCGCGTCCATGCGTGCTGCGTGCTCTGTCGTTTTACACTCCTCCATCTAAAGAATGGGGATTTACTACGCAACGCAAACGCTAAACACGATAATGCGATTCAATTCACGCGTCGACATTTCGCACACTTTTTAACCGGTTTCTTCGCGTCCATTCTGCTGCCATCACAGTTTGTGTCTGTCCGTCTCTCTCGCTCTGTGTGTGTGTGAGTAGTGTGTTCGTTTCCAGTGTCGAATTTGTTTATATTTCGGTTCGCGAGTCGAAGTACATACGGCACAACGATAAGCGGTTGTTCACAGTATAGTATAAAGAGGTTTGTGTCTGTCTACCTAAAATCGTAATAATACAATATTTTTCTATACGAGTATAAGAGTCGCGAATTAAATGTGCGTTTGATTGTGTTTTTTTTTTGGTGGTGTATTCGCTCTCTACTATCCTCTATATTTATGTGTGACATGGTGAAGAAAATCGAGTATTTCTGGTGTGGGGTGCAAGCTTGGACCGGCATAAAATTGAGTTCGAGTTGAGAGATCCGTGGCTGACCTCGACATTCAAGGGTGTAGAAGGGGGTCCCGCGCGCTAGCGAGCGAGCGAGCGTTGCTTTACTTCGTGCCGGCAAGCGAGTTCTTTGTCGTTGTTGTTCGTTCGTTTTGAACTCGCTGCTCTGTACGTACGTTGAGAGAATAAGCTGGGGCGGCCGTGCGGTCAGAGGAGTAAAGAGAGAGGTGTATAGTCGATCTGGCAACGCAGCAGCGTTCGACCCCACGAGCAGCCGCTAGGTGGCTGCGCGGTGAGGCGGGGCGCGAGGTACAGCACAGCACTGTACCCCCCTCAAGCAGCGGCGACGAGAGCGTTGAGCGTTGTACGTACGGGTACGTATAGGATAGGAGAAGGCTAGAGTTGAGTCGTGTCGAGAAAAGGTGCATCCCATCCTTTGAAAGTGTAGTGCGAATAGAGAGAAGCCATGTCGGAGCACCATCGGGGTGCTTGGGGCGCGCGGGAGGACGCTGTGTGGTGGCCGGGACCGATTACGACTCCCGAACAACAATCGCTACAATCACATCATCAACATCTACTCAATCAACACCATCAGCAGCAATTAGCCGCGGCAGCTGCGGCCGCAGCTGCTGCTCAACAGCAACAACAAGCACAACAACAGCAGCAACAACAACAGCAAGCGCAGCAACAACAACAACAAGCGCAGCAACAACAGCAGCAAGCCCAGCAGCAACAACAACAAGCGCAGCAACAACAGCAAGCAGCGCAACAGCAAGCAGCACAACAGCAGGCCCAACAGCATCAAGATGCAATTGCAAGAAGTACAGCGGCGAATATGCAATCGCATCAGTTATTCTCCTATAAAATGGCCAGCAGTTTCCAGAATCCAGCCGCTGCCACGGCAAATGTGTCTTCCTCGTCGCCGCGTGGCTACGATTATCGTTTCAATGTACCGGGAGGGGGCACAGCACCTGCCGCACAGTGGTGGTATCCTAGTGCAATGGACAACGCAATGCAGTCCATGCAAAATGCTTCGGCGGTATGTATATCATCTGTTAACTCATTTCTACAGCAAACCATCATCATCCATCCATCCAGCTACATTCAATTGAGAAATTCTCGTTTCTCTTCATGTTGTCGCCTCTATTCGGCAATGAACTTGACTCACTTGAAAGGTGGCGCTCTTGCGCAGTGTGCGGGGGTGAATGCAAAGAAAATGGTGGTCCATACGAGAGCCTCCAGATATATTATACATTTTCTATATTTCGTCAAAACCGTTCATTCAAATCTCGCTCTCTCTCTCATAATTATTACATCATATTATTAAAGACAACTATCATTATTATTATAGTTATTGTACAAAATCTTTATTACTGCTATGGAGATGATTCATTTCATAAATTCTTTTTATGAAATTTAATACCATCGACATCGCGCTGCCGTCTACACATAATTATTTTTATGAAATTCATTTTCAAATTTTTAACGGATTTTTCTTCTTCAACATTTATTTCGCTTCAATAAATAACGCAATTATATTATTTAATTGAATTTGATAAACAAATTTATAATATGAAAAACAAAAACTTTATCAATAAAGCGTTGCAATTTAGATATTTTGTTATGGATTATATAATTTGAACATTTTAAATTTTGTTATTAATTACTTGACTAGTGACAATAAAATTTTAGATTTTTTAAAATTAAAAATATAAATTGATTGCTTTCGATGCGCATCTATATCTAAAAATTAATAAAACAATGATCTTACATTTATTTTTTTAACAATTATTAGATTTTTAGTAACGAGACTTTCTTTATGTTTTTATAATTTGTTTTTTAATTAATATAATCAATATTTGATAATTATATTTCTGCAATTTTAGATTTCTTGATTGTCATGGTGAAGATACAATTAAAATTTAAATTGTATATTTATTACTTCTACTAGTAGCAGATTTTGTCGCTGAATGTATATTTTATTTATTTATCAATATTCTGAATTAAATTGATGGTAAATTGTCGATTATAAATCTATTTGATGATATTTAGATGATTTTCTATGCATTTTCTAGATAAAGGTATCAATTAAAATCAAAATCTTTTTAAATTGCAATTATAAGATTAATAAAAAAACTAATGCAGTAATAATTTCTTTCATAACAAATATATATTATATTTATTTATAGAATGTCGTAAAATAAATGCGAAAATTTATGCGTTTAGTCTTTATAATAAATTATTTGTATGTTCATAATTTAGATAAACAATAAGAATATAAATATAAAATAATAAGTTTATATTAAAAAAATAAAGAATCTGTTAAATTCTTATAGCGTATAGAACATACTTCTCAAATTAAAAGTAATTTTTAGCTAAATTTTTCAATATATTTAATTTGGTAATGAACTCTTCAAAATGGAGTATGATTTCTATAGGCTATTCTATTAAAATATTAACTAGATTCATAAAATTAGAAATAATGTAGTAATGAAAAATAATTGACTAATAGTAACAGAATTTGTATATTATTTTATTCTTCAGTTTAAAAAGAAAAATCTGAAATAATTTGTTAAAAGTTTATTCGCAAGATCCGATTGGTACTAGATGCAGAACATCACTAAATAAATTTGACCAGATTTTGTAGTATTTAAAAATTACAATAATTTTAGGATTTGAAATAACATAAAATGGTTTGAATATTAAATGCAAAAAATGTGATATTAATCCATTTCTAAGGTTCGCAATAGTTGTAAGCCATATCTAACATTTATAGTCACTTTTTAGCTGGAACTTTAGGTTATGTGTTCTTTATAATTTTTCATATTTTACTGATTATTAATTAAGATAATTAATACAACATATCAAATTAATACACGAGAGAATAAAAAAATTATGAAATTTACAATGATAGTGAATAGAAATGATTTTTTATTATATATTTGTTATATACTTCGGTAATCAAAATTTATAAATAATAAATAGTTCATTGAAATGAGCTGGTTTGTTTATTGTACTCGTAGCAGAATATCTTTGTCCAAAATTTAACACTAAATAGATAGATACTTTTAACAGAATACGCTCCAGCAAAGATAAATTTGAAAATTTACATAAATCCACTTTTTGGATTAGTAAGATATTGAAAAGTTATTTGAAACAATGATTAATTAGTTTAAAATTAACATTTTTTTTTAAATATTTGAAAATGTTCAAAATTTGTTTGATTCGTAAGTGATGTTGGATTAAAATTTTAACAGTATTTCGACTAAAATATCTAATTAATTTTACATTACAATCGAAAACTTGCATATTTAAACTTTTTTTTTTAATAGTTGGAGCATTACATCGAATCTATTTCTAAAAATTACGATTATTTTTTGTAGATTTGTAAGACGTGTAGATCAAAATCTGTAACAAAGATTTCTTCAAAATAGAAATCCTCTTTAGATCAATATTTAGAAATCCATTAGTTTGTTAAAGAATCATTACTCAGTTTAATATTAAATAAAATAATTTTCAAAATTTACAATTAACAAAGACTTGTGGAAATTGATAAAGATTTGTTTCAAAAAACTAGATATGAATCGTTGAGTATTGTATTATAATATTATATCCAACAGTTTACGGATCAAATAATTTTAGCTGTAGAAATTTACAAAAACTACAAATATCCATTGTTTGGATTTGTAAGACGTAAAATCATTTTGAAACAAAGGTTCATTAAGAATAAAATTTTAGATCTTTATATATAGATTTTATTTAAAAAAAAAAAAAAATGTTTAGCAAAATTTTTGAAAATCGGTTGAGGTATGCATTATTTTTATTTTCATCAAAGAAAACCATGTATAACCTAAAACTGTGTTAGTAAATTTTACTAATAAAAAAATAAATGTTTTTTCTTAAATTTTTGCCAGTTAAACAAACTTTCAATAGACAAAACAAAGATTTGTTCAAAACTGAATTTTTTTATTAAAATCTGTTTACAATAGTGATTTAGCATGAAGTTTATTCTAAAAATTTTGATATTGTAAGAAACAAAAAACAGTTTTTAGTTTATATTTGGAGATTTATTTAATAAGTATTATTCCACAAATGAAATAGGAATTTGTTTAAATTAACAATTTCTAATAGTTATAACAATATATAACAAAATTAAGATATGTTTAAAATAGCTAATGCTTCAAAACTAGAATTTATTTTTATCACTCCTTGATCAAGGTTTGATTTGTGATCAGGATTGATTTATTTTTTATTAAAATTGATAAAAAATTATCATTTATCGATTAAAAAAATTATGGCAAAAATATTAATCCTAATTTTCGTTAAATTAAAATTTGAAACAAAGGAAATTAAGAAATTCTGTTTAAAATTTAGATTTATAAATTTTTAGATTCAGTAATCTGTGTCTACTAAAACTAAGGTACTTTTTGTAGGAAACAACTGCATCAAGTAGTATGTTGGAAGGATATATTGGAATAATTGTTTCTAGATAAAAAAAAAAGTATGGATTTAGTAGATCCAACATAAAGAAAAAAAGGTATGTTTAAAATAGGAAACCTTTTCGGTATTAAATTAATGAAACAGTCTTCAACAAACGAAAACAAACAACTATTAGTTTGGATTTGTTAGAATACGGATTTGAAATTAGATTCATTTTGAAAATTGGCAACAGTATAAGGAACAAAGGTATGTTGAAAATAGGTGTAAAACTCCTTTTAGTTAAGAAATTTGGAGGATCTATTTAATCAACTAAGCGCAACCATCGACGAAACGAAAGAGGAGAGGTAATCCTGTGTGTAAGCCCTCTGTGTGCCCCCTTAGTAGCAATTGCATTGCGTTAGCAAAACCCTTGAAATTGTGTTTCACAGCAATCACAACAGAATTCGTCTCACACTCAACAGGCAAGCCAAGTGCAGCAGCAACAGCAACAGCAGCAATCTACCATTGCCCAGCAACAGCAGTCCGTTCAGCAACAGCTCCAGCAAGTGCAGCAACAGCAGCAAGTTCAGCAAATTCAACAAGCGACCCAGATCACCAAAGGCGGCAGAATGCCCCGTGCCAAGGCTGACGCTCGGCCCCGTGGTCGTATGACTGCCTACGCCTTCTTTGTGCAGACCTGCCGTGAAGAGCACAAGAAGAAACACCCGGAGGAGAACGTGATCTTCGCTGAGTTCAGCAAGAAATGCGCTGAAAGGTGGAAGGTGATAGTTCTTGCACATTTTATTTTTTTCTTTATCTCTACACATACTTGAACCTCCAGCAAGCCAAACTTATCTATTTTCTGATGAATGAAAATATCTCAAATTCCACGGAATAAAAAACAATACAATCTATCTATTTTCTTTTTTAATTAACTGTGTAATTTCACAATCTTATGTCATATTCATAAATATTCTAATACATATAAAACAAAAATTGATCAGTTTGGCTTCTGAATGGCTCATTTTCTAATCTATTCATAAATTTATAATATTGTTTGGGGAAAGTATCTGGTTCAAAATTTTAAATCTTATAACTTTGTGGATATGTCTGCATCCATTTTGTATTCGTCTATGGAAAATTACAGAGAATTATTTCGAGTTGATCATATTTTTCGAAGCTAACCGGGAACATGGAAAGCCGACATTTTGTTTTGTTCTTCAAACATAATTTATAAAATTATATTCGATATTGCCAAACGGGCTTTTTTATTCAGAAAAATTCTTTGCTTTCTTTAAATATTGTAAATATGCACAAAGATTTCAACGGTATTATTACAATCTGATTTCGTTCTTTTAGTGACATTTTTTTTTGTCACGAAATACTAAAAACGGTTTGTTAAATACGGAACATATAATCAGTCGAAGGATAAAAAATTAATTTGTTGAATTACTAATGAAAATATGGATTCAAATATTTAGGATTCCAAATCATTTATAGTTTTATTATCATATTTTTATAAATTCTTAATGATAAACAAGGTATCTAAAGCTTATAACGTGATTTCAATTCATTTCATCAGCTAGCGAGTTTTAAATATCAATGTGATCATGGTAATCGTCTGCAGATTTATTTATTTATTTTATATTTTAACGAAAAAAGAAACTAAATTTGATTAACATGATTTTGT
Source organism: Clivina fossor (assembly GCA_963966155.1). Lineage (NCBI taxonomy): Eukaryota > Metazoa > Arthropoda > Insecta > Coleoptera > Carabidae > Clivina > Clivina fossor. The sequence goes on along the minus strand of OZ014562.1, from coordinate 10,584,382 downwards.
TGAAAATTTCATCAAAAATATGTTTTTAATTAACGACATGAAAAAATATCCTTTGTTTGAAAATTAAACTGATTTTTGTTGTTATTAATTCTCTATTTAATCAGAATGGATTATAGTTCCAAGTTCTTGATTTACTAATTTAGTTTATTTCATATATTTTTTTCAATTGTAGATACTGAAAATTAGTTTATGAAAATTTAGTAAATTGTTCTCCAATTAATATAATTTTTTTAAATTAATATATTGCGAACTAAGTACTTCTATATAATTTTTAAATATTTTATAATCATCAAACATGAAGTACATAAAAAAATTTATTAAATAATAAGCTTTAGAATAAAAATAATACGTTAAAACATTAATACATAATTAAGAAATAAAAGTGTTATAATTTGAAAGAAAAATTGATACTAATTGAACTTAAATTTGTTACATAATTCATTATTTAAATAGAGGAATAAATTACAATATTTAACAAATATTTATTCATATATTAATTGTTCGAAAATTAAAATTTAATAGGTAATGAAACAACAAAGAAAATTATACAAAAACATGTACTAATTTTTTTTTTTTTTTTTTTGTGAAATTTATTAGAAAAATACAAAAATTACCATAAATTTTTAGCGAAAATTATAAATAAATTACATTTATAAAAAAAATTGTTTATATCTCCATAGAGTTTGTTGACTCATTCCACGACACATCAATTTATTTAAAAATATCTAGTAAAAAGTTCGTTAGTTTGGAACCAAACTTTTATATATAAAAAATACATAAAAAATAAAATTTAATTAACTTGAAATTTAGTAGACTCCGTCGGACATTTTAAGTAACGTATTCCTTCTCAGAAATAAAAATCTTTAATTTTTTTGTGTTTGAAATATTAATTCGAAAGATAAGAATCTACTTGAAATTATTTTTTATAATATAAATTAAGTTGTGGATGATTTTTCCATCGAGGGTAAGAGCCTGACTTTTAAGGGCCTCCTGAATAAAAATCGGTACGGAGAATTTTTTTTTACCTTTGGCTTGGCCATGTTTTTGCATGATCGAAAAACCTAAAGTTTTCGGGGAGGCAACTAGAACATTATTATATTATCTTGTTTTAAAACCCGAAGGCAAACTGGTTTTCGGTCCGGTACAGGCTACCTCATGCCATGCCGGTACGTTTTTTTCCTCCCGTCCCCCTACTGCCCCCCAGTCTTCGCCTCTGAAAACTCGAAACACGGCATCGTTGCCACAGCTCAAATGCCGAACAATAGTTCTCTCTCTGCACGTTTTTAATCATACATACACTCGGTTCCGCATTACATATTTTTTAATAAATATTTTTGTTTGCCCGTCTTATCGCGAAAAATAATAATAAATAAATAAATATTTTTAGACAATATATATGATCTATCCTTTTTTTTACGATTTTCTCCAGTATTGTACAACACTAATCTCTTTGTTTGTTTGTTTTTTTTTTAACGGTAATTCATTTGTGTTTGCCCTCTAAACTTGATTTTTCGAATATTTATTGTTAATAATTAGAAAGAACAATTAAAAATGATTCATATTTTGTCTTTGTTCACTTATACACAATTTTCTTTTGTTTATAAATAAAATTTGTTCAAGTACGTCTAAATTCGATAAATGAATTTTAAGTTTTCATATTTATTTTGTTATTAGATTAACAGATCATTTTTACTCTATTTTTCTTTAATATGTTATATCGTAAAAAAAGAAAAAAATATATCTTATTTTTATTTTTTGTTTATGTAGTTTATCAATCGATTACTTCATTACCTAATCTATATTCGGTTTTCCTAGGTAATGGTTTTACAATACTGAGATAAATAAAAACAAGTGAATTGATTGAATATTTTTTTAAAATTTAAACATTTTCTCAATAGAAACATATTAAAATATGAACAGCTTCCAATTCGTTTTTTCATTTTTAAAATACAATACTGCATAGAAATATTTATTTCATTAATTTAAATTTATTAAAAACATGCTAGTTCCAAGTTTTTCCAATTTTCTTTATGTGTCTCTCTATATATGATGAAAACTCTTTTCCTCAAATGTTCTATCTCGCTAGCAAGCAAGGGAAGGTTTTCTCTCAAATATTTTGTTGCTGTTTGCAAATCGGAATTATTTTATATAATACGCAAGCGCTTGGGTATATTACAACCCCGCCGATTGCGTCTCTCCATCCCTTATCCGCCGAACCGCTACGTTCATTTCCTTTCAAAAATCAATGGCGCCGCCTAGAGTAAAAGGAACCAAGGGGAGAGAAATTGTGAACACACACACACACATACAACCCCTCCGCGCCTGCTACCACGGTTATTTTATCATCATTCCCCTTTACGTCACGTTTTCCAAACCCACTACCCTTCGAGGGGTGGCACCGCCGCGCCGCACCCTTTGCTCTCTTGTCTAAGTGGCGAAAAATAAATTATCAATTTAATGTGATTCTCGTATGCATTACTTCCATTAGAAATATTACGCGTTCCCGTTCGATATATATATATTTATTTTCTAATAAATATTATTTTACTCTATTTAATTAAAAAATTATCCGATTACAAAACAAATGTTAAATAATAATTTTCAAAAAATAAAAAGAGCAAACCGTAACGGAAATTTAATATCGATTTTTTCAGCACTCTAGTTAATTAATTTTTAATTAACGAAAGCAAATATTAGTATGGTTTTTAATTGTTCATTTAATAAAAAAAAAAAAAAAGATATTGCACAACTTGCTGTAGATGTTGTACGTAAAATTGTCCTGTTTGGAACTATGATTCAACCAAAATTTTAATTATAAAAAATAGGTTACTTGCTTGATTCCTATTGATATTTCATAATCTCAAATCTGCAGAATCATGTTTGGAATATTTAGGAATATTTTCCATCTTGAATGTTTTGAAATCTATAATAGACTAAAATTTCTTGTTTAATTATAAATTAATGTCTCTATTGTTATTAAAAATATCTTCAAATTTATTAATGTTTCATCTATATCCGAATTGAAAATCATAAATAGATATATTCCTTGCTTGTCTGTATAGTTTAATTAATCCATATTTATGATAAAATAACTAAATATTTGAATCTGAAACATATTATTAGAACCATTTGCAATTTTGTTTGTCTATCATGGCTTGACAAGTCTTGATTTTGAACGTAATATGAAATTCTTTTAAAAACTTGAACAGTAGTAATAAAGCAACTCATATATGATCACATTAAATAAAAAAAAACTATAAAACATTATGGACAAATTGTATAAAACGTTATTAGTTTAAGTCAGTGGTTAACAATGTAAATTACATTGTCAACTGTTTTCTAAACATCTGATTTGTAAGCTGGACAATGTACATGTTTAATACCGTTTTATGGAACTGCCCCTTAAAGTGGATTACTTAATAAACATGCTTGACTATTGTGGTCTGTTTTATGGCTTTCAGGGGCCTTAGATTGCTTTCGTAGGTCCTTAGAAATTTTCTGTAGCTACTAGATATTGTACAATTTACATGGGCCTTAAACTGTTTGTAATTACTAATCTAATTGGTGTTCAAAATTTATGTCTAATTTTTTACATTTTTAGTTTAGACTCGATATTTTATTCACTTGGTAATTACAGATATAAAAATTATAACTATAGATTTCATGTATGGCGGCTGTAAACACTATAGACAAAATACAATGCATTAAATTTAAAATTTTGAACGTAGGAATTCCTATTATGTTCCATTTTGGTACTAACTACGAAAGCGCATATCTCAATAATAGAAATTTATTGTAAATTTTTCTTTGTAATAGACAATGGTAGACAAGGAAAAGAAAAGGTTTCACGAAATGGCCGAGAAGGATAAGCAGCGATATGATGCTGAAATGCAGAATTATACTCCGCCTAAGGGCGAGAAGCAGAAGGGCAAAAAACGGAAACAGATTAAGGATCCGAATGCACCAAAACGGTCATTGTAAGTACCCTTGTTTTTCAGCAGCTTCAAGTACATAAATAATAAAGTTTTTTTTTTTAATTTGCACAATTTGATCAATCGGGATTTTAGATAATAAATCTTTGGTTATAAAGCCTGTGCAAAAGCAACAAAAAATGATTTTGTTTAATTAGATAAAAAATAGTTTCATATATATTTATATCTATAATCATTTTTTTACATTTAGTCTTCAAATAGTTTTAACATAATTTTTCAAAAGTTATGAAAACATTTAAAAATCGATGCTGTTTTTAGATCGGCGTTCTTCTGGTTCTGTAATGATGAGCGTGGCAAAGTTAAGGAAAAGAATCCAGAATACGGCGTTGGTGATATTGCAAAGGAATTAGGACGAAGGTGGTCCGATGTCGATCCAGAAGTTAAGTCAAAGTATGAAGCTATGGCTGAGAAAGATAAGGCCCGATACGATAGGGTAAGTTAATTCACGATAACTTTTATTTTATTAAAAAAAAAGGAGATACAAGTACAATAATTACAATATTATTTATTTAATACATTTATTAAGTATTGTTATTGATGAAAATACATGACATTTATTTTTATTTCGCTGCTTATAATTGGATTTCAAAATCCTATAACTTAATTAAAATAAGATTAAAAATAATCAGATTTTATAGAAAAACATTGAAATAATAATGTTAGAAACAATATTTTCTACTAAAACAATCATGTAAATTTTTAATTTAGCTATTTTATAAAAAATAACTACAATTTATAGTTTTTTAAAATTTCTTTCTTTACTTAATCTATATCTTTCTATTGGTTCTTCGAGACGGATTATAATACTAAGAAAAAACTTTCAAGAAGTTTTGCAAAATATAAAAATTATGTTATTATATAAATGTCAAAAAAATATTTGGCCTTCAATGTAATGGTTAAAATTAACTATATGACTCAGTGAGCATTAGAATTTATTAAAAAAAAAAAAAAAATAGAACAGTGGTTCTTAATCTCTTGTTAAGTCTTGGTGGTTTGCGTCAATAAAAGATATTTAAAGGGGGAATTTGTTGTTAAAATAAAAGATTAAGAACCGCTGTATTTTATATTTTTTCGAATGTTTCTAAAAATGAATGTAATGTGGTGTTGTGTTTGATTTTCGTTACAGGAAATGACCGCGTACAAAAAGCGAAATAAAACAAACGCTGGTATTCCAGCGCCTGTACCTGAAGCGCCAGTAGAAGAGGATGAAGATGAGGAAGAAGAAGGTGACGATGAAGATGACGAGTAAATTCACTCCCATCACACCCCCATCTCCTGCCCAGAAAAAAAAAACACACACGCCCTTCATTTATATATATAAAAACACATGAAACGCCACCACACATTCTCTCAACAAATAAATTCAAGGAAAAAAAATAATGAATAACAACAACCAAAAACAGAACACATTTTTATTACATTTAATACATTCAAATATTTTACTACATGATCCTAATATATAAAATATAAATAACAATTATATAATTATAAAAATCATTGGAAAAACATGCCGTCGTCAATCTCTCTCTCTCATCAGAAAACCAACAAAAACAACATCATTTGTGTACGAGAAGAAATCGAAGAAAAATCGAATCGAATAGGAAGCAAAGAAACAAGATCGTCTGCCAATTCATCGTACGGCCCTTCTGTGCGTCATTTCATTCCTACTTCCCCCCAAGTGTACATAATATATATAAATATTGATATAATAATGACTTTTTGCAGTGTTTGTGTTATTTCATAGAAGTTTTTTTTTTGTCATTTTTCGATATCGTTACTTGCGTTGCGTTTGATTACGTGCGTACTTACAAACTGACTGTGTGAATGATTTCGTTTTTTTGTGACAAAAAAAACATGCAAGTGTGGCCCGGGCTTCTCCCCTCTTATTAGAGCCTCTAGTGGCCCCTCCACTTATATATTCTTATATTTTTTTAAAAATAATTATTTTTTCAGTCAGTCTGTTATGATAATTTTTCTTTTTTTTTTTAATTTAAATACTATTTTAGTTTTAAACAATGATTGATTCTCATTCAAAGACGTGTGTATTGAAGCAGTTGAATTTGAGAAACGAAATATTATTATTATTATTATTCTTAAATAACATTGTGAGAGTGAATTAATACAAAATAAATATGCAAACAGTTCTTTTTTACTACATTAACAAATTTTTTAAATAAAGAGAAATTAAAAGAATAATGATAATTTTTAAATAGAGTCCAAATGATCAACGGGTTCAAAAATTCTTATGAGCATTTGTTGGTGTCAGCCAGGGGACCAGCCCCCCATTGCTTTTTTTATTATTCTTTACTTCCTTTTTTACAAACCAACCGCCCCCCTAACCCCCTTGAAAATGCAAAACTGACGAGAATCAAATATTTCGTTGACACGTTAATATTTTAGGTTGTGTTCGAGTCTAAAATACTGACAAGGAGGTGGAGATATTGTTTGTTTTTTTCAGCCCTATTAAGCCCTAATAGAAATATACAGAGCAGAGAGTATTTTTATTATCATTTAAATTGTTACAATAGGCTATGTATAAAAATATATATTGAATAATTAATTAATTAAAGGCTATTATAAGCTGTTCTGTTAACCAAGTGCATTGACAGTGTGCACCGACTGACTGAGACTTCCAGCTCAACAGTGAAAACACAATGGACAATATATTAAAATAAACTACCTAAAAGTAAAAAAATATTCACCGCTCGTTGGCCATTTTTGAGCTACGAGCCGGGACAGTCTAATGCATTCTCGTGTTTAGTGTCTATAATCGGAAACAAATTCCTCATCATCTATTTCACAACAGACTGATTATATTTCCAAAATAAATTTAATCATCAACAATTCAATGAGGAATGATAACAAAACTTCAAACCATTAAATATCTCCTAAATTCACAGCAAAGGGATATGTATTATTACAAAATAAAAAGAACTAAAAACAAAATTCTGAATTGTAAAATAATGAATAAAAAAAAAAATTAGAATATTTTATTACTCATTTGCAGTATTGCATAAATTTTAACTTTTGTGGTAATAATGTTAAATAAAAGCTAAAAATACAGGCGTTCCATGTAATGGATGCATTTGAATTTTCATGACAGATTGCTCTGTGTTAATTTAGGGAAATTAAATAGAAAAAGCAATGTTTGTTTTGTATCTCATAGGGATAAATAAACTTTTCAGAAAAGCCTACATTTGTATTTATTCAAAAAACATGTTTTCATCCAACTCCTTCTCTTATCCATATTAATTCTTTTTGTAATATAATTCTTTAGTTTAAATTTGATAATATATTAAAATAATATAAATATTTTAATTTTTCCGTCTAAATTATAAACAATTGAAATGAAATTGCAATTATCTTTCAGTTGTTATAGCTACTTTGTAAAATAAACAGGTAAAAAATGAAAATTTTAGAATTGCCGACGAAAAAATCCTGAATACAAAAATCGTTAAAACATAAGGCTCTATACATGTAAGTATATGTAGGAATATCAATAAATTATCTGCATTTGAGTACAATACTTGTAAATATATAATTTTTACGCGAAAACATTTGTAATTTTAACAAAAAAAAATTTGCAATATTTTCGGTTGATTTATGTGGAATAAATTATTCGTATTTATTCAAAAATCGGGATTAGCGATCCAAAATTGTGCGGTGCGCAGAAGATAAATAGACGCGCCGCGTACCGCGTCGTTTCAATTTCAATCCTCCTGCTCCGCGTGCCGTTTTGTGTTCGACCATTTACAGCAGAGAGACGCGCCATTTGCTATACACTTATTCGCAATGGAAATGGTAAGTTTTGTATATAAATATTTATAATAATTCGTTCGGAACGAAAACCAACGCATTTCCTAAATACGTTTTACTGATCTAGTTAAAAAGTGCTGTGTGTATTATCTCGAAATGTTTTTTCAACGTAACCACATAAATTTGCTCTTATCATTTCTGGCGTTTAAATGTAAATGATTAGTGTTTCATTGCGTTTCTGTTGTTGTTATTGTTTTTTAGTGAAAATTAATTACGAAAGCAGTTTATAACCTATAAGTGTGGTAATTGTGTGATTTGTAACTGATTTTAGATTAAGTCTTTTTGACTTAATACAGAAGGCCTAGCACTATACGACAAACATACCCAATAAAAGGGATTCTCTTATATTTGCAAACTATTTTATCGAAGTAATAGTTATGGCAAACGATATTCAAGAAGAGCTGGGCGATTTAAGCAATACGATGTTTGGTGATGGTTTGAGGAGTTGTAGTACAAGTCCTCTCGAAGGTGGACTGCTAGCTGATCCAGACACATGCGGCATGTGCATGTAAGTATATTTTTATAACGTTTTTACTCATTTTTTTCTACGTTTTCGAATAGGAAATGTGATCGTTTTCTTGTTTTCTATAGGAATAAACTGTTAGTTCCGAGAGTACTATCTTGTTTGCATGTTTTTTGCGAACAATGTTTGGACAATAAGCTTATCGGAGAAGCAGGTGATGCCGGAAAACCGGATGCTGTGATCACTTGCCCCACCTGCAAACAGGACACCAAGGTAAGTCCTACAAATCCACGTCATTATTTTCGTAAAATTCTAGTTAGATTATTGGAAAACGTAAAAAAATAAACTTTAAATAAGAACGTGAATGTATATAATTTTAGAATTTTGTGAATTAATATTTTATAATGTATAGATAAAATGGTAGACGAAACTTTATAAAAGATTTTTTATTTTGTTTTTAATTAATAATTCAAAATTAAATGATTGAAACATTTGAATTAATATGTATTTTTTCTCGATTCAAGGTTTAGAGAAAGTTGTGTTTAAGCCAGATGATTTATTCTTCGAAAACTTTGTTTTGTTGGATTTTTTCACCTTTTGTGAATATCGATTTAATATTTATTTTATATTTTATTAAAGTTTAAATTCAACATTATTTACTATCACCGTTTTAGAAAACAAAAACATTTTGTTAGGAAATGTAATGAACAACGAAATTTAAGTAAGTTTAAAAGTCTATAAATTTAAATTTAAGAATGAATATTAGTGTATAGAAATGACTTTATAATAATTCAAACATATATTTGTTTATTAAGATAATAAATGATTTATATTATATATTCGAAAAAGAATTTTAGTTTTAGAACTACAATTTAGAAATATGATAATACGAGTTTATTTGTTTTCTAATTAAATACGATGTGGTTGGTCATTTAGGCAAATACAGTTTTTGATTAGACAAAATAACCAACCATGTACTGAAATTTTACGATTTTTAGACAAAAATCTAACATAATTCCGAAACAAATCTATTAATTCTGTATTTCTGTATTGGATAATTTAGGTTGGACCTAAAAAGACAGCTGCACTTCCTTTCGACATAATAACAACAAACGTAATCGATGTGTCCAACATGGCGAACCTGACTTGTACGTGCTGTACAACAAAAGAAATGGCCGTGTCTCGTTGCTGTACCTGTCACAATTTATTGTGCGCCAATTGCAATTCGGCGCATCAATACATGCGCTGCTTCGAGAACCACAAAGTCATCATGCTCGACGAACTGAAAATGTCGGGCAAAAAGATTCCGATTCATAAGTCGCTCACGTGCGATGTGCATGCCCTCGAGCCGCTTGTCTGCTACTGTGCAACCTGTCAGCAGCTCGTCTGCAACGAGTGCGCTAAAACTGATCATCGGGCACCTCTCCATCATTACGATACCGTTAGCGATGCTGAGCTGAGAGTCAAACAAGATTTCGAGCAACTTTTATCGGAGGGCAAGGAAAAAGTCGAGGTTAGTTACTTATTTACTATAGTAGGTAATAATAATAATAATACGTTTATTAAGATAGCTTGCGCTAATACAGAATACATAATATAATTAATAATAAAAATGTAAGATAATAAAAAAAACAAATACACTTTTTTTTATACAACAATATTAAACAAGTTTTTATAATAATAACCATATAACCGACGAGAAAGTGAAAAAAGAAAATCAATGTAACAAGAATAGATATATCATGCTTACAAACTAATGGTAATAGGAAATGTTATCTTTTATAAGTCAACTAAATACATTTTCTTTGTCATTGCACAAAATGCTGCATACGTCGATGATTTAATACTATTCGGTAACGAATTGTATTTCATTACTGCCGTAGCGAGTTTTGAGACTTTTTATAGTTTTTGTAGTAGTAGTAGTAGTAGATTAACTAGAGTTTAAAACAAATGAAACGTTAAGTTTTGATGGGATAAACCATTTTTTTCGTGTAATAAATACTAATTAATATGAATACCAGAGCTTCGAATCGGAACTGAACCGAAAACCGTAAAAAAAAAACCGTTATTTTTGCTGGAACGAAAACCGGAACTGAACCGATATATATTTTTTGAATTGAATCCAGGGTGTATAACGAGCGTGAAAAACGGGAAAAGCGGGAATTATACGGGAATTTTGTTACGCGGGAAAAAAGCGGGAATTATGCTAGGAATTTTTTCGTTGTGTGTGAATTTTTGAAAAATTTGTAATATATAAGGATTTAGAATGAAGGAAGCGATCGATAATGGAAGAGCTTCATATAATTTCAGAAGAAACAAAGAAAAAGAAGATGGAATTATAATTTGATGATTGCGATAGTTCATGTTGCATGGTGTAATTGTGATAAATATATAGTATATGCAATAAATAACTTCGATATACAGAAAAAAAAGCGGGAATTATACGGGAAATTTATTTCAACTTTCCGTTGTACACCCTGATTGAACCGGAACGAAAAATATAACAGTTCGAAGCTCCGATTTGAAGCCTTATTCCAATTATATAACAAATTTGATGACGTATTTGTTTTTCGATTTTAGGTTTTGATGCAAGCATCCACCGATTTGGAATCGAGCCTCGGCGAATTGGCCCATCAGCGCTCAACAGCCCGCGATCTAATCAACGAATCGTATCAGAGCTATAAGGCGGTGCTCGAGCAATGTCGCGATGAAGCACTCGATGAATTAAACGAACTGTATCATGATCGCGAACTGAAACTGATGGATATGACGCATCGTGTTGGTAAAGATGCCAGTCTAGTCGAAGACGCTTGTAAATTCGCATCGCGTTTACTCGAAAACGGTAACATTGTCGAGATTATGTATTTGAAAAAGTTTGTCAGCACGCAACTTTTAAATCTGATCAACAATACACCGAAACCGGAGAAGACTTTCTCGATCGAATTCGTTTCCGATTTCGAGAAATTCGAGCAGACGATTGGAAACGTTTTCGGACGATTTAATACCGAGTCTTCGAAAGCAACTAGCCCATTGTCAGTCGTTTTAGCGACTCCGTTAGGCATTAACGGCACTTCCAATATGAATTTAACTAACGGATGTGCTAGTTCATTGAATAACAGCAGCCCGATTTCGTTACCAACTTCGATGCAATCGTCATTCGATGGTGATCTGCAATCGAATCTGCCCGGTTTCGCATTGGGTCAGAATGTTCTCAGTCCGGAGAGTCCGTCGGGTGGAGGAGGGGGGGCGGCTGTCGCAAATACAATACCCGGTTTGACGAGTATCGCCGAATATAATATCCAGCAGTTGGCTAGTTTGGTGGAGAAAGTCGATCTGGGTGATTCGGTGATTGGAATGGGTCATAATGCGGCTAATTCTAGCTCGGCACCATCGCCGACGCCTTCGTTTACTCTCGCTGATTTATTGACTGGCGATCCTAGTACGGTCAATACGGCTTATCATAATCTGCAAGCGCTCGCTAAACTGGGTCTTAACTCTACTGGTAAGTTTTCTTTATTTCATTTCTAACTAGCTGATAAAAGATTAGAAAATGATCTACTGTGGCGAAATTTAAATAAAAATAATATAAAAAATCCCAAAACCACACTTAAATTAAAATAAAGCTAAATACGTATTTCGGAAGCTAAGCTTCCATCTTTAGTAGCTAAATAAAATCTACAAAATTCTTACCTGTGATCCCAAAGTACATAAACACTTAAGCACTTGTCGAAGATGATCTTCGTGATCGTGATTATCGTGATTCGTGATTATCTGGTTAACTTGTTTCTATGTTCTGTTATTTACTGTAAATATCATTTGTATCAGTTTTCTTGATGAAGACGAACTTTGCGTTCAGTCCGAAACGTCGATTTATCAATAAATATTAATACAGACCTTTAAGGGGGCATAATTATACCTTTGTCAGCCCAAAAACTGATAAAATTTTAAACGCAAACTATGATAGATGGATTGCTCGGATTTTGACTAAAATAAAACTTCACTTCTCCTCTACGGATTAAAATTTTCTTTATTAAAAATATGTCTCAGATCGTGAGAAATGATCTATAGCAGATGGTCTATTTTATTATGGACCTACATCTTGGCACGGAGATTCCTCAGCTGTCATTTATCTGAAACACAAATAAACACGATATTAGTATTTTCTAATATATTTTACACATCCATACGGATCCGCTTTATAAAATTTAGATTTTTGACAAAATAACGGCATTTTTTATTTTTTGAATAAAAAAAATTGTCTATCAAAAAAATTAAAAATGCCGCCATTTTGTCAAAAATCTAAATTTTATAAATCGAATCCGTACGGATGTGTAAAATATAATAGAAAATACTAATATTGTGTTTATTTGTGTTTCAGATAAATGACAGCTGAGGAATCTCCGTGCCAAGATGTTGGTCCATAATAAAATAGACCATCTGCTATGGACCATTTCTCCCGACCTGAGACAGATTTTTAATAAAGAAAATTTTAATCCGTAGAGGAGAAGTGAAGTTTTATTTTAGTCAAGAAGTTTTAGTATTTATCATAGTTTGCGTTTAAAGAAATCGTAAAATTTTGTCAGTTTTTGGGCTGACAAAGGTATATGGCCCCCTTAACACCTAACGCAGTTTTATTTTTAATATAATAAGTTCTTGACTATACTAATTGTAAATAAAATATCAATTTGCAGACGTTTCAAACGGAACAATGGTACTCGGTCGTGGTACATCGCCCGGTTTAGACACAACGGCTTTAGCCCTAGCCAATCCGATCTTGAACGGTTTCGGTTCGATGTCCACATCAACCTCGCCAATTCTATCGACACCCGAAGACATTCTGCCCGATTCATTGCATGCAGTTGCCAATAGCACACCTCAGTCGGTTAGCAACAGTGTGGTACGCACGAATAAAGTCAGTCCGATGCAAATACGATGCAAGTTTGGTCAGCTGGGACCGTCCAAGGGACAATTTAATTCACCGCATGGCTTTTGTCTTGGAATTGAGGAGGATATTATCGTTGCTGATACGAATAATCATCGCATTCAGGTAAGTTTTTTGTTGTTGTTGTTTTGAAGTTAAGAGTTACTATCAGGGTCAAATAGTGTGAAGCAAATCTGTATAGATGTCTCTGAATGCAGTATGGAAATTGTCATATATTACATAAATGGAATAAATACTTTCTCACTATTTCGAAGATTTGTTGTGAAAATATAAAAATCTTAAATAACCATTATTAACAAAAAAAAAGTATAATATCATTTTATAATTATAAACCTTATATAAAAATTTCAGATTTTATGAACGTGTAATTTGAACAAGAGAAAATAAAATATGCAATTTGCTTGATAAATGTCAGGTTTTTCTTGATAAAAGTCAATCGATCTCTATTTTCTATCGTTCGTAAAAATTCAAAAAAATTTATATTCTGTATAACATTTCACATCTCATATTTTTTCGAAACAATAATAATGATATTTAAAGAAAATATGGCTTGTTAAAAAATATATTTACTTGCATTTTATGTAATTTTTATTAATAATGGAATATTGATATTGAATTATTAATTATACATATATTTTTAAATATTACGAATAATCAGTTATATTAAATATGCTCTACAAAATTAATAAAAAAATATTTATTCAATCGTCCTCTCCTATTTTGTGTAATCGCCCATACGAGTGTGACTGTTCACCTTAATTAATTTATTCAGTGTAGTGAACGTACTCTTATTTAAGACAATGTAACAGTCACGTGCCGCGACTTATGATCATAAGGAAGCGGTTTATATTTCTCATACAAAGAAAGAATTTATTTTGTTATTACCCATTATTTTCTATGTACGCAAAAGGATGTGACACTAACTCTTTCTACTATCCCGAAATCAGTTTCCTCCAAACTTTAGCTTCATCCACATTTATACTGACAACTCTGTCCATCAACTTTTGTTTATTTATGTTTTTTTTTTCTATTAGGTGTTCGAGAAAACCGGCAACTATAAATTCCATTTTGGTATTGCTGGTAAAGATGAGGGTCAGCTTTGGTATCCGCGTAAGGTTGCCGTGATGCGTTTGAATGGCAAGTATGTGGTATGCGATCGTGGCAATGAACGTTCCCGTATGCAGATCTTCACCAAGAACGGACATTTTATCAAAAAGATTGCGATACGTTACATTGATATTGTCGCTGGACTGGCTGTAACCGGTCATAGTGAAATTGTTGCCGTCGATAGTGTTTCGCCCACCGTTTTTGTCATCTCGGAGAATGGTGAATTGCTCAGATGGTTCGATTGCAGTGATTATATGAGAGAACCGTCCGATATCGCTATACATGGTTAGTATTTATATATTTATGTGGGATAGGGAATTTTTTTCGTAACTAGATTTAAGTTGGCACCACACGAGCAGGGCGATCTATTTTTGCACTATTGGCTGGCGTAACGCGCGGGAATGTCGTGCAGTGTAGTTCAGAGCGTTGTTGAGTGCAGTTGAGTTCGTAACCGTTATTCGATCACGCGCAAGTGTATATTCAGTGTAATGTTTGTTTAGTTTAAACTCTTGTATCGTTCTTAAGGCCTTATCACATTACTGTGATTATGTGTGACTCAGTTTCGCTGACAAACTTCATATCTCTGACTCCGTAGCACACTGACAAATTTATTTACGATTTTTTAGTAAAAATGATCATTTACAGTTGGCAACCCTTCCTAATGTTTTTGTGGCAGAAATAAATCAAAATTCACGTATTAACCTGAATTATGATAAAATAAATCTGTCTGTTGCTGCATTTAACTTTTTGAATAATTCAAGTTTCTAAATTCTCCATTATTTATTTGACGTTTGCAAAAACTTAACATAACCTAATAATAATAGTGACAAATTTAGATTTGTGATGGCAGTCTTGTAAAAGTGAGCCTGCGCAGTTGCAAGTCAGCGAAAATTAGTCAGAGAAATTGAATCGAGATTTATTTCCTATGACTCAATATCTCTGACTGTATCACACTAGAAAAAGTCAGAGATATGATACCAAGTCGGGGATAATGCATGATCAGTCAGAGATATTGAAGCTAGTGTGATAAGGCCATTAGGATAAAGCAGGGTGTATAACGGGCGGGAAAAGCGGGAATTTTGTTACGCGGGAATTATGCTAGGAATTTTTTCGTTGTGCGTGAATTTTTAAAAAATTTGTAATATTTAAGGATTTAGAACGAAAGAAGCGATCGATAATGGAAGATCTTCATACAATTTCAGAAGAAATAAAGAAAAATAAGATGCAATTATAATTTGATGATTGCGATAGTTCATGTTCCATGCTGTAATTTTGATAAATAAATATAATATATACAATAAATAACTTCGATTTAACACTTTTGTAACTTCTTTACCGTTGTTAAACTTGTATATTTACATACGGAAAATTTTTTAAATATACGGGATATTTATTTGAACTTTCCGTTATACACCCTGGATAAAGTAACCCGATTTATATTGTAAATCCTACATTTGAACTATTGTAAATTCTACATTTATTTTTTTTGAAAATCTTGATTTTGTTATATTTTATCATTTTTTTATTTGGATTGGTCAGATTCTTGTGCTTGTGTGTAAAACTAAAACTGCAGTCTAACAGAACTAAGACATTTTGTAACATATTTAATTGAATTCTAATAAGTATTGTTTTTTTTTTTTTTTTAATTGCAGGTAAAGAATATTACGTGTGTGACTTTAAAGGTCACAATGTGGTTGTATTTAGTGAACAGGGTGAATTTCTACGTCGTATCGGCTGCGAGAGTATAACAAACTTTCCGAACGGAATCGATATATCGGACGCTGGCGATGTTTTAATTGGCGATTCGCACGGTAATCGTTTTCATGTTGCCGTTTTTGCACGAGATGGATCGCTTGTCACCGAGTTTGAATGTCCCTACGTAAAGGTAAGAATCTTTCATCTTTTTTTATATCTAGATCCGAAAAATCTAGATAATACTGTTACGAATTTAATTTATATTGACGGTTTTTATTTTTGGTTATAAAACACACAGTATATTTCGATTGAATGAATATAGTTTAATGAACGATGAAACGAATATATATATATATATATATATATATATATATATATATATATACAGAGTGTCCAAGATAACTTCTTATGCATGGGGATCTCCGGAACTGTTAGAGATACGACCTCGGTTAAATTAGAGAAAAGTTGTCCCATTAGTAGGCGAGTTTAGTCATCTTTTGTTTTTTCCAAAAAATTCCTTAGGTTACTAGATATAGACAAAAATGCAAATTTTGCTGTTTTATATTTTCGCTTATAACTCTCGTTTGCAAAACGCTACATTATTTTGGTTTGCACTTTCTTAAGACACTTTTTTATACAGAATTTCCAGGAGTAACCAAAGTTTTTGTACCATGTACCGTTTTCGAGATTTATGATGCAACTTTCATTTTTCTTATGTAACTAGTATTTCAGTGTAGTGTCATTAAAAAGATTATTTTTTTCTCTTTCCAGTGATATAACATTGTCCTACTTTATTTTAAATAATAACATGGAAAATTAAAAAAAATCTATTTTTCAAAGTAATAATTTATTTTTTTAGTTGAAACTGAGTAGGCTATGTAAAAACAAATGAAACATGAGCCTTACTTTATTTTAAACAACAATATAAAATTATATACAAAAAAAAACAATTTATTAAATACATATTTTAATTACATTAAATGTTCAAATAAACCACCGTTTTCTTGACTGCACATACGTGTTCTCTTAAGCGTAGCTTGTGTTACCTTTAGTAATGTGGCACGCGGTATTCTATTAAAGGTATTTAATACCGCTCTTTCTAAATCCGCTACATTGTCATACGTTTTTTCGTAAACTTTGTTTTGAACGTATCCCCAAAGGAAAAAATCTAATGGTGTCAAATTCGGCGATCTTGCCGGCCACTGAATTCTTCCATGTTTACCTATCCACTGATTTGGGAATCGATCATTTAAGTAATTTGTGATTATGTGTGCATTGTGTGGAGGAGCCCCGTCCTGTTGGAACCATATGTCAACAGTTTCAGCCAATGGCAAATTATCAATTTTGTCTTCAACTTGATTTTGTAGTATGTGAAGGTAAGTGTCTGCATTTAGATTACCTTGAAAAATTATAGGTCCAATTAATCTATTTCCTAAAATTCCGCACCAGACATTAAATCCAAATCTTTCTTGGTGCCGTGCTTCCCTGACAAGTTTTGGATTTTGCAAGCTCCAATAATGAAAATTATGACGATTAAAAAGACCGTTGTTTGTAAATCTACTTTCATCAGACCATAATATTTTGCATTGGAAACGCGGGTAATTTCTGAATTTATTTTGGTACCATTCACAAAAATGCAATCTCCTTTCATTGTCTCCCGGCCAAAGACCTTGAGATATGTGTACCTTATATGCATGGTACTTGTGTTTTTTTAAAATTAATTGAGCAGAAGATTTTGGTACATTAATGTTATGTTCTATTTGTCGTAAGGATATCGAAGGTTCTTCAATGACAGACTGCAACACCATATTCTCAGTTTCTTCATTGGCAGGTTTTCGGTCCTTTTTTGGTTTTACAAAAGCACCGTACTCAATCAAATTCATCTTTAACATCTTATACATCCCTACATTGGGTTGCCTTCTTTCAGGATATAAATTTAAATACATTTCCGCGGCTAATACTGCGTTACTTTGACAACGAATATAACAATGAAGCATTTCAAACTTCTCTAAATTTTCAAACCTCCATGAATTAAAATTCTTTCAATAAGCACTCCAATAAAACTAACAACACAATAATCAAAAGAAAAGCAAAACCAATAATTTAATAATAACGAAAACAATGTCAATTTCATTTGTTTTTACATGGCCTACTCAGTTTTCAACTAAAAAAATAAATTATTACTTTGCAAAACAGATTTTTTTAAATTTTCCATGTTATTATTTAAAATAAAATAGGACAATGTTATATCACTGGAAAGAGAAAAAAATAATCTTTTTAATGACACTACAATGAAATACTAGTTACATAAGAAAAATGAAAGTTGCATCATAAATCTCGAAAACGGTACATGGTACAAAAACTTTGGTTATTCCTAGAAATTCTGTATAAAAAAGTGTCTTAAGAAAGTGCAAACCAAAATAATGTAGCGTTTTGCAAACGAGAGTTATAAGCAAAAATATAAAACAACAAAATTTGCATTTTTGTCTATATCTAGTAACCTAAGGAATTTTTTGGAAAAAAACAAAAGATGACTAAACTCGCCTACTAATGGGACAACTTTTCTCTAATTTAACCGAGGTCGTATCTCTAACAGTTCCGGAGATCCCCATGCATAAGAAGTTATCTTGGACACTCTGTATATATATATATATATATATATATATATATATAAAGATATATATAAAGATTATTATTATAAATTGAATTAACTAATTTATACAGGGTGATTTCTATGAATAATCTAAATAAAAAACACCAAATAAATATATGCCCGAAAATGCTTTCTAACGGAACTGTAGCCGTTAGAAGTTTATTACATGTAACATCAATCGCGTTAGCCTTATTTATTATATCAGGGGAAGAAAAAACAAGTCATAAACTTCTGAATAATTGTAAAATTACTGATTGATTTTCTAACATTTTGTTTAAGCACTAGTAAACCAATTTACTAGTTTATAAATTTTTGTACACACATAAATAAATATTTAATAAACAATTTACAATAATTAAAAATCGAAGACATATTTTGTCGGGACCCAGTAAGTCATAACTAGTAAATTGGTTTACTAGTGTTTAAACAAAATGTTAGAAAATCAATCAGTAATTTTACAATTATTCAGAAGTTTATACTTATAATAAATATACTTATAATAAATAAGGCTAACGCAATTGATGTTACATGTAATAAACTTCTAACGGCTACAGTTCCGTTAGAAAGCATTTTCGGACATATGTTTATTTGAAGTTTTTTTTATTTAGATTACTCATAGGAATCAACCGGTGTAGTTTTTCCCCGACGTCATAAATCACCCTGTATAAGAAACGAAAATTTATATTTATTTAAACGTATTCACTCAACATCCGACTGTTCGTAAACGAGTTCACTTCGAACAACTGCCTCGCAATTAATTACAATTTTCTTTAATAGAAAATATGCATTCTTATCTGTGACTTATCGTGTATTTTTAAAGCATTTCGAATCTAAAATTGTATTATTTGTTTTTTTCCAACTTTGTCCCCGAAAAGGTGTCTCGTTGTTGCGGCCTAAAAATCACATCGGAAGGTTACGTGGTGACCTTAGCCAAAAACAATCATCACGTACTTGTTTTGAACACACTCTATATTCTATAAGATTATCGAGGGGTGGGGTGATTGTGAGAAGAAAACAGAGGCAGTGTGGTGTGTGGGTGGGTGTATTGCGGCTGCTCATCGTGTGTCAACAACTACCACCAACAACTACCCACACACAAAATTGCCGTCATACGTACCAACACTACAACAAAAACTAAATTACCAACATCAGAAATAAGAAAAAAGAACGTTTTTCTCCACAAAAAAAAACAAACCAAGAAAAATTGAGAGAAACTACGTTTTTTTTTTGTAAAACGCGTAAGCAAAAAAATAAGCTGTAGTTAGTTAGTTAGTTTTGATCTCGCACTATTTTTTCTCTCATTAATTATTATTTTTGTTATTATTTTAATTAATTAATTGATAGATGAATTAACGATTGATTAATTAATTCGTTCATTTATATGTGTCTTATATAATTGCAGTACTGATTTATTTTTAATTATATTTATATGACTATTTTTTTTCTTTGTTGAATGAAAAAAATATGGTTTAAAATCGCGATTTTATACGATTTAAGGATACGTTTGGATGTTAAAATTACAATCGAAAAACATTTTTTTTTTTTAAGCACTTTTAAATTGCAAATATTATTTCAACCATTTCGAAATTCTACAATAATATATGCAATTATCTAAATAATATTTGCAATTATTGCATTAATTCGATTTATGAAACGAGAGGAAATAATATTGACATATATCTGTCTCAAATATGTAATACGTATGCGTGAAACTAAGGTTGGACGTACACTAGTTAGTCATCAATTAAACAAATAGACACGTTTATGGGTCTATTCAGTTCATATCTGTAAGAACTGTAGTGTTCTGGAATGTTATGTCTTTTTCTAGTAAATGGAATTATTCTACTTATAGAAAACGACAAAATAATCTATAACGCTACAGATATTATAGATTTAAATCGGAGAGCCATTTAGTCACACGAAGTAACATCGATTTTATAATACAGATGATACTTAAGTTGTCACAATTAAACAAAAACACTGTTGGACACATTCAGTTCAGATCTGTAAGAACTGTAGTTTTATAGAATGTTATGTCTTTTTCTAGTAAATGGAATTATTCTACTTATAGAAAAAGACAAAATAATCTGTAACGCTATACAGGTCTTACAAATGTAAATCGAATAGGATCCATTTAGTCACAGGCAGTAATATAGATTTTATAATACAGACGATATTTAATCATGACTAAAAAAAAATATTGTGACTAATTTTGTTTGTTTTGCTGCATTAGAAAATATGGTCTAACAGTGTTTTGCTGCCTAATTGTGTGACTAAACCGGTGTGTGCGTCCAATTTAATGCAATAATGGTTGAACTGGAACAGACTTACGATCGGTTTCAACAATAAACATTTTACATAAAGTCAACAAAAAAAGCATCGATTTTAAATTCTACGAGCATAATAATTATCACTTATCAATAAAACAAATGTTAACTTTGAACGAAAAATGTTCATAAGTGTGTGTATGTGTAAAATTAATAATATTCAACTACATTTTTTGGTATTTATTGGGGTGGTATTTATATAGCTTCCCAATTACATCTTTTCAATTTACTTGGCATAAAAGCCAGCCAAATGGGTAACACAATTGCATCAGGTGTCTTTGGACATTGATCAAAATCACCATATGTATCCAACATTTGAAAATAGTGTTATTTAGTCAACTTTTAATGACAAAAAATATTTGTTGTTGCTAATAAAATTATGCTTTTTTTTGTCGGCTTCAAGTTAAAGTGTTTATTATGAGAACCGGCTGTTAAAGTTTAGTAGAATATATATGAAGGGTACAGGGGAAAAACGATCTAAGTCACATTTTTATAAAAGCGAGTAAAATTGAATTGAAAATTTGAGACCATGGAAAACTAAACTCACAAAACTGAATGCAAAATTAGATTTGAGAAAAATATTCTATATTATTTACTTAAATACATTAATGAAATAATAAAATATATTTTTTTTAATACTAACAAAAAAAAAAAAGCAACACATGGAAGTTATGCACAAAAATTTACGGAAAAATGATCTAAGTCTCTTCTTACATCATCTTTAGGTGCAGATTTAAGGGACCTAGATCGCTTTTTCGTAAATTCCAAGTATACCATCGATATAAAACTCAATTTTGCTAAAAATGTGACTTAGATCGTTTTTTCCCTGTACTCTTCATATATATATATATGTATATATCTGAAGATAGATATACGTTATAATTATGTTTTGTTTCGTGTTTCATTGTTGTGATTAAATAGCAATTTGTTAGAAGTTAATTGTAATTTTAACGTTTAAATTAAAGCTTTATTATTATTATTTTTTAATTAACAGTGCATTTAGTTTTTAGCTATGAAATCCAAAGTCTATCTTTATATAGGTATTTACAATGTTGATTATTATTATTATTATTAATATTTTTTTTATCTCGTTTTATTTATAAATCGTTAAGTTTATTATTATTATTTTCTTTTCTAAATTTCTTGTTAGAAGCAGCAAACAGGAGTAATATGGTTCCTATCTATTTAAAAAAAAACAAACAAGTGAAAAGCGTTTTTTATGAAAAATAATAATTCTGTTTTTATGTGTCAATTAGTAAAATTACTAGTGAAAGCGGTGTTGAAGAATATTTTTTCTATATAACTTTTATTGATCGGAAAAAATCATATTCGATTAATTATTATTATAGTTTCAATGCTAACTGATTTTTTTTTAATATACAAAATACAATTTTTTAAATTTTGTCTCTTCGAGCACAAATTTGAAAAGTTTTTACAATTCTTTTTCTAGTTTTGGTTTTACAATTTTTGTAATTTGCTGATTTGTAAGATTTTTGCGTAAATGTATTGTCGAATTTGTGTTCTGTGTGTGAATGTGAATTTTTCTTTTAAAATTTTTCGTTAAAAACAAATTAAATATTTATAACTCAGGAGGGAAAATTTGATTGATCGTAAATTGATTTTAAACGCTCTTTATATTTTATTAAAAAAATCCAAATCAAATTTAAATATTCGCCAATAATCAAATGTTGTACTGAATTTAAATCGCCTAAATCTTAT
Organism: Clivina fossor; assembly: GCA_963966155.1. Lineage (NCBI taxonomy): Eukaryota > Metazoa > Arthropoda > Insecta > Coleoptera > Carabidae > Clivina > Clivina fossor. The sequence goes on along the minus strand of OZ014562.1, from coordinate 10,561,668 downwards.
GCCTCAAAATTCATGTATGACTCTTTTTAAAAAAAAAATTGCCAGATACTCGTTAAATTAATAAATTGTTGAATCAAATTTTACCTATTATAATTATTTTTGGAATTATTTTTAAAATTATTTCTTATAATATAAAGTTTTAGATAATTATCAAACGTTTTTTGGGTAGCTTTTACAATAAACTATTTTTGCTAATAATAATTTGTTAACTGACTAAAAATAATTATCGTAAACTTTATTTATTGAAATAAAAATTGTTAATGTGTGTGTGTGTGTGCCATAATTTCTGGCAAACAAAAAAAAAATATTACTAAAAAATTATTGGTGATTTTCGTTTTTAATTTTCGACCATTTTATTTTAGGAACGTTATCTAAATTTTATTTTAAAATTTTGTGTGTTTGTATAGTTGATCTAATTGAATATACAGGGTTGTTACTAAATTAATTTCATTTGGATTAGTAACATACCGTGTATGTACAGTGCCATTTTTTATCTGTAGGGTATAATAATATTTTTAGTTAGGATTTTATGATTAAATTTTAACGTATATATTTTGATCAATCAGCCTAATAATATATTGTTTCGTTTTTTTAAAATGTGATTTCAAAACACTAATTATTTTTTGATTAAATATTATTATTATTATTATTAAAGTATGAATGTGTTCGGTGAATTTGTGGTTTAATTGAGCGACTGATTTTTCAATTTTTTTTATGATTATTATATATTTTTTTTTTTTCGAGAAAAAATATCAATGGATATTTATCTTCTTCGAAATGAATAATCCATTGATTGAAGAAAAAAAAAACATGCCTGTGATAATAGTATCTTCAGGATAAGTTGTGACCTTATAGTCTCTCATTGTTATTTTTGTGTGCGTTTACCTTGGCGCGATTCAAATTTTTATGAACGCCCTGTATCGCATGTACACAAATGTTTTTAAAAAAAATTATATGTATATTATAGAGATAAAAAATTTCAGAAAAAAATCCCCCAAAAAAAAATTAAATTAAATAATTCTCATCTTAAAAAATAAGTACTATATAATACCAGATTGTTTGTAATTGTATCTTATATATATACTTTTATCAATGATATAAAAACGTGTTCTTTAAAATATTTATAAAATTTAAATTATATGTGATGTTTTTTCAATCTGAATAACAAACAAGAAATTATTCAACTGATTCTTTTTTTTTATTTAAACGAATTTGAGAAGAAATTTGTAGTCGTATTTATTTTACCAAATAATATTATTTACACTAATTATAATGTACCTATATATTTTATCTAATTTAAAAAAAAGAAGAAAAACTATTAAAATAAATAGCCTTTTGTTATTATTTTTTTATGCTAGAGTGATATGATACACACATCAATCTATTATAATAGTATCTGCTCATGTAAAATTAATAAAATTAGTGGTAGTCGTTTTTAAAACATATAATGTTCGAATAAAAATTATAAAGTTTTTTATATTAACCTTCTTTTTCTTTTTCTACACATTTATTTCAAGTATTGCATGTTTAATGTAATTGGACTTACGGAGACTTACTTTATATTTTAAGGAAATTTAATTTAAAATATATTATAACAAAGGTTAAAAATAGAAACCAATAGTACTTGTTTGTTTTTATTTTTAACTTTTGTTATAATTTAAAAATATGTTTCATCAAGAACCGACTACAAACTCAATTTCGATTATTAAAATATATTTTTACTTCTTTTAAGAAGGTGTTCCGAAGTGAAATTACGGTTTCTGTTTTACCATAGGAAAGTGCTGCTTACATAAAACACTAGAAGTTTATAAATACATCAAAATATATAAATTTATTTTATTCGCATTTCCTTGATATAATCATAATTTGACTTTTGGAATATAATTGTATATTATTTTTAGTACTTTTTATTCAAATGACAAATTTTATTTCAAAAACCAAATTGTAACAATATGTTTTTTTTTATATTTTCGGAAAATCTAGTCAATTTTTTAATTTAATATTTTAATCTGCGAAGGTCGGACATATTTACTGCGAAATATTTTATAACAAAATCGAGTCTTACGTAATTCTAATTAAATTAAAATTGTAATCTATATAGAAGATAATCATATTAAACAAAAGTAAAACGTGAACATAATAAATGAGCTTTCTCGATGAAAAAGAAAAAGACAAGTTAATATTTTTTTCGTCCCCCCCCCCCTCCCAATGATTTACATATAAACATTTTACCCTGAAATTTATATATTACAATGTGATAGAATTTTTTGATGATTTTTACAATCACACAGTCTTAGTATGTGTACAAATCGTTTTTTAGATACTCCTATTATATACCAGTACTTTTTGCCATATTAATAAAAATGAATAAAATATGTAATATTATACAACAAATTTTTTGAAATGAAAGAAATAACACAAATTTCAAGTTGTATTGTTAGAGAAAAAAAATTAATAATAAACAAAAAAATATATTATATTATATGACTAAAGTGAATTTAAATAATCTCCCATCAAAAATGCAAATTTTCGAAAAACAGAAAATAATTCACTTATAGCAATAAGTTATTTTTTCGAAGTATTTTTTCAGTCAGTATTTCGGAGTTTATAATAAGCGTTTTTTAATTAATTAATTGTACTGTTGCATCATTCCATCCAAATCTTATATAATCTATCTCTCTTAATCTATAATCGTATATCTCATTTTTTCTCGTTTATTTTGTCATAATTTTTATAATCTTCAAATCAAATCTATTTTTTGTCGTATATTTTTGGGGCGGCCACAGCCTAAAATGCCAGAGTGCGCATGTCTTCCTCACATTAATTCCCCCCTCCCCCCATTTTCATTATTTTGTTTTCGATATTCATTTATTTGTTCAATTGTTTCTAAACTTGTAGATTTAGTTTAAAACCATTCGCTTATAATACCTTTATATATTCATAATTTGTTCCTCGTTCATTTTTTTTCTCGTAGATTGTCAATTGTTTTCGTGTGGTGTTAGAAAAAAAAATAATTAAAATAAATACACAAACATCAAAACAAGAAAAAAAAAATAGAATAAAACACATGCTGTAGAAAAATAGTAGGTTTAATTGAAATAGATGTTAGATGTCCCCATGTGTTGTGGTTTGAGGCCCCGTTCGGGCTTCGCCCCATTCGTACCCCCTCATTCGCACTCGACGTTTGAAACATGAAAATAACAGACATACAATTGCCCCGTGTTTGTAAAAACTATATATATAAATATAAAATAATTAAAAAGAATAAAGTTTTGGTTGTTGTAATTTATTCACGACAATCGAATCTTGACCATTTCAAAATATTTAAATAAAATAGGAAAAAAAAAAATCTGGAGTCTTCATAATTTCGTTCTTAAACTTGAATTTCGTCAAAAATAATTTCTGTTCAATTATAAATAATATTCTTATTTGTAACAATAATAGAGTTACCCAAAAAAATTTGACAATGAATAAAGACTTGAAATATTTTAGGATTTATTTCGAATTCAACAAAAATTTTGAATGTAAGAAAATTAAGTTTAGGACAAAAGTTGAAGGCACCGAAAAAAAAAATATAAAAAAATAAATAACGTGGTTGTGAGCTCTTTATATATAATTATACATTGAATTCCCCATTTTGAACGTGCGTTTTTTCTGACTGTCACGCCATTTTGTGAAAATATAAACTCAAATATTATATAATTATACAATATTATATCAACGCGCTATTTTGCATTCCAATCTTAATTATTAATAAAAGAAATAATTATTAATAAATAAATAATAAGCCTTTTGAACATCAGGCAACAGTCATTATTAATATTAAAAAAAAAATAAATGAAAGTCAAATCTGTTACTAAATAGGTCTTTATATACATATATGTTATTAATTAATTAGTAGAACGTATCATTAGTATAATTAATAATCAAATTAATAAATTTAATTAGAAACGGCGCGTTTTAATAATAACATATTGGAAATAAAAATGATTGTCTTATGACTTTCCACTAACTACTATATTTTTTTTGTTTTTTTGTTATTTTATAGTCAGTTTAAAGTACAAATATTTAAATGAATGAAAATAAAACTAGATTTGTCATCACGGGTGGGGAAAAAGCAAGCAGATATTTTTTCGAATTCTATTATTTATTTATAAATCGCGTTGGTTAAATTACAAATAATAAAAAAATAAAAACAAGCTTTGTCTGTGGATCTCGGCCTCTTGATAGTTTGTCTGTTTACATATCATATATAAATAATATTTATAATATTATACACGTTTACATTATACATATAAAAATTGCCCGAGACACAATTTTTTCCACCACAATCATAACCACGCATTATCGAAAAGATTATCCCCACCTTTTTAACCCTATTTATAACGAGATAAGAAACAAAAAACTATTTATTTTATCCCCAGAAATGTTATTGAAGCGAAACAAATGACGAAGAAATAAATTTAAAATTATATAATAACAAAAAAAACATATGCATTTTTATAGATTAAACAATCGTATTTACTCGTAATTGTTGTTAATTCTTGATAATTATAAAATTAATAAAAATTAGAATGTAGTGTTCGTTTTCGTCATTTGTTGCGCTTTTACAAAGTCATTAAATTAAAATATTGTATAAGTTGGGATAAAATAAATTTGATAAAATAAAAACACAACGCATACACAAACACAATAATTAATATATTTTATTTGTAATTATTGTATGTTTTTTGACCATCCATTTTTTGTGTATGTTTGTGTGTGAATGTTTTAATCTGAATAGGAAATGTGGGTTATTATATTGACACCAAAATATTTTTGTGTCAAATATTTAAATGAAAAAAAAAAGAGAAAAAAATAAAAAAATAATATTTACATATTATATTATATATATATTAAAATATAAAAACGAATAAATTCACTGTGTCTTAGTCCATGTCATATTAAACGAATTAAAAAAAAATAACAAAGTATACATTTTAAAAAAAAGTAATGTTACGTACATAATATGTTATATCTTTCCAAAGAATTTTTAGTATTTTAAGAATTGCTACATGCCTGATTGATAATAAAAAATAAACTGCTCCTAGTAAACACGTAGGAAAAAAATGTATTTTACTAAATGTTAATACAAAACAAACAAAAAAATAAAATAAATAAATTGCTTATAACTCGTAACCCGAGTGTTTCCTGTGTTAAAGACGGCGCAAAGTTTTTTTTGTAATATTTCGTCAGTTTAGTAACCACTCTGTAAGAATAATGCCAGGGTTGAAAAAAAAACTAGTAATCAATCACTTGTCACAATAATTCAGAAATATACAATTTTAAAGTAGCAGTTTATAGCTCTGTTTATTGTGATTGCATTGCTAAAGCAACAACCATGGCTCCGTAGCGTCTACCGAAGTTTCTATCACAGCAACAAAGAACAGCTTGTATCATTTTTTTTTTGGATGAAATAAATAATTAGAGTAAATATAAATATAGACGTTTGCTGTAGAGAGAATTGTTGAAGTAGATTGCTCAAAATAAAATAATTGTAATAGCTGTTTTTGTTTTGCGGTGGCAATTGAACTGACGGGATTTGTGCGTCTTTTTTTGTGGTTTTAAGAGCTACCCTACGATTATAATCTAAAAATGAAATTTTTGGAAACTTGTGCATTGAGAACCATTTTTCAATTTTCAAAGGCTTTATAATCTCACTCCCGTCTGTTTTCGAAAATGTTTTTTTTGTTTTTCGAAAATCGACGGGCTTCGAAAAAACCAAATCAATAATTAATAATATATATTGCATGTTGGTTCTCAATTCGAGTAAAATATACAATTGCTGTTGTAAAACTATGTAATAAGATATTTTGTTTTCTAAAAAGAAGAAAAATGTTAAATATATTATAAATACGTATACATTTTGAAGTCATGTTTATAAATAAATAAAAAAACAAAAACTACACGACAATGTAACAACACTTAAAACTATATTGTATCTGCATAACGTTCATATTAAGAAAAGATAAAAACATAATTACCTTTTAAACAATTTTAAATGTGCCGAAAAAAAAATTCGTAATATCAAAGAATATTGACTGTTTTAAGATGGAATCACAGAAAAAAAAATCTAAAAGATATTTATATTTATCCCTAAAATCTCATTGTAATACCGGCTGTTTTTACAACAGCTCGGTAGTTTCAGGGTCCCAGGGAAGAATTCAGCTTCTTAATATTTTTGGAAAATGTTAAATTTATCTTTTAATGTACTGAAGATTGTTTAATTTGTAATGTTCTTCGTTTTTCAAATAAATATTAATAAAACAAACTCTTATCCGTTTTTATTTTAACTTTACTTAAAACAAAAACACCCACAATTTATTATAATTGTCGATCTGTACCGAAAATATCCTAACTTTTAAATTACATCTCCTCTGTTTGAAGCAGAACTAGCCTATATCTATTTTTGAGGTAGCAATGGTTTAATGTTAGTGCTTATATGGAAAATATTTTCACAGAAATCAGCATATTGAAATTTAATAATGATAATACATACACTGGGTATAATTCTGTAATGAAAACTTTTTCCATAAATATTTCAATATGATAAAAAAAATGGAGATAGGCTAATTCTACTACTCCAAACTACAAATGAGCCGTTTATTTTGAAAGTGACGTATGTCCATTTTTCAATTTTTTTTTGATGACAGTAGAAAAGTTTATTATTTGAGGTTATATATCATAAACAATAATTTGCGATTAAGCATATTTAAAATATATGATAATTATTATTATATTATAATCTCAAATAATAAACTTTTCTACTGTCATCAGAAAAAAATTGAAAAATGGACTTAGGTCACTTTCAAAATAAACGGCTCAAATATGTATTTGTTTTGCATAAATACGTTTACGTATTATAATAAATTTTATCGGAAAAAAGCTATTATTTCAAAGTAAATTAGAAATAAAACAAGTATTATACGATATAAAAAAATATTTATTATTATTATTATATATAATACATCAGAAATAAATGACAAAAATATTAATTTTTCCTCTTTTTTCGTCCTTTCGTCGTTTTACTGGCTGAAACTACCACGTTATTCTCCCTTAAACTATCATTTCCTTTAGATTCTCCCGTTCTTATTAAATGCTCCAATCTTCTACTAGCGTTCTATAGTTAAAACAAATTAATAAGATTATTAAATATAAGATAAGATAAAAATAAATTAATTAAAAATGATCATACTTTAATTTCATCCTTGCTGGAGACTTTATATTTATTTATAATAGAAATAAAGAAATCGTAAACAATATCATCTTCCAAACTATGTTTATAATCTGAGAAATTTTCTTGTAAACCTATTAAACTTTTCTCGTTATAACTCAGCAAGGTTAAACAATAAGCAATGTCGCGCCAAACTCGTACATTTTCCGATAGTTTGAAGCGTAAACATAATTTCTTAACTAGGAATTCGATTTGTTTATCTTTATCGATCAAGCTGACCAAAAATCTAAAATAAAAACAAAATTAGTAGCTAGTGAAAGTACTTTCTGTACAAGATAATACCGGGTGTCCCATTTTAAATTACATCCTGAAAAATCTCGAGGAAATAAGCAACGGCTTATTTGATGAAATTTGATATTTGCTCGAACAGGGTGAATAACGGAAAATTGAAATAAATTTCCCGTATAATTCCCACTTTTTTCCCGTATATTTAAAAAAATTCCCGTATGTAAATATACAAGTTTAACGATAAAGTGTTAAATCGAAGTTATTTACTGCATATATTATATTTATTTATCACAATTACAATGGAACATGAACTATCGCAATCATCAAATTATAATTTCATTTTCTTTTTCTTTATTTTTTCTGGAATTGTGTGAAGATCTTCCATCATCGATCGCTTTCTTCGTTCTAAATCCTTAAATATTACAATTTTTTTTAAAATTCACGCACAACGAAAAAATTCCTAACATAATTCCCGCTGTCGAAATATCATCAAATTTCCTTCCTCTTGATGTCAAAAAAAATACTTTTTTTACATGGTTTTTTATCCTTAGTTTGGCTCTGCAAATGAAAATGGGGGTTTGTATTTAAAATTTCAAGGTTGCCCCCTTTTTCTGTCCCCTGGGGGTTTGGGGGGCATAACTTTGACAGGATCGGATGTCCTCATGATCCTGCTCTTAACCATTACACTTTTGATTCGGAACATTTTTGTATTCGTTGCTTATTTCTCGAGATATTTCAGGATATAATTTAAAATGGGACACCTGCATGTAATAGTATTTTTTTTCAATTGTAACAAAATATTCTACTTTCAAAAAATAATGTTCTTCTAGTAGATAGATTTTTTGTTGCTATCTTGATTACTATATCAATATGATTTAAAAACTAAATAATGAATGAAAAATACATACGCAGTAACTTTCTTAAAAGTATCTTCTTCAATTTGCTCGTGATTGTTACTTAATTGTGACAAAATGTCGGGCAAAACATTATAAATCGAGTTGCCTTTTTGTGCCAATAATTTAAAGAAATCTTCGGTTAGTTGTACTATATCATCGCATGGATCACAAATACACATTACTAAATCCGCAATTGTACCCTTAACTCTTAACATATCTTCCAAAATTAATTTTGAAAGAACGGATACTGCCGTTATTCTAACGGATTTATTCGGATCTTTTAATCTGAAAAATTTCATGTTTATCAAAATAGAATAAATACTATTTCGAGGTTTAATTAATTATATAATTCATTAAAATATAATTAAATTAAATTCTGTTTTCATCCAAAAAAGAATATTTAATATTATCGAAGTGTTAAGACGGTTCCGTTACGTTTAATAAAATAATTGTTTGTTATTATTGTAAATATGTTGTTAATTTTAAACAATATTTAATAATTTTGTATTGAAATAAAGTGTGATATGTTAAATCAATTGTTACTAAAAATAAACGTTATAATCAATTGAAATTTGATTATTAAAGTAGTTGCTTGTGTTTGTGAAAATAAACAAATTTTTATTTGAAATTAAACGTTAGTTTTGCTGTTTCAATGATTCAACTAACAAGGTAAGTGGTTAAATTGTTCATTTTTATGTTTGAAATAAACATTATCGATAATATTTGAAGGTTAGAAATATTAATATTGCAATAATTTGAAGGAAATATAAGTTGATATATTTACAAGAATTATTTTCTTATTCATAATGTAGAAAGACTAAACTTTACAGTCATCAAATGTATTTACTTCAAACTGTAGATAAATCTGCTATTGCTCAACATCAGACGTTAAAGTATCTTCATGATGTAAAATTCGAAGATATTGTAATTATTGCAAGACAAAATCAATATTAACAGCAGATTGATAAGAGAAGCAATAGAAATTTATAAAGATAACATCAATCAGTGTGACTAACTGATTTAAATAAAATTTGGCTTCCATTAATTAAAAATTTATGACCTAGTTACTTATTTGTTATCTGGTTAACTTGTTTATAAGTTCTGTTATTTACTGTAAGTATGTGTTTGTATTAGTTTTCCTAATAAAGACGGACGTTTAGTATTAATATAGTATAATATAAATATTAATACAGAACTTAAGCCTAAAGCCATTTTATTTTATTTATACATACTGTTACTTTTGCACATTTTATGAATATAAATCGCAAAATTTTAGTGCGGAAATGATATTTACAATGTTAAAATTTATTTTGAAAACTCCCATATTCTCAATCATGCCAACTTATCTTTCATTAATATCACTTTCATATATTCTTTCAACCAAACGTTCATGAGATATTAATTTGTTCAAGATGGCCGAAACATCTTATTTATATATTATTTAAGTACTTACGTTTTGAAAATGTGTTTATTCCACGGCTCGACAACATTAGGAAATCGATACAGCATATCAGCGAGTGCGATAAAAATATTATTTTTAACTGCGGGATATTCGCTTTTCTCGAGTATGGTCATAATTAAATTCAAATTACTGCGACAGATTTCGGACGAAACAATCATGAAACGGGTGAGAGCTTGTGTAGCTGATGTTTGCAGGAGTTGATCATGGTATTTCTGAGGATGTGAAACAATATCTTCAAGCAATGCTCTGTAATGACCTAGAATATTTTTCGTAACAAGTTCGGTTTCGCAAATTTTTAGAATAAATTCGGATTCAGCATCGTCGGCTGTTGCACCTTCAAGACCTGTCTCGTCTTCTGGCTAAAAATCAAAATAATATACACGGTTATTTATAGGAGTATTTATTTATTGTTGAGTTGGTGAATTTCTTACCATGTCTGAAGCAACAGCTCGAGAAGTCGCTGATGCTTTCGACACAATACTTGCGTTCATGACTTGATTTTGTTTTTCTTGTTCTTTTTTCTCCTTTTTCCGTTCGTCACGAATATAATTACGACGTTTCAGTTCTTTATAAGTCGAAACATCCAAGAATTGAAATTGTCGTATAGCTACTTCGCCCAACAGATGACAGAAACATGCTAAATGATACGAATCGACTTTTTTCTCTTGTTGTTCAGCTGTAGTTTTCAAAATTGTAAGGACATTCTTTAGCAGTTGCTCGCATAGAAGATCTGGTTTTTGAGATATCTGTAATTTAAAATATTTTAAAATAAAACGGCTTCAGGTTCAAGTTCTCTATTGAAATTTATTTATAATCAATGTTTCGACGAAACTCAATCAGGAAAACTGATACAAATCATACTGATACGTCTAAATCATCCAAATAAATCTGCTATTGCTGAACATCTTCATGATGTTAAATTCAAAGATACTGTAATAGTTACAAGACCCATCAATATTAACAGCAGATTGATAAGACAAGCAATAGAAATTTATAGAGAAAAAAATAACATCAATCACTGTGAAAGCATTGAGCTAAATAAAATTTGGTTTCCTTTAAGGGGAGGTTCTCCTCCTCTGAATGACTAAAAAGTACGCGAAGTTTGGAAATTTTTTATTCGCAAATGAAAAAACATAGAAGGAAATGGTTTGGGGATTCGAAAAAATGTTATTTGTCTTTATTTTCAAAAATTGTCGTTTCATAAAAAACAAAATTGCGCCCGGGATTCACTGTTTTCGTGTCAGCGCGGAATCGGTACGCAGTTTACCGATTCCGCGCTGACACGAAAACAGTAAATCACGGGCGCCATTTTGTTTTTTTATGAAACGACAATTTTTGAAAATAAAGACCAAAATAACATTTTTTCGAATCCCCAAACCGTTTCCTTCTACGTTTTTTCATTAGCGAATAAAAAATTTCCAAACTTTGCGTACTTTTTAGTCATTCAGAGTAGGAGAACCTCCCCTTAATGAAAAATTTATACATTTTTAGTAACTTGTTTCTATGTTCTGTTTATTTACTCTAAAAACATTTCTACCTTTTTTTCCTAATGAAGACGAACGTAAAGTTCATCGAAAGTTTATTTTTACTGAAATGACCCCTAAAAAAAATAAATAAAAGAATATCAAACTTCGTACCTTATAAATAAGTTCAACACCACGTGACAACACTTTATGACAGAACTCATCTTTTCTCTCGTAAATCTTCGTTAAACTCGTCAAGAGAGTATCCCACATTGGCTCTTTATTCGATATGCGGAAACAGGGTTTAGTGCTCATAACATTAATCGGATCATTACCCAGAATGCTCAGCATTTCGCAACCGATAATAATAAATTGTGGATTTTTCAATGCTTTATCTTTGAAAGCGAGTTCAACAATTAGATTTCGATTGCGTTCGATAATTAATCTTCTACCGAGACCAATCATTGCGATGATTTGCATTACGGCGAGACAATCCATTTCCGAAACACGTATCTGACCGGTAAACATTTTGAAAAAGACTTGCAAAATGGAATTACTTAAATCGCCATCTAGCGTCCATTCCTTAATAATATCCGTCAGATACGTCATCTCATTCAGTTTTATATTTCTAACTAGAACGATTAGTTTTTGAGCTATTGACAGGTTTCGGTCGCTGCAAATATAATGTAAACATAATTAATTCATAATTATTATTATGTAGTATGCTAATTATAAAAGTAGGAATAAAATGTTCTAAATTATGGTAGAAAATAAGTTTTTAATACAAATAAAAACATTGAAAAAATTAATTACTCGGACCTGGACCAAAAACCGAAAAAAAAAACGGTTATATATTTTTTTTAATTGAACTGGAACGAAAAATATAACGGTTACAACCGATATTTAAAATTATATTTATAATATCTGTCACACATTTTTAATATATATACAGAGCAAAATAATAATTCTTCATATTTTTTAAAATATTTCTTTATAAGAAAAAAATATAAATTTAATGAGCAAAATTAAAAATACAATATTTACATTCAAATGATGCGTATATTTTGTCGAATTTATTATAATCATTTTCAAACATTCTAAGAAAAGATATAATAATAATAAAAAAAATAAGTTTACTTTCAATTTCTAAAAACAATACAAAAACATGATTCACTTACGTTACTTGTTCATCAGGCGAAAGAAATAGATTTTTATAAGCATCAATTACCAATTTTTTTCTATCTTTATCTGTTGTATTCATTTGAAGTAACATGGCTGAAAGGAAAAGACGACGTAAATTATTGAAATATTTTAATTATTTTAATTTTAATAGCCATATATTTGGAATTGGGAGTGGCTTGCATGAGTGAAAGTTTCCAAGTAGCAGGAATCGAAGAGTATGTATGAAGCTCGATTTACATTATACTAGATTCGGCTAGAAACTTTGGCTAGTTTACATACTAGACGCACTTGTCAAAACTTGGATAATGTAAATCAGAAAAAATCCAGCCAAGTTTTCAAACTAGAATCGTCTAGAAGTTGATTTTCAAACTAGGTTCGGACCTATTTTTCATCCAAGTTTCTATACTAGATCTGTGCACTAGCGGTAATTTCAGTGCTACCAACTCTGTGCAAAGTGTAAATGCGTAACTAAGTAACTCAGAAAGCTTCAAAATCTAAGAAATTTTAACTAGTTTTTACGTCTATAAAAATTCATTTTGTACTTAACCTCTTACTTTCACACAATAACAAACTGGTATATAAACACTACGTACATTTTGGATGTTGGCAAACCTAACTCACATCCAATTCCGCGCCTGCGTACAACTAAAAAGTATGAACATGCGCCTTAATAAAAAGTTTTAACTACTTTAAAGACGATTCTAGTTTCAAATCTAGTATGTAAACTAGTCAAAGTTTCTAGCCGAATCTAGTATAATGTAAATCGAGCTTTAGAGAGGAATTATGAATGTGGGATGAAGCTAAAGTTGCTTGTCTGGATAGGGTTGTTTGGAGATACCTGGCGTGACCAAATCAAATAAATGGGGCATAGGTCACAATATGCTTTCTGTACTATTAAATAAGCAATTTACGAGCGAAGCATAGAAATAATTTTCTATCTGATAAATAACGAAATAACTTAAAACGTACCAGTTAATCCTTCAACCGAATTCTTAATATTGAACTTATAAGCCGTGATGAAGAATTCAATTGCCTCGGTAACATCACTCATTGCAGCCGAATTCAGTAATTTTTTCATTGTTGGAAAGACGCCATCGATTATATTTAGGTAAACAATCACATCTAAAAAGAATTTAATGTTTCCCTCGCATTGTTTGATTTTCTCCAAAGTTTCGGGGGGTAGCGCGGCGAGCGTCTGCAGTTTCAAATTCAATGTATATTGAGCTGAATTCTGTGCGTCCGTATAAATTGATTGCATTAAAGTTATGAAAAATTCGATTTTATCTTTCTCGGATAAATTCTCGCTAAAATAAAATTGAAACAAGTCGATTAGATAAAAATATTTGACCTATGAAAAAAACATATGATCTACCTATGAATATAGTACCTATGAAAATAATAGTTTACCTATGTATTAAATAATTAATCTATGGTTAGGTTAGGGTAGGTTAGGTTTAGGTTGGTTAGGTTACAGGTAAAAATATAAAATTTCATAGGTAATATTTGAATTATTCATAGATCATAAAATTAGCATCCGATAAAAAATATAAAGCATAAATTTTTTTACACACAAATAGTTCATTCGTACTTAATATGAGAAATTAATAAGTTTAGTGTTGCACCAAAAAATTTCTCACATTAAATGTTTATTAAATAAAGAAAATTATTGCATTACAATTCAGTATTATTTTCGCTCCTTGATTCCGAATAGCACTTGCACAACAAGAAAGCATTTCCGTAATTCTTCGCAACCAGTTCGGAACGAATTGAATCGGTAGTGATTTTTTCCGGTGGATCAAATTCCGGTTCTTCATCATCTTCGATAATCTCTTTAATTGCATTACGAATTGTGTTTTCTATATCAGTCCATTCGCCACGTCGTTGCATGTTTACTTTTAGCACATCATGATCGATATCTTCATTTCCCGCCAATGTTTTCATTTCGACTATTTCAGCATGTAGGTCTTTTTCAAACTTATCCAGATTCAACTATACAAGATAAAGAAATCTATTACTTAATGTACAGTATATTATTTAAATGATATCGTTTTAAGAGCATTTATTATGAATATGAATTTGATAGAAGGTTGTAAGGTTTTGGCTGCTTTAGGTACTTTTGCTAGAAATGTAAATGTTTCTAAAGAAGTTTTGGTGACTACGTTGATGTGTGATTGGCTGCAAAAGCGTTAAAGAAAAATGACTGCTGTGGAAATGAGATTTTTACGTGGGGTATGTTACGTATGTTTATGTGGGAGTATGTATTTTTAAATACGTCTAAACCATCCAGATAACATCAACCAGTGTTGTGTTGTAATCTAGTTACGTGTAAAATAAAATGGCTTTAGGTTTAAGTTCTGTATTAATAATATTTATTAATAATCGACGTTTCGACGAAACTCATCATCCGTTTTTATAAGAAAAAATGATAGAAATAACATTTACTGTAAATATCATTTGTATCATTTTTCCTGATGTAGACGGACGTTGAGTTCGTCAATTAATAATAAATATTAATACAGAACAGAAGATTTTTTTTACTATTCTAGTTACTTGTTTCTATGATTAGTTTGTTTATTATTTATATCATTTGTATTTTTGTTTTTTCTGATGATGATATACGTTCAGCATATCGAAACATCAAATTTTAATATAAAATTAAACAGAAGATTATGTTAAAATAGATAAAACTTACACTGGCCGCATAGAGATTGTATTCTAAAAATCCGGTAACTAACTGTATAGCACTTTTTCGTACCAAAGTACCTCTGTCTGTCAAACGTCCGCAAACTTGTTTTAAAACATCCAATTGCATATCTTTCGGAATCTTCTGCTCTTGAAGCAATAGTAACCAGAGTTGTAGAACTTTCGATCGTACATGCGCGTTAACATCACGAATATGATTCAATAAGTTCAATAAAAATTCATTACGTATCTCGATCTGTTCTTCGGTAATCTCTTCATGACTCAATACAGCCATTACGACTTCGGTGATTATAGATAAGATACAAATACGTAATGTGTACGCATTATAATTTAAATATTGCAGCAAATAAACAACTTCGGGTAACATTAACTCGGGCATTAGTCGAGTTAAACTAGTTAAAACAACTGAACAACGCTTCGAACCGGACTGATCTACGACATTCTCGTCCGATTGCCATTCGGTTAATTCGCGCACCAACTGTCTTATTATTCCCGAACAATTATATTCTTCGACAAGGATTTTAACACCATTTGGCACAATTGATTCTAAATTGTCTTCGTTTTTAATCACCTGGGTTAGTCGTACGATAAATGTCATAGAATAGTTATAATTTTTGATTAAAATGCCGAAAATATTGAAAATGCCTTGCCATAGATCGGTTTCCGATTTGATGGATGGATCTTGTAGAAAAATGAAGCAAATATCGGAAATTAAGCTGTAAAATAAAGGTTTTTTTTAAATAATATTTTTCGTGGTTTCCATTTACGTGAATTCATTTTAAAGATTGATTTTAATTAAGTTGGAAAAATAGTCGACTGTTAATATTTAATAAATAATTAGTAATAGACGGAATTCAGTCTTTTATATGTTTTTATTAACTACTAAGCCAACGTGTCGACAATCTCTATTGCCTTCATCAGGGCTAGCAGAATATTTTAGTTGATGATACGTGTAATTCAAATATACATTATTTGATCAATAAATTTTAAAATACAAATTATCACTGTTATATAAAAAGCATGTCAAAAAATCATTTTCATAATTAAAATGATTTTTTGATAACCAACCCTGTTAAATATCATAGTAAAAAATTTTTTTAGAACTCATTATATTAAAATAAAAACAGCATTAGGTTGTAGTTGTGTATTAATATTTATTAATAATCGACGTTTCGACAAACCCAACATGTCCGTCTTCATCAGGAAAACTGATACAAATAAGTAAACAAGAACATAAAATTTTTATAACTTAAAACTAAAGCAGTTTTATTTTATAAAAAGAGTTCTGAAACATTTTTTTACTATAAAAATATTTGTATTTAGTTTTTACAAAAAAAGTATTTAAATATTTTTGTTCAAAGTATTTAGTATTTGAATACTTTTTAAAAGTATTTTATCCAGCTCTGACAGAAACATGAATTTTCAAAATATTCTTTCTATACTATATTAAAACGATCAATTCGTAACAATTTGAAGAGTTCAGGCATTTTTTAACGAACAAAGCTTGATATTATATAAACTATTATACACAATGTAAGTTGGGAATTCGTCGATTTCATTAATTCCGTAATCTGTTTTCGTGGCATCAGTTTCTGAGGTAAATAGAAAGCGATTAATGTATTTCAAATTAAATAAATAAAATCATAAATGATAACTCTGCTGTTTAACTTTCAATATAAAAATAATATTAATAATTTCACTTACTTTATAAATTGTTCTTCGCAAACAGGTGGATCCCATAACTTGTAAATAGGCAGCTCCAAAATTTCAGAGAAAAAGTTTATTTGTTTCATTTTCAATTCCTTGGGAAAATACTCATTTTCTGACGAATTTTTCGATTTTTTATTACCTTTACCCTTGTTAATTAGATTGATGTTATTTGTTTTTTTAATTTCAATTTTACTTCCAATTAAAGTTACAAGTTCACTGAACAAGTACATAATCATTTTTAAAATATTCAAAGTTTTATCTTTAACTTCAGCTATTTGAGCGTCATCACTTTTTAATATAGTTGTTAAATTTTGTGTTAACGGTAAACATAATCTTTGTAAATCTTTAAATGCAATGATTATAAATTCTAAAGATAAATTTTCACCGTGATATAGAATTGAGTAATACATGTCGAAATATTTAATAATGGATTCTGATCCATCTAGACGGAATGTTTCTCGTGCCTCTGTATAATATTTATTAATTTAGTTACAGATAAATAATGAAATGTTTAAATAAAACTTACGTCTTTGCTGTTCTTTTATGTATGATAGGTTATATATTTCACGAACATAATATGATTCCGCATTAGAGTCACGTAAATCTTTTATATTTAAAGGTAAAACGAATGGGATAGTCGCCATTTTTTACACAATAAATTAAGAAATTGAACCTTCGCAAAACAAACAGTAAAACTGTTTATAAAACAGAAGAAACTGGAAGAAACTATGCCAATTGCCAATTTGAACAAGTTTCAAACAAAGTCGTTGATTTCAAATTTCTGACGTTCGCCTGAATGAAATGTGATTGGTCAATAAATACGTGAAGATAGATAAAAATATCTATAACGACATTAATTATTTACAGTGAACATTTATTATAATGTACAATTTAATATATTTACATTATTAAAATTGACTAAATATTAATTAAAAAATTAGATATAAAATCAGTATATGAAATAAAAATAAATATGACAGTCCTTATGAAATAATATGTTACTAGCTTCATAAAAATTTGTGACATTTGATTTGTTTGATTAGCAAAATGTCAAACAATAATGAAAAAACTTTTGTGTATTTAGATATAAAAATTACCGAAGAAAAAGGTATATATTAATTAAATTATGTTAAAAATTATTGTGAAAACGTTTTTATTGTAGTGGGACGAATTGTCATTGAGCTTTTTACGAATATTGTACCGAAAACATGTGAGAATTTTAGAGCATTATGCACAGGTGAAAAAGGCATTGGTTTATCCGGTAAACCATTACATTATAAAAATGCTATATTTCATAGAAGTGAGTTTTATTAATTTATTATTAATATGAAATATATTAATTAATATTTGTTTAGCGATGCCGCAATTTATGATACAAGGCGGCGACATAACAAATTTCGATGGTACAGGAGGTGAAAGTATATACGGACCAAAATTTGACGATGAAAATTTCGAATTAACAGTAAGAAAATGATTACTATTTATTGCTCAATGTATTAATCTATATGATTTTTGGTAGCATTCCGAACCAGGCGTTGTCAGTATGGCAAATGCCGGGCCAAATTCAAATAACTCTCAATTTTTTATTACGACAGTTCCTTGCATTCATTTGGATGGTATAAATGTAGTTTTTGGTAAAGTTGCAAAGGGCTTTGGGGTCGTACAAGAGATTGCTAGAGTTCGCTCGGAAAAAGATACACCATTAGTGGTAATTTATGTAGTTATAAATGAATTTGTAACCTCAAATTTGACATATCACTGAATGATTATTTTAAGAAATGTGTGATTGCCGATTGTGGTGAATTGAAAAATGACGAAAATTGGGGTATCAGTGAGAGCGATGGTACGCCAGATATTTATCCTCCATTTCCCGAAGACTGGGAAATTAATTTCGATGATTTTAAGGTTAGTTATAAGCTAGCCGATTCAATGACTGAGTAACTTGTGAAATCTTGAGAAAAATCTCTACTTTATATTACTTTATTTCACAGATATACACTTATGAACATTTTTTGTTCAATATTAAAATATTTAATAACAGTTGATTTTTATAAAAATTTGGTATAAAGCTAATTCTAGAATTTAAAAATGTTAATAATAATAATTACAATTATTTGAAAATGTTTCGGAGCGCTAGAAATCCCTTTCTCGTTTAATAAACTAATTGAAGCATGTTCCAAAGTAATAGCCGAAATGAAAACCAAGTTCGATAATTGTATCCAAATTTTTCCTTGTTCACCACGAAAAGCAAAACATGCTCCCGGTTCTACATCTTCATCAATCAAATGTCGGGGATTTGAATAAATTTTGAAACCGAATGTTAAACCGAAAAAAAAAAATATATTTTTCGAATAATTTCGGAGTTGTATTTGGCGTTGATATTATACTCCCGCCAAAACGCCCAAGTGCGTAATCTAGAAAATAATTGATATTTACTTGATAAATTGTTAATTTAATAAATCGAATATCTCTAAGTCCGAGTTTATCGGCATCGAAAACAATTGCCGCCGGTGAATCTTTCAGTTTTTGAAATTGTAGCGGTGATGTCTTCCAATCGGTAGCTTGTTGCTTTTTTGAAGATGTACGGCGGCTTGTTGCATTAAAGGAAGTACTTTTAACATATTTTCGTAGTAAATTTTTGGATCGTATACTTGAATATGCGGTTGAAGGCGCGGGGTAGACATCTACCCCAATGTGGGGAGCTTGATCGGCTTATACTAGTGTGGGGAGAAAGGGTTATTAATATTTTAAACTTTAATATTTCGAATATAATGTTTACTTACGAGACAAACTTTTATGATACCTATAACAGTTGATACAATTGTGTAACTTTAAAGAAGAATTGCTCCAAGAATTTGAAGTATTGTTTCTTTGAATATATTGTTTACTTACTTATACAACAATGGAAAAGTAACAATCGTAATTCTCAATAAAATGTATGCCAAAATAATATCAAATGTCAATCAACTGTAGAAAATTTATTTCTGATGTATTGTAATGAAATACAGCAGGCGCATTTTTAAATCGGAGACGTGTAAGAATACAATTCTTACACGTGTTCGAATTGCAACTGTATTCACAAAAATAAACATTTCAGTTTAAA
Organism: Clivina fossor; assembly: GCA_963966155.1. Taxonomy (NCBI): domain Eukaryota; kingdom Metazoa; phylum Arthropoda; class Insecta; order Coleoptera; family Carabidae; genus Clivina; species Clivina fossor. Next base: position 10,541,648 of record OZ014562.1, on the reverse strand, counting down.
TTTCAAGTTATTCCTAAACTGAACGTTTCATTTTAGTTGTAATCATGTTGTAATTAATTACGCAGTACTTGAAACCACAAAACTGTTGCATCTCATTTTTTTTTTACAATTATGTCAAATTCAATTGTAGTTTATGAATAATGTAGTGTTCAAATTTCCCGCCTATTCAAAAATAATCATTTCTTTTATTTAAGAAAGAAAGAAAAATACTCCTAATGATTTGTTTTAGAACAACGATTTATCGCAAGTAGTGTCAAATATTAAAGAATCGGGCAATTGTTACTTCAACAAAGAGAATTTAATCGAATCAGATCGAAAATATCGTAAAGCATTACGATATATTGCCTGGTATAATTCGAAACGTGTCACAACTGATAATGAAGATCATAAAAGGCTTATCGATATGGAAATGCAAAACCTACTCAATTTAGCTGCAGTTAAATTAAAAAAGAGAGAATTTCGTGATGTCATCAATTGTTGCAATCATGTAATTGTCATTATATAAATAATAATTATGGATAAACATTTTAAGTGAAGTCGACTTGAAGCAGACAAAAAGCATTGTTTTATTGAAACAACAAATAACTTTTGTTATTAGATGTTTGAAAAATTGACAACGAAAAAAATAGTTTTATTGAAAGCAATCATACTTAGGTTTTTTGTCGGATTAAAGTCAACTTTAATGAAAGTATTTATTATGAAATTGGCCGTAAAATCTGATATGTAAAATTTATTTTCTTCATTAGACTGTTTGATCAAAAAATTATTTAAAAGACAAGATTTTGTTTCACATATTTATATAACACGACCACTTTTATAAAAATTACAGTTAATAATTTAACATTTCTAAATGATTTGATCGTCACAATGAACTAATTTAAATTAGTTACAAATTGAAAAAAAATGTATTGATTTCGCCGGGATTCGAACTCGAGAAATCTTAACAAATTTAGTATAAACAGTCAACATCAAAAACAACCGATTCGTGCGCTAACCCGCCAGCCGGTAAACTTTGAAAATTTGTATTGAAATCGCAAGGTGATCTCGTAGCTCGATAGACAAAGGACCCGAGTTCGAATCTCAGCGAAGTCAATCTGTAACTAATTAGAATTAGAATTAGAAATGTTTGATTGTTAACTGTATTTATGGTTATTTATGGTTATGGTCATTTGTTGATCGAAATATTAATACGAATCAATTTAGGTTCTAGCAGTTTATCCAAAGAATACTAAAGCACTTTATAGACGAGCTTTGGCTCTGAAAGGCATTCGAGAATATAAAGAAGCTTTCAACGATTTGAAAATTGCTTTGGATTTGAGTCCGGAGAATAGAAAATTACGTTACGAATTAAAAATTGTCCATGACGCAATGAGTAAGTATCTGTCACAGGAGAAAGTTTTTTTTACCAATATGTTTAAGAACTAATTATGTGTTAATAAAATATAAAGTATATTTTTGAATGGTTTTATTTGTAAATATGAATCCATATATTATTATGTGAATGTTTTTTATCTATATATATATAATATATATATATATATATATATATATATATATATATATATATATATATAGATAAAAAACATTATATATATATATATATATATATATATATATATATATATATATTATATATATTTCTGTTAAATATGGTGATATTTTCTATAAGGAACAGAACTTGAATAAAATTTGTTAGTTAAGGTGGATTAACAGATAATATAAATTACTATAAAGAATTATTATTATATATTGAAACTTGTGTTTTTTTTTATTATAATATCCGGAGAAAACAAACGCAAATCTTTTACTAGAAAAATGTAACAATAAACAGTAAATGAATTATGTAATAAACAACCTAACCAAAACACACTTTTAATTAAATTTATAAATATGTAATTATGAACGAAAGGAAAGCTGTTGAACTTATGAGAAAAGAGAGAAAGGTTCGTACCCTTTCAGCTTGAAAATACAAATTTTAAAAATGCGTGCAAGCAAGATTACTGCTCGTAGACGAAAACAATTCTAAGAAATAATTGATAACATAAACCAAAGTTATGATTATTATAAACGATATTGACCATCAAGGTCAACTTGGTGTTTCAAAAACAAACCCTGTTTTAATTTTACCAGTAAATATCAACCGGTTCATTTGGTTTAATTTTCGGAATATACCATAAATAATAACAATACCTAAATGATAACATCTGTGATTCCAATAACCGGCGTGCACTGTAATTAATATTTCCGTTGATGTCAAATAAATTTGGAGTATATATGTAAATAATGGAAATAAAACATTTTTGCTCAAGTATTTTTTTATTAGTTTTAATTGTTAACGTAATACAAACTTATAGTGACTAGAAAGAGTTTAACTCCTACAGTAAGATTCCAATTAAAGCTTGAAAATGTCCAGTACATTTAACAAACAAGTGCAAAACATTAATCAATTCTTTATTAATTTTATGTCTTCAAAAACATCAATTGCACTCTTGCAGCCAAATCGCTAAAAACCAAACATTTTCAATATGAATTTGCTTAATTAGTTTTTGATCATATGTTTTAAGCTCTAAAAAAATTCATTCAAAAGTTGCCAATTAAATAAAATAATTGTTGTCTTTTTATTTCAAAAATTTCAAGCGCATTACTGTTCGGTTTTTATCGATTCGCTTCGAAAACTAAACCGATTTCAAAATTCAACCAATGAAATCCGATTTAGTTGTTAATTTTTTCATTGCATACAATTTCCGATGTCGATTCGTAATTCTCGTCCGGATCGGATGTGTTTGATGTATTTTCGGTTGTGAAACTTAGTCCGTCTGTATCGGTAACGGTTATTTCCGTTGTCTGAGTCTCCATATTTGTTTCCGCAACCGTTTTAATCACACCATCTACTAGACTGCCGGCGAATTGTTTCACCTCCTGCGGCGCGTTATTTGTCTGCGAGTTTGCATTTTGTTTGATTCGCTGAGATACGGGCAGTGGTAGCGATGATGGACGAGGTGTCTTTTGAAAGGGGAATACTTTCCCGGCTTCACCCTAAAAATTAAGAAATTATTTTTATACTAGCCCCCCGTTTCAGCGTATACTAGAGATGCGCGAACTAAGCGTACTTAGTTCGTCCCCCGTTTCTTAAAATGCAATGAGACAGTGTATAGTTGCACTATTTACAATAACTGTTGCGAAGTATGTGGTATAACTAAAAGGGATTGGGTACGAAATAGTTTAGTGTGAAATTGGGAAGAATGTTGTTGCAAAAGTTTAAATATTCTTTTAATCAAACACAGGGTGATTTATGACGTCGGGGAAAAACTACACCGGATGATTACTATGAGTAATATAAATAAAAACTTCAAATAATATGTCCGAAAATGCTTTCAAACGGAACTGTAGCCGTTAGAAGTTTATTACATGTAACATCGATCGCGTTAGCCTTATTTATTATATCAGAAAAAGAAAAAACAAGTCATAAACTTCTCAATAATTGTAAAATTACTGATTGATTTTTTTGAAACACTAGTAAACCAATTTTTACTAGTTAATGACTTACTGGGTCCCGACAAAAATTGTCTTCGATTTTTAAGTATTGTAAATTGTTTATTATATATTTATTTATGTGTGTACAAAAATTTATAAACTAGTAAATTGATTTACTAGTGTTTAAACAAAATGTTAGAAAATCAATCAGTAATTTTACAAATATTCAGAAGTTTAAGACTTTTTTTTTGTGATATAATAAATAAGGCTAACGCGATTGCTGCTACATGTAATAAACTTCTAACGGCTACAGTTCCGTTAGAAAGCATTTTCGGACATAAATGTTTATTTGAAGTTTTTTATTTAGATTACTCATAGGAATCATTTGGTGTAGTTTTTCCCCGACGTCATAAATCACCCTGTATATCTACCTGCGGAGTGTGTACAGCAACAATTTCGGTTTGAGTAGCAATGCCAACTTCTTTAGGCTGTTGATTGGCGCACGGCATTTGACAAAATATCGACATGTATTTCATGACATCTTGCATGGAACTTTGAAGCTGTTGTACCTATTTACGAAATAGTAATTTTTCATAAAAAAAAACACAAATTAAAATCTCTCTCACATATAAATTTCAAATCAATATATTTTTGTTTTGAACTAAAAAATGTACCTGTGCGTTTAACATGCTGCAAGTTTGCGCTAAATCTTTAACAACTTCCGAATTATCAGCGATTGTTGCGTTATTATTAACGACCTCCATTTTGGCAGTTGGCTGTATCGTGGAAACTTTTTTCCATAGAGCATTGATCGCTTGCATTTGCAGCATTTGTATTTTTCGTTCACTTTCCAATGCTGCCTTTGTCGACTCCATATCCATTGAAAGTTTCCTAATTATGAAAAAAAAAAAAAAAGTTACTCAATTATTTTAGTAAAAAAACTTTCAGAACTCATTATATTATGTTGAGTTCGTCGAAACATCGATTATTAGCTGTATTCTTTTTACCTAAAATTTACTGAGATCTCGCCTCACTTCAGATAATTCTTATTCTTTTTATCTTAACTGAGCTACGACAAACTGAGTTGGATACCTTCCCCCTTACCGATTCTGCTGCACCCGCAAAATAATCTCAAAATGAAGTGAGATACTCAGTTAAGTTTGTGTCAATCTTGTTGTTTTTAAGGTTAGCGACGAAAAATTTCATACGAAATTGAATGATTGAATAATATTGGACCTTTAAATTTAAAAATTAATGTAAAATTTATCAAAGATGTATTTCTTGATTCACAAATTTATGATTGATTAGAATAACAAACGTCAAAAAAGGTGTCAAAGTATTTCGATCCTTGTCAATTATTCGTGTTCTCTTGCTAGAGTTTGGAATATCTTGTTCTTTTATAAAGCAACTCAACTCACTTCACTTCGTTTCACCTAACTTCACTTGCCTACTGAGCTGAGTAAATTTTTTGATAAAAAGATACAGCTAATAATACAGAAATTAAACCTAAAACCGTTTTATTTGAATATAATGAGTTGTGAAAGGTTTTTTACTATGTTAAAATCAAATAAGTTTAATAGATGTATACATACTGTATATGTTCCTCGGTTCTGTGCGTCTGTATAGTTTTTAGTATCTCCAAGGTTCTCTTATTACAATTTCTCGTATAATAACCGCGCCATATCTTCTGTATCAGAACCGCAGCGGCATTTTCATTTCTCACCCTTTCATTGGTGCCATCGTCAATCGTTTTCTTCGTACTACGTTCCTGAGCAATATTTCGTATCGTTTGCAATTTAGCCGCGCACATCTCCACCTCATCCTCACTGCTAGCCGAATGCTTCAGCACCAATGCACTCGTTTCGGGTCGGGGAACAGTTTTTCTCAATCGTAACGGCGATGCCATGTATTTCGATTCGGCTGTTTTCGGACGCATCGTGTGAATGTTTCGTGCCAGTTTCGGGGAACTACTGTTGATTTGATTTTGATCTTTTGATTTTGGTGTTTGATGCTTGAATGCTGCGTTGTTTGGTAGTGGTGTGCTGTTGTTGTTGTTAGTGTTAGTGGGTTGATGCGGTGTTGCTAAACGTGTGACTAAGTTTGGTGGACGGTAATCTGGACTCATTAGTGATTCCGGTACTGGTACAAGTTTTGTGGCTGCTTTTAATGGACTGTGTATATCTGTTATTTCTGAAATTTCATATCAATATTAAACCGTGCAAAACCTTAATCGAAATCAAATAGGATTTTTTTTTATTATTCATTTAATTTTAAAAAAAAATGTCAAATTCATTATTGTTTCAAAGTGCTGTTAATTAACATATTTCATGGAAAAAAATTTCTTACAACACATTTTAATATAAGTAGTCTACATAACGTTCATCAATTAAAAATAAACTGTTTTTTTTTAAAACTATTACTATATATTAGAAATTACTATTATTGTCACAACAAATAAAATAATTAAAACTACATAATTAAAAAACAAAATTGGAATTATTTGACCTTGATGGTAATAAATAATTCTAATTTTGCTATTTAATTATATAGTATTTATTATTTTATTTGTTATGACAATAATAGTAATTTCTAATACATTAATAGTTTAAAAAGAACTAGTTTATTTTTAATTGATGAATAATATGTTGAGTGCTTACATTAAAGTATGTTGTAAAAAAAACATTTTTTTTTGATCAAATGTGTTTCAAGTAATCTCTTTTAGAACAAACCACTAAAGAAGGTGAAAATTTACAGCGAAAGCTTGGCTAAGAATCTAGATTTGAGGTTTTATTTAACATCATCCAAATCTGACAATTCCTATTAATCATTTCCTAAATATACTGTAAAAATAATTACCGTTCAAGCAATTTTCGTGAATAGCAGAAATCGGTTCGTCGCCGAGATTATTCGAGAGTTTCGCAACGACACTTTGACTCAGAATCTTCGGATCTAAACTCTGCGTCATAATTGACGAATTATCTAAATTTCCTGACGTTGCATAGCAACTGGTTGTCATGCGATCTGGGGATTTTAAACGACTCGGATTCAATCGCGAATCTAAAATATATTATTTCCGATAAAATTAATCAACATAAATAAAGTTTATATATTTTTGTTACTGTTAAATCTTGGCGAATTTTTGTTGCTGTTAATTTTTCTTCTGCTGGCCGGAGACGGTGTCGTAGATTCGACAATACCTGCATTTTCATTTTTTTTTTTTTGTAATAATAATAAAGTTAAGTAAAAATTATAGATTACCATTCGTTGTCAATTGATCCCTAAGTTGTTGCTGGTGATGTTGAGCCTTGCTCAAAATCAATCTGAGCTTTCGATCTTCTTCTGTTTCAAGTGTTTCGCCCGATAAAGGGCAAACGCTCGCCAAATACTGTGTTAGTTCCTGATGATCACCAATACGGAAATGTCTGCCGCGACCTTGCGAATAAAGCCATTCCGCTCTCAAACTAGAGAAAATTGTAGAAGCGATTTTAGTTTTTTTCGAAATTCAATTTGGAAAAATACACACAAAATTTTACCTTTCGATCGCATCAACCACATAACCATCGATAACTTTTATGCTCATACACCAATTAATTAGAAATGGACGGTAATCAAAGCCACTGTGAATGAAGTATGAGTAAAAGAAACAAATTAAAAGCACACATTGAAATACAAAACAAAGCCAATATGTAAATTTATTTGATTAAGCATAAAATTTTTATTGAAGCCTTAAAAACCAGTGTTGAAAAAAAGGATACACATTGTTCCCTGTCATATTAACGCAAGGATTATTAGCGATAGAAAAATTAGTGAGATTAAGTAAATGTACAAGTTGCGAGATTTCATTTAAATCGGTAATATTGTTAGATGCAAGAGTTAATGTTACCAAGCTCGATGGTAAATAACGATCACATTGCCGCAAATGACTAATTCGATTGCCATTTAACAAAAGCTCCTGCGAAAATTACCAGTTTACCAAAAAACACACTTGTATAAAATACAACAAACACTCAAAATTTACCTTCAAGTTTTTCAAAAACGACAAATCTGAAATATGAGTTATACTATTTTCAGACAAATCCAAATGTTCTAAATTTATATTAGTTTGTAAATGTTCAATTGTCTAAAAAATTTAAATTATGTACAATATCAAGTTTAGCGACTACCCTACAGAAACTGTTTGACCTTACCTTAATATTATTACCAGCCAAACACAAATATTTTAAATGAACGAGTTCTTTTAATCCTTCAACTGTTAAAATGCCATTATGAGCTAAATTTAACGTATGTAAATTATGAAGCCGACAGACTCCATACATACGTAACAATTGATTTCTTACGACAGATAGCTAATTAAAAATAACACAAATATAAGATATTTACATGTCATTTTTTCCACATAACTTTTTTTACCTTTTGAACTTTCGTAAATGAGTCAATATTATCCAATCTTTGAAGTTCATTATCGTCTAATATTAGTATAGAAATATGAGCTTCAGATAGTGTAGGCTTATTTAGTTTTTTGAGTTTACTTCCAGATAGATCTAATGTGTCTAGGTTATTTTCTAAATGGGGACAAAAATTAACATTTTAATGGGTATCATAAACAAAGTAAATCTTTTCAGATACTATCAGATAATACACACTAATGTTAATTTATAAGTTCGTATTTTGTGCAAGAATTATCTATATTTTATGAAAGATGTTAGTTAGTGTATACAATTAATTATAAGTCGGTTTTTAGTAGTACATTTCATAGAGTTTAGTTCAAATAAAACTTACCCATTTATATTTTTAATTAGAGAATATTGAATTATAAATAAATAAATATTTATCAGTATTGACAGTTTTGACAGCTGATCATAAATGTATGAAATACTTTGTGCTTTTTGTACATATGCGCATAACTTAATTGACGTCAGATCAAAATATTTCAAAGATTTTATATAATGATTTACATTTTATTTTTATTTGTAAAATGTTATCTAATTTTAAATATGTATTATTATAAATTTTTGAATACATAATTATAATATTTTAATTTTCTCTGTGAACCATTTTTGAAAATATTTTGGTAAAAATGTATAATAGAATGACCTGATTTTGCTGTGTTCACGTTAGTTGAAAAACCAGTGATTCTCAAAATGTATGACAAAACAAAATGTGATTTTAAATTTGTCTTAACGGTCTTTAAAAAACAAACTCCTACCTGAAACCTACCTACCAAACCTACCCTAACCTACCGGACTTCTTAACGGTCTTTAAAAAACAAACTCCTACCTGAAACCTACCTACCAAACCTACCCTAACCTACCGGACTTCTTAACATAACATAACATAAGGAACAATCATACTTCTTAACATGATATAAGTCTTAACGGACGAAAATGATAAAATTACTAATGAAACATTTTGAGGTTCACTGGTTTATAAACACCAGGCATGCGCAATCCGATGTTCACGCATGCGCAAATCTGGTTTTTTTAATATTTGTGAATACAGCAACATCAGCTCATTCTATTCTGCAGATCAGCCAATATGGTATTTATTATTTACTATAAATCTATAAATATGATTTTATTGTATTAAATTATCAAAATATTTTTAAATTATTATTTACATTTTAAAAAACAAATGATAGTCTAAAATAAACTTTTAATTGTGTTTAATACAAAAAATAAAATTAAGTTTACGTTAAAATAAATTTATAAATAAAGAAATATGTAGATAAATATGTTATTTATGATAAATAAATTTCAATCTATAAAAATATGTGGCTAGCTTCCCATCTAGTACGTGAATGAAATGAATCACATTTCTGACTCGTCTCAGGTGATTTTCGGAGCAGTGAATTTGTAAATATGGCGCATGTATTCAGTTGGAGAATGACTTTAATTTATTTGTAGTGATTAAAATAATACATTAAACAAAATTTTAAGTGAACATTTATTAAGTCTCATTAACTGACAGCATTAGAACTGTCAATTTTTCATCATATTTCAAGTAATCATGTCAGAAATTGTAACGTAAAATATTAAAGTGTCTCAAAAACTCAACGACGGGGGCAAAGTCTCATCTGTGGTCGATACTTAATTTTTATTTACTTTATTAGGAAAAGAATATTTGTTTTTAACCCTATTTTATTAATTATAAAACGTCAAACTGGAGCGATTACCAGAATATCTCCGCGATACCGTGGACTGGTTTATGGGGTAAGAATGATTTTTTAACAATTATTTTATTGCTTTTTATAGTAAGTTTAATGTTTTTTTCGCGAGTTTATTATTTACTCGTACATTTCATTTTACTGCTAATGTAATTGGTTAATTATGTTTCGATGTGTTTTGACGTAAGTGATGACAAAAACATTCTACAAGAACAATGGTTGAAAAAATCTTTAAATTTTTACAAATTATTTTAACGATGATTTTTTTATTGCACAACACAATCATTTAACATTAATTCATCCTCATAAATTACTCATCGATATTGTTTAATTATTAACGTAACTGGTTACAATTATTCGATTTATTTTGACGTAAGTGATAATAAAAACATTGCAACAAGACAATGGTTGAACAAATCAAATAATTTTTATGTACAAAAACATATAATTTTAAAATCTAATCATTTATTTACGCATCAACACTCTTTTGTTTTTATTGACTATATTTTGTCATCGAGCTAATTATTATGGTTATTATTATAATATTTATTATTATTATTCTATATAATTATTTTTGTGCATCAATGCTACTAATAAAGTCAATTATTTTTATATTTTTCCGTAGAATAATTGATGTTAGTATTTTAGTTATGCATTTTAAGTTTAGAATTGAATTGAAATTTTATTTAAATAATTAGAGCATAGACGCTATACATAATTTTATTTGCTGAGTAAACAAAAAGTATATTCGATTGTTTTAATATTTAAATATTGCATTGTTTTTTTTTAAATTTCAAAACAGTCATAATATACTGATAATAAAATTTTACAATATTTTAGTGGTACCTATTTTTTTTTATATATATTATATATTGTAAATATTTATGAACAAATAATGTAATACTTAACCTAAAATTGTGTACAAAAAAGTCACAGACAAATTTATAATAAAAAAAATATTTTGTTATACTTTTTGTATATTTAATAATATAAAATTGACAAAAGAGCACTTTCAACATGAAATTGAACAGAACATTTATTATTGAATAAAGTCACATAATAAACAGAATAAATGCAAATATTGAGATTCTAAGGTGAGTAATGAATTTGTAAGGTTGTCGTAAGTTTAGTTTTACGTACACTTACTAATTATATTATCTCTCGTCTTTACCTTGAAAAACAATAATTAAAAAAACTATCCTTAGTAATAAACCGTGTACTTAGATAATTAGTAATGAAACATATTCGTTGCGATAAAGTTCTGTGATGTTTAATTATTTTACATCGAGCCGAAATCATCGGCCATTCAAACAGAAATATACCAATGTCTATACGGAATTTCCTGTAATGGAAGAAAAAAAATCTTTACTTTCTCGGGCAATGGCATTGCCCATTGATATGGAAGAAACGGTCTCTTGCTTCTGCAGGTAGAAAAAAGATACGAGAGGTTTGTTCGGAATATCCATTTTTTTTATTATTAATATTACCATTAAATAAAACTAAGAACATAGATATAAAATTATATTACATATACTTATATTTTTATATCCAATTTTTATTGCTATATAAAATAATCTGTACCATTTTTTTTAGACGAAATTTGTGAATTTGTTGCTAGCACATTAAATTAATGTTTATAATACCAAAATTATTAAATTTATATTGTTTTTACAGAATAATTATACAGTTGTAACCAAATCATTCGACCGGAACAGAAAATTTGAATTTTCTAAAAAAATCTTCTTTTGTGTAGAGGAAAATATAATATATATCCATATTTATAATTAATAGTTATAGGTATATAAATATCAAACTCAAAATTAAAAAAAAAACTTCAATTACTTTGAGAATTGATTGTCACAATATTAAATAAAGTTACAGAATAATTATTCAGTTGTAACCAAATGATTCGACTAGACTGGAAAATCTGAATTTTCCAAAAAAAATCTTCTTTTGTATAGAAGAAAATAATTATAATATAACCATATTTATAACTAATAGTTATAGGTATATAAATATTAAACTCAAAATTAATAAAAAACCTTCAATCAGTTCGAGAATTGATTGTCACAATATTAAATTAAGTTTGTAATTGGCTCTAAAAAGTGTTGTTATGAAAATATTTGTAATATGTAATAAAAAACTTATATCTAATTTCTCGTTATTATGGATTATTCCGAACAACAATCTGTCGTATTTTTGAATAGGTAAAAAATTATCAATTTACTGGAACACTTGTTTGCTAAAGATTGCAAGTGATTAGCTAAAAATACTTGAAACAGCTGAAACTTGTAAAATATATTCTATCTATTGTGACAAATTTTTCTCTATATATTTCAATGTGTTTGTGTTATCACCTGATATTAAAGCGTTACATATAATGCGGAGATAAGTTAAGTAAATAAAATTATTAGTAGTTTTAATAATTACGCGAGAGACGCAGTGAGTAATCAAAATTATACACAACAATCATGCTATGTTTATGTGGACTATTACAACTAGAATTTTTCGGGTATTGTTGCTTTTAAAACTATTACTAATTACAGAAGAATAATACGGGAAAAACAAATCGTTATTGGTAAATGTTTAATTGTTTAAATAGGAAGGCGAGACGTAAGGAGCGTGAAGGGGGCGATAGTAGTTCATCTGGTGATCAGAAATTATATCTAGAAGCGGCTGTTTTAGAACGAAAATTACCCGAAATGGATCTGAGGTTATTAGTTGAATTACCAGCAGGGTTAGACTATAATGAATGGCTTGCATCACATAGTAAGTACACTATTTTTTGCATCATTCCATCTTTTTCTCTATTCCACAATTTGATGTAACTTATCTGTGTGTATTTCAAATCTATCTCTAATTAACGAGATTTTGAATGAATATGCAACTTGACGCACTTACAGGTCAAATAAGCCTTTAAAAAATTGAGTCTTATTTTCCGTTAGCGATAAATCTAATTGTAGGAATGAATTTTATTTAACCGAAAAGTCCGATATCAAAATATTTTAAAGTATTTTTTTGTAGTAAATCCTCGGGTATTGATATAAAATTAATTATACTATGAAGAGAAAGATCTTTTCTTTAATATATTAGTCATAACGGGGATTTTCCGCTTACGCGTGTCATGGAAAGTTAAAAATTTGTAATATCAATAAATAAAATCGTCATTATTATTTTGTTGATCTTAAATAATATTTTTGAAGAGATCGAACATTCAAAATGTGACTACTTAATATTTATATAAAAATTAAACAAGCAAACATTATAGAAATATATTTGAAAAAAAAAAAAATAGATTTTATAAAAGTGAAAATGGCCCATATTGCTTTCGATGTTTATTTATTTTATTTTTAAAATTCTTATAAATTTCATCAATTATTAACTTACAATTAGTTTAGAAATATGTATATGTTGTCATTAGAGATAATTGTTTATGATAAAGTTGTTTATATTAAATTTCTACTTCACATCCTTACTACAAATTTTATTTGTATTGTAAATCAAAATTTATGTCTAACTACATAATATAGAAATACCGTATTTGCCCGAATATAACGCGATCCGGAATTTACACGATACCGAAATTTTTTATAAATATATTTAGAAAAGAAATAAAATCCAAATTTAACGCGATCCTTTCATTTTCATATAAAAATTCAAAGAAAATAAAATTCAAGAGTTGTTACATTCCATTACCTAGATCTCGTATTTAGCGCGAGTCAATTTTTTAACGGGAAATAATTAGTCAAAACATATCGCGTTATGTTCGGGCAAATACGTTAGATTAATATAATTTTATTACAGAATGTAATGATGACGTAAATTGTTTAGTTATTTAATTCAAAACACAAATACTTTTCAATAAGAATAATTGAACTGTTTTGACCACATTTAAATATCAATTTATAAAATAATCTAATGTAAGTTAATATAACTTCTTTTTTTGCAGCAATGGCTCTTTTCGATCACGTTAATTTAGTTTATGGAACAGTTAGTGAATTTTGTACAATGTCAGGGTGTCCCGATATGACTGGACCTGGCCAGAGGTAAAAAAAAACATTTTTTTATGAATTTATTTTTAATGACTGATTAATAATTGATTGTTTTTTTAAGAACTTATCTGTGGTTTGACGAGAAAGGCAAGAAAACACGTGTAGCAGCACCACAATATATAGATTATGTTATGACATTTACACAAAAAACAATCAGTGATGAAACTATATTCCCTACCAAATATGGTGAGTAAATTATTCATTTATTTATTTTTATTAAAATATTCAGTAGAATACGTAGCACACGCCGCTTAATTATGATCACATCGGGATCCACAATAATCGATTGATAATTATATACGAAAAAAACTAATTTTCATTCACAAGAAATAAACTAAAAAAAAAAAAAAATAGAACATTCTCACAATTAAATATGAAAATCGGCCTGATTCTCTAATGAAGTTGCTAAATTTTAGCAACGTTGCTAACAACATTAGCCAATAATATTAGCTGACACTAAATAAAAAAATTAAAATGAGAACTGTTATATTTATTTCTATTAGTTATAGTTGTTAGCAATGTTGCTAAAAACTTAGCAACTTCGTTAGAGAATAAGGCCGAATAAATATGTAATTATTCTACATATATAAATATCTATTTATGAAAAATAACAAAAGCTACTGCTACCCAACAAAGTTATGTTATAAATTTTATTATACGAATTTGATTTTTCGCCAAGTAAAATTTGTTACGCTGTAATAATATTGCTATTCGAAATATATATATTTTCTAAGAATATTGTTTTATAAATATTACGTAAAATTTAATAATAATTAAAATTTATTAATAATAATGTGATGTTTAAAATATGAATAGTATAATAGGATAATATTATCGTACTTATTAAATTACTTAGAAATATTTTTTGTCTTATAAAATTAACTATGAATCATTTTGTGATAAATTTGTTATCGATAAGGAGTATTATATTGTGAAGATTACAATTTTGCAAAAGAAATTCAAGGATTCTTTTCGAAAATTAGATAATACTTCTTTCAATTATTTCTGTACTGTTTTCGTTATTCAAAAATTGCATGTCAACATTTTTTTTTTCAATTTCATACTCTTCATACATTATAAAATTAGTTTTATTTTTATTACGAACAATAATTCTTAATAAAACTAGACAAGTAAAATAAAAAGAGCATTAGGATTAAGTTCTGTAATCATGAAAAAATATACAAATGACATAAATAATAAACAAACAAAACATAGCAACAAGTTACTATATAATAGAATATAAGGAATTAGATTATAAAATTTTATAGAAAAAGTAAAACTTAAAGTTTTTTTATTTTAATATAATGAGTTCTAAAAGATTCTTTACATCGTCAGATAAGTAAAACTTTACAATCATTTTCAATATTGATTGTTTGTTAATAATGTGTTAAAGTACATTCATGACTTATTAAAACACTAAATTTATGCATCTAAAAAATAGTACCCGACGGATATTTTTAGATAATAGAAAATTAAATCAATATAAATATTTTATAATCTAATATGTACATTATAATTTAGAATAATATAAAAATTTAAAGTAAACAATATTTTTCATTATAATGTGACATTGTTTTTATAAAGTAAAATTTTACATAAGCATTTAACAAAGAACAAACCATATTTTATATGCTGATATTTTACTCCATGATGTCATCATTTTTAAATAATTTTTACATTTTTCTTTAAAAAAAAAACTTAGTAATGTGATGACTCAAATATTTATATTTATTAGTTAATCTTTGAAATAAAATAAAAATGAGAAATTTGTATACTTTAAATTAAAACAAAAATCAATTTTATGGTAGTGTTATTTACTTTAATGGCATTGATAAATTTTAATCTGATAAAGACGAGCGTTTAGTTTCCTCGAAACGTCGTAAATTTAATATAAAATAATTAAACAGAATCAGCTTTTATTTTAATACAATGCTTTCTGAAAAATATTTTACTATGTTATCCGTAGTAAGTAAAAAAGCTTTTAAATGTATTCCAAAATAAAATGAGAAAAAATATATTTTTAAAATGAAAGCCACCATTTTTATTTATTGCTTCAACTCTGCTCACCTCACGATCTAGCTATATAAAGTCCTAAAATTAAATGGTGAATACTAAACTAAATCTCTGTTTTATCTCTTTCTTTCGGCAGCAAATGAATTTCCTTCGTCATTTGAATCAATCGTACGAAAGATCGTACGACTCTTATTCCATGTGATAGCTCATTTATATGCGGCGCATTTCCGGGAAGTGGTCCTACTCGGTCTGCACGCCCATCTCAATCTCACCTTTGCCCATCTCACCGCACTGCATCATCGCTTCGCGCTCATCGAAACGAAAGAAACGGAAGTGTTACGCGATCTGGAGGTGGCGCTCCGGCTTACCGAAGACGATGCTGCTGCTGCTGCTGCTGCTGCCGCGGCCGCTGCAGCCGCTGCCGAAACGGGCAGCGAAACCCTATCCAAAGACGAACAACACAACAACAGCACCAGCATACAGTCATCAGACCTATTAACAACCGATGAGCAGCATCTAAACACAACTCAAAATAATCTTGAATCAACAACGCAACAGATTACGAGGGCATAGTCTCCAAAATACCAACACACACTCGCTCTACTACCCTTATTTTTGTTTGCTTCAAGTAAGTAATGCAATTATAGACTGCGTCTGATTTTACAAAAAAAGTGTAGCAAAAAGTGAGGTTACCAGATAAATATCTAATTAATAATTGTAGTTTATTCTGTTTAAAAAAGAGAGAACACTTTTCGGTTGTTTTTTTTTTTTAAATTATCGAAAAAAGAAAATGGGCCAGCTTGCTCGTAAAGAATAAAACTGAGATGCGAAACTATTATTTTTGTTTTAAATGTGATTATATTTTGTGTGACACTTTCACAATAAAAATCACATATCAATATTTTTTTTTTTGTATTAAAACCAATTTAATGTCTTATCGTCTTAAAAAACAAGTTTTATTTTTCAGTTTTTATTATGGTTGTTTCGTTTGATAAATGCATGTTTTTATTATTATTTATTAGAAATTTATATTATTTATTGTACTTTTTTTATTAGTGTTTATTATCTTGAAGAGAGCGGAAGAATAAAATGTAATTTTTAGATTATTTTTCATTTAATTGGCTTTAAATTACTTAGTAAATTTATAAACAGTTGTTACAAATGTCGAAATTCGACAAAATAGTTCTTAATTTTTGTGATTTAGTTTTTGTTCAATAGTGTTAAAATAAATTTATAAGGCTTAAAAAATAATTGCGAATATTTTTGATATTTTATTATTGATATGTTTTCTTTGTTCTAAATGATAAAAAAAATTGTATTGCGAAATTTGAAATTGATATTTTTTTTACTTACAATTGTTTTTTAAATCGAAATTTATTTTTTATTAAAATAGTTGATTAAAGTAATAGAGAGGATCTCGTTTATATTTAAAATTAGACAAATACTAATTTTAAAATGAATGAATCTGTTATATAGTTTTTTAATTAATGAATACCTAGGAAATAATTTGTTTTTTTATATTGTTTGAATGTGATATAAATATGTGGAAAAAAAAAACACATGTGACATTTTTAATGTGATTAGGTCACAACGTTTTCTACATGTTCGACAGTTGGCACCACGAGTCGAAAATAAAAAAAATAACTAAAAAAAAAATAAACTAGCTTTAGACATGTAGATATTTCTTGGAAGCTTATCACAAAAATAAATAAAAAGTTATATTCTCAAAAGAAACGCAAAAAATCAAGGCACTCATGCTATTTATTATTTCTTAAATATTAAATAGTGTTTTTAAACCTAAAAGAAAAAAAAATATATATTTGTTTTTGTTTTATCTTGTGATGGACCGTCTGAGAGGCAATTTTAAAATAAAAATATTTTCAGATGTACAGTGTTATTAAGATTGTTCCTTGCGTGAAATTGTATATAATATATACTATTAATTAAAAAAAATATACCTTATATTGTAAAAAAAAATAAACCCAATTTGTTATCAATATTGAATTTAGATAACAGACTGGAATCATGTTACAAAGAATATATAAACAATAATAAAAATCACCCCGATGTTACATAATATTGTACTATTTTATTTTTATAATACACCCAATTTTTACATTCTCCTATCTTTTCGTAATGTTTAAATCATTTTATTTTCAATTCATAAGTTATTTTTGCGGTTAGAGAATACCAATTTTTTCATAAGAATAATTTTTATTTGGCTAACAGTTGTCTTTAAAATTGAGAATGTTAAGGCGGTTAAGGCCGGTTCAAGGCAAACAAAAGGCTATATTCAGACAGGTGGTGGGAATCCAAAAATGAATAATTTTGCATTCGATTTATTCGTTTAATACTACATATTTATGGTAACTAATTAGTAGAAAAATTAGCTAATTTATGTACAATTAAAATTTAATAGCAATTTTTATATTAAGGCAGAATTAGCATATAAAAAAAATTAATCAAATATTTAATTGTCAATATTTTCTTTGTTTATTATTATTTTGATTTCCAAAATATTTATACCGGGTGTAGAAATGAAATGTGAACCATAGGGATTTCAATGTTATTTTTTAAATACGGCTGTATCTCTTTCCCTATTGACTTTAGAGCAAATATTTAAATACAAAACCTGTTCAAAATGTGAAAATGCATGGTATAAAGTCATTTTTTTTTACATAAATATTAATATTTTACGATATACAGGGTTAACCACTAAAAAATGAGCTATAACATTGGGAAACGGGAATGGTATCAAAAAATGCGGAATAATGAGTTCTATAATTCGGTGAAAAAATCATTGTTCTACGATACTTCGTTTAGGAAAAAAAATAATTAAAAACTGATTTTTGAAAAATTTCGTAAGGGGGTACCCTTGTGTTTTGTTTAAAAAAAAAAAAGATTTTGGATATTTTAACACTGGCTTTCGTTGTCTACTCTTTTATCCTACTCTTTGTACCTGACACTTTTTTTTTTTTGACTAAATTTTGTAAAAAAGTCTTATTCTGAAAAAAATGCCAATGGTCCCCCCTTATCAACTTTTCGAAAAATCAGAAAAACGTGAATAAAAAATTAAAGAAGAACAGGAAAAAAAAGTGTCAGATACAAAGAGTAGGATAAAAGAGTAGACAACGAAAGCCAGTGATAAAATATCCAAAATCCTTTTTTTTTTAAACAAAGCACAAGGGTACCCCCTTACAAAAATTTTCAAAAATCAGTTTTTAACTTTTTTCTCCTAAACGAAGTATCGTAGAACAATGATTTTTTCACCGAATTATAGAACTCATTATTCCGCATTTTTCGATACCATTCCCGTTTCCCAATGTTATAGCTCATTTTTTAGTAGTTAACCCTGTATATCGTAAAATATTAATATTTCTGTAAAAAAAAAAATGACTTTATACCATGCATTTTCACATTTTGAACAAGTTTTGTATTTAAATATTTGCTCTAAAGTCAATAGGGAAAGAGATACAGCCGTATTTAAAAAATAACATTGAAATCCCTATGGTTCACATTTCATTTCTACACCCGGTATATGTTGTTAATTATTATTATAGTACTTATGTATTAATTTCAGAATTTTTGTATGTGTGGTTTATTTGTAAAAAAAATAATTTTCATCATTTTCCTTGAAAAATGCGATTTTCTCTTATTTCACACATATATTTTATTTGAAAAAAAATATGATTAATCTTTATTATAATTAACAACATATATATTTTTTGGAAATCAAAATAATAATAAACAAAGAAAATATTGACAATTTAATATTTGATTAATTTATTTTATATGCTACTTCTCTAAATATATAAAAATTGTTATTAAATTATGTGTACATTATTTAGCTAATTTTTCTAATAATTAGTTACCATAAATATGTAGTATTAAACGAATAAATCGAACGTAAAATTATCCTTTTTTGTATTCCCACAAATATTGATAAAGCGATAATGATAAATTGCAGGAAAAAATTGATATCTTCTAAAACTGAAATTTAAAGAAATTAATAACAAAAAATTAATTATATATCATTTTATGATTACATTATATGTTACATAAATTGTGTATTACATTATTACAATATCACATTTATTCTTACAATTTTTATAAATCAGGTCTCTCAAATTATAAAATCTTTTATAGTATTGCAAAATTTTGAAATTATTTTAACAGCGCAACGATTTTCAATAGGTTTAAGAACAAAAAAAGTATATTTTGAATTTTTATGTAATATTTTTTCCAGCTTTTTCAACATCGACAAAAAAATTAAATGACCATTAATAATTTCATGCACATGTTACTGGCTTCGTATTACAGTTTTTAATCATCTTTGATGAATCATATTGTACCAATCGAATTGCTTTAAATATCACAGCAATTTCACGAATAAAAAATCCGATAGATTTAGCAATCGGATTGCAAACATCTCGAACCGAAGTTGCTACATTATAAAGAAATATCAACGGTGGTTGAACAACTCCGTTAAATAAAACTGCTAAACTGGGCTTTATAAAATAATCGGAGATTAATTGAACGATTCCGACAGTTAACGGACGAATTATTCCATGGAGAATAAATCTGAAAGATTTTTAAATTCATAGAATTTGAATCATTTTTCGTGAGGTTATGACAGTAACATTATTGACATTTATCAACAAATATGTTGGATAAGTCAAATAAAAATATTAATAATAAAAAATAAAACTACTTTAGGTTCAAGTTCTTGTATTAATAATCAACGTTTCGACGAACTTCACGACCAACTTCAATTTTTCCTGATGAAAACGGACATTGAGTTCGTCGAAAGGTTGATTATAAATAAATATTAATACAGAACTTTAAACTAAAGCAGTTTTATTTTAATATAATGAGTTCTGAAAGATTTTTTAATAATATAAATAAAAGTTGATACCTAATGAATTGTAGAATAAAAGAAACAATAAAGCAAATTCCAATATTTACGGTACCAAAAATATTCGCCCAAAATATTTTTGTGTATTTTTCGGTTTGTTCTGCTAAATATTCCGTTTCAATAAATGGCACCTGATCTGTTGTTTTATAATATCTAAAGTAATCAATATTTTTTTAAAATTACTAAGAAAGCAATTCAAAAAAAATATATATTTACTCTGAATTTCCATGATCAAAATAATAAATATCAACTCGTTCAGATTCGGTTTCTTTTAGACGTTTAAAATTTTGATAACTTTGACAATCTTTTTTCGGATTTTTCTGATTAACTTGTGCAAGCTTGTTAAGTCCTTCAATATGTTTTTGATTACAAATATTCGCTGAATAATAACGTGTATTAGTTCCGACATTTTTCGTATCAGCCTTAGGTAATTCATCCATTAACTCGAAAACTAATCTCTATTAAATTCGAAAATATTTTAGTAAAATTCTAGTATTTTACTTATGGATAAATACTAACTCTAGGTGGATTATGATCTTTATTTGCTTCTTCAATATTAATTCTATACAAATCGCAAACCGTTCTGTTACATTTACCATTACATTCATTTTTATTTTTGAATCCTAACCAATTTGCGAAGCGTGAAGTTCGTTGAAATGATTGTCGCATTGCATGAAGATGAGAAACTACGTAAAATACAAATAATTAATATATTAAAACTGTTATTATAATTTAGAAAACTAATTAACCATTTTTTTGACGATGGTGACCAACATGTGGGTATAGATGATGTTGATACAAGGGTCTATGTTCATAATGTGTTTGTACAGCTGCATCAGTCGGTATACCTACAGAATAATCTGGTAATTCTGATATATTACAAATGGTCATTTGTGAATCTTCTGGGTCGCTCGGACTTTCTACGGAAGTCACCTCTCTAATCTAATAAAAAAATTAGTCAGTTAAGATGGTTCGGATATGTTGAGCGAATGTCTAATAAACGTTTGGTTAAAAAGATTTATTTGAATGATTTTTGATGGTATACGTTTGCAGGTGGACGTCCGATGAGTAGTTGGAGTGATGTATTATGAGAGGGTGGCTTGCGTGAGCGAAAGTTTCCAAGTAGTAGGAATGAAAGAGCATGTATGAGAGTGGAATTATGAATGTGGATGAAGCGAAAATTGCTTGTTTGGATAGGATTGTTTGGAGGCGACTGATTTCGTGATGATGAAAAGAGTTTGTGCCACACCCTTTTGGGTACATGGCGTGATTGTGTATGTATGTATTTTTAAACAGGGCTTCGAACAGATATATTTTTCGTTCCGGTTCAATTAAAACTGTATATATCGGTTCAGTTTCGGTTTTCTTCGGTTCACTTGCAAGTGATTAATTTTTAAATTTTTTAACTTATTTTCTACCATAATTTAGAACATTTTATTCCTACTTTTATAATATAAGCATACTACATAAATTGATATGAATAATAATAATTATTAATTAATTAAAGGTATAATAATTAGAAGTGTATAATATATGATAATAAAAAAAACGAAAATTAACATGGAAAGTAAGATTTGTTAACGCGCATGTTTCAACATGTATCGAACCGAAATTTTTTTTTCGGTTCAGTTTCGGTTTTCGTTCCAGCAAAAATAACGGTTTATTTCCGTTTTCGGTTCAGTTCCGATTGGAAACCCTGGTTTTAAACTTATTTAAACGACTGTACTTATATAATATTTACAACTATTTGGCTGTGTTTGTGATTCAACTGAACCACAGTCGAACTACAAACACAGACAAATTAAAACACGGACCAAGCCTTGAAGATAAACGAAATGTTTAAACTCGTCATCAATAATAAAAAAAGACAACGGACCTGACAGGGAATTTAATAATAATAAGAATAAAGTTAATCATAATGCAGGTTCATAATCTAAGAATACAAGTTACTCAAAAGTAACTAGGTAATTGCAAAGGCATGCAATAAAATTACAGCATGTTCTAATTTATACAACTTGCCGCGACAACAAAATTGCACGAGCAATTTTCTGTAAGATTTTGTTGCGCAACAATGCGCAAGAAAAAGTTGCATGTTTGGATATAAAGATTTGGTGGAACTAATTTCTGCATAATTGGAAAGTTTGTAACATTCCCTTATGGGTACTTGACGTGACTGTGTATGTAATATTATTACATAATTGTAAATTGTAAAAGTAAATGAAATGAACCTTAACAACTGAACAACAAACAGATGTCGATAAAATGGAATCTTCATTATCGGCATCACTACTGTACGTGTGACATACTAATGGTGTCGTAGGGGGGCCCATATTGTCAATGACATTTTGTAGTTCATTTCTAACTTTACTGACTGACACACCAGTTGGAGATCGAGGATCTGCATCTTTGTAAGTATTTTTTTTAATTAATATAATATCTACATTACATAGTTAAATTAACTTACCTTGAGAATTTACCGGTTGATGATTGTCAAAGTTATTCGAGGTTACGTTGACACCTTCATTGTCAGTTTTGAGTTTTTTCGTGTTTGCTTTATCTTGTTTTTCGTTTTTCATTGTTTAAATAAATATGTTAGATATTTTTGACTCAATAGAGTCGAATATAAAATATATTAAATGTGTATGTGTTCTGTGTAATGTGTCAGAAAAAGAAATAATATTTAAACAATTGTCATAGAAATAAAATAACATTTGAAAATAGAATGAACAGGATTAAAGATTATAATAAATTGATAGAAACAATTGGATTATCAAAGAAATACGCTTCAAAAATATTAGTTTAAGCAGGATTAAAAAAAATAATAAAAAAATCGATTTTTTTGATTTAAATCAAATAAAAATCATAAGTAATTTTACATAAAATAATAAATATGAATAATATTTTTGGGCACCGAAAAAGCCACCAAATTTTTTTTTGTATAAACAGGAACTCCTAAGTTTGATATTCTGATAAAAAAATGTTTAGATCTATGCTGAAACATTTGTTCATATTTCCAAAGATTTATTTAATATAAAAAATCGTTGTACTGTGTTTGTTATTTAATTATATTATATAAACATTATAAATGGTTCAATAAATATTTTCATTATGACGATTTTTAATACCTGATAACTGACGTAAAATTGATTTAAATCAATGATTGTTTTAGCAAAATATGTTTGATTTAAATTAGTGCAACCTTGGCTTGAAGTAATGAAAAATATACAGTCAAGCGATTTTTTTTTTTTTCGATAATCAAACTATATATGAACAGAGGTTTAGTTTTATTGTAATAGAATTTTTATTTCGTAAATACAAGGAAACATTGATTGTACATAGAAGTTAATGCTAAAAGGCTGAAATTGAATTACAAGAAAAATGTGTATTTTTTTGTTATTTTAAATATAATGTTTTTCTTATGGTAGCATCTTCTCATAATACGTCTTAAATATACAATGTGTGTGTGTTATGTGTGAGCGAGTACTGATATGTGATGTACATTTTCGAGTACACACTATATAAGACTAGACAAATACAATATTGTTTTTTTTTATTATCTTATATTGTATATAATTAAAATTAATAGCGACAACTTTCAAAATTCTTTTCAATTAAAATGTATAATACGGCAAAAACGCACATAGTCGGAAGCCTGCTTTAGAATATGCAATAAGATATTTTGTTGTTAATTCTTAAAAATTGTATTTACATTATTATTAATTCTTAATATTACCTAACTCTAATTAATACTTATGATAAAAATATTTTTATATATTTATATAAACAACATTTATTTTATTTAACGTATTTCAATCGCTTTCATTTACTATTATTATTATTTAAATATAAATAAAATTAAAAATAATTACAAAAAATGATGTATATAAATATGTGATATAATGAATACTTAGATAAGTAAATAATATAAATTTGTTCTTAATAATTGGAAGTTGTTTCTTAGTAATATAAGTGTCAAGTTTTTTATGATTCGGACATATATTTTATTAGTTTTATTTATTGCATAAAGTCCTTTGATACAATGTATAATACTTTGGATTATTTGTAAATTCCATTGTACGTCTTCAAAAAAAAAGTAACTAAATCTATGACATCATCACTGAGTACATTTATATGAGCTCAGAATTTATAATTTCCAATTTTTTATAATGTATGTTAAATTAAATAAAAATTTAATTATTATTAGTTTTAAAAAATGTTTCAAAAGAAAACGAGACAAATCTGTTGCAAGGGTTGCAAGCAAAATTGACAATATAAAAACAAATGATTGTAAACGTACAATTTAACAAAAATACTCATTGTTGTCAAGTATAGCAAAAAATAAATACAAATTCCAGTGTTATTGTATATAATTAGTACTTATTTGTTTGTAAATATAACAAAATATTACTGATAAGTTAAAAAGTACTAATTGTATAGAATATTTTCAAATTAGTATATTTATTTTTGCTATACTTGACAACAATGATTATTTTTACTAAATTTTACGTTTACATTAAGTAAACAAAAAAAAACAATTACTTGTTTCTGTACTAATAATAGAGAGTTATCGCAAACACAACGTTAAAGTTCCGTTAACGCTAAAATTACGTGACATTATACGTTATTTAATTTGTATGGTAAATGACACTTTAGAGTTATCGCACGCCGATATTTTACCGTACGCTAAAATTGGAGGAATATCTAAATGTAATCTAATAATTTAATATAGGTTTGATACAAGTATTTATTCAAGAAAAAAACAATTTTATATATATATATATATATATATATATATATATATATATATATACATTAGTTTTTATTGGAATTGAGCTGATTTATTAAAATCATCAGGATTTGTTGTTGCTGTTCCATAAAATCTCTTATTATATTTATTTCACAACAACTTAACCTAACTGCATAAAATAACAAGTTTATAAACACAAGAACATAACATCACCACTCAAAATAACATATGAGAGAATGCTCCGCTATTTTGCGAAAATAGCGGACCGCGGTTATTTCTTTACCGTACTTGTAGGTAAATAACGTACGCTAAATTTATCGTTGTACTTGCGATAACTCCCTATTTAGTACTTATTTGTTTGTAAATATAACCAAATTTTATTGATTAATTTTGAAAATTTTGCGTATTTTCTGTCTTATTTTTCGAGACATTATTATTTTGATTTTAAACGATTTAAATACTATTTTATATAAAATTCTATGCAAATATATTTACAAAATATATTAAGTACAGATACTTTTGTACGTACAACGGAACTTACGATAATCGAACTATAGTTCAATTTTCTATTATTTTTAAAGTTTCGTGTTAAAATAAAAATAAAAAAAACCTTTTGACACATCTATACTATTAATCTGTTCGACAAATTAATTTTAAGTAAATTATTTACGAACCAGGTTATAAAATGAATTAGCTTTGTTTGTAGAACATTCTGTAAAGTCAAGAGTATACGCTGTGTACTGGTTCTGCGAACAAAGCTATTATATTATTGGATGGGCTTTTGAGGAACTTATTAATAAGAAAGATACAATCTTAATTATTTAAAAAATATATTGGATGTTTCGACTTTAAAATTTGATACAAGTCATCATCAGCAATTAAATCAAGTTTGGAGGATTTTAATCGTATGAACTTGTTAATTATAATTAACAAGTTCATACGATGAAGTGTCTGTCTACGTAGTTTTATATTGACAAATCATTTACACATGTTTTATTTTATTTTTAAAATAATATGTACAAATTTTTAATGTATTTTTTATGAATAATGTTTTTGAATTTCCAAAAATGTTTTTAAATTTGGATTCTATTTATTTCTAACAATGTTTAACGTAGCAAACTGATAATTTTATAATTTTTTAATCGCTGTGTCAATTTAAGATCAAATTAAAATAGTATTATGAAACTATAGTTCCCAATGTTTATTTTTTAATATCTATTACATTGCAATAAAGTTAGCTTTAGTTACCAAGGTAGTAAAAATGACCAAATATATTGTTAGAAATAGTTTTTCGATAGTGTAAATGAAATATAGTTTGTAAGTTTGTATGATTAATGTACCTATTTAGCTAATGCTAATAAATAAACTATATTATTATTATTAAAATCCTCCAAACTTTAAATCCTCCAAAATTTAAAAGTCGAAACGTCCAATATATTTTTTAAATAATTAAGGTTGTATCTTATTAATAAGTTCCTCAAAAGCCCATCCAATAACATATTACCAAAGGAACACCATTGAAGAATTGAACAAAGCTATTAAAAAAAAACTTCAATTAAGCGCTTGATTGGTGTATTTTGCAAATTGTAAAGCAGGCATTGAAAAAAGTCCAAATAAAAATAAATTGGAATGTTATTGGCTAACTCCACTAGAGAGCTAAAATTAAAATTACTTTTAAACTTAACAATCACATTTGTGCTACTGATTTATTATTATTTGAAAATTATGGCGCACGATATTTTTTCAAAATTTGATTTTTCAGTCAACGTATATATTATATTGTAGTGTTAAATCTTTGGATTGATTTTTCATTAAAAAGAAAACTAAACGTATTGGAAATTATCTTTAGGGCGTAATAATGGTTGGTGTTCGACGTTTTTCTCCAATTCGTAACTGGTTAACCAATCGGTTATGCGCGGTTTCAGCATACCGCAACAATTACATTCGAGAAAATCGGTGATATTTTGCAGGGCGCTTCGCGAAAACGGACTATTACCCGCGTTGTTTATGAAATGTGTATAACGACCTCGATTCATTCGTTCGTTTGTTGTCATTCCCAAATATGCAATCTAGGAAAAAAACAATATTTAAAAATTACATTATTATTACTCTCAAAACTTTTCCAAATTTTATTTATTTTTTCATTAAAACTTTCAATTTTGTTATAAATGATTATAATTATAAACTAATTTAATTAATAATTATATTATAGATATTGAATGTGTAATTTTGAAGAATTTTATTCACAAAAAAAGAAAAACAACTTGTCAAAATTATAATAAATATTGTACCAATTACATATTTAGTAAAATAAATTATGTCTTTATCTTATCAGGGTGTATAACGGGCGGGAAAAGTGGGAATTATACGGGAATTTTGTTACGCGGGAAAAAAACGGGAATTATGCTAGGAATTTTTTCGTTGTGCGTGAATTTTTAAAAAATTTGTAATATTTAAGGATTAAGAACGAAATAAGCGATCGATAATGGAAGATCTTCATACAATTTCAGAAGAAATAAAGAAAAAGAAGATGAAATTATAATTTGATGATTGTGATAGTTCATGTTCCATGCTGTAATTTTGATAAATAAATATAAAAAAAATGCAATAAATAACTTCGATTTAACACTTCTTTATCGTTAAACTTGTATATTTACATACGGAAATTTTTTAAATATACGGGAAAAAGCGGGAATTATACGGGAAATTTATTTCAACTTTTCGTTATACACCCTGTACAAATATTCTATAGCATCCAGTCAAGGTTTAAGGGGGTATTCGCATATGTAGCATCGATTTTTTAGGTGTTTTTCAACATTTTGTTTTGGGAACTTTTACAGCAAATACAGTAAACAACAATTATACCGTTGGAAAGTGTATTTATTAAAGTTTTCCGTAGTATTATTTTTTTTCAACAAAAATCAAACTTTTACTGTAAAATATGGCTTCAAAGTGATCAGACCAAAATTTAGATTTGCCAATTATGACAGATAAAACGCACATTCTACACTTAGTACTTGTAACACAATCATGTAACCCCCAAAATGTTTAATTTTTCATTTTTACATTTATTTTAAAGATTGCGACCTTCTTACAAGTTACAAGTACTAGCATCTAATTTGTTTTTCGTTTCAGAAATGTGGAACGCGAGTTTTATCTGTCACCATTTGGCAAATCTAAATTTTGACCTGATCACTTTGATGGTATTTTTTTAAAGTGAAAATTAGATTTTTTGTAAAAAAAAAATACTGAAGTGTTCAGTTCAATAAATACACTTTCCAACGGTATTTGTTGTAAAAGTTTTCCAAAAAAAAATGTTGAAAAAAACACCTAAAAAAAACCTTAATAGATCACTGACTATCAAGATCAAATCAGCTGTTGTTTTTGGTTTCATGTATATTTAGTTAATATCCATAAATAAACTGATTTGATATGACTATGTTTACACACACACACACACATATACAGAGTGTAAAGTGATGAGGTTTCATATACGGAAAAAAATTTTAATATGAGTTTTATGAGAAAAACTTATTTTTTATAAGAAATTTTGCTTCTATCAAAACCTTTCATAGTCAAAGAAAAATCCAGTAATCACTTAAGATAAGAAGTCCGAATGTTACATCAGTATCGTGTTACCCATGAATTACTTGTTAATAATAATAATAATTATATTTTGGCAAATTAATAATAATAATAATAATAATTAAAAAGTAAGTCTCTTGTATGACAAATATTTTTAACATTTTTCACACGATACTGATGTAACATTCGGACTTAGTCATATTTAAAATCAACAACTCGACATAATATCAAGTTTTTGATCTTATCTTAAGTGATTACTGGATTTTTCTTTTACTATTAGGGGTTTTGATAGAAGCAAATTTTTTATAAAGAATAAGTTTTTCTCCTAAAACTCATATTAAAATTTTTTTCCCTATAGGAAACCTCATCACTTTACACACTGTATATAAAATCGATACAAAGTTGTCGTTTACTGACCTGATAAGTTTGACAAGCGAATAACATGAGTACCCAAGCGACATGCAGCATTGCATTGGCGCATACCCACGATACCCATGCATCGCATTGACCTATTGAAACGATCACCTGCCAGAAACTAGTTTCGTTCAACGGGAAAATATCGCATTGCGTTTGCCAATACTGTGTACTACCATAGATCATTTGTGTGCACATTAGAATCAAACAGGCCAGGAAACCCATGAAGTATTTGTGATTTTTTGCTCCTATATGATTCAAAAGATAGATTATTTTCTAGTGTTTTTCTTTAAGGCCATTTCAAGGCAAACAAAAGGCTATATTCAGACAGCTGGTGGGAATAGAAAAATGAATAATTTTACATTCGATTTATTCGTTTAATACTACATATTTATGGTAACTAATTATTAGAAAAATTAGCTAATTTATGTACAATTAATAATTTAATAACAATATTTATATTCAGACAGAATTAGCATATAAAAAAAATTAATCAAATATTTAATTGTCAATATTTTCTTTGTTACTACTTTGACTGCAAGGAAAAGTAGTATAGCGTTTGGTACGGTGTCTGTAACATTTTCAAAAAAAAAAAAAATTGTATAGAAATCCTTTATATAGCCTCTAGATGACGAATCTGAACTTAGTTTATGTGGGTGTATGGATGTGCGTCGTCAGCTCGCTCGCTCACTCGCTCGCTCGGTCGTAAGTCAAAATTTTGTGGCCGCAACTCCTCCTAGACGGTTCAACCGATTTTAATGAAATTTTCAGGATAAATTTGTCTAGTGCCCAAGATGGTCATGTGGTTTTGGTTTTTTCCAGTAATGCCAACTTTCCGAGAAAAAAATTACTAAAGTTTTTAAAAATTCATTGTGGCTATATTATTTATCCGATTTTGATCAAATTTTCAGGAAAGATTTCCCTAATGCTCCCATTAATTACATAATTTTATTAATATTCAGTGTTGCCAACTTTCCGAGAAAAAAATTACTAAAATTTTAAAAATTTTATTATGGCCATGTTATTCAACCGATTTTACTCAAATTTTCACAAAAGATTCTCCTAGTATTCATATAATTTATGTAATTTTAACAAAATACAGTGTTGCCAACTTTCGGAGAAAAAAATTAGTAAAATTTTTAAAAATTTATTATGACCATTTTATTTAACCGATTTTAATCAAATTTTCATAAAAGTTTTTCCTAGTGCCTAAATAAATTATGCAATTTTAACAAAATACAGTGTTGCCAACTTATCGCGAAAAAATCACAAAATTTTAAAAAAAATCATTGTGGCTACATTATTTATTCGATTTTGATCAAATTTTCAGAAAAGTATCTCCTAGTGCCCACATAAATTATAATATTATTAAAATACAGTGTTGCCAACTTTTCGAGAAATGTCAAAGTAGTCTATATATGGGTTTCCCCATATACTTCTAATCTTGTTTATTATTATTTTGATTTTCAAAGTATATACTGGGTGTCCCATTTTAATCCGCCACTTGCAATAACTTTAAAATCGTGCATCGGACAAAAAAATGTTCCGGATAAAAAGTAAATGGTTTCGAGGGGGACATCTGATGCAGAGACTCTTGCCCCCCTTGGACCCCCTGGGAACCGGGAACGGGGGCCAACTTTGAAATCTTAAATAAAATTCCCTATTTTTACTACTTTGACTGCAAGGAAAAAGTAGTATAGCGTTTGGTACGGTGTCTGTAACATTTTCAAAAAAAAATAAAAATTGTATAGAAATCCTTCATATAGCCTCTAGATGACGAATCTGAACTTAGTTTATGTGGGTGTATGGATGTGCGTCGTCAGCTCGCTCGCTCACTCGCTCGCTCACTCGCTCGGTCGTCAGACCAAATTTTGTGATCGCAACTCCTCCTAGACGGTTCAACCGATTTTAATGAAATTTTCAGGATAAATTTGTCTAGTGCCCAAGATGGTCATGTGATTTTGTTTTTTTCTAGTGATGCCAACTTTCCGAGAAAAAAATTACTAAAGTTTTTAAAAATTCATATTGGCTACGTTATTTATCCGATTTTGATCAAATTTTCAGAAAAAATTTCCCTAATGCTCCCATTAATTACATAATTTTATTAATATTCAGTGTTGCCAACTTTCCGAGAAAAAAATTACTAGTTTTAAAATTTTTATTATGGCCATGTTATTCAACCGATTTTACTCAAATTTTCACAAAAGATTCTCCTAGTATTCATTTAATTTATGTAATTTTAACAAAATACAGTGTTGCCAACTTTCCGAGAAAAAAATTAATAAAATTTAAAAAAATTTATTATGACCATTTTATTTAACCGATTTTAATCAAATTTTCATAAAAGTTTTTCCTAGTGCCTAAATAAATTATGCAATTTTAACAAAATACAGTGTTGGCAACTTATCGAGAAAAAAATCACAAAATTTTTTAAAAATTCATTGTGGCTACATTATTTATTCGATTTTGATCAAATTTTCAGAAAAGTATCTCCTAGTGCCCACATAAATTATAATATTATTAAAATACAGTGTTGCCAACTTTTCTAGAAATGTCAAAGTAGTCTATATATGGGTTTACCCATATACTTCTAATCTTGTTTATTGCAGATTCGGATAGACCATTAAAAAGTATGTAAATTTTATTTTAAAACTTTTTTTTTATCTTTGATAGATGGCGCTGCAAACAGCATTTTATTTCTCAGTTTATCAGTCTTTAATTTGAAAAATAAGGTGTAACTAAGTACGATATTCAAGTTTTTTTCAGTTATTTGGGAGGAGGGAGGAGGGCAAAGGTCACTGAATCAGATATTTGCTCGAAACCATTAACTTAAAGTTATCCCCCTCGAAACCATTAACTTAAAGTTAATGGTTTCGAGAGAGATATCTGATGCAGTAACCCTTGCCCCCCTCACTCCTCTCAAAGAATTGAAAAGAACTTGAATATCATACTTAGTTACACCTTTTTTTTTCAAATTGAAGACTGATAAACTGAGAAAAAAAATGCTGTTTGCAGCGCCATCTATCAAAGATAAAAAAAAGTTTTAAAATAAAATTTACATACTTTTTAATGGTCTATCCCAATCTGCAATAAAAAATAGGGAGTTCCATTTAAGATTTCAAAGTTGTCCCCCGTTTCCGCTCCCCAAGGAGTCCAAGTGGGGCAAGGGTTTCTGCATCAGATGCCCCCTCGAAACCATTTACTTTTTATCTGGCACATTTTTTTGTCCGATGCACGATTTTAAAGTTATTGCAAGAGGCGGATTAAAATGGGACACCCAGTATATATGTTGTTAATTGTAATAAAGATTAATCATTTTTTTTTTCAAATAAAATGTATGTGTGAATTAAGAAAAAAAAATAATTTTCATTATTTTCCTTGAAAAATGCGATTTTCTCTTAATTCACACATACATTTTATTTGAAAAAAAAAATATGATTAATCTTTATTACAATTAACAACATATACAGGGTGTAACAGAATAACTATTCCTAATTTTAACTGGAGTATCCTGGGCTCAGAATATGAAGATTTAATGCAAATCACTAAGATAAAATGTGGCTCCTTACTGAGCTACAGGGTGTTTTATATAAAAATTTAAAAACGATTTTTGCCCAGTACTTTAAAACTATTTGACGTATCCTTATCATACTTGGCAGGAAATGTAGGTACCGTACACCATACTAAATTATGTTAAATAAAAGTTTCTGGCTACTGCCAGTGGCGTACAACAGGGGCAAGTGAGAGGTTGATCCTTCCTAAATTCTACGCCACTGGCGGAATTGTCATTTTAGCACAATTTTTCGATTCTCCAATACTTGCTGTGTAAAAAACATACTCTTCCTTTGTAACGATAAAGTCACTGTTTTTCGAGATATTTAAAGTTAAACATAAGCTGCACCCTTGAAATTTTTTCAAAATTTGCTCAAAAAAATCTGAAAAAATTCAGTAAAATAGAGGAAAAAATTACCTACATAATAACTAAGTAACTTTTTTCTCTAACTCATTCTGATTTGGCTGTAAAAATTATTGAAAAAAAAAAAAATAAAATGCAAAAAATATTAATTTTCAATAATTTTTCCAGCCAAACCAGAATGAGTTAGAGAAAAAGTTACTTAGATATAATGTAGCTAATTTTTTTCTCTATTTTACTGAATTTTTTCAAATTTTTTTAGCAAATTTTGAAAAAATCCCAAGGGTGCAGCTTATGTTTAACTTTAAATATCTCGAAAAACAGTGACTTTATCGTTACAAAGGAAGAGTATGTTTTGTACACAGCAAGTATTGGAAAATCGAAAAATTGTGCTAAAATGACAATTCCGCCAGTGGCGTAGAATTTAGAAAGGATCAACCTCTCACTTGCCCCTGTTGTACGCCACTGGCAGTAGCCAGAAACTTTTATTTAACATAATTTAGTATGGTGTACGGTACCTACACTTCCTGCCAAGTATGATAACGATACGTCAAATAGTTTTAAAGTACTGGGCAAAAATCGTTTTTAAATTTTTATATAAAACACCCTGTAGCTCAGTAAGGAGCCACATTTTATCTCAGTGATTTGCATTAAATCTTCATATTCTGAGCCCAGGATACTCCAATTAAAATTAGGAATAGTTATTCTGTTACACCCTGTATATATTTTGGAAATCAAAATAATAATAAACAATAAATATATTGACAATTAAATATTTGATTAATTTTTTTATATGCTAATTCTGTCTTAATATAAAAATTGTTATTAAATTATTAATTGTACATAAATTAGCTATTTTTTCTAATAATTAGTTACAATAAATATGTAGTATTAAACGAATAAATCGAATGTAAAATTATTCTTTTTTGTATTCCCACCACCTGTCTGAACATAGCCGTTTGTTTGCCTTGAAATGGCCTTAATAGACGACTGGCAACAAGGTCTGTACTATCAACCGATTCGAGTTGGAAAGTTATTTTGACATTTGAACGAACTAGGTCAACAGCAGATTGATAAAGAGAAGCAATAGAAATTTATAAAGAAAAAGACTTGTGATGGCATTGATTTAAATAAAATTTATGGCCCGTGTTCCCACCACTTTTATTTACGGAAATAAATAAAGTTCAAAGTTAAAATGTCAAAATAAATTTCTGATCGAAATCAGCTAGTCAGATGACTTTGAAACTAACCTATACAATTAGCCACCCACGGGCAATGATGATCGAATCTAGCAACGCATCGATTACAAACGGAACAATGTTTCGAACGCAATGGCCGACGTACTAAGCACGCTGAACAAAAGGTTGATGGTTCGAAACCATTTCCACCTCGTTCCGCCAATTCGATAATTGTCTAAATTCGAGAGAGAGAGAAAATTTTTAATAAATTTGCATTTTATTTCTAGATATATTTATAAATTTCTAAATGTTGACAATAATTGCAAAAGTTTATAGATTTTTTTATATATAGAGTATTATTTAAAGTAAGGGGATATACAGGGTGATTTATGACGTCGGAGAAAAACTACACCCGATGATTCCTATGAGTAATCTAAATAAGAAACTTCAAATAAACATATGTCCGAAAATACTTTCTAACGGACCTGTAGCCGTTAGAAGTTTATTACATGTAACATCAATCACGTTAGCCTTATTTATTATAACAGGAAAAAAAAAACAAGTCATAAACTTCTGAATAATTGTAAAATTACTGATTGATTTTCTAACATTTTGTTTAAACACTAGTAAACCAATTTACTAGTTATGACTTACTGCGTCCCGACAAAATTTGTCTTGGATTTTAAATTATTGTAAATTGTTTATTATATATTTATTTATGTGTGTACAAAAATTTATAAACTAGTAAATTGGTTTACTAGTGTTTAAACAAAATGTTAGAAAATCAATCAGTAATTTTACAATTATTCAGAAGTTTATGACTTGTTTTTTTTTTTCCTGATAAAATAAATAAGGCTAACGCGATTGATGTTACATGTAATAAACTTCTAACGGCTACAGGTCCGTTATAAAGCATTTTCGGACATATGTTTATTTGAAGTTTCTTATTTAGATTACTCATAGAAATCATCCGGTGTAGTTTCATTTCACAAATTATTATCGAACTAAATAAACTTACTCTAAATCGTTGTTCTTGAGTGGTAGCAATCACTCCCGGATCGCCGAGCCATGATTTCAAGAAGAAGAACCATAATGCACCGGAACTCGTTAAAAATACAGCGTTCGTTAAAAATGAGATACGCGGCATTATATATACAATCCACGTAACGTACATCCATAGCTTCGTCGCCAGATAAATACTAAGCGGCAACAATGCCATTAAACGATCATCGTAAACTAATTGACCAGCAAAATGCAGTACTATATATAGGCATGTCAGTAAAAACATTTTGATAAGCACCAACATATTTGCGCCGAGAATTAGACCCGCTGCGTAAAACGTTAAAAACGGTGTACCTACCATACACCACCATCTTACTCTCTGCAATTCAATACGAAAATCATATTAATAAATACACTAAATAGCTGGAACGAACGATATATGTAAAAAAAAAACAGGTGAACCAAACAAACCTTATCTCTAGCCATTTTATGAAATATAGTTTGTGATCGACTCAAAGACATATTTTCACGAACTTTCTCGACAACTTTAGAACCGATCCATCGTTCGCCTAAATAATTTTGTAACATCGACATTGGGGTATCGCCTCTGTGATTTGGGATGTCTAAACTTGCTTGCGCCTAGGAAAAAACATATTTATCTCATTATATTACTACAGGCTTTTAAGTCGATAGCAAAAATAATTTTGCCATTATAAATTTGAAAAGTTGACAAAAACATTATTTTATTGTTAGAAATTTAAAATCGATGATTATTTGAAGATTTAAAGCTATCTTTAGTGCAAGTATTTATTTTGATATCGGCTGTATATCTAATAATTTTTTTTATCATTATGTTATCAGATAAATTCTAAACTAATTATTTCATTTATAAATTTTGTTTTATTATATAATATGAATTATTTAAATCATAATTTGGAAGGTTTGAAGGCAATAATGAAATCATTTAATAAATATACAATTAATAATTTAGTTATAGGTATTTATTTTTTGAATGTTTCGGTCCAAATACAAAATGAAATTTCGCAACATTTTCGTTTATTTCAAATATATATTTTTAACAATTAATTTAACTTATTACGTTATCCTACAAATGAGCCATTTTCTTTGAAAGTGGTGTAAGTCAATTTTTTGATAAAAAGTTAGTTAATAATAACAATGAAAGCAATCCTACTATAAGCTTTTTATCTATAAACAGTTCCCAAAAAAAAACGTAGTTGCCATTCAAATACAAACCCTTAAATATCTCCATATAATATAAAATGGATTTACACCACTTTCAAAGAAAACGGCTTAAATATAACATGTGACTGTAATATAAATCAAAACTATTGATATGTGCCACACCTTGATATTAATTGTATGAATATAACATAATTTAAGTAATTTTATTGTATCTATTTTATGTTTTTATATGTTTTTATATGTAGCTGAGGATGGCCATAATTTAATGACCGAAACGTTTAAAAATAGATATAACTAAATT
Organism: Clivina fossor; assembly: GCA_963966155.1. Taxonomy (NCBI): domain Eukaryota; kingdom Metazoa; phylum Arthropoda; class Insecta; order Coleoptera; family Carabidae; genus Clivina; species Clivina fossor. The sequence goes on along the minus strand of OZ014562.1, from coordinate 10,504,688 downwards.
AATTATGATCCATTATTGCCATCAAACCTTCCAAATTAAAATTATATTCGAGAATCAACAAATATTTTCACATTATTTAAATCTTAAAAAACAATTCTGTTGTATAAAATACCGACCTGCAAAATAAGTGTAGTTATTGCTGTGGAATTTCTCGCTAATATTGCCCAATGTAAAGCCGTATTTCCCTGAGTGTTATCCGTTAATCCGGTACTTGCACCTAAAGTTAGCAGCAATCTAGTCGGATCCAAAGCACTAACACGCCAACAAGACCACATTAAAGGCGTCATCCCGCCGCGATCGGCCAAATCGGAACTAACACCTCTTGCGACAAAATACGCCACAAGAGCCGTATGCCCGAATTGGGCGGCAAGATGAATACAGGAGCATCCTTCTGCATCACGCAATGTGGGATCTGCCCCAGCACCCACAAGTAACACAACCGCGTCTAAATGGCCCTGTCGTGTCGCCCAATGCAATGGTGTCGCATCTAATTCACCACCGATCGCATCTACCTCGCCACCTTTTTCGATGAAGAATTTTATGATTTCTTTTCGATTATTTATCGCTGCCCAATGCAATAATGTTACTGTTTCACTATCTCTTTGATTTACATTGTAACCTGCTTCGATTAGTTCACGCACCCGACCGAAAGCACCGTACTGAAATATTTAAAAGACATTCTTGATCAATATTTAACAATGATATGTAATAAAATAGCGTACCTGTGTGGCTTTAACAATGTCGAAACCACTGTAATCATGTTCAACTGCAGGTACAGGAGGCTCTTTCGATATTAAACTTTGACAATCACGACCAGTTTCAATACAACTGCCTGTAGTTGCGGCCGCACCACATGCACTATTGTACATTTTAGACCAGTATTCACCGCTGTTATCATTTAAAATTCACATATCCAAATCATTTTTTTATTCATATAAATGTCATCTTTTAATACACACAGGTTAATCACAGCAACTCGTCAAATCAAAAAAGGTTATGGCCATAAAATTTACGAGCGAGGCGAGACGAGCCGCCCCTGGTAGTATTTGATCGATAAGCCGTCAACAAGAAGAAGAAATTTCCAGTAAACAGCTGTCAAAATATTTTGGCGCCAGATAATAACGTTTTCTTTTCAAGTTCATCTTTCTTTATCTTATTATTTAATTATATTAGTGTTTGAATAATTTACAATGCAAGAAAAACGGAAAGCTGACGGTCCAACTAGTCCATTTAAAAAGATAAAGTAAGTACATTACGTTTATTACGACACAAATAAATTATAACCAATAAAAATCACGTACTAGAAATGATCCAATACGGAGACCAAAGCCCGAAAACTTGGATCCATCAACAGATACATTTCTTTTCCAAGAAATCGAAGTGGATCATTACCAAGGGACTTCATTACCTAATATGCCCGGTGCTCAATCCGGCCCAGTTCCAATTATGCGAATGTTTGGTGTAAATGCTGCTGGAAATAGCGTATGCTGTCATGTTCACGGTTTTAGTCCGTATTTTTTCGTTTCACTACCTAACACATTTACCGAATCTGACTTGAAGCCATTTAAAGTAATAATAAATGTTTTATTTCTCCCGTTTGTGTTGTATATAAATGTTTTTAAATTGTATTTAGGCGAACTTAAATGCGGCAGTAATTGCAGATATGCGTTCTAATAGAGATAGTTTAACAGAAGCAGTTTTAATGGTGGAATTAGTGTCCGGAAAGTCTCTATTGGAATATAACGGTGAAGAAAATCGTAGTTTTGCTAAAATTACGGTCGCATTGCCACGATTAATAGCACCAGCGAAACGTCTACTAGAAACAACTCAAATTTATACGAAAATCGGTCATTACGAATTTAGTGCTTTTGAATCTAATGTCGATATTGATATGCGGTAATATTTTTTACTATTTTTGGAAACCCGAAAGTTGAATTTAATTTTGATTATATTTAGTTTTATGGTTGATACGAATATACGCGGCTGTTGTTGGATAGAAATACCGGCTGGAAAATGGAAAAAACGTCCCGAAAATCGACTACCTGTTACGACTTTGTGTCAAATTGAAATTGATGTAGCTTTTGATGCTTTTACCGCTCATGTTCCTGAAGAAGAATGGGCTGCTGTTGCCCCTTTCAGGGTTCATAGTTTTGATATTGAATGTGCCGGTCGGAGAGGTAATTTAATTATTATATAGCGTGTGATTGATTCATTTGGAAACATTTTTTTAAATAATTAATTACTACCTGCTCCTATTTTTAATGTAATAAAAATTTCTTTAGGTATTTTTCCTGAAGCGAAGATCGATCCAGTAATTCAAATTGCAAACGTTGTACAACTTCATGGAGCGAAAGATAATTTTGTTTGTAATGTTTTTACTTTAAATACTTGCGCTCCTATTGGTCACGCTGAAGTAAGTTAACATTGTAATTAAATAATTACGCATATATTTAATTAAAATTATATTTTAGGTACGAAGTTTTAAAACCGAAGCGGAAATGTTGAGCGCTTGGGCTGAATTCGTTCGAGATTTGGATCCAGATTTATTTACTGGTTATAATATTAACGATTTCGATTTTCCCTATTTGATAAATAGAGCTGCACATTTAAAAATCGCTAATTTTCCTTATTTGGGCCGATTAAAAAATGTCAAGTTAGTATTATACTTAATAACTATTTAAAAAAACAAACACTGGTTACTCTTCTGTTACAAACATATTATGAAACAAATATCAGAATATACTTTTACTAAAAAAGAATAATATAAATAGTTTTTATAAAACAATCATGTAGACTTAAATAAATTATAAATAACATAGTAAAAAATATTTTAGGACAACAAAATTGCTTTAGGTTTAAGTTCTGTATTAATATTTATTAATAATCGATGTTTAGACTCAACTGAACGTCCTTCTTTATTAAGAAAACTGATACAAATGATATTTACAGTAAATAATAGAACATAGAAACAAGTTACTAGTTAACAAATAAGTAACTAGATCATATAAATTTTTAATTAATGGAAGCCAAATTTTATTTAACTCAGTGCCTTTACAGTGCTTGATATTATCTTTTTCTTTATAAATTTCTATTGCTTATCAGTATTAACAGCAGATTGATAAGAGAAGCAATAGAAATTTATACAGAAAAAGATAACATCAATCAGTTAAATAAAATTTGGCTTCCATTAATTAAAATTTATATGATCTAGTTACTTATTTGTTACCTAGTAACTTTTTCTGTTATTTCCTGTAAATGTCATTTGTGTCAGTTTTCCTGATGAAGACGGACAACATTCAGTTTGTCGAAACGTCGATTATAAATAAATATTAATACAGAACTTAAACCTAAAGCCGTTTTATTTCAAATTGTTAATTGTAATTTTAGATCGAACGTAAAGGAAACAATAAATCAAACAAAATTTGGCCGACGAGCTTTTATAACAACAAATTTTGAAGGTCGAATCTTGTACGATATGTTAGTTGTAATGAAGCGTGGCTTTAAGTTACGATCGTACACGTTAAATAATGTTTCACAAGAAATTTTAAACGAGCAGAAAGAGGATGTACATTATAGTATTATTACCGATTTACAAAATGGCGATGAACAAACTAGAAGACGGTAATTTCTATATAATTTATTGTTTTTATTTTTAAATTTTAATCTCATTATGTTTGCGTTTCGTTTTAGATTGGCCGTATATTGTGTAAAAGATGCTATTTTACCTTTACGTTTAATGAATCATGTTAAAAGTTTTACGAATGATATTGAAATGGCTCGTGTCACTGGTGTACCGATTACAAGTTTACTCACAAAGGGCGAGCAAGTTAAAGTAGTTGCGCAACTATTAAGACATGTAAGTTTATTACATTATTGTTTATTTTCAACACGTTTTTATTAACTCGCTTTTTTTTTCTGTCTCTTTGTTTGTTTGTCGGTTCTGTAAAAATTTTCCAATCGATTTTAAACTAACTTCCCGATGAGCTCGAGACTAGAAACTTTAAACATAGCTCAGATCTGGATATGACAATGCAATATTAACTGTGTTTTTTTTTACCGATAAACTCAGCTCAGATCAGCAAATATCAGTAATCTTGAAATAATAGCTGTTTTATTTATCGTCTCGTAACTGAGTTCGACGTGAGTAAATTGCTTCCCCCTTTACCGATACTGAGTTTGATATTTAGCTAGTGCTTTGCTGAGATTCAAGTGAGCGCACATGCGCAATTTAAATTTTCTTAGTTTAAAATTTGATAACGTGTTTGATACTGGTTGACATTTATATTGGAATATTTTATTTTGAAATCAAACAATAGATATCCGGGGCGAGTTGCAATAAATTATCAACGCAAACAATCCAAATACATCTAATATTTTAGGTTATATCATATGTGGAACTTAGATTTTAAACGTCACTTTCAAATAAACTGCCTTATTTATCAATACAACTCACTCAGCAAAACTCAGCTCAGCTCAGATCATTTACAAGATTTACTGATCTGAGTGGAATGTAAAAAAAACACAGCTATTAACTAATTAATTAATAATATTAGAAATATTAAATTAAAGTTAATGAATTATAATTATGAAATTATAATTAATTAGGTTAAAGTTTTTTTTTTTTACACAAATGGACTCGGTAGCAAAGACCATCAATCCAGTAGATGCTTTTTATTAAATAAAGTGTATTTGGACGATACAAAGACATTACAAACATCTATTCCCCAAGCGGGATTCCAACCCGGGCCCGCACTAGGTTAAAGTTAAAGTTAAACAAGACTAAAAAGCAGACAATAATTATTTAAATAATAAAAAAATTAATATACCACGTTTTTAACACAAAATGTAAAAAGTAAAAAAATAATTTCTCCTAGCCCCTATAAAGTACGTCGTTTATTAATAAAAATTAATACAGAATTAAATCCTAAAGTCGTTTAATTTTCATATACATTTAAGTCTGATAACAAATATAAAATTATTACAGTATATATTGTTTTTCTTATTGTTACTATTTAAGTTTTAAAAATATCAAATACACAAAATTAATAATATGTCAACTATTTAATTACATATAATTAATTGAAAGGTATGTGTTTTCAGGGTAGACAAGCGAATTACTTGATGCCAACCCATCAAGTAACTGGTTCGAATAGTGAAGTTGGTTATGAGGGAGCAACTGTAATCGATCCAGTTAAAGGCTATTATACCGATCCGATAGTAACACTCGATTTCAGTTCACTGTATCCGAGTATTATGATGGCTCATAATCTATGTTACACTACCTTAATACGTTCGCAGACTGTCAAGGAAAAATTAGGGTACGTTTGTTAATTATTACATACACACATTGTATAAATTTAAGAACAACTTCGTAAGTTTTAAATTTCTATTTAGTTTAACTAATGATCAAGTTACGGAAACGCCAGCTGGATTTTTATTCGTGAAATCGTCCGTACGTCAAGGCTTACTACCGCAAATTTTGAAATCATTATTGGATGCTCGTAAAAAAGCAAAAACTGAGCTTAAAAACGAGACAGATCCGGTTAAGAGAGCCGTATTGGATGGTCGACAGTTAGCGTTAAAAATTTCAGCTAATTCCGTTTACGGATTTACTGGTGCAACTGTTGGAAAATTGCCGTGTTTGGAAATCTCAGGCGTAAGTATTTTGTTAGATGATTTTTTTAGTAAAAAAAATTACTATTAACTCAAGAATAAAATTAAATCATCAATGATCATTTCTATTTGATGCAAAACTAAATCTTCTACAGAGTGTAACATCATATGGAAGAACAATGATCGAAAGAACGAAACAGGAGGTTGAACAACATTACAATATTGCAAACGGATATGATGCAGATGCGAAAGTTATCTACGGTGATACCGATTCGGTTATGATTAATTTTCAAGTGAAAACATTGGAACGAAGTATGGAGCTTGGTAGAGAAGCCGCCGAATATATCAGTACGAAATTTATCAAACCAATTAAATTAGAATTCGAAAAGGTTAGAAACGAGAATTTTATTGAAATATTATTTATTTCACAATCTCTCTCTCTCTTTCTCTTATAGGTTTATTATCCATATTTATTAATTAATAAAAAACGTTACGCTGGACTATATTTTACACGAACTGATACATTTGATAAAATGGATTGTAAAGGTATTGAAACTGTACGTAGAGATAATTGTCCGTTAGTGTGTAATGTTATCAATACTTGTCTACAGAAATTGTTAATTGACCGGTAAGTTAGAAATTAATACTATCTTAATTACAATGTAAACAAAAAAAGGTCAAGTTGTCGAAGTACTACTTCACCTCCGATTTCGATGAAACTTCGTCAAAAAATTCCTCTAACAATAACAATAATTTTTTGACGAAATTTCATCGAAATCGGAGGTGAAGTAGTTCATCGACAACTTGACCAAAAAAAAAAATAGTGGTAAAATTTTACTATAAAAAATCTGTAATTTCAAATTACTATAAATATTCTGTATTTCTACCTCAAAATTTTGTAGTTTTTACATAATTTATAATAATCATTTATAAAGTAAGTAAAAATGACCTAATAAGTATGTAAAATTGCTTACTGTCTGCAAATTGCGTTACATACTTGATGTAGAATTACATTATTGTTAGTATAACTTCTTAAATTATTCTTGCATATTATTAATATCTTTAATAATTCATCAAAATAATGAGACTTAGTACATATTTTGTGTAATAATACTAATAAAATTAGGAAACCCGTGACCCTTAAAAGGTTTGAAGTCGAAAATAGTAATTAAACATATAAACATAATAAAAATAAATAAATAAACAAATAATAATAATAATGTAATAATAATAAAATATCAATTGCACTATTATATATTACTCAAAAGCAACACTTCTATCAGTAGTGTACATAACTTCACACAGCTGTCATTTGACATTTGCTTTATAAACATAATTTTTCAAATTTTTGAGAAGCAAGATGAAAGATCGTAGAAAGATGAAACTTGTCTATTCTCAAATAGGGAATGAACCACTTAAAATGACACCACTCCCATCAAAATCGGTTTAGGAGTTTAGGAGGAGATGCTGGAGAAACATATACATACAAACATTTGACAATTAGGGAGATTAATGCATTTAAATTTAATTCACTTCATTTAAACTTCATACATAATGGATCATTTTATTTTAAATTTATTTTTGAACATGTAAATGATAATACAATCGTGTAAACAATTTTCAGAGATCCGAACGGTGCGGCTGCATTCGCCAAACAAGTCATATCCGATTTACTCCGGAATTGTATCGATATCTCTCAATTAGTTATCACGAAAGAATTATCGAAAGCCGATTATGCGGCGAAACAAGCACACGTTGAACTAGCAGCGAAAATCACGAAACGTGATCCCGGTAACGCCCCGAAGTTAGGCGATCGTATTCCCTATGTTATTGTATCGGCTACGAAAAATACGCCCGCCTATCAGAAAGCTGAAGATCCGATTTATGTCCTCGAAAATAATATACCAATTGATACGAAATATTATCTAGAGAATCAGTTGTCGAAACCGTTGATTCGGATTTTTCAACCAATTATGGGTGATAATGCCGAAAGTCTACTGTTACGTAAGTTTTTCTATATTTTCATTCAGAAAATAATAAGCCCGTATTCTCACCTCTTGTTTATTTTGCACTGAAAATAAATTTTTGCTTCTATCTTTTATCAAATATGAATAGTATTTCTATTTTTTATATATAATATTATGAAATTTAAATTAAATTACTTTATAAATAAACTTTAAAAGTAATTTTGACAAAAATCACTTTTAAAAGTGAGATGAGCATACGGACCATTATTTTTATTGATTTTTTTTATTATTTTTGTTGTAACAAAATTAAAGAACATAATGTAGTTAGGTATTTGTAATTTCTATAATTTTTTAACGCCTAATTTCATAATGTCGACAAAAAAAGTATTACTTTATTGAAACCTTTTTCTAATGAAAGTCTAGTTTAAATCGATAATAAATATCGATTTTAAACTTTTAATAGCGTAATTAGTATCAATAAAAAGATGATAAGAGAAGTAGTAGAAATTTATATAGAAAAAGATACATTAAAACTAACTGAAATTGATAAAAAAATGAACTTGCTTGTAGAGATGGAATTATTTCATTTAGTAACAAAATCGCAAAACGTGATTTGAGCCCTTATATTTTTTCTAGAAAAAAATGGCTGTAACTTTTGAGTTTGTAGAAATCCCAATATAATTCTTTTTGCGTCTTAAAGTATATACTGTTAGCTTTCATTTAAGCACAATAACTTGAAAATCGAAGATGATATATTTTTGTAAATGAATTTTGAAGTTTAGATCCATTTTCTGATAATTTGACCTTAAATGGTCGCGAATGGCTCAAGTACGGGGTGTGGTATCTTACAATAGATACCTGATATACTAAATCACCCCCATAGAACAGGTTAATCAAACGTTTTTGCTGGCAAAATAGTCTAAAGTTCGAAAAATCGAAGTAATTTGGTGAAAATCGATATATTAAAAAACTTCTATTGGTACTCCATTGTAAGCTTTAGGAAAATTCTTCTGGTCATTTTTACTGGGGATAAGTTAATCCATTTTCAGCCAATTAAAAAGGGGGCGGGCACAAAACTGGCCGTTTTGACAAAGAATGTCCCATATACAAAAATATATTAATTATTTAAGCTATTAATTAGTGAATATAAATTTTTATGAAAAATATCAGATAAACAATTATTGTTAAAATTTCTACACATTATGTTAATTAGTGCCTTATATAAAATATTTGTTCTCGAAGAATCTCAATAAAACATTAGCGTAGAATGAGACGAAAGTCTTGGAACTGAAAAATTAAGTTTTTCAAGTCCACCATATTCTGCAGTAATTTGTTAATAATTTTCGATTAAACTTAGGTGGCGAACACACTCGAACAAAAACAGTAGTAACCTCAAAAGTAGGCGCCCTCTCCGCTTTTACCACGAAAAAAGAGACCTGTCTCGGCTGCAAGACAATCTTACCGAAAGGTCAAGAAAATAAAGCGGTTTGCACGTTCTGTAAACCGAAAGAGGCGTCTTTATATCAACAGGAACTGGCTCAGCACAGTCAACTCGAAGACAAATTTGCCGAATTATTTACGCAGTGTCAACGCTGTATGGGTAGTTTACATGAAGAGATTTTGTGCACGAGCCGAGATTGTCCGATATTTTATATACGAACTAAAGTTCGGATGGATTTGGAAGCGAGTGCAAATAAAATCAAGAAGTTTGGTTATAATGATGATTAAAATTTAATATTATTTGACAATTTACCGAAACTATATTTTTCTATTATTGTATTTATATATAAACGTTAAGAAGTGAATTTATAATTTTAATAAAGTTGATCACGATTTCATTAAAGATATGCAAAGTTTTTTTTATTAATGATTCCAATTTATTTCTTCATAGAAGCCATAGAAAGCAAAGGAAGCCGGATTATATTTAAATCAGTGTTTTCATACTGATTGCTGTTATCCTGTCCTTTCTATTATTAAAATAATTGCAAGATCCCCAACAATATTAACAGAAACATTGAATTTTAATATAAAATAAAATAGAAATTACTCCTAAAGCCTTTTTTTAATTTTATAACAGTTAAAAAAAAATGATGAAGCTAGCATATTTTTTTGCATAATCACTATTATCTAATCAATAATATTACGCATTACTAAACATTATCAAAATAGAAATATTTTATATTTGATGAATCATCATTGTTCATAAAACTCCGCTTATTGGAATCACGAATGTTATAATTCCGGTATTGTTATCACTTTCACAAAAACCCAATTAGACGTCTACTACTAAATTTTCGAATGGAGTTGGATAAAGAAAGCAAGAAAATTGTAAATTAATTTCTTTTATTTATATAATAATTCTATATTTATAAAAAAGTTACTCGTGAAATTATAGTACCAAGAAATAGTTACAAACTATAAAACTGAAAATACTTTTATTTTTACTTTATAAATAAGTTTCAATGTTACAAGAAAATAACGAAATTTATTTTCACCACCTAAACTAGTGATGAAAATAAACTTTTCTTTTTTGTATACAAATATTATGTAAGTTTTACATGCTGGGATGATGTGGTTTTTCTTTTTTTTGTTTTGTTTTACGACTAGTGTACAGTACAAGAATAGAGTGGTGAATTCAAAAAAATAAAAAATGAATTGTTGTAAGATGTTGTTATTTCTTCGTCTGTAGCGCATTCGCCAGCCAATCCATCGCTTGATCTAGGCCTTCGCCCTTCGTTGCCGATGTTTTGAATATTTGAAACGTTCGATTTTTTAGCGCTTCGAGCCCCAAAGCTTGATGAACTTCCGCCACGCTCATACAACCAGCCATATCTTGTTTATTCGCAAGCACGACTAATATGGCGTCTGATAATTCTTCTTCCTATGTACAAAAATTTTATTATTTATATTATTTTTCCAGCTTTAGAAAATATGTGACTAACTCGGAAATGTTTTGTTTTAAAGAATTATATATGAAAATGTACAAAATTCTAGAAAAGATTTATTGATTTTATCATAATAATAAACATTATACGTTTGCCTGTGGACGTCCGATGACTAGTTGGAGTGGTATGATTGAAAGTGTTTTGTAGTAGGAATAGAAGAGCATGTATGAGAGGAATAATGAATGCGGATGATGCTAGTTGCTTGTCTGGATATAGGAATGTTTGGAGGAAACTGATTTCGGGATAAACGGAAAGAGTTTGTGCTACACCCTTTGGGTATATGGCATGATTGTGTATGTATAAACATTAAATGAAGTTTTTCACTATTTTTTTTATTCGTACATATATTAAGAAAATAATACAAAAAATTATACGAAATTCGATTTGTTTTTAATTAAGCAAATAACCTCAAATTTATATGTCAAAATTATGAATTAAAAATGACATTTTCTTGTGTTCAAATTTATATATTCATACGTTTTCAAATTTAATATATAGTTCTTATATATTTTGTATTATAGATTATTAAAAGAATGTTTTAACTGAGTAGATCTATATAACAAAAAAAATATGTACTTACGCGTAACATTTGGAATAATTCTTCTTTTGAAATACCTATTCTCTCTCTATCAGCGGAATCCACAACGTAAATTATTGCATCTGTATTACTATAATAACATCGCCAATATGGTCTAAAAATACAAAAGGTTTGTTTCAATTTACATGAATAAAAAAAATGCTAACACTAATACTTACCGAATGCTAGTTTGTCCTCCCAGATCCCAAACTTGAAATTTTAAATTTTTGTACTGTACTTGCTCAACATTAAAGCCAATTGTAGGTATTGTAGTGACAACTTCGCCTACTTGTAACCTATAAAGTATAGTGGTTTTGCCGGCTCCATCTAATCCCAATATCAAAATTCGCATTTCACGTGCACCCAAAAGGCTACGAAAGTAACTCAATAAACCACCTAAAAAGCAATTTCCGAAATTATTACACACTCTGTACAAAATTTGACAGTTGATTTTAACCTACCCATCACAAATAAATTAAATCTTCACAGTTTCTTTTCTAATGCTTAATATATGTATCAAATTAGATTTTAATGATTTCTATATAATATTTTGATTAAATTTACCGGAATGTCATAAGATAATCCATATTTTATGCACACATTACGCATAAATTGACGTGTAACGTTTTACACTCTGAAGTTGGCAACCCACAAAACATTTGTGTCAACATTTGATAATTTATTACGGGGTAAATTATCTATTCGTTTTCAATATTTTTACATTTTCAAAATACTTTTGCATTAAAAAAATAATTATATATTTATTAATTTTATTGCATAGAATAAATTGAAATTGAATTACATAAGGAGATAAATGAATTAATTTTACAATCAATAGAAACAAATTGGATTAGTTTCTAATGTTTATTAATTGAATACAATATAATTTTTTCAAAACTAAATATAAGTTAATTATTAAATTAGTTAAATACTAGAAAAAGGTAAGATTAATTAATGTAAACAAAACTTTCATTTTTGTGTGTTTTGGAGTCACAGAGATAAATTTTTCCCGAAGTAGCGGTCACTAAATCGGCCATCTTCGTAACACTTCGGCATGAAACCTGTTTTGACAAATTAAAAAAGAATAAATAAATAACAAAAATGTGAAGACAATAATGATTAGTTTACTGCCGCATCACAATTTTAGTGAACTAATTTTTTTTTTATCTACATTCCATTGAACTCATTTCATTAGCACAGAAAGAATTATCTGTGGGCATTTTGTGTATTTCGCGTTGTTCTAGCCAAGGAAAGATCATGTGCAAATGCAATAGATACGTTGTTATGATATGAATATAATTTGGCATGAACCATCAAAATAACGGTGTGACTCCAGCTGGATGGGAGCTCTCCCAAGTAAATCGAAGTTCTCCGGAATCGTCAGAAGGGCACTGGACGGGAGTCGATCATCTATCAGGACCACTGAATCCACTTTGTATCACTGATGCTAATCATGAAATTTTACGTCCGAAACCTCGCAGGTATTTATCGTTAATTTGAGCATTAAAACATGTCACTCTCGAACATTTCAATTATTATTTCAATAACAATACATTCTTGACGCGAGATAAATTTATTTTTAATGATTTAAATGTGTACAAGACCTAATTCACACAAAGTCACAGCATTGAATGGTCACAATTTTATAGTAAAAGCAAAATACACATATATCCCAGACTAAAGAAAGTTATGTACTTTCATTCTTTTTACCTTAGAAAGTGTGTGAAACAAGTGCAAAATTAAATATTTATATATATCTACGAATAAAACAAAAGCAAATAAACAAAAATATATCGTAATTTAACTTTTAATATCACTTCATATTACAAATTATACATTAACCTAGCAAAATTACTTTTCGTTCTTAGAATTATTTTTTTAACATTAAATTGTGAAAATTGTTCTTGAGATAAATCCATCTCAATGTTTTTATTTGACATAAATTTAATCAACAAATTTGAAAAATTACTTGAAATACAAAATATTTATTATTTATAAATTTTCCAAACAATTCTAAGCAATTTCCTAAATTCCGATGTTTATAAACAAATGACAGCAATAACCTAAATGCGTTATTGTTTCTATTAGCGATAAAAATATATTTGAAGACAATGAAAATTTGTGAGAGTGCATAAAAGTCATAAAATGCCCCTGACTTCAATGTTTTTGCACGAGTTTGAAAAGGAAATTTTGAACAATGATGGGAAGTAGTTCATTTGAAGCGTACGATTTTACACTGCCACCCCACTCCTAACTGCTTTGATAATCAGATTTATGTATTTCTTCATTTCTCGAAAATCTACCAAGCGAAAAAGTTGCATATTTGTTTTGAAATCTCAGTTAGTTTTTAGTTCCAGTAGGTGTTCAGAAAAATGATCTGTGTTGAAAATTGCAACTGTATCTTATGTCGCGAATTACCGGGGTGTGAACAAAATATTAGTGACGAATTAAAATATTCTGTGAACGATAATTTTATATTATCCGCTCCGAAAACAGTGCTACAAACTATTCAGGCTTTTCAAAACAATATCAATAATTGTGAAACTGTATTTGCATCGGATGAAAATTTACACGAATTGGAGAATTTTCATAAACTTACGGAAAAATGTGATAATATCGATAATGTTCATAAATCGGTTATTTATATTTCCGGTTCGTTAGATAGAAATACAAAATCGAAAATTAATAACACGGAAAATATTGACGAATCGACCATTTTAACTACCTATGATTCAGTTGAAGAACATGAAAATGTTATAAATGTGGTTTTTAAAAATAGTTTTAATCGTGCACAGCAAATTATTAACGATGTTAGTTGCGAAAATGCATGTTGTGATTTTATCGCTTCCGAAGACGATTTTCCACTTGGAATGGAGGCTGATTTACTTAATAAGTTGCAAAATTTGTGTCCAAATAAACGGTAACATTTTTAAAATTAAAAAGATTTCGTAAATTCTGTTTACGGAATAAGTTTATGAAAAAAATTCAAATGTTGCTTTTGAAGCTATAAATTTAATGGCCCGTATTCATAACCCCTTTTAGAGTACTTTTAGATAAAATTGTGTATGTTTTATAAGTATTTATTTAAAATATATTAAAACTGTTTTTAGTATTAATTATATTTCAAAATGTTAAACGTAATAAAAAGTTATAATTTATAAAAATAGTTGATATTTGATATATAATAAAAGTAAAAATTAATATTAAAATCTTGACCACTTTCAACTGAAAGTGCTGTAAAAGGGGCTATACTATATTATATTATTATATTACAATATAAAATAAATATTAAAAAATTAGTTGATCATGTTTTGTTTTGATAAAATTTCTGATGTTTATTATATAATTAATTAATCAATTAAGAAATAAAATTTGTTTATTCAATGAATTTCAGTTAAATTATATCTATTATAAGCATTTACAGATAAGTGGTTTCAAAATTAAATAAAAATATTAAAATACACTTTCTGCTTATAAATGAGTGTATTTCAGTGGATATTTCCTTTTTAATTTTACTCATTAAATACAAGTTAAAGTGAATATAAAGCTACTAAGTGAATATAAAGCTACTAAATGATAGAAAGATAGGGACATTTTGTAAAATTCTGTATGTTCCATTTACAAAAATGGCAGAATTAATATTTTCTTTATATATATATATTCAGGCTGTCCAATAATTCCCGTCCAGATCACTATCAATCAACAGAATCTTCTCCAGAAACCAACAGAGATCGTGAAAATCGTCAGCAATCGCCTAGAACAAACACGCCTGCCAACTTAATTCAGTCGAAACCAACATTATTCTCGCAGACCGTTCAAGAAATCTCGCAGAATTCCAATCTAAATGAACGTATGGTATCACCGAAACGTAAAAACGATCATTTCCCCCATCTGTACAATGTTGCCAACAATATAAAAACATCGACATTTTCCGAACACGCTGACAAAAACAGTCAGAACAACGTTAAGAACATTAACAATCACGTTAATAACAATGGCGATTATAATGGTAGATTTTGCGGTAATAATCTATTTGTATATTTTTATATTCGCAATAAGTTTGTTTCAATCTATCTATCAAATTAATTTGGTAACAGTTCACAACTGTTTGAGGCATGCGTAATAACATGCCTTGTAGAATTATAAACTAGTTCTATATTTGATAGGAACAAATTTAATATTAATTTTATTTACAATAAATTACTTTTTGAATCTATTATTGTCATTTTCTAATTAATGGAAGCCAATAACTTATTAGTAATTAAAAAATTGTAAAAAAAATTTTTTTATAAAATAAAACGGCTTTAGGTTTAAGTTTTGTATTAATATTTATTAATAATCGACATTTCGACGAACTCAACGTCCGTCTTCATCAAGAAAACTGATACTGTAATTATCGCAAGACTAATCAATATGAACAGCAGATCGATAAGCTTTTGGGTGCTTTGGGAACTTTTGCTAGGAATGTAAATGTTTCCAAAGAAGCCCGTTTGAATATATACAATGCAGTTTTGGTTCCTACGTTGATGTATGGTAGTGAATGTTGGGTTTGGTTGGAAAAGCATAAACGGTAAATGACTGCTGTGGAAATGAGATTTTTTACGTGGGGTATGTGGTGTAAATAGGAGAGATCGGGTACGCAATAGATTAGTGTATGATGAGTGTGAAATTGAAAAAAATGTTGTAGCAAAAGTTGGTGTTAGTCAGTTAAGATGGTTCGGACATGTAGAGCGAATGTTTAATGAACGTTTGGTTAAAAAGATTTATTTGAATGATTTTGATAGTATACGTTTGCGTGGACGTCCGATGAGTAGTTGGAGTGGTATGATTGAGAGAGTGGCTTGCGTGAGCGAAAGTTTCCAAGTAGTAGGAATAAAAGAACATGTATGAGAGGAATTATGAATGTGGATGAAGCGAAAGTTGCTTGTTTGGATAGGAATATTTGGAGGCGACTGATTTCGGGATGATGAAAAGAGTTTGTGCCACACCCTTTTTGGTACATGGCGTGATTGTGTATGTATGTATCAATCACTGATTTGAATAAAATTTGGCTTCTCATTAATACAGTTTTTATGATCTAGTTACTTATTTGTTATCTAGTAACTTGTTTCTCTGTTTTGTTTATTTATTGTAAATGTCACTTGAATCAGTTTTCCTGATGAAGACGGACGTTGAGTTCGTCGAAACGTCGACTATCAATAAATATTATTGCAGAACTTAACTCTAAAGCCGATTATATTTTAATATAATGAGTTCTGAAAAATTTTTTTTAATGATAAATAAAAAATGGTTTAGAAATTAATTCAACTGTTTTAAAACCTAGGCAATAACCAACCGAATATGGTGCCTGAAAGGGATACGGGACCAAATATGGTTACGCAAGGCCCTATAAATGCGGTTGGTAGTTTAAGGTTAGGAGGGTGTCAGAATTCGGGACCAATTTCCAAGCAAAATGTCAATGATACACTAAATACGAATTCAGTGAATGAAGATACGAAAATGTCCACATCGAGACCGCATCATCATGTCAGCGTACACGAACTAAGAATGCAGGTATTTTAATCCAATCAACAATCAATTTGGTGTGGCACAAACTATTTTTTATATTCAAAGCCGATATTAGTTTCCGTCTAATATTCCTATCCAGATAAGCATCATCTTTATTTACATTTACGATAACTTTTATGTTCTTTTATTCTAATCACTTGAACACATTTGCTCTGCAAAGTACTCAATCCATCTGCTCAAAATTTTACTCTCTGATTACTCATTTTTTCTATAGATATTTATTAGATATTTAATGTCACTATCTTTTGACTTTCATACTTGAATTTAACATAAAACGTAAGACTATTCTTATAATATAAGCTATGCATACAATAGGCAATTAATATGAGAAATTTTGAATTTAAATTATACAAAATTTAATTTTGACTTTCAGAAGTTTATGACTTGTTTTTATTTTCCTGATATAATAAATAAGGCTAACGCGATTGATATTACATGTAATAAATTTCTAACGGCTACAGTTCCGTTAGAAAGCATTTTCGGACATATGTTTATTTGAAGTTTTTTTATTTAGATTACTCATAGGAATCATCCGGTGTAGTTTTTCCCCGACGTCATAAATTTTTAAGACATTATATATATATATGATTTTGAAACATTGTTATGTGATTTTTTTAGATGCATTGTATATAACATATTGTAAATAATGTTCTTAGACACATCGTATATAATTCGTGCTTCTTCGTGAAATAATACACCTTATGTAAAGAGAGAGGATACTATAATGGAATAAAAATATCGCATTTTAAAAAAATACATAAATAATAGGTAGCTTTGATAAAAATTAATAATGTTTTTTCCCCAAAATATTAAATTTCGTTTTCTGAAAAACTGTCAAAATCAAATGAAAATGATGCATTCCCGTGGTAAAATCTATTTATTCAGCCGTTAGGAGGGTACGCTTAGCTACGCCAACATAATATTTGTTACTTTCTACCTTAAGAAATGCCTAATGGGGAAGTTTAGCGTATTTTGTTTATTTCTTTATTTTGTTGGACATGGCTTAAAAAGTGATGTTTAATTTATCATTTTTCTCGAAGATGCCCAGATTTTCTAAAAAATGCAAAAACATGATGACGTGATGACGTCAGTAATGTCATCGCAAAACTTATGTCGATTTCTGAATCAGAGGCACATGTATTGCAATGGTTACCGACACAAGCTATTGGCTGGGCGTAACCGAATCAACAAAAATCAACATGTACTACGACATACGTTTTCAAAATTATATCTCACCAACTCTTCTGCGCTTGCGCACAATAGGCTTGTGACGTCAGTAATGTCCTTACAAAAATTGTAAATAACAAGTAAATGAAACAATTATCAAAAATTTTAATGATAGTTTCTGTTATTATTTTATGTATATATTTGAGAAAAAATAATTTTACACGCAACTTCAATCACGCTAAACTTCCCCATTCAAATTTAAATGGCGAGAGTTCCGTTTCTAGTCTCAAATTGTAATTTATTTAATGTTGTATTTCAAACAAAATGAAATCCGATTTTATTTTCTAGAGAGGTCAACAGTGCAATAATAGTTCATCAGATGATAATCGTTCATCGGGACATGCTAGTATGTCCGATACCGGGAACAGTTCACCACGTGACGTCATAGACGGTGGCGCAGAACGTCTTCAATCCGGTGGTGGTTTAATCCAGAAACCAATTCGGAATCGTGTCAGCTCGCAACATTCGAAATTTCGACATCGTGCCACGCCAGCTAAAGTAGTTGAATTAAAAAAAATTCGTGGAGAGTGGTTGTAAAAATAATGAAAATTTAGTTACAGGTACCGTGGACGGGCGGTGGTGGCCTAGAAGATATAAAAATGGCAATACAACAGCTAACAATGCGTTCGCACACGTCGACCAGCACTTATTCGAGTGTTAGTGCTGGTTCGGAAAGTTCCGAGCCAACTGTTCGTAGATTGATGCGGCATTCGTCATTGGAGACGATTAATACGAATGTTACAAGCGCTGATGAGTTTGTTTGGGTTGATTCGCACAATCGGTAAGTCGAACAATGAAACATTTGTAAAACGATTGTTGTAACTTTTATTTTTATAATGTTGAATAAATCATACAGTTGGTAGTTTTGCTTAACGAACGTCACCTTCGGCTCTACACGAAGATGCACGAAGCGAACGCGGTAACAGTATGCTAGTATGCTTTAAGGCCAGTTCAAGGCAAACAAAAGGCTATTTTCAGACAGGTGGTGGCAATACAAAAAAGAATAATTTTACATTCGATTTATTCGTTTAATACTACATATTTATGGTAACTAATTATTAGAAAAATTAGCTAATTTATGTACAATTAATAATTTAATAACAATTTTTATATTCAGACAGAATTAGCATATAGAAAAAATTAATCAAATATTAAATTGTCAATATTTTCTTTGTTTATTATTATGTTGATTTCCAAAAAATATATGTGTTGTTAATTGTAATAAAGATTAATCATTTTTTTTTCAATTAAAATGTATGTGTGAGATAAGAGAAAATCGCATTTTACAAGGAAAATGATGAAAATTATTTTTTTATAAATAAACTGCACATAAATATATTCTGAAATTAATACATAAGTACTATAATAACAATTAACAACATATATATTTTTTAGAAATCAAAATAATAATAAACAAAGAAAATATTGACAATTATATATTTGATTAATTTTTTTTATATGCTACTTCTGTAAATATATTAAAAATTGTTATTAAATTATTAATTGTACATAAATTAGCTAATTTTTCTAATAATTAGTTACCATATATATGTAGTATTAAACAAATAAATCGAATGTAAAATTATTCTTTTTTGTATTCCCACCACCTGTCTGAATATAGCCGGTTTGTTTGCCTTGAAATGGCCTTAAGTACTCGACATGGCAGTATGCCTCAAGCTCTTGACATGAGAAGGTGTCTCAAGTATTTGTTCTAAGAAGTTACTTTCTGTTTGTTTATTATTAATAAATCATATTATTACTATTTATTACACGTCCTGTCTATTCAATTAATCAACCATCCTGAACGCGAACCTATTGAGATTGCAACATTCTCCGAAGCTAGTGTACAATACGATTATCAAAAAAATCTCTCTCTTTTAACAGCCTCGTCGAATTACAACACCTACCCTGGACGCACCACTGTATTCTTCGCGTCCTACAAACGGGACGCTGTCGTGATCATATGTCTCGCGTCAGCGTAGAAACAATCCCTCGTCTGTCCTACCTCTTACAGCGTGCTCTAGTGCGTCTAGCACGCGAAACACAACGACTAGCATCGACACTAGGTCTCTGCTCCAAGCACGAAGCGACCGTATCGTTTCGGATCGTACTCTGTCCGCCGTTGGCCGATTCTTGTATCAAGGCGTGTCTTAGGGCTGCGGCAATGTTTGCCGTATCGGGTGATTGTACGCTGAGACAGAGTAAATCGTCGCGGGCTGGATTGCAGTTGCATGTCGGACGATTTCATCGATGGATGACCGATGTTAAATTGGGCAAATTTATTCATGAGTAGGTTGAAGCTTTTTTTTACTTTGAATAAAGTCTCTAAAATAATTTTTAATTATTTAGGTACTCTGCAGTCTATCTATGTGCGGGTTTAGAAAATCTTTTAGAAGAAATTTTACTTCAATGTTTACCAAATGATTCCGATGTAACACTGACTGCAACACTTTTGGAACACGCTATAGCTAATAATGGAGATTTGTGGGGTTTATTACAGCCCTATGCACACTTAAATGCTGGTAGAATTGCCTCAGGTAAGTTATTTTTTTTTTTTTTCGTTTATAATATTTGAAGCAATTATTTTAATATTGAAAAATATTTATGCAGCTAAAGGATTTTTACGGGTAATTAATTATTAAATATTAATATTATGTAATAATTGTTGTTTTGTAAATTCGTTTGGTAAGAATATTAATTACTTATGATCTAGTTACTTTGATAAGTTTGATAAATTATAATGTTTTATACGTAATTTCACTGTTTGTTTTCTAAATGAACTGAAATTTGTATTTCCAAAATGTATTTATTTTTTAATTACAGTATTTAAATAATTTGGTTAGCTCGGTTTCTAAATTGTTTTAGTTCTTATAACAAATTCATTATTATTAAAACCAAGCTTGTAATACAAGCTTTTATGTTTTTAAGAAAAAAATTACAATTTATTTATACATTTCTCAATTTGTCAGTTTTAGGTTAAAAATTTGTGGAGTTATATTATTTAAACAATTTGCCTAGTACTACAAGCTCGATATCTAGGTTTTTTTTTTTTAATAATTTTTATTTTAAATAATCTAGAATTTTCTAGGCAAAGATAAATTAATTACAATTTGTATTAATTTAAAATAGTAAAAAATGTTTCAGAATTTGTTATATTAAAATAAGACTGCTTTAGGTTAAAGTTCTGTATTAATATTTATTTATAACCGACGTTTCAACGTTCGTCTTCATCAGGAAAACTGATATAAATGACATTACAGTAAATAACAGAACATAGAAACAAGTTACTAGGTAACAAAATAAGTATTATAAAAATTTATAGATTTTTAATGAATGGAAACCAAATTTTATTCAACTCAGTGCTTTCATAGTGATTTTTTTTTATAAATTTCAATTGTTTTTCTTATCCAAGTTGCAGCAGATTGAGTTTGTCGAAACGTCGATTATAAATAAATATTAATACAGAACTTTAACCTAGAGCAGTTTTATTGATTTATTTAATTCGAGATATTAAAAAAAAATCAAATCATATAAACAATTTAATTAATATAACTCTAGAAATATTTAACTTTTAAAATGTAACATTTAACATTTGAAAACGATCTCTTCCGAAGGCGCGTTAGCTCTTCCACGCTGGGCTTCCGTATCATCGCTCGCTAGTCGGGATTCGGGTAGGGGTTCCGGACCACCGGAGCCGTCTCTATTGACCACCTGTGTAGGAAGTCTGTCCGAGCTGCAGGAACTCGTTGGACGAATGCAACCACGTATACCACTGTGCGCTCGTGCGATCAAAACCCTCTTCTATTTTATGCGATGTTCTCAGTTAGAACACGGGGAGCAGGGCGGTGGTGCTGTACAGGAATTGTGTTACGAACGAGCTTATGTTGTTCTACCACCGTTGGTGGAATGGTTAAGAGTTGCTGTCGCTCACGGGGAACATCGACATGCTGCTGTTTTAGGTGAGAATTTATATTATTAATCTCTAATTGTCAAATGTTTGTATGTATATATGTTTCTCCAGCAATTCCTTCTAAACTCCTGAACCGATTTTGATGGGAGTGGTGTCATTTTAATTGGTTCATTCCCTATTTGAAAATAGGCAAGTTTCATCTTTCTACGATTTCATCTTGGTTCTCAAAAATTTGAATCGAATTATGTTTATAATGCAAATGTCAAATGACAGCGCTGTGTGAAGTTATCTATACTACTGACACAAGTGTTGCTTTTGAGTAATATATAATAGTGCAATTGATATTTTATTATTATTATTATTGTATATTTAAATGACATTTTTCTTGTCCTGATATTTTATAAATCTATAAATCCATGCCTGCATCTAATATGATTTTCATCAATACTTTACTAACAGACAGAGACGATATAATGCAAGCTGCCCGGCTTCTTTTACCCGGAGTGGATTGTCCAGTTCGGGCATTAGGCGAGGAAGCAATGCGTGTAAGAAAATCGACTGGAATCGAAGAGGATGCGATCGAAGCAACACGACAAATTCAAATGGAACTTGCGTTCCGTTTGATGGCATCGGGTCGTGCGGAACTTATTCAACAAGCCCTGCCCTTGTTACCGCCACAGACACGATTAGATACGTTAAATCATCAAGGTCACACCTCTTTGATGTTAGCAGCGATACAGAATGACGAATTTACTTTACAGGTTAGAAAATATTCTTATCTTTATTTATTTTTATAGAAAACTAGTTAAAATGACCGGGGCATTGTTCAGGTACTATTAGCGAAATATTTTTATTTTAATATGTAGTAAAACTTTAATACATTTAAGTTTTTTTTTTAAACAAAAAAGTCAAATTTTCACTTAAAAAAAATGGCGTTAAAATGATCAGGTCAAAATACAGATTTGTCCCGAATGGTGACAGATGAAACTCACGTTTTACATTTCTAAAACAAAAACAAGTTAGATGTTAGTTCTTTGAATCCATTTTTTAAGTGAAAATTTGACTATTTTGAAAAAAAAAAATACTGTAGCAAAACTTCAATAAATACACTTTCCAACGGTATAATTGTTTAAAAAAAAAACAACTTTAAAAAACATCCCATAAAGTCGACTTTATTGAAAGTATTTATTACGAAAACGTATTTGACTATATTAAAAATGAATTTAATAAACATAAACCTCATTCAGTCTGTCGTTTTGTGTACAAGCACAAGAATTTGAGCAATTCAAAACCTAGACAAACTTCTAGTTTGAACGCCAAGTGTTTACATTGCTCAAATACTTGTGCTTGAGGTTTTACTAAATATGTATAAATTATTAATCGGATACGAAATACAGTAAATTTTCTTTTTGATTTAATCCCAGACCCTCTTAGATGCAAGCGCATCTGTCGACATCGAAACACCATCGAGTAGTTCGAATTCAAATCCAGCTGTTAATGTCGAATGCCAGCATTGGACCGCTTTAACTTATGCTGCAGCACTAGGACACACGACCTGTGCTCGTTTACTGCTAGAACGTGGTGCAAATGTTGAAGGTGGTGCTGCATTAAGCGAGGACAAATGCACATTGACACCGCTTCAAGTTGCTGCTGGAAGTGGAAATTTAGATATGGTGTCTTTGCTATTAGCGCACGGCGCACATCCGTTCTTATCCACTCAGTTAAAAGATACGCTCTGTTATTCGGGATCGGCACAGAGGGGTTGTTATAGGTAAGTGTTGTGTTTCTGTCTAGATCCTTTTTTTGATTGTATCTTATTAGGGTGATTTGATGATTGAATGTAGTGTATCTGTTGATAGAGCAGGTAGATGAATTTGTGTATTTGGGTAGTTTATTGTCTAAGGATGGTCGCTTTGATCGTGAGATTGAAAGAAGAGTTAAATGCTTGTTGTAAGGTTTTGAGTGCTATGGGTACTTTTGCTAGAAACGTAAATGTTAATGAAATTAGGGATCAATTTGAGGAAGATGTATTTTCTGAACTTTGCTTTTAATAATCTTTAAATAGTTAAATGAAAATACATTGGAAAATATTTTAATAATTAGAGGTAATTTTTATTTTTTCTAATTATAAATAAATAAAATTTTCGTATATGAGAATTTGTTGCGTTAAAAAGTCGACCGAACTCAAGAACTTCAGAAAACAGACTGACTTTTTCTGAAGTTCCCTTCTTACAAGCGAACAGTCGATTTCTGGCAATTCAACACTTTTGGCTGGCACTTTCCGTTCGATTTGCAATATCGGTAAAATATTGAAAATCGGCGAAGAGCGTTAACCTCAGTGCGTATACATAATTCAAACATTCATACAAATTATATAAGTTTCGAATAATAAATTATATTATTATCATATATATTATATACTTCTAATTATTACACTTTTAATTAATTAATAATGATTATTCATATTATATTATTGTATCAATAATTTATGTAGTATGTTATTATAAAAGTAGGAATAAAATGTTCTAAATTATTGTAGAAAATAAGTTTTTAATAAAAATAATCACTCGGAACTGTACCGAAAACCGAAAAAATCTTTATTTTTGCCGAAACAAAAACCGGAATCGAACCGATATAAAAAAAAATTAATTGAACCGGAACGAAAAATGTAACGGCTTGAAGCCCTGTTTCCTAGAAATACAAATTTAAATAAATCGTTTCTTTTCAGTCCAATCTCAGTGGCAGCAGCCCACGGCCAACGTCCCGTTCTACAAAAACTCCTCGCTCAACCAATGGCCCCTGTCAGCAAAGAAGTGCTTAGTTTAGAGGAAATGCTCGCTGAAGGTGCAGGTACAACCGTCTCCTACAAAAACGAGCATGCCACCGCCAACACCGCTAACACGACGAACACACCACAGTTTAGTAAAGCGCAAGTGAAAGCCCTTCAGGAAGCGATGTATCACAGCGCTGAGAATAATCATCTAGAGATAACAGTTGAAATACGATCGATGGGCGTGCCATGGACGCTCCATTGTTGGATGCATACGCTGCAAGCGGCCCATGAAGCCCGATTAGATTGTGTTATCGATCAATTGTTGCAGGATTTCTTGCAAGTTTGTCCCGATGATTATAGCTCGCAGTTTGTTCAAGAATGCTTACCGCTGCTCTTTAACATATTCCGATACAGTAAGGTAAGACTATTTCGTTGAAACAAAATCTTACTTCCCATGTCAGTTGTCTGTTTTTTCTGAATGAACACTCAGTATGGGGGCATATACCTTTGTCAGCCCAAAAACTGACAAAACTTTACGATAGATGAATTGCTCGGGTTTTGACTAAAATAAAACTTCACTTCTCCTCTACGGATTAAAATTTTCTTTATTGAAAAAATCTGTCTCAGGTCGAGAGAAATGGTCCATAGCAGATGGTCTATTTTATTATGGACCGACATCTTGGCACGGAGATTCCGTGTCATTTATCATTTATCTGAAATACAAATAAACACGATATTAGTATTTTCTAATATATTTTACACATCCATACGAATCCGATTTATAAAATTTTGATTTTTGACAAAATGGCGGCATTTTTTATTTTTTGATAGACAATTTTTTTTATTCAAAAAATAAAAAATGCCGCCATTTTGTCAAAAATCTAAATTTTATAAATCGGATCCGTTTGGATGTGTAAAATATAATTAGAAAATACTAATATCGTGTTTATTTGTGTTTCAGATAAATGACAGCTGAGGAATCTCCGTGCCAAGATGTCGGTCCATAATAAAATAGACCATCTGCTATGGACCATTTCTCCCGACTTGAGACAGATTTTTAATAAAGAAAATTTTAATCCGTAGAGGAGAAGTGAAGTTTTATTTTAGTCAAAACCCGAGCAATTAATCTATCATAGTTTGCGTTTAAAAAAATCGAAAAGTTTTGTCAATTTTTGGGCTGACAAAGGTATATGTCCCTTTAATGAAATTGAAAATAAGACTAGGGATCACTTTGAGATATTTTAAATATACACAAAAACAACCTTTTTTTTTATAATAAAATTCTAATTCTCAATTATATTTTTTGTTTTTCGGTAATTTTAGAAAGAAGGCACAACCTTACTTCTTGCCGATATTTTCTCAACCTGCTTCGGTTGGGAAGCAATTAAACCGATTCGCGATTGTCCCCTAACCGGATTAACCGGTTCGCGTATCGATCCAAAATACGTTAATAATCCCGAACTAAGCGACGTAACGTTTCGGGTCGAAGGTCGATTATTTTACGGCCATAAAATCGTTTTGGTAACAGCTTCGCCCCGTCTTCGAGCGATGCTAAGTTCGAAATTATGCGAAGGAGGACTGCCCACCGTTCAGATTAACGATATTCGTTATCACATATTTCAGGTTAGTTAACAACAATCAAAACTAATTTAACAAAAATCGACCATTTATGATTTATTCATTCAAAAATGGTCTTTAGAAAAAAAGGAACTTATAATCTTTTTTGCATGTATCGTTCTTAATTTGTTTATAAGGTTTTTAAATTCATTATGAAATCAATTTAGGTTAGTTAAAGTTCTGTATTAATATTTATTTTCGACAAACTCAACATCCGTCTTTATTTTTCCTAATGAAGACGGATGATGAGTTCGCCGAAACGTCGATTATAATAAATATTAATACAGAACTTTAACCTAAAGCAGTTCTAAAAGATTTTTTACTATTAAACTATATTATTGGATGGGCTTTTAAGGAACTTATAATAAGATACAATCTTAATTATTTAAAAAATATATTGGACGTTTCGAATTTTAAATTTTGGAGGAATTAAAGTTTGGAGGATTTTAATACATTATAAACTTATCAGTTTGCTATGTTAAACATTGTTAGAAATAAATCGAATCCAAATTTAAAAACATTTTTGGAAATTCAAAAACATTATTAATAAAAAATACATTAAAAATTTGTACATATTATTTTAAAAATAAAACGTGTAAATGATTTGTCAATATAAAACTACGTAGACAGACACTTCATCGTATGAACTTGTTAATTACTATTAAACTAGAATAATGTTAATAAATAAAGTGCTTTCTATATATTTTTTTTTGTAGATTGTAATGCAGTTTTTATACCAAGGAGGATGTCAAACTTTAGAACCAGCTAATGAAGACGTTTTAGAATTAATGGCAGCTGCTAATTTCTTTCAGTTAGACGGATTACTAAGATACTGTGAAGGAAGATGTGCAGCTATGCTAACTTTAGATAATGTTGTTTCAATGTATATTCATGCTAAGGTAGCTACAATCGAATCATTCAGTTTTCTTTTTTAATCTATTACTCCCTCTGTCCGGAAATATGGTATACATTTCCGAAAAAAATAAAATAAAACTAAAATTTAACATAAAAATTATATTATATATAGGAGTACATTTTTTTTAACAAAATATAATTAAATACAAATAATTATAATATAAATTTAATTAAGATATGATTTGGCCCTGTTGTACGCTTCTTCAGAACATAAATATTTTTATTGTAACCTATTCTTTTTCATGTGCTGTAATAATTTTTCTACGATACCATGACGTTCTTTGGTCAATTGTTTATATTTGGCATCTCTTCTTTTTAAGTTTATCAATTTTTCTTCTGAATTTTCCATTTTCATATCTCAACTATACTTATTTCAATTATCTTAAAAAAGCCGATCTTTGATCGTCAAGTTCTAATCCAACACGAGCGCAACCCCTGTCAATTATGTTGGGTTATGTGAAATTCAATATATATATAATACTAATATAATGAATGTTGCCATGTGTTTTCGATAATCTACGATTTTTTTTGTAAATGTATACCATATTTCCGGACAGAGGGAGTATTTATTTGTACACGATTTTATTTGTCGTCAAATTTTTTACCCACTTTCACCGAAACATACATGTTGTTTTTCAATGAAAATGTAATATCTCATTAAGCAACAAGGAATATTCTTAAATTTTACAATATCATTTTGAATTGTATTTTTTAAAATAAAAGTCAAAACTTTGAAAAACAAATAACAGTTTAACAGATCAGTAGAAAAAAATGCACAACAAATTTTTCACTTCTTTTAAAATGAAAAATCTGTTAAGCTATTATTTATCTGTTGTGAACTATTTTCAGGTATATAATGCGACTCAGTTATTAGAATATTGTCAAGGATTTTTACTACAAAATATGGTCGCACTTTTAACCTACGATGATTCGGTGAAAAGACTTTTATTCGCTAAAAAACTGCCAAATCATGACGTTTTAGCGGGCCTTCTACTAACTTTACAGAACCGTATCAAGGCTAGAAGATCACAGACAAGTTGTAAAATTACTTCGAATCAAAATAAACTTACTAGTAAGTAGAAATTATTTTTTTGTAATTGTTTTTGTTAAATTGATAAAAGAAAAAATGTAGTTTTAAGGTTAACAGCCATATTCCAAAATCTTGCCGTAATCCTTATTAAAGACATTCCTTTCTTTCGACTGTCAACTGTCATTCCTTGCTGAACAAATGAATGCTGTCTTATATTTTTCTATAATTTATTTTAAAAAATCTTAATAAAATAATGTTGTATAGTATTCCTCGAATATTGTTGTAAATTACTAGCTTTATTTTTATATATATACATAAAGACTTTTCTGTTATTGTTATATTTATATATTATATATATTTTCTACGTACTTACTTTAATAAAATATACTCATTTAATTTTTAATTAAATAAAATTATTATTAAAATGTTAAATAATTTTTTTTTTTCGTTTTTCGTTA
This sequence comes from Clivina fossor, assembly GCA_963966155.1. Classification (NCBI taxonomy): domain Eukaryota; kingdom Metazoa; phylum Arthropoda; class Insecta; order Coleoptera; family Carabidae; genus Clivina; species Clivina fossor. The sequence continues at coordinate 10,476,088 of OZ014562.1, read as the reverse complement.
CATTTCTTTTTAAGAATATTTCTTTAAAATTCTACTCTTTATATTTATAAAAATAAAATGGCATAAAAATACTTTTTTCACTTGTTAAATAAGTTAATAGTCTAAATTATATTTTATTTTAAAAAAAATTTGATTGAAATATAAAAATTTTGTAAAGGAAATGTAACTTTTTAGTACAAAATATTATTTATTTCTATTAACATTGTAACTCGTTTTAGTAAAAGGTTAATAAATGAAGAATTGTAGAACTTTTTTTTTTCGAAATATGTAACATTTATTTTTGAATATTTCATTTTTTATAATTACAATGACATACAGTTTTTACGATAATTATATATATTTATATTATATGTATGTTTATATATAATATTTCATTATTATTTTGTTGTATATATATAAGTATATGTCGAAGAAATATGCTATTAAAAATATATATATATATAAATCAGAATATATTGTTTGTCGATTTGAAAACATTCAATATAATTAAGAATTATATATAAAAAACAAACGATAAAAATTTGAAATTTAATATATATATTTTCGTTTTTCTTCCCTAAAAAACTAAGGTCCTATACACAATGAAAAACACGATATAAAAATTTATTAACTTTACAAGAACAAAATAATTTCATCTCATTTCATTATTTAAATTTGAAAATACTAAAAAACATATATACAAGCTGCTCGTTCCGATTATCAACTAATCTATAATCCAGCTTATAACATCAATAAAAACTATAATCTGTTCGATAATTACTGCACATTAAATATTTATCGAACAGGCTATATACATAATAAACGAAGAAAAAACCTATAAAGAGAAACGAACAGCTTGTATATGAATAAAAATTAAAAATGTTTATGCAAAAAAAAAGCAATTAGATATCAGGCTTGAATTAATTGATAAATTAAAAATGAGTTATTTAATATGCGATAATGATGTTCATTTTTTTTTGATTTAGTCATCAATTGTTTTAATCAAACTACCTTTTCAGTGATGTAACTAGAATAGCAATTAAAACCGTAGCGACAATTATCGCAATTCCGACCAAAATACACAATTTTCTACGAAACTTATTTTGATATTGTGAGGCTTTTTGTAATTCGGATGTGCCTTGCTCAATGTTTCCGGTCGCCGTTTCGATATTGTTTTCGATCGTATCTGGAAATTAATTAACATATTTAATTGACCTCAATAGTACATCTTGTTTTTTTATTTTCACGCATATACCGTCGTACATAGGGATTTAGCATGTAAAATCAAACATGTGCGATTTCCTGCTTCCCAAATTATTTTACAAAAAAACTTTGGGATAAAAATGTTTTTACATGTAAATCAATTAACAAAAATTTTTTTGGAACCATCCCAACGTCAGGAATTAGCCTTAACGTTGTCAAGAAATTGACTGAAAATGGCATTAGCCGTGAAATTGGAACAAAAATAAAACAAATGATAAATGCTATATGCTATTTCACGGCTACTGCCATTTTCCAATCAATTTCTTAACAACTTTAGACCTAATTCTTGACGTTAGGAAGGTTCCAAAAAAAGTTTTAGTAATTGATTTACATGCAGAAAAGTATGCCCTAAAACATTTATCATAAGGTTTTTTTTGTAAAATAATTTGGGAAGCAGGAAATCGCACATGTCTGATTTTACATGCTAAATCCCTATGTACGACGGTCCAAGTCAACACACGGTAGATTATCTACGTGATTTCAATATAGGTCTGTAATTGCACAAATATGCTATTGTCTTTATTTATTTATTTATCATGGTGACTTTTTTACGAATTTTCGAAAATAAGAGTTTATTAAAAGATTAGAAAATGATCTACTGTGGCGAAATTCAAATAGAAATCCTAAAACCACACTTAAATTAAAATAGAGCTAAATACGTATTTCGGAAGCTAAGCTTCCATCTTCAGTAGCTAAAAAAATCTACAAAAATCTTACCTGTGATTCAAAGTACATAAACACTTAAGCACTTATCATTGTGACAAGTGCTTAAGTGTTTATGTACTTTGGATCACAGGTAAGATTTTTGTAGATTTTTTTAGCTACTGAAGATGGAAGCTTAGCTTCCGAAATACGTATTTAGCTTTATTTTAATTTAAGTGTGGTTTTGGGATTTTTTTATAAGAATTTATTAATTATTATTTAACTATTTATATTTTTGTTTCTATTTTGAAATATCACTAAATTTCATGTTTATAATTTACTAAATATTAAAAATGAACACTAAAAATATACTTACATATATCAAAATTTTTATTTGTAATATCATTATAGATTGCGTTATCATTAAATATTATTTAATATATTTTGAATATTATTATATTATATAATTTTTTATTTTGTGCTAGATGTATCTAAACATTTTAATCAATTTAGTAAAAAAACTAATTAATCAAAATTGATTATTATTAAAAACATGAAATGATTAAAATTGTAATTTAATTCAAATCAGGCCAACCCTGTTATTTATTAGTCATAAAATTGACAGTTGAAAGATTAGTGCATAAACAAGTAAACAATTCAGTTCTTTTATTTGTTTAAAATAAATACAAATAGAAAATATTTGCTAGAAATAGTAAACAAACATGATATAAAATTATCTATTGTGTAATTATAATTTTAAGTTGTTTTGAACAATTTTGTGTCAACACATTATTTATAAGTTAAATACAATAATTATTATATTGTAATATCAAATCCAAATGAAATAGAAAATAATTTTTAAATTTGTAGGTTAGTTGAAACGTCAAACTACTCGTACTTCATTGATTTGTCGCTAGATGTCAACAGGGTACAGTATCTTTTGTTTTATTTGGATTCTATTTTGTTTATTTATTCTAATTGCTATTATTATTATTTTTAATATTGTTAATTGACAATTACGTACAGAGTTAGTATTACATTTAAAATAATTATCAATAATGAAATGGGAATTAAATAAGTATGTTGGTGTTTTGTTTTTAATATTTGGAAAAAAAAAACAAATGCTTACCTATAACTTCGCCTTGTTGAGTGACAAACGAGCCCAGTTCTTTCATAATTTCGTGAACATCTAAAACATCAGCCTCGATTTGTTGTATTCTCGCTTCCTGTTCAACTACCATTTCCGTTTCGAATTTAATTTCTCGTGCTAATTGCTGTTGTTTAAGCATTTCAGCTTGATCCTCCGATTCCATTTGGTCATCATGATCATTTTGCACCGTGATTGAAGTTAGCATATTTGCTTTCATTTTGTTGGCAACTTGCTAATGAAAATTAAAATCAAACATTACAAAAAATCGGAATTGGATTAAAAACAAAGTTAATATATGAGAGAATACGAACAACTTGAAAAGAAGAATATCTCGCCACAGCCTCTTTGAAATCGTTCGATAATTTGTCGACTTGTAATTTCTGTTGTTTATCACCTTTCCGAACGATCATATTTAGTCTCAATACGTCTTTGGTCGTTTGGCCAACAATTTGATTTGTACTTAATTGTGATACATGTCTAGAATTTAAATAAATAGAAATTATATCGATTCGAGAATAATTTATAGGGGGTTGTATTACATATTTTCGCGAAACGCCTGGTTGTCTCTACTTGTTCCTAAAGTTTTCAATGCTCGTTCTAAATTTTTCCAACTCGATGTAACCGTGTAGATATTTGTGGTAATATTTTCGCATAAATTATAAAATTCAGTCGGACTAAAACCGGCAAAAGTAACGTCTGGTGGTCCTTCGGTTGCACCATAATTAGGGCGATTGCCATTGTTTATTAAATCTCGAGACATTTTTATAGTAAATTATTACAAAAATAGATTATACAGTTATGTTTAAAAGAACAAAAAAAATTTGTTTTATATAGAAAATTCAATGCGTATCACACTCATTATACACTGGTTTAGCGTTTAAATATTAACGAATTAAACTTTTGCACAGTTTTTAACGATGAATTAATTAAATCAATCAAATTATCAAATGTATTCCACTTTTAACAAAGGATGACAGAAGATGTGACAGCGGACAATAAAACAATCAGCTGTTAGGCCGCTGGAGGGGAGATTCTATAAGACATATTTACATTTGCAAATTTTAAACCATTTTTTTAAATCGAAAATATATACTTTACGTTAAAGACAATTAATATTTCATAAAAATATTTAACCTGCTAATAATTAAAATATAAATAAACATATTTCATTCAGAATTTAAATTTTAAAATATTTATTTCAAATGCTGTAAACGTAGCTTTATATTACCGACAGTACGCTATTACCGCTATTACCGACAGAGTGATTGATTCAATTTTGGCATTTTGGCAGTTATATGGCGTGGTTAGGTGGGCGGTGATAATATAAATTTGTTTATTATTGAAATTATTTAATTATAAAAACTTATCTTACAAACAAAAATTTATTTATACACTATGTAAATATTTACGCTTATATTATACAATAAAATGGCACCTGTTCCATTCACTTTTGGTGAAAAAATTGAGGTTAATATATTGATTGTCAATAGTTTTATATATTTTTGTAAATATTTATTCTAAAAATTATTGTAGGATTACGAGGTGTTGGATTTATTAGGAAAAGGTGGATTTGCTAGTGTTTATAGAGCGAGATGTCGCAAATCTGGCATGGAAGTTGCTATAAAAATGGTAAAATGATATATGTCAAAACATTTTATTTAAAAAATTTTAAGTTATTTTCTTTATTTAGATTGATAAGAAATTAATGCAAGCGGCTCGTATGGTGGAACGAGTTAGGCAAGAAGTTGCTATACATTCTCGTTTAAAACATCCAGCAGTTTTGGAATTATACACTTTTTTTGAGGATGCAAATTACGTCTACTTAGTTTTAGAATTATGTCATAACGGAGAACTGCAACGATATTTTAAAAATCAAAATAAGGTAATTGAAAACGTAATTTATTATGTAATTTGCTAAGTTTTTATGTTTTATGCTGCTTTAAAGGCATACTTACGTAAGTACAGTTGAAAATGAATATTTTTTCTTGTTTGCTAAATGAGTAAATATATTGTTTTAGGTACTTTCGGAAGCTGAAGCGAGTCATATAATGCGTCAAGTTGTGGAAGGATTACGTTATTTGCATTCTCATAATATTTTACATCGAGATATTTCGTTATCGAATTTATTGCTCAGCAAAAATATGCTCATTGTAAGTACATTTTTCAAACAGTGTTTTCTTGCGTTATTTATGTACTATTGTTATTATTTATAGAAAATTAATATTTGAATTATTATTATTTTTTTCAATTTTATTAGAAAAAATACAAATTTATAAATATAAAATTTTTGTAACTTTTTAATTCAGCTAAATATGTGTTAATTGTCTATTTTCACACATATATTTTTTCGATATAAAATTAGCAGCTTTTTATAGTGATTTGTGATATAAAATTATAAAAATATATTCTACAAAATATTTTTAGATTGTATGTGAGTTTTTTTTTTCAACTTCTGATATTTGTATAGTTTATAAAAAATCAGATTATTTTATTTGATATTTATTTATTTATTATTAACGGCCTAAATCAATTATAGATTTACAATTATTACATATTATAATATAGCAAAATAACACGGTTGCTGACATAACAGGATACAAAAAAAGAGCAGTAATTACTTATGTATATAAAATAATGATTTAGTCATTTTTATTTTAAATGTATTAAATTTCATATGAAAAATATCAGTTTCACTAAAGTGCAAATTATACGTAAACATTAGTCTTTGAATATTGAGTTTTTACAGTAATTATTTTAATTAAAATTAACTAAATGTAGAAATTTAGATGAATCTAATTTAGAATTTAGAATTTTGAACAAGTTTAACATATCAGTTAATACTCTTTTATTTTCTAATGTTAACATTTATAATATATATAAAGTGAGAAGTACTGAATCAGTATTAGCAAACCTAGTGATAATAGCTGTGTCTTTTTACCGAAAAACAGCTCAGATCAGCAAATATCAGTAACCTTGAAATAATAGCTATTTTATTTATCGTCTCGTAACTGAGTTCGAAGTGGTGAATTGCTTCTCCCCTTACCGATACTGAGTTGCATATTTAGCTGAGATTCAAGTGAGCTCACATGCACAATTCAAATTTTCTTAGTTTCAGATTTGATAACGTGTTTGATACAGGTTGACAATTATATTTGAATATTTTATTTTGAAATCAAACAATAGATATCCGGCGAGTTGCAATAAATTATCAACGCAAACAATCCAAATACATCTAATATTTTCGGTTATATCATATGTGGAACTAAGATTTTAAACGTCACTTTCAAATAAACTGTTTTATTTATCAATACAACTCACTCAGCAAAACTCAGCTCATTTAAAAGATTTACTGATCTGAATGGAATGTACAAAAAACCACAGCTATTATATAACAAATAAGTAAATCTTTATTTAAGTGATATTCTAATGTATTAATTTAATGTTTATATTGGTTATATTGATATATTTAGATAAAGAGAAAACAGAAGTATTTTATTTGGAAAAAGCGTTACATCAGACTGTAATTAAATTATATTTCTATATATTGTTATACAGCGCTATTTCTATATTATATGTTTATTTGAAATTACAGAAAATTGCCGATTTCGGTCTAGCAACACAACTATCTCGGCCCGACGAAAAACACCTAACAATGTGCGGAACACCAAATTATATATCACCCGAAGTTGCATCACGAAGTTCGCATGGTCTCGAAGTCGATGTTTGGGGTCTCGGTTGTATGCTATACACACTTCTAGTCGGTAGGCCGCCGTTTGACACCAATGAAGTAAAAAGCACATTAACACGCGTTGTCATGGCTCAATACGAACTGCCATCTTACCTATCACCCGAAGCCAAAGACTTACTCGATTCGCTACTCAAGAAAAATCCGAAAGAACGTATACGAATCGATCAGATTCTAGATCATCCTTTTATCAAGTTACATTTACCGAATTCGAATGGCATCAATGTGCATTCGAGATTATCGCAACAAGATAGTGGCGTCCATACAATGTCTAGCAAAAGAGATAGTTTACGAGCTAGTGTTAGCAATGATTACTCACCCAAACCAACTAATAAAGAATTCGGGGCGCGGAGAATTAATAGCGATTGTGGTGGTACAGCTGCTGCACCGGTTATTTCCAGTTCGAAACGTGCGAATAGCGAATGCGGTAGAACTCGATCAGAGGAACGACATTTCGACCATATTTTATCATCAAATCAAAATCAAAATAATCGATATAATAATTTCGAAGATATTAACGATAATTTATATAATTTAAAAATAACGGATAATAATTATAATCAAGTTTCGTTGCATAATAAACCGGAACAAATCAGTTTATTTAGTCAAACGCATTCGGTTTGCGAATCAGGCAAAAGATGCCAGCATAGTCGTTGCAGTCAAAATTGTTGTTATCCTGTTGATCCTGGTGGAGGAGGAGGAGGTATGCATAACGAAGATGATATTTTAACGGATATTAAACAGAAATATGACCGAGAAAGATCATCGCATCACGAAAATAGTAAATCTGTGCCCCAATTGTGTTCGTTTCGCCTATTATCAACTCGCCACCAAACCAAAAACGCCATTTTAAGTATTTTAGACACGGGCGAAGTGTGCATAGAATTTCTAAAGAAACGCGGTAAATTAAAACAAGATGTCGTTGTGGAAGTTTGTTTAATATCGCCGGATGGACTTCGAATTGTACTCTACGAACCGGAGGGTGGAAAAGGATGTCTGCCATGCGATAAACCGCCCGTATTGCCAAAACAAGGTGCTGATGCCATCTACAGTTACGAGAATTTACCGGAGAAACATTGGAAGAAATATTTATACGCTGCGAAATTTGTGAATTTAGTGCGAGCGAAAACGGCTAAAGTTACGTATTATAGTGACAAAGCTAAATGTGTTTTAATGGAGAATTTAACCGATTTTGAGGCTTGCTTTTACGATGGTAGTAAAGTGACCAAATCGAATACGGAAGGTATCAAATTAATCGATATGGAGGGACATTCAGCTACATTATCTTCGGATGATCCTACTAGTAATTTGGGGTCGACTTATCAGCTAATGTGGCGACAAACGCAGGAATATTTAGAACATTGCTTATTGATCGAAAGTACTTTATCAACTTTACCGGGTACAACGTTTCCCGTAACGATAGGACGACGCCCCACTGCCTCCACTCCCAGGGGGAAAGAGAATATTCCACGCACTCCTCAAATGGTACGTACATTTTTATCAATATTCATTTATTTCAAATTAAATTATACAATTTTCAAATTTTGTTAGAAATATCAGTTTTTTCAAAATCAAATTTATCTTTTAAAATGTTTACATACTTTTATTATGCACATGAACGATAGAATAATGAAAAAATAATAAATAAATAATTGTCAAATGTTTATATATATGTTTCTTCACCATCTCCTCCTAAACCCCTGAACCGATTTTGATGGGAGTGGTGTCATTTTAATTGGTTCATTCCCTATTTTAGAATAGGCAACTTTCATCTTTCTACGATTTCATCTTGCTTCTCAAAAATTTGAAAAATTATGTTTATAATGCAAATGTCAAATGACAGCTGTGTGAAGTTATGTACACTACTGATAGAAGTGTTGCTTTTGAGTAATATAGGTATAATAGTGCAATTGATATTTTATTATTATTTGTTTATTTATTTATTTTTATTATGTTTAATTACTATTTTCGACTTCAAAAGTGACCCTTTAAGGGTCACGGGATTCCCTAGTTTATCTTTTAAAATGTTTACATACTTTTATTATGCACATGAACGATAGAATAATGAGAAAATAACATTCTCACCTCATATATATATATATATATATATTACTAAGTAATATATTTTTATTGTTATGTAAGAAGTAATAATTACTTCTTACCTAACAATGAATTAAATAACTAATCTGGCAATATAATGATGCTATTCAAAATCCAAATCTATTTTCAAAATATTTTCCACTTCTACCATTCATAAATAATTACGATTTGTTTTTTCCAGCCATCATTCAACATGTCAACAATAACATCGCAAACCGTCACAACGAAACCAACCAGTCGTATTTCGCGCCCGTCCTCGCGCGGTATCAGCCCCCGACGTGTTTCCGTTCCCGGTATCGGTACAGCCGTACAACTTCCCTGCGGCGAAATTCGTATCCGTTATCCGGACGGTGCGCAATTAGCCGTCGAATCGCGCGGCGGAATCCGTTACGAATGGTCAAACGGACATCGGTGTACTTACGGCCCGACTGATTTAATACCGCCCGAAGTGCGCGACAAGCTAACGGAAATGTCCAAAGTTGTCAAATATCTAGCGCGTCCCAGTTCGGATGTGAGACTAAAACGGCCGGTTAGGTGAATTGGAATTTGGTGGGGAAAATGAGAGGTTCGTTTAGTGCAATTTGATTGAAATTTACTTCTTCTTTTTTACTTTGTATATAAATATAATTTTATATTTCAATTCTCTCTTTTCTATAATATATTATAAAATAAGTATAATATAGTATTTATAATACTTTTTTAACATAGTAAAATATTTTTAAGAATTCATTGTATTAATATAACAACAGCTTTTTAGGGGATAAAATTCTCTGTTAATTATTTATATAGGGTGACTTATGACTACACCGGATGATTCCTATGAGTAATCTAAATAAAAAACTTAAAATAAACATGTCCGAAAATGCTTTCTAACGGAACTGTAGCCGTTAGAAGTTTATTACATGTAACATCAATCGCGTTAGCCTTATTTATTATATCAGGAAAAAAAAACAAGTCATAAACTTCTGAATATTTGTAAAATTACTGATTGGTTTACTAGTGTTTAAACAAAATGTTAGAAAATCAATCAGTAATTTTACAATTATTCAGAAGTTTATGACTTGTTTTCTTTTTCCCCTGATATAATAAATAAGGCTAACGCGACTGATGTTACATGTAATAAACTTCTAACGGCTACAGTTCCGTTAGAAAGCATTTTCGGACATGTTTATTTGAAGTTTTTTATTTAGATTACTCATAGGAATCATCCGGTGTAGTCATAAGTCACCCTATATAAATAATTAACAGAGAATTTTAGAAAGTAATTTCGGACATATGTTTATTTGAAGTTTCTTATTTAGATTACACATAGGAATCATCCGGTGTAGTTTTTCTCCGACGTCATAAATCACCCTGTATAAAAACGACGTTTTGACGAAACTGAACGCTTGTCTTCATCAGGTCAAAAATTTATCAATGACATTAAAGTAAATAACAAGTACATAACCTACAAGTAACTACTTCACCAGAATTGTAGTTTTTTTTATATACAAACTCTTTCCATTATCCCGAAATCAGTCTCCTCCAAACATTCCTATCCAGACAAGCAACTTTAGCTTCATCCACATTCATACATGCGCCATATACATGCTCTTTTATTCCTACTACTTGGAAACTTTCGCTCAAGCAAAACACAGCGTATTATATATGCTTAAATCACCATTAATTTATTTTGATGAACTTAAATTTATGACAACGATTTACCAAAAACAAAATACCGTAACTAATATATAGTTTTTTTTAATTATTGGAAGCCAAATTTTATTCAACTCAGTGCCCTCACCACAGTGATTTATGTTATTCTGTTCTTTATAAATCTCTATTGCTTCTTTTATTAATCTATTGCTAATATTAATTGGTCTAGCAATTATTACTGTAACCTTCAAATTTTACATCATGAAGATACTCTTAAGCAGTGTTTCTAATAATTATTATTATACTTTTGCTAATAAAAATTACTTATATATTGTGTATTTCCCGTAATTTACTGGTATTTTTTTATGGGCATTTTTTGTAGAAATATCTGGTTTATTTTCTGTGATTTTATACAATTGAAATAAATGTATTTAGTAGTACATTAAATATATTTATTTTCTTGAAAAAAATTAATCAACAATTTATTATTAGTGGTCCGCGTAAGAAAATTAGATATTATACTGGTCCGCGGTGCGTTCTTGGTTGAGAAACACTGCTCTAAAGTATGTTCAGCAATAGCAGAATATCTTCATGATGTAAAATTTGAAGATACGGTCATAATTGCTAGACCAATCTACATTAGCAGCAGATTAATATGGGAAGGATTATAATTCCCGTGATCTAGTTACTTGTATGTTACCTAGTAACTTATTGCTATCTACTTGTTATTTACTTTAATGTCATTGACTTGATAAAGACGGGCGTCCAGTTTCGTCGAAACGTCGTTTTTATATAAATAATTAACAGAATTGTATCCTAAAACTGTTTTTTTGTTTATATTAATACTCTTTTAACTAAGAGATACGAAGTTATATTCTTATAATATATTTGAATTAAAATTAAAAAAAATATGTGATTTTTCTGTTAAAAATAGAATTCGTAAAATTTTATTTTTGTAATAAATATTTAAGTTAAACTCGGTAATAATTATTAGAACGATCTATTAATTTTAACATTACAAAATATAATCTTAGTTACGTTATACAAGATGATCAAAGAATTACGGTATTGCATTTGAAATAGTTTTAAATATTGCCCAATTATATTTGTTTTTCGACCAACCTGTATATATCTATGTTAATCCTTAAATAAAAAAATCCGTCAGTCGATAAAAATACCAAAATCATTTTTGGAATGATTTAAAAGAACATAAAATTGTGCATATTAACAATAAAATAAATATTTGTTCGTTACAATTTGAACAGTACAAAAATTACACTTAACATAGTAAAAAATCTTTCAGAACTCATTAAAATAAAACTGCTTTAGGTTAAAGTTCTGTATTTATATTTATTTATTTATGTAATTAACGTTTCGACGAAGTCAGCCTCCGTCTTCATCAGGAAAATAAATAAATAAATATCAATATAGAACTTTAACCTATAGCAGTTTTATTTTAAAATACACTTAGTTTATTAATACAGAATGATTATAAAATTACGCCATATATTATATTTTGCCAAGTTACATATTTATAGTCGTAATTTTTCAAACACACGGTATATATATATTTGTTAGTGTATATTTAAAAAAAAAATGTTGTGTAATAAAAATTACAAATACTGTGAATTTAAAATATTTGTGGAATGTTTGGAATTAGATATTATTATATGTTTTATAAAAACGCACAAATTTAATATAAGTGCACTTTTGTTTTTAAATAAAATGATAAATGAAAACTTACTTGGCACTTTTTCATTGTAAATTTGTATTAATTATTTTTGGAAAAAATGGACGGACATATTTTACTTTCCTACAATCTAATAATACTTATTTAAACTATATTTTTCGTTCGATTTCGTTTTTTTAACAATATATATTAAATTTTAACTAATTAAAATATTTCAGAATTAGATAACATATCAAAAAATTACTAGCAAATCTAAAATAATATAACTGCCTTGTCAATTAATTATAAAAAAAAATTATTAGAATAAATTGAGATTATATGTATTATTGTTAGTTAAAAATATTTGTTAGTTTATTGAGAGCCCTTAATTTTGCTCGTAAGGGTTTACAACGATTCTGAAAATATTAAATTTCACTTATAAATTAATAATTCAAATTTTTTTAAGAACTTATCGATACAGATTAACAAAAAAAAAACTAGATAGGTTACTGAATGGTGTTAGATAAGATGGTTTTTATTTTTGGTTTAAAAGGTTTGGACATATAAAATTATAAAACGTGATCAGACTTTATATCTGTCCGAAAAAAAAAAACCCTTACAAACCTAATTAAGAGTCTAACCTATTTATAAGATAAAAAAATATTTGTTCGTTCATTTGTTTTCAGTTACACTTGTTCATTTTGTTGATATGTGCGTTTTGAAAGTCGATTTTTAAAATAAAATATTTTAAATTGCACAAAAGGCAGTAGTGTGCGCGTGTGTGTGTGAATGAAAATTGAACACATTGGAAAATGGAATTTTTCGCTGTTTGAAGACAAAAAACCTGTCAACTTAAGAATAAAAAAAAAGTTCCCAGGAGATTGTACAGTATGCACTAGATTTGATATCAACAATTATTTAAAAAATGTAACTGTAGACATTTATAGGTCTATTTCGTATAATTCTATATAAACTACAGAATCATTTCTCTTATCGTTATATTCTGTTCATATCTGTAAGATAAGCTGATAGAAAAAAGACAAAATGTTCTGTAATGTTACAGGTCTTATAGATGTGAACAGAATAGAACCTGTATTAATCTGTAAGGTCTATAGTACTATAAAACCCTTTGTCTTCTTTTTACATATGACAGTTTCTATTTAATTAAAGAAACAAAAACATTCTATAGCGTTATAGTGATTATAACACAATATTAGCATTAGTTTTGTAAATGATGTTATGGTATGAGGGAAGACAGAAAATTTTATAATGTTTATAGAATAGACCTATTATTTGTCACCCTAGTGCTCACTGTAGATCTCCTGGGCCGTATCCTAGAAGCGATCTTTACTGGCTGCTAAATCAGGATCGGTTAGATAATGGATATCTTGTAGCTCTTGGAATTTCGTATGATCTCTAATATGAGCGTAATTTGCCGCCAAACACATTAGATAATGCACCTAGAAAGATAATACAATTTTTAAAATAGAGTTTATTCGTCATCAAAAATAGAATAATATTTTCAAAATGTTCGTATTATATTAATTGTAAAAAAGTATCGTAAAATATATTAGAAAATATTTTTAAATCTAACTAACGTCATTAGCTATGAAAGTAATTATACAAAATAATTAATATATTGTTGAACACTAATATATCCTGAAACTATAATTAATTTTCAAACAACATTTTTTTTGTATTTTATTTTCCCACAATAATAATGGGTAAGCTATTCCAAAATTAATTAATGTAATAAGTTCTTTTTTTAATACTCCTATTGAAACATTTTCAAACATTATAATTTCACTTAATTATTATTTGATTAATAAAGTTAATATCATAATTATTACTTATATTATATGTATAAGAACAATTGAAAAATAAACTTACCAAACTTAAAATGACAAGAACGCAGGCAAAAGTCGCAACAATAAACATATATTCGGCTTTTTCGACGTAATCTTTACAAAATAATTTAATTTCGTCACCACATACTTTCATATCATCAACTCGTGTATTACTTGGAAACATGAAATCTAAAAACAATTCAATAGAATAATATTAGAAAGTTGCTCAAAAAAAATTATAATTGATTTGTTTCTAATATAATTGTTGTTAATTTTACGCACCGAATTGTTGAAAATCAATGCAAGTTTTCTCGAGTTCTGGTCGAGAGCACATATTCCAAAACATTGTAAATACGAAAGTTACCAACACCAAAAAACAGAACATTAAAATCCATGCAAGATTTAAAACGTAAGTTATCCCCATAAACTGCAAATAATATATATATTATTATTTATTTCGACAATTAATTATAACCTCAAACTTTTAATATGTTTTACTTACAATTGCACAAGAAATTCTGCCACCAACTCGAGTTCTCCACGCTTTATAAACAGTCCGACGTGTGGCCCCTGTTGCAAGACATCCGACAAATAATATCATAAAACCTAGTGCTCCCATTGAAGCTCCAATCATGACAAAAGTCATTTGAATTGCTTCAATCCTATCAAAACACAAAATCAACTATAATAACACTTAAATCACTGATAAATGTTAAGATTAAACACACCAAACTAGCCGTAAATGAAACACTTGATCGAACATTAATACTGCTAGCGTTGCGCCCCGATGCATCGTACCACAAAAGACACCGACCCCAAGCAAACACATTATTGTTGCAATAAGTGTGGCATGGGGTATTCGCGACATGCATGCATCGCATGTCGAACCTAGAAGAAGATATTTATTATAAAATTGATTAATTTGTACTTACAAACAAAATTAAATACGCTTTTTCTCTGGTTCGTCATCATAATCGTAATCTTCGTAAACGCTATCTTGTCGAATAAATGAAGTCTCTAATAGACCATGTCTATTCATACTCGTCATTTTAAATAACTAATTTTAAGAAAATTTAACACTAAACACGTATTTTACATCAAACAAGGTAACAATCTAAATAAGGAAATTTTAATAATATGAGTAATGTATACAACTGGCAAAAAGAGATAACGCGATATTAATTTATTTTATCGTATAAATCGTTTGAAAATTATCTTATCGCTTTTTTAGGTGTTTAGATTAGCAAAATTTATACATTACCCATGATGTTTTCTAATCAGATGCACCTATTTAGTATACGTTTCTGTTTAGAATCTGATGAAGTTTTCAAACTGTCACACAAAAGTTTTACAGAACCTATAAAACTTTTGACACTTCACCTAAACAAGTAAATATAATTTTTCAGCAATTTATTACAGTTACTTTATAATCTTAATTAAGTAATGTGGAAGAAAAATAAGTTAATGAATTAATTAAAGTATTTTTAAGAATTCCATTCTCCTTGGTATTAAAGTCTTTCTTACAATGCAACAAAAAATTAATTGCATAACGGTCTCAGGTAAATTTATAAGAAAAAATTATTTTTATGATATTATTATTTTTATTACATTATAATAGTTGCAAATTATTTGGCTATTTTCACAAATTTATAAATTTTTTTATTAAAAGAAAAAAGTTAAGTTTATTTAAAATGTATCTTGAAAAATTCGTGATACAATCTTAGAGTATTTTATAAAAGCTATTCTTTAAAAATATATATAAAAAAATAGTTTTGTATTAATGGAATTAATTAAAAAAAAAATAGCAAACTATATTTTTGTTTTTAAATTTGATTTTGACAGCTTGAAAAATAGTATATTGTAAATGAGACTTTAATTGAAAGTTCCTGACATTTTCTGCAGATGTCTTCTCGGTTCAATGAAAGCAATGACATCAAAATAAGAAAGGACGTATAGTTTTTTTATGCATACGATGTTTATGTGAAATAAAAATGTGTCAAAACTGAAAGCGTAAATAAAGATAAGTACGTAAAATATGATATATCAGCAATGCATCGACAGCACTTTGTAAATATGGTCAAAGATATTAAAAGTTTAATTTATCAAAATTTCTCGCAAAGTTTATATTTCGTTTAAATATAATATTTGACCAAAACAGACATGCACTTTTACTCAGGTAGAAAGTAATCACAAATTTCAATATGGATAAACCACAAGCGGGTAAAACGACAAGATTTGCCGACTATTTTGTGATATGTGGCTTGGATTTTAATTCTGGCTTAGAGCCTGATAAATTCGCAGGTACGTTTTTATTCGTTATATATTAATGTTTTTGTATTAATAATGCATAAATTAGGTGATAATCTACATTGTTCACCGTTGGAACGCGCATATAAGAGTAAAATTTTAGCACATTATCCGGAAAATGTGTCGTGGAACCCTTTTGATTCATCGGCAGTTTGTCTGGTAGTATTTTATTTTATTTTTGTGCTATTTTCGGATACTTTATGGATATATATATTTTTAGCTTTGTCTTCCAAATGGACTACGATTTCGCACACAGAAACATTCTGTCACGCAAGCACCAACATTTCATTCATTTGTAGTGACACGCGAGGATGGTCGACGATATTATGGATTCAGTTTAGTTTTTTACGAAGAAGTTCGAAATCGCGATATTTGCACTGCAATGCAAACGTTACAAGTAAGTGGTCATATTTTGTTTATAAATATTTCGTTAATACATACTAGGAATATTTTGTCTTGAAATGGCCAGGCTATGTACATAACTGAATTGTCAAGCGGACAAATTGTTTCACGCAATAAGCAAATTCAGCAACAAAACGGACAAAGTCGTTCCTTACCACGTCATTTTAAATTAACCGTGCATAATCCAGGCGGAGCGCCTGGCTACTATGATATTTCGAAAGATAGGTTATATGTTGCGAAGAGTATTGGCATTGTTTGTCAATTTTCTTTCGTACAAGCCTCGAAATTATTTTTGGAAAATATTTACAAGTAAGTAAAAGTTAAAATCTTACTTTGTAATGTTGGATAAAAGTTTCAGTAATTTTTTTTTCTTCTATTGTACATATTTTTACTTCATCTAGGAGTAATATCAAATAAAAGTTGTATTTTTTTATACATTTTTGAAAAGTAGGTAATATATTATTATAACCAAATAAAATGAACTGTTTGAAATAATTGCAAAGAAAAAAAAAGGAGAAATATAAACTGATGTAAACCTTATAGTAGGGTCAATCAAATAGTAATACTTTTGATTTTATTTGTTGATTAGTAATCAATGGATTGGGTACTAACTAAGCATAATATTACAGTTTTATTTCAATTTATGTACGAATCATTGTAGAATGAAATTAAACATAAAACTAAAACTGTTTTAGGTTCAAGTTCTATATTAAATTTTTTATTTATAATCGACGTTTCGACGATTATAAATACAAATTTTAATACAGAACTTGATTTTAAAGCAGTTTTAGTTTTATATAATGAGTTCTGAAAGATTTTTTACTGTTAAACATAAAACTGTTTTTGAATTTTTTTATGTTCGATCTTAAGATACATTTTATTTATTAGACAGAAAAAAAAATTTTTTGAACTAAAAATTAGATTATGTTTAATTATATTATAAAAAAAAAACCAACGTTTTGACGAAACTGAACGATTGTCTTCATCAAGTCAAAATTTATCAATGATAAATTGATAAATTTTGACCTGAGTGTTCAGTTTTGTTGAAACATCGTTTTCATAAAATAATTAAACAGAATCGAATCCTAAAACAGTTTTTATTTTTTATTTTAATACAATGAGTTTTGAAAAATATTTTACTCTGTTAGTTTCTTTGTAAATTTTTATTTTCAATGTACAAATACTTTTTTACTATAATTAAACTGTTTTTGAAACGTGTATCCAATCATGAATAAAAAGTTTTAAAATCTTTTCTAATTGATAGCTTAATATTTTCAGATGTTTTAAATGCGTAAACAAACGACAGTCGCCCAGCAGTAGTTTAAGTATAGAAAGTTACGTTTATAATTTATTATACGAAGTACAAATACCAAATTCCGGACAAAGTATCGTAATTTACCTCCCACCGTGCGATCCCACTTTACCACCCTTATCGATGGTGCTCCAAAATCCTGCTCCACCCCTAGAATTGCCCCAATTTGATTTTGCAATGCGCTTGATGTTCACATGGCTTGGTGTTGATGTTGTTGTTCAATTGTTCACGTGTCTTTTACTTGAGAATCAAGTCCTGCTTAGATCAAATGGTGAGTGAAGAAGAATTTGGTAACTTGCAATAAGGTTATTACAATCAGCTGACCCGGGCTAGAAATTTATTTTGATACTGATACAAACTTTATATGAATTTAATAAGTTTTTATTTAAAATAAAAAGTTTTGTTTAATATTATATAGAAATTTGACGTTTCGATATACTGCTCGTATATTATCAGGAAAAATATAACAAATGTAGGTAACAAAATATAAGTAATTAGATTACAAAATTTATAATTTATTAAGGAGTAGCCCAGTTCTCCAGAGCTAAAAAACTGTTATTTTCAAACGCGCACAGCTCAAAGAAGAATTAAGATTTTGGAATGGGGTAAAAAGCACTTTATTATACGTCATTCGAACAACAAAATAACATCGCAAATGTTTTTTTTTATTGCCCGTAAAATGGCGTCGCCCAAATATCTTCCGTTTCGCCCACATATTCTACATACTTATAGCATTAATTTTATACAAAAAAAAGAAAAATCGATTTATTCGATCCAGAGAACTGGGCTACCCCCTTAAAGAAAGTCAGATTTTATTTAAATCAGTGCTGGCACACTGATTGATGTTATCTATTTATGATGTTTCTCGTATATCAGTTTACTGGTAATATTGTTGGGTTTTTTTCTAACCCTGAAACAGTTGATTATATAACCTTGCTGCCAATTTGCTTATTGAATTGATGATTATAAGAAAGGTTTTTTAATTGAATTGTTAAGATTGCCAACGATTAATGGTTGTTGCCGAATCTGTCGCTACGTTATTGTTTCCATTTCAATGGCCTCATGTCTATGTACCGATTTTACCGGCGGCTTTACATCACTTTTTGGACGCACCTGTACCATTTGTTATGGGTAAGTTTTGATTTCTATCTCATTATTTTTTTTAATCAAAAAAAAAAATATATTACAGAAAAATTATATATAGGTGACTCAATATTTATAAATTTATTTTATTTCTTTTACGTTATAAAAAAAATGTATTCTTTCACATATTTTTTACCACTTTGCCTGCAAGTGCCCACATAAATTATAATTTTAATAAAAATATTGTGTTACCAACTTTCCGAGAAATGTCAAAGTGGTCTATATATGGGTTTACCCATATACTTCTAATCTTGTTTATTTAAAAATAGACAAAAGATATAACAAATAAATATTTTCTAAAAAATTTATTAGCGAAATGATCATATTATTTCTTGTAGGTTTGCACGCTTGTTCGGAAAATTTAAAAGTCGCATCCGAGGCGAGTCTTTGCTACGTTGATATTGATAAGCCAAAAGTTCAACTTCCCGAAGAAATGGTCGCTTTCCCGCATCAAGAAGCATTTATTGACGAATTGTGTTCAGCTCTCGATAAACATGGCGTTAATATTAATGATAACACTGAAATAACACGAAGCTCAAGTCGTCACGTGAGTTATAAGCTATATAGAAAAGAAAATTATAAATAAATCAGTCCCAAACAAATAAACTATTTTTCCTCTCCGCTCTAGGATGTAATGTCGAACTCTTGTACACTTCCCGGCCGACCACATAGCTTAAATCGTCGCAAATCTTCTCTAAATGATACTTTGGATTGCGATCGACCGCCATCGCCACCCGGTTCGGCTCGTACCGAAGCCCTGCAACGTATTGCGGATATTGTACGACGTACAGGCGTAGCCCTTGATAAAACAGACACGCTAAGACCAGCTGATCATTATGCTGATGATTTACGCTTTAATAATGCTGTCAGGGAGATCTTCTTAAATCGATTTGTTCATATATTTCAGAGCTATGAGAATTTTGTCATCATGCCTAACCAGGTAAGATTCTCTTTTATTTATTTAGATTTTTTTTTATTTAAATAATTAATTATTTTCTGCTTTTTCATCTTTTGTGTGTGTGTGTGTGTGTTCTGTATTTTGAAAAAAAAATTGCTAAATACACGAATGTACGCAATTCGTGAATATGGGCACAAGATAAAAATTAATGGCCCGTATTCTCACCTCAGTTATAAAAGTGATTTTTGCCAAAAGTACTTTTGACGTTCCCTTAAAATCATTTATTAAGCATTTTAAAATAGGTTATTTAAATTTTATAATACCAAACATAATAAAAATGATCAAATATAGAAAAATTATTTATATTTGATGACAAACAGAAGCAAAAACTTATTTTGAAATTAATGATAAAAGCACTTTTTCACGAAAAAGTGAGGTGAGAATACGGGCCAATTTTTCTAATATTATTGATTAATTAGTTAATATTGTATTGTCATCCATCCAGATCTGAGTTATGTTTAAAGTTTCAAGTCTCTAGCTCAGACAAGAAAACGAGTTTTTAAAAACGTGTTAAAATAATTTTAGGGCAAAGAAGATTGGCTGAACAATCGCGATTCAATGCAGAATTTCGACAAATCCTCATTCTTATCGGACCAACCCGAACAGCATCGCCCCTTTCTATCACGTTTCCTCGAAACACAAATGTTCGCAACGCTAGTCGATAATAAAATCATGGCGTTATGGACCGAACCAGACGTGCACCTACAGATTCTCGACACACGCATTAAGCTGTTACGTCAACGTTACGGTGGCGAGAATTTAATGCGTTCGCTCAGCTACGAACCGTGCATATCCGCACAGGATACGCAAAAATTCCTAGACCGTCGACTCGCTAATCCCGATTTCGAAGCGCCAATGCCGCAAGAAATACTCAATAAACGACCCAGTTTGTCGCGACAGTTTCCCCTGCTCGATAAAGAGATTTTGAATAAGACGCCGATTGTTAATAAAGGTTCGATTCCGAGAGCAAGTGCGACAAGTGGCGGTCACTATAAGAATGCAATGAGCGAGAAAATCACACAGAATACACAGAAAAGTGATATGAGTCCGGCTTTGATCGCACAGACGAATTGGACGTTTGTTGAAATGCTTCTCAAGGTAAGAAAGACTTTTTTCTTTTGTATTTACAATACATTTTTGAACAATAATTTAAAAACTTTTGCTTACAGGATTGTAAGTCGAAAACGAAACGCATGCTCCTAGCGAAATTAGGTGCGGAGGGCGTAGCACTAGGAAATGGCGGTCCTGATACACCTGGAGCTGTCGAAGAAAGTACTTTAGTTGTATCGCTTTGCGATTTTTTAGAACGAGTCTGGTCGCACGGTCTTCAACGTAAAACGGGCAAATCTGCACTATGGTCACATTTGATGCTCTATCAGGAACAACAGCAAGGATTCCTTCCGAATAAACAGGATGCGCAATATTTAAGTCCTGGCAAGTTTTTATTTTATTTTATATTAATTTTGGACATTATTTAAATTGAACTTATCATTTTTCGAAATTAGTGTTATGTTTTAGTGAAGAGCTAATGATTCACAAATTTTAGTTTGTTGATTTTATTACAGCTAAAAAATTGAGGTTATTCATGTCATTTTTATTGTGTTCGAGAGAAGTGTTCGAAATCAGCTTGAATTTAACATAAAAATATTTTGTTTTTTTTTTTAATATATACATAATATATAAACATTTTGCGTCACATTTTATTAACTTAGAAAACAAAAACATTGAAAACAAAAATATGTATATGTAATTAACACATTACCAGTTTTTTTTTTATGTTTGACAGAAAAATATTAAATATGTATTTTCTTATTTATTATAAGTACACAAAAAAGAAATGATTTCTTTTCATAGAAATTCTTTTCTATTAATTTATAAATTATATAATTAATTATTGTTAAAACGTATTTTAGTTGAAATGTCGAGTTTGGCCCTAAGAAAAGAAACTTGGAAGCAAACATCTCGTGTTGATAATCGCAGTATGAAAATGGAACAGTTACAAGCATTGCCCGAATCTTTATTATTTGATTTAGCGTAAGTTTTTGTATTTATAAACATAGTTTAATGAGGTAGTTATATACTACTCGTATTTCATCATCAGGAAAAAAATATATACAGATGACATAAATAGTGTTTTGTTTGTTTAATAGAACTTCAAACTAAAACTTCTCTTAGTCTAGAACTAGAATATTTACTTCATTCAACTAAATTAATCTTATACCGAATTCAAACTGCATTGTTGTTGTTAAAGTTAATTTTATCAAAACAATGAATTTCTTTTTCTAGTAATATTCAAGCAATGTCCGATGTAATAACTCATATCGGACGTGCGCGAGCTTGGGTTCGGCTCGCACTAGAACGTAAACATCTCTCACGTCATCTGCGTGTCCTCTTATCGGATCATGCCATCTTGCGTGTGCTGTACAAGCGAACTGCATTTTTACGATGCGAAGAAGAACGCGAACAATTTTTATATCATCTGTTTTCGTTAAATGTTGTTGATTATTTCTGTTTTACCAGCACTTATTCGTCTACCAGTAAGTTTTAACTTGATTTTTATTTATTTACTTAAAAAGCCCTACGTAAAATAGTCTATATCAAAAAAAAGAATTAATATTTGAAAAGTAAAAATGTACCTTACAGTATAATAATTTTATTAACTACTAAGATTTTTAAGTTAAAAATTATTTCTTTTTTTAATACATGAAGCTTAAAAATACGTTTTAATTATACAACAATAATATATATATATATATATATATATATATATATATATATATATATATATATATATATATATATATATATAATTTGTCGATAAATTTGAGGTTAAATAAAGTCGTTGCACTATTCTAGCAATGCCCTACAAAGTTGTGATATATCCCAGTCGAAAAGGTACTATGACATCTGCAAATGCTTGGGTTGTTTTATCTGGGACATTAGGAGAAACTCAGCCTATTGTTGTTCCAAAAAATAGTCTTCATTTTGAATGTAGAGTAAGTATTTGTTGAATAGATTTGTTTTTTTGCTTGCAATAATTGGGTTGGTGCATAATTATCAGGCGTTTTTCTAGGCGGGTTATTTGTTAATAAAAATTGCTGTTTTGTTTACGTTTTTTAATAAAAAATCTTATTTTATTTTCTTTGTCCGTGAAATCGACCTTCTTCCAAGCAAATGGGAAGAAGTTATTGAAGTAGATTGTTGAATTTTTATGTTTCTTTTTCCATAATAAATATTGTTTAAAAACGCATTACTCTTAAAAATAATATTGGCCCGTATTTATAGAAGCACTTCTTACTAACGCCAGAGATAAAATAACGTTTCAAATCGTTACGTTATTTGTTTTCGTTAATTAAAAATTAAAAAAAAAAAAATTGATTGTTGCGTTATATGCCGTTATAAAAATAATTTTTATTTGTAACTTTGAAATTATCTGTAAAATGTAAATGAAAGGAAAATATTACCAAATTAATTTTCATGTCTGAAATATAAAATGTATATCTTTCTCTGAAAAGAAAACTCATAGAATTAGAATTACTTTTTACGAAGACTTGTTTCTGTATAATGGAAAGAGTTTGTGCCATACCCGATTAGAAACATGCAGTGATTGTGTATACATGTATGTATAATTAATTTTTTCTAATTTATGATTGTTGTTTTATTGAATAGCATAAAAATCTGGGAATTTTAACAACAATGCGTATTGGCCATGACAATACTGGATTATATGCAAAATGGATGATTGATTATGTTATTGTTCGGAATGAAATTACTGGTCACACGTACAAGTAAGTCATATTATCGTCTTATTAATTTTATTTTCTAATAATATTATTTAATGATAAAGCCGTTTTATTTTTATTTAATATACAGTTAAATAAAATTAAAAATAATATTATTTTTAATTTTATTTAAATTTCGCCACAGTAGATCATTTTCTAATCTTTTAATATACAGTTGTTTTTTTTCTTTTTTCACACGATAATAAATATTTATTTGCTAATGAGTTTTACACACTTAATAAAATTTTATTGTGAAAATAATTTTTTAAAATTATATTTAATTTATTGAAAAATGACAAACTCCTTCAGACTATCCTATTTATCATGAAATTAGTGGCTTTGAACCAAACTATTTACTAACTTATGAAAAAAACGTAAATATACGATTTTGATGTGAACAAAAATTGAAAATATTAATAATGCTTTTTAATAAATTTTTATTGCTAGTAGATAGTTTAGTTCGGAATATAATAATAATGACTTTATTGCCCAATGTTATACAACCAATTACAGGACAAGATTATATATTAAAAAACAAGATTAGACGTATATGGGTAAATCCATATATAGACTACTTTGACATTTCTCGGAAAGTTGGCAACACTGTATTTTAATAATATTATAATTTATGTGGGCACCACGAAAAACTTTACTGAAAATTTGATCAAAATCGAATAAATAATGTAGCCACAATGAATTTTTAAAAAAATTTGTGATTTTTTTCTCGATAAGTTGGCAACACTGTATTTTGTTAAAATTGCATAATTTATTTAGGCACTAGGAGAATCTTTTATGAAAATTTTATTAAAATCGGTTAAATAAAGTGGTCATAATGAATTATTTAAAATTTTAGTAATTTTTTTTGCGGAAAGTTGGCAACACTGTATTTTGTTAAAATTACATAAATTATATGAATACTACGAGAATCTTTTGTGAAAATTTGAGTAAAATCGGTTAAATAACAGCCATAATAAATTTTTGAAAACTTCAGTAATTTTTTTTTGAGATTGCGAGATAACTAGAGCAGTATAAATAAGACGTTCAAAACTTGTAATTACAATTTTATTAAGATTCATAAATACATATATTGCGTAATTATAGTGATTGCAATCATGTATATATATAAAACAAAAATGTATGTAAATTAGATTTCCTTGTGGACGTTGGCTTGGTCGAGGTGTTGATGATGGTTCAACGGAAAGACTTCTTGTTGCATCATTACTTCCCAGACAGGTTGAAGGTGAAGAACCAATTCAAATGTGTCAAACGCCTCCTAGATGCCGTTCCCCAGGTGTACCACGACAAGAATTACGTTCGTCCGATATTCAACATATGCTCGGTTAGAAATATATTTATTTTTAAATTAAATTAAATTTAAACGTAAAAATTTTTTTATTTTAGTATTTATTTTCTTTTCCTTTTTCTAAACTGTTTTATTTATTTGCAAGTTTATAAAATAATTGTCCAGTAAATCCTAAACATATGAATAAAAATACTAGAATGATTTTATATGAATCTTTTTTAGGTGACTGTGTGAATAATATTGTAAAATGGCATCATAGACGTAGTAACGAAAAAAATACAACATTAACGGTGCTGCTTTGCGGCGAAGGGGGTTTAGTGCAATGTTTAGAACAAGTTTTTCTATTCGGATTCCGTTCTTCAAGATTATTTGTTAAAAATTTGTATCTCTGGGATTTTTTTCGTAAGTTTTAATCATAATTTACTGTATACTAAAACGAAGAAGATAATTTTGAATTGAATTAATTTGTTTTGTTGTTTCCAGTGAGGGTAAAAGATTATTTCGAACTGCAGCTTGTGAAAGATTCTTGTTTATTGGAAAGTAATAATTCCGATGTGCAACGTTCTACGTTAGAACGTAGCCATCACGAAACAGCTGCTGTATGGCGGTGTTATTGTCATTTGGTGGATGAAATACAAAGCGGCAGCCAGTCGCTTGGTAAAGATGGCAAATTTCAATTGTTTATTTGTTTAAGTGTCAGGTAAAGATATTCAATTATTTACAACAACAGAATATTCATCAAATCAGTTTATATTCATATTAATTCACCTATTCCCACTTCACATTTTAGAATGATTTTTATATTTGTTTTAAATTACTTATTAAGAACTTGAAAATAGTTTAATTATAATTCACATTATCAGTCAGTTAAACAGAAAATAAACGACTGTGTCTTATTGATATTATACCATGCGCCGAAGTTATTTATAACATTTTAAATACTTTGCAATATTTGAAATAATTTAAAGTTTTTTAAGTATTACTTGAAATACAATTTTTTTTGTAAATTCTACCCAACTCTGATTATATACAATGTCATTATTACCTTTAAATTATATTATTCTCAAAACGAAATAATAAAATATTTAAAAATAATATTATAAAAATACGTGTATTTTGGAAGCTAAGCTTCCATCTTTAATAGCAAAATAAAATTTACAAAAAATCTTACCTGTGATCCGAAGTACATAAACAATTAAGTACTTGTCAAAGATCACTGACTTGTGCTTAAGTGTTTATGTACTTCGGATTACAGGTAAGATTTTTTGTAAATTTTATTTTGCTACCGAAGATGGAAGCTTAGCTTCCGAAATACGTATTTAGCTTTATTTTAATTTAATTGTGGTTTTGGGATTTCTATTTAAATTTCGCCCCAGTAGATCATTTTCTAATCTTAAATAAAATATTTAGTCGAATTTTCAAATAGCTCCATATTTTCTAATAAGACAATGTAAAACTGATTCGATAAATAACTTATATTACATAATTTATTATTTTTTTTGAGCAGTGACCGATTTAATATTGTAATGAAAGTTTATAGGTTAACACATTGAATAAAAAGACAGAGCAAAAAGCATATGAATCGAAACAATGCGACTAAAAATTTCGTAACATACAATGTTTCTAGTAAACATAAAAAAACACGAAAACACAAACACAATTTGTCACAAACTGTTTAACACAACAACAGAAACATAAATGAACTCCAAGCTTATTGAAACTAAAGAATAAATAATCAGGACATATATATTTGGTGCTTCAATTGCAATTTTAAATGAATTTTTTTTTCTGATTTCTCTGTCTTTTTATTCAATGAAAATATAGAAAACGATATCAGTAAGTAAATTATCATATTTAATTTGATAACAAAAAAAATAAGGTACGAACTAACATTATCTAAACTGAAAATAGTTTAAAAATGAATGAATTTTATCGATGATAAAAATAGGGTTTTATCCAACAGTATCTGGTCACTGTTTAAAATAGTAATTTAATGATAGAATAATATTCGTCTGTTTTCAGAGAGCATCTCTTGCACAGAATGTTGGTACCAATGTCAGCCAGCCGGCCAACTCTAGATATGTACGAAGAAAATTCATTTTTACGTAATCGTGGTTTGTTAACGTTTCTTCGACAAATACTCTTGCCTTTAGATGATTTAGATGTAGTTTTGGAGAATTCCGTTACACAAGGGCTATCATCGCCATCGTGTGTTTAAAAAGAAACAAAAGAGAGAAAAAAAAAAGATAAATATACTCAATTATAATAAAATAAGTAATAATCGAATCTAGTCCGATAATATATTTTCAGAATGTTAGTAATATAAAAAAGAGAAAAAAAAATTAAGATAAAATTTATTAAAGAAAAACGACAGTGATTTTTAAATTTTAAATAACGTATGTAATATATATATATATATATATATATATATATATATATATATTTTAATTTAGTGTTCTGTGATTGTGTCAATTTTGTTCAGTTTTTTTAATCTTGAGTTTTTCAATTGTTTTTTTAGCCAAGAATCTCGTTTTAAGAATTTTGATATTATTTAGGTAGCTTTTTATATTTTAGATTTGTTTTCCTATTTTATTTATTCTATATACTCTAATTAATGGTACAAGTTTTAAATATCGAATCATTTTTATATTAATATTAAGCTAAGTTATACACTTAATATTTTTGATTACAATTTTTTTAAACGTTCATGATATGAACAAAGAACAAATCTACAATTAATTGTTTGAAACAATAGTAATCAAAAGTGTTAATTGAGGCGTTATAGTTTGTGGTTCCTTTAAAATTGAGATTATATTTGAAACAAATGAGAATAGTTATATTTTTCTTGCCACGAAATTTATTTTATAAAAAATATTTTAGAGATAATTTTTATGTTGTTGAAAATGTTCTCGATGATAGTAGATGTAGTAAATTTGAAAGAAAAAAATCATATATATATATTTTAAATCTTGTAAAACGTAAAAAAATTACGTAATTGTAATTGTAATATTTTGTGAACACTCCAGATTTTACAATTAGTTTTGTATATGTACACAAATGATATTTTAACTATATTTTTATTTGTTAATGTTGCTGTGATATTAAAAGAAAAATTGTGGTTACTAATGACTTGCCAAAGATTTTATACAAATTTTTATTTTTTTATATTCTATCATATATTTTTTATTTTCGCTGTAGGAGTGTTCACATTTGTCAGAACAACGTAATCGTTAAAAAAACTTACATACGTGCATTTATTTTTTTTTGATTATTTTTATTTGTAATTCGATTTATTTTTAACATAAAAAGCTAGTGTGTTAAATAAGAATTATCTTTTCTTTTTTTTTAATAAAGGGACGTAAATTATGTATGTAATTACAATAAAAATAGATAAATTTTACTGTTGTCTTATTATCCTTCATGCGTCAATAAACGTACTCAGACTAGAATTTTCGTTAAATATAATCATTTATTAAATACGAATTTTATTTAATTAATTCGTTTAATAATGATTGTTTTTGTTAAAATTTCATTAATAATAATAATTTTACGCGCGATTAATTTTCAAGGATATATTGACTAGAACAACGAGACGGGAATTTTTAAAATTTTTGAATACGATCTTCCCGTGAATCAATAGAGATGGCGCTTCTTTATTGTTGTCTGACAATGTAAAATGGCGGTCGAGAGTTTGGTGTGATTGACTTTGTCTAAAAAAGTGTTTTAAATACAATATTTTAAGCGTTTTATACTGAAATTAGTGCATCAGAGTGGAAGTAATAAGTGTGAAATAGTTATTAGATTGTAATTGGCGTGATAAAATGCTTACAGTGTGATTTCGAGACATAGTTATGCATGTATGAAAGGACGCAGCAACTCGACGAAGCCATATTTATAAAAGATGTAATCTTTACAATTTGTGTTGCTAGACATTTGTGATCGAAATACGTGATATAGATAGAAAATGTAAGTGACTAGTTGTGAATTTATATGCCTACAGCATTCATATATAGATCCAGTTACAAACAGGATACTCGTTTGCATTGTATAGTAGCGGGAGTAATTTTCGCGGTGTGGTCACTTATGGTCAGTATTTCACCCGCCACCTGATTAGGCTACTGGGCCAAAGGGGCCTAAAACACCTTTTCATGCCCCCATACGTGTGTTCTTTTACGCTCGCATTTATATATGCCATAAGAATCCACTTGTCAAATTGATTTTTCCACCAAACTTCGATATTTTTCTATTGCAAAATTCTTAACAAATCTTTTAGTATAACAAAAAAATCAAAACACGATTGATTTTTTTTTTCACATAATTTTATTCACCTGCAATGTTTTGATAAAATTATGACCTTGAACCATTGTTTAAGGTGGTCAAGTTAATGTTTTATTTTATTGTATCGTTATTTGAAATTTGTCTGGAATACATTAACCTATAAAAATTGACGAAAACAAAACATTTTTTTTTGCAGAAAAATATTTTTATTTTTTTTAACATTTTTCTTTTAACATATCAATCCATTGTCATTTATGTAATTAAATCAATTAATTAAGTTATATAAAAACGTTAATGCAACTACGTAATTAATAAGTACTGTTGATATTTATTAATTATTAATATGATAAATTATTTGATTATGAGTATAAATATTATGTCTTTAAGTATCTTATTAGTTATTAGACATGAGTTGTTAGTATTTGTAAATTAAGGGTTACTTGTGTTTGTATTACGTATATTACCTTATTGTTTTTGCTTTATACTTGTCTTCAGAGAAATTATTGACTTTCTTCAATTCAATAACTATACACAGAATTCAAAAATATTTTATTAAAAATTGTTATTGTCTCTTAGAAGTATTTTTATATTTAGAAACCGGATTTTATAAATGTATATAGTTTGACATGAAATAGAAAATAAAAGAATTCAATTTTCTATTGTTTATAGTAAAAGTAACTAAATAAGAGAGATATTAAAAACAATGATCAATAAAATAATAAATGCATGTATATATATTGTGATTCTTCAGCATTCTGGAATAAATCTAAGTTCTAAGTTTATTTACTACAATGACTTTCAATTTTAAATAGTTTATTAACAATATGGATTCGGAGTAGATTGAATACTTATTAGGTTCTTATTTGGAATTTTTGGATTCTTCGGGTATTGATAATTTTGCAATAGATAATACGAAAATAAAAACAAAAAGTATATTTCGATGTTTAAGTTATTACATTTGTTAACTTTTTATTAATATAATATTATTACATCATATTCTTATTATATTATATATTATATATATATTATATTATATAATATATATATATATTATATTATATTTTAAAATATACTTTGTACTAAATTGAGATCATATCTTTCTATATTTTATATTGAATTTTATAAAATATATTTGTTTCGCTTTGAATTATTTTTTAATGATACAATTTAAAACTTGATGTTTTTTTTTAAATTTTAATATAATGAATTTTAAAAGATTCTTTACTATGTTAAATTATTTTTTAATATTAGTTTATTACGATTGTATAGCAATTGCTAATAACCGATAGTTGCATAAACTAAATCATATTTTTACGTTTTTTAAAAAGTTTTTAAAAACAATCATTTATCAATTGTTTTCAAAATATCTGATTTATTGGTCACTTAATAACTTAACTTAATGCATATTGTCAGTAGACATATTTTTAATATCATTTTATGTTACTATTTTTAATATATTTATATTTATATATTTGATAATATTTTAATCAGGGTTGCACCGATTTAAATCAAACATATTTTGCTAAAAAAATCATTGATTTAAATCAAAAGTTATTTTACGTCAGTTATCAGGTATTAAAAATCAAGTCATAATGAAAATATTTATTGAATCATTTATAATCTTTATATTATAATTAAATAACAAACACAGTACAACGATTTTTGATATTAAATAAATCTTTGGAAATATGAACAAATGTTTCAGTATAAGATCTATCCAGAGTTAAGCTGTTTATACAAAAAAAAAAAACTAATTTGGCGGTTTTTTCGGTGCTCAAACAAATCCGAATTTTTGAATGCACCAATCCAAATGTCGAACAAATTTTTTCCACGCTTGATGATAAAGCACTTGCTACTACAATTCTTTTTATAATAATTTGTATTTATATATTATTGATATTTATTATTTTGTGTAAAATTAGTCATGATTGATATTTTTTTTCAAAAATCATGATTTTTTTATGCAACCCTGATTTTAATAGTGGTCATTATTACAATAAACTGACCAAGGTTTTAAGGTTCCGAGCCAGAACACGCCAAGCTGAGATGTACCAATCCGGGATGCGTGTTTTTTTCTTTTATCAAACTGACTACTATTATATTCGTATATAAAAAGAAATATATTGAAAGATATAGTACAAAAAAATCACATATTTATTATATAGGTAAATAAAAGATATTTATTAATTAATAATAAAAAATAAGATACATATACACTTACGCCATATATCCCTATAAGTTAGCATAAACCACTTCTTCAAATTTTGTACACCAGATTTTACAAATGTCACGTATGATTGTTGAGATTGTAGTCATTCTTTTACAAGATATTTAAGAATATTTTTAATAGATTTTACCATGAATTTACTAGGATTTTAAGGGATTTTTTACAAGTGGTTTCCCCCTCGCATTCAATCAAAAATTATTTTATACCGAGCATTCCAATTCTGGTATGCAACTTTGGCCTAGTTTACATTCCATACCAATTCATTTACTCATCGCACGTCCATGTAAACGTACACCTTTAATTTTATATACATGTATTTATTCAGCTATACGTTTATTAGATATGCGGATAAAATGGCCGAACTTTAATCCTGGCTAAGTCATTCCTACTATAATATATTCTGCACCTGATTTCTCCTAATAATATTATGTAAGATATGCAATAGTCTCATTTCCATGTATTTCGGTAAATTTTTTTTTCTATTCATTATTGAAATTTGAAATTATAAAAAGTCTTTGATATATTTTTTGTTTTAATCAAAAAAATAATAATAGAATTCTATTCAATTTCATAAACGCATTGTTGAATAAAATTTTTATTATGACAATGAACTAATGAACTAAACTTATCATACATACATACATACAATCACGGCATGTACCCAAAAGGGTGTGGCACAAACTCTTTTTATCATCTTGAAATCAGTCGCCTCCAAACATTCCTATCCAAACAAGCAACTTTCGCTTCATCCACATTCATAATTCCTCTCATACATGCTCTTTTATTCCTACTACTTGGAAACTTTCGCTCACGCAAGCCACTCTCTCAATCATACACCACTCCAACTACTCATCGGACGTCCACGCAAACGTATACCATCAAAATCATTCAAATAAATCTTTTTAACCAAACGTTCATTAGACGCATTCGCTCAATATGTCCCAAACCATCTTTTAACACGGGACAACTTTTGCTACATCATTTTTTTCAATTTCACACTCATCATACACTAATCTATTTCGTACCCGATCTCTCTTATTTACACCACATACCTCACGTAAAAATCTCATTTCCACAGCAGTCATTTTCCGTTTATGCTTTTGCAACCAAACCCAAAATTCACTACCTTATACATCAACGTAGGCACCAAAACTGCGTTGTATATACTCAAACGGGCTTCTTTGGAAACATTTACATTCCTAGCAAAAGTTCCCAAAGCACCCAAAACCTTACAACCAGCATTTACTCTCTTTTCAATTAAACTTATCAATTGTATTTATTTAATAATTTTGTTTTTTCTGTTTTCTGTTTAGATGCAGTTATATTTGTATCATTCAACTCGAATCCGACGATCGATTTAAAAGGAAGAAAACAATAATAATATTACTAAATTTAAGGACAATTATATAAAAGTGCTTAAATATATATATATATATATTTATATATAAACTATAATAGTGACTTGAATTATAGTATAAAATTCAAGTCCCGGTGAAGAGTAGAAAGAAAAAAGAAGTTGCCTATAGTTTGTACTGCGTACCCAGGGCATGGCTACATGGCTCGAAAGCATCATTGCTTGAGACCACTAACAGCATTCTACAACCGTTCCATCTATGTTAATCAACACCCACACAATACACATAAACATCGGCTAGGTAAATTCATCAATCAATCGATATTTAATTGTAATTAGCTTGTTTCCGTCTTGGTTGAAAAAAAATAATAGATCTGTCTCTCCAAATTGCATTTCTTTTATACTTACAAGTTGAATATGCAAGATGGGGTTTTTGACACATACAGCTTTTAAAAATAATAATATATGGAATATATTTTAGTTATAAGTTAAATATTAAAATCAAAATTGAGTGCGTTGAGAACATGTTTTACTCAAGAGGGTATTCTCGTTTGTATAATCGATTTTTTTTAGGTGTTTTTCAACATTTTTTTTTTTGGGGGAACTTGTACAACAAATAGAGTAAACAACAATTACACCGTTGAAAAGTGTATTTATTGAAGTTTACAAAAAAAGTCAAATTTTCACTTAAGAAAATGGCGTCATAGTGATCAGGTCCAGGGTGTATAACGGGCGTGATAAACGGGAAAAGCGGGAATTATACGGGAAAAGCGGGAATTATACGGGAATTTTGTTACGTGGGAAAAAAGCGGGAATTATGCTAAGAATTTTTTCGTTGTGCGTGAATTTAAAAAAAAAATTTAATATAAGAAGGCTCTTGAAGTACAGCGTAAGAAGGAAACTGAAGAAAAGAAAAAAGATCAGCAAGCGAGAATAAGAAAAGCAGATAAAGGATTTAGAACGAAGGAAGCAATCGATGATGGAAGATCTTCATACAATTTCAGAAGAAATAAAGAAAAAGAAGATGGAATTATAATTTGATGATTGCGATAGTTTATGTTCCATGCTGTAATTGTGATAAATAAATATAACATTTGCAATCAATAACTTCGATTTAACACTTCTTTAACTTACTTTATCGTTAAATTTGTATATTTACGTACGGGAATTTTTTTAAATATACGGAAAAAAGCGGCAATTATACGGGAAATGTATTTTAACTTTTCGTTATACACCCTGCAGATCAAAATTTCTGAAAAAACAAAACAAATTAGATATATATATATATATATATATTATATACTATTTAAAACTTTAATAAATATACTTTCCAACGGTATAATTGTTGTTAACAGTATTTGTTGTAAAATTTCCCAAAACAATATTGAAAAAGACGAAAAAAATCAATGCTAGAAACGCGAATACCTTCTTAACAGAGAGATATATCATTATTGATGTTTGGTGTTTTATAGGTAATGGATCCCGTAGGTCCATGGTCTGCTTATGCATCGTATAACCGTCTAGCAGCCGGTGTCCAATCGCCATCGACCGGCGACTTTCATCATCATCTCGCATCGGGTGCACCAGGTCACTCCGGTCCGCCGGGCGTCGTACCATCCACCACCTCACAACTCCTCCTGCAGGCGGCACATTCGACCGGCTCATTAGCCGGCACCTCCACCTTTAATCCGGGCGGTTTCCTATCACCGCCACCCGTTGGCTACGATGCCGTATTCAGTCCACTGTTTCATCATGCGGCCGCCGCCGGTAATACGAAACACTACGTAACCCAACATCGGCAGGCATTGGTGCAGCAGGCTCAGGCACAGGCGCAAGCTATTGCAGCAGCTTCCACCGCTGCGAATTCGACGAATACGTCGACGAGTAGTACGACGAAACAGACGGCCGAAGAGAATTATACGGCGCATCATCAGTCACAGGTATCCACGAGATTTGGATATGTTGTTGCGAAAGTTGGAGTAAGTCTATTCTAGATGGTTTTGCGGGCACCCACCCATCTTGAACGAATTAGCGCTTACCAATTCAATTCAATTTCTTTTTTATCTACAGTATTTTTTACTATTTTTCCTAAATATTTTTAGTTTCTATAATAAGGACTTAAAAAAAATTATAAATGACAAAATCATTGCATTTTTCTTCATTTACAAATTAACTAACGATTTAATTAGTTCATCAAAATAAATTAATGGCGATTTAAGCAAAAGCAAAATACTATAACTTAAAATCATAAATAATATGTTTATTACATAAAAAATTTATAAATTAAAATATATTCATTATTATGCAGAATAATGTCGATATATTAAAAAAACATATTGTCCCGTATTCATAGCCCCTTTTGGAGTACTTTTATTATTTATTTTAAGAATAGTTTGATGAATTAATTGGTGATATGGATCGGACGAAATAATTTGAACAGTAAATGTTTACATTTTTTATTGAACGTTTCGGCTAGAAATCAATTCAGCTATCAATTAATACATTAATTATATTAATATGATTACAATAATTATACAAGGAAAAAATTGACAAAATATATTATAGTTTCACAATTTAAATATTTAACTAAACATGTGACTTACTGATTTTCAAAATTTTAAAACATGGTATGTAATTCTCTTAAACAAATTTTTCCTTGTATAATTATTGTAATAATATTAATATACTTAATGTATTAATCGATAGCTGAAGATGGCTAGGATTTCTAGCCGAAACGTTCAATAAAAACTGTAAACATTTACTGTTCAAATTATTTCATCCGATTCCATATCGCCAATTAATTCATCAAACTATACACAAAAGGATCGTCATACAATTTGTTTATTATTTTTAAAATATTAGAACCATCTTTAGCATTATTTATAACAGTAAAAAATCTTTCAGAACTCATTATATAAATTAAAATGACTTTAGGTTTAAGTTCTGTATTAATATTTATTAATAATCTACGTACTCAACGTACATCTTCATTAGGATAAATAATACAAATGACATTTACAGTAAAAAAAAATATGATCTAGTTACTTATTTGTTATATCTAGTAACTTGTTTCTATGTTCTGTTATTTACTGTAAATATTATTTGTATCAGTTGAGTACGTAGATTATTAATAAATATTAATACAGAACTTGAACCTAAAGCCGTTTAATTTTAATATTTTTTTAGTTTTAAAGTGATTATTATTTTTTAATTATGAAATTTACAAATAACTATTTTATGATTAAAAAAAGTATTAATTATAATTTTATGATCATTAATTTTTGTTTTCGATAAAAATATAATTGCTCTTTGATTTTATTATATGATTAAAATTTTATATTTGAATTTTTAGTAGTCAAATTAAAATTATTTTTTGAATCATTCTTATATTTAATATGTATATGTTAAAAAAAATACATCGAACAATAGAAAAATAATGAAATTACATAATAATAATATCAAATTCAGACAAATAAAAATTTTAACCTTCAATTAAAAAAAAAATTGTTATTTGTATTAATTTTCCTGATGAAGATGAATGTTGAGTTCGTTGAAACTTCGATTATCAATAAATATTGATACAGAACTTAAACCTACAGCCGTTTTATTTTATATGAGTTCGGAAAGATTTTTTACTATCTTAATATAAATAATGCTAAGACAGTTCTAATATTTTTAAAATAAATATTTTCAGATATAGGCACTTTTATCTAAAAGTACTAAATCTAAAAGTGTTTAAATGACAGAATCATTTACTTTTTTTTTGAAAAATATCGACATTATTTTGCATAATAATGCATGTATTTTTGAAAAATTATTAATCGTACAATATGAAAATATTTATATATATATATATATATATATATATATATGATTAATTTCTTGTTATATGAAAATTCAATGATTACATAACATTTTTTCTTGAATTATTAATAAACAGAAAGTTGTAAGGTCCATGATTCGCGCCACGCTTACACCAGAATTTAAGTAAAATATTATTAAACTTTGGTACCACTGAACTGATACTTGAAATTGCGTCTATGTGGTTACTGTTTTTTTTTCAGGGCTTTGAACTATTATATTTTTCGTTCCGCTTCACTTAAAAAAATAACGTTTTTTTTTTGGTTTTCTATGTTTTTCAATGTATTAAAAACTTATTTTCAACCATAATTTAGACAATTGTATTCCTATTTTTATAATAAGCATACTACATATTTTTATAATAAGCATACTACATAATAAGATAACAAATTCTTGTATACAGGATTTTTATTTATTGATAATTAGAAAAAATGAAAATTATCTCTAATTTTTTTAATGTATTTTCATTTAAATTAATTAAAGATTATTAGAAGCAAAGTTATTATCAAAAAATTCATCTACTTCAAAGTGATCCCTAGTTTCAATAACTGACGAATTACGACTTGCGGTTACGCAACGAGATCCGAGAATTAAAAAAAAACTTTGTTTCTGGTTCAGTTCTGGTTTTCATTTCAGCAAAAATACGGTTTTTTTTTTTTCGATTCAATTCCGGTTCGAAGCCCTGTTGTTGTTATTGTTGTTGTTTGTACATTATTATGCATGAGAATGTTTTTGTAGGCACAAGGCTTCTTCGAACAGGGCACTGGTTCAGGCGCTGGCTCGGCCCTACCCTGGCAACAGAACAGTCCATTCGGTATACTACCGCACGAGAGTGTCGTACCAAATTCACCGGGTGCTGTCACCACGACGAAGAGTTCCACCGTCTACGAGAATTTCAACGCTCATTTTGCCGCCGCCCAAAGCCTGAATCATTTGAATTCGCAATTAGCGGCGGCGAGTGCGAAGACAACATCGCGTGCCCAAAGCCCTCAAGTCAGTGCACAGCCGGTAAAACCGATCGCTACCCAATCGGCGACGAATTCGGCGCCATTTTTTCAAGTGCCAACCACGTTCGTTGTTACCGAATCGCTGAGCAGTACGTTTACATCGTCGAGCAAAGGTCAACCGAGTCAGCAGCAGCAGCAACAATCCCAGCAACAGCAACAACAAACCCAGCAACAACAGAGTCAGGAATATAACGCGGCTACTAGTACAGCTAATAGCAAAAGTTTTCAAAGCGCCGCAAATAATAATACGGTAGGTGACAAGAATCTTATTTGTTGGATATGTTCCCTCCCCGAAGAGTGTTCCATTTAATGGATGACAAGAACCATTCGGTTTGGACGTGCATCGGTTAGTCATAGTTTAGACAAAACACTATTATACAAATCTGTGGCATCTTCGAAATGATGTTTATTCGAAAATGTCATCATTTATAGATTCTCAAACTTACTATTACTTAATATAATGAGACTATGTAAGGTCATAACTTAGAAATTAATTGAAATGGTTTTAAACGTTAAAGTTATTATAGTACATTCAATTTCCTTTAAAATGTGTTAAAAATGTAACATTCGGACTTAGTCATATTTAAAATCAACAACTCGACATAATATCAAGTTGATCTTATCTTAAGTGATTACTGGATTTTTCTTTGACTATTAGGGGTTTTGATAGAAGCAAATTTTTTTATAAAAAATAAGTTTTTCTCATAAAACTCATATTAAAAATTTTTTTCCTATAGGAAATCTCATCACTTTACACACTGTATGTTTTAAATTTGGTGAATTTTTGAACTTAAAAAAAAATGAGTAAAAAATGGATTGAAACATCTTATAATTGAAATTAAACGCCAAAAAATCATGCAATTACGACGGTTTTTAATGAAGCTACATCGATTTGAAATTTGTGAAAATTTGATAAAAATGAAGCATTAGCTGTGTTTTTTTTTACATTCCACTCAGATCAGTAAATCTTGTAAATGAGCTGAGCTGAGTTTTGCTATAAATCAGTTTATTTGAAAGTGACGTTTAAAATCTAAATTCCACATATAATATAACCTAAAATATTAGATGTATTTGGATTGTTTGCGTTGATAATTTATTGCAACTTGCCGGATATCTATTGTTTGACTTCTCAATAAAATATTCAAATATAAATGTCAATCAGTAAAAACACGTTATCAAATCTGAAACTAGGAAAATTTGAATTGCGCATGTGCGCTCACTTGAATCTCAGCGAAGCACTAGTTAAATATGCAACTCAGTATCGGTAACGGGGGAAAGCAATTCACCCACTTCGAACTCAGTTACGAGACGATAAATAAAACAGCTATTATTTCAAGGTTACTGATATTTGCTAATCTGAGCTGAGTTTTTCCGTAAAAAAAACACAGCTATTATATATTTAAGTACATAATTTAAAAACGCTATAATTTCGTTATTTTTTATCAGAAATACATGATTTTTAGCACGTTTTAAAGGAAATTAAATATACTTTAATAATCTTGATTATTTCAATCAAGTTCTAAGTGTTCCAGAAGTGCTTAAATGCTAGAAAATCAGAAAAATTTATTATGTTTGCATTAGAAAATATTTATATACTTGGTGATCAAATTTGTCTAATTTTGACTAACTGGTGTGTGTCCAGTTTTCTCACTTTACATATGAACGAAAATATAAATATTGTTGAATGAATATTTGTCTACATAATTATATAATAATTATAATTCGTTAAGTGATTTTTTGTTATTATTTTGATCTTCACAAAAGAAATACCAACTGATTAAAATGAGCAAAAAAATCAAAATTTACCACTATTCTTTTAGTTTGTAATATAAAGTTACAATAAATTAAAAATCACTTTTCGAAAAAAATAAATCATTTAAACATTTTTAAGGTCGAAATTTTATTTTTATTTGTACATAATTATTGATAAAACTTTTTTAGGTAACTCTGTAAGTAGATGCTAGTAACGTACACTATTTTTTTTACTTACCATTTTTGAGTTACAATTTATCAAATTTCATTTTTCTAAAAGACACTGAAACTAATTTTTATCTAGTTAAATGTCATTTTCTTCTGGTTTTTTTTTTTCTCCTGATTTTTGATTTTTCCATCTCAGTTTAATCTTAAGATTAATGTTTAATAGTTGTAATACATTTGTATTACAAGTTTATATTTAAAGTCGAAATATTAAATAAATTAATATTTAATTTTTTTCAATTTTTTATATATATATTTTTGTTTGTATCTTTCAAATAGGCAAGTCTGTTTAATGGATACTATTATCTAAATAAATAAATATTAAATTAAATTAATTCTGAAATTTGACGTAGTCACCTGTGGTCTAATGGGCTTGATCGGAAGATTGTGGGTTCGATTCCCGTCAGATGACAAAATTTTTTTCATTTAATATTCCCACATTAAATGTAAATTTGTAATATTAATAATATTCAATTGTTTCGCTAAATCGATACTTGTCATCTTATACATTTGTATCACATTTTCATAATTTTCTAATTAAGTCTAAAATAAAACGAGTATTATCTTTTTTCCTGATGAAGACGTACGATGAGTTTGTTGAGACGTCGATTAATAAATACTAGTACAGAACTACAACCTAAAGCCGTTTTATTTTCAAATAAGTTCGGAAAGATTTTTACTATGTTATAGGTAGTCTAAATCTAAATGATACTTATTTATCAAATAAAATATCTTTTTATTTCTTTAACGTTATTCTGTAAGAAAAAAATTATAAATAAAATATCTTTTTTTACGGTGTATTATTTTTTAATTAAATAAAATAAAATTACATACTATACTTACTTAAAGAAAATGTGATATTAAATTTTAAAATTGTAGTAGATTTAAAATTCTCTTTTAGAAATAAAAAAAAAGTTAAAATATAAGTCAAATCTACCTGAAATTGAAATTAGTCCTAAGAATAGTGAATAATGCGAATATAAATTTAACATCAATTAATTTAAATAACTGAAAAAAAGAAATATAAAGTTGATTTGAAGAAAAAAATCACAGTACTAATTCATAGATTAAATTAATAATTGAGTTCGAGATTGATAGTACCTCATATTTAAATGTTGATGTTATAGAAATTAATCCAATTAATTTTTTTTATTACATTATGTAAACATGCGTGATAATGAGAAATTATAATTTATATTTCATTCGCAAAATTAATTTTTTAATTTTTGTTGTATATTTGAAAATTAAATTGAACTCGGTTCAAAGATTGAGATTAATTTTAAAACGTAAATTTGATTTGATAATTGAGCTAATAAATCTGTATAATTAATTTATATTTGATGTATAATTATTTTCTATTAATCTCATTTTAATGATGAATTTTCGAAAATATTTTAACAAGAAATCGAACTATCTGTTACAGGTGCATCAGACTCAACAATCTTGTATAGTATCATCGCCGTCAAATACTCCCGTTCAATCCAACTCGAAAGAGTATCGAATTCCGCAAGCGCCCACCCGTTCGATATTCTTAAACTCTACCGTACCACCTGCACCTAATCGTACCGTTGATAAAAACACATCGCGATCCTCTTCAGCCAATTTTGTTCCACCACCTTCCAAACAACAACAGCAACAACAAAACTCCCAGCAGCAACAACAGCAGATTCAAACGAAAGCACAAACAAAAATCTATCCCGAATTATCGAACAACGAACGTCAGCGAAACTCGGACGATAATCAGAGTCAATCATCTCCGATTAGCTTTTCCATAATGGACGCACCGGGTCGTCTACATTATTCCGGCAGTAATAGTTCGAGTAATAAACCATCCGGTAGGAATTCGGTGCAATTCCAGCATAATCTAGCAGCTCAACAAAGTTCCAATTATCGTCACTATCAACCGGGCGCGAATTCCGAAGCCGAATACCATCGTAACGCGAAAAATGCCGCCGAGTATTCGACTAACAATGGTCCGCCCGATTGTGGTGTGGTGGTGCCCCGTCGACCGAGTCCGCTTCAAGCGCATTCACAAGCCTCGCCCTTGGGCCATGTGCCCAGTCCGGCATATCCGATGTACAATAGTCCAATGAATTCAATGTCATCGCCCCAACAGAATTCCACTAATCAAGTGGTGGCACCACCATCGCCACTAGATGTGTCTGTACCACGACCTAGTTCGCAAGCAAGTAGTGTCGCTTACCCATCGGTTATCACGCGCGCCCTTACGAACGATAATAAAAGCTATAATCAAACAAGTCAGCAACCGCCTCAATCGCAACAACAACAGCAGCAGCAGCAGCAGCCGCCGAATGCGCCGAATTGCTGGGAAGATAGACAGCATCATCCACCGCCACGTAAGTTCCCCGCTCAGTCACCTAGTTCTAGTTACAGTTCCGGCGGCGGCGGCGGCGGCAATAGTATTGAGATTCCAACGCGCCAAATCGATCCAGTCCAGGGTCCCAATCCCCAAGCGCAACGAGCCGCCCTAAACATAACCGAACGCCAGCAGGCCTATTTTGATTCGACGCCAGCGGGACATCAGGTAACACTACAAGATTTGAGTAGTTGTCGAGGTGATCCCATGAGCATAGTTAAAAATCTTCAGACTTTGCAACAGTCCCAGCAACAACAACAACAGCAGCAGCAGCAGCAGCAACAACAACAGCAACAGCAACAACAACAGCCGAGTTGTCAGGTGCAACAGCAAGAACAGAAACCCGAGCTGAAAACGAATGCAGCAAGCGGGACGAAGCGACGAAAAAGCAACGAGAAACCTGGGGGTGGCCATTCAACGGCACTAAACGAGCTAGCTGGTGCAGCGATGGCTGAATATTTCACCAGTCGGATTCCGCCACCCGCGCACAGCTCGGCCGCCAATCAACAGCAGCAAAATGGCGCCTATTTCGATTTCGAACGCTGGAATCTACCACCGCCACCACCGAAAATGTTCTCGAGTTCGCCGGCATTTGCCTCACAGGGCATTCATCACAGTGCCCAACACCAATCATTAATGGTACCGCATCCTCATTCGCATCATCCCCCGCCACCTCTACCATATTTTCCAGCATTCCATTTAACGCCACACCCACCCGAATTTCCTCCTTCCGTCGAACTAACGCCATTAACGAACTATAACGAACAACAGACACAGAACCAACAATCGAATCACACCAATCAACAGTATCAGCAACAGAATCAACCCGATGATCAACCGAAAGTTGTCGTTCCTAATATCGAAGAAGAGCTGAATTTCCTCTCCGAAGGCGGCGGCGCCAGTTCACGACCGCAACAACAACAAACACCCAGTGCCGCTACCACAATGAACTCTCAACATCATCCGACACAGTCGCATCAACAGTCGCAAGTCAATCACCAAGTGAATGTGCCATCATCTGCATCTGCATTACCTCCATCAGCATCGAAAATACCGGAGAAGAAAGCATCGGGTCCCGGTACTGGCTTCATGAACAGTTACTTGAAGTTTTTGCAAGGCGAACGGGATAGTTCACCGCCGCCAGCAAGTCGTGGTGCACGTAAATCGACTTGGTCGCGCGCAAAAACCTATCAACCGGCTGATACACAACAGAAAACCGATTCGAATGGTGTTCAACCGGTTCCAATCGTTGCACCTCCACCGCCCCCCAAAACAATTGAACGATTAAGTCAGGGCGATCCACAGGACGATCCCCGATACTTTCCACTTCCGAAGGAACGAAAACGAGGCAGCTTAGATAGTTCGGATGACGGTTTTAGTTCCGATGATGATTTGTTACCCAGTAGAAAACCGTCATTGGTACAACCACCGCCAACATCCACCACTGAACCGCCTCCGAAGGAGCGCGTGGTACGAAAGGGACGACCACCGAAGCCCGGCGGTCCTACGGAACGAAAACGAGCGAAGCAAGCGGCACTAGCAGCGGCGGCGGCAGCTGCCGCAAAGGGCGAAGCTCCCCCGAATGAAGAAGGTGCGTTTTCATTTTTATTTTATCCCTATCAGAATCAGAACGATCTGAATGGGTGGTGAATTCTCAAATCAAATCAAATCAAAACAAGCAGCATGCCTACTAACTCATATATTAACATCATATTTACTAATTTAATCCATGACATTATTTAAATTTCAATTAATTTACTAACACCAATTTTATTACAAGAAACACTCGCTTAATAATTATAATTACTAATTCGTTAAGTGATTTTTCTATTACTTTTTGAACAAAACAAAAGAAGAACCAACTGATTAAAACGAACAAAAAATATCAAAATTTATCACTATTCTTTTAGTTTATAATATAGTCAACAACAATTAAATTAAAAATCACTTTCCGAAAAGAAAAAAAATTCCAAATAAAAAAACGTTAAAATATTTTAAGGTCCAAAATTAATAAAAATAAAGAAACTATGGTAACCTCCTTGATGAAGAACAGTTTATATTTAGGGGTGCTACCATAATAATTAAATTTATTATAAATTACTAAAAATAATGTGTAATTAATCTAACAAATTGTGTAAGAAATTTAAATTTAGCTGTGATTTTATTTCATGACAAACATTTATAAATTTTTCTTATAAATTTATGAATTATTCTTTCAAAAAGGCTGTGTAAATAATTTGTATATAGAAATTAGAAAAATAAAGAGATAAAATTAATTCGATTATAAATTATTTTGGTGGCACCTTCTGATTAAGAATATATACATATTATTGTAATTTATCCAAAAAAAAGATGTTCATTTAATAATTACAGTAATTGGATTAATAAAAATTATTTTTTATATTGTTCGAGAATTTTATTTTTATAAATTTGAATTTTCTAACGATATACTTATTTATTAACATAATTGAAAAAATATTTTTGA
This sequence comes from Clivina fossor, assembly GCA_963966155.1. NCBI lineage: Eukaryota > Metazoa > Arthropoda > Insecta > Coleoptera > Carabidae > Clivina > Clivina fossor. The sequence continues at coordinate 10,431,285 of OZ014562.1, read as the reverse complement.
ATCTATATATTTTATTTTAAAACTTAAAATATGGTAATTTTTTTTATATAAATTATATAATATGTATCGAACTGCTTTTTTGCACATAAAATTACATCAAATTTTCATTAACATTGATTTATTATTAAAAATAGTAAAATATATTTAAATAATTTTATTATTATTGTTTAAATTTATTTTTATATACGAGGGAGAATGAAAAAGGATAGACAAAATAATTTAACGAATTTAATAAAAGTAACTGAGCAATTGAATTGTAATTATAAAATTTTAAGAACAAAAATAAATGAAAACTAATTCAAAATTAACTTTAGTATCTGATGTATGAAAAATAATATTAAATTAATTTCCATTATAAGCAATCACGTAATTGGAGTTTTTCTTTAATAGTTATTTATGTAACAAGTATGCAAAGATTGGTTTTATGACATGAGTTCGGAAATATCGTACCGAGAATAGCAAAGCCCGAAAATATTCGAATTAATGTTATAAAACTCCGTTTATTCACAAGTTTCATACAAAATTTTAGCTACAACCCCCAAATTACACAATCAAAAACGATTTTATATGAATATGTTGAGTTTTCTGAACAGATGCAATTTACAATAACAAAACTGTTATTTACGATTATTAATAACTTTTATTACAATAACTTTTGTTACAATATAAAAGCTTTAGAGATTTAGTTCTGTATTAATTTTAATTAAAATTCGACAAAAATAAACAGAATATAGAAACAAGTTACTAGATAACAAAATAAGTAATTAAATTATGATTTTAATTAATTTGTTTACGAAAAATATCAACAACTGCAAAAACAAAAATTCAAGTTTCGTTCACTATTTACAGGTTTAAACAAAGTGTGCGACTATGTTGTAATAATGGCGACAAATGAGTTAGCTGTATTCTTTTTATCAAAAATTGACTCATTTCAGTTGGAAAGTGATGTGCGATGAAACGAAGTGAGTGAGTTGAGTTATTTTATAAAAAAAACAAATATTCAAACTCTAACAAGAGTACACGAATAAGTGACAAGGATCGAAATACTTTGATATCTTTTTTTAACGTTTGTTTTATGTTAATATTGTACATCTTTGATATAAATTTTACATTAAATTTAAAATTTAAAGGTCCAATATCATTTAATCATTCAATTTCGTATGACATTTCTCCAACTCAGTTTGTCGTAGTCCAGTTAAGATAAAAAGAATAAGAATTATCTGAGTTTATCTGAAGTGAGGTGAGATCTCAGTAAATTATAGGTAAAAAGAATTCAGCTTATGTGTGTTGATTGCCAAATTATTAACTTATTGTATTAGAATTTTTATTATTAAATTATCTGCACTTAAAAATACTATATAATTATTTATTTTACTCTGATACGGTTTTTCTTCAAATAGATAAATGTTAACACACAATTAATAATAATAATAAATCTGATCTGATTTTAACAGCATTAGTGACATTTGCAACAATAGTCGTGTTTTTTCAACAATGTTCTTATCTGAAGTATGTACACTTAAACTGATCTGATCTGTAAATGAACTGCAAAAAAACATTTTTTCTCGTTCTATCATAGCGATGGGCTGTCACGACCTGTAAATATGTAACCTCTCTGTTGTTTGCACTTGAATTTTTAGTTAATAATTTCTAATTATTAATTTATTGTTATTATATTCTTGTTATTATTATTATTATTATTATTTATGTTATATAAAAATTATTAGTTTCGAATACCCCTATCGAATAGAAATGGCAAAAAAATGATTGTAAGTAAATACTTGTAGAACCTACGACAAGTTATTTTTTAATTAAAAAAACATTAATATAACATGAAGACTTCTGTTCCACAAAAAAACAGTTCTACGCTGCTGGATCTGATCCGAGGAGGTTAGAGCTTGTCGGTCAGTTGAAAAAAACACGACTAATATTACAGTTGGTAGAAACCAAAATTGAGCTATATATTTTTTTTATTAATCGTGAATTAACCAAGTGGTAATGCGTACTATCCGATATTTAGAACAAATAAAAACGAAAAAAACTATACAAAAATAAAACACAAAATAATCAACACAGTAGCGAAATTTGATAATAAAAGCATTTTGTTGTGTTATAATGAATTTAACAGAACTCCATGTCCCACGTCGCGAAACCAGTAAACGTGCGGCGAAAGAGAAAAGCAATATGCAGCAATTAATGGCGCGGCAGGCAGACGATGAACCAGAAGAGCCGGTTGAATTTGTTGACTCTGATTCAGATCCGGCATGGACACCCGCATTGAAAGTGGAACAGGACGATGAGAATATTCCGCTAGCGATACGGAAAAAACCGAAACGAATGCGCGGCAATATGCGGAAACGTGGCGTGGGTAGAAATTTGATTTCGGCCGCGGCTCAAGGTGCTGGTATACAAGAGATGGATGGCTATTCGAGTGGTGGCGGTTCCGAGCCGATTATGCAGAGTAAAAAGCATAAAGCTGCTTCAGGTTGGTTTAATTTAATACGTTTTTTGTTATTACCTCGTCGCTTTCTTTCCTATCTGTTTTCTGTTTGTTTGTAAGAAAAGAAATTCAATCAAATTTCAATTATAACAATATGAAATTGATTACAATAACAATTCATGATGACAATAATATTATATTGATACGTTACGATTTAGTTTAATGACTGAATGACTTAACTTCTGCTAAGTTATTAGCCTTTATCAATCAGCTGTTACTTTATCAAAACTAACTAGTGCCAAATCCGGTTAGATTAGCGCTAGTAAAAAGATTAGAGTATATCAAATTCATGCTATTCCAACCATATTTTCTATCAATTCTGTTAAAAGTAATGGTTTGTTAAAATAAAAATATTCAGATTCTGTTAGAAATCTTGTTGTACATAGCGAAGTATTTTTCTTTGCAAAATCTCAACAATCATTATCATTTAAATTTTCTTATTGTTCTGTTTCAAATAGATAGATTTTTTTTGTAGAAATTACTAAAAATTTCGACGAATATAAAGTGCGAAATTAATTATTTTAGGCTCGAAACATGGAAGTCATAAACAAGGTGGTCCATTAACTTTGGAGGATAATATTGCAGCTGCTATGGCTAAAAATGCAGATGGATCCGCTCCTGTAGAAGAAATGCCCTTCAAAGTAAGTTTTTATACTTTTTTTAACACTTACAAAATTAGATTGTTTATTTTGAAAAGTGATATAAATCCACTTTTTCTAATTTTGAAATATTGAAAGTTTACATTACACTAGTTATATTTTTTTATTTTTTTGGCAAAAGCACAAATACTTTTACTTAATTTGTAATTAAAACAATTGAATTATCAATTATCTTAAAATTGGACTTATATCAGTTTCGAAAAAATGGTCCAAATATTTCTTAAATTTTTATTTTACTACATTTATCATGAAATCTAATCTGTAAAAAGAAAATAAATAAAAATACAATTAAAATTTTTCCATGCAGTCTAATAGACTTAAGGAAAAACACCAACAGGTTAGTTTTTGTATGTTAATTTTTGAAGAAAAATAAAATTTAAAGTGCATCAATAGTAGGAATAGTTTTTTCCCTGTTTGAAAATATTTGAAAATAAGATTTTTGAATTGATTTTTTTAGCCCGGCGAATTTGTTGTAATCAAATCGGAATTAACTGAAGAATGGCCGGCAATCTGGCGAGTCGATGGCAAAACTTTATTACAAAAATATGAACCTTTTGATCAAAATGGTAAAACGCTCTACCGCAATATTTCAACGGTAAGTTACATTGTAATTTTCGCAAAATTGCTAATTCTTAGTTTGAACATTATTTGATTGTGTAATTTAATTAAGTGAAAATTCAAATAATAACGAGCTCTTTCATTTAACAATTTATTATTTGCGAAAATAACTACTTGACCATTTTCGTAACTCAATTATATTATACAAATCATTTTATCATACCGAAAAAACTGATGTATTTGTAGATCTCAAACTTCAAAAGTAATCTATTAAATTAAAATTCTGATGTGGTCAGGTTCCAAAATTTTTAATAAACTGATCAAAATTATTTATATTAAAAATGTGATTTGATTTATCTGTGACGACATATTTTAACAAATTAACTTATGATAATATTTTAAAAATTTCACTGATCGCACAAAGAGATTAAACATAAAAATACGTCCAAAATAAAAATAAATTATAAAATTATTTCATTAATGATCCATTATTGTCTACAAACCTTCTTATTAATAAAATCGAGGATCAAATTTTTTTTTTCCAAATTTTATAGATAAATAAACTTAATAAATTTTGTTTCTAGTATACATCCTGGACAGCGGAAAATAAGAAATTATACGTTCCGGTGCCTGTGCGTTTTAAAGCTCAAAATCAATTAGAAACTATAGTTGAGTTCCTTCGAGCCGATATGACAATTATCGATACCGAATTTATGGAGAAAGCAATGAAGGAAGCCGAGGTGTATCAGGATAATTTCGAAGTTTATATTCAGACGCTCATCTCGCAAGCATTGGATAGCAATTTTTTAACAGAGATCTTTCAAGAACAAGGTTAGTTAGTTCAATTTTATTATTTCAAAGAAAAAACAAAATGGATTTAAAAAAAAATAGTAAGCGAAAAACTAAGGCACTCTAAGCGTAACGTAACTAAAGCGAAAAAAGCGAACTTAGACTGACGATGCAACTACGGAAAATACAAACTATTGTGAATTCTACCGCAGTTACAGTAAAAAATATTTCCAAGAAATATCTTGAAGTGGCATGTGGTTGATCGCGAATCCTAATATATAAATCTGTCACTAGGTCAATTCGAACAGATACAAGAAATTACTTAGTTTCAGAAATACGTATTAGGTTATAATAACCACATGCTCCAACACTGCCTTGTTACAATATTAACCCTTTGCGGACATCACATTTCTATTCACTAGGTCGAATGAAAATAATTTCGTTATCTATACCGTCAATAGGAAATATTTTGAAAAAGCGTTTGAAAAAGGATTAATATGTTATAAACCTTTTGTTCGTTATTGTAACGAACTGGTGTGCTTGCAGCCTAACGGTTTTTTTACAAATAAAATAGTAGTTATTTGGAATTGATGTTTCGATGAATAGAAAATATTTATTTGTTTGTTTTTCTTTCTAGATGACTATTTCTTGTCGAATGTAAAAACCGTTGACGATATCACGGAGGAACGTAAACGTAAATTATTGAGCGTGACACGTTGGCCGGAACGTTTGCAAGCATCCGTTAGTACCTGGCCCTGTTTCAATGTGATCACCGAACTGTCACCAGGTGACGTAGAGGGACGAACGTGTGTTGCATGCCAGCAACCAAATATCTCCTTAAGGGTTATCATGTATGGACAACCTTATAACAGTACCACATTGGAGGGTTGTCCGCCTGATTCGCAGGCTGTTTTAGAAAAGGTTCGTTTGATTCCATTAATCAGGAAATTTACTTACTTTCCTGAACAATTAACTGAGTTATTTGTTAATAAAATGAAATAATTTTTCTTAAACTACAAAATAATATAAATATTTTGTGGTTTAAGGGAAATTATTTTATTTTATTGAGTTATTTGTTGCTTTTAGTGATGTTTATTGTGTAATAGGTAATTTATCAGTAATATTACCTTAATACTTTACTTACAATGTTACCAATTCTTGTAAAAAAATTCAAGATTTTTACTAATCAAGTGTTGTACCAATTCGATGTCTGAATATTCTAGTGTTTGTTCATTCAAGAGAAAAATAAGTCAAGCGTTGAATCTACTCTCTTTATCAGGGTGTATAACGGGCGTGAAAAGCGGGAATTATACGGGAATTTTGTTACGCGGGAAAAAAGCGGGAATTATGCTAGGAATTTAAAAAAAAATTATAATATTTAAGGATTTAGAACGAAAGAAGCGGTCGATAATGGAAGATCTTTATACAATTTCATAAGAAATAAAGAAAAAGAAGATGCAATTATAATTTGATGATTGCGATAGTTTATGTTTCACGCTGTAATTTTGATAAATAAATATAATATATGCAATAAATAACTTCGATTTAACGCTTCTATAACTTTCTTTATCATTAAACTTGTATATTTACATACAGGAATTTTTTTAAATATACGGGAATTATACGGGAAATTTATTTCAACTTTCCGTTATACACCCTGCTTTATAAACAAAATCTCTTTTTCTTATTAATATAACAAGACATTGTGTCGTGTTCGCCATCTATATTACGGTTGATTTGATGTGTAAATGCAATATTAATTATTCTTATAATCTTAAAATTTATTTTTGTTTTTCGTTTTTGCAATGAATGAATAATTTATAACTATATATCATGTATTTGGTATCAAAAGAAACGTTCTGTTTGTTACAGTTGATTCAAATATGTAGTTATTTTTCATTTTAATTTTCAGTAATATTTTCGTTATAAATTACCAATAATTTAATCATTACTTGTCCAACAATTAATTGTCAATTTTTCAGGAAAATAACTAATCAACACATAAAGTTAAAAAATATGAATAATGGAATAATTATTATTTGTTTATTTGTTTTTAGGACTTTTTAATGTGTCGAATATGTTCGACGCGGGTGGAATTGTTTAATAAAGTCGCCCACCAGAAATATTTGATGTATATAGAATGCGCGAAACGGGTCGCGGAGAAACGAGCCGCCGATCCACATAAAGACACCACAATTATTTTGAATGAGTTACTTGCAGATGAAGCCTGGCTCACTCAGGTATAGTTTTCTCTCAGTTTTTTTAGTAATAATTATATTATTTTGCACATAACATGGAAATATATTATATTTAGCAATTAAGAAAATAGGTTTTGCAGTAAAAACTTTTATACAGGGTGGCCAAAACCAGGAAAAGTCAGGGAATTTTGTTGGTCCGGGAAAAGTCTGGGAATTTCATTTGTAGTCAGGGAAAAAATTTGTTTGGCGAAGTTACAAAATTACAAACACAAATTTTGAGCAAATGTTGTGCAAATTTGTTATTGTATTATTATAAAATCGGCAAAAATTAATGAATTTCACTTTTAGTATATTCAAATTAATCTTATCTCAATTTTTTCACAACTAGACTTAGAAATCATTATAATTAATTAAGTTTGAGGTTGTAACTCATCTTTATCTAATTTTAAACCGATTTTAATCAATATTTTGTGATTCACAGTACTTGAGAATTTATATTTGTTTAAATATAAAAGTCAGGGAAAAATGAAAAAAAGTTCTGGAAAACCGGGAAAAGTCAGGGAAATTGGTTTTCACAAAGTTTTAGCCACCCTGTTCATAGTAAATCGAACAAACCTATACGTATATTGTTATTGTCAGTAAAATATTTTTACAATTTTGTACAAAATTTGTTGTTTTATTCTGTGATTATAGTTATTCCATGAGGTACGCTGTTCTTGGGCTGAAATTGACAGTTTAGAGTACCACGCTCGGCCACCACAGAAGGCTCGTTGAGGGGCCCTAAATTAGCAGGGGGAGGGGGACATTACGTCGACGCCGCTTCATGTGTATATTCGGTGGGGCAAAACGCCCGCGCAAACTGCATTGCGCAGAAAATCGCTTCAAAGATGCAAGGAAGAGGAGAAACAGAAAAATAAACTATAAATAAAATTTAAAAAAAAATAAAAATATACATAATCATGTTCATTTTTGCATATAATACCGATCAACTTTAGATATTTAGTACTCTGAATACGTTTGTTACTTATTTTTGTTGTGTGTTGTTGAGTTCAGTGATGAATGCTGACAATTTGTAAGTTATATTATTCGATGAAGAAAAAAAAAAGAAATGAAAAACATTGTGTACATTTAATGCAGAGTTTATAAAAATTTTAAAAAGAAGTCGTAATTTTTAGGATAGCATATATAGCATATAAAGAGATACTAGTAATAAATAAAAATAAACATTTTAAATAAAATCGTTTTCATTTGAACATAGACTGCAAAATTATTATTGTTTCTATATATCTCTCTCTCTCTCTATTTCAATTTTTATTTTTTAGTTGATATATAATTATAAATAAATAGATTGCCATTTGTTTTAAAAAGAGTTATCAACAAACGAAATAATATGTAAGTCTATGATGCATTGTGCTCGTATTAAGTTGTTGCTGTTTTTTTATTATTATTATTATTTTATATATATTTTTGGACAAATAGAAAAACTTATTACAGTAATTCAAATGAGAAATTAATTTAACCTAATTTATTTGACTGATTGACATCATTCGCATTCCGTACATAAGTACATTTTTGAGCACGTTGTTATAGACGACATTGTTTTGTAACTATTTCAACTATATACTGTAATATACAATTTTTTTATTTTATTATTGATATATATATATCATTTAGTTTTATTTCACCTGAAATATAATTTTTGAAAGTGTCAAATTTTAAATAAGCCGGTATTGCCGCCTTGGTGGATGAAAACGGAAGTTACATCACGGATTATCATGCGCCATATGACTCGATTTTCGTATCCGGTATTGGTGCACGTTTAGAGGCGTTTTGTGAAGTGTGGCTGTCAACATCCCAGCTTCATGAGAGCCATTTTTCTCAGTAAATACTGAAACGGAATCATTTCAGTTCTCCAATTATTAGTTAGTGTGATATATAGTGTATATTTTAGTGTAGGTCTGCAGTTTGGGTTCTTTTTGCTACAATGCCGTCTGCAGCTAATATTAAAGTAGACAAACAAATTACATCGGAAACGGCTTCAGTTGATTCGGCCTCAAGTCAACAAAATACCCCAATCAGACAAGCTATTGTTATTATAGAACATAAAATAAGGAATTTGGAAAAACGAAAGGTAGTGTACATGCATTATTTCCTCGTTTTTACGTGCGTAAATTTCATAATTTTCAAATAACAACTACGTGTTTCCATAATTGCCGGGTCATGTTTTCATGTTGTATATTGCTTAATCTATGGCAATCTTTTATTGTATTACGCAAAATTCACCTACACTAACTACTTCTAAATGTTTTTCTAATTTCAACATGTTTATTCCATTGTTTTGATATTTATTAGAATCGAATATATATTCTAGAACATCAAACAATAAAGAAAAAACTTAATTTTTATAAATTTTAATAATTTTATAAACCAGTTTTCAAATTTGTAATATTTTAATTATAAACTTGTAACATTACTAGAATATTTCTAACTGTAAAATCTAAAAACATATTATAAGTTTTGTTTAACATATTTTCCTTATCTAAAATTGTTCATAAAAAAAAAACTTGTATTTATTATCAATGAGAAAGTTCGTTAACCTAAACAGAGGTGTTTGTTGTTTTTTTTTGCAGTCGAAACTAGAATCGTATAGGGAATTACAAAATTCGGGTAAAGATCTGAATCAGGATCAACGTGTTGCGGTAGCAAAATATGACGAAGTTGTTCAGACATTGGAATTCGCGAGGGATTTATGTAAACAGTTTCAAGGCATTGCAACCGTTGCCGATAAGGAAACGAAGAAGCAGGCGCGCAAGGAACAGGCGGCGAAAGCTCAACAGGAAATCGCTAAAGTACGGGAAATTCTCTTAGTGCAAGATGCTTTACAGCAATTAGGACAGGAAAATATACGTGAAAACTTTTTATTAGGTAGAAATGGGGCGGTTACACTCACCGAAACGGATCTCAAGTAAGTTCTCATTTCTTATCTTTCAAATCATTCATAAATAATAGTAATATTTATTTTTGCATAATACCATAAATATAGTTTTCTTCGTTATACACAGTATATATATTTGCAATAATTATAATAAATTTAATATAAGAAAAATATATGACATATGCCAATTTATCTTAATGTTGTTAAACTTATGTCTAATGTGATTATTTTTTTAACGAAATGAACAATACAGAAATAATCTGACAAATAAATATCAAAGAACAAACTAATATAAAACTAATCATAAACTATTATTCATTTGGACCACTTGACTCGCCATTTTTATTATATATTTTTTAATATAAATATAAATAAAATAATTTCCCTTAAACCAAGAAAAATAAAAAGCCGAATAGATCACTGATTACAACTTTAGTTTTAACATTTGCTACTGACGATGAAAGCTTAGCTTTCAAAATACGTGTTTAGCTTTTTAAAAAATTTTTTTTGTGGTTTAAATTATTCTATTTTAAAATCATCAAAACTTATTATTATTCAGAGTTTTAGCAAAATGTAATTTTTGCTTCTTAAATTATTTGAAATAAATATAATACTTAAAAAAATTGGTTAATAAACAATTTTTTTCTTTAATATCAATTATATTTAGCACATGTCAGAATGCTCTTTTTTATGTGTCACCCATCTCGGCTGCAAATATTTGGGCTCAACACAAAAATTGTTTTCTGCTCCTCGTAACATTATACTATTATTTGTCTGCAGTTTTACTATCTGAAATATTCAAATTACGTCTTTATTTAATACAGATTCAAAATGCCGTTTGCTAAAACTTGTAGGTAAACAATTACTACTATGTATTATTGATAATTTACAAGTAATTTTTGACAAGATGTTATCATTTAAACTGATAAAAGTTTATTTTTGTTTGAATTGTTTATTTTCTTGCAAAACATTGCAAGATTATTTTAAATTTCAAGTGTTTTAAATTGTTTATTTCAACAACTCTTAAATCTTTATTATTTTTTTGTTATAAATATTTTCATGCGTCATGTTCAATACAAAAAAAAGTTAGCACAAAAATGCTTATGTATTTAAACTAATTGTTTGAGCTAAACATTTTTATTAACATCTTAAGCGGTTACGTCGTATATATACGTCATAGCCTATTGTAAATGCGTAACGCTTATGACGAATATATTCGCATTCAACTTTCATCATTCATCTTCAGAAAAATGTCAAAATAACATAAAAATATTGAAAATATCTTTTGTATACCATTTCTACAGTAAAATCTATTTGTCTATCAGTTAGGGGGTGCCCCAACAATATAATATTTGCGAATTTTTCTAAACAAAATATTGAATAAGAATTTCAATTTCAAGCGTTAGCGACAGAAACTCATGGCCACTAGCGAAGCCACATTGTAAAATGTAAAGATGCCTGAAATGTCTAATAATACCAAATATTACTTTTGATTTTTTTTTTAATAAATAGAATTCTCAAATAATAACGAACTATATAGTTGTTGAAAATAACAGTAAATTTAGTTTTAAAAATAGTATTATATTATTTATTTTTGTAATTCTAAAATGAAAGTAAACAAAAAAAGGAATCTTGTTTCATATTTTTGCATAATAGAGAAAAAAATTTTTTAATGTTAACGTTAATTCACACGGTTCTATTCGCTATGTTCAGACAGGTAGCTCAAATACAAAACATTTTGAAGTTAATATTGAATTTATTCGTTTAATACAACTTATTTATTGTAACTGACTGTTCTGAAAATTACATAATGAATGTTTAATTTTAATTCAATAATTAATTTTATATTATTAATTGATTTATATAAAATAAAAAATAGTATATTTTTTAACTGGCTCTATTTTCTACAAAAACGATTATTATTGTACCGAAAAAATATTTGAGATATAATATCCTATGTAGAATAATATATATTTCTTTCAATTTTTTCGTATTTATAATTTGGCCAAATAAGCAAAAAATGTGTTTTTTTTTGGGAAAAAAATTTTTTTCTCTATTTTCCAAAATACAAAAAAATTCGAAAATATATATATTATTCTATATAGAATATTATATCTCAGGTATTTTTTCGGTACCTTTAAGAGCGTTTTTGTAGAAAATAGAGCCAGTTAAAAAATATACTTTTTTTATTTTATATAAATCAATTAATAATCTTAATTATTGAATTATTAATTCAACATTCATTATGTAATTTTCAGAACAGTCAGTTACAATAAATAATTTGTATTAAACGAATAAATTCAATATTAACTTCAACATGTTTTGTATTTGAGCTACATGTCTGAATATAGCAATTAGAACCGTGTGAACTAACGTTAATAATCTTACTTGTTTTAACATAGTAAAAAAAATCTTTCAGAACTCATTGTATTAGAATGAAATGGCTTTAGGTTCTGGTTAAGAACGTTTTCTGCAACTAGTCCTAGAACTAGAGTGAAAATTCTATAACTAAATTGATTTATGAATGATTTTGTTTTCAGATTATTAGACGATGTTTATCCAGAAGTATCACCGAAACACGAGCCCGGTTCAACGTCATTCACAACCCAAGTACAAAGCGCGGCCGAACATCTACTGGCAATTGTCGATGGTAAACCGAAAGACGCATTCGGCTCGACTTACGTTTACGTTAAAGATATTATCGGTAAAATACACGAAAGCGGTTATTTGGATCAGCCTACTCTCGAAAATAATGTTCAAGAAGTAAGTGCGTGCGCGCGCGCTATACTTTTTTCTTTGTAATAATCTAAGTTTATAAATGGGGAAGTTTAGCGTATTTTTTTTTATTACTTTATTTGGTTGGAAATGGCTTAAAAAGTGATGTTTAATTTATCATTTTTCTCAAAGATGCCCAGATTTCCTAAAAAATGCAAAAACATGTCGTGATGACGTCAGTAATGTCTTCACAAAACTTATGTCGATTTCTGAATCAGACGCACATGTATTGCCATGGTTACCGATACAAGCTATTGGCTGGGCGTAACCGAATCAACAAAAATCAACATTTACTACATACGTTTTCAAAATTATATCTCACCAACTCTTCTGCGCTTGCACACAATAGGCTTGTGACGTCAGTAATGTCCTTACAAAAATTCTTAATAACAAATAATTGAAACAATTATCAAAAATTTTAATGACAGTTTCTGTTATTATTTTATATATATATTTGAGAAAAAATAATTTAACACGCAACTTCAATCACGCTAAACTTCCCCATTGTATAAAATTTTCACGATATTCGTAATTTCACAAAGAATATTTATTTATTGTACAATGTGTTATGACAAATGTGAGTTACGACAAATTGCGTTATCGTTAGTAATATGTACAATGTTGCAGCGCGTAATTTACTGATGTTATCATTCTGAGATGTTCATTCGTAGATGTTCAGTGTTATGATTTCTGTTATTACCGTATGGCCATATGTATGTATTAAAAATATATCTGTAACTTTATATTTTTCTAATGTTTCCGAATCTCTCAAAGATCGGATTTATAAAGATATTGATAAAAGGTAATAATAATGAATACTAAAAAAAAACCGATTTATGATAAAATTGCAAAAACGGAATTCCGATGTAAATCTGTGTTGTCTAAAATATAAAATAAAACTCGTTTATTATTTAATGATGTTAAATTAAATTTGAAATTGGTAAATTAGTTCAATATGTGATATATACATTTTTATGCGCCCAATCTAGGGCTTCGAACTAAACCGGGAACCGAAAATAAACCGTTATTTTCGCTGGAACAAAAACCAGAACTGAACCGAAAAAAAAATGTATCAGTTTATTTCGGTTCGATACATGTTGAAACAATCTAACTTTCCAAGTCAGAGTAGCCCAATATTTTCACAGCTCCGACTCCAGTTCTAAGCTCTCAAGCCCTTTTACTAGAAAACGACAAAATATCTCATAATACTACTTATCTTACGAGATGCAAACAGAATTGCAGTATTAGTATTTTAAAAATGCATATCCAAGAAATTAATCGAGATGTATAACGTGCGTGAAAAACGGGAAAAGCGGGAATTATGCTAGGAATGTTTTCGTTGTGCATAAATTATTGAAAAATTTGTAATATAAGGAGGCTCTTGAAGTACAGCGCAAGAAGGAAACCGAAAAAAAGCAGATAAAGGATTTAGAACGAAGGAAGCGATTGATGATTGAAGATTTTCATACAATTTCAGAAGAAATAAAGAAAATGAAGATGAAATTATAATTTGATGATTGCGATAGTTCATGTTCCATGCTGTAATTGTAATAAATAAATATAATATTTGCAATAAATAACTTCGATTTAACACTTCTTTAACTTCCTTTATCGTTAAACGTGTATATTTACATACGAGAATTTTTTTAAATATACGGGAGAAAAGCGGGAATTATACGGGAAATTTATTTCAACTTTCCGTTATACACCCTGTTAATATCAAATATTTGATGAAATAAATTTTTCAATCAATAAATAATATTATCGTTTGGTTATAGTATACGGAAGAAATCCAAGAGGCAATTCTCGAACCCGAACCGATAATCGAACAACTAAACGAAATGCCATTGGATAGTACAATGACTGCCGTTTATCATGTTGAACAACCGCCACCCGTTGTTGCCGCACCCGTACAACCAGAAGAAGTTCCTCCACTACCACAACAACAACAACAACCTCAACCCCAGCAGCAACAGCAACAACATCCCACCGTACCACCAACCGTCTTAGAACAGCAGCAGCAGCCCTTCTATCCACCACCGCGACCCATCAGCGAGGTACTCGGCACCGGTGCGTTTTTCTTTCTGCAGGATTCGGAATTGGACTCGCCCGAACAGACGCCCCAGCAACAACAACAACCACCACAAGCAGTAGTAGCTGCGGCCACCGCAACTACTGTACTAACTAATGCAGTAGCTGGCGTTCCTGCTGCAGCAATACCATCGCAGACGTTTACTAATCAGAATTTCGTCGCTGGTTTTCCACCACCGAACCCACCACCACCGATACCGATGCCACCCTCCCATTTAACCAGTATTGAATTTGCTGCAATGCAATATCCGGCTGGTTACCAACAACAGACTGTTATACCGACGAATGTTGACGAAATTCAACAACAGCAGCAGCTTCATGTAAGTTTATTATTTAGATATATCGATAGATGGATTAATGAGTTTCGATTTTTAACAAAAAAATTTCTTCTTGGTTTTTGTAACTAACTTTATGATTTTTTTCTGCGAAACTATAACATATATCAACTCGCGGTTTTTTAAATAAAAAATAGATTGCCTGAAGAAGATACACTTAGTTGCACGTGAAAAATGAAATAAAGTAGTTTTATTCAAAAAAAAGTAACTTATATTCATGTGTAAGAAGATTTTTACGTATATTCAGTATCAAAGATCGTTCAACTCAAATATTAAATAAGTAATTAACTTGAAAACAACCCTCATAATTTTTGTTGTGTAGCAATCTCAACAACAACCCCCAGTGAATCAACAACCACCACCAGTGCAACTTCAAACGGAAATGAGTATTCGAAATGGTAACGGAACCGGCAATGAGAACGATGGTGGCAAGCATACGAGTGGCGGTGGCGGCGATGATCATCATCCATCAGCGGGAGGTGGTGGTTCACCGAAAAACGCGCCCCGTTCGGCGAGGAATAATCAACGGAGAGGACAGGGAGGTGGTGGAAATTATCATCAATCGTACTATCAGCAACACAACAATGGTGCGTGTTTGCACTTCGCAAAAACTTTCCTTAGTTGATTTTTGTACTCAAATTTATTTATCTAAAAAACTTTTCTAGTTGATTTGCACTCAAATTTATACGTCTTAAGAATAGCTGTATTCTTTTTACATAAAATTTACTGAGATCTCACCTCACTTCAGATAAACTCAGATAATTCTTATTCTTTTTATCTTAACTGAGCTACGACAAACTGAGTTGGATACCTTCCCCCCCCCCCCCTTCCGATTCTGCTGCACCCGCAAAATAATCTCAAAATGAAGTGAGATTCTCAGTTAAGTAGTAGAGGTTAAGTTTGTGTCAATCTTGCTTATTTTAAGGTTAACGACGAAAAATTTCATACGAAATTGAATGATTGAATAATATTGGACCTTTAAATTTAAAAATTAATGTAAAATTTATCAAAGATGTATTTCTTGATTCACAAATTTATGATTGATTAGAATAACAAACGTCAAAAAAGGTGTCAAAGTATTTCGATTTTTGTCAGTTATTCGTGTTCTCTTGCTAGAGTTTGAATATTTTGTTCTTTTATAAAGCAACTCAACTCACTTCACTTGCCAACTGAGCTGAGTCAATTTTTTGATAAAAAGAATACAGCTAATATATGTATTTGTATATAAAGCCGCACGTTCACATTAGTAAAAATTTGCAAATATTTACATTGCAACTTTGACCTGATTATTTACGTCGTGTTCCGTTTATTGCTAATAAAAATTTTAAGGAAATGGGAGAAACTGAATATAATTCAAACTACACAGTTTTCATGCAGATAGTTGATATTAGTAAATAATTTTTCTTTTCACGTGTATGTTTGCCTTTAGTAATCAGTTTGATTCAATACACTAGCTCTGCGCTAATATAATACTAATTTCGTAATAAGTAAGGTAGTCTAAGTGAGTCTTGAATCTATATTAATAAAGTGAAATTTAATTGCAGGTTATGCGAATAACAATAGGCAGCGAACGGGGCGAGGCGGTGGTGGTCCCCGATCAGGGGGTGGAGCGCCACACAATAGGTCCCAAACACAGAATAACGCCGCCAATAAACAGAAAGCTCAACATTGATTCGATTCGAAGAATTTAAATCGATGGGTTTCAACGTCCTGAAATAATGATTTTGTTTTTTCTAATGTTTAAGATTCTTATTCTTAAAAACAAACAAAAAAAAAATAATTCTTGCATTCAAAAACTACGTTAATTCTATTAATTTTTAGTGTATTATTAATAACAATTAATTATTATTGCCGCATGATTTACAGATAAAACAAATTATTGTTTAGTCGGTAATTACAATTTATTTAGTTGTTTAATTTATTAGATTTTCTCTCTTTTTTTTCACAACTGCCAGATTAAATATGGGTGGTTTTAATTAGTTAAAAATCCTATTATTTTTTAGTTTTTATTATTGAGAAAATGCGAAATGATACTGAGAATTAAGGCCGTTACACACATGAAAATTTGTTGAATACACATAGAATTTTCAAAAAAATCAAGATAAAAAAACAAAAAAAATGTAATGGGTTATAAAAATAAACTTTCCAATTTCATGTCTGTGTAATTCAGTATTATAACGAGAAATAAAACATTTATTGTATTCATTATATTTAAACAATTTTACGAACTGTCAAAGATAATATTGTTTTATTTAAACGGATGTGAATTTTAGTTTTGTTCGAAATCCGAATTTTCTAACCTCAAAATTAAGTTTGTAATATTTTGGTTTTCCTATTTCAAAATTTTGGAAATTTAAAATTGACACACATTTTGAACATTCCAAAATTCGGATTTCGCGAAGAAAATGAGACTTAAAAGGCTGTCAATTTTATTCAAATTTTTTGAATCCAAAATCTGAAATTTATTTTTTCAAATTTGGTTTTCAATATTTTAAATATGTAATCTTTAAATTTATGATTTTATTAATATAAATGCATAATTTAAATATTATTTTTAAATTTTGTCAACAGAAAAATAACTAAAATAAAAAAGTTTTAATTATGTGATATTCATTTTGAATTCTAATTTTTTTTAAAATAAAGTTGCATAAAATAATAATTTTTTGATGAAAATTTCGAAGGAATAAAATTCGGATTTGAGTATTTTCGAGAGAATTAAAGAAAAACATGTTGACAACCTGAAAAACAATTTAATAAATACAAAATAAACAACGAGTAAAATTATGGTAAAGTTTCGTTTTTTTTAGTTTATTAATTAATACAAATTAGAAACAATAAAATAATTACATTATCACCTTTCTTTTACATAGATGAAAACGATACAATAATTAAGTTATTATTAAAAAAGCTTTCGAAGAATTAAATTAAGTGTTGTGTGTGAAAGTGCGATGAAAGAAGCTTCTAGAACAGATATAACACGACAAAAAAAGAGAATTAATATCCCTGAGAATCAGCTGGGCACCTGACATCATCAATCTTCAAAATCATTTTAACCAATTGCGTCGCGAGAATCAATTGTTGTCGTTTGGATCGAAGAGATTCAATAACATGTTGCTGCCGCATGTCGTTCGCACCGGTACTCATACAATCAATACCGAGGGCAGAATCCCCAGTGGACGCCTGCTTAGCCTTAACTTCTGCCAGAGAATTAACGGAATTAAGCCCACTGTTTTCAGCCAAGGCCATCGGAATACTTTCCAATGCTTCGGCGAATGCTCTGAATGCATACTGTTCGAGTGTTGCTAGCTGATCAGCTGCACGTGCAACAGCTAAACTACAGCTGATTTCAGCTGCACCACCACCGTAAACGATACGCGGTTCTTGTACCAAACTTCGAACAACGCATAGAGCATCGTGAAGACTGCGCTTGGCTTCGGCGACCAACATTGCGTTACCGCCACGTACTAGGATTGTGACGGCTCGAGAATTGGAGCATTCTTCGATTACAAGCATTTTGTCTTTAGTTGTGCCAAAGGTGAGTTCGCGTACCAGACCAGCACTGCCGAGTTTGTCGACGGATAGTTCTTCGAAACGGGGGACAATACGGCCGCCGGTTGCTATGGCAATCAGCTCGATTTCAGGACCGCCAACCTAAATTTAAATATCAATGAAATTTATTCAAAAGGTAAGTATTATATATAGAAAGTAATCAAAAATATGAACAGGTACATTTCTTTGATATTATCTTTAGTTTATACTCTGTAATGATTCTATATAACTTTACATAAAAAATAAAAGTTTTACAGAGTCAACAGAATCATTTAAAATATATTAAAAGACTTTAATTTAACTTCAAAATAAAAAATAAAAGTTTTACAGAGTCAACAGAATCATTTAAAATATATTAAAAGACTTTAATTTAACTTCAAAATAAAAAACTTATTTTAGGAATTTAAAAAGCAACAAAAAATTAAAAATATGTAATTAGAAATTTTTTTCGATATAATTAAACTTTAAAAATCTATATATAAAAACCTAGGCCCGTATTCTCAACTCACTTTTTCGTGAAAAAGTGCTTTTATCATTAATTTCAAAATAACTTTCTGCTTCTGTTTTTCATCAAATATAAATACAGTAGAACCTCGATTATCCGGGCCAGCTGGGACCGAGCCTTCGCCGGATAATCGAAAACACGGATAATCCAAAGACCTCATTTTTATTTTTTTTAATAATTTATTCAGACAAATACATGTGTCAAACGAATGTCTGTTTACGTTTAACTAACGAGTCGGTCGGCAGTTGGCGAAAATAATAAGTAAACACATAAACGGAGGATTTCTCGAGCCGAACTCGGGTATTCCCCGAGGCGAACGCCTGCACGGTGCATTCAGCGTTCATGCGCCAACCTCTGGCCGTCAGCCACGGATAATCCGCGCACGGATGACATTTTAAAAATGCCGCACGAAGAATCCGCCGCCCGGATAATGCGCGCACGGATAATCGGGGTACTACTATAGATTTTCTATTTTTGATTATTTTTATTATATTTGATATTATAAAATATAAATAAACTATTATAAAGTGCTTAATAAATAAATTTAAGTAAACTTCAAAAGTACTTTTTGCAAAAAATCACTTTTATAAATAAGGTGAGAATACGGGCTCTAATTTTTTTAAGATTTTAAATTGTAAAAGCTGAATTACATTATACTTTTTTCGTCTAGATTCATACTAGGTTTCTAGTACTAGTTCGTTCATACTAGGTTTCTAGTACTAGATTCGTCCAAGTTTCCTAGTATAGAAATATACAACATGCTCTATTTTCCTATTCAAGTTTCATACTAGGTACATTATACGCATGCGCACGCAATTCTACCAACCTTATATGTAGCGAAGTTATATAGGTTATATATTATACTCTGTGTATGTAGCTGTCATACACAGCTTTAAGTTGGCGTACTGGCAATACATCGGAAAAAATCGAAGAAACTCGACAATACACGACCGATTGTGAAAAAAGTATGAAAATTGAACAAACCTTGAACTAAACTAGAACTAGAAACCTAGTATGAATCTAGACGAAAAAAGTATAATGTAATTCAGCTTTTAGATACTGAACTAAATATTTAATATAATTTAATCGAAAATTTCAAACGCAGAATATTATTACGGTTTTATAATAATAATTTTTAACATTTAAAATGTTATATACTTTTAATTTTTCGTCCAAAAACTTATTTAATATTCTATACTGCCATTTTTTCCTGTCTATTAACTTACCCATCTGACGGCAGGCAATTGTTGCTGCAGCAACAAATGATTGGCTTCATCATCGAAGCCCCATTGACAGATAGCCAATGTAGCACCAGCTTCCTTAACTTTCGCCACCATTTCGGTGAACTTCTCTTGTTCGTATTGCCGCAACTGTTTATACTCTTCGGTATTAGTAACATCCAACTTATGTTTAGTTTTCGGTTTTGGTGGTTCGAACGGGCAAGTTAAAATGGCCAATTTAACATTTTTCAATTCTTTCGGCATCTGCGGATGCGACATGGTTTTGTCGACAACTACACCCTTAACTAAAGTTGTATCTTCTAATCGACCGCCCACTTTTCCTTCGACTTTAATCAACTCGAAATTAACGTCCCTTTTCTCTAAATCGGCGACAGCTAATACTCCATTAACGGCAATTTCCGCCATTTGCCTGTGACACTTATTAATAATTTTCGATCCTAAAGTGGTCATTGCAACTTTGATCAAAGGCTCGGTGTCTTTAGTATCCACTGGAAACAATTCCGCAATTGTGTCTAAATGTTTTAAAGCATGCTGAGCAGCCAATTCGTAACCGTCAGCAATTCGAATTGGATGAATTCCACGGTCTAATAATCCCGTTGCGTGCTCCAATAGGGCTCCGGCCAGTACTACAACGCCAGTAGTACCGTCTCCGATTTCATCGTCCTGCGATTGAGCCAATTGAACGAGTAATTTTCCAATTTCGTGGTCGACATCCATCATTTTTAAAATGGTTGCACCGTCATTTGTGACAGTTACATCGCCATCGGGCGAAATCATCATTTTATCCAAACCTTTGGGACCTAACGATGTTCTTAAGGTCCCAGCGATCTGTCTGGCAGCCAAAATGTGTGACTAAAATACGTAATTAAATTGTTATTGATGAAAAATTAACCAGGTGCACAATGACAACTAACCTTTAAAGCATCGTTTCCTGTCAATCGTTTTTGCCGGTCTTGATCTTTGATAATGATGAAAGGTCTACCATATTCGTCGAAAGCTATACTGCCTGGAAACGCAGACATTTTAAAAATAATATTATTATTTAACTATCGCTGGATGATGACAGATTTTAAATTTTCTAGAAATTTTCAAAGCACCCCACCTATAACAACAAATGACTGAAGGTGCGTTCTTTTGTTCGGATCATGTATGATTCATCTTATTTTATTTGACAAATAAGTGATCTAGATTTGTATGTAAGTAAAAAAACGTATCTGACTTTTATATAAATTATAAGATAATTACTGAACAATTATTGGTATTGCAACATTAATTAATTAATTATTTTGAAAGGAATTTTGTAATCATATCATATTCGTTTTAGTTAGATATGTCGCAATCATAACTTGTAATTTCATTAAATACGGAATAAATTGAAACAAAGGAATAATTTTTTGTTTACAAATGGAAATTTAATTACAAGGAATATCTAAAATTGTAATTATTTAATTAAATAAAAATATATGCCATTTCATAAATTTAAAAGCTAATGAAAAAAATGGCCTTGTATTACGTCACAAAATGACGCATATTTCTATGAAAATTTTTCCCCAAAGTCAGAAATCGGCTGGTTGGGGATTATGGGATTTAATTGATAGTCTGTCACGCTGTGGTGCTATGCTTTGAATAATCAAAGCTATTGAAATTTTATTTTTATTTCTTAGAAAAATTTTACTTTGTAATTTAATGATTACACCGAATAGTATCTTTTCAATTTCTTGACATTTCAACAAAAATGAAATTATTTTTATGTGCCTAAGAGCAGTGCCTAGTAACAAATAAACTGTTGCTTCAAGTGTACTTGTGATTTTAAATGTATATAATTTATTAATTTATTTCTAAATGACTGTTACATATACCGGGGAAGTTGCTACATGCAGAGGATTAGGATGTTTTCTCAAACTTTTACTCAGGTAATTAAATTTATATCAAGTTTACGCTATTTATAAATTCACAAACAAAGAGCAAGTCAGCTGACAAATGAATTATCACCTTATAGTTGTACCAACCACTCGTTTTGTTGATAAAAACTTTATCAACAATTGTTTTTAATTTAATAATTGTTATCATCGGCTATAAATGTCATAATAATATAACCTAACATTTCTATTTCATAATAAATTTACGTAATATATATTTCACCGCCTTTTTTAGATGGAAAGGCAGTATATACAAGCTAGTATGGCTAGATTTGCTATGCTTCCTCACGTTGTATTATTGTTTAAGCATCTTATATCGTTCAGTATTAGATGAACATCATAAAAGGTACGGTTATTAATATTTGTTAATATTTATAGTGTTATTGATTGAATTTGATTTGTGATTAGGATCTTTGAAAGTATTGTCAATTATTGCAAACTGTACAGCGATTATATTCCGCTGTCATTTGTATTGGGCTTTTATGTTAGTATCGTAATGACAAGATGGTGGAATCAATATACGGCGATTCCTTTTCCAGATCCGCTCGCTGTATACGTAAGCGCAAACGTACATGGACAGGTTAGTCAGATTTTAAAATATGTGTATATCGAAATTGACAAATTATAATGAGTGTTTGTGAATTAAATTCAGGATGAAAGAGGCCGAGTAATGCGTCGGACCGTTATGAGATATGTTTGTTTATGTGTTACAATGATGTTTACTATGATATCACCTCGCGTTAAAAAACGTTTTCCAACCTTAGAACATTTTGTTGACGCCGGCTTGCTTCAACAAAGTGAAAAAGCTGTTATCGAAGATCTAAATTTGAAGTTTCCGAAGCATTCGAAACACTGGTAAGTACACAAAACTTTTCTTGTTTTGTTTTAACTCTTTGCACTCCGTTTTTATTGCTGTTGTCCACTTGTATTTATTTAATTCTTTTTTTATATTTCAACAAAAAAATGTTACATTCCTAAAATATTTCAAAAATAATAATGCCGCAACAGTAAATTTATTTTTTGTTACCGCTGCGGTGACATACGAATTTTATAACAAATCTGTATTTGTCACTTTAGCTTGACATACGTTTACAAAGAGTTAAAAAATACAACATTATAATGACAATTTTTCCTATAACATTATCTTAATTTTTATTTCGAATTTTGGCTATCTTCTGTTTTTGAGATATGGTAGGAAAATGAAATTGTGTTTTTGATATTTTTATATAAAATTTTTCCACATAGGTTTAAAGTTTTGACATAAACTTAAAAAGGAAACTATAGTTGATGTTAATTTTTTTGAATTCTATATTTTTTTTTAGAGCATTTCAAAAACATAATAGTTACATTTTCCAAAATAATAATAATTTTAAATAACATTATTAACATAAAATTATGTACATATTTGTAACAATTAAGTTTGTTGTTAAGATATAGAAGTGATTATTTACATAAAATACCGTAATTATAGTAATACAAATCGTTTTCAAACAGCAGGAAAACACGCAAATTTTGTGTTCTTATAGTTATTATGTAACAGGTCATGTTCTTGTGAAATGTCTATAAATAAAATTTAATCTGTATTATTTAACTAACATACCTGGTTTGTTTGATTTGCAAACATGCGTCTCCTGTTTACTGCTATTGACAAAGTTTGTTGTTTTATTCACTTTGCAGTTATGGAAAACTTACTAGACGCTGTTCTTTTTATTGCAGTAAATTTTTGCAATTATGACGCACCGAAAAACTACTATATTTTGCTTGCATACAGTATTACAGTATTATTGTAAGTTGCTGCATTATAACAGCAGCGTTTTGCAATTAAACCAGGATTACCAGGTTTTTAAATGCCCAAAGTAGGACAGTACAAGTAGACAGTTAAAATTTTTGGATTGTAATTTTTTTAGAAAATATAATATTATTCATTTCTGTATAATATTTTTACCAAGTTAGATATACTTGCAAGAATTTTAAAATTATTAATAAGAATAAAACAACTACTCGGGCATCAGTCAATAGTTTTATTTTATTTTATTAAAATATGGTTTCGATATTTCGAACTCACTGAGGCCATCATCAGGAACAATATTTATAACAATTGTACCATTACACTACACTTCATTGTAATGGTACAATTGTTATAAATATTGTTCCTGATGATAGCCTCAGTGAGGTCGAAATATTGAACCATATTTTAATAAAATAAAATAAAACTATTGACTGATGCCCGAGTAGTTGTTTTATTCTTATTACCAATTTACAGTCGAGAAAATACATATTATATTTAAAATTATTGTTGATAAAAATTTGATTTCACAACAATGTTTACATACATAATTACGCCATGTAGAATGTGGCACAAACTCTTTCCACTATGCTGAAATTAGATTCCTCCAAACATTCCTATCCAGACAAGCAACTTTTGCTTCATCCACATTTATATTATACTCCTACCACTTATACATGCCTTTCTATTCCTATTACTTTTAAACATTCGTTCACGCAAAACACTTTCAATCATACCACTCCATCTACTTATCGGACGTCCACGCAGACGTATACCTACTTGCAATATCATTCACATCTATATTTTTTTAACCAAACGTTTATTAGACATTTGCTGAAGATGACCGAACCATCTTAATTGACTAACAGAACATTTTTTTTTTAATTTTACACTCACCATAAATAATCGCTTATATTAAAGACTATGGCCCGTATTCCCATTTCATTTATAAAAGTGATTTTTGCCAAAAGTGCTTTTGACGTGTACTTAAAATTATTTATCAAGCACTTTATAATAGTTTATTTAAATTTTATAATACCAAATATAATAAAAATAATCAAAAATACAAAAACTATTTATATTTGATCAAAAACAGAAGCAATTTGAAATTAATGATTAAAGCACTTTTTCACGAAAAAGTGAGGTGAGAATACGGGCCTTAATTTTTATAACTTCAACAAGTGGATATAAAATATTTAAACCTAAATGTAGGACCGGAGGACAACTGGCAATCCTAAGTTAAATGCAAGGGTGCAAATCGAACAAATCCAATATTATTCAGCTGTATTAACTTATATTAACCAATAAATAAATTTAAATCTGTATTATAAGTATAAATATTTTAAAAGGAATAAAAAAAAAAAAAAACTAAATGTGTATACAATTTTATAAATCAAACTAACTATAAATCAAAATAAAATAATTTTTACAAATATAATAAAATACTAGATTAAAATTTCATTATTATTCGAAAACAAATATAGAATTCAGAAAAGATAGTTTCCAAATTAGTAATTCTGTTACAATCAATTCGAGTTTTAGGTTACCGATCGTATGGGCGGCTAGTATAATAACTCGTGCCCGTAAAGAAGGTCGGATTCGTGATGATTTCGCTGTGAAAACAATCATCGACGAATTGAATAAGTTTCGCGGTCAATGCGGTTTACTTATCAGCTATGATGCAATTTCCGTGCCTTTAGTTTACACTCAAGTCGTAACGCTGGCCGTTTATTCGTATTTCGTAACAACGTTAATGGGCCATCAATGGGTGAATTCGGAGGAAAAGGGTTCATCGCGTGAAACGAAAATCGATCTATACTTTCCCGTATTTACAACACTGCAATTCTTTTTCTATATGGGATGGTTGAAAGTGGCTGAAACTTTGATTAATCCATTCGGTGATGACGATGATGATTTTGAAGTTAATTGGATGGTAGATAGGAATTTACAAGTAAGTTATTTGGGTAGTTAATTTTATTTATTTTGTACAACTAATAAAATGTTGATCTTAAAAAAATGCAACCAATTTATAACAAAGATAATACAGTGCACATTACTTATGTGGTTTTTGATATACGATAAAAATGTAAACACAAATCTTCATGGAAATATCTAAAAATAAACATTAATCAAATAAACTAAAACATATAAAAATAAACATAACAATGTTTCAATTAAATTTGAAAATAAATATTTATTAAATTGGAAAAATAGTCGACTGTTAATATTTAATAAATAATTAGTAATTGTCGAAATTCAGTTTTTCATATGATTTTATTAACTACTAAGCCAACGTTTCAACAATCTCTATTACCTTCTTCAGAGTTCTACAATGAATACAAATATGTATACATATAAATATAGATATAATAATAAATATAATAACAGAACAAAAAACACTTACAGCAGAATATTTTAGTTGATTTTACATGTAACGCAAATATACATTATTTGATTAGTAAATTTAAAAATACAAATTATCATTGTTATATAAAATGCATGTCAAAAAATGTTACATAAGTAACAAAAAATACTGCTGTAAACTTCAATAAATACACTTTCCAATGGTATAATTGTTGTTTACTATATTTGTTGTAAAAGTTCCCAAAAAAATGTTGAAAAAACACCTAAAAAATCAATACATTAAATACTTTAAAATTCAGCTGTCGCCTGTTCAAAAATGTGTCAAAAAAAAACTATATCCGATTTATTTTTCATTTAGGTATCGTACTTAATTGTAGATGAAATGCATCATGAGCATCCCGAATTAGTTCGGGATCAGTACTGGGATGAAGTATTCCCACAGGAACTGCCCTATACTCTAGCGTCCGAACCATTCAGGGAGGAGCACCCGTTGCCTTCGACAGCAAATATTGCCGTAAAAGCGGAAGATGAATTAATTGCGCCATCACGAGTCGCCACCGACATGCAAGATGCCCCGGTAAATATTTCTCCTCGAATTATTTATGCATTAATATTAACGTAATTACTGAATTTATAAAGTTGGATTATCGTAAGATGTTATTTGATTACTGAATTTGTAAAATTGGTTTACAATGATTTTTCTTTATGTTCTACATAAAAAATTAGCCAAATGTATTTTTTTCTTAAAAAAAAAAGAAGATAGAAATGACATTTATAGTAAATAAAGAGAACATGGAAATAAGTTACTCGGTCATGAAATTTATTAATTTTTGATTAAAGGAAGCCAAATTTTATTTAAATCAGTTTTTCTTTATAAATTTCTATTGTTTCTCTAATCAATTTGCTGTTAATATTGATGGTGGTAATTGCAGATACTGTAATAATTAATTATTAGTCTAGTTAATTATTTCATTACCTAGTAACTAGTTTCCATATAAATATCATTTCTATCTACTCGTATTTTCCAGATGAAGACGCACGTTCAGTTCGTCTAAACGTTGATTTATTAATAAATTATTATAGAACTAGAACTTAAAGCCGTTTTATTCTAAAGATATTTTAGTTTCTATAAATTGAATTTCCGACATGTCTTAGAAACTAAAATTTCACTCTGAATGAGGCTTACAAACATTAAGGCCATTTCAAGGTAAACAAAAGCCTATATTCAGACAGGTGGTGAGAATCCAAAAATGAATAATTTTACATTCGATTTATTCGTTTAATACTACATATTTATTGTAACTAATTATTAGAAAAATTAGCTAATTTATATACAATTAATAATTTAATAACAATTTTTATATTCAGACAGAATTAACATATAAAAAAAAATTAATCAAATATTTAATTGTCAATATTTTGTATGTTTCTTATTATTTTGATTTCCAAAAAATATATATGTTGCTAATTGTTATTATAGTACTTATGTATTAATTTCAGAATTTTTGTATGTGTAGTTTATTTGTAAAAAAAATAATTTTCATCATTTTCCTTGAAAAATGCGATTTTCTCTTATTTCACACATACAATTAATCTTTATTACAATTAACAACATATATATTTTTTGGAATTCAAAATAATAATAAACAAAGAAAATATTGACAATTTAATATTTGATTAATTTTTTTTATATGTTATTTCTGTAAATATATAGAAATTGTTATTAAATTATTAATTGTACATAAATTAGCTAATTTTTCTAATAATTAGTTACCATAAATATGTAGTATTAAACGAATAAATCGAACGTAAAATTATCCTTTTTTGTATTCCCACCACCTGTCTGAATATAGCCGTTTGTTTGCCTTGAAATGGCCTTAAAACAGAAAAAAAAAGAAGATAAAGAATATTATTTGTTATTACTTCGTATAAATATCGATCAAGATATGTCTTTAGATAATTTAACTATATAATTTATTAAATAACTAAAGTAGTTATTGATTTTTTTTTCTCTCTTTCTCTGGTTCAATTTATATTAATATAGCATCCGTGTGACGTTTGCCATAATTCCAAGTATAATGCGTTTAGCGATGAGGTATGTTCAGTGCCGCGCGTATTGCTTCGATTAGCCTGAATTTAGCTGCTATTGTGCTTATCAGTTGTTTGTTGCTACTTTTTATATACCTATATGTCATCCACCTGAATTGGATTTGAGAATCAAGAAATTTAAATAATATTAATTTGCCAACAAAAAACAATCGAGAATATAATTATTAAAATTGAGGGAAAAATATACCATGCTATGCCACTCACTCAATTCTATTATAAATAATTAAAGTTACTTTAATTTATTAAAATTAATCAATCGAAAAGAATTTTAAACAATTATTTATAATTTATAATTCACATTCATACACACATATATTTTCCACTTCACTTATTAGGCACTTTTTTTTGGAAAAAAAATAGATGAAATATACATGTTAAAAAAACTATTCTATGATAGGTCACTTTCATGATCTTACATAATATTATGATCAGCCACATTGGAACATATTTTTTTAGCTATTATTTTCAGTAAATAAAACAACATTAATATTTGATATTATTTATTGAAATTTTAAACTAGTTTTTTTTTTTCTTTTTTAATCTATATGTTTCTTCCAATTGATCGTAGAAGTATGCGCAGTTTGGATTTAGTGTTTACGAATGCTTAAAAATCAAATTGCCCATACTTCTCACACTTTTTACTATCAGGGACTCTTGTTGAAACAAAGCATTTATTATTTTACATTGAGGTTAACTCAAATGCTTTTATGATTTTTATTTGTCTTATGCATTTATTTTCTTGCTTTTTATAATATATTGCTGGTTACTAACATTGTTTTTCAAATAATACAATATGCAATATAAAATTTATGTTGTGACGTAACATAATTATTGATAATTTATTAAGCATTTTAGCAATAATGTATTTCGACAGTTGATGGAATTGCATAATAATTTTATACTTATTGAAAACTATTTTTAGTCTGCAGTTCATCTAACAGAATAAATCAATGATAGATGATTTTGTAAAAATGGTATATTACTATTATTTAAAATGATTTACGGATTTTAATATTTTTTGACATTGAAATAATTGTCAGGCGGTTTTTTTTTAAACAATATTTATTATGAAAAAAGAAACATAAAAATTCAAAAATAACATTTTTAAATGATTATTCAATAACTGCTTCCCATTTGCTTGGAAGACGGTCGATTCCACAGGCAAAGTTATTGACAAATAACTCGCCTACAAAAACGCTTGATAATTATGCACCAATCCAATATTATGCAATTCTTACCTGTCTGAAACTAAACTATGTTCAATACGCTTATATTTTTTTTAGATAATTAATCTATAAGAAATTAAATAATTGAATATTATTTTAGATGTTCGATGATGCACATAGTGCAATACATTTTACGGCAAAACCTAGTGGAGGTGTTCATTCTAGAACCAATTCAGTTGGTTCACAAAGTTCGGTGAATACACAAGCAATGGGTATATATATTTCAAAAGGAAAATGATTTATTTTTAAATCGAATGCAAAATTTGTTTTTTTTTGTAGGTTCATTACCACGCGTCAATTCAGTAACGAACGTTTTGAAACGTTTATTTTCTCGCGAAAATAGTCGAACAGATGGTGCTGCCACTGATACTATTCCAATGTCGCACAGTGCTGCCAATTTATATCCGAAAAACTTTGGTGGTAGCATGAAAATCACAGACCAAGTCATCGAAGAGGTTAGTAAATGAACGCGGTTCAAATTCTTGAGTGTTGACGTGAGAGTCGTGTTGCTGTCTATGGTGTACCAGGAGGCTGATTTCGATGCAGTTTATCATAGTGCGATAAACACAAATTTATCGTAGCTAGCTGGTACCTCCACAGGGTGATTTATGACGTCGGGGAAAAACTACACCGGATGATTCCTATGAGTAATCTAAATAAAAAACTTCAAAAATAAACATATGTCCGAAAATGCTTTCTAACGGAACTGTAGCCGTTAGAAGTAATTGATTTACATGCAGAAAAGTATGCCCTAAAACATTTATCATAAGGTTTTTTTTGTAAAATAATTTGGGAAGCAGAAAATCGCACATGTCTGATTTTACATGCTAAATCCCTATGTACGACGGGCCAAGTCAACACACTGTATATACAGTTCTTTTAAAATAATATAGATGCGCTAGCCAGCTACGATAAATTTGTGTTTATCACATTGTAAAAAACTGCATCAAAATCAACTCCAAGGTGACAGTGCACGATTCCTTTCAATCGAATGGGACCCCTATATTTGTCATTCTGAAAACATTTTCGATTAATCATGATTGAGATTTTCAATATTTATTTGTACTGATAGGTGGACGAACAATTAACATTAACATCACAAACAAAATCCCCGGAAAATCGGCCAACAGTAATGTCCATATTCGGTCCGCCACCTCCATCCAAACCAATGGATGTTCCCGTTAAGGGTTCCACATCGGGTTTAAATGCCAAGGCTACATCAGCACCCCCATATGGTGGTGGTGGTGGGGCGCAGGTTGGTGGTCGCATTCGTACGCCAAGTTTAACGAGCGCCTCGCCCGATTTACGTCCCGGTTCCGATACATTATCGATTGGCGGTTCGAGTACGGATAGTGGCGATGATGAATTTGCCCGTTTGCGTGAATTACGCGAACAAGAACGACAGAAACGATTAATGGAGAAATTGTCGAGATCGATGAGTAATCAGCCGACGGATGGACAAGAAACCGAAAGTTTATTAGGCGAACGGCCAGTTGTAATTAATGTTATTCCACAAAATGCCACCTCGTTTGATGATGCGGTTTTATGATTTTACCGCTCTTTTTTGTTTAGTAATTTTTAATGTTTTTTCTTTCTTTTTGTACCAGTATTAATATTTATATAAATTGGTCCTGCCATAAGTTCTATGCTAAAGTTTTTCTGATGTAGAAAAAAATTAAACATAAATCTTTTTTCTCAGAAATAAATCAGTAATACAAGACTGGTTGCACAGTAGCCACCATTCTGTCCACCCTATTTGATGCATTAATTTTTGTATTATTTAATAACACTTATTACACAAATTACATTAATTTACAAAAAATACTCGAAAATTACAAATACAAATTTTACGCTATGTAAAAACTAAACTAAACTAATAAAACTTAACCAACGAATAAGCGAGTGTAATAAATTCGTAAAGCGAACTAGAGGTCCATGGCACTGTAAGCGTGATTTTATTTTGCTTAAATTATTTTTACATTATTAATTAAATATAAAATTAAGACGAAACGATTTTGAAATATATGGAGAGATAAATAAACTTTAAAAATTAAAATTTGATATTTGTATTATTTTTTTTTTTTTTTCGAAACAGAAAAACTTTTTGTTGCGTATTTATGACAGAACATGGTAAAGTAAGTGAAGGCTATTACTATGTGATTTGGCTTTTACGTATCTTATGAATAAAGAATTATTATAAAGTGTAATTTATAATTATTAAGAAATACTTTGTAAATGTATATATATTGGATTATTGAAGGGCGTATATTTTATTTTTAATTGATGAAATTATGCTTGTTCCGAAGTTTATATATTTTTTGTATTTCATGTTGAAACAAATCTCATTTTAGAAAATTTGTATTTATTGATTATATATACGAATCTTGTAGTTTTATTATAGATTAATGCTTATTTTTCATATTACTTTAAATGTAATTGAAAGAATTTTGAAATTGAAAATATAAATTTTCAAGTACACAATTTTGTGGTATTTAATTCCATGTAATAATTGATACATTTTAATATTAATTTTGTGGGTCTATTACGAGTTACATAGAAATTCTGTGTCTACAGTCTACAATCAATTAAAGTACTATTAATTAATCATGTGAATAAGCATAAATATTTTGCATTTTAGAAATTATTGGTAGTTTGTTAAACTTGACATATTTCGCTTTGATTCCGAAACAATTAATTTCATAGACAAGAAAGGCATCTACCTTCCTTGAGCATGAGTATGCGTATGAAAAATAGATGTTTGTGATGATATATGACGTTGATTAATTTCAGTGAAAAATTGATGGTAAGTGACGGTGTAAACAAAGATTGTACGGAGATGAAAATTTTTAGGCTGCTGATGATGGAAAACAAAATGATATAGAAAATATAGCTAAAGAAAATAATGAAAGATGAAATTACAAATGTAAGTGTCTGTAACCCAAACCTAACTTTATGCGTAATAGTTTTTATGTGTAAACAAGTGTTAAGTATTTATTTACTGTTTTATTATAAAAATAATCTATGTGCAATTAGTTCATTAAGATAATATGATCAAAATGATAAAACAAATAAGACAAATTTTGGGCGATTATCTAGAAAAAGGGCCAAAAATGGCATTTTTGAGAGCTGGATCGACCCTCTAAATATTTTTTAAATGACGAATGGGCTCGTATCAATCTATTTTAGACCAAAATCTTTGATTTTAGCGCTGAGCCAGCTGTTTTGTTTTTTTTCGAAACACCCTAATCGATAAATATTTATATACTCTGAGTGTATATATATATATATATATATATATATATATATATATATATATATATATTTGGCGCAAATGATACGACAAACTATAATTTATTTTTTAAACTAAGTATTGAACTTTATACTTTCAATTCTTTTACATTTACAGGGCTAATGAAGAAAGAATAGATGTACGATGGGGGTGTCTGGACACAACGCCGACCCAGGACACTTTTATAAGTTTTAATTATGTGATTAATAAAAGTGTATTTTAACATTTTAATTACATTGTTTAGTTAACAAGATAATTAAGTATGTTTTGCAAACGTAGTCACACATAGTTAACAATGTGATTAACCAAATAATAAAATTGTATACGTATTATACTTATTTTTTTTTGTAATAAATGTATTTTTTTTTCTATTTTTCAATAAAGTCCTTAAATAAATAATTGTGTATTTTTTTATTTTTTTCCCGTTCCTCAAATATATTAAAAAAATAACAGGGCGTCCTTATTAAATTTAAGCAAATCTTTCAAAATTGTCAAAATTTCTTTAATATTATTCTTTAAAGAATTGTTAGAAAACCAAATTTGTTATTAATTAAATCTTCCTAAATAAAATATATATATATGTTATAGCTGCTAGGCAGCACTTGTGTTGCTATAATATTTTCAACCCTCAACCCCATTCGAGCTCTCGACTATTAATTATTAATGTTTGCAAAAAAAAATCTTTAATCGCGAATATCTCGAAAACGGCTGGGAATTTCGCAAAAATAACAAAATTTTCCGCGTTTTACAAATACTGGTCAATTATGGGAGTACTACAACATATCTAAAAATCAACTCCCTACGACACCCCCTTATTAATTAAGTTTTGAAATTTTTATACACTTTGTTAACTTTTTATCACAGTTTTGAGGGTTGACTTAATACATTTGATACATTGCATTTGATACGTTTTGATACATTGCCTATAAGTAACCAGTTTAACATCGATGCATTGCGGAAATGTATAAGCTAAGGGGTTTTAACGAAATTTGTATCAGGAAAGCGTAAAATGTAAGATTTGTATCAGGAAAGCGTAAAATAAAAGATTTGTTTCAGGAAAGCGAAAAATGAAACATTTTAACGAAATTTTATCAGGAAAACAAGAAAAAAAATTGAGATTTTTCTTATCACAGTTTTGGGGGTTGGCTTAATTAATAAGGGGGTGTCCTAGGGAGTTGATTTTTGGATATGTTGTAGTACGTACCTGGTTTATTCAAGGGTTCGTAAGGAGGACGGCAAATTTCGTTATTTTTGCGAAATTCCCAGCCATTTTCGAGATATTTGCGATTAAATATTTTAACTAATTTTGAGGGATGAAATTGGGAAAAAAATAAATACAACACAGCATCTGTTTTTAACGAACTTTATTCAACAATAGAACAAATAAATTTCACCAAAATTTCAATTTCAATATTTTCATCAGTTTTGTTGCTGGCTTGACTTAATTAATAAGGGGGTGTTCTAGGGGGTTGATTTTTGGATATGTTGTAGTACGTACCTGGTTTATCTAGGGGTTCGTAAGGGGACGGCAAATTTCGTTATTTTTGCAAAATTCCCAGTCGTATGTATCAGTGTATCAAAATGTATCAATGTATCAAAATGTATTAATGTATCAAAATGTATCAATGTATCAAAATGTATCTAAATGGAACATTTTAACGAAATTTTATCAGAAAAACAAGAAAAAAATTGTAATTTTTCTTATCACAGTTTTGGGAATTGGTTTAATTAATATGGGGGTGTCCTAGGGGGTTGATTTTTGGATATGTTGTAGTACGTACCTGGTTTATCTCTAACGGTTCGTAAGGGGGACGGCAAATTTCGTTATTTTTACGAAATTCCCAGCCGTTTTCGAGATATTTGCGATTAAAGATTTTAACTAATTTTGAGGGATGAAATTGGGAAAAAAATAAATACAACCCAGCATCTGTTTTTAACGAACTTTATTCAACAATAAGAACAAATAAATTTCACCAAAATTTCAATTTCAATATTTTATCATCAGTTTTGTTGCTGGCTTGACTTAATTAATAAGGGGGTGTTCTAGGGGGTTGATTTTTGGATATGTTGTAGTACGTACCTGGTTTATTTGAGGGTTCGTAAGGGGGACGGCAAATTTCGTTATTTTTGCGAAATTCCCAGCCGTTTTCGAGATATTTGCGATTAAAGATTTTAACTAATTTTGAGGGATGAAATTGGGAAAAAAATAAATACAACACAGCATCTGTTTTTAACGAACTTTATTCAACAATAAGAACAAATAAATTTCACCAAAATTTCAATTTCAATATTTTCATCAGTTTTGTTGCTGGCTTGACTTAATTAATAAGGGGGTGTCGTAGGGGATTGATTTTTGGATATGTTGTAGTACGGCCATAATTGACCAGTATTTGTAAAACGCGGAAAATTTTGCTATTTTTGCGAAATTCCTAGCCGTTTTCGAGATATTCGCGAATAAAGATTTTTTTGCAAACATTAATAATTAATAGTCGAGAGCTCGTATGGGGTTGAGGGTTGAAAATGTTATAGCAGCTAGGCAGCACTTGTGTTGCTATAACATTGTGCTTTATTTAGGAAGATTTAATTAATAACAAATTTGGTTTTCTGACAATTCTTTATAGATATTAAACAAATTTTGACTATTTTGAAAGATTTATGTAAATTTAATATGGACGCGCTGTTATTTGTTTCATATATTTGAGGTACGGGAAAAAATATAAAAATACAGGAATTTGTTGTACATTTATTACAAAAAAAAAATAAGTATAATACGTATACAACTTTATTATTTGGTTAATCACATTGTTAACTATGTGTGAGTACGTTTGCAAAACATACTTAATTATCTTGTTAACTTAACAAGGTAATTAAATTGTTAAAATACACTTTAATTAATCACATAATTAAAACTTATAAAAGTGAATTACTATAATTCAAATTTAGTAACTTAATCACATGGTTAACCATGTAATTAAGTTCGGAAAACGCATTTAATTATCTTATTAACTTAATCAAGTGTTTAACTATGTGATTAGATTATCCAAAATATATATATACAATGTATATTTATATATATATATAAATTGAACTTATAAATTACATTACAACACATTATATATATACGCATTATAAATATAAATTCTTCACGTAACCACTGTGGCACCTGTGCAAAAAATAAATTTGAAATTTATTGAACATTACTAACATTATATTAAATATAATAAATATATATATATATATATATATATATACCGGGTGTCTACTTTTTTTTTGTTACATAGGGAATACAATGCTAAAATTTTCATTTGGTGATAAATTTTCCCCTAATTATTATAGAACAAAAGTACAAATACAAAAGTTGTTTAGAATTCAAAAATGCATCAAATGATGCCAAATTTATCAATATAGGATGTTCCGATCAAGAATTAGAAGCAAATTAAAATTTCCATTTTTGCGCTCTTTACATCAAAGTGCCATGGAAATTAAACAAATAATTTCATTTCTTCTGGAGTTTGAGTTTGACAGATCGTATTTATTTTATTGTTACGTTCTGTATTATTATTATTATTATTATTATTATTGAAAATAATGAATAAACTTAATGTAAATGAAAAGCTATTAAGTATAAAAAGTATTAAGTATTTATTATTTATTACAATGAAAGGGTATTTTACTCGGCTGTACACTACGTACTAGCTGTGGTTTTAAATTGTGAATGTCTCCATTATAATTTTAAGTAATTGTTTAATTTATTTATTAACTTCAAGTTATAAAAACAATACATTTGAATTAGATGACTGGCATTATGCCTAATATATTTATTATAATAATTTAAACTTATCCCTGAGGATGCTGTAAGTTGTGCAGTGAAACGTCGGATAAGAGTTTAATAAATAGTAAATAGCTGAACTCCGTAAAACTTTCTTTATTTATTACAATATTCAATATACCTATAAAACAGAAAAATTCATGAATACAAGATATAGGAGAACAAAAACGAAACTAACAATTTAAATTAAATGTTCAAATAAATCGCCATTAACTGCCAAACAATAACCTAATCTGTTATAAAATTCGTGACGTACAGAGCTTAATTGTGTTTGTGTTATATTATTGCACTCTTCAACAATGGCATTTTTCAAATCAACAAGATTTTTGATATGTCGTTTATAAATTTTCTCCTTCAAATATGGCCATAAAAAGAAATCGCACGGTGCTAAATCGGGCGATCTAGCTGGCCAATTAATTGGACCACCTCTACCAATCCATGAATTTGGAAAACATTGATCCAAATATAATTTAATGTTGCAGCTGTAATGTGCCGGACATCCGTCTTGTTGATACCAGACAACATTATCTTGAGTTGCACACTCTTCTAACTGCGGACCAATATGATTTTGCAACATATCCAAATATTTTTCGTTGTTTAAATTATTTTCAATAAAAAATGGCCCAATTATACACCTGCCAAAAATTCCAGCCCATACATTAACTTTTTCTGGATATTGGGTACGTGTTGCTACCATTAAATGAGGATTTGTTTGGCTCCATATTCTAAAGTTTTGTGTATTAGGTTCGCCGTGTAAAGTAAACGTAGACTCGTCAGTAAAACAAATAGATTTCAAGAAGTTTCTGTCTAAATTGGATTTTTCCATAATAATGTTACTAAATTTGCTTCTAGCCATTTTATCCGCTTCAAATATCTCTTGGTGCGTGGAATATTTATAAGAATGATATTTTTCATTTTTTAGTACCTTATGTATTGTTGAAGGATGCAAATTTAATTCAGCACCAAGTTGACGCACACTAACATTTGGGTTTTCCGTTACACACAAAAGTATATTCAATGTATTTTCTTTAATTGCATTTTGATTTAAATTCTCCTCCTGATCTTCTGCGTTGATTTTTCTACAATTTTTACAACGTTTTAACACACTTCCAGTTTCTTCGAATTGTTTAATTATCCTACGAATAGTCATAGCGGAAGGTATGGGACGGTTTTCAAAGAAAGCGCTGAATAAATCTCTTACTCGTCGTATCGAATTTCCAGTAAAATACCATTTTACGCACTGAACTTTTTCATTTACCTTAAGTTTATTCATTATTTTCAATAATAATGATAATAATACAGAACGTAACAATAAAATAAATACGATCTGTCAAACTCAAACTCCAGAAGAAATGAAATTATTTGTTTAATTTCCATGGCACTTTGATGTAAAGAGCGCAAAAATGGAAATTTTAATTTGCTTCTAATTCTTGATCGGAACATCCTATATTGATAAATTTGGCATCATTTGATGCATTTTTGAATTCTAAACAACTTTTGTATTTGTACTTTTGTTCTATAATAATTAGGGGAAAATTTATCACCAAATGAAAATTTTAGCATTGTATTCCCTATGTAACAAAAAAAAAGTAGACACCCGGTATATATATATATATATATATCTATCTCCTATCTGCTGTAAACTAGATTTTAGAGTAGGCATAAAAAACTGTTTTTAACGGTTGTAAAAATGCTTACAATCACATAATTATAAACACGAATGATTGAAGATATTATCCTCAATTCGCTATTAATTAGTAAGACACCCCTACAAATTTTTGACAAGTTTACTAAAAGATTTGTGGCCCACCCCTATGGGCAGTTTGGGGTGAACTAATTTTTAATAGCCTGCTAGTATAAATTAGTTCACCCCAAATCGGCAGAAGGCGCCACAAATGTTCGCCTAACTTACAAGGGGTATTAAAGAAATAAGAAATAAAGTAAATTTAAAAGCTTTTTATTAAGGAATTATTACATTATAATTTAGACATTACCTTTAGATATTCGTACATTCGTACCCATATGTTTACATTCTCAATAGACACACACACAAACACCATAACAAACAAACATACACACACACAAACACCATATCAAACAAACTTAATTTTTCCGTCATCAGTTTCTTCGGACACCAAACTAAATTTTCATCCGGAATGAATACCCTGTAACAAAATTGAAATTATAACACTCAAATATTTATACCAACAAAATGAAAACAAAACTGCTGTATCAGTGCTTCTTTCAAAAGTAGTTTATAAAAGCATGTAACCGACAGAAATATTGGTTAACGGTTAATCAGTATCGTAAACTATACTTCAATACCGGTTTTCGTTCTTTAACCAACTTTAACCGGTAAATTTGTAAAATAAGACTGTATAAATGATGTATATATTTCTTATTAAACTGTAAGTTTATTATTAGATATTTTAAAAATATTTGTTGTGACCAAATAGTAAAATTATTAATAATTATCATTATTTATTTGCAATAAGAATTTAGAAATAAAGATCCAATTTTAAAGCTTAAAATTCATAAATTTCGTTAAAAAAATATATGTTATATAAAAATAGTTTCGTATTACAGCATTGTTTCCAAAGAAACCGGTATAATTTTTTTCGGTTAAACGTTACTAGTTTTTGAAGAAATTTAAAATATCGGTTAATGTTTGAGAAATATTTACAAAAAATATCGGTTACTTAATCCGATTTATTTTACCGGTTTCATATAAATAATTCAAATATAGTTTATTTTCTATTTATACGGTTAAGTAACATAGGGTTAAGTTATATAAATAAATATATATATATATATATATATATATATATACACCGTGTGTTGACTTGGACCGTCGTACATAGGGATTTAGCATGTAAAATCAGACATGTGCAATTTCCTGCTTTCCAAATTATTTTAATAAGTTGAATAAAAGACGACGTATTGATGTTGTGGTGGGCGGAGAAATCCAAAGGAAAAAGCCGACAACATAATATATACAAGCAAGTTCAGGAAAACAAATACAAATACTTACTAGAGGAACGAACAGATCCGCATATCTGGCATCATGACGCATCTTGTTCACCGTCCTCTTCAACCCACTTGGCGTTCTTGCGCCTGTCGCGACAATGGCCGAGAGATTATATTCTTGGGCGACTTGCCCCCAAGGAAACGGGTGGCCTGCCGGCAATTCTGCTCTGCGCCTCATAAATATATCCGCCAACAGCCTTCTCTCTTCCGGTAGATAACGTGTTCCCGGCATTTTCTAAAATATATCAATTAAAAGTTTAAGCATATTCTAATAGGTTGAATAAAAGACGAGTAATAGATTCTTTTTTCGAATTTTGAAAACTCATATAAAATTAATTAACGAAAATAATTAAAACAAAAATATTTATAACAAAAATAACATTTTTAGACCTACAATGTGTCTAAGGAATTTTTATATACCATCAAAATACATACATACATACATACAAAATCACGCCATGTACCCAAAAGGGTGTGGCACAAACTCTTTTCATTATCCCGAAATCAGTCGCCTTCAAACACTCCTATCCAAACAAGCAACTTTCCCTTCATCCACATTCATAATTCCTCTCAAGCATGCTCTTCTATTCCTACTACTTGGAAACTTTCGCTCACGCAAAACACTCTCAATCATATCACTCCAACTACTCATCGGACGTCCAAGCAAACGTATACCATCAAAATCATTCAAATAAATCTTTTTAACCAAACGTTCATTAGACATTCGCTCAACATGTCTGAACCATCTTAACTGACTAACACCAACTTTAGATATAATCATTATGTATGTTGTTTTTACCACTTTGACTGCAAGGAAAAGTGGTATAGCGTTTGGTACGGTGTCTGTACCATTTTCAAAAAAAAAATTTGTGTATAGAAATCCTTCATATAGTCCCTAGATGACGAATCTGAACTTAGTTTATGTGGGTGTATGTGTGTGCGTCGTCAGCTCGCTCGGTCATAAGTCAAAATTTTGTGGCCGCAACTCCTCCTAGACGGTTCAACCGATTTTAATAAAATTTTCAGGATAAATTTGTCTAGTACCCAAGATGGTCATGTGGTTTTATTTTTTTTCCAGTGATGCCAACTTGCCAAGAAAAAAATTACTAAAGTTTTTAAAAATTTATTATGGCCATGTTATTTAACCGATTTTACTCAAATTTTCACAAAAGATTCTCTTAGTATTCTTATAATTTATGTAATTTTAACAAAATACAGTGTTTCCAAATTTCCGAGAAAAAAATTACTAAAATTTTTAAAAATTCATTATGACCATTTTATTTAACCGATTTTAATCAAATTTTTATAAAAGCTTTTCCTAGTGCCTAAATAAATTATGCAATTTTAACAAAATACAGTGTTGCTAACTTGTCGAGAAAAAAATCACAAAATTTTGTAAAAATTCATTGTGGCTAGTGCCCACATAAATTATGTTATTAAAATAAAGTGTTGCCAACTTTCCGAGAAATGACAAAGTGGTCTATACCTATATGGGTTTACCCATATACTTCTAATCTTGTTCAAATAGTTATCAACTTAAATAATTATCATTTCTAGATACATAGATATAAATTATCGAAAAAAACAAGATTAGAAGTATATGGGTAAACCCATATATAGACCACTTTGACATTATCACATAAATCATAAGAAATAGAAATAAAAAAATTTTTCACCGAAAGTTAACAACATTGTATTTTGATAATATATTAATATATAATATTATAGGCGCTAAAGGTATCTTCTGTAAAAATTTGATTAAAATCGGATAAATAATGCGGGCATAACAAATTTTTAGAAAATTATTAATTTTTTTTTGGAAAGTTGGCAACACCGTATTTTAATAAAATTATAATTTATGTGAGCACTAGGAGAAACTTTTCTGAAAATTTGATCAAAATCGGATAAATAATGTAGCCACAATGAATTTTTTAAGTTTTAGTAATTTTTTTCTCGATAAGTTGGCAACACTGTATTTTGTTAAAATTGCATAATTAATGCGGGCACCAGGAAAATTTTTAGTGAAAATTTTATTAAAATCTGTTAAATAACGTGGTCATAATAAATTTTTAAAAATTTTAGTAATTTTTTTCTCAGAAAGTTGGCAACACTATACTTTGTTGTAATTATCTAATTTATATGGATATCAGAAAAATCTTTTATGAAAATTTGAGCAAAATCGGTTAAACAACATGGCTGTAATAAATTTTTAAAAATTTTAGTAATTTTTTCTCAGAAAGTTGGCAACACATTTGATATTTGCAGGTTAGCATTAAACATAATTTGATTGAAATTTTTAAGA
Organism: Clivina fossor; assembly: GCA_963966155.1. Classification (NCBI taxonomy): domain Eukaryota; kingdom Metazoa; phylum Arthropoda; class Insecta; order Coleoptera; family Carabidae; genus Clivina; species Clivina fossor. The sequence continues at coordinate 10,389,299 of OZ014562.1, read as the reverse complement.
ACCAAGATAAAATCGAAGAAAGATGAAACTTGCCTATTCTCAAATAGGGAATTAACCAATTAAAATAACACCACTCCTATCAAAATCGGTTCAGGGGTTTAGGAGGAGATGCTGAAGAAACATATATACATACAAACATACAAACATTTCTCAATTAGAGAGATAAACTAGAAAACCCGTGACCCTTAAAGGGTCACGTTTGAAGTCGAAAATATAGTAACAAACACAACACAAAGACACAGTATATAAATATAAAATAAAGAGCGCGCGCTCTTAAATAAAATAAAATGAGTTTATATAGGATATTTTTATCGTTTCGGCTTACAATTTCGGTGCAGAGAGCAAATGCATTGGTATATATATATATATATATATATATATATATATATATATATATATATATATATATATATATATATATATATATATATATATATATATATATACAGGGTGTAACAGAATAACTATTCCTAATTTTAACTGGAGTATCCTGGGCTCAGAATATGAAGTTTTAATGCAAATCACTGAGATAAAATGTGGCTCCTTACTGAGCTACAGGGTGTTTTATATAAAAATTTAAAAACGATTTTTGCCCAGTACTTTAAAACTATTTGACGTATCCTTATCATACTTGGCAGGAAATGTAGGTACCGTACACCATACTAAATTATGTTAAATAAAAGTTTCTGGCTACTGCCAGTGGCGTACAACAGGGGCAAGTAAGAGGTTGATCCTTCCTAAATTCTACGCCACTGGCGGAATTGTCATTTTAGCACAATTTTTCGATTCACCAATACTTGCTGTGTAAAAAATATACTCTTCCTTTGTAACGAAAAAGTCACTGTTTTTCGAGATATTTAAAGTTAAACATAAGCTGCACCCTTGGGATTTTTTCAAAATTTGCTCAAAAAAATCTGAAAAAATTCAGTAAAATAGAGAAAAAAATTAGCTACATAATATCTAAGTAACTTTTTCTCTACCTCATTCTGGTTTGGCTGGAAAAATTATTGAAAATTAATATTTTTTGCATTTTATTTTTTTTATTTTCAATAATTTTTACAACCAAATCAGAATGAGATAGAGAAAAAAGTTACTTAGTTATTATGTAGCTAATTTTTTTTTCTATTTTACTGAATTTTTTCAGATTTTTTTGAGCAAATTTTGAAAAAATCCCAAGGGAGCAGCTTATGTTTAACTTTAAATATCTCGAAAAACAGTGACTTTATCGTTACAAAGGAAAAGTATGTTTTTTACACAGCAAGTATTGAAGAATCGAAAAATTGTGCTAAAAGGACAATTCCGCCAGTGGCGTAGAATTTAGGAAGGATCAACCTCTCACTTGCCCCTGTTGTACGCCACTGGCAGTAGCCAGAAACTTTTATTTAACATAATTTAGTATGGTGTACGGTACCTACATTTCCTGCCAAGTATGATAAGGATACGTCAAATAGTTTTAAAGTACTGGGCAAAAATCGTTTTTAAATTTTTATATAAAACACCCTGTAGCTCAGTAAGGAGCCACATTTTATTTCAGTGATTTGCATTAAATCTTCATATTCTGAGCCCAGGATACTCCAGTTAAAATTAGGAATAGTTATTCTGTTACACCCTGTATACATTTTTTCTACATCAATTCCACAATAAAATCTCATTACGCATCGCGATTAGGGGGGTGCGTTTAGCTACAATTTAATATGCTAGAGGCAAGGGTGGGCAACCTTTTTTATAACACGGGCCAGAATAAATTTTACGTTTTTTCCGCGGGCCGTAGTAGTTAATTGACATCTTCTTGTGACCTGTAATTTTTTAGTCTGCAGAAGTTAATTACTATTTTTCTTATCGTTTTCGAAAAATTACAAATAATTAGAAAAAAATAACTTATTAATCATAAAACAATAAATATAATGTATAAATAAAAAAAAGTATTTATTTAATGTGACAACTGGTGCTTTAAAGATTTTGTTAGCGTAAACTAGACGAATTACATCAAAAACATATTTATTTAAGATTTCTTCTGAAAATCTCGCGAACCGGATAAAAACTTTTCGCGGGCCGTAGTTGGCCCGCGGGCCGGGGGTTGCCCACCGTTGTGCTAGAGCATAATATTCGCGCATTTTTGCCGCATGAAATTGCAATTTAAATTTCAAACGGCGATAGCCCCCATTTGATAGTATTAATTAATATTATTATGTAAGAGGGGTTTTGTGTTCGTTTTCTGAATTATAATATAAAATGTCTTTCCTGAAAGTGTCTTTAGTATACTAGGAAAATATTGCGGCATAAACCTAATTTTATTTTATGTATGATGGCTTTTCATTTCCATAAATTTATCTATTTCAATTTGATTTTAATGTTGTGTGGCATTAATTTGATACTGCAATAACGATTATAGCCAAAAGTAGAATAATTTATAAAATTAAGAAAATAAAAACTTACGGTTGTGGTCTAGGTCCAGCACCCGGTCTAAGAAACCACGCACCTTGAGGAGGTGCTCCACTTAGTGCACGCGACTTATTTCCATCTGCCATGGCTCTTATACTTCAGCTAAAAACAAAAGAAAAATTATTGTTCACATTTTTAAATCAACATTATTCAACTTCAGCTAAAAAAAAAACAAAAAAAAAGTTACATTTTTAAATAAACATTTGTACATTATTAAAACCTATTTACAATACAAAAAATTACAAAATAAATATGTAAAATTGCTTACTTTCTGCAAATTGCATCATCTACTTTTAGTAACTTTACAAAAAACTTTAGAGCTGCTAGGAATTTTACATAAATAGCTAAAAGTTTAATTCTGTAATATTATTGTTGATGTAATTACATATATAAAGGATATATTTTAAAATTAATATGCAAGCTGCAATTTTTACATAATTTTAGAAGTTATACCAAACAATATGTAATTCTACACGAAGTTTTGCAGAAAGCAAGCAATTTTAAATACTTATGTATGTGAATATTATATTATATACACAATTACAAAATTTTGAGATAGAAATACAAAATATTTATACTTATAGTTAAAATGTAATTACAGAATTTTATAGTAAATTTTTTCTATAATTTCGTTAATTTAATTTACTATACACCTCTGCATAAACAAGATACAAATATGTAATGCTTGCAAAAACAAAATATTAATAATACTTTTTATATACTAAACTATTTCTTTAAATAATATGCTAAGATTGTTTATATTATAAAATGTAATAATTTCAAAATAAATATCACACTACATTTTACTATCACAACATTATAATGCCATTATTATTTATAATTATATATTAATATTACTTACTTTATCATTTAACAACAGAATGTAGAGTATATTTTAATTGTTCTGCCAATTTATCTATTTTGAAGTCAATTATTCGTAACTTCGTGTAATTTCTGATCCGAACCGCCAATTAAAATATAATCGGTCTTTTTCTAACTTGAAAATTAACAATTTTTACAAATAATTTGTCACAGTAATAAGTTTTTCTATTGAAAATATTAGTTCCTCCACTAAATTTTCATGATTTTTCATTAGTAAAATATACCTAGGTAATGTAATGTTTAAAGTAAATTGGAGTTACAAACTTATAGCAAAATTTAGTCAAAACTAATATTAATAAAACGACGTAACTAAACAGTATCGTACATTAATACTATAAAATGCAGGATTTTAAAAATTTAATATTGATTTTTGAACTACTAATAAAATTATATAATTATATGTATTTGTTGGACTGGTCTGTTAACCAAAAGGACATTAAATTAACCCTAGGATGTAAAACATAAATCTTGCTGTTTATTTTATTAATTTTATATATATATATATATATATATATATATATATATATATTACATTTAGAAATATGTAACTTTTTACACTAAAAAGACAAAAACAAATACCACGTACCTCTATTTAACTCAAGCATTGGATGATTCGGATACGGAAGTCATCTTGAAATCTATCTCTGGATATGTGTATGTGTTGTGTGAAGCTCTAAAAATAATAACATAAATAGACATTATTACGTATATGTATAGGAATATTATAAATATGATTAGTAAATTAATTATTGTTATAAAATACATATGAAATTTTAGAATTCAAAATCATATTTACATTTTAAATAAGTATGTTTTCGCGATACCCCATCTGCAATAATTTTTCTTCATTTCATATTCAAGGTTTATATTACTTGCATTTCAAATTCGTCTTATTTCACCAATAACATTGCTTAATTGCGTGTTCAACTAAATATTTTAATTCTATTAAACAATTTCAGTTCATAGAATATATTATCACTGCACATTTTTCATTTAATTACAAAAGAAAAAAAAAACGTGAACAATTTATGAAAAAATTTTACGTTTTTGTTGCAAAATCAACAAAATATTTGTTCGTTACTAAGGAAAAACAAAATACGATCACAGAGATCTTTGATCAAAAGTATCTACTATTATTATTATTAATTTTATTGTTTTATTTATTTATATATAAAATAATTATTAAGAAAATATCTATAATATTTCTTGTCTCATTTTTCTTATAAAAAAAGGTTGTTATAATTTATTTCTGAATAAATATTGTGTTTTATGAGATATATGATACAGATTTAATTACATGCAAATTAATTCCACATTATTTAAGAAAATAATTTAGTCCTTTTCCATTACTTTCAACAAATTTTTTGGGTCAAAAAATTCTTAAGCCTAATATTTTTAGGATATGTAAAACTAATTAAATGCTGTTTTTTCCTTAAAAAAATCAGCTTTTTTCATCAACCTAAGAAGAAAATGAATTTTTGAAGATTATCATTTTCCTTAAAAATAGCCGATTTTTGACATTTCATAATTATGTCTTTGGAAAGAATTATATGTTGAAATCTTTTCAAGACTTTAGGATATATATATATATATATATATATATATATATATATATATATATATATATATATAAATGACACTAAATAATGTTTATATGCATCTGACACATAAGCAAGTGGCAATATTTCCAATTTTATGTTTCTATCTATCAATCTATCTAAAATAGGTAAGATACCCTAAAGTCCCTTTGTTATTTTATAAAAGAAGTCCTGTTTCTTTAGTCCAACTTGGTCCACGGAACATTTTCAATGATAATATTAAACGGTATCGTACACAGCGCACCGCATATACAATGCGCAAATCGCAACATTCCAAACTGGTAAAGCGAAAACGATATCACAACACCAAACACAAACATATAGATATTAACCGCGCCGCATGACAGGAAATCGAAAAAATCCCGGCTAGAATTATATTCGATTTAGACAGCGGTAGCGTAACCCAACTGTAGCAGGAAATCGTCAGGAGGAGTTTGGTTTTCACCGGAATCGTTTTCGAGTGGACAACGAGGAGGATGCCTTGCAGCCAGCGTTTACGTTGCTGGACGAAATCGCATAGAGTAGGGATCCCATCCGTCCCGTTTTTATGGATACTGTCCCAGTGTCCCCACAGAATGCACCGGAACATAAAAATGACCCGTTTTACATAAAATACTAATATCGTCCGTGAATAAACCTAATATTCTTCAATTTTTTGAATTTTGATTCTATGACAACGGTTGATATCATAAAATATATAAATCTAATATAATAAAAACCAGAGAAGGTGGATCTTTTGGTACACAAAATGTTAATTAGGTAGGTAACTACATATTGAATTTACAAGATTTTAGCAAATTCATTTAGATTATGTCTTTCTATTATTTTCAGTGCAACAATCAGTTTGAAACTTCATTAATGTAAATGTGTTTTCAATGTTTAATTTATTTAAATGTTTTGTTTATGGATATTTCTTTTTTTTATTAGAATTCAATGTATAATTTAAATTTTTTTCTTAGAATTAAAATAGAAATACACACCCAAGAAAAAAATGATTTTTTTAAATAAAATTTGAAGTGTCCCGTTTTTATATTTTATAATTATGGGATCCCTAGCATAGAGTGAATGGGGATTTCTCCCACATTTCGCCTTCGACGAAATTAAATGAGTAGCCGTGCTGGTAGGCGCGCATTGCAAAATAGTAATCTTCGGCGACGGAGCCATCCAGGCCGTTATCGAACGAAATTTTTTATACCAGGTTCCCCTCCTGACCAATCTAACCCACTAAGAAACGTAAACTCACCATTGTGTCGCCGTCTTCAAGCGCGAGTGCGGTCTCGTCGGCGTCTACTTTGTAATTCCTGCTCTGTCAGTCGAAAGCGGCGTTGTCGACCGCGCTCTAGCTAGCGGTCCCGTTCATGACGTCCTAAGAAATATGAGTAATGAAGTCTCCAGGTCTTGCAGCAGCTTGCTGCGCCTGAACCACACTACGTGCACGCGACTTATTTCCATCTGCCATGGCTCTTTTACTTCAGCTAAAAACAGAAGAAAAATTATTGTTCACATTTTTAAATCAACATTATTCAACTTCAGCCAAAAAAAAAGTTACTTTTTAAATAAACATTTGTGCATTATTAAAACCTATTTACAATACAGAAAATTACAAAATAAATATGTAAAATTGCTTACATTCTGCAAATTGCATCATCTACTTTTAATAACTTTACAGAAAACTTCAGTGCTGCTAGAAATTTTCCATAAATAGCTAAAAGTTTAATTCTGTAATATTATTGTTGATGTAATTACATATATAAAGGATATATTTTACAATTAATATACAAGCTGCAATTTTTACATAATTTTAGAAGTTATACCAAACAAGTACTAAGTTTTGCAGAAAGCAAGCAATTTTAAATACTTATGTGGATATTATATACAAAATTTTGAGATAGAAATACAGAATATTTATACTTATAGTTAAAATGTAATTACAGAATTTTATAGTAAAATTTTTCTATAATTTCGTTAATTTAATTTACTACAAATATGTAATGCTTGCAAAAACAAAATATTATTAATACTTTTTATATACTAAACTATTTCTTTAAATAATATGTTAAGATTGTTTATAATATTATAAAATGTAATAATTTCAAAATAAATATCACACTACATTTTACTATCACAACGTTTTAACGCCATTATTATTTATCAAACGAAAAAACGAAAAACAAACAAAATTTACATTTTTACGTAGTCAAGCCAGAAAAAAATATTTCAGCTATTTGTTAAATATATTTTGCAACAATTATATATTAATATTACTTACTATATCATTTAACAACAGAATGTAGAGAATATTTTATACACAATGTGCAAAAACTAATCAGACAAATAAACGTGTTCGTTGTTGTTATTGCAATGGCGTCATGGTCTATGGTCATGGTATGGTGTGGTATGGTGTCATAATGGCTGATAATCATCTGATAATGGCGTCCCTTGTACTCCCGCTAACTACGGCAAACAGCGCATGCGTCGTAAAATTCTATGTTAGGAACCAGTGTTGCCAAACCAGTTTTTGAAAATTTCCCCAAAGCAATTTTTAACTAAATAAAATAATTGTTTTTTTTTTCTTTTATTTGAATTAATTTTTAAAAAGATATTAATATTATTAGAAATTTTAATAATGTTTAGTTTGCACTGATTCAAATAAAATTATCTTATTACGAACTGAACTGTAACCAAAAGCATTTATTCAAAGCTGAAATATTATATGTCAAAAGATGCACAGGTTTATTTATACTTTTCATAAAAATATGGAAATGATATTTACTAGGAACTGACCTACTAACTATAATAAAAATATTTGAAATACCTATATCTCGAAACATTCACAAAAATATTAGTTTATTTATACATTTTCTAAAAAACATTTTAAATGATATTGTTATATCGCTATATCTACTTTGTATTATAAGATTGTTTTTATCTAATAACTTTCAAATAATACAAAATTTTTAGTATAACAATATGAACTTTATGAAAAAAAAAAATATAAAAATAAAAATGGTCGTACAGCTATGGTACAGCTTAAAAAAACGGCATTTAAATTCCCGTAGTGGGGTCTCCTAAATTAAATATTACTGCAGTTTAAACTAAATAAAAAAACGAATCACAAAAGATGGTCTTCAAATATCATTTGAATGAATATCAAAATATTAAGATAACAATGAACCTTTTAAACAGTAAAACGAAAAAAACAAATCAATAAAGCTTATTATCTTACCTTGATTAACTATATTGTTAATGATGTAACGTTTCGTATTGGTTTAAATAATTCCTGTAATACACAAAACAAATATATCAGATTAATTTACTCAAATTCAGTAATACATAAAAATAATAATAAAGAAAATAAAAATATTTACATGAGTGTGCTTTAACAGGCGCAATGGTATAGTGTTTTGCAGAAATTTTAGAGTCTTGATGGAAAACTGCAAATAAATATAAATATTTACTCATTTTTAAACAATCGTAACAATAAATACATACTTTAAACAATTTAACCATGTAAACATTCTACAATATAAACCGAAATTTTACGACCATGTCAACTGCATGTCAAACAGAAGAAACTCAAATTTTAATACAGGTAGCGTCATCCATTATCACACTAAAAATATCACACTAAACTTACGTCAAATTTGTTTGAATCTGCAGTTGTTTTGTTTTTAAACATAAAGTATTTTAAAATGTGTTCCAGGTTCCAGACACGAATCAGTGAAAAAATTGCAAACTGTGTAAGTACCATATATAATTAATAATACAAGAATTGTTCTAGAAAAATTAAAAAAATTGTTTATACATAGATGTTTGGAATATATTTTTTCGCACATATACAGCAATTCGTTTCAACATTTGCCAATTCATTTGAATGTTAAGCGTTTGGAAATTATATTTCATATTTAAGAAATAGAATTCTCAAACGCTTAACATTGAAGCAAATAGATTTTACTTCAAGTAATTTAGATGATAAACTTCTACAAACGATTTCTTGCTGTCGCGATCTTCGCGAATTAATTTTAACACGATATATTAACAATACAATAACTGAAAATGGTAACATTCTAACTTTATTAAGTAAAATCATATTTTATACATGATTATTTTTTTGTAGCATTACAGAATATTATAACTAATTTTAAAAAATTAGTTCCATTACAAGCGTCTAATTGCTTAAATATTTCGGACACTGTAATACAAACAATTGTTGAAAATAGTCCTTTATTATCAGAAATTGATATAACAGGATGCGAAAATGTCACTGATAAATCTTTAGCATCATTTTCAACACTCACAAATTTAACAGCTTTGACTGTCAAGAACAAAGGTTAAATATTTCAGATAACGAGCAATGGATTAATGTTATTAGGGGAAGGTCCAAGTGTACATAATTTGAAACAATTACTGATTGCAGATTGCACAGAAGTAATCGATTTTTTTCTGAAAAATGCCGTGCATTAAAAATATTATCTGACTATATTACTAAATTCAAGTAGTTACACAATTTTTTTTTATGGTTTCCATGTTGTTTCCTCACTTCATGTAATATATAGTAGTTGTCATTTACAGTGTTATTGTTGTTTTTATAAATAAAATAATCAGTAATATTTAGCTTTATTTAATTAATTAAGAAGATGATATAATAGTATTAAAATTGTTTTGTACAATAAAATAAATGTTTATGTTTGATGCGTAGTTGTGATACTAACCTCAAAACCTCTGTTGGTATAAAGTGTATATCGAATTATTTTGTAAGTAAATCGAGTAAATTCTATTGCTAATTAACACAATGACAACATCGAGCGAAGATGTTTTACTACAAATACCGCAAGTACGTTACAAGAAGGGCGATGGCACATTGTATGTTATGGATCAACGAATTGCATGGATGTTGGAAAATCGTGAAACATTTTCGATTTCTCATTTGTATCAAGATATTAAAGGTAAGTTTTAGCATTTTCGCTCTGAACACAATATATGTACATTAATCAAATACGATTTTAGCGCAAAAAATATCACCCGAAGGCAAACCGAAAATTCAACTACAAGTTGTTTTACACAACGGTGTATCGTCGACATTTCATTTCGTAAATCGTGATGGTGCCCAAGCGCAAGCAGCCGATAGGGATCGCGTTAAAGATCTGCTGCAAATTTTATTGCCCAAATTTAAACGAAAGGTTGATAAAGAATTGGAAGAAAAAAATAAATTACTCTCGTCGAATCCAACGTTATTGCAACTTTATAAAGATCTAGTTATGACGGAAGTTGTTACTTCGGAAGAATTTTGGGCTCAGCATGCTTCACAATATACACAAGCTCAGAAAAGCCAATGTCAAGAAATAGGTAACGAGGGTTAATTTTTAGTTTCTACATTATTTATATTAAAATTAAATATATCTTGTTCTCAAATTATTGCTATATCTTAAATCAAAAGTACATTTTATTTTAACTAGTAATATTGAAATAAACTTGTAACTGTAAAAAAAGCATAGATACAATACAATAAATACAATGAGAATGGAATTTTGAATTCTTAAAATAGAAATTACAAAAATGATAAATTAATGTAGTTAAAAATCTTTCAGAACTAATTACATTATAATTTAAAAAAAATTGAGTTGAAATTCTGTTTATTTTATATAGGGTGTTTTTTTAGAGGCGGAGAACTTTAAATTGAAATAAAACACAGAAAAATGTTTTTAATATCTATGAAATTGGTTTTATTTTAAAGATAATTTTTTGACATTTATTTTTAAATATAAATTTGGGCATGTTGCCGCCGCAGCTGGCACGTACATGGCGTAATCTGGAGGTCCAATTTTAACACACTCTATGCAGTAAATCCGGCTGTATTACGGCAATAACGCGTCGAATGTTGGCTTCCAAGTGCTCAATTGTTTCTGGTTTATCGGCGTAAACATGCGACTTTACATATCCACCAAGAAAATAATCTAATGGCGTCAAATCGCACTTGGAAGTCAACATTTGACGCGTTATTGCCGTAATACAGTTTGATTTACTGCGAAGAGTTTGTGAAAATTGGACCAGATTACGCCATGTACGCGCCAGCCGCGGCGGCCACATGCCCAAATTTATATTTAAACATAAATGTCAAAAAATTATCTTTAAAATAAAGCCTATTTCATGGACATTAAAAACATTTTTCTGAGTTTTATCTCAATTTAAAGATCTCCGCCTCTAAAAAAAAACACCCTATATTAAAATTCGACGTTTTGATATATATAACTTCAACCTAAAGCTTTTTTATTTTTTATTCAAATAAAAATAAAATTTTAGCAAAAATATGCTTTTCTAATTAATGGTACCGTATTCTCTCTCATTAATTATTTCATTTTAATAATAAAAAAAAATGTGAAATTTATTTATAAATACATACATTTAACAAATTACAGTAAAAAATAAAATAAATTTTGTTATTAAAGAAATGTGACTTATTTGATTGAATTTGTATATATTTTGAAGGCGTTTCTGGTGCATTTTTGGCCGATATTAAACCTCAAACAGACGGCTGTAACGGCCTTAAATATAATATAACTGCAGATATAATTGAGTGCATTTTCAAAACTTATCCGGCAGTTAGGAAAAAGTACCATGAACATGTTCCAGCTAAATTGTCCGAGAGTGAGTTTTGGACAAAATTCTTTCAATCGCATTACTTCCACAGGTGAAAATTTTCGAATTTTGTTTTTTTTATTTGTGACCAAAAAATATTGAAATTAATATTGGATTGATGTAGGGATCGGATAAATACGGGAAATAAGGATATTTTTACTGAATGTGGAAAATTAGACGATCAGGAATTGAAGAAAGATATTCAAGCGGGCATTGAAGATCCTCTTGTTGATATAACTTCATTTGAAGATAAGACCTTTGATGAAGGTTACGGAACGCTTCCGGAGAAAAATCCGTTAAATCCGGGAAATTTAGTTCATCAATCAATGATTAAACGATTTAATCAGCATTCAATTATGGTAAATTGTATTTATTGTAATCAGCAAATTTTTAAGCCTGTTTTAGACGGTCGTAATTTGTGCACACATTTATTAATGTAGTTACTATGTAGTTATCGAAGAATGTGCATGCGACAGACATAGTGAACATAATATTAACTCTTAACTGGTACAGTGGGGTCATCAAAGACCCCACTCGTTTTCGTATATTGTTTTCTGAGTTAGTTATTACTTGAATAAAAGTTTTATTTTCTTTTGCTTTTATGTTTGTTGTATTGAGATACATCTAAAGTGTTTTACAGTGGGGTCTGTAGAGACCCCACTATACTAGTTACGTTACACAAAATTACTGTACCAGTTAAGGGTTAATATTTGTTCACAAATTGTGATTTTCAAAAACCGATTTCAATATGTTCAATAAGTAAATATATGTATATATATATATATATATATATATATATATATATATATATATCTAAATTTAATATATATATATATATATATATATATATATATATATATATATATATATATATATATATATATATATATATATCTAAATTTAAGGTACTAAAAGCAAGTAAGAATAAGAAGAATGACCAAACTAATGGAGAAGTAAAAGATCATACCCAGCACCACATTAGTAAAAAAATGAGAATTCAAGAAAAAATCACATTTGAAGATTTAGATACAAAAGATGAAAGTAAATCCAGTTCGAAACTACATTTAAATTTATCCAAAGTAATCAATTTATTCAATGTATTTTATTAAAAACTCACAAATATAAATTGTAATATTTTAGGTGGAAAGATATCTTCAAGGTCCACTTCAGGGCTCTACAAACGAAACAGTGTTTCCAACAGATATTTTAACTGTAAATCGACGGTTACAAAACGAAGTTCGAACTTGGAATCAACGGCAGCCTTCTAGCGCTCTTGTAAGTCCAGCTGCTGCAGTTGGGGCCCTCGGTGAACTGTCACCGGGTGGAGCCCTAATGCGTGGCTTTCAAGAGCAAAGTTTAGCACGTAAATATTTTGCATTGTTGGGTTGGTCAATGAATAATTAATAGCTTTATTGTTTGTTTGACAGAATTAGTTCCTGCAGATATCGAAAAAGAAGTTAGGTATTTGTATTTGGGTATTTGTGAGCTTTTAAGACATTTTTGGTTGTCGTTTCCACCAACAACACCTGCTTTGGAGCAAAAAGCTGTTCGGATGCATGAAGCTTTACAAAGATACCATGCAACTAAATTAAAACCGTTTGAGGTTGGTTTTTTTTTGTGGTTATGGTTTATAATTCTATTTAAACTATTTAAACTATTTTTGTGTTTTAGGATAAAATACTGAGAGAATTATCGCCATTATCTCATCATTTAACCACACATTTAAACCAGTTGTTAAATGCGGCATATGGAAAATTTAATACGTGGCAACAACGAAAAGCTCAACTTTTCACCCGTTAAAATGTTATTGAAATGTAATTTAATGAAAAATAAATTGAAATAAAACTTTCTTTGTATATAACTATATTCTTGCATAGAAATATTTGTTTCATTAATTTTTATATTTATGTGAAATGTAAAATTTACAGTTTTTTTAAATTGTTTAAAAGTTTTTATCTTTTAATTTACAATAATCACGCATATTTTAATTGAACTCCACTATATTAAATCTTGTGATATTATAAAAATCATTCTGTTATGTAGGTTAAGTTACAAATGTCACCTGATCTTAGGCTGATAATCATTAGTTGAAAATGTGTTAAAATAATTTAAGATAAGCAATTTTATAAATAAATATAAATGAAAATTAGTGATTTAAATTTTAGACTGTGTCTTAAAACAATTTTAGACTGCTTTTTTCAAATAAAATATGGATATTTTTAAGAATTTTGTTCAGAATAGTAGGTTATTTTCACCAGGTATTTTATTCAAATATTATGAATGAAACTAGAATTATGTTGAATGAAATAAATTTTCAGGTGAATCGAGGTACTTAATAATCGGTATTGGAGCTGCTGTTGGATTAACTGCACTCGGTGTTACAATATGGTATAAAAGACTAAATAACATTCCGAAGAAGTGGAAGCGAGTCGGTGAATTGAGTGATTTGATGTGTTTTCCGGTGAAATCCTGTGCTCCGGTGCGTGAAAATGAATTCGACTGCAATATTTTGGGTGTGGAAAAAGGCACTTTACGTGACAGGTTTGTTGACACGACACTTAACCTACTTTAAATTTGTCGAATTTATTTTTGTAATTTAATAACTTTTTAGACGGTTTATGCTGATAGATTTAGATGGACAGTTTATTTCGGGGCGTCAGCAACCGAAATTAGTGAAAGTTATCCCGATTATATCGGACAATAATTTAATTTTGATAGCTCCTGGAATGATGGATCATGTTTTAGATATTGAGCATTTACAGAAGAAAGGAACGATTAAGGCGACAGTTTGGGGTAAGTTTATTGAAAATTATTACGAATTATTTATTTTTATGAAACTTTTAATTCATGTTTAGGAGAAAAAGTGCCTACAGTTGACTGTGGCGAAGAAGTTGCAAAATGGTTTTCGCGTTTTTTATTGAGTGAAGATGTTGGCTTAAGACTGGTTTATTATCCGTATAATGAAACAACTCGTGATATTAGAGTGAAAAATAGAGCATTTAATCGACTGAAAAAGGCTGACAGTGTATGTTTGTTTTTGACTTTATATCGGGGGAGTTTTATCCTAAAATTTTTCTATTTCTCCTTTCTTTTTGTGTAGGGTGCATTGCATGACACGACAAATTTTAATTTAGTTGCCGAAAGTTCGGTTGTGGAATTGAATACTAGGTTAGAAGAACCGGTTATGCCACAACATTTTCGCCCCAATTTTGTCGTAAAAGGCACGGAGGCGTATGATGAAGACAACTGGAATTATATTAAAATTGGGAAAACTGCTGTTTTTCAAAGTGTCAAGCCGAGTATACGGTATAACTTTGTTTTTAATTAATAATTTGTTTGATTTTATTGCTTTTTTATTTTGCTAATATTTTAAACATTTTCTAATTTAAAATAAATTATTCATCAATTCATCATTATATTTACAAAATTTTCTAAATGAAAAGAGATGGCTTAAATTTTCATGTTTTTTCCTAAAATGATAATGTAAATAATTGATTCATGATTCTATGAATAGTTTATACCAGAAGAAGTGGCACAAATTCAACTAGAAATCCATCATTACGATATCTCTCATACATGCTTTTTTTAATTTTTGTTTTTATTTATTATTTTAGATGCAGTTTTATCGCGGTTAACCCTGAAACTGGAATTAGACATAAGTGTTTAGAACCTTTAAAGACTCTAAAATTGTAAGTTTTTAAAAATTTATTAATTTCTATATGATATTCATTTAGAAGTTAAACAGGTTGGTGATTATTGATTGTATTGATAAATAAATTTTGATATTTTCATATTAACATTAACATTAAAACATCTATTTGTCTAAAATCAGTTATACGTAATTTTTTTTTTTTAACGCAACATTTAATAGTAAAAGTATATTTTAAATTAATAGAGAATTATGTTTAATTTGTTCTTCAGATATCGTCAAATAACGGATCCGATACTGAGGCCCGCTGTTGGCGAATACCCTGTTATGGGGCTCAATTTAGGGCTCCGTGTACCTGGACCAGTAAAACTGAGTGATCCTGTTTATGTAGGAATTGAAGAATCTTGAAATATCAGATTTTTGAAACCTGCAGTCATAATTTTATCGAATATTTTAATTTATTTTTAGAATTTATTTATGATCTTTATTGTTATTTAATATTATTTTATTGTTGTTAGATTTTATCTGTTATTAAATTATGCACTTAATATTCTATCTTTATTATTTGTATTTTAAAATGTTAATTTAAAAAAAAAAAACATGTATGTTCAATAAACTAAATAAGCAAGTATCGTATACATTTTGATTTTTCCCATAATTTATACAATATGCACTTATTAAATAATAAATGTCGTTAAACAGTTAAAGAAATTACGAATATGTGGTAAATTCCACAACAAATATTTTAATTGAATTGCAAATATGTGATAAAAAGCTTTTGTCACTACTAGTGGTTTTACAAATACTCTTTCTATAAATTGCAAAAAATAATCAAATTTGGCATAATTTAAATTTCTTTTTTATCTGCAAAGTTGTGTAATAAAAAACTATGAAATCTATATAGAAACCTAAATATTAACAAGATATATTTTACTGTTCAATAAAAATTAAAATCTTATCATTTAATTAATATAACTAAATTATATTATACTTACAAAATTTTTAAATATTTTTATGCGTATTAAACTTAAAATATAAGATATATTAACAAAGTAAAAAATCTTTCAGAACTAAATTATATTAAAATAAAAAAGTTTTAGGAAATATTATTTTCTAAGTATTATATTTTTAGTTTAACCTTGTTTCAATTCGAAAAACTATTTGTAAATATTAAATAAACTGATTCAAATTTATCTTGTATGATTATCAAATAGATATTATCCATAGATAAAAATAATAATAGATTCCCGTCTATATAACGTTAGTCGATTTCTTGTTTGTGCCATATCACGAAACCTTACTCTCGAGAAAATGATATTATTTAAAGTTTCTGAACCGAATTGTTTATAGTAAGGATATGAAACAAATTAGAATTTATATTTCCGAAACTATTAAAATTATAACATTCACGATTATTAAAATAGATAGAAAACAAACAAATATTGCCGAATTCAGCAATAAATCAATTTGACCAAAAATGGCGTATGTAAATGTAAAATTTAGGGCTTCAAACCGGAACTGAACCGGAAAAAACTTATTTTTGCTGGAACGAAAACCGAAATTGAACCGAAATAAAAATCGGTTTATTTCGGTTCGATACACGCACGTTAACACAATCTTATTTTCCATGTTCGTTGTCTTTTTTAGAGTTTGTGCCACGTTCTTATAGCTACATGACGTGATTGTGTATACACGTATGTATGTATTTATCAATGATTTAAAACTTTTATGTGTATTTTTGCTTCTCTTTTAAAAAAATAATCAAACTTTACATCAATTATGTACGTATGCAGAAAAAACTGAAAAAATCAAAAGAGATTTATTTAAATTTAAATATAAAAATTCAAATTTAAAATATAACAAAGGAATACATAAACTAAATAATAAAATCGAACAAAAGACGGTATCATAATTATGTGAGATATGAATATTTTAATGGTTGGAATTAACTGCACTATAATTTAGAATATATTCACTTTAATTTAGATCATATTCACTTTGATAAAAACAATTTGCACTACAAACAAATTTATTGCACAAAAAAAAAATTCCACTATAATTAAATTTATTCAACTCAAAAAAAAATATTTTAACTTTGAAAAAACATAATGCACAAAAAAAATAATATTATCACTATAAAACGGATACTTTCCACTATAAAAACGGATATTTTCCACTTTGGTGGCTGTCAATCATTTACGCCAGTAGATACCTATCATTTGTGCCTATAAGATAAGCGCCTATATTGAATAATAACATAACTAAACAACCTAAACCTAACCTAACCTAACCTAACCTACCCTAAGCCAAGACTGGCGCAGATGAAAGAGTTTCGTAGCGTTTATAGTGTAAATTATTCAAATTTATAGTGCAAATTTTTCAAATTAAAGTTGTACCAAGTGCAAAGTATCTAATTATAATGGAAAGTATCAAAAATAACCAAGTGCATTCTATTTTAATTCAAATGCATTTAGGTATATATATTTCCCATATTTTAATATGTAAATCTAAAAAAAAATAATAACATTGTTATATCTAAAGTATTTTGTAAAAATCTAATTTTAAAAAATTAAATGTAATTTTCTAAAATATATTTATTATTACTTCATTTTCGTTTTTGATGTTTTATGCTGGGTCTATCTTTTGTCTATTCTTTAGATTATTTGAGATAAATAAAACTAAAGTTTTATCTCAAATATATTTGAAATTTTAATAAATTTTACGTAATATTCGTATTTAAATGAACATCTGTTTCAAACTTAAATTAATTAGAAAATATATATTTTTTTAAAGATAATATTTTGATTTAAAATTATATAAATACTTCGGATAGATAAACAATATCATTTTGTTATTAACTGTTAGGGAAGAATCAATAAAAAAATGAAGTATAAAAATGTATTGTATTTCACAATATGGTGTATATTATTGCCAATTATTTCTGGTCAAAATATTTCAGATTTTTTAGACAGATGTAAATTGTCCGTGCAGAGTAAGTAAAATTTGAATTTATTTTAAAATAGATTATAATAAAATGCATACACATTTGAATATTTTAATTAACAAAGAAACAAAACTTTAATCTATATAACTTAGGATTTTTTTATGTGATTGATTTTAATGCAACCAAACAGATTTTTTTTAAATACTGATCGGACAAACAATGAATTTACTGAACTTATTAAAATTTATTTATCTCATACTCGTTAATTACATATTAATAATTGTTGTCTTATATTAAAAAGCAAAACATTTTAAAAACAAGTTTTATCAATATTATTTATAATTTTTATATCTATTAATCTGGCCAGTCATTGATGCATAGCTTAACAGCCGATTCAATGACTGAGTAACTTGTGAAATTTTGAGAAAATGTCCCAACTTTAGAATATTATTATTATAACAAGTTTAAATATGAAGTATCATTTAATATGAAGTATTTAAATAATTAATATTATTGTTATTATATAGTATAATATTCTAGTGTTCAGATTTTCATAGATTACTCAATCACTACATACATACATACATACATACACAATCACGCAATGTACCCAAAAGGGTGTGGCACAAACTCTTTTCATCATTCCGAAATCAGTCGCCTCCAAACATTCCTATCTAAACAAGCAACTTTCGCTTCATCCACATTCATAATTCCTCTCATACATGGTCTTCTATTCCTACTACTTGGAAACTTTCGCTCACGCAAAACACTCTCAATCATATCACTAAAACGACTCATCGGACGTCCACGCAAACGAATACCATCAAAATCATTCAAATAAATCTTTCTAACCAAACGTTCATTAGACATTCGCTCAACATGACCGAACCATCTTAACTGACTAACACCAACTTTTGCTACAACATTTTTTTCAATTTCACACTCATCATACACTAATCGGCTTATTAAGGTATGACATCAATGACTCGTCAGAAGCTGGTCAGTATGGTGCTTTAATCAAAGTACAATTATGACGAGCTCCTAAAGAGCGAAACACGTGTCTATGGTTAAACTGGCCAGTCAGTGATGCATAGCCTAACAAGCCAAACCAATGATTGAGTAACTTGTGAAATTTTTGGGGAAAATCACAACATTAGAATAATTATTATATTAATTTCACAGATACACTTATGAACTTTTTTTGTTCAATGCTATTGATATTAGAGTACTTTATTTAAAACTCAGCAATTATAATCACTTTTTGTTATAAATTAAAATCCTGCATAAGAAAAATTTAAACGACTTTATTTTATTTTAGTTCAGATTAAAAAAAATATATTGAAAAAAATAATTTTCTTTTAATTATATTGTAATTGAAAAACTAAAAAACAAGAAAAAAATGAATACCTTAAATAAATTATATTAAAACATTTTTTTAACATTTTGATTTGTATAATAAACCTGCAAAAACAAACAAAATAATATATTGCACAATTTTGTTTTATTAAATCAATAATAAAAAATCCCTCTATATTACAAATTATATTTTGTAATTGTTCAAATTAGCAATTTTAAAAATTCATAATTTAAATTTAATAAATTCAAATAAAACGGCTTTTGGTTGTAGTTCTGTATTAATTAATAACCGACGTTTTGACGGACTCAACATACGCCTTAATCAGGATAAATGAAACCAGAAGATAGAGACAATTTACTAGATAACAAATAAGTAACAAACATAAAATTTTTATAAATTTTTAATTAATAAAAACCAAATTTTATTTAAATTATTCTTTATAAATTTCTATTGCTTTTTTTATCAATCTGCTGTTAATATTGATAAAAATTTATAAAGAAGAAGATATAACATCAATCATTGTGAAGGCACTGATTTAAATAAAATTTGGCTTCCATTAATGAAAATTTTATAAAATTTTTATGATTTTGTTACCTAATAACTTGTTTCACTGTTCTGTTATTTACTGTGAATTGTCATTTGAATCAGTTTTCCTGATAATAAACATGAAAAACGGACGTTGACGGTTGACTACGTCGAAACGTCGATTATCAATAAATATTCATACAGAACTTAAACTTAAAGCCGTTTTATTTTATATAATGAGTTCTTTATTTACTATGTTAATATAAAAGATATTTATATAATAAAATAAAAAAGCTTCAGGTTTATGTTTTGTAATTGTTCAAATTAGCAATTTTAAAAATTCATAATTTAGATTTAATAATGTAGTTCTGTATTAATAATTATTAATAATAAGGTGACCAATTTTTTTTACACTGAAAAGGAGGATGAAAAAATTTAAGAAAAAAGTACAACGTAAATAAATGAAACATTTTATTAATTCAAACAAAAATACACTAATTATGCTTACATCCCTTTTAATTATTTAATTAAACGAATGAATATTTATCTTTTTCTAACAATATATTGAAAATTTCGGAGCAAGAAATATCCTTCATATTGAATTTTACGGTAAGTGGCATTTCTGAATACAGATATTAACAGATTGGTTTTAAAATATCGAAAAGGAGGACAGGTAGGAGGACACTTTTCAAGGAAGGACAGATCCTACAAAAGAAGGACTGTCCTCCCTAACAAAGGACGATTGGTCACCTTATTAATAATCGACATTTCGACATAGTCAACGTAAGTCTTCAACAGGATAAATAATACAAATGAAATTTATTATAAATGTCATTTGTATCATTTTTCTTGATGAAGATGTACGTTGCGTATGTCGATTATTAATAAATATTAATACAGAACTACAACCTAAAGCCGTTTCATTTTTAAAGTGTTCGACGCATCAGCAAAAATACCATCGGGAATTTTAACTGGAAATACTATAGCTTATGGTTCATTCGATCAATGTTTATCAATCAAATATGAAGCTAATGATATAGAAATTAAAGGCAAATATTGTATAATGCAATTCAAAATTGAATTTGCGGCTGTAGCGAATAATTCGAGAATAATTTCGGCGAATAGAAACGCAAATATGGGACTAGCACAATTGCCTAGTTTAACATTAGGTTGGTGTATACCACATCACTGCCCGGTTGAATATTTTCATCAAAACATTGCGATAGATATTTTAAACTCACAAATTAATGCAACGATTGAGCCGTTGCAAGGAAATGGTTTGTGCCAAACTGAAGATGATATTGAATATATAAGTAAATTGTCAGCGGGAGAATGGACAGCTGTGTAAGTATTTATATTTATTATTAAATATCGTAAATAGTTATAAATAATAATAAAAAAAAATAATAATACTTTTGAATCAAAAGTTAGACCTGGTTATGATTCTAAACAATCTATAATTTTAAGATCGTCAAACGGTTGATTATAAATAAATATTAATACAGAATTTGAAATTAAAGCAGTTTCATTTTAAGGCCAGTTCAAGGCAAACAAAAAGCTATATTCAGACAGGTGGTGGGAATACAAAAAAGGATAATTCTACATTCGATTTATTCGTTTAATACTAATTATTATGGTAACTAATTATTAGAAAAATTAGCTAATTTATGTACAATTAATAATTTAATAACAATTTTTATATTCAGGCAGAATTAGCATATAAAAAAATTAATCAAATATTAAATTGTTAATATTTTCTTTGTTTATTATTATTTTGATTTCCAAAAAAATATATATGTTGTTAATTGTTATTATAGTACTTATGTAATAATTTCAGAATTTTTGTATGTGTAGTTTATTTGTAAAAAAATAATTTTCATCATTTTCCTTGAAAAATGCGATTTTCTCTTATTTGACACATACATTTTATTTGAAAAAAAAATATGATTAATCTTTATTATAATTAACAACATATATATTTTTTGGAAATAAAAATAATAATAAACAAAGAAAATATTGACAATTTAATATTTGATTAATTTTTTTTATATGCTAATTCTGTAAATATATAAAAATTGTTATGAAATTATTAATTATACATAAATTAGCTAGTTTTTCTAATAATTATTTACCATAAATATGTAGTATTAAACGAATAAATCGAATGTAAAATTATCCTTTTTTGTATTCCCACCACCTGTCTGAATATAGCCTTTTGTTTGCCTTGAAATGCCCTTAATATAATGAGTTCTAAAAGATTTTTAACACTTTATTAAAACTTGTAAAACATTCAGTTTTTAAGTAAGTTTTCATGGCTATTTTCCATTAAATTAAAACATTAATAAAAATAGACACAAATAATATTATAAAAATTAGCTTGTATTGTATTTTGACTAATCATAAATCACCATATAATTTTTAAAGTTAACCTTTTTGTTTTGAAAAAGTTTCCATTTTATTTTATTCTAATTTTAGGGCATTTTTCATTATTGCATTAGTACTGACAATCTTAAGTACAATTTATGATATGTATCTTCAACATTACAAGAAAAGTAAGTATTATATTATATAATAATAATAATTTCCATTCAAACCAATACAAATGGTTTGAAAAAAGTCAACAACATATTTCTAGAAGGCGTCGGAAAAAAATTTAAATTTCGACCTCATTAAGGATCAACCATATATATACGAGGATGTAACAGAATAACTATTCCTAATTTTAACTGGAGTATCCTGGGCTCAGAATATGAAGATTTAATGCAAATCACTGAGATAAAATGTGGCTCCTTACTGAGCTACAGGGTGTTTTAAATAAAAATTTAAAAACGATTTTTGCCCAGTACTTTAAAACTATTTGACGTATCCTTATCATACTTGGCAGGAAATGTAGGTACCGTACACCATACTAAATTATGTTAAATAAAAGTTTCTGGCTACTGCCAGTGGCGTACAACAGGGGCAAGTGAGAGGTTGATCCTTCCACTGGCGGAATTGTCATTTTAGCACAATTTTTCGATTCTCCAATACTTGCTGTGTAAAAAACATACTCTTCCTTTGTAACGATAAAGTCACTGTTTTTCGAGATATTTAAAGTTAAACATAAGCTGCACTCTTGGGATTTTTTCAAAATTTGCTCAAAAAAATCTGAAAAAATTCAGTAAAATAGAGTAACTAAATAGAGTAACTAAGTAACTTTTTTCTCTAACTCATTCTGATTTGGCTGTAAAAATTATTGAAAATAAAAAAAATAAAATGCAAAAAATATTAATTTTCAATAATTTTGATGCATGCCGCGTGATGCATGCCGCATGATGCATGATGCATGCATCGTGCATGCATCGTGCATGCATTATGCATGCACGTGCATGCATAATGCATGCATCGTGCATGCATTATGCATGCACGTGCATGCATTATGCATGCATCGTGCATGCATTATGCATGCATCGTGCATGCATTATGCATGCATCGTGCATGCATTATGCATGCACGTGCATGCATCGTGCATGCATCGTGCATGCATTATGCATGCACGTGCATGCATAATGCATGCACGTGCATGCATAATGCATGCACGATGCATGCACGATGCATGCACGATGCATGCATAATGCATGCACGTGCATGCATAATGCATGCACGTGCATGCATAATGCATGCACGATGCATGCACGATGCATGCATTATGCATGCACGTGCATGCATTATGCATGCATCGTGCATGCATTATGCATGCATCGTGCATGCATCGTGCATGCATCGTGCATGCATTATGCATGCACGTGCATGCATAATGCATGCACGATGCATGCACGATGCATGCACGTGCATGCATAATGCATGCACGATGCATGCATAATGCATGCACGATGCATGCATAATGCATGCACGATGCATGCATAATGCATGCACGTGCATGCATTATGCATGCACGTGCATGCATTATGCATGCACGTGCATGCATTATGCATGCATCGTGCATGCATTATGCATGCATCGTGCATGCATTATGCATGCATCGTGCATGCATTATGCATGCACGTGCATGCATCGTGCATGCATCGTGCATGCATTATGCATGCACGTGCATGCATAATGCATGCACGATGCATGCACGATGCATGCACGATGCATGCATTATGCATGCACGTGCATGCATTATGCATGCATCGTGCATGCATTATGCATGCATCGTGCATGCATCGTGCATGCATCGTGCATGCATTATGCATGCACGTGCATGCATAATGCATGCACGATGCATGCACGATGCATGCACGTGCATGCATAATGCATGCACGATGCATGCATAATGCATGCACGATGCATGCATAATGCATGCACGATGCATGCATAATGCATGCACGTGCATGCATAATGCATGCACGATGCATGCACGTGCATGCATTATGCATGCATCGTGCATGCATTATGCATGCATCGTGCATGCATCATGCGTGCGGCATGCATCATGCATCATGCGGCATGCATCACGCGGCATGCATCAAAATTATTGAAAATTAATATTTTTTGCATTTTATTTTTTTTATTTTCAATAATTTTTACAGCCAAATCAGAATGAGTTAGAGAAAAAAGTTACTTAGTTACTCTATTTAGTTACTCTATTTTACTGAATTTTTTCAGATTTTTTTGAGCAAATTTTGAAAAAATCCCAAGAGTGCAGCTTATGTTTAACTTTAAATATCTCGAAAAACAGTGACTTTATCGTTACAAAGGAAGAGTATGTTTTTTACACAGCAAGTATTGGAGAATCGAAAAATTGTGCTAAAATGACAATTCCGCCAGTGGAAGGATCAACCTCTCACTTGCCCCTGTTGTACGCCACTGGCAGTAGCCAGAAACTTTTATTTAACATAATTTAGTATGGTGTACGGTACCTACATTTCCTGCCAAGTATGATAAGGATACGTCAAATAGTTTTAAAGTACTGGGCAAAAATCGTTTTTAAATTTTTATTTAAAACACCCTGTAGCTCAGTAAGGAGCCACATTTTATCTCAGTGATTTGCATTAAATCTTCATATTCTGAGCCCAGGATACTCCAGTTAAAATTAGGAATAGTTATTCTGTTACATCCTGTATATATATATATATATATATATATATATATATATATATATATGAATTTTTTTTTTACGGACACTCTAATATATATATATATATATATAGTAATAATATATATAATATAATATATATATAATATATATATAATATATAATATATAATATAATAAAATAATATATATAATATATATATATAGTCTAATATATATATATATATATATATATATATATATATATATTATATATATATATATTAGAGTGTCCGTAAAAAAAAAATTCCAGTAAGGCTAAAATCGATAATTTTACATCGAAAAAACATGAGAAATAATATTTTATGCTTGTTTTTACGAAAGTAACAAGTTCCTCTACACAATTGAAATTTTCGAAAAACGCGTGTAAATACATATATCATATTTATATCGCGTATGTATTTACTTTCGTAAAAACAAGCAAAAAATATTATTTCTAATGTTTTTTCGATATAAAATTATCGCTTTTCGTCTTACTGGAAAAACATTTTTTTTACGGACATCCTAATATATTTATATACATACATAAATACAAAAAAAATTATGTAGTGCAATATAGTACAATAAAAAACTTAAATTATAGTAAAATATTAAATATTGATTATTATTATTAATAATAATATATTTTGTTTGTATTTCAAATGTAAACATTGATTCGGTAATATTTTTCTTTAATTTCAAAGTTTCAAATAGAAATTATTTTTATAATGTTATTTACATTAAATGTCATTTATAACGAAAACAAATATTTAACTAACGTTATTCAATAACGTAACGATTTGAAACGATATTTCATCTCTGATTGATATGATATTAAACTTATTATAAAGTTAATCAAAATATTTTTAGAGTCATTACACATAATTCTTATCGCATTTTCTATAAGAACAAATGGTGAAAAATTACTACAAGTTAGTAATAATCCGAATCAGTTGCCTTGTTTAAATGGCATACGATTTTTAAGTATAATGTGGGTCATATTGGGACACAGACAAACTATGATGATTACTTATCCGAATATTAATACAATGGATGCATATAACGTAAGTAATATGTCGAATTAAATTAAAAAAAAAACAAAATTGTACCAGTATGACTGAAATTATTTTATTTCTTTTGATTTTTTAGTGGGCACTTTCAGTGTTTAACATGTATATTATAAATGCAACACTATCAGTTGATACATTTTTCGTACTAAGTGGATTATTGGTGTCTTACGTTTTTTTCCTAGCTCAGCAAAAAGGCGTTAAATTTAATATATTTCTTTTTTACATTCATCGATATTTAAGGTACATTACTTCGTTTAAAGATAATATTCAGTAATAGTCAGTAATATTGAAATAATATTTATACATACATACACAATCACGCCATGTACCCAAAAAAATGTAACACAAACCCTTTTTATCATCCCGAAATCAGTCGCCTCCAAACATTCCTATCCAAACAAGCATCTTTAGCTTCATCCACATTCATAATTCCTCTCATACATGCTCTTTTATTCCTACTATTTGGAAACTTTGGCTCACGCAAGCCACACTCTCAATCATACCACTCCAACTACTCATCGGACGTCCACGCAAACGTATACCATCAAAATCATTCAAATAAATCTTTTTAACCAAACGTTCATTAGACATTCGCTCAACATGTCCGAACCATCTTAACTGACTAACACCAACTTTTGCTACAACATTTTTTTCTACAACACTAATCTATGTCGTACCCGATCTCTCCTATTTACACCACATACCCCACGTAAAAATCTCATTTCCACAGCAGTCATTTTCCGTTTATGCGTTTGCAACCAAACCCAACATTCACTACCCTATACATCGACGTAGGCACCAAAACTGCATTGTATATACTCAAACGGGCTTCTTTGGAAACATTTACATTCCTAGCAAAAGTTCCCAAAGCACCCAAAACCTTACAATCAGTATTTACTCTCCTTTCAATTTCACGATCAAAACGGCCATCTCTAGACAGCAACTACCCAAATACACAAATTCATCTACCTGCTTTAAACGTGCACCATCAATATATACATTACATTCAGTCATTAAATCACCCTTCTCAAAAACTAAAACTTTGCACTTATCAACATTCAACACAAGATTCATATCTTTACCAACAACATTAATTATTCTATCAATCATCCTTCTCACAGTTATGAAAATTAAAATATCGACTGTAATTTTTCATAAAAAAAATGTAAATTATCACAGTAAAATTACAAAATGTTGTTATTTTTATTGTTAAAAACCTATTACATTTTAAAAGTATTAAAGACGTATTTTATGTTTTTTCGATTTGATGTGATATTTCTCGAGATATTTGATCGTTTCCAGACTTTTGGGACACCTGTATACAAAGAGACGAATTTAAATCAAAACATTGATTATTAACATAATATGATTAAATTAAATTGGCTTTTGAGGCCAGAATTCTGAAAATTACTGTGGCAGTCAACGTGTTAATAAAAATTAAATACAGAACTAAATCCTAAAGCCGTTTTATTTTCATATAGATCTAATTATGAGAAGAAAAATAGAGTAAAATTTACACTGTATTTTCGTTTTGTTCAGATTGACACCTGTATTAGCGGTGATTGTTCTATTCACCGTGACATTACTAAAATATATGGGCACAGGTCCAAATTGGTCAGAAACAATTGCAAGTACAGAAAATGACTGCAAGGATTATTGGTGGTCAACATTAATCTATATTGCTAATTATAACAATCCTAATAATATTGTAAGTTTCATACTTGATTATAGTCAAATGATTGTTTTATTTAAATAATTTCTGTTTGAATTACAGTGCCTGGGAGTTACATGGTACTTGGCAATTGATTTTCAATTGTATTTATTATCGCCATTGCTATTACTACCATTGGCTAAATGGCCTAAAATTACTTTAGGAATTAGTACTATATTGATATTAGCTTCAATGGTTATTTCATTTGTCGTATCAGTGCATTATGATATGCCTGCTTTTCAGTAAGTAAAAATTATTGAAAACTAAATAAAAACTCAGAATTCATTAGATTAAAATAAAAAGGCTTTAGGATTAAGTGTTGTATAAATTTTAATTTAAAAATCGACGTTTCGACATACTCTCCGTACATCATAATTTTTCCTGATGATGATGTACATAGAATATGTCAAAACGTTGATTTTTAATTAAAATTTATACAGAACTTAATCCTAAAACCTTTTCATTTTAATATATAGAATTTTACGAATGTGGATGCTGATTTCGGGATAGTTGAAAGAGTTTGTGCCACACCCTTTTTCAAGTACAGTGGAACCTCGCATAATGAGCATAATTCGTTCCGGAGCCTTACTCGTAACGTGAAACACTCGTTAAGCGAAACAATTTTTATCATATAAATTAATGTAAAATACAATAATACGTTCTATGCCGAAAAAAATACTCAAAAAAACGTTTCGTGTAACGTTTATTCAAAGAAAATTACATAAAATTCTTCGGGAGCATTTGGTTAAAAAGATTTATTGAATGATTTTGATGGTACACGTTTGCGTGGACATCCGATGTGTAGTTGGAGTGGTATAATTAAGAGTGTTTTGCGTGAGCGAAAGTTTCCAAGTAGTAGGAATAAAAGAGCATGTGTGAGAGGAATTATGTATGTGGATGAAGCGAAAGTTGCTTGTTTGGATAGGAATGTTTGGAGGCGACTGATTTCGGGATGATGAAAAGAGTTTGTGCCACACCCTTTTGGGCACATGGCGTGATTGTGTATGTTTGTATGTATGGGGCCATTTTTACAAGGGTTATTAAACTTTGCACAAAACATCACAAATAATGTCTGAACACAAGTTTGGAACACAGACAGACTGATGTAACAATGACACAGAAAGTTCCGTTGCACAATTCGCTGGGGATTTCCCTATCCACGTCGCCCGTTAAGCGAGTAATTTTTTAACAATTTATTTTGCTCGTTATGCGAATTACTCGTTTTGCGAGGTGCTCGTTAAGCGAGGTTCCACTGTAGTTTTTTTGTGTGTATGTTTGAGTTTGCTTAAAGCACTTTTTATGTTTTAATACTATACACATTACAAACCATTCATATCATTTCAAATTGTTTTATCTTAATTACAAAATATTGTTAAATTTTTAGAGGCTTCAATCCGGAATATCATCCAAAATATTATGTAGCAACTCATACTCGATACGGTCCATGGTTAATCGGTTTGATTCTAGGATATTTTATTTTTAAATTGAAAAACGACAAAAACTTTCAACTCAAATTGGTAAAGTAATATTAAAATATACAGGGTGGCTAAAACTTTGTGAAAACCAATTTCCCTGACTTTTCCCGGTTTTCCAGAACTTTTTTTTCATTTTTCCCTGACTTTTATATTTAAACAAATACTGTAAATCACAAAATATTGATTATAATCGGTTTAAAATTAAATAAAGATGAGTTACAAGCTCAAACTTAATTAATTATAATGATTTCTAAGTCTATAAATGTGCAAAAAAATTGAGATAAGATTAATTTGAATATACTAAAAGTGAAATTCATTAATTTTTGCCGATTTTATAATACAATTACAAATTTGCACAACATTTGCTCAAAATTTGTGTTTGTAATTTTGTAACTTCGCCAAACAAATTTTTTCCCTGACTACAAATGAAATTCCCTGACTTTTCCAGGACCAACAAAATTCCCTGACTTTTCCCGGTTTTCCAGGTTTTGGCCACCCTGATATAATAGATGGTTAAGCACAGGGGCGGATTAACGGGTGGGCGGAAGGGGCGTTCGCCCAGGGCCTCCACGTATTAGGGCTTCCACATAAAAAATTTATTTAAATTTTTTTACAATATATTTAATTTTCACTAATTAAATTTTCATCGACAGAAAGATTTGAACGAGCATAATTATTTGTAGTTTAAACTAAATAGAGTACTTACAGACAATTTAATAAACGTGTATTATGTAATAATATAAATTTTCTTCTGTGAACATATAAAGCAAATAGATTCTGTACATAAAACATTAAAAGTTGTGTAAATATATATTTTATTTTGTCAACAATTTGGAACATTTTAGTTTTCTATTGCAAACTGTGATTACTTTTGAAATTGTTTTCAAATTTCGCTCAGTGATTTAATTCACAAGTTTTCTGAAAAGAAGTCATGAAAAGTGTGTATATCTGCATAAAATAAAGCTTTTGTTCAATTCAGATGATTATGTTCATAATCATCAATTATGTTGATCTAAATATTCATACATACTATTAATAAATAAAGTTTTTAAATATCAACTAAAACTAGTTTTTTATCTGTATCTTGATTATTTTTCAAGTTTGTGAAAAAATTTTTCTCAAAGAAGGGCCTCCACACTAGCTTTCCTCCCCAGGGTCTCCACTACTGTTAATACGGCCCTGGTTAAGCATCTGTTAACTAAGACCGATGCCTAGTCGTCAGATCATATTTCCAACACTATGGGAACTAAATAATTTTTTTTTTTTTTTTTGATAAAATTATAGAATCCTTTAGTAGTGATTCTTGGTTGGATAACAGCTTTATTAATAATGGCAACTTGTTTATTTGCTAGTCATGATTTACTAATGTCGTCTGATTGGACTGAGCATGCGTTTTTGAATGCGCTGAATCGTCATGGCTGGTCACTAGGAGTTTGTTGGGTGATTTTTGCTTGTATACATGGATATGGAGGTAATACAATTTTTATTAGTATAACATAGATTTTTTTAGATGTTTTTCAACATTTTTTTTTTGGGAACTTTTACAACAATTATACCGTTGGAAATTGTATTTATTGAAGTTTTAAGCAGTTTTTTTTTTCGTAAAAGTCAAATTTTCATTTAAAAAACATCAATCATTATACAGGCACTGATTTAAATAAAATTTGGCTTCCATTAATTAAAAATTTATAAAAATTTTATGATCTATTTACTTATTTGTTACGTAGTAACTTATTTCTTTGTTCTGTTATTTACTGTAAATGTAATTTGTATTTTTCCTGATGAAGACGGACGTTGAGTTCGTCGACACGTCAATTATTAATAAATATGAATATAGAACATAAACCTAAAACCATTTAATTTTATGTTTTATATTAAAATAAGAATAATTTTAAATGCCATTAATTATGGTTTTTTTAAGGGCCAATAAATGCATTTTTATCATGGGGTGCTTTTCAAGTATTAGGCCGTCTTACGTACACACTTTATTTGTCACATCAAATCCTTCAAATGATTGTTTTTGGAAGACTAAGAACAAACACATACTTTGATGATTTTGTTACTGTAAGTATTAGTTTATTTCAAATCTAAACAAAGTCATTTGGGCTATTTCTCTTTTCCAGTGGTATATTTATTTCGGAGACATAGCATTCAGTTTAATAATTGCAATTTATTTAACATTATCATTTGAATCACCAATGTTAACTATCGAAAAAATATTATTTAAAACCGGTAAGTTTTTACAAATAATGCTATTATATAAAATAATATTTTAATATAATGTATTAATTTCAGGTCATAAAAAGAAAGAACCAGAGTTACCTATACATCAGTCATTAGATAAGAATGAACAAAAATTATAAATTGTTAATTTTTTCATATTTACTTTAAAAATATAAATTTTTTTGTTATCTATCAAAATAATATTATACTGAATTCATTTCATAAATTTATTATTTGAATATATTAAACGATTTATGATTATTTCCAAATATTGGAATAAATTTATTTTGGGAATAATTTTAAAAGTAGCCAATGAAATGTGATTTATTTTAAGGATACATCATTAGCCAATTACAAATGATTTTTTACTTATCTTAAGGAAAGTGACACCTTTGCAGCAAGCATTGGACCGGTTTTTTAATGAATTTTTTTTAACACAGAATGAATAAAATAAATCAAAATCGGTCTTAAGGATTAAATTTATTGAAGTTTCTAGTGTAAAAACGTATTTTTTTTATGTAAAAATATAAATAAATAAAATTGGAAATATTATAATAGAAAGATAGTACTGGGTGACATTGGAATTTCGATATCAATATTTGATATTTAAAAAATATCGATAATATCGATGTATGAACGAATTTAAGATTGATGAAATCCAAAGTGTAAACTAAAAATATTTGACATTTTTCTCAGATAAGAATAAAACAAATAAAAATGATTCATTTTAATTGAAATATATAGCTAAATGTAAAATAACAAGATTAGAAGTATATGGGTAAACCCATACTTTGACATTTCTCGGAAAGTTGGCAACACAATATCTTTAATAAAATTATAATTTTTGTATACGGCTTAAAAAAATTGATATCTGTTGGTTGCATTTTCAGTTTTGAACCATGCACAACTTTTTATCAAGAATAAATTTTTTCACAAAACCAATAATAAAAAAGTTTTCCATATGGTTCCAACTTAAGTAGACACAATGTATATTTTTGTTTTTTGAAAATGTTACTGATACCGTACCGAACACTATACCAGATTTTCCATGCAGTCAAAGTTATAAAAAGTAATAGTATTTTTAATACTATAAGAAAAATGCAAATTTTGTAAAATTTCAATTAATTAAAAATTAGTCATCTTTATCTAGTTAAATAATATTATCTATGTAATTTATCAATAGATATAGATTTATCTTAAATGCAAAATTTGATTTATCACGATTTGATTCTGATTAAATTCACAAATATTGTTTTGTTAGTCAGTAATTTAATATACAGTGCAAAGAGCAAATATGAATTTATATAATTTATTTTATTTATTATTTTTGTTGGTAAATTCGTCCATCGTTTCAAGTCAAAACGATTCAGATTTAAAAGAAAAATGTCAATTATCAATTGAAAGTAAGTCAAATATGTATATTAATTATACTAAATATACCGAGTGTTTAAAGATGAATGTAATACAAATTCGAAAAATAAAAATAAAATATAAATGAGTATATACTTACAAATCCTTCTTTCTAGAATTTTTAATTTAAGGGGAAGGTTATGTATTTAGAGTTTTTGATTGTATTAAACTTTGATTTAATATGCTAGCATATTTAAATATATTTTGAAATTATCTAAAAGTTAGTTTAAATTTACATATGAATTATATTTTAGTCGAATGCATGTATTCTTTTTTATAATTTATAAGTAGTTACAAATACATACATACACAATCACGCCATGTCCCCGATAGGATCTGGCACAAACTCTTTCCACTATCTCGAAATCTCTGTCCCGTAGAGCAACTTTAGCTTCATCCACTTGCAAATATTCACTCACGCAAATTACATAATTTTTTTTACAGTATACAGGGTGATCTACTAGTAATTGGAAATATTTTAACTGGAGTATCCTGGGCTCAGAATATGAAGATTTAACGCAAATCACTTAGATAAAATGTGGCTCCTTACTGAGCTACAGGATGTTTTATTTAAAAATTTAAAAACGATTTTTGCCCAGTACTTTAAAACTATTTGACGTATCCTTATCATACTTGGCAGGAAGTGTAGGTACCGTACACCATACTAAATTATGTTAAATAAAAGTTTCTGGCTACTGCCAGCGGCGTACAACAGGGGCAAGTGAGAAATTAATTCTTCCTAAATTCTACGCCACTGGCGGAATTGTCATTTTAGCACAATTTTTCGAATCTCCAATACTTTCTGTGTAAAAAACATACTCTTCCTTCGTAACGGTTAAGTCACTATTTTTCGAGATATTTAAAGTTAAACATAAGCTGCACCCGTGGGATTTTTTCAAAATTTGCTCAAAAAAATCTGAAAAAATTCAGTAAAATAGAGAAAAAAATTAGCTACATAATAACTAAGTAACTTTTTTCTCTAACTCATTCTGGTTTGGCAGGAAAAATTATTGAAAATTAATATTTTTTGCATTTTAATTTTTTCTTTTCAATACTCCAGTTAAAATATTTCCAATTACTAATAAATCACCCTGTATATTACGTTTTTCTAATATAAAAATTTTCAATTTTAAAGTGATCGACGCGTCGGGAAAGTTGCCATCGGGTATTTTAAAAGGAAACCTGGTGAATTACGGTGCATTTGATCAGTGTGTAGCAATTAAAGTCGAAAGAAATGATACCGAAGTGAAGGGCAAATATTGTTTACTGGATTTTCAAATATCATTCGTACCAGGCAGTAATGAAACGAAAAAATTACAAGAGACTTTAGATAAGATCAGAAATCGTTCGGCAGACATAAATACCCCAATCGGAGCGTTCATTAGATTAGGCTGGTGCATTCCACATAATTGCCCAGTGGATTATTTTAAACAGCATATTGCTACCAATTATTTGGATTCTAAAATCGAAATAACTATAACTCCAATTACATCAGATGATACATGTCAAACGGAAGATACTTTAAAATATAAATTATCTACAGCAGAATGGATTTTTGTGTAAAAATATTTTTTCACTATTAAGCTTATAAGTTTTTTTTTTAATCAGAGATATTAATTATAAAAAATACAACTACTTTAGGTTAAAGTTCTGTATTAATATTTATTTATAATTGACGTTTCGACGAACTCAACGCCCGTCTTCATCAGGATAACTAATTTACAGTAAATAACATTTGTTTATAGGTTCTGTTCTTTACTGTAAATGCCATTTGTATCATTTTTTCTGCTGAAGACGGACGTTGAGTTCGTCGAAACGTTAATTATAAATAAATATTAATACAGAACTCTAGCCTAAAGCAGTTTTATTTTAATAATTACAGTTTCAATTTCACTCATCTGATCCGGGGTATGCTGAAACATTTTCGTTAAATATAATGGTTCATTAAAATGAAAATTTTTAGATTCCGTAAGAAATCCTTCTAGGTATATTGCAACGAAATTTCTTACGAGATCCAAGAATTTTCATTTTAACATACATACATACACAATCACGCCATGTACCCAAAAGGGTGTGACACAAACTCTTTTCATCATTCCGAAATCAGTCGCCTCCAAACATTTCTATCCAAACAAGCAACTTTCGCTTCATCCACATTCATAATTCCTCCTCTCATACATGCTCTTTTACTCCTACTACTTAGAAACTTTCGCTCACGCAAAACACGCTCAATCATACCACTCCAACTACTCATCGGACGTCCACGCAAACGTATACCATCAAAATCATTCAAATAAATCTTTTTAACCAAACGTTCATTAGACATTCGCTCAACATGTCCGAACCATCTTAACTGACTAAAACAAACTTTTGCTTCATTTTAACGAACCATTATATTTAACGAAAATGTCTAGCATACGGAGGTAAAAGATGAAATTGTATACTAATTAAATTTAATATTAATTTCAGTGGATTTATAATTCTTTTAATAGTAATAGTAATTTTAAGTACAACTTACGATATATATAAGCAATATTACAAAGAAAGTACGTATTACTATATTATTTTAATTATATTGTATTTTTTTTAATTATAATACAAATATTTTTAGAACCATTGCATATAATTCTAATAGCATTTTCACTAAAAACTAACGGCGAAAAATTAGTACAAATTAGTAAAAATCCAGATCAGTTATCATGTTTAAATGGATTACGATTTATCAGTATGATGTGGGTTGTATTAGGACACAGATATTCTTCTATACAAATTAATCCAAATATAAATCAAGCTGATATGCTTAAAGTACGTATGTCTTATTAAGTTTGATGTTTTCTTAACTTGTCTAGAAGTCGACTCTAACTTATTTATTTTAAATGGAATAAAAGATTAGAAAATGATCTACTGTGACGAAATTTAAATAAAAATAATATTACAAGAAATCCCAAAACCACACTTAAATTAAAATAAAGCTAAATACGTATTTCGGAAGCTGAGCTTCCATCTTCAGTAGCTAAATAAAATCTACAAAAATCTTACCTGTGATCCAAAGTGCTTATGTACTTTGGATCACAGGTAAGATTTTTGTAGATTTTATTTAGCTACTGAAGATGGAAGCTCAGCTTCCGAAATACGTATTTAGCTTTATTTTAATTTAAGTGTGGTTTTGGGATTTTTTATAATATTATTTTTATTTAAATGGAATACATACTTCATTTTTTTTTTATTTACCATTGAATTTAAGAGTAAATTTTAAATAAAAAAGTTATGAAACTATCAAACTACATAAAATGTTTTAAATTATAATATAAATATTTTAATATTGCAGTGGTATGATCATGTCTATAATATGTATATGATAAATGCACCAATTTCAGTAGACACATTTTTTGTTTTAAGTGGGTTACTAGTTTCTTACATATTTTTGCTAGCTAACCGAAAGGGTGTTAAATTTAATATATTTCTCTATTATATTCACAGATATTTAAGGTAAATTTATATTTTCTTTCCGGACATGAAACCGGTAAAATAAATCGGTTAATCGATATTTTAAAAGTCCTTAAAAACCGGTAACTTTTTACCGAAAAAACATAATATCGATTTTTTTGGGAACAAAACTGAAATATAAAATAATTTATACATACCATATTTTTTTTAGATAAATTTATAAATTTAGAAATTATTACCAAAATAACGTCTGTACTCAAAAAATTGGATTTTATTTCTAAACCAAGGAAAAAATATTTTAAAATAAAAAAGCTTTAAATTTTAGTTTTTTTAAATTTTAAGTAATATCCGACAAAAGAAATTTTAATTTTTTGTAAATAAATATTGATAACTGTTAATAATTTGATCATATAACAAATATTTCAAAAAAACTGCAAAAATAAACTTACAATTCGAATTATATTTATATACATTATAATTATATACATAATTTACACAGATTATTTAATAAAATTAACCATAAACAAACCGGTTAAATAAAGAGAAAACCGATATTAAAATATAGTTATCGATACTGGTTAACGATTAACCAATATATTTATCGGTTACATGTCCTGTTTTTCATTAACTGTATTTCCTAAGTAAACGGTTACTTTCTGAAAAAAAAATATTAGTGAAGCGGTTATTTAAAGAAATACCTAAATTTAAAGAAAATATATTAGAATACCATTTAAAATCATTTTGTTGCTGAAATAGATTAACACCAGTACTAGTTGTGGTAGTATTATTCATGATAACATTATTGAAATATATGGGATCAGGTCCCATGTGGAATACCATAATACCCCATATGGAAGACGATTGTCAAAATTATTGGTGGTCCACATTAATTTATATTTCAAATTATTATAATCCCACCAATATTGTAAGTATAAAAATAATTTTAATTTATGGCTCAAAAATAAAACAAATAGTTAAAATGGTCGCGACGGAATTTCCAAATAGACTACACGCTCACAATCAGTAAAGAAAATAAAATATATATAAAATTATTGTAAAATACTAAATAATTATTATTAGGGCATATCACTAACATAATCTTCTAATTAGTAATATATTTTTTGTAAATTATTTTATAAACTATTTAACTTTAAAATCTCGTTAAAGAGAGTTTTCGCGTTAAACATATAAATATACTATTGTAATAATATATTAATTCAAATTTATCTTTTTATTTTTACCAATCTATTTGTACGGAATTTTTTCTTAATAAATAAAACTTATTATATTAAATTTAGTAATGTTTTGCAGTGTATAAATCCAACATGGTACTTATCAATTGACTTTCAATTATATGTATTGTCACCTTTAATATTATTACCATTAGCTAAATGGCCAAAATCTACTTTAAGCTTAAGTGCTATATTAGTACTTGTTTCTATGGTTATTATTTTTGTAATATCAAATCATTATGAACTACCATCTTTCAATATGTAAGTAAATATTTCTAAATAAGTTTTTACTAATGAAAATTTTTATAATTCGTTTTTAAGAATAAAGATATGAATTTATATTTTAGAACAACAGATATCAATTTTGCCGAAAAATATTATGTGCCAACACATACACGATATGGACCTTGGCTGATAGGTGTAATTCTAGGATATTTTATTTTTAAATTAAAGAAAGATGGAAGTTACGAATTGAAACTTGTAAATATATTATATAAAAAAATATTTATTATCAAATATATATATATATATATATATATATATATATATATATATATATATATATATATATATATATATATATATACCGGGTGTCTACTTTTTTTTTGTTACATAGGGAATACAATGTTAAAATTTTCATTTGGTGATAAATTTTCCTCTAATTATTATAGAACAAAAGTACAAATACAAAAGTTGTTTAGAATTCAAAAATGCATCAAATGATGCCAAATTTATCAATATAGGATGTTCCGATCAAGAATTAGAAGCAAATTAAAATTTCCATTTTTGCGCTCTTTACATCAAAGTGCCATGGAAATTAAACAAATAATTTCATTTCTTCTGGAGTTTGAGTTTGACAGATCGTATTTATTTTATTGTTACGTTCTGTATTATTATTATTATTATTATTATTATTATTATTATTATTGAAAATAATGAAAATAAACTTAATGTAAATGAAAAGCTATTAAGTATAAAAAGTATTAAGTATTTATTATTTATTACAATGAAAGGATATTTTACTCGGCTGTACACTACGTACTAGCTGTGGTTTTAAATTGTGAATGTCTCCATTATAATTTTAAGTAATTGTTTAATTTATTTATTAACTTCAAGTTATAAAAACAATACATTTGAATTAGATGACTGGCATTATGCCTAATATATTTATTATAATAATTTAAACTTATCCCTGAGGATGCTGTAAGTTGTGCAGTGAAACGTCGGATAAGAGTTTAATAAATAGTAAATAGCTGAACTCCGTAAAACTTTCTTTATTTATTACAATATTCAATATACCTATAAAACAGAAAAATTCATGAATACAAGATATAGGAGAACAAAAACGAAACTAACAATTTAAATTAAATGTTCAAATAAATCGCCATTAACTGCCAAACAATAACCTAATCTGTTATAAAATTCGTGACGTACAGAGCTTAATTGTGTTTGTGTTATATTATTGCACTCTTCAACAATGGCATTTTTCAAATCAACAAGATTTTTGATATGTCGTTTATAAATTTTCTCCTTCAAATATGGCCATAAAAAGAAATCGCACGGTGCTAAATCGGGCGATCTAGCTGGCCAATTAATTGGACCACCTCTACCAATCCATGAATTTGGAAAACATTGATCCAAATATAATTTAATGTTGCAGCTGTAATGTGCCGGACATCCGTCTTGTTGATACCAGACAACATTATCTTGAGTTGCACACTCTTCTAACTGCGGACCAATATGATTTTGCAACATATCCAAATATTTTTCGTTGTTTAAATTATTTTCAATAAAAAATGGCCCAATTATACACCTGCCAAAAATTCCAGCCCATACATTAACTTTTTCTGGATATTGGGTACGTGTTGCTACCATTAAATGAGGATTTGTTTGGCTCCATATTCTAAAGTTTTGTGTATTAGGTTCGCCGTGTAAAGTAAACGTAGACTCGTCAGTAAAACAAATAGATTTCAAGAAGTTTCTGTCTAAATTGGATTTTTCCATAATAATGTTACTAAATTCGCTTCTAGCCATTTTATCCGCTTCAAATATCTCTTGGTGCGTGGAATATTTATAAGAATGATATTTTTCATTTTTTAGTACCTTATGTATTGTTGAAGGATGCAAATTTAATTCAGCACCAAGTTGACGCACACTAACATTTGGGTTTTCCGTTACACACAAAAGTATATTCAATGTATTTTCTTTAATTGCATTTTGATTTAAATTCTCCTCCTGATCTTCTGCGTTGATTTTTCTACAATTTTTACAACGTTTTAACACACTTCCAGTTTCTTCGAATTGTTTAATTATCCTACGAATAGTCATAGCGGAAGGTATGGGACGGTTTTCAAAGAAAGCGCTGAATAAATCTCTTACTCGTCGTATCGAATTTCCAGTAAAATACCATTTTACGCACTGAACTTTTTCATTTACCTTAAGTTTATTCATTATTTTCAATAATAATGATAATAATACAGAACGTAACAATAAAATAAATACGATCTGTCAAACTCAAACTCCAGAAGAAATGAAATTATTTGTTTAATTTCCATGGCACTTTGATGTAAAGAGCGCAAAAATGGAAATTTTAATTTGCTTCTAATTCTTGATCGGAACATCCTATATTGATAAATTTGGCATCATTTGATGCATTTTTGAATTCTAAACAACTTTTGTATTTGTACTTTTGTTCTATAATAATTAGGGGAAAATTTATCACCAAATGAAAATTTTAGCATTGTATTCCCTATGTAACAAAAAAAAAGTAGACACCCGGTATATATAAATATTTTTTGCAGAATCCTTTAGTCGTACTTTTGGGCTGGATAATAGCTTTGGGAATAATGGCAGCTTGCATTTTTGCGGGTCATAGTTTAGCTATGGAAACTGAATATTCGATTTCATTTGCGTTCTTTAATGCACTATTCCGTCATGGTTGGTCATTAGGACTTTGTTGGGTTATTTTTGCTTGTACATTTGGATACGGAGGTAACATGAGCTAAATATTAATTTAAATATATGTTTACTTTACAGACACCAAATGTATTTACTTTAAACTTTACAGACTGTTACTTTAGCACATTTTATGAACATAAATCACAAAATGTTAGTGCAAAAATGATATTTACAATATTAAAACTGATTTTGAAAATTCGTTTTTAACATGTTGAATGTTGAAAAACTAACAAATTTTTTCCATATTTACATAACTATTAGCAGATACTGTTATTTTAAATTTTTTA
This sequence comes from Clivina fossor, assembly GCA_963966155.1. Taxonomy (NCBI): domain Eukaryota; kingdom Metazoa; phylum Arthropoda; class Insecta; order Coleoptera; family Carabidae; genus Clivina; species Clivina fossor. The sequence continues at coordinate 10,348,359 of OZ014562.1, read as the reverse complement.
TATTAAAAACAACTAAAAATTCTCCAAGTGGCTTAAATTTTTCTAAACATAACCGAATTAATCTCTTTACCTACACCTACAGCCAATTCGTCTTACGAAAACGAATTTTCAAAATAAGTTTTAACATTGTAAATATTATTTCCACACTAAAATTTTGCGATTTATATTGATAAAATGTGCAAAAGTAACATTTGGTGGCTGTAAAGTAAAGTTTAGCCTAAGAATTTAATAGTATTTAAGTAAAATACTAATAAAGTTTGTTTAAATGTCAAAATTACTTTCTGATCCAAGTTTAATAATAAAACTCTGACAATTGCAAATCTAGACTTATGGACACTTTAAATTAATTCCAGGGCCAATAAATTCGTTTTTATCTTGTAGTGCATTTCAAGTATTAAGTCGCATTAGTTACTCAATTTATTTAGCACATGCAATTATTCAAATAATATCTGTATCAAGAATTAGAACAACTACATATTTTGATGATTATAATACGGTAAATAAAAAGAATACTTTCATATGTACGTAGGTATATAAATATATATGTTTTTTTTTTGTATCACAGTGGTATCTTTTTTTTGGAGACATGGCAATCACTTCAATAATAGCAACTTGTTTAACATTATGCTTTGAATCACCAATGTTAACTATTGAAAAAATATTATTTAAAACAGGTATTTATAAACAAATTAAATGTAATTAAGTACTTACCTATTCGAATTGCATTTGCAGGTGGAAAAACAAAAGAAACTGAGTTGCCCACAAACCAAATATCTGAAAGAAATGAGTAAAATTAATTATATTTAAAAACAAATATCCACTTCTTAATATGAACTTTCTAATAAATTATTAGCTAAATAATTTATTGAAGATCTCACGTTTTAGGCAACAATATATTTATAATTTACCTTATAATTATTTGTAAGTTTATTTTAATAATAAAATAAAATACACTATCTATAGTTTGTATTTCTTTTGTAACCTCACTGTTTGAACAATAAAAGTAATGAAGTTGTGCACATAATATTTACAAAAGTCTGTTACGTAATTATAAATAATTAAGCATTTATAAATTGTAAGCGTTTTTAATATAAAAAATAAAATATTAGCAAGTCTTATCAAAATATATATTTAATTATTATTTCAATTCTATCTTGATGTAAGATAGCTATAATTTAGTTAACTTCAGATCGAAAAAAATTTGCCAATATAAAAGTTTATTTTTTAAATTATTTAATATGTATTTTTATAGTATTTATAATTTTATATCTATTAAGTTTCAAAAACAATAGTAATTTTAATAATATTAAAAAAATTCATGATATTTTTAAATCGTTAGTTCAACTTAAATACGTAGATGTCACTTTCGTTGGTGAGTTGGAATTTGGCAGGTTAAAATTGTTTATAAATGTTTTATTAATTTTTAAAAAAAATAAATTAGTTATATACGTAATACCGGCGCTGTTCTAATAAATAATAAGGTAGTGTACGTAATTTTAAGTTAATATTTATAGGTTAAAAGCAATAATACTTGTATTTTAAAAATTTGCTGAGTTGGAAGTTTAATTTGTTCTAGAAAAATCATTAAATAAAATTTGGAACATGCTAGTCAGTTGTATATACAATGAACCACACAATTAATGATTTATATAGAACGTATAATTTTTTTGATAACGCTTATCAACTGAATATATGTGTCACATAAAACGTTTAAAAATTCTACATCGTACGGTTTTGTAATTAACATTATCCCGTAATAAAAAACCACGTATTGCGTTTGCAATTATACTTACTATATAAAATTTGCAAAAAGTATCAGTCGTTTTTAATCTCTTCTGTTATACTTACAGGTTAAAAATGGTTCACATAAATCGTATTATATTTTTATTGATATTAGCTGTAACAACTTTTGCATTACCAAAAAACGATGAAAAAAAAGATCGTGTTATTGACCGAGAATTAAGTGATAAGGAACATTTCCAGAATGAACATCATAATGCACAATACGATCATGAGGCATTTCTTGGTGAAGAAGCCAAAACTTTTGATCAGTTACCACCCGAAGAAAGTAGACGTAGATTAGGGTAAGTTTTAATTATTTTAAATATAATAAGGTGTTTTGTAATACATGATTTTAATAATTGACACTTTTTATTTCAAAAGTAATATTTTAGCACTTATAACCTCACAAATTATCTGTCATAATTATTGAATGTGAATAGGAAATAAATTTTAATTATTAAATATTATTTATAAATAGTAAAAAATACTAGTTTCAATTTTAATATAGAAAATTATCTTTAAATAATTTTTAAAGATTGTAATTTATGATATGCCAGTAATTAAATACGTGGGCTTTATCTCAATAAATAATTTAATCAAATAGAAATGTATAACTTTTAAATTAAAAATTAATTAAAATTGCTCATATTTTCTAAATAATAAAGATAGAATTATAGCATTATATAATTGCATATTTTTACGATTATTGTTTAGAGTAATTGTGGACAAAATAGACACGAACAAAGATGGTTCCGTTTCTCAGGAAGAACTGAAAGACTGGATTCAATACACGCAAAAACGCTACATTTTAGATGATGTAGAGCGTCAATGGCAACAACACAATTCGGAAAACAAAGACACCATTTCATGGGACAGTTACAAGAAGATGGTTTATGGTTTCATGGATGAAATAGATCCGAACGAGGCAGATCAAGACGAGGAGGGATTTAGCTACAAGAGTATGTTGAGACGCGATCGCAGACGATGGACGGTTGCCGATCAAAACGGTGACGATCAACTAACGAAAGAGGAATTTTCCGCTTTCTTACATCCTGAAGAAACGGGCCATATGCGAGATATTGTCGTATTGGAGACTTTAGAAGACATCGATAAAGATAAAGATGGTAAAGTTAGTTTGAAAGAATATATTGGTGATATGTATCGTGGCGAAGAAGATGAACCGGAACCGGAATGGGTGAAAAACGAACGGGAACAATTCACAACCTATCGGGATAAAGACGGAGATGGATATATGGATTCGGAAGAAGTTAAAAACTGGATAATTCCACCAGATTTCGATCATGCTGAGGCCGAAGCGAGACATTTAATTTACGAGGCAGATTCGGATGCGGATCATCAATTAACCAAAGATGAAATTTTATCGAAATATGATTTATTTGTCGGATCGCAAGCGACTGATTTCGGTGAAGCTCTTGCCAGACACGATGAATTTTAATTTAAGTTTTATTAAAAATGGGATCATTGGATCTGAAATTGACTTAAACAGATATTTACCTTTTCTCGAAAAAATATCGCTTTTTATAATTATTTTTTGTAACTGATGTTTTTATATAATATTGTTAGTAAAATTCTAGCTTTATGTACGTTATTAATTAATTGAATAAGTAACATGATTAATATTTAACAGTATTTTTATGTACTAATATTTAGTATTGATATTGTGTTCAAAGAAAAGTTAATTGGTTTTTATTTGTATTTAAAACTAGAGGATATTTTTGTACGATTTTCCAAAAATATTCATCATGTTACTGAAAATAAAATAAGGCTTAAATACAAATTTTTATAGCTAATGTGTTCAGCTTCCAGATAAAAATAAAAATTGTGTTTTTGCATAAACCGAACTAAGAATCTCTCTCTTATTTTATGTATTAATATGAACAATTTTGAACAACTTTTTCTAAAATATTTTTATCAGGGATTTAAATTACTTAAAAATTGTAAAATGCATTTGGATCTTTTTAGAATAAAACTTATTTTTGTACTATTATTATTTTTACAATGTTCCTACATGTGGAAATAAAAATTCCTGACTTGAAATAAAATGTGCCAAAATTGTAATTGATAAAACAATCAAAGGTGCTCGTAATTGTAATTAAAAGTGACCATTTTAACCAAAAAAATATCTTGTAATAATTTAATAAATATGTGTAATAAAACATGCGTATTTTTTTTTTGTAATAACGAAAGACAACATTTATTTTTTTTAATAATAACTATTATGATATTTATATATACAAAGATTTCTTTTTTTATATTATAATAATTACAGAAATTAATAAATTGTTAAATTACGTTAAGAACTGTACATGAAATCTATAGGAATATTTTAATATTTTTTTAAAAAATTATCAACTTATAAACTGTCAGTCAAATTTTCCTAAAAATCAAGCAACTTACACTATAAAATAATTTGCATATTTTAAGAGGATTTTATGAGACATTCTCTTGTTATTTAAATATATATAACAAAAAAAATTGAATGTACTTAATAGTAAATGTTTCTGATAAATTTAATAAATAAGTAAATTCTATTCCTCTTAAAACAGCAAAATAATAAAATATTAGCAACAAATTAAAAATATAAATTGTACAATAAAACAAATGGCATTTTTAACGTAGCAATGTACAAGATATGTTTTTTATACATATTTTCAAAATACAACAATTACAAATATAAAAGTATATTTTTACATTATTATTTTTCACTATTTTTAAATAGATCAGTGCAAATATTTAATATTGACCGATATTTTAGCTGCATTTTTATCTATTTTATATAAAGTTTACAATTTGAAAATAATCGAACAAAATTTATTTTATAATATTCAAAACAATGCAAGCAAATTGTTCTTTATAATCTGGGAAGAAATTATATTATTCATCTTACAGATTTTTATTCAGTTTGAAATATTTTTAGTTCAGAGTATAAACAATTAAACATTTTTTTTTGTTAAGAATGTCCAATTATTCTAAATAGTCTAAAATAATCACATAAATTGTTTTTATATCAAATATATACACGAATTTTTACAGATATTTTAATGAGTATGTTTCCATGACTTTAAATGATTTATTTCTTTTTAATGTTTCAAATTTAAATTCTTCAAACCTGAGAAGTGTTTGAACAGGCCACGAAAATTGTATACATCAGAAGAAGTTGTGAGATTTGTTTTATAATTTATCACATTAAATCGTTAAAATACCAATTAATTAATTAAGAAAATTATATATATTATCAACAAATTTAAATTGGTAATAAAAGATCTACATTTAGTAACTCAATAATTGGTTATAATTTTATAACAAAATACTAAACTTTTTAAACAGTTGTCCAGTATTATAATTTGATCATATTAAAAAAAAATATTTACTTACATTTAATAAATAATAATAAAAATATTTATATCGTATACAATGAGAATTTGAAACTCACTTTTGATTGCAGTAAAAGTTTGAATTCAGAAATGTTCTGACAAATGTCAACTGTGTACACCATCTTTGTTTACTGAAATATGGATTGTTGCCAATATACAAAAGATAAATGTTTAATTTTTAAATTGTTTACTATTTAATAAAAATCAATTAAAATACGTTTTTGTGAATAATTTCTGCATGTGATAAAATTATTTGTCTGAAATTAATCTATTAATTAATTTAAATTTTTTAATTTCATAATAAATAAATTACAATGACAATTTATTTGTCAGTAAAATAATTATAATTTAATATTTTTTTTGGATATATGATTTACAAATGAACATTTGGAATCAATTTTAAATTAGAAAATTTAAAAATTAATGGTCTTGGTATAAACAAGATTTTTTTTATCAAATAATATTACATTATATATTAGCTTATTAATATAATATACTTATAATCTTGTAATTAAAGTAATGATCAATGAAAATTACCCATAAACTATGGTAATCTTTGGGTAATTTTAAAGTTAATAACGCAAATGTGAATATTAAAATTGGTTCTACTTGGACAACAATGGTGCATAGTCTGATTAGTTGAAAACAAAAATTAAAATTGATAAATATTTGTAAAGTTTCTGAAAGAACATTTCTGAATTCAAAACAATAATAATAAGTATAATTAGTATAGGTAGCTCAGGTTTATGTTCGTTTTTATCTCGAAAAACCAAACATGATTCGAAGCGCGTTATCTGTCAAATTTGCAATAATAATTTTCTGCACGATGTTTTTGGCAAATGAGACTAGGTTAGCAATAGAAGAATCACAGTACACGAAGTATAGTCTATTCAGTGATCCTGTGTCTTGAAAAACGATAAGAAGGGAGACTTTTGGGTCACTACAATTAGAGTTTATTAAATGGAGCAATGGTATGTACAAAGTCGAAACTGTTGCAGCCGCTGTTGTTGTTGTTGTTGTCGTCAGTAGCGTGCAGATGGCGTGACCGTGGTGGCGGTGCGTTGTTTCCGATGACGTCATTGGGGCCCCGTGTCGAAGGTATCTGAATCGGGACTGCCGTAGCCGCTCGAACCGTCGTCCTTGGTCATCAAGGTGCTTCCGCTTCCTCCTTGGCTATTTGGCGGCAGCAGTGCTCGGTTCTTCTCGCTGTAACAGGCAGCGGACGTCAGATGGGAGGTTTGCTGAAGGTGCATTAGGTTGTTGTCTCCTGTTGGCTGAAAGAAATCGATCATTTTTTGCACCAAACTTATATGCCGAATCGACCTACATTTTCAACAAGAGACATTTGTTTTTTTATTATTGAATATTCCTGTATCTACATTAAACTAATTTTGCTTTTGTTAAGAATTTCACTCAATTTTTCTAAATAAAAATAGAGCAATACATATATTATTTGAACAAAAATAATTAAATCGTTCTCCTACAATATCTATTCAATGGCTTTTATTAGCTATAAATAATATTGTTCTATTTATTTGAAAATAAATATTTTTATCAACTAACTGGATCTTTATTCTTTAGAAAATATTAATCAAACTATTTAACAAATTTCATAACGTCTTTTAAAAACACTTTAATTTAGATAATAGTCTTAAAACTTGTCCTAGTTTTTCTTCTAATTAATAATATAAAGTATGTTAATTTGCTATAGAAATTTACAAGTTTTAAAGACCTAATAAAAAGTAAATAGTTCATAGTCACGCAATGTTCAAGTAAGTCTTTGAATTCGACTCAAGGAAAACAGAACAAAACAGGTATTTTCAAATTGATTAACCAAACAAAGAACGAAATTAGGTATATTCGTCAAATAGCGGTCGACTAAATACTGCTGTTTGGAGAATTCTCTTGGCCAGTGAACCCAAGAAGCCATAATGCGCATGGACATTTATTAAATTTGTTTGTATAATTTGTGATTGAACTAATTATACACTAATATCACATAAATTTGATATTTTTTTAGCCTGTAACGTCGTATAACTAAAAGCAGACATGTTACGAATGTAAAAATTTAGAAAAAGGTGCAAATGAGATGTCTTAATGTTATGATAATCAAGTGAATATAATCACTTGAAGAATGCTACTATAAACTATCTGCATTAAGATAAAGTAACGGCTGATCCTAGTTAAAAATTTGTAGCGTGCAGATGTTTTAAATAAATTTTCTTTCGATTCGGATCAGTTGTTACTTGAGCTTTGATGCAAGTTAGTCTTGTTATGATTTTGTGTATGATCTCACAGGCCGCCTACCTGTAGATTACTGACTTGCCTTCGTATATGCGCCAAACTGCTCGGATTGTACGCCATATTTGCAAATACGAGTCGTTCTTCGTAATCGTATTCGCAGAGAATTTTATTGTCGCACAAGTAGAATCTGTCGCCGACACAAAACCTGTAAAATCATTCATTTAATATCGTGTTTCATTTTAGTCGTTTTTTTGTTTGTTGTTGTTGTTATTGGATCATACCTGTGATTACACTGTTGACAAGCGAAACATTCTAAATGGTACACGTTACTTTTCGCTCTCATTACCATCTCGAATGCGGGAATTACTTTACTGCAAGCCGCACAGTAGCCTGTTGTACCGAACAGTCTGAAATTTTAGTTTAGTGTTAGTTTCATATTTATATTTCTTTCAATATTAAGGGGAGATTCTCCTCCTCTGAATGACTAAAAAGTACGAAAAGTTTGGAAATTTTTTATTCACAAATGAAAAAACATAGAAGGAAACGGTTTGGGGATTCGAAAAAATGTTATTTTGGTCTATATTTTAAAAAATTGTCGTTTCATAAAAAAAATTTTTTGTATTTTGGAAAATAGAGAAAAAAATTTTTTTCCAAAAAAAAAACACATTTTTTGCTTTTTTTGGCCAAATTATAAATACGAAAAAATTCAAAAAAAATATATATTATTCTACATAGGATATTATATCTCAGGTATTTTTTCGGTACAATAATAATCGTTTTTGTAGAAAATAGACCAAGTTAAAAAATAAACTATTTTTTATTTTATATAAATCAATTAATAATATTAAATTAATTATTGAATTACTAATTCAACATTCATTATGTAATTTTCCGAACAGTCAGTTACAATAAATAAGTTGTATTAAACGAATAAATTCAATATTAACTTCAATATTAACTTCAACATGTTTTGTATTTGAGCTACCTGTCTGAACATAGCAATTAGAACCGTGTGAATTAACGTTAATAGTGTTCAGTAGTTCAACAGAAATTCTTTTATCAAAAAATTAAACAAATGTTATCTATTGACACCGATTAATTTTTTGATATTGTTAAGTTTTAATATATCTTTAAGTGTAATATTCCCCTAATTATTAATTTTCAATAAAATAATAACGATTATAATTGAATAAAAATATATTAGTTTTCAAATAACTATAGAATAATGAGTGCATTCTCTCCAAAGTGAAATAAACACATATGATGAGCAAATGAATCCGTTTACCTGAGATAATCTCTCTTGCACAATATGAGATTTGCTTTCGTGTACAGGGTGGATCCAACTTCGCCGAGTCGACAATCACAGCACCCGCATTTAAGGCAGTCCTCGTGCCAGTAGAGGTCGAGTGCCTTGAGCAGGAAACGTTCAGTGATGCGTTTTCCGCAACCGGCACATTCGCGCGGTCCACCGCTTCCCGCTCCATTGGGGGCGGCAGACACCGAGCCGGCTGTACCGGTGCCACCGCCACCAGGTACGCCGCCGCCCCCAGACAGAGACAGCGCGGGGGCTGGACGGCCGCTTGCTTGATCACCACCAACTTCTGGAACCAAGCACGATTTTAGAATGTTTTTTTTAAATTTTCATTAATAAGGTTTTTCTATAAAATGTTATTACAACTGAATGTAATGTATATATTGATGGTGCACGTTTAGAGCAGGTAGATGACAAAAAATACGTCTTCAATACTTTTAAAATGTAATAGGTTTTAACAATAAAAATAACAACATTTTGTAATTTTACTGTGATAATTTACATTTTTTTATGAAAAAATACAGTCTATATTTTAATTTTCCTAACTGTGAGAAGGATGATTGATAGAATTAATGTTGTTGGTAAAGATATGAATCTTGTGTTGAAAATTTTTAGTTTTTGAGAAGGGTGACTTGACAACTGAAAGTAATGTATATATTGATGGTGCACGTTTAGAGCAGGTACATGAATTTGTGTATTTGGGTAGTTTGTTGTCTAGAGATGGCCGTTTTGATCGTGAAATTGAAAGGAGAGTAAATGCTGGTTGTAAAGTTTTGGGTGTTTTGGGAACTTTTGCTAGGAATGTAAATGTTTCCAAAGAAGCCCGTTTGAGTATATACAATGCAGTTTTGGTGCCTACGTTGATGTATGGTAGTGAATGTTGGGTTTGGTTGCAAAAGCATAAACGGAAAATGACTGCTCGTGGAAATGACATTTTTACGTGGGGTATGTGGTGTAAATAGGAGAGATCGGGTACGAAATAGATTAGTGTATGATGAGTGTGAAATTGAAAAAAATGTTATAGCAAAAGTTGGTGTTAGTCAGTTAAGATGATTCGGACATGTAGAGCGAATGTCTAATGAACGTTTGGTTAAAAAGATTTATTTGAATGATTTTGATGGCATACGTTTGCGTAAACGGGGTTGAAGTTTTATATATCTATAAAATTACATTTGTATAATAATTTAATACGTTAATTTAAGAATGTGTATTATTTCATATTATTATTTTACACAAATATTATTCTTCTGTTTAAATAATTTTTATGTAAAATAGAAGCTAACTATGTAGGTATTAAATAGCGTTGATATTTTCAAAAATATCTATTCACATATTTAAACAAATAGTAAAAACTATTATGCTCTTGGTTTTTCGAATAAAACAAAATAAAACAAATATTGAGTGAAATGGTATAGGAAACAAATAGTAAAATTCCATGTCAAAATGAGGCGCATGCACGCATGGTGGCCGAATAGCTGTGGGGCGACACGAACCTTAACTCATAAGTTTTCAGTTAAATTCTCGCTTCATTATACACTTACATTAGCCTAGGTAAAAACGAACAGCATGTTCGTAATTTTCAATGTTTATCCGTCACGCTATGAGAAAACTATGCAACGTAGAATACCACGCATAGTCTAGATGCTCCTTTTTTTTTCCATGGAAAATGTCGTTTGCATTTTGTTTATTAAATTAAAAACTAACGGAAAAGTGCATGAAAACATTCATCGAGTTATTATAAATATTATCTTACATATTTATTATCTACAAAAGTATGTTTGCTTAAAATTAAATAGTGTTATATAACATATTAAAAAATCTTTCATAATTCATTATATTAAAATAAAACGGCTTTAAGTTGCAGTTCTGTATTAATATTTATTAATAATCAATGTACTCAACGTACGTAATTTTTTCTAATGAAGATGTACGTTGAATACGTCAAAACGTCGATTATTAATAAATATTAATACAGAACTGCAAGCTAAAGCCGTTTTGTTTTAAATATTGTTGTTTTCATAATGCATATGCTCTAAAAAAAATAATAGCGAAATTACAGAAAAATAGTAGTAACATTTTACTATAAAAAATCTGTGATTTCATTTTGCTATAAATATTCTGTGTTTCTACCTCAGAATTCTGTAATTTTTACATAATTCATAATAATCACATAAAGTTCTGTAAATTTATTAAAAGAAACTTTGCTAAGAAACTGTAATATTAGATACATATGTATTTTGTCCCGTTGGTAATATCATATTATATAATGTTTGTAATAGTTCCGATATTATGTATTTTTAAACAATTATATTAAAATTACAGCAGTTGAGTAATTATACCTAGAAATACTGGGCATCATAATGTCTCATAGTTTGTAAGTAAAATTATATATTTTTTTAAAAGTGTAATGACATCAATAATGTGAATTTAATTTTACAATTGTTATTGCGATTAAGTAAGAATATATAAACAGAATAGAATATAAATTTTTCATATTGTATAATGTAACAATTGCAAAGCTATTACACCAAATTTTGTTTTGTAAATAATAAAACTGTGTAGAAAGAATAACATAAAATTGAATTTGATATCAGAAATAAAAAAGAAGAATTTCTTTTTCGTTCGATTAGATCTGATGTACGAAGTATGTATACTAATATGAAAATTAAAGTTCAAATATATATCTGGCATGGAAAAATTCGAGGCAAATAAATCTTTTATTGAATATTCTAAAGTTCGGGGAGCGTGGTATGGCGTGGCGTGGCGTGGCGTGACAGGTGGTACGAAGGTAATATCTTTTTCGTTTGGCGGGGTCCAGTTTTTATTTTCAGATGAGTTCGCTTTGGATATTGGACATCTGACCGTCACCGGAATATCAAAAGTACTTCGAGTTGCCTCGCCCTGCCACATTTTCCATTCCAAGCTTTCATATATTGACTTCATATTATATATATATATACCAACCAGGCGACGGAGTCGCTCAAAATAAAATCTCATAAGGCTAAAAGCATTTTTTTCTTTTTTGTCTAAGTGTTTTTGCCAGGCACCCATGTTCAAAATAAAACTATATAACAAATAACTTGTTTTTGCGATGGACCAGTGCTTCTTAACCTATTTCTACTTACACTGTAAAAAAAAATAGTTAATTTTACATAAAAACCCCGGAGCAACTGATTTACACTAGTTTAATATGTAAATTTACAGGCGTAACACGAAAATTTTTACATAACATGAAATTTTATGTAAATTTAATTACGTTTTCGGTAAAAAATTGTATATTTACTTAAACTTATAAAATTATAATATTTTTACAGAAAATTTATTTAAACCATCGGTTTTACTGAAATAATATGTAACTTTTTACTATTGTTTTTGTGTAAAATGGCAACTTTTTGTAGAGTGTATGTATTCTTGTTTAAAGTTAACATCAACTACATACTTCCAGTAAACGCTATTTTATCTTGCAATGTATTAAGCGGCATGCTCTTTAACCGGATAATTCCTATGAGTAATCTAAATAAAAAACTTCAAATAAACATATGTCCGAAAATGCTTTCTAATGGAACTGTAGCCGTTAGAAGTTTATTACATGTTACATCAATCGCGTTAGCCTTATTTATTATATTAGGAAAAAGAACAAGTCATAAACTTCTGAATAATTGTAAAATTACTGATTGATTTTCTAACATTTTGTTTAAACACTGGTAAACGAATTTACTAGTTATGACTTACTGCGTCCCGACAAAATTTGTCTTCGATTTTTAATTATTCTAAATTGTTTATTATGTATTAATGTCAAAAGATAGACTTTTGTTCTTTGGTCCTGAACCTGCGTTATGATTAATTATAATGTTATTAAATTCCCTATCAGGTTCGTTATTGTTTTTAACAATTTAACAATTTAACAAATATTGTTAAAAACAATAACGAACCTGATAGGGAATTTAATAACATTATAATTAATGTTTATTATGTATTTATTTATGTGTGTACAAAATTTATAAACTAGTAAATTGGTTTACTAGTGTTTAAACAAAATGTTAAAAAATCAATCAGTAATTTTACAATTATTCAGAAGTTTATGACTTGTTTTATTTTTCCTGATATAATAAATAAGACTAACGCAATTGATGTTACATGTAATAAACTTCTAACGGCTACAGTTCCGTTAGAATATAATAAAATTGATCAAAAATAGAAAAATTATTTATATTTATAAAGCACTTTTTCACGAAAAAGTGAAGTCAGAATAATACTTATACTTCACTTATTTGACAAAATAATTGTATTTAACCATATATTTCTAAAATATGATTTCATGTACCCCCTGAAAAACCATTACTTAGTCCTGGTTAAAAACTACTATGTTAGCCAAAACTTTTTACGTACTTTTAATATTAAACATTACAGAGAAATACGTAATTTAAAGTGATGTTTCATGACAGATATTACTTCTCATATATGTCGTTATTTGTCTGTCATGTGTCAAACATTATGTTTGATTATAATGCAACAAATCTGATGATAAACTCTACCTGGTTATGTCATGTTGTTTATTAACAAATACATACATACAATGATGGAATATTAGATTAGTTATTGTCAAATGATTTGCATGAGTTTTTGTAAATACTAAACAGAATAAGATATGACTTTTAGTCATAGTTTTATAACAGTTGTATTTTCTTAAAAGTTAAAAACAATATTAGTAAAAACTTTCATGAGTTCTAATAGTTTATTTTTTATTTTGATTTAAGTAGGATCCGACATATAATTATTTTCTATAACATGAGGTTTTCTTATGTAAAGAAATAAACATTATTATTTGACAATTTAAAAAAAAAATCCTTTTTATTAAGAACGTATTGACACAAGACTTGTTTTTGCTTTTATTCTTATAAAAAATACTTTTATAATACTAATATTTTACTAATAACCATAGCAGTTTAGCAACAATAGCAAATTTTAACATTTTATTTGCATCATATTATATTTTGTTTATAATTTTTTTTTTATAATTGTTTATAGTCTACACTGAGACAATTTTTGTTTTAAATCTAAGGTTATTACTTTTAACTCAAAAGTAAACGTGTTCTTGAACTGATAACTTATGTTTTTCTAATAGATATAAAAAAAAGAAAAAATAAAATAGTAAGTAACAGTATAACTGTTTTAAAAAATTTATATGAAATTATTTATTGTTTAAAATAAACTGCCTTAGGGTCAAGTTCTGCATTAAAATTAATTTTTAATCGACGTTTCGACGAAACTCAACGCTCGTCTTCATCAGGACAAACTGATTCAGTTTTCCTGATGAAGACGAGAGCGTTGAGTTTCGTCGAAACGTCGATTAAAAATTAATTTTAATACAGAACTTAAATCAAAAGCAGTTTATTTTATATAATGAGTTCTGAAAGATTTTTTACTATGTTATTTACTGTTTAGTTTAAAAATAAAGTATTTTTCTGGAATAAATGTAATTGTGAAATTTTTAATAATTTCAAATGTAGTTTTATTTTTAAACTAAATATGAACTAATTTCATATATTGCTTTGAAAATAATTTTAATGTTTACTTACTGTTATTTTTTCTATTAAAATTTTTATTTTCATTAGAAAAACATAAGTTTACAGTTTAAAAACACGTTTACTTTTGAGTTAAAAGTAAAAACCTCGGATCTAAAGCAATTTCTTTTTCAGTATATGTACTAAATACAGGCCTTAACTATGTGTATGCTAAATTTACAAGCACCATTTTATATTTATATTATGATGAAGTAGGCTTATTTTGAAAAAAATTTTAAAATTTAAAATTATGCAATTCTCCCCTCAACTGTATATGTACCCCACTATCACTATTATTAGAAGTTACATTTTTTATTAAAATCCAAAATCACTTAAATGATTATATTTAGAACAAAACGCATTGTAAATAAAAAAGAATGTAAGTAAAACAATTAATATTAATATCTTAGCGCAAATATGTCTATTGTCAGCAGGCCCCCCTCTTTAAATTCTGTCCAAGTTTGAAAAAGCTTTCTGCCCCCGGGAAGGGGTTGGGGGGGTGGGGGGTTGGTTGTGCTATAGGAAGTAAGCGAGAGTTGTGTAGGTTAGCACCGGATGCGCTCGCGCCATATAAAGCCAGAGCACCATTCAGAAATATTCATTTAAAACCACGTCAATTTATATAATCCATTAATCATAAAATAATGTCAAATGGAATTACTTTGTACAATATAATAAATTCAGAATACCTTTTAACGAAAAACATTTTAGTTGGCGCGGGCCGAGCCGAGCCGAGCGCGCACTTCGCCTGGCTTTTAAATATACTCATTACCCTCAGATGACAGGCCATTAATAAACGTTCATAATTGATATTTTAATTGAAGCTATCTTAATGGCGCAATTACGCGCGCGAACTGCCCGCACCATCCTCCACCCCGAAAAACAGATGTCTCCCCTGCCCCCAACTTCATTCCGGTCTATAGCGCATGCGTACTTTATTGACAGACGTCTACGCGGGCTTTGCTATACGTTGTGCCCATGCTGTATGTCTCGCTTAATGAATGCAATTATGAATGTCGTACACCGCCCGCCCTGACAAATCACAGTGGCGTAGTCTATGGATATCCTATTTTGCCTGTCATATCTTTCAAAACTGCTAACACAAAAGTTGCTTTATTTAATTATGTTGATTAAATTGCTATAAAATGCATAGTTTTGTAGACAAATTTACAAATTGTTTTTATTTTAAATCGTCTCAAAATGTTTGTTTTATAACAAAAAAATAAAATAAATTTAACATGTTAAAAAATCTTTCAGAACTCGTTATATTAAAATAAAATGGTTTTATGTTATTATAATTCTGTATTAATACATACATACCCAATCACGCCATGTACCTAACAGGATGTGGCACAAACTCTTTTCATCATCCCGAAATAAGTATCCTCCAAACATTCCTATCCAAACAAGCAACTTTTGCTTCATCCACATTCATAATTCCTTTCATACATTCTCTTTTATTCCTACTACTTGGAAACTTTCGCTCACGCAAAACACTCTCAATCATACCACTCCAACTACTCATCGGACGTCCACGCAAACGTATACCATCAAAATCATTCAAATAAATCTTTTTAACCAAACGTTCATTAGACATTCGCTCAACATGTCCGACATTTTGATAAACTCAACGTACGTCTTCATTTTTTTCCTGATGAAAACATTAATACAGAACCTCAACCTAAAGCCGTTTTATTTTAAAATAAATTTATACATACTTAATCACGCCAAGTACCCATAAATATGTGTTATAAACTCTTTCCATTTAAGCAGAAATTAGTTCTCATCACAAATTTCTATCTAGACAAACATTCACATTTATGAAACCTCTCGTGCATGTTTCTTTATTCTTACCAATTGGAAACATTCGCTCAAGCAAAATAGAATCAATCATATCTACCCATCTACGTAGACGTATACTTTTATTTTTTAGCAGCACCTCCACCAAAAAACATAATCAAATAGTTTGTGCGCTATATTTACATAGAAAATACATCAAACATCGCACAAAAAACTTGACTTAATAATCTATTTTATTTGATGAACAAAAATTATAAACAGAATATTTATAAACAGTAAAAGATTTCTTTTGTTTACGTTAATTTGTGATAGTAGAAACTGATACATTAAAACAGTTTAGATATTTTTTTGGGTAGACCTAGGTTGCTGTGCGTGTGTGTGTGTGTCGATTAATAAAGCATGTATCGTGTATAAAACGTCGACGAGGGGGGAATGTAGGGGGAAAGAAATGATGACCACACGTAAATTTGATATTTCACGCCCGCCTCCTCGGTGCTAATGCATTTTAGCACTCATTTGATGGACATACACGTCAAATGTACGTTTCAGTTTGGCCTCTCATCTCGCTATAATATTTTCTGCACATGTTAGTTTCAAGTTGGCTAGATGCAAATTGCAAATATTTGCACCGATACCGCGTGTACTTATTGCTAATCTAAATTTATATATCTCTTTTTCAATTACGTATATTTTAAAACATATGTAGTTTTAATTGTATAAGCACTACCGAAGTGTTTTTGCACTATATATTCAATTATAAGACAATATACAATACAGTGGAACCTCGCTTAACGAGTAATTCGCATAACGAGCAAAATAAATTGTAAAAAAATGACTCGCTTAACGAGTGACGTAGATAGGGGAATCCCCGAATTGTGCGATGGAACTTTCCGTGCCATTGCTATATAACCCTGTGTTTAGAACAAAATGTAGCAAAAGCATAAACGGAAAATGACTGCTGTGGAAATGAGATTTTTACGTGGGGTATGTGGTGTAAATAAAAAAGATCGGGTACGAAATAGATTAGTGTATGATGAGTGTGAAATTGAAAAAAATGTTGTAGCAAAGTTTGCCGTGTTAGTCAGTTAAGATGGTTTGGACATGTTGAGCGAATGTCTAATGAACGTTTGGTTAAAAAGATTTATTTGAATGATTTTGATGGTATACGTTTGCGTGGACGTCCGATAGTTGGAGTAGTATGATTGAGAGGGTGGCTTGCGTGAGCGAAAATTTCCAAGTAGTAGAAATAAAAGAGCATGTATGAGAGGAATTATGAATGTGGATGAAGCGAAAGTTGCTTGTTTGGATAGAAATGTTTGGAGGCGACTGATTTCGGGATGATGAAAAGAGTTTGTGCCACACCCTTTTGGGTACATGGCGTGATTGTATATGTATGTATTTGAAGTACGACTGAATATGCCACAATTTATAGTTGATTTTTCTTCAAGGTGGCAGATAAAACTTGCGTTCTACATTTTTGAAACAAAAACAAATTAGATGTTTGTATTTGTAACACATGTAACTTTCATTGGAATCTACAAAATGTATAATTTTTACATTTATTTTCAAAATGGTGGCCTTCTTAAAAAAGTGTCAAAATTTTTTTTGGTTTAGGGGTAAAAATTATATATTTGTAAGAAAGATACATGTGTTACAAATAGAACGCAAGTTTTATCTAATTAGATTTTTTTTTGAAAAAAAAAATACTGCTCAAAACTTCAATAAATACACTTTTCAACGGCATAATTATTGCTTAAATAGATAGCTCAGTTGCTAAGATATCTCGTGGTATTGATAGGAAATTTTGCTCTTGTCAAATTAACTGACAACATGTTCACAATAATGTTTTGTGCAAATGACCTAAATTATAATAACGGTTAACTATATGTCTACTATTCTAATGGATATATTTTTGTGAAATTTCTGAAACACGATGTAAAACTGAAAGTCTGTATTTAGAAAAAATATTATGTTGACCGTAGTAGAATAATTAAAAGCTACCTCTCTCTCTCTCGCGCGAAAACTTAAATACATGCCACTTGAGAATATAATATGGTAATACCATCAGAATATAATTTTGCTGGCGGAAATTAAGAAGATAGTAGCGTCATCTCTGAGACGAAGCAAGTAAAACACACATACAAGGCACGAATGCATGCATATATAAAGTCATTGCTGTTAGTCTGTCTGTTTTGAATCTTGTTTTCATCTAGGCAGTATAGCAGTCAGTTTTCTCATTCGGTTTGAAACTATTTTAATTAAAGCAACGGGTAATTTAACTAGACAAATCTTCTTCCACTGCCGAGAAAAGTGAGACTAGGCTACCCCCTCCCCCTTTTCGTTTTCATGAGCAGAATATATACCGTTACTGTGTTTCCTATAGGTGTTATACGTTTTCACTTTGTGTGTGTGTGTGTGTGTGTCATTCTACAGGTGTGGACTTATCGTTTATAGTAATCATGATTTCGATTTATGTTATCAATTTTTTTCTTAAATTTTTTTCTTTTGCAAATAGTAGTTTTGTTTTTGATCATAAATACATAAAATGTACATAGCGAAATTACAAAAAAATAGTACTAAAATTTTACTATAAAAAATCTGTAATTTTATTTTACCATAAATATTCTGTATTTCTACCTTAAAATTCTGTAATTTTTACATAATTCATAATAATCACATAAAATAAATAAAAATGACCTAATAATAATAAGGTGACTAATTTTTTTACAATGAAAAGGAGGACGAAAAAATTTAAGTAAATAAATAAAACATTTTATTAATTCAGACAAAAATACGCTAATTATGCTTACATTCCTTTTAATTATTTAATTAAACGAATAAATATTTTTTGTCAATATATCATTTTCTAACAATATATTAGAAATTTCGGAGCAAGAAATATCCTTTATATTGAATTTTACGATAAGTGGCATCTCTGAATACAGATATTCACAGATTAATTTTAAAATATCGAAAAGAAGGACAGGTAGGAGGACACTTTTCGAGGAAGGACAGAACCTACAAAAAAGAACTGTCCTCCCTAAAGGAGGACGATTGGTCACCTTACTAATAAATATATGTAAAATTGCTTACTTTCTGCAAATTACTTCACATACTTAATGTAGAATTACATATTATTGGTATAACTTCTTAAATTATGTAAAATTATAACTTGCATATTCATATTTGTAATTATTCATTAAAATAATAAGACTTGGTATACATGTTTTATGTAATAATACTAATAAATTATTTTAAGTGTAATTCATTCATTTTAAAATACATCCTTTATGTAAATTTAGAAATATATGTAATTATACCAACAATAATATTACCTACTAAACAAATTTTACCTATTTATGGAACTCAACGTCCGTGTTCATCAGGAAAAAAGATATAAAAACGTCGAAACGTCGATTTATCAATAAATATTAATATAGAACTTAAACTTTAAACCGTATTATTTTATATAATGAGTTCGAACGATTTTTTATTATGTTATGACTGATTATATACACTGTAAAAAATTTATGTAATTTATATAATTTTGCATGTTTTGTGAATGTAATTTTTCATAAAAAAATGTAAATTATCACAGTAAAATTACAAAATATTGTTAATTTTACTGTTAAAATCTATGAAAAATTACATAAATTTAAGATATATTTTTACAGTATGAGATGATAGGATTATATAAAAAAATTGAATTTTTACTACGTAATTTCGTTCGATAATTTTGCAAAGATTTATCAATTTATTTATAATTGTTTCTATGTTACATTAAAAAACATTAAAAGAATATGTTGCGTGTCGCGTGCAATGAGGCGTAGTTTCGTGTGTAAGTTGAAAAGAAAAAGCCATAGACGGGTGCATGTATGCAAATTTATGCAAAAATATGCATCCGATAAATGCAAAAAAAATAATAATTTTGCAATTCCTCTAGTTATAATAATAATAATAATAATAATGCTATAAAACAGCGCGCGGTATAGCGGGTCTTTTACCAAGCGGGGCCGTAGCAAACTGATGTATATAAAACGAAAGCAATGACAATTTATCATTGTACGACGGGAAACGCAGAGAATGGGAAAAGGCTTATACGAATGACACACAGATATTATGATTGCCTTTTTGTACGCAATATTCTGAGTTGTCTTCTCTTCTCTTCTCTCTCTCTCCCTCTCTCTCTCTCGCTCCCTGTTGGAGTCTTTCTGATTGCTCTGAGATATATGAATTTAATCAAGAGCCCTTGACATGAGTGAAATGCCAGACAGAATTATAAATAAGATCGCAGTATTATATCACTCAAGTATTATTTATATATATATATATATATATATATATATATATATATATATATGTATATAAAAATTTTCAAATGGATAAAAGAGTGTACAATTAACAATTTGCTATTTGGTGATTACACAATGAAATTTATTATCAAGTTTTTCTAATTAGTTCATTGAACAACATGTTTTTTTTTCTCTATTACGAAAACTGATGAAAACGAGCGTTGAGTTTGGTCGAAACGTCGATTATAAATAAATTTTAATACAAAACTTGAACCTAAAACAGATTTTACAGGCTTTTAATTTACCTACGTGAAGTTGGCACCCTCATATTAAAATAATAAAAAAAAAAATATTGCATAATTTTGCCCAAGTTATGCCCAGTTTTGTCCAACACTAATTTTATTTTGTCCAACTATCCTTAACTAATGAATCAAAAGTCGAATTTCCATGGTGTGGCACTCCCATAATCGAATTTGATGTCTATTTATTCGGAATCTATTAACTAAATCATAAACTTTTTACTAACAAACAAACATTTCAAATCAACATTATCGAATTGGCTTATGAGGTGTCACACCATAGAAATTCGACTTTTGACTCATTAGTTAAGGAGAGTTGGAAAAAATAAAATAAGTGTTGGACAAAACTGGGCATAACTTGGGCAAAATTACGCAATTTTTTTTTTTCGAAATTTCAACATGGGTGTGCAACTTCACTTTATGTTAGTACTAAATAATAAAATATTTCTGCTTATAGTGAAAATTTCCTATATTTTAAAAGTTACTCGTTATTAAAATGGCGAATGATATGGCTACATCAAGACAACTAAAATAAACTAACAAAGAAGTTCGTTCTTAATTAGAAATTTAGTAATGTGCAGAATCTGTTCTACCCGCAAAGTTTTTGCATTGAATAATTTTTAAGTAACGAAATAAAACAGAAACAGTAAAAAAAACCTAATTAAAGCTTTTAATCTAAATAAACGAATCTCTCTAGTATATATCTATTCTTCTTTTTTTTTCCTCCATTTCATTCATACACACACACACACACACATACACACACACACACAACTACATATAAACGTCAAGCGAACAGCACTAGCGTTAATTTAAACACCCAGTGTATATATATATATAAAAATTCATTTAATTAACTCAATATCGCGTCGCTTTCATCAAATGTAAAAGATGGAAACGAACTGAAACGTCCCGTATACATTTAACGTCTATGAAAGCAAGAGATGGCGAATGCAAACAGAAACAGAGATGGAAAAAGCCGGGGCGTATGAAATTAAATGAATTAGAGACAAACAAAACATTTAACTGTTCAACTTCATTATTCAGACACGGACGGCCGACCATAGCCGGCGCTAATGGGGCAAAAATCATTATTCTCATATTGCTAAACAATGTTCAACCGTAAGGCGTAGTTTCGTTTTCAGCCAGCAATCATTCCAAGTTGTTAAATTTTCGTGTATATGTGTTATTATTATTATAAACTATAAATATATATATTCATCGTTGATATAAATTCTCAGCCCACTTTAACTCGTAATTGCTTAGTGAATATGAGTACATTCCAGTTAGAAATTTCTAATTGTATTTTTGTTTTTGTTTTTCAAACGTCATTCAGAGTACCTCAAGTCTCACTCACATTTCTCAGTGTTATGTTTCATAATATAATAAAATTAGTTGATTATAAATAAATATAAATATAGAACTTTAACCTAAAGCAGTTTTATTTTAATTTAATGAGTTCTGAAAGGTTTTATTACTATGTTAATAAAATTAGTTTAAATTAATGGAAAGAACTTTAAGTAAATTTCAATTCTGATCACTACTTAAAATACTTTAAATAGAAAATTTGTAGCTTAAATTTATTAAAATTAAAAGTGCTTTAACAGTTAAATTTGATGTTAGGTTCGTTAAGATAACAGAATTAGTGTTAAAAATATTTCCATGAAGGACGGATAATATAGAAATATTTGCAATTTTTATATTTATATAATTTTTGAAAAGTAATTAAATATATACACTGCCAATGTAGAAATAAAATCTTAAAATGCTTAAAGATGCATGTTCAGAATTGTTTTATTTAAATTCCCATTTAAGTCAAACATTTTTAAATTTAAATGTGATGATCAGAATAGTAGCATTTGTCGTAATACAACTAGCATGTGAAAATATAATACAAATGTGTTAAATGACATTATAATTTTAATTTTGTAAGTGCAGTAAAACAAATAAGAAAGTGGATATTTATACATACGGTATGTATACGCAATTGGCTATTTATACATACAGTAATTTTACGTAATTGGCTATTTAGGGTAGGTTAGGTTAGTAGGTTAGTTTAGGTTTAGGTTTTTTTTTTAGTATGTATAAATATCCAATTGCGTATACATACCGTATGTATAAATAGCCTCATCCAACAAATAATGACTGATTAAACTAAAATCGCAAATTTTCGTTATTTTTTCATAAATTAGTAGGTCAGAACAGGGTTATTAGACTGGATAAAAAATTAGGCCCAGAAAATGTTGCAGTTACATCCCAAAAATTGTCAAATAAGTTATCTTTTTATATAGAAATGATATTACAGAAAAATAAAGATAAATTGTAAAATTACACATATAAAATTAAAAATAATTCTTTATTTAAATCTAAGTTAAAAGACGATTAGTAAATGACTCTTTTCACAAATTGATAGTTTTAGAATAATTAATTCTTAAATTTTTGCAAATTTCAGTGATTAGTTTTAATTTTTTGACTATCGCCGGTCACGGCCAACAATGATGACGGCCCACCGAAAAAGCACGGTGCCTCGGTTGGCCAGTCCAAACCTGGTTCAGAACCAGTAGCTCTATGCTAACACATAACACTAATTTCGTGATAAAAATAGTCTGAAACAGCTGTAATTCAAATTGCAATCGCTGAACAGAGAATGTGCAAAACTGTAAAAGTAACTTACAAAAATTTGTAAAAAAAAGTATGACGTCGCCACTGGTTTGAGAGGTGGTGCACAAATCCCCTCGTCCTGCTAAGAGGGCGAGAGGGGGTGGGCAATGTGACCGGCTCTCTTAAATCAGCAAGACAATGCGGTGACAACACAACGGGAAAATGAGTCTAAACTCTCGGGCTTTTTTAATTAATAAAACGGTACAGCAAGCAAGCACGCCATCTAGATTTCGGTCTCATTAAAACTTTACAGAGAGAGAAGAAGGGTAACGGCGCAACCAGCGGACAAGACAACAACACCAGGACGGTTGTTATACACTAAAGATACGCGCGCCAGCCAACGTTACGTCTTACCTTTTACCATCCTTGCTCAGATTTTTGCATTTTTCTTTCGTTATTGTTTTACGATTTGACTAATTATATACTGTAATTTCTTTAACAAAGAACTAAAAGAAAGATTATCACTGAATATTTACAAATTATTATAGTTGTACGGGTATTGTATTTGTAGGTCACAGTAACCACAGAATCAAGAACAGCACTGCTTTCGTTAAGTTAATCGGCTGTCATTTTCAATTGTTTTCAAAAAGTTTTTGAAAATAATTAAGAAAGGTGTACAGTTTTCAATAAGTATAAATAAAATATAACAGTTTATTCTATTAATAAAAAATATGCTTATAATCTAATAAGGCCCAGTATTGTCAAATTTTGGAATAAATTTGTCCGTGGAATAATTTTAAAATTAATGATATAGAATTTTCTACGAAACGTTGCTAAAACTAATTAACTGTCATTTTCAAATGTATGCAGTTATTGAAGTAACAGAAATTTGCTTTAAAATTAGTAAAATCTGTAGCTTTTAATGAGTATAAATATACATAATTTAACAAAATGGTTGTCATTAATAACATATATGCTAATAATCTAATTAGTCAGATCAATCAGATGAACTAATTACCGAGTAGTGTTAAAAAAGTAGTATTATTACTAGAATAACTAATTGGAGAAGAAGAAAATATCTAATATTATCAAAATATTATTCTTGGTAATAATAGAAAAGTTAACTATTAACTCGAGAATAAATTCGAGTTAAATTACTCTGTCAGTGTTAACAGAATAGGATTATTTCTTGAATAACTTATCAGAGAATAAAAAAATATCTATACCAAGAATAGTTTTTGACTAGCAACTGAGTTCCGTTCCTTTAGTTACTTCTTTTTATTATTAGTATCTATATAAATTTTATTTTTGCTTATTTTTGATGATAAATATTACATAAAAAGCAACGAATTCATTGATATATATATATAAGAATTGTGCATTTCTAATATTTCGATAAAATAACGCTGAAATTAAATTAAATTTTGCAAATCTAGCTAGCACAGAGTTAAAACTAAACATTAGACAACAGAGTATACAAAAGATTCATTGCCTGAAACTACATAGAAAAAAAGAAGGAAGTAAAACAAAATCCGTGAAGCCCTGAACGAACCTCAATAATTCGTTAACGAGGAATTAGGATGCAATACAGGATTAAGCTTCTCTTCCTCTCCGTATCTACTCTCTTGAAAAAAAAAAAAGTCCGTCACAACGGTACAACAGCGAACACAAGGCTAAAAGAATCCATAGAAAGTTTCCCCAGCCCTATTAGAGTTGCCTGCAAGGCCCTGGTACCAGTGTGCTATATGTATGTCTTCAGCAACAGCCCAGGCAGCCGCACACGCCAAAAACATTTTTATTTTTTGCTTGTTAATAAAGTAAAAGAAAAAGCTAATTTAGGGGAAAAAAATTAATTACGTCCATCATTATTTCTGTTAGCAACAAACATTGTTAGAACGCTTCATGCCTTCGTGCCTGTACATATTTTTCTACGGAAAGCCGCAATTTTATTTTTGGAAAATATTAATTAAAACATTTCAATTTATTTTCGTTGGTGGATGGCGCACACCCTCATTCTATCTCACTTCTATTACGTTTTAACGTTCAACATTTTAACGTTACAAAATAAATAAGTTTTAATATTCTCTCGTTATTTTGCTCGGCGAACAATTTGATAATTAAAATTCCATTTAATACCTGATGCAATATATAGGTTTGTTAACTGCTATTCTCATTTGTTTTCATATACACATTACTAGATTCAAAACAAAATGCGTTTTGTGTTTTTTTTTTTAAATATAAAATTATTCATTTTATAGAATTATTCTGCGTTATTTTAAACTTCGTTATTTATCATATTTGTTTTTGCAAACTTCTAGCCAGATAATTTATCCCAATAGGGATAAATAGGGATTCAGTAAAAATTAAAATCATATTCTCACCTCATTTATAAAAGTGATTTTTGCCAAAAGTACTTTTGACGTTTACTTAAAAATTATTTATTATAATAAGTAATAATTTATTTAACACGTTGAACGCCGTGTCCGCCACCGGTGGCCGACACCGACTCATTTCGAATGGGCCGTGTCGGCCACCGGTGACCGACATGACATACCTAGCTTTGACTCTATTTTTTGGGCTGTCAGCCACGCGTTCCATATAAATTGCTATTCAGCGTGGCCGACGTGGCCCTTCTCTACGTACCTGCAGCTTGGCCTGAGTTTATCTTCATAGTACCAAAATATATGGTGGTATATGTGAAAATTTACTGAATAAAACTCTTTTATGGGAAAGCTCAATAAATTCCCTCAATATTACCTCAAAACAAATAAAAAAATTGTATTTACATATAATCTATCAAATAAAACCTAAAAACACAAAATTTTTTTTTTAGACATTTTGCAAAAATCCTATTGGCGTTCAACGTGTTAAATTTTATAACACTAAATATAATAAAAATAATCAAAAATAAAAAAATTATTTATATTTGATTAAAAACAGAAACAAAAAGTTATTTTGAATTAATGATAAAAGCACTTTTTCACGAAAAAGTGAGGTGAGAATATAAACAGA
Source organism: Clivina fossor (assembly GCA_963966155.1). Classification (NCBI taxonomy): domain Eukaryota; kingdom Metazoa; phylum Arthropoda; class Insecta; order Coleoptera; family Carabidae; genus Clivina; species Clivina fossor. The sequence goes on along the minus strand of OZ014562.1, from coordinate 10,322,058 downwards.
AACATTATGCCTAAAGCTACAAATCCACCATAGTAATATTGAGAAACTTTCTAGTTTCTGTTACTGTTACTGTTCTTCTAGTAGGTAACGTTCTAATTATTTTTTAATTAGTTAAAAGTTATATATCAATATATTTTAAATGTTTTACCAAGCGCTGATTATTGAATCCTTAGAAAATAAAAAAATTAAACATTTAGAAAATTTAAATTTGGACCAAACTATACTGAAGTTAAAATAAAACGGCTTTAGATTTAAGTTCTGTATTAATATTTATTAATAATTAATGTTTCAACGAACTCAACGTCAGTCTTCATCAAAAAAAATAATACAAATAATATTTACAGTAAATAAAAGAAAATAGAAACAAGTTACTAGGTAACAAATAAATCATAATTTTTTTTTATAAATTCTTAATTAATGGAAGCCAAATTTTATTTAAATCAATCTTTGCAGTGATTTTTTTTTACAAATTTCTATTAGTTCTCTTATCAATCTGCTGTTAATATTGTTATAAAGAAAAAGATAACATAAAATATTATTACAAATTTTTAAATAATAAATCTCACTGTCTAAAAATAAAAAGTTAAATAACTGAATTGGTTGCTAAAAAATCTGCGTATGAATTATTATCTAAATAAATGTAAAAGTAAAATAACATTTTCTATTTCTGAACAAGGAAGATAGGTGCAAATTCTTGTATTTAAATATAGTTTGAATATAATTAATGTTATTATAAACACACCAGATAGAAATATTTCCACAAACATAAACTAATGCCAATTAAATTTCAACTCGCGTAGGCTGTTACTAACTACCTCACAACTAAACACAATATTAACAAACGCTTATTTATTTTACAAAGTGTAATTATAAACTAAACGTTAGCTAATCTGATTATACTATTAATAAAATCTCTCAATCAATGTATAAGATAGATTAATGCAACCTGGTTTATGCGTTGACAGATAGTAGATGATGTACACATGCAAACGTGTTTAAAAATAAAATAAATAAAAATGAACAGTAGATTATCTCAACAAGTAATTTAATAAAACCAAATGGTATGCTACGAAATAAAATAAAAGCAAGTTTTAAATTCAAAACGGCATTTGAGCGTAATTTTGTCGTAAATTATTAAGTACGTAACAGCCAAGCCACACACATGTTTATCTTAATAATATTATAACTACAAATATTTAAAATTATATTCGATTTATTACACAAGATAAAATGCGGAATCGTATAAAATAATAATACTTTTTATATATGTTTTTATTAACTGAAAATCTAAACTCTTAATTTTTAAATAACTATATATAGTATTGCATAAGCATATAATATAGCAAATTTATTTGTAGTAGATTAGATAAGCTTATAATATTTGGCATATGTATGTATATGCCCTTAATCCTACTCAAAATTTATTGATGCATAATTTTAAATATGTTAATTTTAGAAAGATGCTACTATATATATATATATATATATATATATATATATATATATATATATATAATTGGATGAAAATAATGGGTAAAACAGCCGATGTGGTTCTTAAAAATCAAATACTCATTTGAAATTCACAAGCTTTCGGTCACAATTCGTGCCTTTTTCAAGTGCTGAAAGAACGGAAAAACCAACTTTATTAAAAAATTATTTTGTGATTTTAACAGTACAATTATATTTTACATTTTGTAATATAAATTAAAGATAATATAATAAAGATAATTTTTGAACATGTAATTTTTAAATTTTCAAGTTTACATTAAGTAACAATAAAATAAGAAAAAGAAAAAAAGAACTTACTGTGTTTTCACAGAGGATTGTTAATGTGTTGTTAAAATTGTTAAAATTATAAAATACCAAATACATAAGTATAGTTAAATTGTTAAAAATTAAAAATATAGGACAATAGTCAGTGATATAAAACGTAGAAACACATTTCTTTTTTTTTTTTTTTAATATATATATATATATATATATATATATATATATATATATATATATATATATATATTAGGGTGGTCCTTATTTTGGCAAAGTCGGAAATTTGTTGCTCCCACCCGCCAAAATTACTCCAAATAAATAAAAAAACATATCCATACACTTCCCAGACCTGTCATCACAAATTTTTATATTATTATTATTATTAACTCTTTATTAAATCGCAACTTTATTTTATATTAATATTCGACGTATCAATATACTAATTTTTTTATTATAAGTAATCAAGAAAAAATATATACAAATTACATAAATAATAAACAAACAAAACATACAAACAAGTAACTAGATTACAAAATTAATAATTTATTAATTATGGTAAAAGTTTATGTTTGTCCAACATAAACATCAAATATCTAATATATATAAAAAAAAAACAACTAATTTAACTTAACAATAGTTAATTTCTAAAACCACGAGAAAAATGGGACATCCGATATAATATTCTGGAATAAAATTGAAAGATGATTGCGTAAATGTAAATGACAATTACATTATGAGGCAAATCCAGAGAGCATTTCACATTTCCAGAAGAATACATATTTGCGCGACGAATGACACAAATCCCAGTAATTTCGCAAGTGTCTCCTTTTTTAAATCTTACATCCCTCCGAACGGTATCACGTGTCTGAACCACCAAAGAAATGTTAGAAATACAAGGCAAAGCAGCAGTGGCAGAAAAAAAAAATAGGAGCAGCAAGAAAAATACCGCTGCACATTTGATGATAGCAGAAAGACATTTGACAGTCACGTTTCATATAAGCAGCCATCTTCTCTTCCACCTATATCTCGGCTGCTGACGTCAAAATCTGACCTGTCTGTTACCTTCACGTACTTACAATGTCATTGCTATACGGTTTAATAATATTTTACCTCTTCAAGTGCACACTGTAGGACTCGCGCTCTCGTCTTGATAATAATGAAGCGTAATTCCGAAAGGACAATGCCTAGCTTATAATATGACTGCCACTCGCAGATCGTTTTAAATAAGCTTACAACCCCCCCCCCCCCGTTACTCCGAATGGAATCTAACCGACAATTCAAGGGTTTATACACCAACCAGTTAGGGATTCTCTTCTTTATCCCTATTCTTGTTCCACGCTCGCACTTTACAAGATATGCACCAGTGCACGTGTACATGCAACTAGACATGTGACCAAAATCTTTTATTATTTCAAAAACAGATATTGAATTTTTTTTTTTTAATTATACACTGAGAAGGATTTTGTTTTATACTTTTAATTCAAAGTAAACATGTTTTTTAATTGTAAACTTATGTTTTTCTAATAGAAATAAAAATTAAATAGAAAAAAATTGCAGTAAGTAACAGTATAACTATTATAAAACTTTGTATGCATTTTCAAAAAAAGTTATGTAATTTTACCTATAAATTATGAGACATAATGATGCCCAGTATTTCTAGGTATAATTACTCAATTGCTGTAATTTTAACATAATTGTTTAGAAATACATAATATCTGAACTATTACCAACATTATGTAATAAGAAATTACCAATAGAATGGAAAAGTACATATGTATGAAATATTACAGTTTTTTAGTAAAATCTTTTTTAGTTAATTCACAGAACTTCAGTAAATTTGCTGTCAGCAATTTTCCATAAATAGCTACAATTTCTTTAGTTCTGTAATATTATTGTTGGTACTATAATTACTTACATAAAAGATATATTTCACAATTATTACATATTTTAATACATAATTACAATATGTAATTCTACATTAAGTAAGTGATGTAATTTGCAGAAAGTAAGCAATTTTACATACTTATTAGGTCACTTTTACTTATTTTATGTGATTATTATGAATTATGTAAAAAATTACAGAATTTTGAAGTAGAAATACAGAATATTTATGGTATTACAGATTTTTTTGTAACTTCGCTATTTTTTTTAATGTGTGAAATTAATTAATATTTAGATTAAAAATAAAACTACGTTAGTAATAATTTTAACTAATACTGGTTTTAAGACAATGTAACTGTCATAAGAGCAGAACTAAACAAATAAACTAAAACACCCAAAACCGATCTTGTGGCACGAGTCTATGATTTACCTATGTATTTTGTTTGACGGTCGGTTCTGTAATGATAATATCAGATACTTTTATTCATTATAATTTTAAAATAGATCTAAAATTATTATAGAAAATGTTTGTGAAAAATAAGAGAAAAATAATATATAAAACAATATAAGAAGAAATAATTGCAATATGCCTTATAAAATGTTAAATATAAGTGACAGAGTAGGACAATATAAAAATGTAATTTAGTGTAGAGAAAATATAGAATATAGCCAAGACGCACACGGTCGCATTTCCGAAAAAGAGGCACAAGATAATATCTTAGCGTGGAGGAGATGTAAATTACATTATCTATATTGAAAATGTACACGTTCTAGTGGTATTTTGTGGTCGATATAAACGATATTGCTTTTCCCCTTATTGTTTCTTTAGTACGCTACCACCGCTACACACACCACTAAACTTATTTCGTTTTTCGCTTATTCTATATATATATATATATATATATATATATATATATATATATATATATATATATAGAGCCTAGCTCGAGTACAATGCTTCAGTTTCTGCATTTAAACTCTATTGCATATTCAATTTTTAATATTCATTAGATAAAACCAATAACAAAACGCAATATAAATGTATGGGTTGATGCATAATTATCAGACGTTTTTGTAGGCGAGGTATCTGTTAAAAAATTTGTTTTGTTTACTTCTTTTAATAAAAATATTATTTTATTTTCAGGTTATAAAATAAATAAAATTTTATAAATTTTTATCGAAGTAGCTGGTGATTACTTTCCGGAATAATCATTTAAAAATATTATTGTTGAATTTTTATGTTTCTTTTTTCATAATAAATATTGTTTAAAAAACATCTGATAATTATGCATCAACCCTATAAAAATTGTTTTAATAATACTATATGCAGCTTTATATAAAGATTTATAATAGATAAATATAGTAAAAAATTTTACAGAACTCATTAATCTGTGATAAAATTTCTAGTTTTATTTCATTTCTTGTGATTAAAATTTTCACTTAATTTAAAAATTAGGTTCTCTGTTTTGATAAATTAGTTTAATAAAATTAAAATTTAAATTCAGAACTTTGCAAAATGGTATGTTTTAAAAAAAAAAAATTAAATAATTGTTTATGAATAATCTATATTATTATTCTAACATTCAAAGTAATCCTTAAAAACGTATTCAGTAAAAATTATCTGGTGTCTCATTTAAAACAACAAAAACAGGGTAAAAAAATCATACTAAAAGAAAATGTCAAAAAATACACTTGTTATGCATGTGAGACAAGGCAAAATTTATTGATCATTAACTTACATTTAAACTGCGGCTTTAGCAGTAGCAGTAGACTGAGAATGCAGTGGTAGTTGTATTGCTACTACTAAAAATTAGTGTTATTAAATTAAATTAAGACTAACAAGTTTTGACACTATTAAAAAGTACAACTTATACATAAAATTAGTGAAATTTTTTACACAGAATTTTTTTCCTTGACACAAAATCTAACAAAATTTTTACTGCCTATTTTTGATAACTTAAATATGTATTCCTACAGCTATTACTACAATATGATATAATATATACCAATATATATTATTATAATAATATTAAAATAAGCTATTAGATAAAAAATAAAATAAATGTACAGCAACAAGAGATTTATCTAAAGCAAACACAGTTCGGTTTAAAGTAATACAAATGAATAAAAAAAATTGGAAAAACAGAATTGCAAATGTTCATTCCGAGAGGAAAATTCGTCGAGAGTTAATACTCTTAAAAGGATTATATAAAAAACTAAAAGAGCAACAACAACTCTGGAGCAAAAAGCATTAACATGCCGTTAAAAATTTGGGTAAATTTTGCGAATCCATCAAAAATCTGGGGGTTACTGGCAGAAGAAGAAGTGGAATAACGTGCCGCCGCTGGTGACGGCGCGGCATCGCACGCGCAAAAACCACTTTACGTAAATTGGCTGCAGATGTCATGACTGTGTAATGAACGTACGAAGTGCGTGCAATGCACTTCACCACTTTTATCCCACTTCCTGTCATTCGACGCGCTGCCACCATTTCACTCGCTCGCCCTGCCTGCCTGCCTGCCTGCCATTAAATCTCCGGACTTAATACAGAATGCATTTGTTGTTCTTCCATTATGTAAATGAAAATTCTCATACCAATGTGCTTTTCGGAGGCTACTGTCTGGGGGTGTGTATGTGTGTGTGTGTATGCTTTTCCAACTTTGAGCGCGAATGTTCTATTTGTGTAGTTTTATTAATATAGAACATTCAACTGACGCAACTTGGACTATATCACTACTTAAACTTTTTCGATTTGCAGATTGCAGGTGGTATATACCTATTTTCTTTATTTCGTGTGATTTGTGAAAATTACCTACCATCTTTGCAGGGCCGTCTTAACCATTAGGCATTATAATGGTAATATTCTGAACAGCGATGTCGCGTAACAGCATGTTTTGTTCTTTTCTAGTAAACTTGATTTTTCATTCAACAGAAAGAAACAAAACACGTTGTTACGTTACATCGTTGTTCTGAATAATTTTTTAGAACTAGCAGAGACAATTTATAAATATAATAAAAATGAAATAAGTAAAAATTATTTACTTCATTGTTTCACAAATTTATTTATTTATTATAATTGAGAGTTAATACTTTTAAAAGGAACGAGATTATATAAAAACTATATGAGCATCAAAACTTCTGGACTAAAAAGCATTAATAAAACATTTATTTATTAATTATAAATTTATGATACAATCAAGTAAATAATTTTTATTTATTTTATTTTTATTATATTTATTAATTCACAATATTTCACCAAGATCTAATACGAAATCTGTCAAATATTGAAAAAAAATATTTTTTACGACACTAACGTAACTGTCATAAGAACAGGATTAAAAAAATTAACTAAAACACCCAAACACTGTATCGTTTTGTTTAACATTTCTTTTTGATAAATCAAATTAGCTCCCATTTATCAAAATTTGCCATAGAGTTAACAAATCACCCTGTATATAAAATTTCAATCATATCACTAGTATTAAAAATTGTGGAATGGATATTTACAGCTAATTTCATAATAAATACTTTAACTAAAGTCGACTTTAAGTTTTCAGAAAGTTTTATTGACAACAACAAATAATTTTACCATTAGAAGTGTGAAAAATTAACAAAAAAGCTTAGTTTTATTGATAATAATAATAATTATTATAGTATATACAGTACTTATTATAAAACCGGCCGTTGATATGTAAAGTATTTACTAACGAGTCATTACAACAGCTAAAATATATGTTTTACTGGTTTTGGTTACATTAGGTTCCTGAGTGTAACGCAAATACGGTGTTCCAACAAGGTACAAAACAACTGACGTCTAAATGATTAAATTTGTTAGGAGCAACGTCTCCAAACACACACACATACGAGCTGAGAAGGCAAAATAATCTCCTTTCAATGCATTATTAAGCGAACTAAATTAGTTTGTTCTCAAGGAGGATAGAGTGCGTTATGCGGCGCGCGGGCTCTCCCCCCGTTTTCGTTACACGACGCGGTCAAAATAAATTATTTCCATTCCGGGCCTGGAGCTGTATTATTCAAGGGTATTAAGATTGTTTCTTGATTAGAAACAGGATGTTAAGACTTAAGACAGAGTAGGCTGTGTTTCTAATTATTATTATTATGCTAGGAATATAGAAAATACGAAAACTAAGATGCAACACCGTTTTAATACATCCACAGGTACTAAACAAGTTTATGTTTGGAGCCTTAAACAATTTATTGCAATATTAGGTTATCGTATTTTGTTTTTGCTTAAATAACTTAATAAATAATACGCCATATGTAATTAAGAATATAATATATAATTTATTGCAACTTTTAACCCTGGTGCATGATGAATTTAATTTAAAAATTTAGGATTTATGAATTAGTTTCAAAATTTATATATTTAAGCACTGGTACATGATGAATTTAAAACATAAAAATCGAACTTACAAATCACGTAACTAAATATATATTTTTTGACGTTTTTAACATACGCATATGTAAAAAATAATTAATAAAAAAATCAAAGCACACTTGCTTCATGAATCATAGTTCTAACTGCAGATATTTACAATAAAAAATAAATTTGTTAAGGACAATAATAATTTTTCTCAATAAAACAAAAGTAGGAATGTCACTTTAACTAAAGCATAAATTTTAACTCCACCTATGTAGATGAATTACCATAACATCATAATTAACTCGAGTTTAATTTAACTTTCTTTTGTAAAACATATTTATAAAACAAAATATAAATTTAATCTCGAGTTAATTATTTTAATATTAAATGAAAAATACTTACTGCTTCATTAAAACTTATTTATTAACGTATTTCGACAGCGGTACTGTCATCGGTACAAGTAAAAAATTCAATATAGATACATCAAAGATACATAAATTTTTTCGATAAAGATGGTTTCATAAAGCTAAAGCTAATGATTTTTTAATTCCTTACTTTGTAGCTGCAACTCGTTCTTCATAAAAAATCAACACAAAAAAACGCCTAACTGCGAGTTTGCGTAAGTCGAGGTAGTACTGTATATTGCTGTGTTAGTCCAGAAATTTAACAGTCTACATATTTAATTTAACAATCAGTTAAAAATATGAATATGCAGGCGAAATTGTAAAGTAAATAAAAGCGAAATTTGAATGTGAGTGACATTATAATTTCCGTTTCATTTAAGATGGGATTTACTGTTTATCATTTAAGATGAAATAGGAAGAGAGTACGGGTGTAAGTGAGTAAACGGGAGTAAGCAGGATTGTTGTGTTCTCAAACAAATGAAATTTAAATGCGAAAATCTCGCCCGCCTACTAGCTTCCAAATTAAAATTGCAACCAACAGAGAAAAGAAAGGCAAACGAGCGAAAAAAAAAAGAGCTGGCAAGTAAATTTGGCGCCGTGGTAGTAGGACAAGCCCGACTCGTGATAGCAACCAGAAGCAAACATAATTTCCTTAATCACGGTTTGAAAATATAATTTGATTATTAAAAATTTAAAGTCTCGGATGCCATGTTAATTAAATTGCGTGGAGAGGCGAGCCGAGCAAGCGAGCGAGCGAGCGCGAAAGAGAGAGCTAATGAAATGTCAGGAGTCTCCCGGTCCGCCGAAGCGCTGAGGGTTGATTAATTGCTGGGAATGCGCCGTGCCGTGCCGAAACGAGACGTGCCCGTGCCGCGTTACGCCGCGGTAGCACCCCAGCACGACTAATCTGCCGGGCCTAGTTTGGCACAGACAATTTTAGATAAAGACGCCTGTCTGTCCAACACATTCTGATTTGTCAAATTACAAGTCTCATACCGGATATAAGAATTTATACACATGATAAAAGTCAATTGAATCACTTATTTCTGTAACAATACGTGTTCATGTTGTTGAGTTTCTCAGATAAATGAGAAATGTTCTATTCAAAGTTATTTTGCTTTTCAAAAAAATTGTGAAATATCCATGATTTAAATTAAAAATTTCTGTATTATACTTTATCATTTGATTGATCTAATTTTTATAAAAGTTTTGAAAAATATTCACATTTATCGTTTTTAAATTAATTTATTCAATTACTGTCGTATATTTTTTACTCAATACTCGATGCTTATGTATCAGAGCTACACAGCTATATTAATTCAAAAATTTAAAAAATATGGTAATAATTTTTAAACAAATAATTAATTATAAAATTTTATATATTATTTTTCAAATAAAATATTATGTTAATTGTATGTAAAATTTATCAAAATTTAAATGATTCGAAATTCATTTCTATAAATTAGTCAGCTAATAACTAATATTTATATTTAAATTAATTACATCATTGAAATATCTCTTCATTTAGACTTGTTTGTTCTTTTTTTAATTTAATTTTCAAAATAATGAATGTTTGATTGAAAGAATATATGTGAGTAATAGTGAAAGTCTTAGTTGACGTCCGATTAGTAAATGAGTAGGTATAATTGAGACTATTTTGCTTGAGCGAATGTTTTCAAGTGATAAAAATAAAAGAGCCTGTATGAGAAGCGTGTTCGGCGGAAACAAATTTCGTACTCGTATATAAATATTTTCAAAAATTAAGTTATATGTGATTCAAAGAAATGTATTATTAGGTATTAAACAAAAAAATAATCATGAATTTATTTAAACGAGCTCATTATATACGAAAAGGCTTTGTTGGATCTTTTAATAGCATTTCATGTTTTCTACAAATTCTATTATCGAAATTGAATGCGATAAATTCCACATTCACAAATGTACACAATATAAAATACATATACCAGTTGAACAATTAATAAGCAAACATGCTGCAAAATATTAGTCATATTCAGTGACGTACGTTATTTAAAATTACAATTAAATTTGAAATAAAAACATATATATTTTTGTCATCTTACAACGATATTTACAAGCAAGTATATAACGGTAAAAAAAATTAAAAAACTAAATGTACGTTTAAAATAAAGCAATTAAAAAATGTTAATTAAATAAAAAGAGAACGTGTGCCCCAAATGAAGTGTGTAGGGCCGCCGCCACTGATTGCAGCCGTTGGCTGAAATGCAGATCTGAATATGAGATTATCTCGCCATTGCGAATTACAATCGCAGATTTAATTAAACCCTATCGTCTACCCCGCGCGCGTCCAACCATTTGAGGCGCCCTAGTGCTATAATGCTATCTCTCTCTCTCTCTCTGCCTTTGCCTCTGTGTGTCTATCTTTTACTGACGCACACGGTAAGATAATAGGTGTTTCTTTGTCTCGTCCCGTCCGAGAGCAGCTTCAACACAGAAATGTAATTGGCAATCGGCATTAATGCCGGCTCGCTGCCTACAACTGTTTGCAGCTTACTGCTAAACGCTGTTGCTAGATGATTTTGTACCATACAAATATGATCTTTAACTTCTACGAAATCGGTGTACTTTTGTTACGATTTTTAAGCCGAAATAAGTTCGTTCAGATAAAAATTAACAAAATTCAACATTCTGACTGTATTTATTTCAACGTATATTCTATTTCGTTATATTTACATCTTTGTTTAAAAATTTATCACATGAGAAGGGTGATATAAAAACTGAATGTAGTGTATCTGTTGATGGTGCATGCTTAGAGCAGGTAGATAAATTTGTGTATTTGGATAGTTTATTATCTAAAGATGGTCGTTTTGATCGTGAAATTGAAAGAAGAGTTAATGCTGGTTGTAAAGTTTTGGGTGCTTTAGGTATTTTTGCTAGAAATGTAATGTTTGAGTATATACAATGCTGTTTTGGTGCCTATTTTGATGTAGTTATTGGGTGGGTTTAACTGCAAATGCATAAAAGAAAAATGACTGCTGTGGAAATGAGATATTTACGTGGGGTCTGTGGTGTAACTAGGAGGAATCAGGTACGAAATAGATTAGTGTATGATGAGTGTGAAATTAGAAAAAAATGTTGTAGCAAAAATTCGTGTTAGTCAGTTCGATCATCTGAAGCGAATGAACGTTTGGTTACAAAAATTTATATGAATGATTTTGAGGCTATACGTTTGCGTGGACGTCCGATGAGCAGTTGGAGTAGTATGCTTAAAAGTGTTTTGCGTGAGCAAAAGTTTCCAAGCAGTAGGAACAGAGAAACATGTATAAGAGGAATTATGAATATCAATGAAGATAAAGTTGCATGTCTGGATAGGGATGTTTGGAGGTAGATGATTTCTGGATAGTGAAAAGAGTTTGGGTACATGGCGTGATATTTTTACATCTTCGTTTAAAAATCTATCATATGATAAACTAAAATTGCAATACTCGAAAAATTATTATTATTATTTTTAACAAAATAGAATTGAAATATTTGCTAGAAAAATGCGATTTAACTATGAAATATAATTCTCTGTATATTTGAATAGTAATGAATTTGAATCGTATGAGAAAGAGTAAGTAGAGAAAGAAGCAAGATTGTTTGGCGAAATGTGTCTTATCGCTTCGGTTCGGTAATCTCTCGTGGCAGGCGAGCGCAATGAACACAGAGCGCGCAAGCAAGCAAGCAAGCAGCCAAAGCTTTGATCAGATCCATTGTTGTGGCTGTTCCGGACAGGTGTTTGGAGTCCGGTTAAGCGAAATGAAATTAGACGTAGAGACTATACGGCTACCCGCTACCCGAAACGGTTAAAGCTCGACCTAGCCCGGCTCGGCTCGGCTCTGCTCTGGCTGCAGTCAAAGATTTACCGTTTAATTTTCTTTGGTCGGCTTTGCTTCGCACCGCCGGAACCGTTATTGAAAAAGTCCGGGGGTCCGGTTCGCGCGCGCTTCGCTTTTCCTAGTTTTTCCTTGTTTACCAATGGCCGTTCGCTGGCTAATTCCACCCCGGGGAGTCGTGCAAGAGCCCAGGCTATCGTGATGGAAGGCTAGCACGCGCACTGCCCGCTGCCTGCCTGCCTGGCCTAGCCTCACTTTCTTTTCCTGTTCGGTTCTTTCACGCTGTATAAATAAACTTTTGGCCACAGCTAGAAGGATTTTTCTAATTTACTATATCCAATACGCTGCCAATATAATTTCATATACACTGGAATTTAGATAATAAAGTTCTTTATCTCTTAACTGGTATGGCACTGCTAAAAATGACCCCAGATCAATTTTTTTAATTTTTCGTGATTGAAATTAAAAAACGTTTGATTTGTGTCAAGTTAGTAAAAAATGTTTCGGAACTCATTATATTTAAATAAAACTGCTTTAGGTTAAAGTTCTATATTGATATTTATTTATAATCGACGTTTCGACGAATACAACGTCCGTCTCTATCACAAAAAAATGGTACAAATGACATTAACAGTAAATAACAGAATATAGAAACAAGTTACTAGTTACTTATTTGTTACCTAGTAATTTGTTTCTATGTTCTATTGACGGACGTTGAGTTCGTTGAAACGTCGCTTATAAATAAATATCAATACAGAACTTTAACAAATATATATATCTATTTAGACAAACCAAACCATTGAGAATGAAATAATGTATAAGAATAAAAAAATTACAAATTCTACATATTAACTCAAACATAAACTACATACTTTGGAATTAGGATTTTTAAATAACTTATGCGAAAACGAGATAATTTCATAAATGATAAAAATAGAAAAAAATATTTGAGACCAAAAATTAAAAAAAAATGTTTATTGATACGAAAACAAAAGTGTCTAACGCTTATAAAATTTAATTAAGCTTATAACTTTTCATAAACATATCATAATGTTTAACAAATAATAATGTTTAAAAGATTTTATTCAATAATTTTGACTATATTAGTACGCGGCAAGCAAGATAGAGCAACAAAAATGGTATATAACGTTTCACGCCTTCCGCCCGTTCCAAAACAAAGTTTTGTAATTTTGGTTTGTGTAATTACGTTTAATTATTAAATTCCTCGCCCATGTTATTAAAATTGAAAAGTTGAAATAAACATGGATGAAATTAATTATCTTTGAACGCTTTCCAGAGACGCTGGCCAACATTCTCAATATATTATAACATTGTTTGGAATTTCAGAGCCGCACTTGCTCATACTGTCCTGCACATTAGAATTTGAAATACACTGCACGCCGCTTTATATAATCACAACAAAATAATAATCGATTGATAATAATATACAAAAAAAAAACATAAACATAATTAAAATAAAAAAGGATTTAGTTCTGTATTAATTCTAATGGCATGTATATATATTAGAGTGTCATGACTATTTTTTCCAGTAAGGCTAAAATCGATAAATTTACATCGAAACAACATTTTATGTCGTTTATATAGAGTATGTATTAACACGCGTTTTTCGAAAATATCAATTGTGTAGAGGAACCTATTACTTTCGTAAAAACAAGCAAAAATTATTATTGCTGATGTTGTTTTGATGTAAATTTATCGATTTTAGCCTTACTGGAAATTTTTGTTTTAACGGACACTAATATATATATATATATATATATATATATATATATATATATATATATATATATATATATATATATAATCAATTAAGAATTATGTTTATGATGTACTAGAGTACGTCGAAACGTTGATTTTTAATTAGATACAGAACTAAATCCCTTTTTATTTTAATTTTCATTTTAATAAAACGACGTTTTCACGAAACTAAACGCCCGTCTTTACTAAGTCAAAATTTATCAATGACATATGCGGTAAAGATACAATTTATTATTTTAAAAATATAGCTGTTATTATAAATCAATGATAATTAAAAAATATCAAAATTTTAAAGTAGAAAACTTCACACATAGAAATTTTTATAAACAGACAAGACAAAAATTACTTTAGACATAAAGTTTGAATACATAATTATAAAAATACTAATAACAAAAATGTCACATATAGAATATATCAAGAATGTGCTAAAAGTCTGATTCTCAAATATAAAACGTTATATTTATTTTCTTACTTTAATTAATTATTTATGTATTGTTGATACTTGCGAAAGCCAAGACCCGTATTCCCACCTTTTTTTGTTTTTGTTTTTTGTAAAAGTACTTTTATTTATTGCTTTAAAATAAATTTTTACTTCTACCTCTTATTAAATTTGAGTAGAATTTCTATTTTTGATATATTTTTTTATATCTAATATTATAAACTAATAAAAATGGTTTAATAGTAATTTTAAGTAAACGTCAAACGTAATTTTAACAAAAAATCACTTTTAAATGTGAGGTGAGAATACGGGCCTAAATGTTTATACACAACTTCACAATAAACATGTCTGCAAATTTAATTTAATTTTGAAAATAAATATACATAAATAGCTAAATATAACAAAAATCATAGAAATACTTTAATAACGAAAATGACATTGCTATTACAAATTCATAACGGTGCTACCATCATCGGTAGTGTTAGGTATCAATTGTTTTCATCGAATATGCAAATACGAAAAAAAAAAGATATTAATACAATTTGTAATACAATACGGATACTATGTTGATCTTTACTTATCAGGTAGTGTTGTGCGTGTGTGTGAGTGTGTGGTTGCAATACAATTCATTGTTTCATACATTATTTATCGGCAGTTCAACTTCGTTTTTCCGGTCTGCTAATATCACCCCATGGAATTGGAGAACACTAAAAGAACGGAAAGACTTATTTCGTTTACCTTTTCCGATGCTGTATATTAAATTATTTTCTTGCCCAATGTTTTCTAACTTCGGTTTCTCGTTGAATATTTTTCCTAACCTAAAAATTGTGTTCCTATTTGTTTTATTGCAACCAATCAACATTCAGAAATAATCGATAAAAAAAATTCTGAACTGAAGTTAGAATGGAAAGAAAATTTGCAAAGTCCGCCTCTGGCATGTGCAGCGATAACATTTAAATTTATGACGGCAATTTGGCGATCTCAAGATATGTTTACACATGTAATTAAATGTGTCTGCAACTCATACACAGTCTTGTAACTTTTTATATTTTCTTTTTCTGTTTTTCCATTATTTTTTATTATTAAAATATATACAATGGCTTATTAAAAAAGTAATGTTTTTGAACCCAAACTATAGTAAACTAATAAAACTGAAAATCGGAAATTATAATTTAAAACTTGTATTTTTTCATATTTATAAATATATATATATATATATATATATATATATAATCTACTTGTTTCTATGTTTTGTTTATTTATTTTATGTCATTTGTATATATTTTTTTTTTGCTGATGATATACGTGTGGTATGTCGAATTAAATTTTAATTTTAAAATATAATCGAACATAAACCCAAACCTTTTTTTATTTTAATACATAGTCTATGCTACGAGAATATGGCATTGCGCAATAATATTACGTATACATGATACTATCTCGCAAATTGAAATGTTATATAATTTAACTTATTTAGCTAGGGAAAAAAATGAAGCTGCCATATTTAACTATACTATTAATTATTAAATATTATTGAATATTTAAACAAAATAAATACGATTTAAAAACACAAACAACACAACGATTGATAAATATGAAGCACTGTAAAAGTACTCTGAATGAACTGCAAAAATATATATCTTCACGTTATATGTGAGTTTTTCAGCTGCGTGTTAAAAAGAAGAAGAAAGTTACGTATGTCGTATGAAATGTACATTTAATGTTGCGCACTGCTATTTTCTTGTGGCGTAGATTATAGCAGAAAAGTTAATAACATAAACAGTGTTTTGTGTGAGTGAATGCATAATGATTGTGGATGAAACAAAAGTTGCTAGTCTGGCTAGAAATATTTGGTTGAAATTAATTTTCGCATACTAGAAAGAGTTTGTGCCGTACTCTTATGAGTACATGGCGGGATTGTGTATATATGTATGTAAGTCAATTGTTTGTTTATTTGGTTTATTGTTTATTTTGGTAATATTTGTTTGTTTTCTATCTAATTATGTTATAATTTTGATAGTTTCGGAAATATAAATTTTAATTGGTTCCATATCCTTACTATAAACAATTCAGAAACTTTAAACATTATTTTCTTAAAAGTAAGGTTTTTTCTTTTGATATGGAACAAACAAGAAATCGACTGACAACATGTACATCTTTATAAATTGGTAACTATTTAGATCAATTCTTGTACATTAAATAGTTGCTTACAACACAATAAAAAAATAAAGAAATATATAACTAATAAGACTTCTATAAGTCAGTCAAAATTTGTTAGTGGTTTAAATATTGTATAATAACTTATCAACATATATAAAAAATGCTGATTTATTGATATCTTTCAAACGAAAGTTGAAAGTATTCTTGTAAATTTATTTGTAGTATATTCTTTTTGTATTTATCAATAATAATTTGCAGTAGCGCAGCCAGGATTTTGTCTTTGGGGGGAACAAGGATTTTATCTTGGAGAAGCAAAAAAAAGCAAATACTAACCAGATTTCCACTTTATCTTACATGAATCGAATAATTAATAGTTTAAAATAATGAATGTTGGCTCAATATTTTGGGGTAAATAATTGTAGCGTTAGAAATGACTGCTGAATATATGACTAAACGAATAAAAATTGTGCTAATTTTCCTAGCCTTGGGGGGAGCCGAGGCCCGTCGCCCCCCCCCCCTTGGTTGCGCCACTGATAATTTGTATTAATTCAGTAATAACATTATTAGCATATGCTAAAATAAATGAACTTATTAATATTATTATTATTATTATTATTATTATTATTATTATTATAAAAATGCTTTATGTTTTGATATAAAATTAAACAGAACTTCCGAAGCTTTTTAATTTTAGTTCTTCATAATTTAACTAATATGATTGGACAAGAGTAACTACCAATACTAGCGTTGTAATTTTTTTCTATTTTGCGAACAATAAAATTAATTAAAGACGAGGGCATTTGTAGCGTGTGCGTGTGGCTGTGTTTTTCGGAATGGGTGGGTTAACTACATCCCGTCACTTCCTGTCTGGTGAGGGGGGAGGGTGGTCTCGAGGCGAGCGGGTTCTCTTCATTGCTGCGCTGAGCTCATATCCGGTCGAATCTTAAGTAAACTGTCTCTAAGCGGCTCGCATTAATTAATAAGGAACTTGGCTAATTGCACTGAGACGAAATTACGGTGCCGTTTTGATTGGTGAGTGCCGCAGACACTGAAACGACGAGGAGGGGGAGGTTGGTAGGAACCTCACGCTAGTAATTACAACAATGAACGCGGGGAGACGTCAGGCCTTACAGCTCGGGCCCAGGCCGTCTTCTAAAGTGGCGCATGAGTTGCTCCTATTCAGGAAATTAAAAAAGTGCCGTGCGGAAACTATGCCCGAAGTTAAAGGCAACTTCTACTCGCTGTTCCTGCGTTTTTTTTTTGTTTTTTCAGCGGGGGTGTATATGCGGTTTTTCAGTAGCGCCACATTCGGAACAGGAGGGGTGGAAGTTAATTTATGATTTGATTTTTCAATCTCCGGTTAGAAATGTGGCTAGAGTTAATTGTAGTTATAGTAGGAAAATATTATTCATTTTTAAAGCAAATGATGTTTCGAAAATACATGTACATAGAGTCACAAATTTTTTTTTTAGAAAAAATGGTAAACTATTTAGTTACAGTTTAGAATATTATACAAGATATCTAATATTTTTCATAATATAACTAATTTATTTGTACAGTAGTAAACAAAATAAATGATGAACAAAATATCTTATTATAGTTATTTATTTTAAACAAACTTGTATTATTTGAAATTTCCACGGATACAAAGTAATTTAAATTAATTCAGTTCAATGCAATTTTACATAGATTAAATATATATATGGTGGTATATAAAATATAATATAAATTATAAAAAATAGTATGAATTATTTAAATTCTTATATATTAAAATACATATTTGTACAAAAATTTTAAACTTCATGTAGCAACAATTATTAACAACTATTGATAATTTATTTTGTAAATATTTTTATAAAAAAAAAGTATGTGTAAGGTACTATATTTCAAATAATATTATGTAGCTAGCAATTTTGTGTAAAATTAATATAAATAATAATAGTAACACTTTATTTTATTGATTTTTATCTATAATAAACAAAACTTATTAAAAGTGACCCTAAACTGGTTTACACAAAGTTTGTATTTTTTTTTATAAATATTCTGTTATATTTAATATATAATTAAATAACGTATTAAAAATTTATAAAGGAATTAAAACTTAAAATGAACAGGCACCTCCACCAAACTTATATTAATATATATTTGCTACCGTTTTACATATAAAAAAATAACGTTTGTATTATATTTTTATTAAAATTCTTAAAAATTTAATAATTTATAAAAAATATATAAAAAATTAAAATTTTACATAAATAAGCGCCTCCACCAAATTATAAATATTAATTTACATTTTCTACGTAGTGAAAAAAAAATACAAGTATGAAGAATGATAGAATCTACTTAAAAGTATTTAAAATTGTAGAGCAAGTATATTTTGTGTAGGAAAAAATAAAGATAAAGCATTTAGCGTGAGTTGTTGAGAAAGTAGAATGTCCTTTACATTAGGCGCGGGCTTAGAGTGCATTTTCAGATTCTGTTTACCATATAAATATATCATTTCAGCTCGAAAATAATAGCGAATTCATGTAGCAGTCTATTAGCAAAAGGATTTATATTCATTTCGGGCAAGCCAGCCAAAGTAACAACACAACGCTCGCTCGCGCGACGAGTGAGTAGGAAAAGAGCAGAAAAGTAAAAAATCAAGTGTCTTCCTGGACGGCTAATGGCGCGAGGCGACGCCACCTGCGCGACGGTGGCGACGCGCGCTCGTGTGGACGCAGCGCGTCGCCGTCATAATGGGATTGTCTTGTATAGATGATTACAATGGGGCACTCAGCCCAATCACTTTAAGAGGTTGCCGCTGCTGGACGGACGAACGAAAGAGACGCCACCCGACGCCGACACGTTCCCCCTTCCCCTCCCCCCACCGCATCGAAGTGACAGCGTCGGAACGCTAACGCGACGACCACATCCATTTTGACAAAGTGCCCCAGATGGATTGCTATTGCCTTACTTACGAACGTAAAGCTTACTATACACAAGCTAACACTCACACACACACTGCCAGTTTTTCTTCATCGATTTAATTTTTTCCTGCTAATTATTAATTATAAAAACATTTAAATAATTAATCCCGTATTTATAAAGTACTAAGCTACTGCAATGCGCCAAATATATTATTATAAACTTACAGTAATAATTGCTATAAAATGATTTCTAATCGAATTTGTAAAATTTGTGCTACAATTTCTGAGTATAAAGAGCATGAGTGTGTATGAATGTATAAATTTACAATATACCATAAAATACAAAGAAAGCAGTGCTTTCTGTGTTTGCTTCCAAAAATGTTTTTTCACTAATAAAAAAATTTGTTAAATAAAACGTATTATCAAAATAAATATTATCAAATGTTTTACAATAATTATATTTTAAAAACCAAAGACTTTTAACCCAAATATTAGCAGATTAGAGAATAAATTATTATCCTGAGCTCTCTGAAAATGGGCCAAGTTTGACAAATTTTTTCATGATGTGTTTTTTTACATGTGCTTGGCTGTAACTAACCTAACCTAACGACCCTCACCATTAACAATGCAATTTAAAAAAATTCTTAAGAAACTATATGATCAGTTTCACGAGCATATAGCACCTTATGTTTAGCTCAAAAATTTCAGAAACTGATTATTATTATTAATTATGAGCAAAATCAGCGAAATATATAACTGGCTGTAGAAACTTATATGTGAGAAGCCAAGTAATTTTTGCGATTGCCAACTAGACGTATAAAGTACAATCATGTGTAGTAAATATATAGGCGATCGAAGTAAGAATTTATGAAAGTATCAATATATAAGAGCTACAAATCGAACCGGCATTCAATTGAATTGAATTGAAAATATTTGAGTGGCGGTATGGGACAAAACGGCGCGGCGCGGCGCGGCACGCGGAAGAAACGAACATTTCTAATACAAGAAGAAGCATTCTGAACTGCCATTGGCAAAAATGGCGACGCACATGTATCAAAATAACAATAAAACATTAATGAAATTCGATAAAAGCGTCGGAGCCATTATGAAATTAGTCTGAGCTTGGCGTCTATGCCTTACAATTTCCTTGCTACACCCCCACCCCCCCTCGCAGCCCACCCATCGCGCTACCCGCTGAAACTGAAAAACTTTCAGTGGATGAAGAAATCAGGATAAAATGGAATTTCCTTTATTACTTTTATATATATACACAGAGTGTTTTGACCAATCAATATCCTTATATTTTATGATAGCTTTGGTCTTTTTAATATTTCAATACAGAAAATAGATTTCTATAAATCATATTATTTGCTATTCAATGTGTAGTTGTAGTTCACTTCTTAACATGTCTAACAAACAATTTAAATGTTATTAGTTTAACGGCCGATTGCAGAAAGTTTTATTAACTTAATCAATCAACAATCAACTAGATTGTTAACTGTCTTCAAATCGCTTAATCTAACCTAACATGTCTAATAAACAATTAAAATATTATTAATATTTTAATGTTGAGACTTTTCCCAAAAATTTCACAAGTTACTCAATCATTGAATCGGCGGCTTGTTAAGCTATGCATTATTGACCGGCCAGTTAACCATAGACACGTGTTTTATTCTTTAAGAGCTTGTCAGTATGGTGATTTGATCAAACGTCAAAGTATATTCATATCAATATTAAGTATATTCATATATTTTTTTTGCAGTAATTTGATACAGTTGCTTATCAACTAATCATTGTATTAGTGAAATGTATCAATTAATTAAGAATATTTGAAAATTTAAATATGATATATTGAATTACATTTGAGTTGTGGTAAGCAATAGCGTTGTGCCCTATGTCTGACTAGACGACGAAACTTAATAAACCCTATTTCCGAACAGTTCAATTAGAAGATTTAATGGGCAAACGGGTCTCGGTTCTCGCCTTTCGATGCTCAGCCCCCCCACTCCCCTATCACGACAGGAAACATGAGATCTATGCATTGATACCGTAACGAGCTTTGCTCGATGCTTTTGAACAGAGCCGGCTCGCTCATTTTTTTTTTAAAAAATTGTCTTTTTTCGTAATTGACAAAACTATCAGGTTAACGTTATATAATAATAATAATAATAATAATAATAATAATAATAATAATAATAATAATAATAATATATAATATTAATTTTAAATAGCATTATGATCAGAGCCGGCTCGCTCTTTTCTTTTCTTTCAAAAATAGTCTTTTTTCGTAATTGACAAAATTATCAGGTTAACGTTATATAATAATAATAATAATATGAGGCGTATAGATGCAAAACTCACTATTAGACAAAAAGTGAAAAATGAGATTTTGCGCGATTTGGACGTAGAATTTTACAAGGAATACGATATTTAGGTTAGTTAGAAAAAAAACTCAGTATTTAATATGAGAAACACTCTTTAAAGTTTAGTGTTGGATGCAAAACTCACTACTTGCGTTGATAGTTTAGATGCAAAAGTAACTGTTTGCTTTCCACCAAAAAAAATTTTATTGGTGGAAAGCAAACAGTTACTTTGTATGAATTAATGATGTATAAAACCAATGATTCACGATTTTAAATAAGTATTGCCATCTAGTAACAAGATTTTATCATCAAAATACAATTACACTTAGCTATAACAGTTTTTTGCAAATATCTCAGAACTTAAAATTTGCAAATAGTGAGTTTTGCATCTATACGACTCATATATAATATTTATTTTTAAATTAAATTATCTGTCATTCAGTCATCAAGCACTGAGGACGCCATCTACGATATATGGCAAAACGTCTGCGATGACAATAGATCAACCATGACATACAAGCCTAGAATTTCTATAAATTCAATGGATATCGGCCGTGAAAGCTTGAAAGATTACTATGGTTTATGATTTTAAATTGATGTGCGCTTGTAAATTCACCATTTTCCAAAAATATTGTAACTCTAAAATTAATATTAATGTCTGAAACTCTGCTTAAACTAAATTGGCTTCAGTTATATTATTAACATATATTTGTTCAGTGTTATTACAAGTGCCTAGTGCATTATTGTATAGATGGCGTTGGTGGTATTTATTACTTCTCAACTACATCGTTTCAATTTACTTGGCATAAAAGCCAGCCAGACAATAAAATCTGAATCAGTGTCTTCGGACATTGATCAAAGCACCATATTGACAAGCTCTTAAAAAGCGAAATACGTGTCTACGGTAACTGACCAGTGATTGATGCATAGCCTAACAAGCCGATTCAATGATTAAGTAATTTTTGGGGAAAAAATCTCAACATTTGAGTATTATTATTAAAAAAGAATTGCCTCTTGCAATATTGCTAATGGGGAAATTTAGCGTGATTGAAGTTTCGTGTAAAATTATTTTTTCTCAAATATATATATAAAATAATAACAAAAACTGTCATTAAAATTTTTGATAATTGTTTCATTTATTTGTTATTAACAATTTCTGTAAGGACATTACTGACGTCACAAACCTATTGTGCGCAAGCGCAGAAGAGTTGGTGAGATATAATTTTGAAAACGTATGTCGTAGTAAATGTTGATTTTTGTTGATTCGGTTACGCCCAGCCAATAGCTTGTGCCGGTAACCATGGCAATACATGTGCGTCTGATTCAAGTGTCGACATAAGTTTTGCGATAACATTACTGACGTCATTACGACATGTTTTTGCATTTTTTAGGAAATCTGGGCATCTTCGAAAAAAATGATAAATTAAACATCACTTTTTAAGCCATGTCCAACCAAATAAAGAAATAAAAAAAAAAAACGCTAAACTTCCCCATTTGAATATAAAAAGTATTTGTTTCTTAGGCGTCGCATTAATAATATTATTAAATCAAATAAAATATAAATATTGTTTTGTTTATACTAGCAACGAGTCGCCGCTGGCATGTGACGCAATTCGTTCGCCGTTCGTTCAACTAGCAATATTAATGATAGGATCAACCTGACATGGTAGTTACACGGGAAGAGAACGTGTCACTCCCCCGTTCTTCCTGGCAGCGCTCGCTTAACGCGCGTGCAAACAGGATAAACATAGTCGTGCTAGACAGAGAGAGGACTATCGATATTAATTAATAGTTTAATAACTCCGTGTGGTGTAGTAGTAACACCGCTGCTACCCCCGGTAGGTGTCACTGTCATAGTTTTGCGCTGATACCGATGCGTTAGCGTTACCGCTAACGTTACCTCGAACGCTTACGTTAGATGTCGCTATATGTCTCTGTGTTTACGTGTCATGTCAGTCATATGTTCGTATTAAGATTAAAATTAATATGATCTTAACTAATACGATACTATTTACTATATTGAAATATTATTTTCCATATATTTCGGAATCTACTATCAAATTGTATATATCTTAATACACCACTGTCAAAATAAATAAAAATACACTGTAAAAAATGAATGTAAATTTACATTGATAATCATAGTAATTTTACTATATTTTTTTATTGTAATTTTATAATTTTTTTTAGTAAATTTACTATAATTTATGAATATTACAACATAAAACATGATAAAATTACTATTATTATCAATGTAAATTTACAGTCATCTTTTACAGTGTAGTTTATGTTTAATGATTATGAAATTGTATCGCAATTTTCTATTGTATAGTCGTAGAAAAGTGTTCTTTTCACATATTATGATTATAAATCACCAATAATCAGTAATCTTCCGGTTTGATATTCATTGAATTTATAGAATTTTCTGGGCTGGTATGCTGTGATCGATCTTTCCTCGTCGCAGACATTTCGCCATACATCGCAGATAGCTTTATCAGTGTGTAATGACTAAATGACAGTTTCTGCTCCACATTCTAGTAAATTTTATATATATATATATATATATATATATATATATATATATATTTACAAAAGTATAAGCGCAAATTTAAAATTTCACCATAAAAAAAAAGTTAAAAATACTAAAAAACATTATTAATATTATATAGAATATTCTTGTTTTGCTTATTACACAATAATTGTACCTGATTTATAGTATTTTTTTATAATTTGTGCAAAAATAAATGTCAAGCATATATCAAGTATAAGTACTGGACTTGACTTAACTTGACTTAACATAGACTTAACATGACTTGACTTCACTTGATTTGATTTTGAAGTGATTCAAACATAAATATCCTTTTTTTTACGTAAAAAAAAACCGTAAATTTATTAGGTTATAGTATTTTATTTTGACTTAAATCGACATTAATTTATTTTGATAAACTAATTAATTGTAATTTAAACAAAAATAAAATACTGTAACCTGATATAAAATACGCCATGTGTAAATTAAGAATATAAATTTGTTTAATGTAAAAAAATAGATTTTTATACGCAAAAAATTATGTATACACATGACGTATTATACGTGCTCATCTCTGTTAATATATATATATATATATATATATATATATATATATATATATATATATATATATATATATATAGAAAAAAAAAACACTACGTTAGCGGTAGTAATTATTAATTTGATACAAATGGTATAAAAGCTAGGTAGAGCGAGCATCTTGCCGTAATGGGCTATTAGAGAAATCCCTTCAATTTGTCAATAGGAAGCCTATTAATTTTAATGCAACAAACATTAAAAATACCAGTAAACATCTCTAACGACAGAAGCAAATGTTTCCCCTTGTATTTAACGATAAAACTAATCCATTCACGGAGACAACAACGCGAAGAGACAAAAAAGCCATTTGACAAAAATTGTGTCAATAAAGATAAAAAGAAATAAAAAAAGCAGGGACAACGATTCTTAATAAGAAAACGGCACGTAACACGTCAATGTTTTCTACCGGCTTGTATAGAATATATATATATATATATATATATATATATATATATATATATATATATATATATATATATATATATATATATATATATATATATATATATATATATACTTCTTTGGTACTGTGAGACATTGGGACCGAACCGACCAGTATATATATACGTACGATATGTTCCGAACTCGACGGAAATTGCTTCTCAAAATATTATGGTACGATGTTGTCAGAACCGTCTCACCTCTCTCCTTCTACTGTGTTCCTTACTTTCGACTCCTTACAAACGCGACGCGAAGACGCTAGGAAATTTCATGTGTCGCTCTAGGCTATCGCTGTCAAGGTTGCTATGATTACAGGTTACTTTATTGCCACCATTTTCTATATTGTACTACAATCATAATTCAGCCATTCAAAATTAATGCAAATTATTTGTTGATAATCAGCATGATTTTCTAACGAAGTTGCTAAGTCTTAACAACGTTGCTAACAATTATAACCAAAAGAAACAAATATAATAGTTCTCATTTAAATTTTTTATTTAATGTCAGCTAATATTATTGGCTAATGTTGTTAGCAACGTTGTTAAAATTTAGCAACTTCCTTAGAGAATCAGACCGAATGTTTGTTTGATAAATGCAGATTAATAATAAAGTAAAAAATCTTTTAGAACTCATTATATTACAATAAAATGACTTTAGGTTGTAGTTCTGTATTAATATTCATTAATAATTGATGTTTCGATGTACTTAACGTATATCTTCATCAGGTAAAATGATACAAATGACAAATAAAGATGTACGTTGAGTACATTGAAAAATCGATTATTAATAAAAATTAATACAGAACCACAACTAAATCTGTTTTATTTTAATAAATTAAAAGATTTTAGCAAAAACTCTGTATTATTTTTATTAACATTCAACGTTATGCTTCATTAAATGAAAATAAATTAAACAAATTAATCAAATTTAATATGAGTAATGAAAAGTTCGTACTTTGTTAGAGTGATAATTTTACAAGAACAATTTTTACTTAGAAAGTATATTATAGATTAAGTACAAAAAGTGTGTTTTCAGTACTATATACATGAATATCTACTCAAGTAGAAAATTATTGTATTAGTTATATACATATTTATCATTATCATTTCCATACATTTTAAAGAAAGCAAAATAATAAAAAGATTAAATCGCGTGCAATATATATAGACAGAAATCGATAGAGTTTAAAACGAAGCAACCTATTGTAGGTGTTACACCTTAGGTATCTCGGCGTGCCGGTCAAATATGTCTTCGTAGATGTCATGTGCCTCAAACAATATCCTTAAAGGGGGAGATTTATAGCTATCCTTCGCCCCGCACAAATTTATACAACTTTTATCGAATGTCGTCGTAGTCGACAGTGCAAGGAGGCTACACGCTACCAACCGCTCTCTCCTGCTGCTGCTGCTGCTATCCTGCTACTGTCTTCTATACCAAGCGACAGATCCTGCACTAGGATGAAAGTACCCATAAAAGAAATTACACGTTTCCCCAGAAAGGAAATCTACTTTATTGTAGAAACGGGACCGTTCGACGTCGGGAGGAAATTATTTTAAACGGACGCGCGACTTTTTCAAATCGGACGGAAATTACGAAAAATTTACTCAAATCTCGTTTATGATTTTAGTACGCCGTTTAGCGGCACGTACAACCATTATATCATTGCCCTTACTTCCTCTAGCAAAAATTAACACCGCGCGCTCGCCCGGTCGCCTATTGAATCGTTCGGAGAATGGAGTAATTAAGGAAAATTTCATTTTTTACACAATTTATAATGGAAGTGGAGGGAAAAGAGCGTAAAAGTATTACGAACTGTCTGCACACAAAATTCAATTTTACATTCATATTTTCTTATTTCGTAAATACGGCATTAGTCGCGAAACAAAAACATATTAAAACCATATTTTATTTTAAATTTGATCAAAATATTGATTTAACAACAACAGAAAAACACAGTGTACTAGAGAATAACAATTAAAACAAACATTTTTATTAAGTATACCTATTTATATTGAAAGTATGATATCAAATGAAATATTTGAAAATAAATAAAACATTTCTTCCTATTTTGTATAATTTATAATAATTGTTTTGTATTAAGTTTTTTCTTAGTTATATAGTTACTTGTTTATAATACGAGTTCTTGCTCTAATGAATGCACTGGTGTACAGTATCAAAACGTTATTTTATTTACACACATTTGCAGCTGTTATTAAAATTGCTAATGAACTAATGCAGAATTTCAATTTCATTCTAATTATTACAGAATTTATAGTAATCTTTATGTTTTCACGGCCGGTATTTATTAAATTTATATAATTTTCTATGCTGGTATACTGTGGTCGATCTATCCTCGTCACAGACGTTTCACCATACATCGTAGATCGCATCCTAAGTGCTTGGTGACTGAAAGACATTTCCTGTTACGCAATTTCGGATATACCTGTACCCCACCATTCTCTACAGATGCCGTTAAGCTATTAGTCGATTCTGGTCGATTGGAAATAGTGGACCATCCAGGCCGACCAATGACGTAACGGCACCTGTAGAGGATAGTAGGGATACAGGTATATATATATATATATATACCAGATGGGAAAACTGTCATTTAGTCAACAAACACTGAAAATGCCATCTACGATGTATGGCGAATAGATCGACCACGGCATATCAGCCCCGAAAATTCTATAAATTTTATTAAAGAATTTGTTTTAATAATAAACTTTTTTTTCCTAGTTCATGTTAATTTTGTAAACTTTTATTTTAAACTTTTGTTTTGTGAACATATTTTGTTTTAGTTAAGCCCAGTATTTCCTAATTTAAGAATAAATTTATTCTTGGAATAATTTTTTTTTCTTGAAGAAAGTAATATATTTCATCAAAATTTTAAAAAATGTACGCATCTCGTACAGAAAGTGCATTTAAAAACCTATAATACATTTGTCAACTTTACTTAAGACTTGTCCTGGTAACGATATTAGCAATTCAATAGTGGATACTCTAATAATGTATATTATAAAATTTACAATTGATCTTAAATAATATATCGTATGCAAAAAAAATCCAAACCTGGTCCATTATCCGTGCTGTGCATTTCCTCAATGGGCGTGGCGATTTCTTGTAGATGTCACCACCGCCCGACCAAATCCAGTGGCGTCCTCAACATGGCCCCCAAAGCGACACCACTGTGTCTGCAAAGCAAACAAAATAAATACATATTAATTTATTTTTAATTCACAATAATATTTTCTTAAATTATTAAGATTCTGGTATTTATTTATTATTTATTGTTTGTTTTAAATTATAACTAATTAATTAGATTTTTTGATTGCTTATTTTGAACCTTTTCAGTAATTAATTAAAATGATAAAAGTCATTAATAATATTATAAGTTTAATTATTTACTGAAGAGGATCAAAATAGATAATTAAAAATTATAATTAATAAATTATAATTTTAATTTAAAAAAAATTTGTGGAAGAACCTGATCCTTTACAATTTAATAGGGAAATTCTATAATATTAATGTAGTGCAATAGAATGGTTTTCCCCGTTTAAATCTAATAAAATATCCCATTTACTAGAAAAAGGCAGAACATTGTGTTAGGGTACATTGCTGTTCAGAATTTCACCATAAAACCTTGATTTAATAAATAAGGCTAACGCGATTGATGTTATATGTAATAAACTTCTAACGGCTACAGTTCCGTTAGAAAGCATTTTCGGACATATGTTTTTTATTTAGATTACTCATAGGAATCATCCGGTGCAGTTTTTCCCCGACGTCATAAATCACCCTGTATATGCACTGAGAAAAATAGATATTTAAAAAATTGTATAACAATAAGTAGATATTTATTTGAAATATACGAGTATATTTACTGTATTCACAAATTTATACATTTTTAAAATCTACTCGCATATATATTTTAATACTATATTAAGAATTAAGACTGTAATACTATATACAAATTGATGGTATTAAATTTTTGTTTTTATTATATTTATAGTTAATTTTTAAATATACTTATTTTGTTATTTTTAATATCTTGTGTTTGTGTCACCTTTTTAAATATAAATAGCGTTACGGTAACTATCCATTTTTCTCAGTGTGTACTCTTTCATTCCGTTGGTAATATCGTATTACATAGTGTTTGTAATATAGTTCTGATATTATGTATTTTTAAACAATTATGTATAAAATTACAGCAGTTGAGTAATTATACCTAGAAATACTGAACATCATAGTGTCTCATGGTTTGTAGGTAAAATTATATAATTTTTTTTAGAGTGTATTATTTGATATAAAAAAAATTTTCGATTGAAATTTAGCTGAATATTTGTTATTCAGTTATTCGGCTAAACTACTATTAGTCACATCACTAGTAAAGAAAGAAGATTTTTGGTGGTACAATGACGTGCCGTCACTGGCGTTGATGCACTACGCTAAAACTAGTAAAATCCATGTAAAATCTACGTACAAAGAGCTATCCCGAACTGAACGGGTGCGGGAGTGGCAGTGTTGAGCATAGCAGTCCCTCTAATGAACACTGCAATTAGCGACTGAATTTAGACACAAAGAGGGTTCCGCCATCCTACTAACCACTAACAGCTCGACTAACGGACAGATAACGGACTCATCAACGGCTTCGTTCACAAACACAACTACGCACACACACACTCACACCGACATACAGCACAAATTTCCTACGGTAAACGTTACATCTATTCTATACTGTTTCCCTATCGTATCCAACTAATATCATTAATTTTCTCCCCTCCACCGTTAACTAAAAATGACGGTGCTGCGAGAGCGAGAGTGCGAATGAAATTCGATTGTAGGCTTTTATAAATATTGGTAATTGATAATATGATAACGAAATTAATATTTCACGCTTTTTAATTATATTAATTTTCAGCCTGTTCGATGCGCTTTTAATCGGTCTGTTTTCAATAAATTTTAATCCTTCGATTTTATCACAATGCAAATAAATAAATATTGGGATTATTTTATATATTATATTCGTGCATACGGTCTATTCATTGATTTAACAAGAAATTTTTATTAAATTATTATATTGCATATATACATGTTGCAATAAAATTGTAAATCTCGTTACCATATATGTTACCGATTCAATAGATTTTATACAAATATTAAATAAACTTACATTTAATATTTATTAATTAGATTAAATAATTAAATATACAAATTTAATAAAATTAAATAACTAAACAAAGTTTATGGTAGAAAACTTTTAACATAGTAAAATATTTTTCAGAACTCTTAGTATTAAAATAAAAATTGTTTTAGGACTATATTCCGTAACATTCTGTAATATACAATATTTTTCTTTTTGAAAAATAAATAATTTTCTTAATGAATTAAATTTAACTTCTTTTTAAGATAAATAAAAAAACTATGTTGGACATTTTACTACTTAATATTAAAATTATTCTGAAAATAAATAAATTCCAACATTTGTAACTAATGTGCTTAAAAATAAAGTTTCAAATAATTGAATAAATGTACTAAATGCTATTTGTACAAGTACATTATAAATTTCCTTGCTTTCCTATTTGAAATATAAAAAGGAAATAACTCTATTGAAAAAGTATTAATATTGTTTCTCAAAATATTAGCAAACATCTAAAATGAACAACATAATGTTTAGCAAAACTCAGGGAAAGGTAAGCAGAGAAAATAATTTACCTAGCCGAAAAATAAACACATAAAATTGAAGCGAGCTCATCATCATTAAATGAAAAGCAAACCGAGTCGAGCCATCATTACCGACGTAAGCAAGCAAACTTTACAAAAGACAACAACACAGCAGCACCAAACTAATTCCTTGTTGTAAATAAGTAGTGATGGGTGCCTCTTTGCCTTGCATCGTTTCGGCCAGTGTCGAATACGACAATTTGTCGCGCGACATACGGGCTAGGGACTGCTTCGGTTATCGTCCCGACATGCGGGCTCATTAAGGAGCCTTGCCCCTTTTCGTCAGCTCGTTAAGATAGGAGAGCGAGCGACAGAGGATTTTGTAATCATCATTAGTGCCTTTCGTTTGTTCATGCATGTGTGAGTCTATGTGTGTGTGTTAAGATGTATATTGCCACTTGTTTGTGTGGATTTTGTTGTACTTTTGGTTTGATGAACATCTATTTAGATGTGTTTTTGGTTGCGTAAATATTTGCTGATGTACGCGATAAAATTAGACATAAATTTGATAGAAGGTACGAATGTTTATGTTACACTTATACTAACTACCTGGGTGTTCTATTTTTGATATACAGTGTTTGTTTGAAAGTTTACGCTTTAAAAATATTGAAAATTAATGATGAAGTAGAAAAATAAAATACTTTCTGTCTTATAAATACCTACAAGTTAATTTAACTTGAAATTCTTTTTACATTTATATTAAAACTAGCATACGAGATTAACTATTTTACACCCATTTTAACTTAATTGCAGTTTTTAATCAATTTTTATCCTTTACAGCCTTTATCTGCGACTCAAGCTTCATTGCCTCATATTTTTCGGAAACAATTCAACTATTAATAAAATTCCATTCAAAATCTATTCCGTGGATCTCAAGTTATAAATAAAAGTGTTGATCAATTTTTATTATTTACAGCATTCGCCTGCGGCTTACGCTGCATTGTCTTATAATAATATTTTTCTTGAAAAACGCAACAACTACGAGGGTGGGTCAATAAGTCCGTGACTTTTTGAATTTCCCGTTTTGTAACTTGAAAAACAAAAGCATTTCTATTAATTAATAAAACTTCCATCAAAATCTGTTCAGTGGATGTCAAATTATAAGTGAATAAAGTTTTTTCGTTTACAGCGTTTGCCTGCGGCTCACGCAGACTTATCTCAACTTTTGCATTTTTTCATTGTGGTAGTATTACATAGCTCTGTGCTAATTTTCAACAAAAATGTATTGATTTCATATTTTTTTTAATTTAGAAATGTTAAATTGTTAACCGTAATTCTTTAAAAC
The DNA here is from genome assembly GCA_963966155.1 of Clivina fossor. Taxonomy (NCBI): domain Eukaryota; kingdom Metazoa; phylum Arthropoda; class Insecta; order Coleoptera; family Carabidae; genus Clivina; species Clivina fossor. The sequence continues at coordinate 10,289,544 of OZ014562.1, read as the reverse complement.
GTCGTCACCGAGTGGTAAAAATCTTAACATACTTAAAATAAAAGTAACTAAAGCTTTTTTATTTTATTATAATGAGTTCCAAAAGCTTTGTTTACTATAATAACATTAATTTAAAGAAAGTATAATAATTAAAATCCTATGATTTGATTAGAAGCAGAATCAGGAAAATAAGCATCTGATAGGAGAGAGAGAATTTGGTGGCAGTTGCATATGGGCTAAAGCAGGAAGTTGGTTAACCGTTTCGAACATCGTGCAAATCGGGGGTGATTCCCGATAAATAGAGTCGTTGTCGTTCGTTTGAAGCTCGTCGTTCAGCAAATCAGACACACACACACAGTGAGCGAGACGGGCAGTATGCTCGTTTCACTAATTGCGGCATGGCACGCGCGCGGCGGCGGCGGCAGCAGCATCAGTGTGCCGTGCCGATGGTGGTTGTTGAGTCCGTTGCCCGGGCGACGCGGCACGGCGCGCCGTGTGCCCCATCTAGCTTCCAATAAGGGTTTGGTTCGGTTCTCGGTTGACAGGAGTGACGCGCGCGCTTGTTAGGACATTTACACGATTCGTTAGTTCGCCGCAGAGCATCTAACACGCGGAACAGCACAGAACCGGCATCAGGTCAAACTCAGTTTTTACAGTAAAATATTTTTGAAAAAGATTTTCAAGACTACTCGTACACTGAGAAAAATGAATAGTTACCGTAACGCTATTTATATTTAAAAAGGTGACACAAACACAAGATATTAAAAATAACAAAATAAGTATATTTAAAAATTAACTATAAATATCATAAAAACAAAAATTTAATACCATCAATTTGTATATAGTATTACAGTCTTAATTCTTAATATAGTATTAAAATATATATGTGAGTAGATTTTAAAAATGTATAAATTTGTGAATACAGTAAACATACTCGTATATTTCAAATAAATATCTACTTATCATTATACAATTTGTTAAATATCTATTTTTCTCAGTGTATATTGTAAAAAATCATTGTAAATTTATATTGATTTTTTGTTGTAATGTTTATTAATATTTACAGAAAACTTATAAAATTACAACAAAAAACATTGTAAAATATAAGTAAATATATAGCCTTTAAGATTTAGTTCTGTATTCATTTTAATTAAAAATCGACGTTTTGACGTATTCTACATACATCATCATCAGGGAAAAATAACACAAATGGCATATTCGTATAATAAATAACAAAAACATAGAAACAAGCATAGACAAATTTATAAATTTTTAATTAAAGGAAGCCAAATTTTATATAAATCAGTGTCTATATACTGATAATTTTATAATCAATTGGATATTTTAAAAACAATAGTTTAATTATGTAACTATTTATGTAAGTGACCTTAAATTTTCTATTCTGTTCAATAATTACTATGGTAAAAAATTTCCATCTCAAAATGTTTCGAAAATTTACGTGAAACAAACTAAATATTTCGCAATATAATAATCAGGCTATCACGGTTTTCGCCATAGTTAAAAAGTACGGTCTGTTCTAATAAGAATTTGTATAGATTAAAAATTTTGTATATCGGTTAAATATCTTGTATTAAATTTTAATCGTGATTTATAATTGAAATTGATCAGTATTAAATGATGCCTTCACACAACATGAAGTTATTGTCAAATTCTTATATATATTGATTTTACTATTGAGCCTAATGAATTTTGTCAACATTAATTTTAACATTCAATAAGTTAAAAGTATACATACTTTTATTGTAAAATTTTATAAAATATATTCTAGATATAAAACATAAAAAATAAATCAATTTTTACAAATCAATTGCACGTTTCATTCTAGTTCATTAAACAATTTTTGTTAGAACTTTTGATCAAATCAAAGCTTTACGTAAAGTAATTGGGTGAAATGCTTTGATTGAATATAAATTAAAGACATAATTATGTACCCTGTATTATTATTCTATAATATTTATTTGTATAATATATTCTAAATAATCAAACATATATTCTATATTATAGAATATTTTGTTCCTTTTTAATAAATAGAAAATGACATCATAAAAAAAGGCAAAAGACTATTATAGTATATCATAGAGCGTACAATAATACAAAATACCAGCAATAATTTCAAAAATAATTTGAAAATGTAACTATGTAACTAAAACAATTTCTTATAATTTAAAATTTCATTTAAAATGTAAATTAATAAAAATTATTAAAATCTGGATTTCATCATATTTATATTTGTAATTATAAAATATTTTTGCTTCAATTTTAACAAAATGTACATCAAACACAATAAAAAAAATTAAGATATAAACGTTTACCACTTGTGGTTCGTATTCGGTGTTAAATTTTAATAACCTAAAAGATAAAATAAAATATTTTTTGCTGTGATTTTATTTTAATTTTAAATTTTGTTTATTTAAATTTATAGTGGTTTATTTTCACAACAGCCCTCTGTGCTATCTGGTGTATATGTACTTTCGATTTTTAAATTGATTAACACAGAACGTGGTTAAAAAAATTAACCAAAAAATAATGGTCAAAAATTAATACCGAGCAATGTGATTCGGATGGTATTAATATGGTTAAAATGTTTTTTATTGTTAGTAAGTTTTCTAGAGAATCTCCAATATATATATATCTACTACTCAAATATAAACATCATCGGATTATTAAAAATAAAAATCAATAGAAAAACACGACGAATCTCAATGGTACTCAAATGAAGCACACACACACATATTTTGTTTTGCGTAACAGAATAGAATTTTTTTCTCCCCGGTATACGTAATAATAGCTGGATATCATGTTTTTCACACCTGCAAATGGGTATACATGAATTTCACATTAAATACAATGTAGTCGGGACTAATTTTAGCACACTGTCAAATGCCGAAACAAATCACATAAAATCCAATTCGAAGCCGAACTGGCACTGAAAATTCTACTTGGTAATTCGAATTGATTTACCGTAAAACTCAGCTGCACGTACATCATGCAAGCCTTACCATTCTGCGAGTTATAACATTCAGAACTAGGCAAATTCACTAACAAAAGAAATTCATTCGTAATTTAATAATTCGTCTAGGAAAATTTAGAAAATCTTTTATAATTTAAATTGAGTTATTAAAAAAAATAATTTACTATTAGAAACTTGTACTTTTATAAGTTTTAGTGTACAAGCTATTTTGTTTATTAAAAACAAACATAAATTGTTTCTATAATTTATGCTTTTTAGTTAGTAAATAATTTGGTTCAGAACAACTAACCTCTGAACTGAAATATAACACTAATTTTGTGATAAACTAGATAGTTTGAATGAGTCTAAAATATTAAGAAAAACAATATAACTTTAACATACACATAATTTTAAAAATATTAAGGTTAGTTTTGTCAAGTCTGTATAAATATTTTTAAATTCTGATAGTACAAAATGCTGAAATTATAAGCTCTTGACATATCACTTCAATGAGTTTCAGCAACGCAGAATTCAAAATTTGCTAGTATTTTTATATAAGATTATTAATAACCAGTTAGATGTAACAATAATAATAATAATATATTTATTTATTATAGCTTGCGCTAATATAGAGTACATTAAAAAAATACAAAAACAAAAAAGTGACATTCTTATCTATAAACCAATATTGAATATTATATAAACATATAACATATATACAAGAAATATATATTCTTAATTAAAATAAATGCTTCTGAATTTGTTGGATATCAGTATACCGTTCGTGAATACACGAAATCCTGTAACATTCAATATTAATTTTGCTCGCACTAACTTATATAAATATTCTTCAATTATTTTTATGTCCAAACTTTATAATTATTATCAAGTTAGGCTAGATAAATTTCACATGTAATATACACAATTTAAAAACTGTGTTAAAGATTTGCATCAATACATTGATAATTAATTTTAACTTTGTATAGTATAATTGGCTAATTTCACAATTGTATTTATTCTCTTTTGTTATATATTCAAATCTATATCTTTCTTTGTATCATTAAATATTACTCTGTAATAGGAATGTAATTAATTCTATTGAATAGTAAATTTTATTATTATTATGATATATTTAAAAAGATTTATTTAAATTTTTTTTAAATAAATAAACTCATGACATGAAACTGTTAAAATCTGAATTAATTCATGCCCAACTTTAATAACATCAAAGATATACGAAGAACAGTATAGCACAACGTTCGATGATACCTTGTATTTACCGGATAATAATTAAAGGAAACTTCTCCAGGCACCAGGTGATGGTTCACGAAGATTTACACATACATACACACGCCCAGTGATTGGGCGCTGCGCCTCGGAAAGGATAAAATCCAAAACAAAGCAAACAATAACGGGGTAATGGTTGATGATCGTCTTCTGTTCGGGTTCGAGCACTAATTAGAAAGATGCGAGTTGCTCGTTAGCTGCCGTTTCAGTCCCTTCTCTCTTCTTCTTCTTCTTGGTTTTCGTTCTTTGTTCTTGTCACAGTCGCACCGAATGTTTTCTATCTTTGTCTTTGTATTACCACTAGCTACTGGGGAAATATATGTGACTTAATTTCTAACTTTGGTTTTCTCTACTCTAAAAAGAAATTATGAAATTTTACCTACAAACTATGAGTCACTATGATGTCCAGTATTTCTAAGAATAATTACTCAACTGCTGTAATTTCAACATAATTGTTTAAAAATACGTAATATTAGAACTATTACAATCATTGTGTAATCTAATATTACCAACGGAATGGAAAAGTATATATAGATATGTAATATAACAGTTTTATTTTAGTAAATTTAAAGAAGTTTAGTAAATTTACTGTCAGAAATTTTCTATAAATAGGTAAAATTAGTTTAGTTCTGTAATATTATTGTTGGTATAATTTATTAAATACATTTATAAATTTACATAAAGGATGCATTTTATAATTATTACAGATATTAATATACATGCTGTAATTTTACATAATTAAAGAAGTTATACCAACAATATGTAATTCTATATTAAGTATGTGATGCAATTTGCAGAAAGTAAGCAATTTTACATACTTATTAGGTCATTTTTACTTACTTTATGTGATTATTATGTAAAAATTAAGAAATTTTCATGTAGAAATACAGAATATTTATAGTAAAATAAAATTATAGATTTTTTTATATTAAAATTATACAATTATTTTTCTGTAATTTCGCAATTTTTTTTTACAGTGGTCTAGTTAGCTTGTTTTTTGAATTCTTTGATTGCCTAGTTGTAATAATCGGATTTTTTTAATTATCTTTTTTTGATTTTATGATAATAACTGGATTAAAAATCTAAAAAGAATTGATTTTAATAGCTAATTTGTCAAGATTATAACAAAATAGATATCAAATTTAAAATACGCTGCGACAAAGTTGTCCAATATAAGTATAAATTTTTCAAACTAAACATAAATTTAGCAAGCAAAATTTACACATTTTTTCCTAGTGTAAACTTGCCGCAAATTTCAAGCTGAGAAATATTATCCTATCTTTTTATAAGGCTTCGTTCTTAAAATTGATATCAAAAATTGTCTCTTACTCAGACTATTTAAAAACTATTTTGTATTAATAAAATCTGTAATAATAATTCGTGAGAAATAAATCCCAATATAATCTGTCTCTGTGTGTGTGTCTGTGTTTTGTATCTTCTTGCGGTTGCAACAAGAAAAATAATAGGAGAGGGTAAGTGTCAAACAACAGTTGTTACCATTTTGCGGTTGTGGCATGTACCAGTACCGACATCCATGCGCATCGTGGCCAACGAGTTTTCCTCGTTATTATTAACGATGTAGCAACGGACCTCATCCTCTCCGGTTAGCCCCCGCCTTTACTAACGGCAGCCACCAGGTGTCAATTTGTTCTAATGGATGGTGTTGTACCGGTTGGTGGCGGGGGGCCACGGCAAAAGCCTTTCGCGGATTTCTCCGCGCCGAGTTATAACGATGTCTCATTAAAACTACCATGGTTTATGTATAGGAACATTGGGCGAAGTGAGGGGAAAAAAGGGGAAACGGTAAAATGTACGCAGCAAATGAGCAATCCCTGTAGATTTTCACGCTGCAGACGGGACGATAATATTAGTACTAGTACAGTTGAGGAAATAAATGTTTCTCCTTTCGTTTCGATTATTTCACTGACTGTTACGAGATATTGTTGTTTTCATGTTACTAATTACGAATAAAAATGATATGACATAGCAATAGTGTTTTTTCAGCTATGTTTATATTTTATATATGTTTATAATTTTAAATATATAATATACAATAAATTAAAAAAAAAAATGTATTTTAAAATTTATCCTTGGAATTATTTTAAAATTACGCAATAAAACATTGTTATCTATTCTGAGAATACATTTTTAGTCAATTACATAAAATTTTTTACTTATTCTAAGATTAAATATAATTTGGAAATATTGGGTCCTAAATTTATTCAGTTAATTGAAATTCTAGTTTTCTAATTTCTATCAATTTTCCTGATGAAAATGTACGTTGAGTAGTCGATTATGGGCCGTATTCCCACCTCTTTTGCTTATGAAAAAATGCTTTTATTTTTTGCTTTAAAATAAATGTTTACTTGATTATTAAATATGAATAGTATTTCTATTTTTGTTATATATTTTTTATATCTAACATTATAAAATTCAAATCAGATATCGGAAAAAAAGAAAAATATTTGTATTTTTTTAATAAATTGTTACTAGAAAGTTAAATACATAAATATAAGTTAAAAAATTATACAGTGTTTTCCGAAACTTTTTTTACTAAACGCAAGTAAACTTGCATTAAAAAAATTGTTACCCTGCTTGGAAAACATTGTTATGTTATAACTATTAGTATAGCAAAAAAATCTTTCAAAACTCATCATATAAAATAAACTGCTTTAGGTTCAAGTTACAACAAGTTACAATTTATTAATAATCGTCGAAACGTCGATTATAAATTAATTTTAATACAGAACTTAAACCTAAAGCAGTTTATTTTATAACTATTAGTTTTAATAGTTTACTAAAACTTTCGGTATTATGTATTTTTCTGTAATACCATTATCACTATGATTGATATCACAATCTCGGTTTTAAATAATGCCGGTTTCAAAACAACGTAACTGGTATAAGTGCCAGGGCTAAACAAATGAATTAAGACACTCAAAAACCGAGCCTATGTGTTTATATACTTCATTTAGAAATGCTTTTTTCAATAATAATTTAATTATCTTTTCAAAAACGTTGATTCATACTTAAGATTAAAATTTGCTGTGTTTATGTTTTAAAATATCTTTAACTAAATGAGCATCTACTACAAAATTGTTATCTATCGAAATATAATTTCATTATATAAATGAATGTTTTTCGAACGTATAATTTTCTTGTATAGCAATATCTTTGGAGTAGAATGTACATATTTGAAGGTTTAGAATATTCCGGGAAAACTATCGTTCTGTAGTCGCGTTGTCGGCGTTGGTGTATTGCAGGGGACGAGGGTACGGTAACACGAGCGTATAACGCTACAAGCTACAACTCTCTACCGTTAATTAATTTTGCGATTTAATATGTTTCAATTAAATTCGTATACCAATACTGTGTGCTGACTAATTAACGAATACAAATACATTGCCAACACCCAAACATAAAGTAGCAGACTATTTCTATACCGATTGCTGATTAAACTAAGCGTTTTACGTAATTAAGGAAAATCTTTATTTAGTTTTTTTTTTAATTACTTAAATTGAAAATGTTGTACTTAAATTATTTTATAGTATACAATGTTATTTAACATTCATATTCGACATTTTGATGGTGTTTATTGCGGTACAAACTTCCGGAGAATTCCAAAAATGATTACTTATTAAAAAAATATCAAATATTAATTAGTATCAAGTATTTTATTTCATCTTGCGATTTCGTAGCTCAGTTTTTAATTGTAAGTCTTTGCTAGTGAAAAATAAACCAGTGTTAATTTTACATTTTACTTTCTCTGGAACATACATACATACATATATACACAATCACGCCTTGTACCCAAAAGGGTGTATCACACACTCTTTTCGTCATCCCGAAATCAATCGCCTTCAAACGTTCCTATCCAAACAAGCAACTTTCGCTTCATCCCCATTCATAATTCCTCTCATAAAAAAGAAAATTGTACGTTTTGGTATGACATGAAAATTAGTGATAAATATATTTTTTAATTTTGAAACGCCGTATTTTCAATACGAAACCTAAAGCGTTTTCCAATAAAAAAAAAAGTTTTGCAAAATTTTTGACTTTGTTAGAATTTTTATTAATGGAAGCATTAATTCAACAAATAACATTTGATCTACTTACTTATTTTGTTACCTAGTAACTTGTTTCATTTTTTCTGATGAATATTATTAATAAATATTAACACAGAACTACAAACTAAAGCCGTTTTATTTTAATATAATGAGTTCTGAAAGTTTTTTACTGTGTAAACATTTAAGTAGTTAGGCATGTATCTATAATACTCCCAATGTTAAGCAGCGTTACATGCAGTTACTACTTGGATGGGTGACTATTCAAGCATGCTATAGACAAAAATACATTGTGATTCGGTGTGATTTTGTTAAGTATAAGGCTAGAAATCTTATATCATAAAAATTCTAATTCTGTAGATACCATAAAAGATTTAAAAATGATCTACTGTGGCGAAATTTAAATAAAAATAATATTATAAAAAATCCCAAAACCACACTTAAAATAAAACAAAGCTAAATACGTATTTCGGAAGCTAAGCTTCCATCTTCAGTAGCTAAATAAAATCTACAAAAATCTTCGACAAGTGCTTAAGTGTTTATGTACTTTAGATCACAGGTAAGATTTTTGTAGATTTTATTTAGCTACTGAAGATGGAAGCTTAGCTTCCGAAATACGTATTTAGCTTTGTTTTAATTTAAGTGTGGTTTTGGGATTTTTTATAATATTATTTTTATGTAGATACCATGAAAAATAAAGGTAATACGTACCTGGTAATTATAATCTGGGTATGGCGGAGCTTAATTCCCAGTTTGTTATACATATTAGCTTCAATTCTCAGCGTTGTCTCAGAACCCGTCTGTTTATCTTATAACACAACGCATATACGTATATCTATATCTACGCATCTATTTATTTGCAGGTGTTTGTATGTGTGTGTATGTGCGAATCTCTATGTTGTGTAGTATTTCATTAATCACCGTGCTAATTAGCTCAATTGTGCTGTTATGTCGAGAGAGAAAGCACGGCATTGCATAAGGCAAAAGGCTTCGTTGTGTTGTGTTAGAATGAAACCACCTATTTGCTTTGTTCAACTCTGTGTTTGCGCCAAAACGTAGTGTAGGCTTGATGCTAACAATTTGCGCCGCGTCACACACACACACACTGTGCTTCAAATTTTGGTTTCATGTGTATGTATGGAAAATACCTTTACGAATTTACTAGTATTGCCAGCTAATGTTGCTGTTAGATTCATATACAGTAGCGTAACTATTAGTGTTTCATCATGTTTCAATACTGTCATTTATAATTAACTCATTATATTAAAATAAAAAAAGCTTTAGGATTAAGTTCTATGCTATTATTGCACAGCATGCATTAGAGAATCTTCATGGTGTAAAATTCGAAAATACTAAAATAATTGCAAGATCCAACAATATTAATAGTAAGAGAAGCTATAGAAATTTATAAAAAAAAAATAACATCAATCACCAATATCTGTACCAAGTTTGATCGGTATTTGTCTTTAAGATAAATTAATTACTTAAAGATTGAAAATAATGCGTGAAATCTTAAATGTTGATAAAAATAAGCGGTTCTAAATGTAAGTCATGTTCATGTGTAACTTGTTTTGTTTTTATTAAAAAAATAATTCTAGAAAATTTATTTTCTATTGATAATTGGTAATATTCTAAGAAAATGTGAAATATGTACCAGTTCTAATCATTTTGTTTAATCTTTAATGAAAAATGAAATATATAAAATTCCATTTAGAAGTTTTTAAAATAACACTTTCTCGTATGTATTTAAAATGCAGTGTCCAATGGAAAGTAGAGCAGTTTATCTTGTAACATTCGCGTGCGCTCGCGCTGCCACCAAAATAATCCGTCGAGCTGTCTCAGTGATGCAATGTGTATAGGAAAAGCACTAACGCAAAACGCAAACCTGTTTTCAAGCAAACCAAACTGGAGTTGAAGCCCGAGTTGAGTTGAAACCGAAATGGCATATAAAAGCTTTGGCATCAAACAGTGGCTGGCAGAGAAAAGCAAGCAGGCAGACCTAGAGAAGAGAAACACTGAACTACCATTAGAAGCCATCTATGAGAAAATGCTCTTTCCAGATACTTGTTTTAAAATACACGGGAGATTCGACGGCGACGGCAGCGAACTTAGCTTGGTTGGCAGAGCGAAAGAGAAGGAGTGGGGAGGGGATGCTTTCAGAGAGAGCGTCGCGGTGGTGCGCGTCGTGAGTGTGTTTTAAAAGCCTTTCTGACATCTTGACCGAATCGGACACTTCCAAACATGGAATGGCTTTCATTCCTTTCTTTTTTCACCAAACGACGACGAGTCGTACTTGTGGCACGGGACACACGTCACTTCTACTCACACTTCCCGTCTTCTACTTCTGTATATACTTATGTATTTTTTGTTTCATCTTCCATACTATATTTCCTATCTTTTACCTCTAAAACTTATTTTTGTTTCGTTTTGCAAAAAAAAAAATATTAAAATGATATATTCCACATCCATTACTTATTTTTAAAATTTATTATTAAAGCAATTTACAAATTTATTTATAATGATTAAATTATAGATTAAAAATGATCAAGTAAAATAAAAAAAATTGTTATGTACTAAATTTATAATAATGAAGTAAAATATTATACTTTTTCTACAAGTATACAAAAGTAAATTGGCCTTGTTTGTCTAAAATATATAACATTTCAAATTGAACTATATTGTAATAATAACAATAACTTGTCAGAGACTGCAATTTTATGATAATTTCGCTACAAACTGTTGATTAATAAATACAAAACTCACTGACGTAAATAATGAATAATATGAGTATATAATAAATATCATTATTATTTAACGAAAGCTAAAAAATAATATATTATTCAACAAGCATATAATGATAATTATCAGTTATGAGGATAAAAATTACGACACAAGTCACCGGCAAATGTCATAAGTCAACCGAATGAGTAATAATCATTTATTTATTTATTAGGAAACTAAAAAGGCATACTGCCTAATTATATAGTTTCATTACTAAATATACTATATACAACACTAATAAAATCTTAAATACAGAATTAATAAAGATAAAAAATATTTTAGAATTACATAAAAAAAGAAATATTAAAATTTACAGTACTGTATCCGTCTTGTCAGCACCAGCAAAATTATTTGAACAATATTAATTACAATATTAACATATAATGGTAAATATTTTAGCAAAGTAAATTATTAAGATTTGTATCAGAAAATAAAATATTTTGTCCCGTTTTTCACAGTAATAAAATAAAATTCTTTTTCTCTCATATATACACTTGTTGCAATAACAGACATGCATTCTATACTGTAATTTCATTATTTTGTAAATTTAAAATATATGATAATTTCGTTCAATTATTTGGATAAATTTTTAATAAATAGTAAAATAAAAACCAATAACAAAATTATCAAAATATTTGGATTTTACAAAAGAAAGACAATAATACAAACTGAAACAGACATATATAGAAAGATACATTAAATTTCAGAGTAGAGTTGCAGTGCGGTAAAACACGGCGACGCAGAAGTGCAGCTTATTTCCCCAAGCTGTCAAGTTTGGGAAAAAAGCTCGTCTTCTAATAGAAAACAGCAAGGTTTGTGAAACCCGAGATGGTACCGAGTTACGGCTATTTCAACTGCAATCGCTTTGACATTGTTTTTACTTCTTATTTCCAATTTTGATTTTCGTAATTATTTTTCTTAGCATTTAAATAATTAACAAGTCTACTGTTGTATAAAATAAATAAGTAACTTGTTTCTATGTATTGTTATTTACTGTACTGTCATTAGTATTTTTTATCCTGATGAAGACGAGCGTTGAGTTTCGTCGAAACGTCGATTCTAAATAATTCTAAATTTATACAGAACTTTAACCTAAAGTTGTTTTATTTTAATTCTTAACTATGTTAATATACTATTATTAATCTTCATTAATAATAATAATACGTTTATTTTCCAACAGGTAGACACCCAATTACAAGAAAAATACAAAAACAATACATTAAATATTTAATATTAACAAATAAAGAAATAAGTAACATTAGTAGACTAACTAATCCATAGAAAAAATATACAACTAAAATGAAGTACATATAACCTATAATATTCATTTATATTATATATTATATAATATAAATGAATTAATTAATTACTGCAATTACGCTTTTCTTAATAAATTGAAAACTATCATTATGAATATCACAAGCATGACAAACCTTATTAAAATAAAAATAAACAAAACAAATATATTTAATATTGACACAGAACTAAACCAAACTTAGAAAAAAAAAGAGAATTTAAAACAAAAGTGAGTCGAGAGTTGTGAAGTACAAAACAAGCGGCACGAACATAACGTTCTATCGTCTCGAAGTGTAATTTGAGTTGATTGTATTATTCAGAGGCGAATATAATACTCTTTGCGGGATAAGTGCGATCCAACGAGCCGTTTATACACGCTGTTGCTGCCTGACGATGCCGCCGCAACAGCAACCGACGCCAGCCAGCCAGCCAGCGTCGTCGTTCAATGAAAGGGAAACTCCAAACCATAAGAGCGACGCCGCGCTAACGTCAGACGAAAGAGACGGGGCAACGGGGGAGTTGGAGAAGAGAAGAAAAGGGAAACGTAGGCCAATGACGTACTCTACCTTAACCTTCACCCACTGAACTGAAAAACAACTAACGAGAGAGAGATATAAACTCGAAGAATCAGCACTGATTTTCATATAGACAGCAATAGGTTCATAAATTTTTTTTTTGATATAATTAGGGCCGGTTGCATAAAACGTTGTTATAAAATGTTAACTTAGTAACGTCTTTAAGTTGTTAATTTAATAATTAATCTGGCGATTCAAAGACAGTTGAATATATAACTGCTGAATAAGTATATAATATTTCAAGCTCTTAAAGGTTCTTCAAGTTTGCATTTATGTCGATAAAAAACCACTGTTTTATTAACAGCAATAATAATTAACAATTAGATAAATGGAAATTTAAGAAATAAATAAAAATAGTATATTATATTACAAGGAGTGGAAAGCGATGATTATTGTTTTAAGCGCAGATATTTGTGGCCGAGACAAAGCCAAAGTAGAAAGAGGTCATTATGTTACTAGTACAATAATTACATTATTGTACAGCAGTTAGCTACCACTGATTGCAGCACCAAACATAAATACAACGTCAAGTTTATTTAATCTGACATCTTCGGCAGTCATATTACAAAACTATTACGTCAAATTAAGTTAAGTTAATTGACAATTGCATTGTTTATTTTTACTTGAATTTTAATTTCATTATTGAAAATGTATGAAGAAGTACAAGAAATGCAATGTTTACCGCTAAATTTGTTAGAAATTGTTTATTCGATCCAAAAAAGATTAATTCTAATAAAGCACATAACAAATGTAAATAATATATACCTATAGTAAAAAAATCTTTCAGAACATTATATAAAATAAAACTGTAAATGTCATTTTTCCTGATAAAGTCGGATGTTGAGTTCGTCGAAACGTCAATTATAAATAAATATTAATACAGAACTTTAACCTAAAACAGTTTTATTCTAATATATACATATTATTGCACAACTATTTGTAAGGTTAAGATTACTTGGTATGTATTTTTATTTATTTTTAGTTTAATTTCGTTTAGAACGCTTAAAAAAATCTGATATATTACTCGAAATAGAAAACTCTTTTTGTGTTTCACCTCTGCCACAAATATCTTCGCTTTCTACTTCTCGTAGCATAGTATACTATTTTTATTTTAATATACATTTAGTGCTAATAGAAGAAATCGTAAAGTGAAACATATAAACCTCGATGGAATAAGTAGAGTTAGATTGGTGGGACAGGCAGGAGGGGGAGAGGTGGAGGTCCACCCACTTTGTACGATTACAGCAAAAGCACTAGTGTCTGTTCACTTTCTCTCCGGGTCTCCTGTAAAAGGTTCGTTTCGCGTTGAATCTCAGTTTGCTCTTACACAAATGGCTTTACTTTTGGTTTGTCTGTTGTGACTGTAAGTGGTATCTGAGTGCTTACAGTACTAAGAGAAAAAATGTTTTCAGATTGAATTGCGCAAAAGTTGTTTCGTATTGAACTTGGCTAATGCACCGAACAAATATCTAAATGAAAATGTAACTTCTAGTTTAACCAATCAATATTAGCAGCAGATTAATGAAGGAAGCAATAGAAATTTATAAACATGAATCACTGAGTTAAATAAAATTTGGCTTCCATTAATTAAAAAGCTATAATTCTTATGAAGTTACTTATATGTTACCTAGTAACTTGTTGGTATGTATTTGTTATTACTTTAATGTCATTGATAAATTTTTGACCTCATAAAGACGAGCGTTCAGTTTCGTCTAAACGTCGTTCTTATATAAATAATTAAACAGAATCTAATCCTAAAATAGTTTTCATTTTAATATTTCTTCTAGTTTTCAACAAGCTTATTGTTAATAAATTTAATCATACTATTTCCTAAACAATTTTAACAATAAGTATAAATTTAATATATAGTATGCTAGCAGGTCACACTTTTTGTTGATTTTGTAAACCTGATCAGTCCCATTACTTTTCAGTGTTTTATATAAAAGAAGTATTAAATGGAGAATGCAAAACAAAAGTGCGGTATAATATTAGAGTATGACCTTCAAACGCATTTAAATTTGCCTTTAACTATAATTTTGTATCAAAAGTTGACAGAAGTTTCTGATCTCTTACGCTTAATATTAAAATTATTTTGCACGAATTTACATATATTTCGCGTTTATTAATTATAATTGATATTAGTTATGTTAAATTTTGAATACTTGATTTTATTATATATACAGGGTGATTTATGACGTCAGGGAAAAACTACACCGGATGATTCCTATGAGTAATCTAAATAAAAAACTTCAAATAAACATATGTCCGAAAATGCTTTCTAACGGAACTGTAGCCGTTAGAAGTTTATTACATGTAACATCAATCGCGTTAGCCTTATTTATTATATCAGGAAAAAAAAAACAAGTCATAAACTTCTGAATAAACACTAGTGAACCAATTTACTATTTATGACTTACTGGGTCCCGACAAAAATTGTCTTCGATTTTAACTATTGTTTTGTACTGTAGAAATAGTATATACAAAAGCAACTAAAGAGATCGTCTAAAATAGAAAATTCTGTCTCTACAAAAAATAAAAATATTACAAAATATTTATAACAAAAATTAATATTTATGTTTATAATATATATTTTATCAGTTAAACTATTAAATCCTAACTTTAGAATTTATTTTTAAAGCAACGTGGCTAATTATTCTCAAATACGGTTTTGTTGCTATGACTGCTATCACAGATTTTGTAATTATGTAGAGCCATCTTTTGACTACGGATAAAGTTACATTTATGGTTGGAAAATATATTTTTTATAATAAGAAAATGTATTCATCAATAAAGGCATTAAATGAGGTTTGATTATTTCTAGTCAAAAGGTTAATGAACTAGAACTGAATATAAAACAAAAACATTTAATATAAAAAGAAATAAGTTTTTCGTGTTAGAATTAAAAATTCTCTGATTATAAAATTCTCATAATATTTTGGTGAACATTTTATTAGCCATTAGCCGAGATTTCGTTTAAATATGACTTGCGTTTTTTTTTTTCTTTCGCCAATATACTCGAAGGAAAAAGTTATAATCCGGTTGGGTTTGGTGTAGGCAACTAGTATACATGCACTTAACGCAAAGAATACTTAAGCGAAGAAGGAAGAAAAGTTGAATGCGTCTTACAAAGAGCAGAGGGTTGTAACCAGTAAGTTGAAATACGACAAGGCACAGAGAGCCAGGGTTAGAGAGACGAAGGGAAGTATATATATACGCATTCAATTCCCGGGCCAAGCAAGCCCAACCAACATTGAAACGCATTAGGTAGGTTTTAAATTACCTTCCAGTTGAATCTTACGCTTGGCCCATTTGCTCGACGCTGACGGCGTTAAGTGCAGAGTAGTGTACCCACCATACTCCTATTGCTCAGACGCGCGCGGCAACCAGACGACGACGACGACGACGGGCGACGCCGTGATGCTTACGCTGTTGTTTTGTGTTGTTTTCGAGCCCCGAAAATGCATTTTGGCGCGCGATTTCCCTGCTCGCGGACTTATAGAGAGCTCTCTATTCACCGACACCCAGCAGCCACGGCTAATGCTCTTTTCTCTGGCTTGCCTGCCCCTGCTTGTCTGTCTACTCAACTTTGATTACTAACTTCGGATTGTTAATCGAAAATGAATTGAGCTAAATGCTTTGTCGCTTTACTTTTCTAATGCTATCTTTAATATTCAAAACAATTTGTCCATTAGAGCCGAATAGAATGATGCCATATGAACGGTAATACTTATCAACGAAGTTGAGTTAGAAAACTTTTCAAATCTAAATTTAAAAGATATTATATTATATTTTATTCATTGAAATTATAGTATAAAAAATTCTTCATTTCCACGAAACTAATATCATATGCGATATTGAAGAATCGCAGTAGTTTTTTAAATATTTAAAAAGATATTTTTGTTAGTAAAATTTTGTTAATATAATTATCTCAAAAGCAGTATTAAGAATATTTAAAAATATTATACTTTTAATTCTATATGAAATTGTGTAATAAAATGCAATTTAAAATCAAATATCGTCTTATACAAATGATAATAAAATTGACGAAAACCAACAACATTGCCAACTTGATATATGATAGAAATTATTTGAACTAATTTAATTAAAGTTGTAGCTCTTTTGCTATATCTTTAAATATAAGATTGGTTGGCAGCAGTTCTTCAAACAATTCAGCTATCTATGGATTGATATAATTTGTGTCATAGCTCTTATATATTTCAGAATTTCAATATATAGGTACACACGTTTTTTGGGACAGCCTATAAAAAATGGACAAACAAATGGACAGCCTGTTGGAAATATGTTATTTATTTACAAAATATTATTTAATTAATGTAGATATTGAAAAAATGTGTTTTATTTTTTTTTAGATGCTTTTAAAATGTACAATTAATTAATATTTATTGCAAAAATAAACTTAAAAATTTATTACATTAATATTTCTCAAAGAAGAAACTAATTATAAAATCAGATGTACAAATTAATTAAAATCTCTTAGGGTCGTATTCTCACCTCACTTTTAAAAGTGATTTTTCTCAAAATTACTTTTGACATTTACTTAAAATTACTTATTAAGCAATTTTAATTAGTTTATTTAAATATATAATTATAATATTAAATATAAAAAATATATTTATATCAGAAATAGAAATACTATTCATATTTGATTAGAGGTAGAAGTAAAAATTTATTTTAAAGTGAAAAATAAAAGCAATTTTTCATAAACAAAGGAGGTGAAAATACGGCGCCTTAAGATCTTACTAAAATCATTTAAAATCATGCTAATATCCTTAGAAATTTTAAAAATTTCATATAAAATTCGTAAAAATCAGCAAAAAGTTACTATAATCTCAACAATTATATTTAAAATTTGTACAATCTGCTGCACAAAATTTGAGAAAATGGTTTGTCCCTCGATATATCTCATATACTTTTTACAATTATCAATAGTTTAAAGTTTATTTTTGTTATTAAAATATAAAATTTTAATTAACGAAATCCAACAAACACACATACATACATATTAGATCTCTCATGCATTCAAATCTTTCCATTCATTGATTCTACACCAGTAAGATCAATTAATTCACAATACAAAAATATTATTTTCGTGATAAAAAAAGCAATGAATGAATGAATGAATAAAAAGGAGAGAAAAAAAAAGAAACTTGCGAAAACTTTGTCGAATGCGTAATAGAATGCTTTGGCACAGCCGAGCCTCGAGTAGTAGCATAAAAGGTTTTGGTCGGGTGTCGGTCGACTTTTTGAAAAGAGGTGGGCTGTTGGCTGGCCTGGCGTCAAGCAACGTTCCAATTTTCCACTCGAAGCATCACACCGTATAAAAATCGTACTTCAATCAACGGTGCTTTTTTGCAATTAAACGTTTTAAATTGAAGCCGAAGCCGGTGCCGCGTCGCCCCGGCATCGCATTCATGAAGTGTAACATCACGTAGCTTTATTTAAAAGCTTCGCTCGCATTGGCTGCCGGAATAGCGCCACAAATGAGGCGAAAAATAAGCTGTTTTCGTTCCTCTTTCTCTTCATTTCTCTATCGTCTTGCATCTTTGGGGACGGGAATCGGACCTCTTCGGTCAGGTCCGTCTTGTCTATTTCAAGTGCCTTTTAAAGACTCTCAGAATTTCAATAATTTATTTATTAAAAAACAATTACTTGTAGGCTGATTTGATCTCTCAATCTAAGTACTACAACAGTCAATGTTGTCCTAAAGAGAAGAAATCACTTCCTCAAATTTTTTACACCATATTGTACAAATTTGAAGTATGACTGTAATTATTTTTCGTTGATTTTATATGATTTTAAAAAAACCTTGAATCTATTTTTCCATACTTTTAAAGGATTTTACTAAGATTTTAGGGGATTTTAATGAATTTGTACACCAGATTGTATAAGCGGTTTACCCCGGATGTTATCACATTTGGCTAATTCCTAAAAATACTTATAAAGGCAAAACGCAAAAAATATTGAAAGCAGAAAAAGACATTCTAGAAAAATAAATAAATTACGTCACAATTAATTCGCTTAATTATGACCTAAACTTAAATTGAATTCAATTTTACACTTATAATTTACTAATAAGCTAAGTTCAATTACAAAATTCAGCTACTTTCTTCTGTTCTCGAGATAATTTTGATTATTTGTACTTATACACTTTCAAAATAAAAACGGCTTTTTTTAAATCTTTTTTTTTAAGCTTGTATTTGTATATTTGTGTATTTATTTTATGTCAAAGCCAACATTTCTAATTTTATTTATTCTTAAGATAAGTAAAAAAATCATTTGTGATTGACAACAAATGTATTCTCAAAATAAATAACATCAATTTATTGGCTAATTTTAAATTTATTTCAATATTTAGAATTTGTGCCTTAATTAAGTAAAAGGGTTTAAATATATAAAATTTTAAAAATATAATTTTTAATATTTACAATGCATTATAATAAAAAATATGAATCATTATAATTATAAATATTCTTAATATACATATGAGATAAAAAAAAGAAGTTTGTTTTGTTTTATTACTAAAACATAATTTGGTAAGTAAATACGAAAAAAACTAATAATTTTTAAATTTCAACTAAAATTTTCATATTTAATAAATTTTCCGTTTATTCGGAAACTTTTGGTCTCTAAACTTGTCGTCGGCCCCAAAACTTTTTACCAGCTCCAGGTAGTGTGCCCTATTGTGCCTAACGGATAAGACGGTCCTGAATTGGACCACTTCGGCATGGCGCACTCTGTCAGTGTGTATGTGTGTGTGTGCAATCGCCGGCACTTTTAATGTCTTTCATTCAATCGCAATTTAATCCAAGAACCTTTCAAAAGCTATCATGAGCATCTTAAAAAGCGATTGAATTCGGAGAGCGAAAGAGAGAGAGAGAGAGAAAGCACAACAGCCTCTATCATCCCCCAGACTTAATCGAACTTGGGGTCTTCGTATGTATGTGTTGCTCTTTTCAACTTATTCGTCCGTTCTTTGTCTGTCACTTGGCCGCTTTTTTTTTTCCACAGGCCGGACAACTGGGATAATGGAAAAACTTTAAATATTCCGAAAGCAATTTTATTCGTCTATAAATATCAATATGGCATTCGCCAATTTCTTAATATTACCCGTTTAGAAATTAGAATTTGATTGAATGGTATTATAAGCTCGGTTTTTAGATGTTTTGATTCAATTGTCCAAAACTGGTATTATGACAATTAAATTTTCTTAAAGTTAGTATTAGTTAAAAGCAGGTCATAAAACCGATTAATTAAATGGGCTAACCGATATTTTTGTAAATATTTTACGAACAGTAACATAACCTTAACCGATATTTTAAAATCCTTATAAACTGGTAACGTTATCTGAAACTTCCGTTTTTTGCTTTTTGGGAATGAATCCGAAATATAAAATAGTTTTATATAATATACATAATTTATAATTTATTTAAATTAGATCTTTACTTCTAAATTAAGGAAAGAATATTTTATAGTCTATAAATACATTTTGATTTTCTGAAAATAAATCATAATAATTATTAATAATTTTACTACTGGTCATTTTAAAAAAATGGAAAAAAATACAATTTGATAAAAGATATACATTTACTGCAGTTTATTTTATAAAATTAACCAAAAAATTAATCGATTGAAACCGGTTTAATATTCAAAAAACCGATTAGAGAACAAAAATCGATATTAAAATATTACACTGGTTAACCAGTAACCAATACTTTTATCGGTTACATGCCCTGGTTAAAACCAATTTTAAAATCAAATTTGTAAAATATATCTTTTATTTTTATGAAAACATAATTTTTATTAAATACTAATAATAATTCAAATTAATAAATAAAACATTATAAAAATTAATCTATTAATTGGTTCTGAGTAACTGTACTCGTCCTTGTTATATTTTTAGTTTTTGATGTAAATAATAAACCCCAATTTTAATTATTTTGTCCAATTTTTAAAGATACAAATAATATGCCAAAAGTGCTAGTACTTTATTAATATTATAAATTTATTTCAAAAACATTAACTTCAATGTTATTACTTTCCTATTGACTTTGTATTTAATAGTTAACTATACATTTTTAAATTTGTATGAATTTTAAAAAATTATGAAGTTAAAAGAAAAGTATAATTTACTAATTTGAACTCTGAATGAGCCAAATATAAAAGAAAGAAAATGGTAAATATATGTGTAAATATGTTGGCATAATGCCATGTCTTAATTGCAATGATTTTCAGGTGCGCCAAATATTTTAAGAACTTTGCATTACATTATATATTTTATGTCGTTTTCGTATAGTTCATTTAACAAATTGCTACAAATTGAAATTGTGCGTTCCACTTAATTTCTCTGCCATGTAAACAGTCGTTTTATTTTGAATTCGTTAATGGTTTATTCATATTATTTTGCTAAATGCGCTATTTTCTAAATTTAAAATAAAATTTATGTCTTGATTATCATTTGTTATTGTATATTTGTTATTTGTCAATACGAACAGATGTAATAATATAATAAACAAAATTACATATTTCATATGTATATAATAATTGCATATTCGTTGAAATTATTCTCAAACAAAGTTCAAAATATTCGCAAAATTTTTTTGTAATTTATATTCATAAAATGTGCGAAAGTATCGTATATATGATTTGATGACTGTAAAGTTAAGTTTAGCCAAAAATCTTCCTAAATATATCTACTGTAGTTAAATGTATTGTATAAATAATTTAAAATAAATAAATAAGTAATAGCGTGTAGGGGGGTTAGCGGTACGAATTTTTCGCGTGAACAAAACGTCAGATTAGCGGCAGTTGATTTATTATACGAGTAGCAGGAAAGCTTTCCTCTTATCCCAAAGTTTGTGTCAGTAATTTCACTTGTGTGTTCCTATGTTCCTCATTCTCTTTACGAGGCGGTACAAGGGGGGAAATAAAATTCGTTTCCCTCAACCCAACGCAAATCGAGGAGGGCTCTTTCACCAGCTAGCTGGTAAACGCACACGACCCCTTCGGATTACTCGAGAAGGATGTTAATTAAAGCGAGGACATGGTAGCAGGAGTAGCAAGACGTAAGCGCCGGGCTGCGAGTAGCAGGGCCAAGCCGGCACGAGCGAGCGAGAAGTAAGAAGCTGTGTTTCGACGTGAGTGCAAAGCAGTGTTGTTACCCATCTTTAGAAAAGACGACGACAGCGCCGCACACGGGCTAAAGATTCATGGCTGAAGATGAGAACCATGTACTGTCGCCTCTTTCTCGGAATCTATTCAATTATTTCGTAGTTTCGCAATCGAATCTGAAACCTTACTTACTTACTCACTTACTTATATACTCACGCGGCCCATTTTCTTGTTTACCCCCTTCTGTGCCAGCTATGCTTTTGCTTACTTGCAAACCGTCGAGATAAATTTATGTACATTAAATTCTCTCTCTCTGCAGAGAAATTGTTATATATAGGCACCACATATGTTTTATTTATACTTGTAAATTCAACTATTGATAAATTCACTGTACAAAATATTTATCATTATAAATAAATATTTCTTTATCTATATAGTACGATTTTTTATAAATCCACTAATTTAAAAAATATATAATGGCGACTAACTAAAAATATTGGTTCGGTTTTTAGGTGTACAAGTTCTGCTCTTATGACAGTTGCGTTGACACAATCACACATACACGAACAAACAACTATCGCTTTATTAACATTTATAATACCTTTTATATGTGCTCATTTATGTAAATGATGCTTTATGAAAATTTTTTCATATATTGCTCCGACCTCGTACAACAAGCATGTCAAATTTACGGCCCGGACACGATAAATAAGCGGCCCGAACACAACAAATAATAATAAGATAAAGTTTTGTGAAATAAAGCTGAAACTTATTCTCAAATTGAAATTAATTTTACGTTAATATTACGTTTTTAATCTTGGTGATGTAACATTTGTAATAAATAAACAATTGAGGTGCACAAAGAGGTATCAAATATCGGGAAAAAAGTATAATTAATTTTGTTTTGTTAATTTTTACACTATTTAAAATAAATTCATTTCATGATTATAAGACTTTTTATGTTTTGCGGCCCACCTGAATTTAAACCTTCATTTTTTGGCCCAGAGAAATGTACGAGTTTGACATGCTTGTCGTACAATGATATTCCAAATTATTTATAAATCAAATCAAATATAAAAAAAAACGTTTTAAAAATTTCTTTAATAATATACTCCTATACGATTACTTAATCAATCAAGTTCGAAAATTGTTAAACTATTGTATTACAATTATTACTCTTTCCTGTGTATATTTATGCATATTGTTTGCTTGTGTTTGTTCATTTGTTTTATTATAATTTGTATTTTTGTTTTTTATATAGATTAAGTAGAAGAAAAACCTAATATTCAATAAAGATATTATTATTATTATTATTATTATTATAATATTGTGTAACTTTTTTTATGTGATAAAATTGTTGTAATGAATATTTTATATCAATCCTTTGATTAATTAATAAAACTTTATATTTGCTTATAAATTGATTCTATAAATATATATTAGTTGATTTTAAATTAAGTTTGAATCAATAGGAATAAGTTAAATAAGAGCGGAAAGCATGAATAAGAGTGAGTGAATAAAATAAAAGAAATTAACATTGATTCGTCGCAATGCACCTTATTCGGAATTCAAGAAACGACGATAGAGAAAGCATTCGAGAGAACAGCTTGGGGAAGAAGAAAAGACGTGTAGAACGTAAGGAGGCAAGGGAAACGGCTGGTCGCCCTTATAGTTTCAATAAAAGTCAATTAAATTTTCTAATTAAAATCCTTGTATGCGTATATATATATACGTATATATTGTAGAAGGATAGAAATGAAAGCAATTCCAGAAGCGAGCGAGCGAACGAACTGGGTCCCCGTTCGTCCGTACTGTATACAAGCTGCACAATTATTACACTCTTACCATCTTACCATTTCAATTACAACTTCAAATTACTTTTCAGAGTCTTTTTAATAAGAAACTTGGGCGAGAAACGCATCTGCACAGTTCGCGGGGCTTCGGCTGCTGCTGCTGCTGCGCGGGGTTCAAACGAAGAGGCATTGGGCGATGGGCTTTTTACACGAGCACACGCCAAGAGAAAACACCTATATACACCACACCACCGTGCGCACAAAACATACGCTTACTTTCTCCTACTACCTACAAACTTCATTTTATTTAACAGTTGCAGCTAGTTTTTATCTCTTTTCTTTCATAAGCAACCCGGGCGATAAGAAAAATTATTAATTTCAACTAACATAAACTAGTTTATGACCAGTTATAAGCGATCGTTGGGAGTATAACTGCTATAGCTCCTTCTCCACTTTTTAAACATTTCAAGTAGTATTCAAAACTTTTGTATTATTCAAAAATTGCAATAAATCAGAGTTGTAAAAAAATATTGGTTAATCGTTAATCAATATCAGTTTTAATTTTTTAACCGGTACATTAATTTTTTGTTAAACTCTAAGATTACTTCTATATAGGTTATAAAATATTATTTTTTTCATTTAAAAATAAGGATTCGATTTTGTTCACTTGCTTCAAAATTTATTATTGTATTATTCAATACATTATTCAATAGGTATATACCTAATTATAAAATTGGAAAATATACATATATTATAGATTAATGAAAGACACAATAAATTAAGTAAAAACCAAAATAACAAAAATTATTGGTACCATAGTTTTGGAAAGTAGAACATTACAGAGAATTAGTGACAATTAGTAAGACAATTATAGAATATTAACCTAGTAAAATTTTTTTCAGAACTCATTGTATTAAAATAAAACTGTTTTAGGTTTAAATTGTGTTTAATTATTTATTGAAAAACGACGTTTCGTCGAAACTCAACGCTTGTCTTCATCAGGATAAAAAATACTAATGACAATAAATCAACAAACAAGAATATATGAATATATCTACCAGTTAGAAAAAAATATTCATTTACATTAGGTTAATATACCAAACTTAATTGTCTACTCTTGATTTAAATATTTCATTTAAAATCTAAAGTTAAAAAAAAAACATTTATTTACTTTAGATAAAACATTTACAACAAAAGAAATTTAGTAATCAGTGTATACGAGGGAACCTAATACATTATACGTATTTTTTTATAAGCAACCTCGTTTTAATAAAAATTCTGATAGAAACTAGGTAAGCTTAGAGGCATAATTCTCAATTATTTTCCCCTCATCTGAATACCAAATTTAAACCTTGTAGATTATAAATATAAGACACACCAAACCGAATATGCTTGACTGAATATTTTTCGATAGCGTACGTAGAGTTTAGCGTCGAAACGATAACACAGTGTCTAATTCAACAAAGCGACAAACATCTTGAAATAATAATTTTCTACTTTAATAATAGTAACTTTAAGATCAAAAGGCAAGCTTTAATCTTTATGCGATAATAATACACTTCTGACAAGTTAATTAAGGAACCTTAGGTACCTTATCTTCTCTTGGATTTTCACTGTTAACGAATGACTATTCAATATTCTGTAATGTATACATGTATTTATTCTAATTTATCTTTTATAAGGCGTCTTATGGAAAGTCAATGAAATTAATCAACTGTTATTTTAAAATTGGTACAGTATATAAGATGTCGACTCAAAATATTTTTGATTAATTAACGTGATAATTAGGGTAATATTTATAAAAAAATTAAATATGCAAATAGTTGGCTATACAAATATAGATAAAAATTCAATTTGTATTTTACATAGTTGTAACAGTCATGGATATTTGATATTTAAGAATTTAGGAAGTTAGTACGTTGTCATTTTGTCAGCATTTTTAGTCGTCGTTCAAAGTTCGATTGCATTCGATTTTTGTTTAAGCTGCATTTTTATGAATCTACTTTAGTCGAAAATTAAATGAGTTTAATTTAGTTACGGATAGATATCCAAGAAAAGAACATCAAATTATTTTAGTTACAAATACTGTCCATATATTGTCATAATTTTTAGTTATTTTGTAAAATCAGTTGTTAATTAATTTTATTTATTATTTAATAAAATTATCTTTTAAGTTGTTCTCTCGTTAATTTTTATTAAAAACTTCAAGAAATCAACCACGTATGTGCAATATATATTTCCGCTCGGCCAGGCCGAAATTGTTTTATTAGTAAAACTTAGATTGTTACATAGTTTTAAAAATCGTTATGGTTCAAATATAAGTATGTAAATATTTTAATTATTTTAATGTAAAATGTTATCACCTAAAATATTCAATAATCTGTGTATACAAATCTTGTTATAGTATGATTAAGAACAGAAAAAATTCTATAACTTGTAGCTATGTGTTATAATAGAAGTAGGAACATAAGTACATAATTCCTTCGTGGTGTAGAGGGTTAAAAAGAGGAAAAAGAAAAGCTATGCAAGCTAGAGAGAGAGAGAGAGAGACAGAGAGAGAGAGAGAGAGAGAAAGCGAAAGAAAGAAACATAGAGCAGCAAAAGCAGTAGCAACCAATTTTAAAACTATCCAATTTTTCATTTCGGATTTAATAACGTCAGTTTGAAGCAATAGGGGTATTTTGCCCGTTACTTGGTCACGATTCGTATATAATATTAAGAAATGGAATTGATGCAGGAGAGAGGCTATATGTACAGATCCCCCCCCCCACCCCCCGCTCGTCTCACTCGTGCTCGTTTCAGATAAAGTTTTTGATTACTTTCTATGAAAACCCTTGGGCCGAGGGCCGCCCGCCAGAGGTTGACGTGGATGCAAGTCATGTTGGACTAGAAGCAGAGTAAGAAAGGGGGGGGGGGTGAGGTGGTGGGTTTACATATGTGGAGGTTAGAGGGCGGTGCCTCACTATCGTCAGCAAAATAACATTTATGTTATGTTATGTGGCCAGTCAGCCGCGCCAGCCCCAGTTTCGTTTCGTTCCTAAACGTTTGCAATTTTAAAATGCGTTATAAATTATACGCAGCTTTATATATTGAATTTATTTATTTTCTACCGCGCGACCGTTTTATTTATCTTTTATATTACTTTTTTCCCGACGCCGCTCTTTATTGGCAGCAATAAAGAACTTTTACGTTATTATGGAAACTTTTAGCTTCTCAAATCAAACCAAATGGATATTTCACTTTTATATAGTTTGCTTTCCAAACATACTGCACAAATTATTAATTATATTTTGGCAATTATTATTAATAATTGGTAAAAAGTAAAAGATGGAGCAAAACTAGCTTATCAGGACATGTTCTTGTTAGAAAATGTAGAAACATAAACTTAAACATAAATGGTACAGCAATCATAAAAGAGTAGATTGTATGGAATCATTAACTCGAAAAATAAATTAAACTTAACAACCAAAGTCTGTTAATAATAAAATGTAACACAAAAATGTTTTAGTAGAATATTAAAATAATAAATAAATAAATAAATAGTAAAACTTGTTGTTTTTATGTCTCATTTTGTGTTTTTCTCGAATAATCAACAATTTTAATATTTTTAAACAGAGTTTGACAAAAACCATTAAAAATTTTTTTTATTATTTAGTATTTATTTATTATTTTAATATTCGACTAAAACTTTTTTGTGTTACATTTTATTATTAACAGACATTGGTTGTTAAATTTAATTTATTTTTCGAGTTTATGATTCCATACAATCTACTCTTTTATGATTGCTGTACCATTTATGTTTAAGTTTATGTTTCTACATTTTCTAACAAGAACATGTCCTGAAGAAGGAGTAAAATCACACCGAAAGCTTGGCAAATGAATCTTATAAGAGAATTTGATTTATAAAATCTAACCTTTGATTATCTTCCCGTTAAAACAATTTACTATATATATATATAAAGAATGTATTTTACAATAATTATTACAGATATTAATATTAATAATTTAAGAAGTTATATCAACAATATGTAATTCTACATTAAATATATGTGATGCAATTTGCAGAAAGTAAGCAATTTTACATACTTATTAGGTCAGTTTTACTTACTTATGTACTTATGTAACAATTAAAGAATTTTGATTTAGAAACACAGAATATTTATAGTAAAATAAAATTACAAATTTTTTTATTTTATTTTACTATTATTTATCTGTAATTTCGCAAATTTTTTTACAGTGTATAAATATCTATAATTTGATATTTTTTTCATGTACTTGTGTTCCTTTTAATAGTAATTAGTACAGTTATTTTAAGTTAATTAAAAAAATCTTAAAAATTGAATCTCAATTATCAAATTAATTTATAAAAAATAACTATAGTAAGATTAAGTTGGTTTAATGTTGGTAAATAATACAAGATAAAAGAAATATAAATAAATGCAAATATACTAAGTGAATAAAAAAGATTGAAAAAAGAAAAAGGAACGATAGAAGTTGGCGAGCGAGTATAATAAGCCAAATGCTTTTAACAGCTTAATTGAAAACATTCACAGGATTTCAGTGAAATTAACAAAACGCGGCATTAACAAGCGGTAAAAGCAAATATATTTTCCCGGAGTCATAAACAACCCCGTCGGCTGGGCCTGCCCGAGAAAAGTGGAACACTCAATCTAATTTATACCGCACACAGACTCCACTGCTCTGCTTCGCGCTCGGCGCTGTGCGAGATGCCTTTACCCACACACCGAGCTTACAGCTTTTCCCAAACCCGAACTGGAACGCGCGCCGAAGTAGTCATGCACTTACTATGATATTAGAACCATCCGGTTAGCGAAACGTAAATCTTACACTTGTTTATCATATTTATTCGGTCAGAAAATAAAGTGATTCCGCAAGCAAAAAACACGGCTGTATGTAAACAATGAAATATTTCTCCCGATTCTATTTGGAAATCTTTCAAAATTGTTTTTCTTTTGTTTGTGCGTATATATATATATATATATACAGGGTGTAACAGAATAACTATTCCTAATTTTAACTGGAGTATCCTGGGCTCAGAATATGAAGATTTAATGCAAATCACTAAGATAAAATGTGGCTCCTTACTGAGCTACAGGGTGTTTTATATAAAAATTTAAAAACGATTTTGGCCCAATTTTGAAAAAATCCCAAGGGTGCAACTTATGTTTAACTTTAAATATCTCGAAAAACAGTAACTTTATCGTTACAAAGGAAAAGTATGTTTTTTACACAGCAAGTATTGGAGAATCGAAAAATTGTGCTAAAATGACAATTCCGCCAGTGGCGTAAAATTTAGGAAGGATCAACCTCTCACTTGCCCTTGTTGTACGCCACTGGCAGTAGCAAGAAACTTTTATTTAACATAATTTAGTATGGTGTACGGTACCTACATTTCCTGTCAAGTATGATAAGGATACGTCAAATAGTTTTTAAATACTGGGCAAAAATCGTTTTTAAATTTTTATATAAAACACCCTGTAGCTTAGTAAGGAGCCACATTTTATCTCAGTGATTTGCATTAAATCTTCATATTCTGAGCCCAGGATACTCCAGTTAAAATTAGGAATAGTTATTCTGTTACACCCTGTATATATATTAATAAAATCCAACCATTTCAGGAAATTTAATATATTTGATATTCATATTATTATTTAAAAATAATATAAAAGTTTTTATTAGATTTTCAACTCTATTTTAAGTCTGATCATTTTAAAATTCACAACATAAATTTAATTATAAAAAATATATTAATATCTTATACTAACAAGTGATTCTCTTAGATACGTATTTATTTGTCAATTTTATCTTGAAAATGAACACAAAGGCACGTATTCTCACCTCACTTTCAAAAGTGATTTGTCAAAATTACTTTTGACGTTTACTTAAAATTAATTATTAAGCAATTTTAATCAGTTTATTTGAATTTTATGATATTAAATATTAAAAAAAAATATTACAAGTGAAAATACTATTCGTATTTGATAAGAGGTAAAAGTGAAAAATAGAAGCACTTTTTCATAAACAAATAAGGTGGAAATACGGGTCAAAGATTTTAAAAACATAGCAAAATTTCTATTTTAGAAAAATACATTTAAGAACTACTTCTTTTGTAATGTACACAATGGATATTGAAAAATTAATGTCGTGGCTATGACAACATTGTCAAATTTACACTATGATAATATTGCAAAAATTTCGAAAAATCTCTCATACTATTAAAAGAATAATTATAAACTATTTAAAAAGTTTAGCATTTTTTTAAAAGAGCAAAGTTAAGTCTCTTTGATATTATAGATATCCTTTAAAATTAAGCTTTTATAGATCAATTACTCGTATAAAGAGATACACGTTTTTGTTTGTCAATTTATTATAAAATTATTTTTGTTTAAAACGTTTCGGCATAGGACATGTGCCATCATCAACTAAAATACAATTTTTATAAAGTTTGTAATACATCACTTAAAAATTAATTTAATTAAAAACATAGTACTGCTTCAAATTTTAAAAAGAGTATATTTTTACAGAAATTATGAGAGAAAATTTTATTACGACACTGAAATTGTATTAAAAAATTAATAAATTAAACAATCCTCTCTTAACACACAACTTTCGCCTCGTTCTTATTATGATACATGTTATACAAGAATAATAAAATTCTATAAACTGTAATAACATTAACATAGTAAAAACCATTCAGATCTCATTATATTAAAATAGAAAGCGTTAGTGAATCGAAACGTCAAATTTTTAATTAAAATATTACTGAACTTCAACCTAAAATCTATTATGGTAATAATATTATTAAAAAAATTATTCCTCTATCGTCGATTCGACTGTATATATTGCAGTTAGATGATCGGTGAATATATAGAAAAACATAAAAAATAGTCGAGAGGAGGCTTAGTAAACAATCGGAAGATTGAAAAAGTCCCGGTACGTATATATTTGTGTGGAAGAATGTTTTCGGTAGAAAAATCGAAGCACGATTAGAATGATATAGTAGCAAACGTGTGCCGGCCATAAAACAGCGCAACAGAAAATTGATACAAGCAGAGGGAGCGCCAAGCGACGCCGTGCCACGCCACGCCACACCGCGCCAGCAAGCAACGGAATCGAAGTGATCCCCTAGATTGAATGTCAAAGTGTCGCTTGTCGTAGGTTACCCAGTTGCTTGTGCAATGGCAGTGCCGATATCGAAATAGGAAAAGCTTTCGGATCGTATGGGCGCGCGGCGGCGGCGGCCAAAGAAACCTATTTTCTGACAAGACTGCGGCAGGCGTGTCGGAAGAAACCGCCCGTAAAATTGTCAATTCGGTTTGGCCCCGGTGTGACGTACGGCCACCCGTACTCGGCAAGGCGTCTCTCTCCCTCTCTCTCTTTCTCCCGTTTCGTTCCGTTCCATTCCGAAACCGGACCAAATGCACACACACACAAAACCTTTAGATTGCTTAGTTTCGTCCACTGAATGCGTCAATCTTGCCCGCTGATCGGATCGCATTCGCATTACTGCTGCCAAACAGGACCGAACTTTTATTAAAACCACGCGCACACTGGAAAAAGAACTATTTCACTTCGATTGCACATTCTTACAGAAATTAAATTCGGGTTTTTCCAGCGTAACAAAATTGCACAAGAAAATTGCGCAATAAAATATATAGCACAAATATATTTAAGTTTTATACGCCACAAAAAATAGTAAAAATTACTTAAAAATTATTGAAATATTCGTACAAAATAAATATATTTGCTAGACCAATATATATTAGCAATGGATTAATAGAGGCAATAGAGATGTATAAAGAAATGAGTAACATAAATCACTGTTAGGGCACTGAGATGAATAAAATTTGGCTTCCATTAATTAAAAAATTATAATTTCTGTGATCTAGTTACTTGTATGCTACCTAGTAATTTGTTGCTATGTATTTGTTGTTTACTTTAATGTCCATTGGTAAATTTTTGAACTGATGAAGACAAGCGTTTAGCTTATCAAAACGTCGTTTTTCTATAAATAATTAACAGAATTTTATCCTAAAACTGTTTTTATATTAATAAATATATTTATAAAATTAACTTCTAATAAAAATTAACAAAAAAATTAATATGTTCAATTTAAATTTTATGTATTACTGCCAACAAATTAAAAAAAATTTAGAAACTTTTATTAGTTATAAATTATAAATAAAATTATAATTAAGAATGGAGAGAATTAAAATTGTTAAAATAAAATTGTGAATATTTAAAATAAAAACTTTTTTAGGATTAGATTCTGTTTAATTATTTTATAAAAACGACGTTTCGACGAAACTAAACGCTCATCTTTATTACCTCAAAATTTATCATTTATTTATTGATAAATTATGATCTGATAAAGACGAGGGTACAGTTACGTCAAAACGTTGTTTTTATATGAATAATTAAACTGAATCTAATCCTAAAGCAGTTTTTATTTTAATACAATGGGTTCTGAAAAATATTTTACTTTGTGAATATTTATTACAGAAATATTTCTATGAGAAATTTATAGGTATATATGAAAGTCCAGCTCTGTAGATTCTGCACTGACACTTTTACGACTCTTAGTTCAATTTGTTTCTTTTTCAATAGAGCTGGAGCGAAAGCAGATATCGCGAAAATCGCCTAGCGAAACAAAGACGAGAAGCGACACGATGGCGAAACAGGAAAAGCAAACTAATATGGAAAAGGAATTGTTTATCGGATTTACAATAATACGGTTTACGATCGGAATGGACTTTCAGTCATCCACATTGAAGAACTTCACCTATAACATTGCTTTCTCTACCAATATACAATACGTTACCAACATGGGGATATATATATACAGTTTTTCTCCTGCAAATAATTTATTACTCTGTTTGTTGAGCTTTTGCTGGTTTTTTTTTTTACCACGTTGGCTTTCATAGGAGACGGGGCCTAGATTTTGGTCCGGCTTCTGTATTACTATCAAATATAAATTAAAATTATATAAAAAGTTTATCAACGAATTGTCAATTAATTTCGTAGAAGCATCTTTTCTCAGATTACGAGATAATCGGTATATTTCATTTTATAATTGGTAATAATTAATTTTATTGTCAAAATTTTTAATAAAATTACAGGTGTATCTTGTTAAGAAAATCTAATCCATATTTGTAATGTCTTTGTGTTGTATAAAATACACTTTGAAATTATAAACTTAAATGCGTCTACTGGTTGATGGTCTAAGTTGCTGAATCAAAAAAAAAATTATTTTTGACGTTTTTCCTAATTGAATTACAGACTTACGCAACAATATATATATATATATATATATATATATATATATATATATATATATATATATATATATATATATATATATATTAGAGTGTCCGTAAAAGAAAAAAATTTTATAATATTTTTTACTTGTTTTTACGAAAGTAACAGGCTTCTTTACAGTCTACACAACTGAAATTTTCGGAAAACGCGTGTTAATACATATATCGTTTATATCGTGTATGTATTAACACACGTTTTTCGAAAATTTAAGTTGTGTAGAAGAACCTGTTACTTTCGTAAAAACATGCAAAACATATTATTTCGATGTAAAATTATCGATTTTAGGAAAAATTTTTCTTTTACGGACACTCTAAAATCTATATATATATATATATATATATATATATATATATATATAGTGTTCTCTGTATCCTTTTGAGGGCGATAGTACATTAAACAATTAATTTGTTTTGAACTCTAGGAATCTACTACTTAATCAGCATTGTCCACTACAAAAAATGTTTGAAGTTATCACCATGTTGTTGTATACTTCCCCATAAATCAGCATCATGTCGACTAATTTAATATTAGAATATCGATAGGTTATCGCGATTTTTAAAGAACAAGGTAAAAATTATAAAAATTTTAGTCAAACAAAGGTGATAGTAAAAGTGAATTACTAATAACAACTTAACCTGTCAAATAACAAACTTAATAACAATTGGACAATACTGATTAAGTAGTACAATACTAGAGTTTAAAATAATTAACCATTTAATGTAAAAACTAAAAAATTATTATCTCGCTTATGAAACGATTTTTACTAAGGCGTTTTAAGGATTATACAGAAAAAACTGTAAACTCACTGTGTATAAACGTAAATTGTTCTTTTATTTATAAAGATAAGAAATGGTTTAATTCCATTATCATAGAATCTACATGTTTATTCATATAATTTAAAATCTTGCTACTTTGTTGTTTGAGCATTAAAAAAAAAATAATATTGAAAAATGGTCACGTGTAAAAGCCAACACGTTCCGGATTAATTACACTTTCATCTCATCACTTGGTCTGATTTTTATCGTATTGGGAGCGTTTAAAATTTGCCCGGCTGCCGACGAACCAAGCAAACGCGAGAGTAATTTATATTCGCGTAATACCTGTCCGCTTTTAGCATTACGGGAAATCCTCTAAACGCCGCGTTAATTTTGTCTGGTCACGTTCGTTACCACCCGCGCCTTACTTATTTCATCAGACCTTCCTTCTTCCTAGCCAGAACAACCGCACACTACCCATCTCTTTCTTCATCCTTTTAATGCTGATTAACTTTGTCTTTGTCTCGTGTAATACGGCCAACGCATTCTTAAAAATAATTAACAAATTTTTGATTCATTATAAAGTTCTAAGCTTTAAAGCAAAATTTAATTTTCTTGACTTTTCTTTTACATACGATAAATTTAATAGTACAAACAAAGATAAATTTTCAAAAATAAAATATACTATGTTTACTTTGTTTTGAAGCTATACGTTTACGTCTGATGAATAGTTGGAGTGGTATGATTGAGAGTGTTTTGCGTGAGCGGAAGTTTCCAAGTAGTAGAAATAGAAGAGCATGTATTAGAGGAATTATGAATGTAGATGAAGCTAAAGTTGCTTGCCTGAATAAGGATGTTTGGAGAAAACTGATTTCGAGATAGTGGAAAAAGTTTGTGGCACACCCTTTTGGGTATATGGCGTGATTGTGTATGTATGTATGTACATTTGACTTCGATTATCATGCTGAGAATTTACTACAATTTTTGACTTTTTAAATGTAATTCTACATAAAAAATAAGTAACGCGTGTTTTTTTTTTCTATTTTCGTAATGTGTCATATTAGTTCAAAAATATTGTATATTTCAGTTTCTAAAATTTAAATTACCAGGAAGAAATATGTTATTAGTTGCTGGATTATTTAGCATTTTTGTAATCGAAATTGAAAAATAGTTTACGGAAATTAACCGTATGTATAAAATAAATTCAGGTCATATGTTAGAAAATCCGTTCATTACCTAATAGAAGAAATTGTGCTTGTTTCTAATTTTACCAATATTCTAACAGACGACAATAAATTTACACTAAAATAGTACACCGTAGCAGTGGTTGTTGAAAAATATGTATTCTGTTTTGCATTATATGTGTGTGTGTGTGTGTGTGTGTGCGTCTGTTTAATAATAATAATAATAATATTCAACAACTGTACCTATTTAATTACAGTACATAGGAGTTTAGGAGTCAGTAAATTTTCTCGCGGGCAACATGCACCACTCCACAGTATTCAGTTAGTGTACTATATACGTATAACTCATTATTAACTCGGCATTTTGGAAGTCATATTACAGCTTTGTTCGCTAAACTATAAACCCGGTACATTGCTATAATACAAATATCATGTAACCACACACACACACAGGCACATATATAGTCAGCAACGCAGCACCATGCTACTAAACTTAACTAATTATATTAATTAACTAATTTAATTTTATCTCTCTGGCTCCGGTACGATGCTGCGCTTTGGGCACTACATTCTCCTGGGTTTACAAGGATATGTTTAATGCGCGCTATCACTACTTTTACTCGCCTCGCTTTTATATTAATTCTTGATGCAAGATGAATTGCAATTATACTCACGTATATTAAAAAGCTCTTATTCATTTGTTTTAATTATTTCTTTCGTATTTATATAACAATTATCATTTGAGATGTTACTGCAGATATAAATTATTTATATTATAATGAAATTATCTCGTAAAGTTTATATTTGAATGCATTTTTATTACAAAATCTAAAAATTTATTATATTATAATTTTTTTAAAAATATTTTATTTTATGATTATATCAATATAAACTATTAAGTTTTACTTAAAATTATATATCGATAATACGAATGACGCAATATAAAAATAAGAGAAAGATAGTAGAAGATAGTCCTTTAGGGTACATATATATATATATATATATATATATATATATATATATATATATATATATATATATATATATATATTTATATATATATATATATTTTTAAAAAGAAAAAAATATATGCAGCCATACACAATCACGCTATATATCCATAAGGGTGACACGAACTTTTTCCAGACAAGCAACTTTTATTTCATCTACATTCACGATATAGAATTGTTCAGAAAAGAAGTTGTGGCGAAGTCCAATGTATATAGTATGACTTGACGACACTAAAATTAACACTTACTGAAATATTTCTCTCTCACTCCCACTTATAATGTATTGCCTCTGCAATAAGAGCTCGATGTGTGGCTAATAGGATAGTATATTTTCTTCTTCTAAATAAAAAATATTAACAAATAAATTATTTAATTATTTGTTCAAAAATATAAAATATGTTAGTAAAATTCACACATATAATACTCGTCAAAAACAAAAACATGTTTATTTAAATAAAAGTCTGGTTGCATTCAACAATTTACCGAATGCTGTTAAATGTTCTGTCTCAATTAGGGAATTTACATATTAATTAAAAATTGTACCAATTTTTATATATACATATATTTTTAATTGTACAATGTCTGTATTTTTTTATTATTATTAGCTTAATAAATATTATTATTATTATTATCGTCTAACATATTACTTCATAAAACTCTTATTGGACTTTGCCCAGACTTCTTTTATGAACAATTATACACTTAGAAATACATACTCTTTTATTCCTACCACATGAAAATATTCGTTCACGTAGAACATTCTCAATCATACCTCCCCATCTACTCATAAAGAGATATAAAAAATTAAATTACACAAATTTTGAGTTTTTATTCATTTGAAATTAATAATGCATCATTTGCTATATATTTCTAATTTAATCAAAATACATACATATATACACACACAATTACGCTATGTACCCAAAAGAGTGTGGCACAAACTCTTTTCATTATCCCAAAATCAGTATCCTTCAAACATTCCTATTCAGGCAAACACCTTTAGCTTCATCCACATTCATAGTTCCTCTCATACATGCTCTTCTATTCCTACTACTTGAAAAATAAAAAAAATGGTTTAAAATAGTTCTCAATATTCTTATGAATAGCAGCTTAAATGAGACACACGGTGTAACATAATAATAAATACATAAGAAAATTAAATATATTTTTATTTACTTTATTTACAATCAAAGTCAAATGAATGAAAAATATGTTATACCTTGTCAATTTCCACCGGGTAGACAAACGGAGCTTTTTGG
This sequence comes from Clivina fossor, assembly GCA_963966155.1. NCBI lineage: Eukaryota > Metazoa > Arthropoda > Insecta > Coleoptera > Carabidae > Clivina > Clivina fossor. The sequence continues at coordinate 10,252,122 of OZ014562.1, read as the reverse complement.
TGGCAGCAGCAGCAGTCGATTGGCGCGTGCGGACAAAGACAGCAAATAGAGCCCAACAAACGGAACATGGAACTGAGTGAGACAGCAATAACGAGGCACTCAAATGCTTTTAGAGCGAATGAGTTTTATCCCGGGCGAGTCAATGCATTGCATCGTGTACCACCTCCTGGGGCGGGTTGCGACGTTGTACGCCGACCACACCAATGCTAACTAATGCGAACTAAGTGGGCACGCTGCTCTTTCCAGAGATTGCTTCCCGTGCAATCCGCTTAAATATTTCATGGACGAACGGGTGAATCGGGGATGGAGGGGGGAGGGAACGGGAATGCTATCACTTCGGACTAACTGACAATCTTACATATGTATATACACCGAGACGAGTTTATATTACATTTCCAGATGGGACAGTCGTAGGTTCTGCAGTCGACTCATGAATTTCGGTATATACTTTTCTTGTTTTATATCATGTTTTCGGATGTTTTATTTAGATGCAATTTTTTTGGAAAATATTATTAACGATAATGGAAATATACTATTAACTTAAATTAGTTTTTATTTATGTTTATGTAAATTACTGATATAATACCTAAATGAGACGTAAAGTGTATGTTCAAGTTTTACAAGCAAATATGAATGATTTTGAAGTTATACGTTTACGTGGACATTCAATGAGTAGTTTGAGTGGTATGATTAAGAGTGTTTTGCGTGTTTTAAAGTGCATGTATGAGAGGAATTATGAATTTAGATAAAGTTGAAGTTGCTTGATTATATAGGAATGTTTAGAAAAAACTGATTTTGAGATAATGGAAAGAGTTTATGCCACATCCCTTTTGGGTATATAGCGTGATTGTGTGTGTATGTATGTATATGCTTTTTAATTTATTACTTGTGAATTAATACGTTCCATACTATTTGTAGTAAGTTAAAAACGACCAAGAATCAGTTGCTATAAAGGTTTTAGCAGAGGTTTTAATAAACTGTATAAAAGTATATTTAAGTCTATATTTATCTTAAACACGTTATTTAAAGTTATTGAGTATAATAAATAAACTTGAGAATTAATATAACTTATATATACTATATATATATATATATATATATATATATATATATATATATATATATATATATATATATATATATATATTCGTGCAGAATTATGAATCGCGTAAATCTGACTTACAATATCGATAGATATGACAACATAACTAAGTGCCATCTGTTGTCTACATTACAAACATATATTGAGGCGTTATTCGATTATATTATGACAATTCTAACAAGTTTTACGCATAAGCACAAGAATTTGACTAATACAAATACTTAACATATTTCTAGTTTTAAGGCCAAGTGTTTGGATTGGTCAAATTTGTGTGCCTGTGCGTAAAACTAAAACTAGAACGGTAGTCTAAATGAGGCTTTTAAAGAAATAAGATTCTGTTTTAGTAAAACTATAAAGCGGGCCTTACACGGCCAATCAGGAAAAGCCACTACATTTATCTTGACTTTGACACTTGTCTTGACTTAACACCTTCAATCAGAATATCAATCTTCAGTCTGAATGTCATTCCAAATTATCGTGTAAGGCCCGCTTAATACTACGAAGTAAAATAACTCAAACAGTACCAATGGATCATTTTTTAATCACACTTTACTAGTGTCAATATTTAATTTTATTTTTCCATTTTATTATTAATAGACACTAAAGAAGCTTAAACTATAGTATAAAAGAATTCATTTTAAACTTGCAAACATAAAAAAAAGATTAATTATTATTAAATTATTATATATATATATATATATATATATATATACACCTAGACCTCACTTTGCGTCGTGGTTACGTTCCAGAAAAACACGACGCAAATTGAAACGACGCAAAGTGAATTATGATTTTCTATAGCATTTTCTATAGCAAAAAAATTAGACTCGAACCCAAAACAACGCAACTTCGAAAATCTAACGACGCACAGTGAAAATTGGTACTAATTCAGCAGCGACGCAACTTCGAAAAAACGCAAAACGAAACGACGCAAAGCGAGGTCTAGGTGTATATATATATATATATATATATATATATATATATATATATATATATGGTCTTGAAATTTAAACAGTACTAAATTCTAATTTTGGAATAATATTAAAGTTACCTGTGTAATAATTTTAAAATTAGTCAATAAAATATTGTCATTTATTCTGAGGATACATTTATAGAAAATAATTTTTTACTTGTCTTCAGAATAAATAAAATTGAAAATACTAGCCCTAACACAGAAAAATCTCTTTACAAAAAATAAATAAAAATGAATTCTGTGAAATAAGCTATTATAGCCCCGAAATGTAACAAATCCAGCAATCTCGTTGTCGGTGGCAGTGAGGAGCTGTATTATAACCTCATCTGAATCGGAAGTAAACAACATTAGCGGTTATAGAGCGAGCACTAAATACAAGGGGTTGGGAGAGGAGGATGGGGGAGGGGAGGGGGGTGACAGGGAGCTGCAATGAGCCAGACAAACAGGCAAACGTTAACCAAAGCTGATGGCTGATGGACTCATTATAACTACAGTCAGTCTATACACCCGCCAAAACTCGCATCTCGTACGGGACGTGCAGAGTGAGAGGACCGCGTTAGAAGAGGTATAGTCGCGTGAGAGTGCCATTAGAGGACCTAGGACAGGGCCGGACTTACATTATGCCCGATTAAAAACAATTATTACTAATATTAATAGTATATTATGTTATGAGAAATGAAAAAGCTATGGTTATTGTATTGAGCACAGATATTTGAAGCTGAGGCCAAGCAAAAAAGTGTTCAAACATTCTAAACTAAACTAAAAATTAATAAAAATATATGCTAAGTAAACTTAACCTTAATAACAGTTGTGGAATAGTATGTATATGTATATATTACAGATACTATTTGTTACGTGATTTGTGATTTGATTCAATATGCAATTTCTGACTACTCTGAGCAGTATATATTGTATTTCTTGTACTTCTTCAGACATTTTCAATAATCATATCAAAATTCAAACGAAAATAAACAATGCAATTGTCAATTAACATAACTGGACGTAATAGTTTAGCAATATGGCCGCCAAAAATGTCAGATTAAATATACTTGATGTTATAGTTATATTTGGGGCTGCCAACAGTGATGTATATAGTAAATAACTAACTGTTGTATTATAATGTCATTAATGTAATACTAACATAATGACCTCTTTCTATATAGGCAATATGGTAATGTAATATTAATATTATAATACGCATGAAGAAAAAACATATAACAATTGAAATTTTAAAATAAAGATTTGTTCTCTTAATTTCGTAAAACAATAAAGTCCGTATTCTCACGTCAAAATTATTTTTGATATTTACTTAAAATTATTTATTAAGCAATTTTAATTATTTTATTTGAATATTTTATTTTATATGAAAAATAGAAATACTAGAAGTAAAAATTTATTTTAAAGTGAAAAATAAAAGCACTTTTTTATACAAAGAGTGTTTTATTTTTAAATTTATTTATTAAAGTGTTTCAGCGAAAACCTACAACTTTTAGTACTGGACTTATTAATAGTAAACATAATTTTTTTAAAGATAATAATAACTTAATTTCAAAAGCACGCAATTCTATTTAACTCAAAGCCTAAAAGCAGTGAGAAATCGGTTGAGTTTGGGCTAAGACCGGGCCTGACACAGGCCAAAGGCTTGCGGAGGAACGGGGGACGGCAAGTGGAGTAAGCCCTGCCACTCAATCCATTAATGGGACGTAATGGAGGTGGCCCCGGCTTTACAGATACAAGCAATTTCTACGCCATTCCTCTCAATTACGGCAGATTAAAGTGGCTGGGGTGCCCTCTCTGCCTAGCTCAAATGCGCGACACACTACGGAAACGAGAAACGAAGAGAGTGCGGAGAGGTGAAACGAAGAGGTGTATGTATAAGCAGCACGTGTGAAAACCGCCGCTTGTAATCAGTGATTACGCCCCAGATTTAGGAACGCAGGTGGAACACTTGTCTTATCGCTGGGAAGTAGGAAAATGACGGTACAACCAGGTACCCTATCTTGGCTACATCTAATATAAATATACCCATATGTGAAATTAAACACTGGCTAATGTGTGAAATATACCAATGGTGTCAGTAAGTATTTGTGATATGAATACAAAAATAACATATTGAGATAATTCTGAAAAAGATGCAATACAATTCTAAAATAAATATTATTTTCAATCAGATAATTGCAAAAAAAAACTAATTTTATTGTGAGATCATTACAAAACACACACTGTAAAAAAATAGCGAAACTACAGAAAAATAATAGTAAAATTTTATTACAAAAAAATCTGTAATTTCATTTTACTGTAAATATTCTGTATTTCTACCTGAAAATTCTGTAATTTTTACATAATTCATAATAATCTCATAAAATAAGTAAAAATAACGTTAAAAAAAATTGCGAAATTACAGAAAAATAATTGTATAATTTTAATATAAAAAATCTATAATTTTATTTTACTGTAAATATTCTGTATGTCTACATGAAAATTCCGTAATTTTTACATAATAATCACATAAAGTAAGTAAAAATGATCTAATAAGTAATGTAAAATTGCTTACTTTCTGCAAATTATATTACATACTTAATGCAGAATTACATATTGTTGGTATAACTTCTTAAATTATGTAAAATTACAGGTTGTATATTAATATCTATAATAATTGTAAAACACATCCTTTATGTATGTAATTATACTAACAATAATATTACAGAACTAAACAAATTTAACCTATTTATAAAAAACTGTAATATTACATACATATGTACTTTTCCATTCCGTTGGTAATATCATATTATATAATGTTTGTAATATAGTTCTGATATTTATGTATTTTTAAACAATTATGTAAAATTACAGCTGTTGAGAAATACTGGGCATCATAGCGTCTCATGATTTAGTAAGTAGGATTACACAATCTTTTTTAGAGCACATAAAAATTATATCTGCAAATTATTCAGTCGTGAATGCATAGATTTTCGATCCAGAACTTTGATTAAAAAAACTTTGCAAATATATCACAGCCAACTTTATTTTATTATTGCTATCTTCAAATGTTGATAATTTCTTAATAAACACAACTCGGACCTATATTTATGTTTTTTTCTTCTTTACAATCAAATTCGATTGTATCTAAGTTTGTCCTAGAGCTAATGAATCACTCTGTTATAAATTAGAAATTAAATAAAAGTTAAATATTCCATTTATAACAGGTATTATTACATGCAATGTGAAAAAATACGACAATAAATTAACAAATAAAATCCGGAGTTACGAATAGTGGGGAAAACTAAGTAGAAAAACATGTACACATGTGGAATGCAGTAAATTGGTGGGCAAATAGCTTTTTAATCTCCATTGATGCAATTGTTGATATTGGGTTGAAATGATTTATCGAATCTATAGAACACTGACAGTCTCCAATTATATTGAAACAAATCATCAACGGTGGCCGATTCTCTTTTTTTTCCACACCGCTGCGCGCTGTTGTTTTGTTTTCGAATTCGGCTCGAATTCAAAGCCACCTATATAATCTGGGTGCGTGCAAAAGACATAAAAATGTTTGGTTCGGAGCGGGCAATGGCAAACAGCGTTTACCCCTGATGACAATGGCAATTATCGTTTAATCAAAACTGCACGTAATTAAGGATAACGAGCCTTTTTTTTTTATTCTCGTTACCGTTTTTAATTACTAACTTTCGGGTACGTTTTTTTTTTTATTATTATTTTTTCACCATAAGCGAAATGGCATTCAAATTTTTGCCAGATGGAAATGCAGATTGTAAGTAATTAATGAAATTTTTCGTTGGAAATTAACGAATAACTCATTATCAGACATATTTTACATTCTGCTTTATTCCAAACACGTTGACTGTTGTATCAGTATTCCTTATTCATGTATTTGTTTATTCGCAATAAATATAGAGTAATATTTTAAATCTAGCAAATTTTGTCTACATTTAATCAAAAATTATTATGTCAATCATTTCTATCCTAGTTCAAAACGTTAACCTTGGTCAAATCTATGATATCTGTCATAGAAACGCTTTTTTATCGAGCGTTGAGTTTGGTCGAAACGTCGATTCTAAATAAATATTTATATAGAACTTTTTTTTTATTTTAATATTTTTTAATATAATGAGTTCTGAAAGATTTTTACTATCTTTCATTACTATCATTTGAAAATATTTGTTCATGCAAAATCGTTTAACTGTAAGCCAAGTTAATTATAAGTTAACAAAAAAAGCATTATTTTATTAAAAATAACAAATAATTTTGGCATTAAAATATTGGAAAATATTTTAATAAACACAAGCAATTTTCATTTTTTCTAATTATAAATAAATAAAAATCCTGTATACAAGAATTTGTTACGTTAACATATGTTATCTTATTATTATATAATTAAAACATACGTACGAATTATATAAGTTTCGAATAATAAATAATCGGCCTGATTCTCTAACGAAGTTGCTAAGTTTTAGCAATGTTGCTAACAACTATAACCAGTAGAAACAAATATAACAGTTCTTATTTTAATTTTTTATTTAGTATCAGCTAATATTATTGGCTAATGTTGTTAGTAACGTTGCTAAAATTTAGCAACTTCGTTAGAGAATCAGGCCCTATATTATTATCATATATTATATACTTCTAATTGTTATACCTTTAATTAATTAATAATTATTATTATTAATATTATATTATTGTATCAATTTATGTAGTAAGCTTATTATAAAATAAAATGTTTAAAATTATGGTAGAAAATAAATTTTTAATACAAATAAAAATATTTAAAAAAATTTAAAATTAATTATTCGGAACTGAACCTAAAACCGAAAAAAAAACCGTTATTTTTGCCGGAACGAAAACCGGAACCGAACCGATATATATATTTTTGTTAAATATAAACAATAATGATTCGAGTTTTAGTTTACTATCTATATTCATTCATATATGACAAAAACCGTATATAAATAAATAAAAAATGTAGATTTGTCTTTTACTACTCTAATATCGCAAATACGGTTGATTTTCTGTTCTAACAAGTCATAATTTTCTAGTGTCAAACACTCTGAGCAAAATTACTATCCATTTCAATATTTATAACGTCTAGACAGAAATCCTTGTAGCCTAACTACATATGTAATTATGCACGTTTTTAAAACGCAAAGAGACTAAAATTACTAAGTCATTACATATCGTGCCTTTAAAGTTATTTTTCAAATACAATAAGCTAATAACTCTGTTGGAATTTTTCTAATACAAACACAGAAGCTAGGCGAAGCTAATAAAAAAATTCGAATTCAGTTTCATAAATTTAATTGTCGACGATATATTTTATTAAGAGTTGTACGATTGAACCAATAAATATTATCTCGTCGGCATGTTTTTCTGTTTTTTTTTTTGTTTTGTTTTTTAAATCGTGATACAAGTTAACAGATCAAGTTAGCTATAGTTAGCACGCGCCCCGCTGTCACGTGTCTTAAGACGATAATTTATTGGACTTAAAAGGTAGCTACCCAACTGTGGTTTAAGGTAGGCGGCTACTAAGGTTTGTATTATAAAGGCTGCTTCACATCAATTAGGTGTTTCAATAACTCTATTTTAATACTGTAGCGATTTATTCCAAATCGTAAATATATTTAATTTTTACAATATCAAATACTAATTCTTTTGATGCTGTAAAAAAAATAGGACCCTTTTCAAAATATTGGTTCACAAAATTTGTAAATTTTAAAAGAAAATAATAAAATATAATATTCAAATATTAACTAATATTTTAATGTTTTAATTTCTATAAAATGTTGGTTTTTAAGTCAATTGAAAATATTTAATAATGCTATGTTTACTATGTGTTGTTACGTGTAGGAAAAAAGAATAATGTAACAAAATATATAAAAATTGCAAATAAAATTTGAATTTTTTTTAGTAAATAACACACTATTTTATATAAGTTTATTTTTACTTCTACATACACACATAATCACGACATATACCCATAAAGGTGTGGCACAAACTTCTTTTCATTCAAGCAGAAATTGGTTCTTCCAATCATTCCTATCCAGACAAAACTTTCGATTTATCTATCATAGTAACTCTCATACTTTTAACATGGAATATTGGGTACTAGCATGCAATTTTTAAGAACTAATATTCTTAGATCAGCTGATTTACTTGTCATAAAAGTTGCGCGCGATTTGTAAATCTCGCATGCATAATCAGAACATGTAAAATTCGCGATGTATTCGTACTATTTTTATGTCAAACACTTCAGCTGATTTGGGAATATTTGTCCTTGAAAGCTGTGTGCTAGTACCTAAGTTTATATAAGTACATATATACAATCAAGTTGATCTTTGTAACAATTTGCATGATTCCATAAAATTAATCGGAAATATACACACATTTAAAACCAAACTAAAAAAAGTACTTATTAAAGAATGCGTTTTACTCAATAGAGGAATATAGGTTGCACAATAAATAATGTGTTTAATATTTTTGGTTTTTTTTTATATTATAATTTGTATGTAACGATTCCTTTATGTACAAACATGTATATTAAATGGATTTAAATAAATTATGTACCATGCTAACGAGAATGTTTTTTATACTATTTCTCTAAGGAAATATGCAAAAAATTTATATAATAGTATTTTTGAGTGAAAATATTTAACAAAATAATTATTGAATTATTAAGAATTCTTTAATTCTTTATAATCGTCGTCACCGAGTGTTTAAATCTTAACAAATTTAGTATTAAAATAATTATTATTGCAAAGCTTTAAATTTTATTTGTTTTGCAAAAAAACATATTATAAAACATCAATTATATCATCTATAAAATCTTTAACCTTAAAATTTTCAATCTAACCTCAAATAAAGTATATAAACTTATGTTTGATTCCAGTAAGTGACAAACAAACCGAAAAAAATACTTTCGATTTATTTAAATCAATAATTATTGTAATTTATTTAAGAAATAAAACAGTTGCAGGTCGTTTTAAGCAGAAACGAACCTGAATAGTTGTATCCAACCTTAAGTCCGATAACCTCGTTGCCGAGCGCACAGCATGACTGGCTCCCTGTGTTGGCCGTTTACATTAGTAAACGGATGTAATTAGAAGAACAGCATTCTCCGGGGCCTGTGCCGTGCGCGGCCGCAGAGAGTACAGTGGCCAAAAGCCCGCGTCATTACGGCGACGCTATTTTTCACTCCCTGTTAATTATTAGTCTGCGTGCGCGAGCTTCGACCCCGACAAAGATATTGTTCAATCTTTAACTTGCTGGCAGAAATTAGCGGCAATGATGAGCTTAAGGAATGTAGTTCTTGCCATCTGTTAAGATTTGAAATTATTTAATTTTGTTTCTAAACTTAAAAAAATAATCTATGTAATATTACATAAATTGCCTGTGTAAAAATTACATAGACGGTTTATGTAATATTACCTAAAAATTTTTCAGTTTAGTGTATTAAAATATTAATATTATGCTACAGAATCTTGCATCTAAATCGAAGATATATTATTTTACTAGTAAAAATAATTGTTATTATTACGTAGCAATGCAATACTGATATAAATTTAATTGCGTAATTAAGAAGAATCTGCTTTTTAGAAATATTTTTACAGAATAAATTTTCTGTTTTTAACAAAAAATTATCAATTTTTAACAAAAACTGATAGAACTTGTTGAATATTGTCAATTTGTAAATCTTAACAAAACCTGTATTCAATAACTTTTTTTTAAATTATTTATTTTAATTTTAATTATCCGAAAATATTGTCAAACCATGACAAATACTGTAAAACTTTGTCAAAAATTGCCAATTCTGTAAAAATTTATCTTTTGATAACTGTCATTTTTTTTTGACAAATACTGTTATTTTGTGTGTGTAAATATCTGTTTAGTTTGGGCAAGTTCATAGAAAAAATAGCATATATTACTCAGAGAAGAACGCTCTTAAACCTAGTTTATATTTTGTAAAATAAACTGGCTTTAGGTTTAAGTTCTGATAATAATCTGATGATAATCGACGTTTCGACGAACTCAACATCTGTCTTCATCAGAAAAACTGATATAAAAATTTAATTGTAATTAATTTAATTTAATTATATCGGTTTTCCTGATAAAAAAACGTCGATTATCAATAGATATATAAAATCATTTTATTTTATATAATAAGTTCTGAAAGATTTTTGACTAAGTTAAATATTTTGTGCTAGTTGTAGAACTGTCTAATACTTTTTTTTTTGATGACCAGATAGAATATTGGGACAAAGTATTAATTTAATTTTATAAATATAAGTAAAACTTGTAAAGATTTCCAACGTAGTTTGAACAAGCGAAATGAGTGTGTTGTTGCTATATACTAGTACAACAACACGGCGCGGCGTACACGTAGAGTGGAGTGAGTAAGTGAGCGAGAGTAAGCCAAAGCCAAGATTTGCCGCGAAGATAACGTAAATTGAATTTTTCATTCCCGTTCGTTCATTCGGTTGATGTGGCCATGGCCAGTCAGCCAGCCGTAGGAAACCAATCCCCCTAACTATTCGGTGGGCTGGTCGAAGCGGGGAGTTTGTTGCACCAGGCCAGAGCAAAGAGTAGTACGTCACAGGAACCCAGTTCGCTTTCCAGCTTTTAATTTACCGACAGATTAGAAATGCCGTGGCTCTGGTCTGGTACGTGCTTGGCCGTTCCCTGCCCGAAACACAAAATGCTTTAATTTCGCGAAAAAAAGCAACAACAACAACGACACACACACACACAGCAAATAAAGTTCGACGCTTTCGACTGAAATTAAGCGAGGTGATTTAGCGACTTTTTCTCTGTTTCAGTTACAGCGTAAGCGCTTTTTTAACTTCTCTCGACATTTATTTACTAAACAACTATTGTATACATTTAATTACAATTAAATCTTTGTGAAGTGAAATATTCAATTTGTATTTAAATTCCTGATGATTAATGAAGTGCAGTGAATCAGATTGAAAGACGTAACGTAACGATATTCGATAACGTTATAATAACGATTAAACTATAATTTATAATCCAATAACGTAACGATATTTCAATAACGTTATAATAACCGATAACGATTTGTAAAAAGTTATTTTGTAACGTTATTTTCTATGAGTTTTCTTTTGAAATATAAAAATTAATTTGGTAATATTTTTCTTTAATTTACACTTTACAGATAATTTGAAAGTTACAAATTAAAATTATTTTTATAACGTTATATAACATAACAATTCATTTTTTAAATATTTATAACGTTATGTAACGAAAACAAATAATAAATAACGTTATACAAGAACGTAACGATTTGAAACGTTATTTCATCCCTGATAGTGAATCGAAACGTACAATTTTAATAAAAATATTGCACAACTTTAACTTAAATCGTATAAATTTGAAATATTCAATTTTCCAATAAATTTAACATAATTTCTGTTCCGATTTGAATAAGATAATATCGTATTTGTAGTATATATATTTCTCATTCCATTTAATTAGAAATTAGTCTCCGTTAAACATTTCTATCCATCAGATAACTTTCGCTTCATTCACATCTATGATATCTCTCATACATGCTCTTTTATTCCTACCAATTGAAAATATTCACTCACCTACTCATCGGACGTAAACGCAGACGTATATATTTGTAATATCACTCACATATATACTTTTAACTGAACATTCATTATAAGTACATAATATATTAGAAAAAAATATCCAAAAAATTCATACTACAAAACAAACACACAGCGAAAAAAATAACATAAAAATTCAATACGCGTTCGCAGATATATGAGTAATATAAAATAAATTTAAATCCCCCCTCTTTAGAAATACAGAGTGTTTCGACGTGGATGTCAAAATCGAAGCAATTTTCCTTGTCACATATAAAGTATTATGAACCGTTTCTAAATATGAACGCAACCGGAGTTGAATTTAATTTAAAATGTCACGTAAAGATTGAATGATATTGAAAAAAAAGCACATATTCTATGATCAGTAAGGTTAGGGCGCAGCTGAAATTCTACACATGCCCTTAGTAGATATTAAGGTTATGAATCATGTAAACAGATGGAATTTTTAATCTAATAACCGAAATGATTTTATTTATTTGCATAATTACTTCAAGTGGCTAATTATTATTGTGAATTGTAGCTATGAAAAAAGTAATAAACATTTGGCAAGTTTTGTGGAGTCTAATATCTAAAACCCGTGTCCCACTGTAAAAATTTTTATAAAAATTTTATAAAAATTTTTATAAAAAGAATTTTTACAGTGTGACAGCGCGTAGTTTTATAAAAATAACGTCACGGTAAAATATTTTTATGGTGTCTGTATTTTAATGACGTCACGTAAAATGTTTTTATAAAAACTTCTGAGATAGAACCGTTTCTATAATTTTGACGAAAATAAGCATTTGATTGGATGTTAGAACAGTTTCTATAATTTTGACGAAAATAAGCATTTGATTGAATGTTGCACGGCAGTCAAACTTCTAGGGACTTGAATTGCCGCGCGAAACTTCTAACCAAAACATATCCAATTAAACCTATGATAATCGCACTCACTAGTAAATTCTGGTTTGTATTTAAACTTTCCATGATAAAAAATAATAAAATAGCACACTTTTTCAAAAGTTTTTCAAGTTTTAAGCACCAACCTTATAAACACCAATCTCACAACATCAACCTCACTTTTCAGTATTTCATCAAACAGCTGATCAGATTTTTATAAAAATTTTTACCAAAAAATTTACAGTGGGACATACCTTAAAATAATTTTTATGGTGGGTGACGTCATACCGTTTTTATAAAAAATTTTATAAAAAGTTTTTATAAAAATTTTTACAGTGGGACACGGGCATAATACTTCAACCTAAAACTTTTTATTTTAATATAATGAATTTAAAAATTTTTTTACTACATTTCTTCTAGTTACAAAAAATGGTTTTAACTCAAAATTTGTCACTTGTCCCAATTTTTTTCTGGTCATTTATTAAACTAATATAATAAATAATAAAAATTACTCTAAAGGTTTGCTAAGTATAATACTTATGATTAATTCAAAGGTTCTAAATATTTTTGAAAATATCTTAAAATCATGTAATAAAAATAAAAATTTTATGTTTTAAGATGTAATAAATTAAGATTATATTGCTATAAAAACACTATCATAATAATGATAACTCATTATTAAAGTATTAATTGCAGATTTCTGTCATTAAAAATAATAATAATAACATATTTTTATCATTTAAGGCCAAGATTTTCTGATAAATTAATAAGGTCTTCACGTAAAAAAATATTTGTTATAAAAATTATATATTATTATATTACTTAATAAATAAAATTGGCATATTTTCAAGAATTTTTGGTATAATATAAATAAAATTAATATGCATAATTATTTCTGTCGAGAGAATATTATTTTTAAGTTTCTGCAGTATTATTTTAATATTATATATATGTTGACCAGTTTTTTTACGACGGATATCTATACGAGTTCTATTATAATAAGAAAAGTAAAGTTTTTTCTTGTTTTTATGTAAGGAAATTTATTAAAGAAATAAATTCATTAAATACGTTTTGGCTGGTACGATATTTATAACATCGGTTTTTGAGTGTTTTAGTTCATTTGTTTCGTTCTGGTTTTATGACAAAATTGCATTATCTTAAATCCGGTACTTGCCAAAACCGATTTTAAAACCGAGCTTGTAGTACAAGTCTTTGTAAGGAAGTATATATCGCAGCCTTCTTCATACGTACAACAAATTTTCGAAAATAATTGTCCCTTAAATATTTGAATATTATTAAGAAAATTTATCCATTACATAAAACAGCTATTTCAGACTTCCAATTTCACCTAAAACCCTAAATAATACGCATACAAAGGCTGTCCCATTCCATGTATGTATGTATGTGTGTGTGTGTGTGTGTGTGAAACCCAAATAATAATGATATATACAGTGTGTCCAAGATCGCTTATCGCTTATCGGTGTCGCGACAGGCGAAACCGTAGTGTTTATGTGAACGACGACCGGTTAAAATGACCCAAACGTGACCATCGACGCACCCAAGCGTCGGGTCGACGGTAATCTCAACGACGCCTCCACCAAACACGCGCTGATCATATATTCGACGCTTAAAATCATTTCACTTATATTATAGGTTAGTTTATTTTGTCGACACTGTCGTTCATAGGGACATTATGTTTGTTCATGGTTATAGATGGTTATAATTGTTTATTGTTTATAAACAAACGAAACATTTTTGGTATTAGCGGATTTGTTTATTCGTGCGAAATAATAAATAAATAAATAAAACAACCAAGTAAAAAAAAAATAATTAAAATAATTCATTATAAAATATTAAAAAATAAATTAATTTCTCATATAAGATAACAAAAAACTTGTCTTGTTTTGTTAATTTCAGTTAAGTCTTGAAAATTGAAACAAGCACAAATAATAATCCGATATTTTTCCCAAAATTTATCGACTTTGTAAACGAACTGATATATAAAAATTATGTGAAAATTTTTTTTAAAAAACTTACCCAAATTATTACAAAATGTGGAATCCAATATCAGTTAATGAAGAAGATTGACCATTTCTGTAAATAAAAAATATACTGTTATTATTTGAATATCATTTTTTTTTAAATGTTAATAGAAAAATATTTGTTGATAAAAACCTTTTCATTATTTTTTAAATAATAAATAATGATACATAATTCTTATAAACAAAACATATAATAATTAAAAAAATATTTAAACACATAGTTGTAAAATATGGACCTGTATTTCAAAAAAGCCTATAGAAAGTTAATACCAAAATACTAAAAATATATTCGTTAGAATATCTTCATGATGTAAAATTCAAAGATATTGTAATAATCATATCAATAATAAGCAATAGAGATTTACAAAAAAAAAGATAACATTAATCACTGTGAAGACACTGATTTAAATAAAATTTGGCTTCCATTAAATAAAAATTTATAAATTTTATAACATAGTTACTTATTTTGTTAACTAGTAACTTGTTTCTGTGTTCTGTTTATTTACTGTAAATGTCATTATCTTTTTTTCTGATGAAAACGTTCGTTGAGTTCGTCGAAACGTCGATTATTAATAAATATGAATACAGAAATATAACCTCTTTAGGTTTTATTTTAATATAAATATTTTATTTTTATAAGAAAATTATAACGATAATATATACCTCTTGGCGCATACAAGGTTAATTTTTAATATAAATAAAACTATTAAATAAATAATAATTAACTGTTGCTTAAGTACAAAATCCATTAAGAGATCTAAAGATGTTTTCAACTCCGAGCCAGAACAAAATATTTTCTGTAATACATTTTTCAAGTTTGTATAGTCAAACATAATACTTAAATATCTTGCGTGCTCACATATGTTCGCATTTAATTCCTATTTATAATAATCCAAATTCGAATTAAATTACAAATACGAATAAATAAGATTATTAAAACGATTATATGTCGAGCATAAAATAGATTAAAATTGTACAAATCTCGAAATTTATGATTATTCTTTTGAACACAAATTTTTTCTTCTCTATAAAGGTAGCATATGTTTAATCCAGGTAAAGATTTCGATTATATATTATAGACTTCTCGTCTGGTTTTTTTTTTGTAACCTTAAAAAGATTTTCAAATAATTTGAACACATGTTTCAAATTAAACTAATGTTCTTGAAAAAGGTCCCAATGTAATTAACAAGGAGTGAAAAGAATTTCTTAATATATTTAAATCTCTTAATTAAAATACTTATAAAATTGAGTGGGTATGGCGACCGAAAAAAAAAAATATGGACAAGTTAAAAAAGTTTTTTGAATGTCAGCTTAATATTATGTGTTTTACAGGGTGTTTCAAAAATGTCTATAAGCCTCTTATTCAAGTCGAAAAGGTGCAACAGCCCTTGGCTCGTCTATTTCTTTAATACGACACTTTTGCTATAAAGTTAAGACTGCTTTTTATTTATTTTATATATATATTTTTTTTGGTACCTAAAAACATGTTTCTCCAATCTTTAAGAATTCTTCTTGATGTGTTTTAACAGTGATTCTTGTCGCGGGAATAATATAACTTCTTATGTACTTTGTAAGTTTTAAGTACAGCGGTTCCCAACTTTTTTAATTGCAGAACCTTTTTCAATGTAATAATATTTAATGGATTAAGATATCTATTCAAATATGAATACACGGCATAAAAAAATCTAATTTTACCAAAACACAAACTGACATTGTTTGCAAAAGGTCCATATATTAATGCTATAAAAGCTTTTAATTCGCTTCCTCAATCAGTTAAAGACATAGACAATTTAAAAAATTTCAAAACTGTTCGCGGACACACTTTATTCAAAAATGTTACTATGATATTGCTGAACACTGCACATAAAATATTGTATTTAGTATTATTATTTAATATTGTAATTTACATGTATATGGCAATGTCCTGGTTAATGTACTTTGCTGTTATGGACAAATAAATATATTATTATTATTATCGTGTTTTTGAATAAATTCGGAATTTTTAAAAAAATTATATTAAAATTTGCTTAATAAAACCTCATTAATTTATCTTTTATTTAGCTGTCTAAATCGTTGGTGCAATTAATTGCAGCTCAAAAACTAATTTTATTGTGCTACCATAAATTTTATCGGGTAAAACTCTAAGGTATCGTGGCAAAACAAGTTAGGAACCTCTGCTTCTGGTATAATGGTTACTGGCAATTGGCAATGACAATGAGGACGGGTTATAAGAAGTCTTTTATGTAATGCAGTTTGCAAAGACAATTTGAAACGCTCAAATACATATTTGCACGTAGTGCATTTGTCCGGTTATGAACGCCAAAGTTGGCAGTCATTCAGAAAACAACTTAAATTCATTTTCCAAATACAAACAAGAGACGCAATGAAAAAGAATATTTACTGTAACGGCTAGTTAGCAATACTGTTCGTTGCCCAAAAATGGAAAATTACATTTGTTATTAGAATTTTGATTAGTAACATCGTTTTAAAAGAGTTAAACTGTTGTTAAGTCGGGAAAATTTGAGAAATTTTTAGGAAATTTAGCTCAAACATTCTAAATATATAATAAATAATTCTTAGGAAGCTTCACGATTTCATGTAATATAATTACGTTGATGTCTCATAACACTCATGTTGATAGTAATTATTAAAATTTTTATGGACGAGCTGTATTATTTACTAAATGCGTAGTACCGAAAATAAAAGTGCAAGGCTATAGTAGTTTATTCAACTGTGGTTTATGTGTTTATTTTTTCGCTATTAGCATATGTATCTTTATTATTTTAACCATTATTATGTGAGGAGTTTAGTGAAAAAAAGGCGAAAAAATTTAAATATTTATCTATGGCATTGCGATTAATTGGTTATTATACAAAATTTTACCAGAGAATTTAGTTGTTTAAATTTCAAATAATTTTAATTACTCATTATCTTTGTAATGTAGTTATACAGGGTACATACGGGGTAGTCCAGAATTATGTACCGTATAATTGCTAGAGCTGATAGTACGTTCAAAAATAAGGGTACCTTTATATATACACTTTTTTTCAAAACTCAATAATAAGGAAGATACAACCTTGTAGAAGGTGGTTGCATGACCACTTCCCTAATAAATGGATTGGTCGAGATGCAGATGCACCAATTAAATGGCCTCCTCGGACTTGTGATCTGAATCCAATGGATTTTACTGTATGGAGTTATTTGAAATCAAACGTGTATAACACTCCAATTAATACATTAAACGAGTTGAGAGACAAAATCGAGCAAGAATTTACAAACTTACAAAACAATGCAGTAACATTAAATGGAATAATGCGTTCACTAAATAAAAAAATTAGATTGTGTATACAACAAAATGGAGGACATTTTGAACATCTGCTGTAAAACATTATTTTGGTGACTAATTAATATTAGTATTGTATGATTCTTTTGAAAGTTGTAAGTTTTCATTAAGTTTGATTGAAGTGTTAAGTGTTGAAAAATGGTTTTTATTTCACCTCTTTATTGTTGAGTTTTGAAAAAAAGTGTATATAAAAAGGTACCCTTATTTTTGAACGTACTATCAGCTCTAGCAATTACAGTACATAATTCTGGACCAGCCTGTATATATCTAAAATATTATAAAAATGAAATAATGTATTTTTGTTTATTTATCATTTAACGCAAAAACTAATAAAGTTAAGACAATAAAATTTGATACACATATTGTAGCGCGCTAGAATGGAATATTTACATTCCTTCTTTGGAAACATTTACATTTCTAACAAAAATACCCAAAGTACCCAAAACCTTACAACGAGCATTAACTCTTCTTTATCAATTTTTGTTTTCATATTTTTAAAATAAAATATAATAAAATTTTGAATAATTACTAGATAATTTAATAACTCGATGTACTAACACTCTAACTAGTATTCCAAAATGTAATAATGCCAGTTGCAACATCCACTAAATACGACATCAAACTAGTACTTCAAACAAATGATGCACAGACCAATAAAAAAAACCGCCAGCACTTAGTCTGCGAACGATTTCTGTGAACCAATAACCAATAAATGCTCGTTTCGCTTCTGTAACAAGAATAATTGACCGGATAATTAGCGGGATGTTTTAACCATATTTAACACACAGACAAGCAGCGACAGTGTAGTGTATCTATCAGTCAGACCAATAAACGTACTTCTCTCTGCCACTGTGTGAGCCACGACTGATGTACGAGAATGTATAGTGAGTGGTAACGAAACGTACAAAGTAAGTAAAGCGAAGAGAGAGAGAGGACAAGCAAATGGGCAAATGACGCATATACATTCCGCTTTGATATTCTGCAGGGGCAATTAATTAAATTGTGTGTGCGGAATTAAAGTAGCCCCATTTAACGGAATGAACTTCACAGCGTATCAGCGGTTTTGTCTGATCGGTGGTTGGTATAGTTTAGTTCGAATTCGCTAATACGCATTAAAGAAAAAACTTTGTTTTGCTGTGAGCATGGAATGATACAATATGAAAGATATCATAGTAAAAAATAGTTCAGAATTCATTTTATAAGGTATGTATATAGGTTTAAGTTCTGTATTAATATTTATTAATAATGAACTTTACTCCTCATTAGGAACACTAATACAAATGACATTTGCAGTAAATAACAGAACATAGAAACAAGTTACTAAGTAACAAATAAGTAACTAGATTATAAATTTTTTTTATTTATAAATTTTTAATTAATAGAAGCCAAATTTTATTTAAATCTGTGCCCCTTCACAGAAGCAATAGAAAATAAAGCAAAAGATAACATCAATTACTGTGAAGGTACTGATTAAAAATTAAATTTGGCTTCCATTAATTAAAAATCTATAAATTTTTATGATCTAGTACTTATTTGTTACCCAGTAACTTGTTTGGATGTTCTGTTATTTACTATAATTTGTAATGTTCATCGAAATGTCAATTATTAATAAATATTAATACAGAACTTAAACCTAAAGCCATTTTATTTTATATAATAAGTTCTGAAAGATTTCTGACAATATTGAAACAGATATATTTTTATATATTGAAAAAAAAAAAATGTAATTCTCTGATAAAATATTGCAATAAATTTATAATTCAGTCATATTCATAATTATATATTAACTACTCCAACCGTCAAGCAGTCTAATCAGTATCTTTATGAAAAAAACGCTAAAAACAAACATACGTGTATCTAGACGAATCTTCGTGCTGTGCAAGTTCCCGTTAGGTTAGGTTGATTTGAAACGCTTTCAGCGAATTAGCCCAACCCGAGTCGGACTGATTGTAAGCCCGGTTTTGTAATCCATTTAACCGTGAAACGGACCAGCCGCATTTTATTCAATCAAATGCGGTCGGAAGCAGATCCTAAGCATACTTTAACTGCACAGTTTTTAAATTGTATAAATTCAGATGTAGTTTAAGTATTATTAAAAAAAATTGCATTTGAAATATCTAATGAGTCAGCTTTGTTGCTAGAATTTCGTATTGTATAGTCGTATAAAACTCGCACAGAATGTCCATTTCTCACTCGTATGAATTGCAGCACAAACTTTGGCGAGTTCTGCAATTCATACTTGTGGGAAATTAGTACCATTCTATACTTGTGGTACAATATACTATTACTACATATATTTTTGTTATAGTGTGCAGTGGCGTAGCCAAACTTGTCATGGGGAGGGAGGGTTACTAAAGAAATGATATAATATTAATCAATAAAGATAATACTATAATTTGTTTAAAAAATAAAGAACAATAAAAATTATTTTTATAAAAATGAAAGTAAAATAACATATTTCATGTTTCACACACGTATGTTTCTGGTAGTTCAGGTTCTTGGGGAAGGGGAGAGTTCAATCCCCCTAACACCCCCCTGGCTGCGCCACTATTAATGTGCCATTTACGCACAGTTACCTGTATCGAAAAACAAATTGTTTTGTAAATCAATAAACAAATTACATGTTTTAAACACAAAAAAAACCGGTTAAACAAGCATAAAATTTGTACTTGAAAATTTTGATCTCTACTTTGATCCCACCGGTTTAAACTGAAAACACACTGGAAACATTTGAACCTTTTCATGGCGTAAACCGTGTAAAACTGAATGAACGATAGAAATGAATGAACCCTAACCACGTTGGCCCATTACCACACTACTACTGCACACTGTCAGAGCAAGGATGAGGGGCGATGGGGGGCGGCAGCAAAAAGGACAGAACGAGACGCGGAGGCGGCGGCAAAATGTTAAGGATGACTGCGACAGCCGAGCCAAGCTGACTGGGAACTGGGTTCGGTTGGGTGCCTAACGCCTGGGATAGGGATGAGGTTAAAGGTTACGAGGCAGTTTCACCCCCCAGCCCCCCTACAGTCATCCATTCGAAACGTTCTTCCGACCGACCTATATACCTGTTGCATGTTTCGCTTCAACACAGAGCCAACCGAACAACCGAACGTTCATTCCACTTCGGCGCTTGGCTACGACGACTCATTCCGATAAACTATACCACTAACGTGTATCCCCCCACGTTTTCATTTTTGTTCCTCGCTTTGCAATGATGTTTCATGTGCATGCAAGATTGCTTTTTTTTAAAATATTGTTTGATGTAAATCGTTTGAGAAGATTTTAAGTTTGTTTTTATTTATAGTACTATAGTACAAAGTATTATAGGCAGCCGTAGGTCAGTGGCAGTGTGTTGGACTCAGACCACAATGGTCCTTGGTCTGGCATTAAAACTTAGTACCACCAAACTGATATCGGCTGGGTCTGAGTGTAAGTGAAAATTGTTAAAAAAACTATGGCCCGTAATCTCACCTCACTTTTTCGTGAAAAAGTACTTTTATCATCATTTTCAAAATAACTTTATGCTTCTGTTTTTCATCAAATATAAATAATTTTTCTATTTTTGATCATTTTTATTATATTTGTTATTATACAATTTAAATAAACTATTTTAAACTGCTTAATAAATGATTTTAAGTGAACGTCAAAAGTACTTTTGCCAAAAATCACTTTTATAAATGAGGTGAGAATACGGGCCTATATGTTCAGCTTCTCGAGCACGTAGCCTCTTATGTTTCATCTAGGAATTACGAAAACTGGTGATGATAGTACAAAAATTTAACCTATTTAGTAAGCATATCTAATTAGAGCTGCAGCGTCCTTCAAAATTGCAAGTAGGGTGATAATTATATCCCTTTATTAATTAATTATATTAAAATAAAAAGGCTTGAAGATTTCGTTCTGCATTAATTTTAATTAAATAGCAACGTTTCGACGTACATTATCATCAGGAAAAATGATACAAATGACCGAATAACAACCAAATAATTAATTCGATTATAAAATTGATAAATCATTACCTAGTAACTTGTTTTTAAGTTCTGTTTACTTATTTACGTACTTTACGTACAGGAAAAAAGATGCAAATGATATTTGTATCTTTTTTCCTGATGTACGTAGAGTACGTAGAAACGTAGATTTTTAATTAAAATGAATACAGAACTAAATCCTAAAGTCTTTTTATTTTAATTTTATTAATTTTAATTATTATATTTATTAAAAATATATATTTTATTTTTATATTCGCCTTTAAAAATATACACTATATTTAAAGGATGAGGCTATTTATACATACGGTATGTATATGCAATTGGCTATTTATACATACTAAAAAAAAAAAACTTAAACCAACCTACTAACCTAACCTACCCTAAATAGCCAATTACGTAAAAATACTGTATGTATAAATTACCAATTGCGTATACATACCGTATATATAAATAGCCACTTTCATATTTAAATATACGAATAATCATTAAATAGTTGAAAATCAAGCGATATGTTTTTATAAGTTAACTGGCATATTAAAATATTTCAAGATTATCAAACAGTTAAGATATTTAATATATTTCAAATCAAAACACACGCAATCACATAATCTCTTTCTCTCTCTATCTCTGGAATATTAAAATACTTTAAAACCGATTAAAATATTTGAATCGTCGCCTATGGCATAGAATCTTTAAAACTAGCGTCTTTGGTTTAAGTAAAAATTAATTCTGTCAGTTAAGATACAGCAGCAATAAGATGAGAGCGTGTCTTCATATAATTAAGTCATTCGCGTTGAAATTGTCTTCGGAACTCCGTTTTTATGTTAATTTAATTGCATCGATTATATATCATGGCCGGGTTTGTCAACGTTTTCCGAATCTGATTTAAACGTAAACTGAGATCGTCTTGACATCATGACTTGAATATATATTTTCCAGAAGATAACATACTTGATAAATAAACGTATTTATAAAATCTTCAACGTTCGAAAATTCTTAATAGCTTTTGTCAGTTTAATTCTTGAATTTTAATAAGTGTTATTAGGTTTCCAATTTGCATTTTGTTTCGTAGTTAATACAGTCAAACATCGATATATCGTTTTTAAAGGAAGTATAGAAAATGAAAACGATAAATAATAGTAATATATGTAACAAATGCATAAAGTAGTCTTTTTTTCACTAATAGCATGAATGAAAAAGCATTTTATGCATTAGATCGATACAATTATTTTTTCTACAATTGTCTGAATTTAGAATTAACTTTTTTTATATACATTAAAAAAATTTAAATGAACAACAAAATATTTATTCTAACAGTAATAAAATAAAAAAAATCTTTTAATCAAACCTATCTACTAATAAGCGCAAGTAAAATCTTCAAGAACATTATCTTCTTTAAACAAATTATGTAATTTATTACTTTGCCATTTGACATATTAATTTTGTCGTAAAGTTTCCCATTTTTGTTCTGCTATATTTGTCATTTGATACACTAATTTTGCCGCAAATTTTATCATTTTATCACGACAAAACATAAATTTTGTCGTGAAATTACATATTCTCTTTCATTGACATGTACCTAACAACTTATTCATACATAAACAAACATATTCAATTGTATTTTTTTTTGTATAAATTAGGAAAAAAAAATCTAAAATCTAAATTAAAATAAAACTGTTTCAGATTTAAGTTCTGTTTAATTATTTATTTACAAACGACATTTCGACGATAATTAACGCTCGTTTTCATTAAGATAAAATATAAAAAAAAAGTATTTTTTATCCTGATGAAGACGAGCGTTGAGTTTCGTCGAAACGTCGTATTTAAATAAATAATTAAACAGAACTTAAACCTAAAACAGTTTTATTTTAATACAATTTTTATTATGTTAAAATCTAAATGATTATATCTGTAAGAAAAATATGAAAATTTTGCAGATTTACTGCAATAATCTTTGTGCTCCGCTAATTATCTTGCTGAAGAGAGCAAGTATAGCACCCGACCGGCTTGGTTAGTAGTTAGCGTCGGAACGCTCGTCAGACATGCGTCTTCCTAATTGGACGTCTCTCTAACAAGCTATGCGTCATTGCGTCATTTTCGTTTAAACACCATTGCAATTACCATCAGCACTCCCATAATAATCAAGGAATAAAAATTTTAAATATCCTTTTTAGCTGGCGCGACAACGCACAATTATTCATTTATATTTCAAACGTAATTAAAATAACTGTTTACTATACGAAATTAAATGCAAATTCACAGTTTTAATAACAGTTATTAAAATTGTTGAAATTTTACTGATGAACTTATAAATGGAGCAGTCATATTACAAAATTTTAATTCGTAGTTCTTTTATTTTTTATATTTGTGTTATTTGGTAAATTTCAAATTTAGTATGATATTTTTGTATAAGAGGTGTCATGAATGTGGATGAAGCAAAAGTTTCTTCTCTGGACAGAAATATTTGGCAGAAACTAATTTCTGTCTGAATGAAAATACTTTGTATTGGCGTGATTGTGATGTGTTTTTTTCGATTTTACTATATAAATTAAATAATGTGAACAAAAAGTTTTATTATATAGACAAAACTATGGATACAATAAATACAATAAACGTTCTTTTTTGATTAATCTGAGCGTTAAATAATATTTAGTTTAATAAATCTTAACTTAATTTTAAGTGACGGTTGAGAAACTGGACCCTAAATACTAAATAGTGTTCGGTAGCTATAAGTTTGGTCCGTTTAATTAAAAGCAGTCTTTGGTAGATAAGTCATCTTTCCTTGGTCTTATTAATTATAATCTAAATTGTATTTACAATAAATTACGTAGTCATCTTATAAAATTATTCGTTCCGCATTTTATTACGTAATATTTCAGCGGATCTGTCATGTAGATTGGAACCAAGGCAAGAGAGGGTGGATTGTCCCTTACAGGACCAGGACTCACAAACACCTCATCCTTGCAGTGAACAATTTGCATCGGTTTTAATATGAGGCAGGACCTAAAAATAACAGGAATTTAAATGTAACTGAGGTACGCAACACTATTCTAAGCCTATTATGTGGCACAATTCCGGGTTGACTAATTTTTGTGTGTCATTTTTCCACCTAATATCTGGAAATATCTGTGGCGATGCTAATACGAAAGAACAAAAAACGAGTTTAAAGATTTTTTTGAGAAAACTGTTGCTGAATAAGTAAGTTTATTTTTATAATAGATAAAATACAAATGTAAGAGTAGTATTTGCGTTTCAAATGTAATGTACTTAAAGAATCATGGCTTGGTTGATCTTTAACAAGCTAAAATAACACAATTTTTGTAAAAGTTTAATGAAGTGACTGGTTAGTCTTACTGTTCATAATAGCAATAAAAATTAAAAAAATTGAAATATTCATGTATCTACTTTATTCTTAAAAATTTAAGTTGATCTAAAATATTTTTATTCTTTCATATAAAGTTTGACATGCAATTAAAACATTTTGTTAACATAAAGCAAAAGAAAAAAAATGTTGAACACTATATTACCTAGTTTACGTGTTTTCATGTTTTGTTTATTATTTTATGTCATTTGTATTTACTTTCTTTCGTTTTACTATATACACAATCTGTACTAAAAATATTAACAAAGTAAAGAACTTTTTAGAACTCATTATATTAAATTAAAAAGCTATTGCATTATTTTATTAAAATATGAATTATCATCAGAAAAATAAATACAATTAACAAATAAACAACGTAACTTAGAAACAAGTAACTAGATAAAAATAAATTACTATAAATTAATAATCAAAGGGAGCTAGATTTTATTTAATTTATTTAGTGCCTTCTAATAGCTGACAATAGTATAAGATTGATGCATAATTATCAGGCGTTTTTTAAACAATATTTATTATGAAAAAAGAAACATAAAAGTTCAACAATAACATTTCTAAATGATTATTCCGGGGGGTAATCACCATCTACTTTAATAAGACGGTCGATTGCACGAGCAAATAAAAATTATTAAAAAAGTAAACAAAACAACAATTTTTATTAACAAATAACTCGCCTATAAAAACGGCTGATAATTATGCATCAACTCAATAGTAAAGTAGTTTGAAGAAGATATTGTTATTGATATTTAAAGGTTTTGAAAATAGTGGACAATCTGATCACTGATTAAGTTAAAAAATTTATGCAATTAGTGTCAAAGTTGTAAATTAATAATTATTTTTTTAATAAATACGTTTTTCCACAATTCTAGTTATTTTTGGATCCGTCTTTGCATATGCAAACCTATCCGAAATTCTCCTGTTTTGCCAGCGTTTGAATGTTAACAGCAATTAAATCGGAAACTTAATGAAACTGCACAACACTTGTGCAGATGTCTCCTTCTGCAATCACTATCTTTCGGGTCCTTTCGGCTGCAGCCCGAAATAATTAACGAACTTGTTTGTTCCGCGACGATATTTTTCTTTAGGGAAGGGTCTTGTAATTATCGTTCGTCGCCTCTGTCTGTTCGCTTCTCTACGGCTGCTGCTGCTGCTGCTGCTTCATTAATGATAATCAGAATCTAGAATTCATCGCTTAATTGCTCACAATCACATCAGGATGATTGCTACACGCGGCCGAAACGATCGTGTCGCCCGGATGAATGTTTTTACTCTTATCTCTTAAATGATTTTAGTTTTTTTCCCCTTTTTCTTTTTTTTTTTTAATTTGGCTTAACTAATGTGTCATCTGTGTTTGCTTTTAGATATATCTTAGTTAAATGACAGCTTGTTAATTTAGTTTTTTTTTTCTTTTCTTTGAAGTGCAGACATAGTTTCAGTTTTTTTTTTATAATTAAGCCAAAAAAATAATGGTCTGTATTTTCACCGCATCATTAACAATAATTTTTGTCAAAAGTAGAGGGGAAACCACTTTATCAAATTGTGTTCACCAGATTGTACTTGAAATTTTACATGATTTAAAAAAAATATTAATTGATTTTATCATGAATTTAAAGAAGATTTTAAGGGTTTTTAATAAATTTGTACACCAGATTGTAAAAGTGATTTTTTCCTTGTCAAAAGTGCTTAAAATATTTATTTATTACTTATTTATTTATTACTTTAAAGTAGTTTACTTGGATTTTATATTAAAATAAGAAAATCTGTTTATATTTGATGAAAAACACAAGCAAAAATAATAACGATTTTGTTGTTTAAATTTTAATATACGAGTATACCTAAATTTGATTCTTACCTATCAGCGACTCTGTATTTTAGTAACAACAGCAATTTACGAAAATATTATCTATTTTACGACTGCATAATTATACACTGTAAAAAATATATCTTAAATTTATGTAATTTTACACAGGTTTTAACAGTAAAAATAACAACATTTTTTATGAAAATTACATAAATTTTTCACAGTGTAGTTTTATAGAGTTATGTGTATCAAAAACTATGAATTTTGATTATGTAGAACTTAACAGAATATTTTTAAATACTTTATTCAACAAAAGCGACAGATATCTTCAAAAAAAAACTAATTTCAATTTTTCAATATAAATTAATTCATAACTTACAATTAGATAAATCTCGCTCTACTACATACAAATTATTCTAATCTTTCTCACTAAAATATCCACTGTAATTCGATAAGGTTATCTTGAATTAATTAAAGGGTTAAAGTTTAGCAAAAGAATTTGCTATTTTAAACACTTTCGTAACTGTACGATTAAAGTGACCAAACAAATTTTCAGACTTGACTTGTCCATGTTAAGAGGGAAGTTCCGAAACCTAACAACCTCCTTCAGATAACCATAATTGGTCCATCTGGAATTGCCTTTGCTACTGTCAGAAGACAATTTGGCGATTTGGGAACTACCATTATTGTCTGTTCCTTTTATTTGATACGATTTCGCTCCTATTGTTATTATATTTTTTCGTTGCGAAGTCAGTGCAATCTGCCAGATAAGTTGGAGATATAATTGTGTACCATATATATATATATATATATATATATATATATATATATATATATATATATATATATATATATATATATATATATATATATATATATAGCTACTGCTAGATAATTATCTTTCTTATTGTATCAACCAAATTGCATTCTTTTAGTAAACTTCATCTATTTTTAATTAAAAAAAAAGAATTTAAGTACGGTATAGTATTTATAAAATATTGTATAAATATTATTGTTTCATGATTACTTCAAGTAAACTAGTGTTACATAAATCGATAATATATAAATAAGATTGTTGTATTATTTTTTTTATTTGCATATTCTTTTATTTGCGAAAATTTTTATTAATTTAGTTTATAAAATACACTGTAAAAAATTTATGTAATTTTACATGTTTTATGAATGTAATTTTAAAAAAATAGTAATATTACCTAAATTATTAGAGTAAAATTACAATACTGTTAAAAGCTATGTAAAATTATATAAATTTAATATGAAAATAGACATTTCGTTGGGTAGAAAGTGGCGAATATTATATTGGCGCACATTAAACTGTAGCTAAGCGTACCACCTAACCGCTAAATAAATAAATTTTTCTGTGGAAATGCTGTACGAGAGGTATTTTCATCATTTTCATTTAATTTTGACATCTTTCAGAAAACAAAATTCAATATTTCGGCGAGAAAAAAAAACATTTATTTTTTCAAAGCTACCACCTACAGTGTACATCTTTAAAGTTATGAAAATAAGTATTGCCAATTGTAAAAGTCCTAGATCCATCCGGTGGTGAAATTAAAAACTGACCCATACATGTGTATTTATCAAGTTTTTGCACATTTACAATTTAATTAAAAATAATTAATTTTAATATATTATTAAAATTAGATTATTAAATTACTATTACTCACTTTTAATAATTATAGAATGTGGAAATGAATGAAAAATACTTTTCTAAACAAAATATATAGAGAATTAGTCTCAATATGAGAAAAATAAAGTTCAAACTTACTGTTCGATATAAAAATAACGACAGTAAATTTTATTAACATTATTTATTTGATTAGAGAAGTATAAAAACTTAAACATATTTATTACTATATCGCCAAACGATCACAGCGCCATCGGCAATCTTAGACACCAATATAAAATCTATTATTAACAACATTACTGCATTACTGAAAAAACCACAAATGCAATAAAGCAACTCCTTAGCCATTACAGCATTGAACCACAAACGCATTCGTGGTTAGGCAAAATAGGCAAACGAAAGACCAAATAGAATAAGGAACTAGAACCAGGGGGGTGAGGCATAGGAATAGAGTGTTAGCCGACCACGTCAACCATAAGAATTTTAACGACACACAGCCAACCAGCCCGCATTAATTACAAACGCACTTGGCATAGTTGGGACACGAGACGCGACGCAAGACGGCAAGATACGACCAGAGCAATTACACACATACACCCATCAGAATAGTGTGTGTGTGGGGGGAAATGAGAGAGGAATGAAGAGTACAGCGCGCAAGGAGATAATATGTGTTATATCGTGTAATAAATGAAGTTACTTAGCGGGCACCCGTATATATGTGCGCGGATGCCTAAAGCACATTAATTACATTGCAGGATACCGCACACTTCCCTGTTTATCTAAACGCTCTTTCAACAGAATTATATGCTCTTTTTGTTAGCCGAAAAAAAAAAGTTTTACATTTTTTATTATAAAGTTTTATTTGCTATGTAAGTATATGAAAATTGTAATAAAACATTTTTTTACTACAAGATACAATTATAATTTGTTCATTATAGAAATATTCAATAAATTTTTTTATTATAAAGTTTTATTTGTTATGTAGGTATATGAAAATTGTAATAAAACATTTTTTTACTACAAGATATAATTATAATTTGTTCATTATAGAATATTCAATAAATTTTTGCATAAAATATAAAATAACAAATAAAAGAATATTCCATTAAATAATAACTTTCCTATCAAATAATAATTATTTAAAATAATTGAAGCTATTAGGTTGAAACGTTTTTGTATGTTTATTTTGTTTAATACATAATTATAAATCCCTAAAATTTTTTACTAAAATTTCTTCTTGCACAGATAGCAATTATATTTGGAATTGAAAAAAACAAATGTTGCAAAGATTGGTGTTAGTCATTGAAGATGGTTCGGTCATATTGAGTGCATGTCTAATGTATGTTTGGTTAAAATGAATGATTTTGGACGTTGGAGTAGATGGAGCGGTACGACTGAGAATGTGTTGCGTGAGT
Source organism: Clivina fossor (assembly GCA_963966155.1). NCBI lineage: Eukaryota > Metazoa > Arthropoda > Insecta > Coleoptera > Carabidae > Clivina > Clivina fossor. Next base: position 10,221,907 of record OZ014562.1, on the reverse strand, counting down.
GAATGTTTTCAAGTAGTAGAAATAGAAGAACATGCATTTCTAGATATATGCATGTGAATGAAGCTAGAATTGCTTAGAATTGTTTGGAGAAAACTAATTTCGAGATAATAGAAAAAGTTTGTGCCTCAACCTTTCGGGTACATGGCGTGATTGTGTATGTAAGTATTATTGTTTTTTATTATATTATAACCCCATCACTTTTTTTATAGATTATTTGTGATAATATTTTATAGACTCGATGTTAAGAACCTATTTATACGTATGTCAATAGTAGTTCTAAGAGTTATAAGCTATTAAACAGACAGAAAAATACAACTTCGTTTTTATTATATTGTAGATAAACTTATAAACATTTACAAAATTTCAATATCAATTCAATGTGTGTTGTTAGTAAGCAATAAAAACAAATTTCTAACTGTCAAAAAAAAAAACCTTTAAAATCAAAATACTTTTAGCGAATGATTCCAAAACAGCACTCGGTATAAAAAAGTCTTTTGTGCGCCTAGAATATGCGTGGCAAATATAATGAATCGTTTAAAATCCTCTCGGTGCAATATCCTAAACCGAATTCAGCTTCAACTCAACTCAATTCAATTGTGTTATCCTGGCTCGTTGTCCACAGCCGTCGCGACGCTTGGCTTGTACGGGTGCGGTAAGGGAATGCGAGGGGTAAACGAGCGGACGTTATTGCTACCCCTCTCCCTCCCTCATGGCATGAAGCAAAGAAGAGAAACCGAAAGCCCACGAGCCACAGACCTATGGCATTTTCAATATGCTTATATTCCCTATATAATGTGCAATAAGTGTGTTTTGAACGTAGATATCCCGCCTGCTCACGGCTCGGTTCCCTTACTATGTGTAGGAAGAGAGGATCGCTCTGGTTTTTATTAATATCTGCGGTGACGGCCGGTGCCTTAGAGGGTAGTTTTTTCCCAGTGTGGTGAGGGACAACAATTGTCTAGCCACTACATTTTTATTGAAACGAGATCATATTATTTCACTATATAATATATATACCAGAGTTAGAAAAATTTATGGACATTCATTTTTTTTTGTCATATTTGGTTTACAACATTCTAATACGATATTTATCTCCATTACAAAACAATTGATTTTCATTCATGTTTTAGAAAATTTATAGCAGTGAATTACAGTCAACGAATTTAAATGAAATTAATAAATAAATTTACAAATTATAGACAAGACTGTTATATTAAGTAAACATTTATCATCACAGTTAATATGTTCTAGGTCAGATCATAGATTAATTTCTGCAATCCGATCATTTTTCTTAAAGATCACATCAGTAATTTGTAATCTTTTTTTTTAGATTATAAAAAAATCATTCTTTATATTTTGTAATTACGATGTAAAAAGAGTTAACATAGTTCCAAAGTATTCAATCAATAAAACAAATTGGTAATTTGATTGTATTTTTACGTTAAGAGATAAAAATATTTTTTTTACTTTAAGAAATAAATTATTTAATTACATAATTAATGTGAAAATAATTCTTTTAAAAATAATAGAGATTTAAATTTATTATCTCACAAATTACAACATCTAGGGGCTAATATGATCGTTTTTCAGATTACAAATTATATATATATATATATATATATATATATATATATATATATAATCTAAATCAATTATTCGATTATCTTCTTTAAAATCAAAATTTTAGCATTTGTATTTTTTTTACAAAGAAAAAATTACAAAATTTTTATTATCAAAAATACACTCATATTTTTTTATAATTATATAGGTATATAAATTTTAAATTTTTTTTTTATTATTTACATATTATACTTCTTTCTTAGTTACATATATATATATATATATATATATATATATATATATATATATATATATATATATATATATATAGCATCACATTAGTATATGGTATTAATAAAATGTGTACCTGCTTCAACAACTTTAAAGATACATAATGCACGCGAAAGATTTACGCATTTTGCAAAACGAGAAAAAAAAAAGGAAAGAAAAGCAAAATAGACAGTAGAATAAATAAAGGGCATCAAAGACAAATATATGACGCAGCTCGGTAAGTGAATTCGAACGCATCGTGGCAAAAGTAGGCGGCCTAGCGTCGCGACAGGACCCGCGCCGGAAATAACAAAGAGTGACAAAGCTATAGGTGACAGGGGTGTAAAATCAGTGGCAGCCCAGCTTCAGCGTACGCGCCAAGCTCGAGAGAGAGCGAGATTCGCCGCTCGCGCGCGCGAAACCCGGATAATGGAAGATTGAATAAGAGCGTAAGACATCTTCTGACACTAGCGTTCATGCCCCGCTGCTATCTCGCTTCCTTACTTTACTTTACCTCCTTCTGCTTACTTTCTTCGCCACGACACGGGGCATTCTGATGCGGTCTCATCACAGGCCCGGACGCTTTTTTCTTCGCCTTTAAATATACAGTTTTCTTACGGCCGATTTCATAATAAATACCAAAAAGCATAATAATAATTATTGTTGTCAATAAAACGATGCTTTTTGTCAACTTTACACAATTCTAATAGCAAAATTATTTGATGTCAATAAAACAAAGTCGACTTTGGTTAAAGTGTTTATTATGAAATTATCTGTTAATATTATTATTATAATATATTAATATTTATATATTTTAATATATATATTTATATATATATATATATATATATATATATATATTATATTGTTATATATATTAATAATTAATATTAATATATTATCAGATTTTGTACGTTTAATATCGGAATCATATTGTTATTAACTCTAGATTATTCTTAATTTTATTCTAAAAAAAATGGTTATGTACGTAAATTTGTGAATATATTTTAACGAAATATTTAACCAATTTTATAATTTTTCATCATAAATCTTTTATATTAGAAAATTAATCTAAAATTTTAAACCAATTTAAAATTAAAAATTGTTAATATATTTTTTATTTAATTATAATGTGTTGAAAATATAAACAAAAATAATTTTAGAAAATTTCTAAAACCACAAATTAATTAAAATTAAAGTTGAATACGTATTGCGGAAGCTATGCTTCTATCATTAATAGCAAATTGATAAAATAAGCATTAAAAACCTAGACAGCGATCTCTGATCATCTATTAATTAATTTTAATGTTTTGAGAATATTCTAAATTCTTTTTATTTTATTATATTATTGTGAAAGCACATGCATTTTTGCGCTAACTCTATGATAACAGAACTTAAACGTAATGCTTTTTATTTGAATATATAATGAGTTCTAAAAGATGTTTTACTATTATATTCAAAGATAGAAATAGTTGAATACGATCCTGTGAGCATTCGGCCAATAACGGGCCCATACGCGTTGAGCTCCGTGCGTCGTCGTCGTCGTCCAAAATCCTAGATGAAATTTCTTTGACAGCCGACACCGGCACGCACGCACACATACACACACCATCCTATTTTCTATCTTCTTTACACTCATGGGATCACATAACTTTATACCCCGGGATATACACAAACATATTTTCCTTTCTTCTCTCTTATTTCACTTTATCCACATTATAATTGATATTATTAATATTTCACTATTAATGGGACCAATCTCTTTATTTTTGGCCAAATTAAAAAAAAACATTTATAAATATCTTGCAAATAACTGTGACATAAATATTTGAAGATGGTTTTGTTAAAATAAGAATTATCAAAAATAGAATTTTCAACATTTTACAAATAGACTGTCTCCTTAAAACAACAATTTTATTGAGACAAAATAGCAAAAAAAAAGCACTAACGATAAGCAATAACAATGCTAGTTGGAAAAGTACAGAGAGCAGCATATAAGTCCTTTTCGTTCGTGTCTTCAGCTAATAGAGGTTATACGGGGCTAAGTTAATGGAAAAATTATCGAAGTGAAAATTTCTCATTAAGGTCTTTGGGTGTGGAAGGCGAGTTGTGTGCTTGTGCTTGGCGTGCGACCGTATTGTAACACTGAAGCACCCCCCCGTGTAATTACAATAACTTAACGAGATGTCGCTAGTCGCTTGTTCGAGGCTACAAGAGGGGGGTTATTGCCAGGCCGTCGTCCCATTTCGATCACTTTCAGCTATGAGTGATGCTATTCTGTGCTATGAATATAAATCTCACGCCTCGGAGAATTTTCAAGACGAGGGAATATATATTGATAGTATTACATATATTGGAAGTCAAAAATTAATGCCATTTTTTTTAATTACATTACGAAGGGCAAAAAGTAGTCATTCCTTATTAGATGTAGAAGCAGATCTTATACGATCAATATTACTGTTAGTAGTTTTTACACTACAGTACTACTAATAAATATCAAAATATTCTAATATTCTTCAATATTTAACCTTACACGATCAATAATACTGTCAATATTTTTAGATAATGACAGTATTACTGATCATGCAAGATCTATTTTAAGTTACAAGATGAAACAAAATCAAGTGTCATTATTACAAAAGTTGCTGAATGTTTCTTAAAGCTTTGAGTAGAACACATTTTTTTTTTAATAAATAAAACTTAATAAATTTGAAAAAATTTAATAGGCCCAAAACAAGATATTTTGGAATACCGACATAGAGTTTATATTCTATTATTTCCAAAAGAAAAAAAGATTAAAATATTTATTTTGACTAGTGCATTATATGTTTTAGAAAAAACAACAAAATTATTATTATTATTATTATTAAATTTTGTTAACTAATAAATTTTCGACGACATATTTTCGTCCTTTTCAGAATGAGCTGTACAATAAAATCAGTTACAATTACAAATGTGTACAAAAATAATATATTAATATAAAACAGGGCTTTAGAGCTGAAGCTGGAGCTGGAGCCAGAATTCGGAGCTGTGAAAATATTGGCTGCTCCACTGTTCCATTTTTAGAAACATAATATGTCAATGGAAAAATTCTATCTTTTTCATATAATTTTCTTTAAATTTTGCAATGCATTTTTAAAATTTAAGTATTTTATAAAAATATATATTTTTTATTTGATAAGTTGATATTTTTTTTTAACAATTAAAATTGGAGCGCGAAGCGGAGGTATACACTGGAGCAAAATAGTCAAAAATATTAACTGCTCCAAAGTCCTGTACGTAATGTGCGTGTACGATTTTAATATAGTTGTTGTTGTGGTGCATTGAAAGAAAGCTATGTTTTACTTAAAAAAAAACTTTCCTATCGTTATAGTTTTTTCTTGTAATAAAACATTAAGAATGAATAGACAAAAATACGCTCTTTTTGAAAATGTAAAGAAAAGATATATATGCTATTTGGAAAAAAAAATTTGTTGCCATGGCAGCGAAAATATAAAAGATATAAACAAAACAATAATATCAAAACACAAAAATAGACTATATTTTAGTAATCGTGGAAAAAATTAATTTTTAAAATCAATAATAATTTTTGCGGGTTTAATACGATGGAGAAATCACTAGTGCAATCTGGTGGTCAAATTAATTAAAATACTTTAAAATTTTAGTGAAATCATTTAAAATCATGGTAAAATTGATTAAATTTTCTTAAAATTATGTAAAATCTTAAAAATTTCGTATAAAATCCATAAAATTAAAAAAAAAAAATCACTATAAAATTTTGAGAAACTGGTTTTTCCCTCGATTTAATAATAAATGGCAGTTGTTATTTCTTGGTTAATTATTATTAACCAAGTAGATAAAAATGAAAATTGATTCTCATTGTATTCGATATTTATTTTAATGATACTGTAAGAACTACTGAACTGCAAGTATATTATTAAAATTAAATCAATAAATTGAGAACTTATAAAGATTGATTTAAAGCACACAGATGCATTGGCCATATTTTCGGGCGATTGAAGAGGTAAAGCTCATAAGATATATACCGGGCAAAAGAGAATAAATTTAATTTTGTCCCCACTCCGTTCGTGGCTATTTCATGGCGCTTCGTTCGGAGAGAGAGAGGAGAAGGTTGTGACATATTGTTACGAAGTACACGTTGATTTATTGACATTGGCAGAATCACCAGAAGGTAAGACAAAGAGCAACAGCACGTCCGAAACAACGTGAAAGAAAAGGTAAGCAGTAAAAAGCAAGGAGCACGGTCTTTTTAATAAATAATGCGAAATATCGATAATTCTTTCAGAAGGCGGTCGTAATTTAATTCGATATCCGATTCGGGTATGATTGAGTCAACGTTTGACGGCGGCGGATTCCATCTCATGATATCACCTCAATTTTGGCAGTTACTGAAGATAGGGGAGCGGGGGCAGGGGGGGAGAGGAAGGTGAGGATTGGAAAACGGGGGAAAAGGCGCGTGTATTGCGGGAAGCGAAGCTCGAGCGAACGAGCGAGTGAGCCAGAACCGGTCCGATAGCATCTAGTAAATTAGATTGCTTCTACCGTGATGGATACTTACGGGATATTGAAGTTATAAACCATTCCTTATCGGCTCGTACAATGACAAATTAATGAAATCTGCGTGACAACTCTTACATATCATGTACTACCACTATATACATATCACATTTCCTATACACATATATACCACACCAATTTTCATACTTTCTATTGTAATATACTTTTCTAATTTTTTTACTACTTATATTTGCAAAATATATGTTCTTTTATCAATCACATGGTATTTTAGCAATTGCACTAATTTACAGACTATATAATTGAAGTTTAAAATGGTCAAAAACCATTAGTTACAATTTCATCATATCGAAATGTAATATTACTTACAATTTTGTAAATGATATAAAATGTTAATAAATATAATTAAATATTGTAATCCAACTTGAGAACAAAATATAGTACATTAAGAACTGACTGCATTACATTAAAAAGCCTTAGATTATAGTTCTCTATTATATATATAAAAAAAATTGGTGTTTAGATTAATTAAAATGAATTATGCATACATACACAATCACACAATAGGAGTGTGGCCAAATATTTCTATCCAAACAAGTAAATTTTACCTTATCCATATTCATGATGCTGCTCTATTTTTACCACTTGGAAACATTTTCTTATGCAAAATACTTTCAATCATATATTCCAATCACACAGACTCACATATATTCTTATAATCAAACTTTTATTAAACATTCACTTAAGATAGCCAAAATAAATATAAATAACAAATTAACAAACGTAACTTAGTAACAATTAACAGGGTAATAAAAAAATATTATATTATAAGTTATTAATCAAAGGTAGCAAGATTTAATTTAATTCAGAGACTCTATAGTATAGAGTATATAGTATAGTCTATACCATAGGTTCTCAACCTTATTTTGCCCACCGCCCACTTTGAGAATATTTTTTTTTCTAGCGCCCTCCAATTTTGAAACAGCTATTGCCACGATATATTTAAACATGTAATTACACTATATTTTTTTCACTGTGCTGGGTCTTCTACCGCCCCCCTGAAAGTCTCAAACGCCCACAAGGGGGCGTTATCGCCCACGTTGAGAACCTATGCTCTATACTGATTGATCGATTCTCTAATTAATCTGCTATTAATATTATACGTATCATGTAGAAATTCTAAAGCTTGCATATATTTATTACAGTAATTTTTGATGTTAATAAAACTTCAAGAACGAACATTTTGTATATGAAGACAAACATATAGATCTTAGTAAACAGAGCATATGAAGAAAATCAAGAAAGCAAGAAGAAGGGAAGGAAGTTAAAACAGGCAGCAAGCCAGCATTCGTTCTTTGCGGTAGAGAGACGAATAGGTCTCAGAATTGGAAAATGATCGTATATAGCTCTAGCTAGGCTTGACCGCGCCGCGTATCACATATCTGACGTTGCAATGCCCCGTCTCCGGGCTCCGGGAGTCCCAGCGGCTTGCCGGCCGCTCGCTTAATTGAACTGGACGGCACTGGGGGGGTGCTCTGCTCTCTTCATCCCTCTACCAACATGGCCAACTATATTACGATGGCGCACAGGCCCCCAGCCATGGCACGACTACGACTCAGAATGAGATCGGATGGAGATGGCATGAAAAATGATCGGCCTAAAGAGAATGAAAAAGGGAAATATAAGAGATTTTCTCAATTTCCTTCGCGAAATTATACTCAAAAGAAGCGAAAAAGCCCATTTGTTCCATCAGTAAGTTGGCTTGGACGAGTTTAGCTAGGCTATTGGTACACACACACACACAAACATATACATCACTATTTTATATAGCAAAATACTAGACATATCTATGTTACTTTAATTACATTTCATATAAGTAAAATCATAACATATAAGAAAAATGTAAACATTTTTGTAATATGTATATAAGTAATAACGTTTAATTTGTCAACTGCCAATAAATAAGATATTACAAAAACAATTAATGCGAAAAAGCTACAATATTTATAACTATAAACAGTTTTTAGTTTATATATTTAGATCATTAGCTAATTGTTCTCTCTTATTTGTAAATAATTAAAAACAATTAAATCTTATAAACTTTATTCAGAATTTCATTCGTCTGCTAGTTTTAAACTATTATTATTACTCAATAACATGAATTACTTTATGTAAATAATAGTCAGAGCCAATTAATTTTCTCATAAACAATGGCAATTAAAATTATTCATTTATTGCTAAAAATTATAATTTTAAAGTCTACTTGTTTTCGCGGATATTGAAAACTAAGCATTAGATTTTTTACTGTCTCTGCGTATTTTAAGTTATACATATGCTGTGTGTGTTAATCTACCTAAAAAAAATGTTATATTAATTACATGTATGCTATCGTAGCTCCCTGATGATAATATAAATATATATCGAAAGTTCGGATAGTATTTCAATTGAGTTTCATTTTTCAAAAGCCCTAACAAACTGCTTTTAACCCCCCTTTATTTATAAATCACGGTTGAAAAAGACTGTTATATCCTCACACACTTGTTTCTTTAAAATGTAGTGTTAATTCTAACTAATATATTCGATTTCAGGAACCTGTTTCAGACATATTCAAATGTTTTTTTTTTTCAGAAAATAAACATAATTTTTCTATTAATCCATAGCATTTTCCCAAACTTTATTAACGTAAACTGGCAACAGCAACAAATGTATTTTGTGTGAAACTTGGGTGTTCCGCAAAACGCAATAGTGGGTCCGTCGTGCAAATTTAAAAATCAATTTCACCGCAGTCCATTCTACAATAGCGCGAACCGGGTGAAGGGAAAACTGTCCGTCAGGTGGTGACAGCTTCGATACAGAGTATAGCCTTCGGCCATCCCTTACTTTAAGGTGGCGGTAGGGAGGTGCACACGTAGCGGCGAAAGAGTGAGACCCCCCAGCCCCAGCCAGACAGTCAAGTCCGTGTTAGTAAACTGGCAGGCAGGACGAACGGACGGGATATTCGTACACGAAGGAAATTGGGTACGCGTTTATTGGAAATCTTTCAGCTGTCCGAGAGAGCCGAGGCGGGCAAGATGTGGATATGGTAAGGTAGTTGGTACGGGGGATAAGAGCGACAGAAAGAGAGAGAGAAGGAGTGCGATAGCAACTGGACTGGGCTATGGACGCAAAAGGAATTGCATTTGGTCTCTCGGGTGTATTGGAATGGGAACAGGGTGGCCTGTGGAGGTTGGAGTCGAAGCTTGGACCGTTGACTTTCGGTCGAGATGTAATTTTCTTTTAACGCAGTTGTCGTTGCATGTGATGGAATTGGACGAAATGGTAAATGTTGCTTTTCCTAAATCTCTTTTTAAAAAAAAAAAAAAATAACTATATAGAAAATAATAAATGTAATGAAAAAAAAAACATTTTCAAAATCAAGCTAGGAGACAGTTGTCTTGTAGTTAACTACAAGATTAAAATTATCGATTGTTCTTTTAAAACGTGTGATTAATTAATTAGTTAAAAATTTAATCACATTGTTTGTTGACCAAATAATTTTTCTTAGTAGTAAAATACAACAACAGTAAAACCGGTGGCATATACATATACTGCGTGTAGCTCGTTACTAACAAGACGTTGTTAACTGACATTGGTGTTTGCGTGAAATAATAAAAAAAAACCTATAAAAGTAAACGAAATATTATTAATAAAGAAAGTAAAGTAAACGAAAACGTATATAACGAAGCATTTCCAAGAAAATAATCGCAATAACAAAAGAAGAAAGAAGAAGAAAGAAAGAAAAAAAAGACAGACGCGTAAAATAGTAATTTAAAATACAAGGCGCGTTTTGAGCGCAACGCGCGCATACACACTGACACACCGTATGGTATCAATGCGAAAAACACAAACGTAATTAAATCTAATGAGACGTAATTAAAAACGAGAGAGATAGAAATATTAACAAGTGAAATTAAATAATAAATTCATTAGAGGCAGGCTATGCTATGTTGCCGTCTGACTCTGCGCGAATGTTTTGTTATATGTGCTTTTATATATATAGCAGTGGTTCTTAACCAAAGGTACATGTACCCCTAGAAGACACGTGAAAGTCTTTTACTCGATATGCTAATTTTAAAATGTAAACATTTGTTTTTATTTAAAACATTCAATAAAGGTAAAATTGTTATATTTTCAAAAATGATCTTATTTATTTAATATCAAATGAATTAGAACATAAAAAAAATTAGACGATTTTTTTTCGTTTTATATAAAAAAAAAAATATAAATGTTTTTCAGCCTAGTAATCATATACGATAAAATATCTAATGCAAGAGTAGATAATTATATTTACTGTATTCATCTAATCTAATGTAATTAGATATTCTTTCTTGTTGTTAATTTATTCTGTTACAGTTTGTAGTTTTCAATTATTTATCTAAAATTTATTATAACAACTAATTTGTATGTAGATGAAATAACTAATGTTATTGGAAATATTGTCAAAATAAATTAGCAATCAAAATTTAGTTATTAATAATTCGAATTAGATAAAATACCTATTTTTTGTGTACATCAAAAATTTAATTCACAATATTTAAATAAAAAAATAATCTTCATTTAAGAAAACCTGTTTTTCATTTGTAAAAAAAACCGTAACCAAGATTAATTATTTTAAGCAAAAAATTGTGACATTCGCTATATTAAAAACACAGAAATAAAATAAGCTTCTTGCGGAACCTTAATGTAATCAGATAAAAGCTTATATTCAAAAACACAATTGACAAAAGTAAAAAAGTTAGTAACCAATTATTTACAGAAAATAAATACGTTTGTAAAATTTAAAACTGGTTAAATTAAATTAGAAAAAGTTAATAATCTATAGTTTATTGCTTTCAGATATATTGCTTGTATCACAAGATTTTTGAGTGTTTTAGTTCATTTGTTTAGTACTGTTCTTATGATAGTTACATTGTTTTAAAACTGATATTAGTTAAAACCGAGCTCGTGGTACCAACCATTTGGTTTTATCTCGCAAAATTTTGTCAATGGATTTTAGTTCCAAAACCGAACAATATATAATGTTTATTCTTTATTAAAAATAATTCCACTGTACCATATTTTAACGAAGGATGTACAGCACATCTAATAATTTTTTTTTTATAACACAACTTTAGGTTCTAGTTATGAATTAATATTTATTAATAAATCGACGTTTCGACTAATTCAACCTACATCTTCATCAGAAAAACTGATACAAATGACATTTGCAGTAACAGTAACAGAACATAGAAACAAGTTACTAAGTAACAAATACGTAATTTGTTACCTAGTAACTTGTTTCTTTGTTCTGTTATTTACTGTTCTGATAAAGGCGCAAGTTGAGTTAGTCGGAAAGTCGATTTGTTAATAAATATTAATACAGAACTAGAACTTAAAGCCATTTTATTTTAATATAATAAATTTTACTATGTTATTTTTTACTATTTTCTTTATTTTTGTATTGTAATTTTTTGCTTGAGAAATCTTTAAAATATTGTAAGATAGTGTTTGTTTTTCCAATGGATAGCCGCAATTAATATTACTATTTAACAAGAAGTACGCAAGTAGAAAAAAGGTTAAGAACTACTGATATACAGTAACGCAGCATTAGTACGACTGTGTGCGCAGGCATTGCCTTCCTTGTCTTGCGTTGCACTCTAGTGAAACATTGCTGTTAAATTGGTTTGGTCTTTCTTTTGCACAATTCACCCAGCACCACCAGCTTAACTTCGTTTTGCACTTCTTCGGTTACATTTCTTACTTATTACTTCAATTAAAGATTATAGTTTTCCACCTGAGGCTTTCACTATATTTTATTTAGTGTTCTCCGGCCGATTGAACAAATACTTTCAGTTATCCAAAGAAGTCATATTCGATAAGAAAAAAATAAATAATATTGTTATTGTGGCGAAAATATAAACTAAACAAACTTAAAATTGCCAAACCAACAAAATTAATTATAAAACCTAAATAAGTATTTCGGAAGTTGAACTTCCACTGTTATTGTTATTCAAATTTTTGGTATGTTTTATGTAAGAATATACATATATAGAATAACTTCAAATTATACTCATACATTAAATATGATTTGATATAAAAATTTATTTTAGGAAAAAAATATCGTTTCATTTTACATATTTATTTATATTCAAATATGTTAAGATGGTAAAGTAATTTTCAGAACTCATTGTATTAAAACAAAAACTGTTTTAGGATTAGATTCTGTTCAATTATTTTATAAAAACGACGTATCGACAAGACTGAACGTTTGTCTTCATCAGGTCAAATTTTTTTTATCAATGTCATTAAAGTAAATAAGAGTACGTAGCAACTAGTTACTAGGTAACATATAAGTAACTAGATCATAAGAATTATAGATTTTTAATTAATGGAAGCCAATTTTTATTCAACTCAGTGCCTTCACAGTAATTCATGTTATAATATGTTATTTACTGTATTTTTGTTATATTTTGTTACCTTGTGTCTATGTTTTATTTATTTATGTCATTTGTAGATATTTTTTCTGATGATGACGTATACTATATCGAAATGTCAAATTTTAATATAAAATTAAAAAAAAACTTCAATTTAAAGCTTTTTTGTTTTATTATCAGAAAAATAAATACAAATAATAAATATACAAACATATATAACAAGTAACTAGATATTAAAAAACTATTATGAATTATTAATCAAAGAAAGCAAGATTTTATTTAATACAGTGCCTTTACACTGTTATCTGATTAATGTTATCTATTTATTTGATAATTTCAATTGCTTCTCTAAATATAATATGTTTTATGAAATTTATAAATAATTTCCAAATAATTAAATTACAGATATGTTTATTGTATTGAATTTGCTATTCAGAGTATTTTCACACACACACACACACACACACACACACACACACACACACACACACACACACACACACACACACACACACACACACACACACACACACACACACACACACACACACACACACACACACACACACACACACACACACACACACCTCCCAACCCCTTAATAATAAAATGGTTGATAAAAAAATGAAAAATAAAAGAGAAAAACCGAGTTTTAATTGCGTTAACATTAGCAGTAAATTAACAGAATTACTGTCAAAGCCAGTGCACACTCAAAAGCCGGTAAACCTTTTGTATTAATTGTAACTTGGAAAATTTTGTATCCATGCGGGTATCAACCGACTACACACACACACACACACACACACACATACATAAAGTACATTGCTTTGTGTCATACCACTTTTGATTTAATTCCACTTGTGTGTGTCGGTTAAAATATCTAGCACACAGTACAGAGATAATTATTAACAAAACAAGCAACTAAAAGCATTATGCTTCACCCTCATGCTTTCTGTTACTATAACGGAAACATTACCACTTCCGAAACGTGTATATAAATAAACAGAATTTTAATACGGATTCATAAAAATAAATTATAAATAAAGTTATTAAAATAATGTAAAACTTTTCATAAAATTAATAACCTATTTTGCATTAAATTGGTGTTAATTTTTCACCATCGACTTTGTAAGTAGCTAAAATATATTTCTTTATTGCTTGTAATGACGAACTACCATATTCTTTTAGATTTTACATACATACACAATCACGCCATATACCCAAAAAGGTGTGACACAAAGTTTTTCCATTATCCCGAAATCAATTTCCTCCAACTATTCCTATTACACTGTATAAAAGTAGTGTTAAAACTAACACGAAATAGTGTAACTCAAGAACAACAGCACACTATTTTAACACGACCAGTTCGAGTTAATTTTAGTGTTGAGGTTACACGATGATATCAAATATAGAGTTAAATTATACTTTCCATAGAGTTAATTTAACATTAAAATTTAACTCTTGAAAAGACGGGCCTTTGTGTAAAAAATCGTGCGCGTTTTACACTATTTTCGAATTAAAATTAACTCTAAAATTTTAACCATATAAAAATTTAGCACGTATTTGGAAATTTTTTCTGTATGCACTTGGATATTTTCGCTCAAGCAAAACACTCTCAATCATACCACTAAAAACTACTCATCGGACGTCTACGCAAACGTATAACTTCGAAATCATTCATATACTTTTTTTTAACTAAATGTTCATTATGCATTTGCTCAAGATGTTCAAACCATCTTAACCATCTTTTGGATGGCATTATTTACCATAACAGCAGTTGGTAGATGCGAATCTTTCTTTATCGAAGAAGAAGTTGATTTCTTCGAAACTTGTTGATTTTTCGAAAAAATATTTAGAATAGTAAAAGTCGGGTACTAAAGATAGCAGCGGTTAGAGTAGAGTCCTACACCATAATACTTACTCTACTCTACCAACTATCTGCTAATGTAAACAGATTTATTGTAGTAGAGTACAGTGTAAAAAATCAGTGTAAATTTACATTGATAATCATAGTATTTTTACTAGATTTTTTATTGTAATTTTGTTATTGTATTATTAGTAAATTTAAATACAAAAAATATTACAGCACAAAATATATTAAAATTAATGTGATTATACTGTAAAGTTCCACTGATTTTTTACAGTGTAAAGTGTAAAACATGTCTCAATTTTTAATTAATATTTTAAATGAAATAAATGAAAGCTGAACAAATTTTAAACTCTGCTCTACCAAACTATTATCTTTGTTATCAAAATTAGTACAGTATAGTGATTTGGTAAAAAAATATGCTAGTGTACTCTACTACTAGCTCTAATAATGTAATTTTATTATAGAAATATAATATTACGTAAATAATCACAGTGAAAATGACAAAATACTCGCATTTTACTGTAAAAAACTAATTGATATTATATAAATTACAATTACATTTTTACAGTGTAGGCTCATAAGTTAAAAATGAGACAGTAAACAATCTAGTTGCCCAGTTAACTTACCGATTAAATTAACAATGCTTTTTGCAACCGGGTTCAAGTAACACAAATCTGTTATAAGACATTTTATTGACAATGTCAAAGTGGTCTGTCTACATATGAGTTAACCAATATGTTTTTATTCTCGTTCATTATGCTTTCGCATTGTTCCAGGTGAGGGGGGGGAGCAACATTGTGTATAAATACAGCCAGAAACTTGCTACTGGAATAATAAAACGGAAATATAACGTGTCCCTTATTAAAAGTCTTTTCTCGTAACTTTATTCATAAGTGAGTTATTATTTTAATTATGAGCGGAACAAAATTGCTTTCTTTATGAAAGATTTTAATAAAGAATATAATTTGTCAATTTAAAAAACTTCATTATATTTCGTCGACGTAATGGTTCGTATATACATCGGCAAAATTATCGGGGGACATTCCCCACTACGCATGCGCTGTACCGAGTTCTTTCTTTTTTTTTTTTTTTACTATTTCTTCGTTTCTCTAGAGACGTGCAACTAGGGTTAATGTAATCTTTGCAATGTAAATTACATTTTCAAACTACATGCAACACAAAATAAAAATCCTCATAATAATTATAATCTATTTTTAATTTCAATTCCGTAGCTAATAAAATAGGTCATCTATTATAATTGCTTGGTAAGAAAAGTATTTTTGAATGAAACAAACTTCTTATAACATACATACATACATACATACATAAACAATCACGCCATGTACCCAAAAGGGTGTGGCACAAACTCTTTTAATTCCTCTCATACATGTTCTTTTATTCCTATAGGAAGTAGTATACTACTTGGAAACTTTCGCTCACGCAAAACACTCTCAATCATACCACTCCAACTACTCATCGGACGTCCACGCAAACGTATACCATCAAAATCATTCAAATAAATTTTTTTAACCAAACGTTCATTAGACATTCGCTCAACATGTCCGAACCATTTTAACTGACTAACACCAACTTTTGCTAAAACATTTTTTTCAATTTCACACTCATCATACACTAATCTATTTCGTACCCAATCTCTCCTATTTACACCACATACCCCACGTAAAAATCTCATTTCCACAGCAGTCATTTTCCGTTTATGCTTTTGCAACCAAACCCAACATTCACTACCATACATTTATAACATTTATTTAAAACAAATAACGCCAAATACGTATTTAGGAAGTTAAGCTTCCATCATCAGGAGCAAATTCAATCGATTAAAAAAATTGTATATTATGTTACAAAGAGCAGAAAACGATCTTTATGGTGTTGAAATACTTGAAAATAAAGTAGAGCCAAAGCTAAACAATCTGGGCAAAACATAAAAAGGGCATTCTGCACCAAGTGACATATAAAAGTACATACTAAATAACCTTAACTTTACTAACAGTAGTAGAGCAATAAGTATATGTATATACTTATTATTTATATTTAAAACAAAACTGCTTATTTTCAAGTTCCGTATTAAAATTTATTTATAATCGACGTTTCGACGAAACTCAACGCCTGTCTTCATCAGGATAAATAATACAAAACATTTTAATCTTTTTTTACGTTCAGCAAAAATTTACAAGTAGTAGGAATAGAATTCAGAACTTGAACCTAAAGCAGTTTTATTTTACATAATGAGTTCTGAAAGATTTTTTACTATGTTATTTATATTTGTTTCCTAATTTGTGGGAATTAATATATCAGTGGTCGCATATATAATTTGTAACAAATCTGTCGGTATACAATTGTATTTCTTGCACTTCTTCACACATTTTCAATAACCAAATTCAAACAAAAATAAACAACGCAACTATCATTCAATTTAACTTAATAATTTTCAATAAAGCTGTCGGAGATGTAAGATTAAATGTGGTTCACTTGAACCACAACACGGACCAAGATCAGAATAATCTGAAGATGACTGCAAAGTCGAAACGCGTCATTGTTAAAAACAATAACGAACCTGATAGGGAATTTAATAACATTATAATTAATAATTTACTGTCCTTTCTTACTGTGCGATTGCTATAGTAAATATTTTCGTAACATCGACGTAAGAGCAAAAAACCGAGTAAACTGATTGTTGAATAGCCAATTATAGTGAGAATAAGAAGAAGAAACATTAAAACGACAAACTAATGTCCGAGGTATTTCGAATCGATGTCCAAGTTGTTACATCAATTGCCGATCGGTAGAAATTTTTTCCCCGTCCTGTTTAATGTGTCGATTCGTCGGAATATAAAGACGAGAAACAATTCAAACATCATTGTCCATCCCGTCTGTCTGTGCCATTTAATCGTGATCGCAGCCACAAATTGCTAGGGGCATAGTTAAGTAAATAGACGCTTACCAATTACTGTGGGATCGTTAGATTAGGCCAATCAGATAGCAGAATTGACATCGTTGAAAATTCTGCTTCATTTGTACTTTTAAATTATTTATTATGGTGAGACAATTTTCAATTTTGCTTGTTAAATGTTTCACATTGTAATATATTAATTAGTTGTCAATTATGCAGAATTTTAATATACAGTCGCTTATATAAAATATCTTTTTTAAATATAACTTATCACAAGCTTGAAGTGATATGTTAATGATCTAAGATCAAGTTACACCAAAAAGTATATATATATATATATATATATATATATATATATATATATATATATATATATATATATATATATTGTTTTAAAATTAAAAAAAAAAGTTATTAGAAATATTTTTTTATATTTCCAGAGTTTTGTCTTAATAATTGTTGTTTATCAACAATTTAAATTAATGAAACAACTCAATACATGTAATATATTGTTTTACAAAATTAATTATAGTTAAAATTAATTATAATTGTTTCCTGTTTTTCTTTTTAGCAAAATAATAGATTTGTGTTTTTAACACAGCAAATAAATGTATTAATTATTATATAAATTATTAATGTATGTGTGTACATAAAATTTAACGTATATATTTATATTTTTTTCAAAATTTGAACAATATTCTAAATATATTGTTTGGTATACTACAAGTTCGGTTTTTGAATGTTTTATTTTATTTGTTTTTCTTAAAACCGGTACTAGTTAAAACTGATTTTAAATCCGAGCTCGTAGTACTAGACATTACGATTGCAAATTATATAAATATAAACCTAATTTAATTAAAAAATTAATTAATTAAAATTGATTTAAATCATTGATATTTAAATCTGTACAAATACAGTAATTCAGAAAAATTCAAGTAAAGTACCAGCATTGCAGCATATAATTCG
Source organism: Clivina fossor (assembly GCA_963966155.1). Lineage (NCBI taxonomy): Eukaryota > Metazoa > Arthropoda > Insecta > Coleoptera > Carabidae > Clivina > Clivina fossor. The sequence goes on along the minus strand of OZ014562.1, from coordinate 10,203,342 downwards.
ACAAAACTAATTTTTTTTATTATATTTATAAATATCTATAAAATTTGCAATCACAATATCTTTGGATTCAGCATATTCTAGGTAGCATGCCTTTAGTAATACTGAGATTGCAAATATTAATAATTTTTTGCAAGTAGTATCCCATTGCTGTTCATAAATTCAATGAGAAGATACTGTAGAAATGCCATTTAACATTATTCAGACTTCGTATTTGAAATTTAATTAAAACTATATTTTCGTATAATATTTTATAATAGAAAAAGAATCGATTATTTTTATACGCTCGGCTACCAAATTGAATGGGATTCATCCCCTACCCCATTTTTTTTTTGTGTGTAGCAAGGCCACAACATCCCTTCTATTTTCCTTCATATCCATTTCCTTTGGTGACGTCTAATTTTTCAATTTCAGATCTCAATGTTAGATTTGTATGTAAATCTGCCGTTAGTGTAAACAACATGAAAATTGGTTAATATCAGAAGTTAATAGAACGCAAACATCACAACAAAAAAATTATAATCTTTCGGCGCTCGCCAGACAGAGACGACACATAATAGGACTTCTTTTCCTTTTTCCCCTCTATTATTTTTTGTCATTATTGCTGCTAGAAAAATCGATACTGATATTATTTTTTCTATTAAATTGAAATTGTCAGAATAAAAAAATAAATATTATTACTGTTTAACATGCAAAATTTATTGTACACTAAAATCAATAAAAAAAATGACATTTTATTATAATTGCACAAATTGATCTCTTTGCAAGTAAAATAAGACTGCTTTAGGTTCAATTTCTGTATTAAAATTTATTTATAATCAACGTTTCGACGAAACTCAACGCCCATCTTCATCAGGTAAATATATCATTTATCCTGATGAAGATGGACGTCGATTATAAATAAATTTTAATACAGAACTTAAACCTAAACCAGTTATTTACTATGTCAAGAACTGGTTGTCCGAATTTTAATTATATTATTTCTACACTTCTAATTACTTATCTCGTATTTAATAATTACGTACAGTTTGTAACTTATAGATTTGTTCATTTGAAAATATAAGTTGGCGTTTCATATGGAAAGTATCATAAATGTCTCGAATATAATATTTTGCATCGGAAGAATGCCAGTGAAACATGCAATGTTTGTAAGCGAATGGACATTAACATGTTTTATTATTTCTATTGTATCATATGCAAAGTTACACTAGGAGCAACCCTGCACTCCCCGCATTCGTAAAACTACATTTGCGTGGTTGATCAATTATGCACGTTTTCCATACTTATTCGTTCTATATACAGGATGTTCGTTTATTGAGTACTTATTTCACAAGTTCCTTTTTTTTAAACTCCATCCATCTTAATTGGCTTTGGTAACTAAGACCATTAGGCCATTATTATTTATTTATTTTTATTATAAACAAATATTATTGTCTTGTAAATATTTCCATATTTAAAATAAAACGATTTTAGGTTTAATTTTTGTATTAATATTTATTGATAATCGATGTTTTGACGAACTCAAAGTCCGGCTTTATCAGGAAAACTGATACAAATAACATTTACAGTAAATAAACAGAACATAGAAACAAGTAACTACGTAACAAATAAGTAACTAGATCATAAAATTTTTTCAGATTTTTAATTAATGGAAGCCAAATTTTATATAACTTTTTCTTTATAAATTTCTATTGCTTTTATTATCAATCTGCTATTAATATTGATTGGTCTTGCAATAATTACAGTATCTTCGAATTTCACATCATGAAAATACCCTAAAATACTCTGCTATTGCTCAACATGCATTAGAGAGAGAGATTTTATTAACATTTTAAAAGATTTGTACATCAGATTGTAATTTTCTCGCCTTGAACTATATTTTTGAAGGTTTTATTTCCAAGTAGTAAGAATATGTATGAGAAAAATTATGAATGTGTATGAAGCTAAAGTTGCTTGTTTGGATAGAGATGTTTGGAGGAAACTGATTTCGAGATAATGGAAAGAGTTTGTGCCACATTCTTTTGGATACATGGCGTGTTTATGTATGTATGTTTGTATTTGTTTATTAATTGTATTTGTTGTTAATTAGTTACAACCAAAATTAAAACCGAACTTGTAGTACCTGTCATTAATTATAAATATACAGTTTCTCAGGTGTATTTTTTGAATACCCTGTATATAAAGAAAGTAAGCGCATATATAGCACGCCACACCAGGCCGTAATGTGACATATATAATAGCTTCGGTATACATGCACCGCTATTCGGTTCTATACGTTGGCTGTAACCACTCGACATGCAATTGTTTATGATACAGGGTGTTTGCACGTGTGTGTCTGATGTGTAGTGTATACGGTACACACAGAAAACTACAGCCTCTACTATCTACTGAGTGTAGAGAAAACACGATTCACTTCGGTTTGGTTTACTGTTCGTTTAATGGTAGTAGTCTCAGGCACACATTCTCCAAGTTCCACCAGTTTTTTTTTTATTCAATCTGTTCTACGTTACAATAGTGTAACAGAATAAATTTTGCCGCGTCTTACATTCGGAAAGAAATACATGTTTCTCTGACTCTAGTATATGTGCAAGTTATAAATTATTTTTACTATAATAATTTAAAATTTTGCAATATACAAGTCAAGAGGGAAACCACTTCCTTAAATTTTGTACACCAGAGTGTACAAATTTTAAGTATGATTGTTTAGATTGTTGTGACTTTATGTTGATTTTGCGAATTTTATATGAAATTTTTAAGATTTTACATGATTTTAAGAAAATTGCTATTTGATTTAAAATGATTTTAGTAAGATTTACAATCAGGCTATATAACCAAAAGGGTGTGGAACAAACTTTTTCCACTATCTCGAAATCAATTTTCTACAATTTTTATTTTTTTAGAAGATTTTACAAAGATTTTAATTCATTTGTACGCCAGATTGTACAAGTAGTTCCCCCTCAATACAAGTATAAATGTGATGGTAAAGATCCACACCAAATTAGATAATAATAAAAATAAAATTGTTTTAGGTTCCAGTTCTGTATTAAAATTTATTTATAATCAACGTTTCGACAAAACTCAACGCTCGCCTTTGTTGATTATAAAAAAAAATTGTTTCAGCAACTTTATTTTTTTAAAATGATTTTGATAGATCTGTTAGCTATAAGACGACATAAAAATATTTCTATCTTATATAATAATTTTGTTGAGAAAAATATAAATTAAGTTAAAAATTATACATATTATTTCAAATACAAACTTAAGGTGGATTTATGCAGCTAAAATAAACATTAATATTAAAAAGTTAAGTTAGTGCCAGTGCATAAGTATACTTTACGTACTGCAGTAAAACAAAACTAACACTAGCACTAAACTAGAAAATCGCTTTGTATGTTGAATTTAAGGCACACATATGAATACATATATTACATATTTATACTATGCGATGTAAAATTAAAAATTTAATAAATAGATGCTCGGTATTTTTGTATATAATAAATGAAAATTTTCGCTGCAAATCCAAATAAAAAAAGCAATTCAGTCAGTCGAAAAGTGAGCGTATGAACTAACTGATGTAGAGTGTGGAAGTATAGTAGAATATGTATAGAAAAAGAACGTAATAATGAAAATATTGACAAAAACCTTGATTAAATTCATCCCTCCAAACACGTAATATATCCCCCTAAACCCTGGCCCCCCGCTTATCCCCTCAGATTAATTAAATTTTTATACATTGACGAATGACACCACATTTTTTTCACGAGCGCAAGCGAGCCTACTGGCTTGTTGTTATTTAAATCCAGTGTGCTATGTAGTATAACATATATATATATATATATATATAGTAAATGCATTGTCAGTGTTTCATCCTAAATTACTTTATTCTATTAAAATATTCATCACCCGAAAACGTTCTATTTGTCACTCGATATATGAGATGCGTTCATCCGACTATTAAATATTATTTATTAGCTGAATTTATTTTCCATCACAATTAAAATAATCCAGTAATTTCTAATGTACGTAATGCTTTTATATTTCTATTTATTTATTATTACTTTTTTAAATACATACATTGGCCATAACTACAACTTTAGACTTTCAGCCAGAAAGATTATTCATTTCTGTATCAAATATATTTTTGTCAAATTTGAATTTGATTTAGACGTGTAAATAAGTAAGTTTGTGTTTGAGTAGGTGCTTAGTCTGCATAAAATCTGTTTATTTAGTTAATCAATCGTAAGTATGTGTATATTTCAATGATCCGTATTTATAGCCGCTTATTGAATCACTTTAAGATAAAAGCACCATTTCCTGTATATTTCAAATTATTTATTATTATTTTCAAAAGTTTTAATTAGAATTCTATGTTTAGAAATGTAAAATAGAATATAAATATCAAATAATAAACAATATTTAATTGTATTTGTTAACAGCAAATAGGAAAAATACAATTTAAAATATAAAACAAATAGTGTCGAACTAGAAGTAGTTCTAAAAGGAACTATGAATACGATTTTTTTTTCAAATTTGGTTAGATATCACAAAACTTGCATGGGTATGAGTCGGCAGTTATGTCAAATTGTAATTTAAAAAAAAATATTGTTAGTTTAAACATTTATTATACATACTACATACATAGATAATCACCCCTTGCACCCAAAATTGTGTGGCACAAACTCTTTCCATTATTCCGAAATTAGTTTCATGTTAATTAATATAAGAAGTCTTACAATGTAAATATATCTTAAAATGTAATTTTACATAGGTTTTAACAGAAAAATAATAACATTTTGTAATTTTATTGTGATAATTTACGTAATATATTTTTTATAAAAAATTATACGTTCACAAAACATGTAAAATTACATGGTTAAAAAATCTTTCAGAACTCATTATATAAAATAAAACGGCTTTAGGAATAAGTTCTGTATTAATATTAAACCTAAAACAAAATAAAAAAATTTTACACCTTAATGCAGAACTATTCATTGCCATTTTTAAGTTTTGGTCATAGTGATTAAGTTTTCTTTTTGTTAGTGTTTACATGAAAAATATTTTCACGTAAATTCGGAATTAAATACAAACATAAATAGGCAGGAGTAACTTCTGTAATAAATATCCTAATATGACAAGCAATGGTAATATGCTAATTATCAAACTGTCAATTTAAATTTAGCAAAAAAAAACACATTTGAATACCTTTGTAGTTGAATCTAGTTAATTCTATTTGAAAACTTTGTAGAAGTAATGCAAAATTTACAAGTATTTTTTCCCGTATTTGTCACGTAAAAATAGTAATCTAATTAAAGGTAATCACAGACAAGTCTCATTAAAAAGTTGCACTAATTTCAAATCCAGTCCGTCTCTGCTGAAATTTCATTAGAAGCCAAAAATAGAAGGAAAAAATTCAACTAAAAGTATAGCTCAATTCAATGTCTAATTTAATCAAGCCACCATTCTTGTTACCGAGACGACATTTATTTGTCTTGCACGTCTTGTAATACTTTATACTATACATATATATGTACATACAGTAGCCGGAGACTCGATAATAATAATAATAATAATCCAAAGTAAATCACAGTCATATTGTTCCGAAACAAATCAGCAATCATAACCGATGCTGTTTAGACTGTAACTATGCGAGGAGTCATTGCAAAACAATAGCACGTAATAAGTAATTGGTCGTTAAGAAGCCGCATATGGTATTTGACGGCCATTTTTATTGGTTCGGGCGCATGCGTAAAACGCATTTCGTGACACGTGATTCTATGTCGATAGCACGCGTGCGTCAGTTTTTGTTCCGGTCGCAACGACAGTTTTATATCCCATTGCAAATATGTTGACTAAACAATGTTTTTGCGACACATTACGATTTTTGTTTTACGAGCTGTTTTAATTAATTCGCATTATTGCCTTATTTGTTCCATTAGTTAATAGTTTGTTTGTTGTCTGCCAATTTCAAGAATTTTTACTAACATTTGTTTGTTAATTCAATTCAATTTCATTTCAATTTAAATAAACATATATTTCAAATATTGTTTTCTAAAATATTATATTTATTGAAATAAACAAATTTCTAAAAAGGCTACTAAAATCATAACAGTAAGTCATGGTATCTTAGCGCAAAACTAACCACTCTCTATTTTTTTGTCATATTGAGAAATTTATGGAAAAAGTATTATAAAGACATATATTTTCATTACAGATCTAGTCTCAACTTCTATTATCAAAATATTTTCCATACAAATACTATTAAAAAGAAAACTTTAAATCACTGTCACTCAAAACTTGGAGATAAGATAATATGGCATCAAAATGGCAATATGAGCTTTCTTTTAAGAACTTATAAATAATAATAGTAAAAAGGTGTTTTCGAGAATGGTCAGAAGAAAATTGTTTAGAAATAGGTCTTTTAAGGTTGCACCTATCATTAGTATATTGTGAAAATATAAACTTAGCTGGCATTATAAGAAACACAGATAACTAAATTAAAAAAAAAAATTGTTTTAGGATTAGATTCTGTTTAATTATTTTATAAAAACGACAAACTGAACGTTCGTCTTAATCCTACATTTCAGATAACTAAATTACAAGCGGTCCAAAGTACAGTTGGTACAATATAAATTCGTCAATGTTATTATTTTGTGAGCTAACAGTAAATTGAGTTCGCCCCACTGTTACATTATATTTCTAATGAGTAGTCGATCTTTAAATGCACAATTATTTCTATTGAAAAACATTTATTTGTATTGGTAGGCTTCTTTTTACGGATGGATCAAAATGAAATAAATATTTATCTTGCAAATCGGTAGAAATGAATATTTTAAAATCAATTTATGAGCATGTCGAAATACATAAAATCAATTTCCAATTAATTGATTATTATTTATTTTATATATATATTATACTGGGATAATTGTTTCACTAAAAAATTATTATAATGTCAACTTCAATTAATAAAGTGATATTGGTGAATTAATTGAATTGTAATTATTTCACAAAACATAAACAAATTATAATAATCTACAAAGCAATCGCAAAAAATTATCAAATTTTTTTTAATAAGCTTTATGAAAAAAATATCATTTTGTAGTTCAACTACTTCTGAACATCGATATAAAAATTTTAAAATGTAACTGAAAAAAATTGCTCCTTTTAAAAATTGATTTAGAATAGTATATCCCTATTCCTTTTCAAAAGTTCTTTATATATAGTCTGTTTAAGCTTGACTTTTATGCCCCAATAATATTATTTACAAGTTTGATAAATTACATTTTATATTTTTATCTTTATCATATTGCGAATGAATAATCCAAATTGAACCGAACTGTCCCTGAAATTAAAACAAATAATCTTTCGGTGAATTTTAAAACAAATATGAAATAAATATGGTTGATTTTTGACGTGTGCACCGTTTTGGGTATGTGTGTAGTGCTTGGATATGTGTGCTTTTGCTTGGGATAAGAAATATACTAGTTTCCGTATTTTTCAATCAGACACCTGTCACATGGATCCAAGCAATCTATTCGTCCGCTGGTCTTATACGTGTTAGTTTCCCTCCCCCGCACCCCCGCTGCAAAATTCCACCCTAACGCCGCTTTTCAATTAGGCGACACCAAACTGACAGCTCGACATAGAATGCCAGCGATTCTCAAAATATTTCACTCGTATAAATTTATAGTTTTCAAACATTCATCTATATTGATAAACTTCTAACAATATGCTTAAAATAAAACGGCTTTAGGTTTAAGTTCTGTATTAATATTTATTAATAATCGACATTTCGACGAAGTCAACACACGTCTTCATCAGGAAAAAAGATACAAATGACATTTACAGTAAATAAACAGAACATAGAAACAATTTACTAGGTAACAAAATAAGTAACTAGATCATAAAATTTATAAATTTTATAATACTTATTTTGTTACCTAGTAACTTGCTTCTATGTTCTGTTTATTTACTGTAAATGTCATTTGTATCATTTTTCCTGATAAAGATGTACGTTGAATACGTCGAAACGTCGATTATTAATAGTTTAGTAGTTATGTAATGAATTCCTGACTCAATTTACAATAACACAGTTATATTTTATCTCTTTTTATTATATAGTAGTTGGACTGTGCATGCATTTCTATTTCACGAATGACTAAAGTAATTTTTCTTCATTTTTACTATATAAAATTATTAAAAGCTGGTACTTGTATCTCAAAAATAGAAGACAAAAATTCCAAAAACACTACTGGAAAAATATGTATAAAATTGATTAAATAAGATTTTATCCAATTGAAAATAAGTATAAGTTATATTTGAATGTTATATTTGAATAATGAGAATGTTTTGTTATCTAATTTGACTGAAGCCGTATTTTTTAAGATTCTCAAAATTCATAGCATCTCCAATAGAATATCCGGTATAAATGTAATATTTTTAAAATGTGATTATTCTGTAACTATATAAAATTTGTAAGCTACAAGACATACCTAAAAAAAACTAAATAATAAAATTGTTCCGAAGGAAGGTAAGAGACAGGGGCCAAGTACAGGAAGTATTTTATGGCGCTATGCCGGACTTTGCAGACGTCTAGCTACATCGCGACGCAACACACTCGCTATAGCAACAGCCAAAAGGCGACGCCGCGCTCTCGTGTGATTACTGATGAACGAGATAAGCACAAATCGACCTCCAGTTTTCGATTTGAAATGCTCCAAATTGAAAAAAGCATCGAAACCATCCCACTTGCTTCGTTTCTAGTTTCGGATACGACTACAAGCAACACGAGAAATTTATATATATAAAACCAATATTTCTGGTACAATCGACAAAGTGTAATATTTCGCAAAAATATTTCTAAATTTCTGGTTTTTTGCAATATATAAATAATTTTTAAAAGTACAAGATCATTATAATTATTAATTTTTTTAAAATCATTTAAAAATGTACATTTTTGTAGTAATACAGTAATAGAAAATTTGCAAAAATTTATTTTCGGTGAAAAGTAAATCTATTTTGTACACATGCTTATTCGCAGTTGCACTAACTTTAAATAATTTTCAGTAAGTAATATTGCTAATATTGATTGGTCTACCAATTATTATATTATCTTCAAATTTTACATCATGAAGATATTCTAAGATATTTTACCAATGCAAAATTTAAAGATACTGTATCAATATTAGCAGCAGATTGATAAGAGAAGCAATAAAAATTTATAAAGAAAAGGATAACATCAAGGCACTGAGTTAAATAAAATTTGGTTTCCATTAATTAAAAATCTATACATTTTTTGGTAATACCTAGTAACTGAGTAATTTGATTATTAAAAACATTTCCAAAATTGTACTATAAACGTTTTGATACCTTGCAGAATTGTACCATAAAAATGTAGAAATATAACAGCGATAGTCCGCGCAAGGAGACCGCACATATAAAATATTGAATGGGATAAAAAAGAAAAAAAAATGGAAGCAATCACTTAAATGCAATTTCACGGAAGTTATATTTATGCATGTCTGTACTATATATACGGTTATTCCACAACTACGTTTTTCGATTAAAGGCATCTTAACGAAATTAGAAATATCGATTGTCATATTGTTAATGGAAATAACGGTACATCACTCCCTCTAATCTTCTCCCCTCCCCCCACCCCTCCAAACCGAAGATAAATTGTAAAAAACCTATCGCCTACCCCGATCGAACTCATCTTGCGAAGGAACAAGACAATTTTATTCGTTGTTTTTTTTTACTACTACCCGAAACTCTCTTCTCGCTGATTTTGTTGAGACAATCTGCGTCACATATGTTTACATCTCTGATAAGCAAGTCTTCCAGTTTTATCTGTCTCGCTCGCTCACATAAATACAATCCTATGCGATGTCCTTGTCGGTTGTTCGAACAAATTGTTTGGGCAATCAAATTGTCCCTTCCTGGACCTGTACAATGTTCTCATCAAATATGGAGATGACTGACGCAATTGGAAGCATATGCTTGAGTCGTCATTGATTGAAAAAATATCAATACAAATAGTAAATAAAACGAATATCATTAAGAGCTTAATTTCATAATGTATAATTATTTCATATTTTGTCTGTCACTATATGTATTAAATTATACTGAATGTAAAAGTTTAAGCTTTGTAAAAAATCTTTCAGAACTCATTATATTAAAATAAACTGCCTTATGTTAAAGTTCTGTATTAATATTTATTTATAATCGACGTTTTTCCTGACGAAGACAAACGTTGAGTTTGTCGAAACGTCGATTATAAATAACTATGAATACAGAGCTTTAATATAAAGCAGTTTAATCTAATAAAAGTTTAAATATTTGTTTAAAAGTTACTTACATAATTTAGCTGCTAAAATATTACCTTCTTTTCAAATCTTTATAATTCTCTCAACCATTCACTTCTCAAAGTTGATTTTTCTCAAAGAGATTTATTAAATTTTAACACTTAAAAAATTAATGTATCCTCAGTGCTTGGTGATAATATAATATTCAATTATAATCAGAAATATTTGTAAAAATAAAAATGTGTTAATTAAGAACTTATCTATTATTAACAATCGTTCAAAATTTATTATATTAAAGTTTTATTGTTTTATTTTACATTAACATTCGACGTTTCAATATACTACACGTATATCATCATCAGAAAAAAATATATACAAACAACATAAATAATAAACAAACAAATTATAGAATCAAGTTACTAGGTAACAACACAAGTAACTGTATTACAAAATTGTTTAATTTATTAATTAATTTTATTTACTAGTGACTTCACACTGATTGATGTTATATTTTTCTTTGTAAGATTTTATTGTCTACTGTTAAAAGCTGAAAATTCTTTTTTTTATATTCACAATTACACATGGCGTATTATATATTAGGCTATAGTATTCTGTTTTTGCTTAAATCGTAATTAATTTATTTTGATGAAATTAATATTTGTATGAAAGAAAATTGTATGAAAAAAAATTTATTGATCTTGTCAGGAGTTTAAACTCGGGACCTTTTGCTTTCGCGGCAATTGCGCTAATTATCTTACTAATGATTTAATTAGTTCATTAAAATAAATTAATGGCGATTTAAGCAAAAACAAAATACTATAATCTGATAATTCTTCTTTGGTTTTATTTTACCACTAACCAAAATCACGGTGGCTCTAGTAAAATGTTCAAATGCTAAACATCGATAGTCATTTTAGTTTTCATTCGTATTTTCTTTTGGTAGGTTAAAACGTGTTAGTTGAAAACAGTCATTTCATGTGATTACGACTCGCCGGAGATCTGAGTCCAGCCAGCATCAGCATCAGCATCATCCCCAGCCAGCGCCCCCGTCCGTCCGGGGTACGTCGAGTCGTGTGCCATTTTAGCCATTTCCGTTGATTGTTGCCCCGGTTGTGTTCGTTCCTGATTGGCACAAATCCGCATCCGGGGATCCCGTCGGGGAATGTTTTAATCAGACCTTACACCCCGACACCACCAAGGCAGCTGCCCGAAGTGAGCATAGTACACGTGAACCCGCTGATTGGTTTGCGACCCGTCTGCCCTCTGCTGTTGTCTGACTGAAGCTGCTGCCCGGCTCTTTACCCCGGACTCATATGTTCCGGTCGGTGTGTGTGTGTGTGTGTGTGTGTGTGTGTGGACGCGCTTCATCAAATCAACGGGCAACCGAGAGATTGGATATATTCACACATGGTTTCTTCGAAGCAAAGATGAATGAAAGGAAGATTGGCACTTTGCATTCAAAGACCCTTTTTTGCGGAAGAAATATCGTTTAGAAAAAAGATATTTAAATTTATATTATTAATCTATTTTCTCTACCATTTTGTACAAAAGGTATTACTGGACGTAGTATTAGGTTCTGTCGCTGGAGAATCATAAATATTTTTAATAATATTTTATAAAATACTCTAAATAAGGACATTTTTTTAAATTTATGTATTTAGTATTAAAAGTACACAGTTTTAGTATCAAATGTAACCATTTTTTGAAAAAAATTTAAATATTTTTTTGTGACTACATAACATAAAATTATCATAGTAAAATATTTTTCAGAACTCATTGTATTAAATAAAAACTGTTTTAGGATTAGATTCTGTTTCATTATTTTATAAAAAAAAGCCGTTTCGACGAAACTAAACACTCGTCTTGATCACGTCAAAAATTTATCAATGACATTACAGTATGTTATCTAGTAACTTGTTATTTACTTTACTTTAATGTCATTGATATTTTTTTAACTTGATGAAGACAAGCGTTCAGTTTCTTCGAAACGTCGTTTTTATAAAATAATTAAACAGAATATAATCCTAAAACAGCAGAAACTATGTACTTGCCTCAAAATTGCCGATTTTCCAAATATATTATTTATGTAATTTTTGCTAAAATAATAATGAATTCATGAATACATGAATTCATGTAAAATTAAAGATCCCTAAAGGCTGTTACAGATCTCAATAGATCTGCAATTTGACACGAAAAAAAAAAAACAAATTCAACTGCAAAATATTAATATAAATACATACATGAAATATAATTTACACCTCATAAACCACAAAAAAGATTAATGAAAAATATAGTATTATATTATATATCATACTGTCAGCACGGTAGCCGAGCGTGTTTAAGCGCTAGGTACTGAGATCGATAGATCAATACACCGCTGGACGGCGTTTCTATTTGTCGTAAAAAAAATTAAAAATGCTACAAGATCAATCACATATTAATTAAACACAATCGAACACTTCAGCTTAATGAACTGCTTATCTTAAAATATCAATAATTTAGATTACTGGCCGAAATTCGTCACTGGTTTATGCGAATGCACGACTAGCAGTTTCGAAAAGTGTCTAAATGAATGATCACGGAAGAAGTTCTTTGTACTTACGATCAAGGCTCTCTTAGGGCTGTCGTACCAAATATGATGATGATAGTAATATATTACTGATTTTTTAATAAGAGCAGTATGGAAAATAATTAAAAGAAAACTAACTACGTTAATAAAATTTAAAACAAAAGTCTAAAACTTTCTTTATTAATAGTGAAATTTAACTATTATTTTCTATTGATAAAAACCTTTGCTTTTGAAATATGTATCTAAGAAATATATATTTGATTTTAAAAGTTTGCCAAAAGTCCTGCTACTCGTATCAATATTATAGACAATTTTATATATATATATATATATATATATATATATATATATATATATATATTATATTTGTTCACAAATCATACAAACTTAATGCAATTTTGTTTCTATTATATTTTACATTGATATTCATTACTTATCAGAAACTTGAAACAACTGGATCCAAGTATGTATTAAAAATATTTGCAAGTTATTTTGTTTATAAATTTAGTCAGAGTATCTAGATCATATTTAATTTTTAATCATATATTTTGTTTAAAAATAAAATAACAACTATACATTAAAATAAAAATACTGTTTATTTTAATTATAAATTTAAACCTTCTTTTTCTACAGCATTTTATTGTAATGAGTTCTGAAAGATGTTTTATTATGTTACTGTAAAGAATTTTGATAAGAAATATTTCTCAGTTTCATAAGAAACAATACAACTAACGTAGAAATAAGTTGACCAAAAGTTTTCTTCAAAAAATGTAATTTCCATATCGCTTTTTTTGATTAGAGTCAACAACTGAACGAAAGCATCGGTGTAAAGCAAAAAAAGGATAGCAAATAAGAAGCAAAAAGGACGACCATAGAAGCAGGAGAAAGAGGTGAGAGAAAACGCTAGAAGGAAAGAGGAGTGAGAAGAAGCTTCATTACGTCTCTCATTCACGAGATTCCAGAGTTCAATTTCCTGAGACGTGCTATTGGACAAACGTCAGCGTGCACGGTAGCCCAAGACACTGCCTTTCTATATATTTATTTATTGGTTATTGGAGAGAGTTAGCCCTTCTTTCACTGGCTTTATATGTGCACTGAGGAATTTTATTATTACTATTGGTATTAATTATTTCACCCGACGGACTATACCGGAGGAAAATATTGTATAGGTACCACACCACCAGTGTTGAAAGGTAGTGGCTTCTCCCCCCTTTATTTATATTCTTCCAGAGTATCTTACCTCTAGCCATATTTAATTTAATGGGGAATTGCTTTTGAAATTTCAAATCGACAGCTATGAATCAAGTTTAAAAAGGGTGAAAGCCTGAATAATGAACACTTTTTTTTGCTAAAGCTATATAGATCGAGAAAAAATTAATGGTTCTTTGCTATTAGCTTGATTCTTTTTACTGCTTCTATAAAATTGAAAATATCGCTAGTGTCTAGTGAAAGAAGTTCTTTGCACGACAATAGTAAACATATTGTTTTAATAGTTTTCTTTTTTCTTGTTTGAATTGTTTTAAAATATGTATTAACAACCTAACACCATATTAATAAATTTTGAAAATAACTCTTTAGAGCAATTTGTTCGTTGCACTCAGTAAAATTTACTATTTTAAGGGAAAATATAGAAAGATTATATAAAATCAATGTCCTAACATATTTTATTTATTATTAATTTATTACAGTATTTTTAGAAAAAAATTGGAAAAAATAAAAAATTTTACTCGCCACGTGTTTTGCTTTCATAGTGTTTTTCGAACAGTTCATCTTTCAATGTATCTATCAGTTTATCGAGCAGCATTGACGCATGTTTTGGTAACATTTTGAAATTAAAATATTGTTAATAATATTGTTTTATACCAATTATTATTATATTATAATTACGCGTTGTAAAGACGAACATACATTTTCCTATGAAATTTTCAGAAAATCTTTAATTTGTCATATCATAACTTTTCCCATTTTAAAAAATATAAATAATTAATCCTAAATTTTTTTCAGATGTAGGTATATATTTATATTTTTATATATGTGTTCGATATTTTGAGATACTCTGTATAAAACTCTTGCAGTAACATATGGTTCATTGACATTAATGTTTATAATATTTTGTTTTAATTATTTAAAAAAAAAAGTAGTTAACGGCTTTTAAAGGATATTTGATATAATCGTAAGAAGGTATCTTTTACTTAAATTAAACTTTATTTGCAATAAAGAAAATTAATTAATTACTTAAAAATCGAATTAATTACTTAATAAATAAATAAGAAT
This sequence comes from Clivina fossor, assembly GCA_963966155.1. Classification (NCBI taxonomy): domain Eukaryota; kingdom Metazoa; phylum Arthropoda; class Insecta; order Coleoptera; family Carabidae; genus Clivina; species Clivina fossor. Next base: position 10,188,201 of record OZ014562.1, on the reverse strand, counting down.
GTTTGTTAAGCAAATCAAATAAAGGCAGCCAAGGTAATATAATAACAAGGTAGCAAGCATTTCTTGCTGATAGCAATAAATCTTTCTCGTTAATTAAATCAACACAGAAACTAATAAAATTTAACGATCTTCATCATATAAGTGCTGACTGATTGCAAATCACGAAATGTAATAAAATTTAAATTTCTAGCTGTACGCCACTGCGACTAACAAGATGCAGTTGTCGTGTCAATCGCCGATAATTGTTCAATCGTTAACAACCTGATTCTGACTCACACACACACACATACTTACTAACTGGTTGCCATGGATACAAAACGCAAGCAGATTTTTCTCGTCGACAATTATTTTTTTTGATACTTAACTTTTACAGTTTATTATTATTGGCCATGTTGTTATAAACGTCTTGTATTATAATTGCATTATTTGATAATATTAAACATATTAAAATAAAACGGCTTTAGGTTTAAGTTTTGCATTAATATTTATCAATAATCAATTCAAAGTCGTACGTTGAGTTCGTCGAAACGTCGATTATTAATAAATATTAATATAAAACTTATACCTAAAGCCATTTTATTTTATTTAATGAGCTCTGAAAAATTTTTACTATGTTAATTTATTATTTGTTAATATAGTAAAATCTTTTAGAACTCTTTATATAAAATAAAACGGCTTTAGGTTTAAGTTCTATACGTATTAATATTTATTAATAATCGACGTTTCAACGAACTTAACGTACGTCTTCATCAGTATCAGTTTTTCCAGTTTAATACATTTGTATTTTATAGTTTATCATAATAATAGGACAGAAAGTTTAAAAACATTGTACATACAATCATAATTTTAATATATTACCCTAGAAAATAATATATTTTAATTTGCATGTTAAAAATTAAAATAACTAAAATTTAATTTTGTTATTAGCTGTTTAGAAAAAGACGAATGCACTACTTCTATAGTAGTATAAGAGAGAAAGATGAACTGAAGCCGTACACAGTTTATGGCAATAAGGTAACTTAAGTTACCTGGCTACCTGTGTTTATCTTCTATATATAACGACCGAAGAGTGTATATATATAGTATTAATTAGCTAGTAGACACTGTCTACCAATCATTGGCGTACCGTTAAATTTGTCTTTCATCAATTTCCCTACTTATAATATTATCAGAATTAAACAAAAAGCAATCATTTATTAACACTTCTTTAGGAAAAAAGATTTAATTTACAGTTTCAAAAGTAAGTGTAATTTTACAAGCCTAAATACTTAAGTTTTTCGTTAAACAAAAAAGGAATTGTTTTTATATATCATTTAAGCTTTCTTTATGTGAATTAGGCAGTTTAATGTAATTTAAGTTTAAACATATGTTTCAGAACTCATTGTATTAAAATAAAATTCTGTTTAATTATTTTATAAAAACGATTTTTTGATGAAATTGAACGCTCGTCTTCATGCTATGTACTGTTATTTACTTTAATGTCATTGATAAATTTAAACTAAATTAATCCATAATTTAACTCTTTTTTTTCAAAAATTGTACACTCTAAAAAAAGTAGTGTTAAAACTGACACGAAATAGTGTACCCTCGACAACAGCACCATTTTAACACGACCAGTTCGAGTTAAGTTTAGTGTTGAGGTTACACAAATATAGAGTTAAATAATACTTTCCATAGAGTTAATTTAACTATTGAAAAGACTGGCCTTCGTGTGCATTTTACACTATTTTCGAGTCAAAATTAACTCTAAAATTTGAAACATTTAAAAATCTAACACGTATTTGAAAAAAAATTTGTGTGTAACCAAGCTCTGAATACCGACATAATTAAATTAAAAATAGACAAATTTATCAATACTGATATAAAAAACTCACCCTTTCGCTTTGTTACATAATATAACAAAAAAAAAGTTAAAAAAAAAATCTGTGAACAAACATGCTTTATAAAATGTGACGACCAGCTGAGCCCCAAGAAGTCCAGACACACGCACCAATTCTATATAAGCTAAGTGAGCTAAAGCTAACCAGCAAGATAGAATAACTAGAGGTTAATCAGTCGCTTGTTAACATTAACGAACTGGCTATTGTCACTTGGTTGAGTACTAAAAATGTCATTCTCTGTACGCCGATAACGAAGCCTTTCTCTGGCACCTAGGGTCATGTACAAACCAGGTCCGGATTCTCTAGCTATTTTAATCGGATAATTCAACTGTTTGTTGCACTGATTTCAATCAGTTCTATTACTTTGAAACTCATTTAATTGTTATTATAATATATTGTAACACAGTATTGTAAAAATATATTGGTTTGTACAAAAAAAAAAAACAGAATTTGAAACTTAAAATAATAGTTCATTTTTTGGAGAGAATTAACAGGCTTTTATTCTGTACTACATAAACTAATTAACCAACAAATAGTAAATAGTTTCTTAATTTTAACTATGTATAATTAATTATCTTCGCTTTGTAGTAATTTAATAATATAAAAATACTAACTCTGCGTTTTAAGTCTTTTAAATAGTTTCTTTGAGACCATTTTAACTACACTGAGAAAATTCTTGGTTTAAATACCAGGTTTTTACTTTTAACTCAAAAGTAAACGTGTTTTTTAACTGAAAACTTTGTCCATCTAATAAAAATTATGAGATATTTAATTTTAAATTAAATATTATACATATAAATGATATTAAATCTTTCATTTGAATAAATCCTAATAAAAATATAATCAACTAAGAAAGGAAAAAAAAGACAGAGATAGAAAATAAATTCCTACACGTGTCGTCTTTCAACACGTCGGTAATACAAAAGAACCCTTGTCAAAAAAATACAGGTCATACCCCTATTGTAAAATACATACATACATTCCCAATTCAATACAGAAAAATTACAACCATTTTTTCTACCCTTAGTATTCTAATTGAAATATTGTGTAGGGAATTAAAAAATAACCAGTTTTTTACTATGTTAATTTAGCCCATATTGTCGAATAAAATAAGCTAATTTTTCCTGTATGCAGTTGAATGTGGATGAAATTAAATTTAATATATATTGTTAGACGTAAACATAAAAATCGTAATAAAAATTTTATATTCCGAATAAAAAAAAGTATTCGTAAAATGCTACGTAAATATATATGAAATTTTAATATATTTGTAAAATTAAACAGAAAACAAAATAAAAATTTAATTACAAAGTTTCCTTGTAAATTCCAATGAAATCAAATTAAAAAAATTTTAATTTATTTCTTCTGGGTAGCATTCTGTACATTTCATTAATTAAATTAAATACATATAAAATATTAAATTTTTTTCTGATTGTTTTCATACTAATTAAAAATTGAAATATTTCATATTCTACGTTGTATTTTTCATTTTACATATTAAAATTTTAATAAATGTTTCATACACTCTAATAAATTCAAAATTAACTTTTTCTCTTCAAACTTTAGAAACTTATTACCATGAAGAAAACAACAACCGGTTAAGTATAAGGTTATTCATGAAGTCAGTTGATTCAAAAATAAATAAATCAGTTATAATCATATCCAATACTTAGGTTTCAATCTTAAAACTAACCTGTACATGAATTGGTCAAAATTTTGCTTAGTTCGTGAACTGGTTTTTAAATATGACCGTTTCACGAACTGCTGGTTTTATGTTAAATGGCAAGTTTTTTTACAGTGTGGAGAGTCTACCTTCATATTCAGTATTTCCAATTTTATTTGTTCTTAAAATAAGTTTAAAAAAGTCATATGTAATTGGCTAAAAATGTATTCTCAGAATATAACTATTTTAAGGATAAATTTATTCCAACATTTGAAAATACTGTGCCTTATCTATGAGTTGATAAACCTCTTTATTACTACTGTGTACTAATAAATATATTATTAATGTAATCGTACATATTAAGTTTTAACGAAATATTTTTGTAATCTATAAGAAATAAATATAAATATTTTAAATTTATTAGTTGATATTACAAACTCGGTTTTAACTAATATCGATTATGATAAAACGTCCGATGAGTAAATGGATTGGTATGGTAGTAAAAATAGAAGAGCATGTATGAGAAGTATCACGAATGTGGATGAAGCTAGAGTTGCTGTGTGAATAGAAATGTTTGTGCCACACCCTTTTGGGTACATGGCGTGATTGTGTTAGTATGAAACTTTTACGAAATTAGGACTAAACAATTAAACTAAAACACCTAAAAGCCGAATTTGTAATATTTAGCCAGTACAAATTTTTTCATATAATACAACATTTAATTTTTGCACATTGACGTTTTTAAATCTATAAATATACAGGATGTAACAGAATAACTATTCCTAATTTTCAGAAATGATAAAGGGCACATAAAGAAAAGAAACATTTTTTTATTAATAAACTAGTGTCCGGAATTTTCTTTTTCTTTTTTTTTCGGCAATCGATTGTACATCGTTACAACTTGTGTATCGAAAATGGTGGTCGTAACTTCGAACAATTTTTATAAAGTTTAATGCACTATTATTTCTAATAAAATGTTCCTTAACTTAACTACTCTTTGATTTTGTAATAATTAAGATTGTTTTTAACGATATCTAGTGTATCTTGACACCGAAAAATTTCCGGACACTAGTTTATTAATAAAAAATGTTTCTCTAAGTGCACTCTATCATTTCTGAAAATTAGGAATAGTTATTCTGTTACATCCTGTATAAGATGTATTATTAATATAAATAAAAAATAATTGTAAATGACGCTTTATGACGTACTGTTAAGTATAATTAAAAATCTTGTTTATGTTTCGGTTCTAATTTTAAATAATAAATAAATGCTCTGGGCAGAGAGAAGAGTGAAGCGGGGCTAGTCTTCCTTCTGTTACTATTAAAGTTCTCTATGGTGCTCTAATTGGCAATTAAGGATGGTACTGAAACTGTATGCGTACTTCGTTCGTATATACTCGTATATATTGTTAGTATATTTTTAGATTTGCATGCGAACAGAAGATGTATTTGCGTACGGTTAGAATTTGTTATTTTTAATGACACTAAAATAAAGATAAATTTTCTGATTAGCGAATATGTTATGCATAAAATAAAATGCTATTAATAATAATAATTAATGCTATTGTGATTGGTTAATTGTATTAGCCAATCAAAACGTTTGAAAATTAGCGAATAGAAAAGAAAACACATTAATCTATATTTTTTAGAAATATCGAATATAAAAGGATGTTGAATGTAACATATTATTTAAAATTACATATTAAAAATTTCTATATCTGTTTCTTTTATATACTAAATTTTGACCTGATAAAGACAAGCGTTCAGTTTCGTCGAAACGTCGTTTTAATAAAATAATTAAACATAATCCTAAAACAGTTTTTATTTAAGATTAATAATATTTATTTAATTTATTTAACTTTCACACACTCATTAAGAAATTATTATATATGGGGTGTTGGAATTTGTAATTTTTAATTGCGTTTAATTAGCAAAGTTACGTATCGAATGAGACATAATATATAGATAATGGCAGTTAGGCACTAATTAAAACTTATCACTAATAATGTGAGTGTGTATGGTCGGGTGAGATGATAATGACAATGACACTGATGACAATTGACAGTTGCGAGGACCGAGTCATCGGATGATCTAAAACGGACGTATATGCCATGATTTCTAATGATGATGACTGGATTATATGTTTGCGACATTGATAATGATTATGATATATGAGACAAACTCGAAATGACAGTAGCGGCTATGTTTACTAGATGACGATCTAAACTATAAAATTACTAATTAATGCATAGAACATTTATCCAGTCAGCCGATTTACATCATAAAAATAGCATGTTTATATTATATCTGTATAGATACAATACAATGCATATTTAATATACATATTAAAAATTGAATTAGATGATTTATCTGTTTGATTAGGTATTCAATAACATTAGTTATTTCATCTACATACAAATTAGTTGAAATCAAATTATTGTCTCAAATAAAATTTAAGTAAACAAAAATGCTCACACAGCAAACTAGAAAAACATCTACACTGTATTAAATGTTTCATCTAATATGGTTAGGATTTTTTTTACACAGAAAAACTAAAAAAATTTAAAAAATATCTAAAAGGTTTTTTTTTGAAAAATTGAGGAAAATATTTTAAAAAATTAGTACTTGTTTCAAATCAAAGAAATATAAGCTCGTATTCTTATTTCATTTATAAAAGTAATTTATACCAAAAGTACTTTTAACGTTTATTTAAAATTATTTATTCAGCATTTATAATTGACTTAAATTTTATAATATGAAATATAATAAAAATTATTAAAAATAAGAAAACTATTTATATTTGATTAAAGACAGAAGCAAAAAGTTATTTCCAAATTAATAATAAAGCACTTTTTTTTTACAAAAGAAAGTGAAATGAAAATACAGGCCGTAATTTTTGAACAAATTTTGAAATTCTATTTCATTTTAAATTCTCGAATAATTTTAACTAGAACTAAAATAATAATAAATAAAAAAGAAAACAATTTCTATAATCTGGTGTATAATTTAATTAATTTCCTATAAAATTTTAGTATAATTATGGTAACATCAATTAAAGATTTTCTTAAAATCATGTAAAATCTTGAGAAGAATCCTTACAATCTTAGAAATTTCGTACAAAATCCGTAAAATGACTACAATTCATACCTAAAATTTGTACAATCTGGTATACAAAATTTAAGGTAGTGGTTTCGCCTTCGTAAGAAATATATATAAAAGAAGAAAAGTCAAAAAACAAACTTCTTGAATATGTAACATAAACATTATTAATCTACAGATATCAAACGTCTGAAAATGTTCATTTACAATCAACTTGTGGTGATATGAAAAATATACATATTTAATAACAAATTTTTAAATAATTAGATAAAAATTGATTTTTAATATAGACATGAACAGGATTACTCAACCGATAATTATTTTAAATCTTCAATAGATACCATTAAGTAATACTAGCAACAATTTATTTTTAAAAAGTCGATATTTTGAAAATTAGATTAGCAATTTTTACTTTAAAAGATTTGATTGGTTAATACAATAAAGCAATCAAAATAGTAGTAATTTTGAAACAGAGTACACGGATATAGGATATTAAATAATAGCTTGCATACTGACAATATAGTTGAAAACTTTTTAAGGCTTAATAGAAAAGTTCATTATCAGTGAGTTAAAAAAGGCATAATTTTATTTTATTTTTGCATTAGCTTTAATGGCGCTGCGACAGTAAAATGCTACATTCATTAAAAATCATATATATATATATATATATATATATATATATATATATATATATATATGTACTTTTAAAAGTTCAAATACATTAATTTAAATGCAATGTAAAAAATACTAATTAAAAATGTATTTTTATTTGAAATTATAATAAAGTTTCTCTGTTTTATGTTAAAAGCTATTTGGAATTTACTGAGTTAGGTTTAGAAATACTAAATAAATAAGTTTGACACGATTTGAAAACGGCCAGAAGCGTAATTTTCGCTAATCTAAATTAGATATACGAGATACGAGTCAATAATAAATTTAATTAATAACACAAGAATCTCTAGTTAATTTTCTCGGTGTCTTGTAATTTAATTAACAAACCTGTCAGAAGTTAATTATTAAATTCTGATGCAGAAAAATTCAATTTTCCTATAATAGAATAGTTTTATATAATATTTTATATACGTACGTATAATAATAACCATCTTTTTTAATTAAAATTTCCTTTTGATTTTATCGCTAAATTAATTAATAATCTTGCATTTTTCTTTTGTCTCAATTTCCACTTTTATTTCGCATTTTCATATTATAACATTTCATCTATACCACAAAATTATTCAAGAAATTGTATATTGCGTATTATGTAATTTACCGATAAAATTAATCAATATAATTTAATTGAAAATCAATTTTTTGAAAAAAAAAAGCAATATAATTAATGCTCCTAAGAGCTCCTAAAGAGCAAAACACGTGTCTATGGTTAAACTGGCCAGTCATTGATGCATAGCCTAAAAAGCCGATTCAATGACTAAGTAACTTGTGAAATTTTGGGAAAAAATAAAATCTCAATATTTTGAGTATTATTTTATATTTATTTGTCAGATTTTATTTTCATATACAGTGCCATTCAGTTAAATGGAATGATATATATATATATATATATATATATATATATATATATATATTTAATTTCAAAATAATGCTTATCGATACTGTCTTGCTGTTAAATATCTAATAATTAAACCTAAAACAAAAACATTCACTGCATAACCAACTAATATAAGTTTACAACAAAGCAATAAACTATTTCTAAAATAATATTATAATAGTTCCTCATATAATTTCAATTAAATTAATCATATTGTATTTAATAATTGTTTCAGTTATTCAAACATATTTCAAAAATAACTCATATTCAAATTGACTAAATTTATAATTTAATTTAATTTTAATAAAACTTATTTAAAAATAAGTTATAATGATTGTTAGTAAGAAATAAAGTTGGTAAATGCATTTTGAAGTACTAGGTTGCGAAACCGTAGTAAACCATATCCTGTGCTTACTATAGAAAGCTCGGGGGCAAAGTCCACTATAATACGTTCTATATATATATCGAAGTTGCTAGTGTCCACAGCACTTTATCCTTAATGAGCTTTTCAAGTCCGAGCTTTTCTCATTAGTGTAACAGGGGGCCCATTCGCTCGTTAGCCGAGGCGGGTTCTGCCCATCCCTCCCTCCTCAGATTCCCCCGCAACCCCATGCGCACAAGCCGAAATGATACGCCACTGGATGGACAGACAGTTGATACCCGCATACCATTTCATTAGTGCTAACAAGAGACGGTAGCACAGGCCCAACATTCTATCCTTGTTGCGCTCATGTAAGCCAATGTATCTATCTTACTACATCAATTATACGATGTCTTTGGATGATGTTGCAGAAATGCTGTGTTTAAATTTTACTAGCGAAATTAAGATTATGTTTAGTATGGACTTGACTGTATTCTGGTGTCTCTCTCTCTCGCTTTAGCCATATTGATTTTTAAAGTTTGCAGTAAAATTTAATTAAGATAATTAATTTTTAATGTAATGCTTACATACATAAATTAAATTGCCGTATTGTATATGCCTTCATAAATATTCAAAAAAAAAATAATAACAACAAATACAAAAATAAAATATATATGGATCATGCATTTTACAATAAACACAACAATTTTGTTTGTAATATTTTACATTAATTTATATTGTTTTCTCATTTTTAATGTTTAAACGTACCATTAATTATTGTACTTTCAAATATGTCTTTTTATTTACGACACCAGAAATAATGCTAAAAAATATGATATTATTTTATTAGTTTACATTTTACGAATAGTGTACCAGTCAGCATAATAAAATATGCTGAATAAATGATATAAAATGTTAAGAAAATGCAGGCACTCATAAAATATAATAATGCAATACAGCATTTTTATTTATATTTTAAAGATATTTTTTATGATGTAAAATTCGAAGATACCGTAATAATTGCAAGACCAATCAACATAAACAGCAGATTGATAAAAGAAGCAATAGAAATTTATAAAGAAAAAAAATCAATCACTGTGAAGGCACGGATTTAAATAAAATTTGGTTTCCATTAATTAAAAATCTATAAATTTTATAATCTAGTTACTTATTTTGTTACCTAGTAACTTGTTTCTATGTTCTATAAATGCCATTTGTATAATTTTTCTTGACGAAGACGTACGTTGAGTTCGTCGAAACCTCGATTATTCATAAATATTAACACAAACCAATAACCTAAACCGTTAAATGTTAAAATAAAATTAATTTACTTGATAATATTAACAGCAATTGAAAATATTTTAAATATAAATATTAATTTTAATTCTAAATATGAATATTTTGTAACATTAATTAAAAAATGTATATTATTCAACCAAGATTTAAACCCGTATTATTTTAATCGCTAGTCAAATTTTGCTAGAGAATAACCATAACAAATATCAGAATTTTTTAAAATTCAATTCTTTTATATAATTTAAAACTATAAATCTAAATTTGAACATATTGATAATATTTTAAATGTTTATTATCTGACCGAGATTCTAACCCGGAACCTTATGTGCATTAGTCAAACACACTACCGCTTGTGCTATCGAGTAACCCTGGTAGATGACAAACATTTTTTTTTATTCTTTCATTTGCAATTTGTTTATTAAATTAATTTCTTTCTACATTGCCATAATACTAGTGTTTTCTTAGCATATAACATTGTCATAATGTAAACAAAAAATAAATTACAGCCGTCGTTTTAATTACAGAGTTTAGTGCAATAAAACAGCAGCCTTGAACTAAAAAAAATTAGCAACTTAAGATATTTATTTGTTCTGTCGTTACGTTAATAAAATTTTTCGCTAATATCAAAATTGCTTTCTTTTGCAAACGGCCGTAGCGCAACACAAACAAAATGCAATCAAACAGTTTAATCAAAATGCGAAATTAAACTGCGTTTTTAATCAATTAGAGGCCCTAAAAATTAATTACGAATCTGTAAATTAAATTTAGCAAACAAGGTATTGAAAACTAACTTTCAATTGCTGAAAAAAAAACTAATTTAATAATTGATTGAAAAAAAAATTGTAATCAGCGGATTAAATGCTCAATAAAACCGGCTTATCATTGTTTTAATATTTTAAATTAATTAAAATAATTGTTTTGCGAAAAAATAATTATTATTTTATATTGTTTCTTAAAAATATATATATTATTTGTTTCGTAATTATATTTAACAATTCGAAAATAATTAAGTAAATAATATTAATAATAGCACTAAAATGCAAATCAAATCACACATATTTACTAAATACAATATTTGTTTCAATATTTCTAAAGGCAGCGTTAATTAAAAAAAAAGATCTTTAATTGGCTTTTGATTTCTAGAAACAATTTCATGTATGTTCATTTAAATAGTATTTTCAGACGGTTGAATGATACGAGGATAGTCCCAAAAGTATCCGACCTAACAATAAATTTGGGAAAACATATCTTTATTTCTCTACATAGTCTCCTTTTAGCTCGATACATTTTTCCCAATAGCTACTACCCTGTTTATAGTGAGAATCTCTTCATTATTGGCAAATATTTTACCACCGAGCCATTTTTTTCAAGTGTGGAAACAGAAAATAGTCCGAAGAGTCTAAATCTGGCGAATAGGGTGCTTGAGAAAGCAATTCGAACTTTAAATCATTGATTTTGGCCATCGCGATAATGGATGTGTGAACTGGTTCATTGTCTTGATGAAACAAAGTTTTCTTTTTTTGCCAAATACGACCGTTTTTTTCTTGATTTCATCACCCAAACGCTGTAATAAGTTCGCATAATACTCATCGTTGATTGTTTTCCACTTTCTAAAGATAATCATTAAAAATTATCTTACGCGTATCCCAAAACCTCTGCAGATGGAATTGCAGACAAGGTCTGTTACTTTTGAGACTACCCTCGTATATACTAATAAAGTTTCACTTAATCAAGAAAATTAATTTGAATTAATAAAATTTGGACATAAAGACTGCCTTTTTAGTTTTAATTTTACGCACAAATACTTGACACATTTTTAATTTTAATTTAGTTTGGATTGTTCAAATTCTTGTGCTTGTGTGTAAAACTAAAACAACAATTTGAATGAGGCTTTAATAACAAGATATTTCGTTTCTTGTACATAAAATAATTATATAATATTTATTATCTGAAAATTCTAAAATATATACTCAATCCGTCCCTGTTTTGACAGTGTATACTTCAAAGCTTGTACTAGAATTACGTTCAGGTTATGGATGAATTTGTATGACAAACACGTATCAATTATCACTTTAAATTATTTAATATAATAATTAGAAAAACATGGTTGTACCAAAACAACTAATGTAAAAAGAATAATATGACTAAGTAGTTAGAATTTTACAATTACTTGAATATATAAATTTTGCCTCCAACCTGTAAATTATCTTAATTTAAAATTGGCAATAAATATTGTAGAAAAACTCACCATCAAGTGAACGCGAAAAATCAAATTCAGTTTCAATGAAAACGTGTTTAGACGTTCTATTTTATGTGTAAACTGAAATTGATAATTTAAAATGAGATCTTTCAATTTAAAAAACCAATTAAATATATTTCGATGAATTATATTTTGTCGTGAATAGCAGATAGCGTATCTTCATTATTTTATTTCTTAATTCCAACTTAATTCATTAAAAAAACAAATACAGATTTCTTTTGCTACCTCATTTTAAAGTGCATGTTTGATTCGCCGAAGTTAACAGCAACAAAACACACTGATTATTTACAAGAATAAGTTGCTGTTAATAAATCTAATATGTTTCTGTTATTAGTCTTAAATAGATAATGCAATATGATGTGACAGAAATATCCATAAATGTATTATATTTAGTTTTCATTATGTACTAAAATTACATTAATACACAATTAACTGTAAACGCAGACGTACTATATTTGTTATTTTTATTTTGTTAATAAGTATTTTTAAAGAGTTCCTAGTTGATGAAATATTATTTTAATGTAATATAGGACATTTGAACAAATAAATGTTCGTATTGTCTTGTGAAATTTAATGTAATAACACTCAAAAATATTGAGATTTTAAATTTTTTATCCCCAAATATTTCAAATATTTGTGAAATATTTGGGGATAAAAAATTTAAAATCTCAATATTTTTGAGTGTTATTATATTATTTTAAGTTACTGTACTGCAGCAATACAGAAAATAAATAAAGCATGCCTTCTTATTTTACATAATTTATAATTGTTTTGTATTAATTGTTATCGTAGTTACCATATATAATTACTTATTTATTTATTATTATGTCAGTTTTTACTCTGACGAAGGCACTAGTTTAAACATTAACATTTATTTAATTTGATGATTTAAATAAGTTTTGATAGAGCAATTCTGAACATGCATGCCATTTAAATTTAAAGAAATTTTAGTTAAGGATTTTCCACTTATAGCAGTACTTATAAGTACTTTAAATTTAAAGATTTAAGCTAAATTTAATGACCAGAATAGCGGCATTTATCTAAACAGAACCTTAAACCAAAAATTGTTTTAAGTAAATGTATTTTCTGTTTTAAATGACAGAAAAAATATATACTAAAAATTAGTAGCACAAGTTAAATAATTAGACTGTCAACTGTCTTGGAAGCATGGCTTAGTTAAAAAGTAAATCACATTGATATGTGTTTAACTTTTTATATAATAACATGATATAAATAACTATGTTTAATTTATTTTTCAATTGTAAAAAGAAAACATAATAATTAAAAATACTTTTAAAACATTTAGGCCAGGTTTCGTAAACACTAATTCAATTTAAGTATTTAAAACTAGACGTGTTTATAGATTTCAGTATTAAAGAGAGGGTATAAACTTAGTTATTATTATAAATAATAATAATAATCTGATAGTAAATTGTTGAAATAACAAGTTATTTAGCAAGAGAGTAAAATTTATTTGTACAGTAAATTTACATATGTATCGTTTATAAAACCGAGATATGGTAAATTCTTTCAAGTCAAATCAAAGAAAAACATTTGAATATATTTAATTGTATATAACCTTACCTTAACCAAAAAAGTACAGTCAGAAATATGCTTAAAATGCAGGGCACAAACACTTCAAAAACTATAAAAAATCACTGTCACACGCACAGAACTAAAAATCTCCTCAAATCCGTCACAATAATCAACAAATCAAATAAAAATAGAATTCGGTAATCAGCTGTTGAACTCAAGTGGGTTTTCGTTCGTATTCAACATCAACAGAGAGCAGCCACACGTAACGATCCTGTCCGCGCAAGCAACTCACGTCAACTGAACGCTTAAACTTACGCCAGTCAGCTGGTTAGTCGTGGAGATGCACAACTTGAAGCAGTGTATTCGCTGTACTACGGAGCGTCGTGCAGCGTCGGTCTGCGTCGCAAACAAACGACGCGCGCACCCTGTCTCTCTCTCTCTCTCTCTCCCTCTCATACACACCACTCTCTGTGTGTGTATGTATTTCTCGCCACCCGAAATGCTTTTATAAATTGAATGTGTTTCTTATCAAAAGTTGTTACGCGATACCAGTTATTGGTTTTTTTTTCGCTCTCTTTCCGTTCGTTCGGAAGGCGAGCGTGCGGGACCGATTTTTAAACTCGGACGCTTTATTTAATTATCGTTATCAGAGGGCGTCAAATAAAAATTTATATCGAAAAAGTTTAATTAGTAAATTATTCCGGTTTTATTAGTAATGCAGCGAAATTAATTCTGCAACATGTAATCATGTTAAAATGGATATATGCCACATAATTTTGTTATTCAACTTATTTAATTTGAATTAAAATAAAGAACAATTTTTACTCTGTTAATTAGAATTATTTTTCAGTTAATTTTATTATTAATTAGATATTAGAGTATCATGAGCTTAATTCTTTAACAAAGCATTTTTGTATAGAATAATATTATGACATATTTTTTAACAAAAAAGAATTTAGAAAATTTTTAAATCCACAAAATTAATAAGTATAGCTATATTCATATTTCGGAAGCTAATGCGTGAAACATACAATGATGATTAAGCTACATTCACTCTGCGATTTTATCAGTAGCACATTCTACTGTTACTACTAAAATCGCAGTGGTGTATGTAGCTTAATGATCATTAAATTTTACCGTGTATCCCAGGCATAAGCTTTCATCATCAGTAGCAAACTAATACATGAAATAAGCATTAATATGAAACAAGCAATGGTGAAAGATCACTGAGTTAGTGATCTTTGACCACTGGCTACGTTGAGTATTTGTGTAACCTCAGATAGCTAACGCTTGTTTTATGTTAATGTTTATTTTATTAATTTGCTATTGGTGATGGAAACTTAGCTTCCAAAATACGTATTATACTTTACATTTAATTAATTTTGTGGTTTTGAAAATTTTTAATATTTTTTTGGATAAAATTTTTGTTATAATAGAGCACTGTTATTTTAAATTATATGCTTGATATACTTGTTTTAAATTTAATCCAAGATACGTCACTATTTTTCTACTAACATTCTTATATAATAAAACAAAAAAAAAGGTTTAGGTTTAAGTTCTGTTACATTTTATATTAAAATTAAACAGAACTAAACTTAAAACTTTTTTATTTTAATATACATAATGAGTTCTAAAAGATTTATTTTTCTTATATTACTAATTAGAAAATTTTAAAATACATAGTAAAAAAAATCTTTTAGAACTCATTATATTAAAATAAAATAGCTTTAGGTTGTAGTTATGTACTAATATTTATTAAAAACGTCATTTTTATTTTTTTTTCTGAAGGCGTACGTTGAGTACATCAAAACGTCGATTATTAATAAATGTTAATACAGAACTAGAACCTAAAGCCATTCTGTACTTTTTTTACAAATATGTAATGCAAAATTGTATTTTTTGATCTGTCATGAATGCTATTTCAAAATAATTATAATATGCACTGTATCATAGCAACTGTGATACCTCATCATTTTGATGCGTCAAAACATTGAATAATAATTTAATAACTCACTTAATTAAATAATGAATAACACTATTGTCAAGAAACGCAAATTTAATGTATATATTATTTAATAGAAGTAGATAAAAGTTATTATTTAACATATTCTACATACTACATTTTATATGTACTTATAGTATAATATCCTCCAATTCTTTCTCTCTTTTTACAATCTGGTGTAGTGATTTGTACTGTATTAAGAAGTCTATTTTTTTTCTTTTCTACAAGTTAAACTTTTTATGCTGTATATTTTTTCATTTCCTGGTAAAATTTAGACTTTTAGGAGTTACGAGTTTTTCTAATTTAAATGTTTACTCACTTTTATAATCTGAATCTAAATGATTTTATTATGTATTTTACTAAACACACAAAATAAATATATATTATTACGGGAAAAAAAATTAAGATTGTAATTTTTTCATTAAGAATCAGTATTAAAGCAAAAAAAAAAAAACAACAAAGATTGACTTACACTAATAATTATTTGCAATCGACTATGTTTGTTTAAAACAAAAATCGAATAGTTTGAAAATTAGTTATATCATATACAAATAAATATTGGATAAAAACAGAATGACAGTACGGCAAACATAAAATTTGCATTAAACAATAATGAGTGAAATGATGCAATTTTATATGTATTTTTAATGTTTTTCAACCGGTTAAATGGTAAATTTGATTCGCGTTTGGTCAAAACGCTTTTTACATCCTATAAATACGTTATTATTTTATTACATGTATAGATTTATGCATTTGCGAAATAATTTATCATGTTTTATTATAATATTGGATGATTTTATTTACCTTTCAAAATGGTGACAGTTTATGTTCTTTATCGAATGAAAAAATCTTTTTAATAATTGTATTAAAATATTTCGAATATGACGTATTATTAATTTTTCTTACTTATTTTTAATATTAAAATAATGAAAATCTTTTATGAACGTGTAAAATTTCTAAAGTATATATTTGGTGAAGTTATGTTACTATTCTATATTGTACTGTAACCACTGTAACGCTATAGAATTTTATGTCTGTGGCTGGTTAAATATAAAATATCATATGTAAAAAAAACGAAAATTTATATAGTACTACAGACTTTATAGATTAATACAGATTAGCAGCATTATTATAAGTTTAACATTGTCAGAACCTTTTAGAACTTATATTAAAATTTAATTGCTCTAGGTTAAAGTTCTGTATTATTTTTAATTAAAATTTAACGTTTTAATTCATTACACATGAATCATCATCAGGAAAAAAATTACAAATAACAAATAATCAAACGTAACCTAGAAACAAGTTACTTATGTTTTTTTAATTAAATTTTAAACTAGTTTAAAACTCTATGGAAAATGATTAATAAATAACAAGCTAAATTCATATTGCGCATGATTCAGACTGTTCTAAAGCGATTTTATCTGATTTGATGATAGAAAAAACCTTTTAATTTAAATGTAGATAAGTTTGTTTTAAGTAATATATCAATAAAATTTGGTTATATATGCATTACTTCCATTTAAATAAGTGTTAACTTCTTATCCGATTTAAATTTTGTATTAAATATGATGAATTTTAAAAAGGTAGTATCACTTATTTATGAAATTTTTTTAATAACATTTAAGTAATAAATACATTTAGGCGAGTAATATTATTATCAAATAATGATAAATTTATTAGAAACACAAATTTTTTGAATACATTAGTAATTATGATAAAAAAACATTTGAAAAAAATTGTTCCGTATTTTTAATTTAAAATTTGTATATATAAATGTTATCCTAAAATATTTTTTTTTAATTTTTAAAAATAAAGTAAATTTACTGAAATTTTTTCTTTATTGTTTAATTTAACTTATACCGGAAAGTATGTCAGTACTTCTGGCTACTGCATTTTTGGTTTTTAGACAAGTTCTAACAAGTCCCGTGATAATAATTTCCAAAAAACAAATAATAAAAATTTTCTCAAATAATGTCACCGTTTTGGCGGACACTGTATATTTACTGATAAAATTTCATTTTAATTATTGAAATTATATAATAAAATATTTTCATGGCCGGTATCTATTGAATTTATAGAATTTTCATGGCAGACGTTTTGCTATACATCGTAAATGGCATTCTCAATGCATGGTGACTGAATATTTTCTAATTATTCTAACACTTACACTAGAAATAATGATTAAATTTCGTTATCAGTACCATTATATACGGGGGTGGGGGTGAGCATAGAAAGCAAAGTGACATGCCTGTCTAGTACATAAAATGCATTTGCAATTAGAATTTAGTGCGCTGGGCTGATACAATGAATGTACAATGGTTGTACCGTATAAATGTAGCATTAATAATTACGCAGCCATTACGCGGATGATGTTGAAACATACAAACACATACAATTAGAAAGAAAATGATAAATATGTTTTAATAATAAAAGCTACTAATAGTTTTTCTGTGTTTACACAATGAAAGCCATTAGGGTAGAGAGCGCATGTTTATAATACAATATCTATCGGCTATGGGGCCCTCTATCACATTCTATGTAGCACTATTATAGCTTTCGTTGCTATAGATACCAGTGATAACAATGCTTCAATTTCATGTCGAATCATTTTATTAAAGTTGTAACACTTTTTTTTGTTTCACTACTAGCTTTAAAATATACCCAATATTCATCTTGTTTTCAATTCGAGAAATTATTTTTAATTAAAATTTATATAGAACTAAATCTTAAAGCTTTTTATTTTAATATTATGAGTTCTGATTTTTTTTACTATAACATGGTAAAAACACCGTGAAAATGAAGTAAGGTTTATGTTGGAATGACAAGTAGAACTGTTTCTACTACACTGTAAAAAATTGATATAAATTTACATAGTCTAATAATGTATTTTTTTTAGAAAAAAAAGTAATATTACGTCAATTATTATGGTAAAAATTACAAAATGCTGCTACTTTACTATTAGTAGTTATGTAAAATTACATAAATTTATATTATTTTTTTTTACAGTGTAGATTGACAAAACATAAAATAAATCTGCTATTGCTCAACATGCGTTAGAGTATCTTTATAATGTAAAATTCGGAGATACTGTAATTATTGCAAGACCAATTAATATTAATAACATATTGATAAGAGAAACAATAAAAATTTATTAAACATCAATTAGTGTGACTAGTAACTGATTTAAATAAAATTTGGCTTCCATTAATTAAAAATTTATAAATTTTTTTTGATCTAGTTACTTATTTGTTACCTAGTTTTGTTTATTTACTGTAAAAGTCATTTGTATCAGTTTTCCTGATAAAGACGGACGTTCAGTTGAGTATGTAGAATACGTTGATTATTAATAAATATTAATACAAAACTTCTATGTTTTCTTAATTTCATTTCACTTTTATAGTCATTTCTGTCAAGCTGTAATATTTCATACTATTTTGTTTATGTTTATTAACAATAATAAAAACAAGTTCAAATTAATTTTTCACAAACTTCTTAAGCAATTTTCGTAATAGAATCGCTAGCAATATACAACACCCTAAAGTCATGTATATAATATTCATTATTAGACATAGAACACATACATTTTTCTCTATCTTCCCTTGAGATTTTCGAATCTCCCTGTAGATATATGTAGAGTAGTACCCCTTGCACACAGAACTCCATATCCATAAAGCAAAGTTTGATGCAATAATGTAATATTATACCACTACATCAAGGTGTGGCCAACATCTGGTTTTTTATTAAATTATGAGCGTACCGGTTTGATGCATTTTGGGTAGATTAAATTAAATATTAATAAGATTATTCTAGGAAAAAAATTCTGCTTGCTTTTTTTTTCTTTCAAATTACATGCAATGCTAAATTATTAAAAAAAAATAATGATTAATATTTTTATACTACTATTTTTATATTAAATTAATGCTTAATAAAAATTAAAATTTATCATGTGTTTAAGATATTAGTCAGCTAAAATGGTTTGACCATCTTGAAATGTCCTTACAAGATGCATTTTTCTATAGAAAAAAAAATAGTTTTTTATACAAACAAAATTTTTGTGTATTACATGATCCAACTGCCGATTTTATATATATTTTATAAACGCACTTGCCCACTTTGTCCGTGATGATTTATATGGAAAAATATGTGAATTTAAAATACGTCCTATTTTTCATGCAGTTTCGACGCGAAACTGAATGCGCATCTGTATTAGAAACGTCAAACACTCATTTAGGTTATGGATTATCATTAATTTATATTTATATGTACAGTTTTTTTTAATGTTTTATGTAGTTGAAGCAGTAGATATTCAATTTTCAGATCAGATACAAATGAATTGTCAAAATGTAAAATATTATTTGGCGTGCGTTTGTACATTATATTTCATATCGTGTAAAACGTATTAATTTTGTATATTTTCTATATATAATTTTGTATAAAAAATTGTATACATTTTTATATAGAAAAATATATCGTGTAAAGCCAGCATAATAAATGTTTTATTAATAGTTTTTATTATAGTTTACATTTTTTATACCTATGTAAGTCTTACATTCTATTTCATAATAATTATTTTAATTGGAGTCAACTTTAATTTCGCAAAAAAGTATTGTTTAATTTACGAGTATAACAGTAAATAATTTGAAAAGTTGACAAAAGAGCATAGTTTTATTGATATCAATAACAATTATGATTAGAATTTAAAATCGATGCTTTTTTGTCAGCTTAAAGTCGACTTTAGTTAAAGTGTTTATTATGAAACTGACCATTACGTATTATCTAACCAGACAATTAAAAAATATTAAAACATAATTTTCAAAGAAAAACCCAATTTTTTCTTGAACTGTACGATCAGAAATTTGCTTAAAATAGTTAAACTTATACAAGTACCTAGTGTCTATGTTGTTGAGCAATTAAGTAAACATCGTTTAGTCGGATTCACAATTAGACCAAGCCGAGAGAGAGCATATGCTCATAGTTCGTGCCCGAGTGTGTTCATACAGTTACAAAATGCTCGAACACTCTTCGCGTACAGTGTAGGCAAGTTACGTTAAAGCCAAGCAGTTGCCGATAGATAAAACTTAATGCATTTTTAATGACTTAATGGTAGTCATATGTGCATACTAACGACCGGACAATTACACTCTCTGTAAGCAAACTTGTTGGTTACCCACAACGGTGCGGGCAGGTGAGGTGTACAGAAAACTGTACTAGCGAAATACTTGTACAGCGTTCTTGACTTGACGACTTTAATTTACCTATGTTTTCACTATTTTATTTACATTTTTTTTTTTTCAAGAAATATTTTGTTGTAATTTAGATTATTCAACCAACAAATCTTTTGTCAAAGAACTTATAACAAGGAAATATTATCAGCTGATTTTAATCAGAATCTTATTTAATATGTATTTTAAATACTGTCAAATTATTATATACTGCTAATAATAACATTGAACAAAAGTTCTTAAATGTATCTGTGAAATTAATATAATAATATTTTAATGGTGCGATTTTTTTCAAAAAAGCCGATTTAATGATTGAGTAACTTGTGAAATTTTTGAGAAAAATTTCAACATTAGAATATTATTGTATTAATTTCACAGACATACTTTATGAACTTTTATTCAATGTTAATATTATTATAGATGCTTAGTGCATTATTGTGTAGATGGCGTTGGTGGTATTTATTGCTTCTCAGCTACATTTTTTTAATTGACTTGGCATAAACGCCAGCCAGATGGTTACATCTACATCAGTGTCTTCAAACATTGATCAAATCACTATACTGTCGAGGTCGTGAAGAGCGAAACACGTGTCTATCGTTAACTGAGTGGTCATTGATGCATAACTTAACAAATCGATTCAATGATTGAGTAACTTGTAAAGTTTTTGGGAAAAATCTCAATATTAAAATATTATTATATATTGCCTTGTTTTAGCTTACTAAAATTGTTAAAAAAATTTAATTAAATTTTAATGTAGCATTAGTAATCATCTGTTAGCAATAATATAAATTAAATTAATTTTTCAAATGTAATAATTTGAATATGTTTTTTTGTTGTTACAAATAATTTTTTTTATTTAAAATACAAATTATTGTTAATTTAATATATCAGAAAAATCGAGATGAACTCGTGCAAGAGAGACTGGATTTCTTAAATAATTGTAGATTGATAAGAGAAGTAATAGAAATTTATAAAGAAAAAGATAACATCAAAATTGTGATTAGTAACTGATTTAAATAAAATTTGACTTTCTTTAATTAATTAATTATAAATTTTATAATCTAGTTACTTATTTTGTTAACAAGTAACTTGTTTCTATGTTCTGTTTATTTACTGTAAATGTCATTTATATTATTTTTCTTGAAAAAGACGAACGTTGAGTTTGTCGACATGTCGATTATTAATAAGTATTAATAAAGAACTACAACCTAAAGTTGATTTATTTTAATATAAGAAGTTCTGAAAGATTTTTTACTATGTTAATTATAAATTGTTCATTTAATATGATCCATTTATGTTTACTGTTTTCATACATCATTCATTTGATTTGATCTTGAATTTAAATCAATTTAAATAACTTAGTTGAAAGAATTAAAAAATAACAAACTAAAAATTATCGCTTGACAAATGGCACTTAAAATAACGAAATTGCATACGGGTAAACATATATATATATATATATATATATATATATATATATATATATATATATATATATATAGACCACTTTGGTATTATCACATAAATGTAAGAGAATATGTACATTTTTTTCACCGAAAGTTGGCAATACTGTTTAAAAATAAAATTTTGTAATTACTTTGCATATAAGAGAATCTATACTACAAATATCCGAAAAATTATATTAAAAAATTATTTAATTCTTGCAAAATTCAGAAATTTTGTCTAAATATTTAATTAAAATTATATAAAATGTAGCTAAAATAAATGAGTAATATTTTTTCTTAAAAAGTTGACAGAAATAAATTACAGTAAGAAACATTCATATATAATTCTAGAAGTTGACATTTCTAATGCCAAAGTTGTGAGAACTGTTTTAATTGTTTTTAATGTCATTTTTGGTGCATGCATTTTTAACATTTTTAACGCTATATCATTTTTTTTTGCACATCATAAACAAATATTTTAGGCAAAAAAATTGTAAAATAAAGTACAAAAATCGCAGTCATACGAAAAATATTTTTTATTACAGACTTGATATTTTAAAACAATTAAGCACAGCAAATGTATCGTAATTTGCTTGAAATGAATAATTCTGTTAGAAAAAAACAAATGAATCATATTTGCGTGCTTAGATGAGTGCTATTAACGCAGGCAGAACTAAGTGCGTCTCAGCGGACTACTAACGATTACACTAAACGTGCATTATACGGTAACGTCTTAATAATTTAGAATAATGGTGGATGCGCGTCGCTTAGACGTTAGCGGCCATTCACTTAGACAGCGAGCGTCAGCGCGGCCCATCCTGCGACGTCGGGCGTCGTCATATAACACAGTTTTTCACTTTTAATTAATCTAATACGCCAGTTTATTTCGACCGGTCTAAAAACAATGTCATATAGTGAATCTTAATTTTGTGTTGCCAACCCTGCCACCCCCACCCTTTCAACTTGGTTGCCGCAGCCAGCAGATGGCAGCATCCCACAGCCGCAAACGCACGCCCGCTCAGCCCCCAAGCTGGGAAAATTTATGGTGGTTAATTAAATTTTAATTTTAGTTTGTTAGAAAAGCCGACACTCACTGCCATGGATACAGCAAACGAGCGCTATTTTCAAAGGCAATGCTTCTTGCCTGGACACTGGCTTAATATGCTAGTGTCCCTAATATGACCACAAAAGAGATTGTTAAAATTTTGTATTTTAGTATTGCAATTTTAAATAAATGAAAATAATATAGATAGTATGTATTAGCTGTATTCTTTTTACCAAAAAATAAACTCAGCTCAGTTGGCAAGTGAAGTGAGGTGAAACGAAGTGAAGTGAGTTGAGTTGCTTTAAAAAGAACAAGATCTATGATATAAACTTAACCCTGCTTAACCCCTACTACTTAACTGAGTATCTCACTTCATTTTGAGATTATTTTGCGGGTGCAGCAGAATTGGAAAGGGGGGGAAGGTATCCAACTCAGTTTGTCGTAGCTCAGTTAAGATAAAAAAATAAGTATTATTTGAGATGATCTGAGTTTATCTGAAGTGAGCTGAGATCTCAGTAAATTTTAGGTAAAAAGAATACAGCTATTATATGCAGTCGTGTCAAGGATATGGCGAGTGAGACAGTTGCCTCAGATGAAAAATGAAGAAAGGTGCAAAATGTATATATTCTTAAGCCTTATTCAGACTGCTCTTTTACTAGTAAAATCAGTGTTATGTCTTATCACAGAGTTAGTGATTCTGAACTAAACTACATGTAAGTTTATGGAAATATACTGCACATGCGCGGTTTTAAATTTATAAGAAAATTTTGTTTCATCGTAGTGACTAAGGCTTTTTAACTAAAATTCACGTATGATTTAAGAATGGCCAATCGGATTTCACTAAGAGCATAAGTTACAATATTGAGACGGAATTTATTATAATTATCGTTAATCTGGCAAAATTTAGAAAAAACAAAGTTTAATTAATAATAAAAAATATTAAAAAAAAATAAATAACTAATAATTTACAATCAATAATTATTTACCATATGCTATTGTGTAACATGTATGCTGGATCCATCTGAAAAAAAAAAACAAATATTAGAAATTAATATGTGACATTAATATTATTTTAAAACATGATGACCCTGTTGCATAAAGCATTGTTAACTTAACCAATAAGTTAACTAGGTAACTAGATTGTCAACTGTCTTTAAATCGTCTCATGGATTATTCAGTGGGTAAATTAATGAATTAATTAATTTACAAAGCGTTTAACAATGTTTTGTACAACCGTGCCTATATATTTTTGTATATTCATATAACTATTTCATAAATATACATATATTGACCGTAACTACGCATGTTTCTAATCAGCAATAATAATTCTTTTAGTAAATTCAAATATATTTTGGATAATAAGACATAGCGAGTTTCAAATCTAGACCCACACACATAATTATTCTATAGTAAAATATAAAATTGGTAAATTCAAAATACCGGAAATAAAATTTTATTTCTAATGTGATTTTGATTTGAACTGACAAATATTAAGTTGCCAAATTACAAGCGATAGTTTATAATTAACTAGATAATATATTAGTCTACAAAAATTGTTTTCATTTTTTCAAGTTTTCTATCTATCTAGTTGAGTTTGTTTGCCTAGAATTCAAAAACTAATAAACTAAATACTCCTAAAATTTAGACATACATGTAGTTAAAATTATAATCTTAATGTAACATATAAAATATAAACTATACAAAAATTTGTAATTTGTAAACATCGCAAATAAAATGTAAAAATCTATAAGTTTCTAAGGGATTTCAAACACGTTTAAAAAAAGCAATATGCTTACAGTACCTGTCAAACGTCCGTCACTTTAAATACTATAATATGAAAATTCAAATACAGTATTTATATAAAAAATAAAATTTAATAACTAATTGAATGAATACATTTCCCAATTACATTGTTCAGTCGATCTCTTTCCACCTGATTCTCAATTGAATGGCCATCGAAAATCAACAGTGATTTTCCATTTGTCAAACATGGCAATGTAATTAAAAGCAAGTGTGCGTACATATACGGGACGTTAGGCGTCGTGACGCTCTCCTGTTGAGAGTTTGCTTGAGGGCGTAGTGGGACAGGGGAATAGGTGACGGGTCATTAACAGTGATTAGACCGAAAGATAATGGCAATTAGGAAAGGAAGACCTTGTTCTGTTTTAGACATATCGTATAACAGCCAGTAGCTGATGTGTGGTTTGACTGGTGCTGAAAATAGTTTAAACTTTTTAAAATTTTATCAAAAAATATATAATAAATTATCAATATTTCAAATAACCTATGTAAGTTGAACATTTGTAATAAAAATGTATTTTATTATATATGGTTAGTATTACACTAAATATTTTATAGTGTAATAGATTTATATTATTCTATTATTTAAAATAATACCTAATATTTTTTAAATATTATGTTCAAAAATTATATATTGAAATAAATTAATTTAAAGAAAAAAACAAAAAATAAAAAAAAAGTTCTGTATATATTTTGTTTCAATATCGACGTTTTGATATACACTATGTATATCTTTGTTAGAAAAAATAATACAAATGCCATAAATAATGAACAAGCAAAACATGGAAACAATTTATTTCTTAAAAATAATTTATATATTTTTTAATTTAATTACTTTGTCACCTAGTGAATTGTTTTCTTCATGAAGATATATGTAGAGTATGTCGAAACGTAAATATTTACATTATATATATATATATATATATATATATAATTTAATTAATTATAAAGCTTTTTTATTTTAAAATAATAAGTTCTAAACAATTTTTTACTTAGTTAAAAAACAAACTAACAATAAGTTAAATCACATAACACTTTATATCATAATATGATACTGCATCATCTAGCTCGTTAAATGTCTAACATTTTATTTTGTATTATCTATTTTTATTTAATCGAAATATATTGAATGGTTGCCGCTAAATTAGCAATTTTTAATAACTTATTCTGGGGTTATTAAAGAAAAAAAATGTTTTCTTCGATAATTAAAAGTTAAATATATGTATTAAATTTACTTTTTAAAACAGATTCTAAATTATTGTAAATCAATTCTAAATAGCAATTTTCATGAACTTCAAATTTCGTTTCATTCAATTTTCCTTGTCAGATCTTGTATAATTTCTGAATCTATCACGATTTTTATCCATATTCATATGCTTTTTAACAATTTAAAAATGTAATTAAATATATTGAAAGTTATTTTGTTAAATGTTGAAATTCTCAGTTGATAAGTTTCTCAATAGTAATTTATTTTATTTGTTTATTCGTAAAACAAAAAGTAAATTTACTTGTAAAATAGTTTCTTTTTAATTTATTTTGGTGCTCATTTTAAGTTTATTTGTAAATTAGTCAATCAAAACTAACTTTATTTATTAATTTGTTAATTTTATTAATTAGTACCATAGTACTAGAAAAATCATATTGAAAATTAGTTTATATAAATAAAAACAAATAATAACGAATATAAAACAGTAAAATTTGGCATATTCCGACTGCTTTTTTTTTGTTTTCGCTCGCTGCTAAAGTGCAGAAGTGTATATGTAAGCGTCGCGGTGCTTTGGTAGTGGCGTCGCGACGGTGGCGGTGCATATAGTGGTAGGCGGACGTCAGGTCCATTACCTTAATGCACCGTGCCAGTTGTAGCCGTAGCTGGGTAGAGAGCAGTGGCTCGCCGGCTGTCTGATTAATATTGCATTTCTTGGTGGAGTCGCCCTCCACCTAGCACTAGCCTAGCCTGGACGGACTCCTGGGATGGACGCACGCTACCTAGATGTGATACGATCCTACTACGTCCAAACATGACCGGACTAGTTTTTTCCTCGTTTTTATTGTTTTGTTTACTTCCTAATTATTTTAAATTTTATTTACGTATACACAGTTTTTGTTTTCAATTGTTGATTGAAAGTTGTTTTTTTAACTGTAAAATTAATATTGGATATACAATTATTCTAATTACTCACAAAAATATTATTTTGAATATTAAATACAGCAAGTTATAATTCAAAAATTATATTTTTATGTATGTTCTGTATTGTTTAACCGTATACTACAGTAAACCAGAAGATGTTTAAATTATTTAATATAAAATATTAAAAAGGTTTACAATTAAGTTCTGTATAACATTTGATTAAAATATATTATCAGTATATCATCAGGAAAAATATATGCAAATTACATTCACAGTAAATGATTAAGAGTGTTTTGCGTCAGCGAAAGTTCCCAAGTAGTAGGAATAAAAGAGCATGTATGAAAGGAATTATGAATGTGGATGAAGCAAAAGTTGCTTGTTTGGATAGGAATGTTTGGAGGCGACTGATTTCGGGATGATGAAACGAGTTTGTGCCACACCCTTTTAGGTACATGGCGTGATTATGTATGTATGTATGTATGTAAATAAACAAGACATAGAAACAAGTTACTTGGTAACAAAATATAAATATCTAGATTATAAAATTTATATATTACAGAATACCAAATTTTATTTAAATTAATGTTATCTTTGCTACATTTGCTATAATTCTGAAAAGTTTTTCAATATTTTATATTTTGCTAATTTAATATAGTTATATAAATATACAGATCGTCGTAGGCTAGTGGTAGTAACATATCAGACTCGTATTTCAAAGGCAGTGTTGGAACAGATAAAGAAAAAATTATTTAAATAAAGATACAGTATATTTTATTATCTAGATGAGATAATAGATATCAGAACAAAAGATACATACACAATCACGCCATGTACCCAAAAGGGTGTGCCACAAACTCTTTCCATTATTCCGAAATCAGTTTCCTCGAAACATCTCTATCCAAACAACCAAGTTTAACTTCATCCACATTCATAATTTCTTTCATATATAGTCTTTTACAAAAGATATCTGAACGAAAATGTTATTTCTGATATTAGAAAACTTTGCACTACTGACATCGGCTACGTTTGAGTAATTAAAAATCTATTATAATCTGTAGGTGTTAAATAATTGTAGAAGAAAAATATTTGTACTCCGACTCTGCGCGTACGACCACACGACATACAACGTAGACTGTAAGCGCCTCGCCGCCATGTATCGCGTCTGTAGCAATAACATAGCGCTGAAACACCAAGTCACAAACCATCTGCGTTTTTGGTTACTGTGAAGATGTGACATGCTTAACTTTACTCTTTCTTTAGACTTATATCTTTATTTACCTACCACAAACTTTGTTTTTGGTGTTTCAAAATATCTTCAAATATGTATGTGAATAAATATATTGTAAGTAATTAAGCCTTATTTATTCAAAAATAATGCACATATGGTTGTAGAAAAAGTACTGTATATTACTTGGGATTTTATGATTTATTAATAGGTAAAAGCACATTTTAACATATGACATATTATAATTACAAAATTTGTTTTTGTAAAGAATCTTATCAACACTATTTAAATTGAAAATTATTAATAATTTATCACTTTTAAAAAACACTGTGTTTCCAAACCAAATAGTAAATAATTTCACACAAAACTTTCAAAATAGTAATATTAATAGTAAAATGTTGTTTTTAAAGTAATATTTTTTGTTTGTAGCATTGAATGAACATACACATAATTTTTTTTTCATACATTCTTTAATTTTCATTATTCAAATTTTGAAAACGCTGAATAGGTAACTATTATTTTTTTTTTAAATATTGTACAATTTTTATCTATATCGGATAAAGTTTAAAATACAATTTAATTAAATATGTAATTATTACTAAAAAATCAATAAATAACCAACAAAAATATAAAATATTTAAAAAATATAATAGCTATGTTTATAATATCGTACAGACATTTTCAAAAAACAAAAATATAATGAAATATACTGTATATCTACTGGACGTAATTTAATTTAACATGTACGCTAATTATAAAATGTTTAACGACAAAAACGAAAACACGATGTTTAATAAAGGTATTGTTATTAACAAAGCATATGGTTAGATGTAAAGCAGAAACATATTTGGTCAGAAACGCAATACCTACGTATATATGTATACATACATCGTCAAATACATGTGTTGCGTACAAGCTTCAACATTAGTGCGTTAATTACTAGATCTAATTAATTAGCACATCACCTGCGGTCGTTCATGCTACTGCTAATTTCGCTTATTAACGCACAATGACAAATTTCGACAAACTTATTGCTGCTTTTTCATTGCTAAATCAAATTTTTGTTAAGTTATTATTAACGTTCCTTTAATATTATACATATAATATTCTTGTTGAATAATATATTTATTATATATTAGCTAGTTAATTAACCGGTTTTTTTTACCGATTTCATGTTCTGTTTTATTTAAAACTTCTAATATGGTTAACTCGAAATATAAATGAGAAAACAGTTTTGATAAGTGATTACATTTTCGTACAAATAAAATATTAACGAAACAATTAATTATTTTCTTTTGATGGATATTGTTAAAATTTTTTATAAGTATTTTTATCTAAAAAGAACTGTTAGTTTTAGAGATATTTAATATTTTAAATGTGAACATTCAGTAAAAATTAAAGAAGTATAAATAAAAAATATAATTAAAGGTGATTGAAAATTTTGACAAGATTTCTAAAAAATCCAATTTTTATTTTTTGTATACTATACTATGTTGAAACTACATAAATACAACATCAAATTATATAAGGTTGGTATTTAATTATCAGGCGTATTTTAAACAATAAATTTTTTTTTTATTAAAAAACTAAACAAAACAGCAATTTTTATTAACAAATAATCTGCCGATAAAAACACCTGATAATTATGCACTAACCTAATAATTTGTAAAGTTATTTTCAACATGGTACAGTACATAAAATATATATAATAACATTTTTAACAACTACAAGTAGGTATAACATAATTTTCAAATATTGCACTAGTTAAATAAAAATTGTAAAAAAATAAAATTACTTTAGGTTAAAGTTCTGTATTATTATTTATTAATAATTGATGTTTCGACAAACTCAATGTCCATTTTCATCAGAAATAATAATACAAATGCCATTCACTAAATAACTTGTTACCTAGTAACTTAATATTCTACTTTAGAATATTATTATATTAATTTCACTAAGTGACATTCATGAACATTTTGTTCGATGTTATTTACCTAGTAACTTGTTACTATGTTCTTTTATTTACTGTAAACGTCATTTGTATCATTTTTCCTGATGAAGACGGACATTGAGTTCGTCGAAACATCGATTATAAATAAATATTAATACAGAAGTTTAACCAAAAGCAATTTTATTTTAATATGAGTTCTGAAAGATTTTTTACTATGATAAAAATTGTAATTAATTTTATTTGACAGTTTTTTTTTTGTATTAATTTATTTACAATAATCATAAAAGTTATTGACAAAAATTTATGAAGTGGTATATTATTTTGGATTTTAAATTTTAAAAATTTTAAATAATTTCGTTTCGGTAAATTAAAAATTATGCGAGCTGCAAAATGTTTATCTTGCATTTGACGGGCCATTCGAATTGATGTGAAGGAAATAATTTAAGCTACAATGTGTTTCCGCTTTCTGACGTCACGTGTTGCTTGCATCTATTATTTAATTGTATGTTAGCCAAAGATACCAGGCACAGAACCGTACTCGCTAAAATTTCTATTTTATTCCTCTCCCTAATTTGGCACAGTATTGCTTTAATTTTTATGATCAATTTTTGACATAATGTTTGTGAATGCATTTTATAATGATGAGAAAACGTGTAGTTTATAAAAAAAAAAATGAAAGCCAAAACTACACTGTTCAGAATAATATCTTTAATTGATAACAGGTTTCGAATATTTAATAACAATATTGCAATTAATTTTTTGCTGGATATATTAACAAAGAAGAATATAGAAATATGTAACAAAATAAAGAAATCTAATTATATCAATGTATCAAAAGTAATTTGGTATTTTTACATTAGCTGTTTCATCCAAGTTGAGCAGTATCTAGCTGTTTTAATAGATTAGCTATTAATTTATTGGTAGCTCTAGCTGTAGCTGCGCTTCAGACTTATAATTACTTTTAGTAGCTTATAGTTACTTTTAGTAAGCTTATAGCTCCTTTTAGTAACTTATAGTTACTTTTAGTAGTTTATAGCTACGTTTAGTAGTTTACAGCCACTTTTTTAACGTTGTTGCTTTTATTATTACTTTGATTAAAAGAAAAAAAATGTATAGTTCTCAGTACGGTGTTTGTATCATTTACAAAGTATCTTACAAAGTAACTTAGAAATAGCTTAAAAGTAGCTTAAGATTTGACAGCTACTTTTATAGTAGCTTAAAGGTGTAGTTTAAGCTAGGTTTGGAAAAAGTAGCTGTAGCTGTAGCTTTATAATTTTTAAAGAATAGCTTGTAGCTGTAGCTTACCTAACCTTTATTAAGTAGCTTGTCCAAGTCTGGACTTAAAAGCTGAAAATCATTAATATTTTAGGAAAAATTACTAAAATATTAAATGACAGATTTCAGTGGATTTGTATAATGTTATAATTAATTAATGAATTTTTTATTGTAAAACTTTTTATGTCTATCAAAAGTTTTGTTTATAGGTTAACATAACATAAGATTTACGCCCGGTTTTATAAAAATACTATGCCATTTAAAATGTTCAAGTAGAACCAAAGCTAAGTGAAGTTTTGTTAAGTCCATCTCTGCGCATATATCTCTCGAATTCCACGTTTCCGTTTTTGGTAGGTTGGTGGTGCGGCCGCGCGTCCTGACTCGGTCTGTTCATTGTTTATAGTGCTTCTCATTATGTTATTGCCGTGGCGTGTGCGAACACACAGAGCTCCAGGACTCACTCCTCTCGCGGGCGGCGGCAGGCGGCAGGCAGCTAGCATGTAGCCCCGTATCCTGTAAGCGTGTATCCTGTGCAGAGTCCTCCTTGTATCCTTTTACCGTTTCGCTAAATATTTATGATAATGTCACGTAAGATATGCGCTATGGGTGCCGATGTCTGTTTCGTTGTACCATTTCTCTCTCTCGTTTGCTTTCTGACTCGGTGCTGGCCGGGAAAGCTATCTCTTGTGGCCTTTTGCTCTCTGTTTTGAGATCGGCTAGCGTGCATAAAATGACAGTGACAGCTTTTTCATATATGTATTAGTTGGTATTATTTCTAAGTAAAATGCCACGTTATTAAATTAAAATTAAATATTATCTTTTAATGTTTATTTTAACAAAAATTGTAAAAATATTAAGTTACTGTATAAAGTTTTTTTTTTTCTTCAAGTGTATAATAATATTAATATTATGTTACCATACTGTCTATGTAGAAAGAGGTCATTATGTTATTAGTATAATAATGACATTACTATTATACTATATATATATACCACTGGCAGCAAGAAACATAACTACAACGTAAAGTGCATTTAATCTGTTATCTTCGGCGGGTATATTGTCAAGACTATTACGTTAAGTTAAGTTAATTGACAATTATATTTTTTATTTTTGCTTGAATTTAAATTTGATTATTGAAAATGTGTGAAGAAATGCAAGAAATGCAATGTGCACTGTCCGAGGTAAAAAAAAACTGCATGTTCGACCAAAGAAACACACTCAAGTGTGTTTAATTTGACATCTCCGACGCCTATATTAAAAATTATTAAGTCAAGTTAAGTTAATTGACAATTGTTTTGTTTATTTTCGCATAGATTTGAATTTGATTATTGAAAAATGTGTGAAAAAGTGCTAGAAATGAAATGTGCATCATCCACGCTGCTCAGAAATTGTATATTGGATTAAAGAAAGATTAATTCTCACAAATCATATGACACATATAAATAATATATATATATATATATATATATATATATACATACTATTCCACAACTGATAGTGAGGTTAAAGTTACTTGGCAGGTATCTTTATTTATTTTTTGTTTAGAACTCTTGAAAAAAAAATCGTATATGTCTGACTCGGAATAGAAAACTCTTTTTGTGTTTCGTCCAGATTGCTTGGCCTCGGCTAAAAATATCTGGGCTCAACACAATATTCATCGCTTTTTACTCCTCGTAACATAATACACTATTTTAAGATTATTTCCTACGTCGTTTTATTCTATATATACTTACACTTCAGTATTTGAAATAATAAACAATATTAAATATTAATATTAAACTTTAATTTTAAGCTGAAATTAAAGTAAAATAATTGTAAAATAAATATTGAAGTATATTATAAGTTTATATTACAAAATTTAATTAAATTAAATTGCTTTATATATAATTAACATAAAATAATTAAAATGAAAGCATATAACTTGCAGGAAAATTAACATTTAATAATATCTCTTAGCTATGTTTTTGTAACAGGGTGGGTCAGTTTGGTGAAGACGTCTGGCGTCGCCTTGCAATAGACGCCAACGTCCATTTTGCTACGTCCGGACAAAGTCCATAGCTTTTAACGCAAATCGCTACCACTGCTAGATAGCTCACACCCCATTAAGAAAACTGCATGCCCAACTCAATGCACTTACATAGATGTATTTCAGAATGCATTGCTTATTCTTCTTTAGACTAATATAAACATTATTTTATGCTGTTCTATCATTGATCGCTGTCTTTGTGGCGACATATTATTTTGAATTATTTACTAAAGTAGATTAAATATCTTTTTTTTTAAGTAAATAATTCATTAGCGTCGAATAGAATAAAATATTTTCTTGTGTCAAAACTATTTTTAAATTGTCTTATTTCAATAAGTTTTGCGTGTCAAGCAAATGTCGACCTTATGTTGATTAGTGAATATGTATAATAGATTTTTGGGTAGTATTGCATAATATACCACATATACTAACTGATGACAGATTCATAAATGACAAATTTCAGTATAATTTTAGAAAATTTTTTTTGTTAAATTATAATTAACGTTTTATTAAAAATAACATTAAAAATTAATATAGTAAAAAATCTTCAGAGCTCGTGTTATATAAAATAAAACGGCTTTTAGTTTAAGTTCTATATTAATATTTATTAATAATCGACGTTTCGACGAACTCAACGTCCGTCTTTATCAAGAAAACTGATAAATGTAAACTGTAAATATCATTTGTACTAGTTTTCATGATGTAGATGGACGTTGAGTTTGTCGAAACGTCAATTACTAATAAACATGAATACAGAACTTAAACCTAAAACCGTTTGATTTTATTAAAAATTAATTTTTTAAAGGTCAGTAAAAATTTGCATGTTACATGTTCATCGCCTAGTCGACTGGATTAAAGCAAAACTAAAAAAAATAAATTTAAGTATTACATTCCTGGAAGCATATCGAGCATACGTACATTTAGCTATTATCCTTAAAAGTGAACAACAAGACAAACACACACAGGAAAAGTTGAAAGTTGTAAATGCACAAAAGAAACAGTACGATAGAGAGGCAGAAGGAGAGAGAAAGAGAGCAAGAGTGAGAGTCATAGAGTGACTCCATTTGGTTGGCATGCGCGGGGCTTGCGTAGATTTTTTCCCATCTGAAATTTAATTAAAGTACAAAGTTCAGAGACGTGTAAACTCGCTGTGAAGTAATGGCCTGTAAAATTGTAAGGTTTCGATTATACCACCACCTAACTTCCATCTCTGTTTTCTTTTCAGCAGGCGTCTTGCTACTTTTATGCCCTTTAAAACCCTGATAAACAAAATTGAAATTGCTTCACACGCAACTCCCCCCTTCTCCCCCTCGCCCCAACCCCCAATACACCACTCTTATGTAACTTTTCTTTTTATTATTTATATTTGATTTCTGTAGCAGCGCGCCGAGAATTATTAAGTATTTTCGGTTTAAGATATTATCGTTGTCCGAAATTCGTGTCTGTATCGTTCGTTTAAGATTTAATCAAGGTAATAGAATAGCACTCGCGATTGAGTGTGTTTCACTCATACTTACAGTGGGTCGGTATGATCGTGTTGTCTTTGTCTATCGAGAGTCTGTTTTACTTTGTCAGTGCGGGTGGTTGGCAGTCTCATCATAAAGCAAACCATTCTCGCTTATTCTAATGTATTTGCGACCAGTAGCGCACTTCCACCAAATTTTCACATGATTGAAAAATACACTTAATTTCTATTATTATCCATATATTTTAAAAATATGGTTTTTAGTATAATATCTATAGAATTTGAAAAGTCGAGTGGATAAAGAAGGTATGTAACGTTTTGTTCTAAATCGACTTATCTTTATGAATAAGTAAGTAGGTAAGTAACATTTTTTCACTTAGCACCAACTGCGGCATCAAAATATTTAAAATAAAGGGAAATCCAAATTTTTAAAAGAGGCATGTGACAACGATTTAAACATAAGTAATAAATGAAGAACGTAACTAACTGCACTTGCCCCCTTCATTCGCTGAAACATGCAGATACCTCCTTTATCCAACAGCAACAGCCAAGTGCAGTTTATTAAAGAACCATTTAAATGGTTTTATAACGTCATTATAGCCGAACAAGAAGACAAAGCTTAGTAATATTCCAGATAATAATGTTTTAAATGAGTTAAAGGTGTATGTTTTTTTAAAATTTTGTAATAATTTTCTTCAAAAAAAAAAATTATTTTGTGTGGAAATTCTATGCATTGATTTTTTCAAAATTTTAGTTTTTTGTAAATGTGATCAATTTTATATTATTGCTAAAGTAAATGCATCATTTTAGTCTAATAACTTGCAAAGTTTAAAATAAATCAAACCAGAAGTAAAATAAGAAAATTTTGACATTATTTTTAAAATTTTAAACCGCTTTTTCTTCGTTTTTACATTTTGTTACATACCTCCTTTATCCACTCGACTCTTCATTTATTTTAACAGATCCACACCGGCACGTTAGCTGGTGGGTTAGTCGCAGCAAAGGTCACGGGGTTTATTTGCATTTTGGATTATCTTATTTTAATTTAGTTTAGTTGAAAAACGTTACTCAGTATATTTATTGTAAAAATATAAGTATGCAAAAAATATATTTACTATAAAAATAAAACGGCTTTAGGTTTAAGTTCTGTGTTTTATTTTATATAATGAGTTCTGAAAGATTTTTTACTATGTTATAATTACTACAATTTTCACAACAAAAAATATATCATTAAAAACTATTTCGTGCAGCTACGAGTTAACTCGTAGTACATAAGCGTAACTATAGATAGATGGCTTCTGGAAAAAGAATAAAAATAAAGAAAAATTTAAACGAACAGAAAATTTATTAATAAATGAACAGAAAATAATAATAATAATAAGTATAATATGATTAAATTAAATTAGCTTTTCAGGCCAGAATTGTGAAAATTACTTTGACAGTAAAAGTGTTAAATTACTCAAGACAGAAACAGAAAATTGTGTTATTATTATCATTTAGAAACTATGCGAAAATTTGTGATATCATTGAAAAGAAAGGTAAATTTCAATAATGTTATCTCCGGCACTGGATTGTGGAAAGAAACGGCATACCGTGGCGTCGTTACAAATTGATTCTTTGGAAAATAGCGTAGCAGTACGCGTACAACACAATTTCGTTAATGGTCCAGCTATACAGCTATACAACACCGCCAGCCGGCTTGGCCTGGAATAACTCGGGGAAAAGTCGACGGCGAAGCGCGACGTAAGAGTTAAGACAGTGCCGGTTGTAAGCATCGCATGCGGACATAAACATCTCGAGCGTTTCGCGGGCGTCTGTTTGACGTCGCAACGCCACTGGATAATGATATTGCTTCGCGCCAACGAAACGGACAGTGCAGAGCGCCGCTTTCTCATTAATTTATGGAAAATTTCTAAAATGGCCAATTGAATTAGTGGCGCGGCCGCGCGGCCGCGTGCCGAACTAATCGACGAAAAAGGTTTTTGCATTTTCTATTTCAATTCAACGCTCTACTACTTTTCTACTTAAGAAATCTAGTTAAATTGTTCATATTGTCTAATTACTTAAATTCTAGAGATTACAAAAATTAATAAATTAACTTTATTGTAGCATTAAAAATAAAAAAGTAATCTATAGTATTAAAATAGAAACGTTTTCATTCTTTACGATCTGTAAAAGCTGTGTTTAGTTGAAAAATGTAAAAGTAATACACTGTAATTTTTTTCATAATTGTTTAGTTATTTTAAGAAGTATATTAAGGTGGCTATTTATCTATACATATATAGCACAATGTAAATATGTATGTATGTATGGTTGTTCGGTTTGAAATGCAACTTGGCAGTAAGTTATAAAATTGAAATTTAGCACAGAGCTGTGTAATAATACCACAATAATGGGAAAAATTTAAAAGTGTGAATAAATCTACGTAAGCCGCAGGCAAACGCTGACACCGAAAATTTATTCGCTTACGTTTTGACATCTACTGAATATTTTGATGAAAGTTTTATTAATAAATGAGTTGTTTTTTGAGAAAAGTTTTACTATGGGATAAAGCAAAGCAAAACGATAAAAATTTACTACAAACTCTGTTCATTTATAACATAAGATTTATGAAACAGCTTTTGATCGCAGTTGATTCGTTTTCAAGAAGTTTTACTACGGAGCAATGCAGTGTGAGCCGCAGGCGAATTATATTATATCTTATATATTATATACATATATCAAAAACTAATAAAGCTTCGACAAGCCAGTCTATATTTGTTAGTGGTTTACATATATATATATATATATATATATATATATATATATATATATATATATATATATATATATATATATAACTTAACAGATACAAAAAATGCTGATTTATTTAAACGAAAGTGGAAAGACATCATTTAAATTTATTTATTGTATATTCATTTTGTATTTATCAATAATAATTTATATTAATTTTGTAATATAATTATTAGCGTATGCTAAATAAATAAACTTATTGTTACTATTATTATTAATATACATCATCAGTTTCGTAATTCCTAGGTGGAACATGGGACTACATGCTCGAGAAACTGAACATATTTTCCTAACAATTTTACTTCCATTGTTAATGTTGCAGGTCGTTAGCCCACAATGATAATATAAAATTTATTTCTAAAATTAACAAAAAACAATACTCCAACAAAAATCATCATTAACTACTTTATAATTAAATTACAATTTTTGATGTAGTTGCATAACATATAGAAAAAAATTACACAACAAATTTATATCAGAAAAATCCACTTGCATTCCAGGAAAAAAAAGTAGAAAACATCAATAGGCGTAGGCCGAGCGTGGCAATTGTTAAAAAATTCACAGTATATACAGTGTGCGGCCATACATACATATGTGACAGAAATACACAGTTGTGTGTTTTTCGCCGGGAATTGCACTTCCTTTTCTCCTATCAAAGCTATGGATAATTATAAATTTATAAACCAACAACCCCATTTTCGTTGTTTTGGGCTGAAAATGTTACACTTCCAGTTTTCCTTCTTTCTAGCCGGGATAGTCGAACAGTAGCAATAGCAGGGCGATGTATGACACTCTATAAAAAAGAAGTGTTTCGGTTTTTTTTCTCTTGAGCCGTGCGAATGGTCTCTCTAAATTCTTCTATTCACTGCTGGACTATTATGGGCCGTTTTAGAATGCGCTACATACTACAACAACTACATACAAATTGTTCTCCTGATAGTGGTGTGTTTTATTGTCGAAGATCCGGCAAATAAATTGTTTCAGTTCTGGATTCAGAATTATTTATTACAAATATTTTTTGTTTTTGTTTGCTTTCGTATGTGGTTTAACAGTAATATGATGTATAATTAAAGTAACTGTAAAAACTGTAACTTTCAAAGCTTCAGAAACAAATACATAAATAGTTAAAAATAAATGAAATTTCTTAGAATAAAAGCAGTCTGTTAGAGTTTTTGATAAATGAAACTCAATTGAATTAATATCCAAGCTATATATATATATATATATATATATATATATATATATATATATACAGT
The DNA here is from genome assembly GCA_963966155.1 of Clivina fossor. Lineage (NCBI taxonomy): Eukaryota > Metazoa > Arthropoda > Insecta > Coleoptera > Carabidae > Clivina > Clivina fossor. The sequence continues at coordinate 10,148,928 of OZ014562.1, read as the reverse complement.
GTATTCGACGACGAACTTACGACATCCGTATTTTAAAAACTATGTAATATAAAAGATTTAAAACCATATATATATATATATATATATATATATATATATATATATATATATATATATATATTATTAAAAGAAAATGAGTTAAATAACGATATTAGGATAAAAATAGTGTATACTTTGAAAAACTATATATTTGTAATATTTTATTTATATTTATACCTTTCGTATACCTTTATTGTATTAATTCTTTCATATTAGGTATCTAGAAAATTTTGATTTGCTCAATTGAAGTGAAATATTGTCAATTCGACTCTAATATCTTTATTTTAAATAGAATATTTAATTTTTTTATTTCACCATTGTATTTACTAGTATATTTTACATATAAAACATCAAAAACAGTTTACATCTTTCAGGGTCTGTATCGCAAGAATATAATAAAATATTTTTAATTTATAAACGAGGTTTTATTAGAAAAGCTTCAGGCTACCGTATTATTAAAAAAAATATAAAACATTAAAAATATTTATGACATTGTAATTATTTTGTGTTGAATATTATAATTAGGTTATTTCACGCGTTTTATTTCTTTTTGTTTCTTCTATTTTATGCTAACAGACCCGAATGTGCACATGCAGGCACAAGGACTAAAATATTTTTTCTTCTAAAAAGAAATGTTTAATTTATATAGTGTAGTTGAAAATAATGCTGCAAATTAAACTTACTAACAATACGTTACAAAATGTGCAAAATTTAGCAAATCTACAGCAACTCTTCCGCACAGCATAAACAACAATATATTTATTCTCGTGCATAATTAGACAGACTGCGTGTATGTATATATGATATAAAGCACTATATATATGTGGTGAAGCTTTTAAAAGCTGCTAGAGGAGGATGGGAGCTTAAAAGCTGGAAAGCGCATCTGTTTGGTCGTTAGTAGTTTTAATGAATGCTCTCCCCCCTCGTCTCTCTCGTACATTATCTCACTCGGTCGCTCAACACGGGCTGCAAGAGAGTAAGCAAGCACATCAGGCCAAAGTATACGGGCAAACACAGCATACAATAATATTAAATGTATAAAGTGTAGGTGTAATTAATTAAAATGTTTTTCTGCTTAATTTCCTTAATTAAGCTTTCCTAGCCCGCCCGGCTGAATGCGCGTTCTTTTCAAATGTGATACTCAATGTTATACTTGCAGAACTCACCCGTGTTCTCAAATAACATAAACTCGACAAACTTTTCGGTAGAATATGTAATAACTTAACATTTTTTTTCTTTTGTATTATTTATGCTTCCTAACAATAGAATTTGTAAAACAAAAACATGATAAAATGTTACAACAATCATAAAATATTTGCATGAAAACAAGAAGTCTATAATAAAATAATCAATGCAATGAATAAACGGCGAAACAAAAAACACTATTATAATTAAATTGTATTATTGGTGCACGTTTAGAGCAGGTAGATGAATTTGTGTATTTGGGTAGTTTGCTGTCTAGAGATGGCCGTTTTGATTGTGAAATTGAAAGGAGAGTAAATGCTGGTTGTAAGGTTTTGGGTGCTTTGGAAACTTTTGCTAGGAATGTAAATGTTTCCAAAGAAGACTGTTTGAGTATATACAATGCAGTTTTGGTGCCTACATTAATGTATGGTACTGAATGTTGGGTTTGGTTGCAAAAGCATAAACGGAAAATGACTGCTGTGTAAATGAGATTTTACGTGGGGTACGTGGTGTAAATAGGAGAGATCGGGTACGAAATAGATTAGTGTATGATGAGTGTGTAATTAAAAAAAATGTTGTAGCAAAAGTTGGTGTTAGTCAGTTAAGATGGTTCGGACATGTTGAGCAAATGTCTAATAAACGTTTGGTTAAAAAAATTTATTTGAATGATTTTGATGGTATACGTTTGCGTGGACGTCCGATGAGTAGTTGGAGTGGTATGATTGAGAGTGTTTTGCGTGAGCAAAAGTTTCCAAGTAGTAGGAATAAAAGAGCATGTATGAGAGGAATTATGAATGTGGATGAAACGAAAGTTACTTGTTTGGATAGGAATGTTTAAAGGCGACTGATTTCGGGATGATAAAAAGAGTTTGTGCCACACCCTTTTGGGTACATGGCGTGATTGTGTATGTATGTATGTATGTAATATTCAATTACAATTTGGTGATATTGGTTATTAATAAACAATTTTACACAGTTAATTTTTATGTATTGATTATTTTATTATTAACTTCATGTTTTCATATAAATATTTTATGATTGTTGTTATATTTCATCAAGTTTTTGTATTACAAATTTTACCTAAGAGCATGTAAGTAAACTGAATATTGTAAATTGTAATTATTGGTATTATTGCTGTATTGCTGTATTATTGGTTTTTTGTCAATTAAAAGTCCTGAAGAAGATGAAAATGCCACCGAAAGCTTGACACAGAATCTTGAATAGGAGTTTGACTCGAACATCTAACCTTTGTCTATCTTCCCAATAAAATTTAAATACTACTTAATACTTTCTAGTCGTTAATTTTAATTAATATATGCCCTTCTATTCCTACTGTGTGAAAATATTCGCTTAAGTAAAACACTCACAATCATACCACCCCATCTACTCATCAGACATCTACGCAAACGTATACCTTCAAAATTATTCACATATATTTTTGTAACCAAACGTTTATTAGACATTCGCTCAAGATCATCGAACCATCTTAAAATCACCTAAAACTTTTTCTATTTTAATATAATGAGTTCTGAAAGATTTTTTTTACTGTGTTAGGTGACATATTTCGAAAAATACCAAAATAGAAAATATAAATTTTTAGTTAGAATATTGAAAAATTAAGTTTAAGAGATTTTTTTGATAATCTAACTGAATATAGTTTTTAGTATGATAAAAATGTTTTTTTAAAAATATAATAACACTATAACTACACAAAAATAACGAAAAACCAAAAAACATTTAAAAGTTTAACACAGACATTTCCAGTATACTGTCGTAAAATAAGTTCTATAGTGAAAATACATATAATTTAAGCGCAGCAAAAAGCATGTGAAAGCTTAAAGTTAAAATTACATGCTCATTATTACGTTGACCATTAACAAAAGAGCGTCGAAACAAATGACATACAACTGAGATATTATTACACTAATGTCATCCATTAACATTAGTTGAAATAGACTCGTCACTCGGCACTCGGAACAATATGTGCTATGTCTATTTCACACTCATATATATATATATATATATATATATATATATATATATATATATATATATATATATATATACCGGGTGTTTACTTCACACATTTAAATTTATAATTTAATGTTAGAGAATTATGCCAAATATTTTTATTGAAAATAAAACGGCTTTAGGTTGTAGCTCTGTATTAATATTTATTAATAATTGTCGTTTCGACATACTCAACTTAAATCTTTACCAAGGAAAAAAAACAATACAAATGACATTTACAGTAAATAAACAGAACGTTATTAAGCTACTGATTTTGTTACCTAGTAACTTGTTTCTATGTTTTGTTTATTTACTGTAAATGTTATTTGTATCTTTTTTACTGATAAAGATGTACGTCGAAACGTCGGTTATAATTATAAATAAACATTAATATAAAACTACAACCTAAAACCGTTTTATTTTAATATAATGAATTCAAAAATATGTTTTACTATGGTATCTTTATTAAAAATTAATGTAAAAATATCAATACAAAAATAAGAATACTGTATTTAATTTGGAATGGTAAATGTTTTCAAAGAAGCCCTTTTGAGTATAAACAATCCTGTTTTGGTGCCTACGTTGACGTATTATAGTGAATTTTGGGTTTGGTTGCAAAAGTATATAAAAAAAAAACTACCATGGAAATGAGATTTTTACGTGGGGTATGTAGTATGTGGTAGGAGTGAGAAATTGAAAAAAAAAAATGTTGATAAAGTTAGTGTTTGTCAGTTGAGATAGTTCGGTCATGTTGAGCGAATGTCTAATGAACGTTTGGTTACAAGAATATATGTGAATGATTTTGAAGGTGTACGTTCTGATGAGTAGACAAAGTGGTATGATTGAGAATGGCTTGCATAAGCGAAAGTTTCCAAATAGTAGGAATAGAAAAGCATGTATCACAGAGTGCCAGTATGAATGTAAATAAAGCTAGATGCTTGTCTGGATAGGATTGTTTGGAGAAAACTAATTTTAAAATAGTGGAAAGAGTTAGTGCCACACTATTGTAATGCGTTTCGTTCGTCTTTTTACGAGATAATTAAATAAAACAAAATATGCACTTATTAACTAGATATTTATTATTTAAAACGATTAAATATAGAATGTAAATATAAAAATATAAAAGTATGAATATCACTATAAACTAAATGGTTATAAGCTTAAACACTAGTAATCAAACTAACACTAATATTTATTTCACTATTTATATAACTGTTGCACTCGAAGTGAACTTGTTTCAAGCTTAAGATTCACGTAAGAACTGAACTGTCTATTGCATTGGCTGCGTTTTTATACGGCCATCGTGTTTTCTCGAACGTAACTCTGGTTGCCTGTAGAACATTCTCGAATCAGCATACTTGAAAACACATAGAATTCTCTGGTCTGTCTCATGCGGTCAAGGCTATTCGCTTGCCGTCAACAGACGGGTTCCGGCTAGCTTGTTTTGCTACACTATTTTGGGTATAAGTGCTTTATAAGTTATTTTAAATAAGCGTCAAACGTAATAATTAATTTTAAATTAACTTGAAGTATTTGAATAAAAACCGAAAACTTTATTTTCAGTATAATGTAGATACATAATTAGTAAACATAATTAATAATAAAATACAAATGTTTTTAAAAATTTTATCGAAATTAAAAACACCCTGTATAACATAAAAGTTTACGCAGATGCAAAGTGAAGTTTTAATTATATACATTTTACATCTACAATATGCTCAAAAATCCTAATTATAATAAATAGGAAATGAAGAAAGGAAAAAAGCTAATTAATTATTTTTTGTAATTTTTTAATATTAAATGGAGATGATATTAATTAGTTAAATGTATATTTGGTTCTCTGTATAAAAAAAAAAAATACATATGTTAATATGTATAAAACAAAAAAAATATTATTTTTGTTTGTAAGTATATTTTTAACTTAATGTTCAATTAATTATAAAGTCGCTAATGTATTCGTGTTCATATTTCTTAATTAACTTTTAATTACATTTGAATATTATAGTTATAACAGAATAAGTATACAGGACAAAATTGTTGTTATACATAGATTAAAAATATTGTACACTGAAAAATTTTAAAAATATTCATACACTGAGTAAAATTTTACTTATATCCGAAGTTTTTACTTTTAAATTAAATGTAAACGTATTTTTGAACTGTAAACGTATGTTTTTCTAATAGAAATAAAAATTTTAACAGAAAAAAAAAAATAATCAGTAACAGTATTTGAAAAGATTTGTATGAAATTATTTACTATTTAGTTTATAAACATAGTGTTTTTCTGAAATAAATATAATTGTAAAATTATTAATAATTTGCGGGTTCAAATATAGTTTTATTTTTAAATTAAATTAATGTTAACTAATTACACACAAAGCTTTGAAAATAGTTATACTGTTACTTACTCTTATTTTTACAATTAAAATTTGTATTTTCATTAGAAAAACATAAGTTTACAGTTACAAAGCATATTTACTTTCGAGTTGAAAGTAAAAACTTTCAATTTATAGTAAAATTTTGGGTACTTATTTTTCATATTTATTTTAAAATTTATCAAAATATAGATTGTTTTCACAATAATATATAACGACATTGTTCGAATAATAAAGCATATTTAACGAATTAATATTATTAAACTTATAACTTTTATAATTTTCGAGATTTATAAACTAATACATAAAGTATATGAAATTGAAAAAAAATATTGAATAATAAAGTAAAAAAAATGCTAATTACAAAATTTGATTTTGGAAATATTAAAAAAAAAAAAAATTAAAAAGTTTTTATATAAACAGTTAAGATTATAGGTAAATGTTATCAATAATTATTTTTTAATATTTACTCTGACATCTAGTAGTAAAACAATGAACTACTGTTAAAAATCAATACAGGAAACCTTTAGTAAATAGAACAGTTTTTGCGCATGTGTAGAAATCTCTTTAGTTTAGATTAATAACTTTGGCTACTACTCAACTGATGTCACTATATATCAACACAAAATGTAAATATATTTTGTTAATACCATATAGGAAAAAATGAATAATTAAACATTAAACTTTTAAGTTTTGAAATACTTTTATCAGTTCAATCGCACTTTGCAAATATTATAATAACATTTTTTCCTTCTTTTTAGAGACCGATGAAAACTTTTGTTAGTAAAGATTATAAACATAAGAATATAAAAAAAATATTACTATGTTAAACAAAACACAGAATGCTTTATTATTTATAAATAAACTAAATATGATAATTTAATTTCGTCACAAGGTGGATTCTGTAGCTAAATTCTATAGCAAATTCGAATTTTATTGGAAATTGGAACTGAAAAATATATAAGATCAATTTTTTAACAATAAAGTTGAAAAAACCTTCAAATACCTGGAAAAAACGTGATTTCAATTTTTTTTAACTTGTATTATATTCATTTGGGCACAAAATATCACAAGCATGACCGTAAGACAAGTTTTTGGGCGATTACCTGGAAAAAGAGCTAAAAATGGCATTTTTCAGAGCTCGGTAGACCATCTAAATATTTTTTAAATGGCAAATGGTCTCGCGTCCGTCTATTTTAGACCAAAATCTTTGATTTTAGCGCTGAGCCAGCTGTTTCCATTTTTTTCGAAATACTCTAATGCCTAATACATATACAGGATGTTCGTTCGCCAGGTTAATATAGGGCAATAACATGGGATACCGATAATATGCAGAATACTTCTTTCTGAAGTAAAATTTGGAGAAATACTTAGAATACTTTTCGATAGGGAATAAAAAGTTCTATAATTGGGTTTTAGTTTTAATTTTCTAGAATGTGCCGTTTGGGCGCTAGAATTTTTTTTTAAATGTTTTTTAGAATTTTCAATATTTTTTTCTGCTAAATCAATATGAGTTAGAGAAAAAAGTTACTTAGCTATTATGTAGCTATTTTTTTTTCTCTATTGTACTAAATTTTTTCAGATTTTTTCAAAATTTGTTCAAAAAAAACTCCTCGAATCCGACTTCGACTTCACACCGCTGGTTCACCTTACTTACGTAGACAGAACGTCGGCGATTTATATAAAATATATACCATTTATTTCCCGTCTAAATACAATGTACTATTAATCCATACACAAAAAATTTCGTCCAGTTAAAATACGTAATCACCGATTAACCAAAAAAATATATATTCGTTAAAATTTTCCGACCACAATTAATCTTGATTAGATGTCAAATTTGGTTTTGAAAATACATGCAGTCACTCATAGCCGAAATCAGAATTCATCAATAAATGCGTTTTTGCGTTAAGCTACGCGGCCGCCCGAGCAATCTGTCACTCACGATTGTTAATCGGGAGGGTTGTCACTTTATGGGCACAAAATCGAAAGTGTAGGAGAAAGAGGGGTGAAAGGGCACCCACTGAACTTATGCTGTCAACCAGGCAGGCCCCGTTCATCAGTCATGGCTTTTGTTTGCAGTCGAACCACTTCGGCCGATCAACAACGGGTTAAAAGCCGTTTTAAAATAAAATTCAAACATCATTTTTTACCGTCTGCTTTTCCTATTCAATCTCCGGAGCGGTACTGTTTGCACTTGTGCGATAACAGGCCGACTTAAAAAATTATTACGCAACGATTTCGTTGACTTTTATTTGTCTTAACTTGTAGTTAACTGCGTAACAATTTATAACTTAAACAATAACAAGTTTGCGAGCTGAGAAGATTTTGTTGAATAATTTTAAACTTGTTATAAATATTGATAAATGTTCCGAAAAACCAGGATTGTCCCAGTTTGCCTCGGTGTCCCGAAATAGTCTCTCAGGACGTGTTTTTCCTATAATTTATTAAGTCCCATTATTTTCAAAGTTGTAATAAATTTGTTCTTGGAATAATTTTAAAATTAACCAACAAAATGTTGTTATTTATTCTGAGACTATATTTTCAATCAATCACAAATAATTTTCACTTATTCTAAAAATAAACAAAATTGAAAATACTAGCCCTAAGCCAATTAAGGGTTGCTTTGGTAAAAAATTGAAGCATTAGCTAATTACAAAATAAACAAAACGTTACACCAAAATTCGTTTCAATTATTATAGGTTTTACATTTTTTTTCAATATTGCAAAAATATAAAGTTTGAAAGTAGTTACATTCAAACAATTTTATACAAAAAAAGTAATTTACTTAACGTTAAGTTAATTAACTAATTAATTAATTAACTCAGTTGTTAATATTATTTACTTTTTTAAATAATCTGTCTGATTCTCTAACGAAGTTGCTAAATTTTAGCAATGTTGCTAACAAGATTAGTCAATAATATTAGCTGACACTAAATAAAAAATTAAAATGAAAACTGTTACATTTGTTTCTATTGGTTATAGTTGTTAGCAACGTTGCCAAAACTTAGCAACTTTGTTAGAAAATCAGGCTGAATATGTATTTAAAGAAATTAGCAATATTAACTATCGAATTTATCACAAGTTATTATGATTGCAAAAATTGCTTTAAAGATTAAATAATTATAACATGAAAGCAAATTATGTTACACCAAAATAATCTAAAAGTGTAAAGATATTGTTTAATTAAATGAAACTTTTTTTGATTAATAACTTATATTTTTTTGTTTTCTAGTATATGAATATTTACTTGTTATTTATATTATTTATATTTTCCTGATGATGATTTATGTGTAATGAATCGAAACCTCCAAGTTTAATAAAAATAATATAGAACTTAAAGCCATTTAATTTTAAAATAATTTATTTTTTATTATTTTACCAAAATAATTTATATTTATTTCTTTTGGTAGTTATATGTTATATTTTCAAAAATATATTTAGAAAATAATTACGTATATTTAACAGGCGTTTAAGTAAATACTTATTATTTATAATGTTTATAAACTATAAATATACCAAGTTAAAAAAATTAACAACATAGTATATTACCCAATAAACTAGTAATGAAAGCAATACAATGTTCAAACTAACTTTGAAAATATACAAATCTATATGTACGTCAAAACACAATAATATTAACCACACATTGAAAACCATGTTACCGAAACTCTATCTACTATGATAGATAATAGCGATACATTATTGCTAGAGGGCTATACATATATTGATATTTCATACAAATATTAGCACTCTATATACATAAATCTTGCTGTAACATAGCTTGTTCGTCTATTTTCAAACATTTTTATAGACTATACATCTTTACAAATACTTCTGTAAAGTTATCAATTTAAAATTATTATTTTTTCATTAAAATATACGTTTACATATATATAAAATTTTTTTTTGTCCCACCACCTAAAACTGTCATAAATGTAAAAAAAATGAAATTTGCAAAGTATCAGAATTTTCTGAGGTCCGTAAATGGTGCCGAAAACGTATTTTGTGCAAAAAAACATGCTTTTTTTTAACATTAGAGAAATATTTCTTTTGTTTTTTTTTTCTCTTTTTAAATCAAGTTTGTGAAGTCCGGTGACGACTGAAAAATCTGAAAAAATCCAGAAAACTAGTCTTGAGTCATAAATTAATGATTGATATCTATAAACTGAAACTCACACACACACACACACACACACACACTTACATGACACAAAAAAGTAAAATTGAGATTTTACCTAAAGAAAGCATGTTTTTTGCACAAAACACGTTTTCGGCACCATTTGGAGACCTCAGAAAATTCTGATACTTTGCAAATTTAATTTTTTTTTAAACATTTACGACAATTTTAGGGGGTGCAACAAATTTGTTTTTTAAACCACACTAATATATATATATATATATATATATATATATATATATATATATAATAGAACTTAATATTAGTGGATTAGTTATGAAATATGTGATTAATTTTTTGCGTTAGTATTTCTACTACGAGTGAGCGAAAAAGTAAAAGTTAAAATAACAATTGTATTGTAACAATTTGTCTTCTTTGTGCAACTTAAGATGGCACATTTTCTACTGAGTAAATTTAGAATTTATATAGAATTTATATCTTACCTTAAGAGATAAAGTTGCAATTGGATCTTAGTTATTAAATAATTATGATAGTAAAATGTGACAAAATATGTTTGAGTAAAGAGATATTATAGAAAAATTACAAAATAATTACAAATAATTAATCGACTAAAATATGAATTCCAAATGAAACTTAGTTACAATTTGACCATCAAACTGAATTTTCTGAGGTAATAACATAAACATCTAGTTTACAATGCAATCGAACTTTGAGCGGAATTTCAAAATATATCTAACTATTAAATTTTAATAAAACACTCGGTATATGTTCACAAATTTTATTTTTTTTATTAAAGAAATCTTGATCGCGTGATTTCGGCAGTTACGCCAATATGTTTCACCGAGAATCCACGGCTACCTCTGTTAATTTTAGCTCAAATGTCGATGCCATTAAAACGTTTAACAATCGTTTACGTTACAGTATGTTTTACGTTGAAATTCTGAGCATATTTTATATTTTACAAATCAATAAATTAAACAAAATCAAATTATTTTGTAGGGTCTAATAAAAAAACATTGTAGATCTACACATTTATTTAACATGTCCAAAATATAAGTACTAGTTTTGTATCTATAATTATTGTCAGAATATTTTTAAGGTTAAAATTAATTTGCTGACTAATATTTGACTAGAATATATTATTTCAATCATTGCATTTGAAATATAAATTAAATAAGAATTTTTAAAATATTAGAAAATTTTAGCTTAACGTATCTAATTTAAAAATTTATTTTTTAAATGTTCCCAAATATGACAAATATATGAATAAATTATGTTAGAAATTTTTCTCAATTTTGAATGGAAGGAATAATTGTACACAAATAACTCCATAAAAAAAATTAATATAGAAAATCCAATTGAAATAATATATAGAAAAAAAGCACCTTGCATCTTTTTCATACCTAAAATCTGCGTATGTTTTCCACTATCAATATCATTCAAATCGGTATTGTTTTTATCAGAAACATGTCTTGTAAATTTGTATCTTGTATCCGATTCCCATTTTTGTTGTATGCCAGTTTGCTGTATCATTCTAATATAATGATTAATTGTGTCAATTAATGGAAAACCTTTATAGCCATACATTGCTATCGGATAAGATACATAATTCTCTTTAAAACAATATAATAAAGGCTGTCCTGAACGATCTCTAAATTTGTTTTGAGAATATAAAAAATATAATTTAGGACAAGCAAAACTTATATTTCGATAATAAGCAACATGTTGTAAACATTTTTCTGCATCTGTACATAAAATACGATCATCTTTTAATGACTTTTCTTTCCAACCGCCAACACCATCAAAATAAAAACTAGTAGGAAATAAGTATGTAAAATTCATTTTTGCCTCAAAAATATTATCAATGCTATCAATTTGACTTTCATATAGAGGCTTTATTAAAAAATCGATTAATGTTGTTTGATACATCGCTGTTACAAATAAACTGAAGAAAGCCCAGATCAAAAATACAAATCGAACTAAACTTATTTTTGGTTTTATACTAACAGACATCGATGCTAAAATTGCCAAAACATTGGAAAAACAATTTGGTAAATTTCGATAACAAGCCGATTCATTTTCGTGAAAATATCCTGTCAGCCATAAAACAAAAGAACTAACAATATAGTAACATACTATTGAAATCCAAATATTATACTGAAAAACATTAAAAACATTTTGCCATTCTGATCTTAGTTGTGCTATAGGTACTAACCAAATTATAGATTCAAAACCGTAAGTATTAGATGGTTCTAAATATGCGTATTTGACATGTGTAGCAGCAATAGCACTCATGCAAATATCTGTAGTTTCGTCCATAACGTCTTTAAATACACCAAATGCAATTCCATCTCTGATTCCTCCCTGTTCTTGGAAAACTTTGTAAATTATCGTTAAATTTGCCAATTCTGCAATATTGTTCAATAGAAGAATTTCTAATCCATTATTCAATGGTACGCCTACAGTTTGATTACTATCATAATTTTTAGGAGGCATTACAAATGGTGGCCATATTACTGTGTTAACAGTAACAGCACACTTATTCAAATTTTTAGGTATTTTATTCATAAATACTTTATCAGGAATATCGATAATTCCATTGGAACATCTATTGATAACTCTTGTACTTTGAAAATTATTTCCACAATTGTTTGCTTCATAGGGAAACCATGTAAATATATTCAGTACAGTTGAATTTCTATTTTCCGGCAATATAATAATAAAATTTGTCACTTTCTTTGACCAAAATAATCGACTCAGATACACAGCCGTATCAGTGGCATTTGGAAAGATTTCATTAGCAACGTAAATAAATTTAGCATGCGAATCCCAAGCTAGTGTTTTCAATTGTTGTAAAGTTTGATTAATTTTCGTTGGATCTCTATTTATAATTACATAATAATGAGTTTTTTTATTAGAGTAAAAATTATTATACTTTCTATCAGCTCTAATTGTCAGAAGTGTCCATTTTGCTGCCATATTAATTTTGTCCAACAGTATGTGTTCAGTAAGTGCTAGAAATTTTAAACCTTTTGAATTACTTGGCAAAGTGATTGTAATAATTCTGCCAGGTTTAAAATGTACATCGGCAATCGCCATCAAACAAGACGTAATAGAATTTCTTGTTATCAATCTATCGTCTTCATGTTGTATTAAAGTAGAAACTAACGGTAAAAATAATGCCAATATAATCACCGTTAACATATACATTTTGTTTGAATGTCTTTAGAATAAAATCAACTAATATTATTTGGTAATATTTTCTGACTTTTATAAACATATTTACATTTCTATTTGATCGAAGACAAATGATTTGATTATATAGATTATATTTTCAGTTAATGTAAATAATATAAGATAATAAACATCTTTTTTGACAGCATAAAATGAAATATAAGAAAAATATATAAAATAAATATATATATATATATATATATATATATATATATATATATATATTAAGATGGTTTTAAAAAAATTTTTTTTGTCCCACAACCTAAAACTGTTGTAAATGTTAAAAAAATAAAATAATAAAGAAATAAAATCGAAGACAAATGATTTGATTATATAGATTATATTTTCAGTTACTATATAATATAAGATAATATACATCTTTTTTGACATAGCATAAAATGAAATATAAGAAAAATATATAAAATATATATATATATATATATATATATATATATATATATATAAATATATATATATCTATTAAGATGGTTTTAAAAAATTATTTTCGTTTCACAACCTAAAACTGTCGTAAATGTTAAAAAAATAAAATTTGCAAAGTATCTGAATTTTCTGAGGTCCCTAAATGATACCGAAAACGTATTTTGTGCAAAAAAACATGCTTTTTTTTTAACATCAGAGAAATATTTTTTTTATTCTTCTTTCTCTTTTTAAATCAAGTTTGTGAAATTCGGTGACGTCTGAAAAATCTGAAAAAAATCCAGAAAACTAGTCTTGAGTCATAAATTAATGATTGATATCTATAAACTGAAACTCACACACACACATACTTACATGACACAAAAAAATAAAATTGAGATTTTACCAAAAAAAAACATGTTTTTTTTGCACAAAATACGTTTTCGGCACAATTTGGGAACCTCAGAAAATTCTGATACTTTGCAAATTTCATTTTTTTTTTAAATTTACGACAGTTTCAGGGGGTGGAACAATTTTTTTTTTTAAACCACCCTAATATATATATATATATATATATATATATATATATATATATATATATATATATATATATTAGAACTTAATATTAGTGGATTAGTTATGAAATATGTGATTAATTTTTTGCGTTAGTATTTCTACTACGAGTGTGCGAAAAAGTAAAAGTTAAAATAACAATTGTATTATAACAAATTTGCCTTCTTTGTTCAACTTAAGATGACACATTTTCTACTGAGTAAATTTAGAATTTATATAGCATTTATATCATACCTTAAGATATAAAGTTGCAATTGGATTTTAATTATTAAATAATTATGATAGTAAAATGTGACAAAATATGTTTGAGTAAAAAGCTATAGAAAAATAATAAAAAAATTATAAATAATTAATCGACTAAAATATGAATCCCAAATGTAACTTAAATTGAAATCTTGCTCGTATCTTACTTGAATTATTTCTTCCTTAGTGACTTGCTGTTTAACCATATCACGATGTTGTAACACATTTTTTAGTTGCAATTTGACCATCAAATTGAATTTTCTGAGGTAATAACATAAAAATAAACATCTAGTTTACAATGCAATCGAACTTTGAGCGGTATTTGAAAATATATCTAAATAATAAATTTTAATAAAATCACACGCTATATGATCACAAATTTATTTTTTTTTTATTAAAGAAATATTGATCACGTGATTTCGGCAGTTACGCCAATATGTTTCTCCGAGAATCCACGGCTACCTTTGTTAATTTTAGCTCAAATGTCGATGCAATTAAAACGTTTAACAATCGTTTACATTGTAGTATGTTTTACGTTAAAATTCTGAGCATATTTTATACTTTACAAATCAATAAATTAAACAAAATCAAATTATTTGGTAGGGTGTAGTAAAAAAACATTGTAGATCTACACATTTATTTAACATGTCTAAAATATAAGTTCTAGTTTTGTATCTATAATTATTGTCATAATATTTTTTAGGTTAAAATTTATTTGTTGACTAATATTTGACTAGAAAATATTATTTCAATCATTGCATTTAAAATATAAATTAAATAAGAATTTTTAAAATATTAGAAAATTTATCTTAACGTTTGTAGCTATATATGTAATTTAAAAATTTATGTTTTAAATGTTCCCAAATATGACAAATATATGAATAAATTATATTAGAAATTTTCTTCAATTTTAAATAAAAGGAATAATTGTACACAAATAACTCCATAAAAAAAATTAATATAGCAAATCCAATTAAAATAATATATAGAAAAAAAGCACCTTGCATCTTTTTCATACTTAAAATTTGCGTATGTTTTCCACTATCAATTTCATTCAAATCAGTATTATTTTTATTAGAAACATGTCTTGTAAATTTGTATCTTGTATCCGATTCCCATTTTTGTAGTATGCCAGTTTGCTGTATTATTCTAATATAATAATTAATTGTTTCAGTTAGAGGAAAACCTTTATAGGCATACATTGCTATTGGATAAGATACATAATTCTCTTTAAAACAATATAATAAAGGCTTTCCTGAACGATCTCTAAATTTGTTTTGAGAATATAAAAAATATAATTTAGGACAAGCAAAACTTATATTTCGATAATAAGCAACATGTTGTAAACATTTTTCTGCATCCGTACATAAAATACGATCTTTTTTTAATGACTTTTCTTTCCAACCGCCATCATTATTAAAATAAAAACTAGTAGGAAATAAGTATGTAAAATTCATTTTTGCTTCAAAAATATCATCAATGCTATCAATTTGACTTTCATATAGAGGCTTTATTAAAAAATCGATTAATGTTGTTTGATACATCGCTGTTACAAATAAACTGAAGAAAGCCCAGATAAAAAATACAAATCGAACTAAACTTATTTTTGGTTTTAAACTAACAGACATCGATGTTAAAACTGCCAAAATATTAGAAAAACAATTTGGTAAATTTCGATAACAAGCCGATTCATTTTCGTGAAAATATCCTGTTAGCCATAAAACAAAAGAACTAACAATATAGAGACATACTATTGAAATCCAAATATTATACTGAAAAACATTAAAAACATTTTGCCATTCTGATCTTAGTTGTGCTATAGGTACTATCCAAATTACAGATTCAAAACCGTAAGTATTAGATGGTTCTAAATTTGTGTATTTGGCATTTGTAGCAGCAATAGCACTCATGCAAATATCTGTAGTTTCGTCAATAACGTCTTTAAAAACACCAAATCCAATTCCTTTTCTGATTCCTCCCCATTCTTGGAAAACTTTGTAAATTATCGTTAAATTTGCTAATTCTGCAATATTGTTTAATAACAGAATTTCTAATCCATTATTCAATGGTACGCTTACAGTTTGATTACTATCATAATTTTTAGGAGGCATTACAAACGGTGGCCATATTACTGTGTTAACAGTAACAGCACACTTATTCAAATTTTTAGGTATTTTATTCATAAATACTTTATCAGGAATATCTAAAATTCCATTGGAACATCTATTGATAACTCTTGTACTTTGAAAATTATTTCCACAATTGTTTGCTTCATAGGGAAACCATGTAAATATATTCAGTACGGTTGAATTTCTATTTTCCGGCAATATAATAATAAAATTTGTCACTTTCTTTGACCAAAATAATCGACTCAGATACACAGCAGTATCAGTGGCATTTGGAAAGATTTCATTAGCAACGTAAATAAATTTAGCGTGCGAATCCCAAGCCAGTGTTTTCAATTGTTGTAAAGTTTGATTAATTTTCGTTGGATCTCTATTTATAATTACATAATAATGAGTTTTTTCATTAAAGCGAAAATTATTATACTTTCTATCAGCTCTAATTGTCATTTGAGACCATTTTGCTGCCATATTAATTTTGTCCAACAGTATGTGTTCAGTAAGTGCTAGAAATTTTAAACCTTTTGAATTACTTGGCAAAGTGATTGTAATAATTCTGCCAGGTTTAAAATGTATATCGGCAATCGCCATCAAACAAGATGTAATAGAATTTCTTGTTATCAATCTATCGTCTTCATGTTGTATTAAAGTAGAAACTAACGGTAAAAATAATGCCAATATAATCACCGTTAACATATACATTTTGTTTGAATGTCTTTAGAATAAAATCAACTAATATTATTTGGTAATATTTTCTGACTTTTATAAACATATTTACATTTCTAGTTGATCGAAGACAAATGATTTGATTATATAGATTATATTTGCAGTTAATGTAAATAATATAAGATAATTTATATTTTTTTTGACTTAGCATGAAATATAAGAAAAATATATAAAATAAATATATATATGACATTTGTAAGTACGATAAATGTTTTTTTCGTAAAAAAACCCATTAACAATATAACTTAAATTTACTATAGATAATTCATATATATATATATACCGGGTGTCTACTTTTTTTTTGTTACATAGGGAATACAATGCTAAAATTTTCATTTGGTGATAAATTTTCCCCTAATTATTATAGAACAAAAGTACAAATACAAAAGTTGTTTAGAATTCAAAAATGCATCAAATGATGCCAAATTTATCAATATAGGATGTTCCGATCAAGAATTAGAAGCAAATTAAAATTTCCATTTTTGCGCTCTTTACATCAAAGTGCCATGAAAATTAAACAAATAATTTCATTTCTTCTGGAGTTTGAGTTTGACAGATCGTATTTATTTTATTGTTACGTTCTGTATTATTATTATTATTATTATTATTATTATTATTATTGAAAATAATGAATAAACTTAATGTAAATGAAAAGCTATTAAGTATAAAAAGTATTAAGTATTTATTATTTATTACAATGAAAGGGTATTTTACTCGGCTGTACACTACGTACTAGCTGTGGTTTTAAATTGTGAATGTCTCCATTATAATTTTAAGTAATTGTTTAATTTATTTATTAACTTCAAGTTATAAAAACAATACATTTGAATTAGATGACTGGCATTATGCCTAATATATTTATTATAATAATTTAAACTTATCCCTGAGGATGCTGTAAGTTGTGCAGTGAAACGTCGGATAAGAGTTTAATAAATAGTAAATAGCTGAACTCCGTAAAACTTTCTTTATTTATTACAATATTCAATATACCTATAAAACAGAAAAATTCATGAATACAAGATATAGGAGAACAAAAACGAAACTAACAATTTAAATTAAATGTTCAAATAAATCGCCATTAACTGCCAAACAATAACCTAATCTGTTATAAAATTCGTGACGTACAGAGCTTAATTGTGTTTGTGTTATATTATTGCACTCTTCAACAATGGCATTTTTCAAATCAACAAGATTTTTGATATGTCGTTTATAAATTTTCTCCTTCAAATATGGCCATAAAAAGAAATCGCACGGTGCTAAATCGGGCGATCTAGCTGGCCAATTAATTGGACCACCTCTACCAATCCATGAATTTGGAAAACATTGATCCAAATATAATTTAATGTTGCAGCTGTAATGTGCCGGACATCCGTCTTGTTGATACCAGACAACATTATCTTGAGTTGCACACTCTTCTAACTGCGGACCAATATGATTTTGCAACATATCCAAATATTTTTCGTTGTTTAAATTATTTTCAATAAAAAATGGCCCAATTATACACCTGCCAAAAATTCCAGCCCATACATTAACTTTTTCTGGATATTGGGTACGTGTTGCTACCATTAAATGAGGATTTGTTTGGCTCCATATTCTAAAGTTTTGTGTATTAGGTTCGCCGTGTAAAGTAAACGTAGACTCGTCAGTAAAACAAATAGATTTCAAGAAGTTTCTGTCTAAATTGGATTTTTCCATAATAATGTTACTAAATTCGCTTCTAGCCATTTTATCCGCTTCAAATATCTCTTGGTGCGTGGAATATTTATAAGAATGATATTTTTCATTTTTTAGTACCTTATGTATTGTTGAAGGATGCAAATTTAATTCAGCACCAAGTTGACGCACACTAACATTTGGGTTTTCCGTTACACACAAAAGTATATTCAATGTATTTTCTTTAATTGCATTTTGATTTAAATTCTCCTCCTGATCTTCTGCGTTGATTTTTCTACAATTTTTACAACGTTTTAACACACTTCCAGTTTCTTCGAATTGTTTAATTATCCTACGAATAGTCATAGCGGAAGGTATGGGACGGTTTTCAAAGAAAGCGCTGAATAAATCTCTTACTCGTCGTATCGAATTTCCAGTAAAATACCATTTTACGCACTGAACTTTTTCATTTACCTTAAGTTTATTCATTATTTTCAATAATAATGATAATAATACAGAACGTAACAATAAAATAAATACGATATGTCAAACTCAAACTCCAGAAGAAATGAAATTATTTGTTTAATTTCCATGGCACTTTGATGTAAAGAGCGCAAAAATGGAAATTTTAATTTGCTTCTAATTCTTGATCGGAACATCCTATATTGATAAATTTGGCATCATTTGATGCATTTTTGAATTCTAAACAACTTTTGTATTTGTACTTTTGTTCTATAATAATTAGGGGAAAATTTATCACCAAATGAAAATTTTAGCATTGTATTCCCTATGTAACAAAAAAAAAGTAGACACCCGGTATATGAAAAAAATAAATTTCAAATAAAATAGATACATCCAAATATTGTAAATTGATTACTCGTTTCTGATTTAAAATATTCTTAACTTTAAACAATATATTTTCATTTTGTAAGGAAAATTTTTAACTAAAATTTTTAAATGTTTTTTCCAATTTTGTTTTTTGCGTGCTAAGAACATGTATGAGTGGTATCATAAATATGAATTAAACAATAGTTGTATTTACTATAAGATCTGCAATTTATTATTAAATATTCAAATCCTTACACTAAAAATTTAAATATCACCAAACTACCTTAACATTTATTAATTCATTATTAAACTATTTATTAATTTAAATAATAGTTTTGTAACTTTACAAATAATAACGGCCCACTTTCAATTAAA
This sequence comes from Clivina fossor, assembly GCA_963966155.1. Taxonomy (NCBI): domain Eukaryota; kingdom Metazoa; phylum Arthropoda; class Insecta; order Coleoptera; family Carabidae; genus Clivina; species Clivina fossor. Next base: position 10,129,006 of record OZ014562.1, on the reverse strand, counting down.
AGCAGTCATAATTTCAATATTAATTTTTGATTTTATTATAGATCAAATATCTATAAACTATTTTATAAATTTAATACTTTTTCTTATGTTTAACATTTTAAAATATAAATAATGCTATTAGCAGTTTCATTTCTTTTTAAATAAATAATTAAAAATATAAGCACTTTTATCTAACAATACTCCAAAAATGGCTATGCATTGAGCCAATATGGCTTATATTAATCACTAATTAATAGCTTAAATATATTTGTATACGTATTAATATTATTGTATATTAACTAATTTGTCATATTTTTTAAATATAACTTGTCCTGTAATTGGTTGTATAATTGTTGGACAATAAAGTCATTATTATTATTATATCGTTCTACAAGAATATAAAAAAATATTAAAATAACTCCATTAAAATTCCATTAAACACTAAAACCAGAACAACTAACTTTGCCAAATTAATTCGCAGAAAGCCTAAAACTTTTCGCAACAATTAGAAATCTAGTTCCCGAAATAATGTTGTCACCAAAAAAATATCGAAACCACAACTGTGTCACATCTGACAATGTACACGTATTAAGAAATAGCTTTCGTCTCGAGTTGAAAAGTGAAATTTCCAAATGTAATACGCATAAGAACAGAAAGGCTGTTACGTTTTATCTAACGTACAGAGACTTGACGGCAAATTAAACTCTAGCGCGCTCCTCCGCCAGAATACGCTCGAATAAGACGCAAGTATTATCAAACAGATTTTCAGTGGTATTAAAGACTTTATGTTTCGCTCTCTAAATCTAAACGGACTTGGTTATTTTGTTTAATGAAATAGTTACAATTTCACACGGAAGACAGATCATTTGTTATAAGATGAAACGCTACAATATTCCTTTTTTTAATATAGAGTAAAAATTATATATATATATATATATATATATATATATATATATATATATATATATATATATATATAAATTAAATATTGTAATATTGTAATTAAAAATTCGACGTTTTTATTCACTGCACGTGAAACAGTATTTATTAAAATTGTACTTCGTAATTTCTTTACGAACATCTTTCTTGAAATTCTGATTATTTTTTGTGACTGTATTCTAGTCATTGTATGTAACATTTTCTTCATTGTAAAATAAAAATTTTAAGATAAACACAATGCCGGCGACTAGAAAACAGAAAAATATCAACAATCAGAATAAATTTATTATTTTCTAAATTAAGATTACGTAAAATAAATTAATATTTTCTAGTTTGTGGTTTAAAATATTTGAATAATCAACGCTTTACATAGCAACTTAAGCTTAGAATATCTTTTGTAAGAGAAAATTTTGCAATAACTTTAGCGAATAGATTAAAGATAAATTTGCTTGCCGTGCAGAACTTGTTGTGGACTCAATAAATGTCTTCAAACAACAATGTCCGTTTTTCCAACCGTTGTTTTGTTGACGCCACATTGTTGCCAAACTTCCCAGTAAACATCTTGTACAGACGGTAAATATTTGCGAAAATGTGCATGAAACATCCCAGATACAGAACATAGATACGAGACAAAATATTTACTCTATTCTGCTATCTAGACATACGTGCGCATGAAGACACAAGACTATATAAATAAAGGTGCTTTTTTTTAAGAATTTTTATTAATAAATTTATAATCATTTGTATTAATTAGTGTTTCTGTAAATTATGAGTGAATAAAAATAAGAGTTGATGTGCGTGTTATGTCAAATATAGTGAAGTGTGCTGCATTGAACAACTTTAAAACAAATGAATGTTGCAACATATATATATATATATATATATATATATATATATATAAATGTACTCGTAAAGGTGTGGTACAAATATTTTTTATGCAAACAGACATTAATTTACGCCAAACATTCTTGTCCACTTAATTTACATTTACAATATTATTCACACATGCTATTTTGTTTTTATTACTTGAAAACATTTATTGTCTCAGAATATTGTCAATCATGCCAACCCATTAATTTATTAAAAATTTACGCATATGTACACTTTTAATATAACTTATCTTTATTTTAATGTTAATTTGGTTAATGACCTTATTTGTAATATGTAGTAAAAAATTTTTTCAAAAAATATAGGTAGAAAAAAAAAACAATTACTTCGTAGACTGCACAATATGTTTTGATACTAATTATCAAATGATTTTTGAATAAAAAAACAATTTAAAATCTTTACATATTAATAACATTATCAGCAGCAGTCATAGTTTAAAATTTTAGTAAAAAATTAAAATAAACAATAATAAATATAGTAAAATATTAAAAGCTTGTCTCAAAATAAAAACTAATGAAATACAATAAATTCATACGAGATATATAATTTACAAATATCAATAAATGCTATGCAGCTTATAAAGTAAATGTGTTTTATTTTTTGATCTAGATTTTCTGTAAAATTATTTACTACATTTACCTTAATGGTTAATAATAATCATTAGCTGCTTACTGAATAAAGATCTATTATGTTATTTTTACACGTATATTGTAAATTTCAAATTTTATTTTAAATATTAATTGTTTAAATGAGTGTATTAAATGGTAATTTAGATTTAAGATTTACGCCAAAAACAAATTACCAGTAAATACATATTTCAATGTATAATTAAACAACACAAAAATATTCTAACTAATAATATTTTAGAACAAATTACTTTTGTTCTAGTATATACTATATTATAATTTTAAATTGACTAAAGTTTTTGTTTAGACTTTTTAATGAATTTATAATTCTTTGTTTTACAGGGTGTTCCTGTAAGTTATGAGCAAATAACAAAATAATGTTGGGTGTGTTATGGCAAAAGTTAAAAAAAAAAGTTGAAATTTTTTTGGCGTTATTACAAAAGTTTCGTTGTATAAGACAGTACCGGGAAAAGTTAACATTAGTTTTCTGCTTTTTGGAAAATGAGGTATTTTTTATCGTGCTTAGTAAAGTTGTAAAAGTCTTTAAAACACTAGATTACAACACATTAAAATTTACCTTAATACTACCCTTGGATTAACTTTATATTTTTATACAAACTGTTTGTACACGCTATCAGTTAAATAACAAATTTTAACAATACTAATTATTTAATAGTATATTACGATATAAAGTTAGTAAGTTCATTTTAACACAGTTTTTCAATTTCCAAGATAAACCAAAAATAATAAATACAAAATATTATATTTAATTATTATATCACAAGTAAATGTTATTAAAATATAAATCATCCTTTTGAAGTCACAGAAAAATTTTCTATTACAATTTTACATCTTTTTGATGACACAAATTCTAAGTAAATAAAAATAAAAACTCCGGACATAAAACATAATGCAGTCTTTTAAAAACTCGAAGCTAAGCTAGTTCTTCAGGAACCCGAGTTGTTATTTTCCCGTCACTAACATATATTTCAGTTGCACACAGTTGCTTTTCAGCTACTCTACAACTGAAAATTGTACAATGATAAAAACTATCCGCAAATACTTCGTTGAAAAGTATAATGCGACAAAATAGTTGTAAATAAACAATAAAAGCGAAGAATTATTACAAAAGCTAAATTTGTTTTTGAGGATTTCGTGCAATTTACGTAGAAGTATTTATAAAGATTTATATGCGTACCCTACTTGTAAATATTGGTTTAAAATATTCTGTAAATTTAATTTATACATAAACGAATTTGTTAAAATGTAATTAAGGATAAAAATGTAGCTGATAATAATTGTAATTGGTAAGAAATTTGAACTACAATAAATGTATGTGAATTGATATAACAAAACATTGCAGTTAATATATTAAGTAAATAAATACATAAATAATTGTTACTATATTAGCAATAATATATTAATATATGATTATAATAATATATAAATAATTGCAAGTTATTTAAAAATATTTGCTGTAGCTACCACTACAAAGTATTAAGCAAATTACTTTCTAACATAGAAATTATTGAAAATTGATAAAATTGAAATATTCCCATACGAAACTTACACAAAGAGGAAAACGTTTCTTTGATATTAGTAAATAAATATTATTTATATTTAAATAAATTTCTTTAGAGTAAATATACAGCTTTTTTTAAATATTAATTTCTAATAAATACATATCTTATAATCATATAGATATTTATTTGCCACTATTAAAAAAATATTTGAATGAAAATGATTTTCTTTAACATAATAAACAACCTTTAAGTACTTATTATTTAAAAATAAGTTCTGTATAATTTAAAAAAATAATTATAGAAATTAATAACAAAATACTAAAAAATAAAATGAATAAATACGTAAAAAATTAAATCAACATTTAACATTAAGAAGCTTAGATTTTTATTGTATCTTATTTCAAATAAAACGTAAAAACTTTAAGAATGCTTATTTTTTATTTTCACTATATACTCTCTTGAAGAACTCGTAAAAACTATATAATGTCTTTCATGGTTTAGAGGAGGCGATATTATTTCTGTTTTTAAACTGGATTAAAGTACATGAAAGTAGATTTTTTATGTTTTTAATCATCACTATAAAAAAAAACTAACTTGGTTATTTCATAAATTTCCGATATTATCTACTTTTAAAAATTGTTTTATAATTTTATACTCTTACTTTAAGTATAAGCTGTTTGCAATAAAAATTATATCGTACACACGTTTAATTACTAGACAAAGAAAAAATAAATCATGTAATTACTTAGATATAGGTATATATATATAAAATTAAGTTAATCTTTTTTTAGGTATGCAGTCATTTATTTAAGGAAGAACTAAGATCAACATATATATATATATATATATATATATATATATATATATATATATATATATATATATATATATAAGTTAAATTTCGTTATTTATAAATAGTGTTTTTAAAAAATGTTTATTTTTTAAAATTACAATTATCAAGAGATTTTGATTTGAAATTACACAATATTTTAATACAGAATATTTAAATTTTAATTATATTTATTGATTCGTTTTATTAATGATATTTATTTTATTTTATTCAAAATTATATTTTATAACAATAGTTATAATTACGTATTTATTGTTCGAAGATTAACATCTGACTAACTTATAAAAAAACATTAAAGTTCTATGTAGCGCCAGGCGCGTTACGTAAAGACAGGAGTCAAGTTATCAGCAACTCAGCAGTTTTACGTGGGAACGCGTTCTGCAACTTATATATATATTAATATTGGTCTTTGTGGAACATACATAAAACATATTATAATATCATATCATAAAAAAAAATTTAAATGTGCAAGTATCATATTATAAAATTTTATTTGCATTTAGTTTAAAGTTTTTTTAATATTTAGTTATGGATTTAATTCTTTTTTCGATAAAGAGTTTTGTGAATTTTTAAATCTAATTTTTATATAATTGCTTTAAAAAACATTTTGGTTTTGTTTGTCATTCGTCCAACATATCTAAATATTTACAAATTTATATAATGTTACTATTATTTGTAATTCTATTAATATTATCTATTGCATTCTAATGTATTCCAGTAATCGAAAAAAATTATATTAAAAATACACGTAAAACTCTTACAACCGGTTTCATCGTAAACATTTTAATTTTAAAAGTTGACAAAAAAGCAGAGTTTTATTGATACCAATAATAATTTTGTCAGTAGAATTTAAAACCAATGCCTTTTTTATCGGCTTAAAATCGACTTTAGTTAAAGTGTTAAAAAAGAACCAAATTTCATATCAAAATGGTTAGAAATAATACGATATTTTCAGACAGACTTTACGATAACGTTATTGTAAATCTGCAGATATTGATAGAAAATGGAAACGTGGAAGGAAACATATATAAAGCTTTCAAGCAAAGTATCGTGTAATTTACAATCATTTTCTCGATTCGCGATATATAAGATCAAATGTCGACTACGGCTAAAAAACTAGTCCACACATGAATCAAATCTTATAAATCATAGGATTTCACTCAGTCTGACTGTCTGACGATACTGAAAACCATTTAAAAAATCTCCAGAAAATATTGATTTTTCTAAGTAGCTTTCTGTTGATAAATTATTTAGATTTACTTTATCTATTTTCGTTTAAAGTTAAACTAAAATTTAACCTTAATAAAACCTTAAGTTTTTTTACTCGGTAACGACGTTATAAACAATTACAGTTAATAATCTAACGTTTCTAAACGATTTAGTCATCACAATGAACTAATTTAAATTAGTTATAAACGGAATACAATTTTACAAATTCAATACATTTTTTTTCATTTGTAAATAATTTAAATTAGTTCATTGTGATGACTAAATCGTTAGATTTTTAACTGTAATTCTTAATATTAATGTTTAGTAGTGTTTCTGTACTGTAGTTTAATTTAAAATTTACATAAATTTAAAGCTTTATTCAGATTTTCTATGTATCACAAAATTAGTTTTATGTTCTAATTTTAATGTTATTAGTGTCTACTAGCTTATAGAAATATAACAAAAATTCATTAAAAAATATTGATAATTAATTTTTGGCTACAATAAAATCAAAGTAATTGATAAAATAAAAAGTTGCTTTGTTTTCATAAGTTAGTAAATAGTTTCCTATGTTAATGTTTCCGAGAATAAATAAATAATTGAAGACACAATTGGAAAAAAAGTGTTATGTAATAATTACAAAAAAAATGTTTTTATTTATTCTAAACTTATTAATAACATTATATTTGTGAATTAGCATTGTTCTGTTTCAAAACTATTATAAAATTTTCTGATTTTAAAAACTTAATGATATTAGGTTTTATTCATCTAACGAAATTGATAATAAAAATGACATATAATATTTAAACATTCTATTTAGATATAATATATTTTTGTTTGGAATAATATAATACCTAAAAAAAATAGTTTATTGCTCACAATAAAAACGCGTAAATATCGAGCATAAAAAGTTCCAATTTAATATTTTTAAATCAGTTTGATTCAAAACATACAATTTGTAACATGACATCTTCCTCCACTTTTGTTATCAATTTTTGATTTATAATTAAAAAAAAAAGAATAATAAAAATATAGAGGTCCCAAAAGAGTTAATACAGTGTGAATAAATTCGTTCGGCATTTACAGCAAATATGTTGAAAAATAGAGTGTGAAGGTTTTAAAAATAGAGATAAAAAAGTAGTATGAGGTAGGAAAACGTGGCATTTATGCTTATATACCCACTGGGCATCAGTTCAGATCGTTAAACTGAAACGCATACTGTTTTTTTTTGCGTTTGTCGAAATACAGAGCTGAATTCAGACAAAATATTTTTGCTGTATTTTTACATTATTTTAATGGAATAATTGTGTGACAGAATAATTGTAAGAACAATATCATAAATATCAATAAACTAAGAGAAAGCTTGACTTTACTTACCAAAATAGATATTTTTATAAAAAATAATATTCATCTTCAAACTTTCACGGCTGGTAACCATTGAATTTGTGGAATTTTTTGGGCTGATATGCCGTGGTCGATCTATCCTCATCGCAGAAATTTATGTATATATGTTTGTATGTATGTCTGTAAATTGCAACATACATACATAAATCCCGCCATGTACCCAAAAAGGTGTGGCACAAACTCTTTAAACTATCCCGAAGTCTACCTCTTCTTAACATCCCTATCCAGATAAGCAACTTTAGCTTCATCCATATTCATAATTCCGCTCATACATGCTCTTCTGTTCCTACTACTTGGAAACTTTTGCTCTCATAAAACACTTTCAATTATACTACTCCAACTACTCATCGGACCTCCACGTAAACATATGAATGTATTTTTATGTAAAGACACATTTTGTACTTCAGGTTTGTTGTGTCAGCAATAATAATAATAAATAAATAAGTAAATAAATATATTGTGTCAACAAATTAACATTTCGGCAAAAAAAAATATTCTGATCGAGCGGTATAGTATTTTATTACTTCTTGCTATGGAACACAAGCAATAAAATATATCATTGTTTGTTCTTTACTAACCATAAATTTACATTGAAAACTAAAAACATAAATGTCAATTTTTTATAATCGTCGTAGAAAAGATAGTTTTGTAAAAATCTAAAATAATTTTTAATCCGCCCCTGACATATGTAGGCGAGTAGGAAGGGCGCTATGAGACTACTGACCTTCGATCAAATATATACACAACTTTCCACTCTAAGCCCTATACAAAATAATACATATCAACTGAAAGAATTACTAAAAGTACTTTTTTTTACTATACGATTGAAACATTTTCTTTTTTTATTTGACATATAACAGTTTGCATTTTGTAATATATTAAATCACGTAGTACAAAATTAAATTCTTTCGAATAAATAATTGAAAAATTTAATATTGTCTTAAAACAATGTTTAATTTTGCAGGAAGAGCAACGAAATGAAAACAAATAAAAGTATGGTTTCATTTGATAGCAGGAAAATTTATAAAAGTTAATAAAGTGTTTAATACTCTCAAAACGATGCACTGTTATTGCAAAAGAAAAACATACAATATTAAATTTTATAGTGAAACACGTGTACGTGTTGTTAAACATTGGTTTTTCAAACAATTTGCCATTTTCTTTTATAGACCTTCAATAAACAGGATTTGAATTGAAATACAATTAGAATTTGAATTTTCTTTAAAAATTGCATCAAGTTAAATGTTTCTTAAATAAATCGACAACAAACTGGATAAAATACATTCAAAAATAATTGTACTTTTTCAGTCGTTCCAAAGTATTGATTCTATGACTGCAACAAAATCTTATTTTTTTTTTAGATTAAATACCGATAAAATAAACATATTTAGTGTAACATAGTAAAAAATATTTCAGAACTCATTACATTAAAATAAAACTGCTTTAAGTTAAAGTTCTGTATTAATATTTATTTAAAATCGATGTTTCGACGAAATTCAACGTTCGTCTTCATCAGGATAAATAATATAAAATCGCCATAACTTCCTCACCGTAGAGACGTTTTAACATAGTAAAAAATCTTTCAGAAATCATTATATTAAAATAAAATTGCTTTAAGTTAAAATTCTATATTAATATTTATTTAAAATCGAAAAGTTGATTTTAAATAAATATTAATACAGAACTTTAACCTAAAGCAGTTTTATTTTAATATTTAGTATAATTATTATTTGTCTAGGACTTCCAGACAAAATTCATTTTCTTGTTTCTTTTTTTTTTAACTAATAATTGTTGTATGTGTGACGTATAGTTCTTCTGTATATTATATATTTAGCGCAAGTAGTACAGTTTAAGTATTTTGTATTCATTTATTTTCAAAATATAAATAATAAATTTGTATTTTTTTAACATTAGTTTGCAATGTCATTGCCATTGCATACTATACCATCAACGTAACAACAAGTAACAATTTTAAAAAAAAAAATTTTTTTAAAAATGTAAATTTTAACATCATCCACTTTATATATTTTTTGTTTTTATATCATGTGTCCTACAACAACCTTTGGTACGAATTTTTTGTAATAAATATTGTAATTTTGTCAACACGTGGTGACTACTACTCATCATTGTATAATGTATTTTTCAGCAATGTATTATTTCAACGTTTCAATTAAACGAATTTAAACAATTTTCTATTGTTTTATTTATGAACCTAAACGCCAAAATCATAAATTTTTAAAATATAAATAAATCAAAACATTAAATATTACAAATAACTAGAAACTAGGTTTAATTATATTTAAATTAGATTATACATCTAATAGGATAAGGATTATCTATTGACAAACATTGTATTACTATGTAATTGATTAAGATAAATAAAAACACTAATTTACAAACAAAAAAATTAGACGTGGTAAGAATATGTTATAATTCTAAATATTTTTTTCATTTTGGTTTCGTTTAATATTAATTTATTTAAATATATTTCTAGAACAATGATTCCCAAAGTGGTCTATATCGATCCCTAGTAGTCGATAGGTTTAACTATAGAGTCTACAGTTAAACCTATCAAAGTGAGTAGCATTGTGTCAGCTATCAAAAACACATTTGAAGTTAATTAATTTGTAACAATTCAATATTAAAAAGGTGGGGGCTCTACTCAAAACAGAAAATATTGACACGTGGTCTACGAGACAAAAAATTCGGGGACCTCTGTTGTAAAACATTGACAAACATTTAGGTTTTAATATCATATGTATATCGAAGGTGATAGGTTGATGACATGATGTTTCGAGGACTGACTGACATTACAATATCTTTAGACAATATGGCTAAACAATAATTTCGCGGTTTCTTCTCTAACTATAAATATAAAATGTCATTTTTTAGATTTAAACAATAGTTGTAATACATTAAAATCATACTTTTGATATTGTTTTTAGATGTGCTTGAAAAAAATGAAAAAATAATAAAATTTGAAACTTTTTTATTTTTACTCGTATATTGTTAATAAACTTTTATAGTAACACAGTTTATTGTTCCGATTTAATTTTGTACTTTTGATTGATAAAAATTGCAGCAACATAAGAAAACTTTGTGGGAAAGTCCCAGGCTGTAATATCATTGGTTCGCTGATGGTGGCAGAGCGCTCTGTGTCGAAACCAAATCTTGTTTTGTTTTTCCTACTACTTGCTTATGTTTTTACTTTGACTACATCCCAACTCACACGGGGCCCTTTTCCGTACGCAACGCACACTATACTCTTGATGCTATGATATTAGATTCACGTGAAAATTTATTCAAGAATTTGCGCGCTTTTGAAACCTAATCTCTACTGAATACAAGATGTCAAAACAGACAAACGCAACTTTACTCGTACACGTAGAGACAAACATTTTAGGCATAATTTTCACTCAATTTAACATATTTCTCGCTCTAATAACAATAACTAATTGAATTATTTCTAATATAATTTTAAATATTTTATTGGAAAACATTAAAAAAATTTCAATATTTTTCTGTTGTAAAAAAAATTATGTAATTTTACACAGATAATCATACATACATACATACATACATACACAATCACGCCATGTACCCAAAAGAATGTGGCACAAACTCTTCTCATTATCCCGAAATTATAGTAATATTATTATATTTTTTATTGTAATTTTATAAATTATTAGTAAATTTACTAAGAATTTATAAAATAACATCAAAAACTGTAATAAAATTTTCATGATTTTCAATGTAAAATTATACTAATTTTTTACAATGTAATTTTATTGTCAAAGCTTTCATAGAAATAAACAGTATTGGTTTTTATTGGTTTGGTATACAAGTTGCATTAATTTAATAAGAGGCATACAATATTGTACAAAAATCTTTTAAATTTTCAAAATAATAATTTTAAAATTATTAAATTACTATTAGCGAGAAAACAGTTTAAAATGTTTATAACAAAAGTGAACGATTAGTCAGGTATATTTTCCATAACAAATTTTTCAATAGTTAATGAAAAATAATTGACAAAATTTATTAATTATATGAACTTAAAGAATAGTTATTTTTTACTATAATATGTAATGCTTTATCGTACTAGTATCGTACTTGTCTGAATAGGGATGTTTGGAGGAAACTGATTTTGGGATAGTGAAAAGAGTTGTGCCACATCCTTTTGAGTACATGGCGTGATTGTATATATATATATATATATATATATATATATATATATAACTAACGATTCTGTAAATCAATTCGGATATTATTAATATTATAAGTTTATATTTAATATTTATTGTTGAAATACTAAATGAAAACATTTTGTCATCTTGCGAAACCCGCAATTTTTCGATCTTCGGTCGAGCATTTTGCCCGTTAGACTACAGGTGGCTTCGCCAGTTTTCAGAATTAATTGCATTCAATATTTGTTTTAATATATAAATATTATATTAATAAAATATAGATTTTTTTCCTCTGCTGTCTTGATTATCGATTTCAAAACAAACAAAAAAAAATTCAAAGCAATATTTCAAATAAAACTTGAAACAATCGTATTAACTCATCAATAATGTAATAAAAGCGGACGTTAGAAAAAAAGCTCAAAGCTCGTAGCAAAGTAACATTTATCATCAGCAAGCAGAGCACAAGTGTAGCCTAGTCAAGCGGAAGTAGAAAAAAAAACTTCAGTTCACTTGCAGCGCACAGCTTTCATAAACTTTTGACGTGCGCTTAAGTTTAAACTTAACGCAAGTTTAAACGATAGAGAGAAAAAGCTTTTCCAACGCTTTTCATCGTCAAAGTTCCACCAATGAGACATAAACTGGTGTACGGGTGAAATGAAGCTTTCGTCGGCACAGTGAAAGAGAAAAAAAAAGAATAAAAAATAAGGAAAACTCGATGGCAAAGTATAGGGAAATGTATGTGTGAACAGAAATCAACTAAATTGGAAATTTTTCCTCTGATAAGAATTTTCTCATTTTTCATGCGCAAAAAATGCTCAGTGGTGATTTACAATGTAAATTTTTCGCTCATACTGATGAGATATTCAATACAAAGTAACAAAAATTGATAGGAATATTTCGGAATATATTTGTATATTATTAAAATAGTTTGAAATTTTTTTGAATGAAAGTCTGATGAATGACAATAAAGATTATGTAGTTTAATTCCATCGCAAAATAGTGATCTCGTTTAAAATCGAAACTAAACTGAAATATGCAATACTCAAATATTAGTAATATAACGAATAGTAGTTTAGCCGAATTCCAACCGAATATTCGACTATATGAAATAGTATACATATAAAGCATGTTCGAAAATTGAGATTTTTGTAAATGTTAAAATGTCTGCTTCATTTATTTGTTAAACTTAGACAGTGAAAATTTTTTTTTAAGTATTTACTGTAAATAGCCATCCAGTGTATCGACTAGTAAGAACATTGACAACAATTCCAAAATAAATAAATTATAAAAAAATTGTAATCCAGTTCCTTGTTCTTTGTTACCTAATAATTTATTTGTATGTTTTGTTTGTTTATTATTTACGTCAATTATAATTATTTTTTTCTGATGATGATACATGTTTAGTATATTGAAACGTCAAATTTTAATATAAAATAAACAGATAAAATAAAATTAAGCCTAAAATATGATTTTATCAATTAGTGTGATCAATAACAGATTTAAATAAAATTTGTCTTTCTTTATTTAAAAATTTATAAATTTTATAATTTAGTTATATATTTTGTTACCTAGTAACTTGTTTCTATGTTTTGTTTATGTATTTATTGTAATGTATGTCATTTGCATCATTTTTTCTTGACCATAATGTTTGTAAAGTACGTCGATACGTCGATGATTAATAAAAATTAATACAGAACTACAACCTAAAGCCGTTTTATTTCAATGTAATGAGTTTTGATAAATTATTTACTATATTAAACCTAGAGCTTTTTTATTTTAATATATAATGAATTGTAAAAGATTTTTTACTATTTGCTTTTCTTCTTTTCTTTAAAATAATGATGCAATTTAATTGAAAGAATAATTAAACTATATCCGTATAATTATTTTAAAAATAGATAAAAAAATTTATTCAACCTTTTTGATCACTTGAGATCAATAAAGCTGTTATTTTTAGTAATGTAAAAACAATTACGATAAACATAAAACAAAACAAAAAATTTAATATACTTTCGCTCTTGTTAATTACAAAAAAAAATCCATTTGTCTTAGTTCGTTTATTTAACCTACTCATTCAAATCTACAAAAAGAAAAAAAAAATTGTAAAAAATCTTTGTTTTTTATATATTTTTTTTAAACTTTTTTTTTTCGTTTATTTTATATCGTGAGTATACGAAAGCGTCGTTGCAGTGACGGGAAGATCATTAACTTTTCGCTTACCGAATCAAGAGAAAAAGGAAAAAAAGGTGAAACTTTCTTCCCTCTTGTTCGACCAGACAGGATGTAGAACGAAAGTCATTGTTAAGAGTGTGTGTGTGTGTGTGTGTGTGCGTCGAGATGCGAACACGTCATCATTAGTCACGTGCATCGCTAGCGACGCCCAACAATGCCTAGCGTCCAAATCATATAGATACTGAATGTTAGCTGTGATTTTTATTTTACTATTACATATTGTACACCGAAATAATAGTTGATATTTTAATCATTTTATTTTGATTTTAAATTTTACATTTTATACAATAGTAGGTATATGTAGTATAGTTTACACCACAAAAATATAGCATTGTGCAATGATTGTCCCGCAAATTTAAATAATATATTTTAACTTATATAGCTAGGACAAAAAATAAATAAAGAAAAACTTTGAAAAATATAAATACGATTTATAAACATTATTAATTAAAATAAACGTACGTAAACGTACTATGAATGAGCTGCAAAACTTTAATTTTAATTTAATTTAATTAAATTTAATACAATGAGATCTATTTCTTTTTTAATATATTAAAAAATAATTTCTTAATCTTTAAATATAATAATAATGTTTTTTAAAAATCTTTTATATTAATTGATAGGAAAATAGTATATTTTATCATAAATTTAATGTCAAACAACATAATAAAAAATCTTTCAATTATTGTATATTGATAACAGAAACATAAAAATATATATATAAAGAAAAAGATAACATCAATCAGTAATCAGTGTGAAGGCACTTGTTTAATTAAAAATTTATAAATTTTATGATCAAGTTGCTTATTCGGTTACCTAGTAGCTTGTTTCTATATTCTGTTTATTTACTGCAATGTCATTTGTGTAATTTTTTCATGATGATAATGCACGTGGAGTACGTCTAAATGTCGATTATTAATAAAAATTAACACAGAACTATATCGTAAAACCGTTTTATTTTAATCTTAAATAATTTATCCAACAGCATTACTTAATTAAAACTTAGCACAGCTAGAAATTACAAAATTATCACAGAGTTTTGTCAATAGTACGTTTGCAATTTGTATCGTTTCAGTACGATTACAATAACAAGAAATTAAATTTAGTTTAGTAATAGAGTATATAAGTAAAGTTTCGAAGTAGTTAAGTATTAATTGATGTTGCTGCCTTATGCCCGTACTTCACCTTTATATTCTAAACTGTTTCACCTGTCTGCAGTTGAGAGGCTAAAAGGCTCGTGTTTATAAATTAATTGAGTATGTACTTGAAAACTTAGTGCGCTTGTATGTTTCAAATGTGGAACTTTACCTTAGTATGCATGCGAATGTATTAATATCCACCTACATTGTATTCGTCAAGATTTAATTATTTAGTTAAAAAATAATTAATTAATTTATTTATTACAGCAGAACTTGTACACATGCCCGTTGTCGGAGCATGAAGAAATAATTGAGCAGATTGTGAGAAAAAAGAATAAGTCAACGTTAGACGAAACATAGAATTAGTTTAAGCAAGAGTATATTAATTCTTCATGCTAAGATTGAAAGCTAACAGTTATTTCTGACAAGAGAAGAATAACCCGTATCATTCCAGGAACAATATTTATCGGTTATATGGGTGGGCTTTATTTGCTTTTGTGACACAACATTTACTCTGCACTGGGTCATACGTGAATGAATGTGTTTGGAATAAAGTTCACAGCGCGCGATACTTATGTAATTAATTGATATTTTCTAGTTTTTTAAATATAATTTTCCATCTTATGAATCAAAAAGATATGAAACGCATCATATTAAATTCTTTGTACATATTTTTTCTTCTGAATATGTATCTGTAACATAATATGTACTGTGATCTTAAATTTACTGACTCAATTAAGCGGAATGTTGTCCCAATTATTAAATTTATTGTTGGTTCTTTGGTTTGGTTTCTGTTTTTTGAGATTTGGCCCAAATAAGCGGCTGCCCCAATTAAGCGGTGGGCCAATTAAGCGGAATCGTCTGTATATATTATATATATATATATATATATATATATATATATATATATATATATATTATATATATATATATATATATATATATATATATTTATATATATATATATATTTATATATATATATATATATATATTTATATATATATATATATATATATATATATATATATTTGGTAGCAATATATGTATCTCTAGTTTATAAAAGTTACAAAACAATTTTCTAGTTTTTAAATACGAATAGAATTTAAATTCTTTTGCAAACTGATAGAAACTACTTACGGTTGTAGCAACAACAAAAAATGTTTGTATAAGTTTTCGTACGATTCCTTTTACTTAGATTTGACGAAATGTGTTTGTTTGTGTAAAAAGATTATCAAAAAAAAGCCAACATTTAGTTTGAAATGTAAACAGTTTTATCATATATACTCGTACGATGTCACGCTTTACTTTTACTCGATTTTAAACGTTTCTTTCCCCAAATTTATTCGACGGATTTAAACTGATATAAATGTAAAGTAAACGAAATTTATTTAGATTTATTTCCAAAAACTGATTTCGCATATCAATTCGATTTTGTTTCATTACTTTCTGTTATAAATTATTTTTGGAATATTTTTATTTTAACAAAAAAAATTTAATTAATAAAATATAAAAATTTGTAATCTAGTATTTTGTTACTTAGTTATTGGTTTTTCAGTTTTGTTTGTTTATTATTTATATCATTTGTAATTATTTTCCTGATGATGATGATGTACGTGTAATATATCGAAACGTCAAAATTAAACTAAAAATTATACAGAATTAAAACCTACAACTTTTTTATTTTAATTTACCACTAAAATTATACATTGTTATTTATTCAAAATTAGAAATCTTCAAATTGAAAATACTAGACAATTATCATCTCTAGTATTTCCAGTTTCCAGATTTCTCATTCTTAATAAACCACTCTGTATATTTACTATAGAGTTTTAGACATTTATTAAAAAAAAAAAAACACTTTTGTCACGAAATCAAATTTTGATGAAAATATCCATTTAATTATGTCAAAATATTTAATATTTGTGAAAACAACTGAGTATTGTTTTCATTTTTATATTTGTCAAAATGTTTTAGCGTAAAATTTCAGATAACTTCCATTCATCAAAACTATCTTAATAAATTTTAATAAAATAAATGATACATAAAAAATAGAAATGAAAAAATAAAATGCTTTATGCAAAATATTGTCTCATTTTTTCTGTATATAAAAGCAGCTCGAATTAAAGTTAAAAAAATAAATGAAATTTTATGAAAGATGTTTCCCATTTCAGACAGCGACGGGATTAAGAAATTTTCAACAACAGTTTTTATGAAATATTATTAAATGTAAATTTATGTTAAATTCAGTACAACGCTCCACGGAATTCTTGATTATACTTCCGAGTATTTAATAACGTAGAAGAAAACATGATTTTTTCTTTTTACAATCGAATTAGAAAAAAACTTTTCGATTAAAATATGAAACCAGTAAACCGCTCAGTTAGTATTAAAAAAAACTAATTTAAAAAATATTTATTCATACAGTAAAAAAGCTTTAGGATTTAGATTAAGTTCTGCATATGTTTTATTTAAAAATCGAAGTTTTGATATACTCATTATTATATCATATATCATCATTTTGAAAGAAAATGACATAAATAATAAACAATCAAAACATAGAAACAAGTCACTAGATAACAAAGTAACTGGATAAAAAATTTATAAATCAGAAGAATTAAACTCGCAGTAAGATTAGAAGTATTAGATCAGAAAGAATTCGCAGAGACAGTAAAAACTAAATTTGTTTAATAAACAAAACATTTTAAATAAAACTGCTTTAGGTTAAAGCAGTTTTATTTTAATACAATGAGTTCTGAAAGATTTTTTTACTATATTAATTTAACAGTTTCAAGATTTTAAACGCAAATTGCACAAAAGTCAAGGTCAAAGATTTTAACTTGTGGAATGAGAATAAAGTAAATATCTATCTATATAAATCCTTGCATGAAATGAATAAGTAAATACCTTGTTACGAAAAGGTTAATCAATTATAGATTTCCTGCCAAATTGATAGGACCTAAACCGGTTGACAATTTAACGAAAACCTGTTTAATTTTAAACTCAATTATATCTTATTTAGGACATTCCCGTTAACATTGTCAACATTATTTATAAATCTCAACACGTCTTATCTGACAACCTTTAGAAAAAAAAATACTTGCAAATGTTATTTTCGGTTTCTCTATACAAAAAAAAACATTCCTTTAATCGTATTTTTTCCTCTTTAGAAAAATCGCAATAAAGGTCTTTTTTTCACCCGCAAATAAAATGGCTTTAGTAAAATAAATTTCAGGGTTTATCTGTAGATAGTATCTACATCGTTTTCAAATACTTTTTGGAAAAAAGTACATCATTAATTTGTAAATAAAAATATAATAAAAGTAAAAAGATGTTTAAATTGAAATATACGTCTCAAAAAAATATAGAACATAATTTATGTTTATTCTATACATTCGCTTGGATGTTTTCAAACTCATGTAATAAACCCCATCTTTACATACTTGTTTCATAAATAACTATTATGCAGAATATGGCAAATGATAACTTTTATTGTATAAATTTAAATTTAATTATTTTTAAGTAGCAATAAAAACAAAATATATTATATAAGAAATGAAAAAGCTTTAGTTAAAAGTTCTGTTTCAAATCTGACTTCGTTTAATTAATAATTTATTAAATTTTATAATATAGTTACTTGTATTTTATTAAAGCAATGTTTTCTGAGATGACACTAAGAATGATTTTGTTTCGTCGTGGGTTTGTAGTCTAGTGATTAGAGCATCTGCTATTTGATTAGAAAACGCGGGTTCGAATCTCGATGAGGCCAACACATTTTTCCAAATTTACTAAATTTAATTTATTAAATTAAATATTAATACACATAATTAATAATAATACTAATAACTGGTCTGTAAATTATTCTTTTTAACGGGCACAAAGTACTAATAATTATATATTAATTCACTGCGATTAGATAGAAATTAAAATATTTTTAATACTTGTATTTTGTTCTTGTTTTTATGTTTTATTTGTTTATTATTTATGTTGTTTGTATATATAAATTGCATAATAAAATTAAAAATGCAAATTTACATAGTTTTAAGTTTAAAATTAACCAATAATATTTGGAAAATTTAGTTTAATTAAATTGTATGTATTTTACATATACCAATGGCATTGGTTTAAATTTTGTGTAGTTCTTAAGAAATAATTTATTAATAATAACTTATTAAAGTTACTAGTTTATAATAAGTAATCTGTTAAAATTAAAAGTAAAAAATTACGTAGTGTAAGTTTAGGATTAAAATAAAATTGCTTAGAAAATGTAGTTTACTATACACTTTATGTATTTTGAATATATTAAATGCTTTTGTTTATATTTTGTTTATATAGCACTTTTTTGTTAAATAAAGTTTTCTATTATTATTATATTTTTTTTGATAATGATATACGTGCAGTATATCGAAACGTCGAATTTTAATATAAAATTAAAACAGAACTTCAACTTAAAGCTTTTTAATTTCAATATAATGAGCTTCAAAATATTTTTTTTACTATGTTACACAAAATAAATTAGAAACAAAAAAAAATGTGAGGAAGAAAATAAATACAAAAAAAAGGTTGAAAGTTCTGTTATTAAAATATTAAGTACCTGTGCAACGACGAGCATTTTAGAATTTAAATTTAAATTAGAATCTAAAATATAGTGTAAATTATCTAAAGAATTTTTTTGAAATATATAAATATATTTATTCTGAAAAAAAAACTTTCCTTTGAAAATTGTTGAGATATTCCGGAAGAATATTTGTTCGAGAATGTACCGCAGCATTTGATAATCAAGGAAAATCATTTATTCCGTCATTTGAATTGCAGAACAGGATTCAGGCTGACTCTGACTCAGTATAGGCTATCAGAACGGCACCAACATCCACGTATGACGATTCTTACTTCATCGCATTTACTGCAAATACTCTCAAAACCAGTGCATCTCAAGCGAACATTTCAAATTAAAAAAAATTGACAAATTTATCTCAAGAAGCAAATATGACATATATAATGAATAAACAGAACATAACAGAATAAGTAACTAGATTATAAAATTTATAAATTATTAATTAAAGGAAGCCAAATTTTTTAACTAACTTGTTTCTATGTTCTGTTTATTTATTATATGTCATTTGTATAATTTTTTCCGATGATCGAATTTTAATTAAAATTCATACAAAATATAATCCTAAATGAGTTTTGAATGATTTTTTATTATGATAAATAATGTAATATTTATTTCACATAATGACTGACACTAGACAGCGTTTTATTTCTATTATTATAATAAAAATTTAAATTAAAAAAATATTTTATAATAAGTAGTACTACAAATGAAATAGACAATAAAACCGCTACCGAAAATTTAATCAGCTTAATAGCTAAAAACACTTTAGCGAATAAACATTGTGTATTAAACTGATGGTTGTTGATAGCAAAAGATAGGGAAAATGTAAGATTGTAAACGTACATAAGTAGTAAATAGTAGAGGGGTAGTATATTTATTTGTGTTCTGCCGCTACTGAGGGCTACCTCAAACCAGTCTAACTACTATCCTTAATGACTAGAAATGTGTGCTAGTAAATTATTCATTAGGATAAAGTAAAGCCACTTCCTTTCCTGATGTTTCAGTTCTTGATGCCTTGTACTTTGTGTTTTGTAGATAAGTATTTTCTACAATGCTTTCATCTCTACGCATACTAATTTCGGATTACAACTTTCATCAGACGTTGCGCTGTTTTCATTTAGTTATTCTAAATGCGCTAGAAATTGAGATTACCTTAGACGGTAAAAGTAAATGTGTAGTTTTAACTTTTTTCTGTGAGACACATAGAAAAAAACCGCATTGCTGTAGCAAAGTTGTTAATGCTAGCATTGCTAGCTAACGTTGCTAGCGAACATCAACCAATAATAAAATAAAAATAAATATAAGATCAATACCTACGTCTAAATCATCCAGATAAATCTCTACTATTGCTCAACATGCGTTAGAATATTTATCATGATGTAAAATTCGAAGATGTTGTAACAATTGCAAGACCAATTAGCAGATTGATAAGAGAAGCAATTGAAATTTATAAAAAAAAAGATAAGATCAATCACTGTACAGTGATTGATTGATCCATTAATTAAAAACCTATAAATTTTATGATCTAGTTACTTATTTGTTACCTAGTAACTTGTTTCTATGTACTGTTATTTACTGTAACTCTCATTTGTATCATTTTTCCTGATGAAGACGGACGTTGAATTCGTCGAAACATCGATTATAAATAAATATTAATACAGAACTTTAACCCATGGTAGTTTTATTTTCATATAATGAATTGTGATTTTATAATATTAGATATGAAAAAAATACATCAAAAATAAAAATATCATTCATTTTTATTAAAAATGCAAGACTACTAACTGTTCAATATATACATTATTACATGTTTTAATATTTAGTTTTTAAATAAAGTATTAAATGAAAAAAATTATCTCACATTGCAGAAATCGGAAGAACAGTTTTTTTCATTAAAATAAAAATAAATTATGCCAGCTGAATGTTGTGGCATGGTAAACAAAGCATCACAAGCAAAAAAGTTACAAATGAGTTAGTTATACACCTGATTTTCAATTAAAAATTAAATATTAATACATACATACATACATACACAATCACGCCATGTACCCAAAAGGGTGTGGCACAAACTCTTTTCAACATCCCGAAATCAGTCGCCTCCAAACATTCCTATCCAAACAAGCAACTTTCGCTTCATCCACATGCATAATTCCTCTCATACATGCTCTTTTATTCCTACTACTTGGAAACTTTCGCTCACGCAAAACACTCTCAATCATACCATTCCAACTACTCATCGGACGTCCACGCAAACGTATACCATCAAAATCATTCAAATAAATCTTTTTAACCAAACGTTCATTAGACATTCGCTCAACATGTCCGAACCATCTTAACTGACTAACACCAACTTTTGCTACAACATTCTTTTCAATTTCACACTCATCATACACTAATCTATTTCGTACCCGATCTCTCTTATTAACACCACATACCCCACGTAAAAATCTCATTTCCACAGCAGTCATTTTCCGTTTATGCTTTTGCAACCAAACCCAAATATTAATACACGTAATTAATAATAATACTAATAATTGGTCTGTAAAATATTCTTTTTGACAGGTACAAAATACTAATAATAATATATTTATTTAAATATATATTATATATATATATATATATATATTTATTTCATGTATAAATAATTGAACACGTGCATTATAATAATTAAAAAAATTATCACATATACATATTTGTTACAGTGACATATTGTTTTATAAAAATACAATTGTTTTAATACTAATTGTAAGTAAACATGTAAGTTTGCATTACACTAATTTATGTATATATTTAATATTATATAAATAACAAAGATGTACTTTTTCCATAGTGCGACATTCCTGGCTCGAAATATCGAAAAGAAGCAATAAAATACTAATTAATAATTATATAAGAGGAGTGTGTGTGTGTCTAAGTTAATTCCTATTCTCAATAAATTGACTGCCTACTCGACATAATAAATTTTAAAAAAATATTATTTTTTGAAAAATCAAAACTCAAATAATAAAGATTGAAATCTTTGTAAATTCAAAGCATAGAAAAATGAAAAATAAAAAAAAATTCATTTCAATATGGCATAAAATCAGTATGTAAACAAATTTACAAAAATATATAAATATTAAAATACAGATTAGATTACTTATCTAATCTAAATATGTACAAGATAAATTAAATTATATTCATAAATATATTTTCCACACATTTTCCTTGTTTTGCAATGTTTATCTTCATATTGCAATAGATTTAGATATAAATATATTGCAAAATTTATATTTTTTAAAAATATTAATATAATATTATATTTTATTATTTTATTTAATACAACCTTAAATGAAAAGTAAAATATTACAAAAATATTATTATTATTTAAATTTTCTATAAATACTAAATATTTTGTAATATAAAATTTAAAATTAATTACCCCAGCCGACTTTCAATTGTTTTAAATGTTTAATTTTGTTTTAGTATTTTTTTTTTATAAAATATCACAGAAATAATACATCATTATCGAAATAAAAAAGCCTTTAATGTTTGGTGATATCAGTCATCAAGCACTGAGAATGCCGTCTACAACGTATGACAAAACGTCTGCGACAAGAATAGATCGACCACAGCATACCAGCTCAGAAAATTATATAAATTTAAAAATAATATTATTATAATATTATTTAAAGTGCATTGCAATTTAAAAAAAATGTTTGTGTACAATGTACAATAACAGAAAATAGTTAATTTAAAAAAAAAATTTTTTTTGTTTTCTTTGATATATCTTCAAATTATTGCCGTTATTCAATAGCTAATAACAATGAATTGTTTCCAAAATTTTTTTGTTTAAAAATATTATTATCATATTGACAAGACGAACTACTTCTTCTCATAAATTCATCCCATTCTTCTTTATCAGTTTTTTCTCGTCGAAAAACTGTATCATCGTTTTGATACTAAAAATAAAACATTAAAAACATTATTTAATTCTAAAAATATTAAAAAATCAATCAGGACTTGTAATAAATAATTAAAACGAATTTTGGTTTAACGTTCTGCCTGAAAGATGTTTTATTTATTATTATTCAATCCTGTTATAATATGCTACGTATTTAAAAATATATTTCAAATATATTTAATAATTAATATTAATTAATTAAATATAGATATATTTAAACATAAAATTAGCAAGAAAACAATTAAAAATTTAAAAAGTAATAAATAAAATTAATTATTCACATGGATCTGAAAATCGAATTAACTTTACTGATAATTTTAATAGTTGATTTTGTTTTAAATATATATATATATATATATATATATATATATATATATATATATATATATATTAAATAAATTAAATTTTTTAAGTAAACTATATGTATAGTACCCTTTGGGCTTACTAACAAAAGTTTTTTGATATTAACTATCTTTAATTATCATAAAATCAATAGTTTGAGAATAATTAAAAATATATTTATATTTGAACTTACATGAATCGATTTTTTTCGTCCAATACAGCTGTTAATTTTTCTATATCGAAATGTATATTTCAGTTTTTTGATGCATTTGAATACAGAATATATAATTGCAACATTTAAAACAATTATAAGAAAACCTGATAATACAATTATTAGCAAAAGATAGTTTTCATCCATAATTTCATATTTTTTGCAAAACGAATGTTTTTTTGAATAATAACATTTCAGTGGATTTCCAGTTATATTAAATTTCTTATTTTGACTTATTTCAGTTAAATTATTATAACTTAAATCAACATATTTCAATTTAAAATTATTAACAAAAACATGTTCTTCCACAACATGAATATTATTATTTCCCAAATAAATTAACTCAACATTTTTTAAATGTCTAAACATATTATTGTCAATAATTTTGAGTTTATTGTATCTCAAATCTACATGTCTCAAATTGGGTGTATGAAAGAATACATCTCTATCTAGTCTAAAAATATTATTGTGACTTAAATTTAGGTAAGTTAAATTTGACATATTTTTGAAAGCATTTGCATCTATATCTTCAATGCTGCAATAATTTAAAGTTACATTTTCTAAATATTCTAAAGTGTTTTCAGTTTCTGGGAAATAAATTTGAAGTTTTTTCAAATATAAAATTTCTTTTTCGTCTTCAGAACAATTTGCGATAAATGTGTTTTGTGTTTGATTTTTATTTTCAGTGTTTTGCAAAAAATATGAAGAATTTTTTTGATCAACAAACTTTTCAAAATGAGGCGTATCTATTGGAAAATTTTCGCATAGATTAATGTTTCTTGTTACAACAGATTTCCATGTTATATTTTCAAAACATAATGGATAAATTACACTTTGATAATCATTGTATTTTTCAACAGTAAATGGAATAATATCTTTAAATTCGCATGTACAATCCCACGGATTATTCTCTAAAAATATAGTTTTATCATTTAATACTAAAGATTTATCAATGTGCTTTAATTTATTAGAACTGAAATCAATATAATTTAATTTTTCATTTTTATCAAATGCATCAACTGCAACAGATTCAATTTGATTGTGTTGTAAATCAAGAAATTCCAAACATTGTAAATTAGCGAAAACTTTATTATCAATTATTTGAAAATTATTGTGCATTAAATGTAATTCTATTAAGTTTGGAGTGTGCAGAAATATATCACCATTCAAAACTGTTAGATTATTGTGATCTAAACGTAAAAATTCTACATTAATCATGTCTTCAAATGCATCAGTTTCTATTTCAGCAAGTATAGAAAATGATATTTCAATGTTTCGTATATAGTGTGAAATTTTTGGTAAACAAAAACCTTTTTGTAGAACATAAAAAGTTTTGTTCTGAATAATACTGCACTCGAATTCTGAATCCTATAAAAAAAGTTTACATGAACTACATTTTAATTTTATAGAATTTTCTTGGCTAGTATGACGTAGTCGATCTATTCTCATTGTAGATGTTTAGCCAGATATCGTAGATGGCATCTTCTGTGCTTGGTGACTTAATAACAGTTTCTGCTCCGCAATCTGATATATATATATATATATATATATATATATATATACTTGTATCCTTACCGGCCCCTACAAGTGCCGTTATGGGGATACAGATATATACCAGAGTGCGGAGCAAGAAACTATCATTCAGTCACCAAGCACTGAGGATGCTATCTACGATGTATGGAAAAACGTCTGCGACGAGGATAAATTGATAATTGCATACCAGCTAAAATAATTCTATAAATTCAGTAGATACCAGCCGTGAAAACCGAAAAATTAAAATTTTTTAAAAATAATAAAATGAAATGTCAGAGCGGTAACCAAGCGCATTTAAGCACTCTATACTACCCGAATATAATACGAAAATTGATGGTTCGAATTCGCTGTTCTTCGTAAAATTAAAATAAAATGCCATAAGGTCAAATATTAATTAAACAGAATCAGACAATTCAATTTGATCAACTTGTTGTGTTAAATATCAATAGTTTTGATTACTGGCCAGAACTCGTAGCTGCTATATGCAAACCGCACGACTTGCAGTTTTGGAAGGTGTCTAAATAAATTATCACCCAACAAGTAATTCTTTTTACATTCGATTAAGACTTTCTTAGGGCTGTCGTGCCAAATATGAAAATCAAATAACATACGATATGACCAAATATTTATTTTGACATTTAAACAAACTTAATAGAAATTTATTGTGATTTATTTTATAACTGTTATTTTATTCTGTTTCCTGACTGTATTTGGTAAATATTACATGAAATTAAATTTTTATATATAATGATAAATAACGATTTAATTCAAATATTATTAATATCTCAAGTTTATATTTAATATTTAAAGTCGATATATTAAATGAAAATATTCCGTGATCTGGTGGGAATCGAACCCGCAATCTTTCGATCTCCGGGCGAACGTCTTGTCCGTTGTGACTACGCCAGTTTTCAAAATTAATTTCATTTAATATTTGTTTATTTCAAATACAAGTAACAACATCGAACTCTGGACGATATCGAAGTATCAAAAAATTTCAATTTCGATTTCCGCCAGATGACAAATTTTTCATTTAATATTTCTACTTTACATACTAAATATAAAATTGTAATATTAAATTTTCATGTTACATTACTTACGCCATTTGTCAACACAAATGTAAAGTTAGATTTTTAAATAACTTTTTTAAAATTTAAAATTAAACTACTTAAAATAAAAACTGTTCTAGGATAAAATTTTGTTTAATTATTTTATATAAACGACGTTTCGACGAAACTGAACGGTCGTTTTTATCAAGTCAAAATTTATTAATGACATTAAAGTAAATCACAGTACATAGTAACTTGTAACTAAATTTTGTTGTAACTAAATTTTGACCTGATGAAGACGAGCGTTCAGTTTCATGGAAACGTCGTTTTTATATAATAATTAAACAGAATTTTATCCTAAAACAGTTTTCATTTTAATACAATGAGTTCTGAAAAATATTTTACTATAAAACTACTTATTAACTGACATTATAGTAAAAATAACTAATTTTAATGTAAAACATCTAAAGTTTTTGTGAAATTCATTCAAATATAAAAAAATATTATTATTTTAATTTTGAGTTAGTATTTTATTTTAATTTTAAAATTATTGACAACATATTATTTAACATAGTAAAATATCTTTTAAAACTCATTATATAAAAATAAAACTGCTTTAAGTTAAAGTTCTGTATTAATATTTATTTAAATAAATATTAATACGAAACTTTCATCTAAAGCAGTTTTATTTTAACATATAATTTATTATTTCATTGTAATTTCTATAAATTTTATTTATGTTTTCTGTAACTATCTTTATTGAATTTTTAAAACTACTTAATATAATTGAAAAATAATTTATAAATAACTAATATAAATACATACTTGGCATGTTGCAGTCGAAAATATTAGAAACACTAAATAAATATAAGTATAAGTTTTGTAAAATTTTGAGCAAACAAAAAACATTGTTAGTTCGACAAATTTTTTCCATCAAAAGAGAACTCTACAAAAAAATTTGCAAATTATTTTACATATATACAAATAATACTTTACATTTAAATAACATACCTAGTAGATAAAAAAGCCCGCAAAATTTAAGTATAAATGTCACAAATAATGATTACATATTAAGATAAATAAATAAAAATAATTTTTATATCACTAAAAAAACTTTAATTTCGTTATTGCAGTTTCAACCTGTTAGGCCATCGTCAGACGAATACATACTACCTATATCATACATATATATATATTATACATATCACCTATATCAACTTTTGAAACATATTGATAATTCACAAAACATACACGTGGAACTATATAAAAAGAAGTATTTTATCTAAATGTGATAAGCAACGACAAACGTTCTATTAACATTAGCCGTCAAGAGTGGTTACTTTTGGTTTTGGGCTGTATTTGTAAAATAGTAAAATTTTCTTTATAATTTTTTTATTTGTAATTACACATACAATTTAATTACAACCTTTCTTTAAGAAACAACTTATGTAGAAAATTTCCAATGCTGTGGATTTTGTTTCTTATTTACAAGTAAAAAAGTTGTTGCAAAAGTTGGTATTGGTTAGTTTAAGATGGTTCGGTCATCTTGAGCGAATGTCTAATAAACGTTTGGTTAAAAGAACTTATATGAATGATTTTAAAGGTATAACGTTTGCGTGGACATACGATGAGTAGTTGGAGTGGTATGATTGAGTGTGTTTCCAATAGTAGAAATAGAGAAGCATGTATGAAAGATATTATGAATGTGAATGAAGCTAGAGTTGCTTGTTTAGATAGGGATGTTTCGAGAAAATTGATTTTGGGATAGTTGAAAGTATCTATGGTATATATATATATATATATATATATATATATATATATATATATATATATATATATAGTATAGTATAAAGTATAAGTATTAATTTTAATAATTTTATTTTATGAATATTGTATATGATTTTTATCGAATTAATAACATATTTTTCTGATTTTATTTATTATTACTGAAAGTGTTTTGCGCTAGCAAATGTGTAGTAAGAATAAAAGAGTATGTATGAAAAGCATTATGAATGTGGATGGAACAAAAGATGCTTGTCTGGATAGATATATTTGGCGGAAACAAATTTATGTTATATCCTTATGTGTAGGTGGCAGAATTATCTATGCATGTATATATGTATTTTAAATTTTTACTTTCATTTTTTATCTGTGACGATTACTTTATTTGTTACATTCTCGACATGACTTTGGCTCTAATAAATTACTTCTTTCGCCGTATATTATTAAAATTAAAACAACAGTTTCTAAACCATCATCACCATTTACACTACAATTCATACTAATTATTTTACACTTAATGAAAATAAAACATGTTTTGTTTATTTTATTTTATTTATTATTACATTTTAATTACATCGCATTGTTTCTTTTTTTTTTGTAAAAACAAACCAAACTTTAACAAAAATTCCATACAAAGCATTTTTAGTCATCATGAATATTTTTAGAATAGATTTTTAAAATTATACAGGTAGTTTTTGTGATACGATTGGAAAAAGGCCGCAATCCTTACTGAAAATATTCATACGATTATCATCGCCTACACAAACACCTGGACCTGTTCCTTGACAACGACCGTAACTCATTTTTGTTACCTAAAAAGTTAAAACAAATTATTTTTCAAATTTTACCGCATATTCTCAAATATAAAAAAGTTAAAATAAAAGGCTTTAATTGAAATTTGACACTTTATTACCCTACATGTGAATCACATTAGAAAAATAAATAAGTTGTTTGAAATTGTTCTATTATATATTTTTAAATTTAAATTATTGTCAATATATATTCAATTTTCATTAAACATAACAATAAATTGTTATATGTGTATACAATGTTTTTTTTTTTAATATTTAATAAAAAAACATTAAATTAATTTAAAACAGTATTTACATGAAAAGGTATAATATTAAAGTATCAGAAATACTAGTTCTCATATGAAAAGTATTATAAATGTGAAAAAAGCCAAAATTATTTGTCAAAATAAAAATATGGTTTGATTTTAATATGACTTATTGTTTGTATTTTTTATTTTTACAGAAAAAAATTAAAAAACATTAGTAATTTAAAAAAAAAAGAACATAAATCGATTATTCAATATATCAAAAATGATAATAATAAGTCCACACAAGCAATGTACTTAACAAATTTGAAAAAAAAAAATATATTGCATTTGCACACAATGTGATAGTGATAATAATAATATTTTTAACCGATATGCATTATTTTTTTTCCGCATAATCTAATGATTATAACAAGTACCTCTATTTACCTGTATTGCACTAATTGCACAATATATATATATATATATATATATATATATATATTTTGTATATAAAAAATTTATCTTATCGTAAATACATTTATAAACAAAAGTGTTGATATGCATAAAAATCAATATATATATATATATATATATATATATATATTTGGTTTTAATTAGAAAAAATTAATGACAAATATTTAAGAATCGGTTGCAAAAAGCATTGTTAAAAGTGTAAGTTATCAATTAGTTATTTACTTTTTTAGTTAACTCGTTGTTTATATTAACAATACTTTGTGCAAACGAGTCTAAAAACATTATTTTAGACAATAAAACACGAAAACAAGGCATTGCGTAATAATTTTACGTTTACGTGATACTATTCCACAAATTAAAATGTTAAAATATTTTAACTTATTTAGCTAGAAGAAATAGTTTTGTCTTACTTAATTTTAATATTGATCATTAAATTTATTTCCAAACACAAATACGATTTAAAAACATAAACTCAATGATTGATATAAAAATAAAGCACTGTAGACGTACTATAAATAAACTGCACAAATTATTTCCGGATAAAACTGAGACATACTTCACATTATATATGAGTTTGTCACCTGAGTATTAAGAAAAAGCAGAGAATAGTTACATATGTTATACAAAAAAGTACACTTATGCCATATTAACGTGGCTTAAACTATAATAGCAATCTTGTATTCAGATCATGTCAAAAAACAAGTAAAATTGTACAAAAAACAAATCCGTCTGGACATTTCAGTCCGTAACGTTTTTTTATCAACGTAATCGTCTAAACTGTGCACACAAAATATTGTAAAAAACTGTGCGTCATATTTATTTAACAAAAAAACATTTATTTATTTACCTGATAATAAATTCTACAAGGTCGTCCAACTGTTACGCCCTCTTCTACAGGTGATGACGGAATATCTTCATCAATAATATACTTCGTGGCTGATACATAGATTACCAGCAATAGAATCGCGGTTACAGAAAGATAAAATGATTTCATTCCTACTTGTTGAATCAACTACGAACACATGATACCGATTCGATTATCAAATGTAGCTTTTATAACCTGACGTTCTGTTATTTACGGTCGATTGTTTGAAGCCAATTTTCCAATTACTATAACTCGAATCTTTAAGGTTTCCGCAATAATATTGAAGACTAATTAATTACATATATGTTTCGATGCGAAATTCATTTGTTTTCGATGAGATTTATTTTACATGTAACCAATATGCAAAAATAGAATTTTCAATAAGATTGTTTTTATGATTAGTATACATACATACACAATCAGGCCATGTACTCAAAAAGAGTGTGTCACAAACTTTTTTCATTATCCCGAAATAAGCCTCCTCCAAAAATTCTTATCCAAACGAGCAACTTTAGCTTCATCCACATTCATAATTCCTCTCATACATGGCTCTTCCATTCCTACTACTTGAAAACTTCCGCTCTCAATCTCAATCATACCACTTCAATTATTCATCAGACGTCCACCCAAACGTATAGCTTCAAAATCATTCATATAAATTTTTTTTAAACCAAATGTTCATTAGACATTCGCTCAAGATGTCCGAACCATCTTAACTGACTGACACCAACTTTAGAGTATACATATTTACTAAAATTACAAAATTCATTATATTACACATATTTTTAAATATAAGCTCACAACACAATTTTAATAATAATATGATTTTTTGTATTAAAATTGCTTAAAATTTTATTAAAATTTGATTCATAATTTACATTATTTTTGTAAATATGTTACTTGTGGTTAAGTTTGTTAGTTTATTTGTCAATTTTATTTTTGTAAAGAAAATTTTATTATAATTTAAATAAACAGAACTAACATAGAAGATTTTTTTAAAATAATGAAAAATATTCGCAGATATATAAAATAATTTTAAAAAAATATTCTCTATGTATGTTTAATAAAAATGGCCCGTATTCTCATCTCACATTTAAAAGTGATTTTTATCAAAATTACTTTTGAAGTTTATTTGAAATTATTAATTAAGTTATTTTAATGAGTTTATTTAAATTTTATAATATTAGATATAAAAATATATATATCAAAAATAGAAATACTATTCATATTTGATAAAAGGTAGAAGTAAACATGTATTTTAAAGCAAAAAAATATAGTGTTTTTTCATAAATAAAAGAGATGGGAATACGGGTCAATGTCTCTATCTATATGAACTAGGCTTTTGTTAAACCTATTGTCAAATACAAAACTATTAGCTGGTCTTTGGTCAAACAAAACCACAAATAAGGGAATCTGGTATCTCCGTTTCGCCCAAGGGTTTGGTTAGGGTATCGGAAATGTCCTTACAAGACATTGTCACGACCTTTCTGAACTTGAAATCCGTCTTGCCCTCTTCTATTCTACTCTCCACACCGAAACCAAACTCCTCTCTGTTTGTTTGTACAGAGTTTATTGAATTTTTCCGACTAAAAGACTTTTGTCTATGTAATCTACATGAATTTACATAAACTTTTGCCCCCCAAAACTTTTCCTATGGAAAATCAATATTGAAAGAGCCGGATGGATAATATTTAACTTTTTAATTTTGCCCGAAACGATGCACGAAAATTATAAATAAAAACTTTATTTTCATGACAAATAAATATAATGTGTTTTAATACAACTAAAAATTGTAATTAAATAAATATTAACATTATCATTATAAAAATAATTTATTGTAACATAGTGAATAATCTTTCAGAATTTATTATATTAAAATAAAACGGCTTTAGGTTGTAGTTCTGTATTAATATTTATTAATAGTCGACGTATTCAACGTACATCATCATCAAAAAAAGTAATACAAATAACATTTACAATAAATAAACAAAACAAAAAAAAACAAGTACTAATTGCAAGACCCATCAATATATACATTGATTTAAATAAAATTTGGCTTTCTTTAATTAAAAACTTAATCTAATTACTTATTTTGTTACCTAGTAACTTGTTTCTATGTTCTGTTTAATTACTGTAAATGTCATTTGTATCATTTTTTCTGATGAAGACAGACGTTTAGTTTCTCGTACCTTCGATTATCAATAAATAGTAATACAGAATTTAAACCTAAAGCCATTTTATTTTAAATAATATCTAATTAAATCTGATCTTTGATATTTCGGTTAATGACAAGTTTTGATCAAATTTGCAGTAAAAATAATGATGTTTTAACAGGTAACTTTTAAAATACACGTTGAAAAAATTGAAATTAAATAAATATTAACATTATCATTAAAAAAATAATTTATTGTAACATAGTGAAAAATCTTTCAAAACTTATTATATTAAAATAAAACGGCTTTAGGTTGTAGTTCTGTATTAATATTTATTAATAGTCGACGTATTCAACGTACATCATCATCAAAAAAAGTAATACAAATAACATTTACAATAAATAAACAAAACAAAAAAAAACAAGTACTAATTGCAAGACCCATCAATATATACATTGATTTAAATAAAATTTGGCTTTCTTTAATTAAAAACTTAATCTAATTACTTATTTTGTTACCTAGTAACTTGTTTCTATGTTCTGTTTAATTACTGTAAATGTCATTTGTATCATTTTCTCTGATGAAGATAGGCGTTTAGTTTCTCGGAACTTCGATTATCAATAAATATTAATACAGAACTTAAACCTAAGGCCATTTTATTTTAAATAATGAATATTGATATTTTCGTTAATGACACGTTAAAAAAGGTATCTTAAAAAAGACAGGTAAATAATTTAGTACAATTGCAAATAAAAACTTTCAAAAATATTCTTACTGAAAAAGTAAAGTAATAATTTCATAACAGAATAATATGTCAGAATTTATTTTTTTATCCAATGACATAAGTAACCTTATTTCGAGCTTAAAAGAGCGAAAAAGAAGAATGAAAATAAAAGAAAATAAAACAAAAAGAAATAGCCGAGCAGAAGAGATAAAAAACTGTTATAATTCGTCAGACAGATCCGAAAAGAGAACAGTCTTAATTTGTTAATAGCATTTTGTCAACATCTGGAACAAATTAGATTTGTGCGGTGTCACAAAAATTTTGTTACGTTTCTTTTTTAACTTTTACCATCATTTTTCCTCTACTTTTCTCTTACAAAATATAGTTTTATTTTCTTATATCTAATCTGTAAAAACATACGAAACAAAAATTAATTTCAAAACTGTAAAAATATTTTTATATATCTAGTACTAAAAACGCACTTTCTTTTTGAAATGCATTTTTTTTAATTGTGCCAAAAATGTACTATTATTTCAAAAAAAAATTTAGAATATATTTTTGTAGAAATATTAATTAATAATAAACAAAAAAAAAGTCTGTCACATATTTTTAAAAGTTGAAGGAAAACAATGGATAAAATTAATTATTAACAGCAAACAAAATTTGTTGAATTGGTGTTAAAAAAACAAAAGTATTTTTTGTGTAAACATACCCGTGTAAAAAAGGACACTAACATGTAATTTAATTTAATGTTTTTTTAATAACACAACAAGTAAATTTACATAATTTTTTGGGGTGTTTCAAATGGGAAACTGAACAGTGTCAAATATTTTTCATTGCAGTTTAAAATAAATATGGTTACTAAATTATATAAATATATTGTATATATATTCTGTTAGATAAATTTCTTAAATAAATAAGTAAATATTTTTTTTTCATTTTAATTGAAATTTTTGAAGCTATTAACAAAATTATCAGTATCGGAACAGCAAAAATAAATTTTCTATTTCTATTCTGTTTATTATAAAATAAAAAGTTTCGAAAAATGTATAAATAAATATAAATATAAAAATTCGACTTAAATTATAAAAATTTTAAAATAAATAAAAGTAAATTTGTAAGTTAGTAGTATAAAGAAGAAGAATAAAGTAAAAAGAAAAAAGAAACAGACATGAAAGAAAAAAGTTTAGTTTTTAGATTCAGGTGTCGACATTGTCATTGGTTAAATCAAGCTGAAAGTTGCCGTAACTTTCAATAGTTTTCAGTACTTTTGTTATCTGCCTGAAATACTTGTACACAAAAGGAATTTGGAAATAGATTTTATTTTTAAAATACAAAAAAACTTTACTTACAGGTATAAATAAGTATAAGTATAAGTTAAATATCTGTCTAGTCATGGATAAGAGATAAAAAATATTTTAATAAAATATACATTTTTGTCGTCTTATTTTCGGATACTTTGTAATTTACATTTGATTAATGAGTTTAAAAATATTATTGTAAACAGTAAAAACAAATTTGTAGTATTTGAAGTTGTGTTACAGAAAAAAAAAAGAAAAATTTATAATTATAAAAGGATAGCATAGAATTAAATTATTTAATCTATATCTTTATTTTAATAAAGTATTTGATATAAAAATTAAGAATTTCTGGTAAAAATCAATAAAAATAATTTTTCAAAAATGACAGTATTTTTACTTTCTTTAGTAGTACATGTTGGAAAATGTTCAATGCGGTTTCAAAATAAAGCACGAGCTTTCTTTAAGATAAAAAAATACTTGAAAAGTAAGCTAAAACACACTTTGCTGACAGAGTTCATTTTCTATCTATGTATTTCTTGGTATCCCATTTGTTAAAAACTAAACCAGTAATTTATTTTCATTTTTTTTACAGGATTGTATTAACCGATAAACAAACTAAATAAATTATTAAAATCAAAAAATTAAAATTATCTTTTTTTATATTTATAGTGTAGATTTTTTAAGTAGTATACTTTTGTTGATGAAATAATTTTCTTTTTAATTTTTTTTAATTTCTCAATTCATAAATGTATAGTATTTTAATTTTATTTGTTTATTATTTAAAAAAGTGTAGTATAAGTTCTTCTCATAACTTCGTTTATATTTAAGATACATTGAATACATATTCTTTTACTTTTATTAAAATCTTAATCATGCCACTCAACGAAAAAAAACAATAAACAATAAAAAAACAATAAAACTATAATTCTTCTCAACATTACATTATCAAACATTTATTAATAATGGTTAACCATATTAACTGATTTACACCAACTATTAAAACAATAGCATTTATATAATATTCTGGGTTGGTATGCTGTGATCGATATATCCTCGTCGCAAACAGTGCTTGGTGACGGAATGACAGTTTCATAAATATATATATATATATATATATATATATATATATCTGTAGCCCCACTATCATCTAGAATTCTATAATTTGAATTCTATGAATTCAATGAATAACGGCAGTAAAAATCTGATTACCATTAAAACAATATGTTTTTCTAATTTGTCCATTTATATAAATATATTTAACTTATGTATATAGCATTTTTATTTTAATAAAAATAATATATTAATACAATAAATATAGACAGAAATACAATATTTTGTCTAGGATTTAATATAAACATAATATTTCTTTAATCTACTACATAAATATAAAACAACCTTTTTAATAGAAAATAATTTCTTTAAGAAAAATATAAACAAATTTCCTATTTAATCCTTAAGAAACCCCAAACAAGGATTCGTTCTAGGCTTGTACACTGGCTGAAACTGACTTGTAACTTGGAAATTCTCTTCACGTATGAATCTATCACGTTTTACCGTTACCGTTACCGTTTTGGCAAGCGTAGCATGCGTAGCCTTGTACATTTTACCGGTATGGTTTCAGCAACACATACATTCACACGCGCCAAAAAAATTGTAGGCATGCGTGCTAAGACCCGACCGTGATTAGTTCCTGTGTGTTGGCGTGAACATGTTTTTCAATCACGCTTACGAATTAATAACGGTTGTATTATGACGTGCGAGCAAAATGGAAATTATTGAATTAACATGGGAATTTTGGCGGAGGCGCTTCGGTAATTTCTCTTACAATTAGCAATTATTAACTGTTTAATGATATATATATACAGGGTGTTTCACAACTTAGAGCAAAAAATTAAAGGGTATATTCTGTACGACGTGCTGATCATGAAACAAAAAGAATTTTTTTAAAATTCGCAAAGTTAAGGGTAGTTTACTTGAAATAGACATTTTTTGAACCACTGGAGTAGCATACGTCATAGAAAGAAATATTAAATGAAATTAATTATCAAAGAAACATTATGTAATGTTAGTTTTATTTAGAGACAATAATTGTTTTGAATACAAAATAATTTATAATATTAATGCATTGTATTATTTAATATCAAGATAATTTGGGAAATAACATACCTGAAGCGCAAAACTACAAATACTGTTCAAAATTTGCACCATTCATCCCTACACACATTGCAGCACGTTGAATTAATGACCTAGTACAGTCTTGACACGAATTTTGTTCTCGTATTATTTCTGCTGAATTTTCTATTCTCTGCCTAAGTTCTTCTTCGTTTTCCGGCGCATTTTGGTTGTCGTAGACGAGGGATTTAAAATGACCCCAAAAATATCTGGACTATCCTCACAAACGAACGGGGAGTGGGTAATCGGCGTAAAGGATAACGTTCAGCATACAGACGTCGTGCCAATAACGAATTTTGCCGTGCTTCGCCATAAATTAACATCATGTCCACTAATTCACTGTTACTAAATGCATTCATTTTAACAAAAACTACACTACACTGCTATTCACTGTAAAATGAGAACAGTGCACCAGCAAAGATAATAATAATTAACAGCAATGTCGACGAAAGACTACCTACCCACTACCTATCAAATTAAATTAAATTATTAATTAAACTATTACACATTTTATTAGTATTAGATATTACGTAAACAATTACTTTCATTGTAGACGATTTGAAAACAATTATTAAAAATAACTATCGACCAGTGGCAAAAAAAATGTTTGCTTGAAATACGATGCAATTTTTTTTGCAAATTTTAAAAAAATTCTTTTTGTTTCATGATCAGCACGTCGTACAGAATATACCTTTTAATTTTTTGCTCTAAGTTGTGAAACACCCTGTATATATATATATATATATATATATATATATATATTTAATTATATTTCTAAAAAAAAATCAAGAACTTCTTTAAAATTATGCATGTATCAGAAATAACAAAACAATAAAATGACAACTAGGTTTATACAAGTATCTATAATTTAAAATTTGTTATTTGTTACTCTGTACATTTTTTTGTGAAAACAATAAATACAAATTTTCAAAGATAAGAAATTAAAATTATTTAGATTTTTGTTTTGTTAATAATAGTAAATACAAATCCGTAACACTGTAAATGATATTTTTGTAAAATTTAAACTATTATGTGGCTTGTACGCTTAATTTATCCTTGAAACTTTTACAGAATTGTTTTTATAAATAAAAAAAATATTTAGAGTAACTCTAAGTATATAGTGTGATTTATTTGATAAAACCATATATAATCTTATTTAAACTGACATCTTCGGCGACTATATTGAAAATTATTATGTCAAGTTAAGTTAAGATAGCTAAAAGAAACTACATTGTTTTCTTTTTGCTTAAATTTGGATTTGATTATTGAAAATTTGTAAAAAAAAGTGCAAGAAATTCAATGTGTACCATCAGATTTATCAGAAACTGCATATTTGACTAAAGAAACAGTCAAGAGTATTAAAAATTATTAAATAAAGTTAAGTTATTTGACAGTTGCATTATTATACGTATATTTTTTTTTAAATCTTGCTTTGTTTTAAATTATTTTTTTAAATTTTATAAACTTCCAATATTTTATTTTAACAACAGCATTACATGTATATTTTACTATAGTTAGTTAATAAATAAAAATAAAAATATGATCTTACTATGGTGAAAAGTTAATAAAATACAATAATTTCCCTTAAATCACAATATAATAATAAATTATTTTATAGTTTAAAGGAAATTATTTTATTTTATTAACTATAGTCAATGTTTTAAAAAGTTGTAATTAATCAACAATATTAATTTACGATTATGAGTTACGGATAGTAAATCTCAAAACATAGATTTTAAACGTGCAAGTGTAGAAATAGATTTTATTTTGATAAAATAGTATTTAATTTAATATAGGTATTTCTTATGTGTATTATTTGAAACTGAATTATTGTAACTAATTGATGACGTTCTAACGTGAAATTTCAATTAATTAGTACACAGTATTTCACTTAAGATATTATTCTAACCTGTAGTCCTTACTCACGGCTAGATCTTAATAGAGAAATAAAGCATGTGGAAGGGGATTATTACATTAATAAAATTAGTTCGTGCTACTCCCTTCTATGTTGTATTTTCATCATAATAACATCTACTTTTACATATTGTAAGAACGCTAATTATAATAAGTAGGTTAATAATACAAAAATAGATATGTTTTGTTCAACAATATGTAACATAGAATGTAAAATATTTAAATATAATATATATAAACCCCTTTGATTTAGTACATTTTAGTAACTTATTTTAATAAAGCGAAAGTCAATCTTACATTAACTAAATTTATGTAGCAGTTTTATGTTGTTAGTAATTAGTGACAGTACATCATCCTAGTAGCGAAACAAAACACTATGCAACTTTTTAAGTTACATAAATTATCAAAACTACAATAAAACAATTGCAGTACAATTTATATATATATATATATATATATATATATATATTAGAGTGTCCGTAAAATTTTTTTTTTCCAGTTAGGCTAAAATCGATAATTTTACATCGAGAAACCATCAGAAATAATAATTTATATATATATAGTAAATTGGTTTACTAGTGTTAAAAGAAAATGTTAGAAAATCAATCAGTAATTTTACAATTAGTCAAAAGTTTATGACTTGTTTTTTTTTCCTGATATAATAAATAAGACTAACGCGATTGATGTTACATGTGATAAACTTCTAACGGCTACAGTTCTGTTAGAAAGCATTTTCGGACATATGTTTATTTATAGTTTTTTATTTAGATTACTCATAGGAATCATCCGGTGTAGTTTTTCCCCGACGTCATAAATCACCCTGTATATATCATTTTGTCCAAAATGTATAAAATTCATTAAGCATCGAATAGAATAAAATGTTTTCATGCGTCGTAACTATTTAAATTATCTA
Organism: Clivina fossor; assembly: GCA_963966155.1. Classification (NCBI taxonomy): domain Eukaryota; kingdom Metazoa; phylum Arthropoda; class Insecta; order Coleoptera; family Carabidae; genus Clivina; species Clivina fossor. Next base: position 10,089,002 of record OZ014562.1, on the reverse strand, counting down.
ATTTTAACAATTTTTGTTTGTCAAGCGTAAGTCAACCTTACGTTGACTAAATTTTTGTATCAGTTACATTATGTTGTTAGTAATTTGTGACAGTACGTCACCCTAGTGGCAAAACAACACACTAGTGCTTTGTTATAGCAACTTTTTACGTTACATAAATCAAGAAAACTACAATAACAAGAAATTGTAGTGCAATATATATTGTAGTACAGATTTTATGGGTACACTGTAGAAAAATAATGTAAATTTATTTTAATATTTATGACAATTTTATTACATTTTCTATTGTAATTTTATAATTTGTTTGGTAAAATTGCAATATTTCATAAAAATTACAATAAAAAATATTATCAATGTAAATTTACATAAATTTTTACAGTGTAGTATTGCATAATATACCACATATACTAACCAATGATTGTTTCACAAGTGATAAATTTCAATACAATCGTAGAGAAAATGTAATAATATTTATGTCCACACAAAAAAAAAAATTATAAACAAAAATCAGATAAATAATCTATGTCAATATTGATTCGTTTATTCGAATCTAGCGTAGTAGTCGGAATGAACCTTTGATATCCGCGACGTTCGCGCGATCGTGAGCCTTGCCTTGAAGATATGGAAACGCAATTACGTATGTGAAAAGCGCTCAGATTTGAGCTGGGACCTCCGTGCGCCGGGCTACACGGCTGGCAAGTTGACATTTTCTATCGCCAAGACACGTACCCGTCCACAACACGGCGGTAGCTATACCACCGACACCGTCTCTATATTGAGCCAATCATAATACAGACACGTATTCAACAAAAACTGCCGAGATTGCCAAGCTTCAACTTATTCTCGTAATAACAATTTTTCGATTTAGTTTTTTTTGGTGAAAGAGCTTTATGTATCGAGATAATTTACGGATTTATAATAAACATATTCTTCTATGGGCCGATATTATAAAGGCTGGTTAAACAAGTTAATTAAAATAGTCTTAAAATATATGTATTGTTTCAACAATTAATTACCAAATTATTATTATTAATAATAATTACTATTTTTTAATACTACTACATTAAATTTATCTTCTTTTTATTGTACGAAAAATCTTTAGAGTAAATATATTTACTTGTAAACTAAATTTAACCAGCGATTTTAATACTGGCCCTATGACTGTTATATTATTAAATAAATACTACATTTTTATTTTGGATATAATTTATTAATCTTTCGAGAAGCTTACATATACTTTCTCAAAATCAATTAGAGCGTATAATTAATACATTATTAAAATTCTGATTTTACAAACAAAATTTAATTAAATTATAATAGACTATTATTAACACGAAAATTTAAATATATTGTTTCTTTTCAAAGAAAATATATTTTTGTAATAAATGGTACAATTTAATTTTTATTATTTAAATATAAAAACTTGTTTAAGCGTTGGAAATAATGTAAATTAGTAATTAGTTGCCAATTAAAAAGTATGCGCTTAAGAAATTCATCGTGGGGAAAAGTTAGTTAAAACTGTTTTGAAATTAATTTTAACTATCAAATGCATGCGTTATATTAGTTACACTTTAATAGTTGAATTCTTCATACTTAACAAGATTTGCAGTTTATAACTGCTAGAGAAACTTCTCGCTTAACTGCTACGCTATTTTAGATCGCAAACTTTCAAATATAGGTTAAAATATTTTACTATAAATTATTGCAATATTGAGAAAATATACCTTTTTACGTTATTAAAATAATTTAATTTTATTTTTACTATAAATAATATTAAATAAACTTTTTTGTAATTTGTTTTTCAATTTTATTTAAATTTTGAGTAATATTCAATAATAAACTATTATATAAAAAATTAATGTAATATATATTAGGACGATTCTTAATATGGATAATAGGTTAAAAATAGAAACAAAAATTGTAAAAATATTATTTTATTATTTAGTTAACAACATACCATGCCGAAATTTTTAGAAAAGATGTCTCTAATGCTCACAAAAATTTTTTACAATTTCTTGATTCTCAACTACTATAATAAAAATTATTTAAAAGTACCTAAAATCTTAACAGACATATTTCTTGTAAAAATGACAGATCTGTCGCATCCAGTTACCATTAGTAATTAACTCATGAATTTAAACATAATTTAAATATTTAAAATAGAAATAAATGAAGAGGTAAGAGTGCTAGAGTAATTAGCAAAACGGACATTTAATTTAGGAAATTTCACGGTGAAAAGTAGCCAGTTGAAATTGGTGTTGAAAGCAAGATGAGAAAGACGCCAAGGCAGATGTGAAATTTCTCAGACGATTCTATAAAGTAAAGTGAGATGAACCGCAAAACGGTTGGTGCGGCGCGCATCCTGTAAAAGGACAAAATTGCTTAAAATCATTCCTTGGTCGGAGTCCCTTTTTCCGAGTATGGACCTTTGCCCATCATTGGTACACGCCGCTACTGTGTGCTGTCATCTGTTTTTAGAAGCGATTAAAATAGACTATCAAAGTTGTCAAAGTACTTAATTCTGACGCTGCCACCAAAAGATTCCACCCAATCCATTTCATGCTCTAAATAATTTGACACTGGCTATTAACCGACCAAAAATTGCTCACTGCGTTCATTCAAATTTCGGCTTATTTTCATTTTTTATTTTATCATAATAATTACATTATATTACAAAATCCCGCACACTAAAAAAAATTTTGCTTTAAATCCAATGTTATTACTTTTAACTTAAAATTAGATATGTTTTTGAACTGTAAACTTATGTTTTTCTATAGAAATAAAAAATTCTATAAAATCAAAATAATAGTAAGTAACAACGTAATTATTTTATATAAAACAATATAGTATTATATATCTAATCAAAAATCTATTACGTATCTAATCGAAAATCTATTATTCATTATTAAATGATGAAATTACTTGATATTTATTTTTTAACTCATGAATATTTTTAAAATTAAACAATGCATATTTACTGTAATTATTTATTATAATTATTAGTAATCATTTTAATCATTTATTTTTACCTTTTTTTTTCTACCATATTAGCTGTAAAAACAATAAAAGTTTGCAAAGAAAAAGATATCATTAATAAGTGTAGAGACACTGATTTAAATAAAATTTAGTTTTCTATAATTAACTATTTTTAAATTTTATAATCTAATTACTTGTACTTTATTAACTAGTAATTTGTTTCAATATATTATTTATGTCATTTGTATATTTTTTCATGGAGTATACCTAACGTTGAATTTTAATTAAAAATTACTCAGAATTTAATCCTAAAGCTTTTTATTTAACATTATGAGTTCTAAAAGAGTCTTTACTATACTATAATAACAGTTTACCTAGAAAAGAGATAATTAGATACTGTTATCTACTATCAAATATTTTTTTAATTTTCAAAATATACATTTAATTGGGGATTATTCTGAGAACAAAAACTTGACTTTATTACTATTATATATTATTTTTTGTTATTCTTATATATTTATGTTTTAAATAAGCTTTAATTATCATTCTGCACAAAAACATTTTTTTTCAAGTACCAAGACTACTTTCGTAGTTTTAAATGTATAATAAAATAATTCTTATAAGTAAAACATATATTAAAATACTAAGTCATATTCTGAATTTAAAACCAATTACTCAAAAAAAAAAAATAATTGGTACAGGTTTATTTTGAAAAAAATAATAAAACATTTAAATACTTGTATTTTACAAAAAAAAAAAATAACAATTTTATCTAAATATAAAAAATTATAAAAAAATTAATTTCGATCAGAAAATAGATAATTTTTAAATTTTTCTAAATGAGATAAAAATCAATTAACAAACAAATACTATATATATAAGTATATATATATATATATATATATATATATATATATATATATATATATATATATATATATCTACATAAATTTAATGCAAAAAAATAGTTGAAATAAATGATTAAATTTCCTCTAAATTGCCTTCATATAATTTTAGTAAAATGACTTTCGTAATAATGGCATTTTTGTATTATTAACTAAAATTATTAGTCCTGATAAAAGTAATAAGTTCATTTAACTAATCATTATATATTTTCATCAAGTTTTGTAAAATAACATAGAACACATTTTTAAGTTACATTATATTATCGCGGATGTAAAAAAACACGGAATATTTTTGCAGCTATTTACTTTGTAGTTTGATAACACAATTTTTATTATATTTGTAACATGCAAGTGTCTGAATATAAATTAGATAATTAAGCATTATTGCGGTACGTGATTAACATAAATGTATGTGGAAATTAATATTTAGAGTTCTGTTTTAGTGCGATGTTGTAATAAAATTTTACTACAAAATAAAATACCTACTAGTTTTTATTACATACAATGTTGGAGTTAGATAAATTAAATTTATTAGAATTTATATTAAGCCACAAAAAATATAACTGATATATACGTGGTATAAAATTCAAGTGACTTTTATCATAAACTATAAAATTTTTATTTAAATTTTTTTTATAAAATTTATAATGTAAAAATTACTTATCACAAATCGTTTATGATTAATTTAAGTGTTTACATATTACAAGAAAATTTTGTGTAATTATGTATATTTTGATTAATTTTTAATATATATATATATATATATATATATATATATATATATATATATATACAAAAGCGTCCATAAAAAATATTCCAGAAGGAGGCAAAGCTTAAAGGCAAATAATTATATCAATAAATTTTTTGTTAAAATAAAGGTAAAAAAAATAATTTTCGAACTCATTGTATTAAAATATAACGGCCTTAGGTTGTAGTTCTGTACTTATATTTATTAATAATTGATGTAGACGTACTCAACGTACTTTTTCATAAAAAAAAAATGATATAAATTTCAGTTATAGTAAATAAACAGAATATGGCAACAAGTTACTAGGTAAAAAAATACTAGATCATACATTTTGAAATAAAGTGCTTTCATACTGATTGATATTATCTGTTTCTTTATAAATTTCTATTGCTTCTTATCAATCAATATATATATATATATATATATATATATATATATATATATATATATTTATTTATTTATTTTTTTAATTAAAAAATAATCGTGCATTATGTAATCCACTAATAATAAAAATAATAATAAATATTTACAAAAATATATTAAGTTTAATATTAATACAATAATTAATTTTAAGTTATTATATCAATATATTTTCAGAATAATAACATTTAATTAATAATCAATAATTTTTACGAAATGAAAGAGAATTTTACAGTCAATGTATAAAAGGATTTTTGTAAAACTGTCAAACATTTTTAAGCTATCTAGTAGTATTTTATAAACTCCAAAGCTTACAAAAATCCCGGCAATAAATTTCATACCAACAAGACAGCAAAAACGCGAAAAACAAAACAATAACTACAAATAAAAAAATCGAAAAGAAAACATTCAGTCATACTAGCCAACAATAAACAACAAATATGTCAAAGTGTCAACAAAAAAGCATTGTTGCAAAATATCGAACTTTATCACAATGAATAAAAGAGAAATAGGGAGCCAGATTACACATACAGTGTGCATGGGGAGTGCAGTAGTGTGGTGATTTTTGTAATCTAGTGCCTGAAATGCAACTGAAAAGCAGCGCCGCATCGCATCGGGTCCCCCACGCTTTCAGAACGATAAATCACACTGACGCCTGAAACGCGCTGAAAAATACGCCGCAAACCCAACAAAATGTAATTAATAAACGAGGTACGCCACGTCAATGTTAATGCAAGTCAAAAAATCATTATTTTGTCCACATTTTACGATCTAAATATATTTAAAAATAAATTTTTAATTTCGGTTGCTATAATATAAATAATTTATCTTTTACTAAGTTTAAAAATACCTGTTTTGTTTTTACTGCAAGAATATTATATTTCCTATATTTATTTAAAAGTAAAACCATGAATGTGAAGCAAAATTAAGATAATACGCTCATCTTCAGCGAATGTCTATTGAACGATTATTTAAAAGAATATACGTCCGATGAAAAGATGGAGTAGTACAATTGAGAGTATTTTTCCAAATAGTAAGAATAGAAAAGCATGTATGTTTAGGTATCATGAATGTGAATGATGCTTGTTTGGATAGAAATGTTTGGAGAAAAGTAATTACGGGATAGTAGAAAGAGTTTGTGCTACACCCTTTTGGGTACATGGCATGATATATATGTATGTGCCTTTACAAATATTTTGATAATAAACAAATATGTTTGATTAGTTAAAATTCGGAATTAGTTAATTCACTCTTCGCTATTAATTAAACAATAATAAATTTAAAGTTTTAATTACACATAACAAAAAACAAATCTCATTTTATTACCTTTCGAAAAACGTTTTATGTTTTAGACTTAATGCTATCGGTTCTAAATTGCCCTATCTACTAGATTGTGAAAACATAATAAACATTAAAATAAAACTGCTTTATATTTATTTATAATCAACGTTTCGACGAACTCAACGTCGTTGTTACAAATGATATTTACAGTAAATGAATAGAACATAGAAAAAAGTTACTAGGTAACAAAATAAGTAACTAGATCATAAAATTTACAAATTTTTAATTAATGGAAACCAAATTTTATTTAATTTAAGGCCTTCGCATTGATTGATATTATTTTTTTTTTTATACATTTCTATTGCTTCTCTTATTAATCTGTTGTTAATATTGATTGCTCTTGCAATTATTACAATATCTTCAAATTTTACATCATAAAAATACTCTAACGCATGTTGTGCAATAGAATATATATCTGAATGATTTAGACGTATTGACTGCTTATATTCTGTCAATCTAATAGAAACAGTTCTACCTATTTGTCCAACATAAACCTTATCGCAATTACATGATGTTTTGTATTCAAGATTTTTTACTATGTTAAAATACAATATGTTTAAACAGCAATTGGTAAATTCTGTCGGTAACGTAGTTCAAAATTTATTGCAAAACAAATGATCTATTAAACGACGTAGCGCTGAAACCTAAAGTTAATGGCATCGGGACGCCACAAGGTGACGATGCCTTGAACAGTGAGCGAGTAGGTATCTAAAACAACGCTATACGTTGTACATCGATTATGACGTCACACTTGACCGGTATGCATTGATGGTCATTGCTAATTACATGCCCTGATTGACATTGTATAAACAGTATCTAGATAAACTTTATGGGTCAATAATTTCGAGGAAATTATGAGAAATTGATGGAATATTCAACAACAGCCTTGAATTGAAGGACTATTATTAGACATATCATATAATAACCTAAATATTAATTAATTAAATTTTACAGTACTATTTCTAAATAATAATTTTTATTTCTAAAATATTAAAATTTGCTTGTTCTATCACAGAACCGACTGTCACTATAAAATACTTTCTCAGAGATACCCCGAATTCTATAACAAAGTTATTAGTCCTACACTGTAAAATAATAATGTAAATTTACATTTAATAATTATAGTAATTTTACTGTGTTTTTCATTAAAATTTTATAATTTTTTTTAGTAAATTTTCAATAATTTATAAAAATTGTAAAAACAAATATAATAAAATTATTATGAATATCAATGTAAATTTACATTAATTTTTTACAGTGTAGTAAAATGTTGCTAACAAACATTAACCAATAGTATCAATAGACACTAAATAAAAACAAAAAAAAACAGATGTTTATTTGTTTCTATTTGGTTTTAGTTGTTAGTACATATATACATACATACATACACACATACACAATCACGCCATGTACCCAAAAGGGTGTGGCACAAACTCTTTTCTTTTATAGTAACGTTACTATAACTAATCAACTTTGTTATAGATTTGGGGTAATTATCATATTACGTTAAAAGTTCCATGATTCGTATTTACAATTTACCGAAATTATGAAAATGTTCCTACGTATATGTCAAAATAGATACTAAAAAAAATTTTCGAAAATATAAAATAATATTAAAATTTATTAAGTCGTATCAAAAAATTTTTTAAAACAAATTGTATATCATAGTAACTTTTCTCAAATATTTTTCTGTTACGAAATATCAGTAAAAAAATATAAAAATGGCATAAGTAAAGTACCACTTCCGGTGGCTGAGTCTGCAACAAAATTTGATAAAATTGAAATATTTATGTCCGAAATTTAAATATAAAATTTTTAAAAAATACGTTCAACCGAATTTTTTACATGTGTCCTCAGACCGACATCACAATAAAAACAGTTATTTATGTTATTGTAAGCTTAATTCGTTCTTATCTATAAAAGCTCAAAAAGTCAAATTTGCCATGATTACAATACCTTCTTTACCATATGTAACGGTTGGTGAAAATTAATTATGTTTAATAAATTTAAGTTAAATTCATAAACATATATAACACATATAAATAAATAAATTTCAATAAATTTAAAAAAAAATATTTGTACTTAATAAATAATTATCTGACAGTCAAATAGATATTTTTTTGCCAATATTGAAAAAAGTATATATATGAATAAAAATAGTTTTCTTTATTCGAAAAAATCCTGTTTCTACGTGTGTATTAATAATTATTATTATTGACATGATTATTCTTTGAATAGTGGCAGAATAAAATATATTAATAATAACATGAGTTACAGAAAAGATCACGTACACTAATTATAGGTTATTACAATTATAATATTCTTTATCATTTGGTAATTTTTTCAAAAAATTATAGTAAAATTTTCTTGCATTGTGTAAAGCAAACATAATTATATTTGTATTATTTTAGTCTTGTGTGATTTTCTTGCTCAAGGAAGTCCCAATAAAAATTACACCGTGTAAAACAAACATTAAACATACAAAATAAATATTTAAAAAACAAAATAAAAAATTTATCACTGACCTTTGTCGATTTTTCTGCTGCATATAAAAGATTCTCTAAGCCTGGAGCACGTCTTGACATCTTTAAATACATTATTTACGCACTTTGTATTCACAAAAACACTTTTATTTTAATCAATAACACAAATTTTAGATAAAAAAAGTTCATTTTTTTTCTATCGAAGATATCAAAACGTTTCTTCATATATGTTTAAATATAAAAGATTATGAAAGTTTATAAAGTTATATTAAAAAATGTCTCGAATACAAGTTAATTAAATTTAAAATAAAATATTTTGTTTTTAGAAAGATTTTTAAACTTTTAATTTGTAATAAAACTTGAATGAAACTAAATAAAAGTTTGTTATTTAAACAAAAAATAAATAAATATATAGGTAATGATGTATTAGTTTAAATGACTATCTATAAACTTTAGTTTTATTAACAATGTTTACTTGTTACAAGTAACGAAAATAAAAAAAAATAGAATTTATACTCCAAATCATTTGTATACCAACATATTGTTAATCAGTGAGAAATACACATTACTTTTATTTTTGAGGTTAAATACCGCACTTTCGGAATTATTAAAGTTCAGTTATCAAGTATCACTCACTTGTTTGTAACGAAATAGTTCACATTTTAAAATTCTAACAAATTAATGAAAATAATTTGTAAATACAATAATTCTATATAAAGATATAAACACACGGAAATGTATATATATTTGTTTGACGTTTCTTCGTTTTACTGGCATATTTCTCGCAACTGTTTATAACCAAAAACACTTATATTTATTATCCAAACACCGGAAAACTAATTTTTAACGTTATTTTTCTTTTAAAAAACATATAAACTATTTTACTAGCACTCACAGTAATCGTCATTTCTGTTACACTAAATTCTAACGTGTTAGAACATTCCAATAACTAACTGGTTTGAAGTTGCTTCGCTTTGATTGGTTAAACAATTAATTTAATATTATTACGTCAGAGAAGAATTCCTGCTTTTATGAAAAAACATTTTTCTATTTTTAATCTTTTCATAAACATTAATTAAATAATATGTACAGAAATGCTTATTTTAAAATTAGGTAGATATGCAACGAGTCAGACAAGTACAGATTGAATTTTAATAATATGTTTTTTATATGGGTTGGATAAGGACAAAAAATATGAAATAATATTTCATTTTTTTAATAATATTCATGTCAATATATATATATAATATTAAAATAATATTTTGGTTTAATTTTTCTTCTAAAAGTTTAATAATAAAAATAATTTCTTTTACACTAAAACATATTTGTTTAAAATAAATATATTATATTATACATATTATTATAAAAAGTATATCAAATAAACCGTTGTATCTAACAATATTTGTATTATATAAAAAGATATTAAAAATATTTCAAATAAAAAAATTGTTGAAACATATTAAATTGTTATCTAAAAAAAAGATTTTGTTTTAAATCTCTTATTCCGGTTTAAGAAAATATATGATTAGACATGTATTTTTCTTAATTCTATTATGCTTCATTTGTGATACAAAAAATATTTTTTTTATGATAAATAAAAGTTGTCCGCATCGAAACTAAATATGTAAATAATGGTTCAATTAGTTTCAATATTTCGTTATATTTCAATCAGTTTTTAAAATATATTTGAATAGTAAATATACTAATAATTTAATTTATTAAAATTATAAACATTTTATATCTGCTATATTAATATTAAGAAGAAATTTTTCATAATATGTACGTTTTGTTTTTCAAATACAACATAAAACAATTGAAAATAAATAAATTAAAACAAAAATATTGTACTGAAATATTAATTTTTATTAACATATTTACAAATAAACATGTATGTATATATTACAATATATTTAACAACACATATAATTTTCTGAATCCAAATTAATTTAATAATCATATATTTAATTAATTAATATATAATAAAATCATGCAATTCGTTGTCTACAGAATTATTGCATTTTATTTTATTTATATATTCTATTTTGTCTTTTCTGTTTAATATATATATTTCTTAAATTTCCTAGCAAATCTGATTACATATGTTATTAAAACGAATCGATAACAAAAAATATTTGGCACTTTTAAAAATATTAAATTAATCTAAAATAAAATAAAAAAATTTTATTGTCAAATTCGTAACTAAAATATTTTCTTAAAACGTTTAACTCGGATTCAGAAAATAGTACAATTTATAATAAAAAAATAATTCTCTCTAAAATAATAAATTTTTTTGTTGTTATTTATTTATTTAAAAAGAATGCAAGCCGATATTATTTTTCATCAGAATTTTATTTATAAGACATTTTGGCACAACACTGTAGTATACAGCTCAAAATCCTGTAACAATATTTATTTCTCTTTTTTTTAACTGTATTCATTAAATATAGTTTTAGCACATTTTGCATCCAGCGGATATGTTTAAAAAGTTCTTTTACTTAGTTTATTTAACGCAGTTAGGGCCCGCTTACACTGCTAAAAAGTTTTCAAAATATTTTAACACACCTCGAAATTGATATGATTCTAAAAATTATTAAAGATTTTATTCTTCAGGTAATTTGATTTTTATAATATTAATTTTCTATGTTAATATTTAATATTTTTTAATAAAATATTTTTAAAAAATATAAATAAATAAATGACTTTTTATTTAATATTTTACTCTAAAAATATTAACATAGTGAAATATGTTTCAGAACTAATTGTATTAAAATAAAAACTGTTTTACGATTAGATTCTGTTTAATTATTTTATAAAATATAATATAATTATTATTTTATTTAAATTTTGCCCTAATGAAAACGACGACCGTTCAGTTTCGTCGATACGTCGTTTTTATAAAATAATTAAATAGAATCTAATTCTAAAACAGTTTTTATTTTGTAAAATATTAAGTTTATGAAGTAAAAATGAATAAAAAAAACAATTTAAATAAATTACAGAAAATAATTGTTTAACTCATTATCATGGCAAAAATGTAAAATAACATGCAAGTATTTATTTAGAAAGAGAAAGAAAAAGAGAGAAAAAAATCTTTAAATTTTCGTACAACCATATCAATTAGAGTTCCCTGCTTTCGCCAACACCAATCGACACCTGGAGCACATCACCGGCAAGCGATGACGCCATCAGCATGCCCTGTTCTCATACGAACTCCAGATCAGAGTCTGAATTACTCGATGAGGTGTACTCGACGAGCAGGGACGATGCTTCCGAATCCGATCCACTGGCTGCAACTGGCTGATATCATAGTTCGATCACTTCCGGACCCTTCCACGAAATACCAACACGTAACATGTTGCAGAATCGCATCACGAACGTGATGGCAATCACCTGGAAATCACGATAATAATATAGTAAAAAAAATCTTTCGGAACTCATTATATTAAAATAAAACGGCTTTAGGTTTAAGTTCTGTTTTAATATTTATTAATAATCGACGTTTAGATGCACTCAACGTTCGTCTTCACCAGGAAAAAAGATACAAATGACATTTAGAGTAAATAAACAGAACATAGAAATTAGTTACTAGTTACTTATTTTGTTACCTAGTAACTTGTTCCTATGTTTTGTTTATTTACTATAAATATCATTTATATCTTTTTTCCTGATAAAGACAAACGTCAAGTTCGTCGAAACATCGATTATTAATAAATATTAATACAGAACTATAACCTAAAGTTGTTTTATTTTAAAATAAATATGTTTACCAAATATATAATATTTTAATAGAAAAATAAATTAAATTAAATTAAAATACTAAAATCTAAAAAATAGATTTTTTTTTGGTACATTGATTACAATAAAATCAACAATTTGTAGAAACTAAAATAAATAATTATTTCATGATATAATAAGGCTATTAATAAAAATATTGAAATATTGATTATACAAAGAAAATTATTCCTTTCTACATTTTAATTAATAAGCCAGCGAAAAAAAAATGAACAAAATATGCAAAATTATCAAAGTGAATATTTAAATTTCCATATTGATTCTCAATGAATAAAATTACAATGCATTAATAAATTTATAGGTAATAAAATTTTCCCTAGTCGGATTTTCCAATAAAATTTATTTTCATTCAATATTAAATTAAAACTGAAGAATATTAAAATCGTATCTTTTCCACAGCAAGAATTTACAATTTAGTTTCGTTCTACGTATTAATATTGTTCAGAGATAGTGATATGAATTTTAATTATACTTTTCGAATCTGGATTTAAACTAGGTACGTGTTTAATGAATATTTATGTTTGCAAATTTTGTTTTGCTAGCATAATTTTAACGTTGTTATTAAAGCAAAATAAAATGAAAAAAATATCCTACAAAAGCAAAAGTTACTATTTTTCAATTATATAGATTAAAGGATGTATTGCAAATGAATATTAAAAATTTTGTTTTTACATCGAATCGGATTACGAAAAAAAAAATATTAGAGTGAATTTTTTATTCGCGTATCGGATACAAAAAAAAATAAAAAATAAAACAGAAATAAAATACACGTTTCACATTAAATAAAATCACAGGAAAAATTAAATACGTGGTGTTGAATTTCAATCAGAAAATATATATTGACTTGGTTTCTCGCTTAGATTCCGGATATTAAAAAGACAAAGTTACAAATAAAAAATTGTTCTTTATTTTCATACATACAGAAGTTCTGTTGCAAATATAGAAGGTTAAATTTTTAAAAGTTTTATTATATATCTAAAATATTATATAATATTATTTACTTGGTTGTTTTATTAAATTAAATTTCTACTTTATGAAAAACAAAACGAGCTTCGCAACAATAAACAAAAAGTAATGCTTCCCGCAAATACTAGTAAAATGCTCGTATCTAGTCGGATTTTATTTCACTTGAATAAGCGAATTTGTAAACGCGAAAAATTTACTGTATATCTAAATAAAATATCTGAAGTTCTACAAAACATTTCCAAAAAAAATAAATCAAATTTACTGTGCGTGTGTGTGTATATAAACAGAAAATATTTCAGATAAAGTTTTCGAAATCTGGAAAAGTTGGCTAAATTTCGGTACGAAAATAATTTATCGCCCGCAAGGAACATTTTGGCTGGTTGAAATACTGTCAAGTATAAAGAATTACCCAATTTACCATAGAAAATTAGATGTAATTAACTATAAGACGGCAAAGTGTCATATTACGAAACGACTTTACAACTCACTTAGCGCTTAGTGGAAAAAAACCACTACATCACTAAACCCTTGTCAAGATGTTCCTAAATGTATTACTCTGATTTCACACGATGGTATTTCAAATTTATGATTAAGTAACAAAAACTTAATAACGTCTTTACTGTAGTTTGATACGTTTGCAATTAATCTTGTACTAGTACGTGAAATTAATTTCAATTTGTAAATAAAATAAATTTATTATAAACAGAAATAAATCTCTTGTTTCAGTATAAGTCTTTAAATGATCATTAAGCTACATTCAAACTATGGTTTTAGCAGTAATAGTTGTAGCTATCCTGCTAGTGCTAAAGTCGCAGTGGTAAATGTAACTTAACGATAATTTTATTTTGTCGTGTGTTACAAATATGTATAAGATTTTTGTACTTACAATTGGCAGTATTTTTAACAAATTATCAAAAGCAGACAAATTTGAAAGTATATGTCGATATTAAATTTAAAGTAGAAATTGTGTTAAAATATTTTATTTAAATAAAATTACACACATATACAAACAGTCAAGCCATGTAACTAAAAAACATGTGGCACAAGTTCTTTTCAATTAAACAGGAATTAGTTTTCGACAAACATTTCTGCTTTTGTCTTATCCACATTCAGAATGCTCTTTTATTCTTACCATTTGGAAACATTCATTTTTACAAAACACTCACAATCATACCTCTCCATGCTTATCAGGCGTTAACCCAAACATATATCTTCAATATCAGTCACATATATTCTTTTAACCAAACGTTTATCAGATATTCGCTCAAGATTGCCGAACAATCTTAACACTAACTTTTGCATTAACATTTTTACCAATTAAATAAAATTGATACAATAATAATAAACGTAATATAATCAGTTTTATAGTAATGTATCAATAAATATATGTTTTTTAAATTCTGAAACTGTTTTGTTTCAGTAAAATCACAAATAATAATAATAATAAAAACAACTATTCATCAATTTATATCACGATTCGTAGAACGACAAAAAAAAAACAAATAAAAATTTGAATTTAAAATGCGCATAAATTTATTACAAATTCTGTATAAAATAACATTGATATTATGACAATAACACAGGTTATTTAATTCAGATTGACATATGTGAAGTATTAGTATTAACCAGGAGGTAACCAAAAATAACCGTAATTTAAATATAGTGCACAAACTCAGACATATTTGAATGTTGTAATGTTAGATACAAGTTAACAATATTCTGAAATAGCTTGCATGGTTCTTAGATAACTAATTTATTTTATGTACGATTTTTTTTGGGACTGTAAACAATTTCATCAATATTTATACCGCAGAACATTTATCAAAATCTACTTCAAAAATAATTATATTTACCTACAAGTATAACAATTTTTCCAAACACTAAAGGTATAAATGTATATGAAATACTTTACAATTTTTTCGATTTACAATCAAATAAAATTATATACTTAAATTAATCTACTGGTTGATAGCCTGAGTTGTTAATCCAAAAAAAAAATAATAATAACTAGAAAACAGAGAAAACAGTTACCATATTATTTTGACTAAAAGATGTAAACAAACTTGATAAAAAAAATTTGAATTTTCAGGTTGGGATGATCCCCCTTTACGTACTCCTATACTTAGTTAAATCACTAATTAAGTTCATAATTTATGCAACTGGCCTTTAACATATTATCGTAATCACATAGTATATTAGTATCAAAAAACTGGAAATTAAAACAAGCAAGCTAGTTTAAAAATTTAAATTAGAAACATTATAATAATTACCATATATTATAAAATTAATGTTAATGACAATTTGTACATAAAGCCATCAAATATATATATATATGATATTCAGTGAAAATTTTATTGAAATAATAAAATATAAGCAGATTAATTTGAATATATCAATAATATATGTAATATGCGCAAATATTTGTCATTATCACGAAATTTTAAAACTGTACATGCAAAATGAGCATTAACATATTTATGACATTTACCAATATAAGTGGATTAAATAATGCAAAAATTTATGCGCAAATTGTCATTAATATCTCATCTATAACATGTATTAAATTAAATGCATTTTAATCATTAAATACTTACATTAATTATCGCTCTCGATATGTAAAATGCTACTTCGGCCTTGCACAACGAATCGAATTGCTGAAAAATTAAAAACTAATTTTATTTTCATTTTACACAACATTTATAATTTTTTTATAGTCTACAAATATCATTACTTCGTTCGCATAATTGAGTCGTTTATCGAGAAAAATTCTACTATGAGACAATGTAGCGTGAGTCGCAGGCGAACGCTGTAAACGACAAAAATTGAACAAAACTGCATTTACGTTAAAATGATATAAGACATAAGAGATCAATACTTATAAATTATCTAGATAAATCAGCTATTGTACTGCATGCGTTAGAAAATCTTTATGAAGATACTAAAATAATTGAAAGACCCATAATATTAACAGAGGATTGATAAGAAAAGCAATAGAAATTTACAAAGAAAAATATAACATCAATCAGTGTAAGAGGCTCTCATTTAAATAACATTTGGCTTCCTTTAATTAATAGTAGTAATTTATAAATTTTATAATCTAGTTACTTGTATTTTGTTACCTAGTAATAACTTGTTTCTATGTTTTATTTTTTATTATTTATGTCATTTTTATACTTTTTTCAGAGAGGTGATTCTGTAACTTGCGTGAGCACTTATGACACCTATATTAACACAGATTTGTCACATTTATGCAGTAATCCATTTATCGGATATTTGAAGATCTAATGAATATGACGGCATATTTTGGGAGTCACGTGATCTATATACGAAGGTCCTGTTTCTTACTTGTAGCACTATCTGTCTCATTGTAACATTATACTTGTCTTTTATTTTACTGGCTTTTATAACTAAAAATTTTCAATTTTCTTTTTGAATTAGTTTAAAACTAGATTAGGATAAATTATTTACCACAGTAAGTACATTACTAAATCAACTTATACACAAAGTAATGTAACTTTTCTTTAATTCATTTTTATTATAATTTTGTTGACTTATTTTCATGTTTAGCGTTAAATTGGCACATATACTATTATAACTTATCGGAACCTATAATCATTAACATTTTTTGTCATCATTATTATATCAAGGCTAAAATTTGCGAGAAAACCTAATGCACAAAATTCCCTATAAATATCACTAGATAGAAAACAGTGACGTCATGTATTGCGCTCATGCAAGTTACAGAATCACCTCTCTGATCATGATGATATTCCTGAAGAATATTGAAACGTCTAATTTTTAATTAAAAATTATATAGAATTTAAACCTAAAGCTTTTTTATTTTATTTGTTAAAATTTATCTTGTCGAAATTTTATTGTTTAGCCAATGACTTTTTCTCTGTCATTTCAATTACAACCAAGAGTTCAATTTTACTATGGAATTCAAGCACCTGAAATATCATATACAATCCTACAAAAAAAATAGGAAATATATAAATGCACTTGAATTAAAATAGAATGCACTTGGTTAGTTTGGATACTTTCCACTATAAATTAGATAGTTTGCACTTGATACAACCTAAACTTTAATTTGAATAATTTGCACTATAGAATAATTTGCACTATAAACGCTACGAAACCATATTATCTGCGCCACTGTTGGCTTAGGGTAGGTTAGGTTAGGTTTAGGTTGTTTAGTTATGTTATTATTCAATATAGGCGCTTATCTCATCGGCGCAAATGATAAATATCGACAGGCGTAAATGACTGACAGCCCCCAAAATGGAAAGTATTTGTTTTATAGTGATAATATATTTTTTTGTGCATTATGTTTTTTCAAAGTTAAAATATTTTTTTTAATGTTGAATAAATTTAATTATAGTGAAATTATTTTTTTTTTGTGCAATATATTTGTTTACAGTGCAAATTGTTTTTATCAAAGTGAATATGATTTAAATTATAGTGCAGTTAATTCGAACCCAAAAAAAATTGTTTAGCAACAACATTGTATCCGAAGCTGTATAACCGCTAAAAAGAATGTGTTATCATTCACAGTACGGCAGCTCTTATTTATATTCCTGTCGTTACGTGAAAATAAGTAAAAAGCTAGTTAGAACTTTATTCACTTGTCATATCCCGAGTGCAAGTGCACTTCATTTATCTCAGCACGTTGTATTGTCCTTAGACGATGATGAGTAGAGCAGAAATAGGAGAATACGAGCTACCAATGTCGCCTTAAAAGCACAGAACTTCAATACTCCACCGAGGAGCCTTTTATTAGAAGTGCAGTATAACTTCAGTTGAACAATGAAATCCACGTGGATAGCCATCTTTGTCTCGATTGGAGGTAGGGGAAAGAGAAATGAGCTACATTTAGCGTAAGGGTACTCTTTGGATGGGGAAAGGAGATATGCAGCTACACTGATAACAGTAATTTACAATGTTTGTTCATTTTCTACTATTACATTTTCCAACACCCACCCCCCTACCCCACTCAATTGTCTTTATGTTAATAAGTATGCAGAGATGCTATTTTGTTATGGCTACAATTTTCAATGAAGAGCTCAACTTAAACAACACGGGATTATAACAAACTTAAATTATTTTAAATGTTTCTTTAGCAAATGTTACTAGGCATTTTTCCATTACAGTTTCTATACTTCAAAACTCATTTAAGAAAATATGTTTACCTTCAAATTAAAAATATAAATTTATTATTCCATTTCAATTTTAAATTCAGCTACATTATATTTTAAAAGGTAATTTATTTTAATAGTCTCTTTGAAAATAAGATTTTCTTTTCCGTGTCTCTGTAAAATTTTTACATTAGGAATGAAATCACGTTTGAAATGATTACGTTACTGTATAAAATTATTTATTATTTGTTTTCGTTACATAACGTTATAAATAATAGTTGAAAAATAAATTGTTATGTTACATAACGTTATGTAAATAACGTTATAAAAATAATTTTTTTAAATTATCTGTAAAATATAAATTAAAAAAAAATATATCAAATTAATTTTCATGTTTGAAAGACAAACAAAATATATCTTTCTCTCAAAAGAAAATTTAGAAATATCTTTCTACGAACCGTTATCGGTTATTATAACGTTATTAAAATACAGTTATATTATTCTATTAGAAATTATAGTTATTATAACGTTATCGGATGTAATTACGTTATGTTTTCAATCCCTGATTTATATACAAAAAAATAATAGGCCAATGGCGTACGTATATATATATATATATATATATATATATATATATATATATCAGGTGCGGAGCAAAAAATGTCAATCAGTCACCAATCACTGAGGATACCATCTACGATGTACGACAAAACGTCTTCGACAAGAATAAATCGTCCACGGCGTACCAGCCCAAAAAATTCTATAAATTTAAAGTATAATACATTTTGACGCCTACACTTATTAGAAGGAATAGTAAATATATAAGATATTTTGTAGTGTAACTTATTTATTATAAAGATTTCTGGTTACCGGTTTCGGCTTATGTTAAGCCGTCCTCAGAGCAACGGTAACCAATAGAAACCGGTAACCAGAAATCTTTATAATAAATAAGTTACACTACAAAATATCTTATATATTTAATGTTCCTTCCAATCATAAAAAGTGTAACATGGATAAATTTATACAAAAAACCTACACTTATATTTATACCTTGACAATTGCATGGCCCGTATTCTCACCAGACTTTTTCGTAAAAAAGTGCTTTTATCATTTATTTAAAACTAACTTTTTGTTTCTGTTTTTGATCAAATATAAATAATTTTTCTATTTTCGATCATTTTTATTATATTTGGTATTATAAAATTTAAATAAACTATTATAAAGTGCTTAATAAATACTTTTGGCAAAAATCACTTTTATAAGTGAAAATATGGACCGATATATTTATGTAATTTGTTCAAAAATTATTTAAGGAACTCAGTCTTTAACGTATTACAATTGTTTATTATAAATATTTATTATTGTATTAAAATATTGTCTTTAAATAAAGCACGAATAAAAACATTTCGAAATTAGATTCAAACAGAAAGTATATTCTCGCGAGTTTTTAAGCAAATAATTGAAACGGTAGTTTCAATATAACTAAAAGCTTTAGGAACGAGCGAATAATGCAAATTCACTGATTGCTTTTGAGCGTTAAGTGTTTCGGCGATGCTATACGGCTCGGGGTAACATGTTGTTAGGTCGCAATGGCAAAACAAAGCAATAAACCCTTATGTACCAGGTAATTATTGTAACATGCTGAAAATGTATACGTACAAGAGGTTTACGGTTTATAGCTAATCTATGCAGCTTATGCAATGCCCAGATTAAATGTGTACAGAAATTTCTACCGATATATACACTCAATAATTTCCATATAATGCATATATCCTTTATTTTCAACTAATTGTTCAGAAATATTGTTAGATTTATATTATTGTCACTACACTCTAAAAAAAAATTAAGTAAATAAATAAAATTACATAAACAAATATTAAATTTTTTTACAGTGTATTTTATGAAACTTTATATTGAAATAAAAATAAAAAACTTTAGTAGTCAAAACTGTAATCACTACAGTTGTGTAATAAAATAAATTTTTAAAGTTACGATAAAGTTTTTTATTTTTTTTATTTTTTAAGTATTTTTAGTTTTTTTAGAAGAATCTAATTTCTACTTATATGGAAAGAGTTTATGCCACACCTTTATTGGTACATGGTGTAATTGTATATATATATATATATATATATATATATATATATATATATATATATATAGTAAAATTGTTTTAACGGGTAGATAGTCAAAGGTTAGATGTTTTAAATCAAATTCTCATATAAGATTCATTTGGCAAGCTTTCGGTGTGATTTTACACCTTCTTCAGGACCTGTAATTTTTTATATCTTTTAGATTTTATAATAACAAGTATTGTAACTTACATATTTTTGTTAGAAAATGTAGAAACATAAACTTAAACATAAATGGTACAGTAATCATAAAAAGGTAGATTGTATTGGAATCATTAACTCAAAAATTAATTAAACTAAAATTAAATTAAACTTAAACTTTTATGATTGCTCTACCATTTATGTTTTAGTTTATGTTTCTACATTTTTTAACAAGAACATGTAAGTTGCAATACTTGTTATTATAAAATCTATTGTAATGTATAATAACCATTTTTATTGAAAATATAAAAAATTCCAGATACTGAAAAAAGTGTAAAATCACACTGAAAATTTTATTTAAAACATCTAACCTTTGACTATCTTCCCGTTAAAACAATTTTACAATATAATATTTTCTAGTCTTGAAATTTTTAATTTTAATTTGTCAGAATGCAAACAGTAAAATCATTCCCTCAAATTGCAAAAAAACAATTATAACAATATTTAATTAAAAAACAGTTATTTATATACGAAATGAAAAAAATAATTAATGAATTCATCAGAACCTATTTTGGTTGTAAATACATCAATTTCAATTTAAAACAATTTGCTTTAATTACACACAGTACTTCATATTTAACAGACAAAATTATTGACGACAATTCGTCAGTCATTTTCACGGTAATTCCAGTTGTAAACGCAATCCCATTAAAATCATTCGGAAAAAAACTAAAACGTACAATTGTTTCGGGGAAACGAAAAAATCAATACGAGAAAAGTGCATTTCATAAAACATAGTACAAATTGCCAGTTTAATTCAGTAAGTTTATTACAAATAAGTACATACCTCGAAAAAACACAAAAAAAAACGACTCGTACATGAAGCTAATATTAATTCCAGGATAGTAAAACTTTTGCACATGGTGGAGAAGTTAAGAATGCTTCTTCCATTGCAGTTAATTTAACTAACTAGTTTTGCATTGCTTACTAACGAAATTAGCGAGCGCTTAAAATCTGCATGAAATAAAAGGTTTCCAGTTCAATTAATCATAGTGTATAAAGTGAAGTTAGTTTATTATTCTCAAGTGTACATAACAATTGTTTTACAACTCACCAAAAGTTGAAGAAGAATTATTAAGTTTTTAATTCGTTTTTTCACATTTTTATCTGGTTTTTTTATAGTCTTTTTTATGATACGTAGTGTCTAAAATATATTTTTGAGAATAATAGAACAAAATTGTTCTATATATAATGTATAAAATTTTTGATAAGAGGGTAGTCAAAAGTTAGGTGTTCGAATTAAACTCTCATTAACAGCTAACCTTTAACTACCTTTCAATCAAAAATGTTATACATTATAATACATTCTAGTCCTGAATTTTCTGTTATACATACACATATACAGGGTGTTTGTTCGCCAGGTTGATATAAAACAATAACATGGGATACCGATAATATGCAGAATATTTTTTCTGAAGTAAAATTATATTATATGTATTTTATTATATGTATAAAATACAATTTTATAGACGTTTAAGTGAATTAAGTTGAATTTTTGTTTTATAAACATAAAAAAATGTGGATATTGCTTGTTTGTCTAAGAATGTTTGGCAAAAAATAATTTCTGAATTCATAGAAAGAGTTTATACTCGTACAAATACATAGCGTGATTGTGTATGTATGTAACCTAACCTAAAAATAACATAGTAAAATAAAATTAATAAAATTTGGTTTACATTAATTAAAAATCTATAAAATTTTATGATCTAGTTACTTATTTGTCACCTAGTAACTTGTTTCTATGTTCTGTTATTTACTGTGAATGTCATTTGTATCATTTATCCGGATGAAGAGAGACGTTGAGTTTTGTTGACATATACATGCATACACAGTCACGCAAACCTACCCAAAAAAATATGGCACAAATCCGTTTTACTATCTCAAAATCTACTACTTTGAAGCTTTTGCTCACGCAAAATACTCTCAATCATACCACTCCAATTAAAACGTCTATTTTAAATAAATATTGGTACAGAATTTTAACCTAAAGCAGTTTTTTTTTAACCTAAAAATATTCACCAAAATTTAAATATAACAAAAACTTAATCTAATAGATATATTTATGCAAAGAAATAAATATGAAACCATTATTATTCTGAAAAAAGATAAAAGATAACGAATAGATGGCGTGGAAAAATGTACAAAATTCATTAAATTCGAAATGAAACAAATTATCGTTACTATCAGACATGGGGATGATTACATCTGTGACACGTATGACGTCATATGGTTGGGCGTTCACAACCGGGTGACATATGTGACGCCTCGCTCGGTTAACTCGTATAATAATCGTAACAGTTACCAGCAACACTAACAATTTCAGTTGGTAACTGAAGTGTAATAGAAGCAGTAACAGTATTCAACATTATGGGGCGGGAGGAAATACACAATCATACATCATTAGTTTGACGTGTGTGTCAGAACGGAGGTGATAGGATGGTCTTGTTGCTATCCAGATTTATTGCTTTGTGGAATACCATTATTATTTTGTTATATTAATCTATATCAAAATTGTATAATTTAATAATTTATAACTATAAAACAAATATAGAAACGAAATATACATAATTAAATTCTTGATTTAACACATTAGCTATGTTATCATAAACTGTGCATAAACAAAATAATGGCCTTATCCAATAATATTAAATAAATAATTTTTAAATTAAAAATGCTTTACGTTAAAGTTCTGTATTAATATTTATTTAAAATCAAAGTTTCGATGAAATTCAATGTCCGTCTTCATCAGGATAAATAATATAAATGAGATTAAAGTAAATAAACAGAACATAGAAACAAGTTACTAGGTAACAAATACAATTTATAGATTTTTTAATTAATAGAAGTCAAATTTTTTTTTAACTCAATGCCTTCACAGTAATTGATGTTATCCTTTTATTTATAAATTTCTATTGCTTTCTTATCAATCTGCTGCTAATATTGATCGGTCTATCAATTATTAAATAATTTTTCTCTAAGGATATTATTGAAATATAGGTGTATCAACCGTTTTTAGTTATGAAGAAATAAGTTACTAAATCTCAACTCAATTACAATACACTAATTTTGAAACTAAATTTTGTATACAATGATTATTGAAAAACTGCTATCAGAATTACCAAATTTATTACCATAGCAACAATACAAAATTACATATAACATTTACTCCCCTCCACAAAAATCACACATCCTTTAATATAAATAAACAACACAGCAAAAACGAAACATATTCTGAATATGACGTAAGTCAAAACACATTAATATAACCTAATAGTTTATCTAACTCATTATAAAGAGAAAATATTTACTTCGATAATATTAAAAAAGTTTAAAAATTATTGTACTACGTAAAAAAATAATTTTTTGAATAAAAGACTCATTCAAATTACCCCATTTATTATAAAATTAATGAGTGCTACTATAAGCATGGTTTTTTTTTTGAGGTTTCTTCATCAGAAAAACGTTTTTTCTGTATAGGGTTATAAATCTATATGGAGCTAGAAAAAATAATTTTATATTTTTTAGTCCGTGTTAAAACCGTAATATTTTTTTTTTTTAATTTAAATAATTTTTCTTTGATGATTTCAATATTGCTTCTATAATGAATCTGATATTATTATTATTGAGACTTGCGATTAGCTTCCTGATAATAATTCATGTTTAATGAATTGAAACGTCGAATTATAATAAAAATAATATAATACGTAAATTTAAAGCTTTTTCTAATTTAATATAATGAGTTCTAGATTATGTTAAAATAAAATATAATATTTTTTTTTCGAAACTTACTCTATTAACATGGTCCCTCAAAACGTTTGAGTATACCATTGAAACGGCTTCTAGTGCCATAAATGTAATGAACCCAATCACCCAAGGAATAACTAAAGATGAATTTTCCTGTAACAGAAAGAAAAAATTAATTATATTACCATATCTTTAACCTTTATTCAAATAAAAACTCATTGTGCATCTTCAACTGAAACTTAGAGTTGAAAATGCAGTACACAGTATTAATTCTCGTATTATTATTTTTTTTGTGTTGCAGCTGACAACAAAGTGCTAACGGAATAGGCTCTGCGCTCATGCAGTATGCAACATGTGCAGCTACTTTCAGCTGCACTTGCTAGGAAAAACGACGAGAAAAATACGCTTTTCCATTTTGCTGTTTCAGCGTTGCATAGCAATGGGTTTTTCAGCGATATACGTTTTAGAAAAGTCACTTTGAAACTTCTCAGTAGCATTTTTATTTTAACAACCACTAGTTTCTGTTCAATTCTTTTGTAAAATATTATTTCATACTCGAATCACTTAATAACAAAAATTGTTCAGAGTAATCCCAAAGCTTTTTTGTTTTAATATAATAAGTTATTTTTGTATGAGTAATTTGTAAACACTCTTGTTGTAAATCAGCATCATATAATATTAATAAAGTCATTAACAGATAAATAAAATTTCGAAGAAATTTATGCAAATTGAATCAAAAACGATGCAGAATTTAGTTGTAACAAATTGAAATTAACTCCGAAACAATAAACGACAAAAACAAGCGCATGTAGTTTCACACGTAAAGGGTGTTAGTGTGTTAATACTAATCCAATTAGTATTTAACACAGGATGTCTATAAATTTGCGAAAAGTTTTTGTAATGCACGATGCGTTAGAAACTTCAATATCTCAACGACAACACTGTTTGCAAAACTTTTCAACGTACGTATCCTGTGACAGATTAAATTTGTTCGTGTATTTAAAGTTGTTTAATTTGATCAAATTTAATGGTGCTGAAATTTCGTTAACACTAGAAAATGTGTGCGAATATTTTCTATTTCTTACTTTAACATTGCTCAAAAGCTTGACTTTATTTCAAATAAATTTTATCCATTTTCATGACTTGTATTCACGTTCTAATTTTTCAGCTCATTTCATATAAATATTGAAAGATAAACACGGTATAAATGATTTTCATCCAAAGAGAAATTTGTTTTTAAATGTTCTCTGAATATTGCAAATGCTTTTTAACTAACAAAAAACATTTTAAAATACTTTTTTAGGAGTTATTAACTGATATTGTATTTCTGATTTATTTTTATTTTAGGTAAAACATTTAAATAAGAGAAAACTTTTTTTAATGAAATTTACAAGTGACAAAATAGTAATTATGTGGCAAATACCTATTTTTTATTAATGTAATTTGAAAATATTTGCAACAAAATTTGAATTGAAATTTTTAGTTCATATAAACTTTATTTTATTTTGCCTATTTGGTCTACTTACAAATTCTGTCTATTATTTTTAAAACATTTATTGTCAAAAATTTGGATCTTAATAATTATTATTGATTATTAACTACTAATTTCTTTTTTTTTGTAAATTTGAAAAATCTAATTGGTACTGCCGGAAATATGAACTTGTAACAAATTTATTTCTGTGTTAAGCGGTGGTCCCGAGTTCAAATCCTGGCAAAGCAGCAAAGGTAATCATTACTATTTGACTACATATTTAATAAAATAAGTAATGTAATCTAATATTTCTTAAAACTAGTTAAATTTTAACATAGTAAAAAAATCTTTCAGAACTTATAATATTAGAATTTTAAAAAAATAGGTTTAAGTTCAGCTTAATTTTATATTAAAAAATCGACATTTCGATATACTAAACGTATACCTTCATCAAATAAAATACATAAAAATGACATAAATAATAAGCAAAAAAAAAACATGAAAAACAAGGTACTCAGTAAACAAAATAGAAATAATTAGACTACACAATTTTATAATTTATTAAGGAAAACTAGATTTGATTTAAATCAGTGCAATTATGTCAAATTTTAATACAAATTAAACAGAAGTTAAATCTAAAGCTTTTTTTATTGAAGCTAAATTTTTATATAATATATAGTAAAAAATCTTTCAAAACACATTATATAAAATAAAACGGTTTTATCTTTAAATTCTGTATTAATATTTATTAAAGATCGACGTTTTGATAAACTCAACGTTTCTCTTCATCAAGAAAACTGATACAAATGACATTTACAGTAAATAACAGAACATAGGAACAAGTTACTAGGTAACAAAAAAGTAACTTGTTCCTTTGTTCTGTCATTTACCTTAAATATTAATTGTATTAGTTTTCCTAATGAAGACAAACGTTGAGTTCGTCGAAATGTTAATTAATACAAAACTTAAACCTGAAATCGTTTTATTTTAAAAATAATATAGTTTTTAGATATATACTTTATTAAAATAAAATACCCACTAGTTAAGAAACTGAAGAAAACTTCCAACAGAATTTTATAAAATATTTGATAATAAATCAGAGTAATTTACACCTACATATAAAATAGCCAATTAAGATCCGTCGTTTCATTCACGTAAATAAAGTGATACAGTTTAAAATCTACAAGATATACAAATAGGAAATTAGAGATGTTCGTTCATGGCTGTTCTCGTAGACTCGAACATAGAATTAGTATCTTGATTCAATTCATT
This sequence comes from Clivina fossor, assembly GCA_963966155.1. NCBI lineage: Eukaryota > Metazoa > Arthropoda > Insecta > Coleoptera > Carabidae > Clivina > Clivina fossor. Next base: position 10,061,419 of record OZ014562.1, on the reverse strand, counting down.
ACCCGTTCTACGTATCAATTAATCATATATATTCGTCTCTCGCGTATTATATATACGAAATTTATAACCGTGAAACAGAACGAAGAAAGATCCTGTAAATTAGCAGAAAATCTACACGACATAGGCACAAGCTCAGCGTGACTGTCTTTTAACATTTCCTGAACAAAGACTTCACTTTGACTATTTTACTCATTTTGCTTTTGCTTCATACGACAGACAGTTTATTATTAAGATTTCGTTGGATTTATTTATACATACACACATTCATGCGGTTTATAGATAAATTAAAATAAATTTAAATATCTGAAAAAATACATTGTTTTATATGGATTGAAGTGTGGTTTTTCTGCACGAGATGTAAAGTTGCTGCACAAAACAAAATTGAGAGCCGTAATTATTTGTAGATAATGCTTTTATGTTCGCTTTTAATTACTTAAAAAAATAATAAGCTTACTTAGCTTCCAACATAACCATGTTGTGAGTTTACGATATGTACATAAAGTATTAAAAATTTACATACAATTAAAATAAAAAAAGCTTAAGGTTTTAATTTTGTTAAATTTATAATTAATATTCAACGTTTCGATATGCTACACGTATACTATTATCAGGAAAATATATAAATAACATAAATAATACACAAACAAAACATAGAAACAAGTTACTAGGTAACAAAATACAAGTAAATGGATTACAAAATTTATAATTTATTAATTAAAGAAACACAGATTTTATTTAAATTTAATAGAACTGAAATCTAAAGTTTTTTATGATATATTGTGTTCTGAAAGATTTGTTACAATGTTACACAAAATTTATTTTCAGTTTGGTAAAATTTACAAAAAAAATGTTTCAAATAAAAAGAAATTCAAAAAACAAAATTTAACCACTGGCTATGTTGAGTATTTGTGTAACTATAGATCATTGATTAGGCTTTTAATAATTTATTGACATGATTTTACACCTTAAAACCTATATTACAGAAATTATTAAAATAAAAACGCTTTCGGATTATTTATGTCAGTTAGATATTTTTTTCTGATGATAAAATACGTAGAATATATCGAAACGTAATTTTTTAAATAAAATATATACAAAACTTAAACTTAAATTTTTTTATTTTAATATAATGAGTTCTGAAAGACTTTTTACAACGTTAATATTATATTCTACATTCTTAATTTGCTGCTGATGTTGGAAGCTTACCTTTAAAATACGTATTTAATTAAATTTAAATTAATTTTGTGGTTTTGGGTTTTTTTTAAATTCTTTTATTGTTATTATCTTTGTATTGTATATTAATATTTCAAATATAAATAAAATTTAGCTTTCAAATTACAAATTGTTATAGACGAAAATTGCCTGTTTACAGAAAATTTGTTTACATAATGAAAAAATAATCAATGTTTATTTTTTAAATAATTTATTACAACAATTTTTATTGTGTTATCGTTTATATATACTAACACCAGTTAGATAAATATTTAACAAAACAATTGATAAAAAAATTGGAAGTAAAAGAAAATATGTAAATAAACAAAAAATTGTGTTAAAAAGTTAATATCGATTTATATCTTAAATAGAAATATTAATATTATATTATCTTACAATCATAAATATTCTTACACTTGAAAAACCATAAAAGTTATTTTAAAAATAGCAAACACTATATTTCTGACAGTTTAAAAATAACAGTAAAAAGTAAAAACATTATTTCTCTTCTTCAACTTAACTCATTTAATGTTATCTTTACAGACTCCAAAAAGAGGTCTAAAACATCCTGTGATAACAATGATACAGGATTTTAGTATTATTAGCTCTGTTAACCATTGTCCTTTTGTATTTCGTTTTATCCTACCCAGTTTTTTTTATTCCTTTAAATCCTTTAATCTAGATAACATTTGTTTTGCGATATATATTTTTTTTCTTTCGTTTAAATAGAAAACACTTTCTTTTACAGCCCCGTTGACTTTTTTCTGAAGGTTATTTCTGCAAAAGGACATTTCGTCTGTAATTCACTAATTTGTCGTCTTTAAATGTAACAAGTTAATTTGATGGCTTAACTATTTTGCAAAGGGATCCTTGTTTAATATGCGTACCACGTGCTAGGACAATTAGATTTCAAGGAACCGTCCTTTTTGGCGATAAGACAAATAATTTGAAAGACAAATTTCGTCGAATTATTCAAATGCTACGCAATTGTATTACTTTTATTTTGTTTTCGGTTTCATTATTTTACATTCAACATATACAACATAATTAATGTTTACTTTAATGTTTTGATATACTTATATATTATTATAAATCACATATTGGTTAAACTTACAATGATACATAATAATACAGAAATGTAATTAAAAACAAAAATTATATAGACTATATTAATTTAAACATATAAGCGTGCATCATTCAATGGGCGTGTTATTATAGTTATAACTTAAAAGATGAAGTTTATGACACAAACCGTAAGTGAATTATAGCTATAATACACAAATAGAATACTATAATTTTTTTACGATTATACAATAAAAAAAAAACTGCCTTTAGTGTAAAAGTAAATGAATGAATTTCGATTAATTCTAATTTACCAAGTAAAAGATTTTTATCAACAATAGGATATTTTAACAACGACACTAATTTATAGATTATCTATTTTACAATTGCATTTTAAGTTTTATAATTTGTGAAAAACAGAAGTTATAATTTCATAATTCACGGTTATAAGTATAACTTAACAAAATAATATTTTATATGCTAGTAAATACACAACTAAGAAATATTACATTAATTCAATAGGCATATTTTTAAAGTAACAGCAATTTTAGTTTTGTTTTCAATTTATTCAGCGATTTCAAACTTTTAAAAAAAATACACATATGTTATACTGACAAACACAATATTGCAATGTACCCAAAAAGGTGTGCCACGTATTATTTAACAAAAGTAAAGAAAAATATTGTTAATGTCAAAAAAAATGCGAATTAAATTTCTTGACAATTCATATCCTTACTTAAATTATTTGTTAATTGTCTTGCACTTTCAGTAAAATATATTTCACATCCATAATAAAAAATAAATAATAGAACAATTTATTTTGAAAGAAAGAAATTAAATATAAATCAAATCAGCTAAAATCTTAAAAAATTACAGAACTTAATCAGTAGTTAACTATTAGATTATCACTTGTTTTTGAAACGTCTAATTGATTCTTCATCTTCAGTTAAAAATTAATTCACGTAGTTAGCTAACAATGTAACTAGCAATATATACAACTGGTTTAATCTATAAACCAATGTTTTTCAAATATTTTCCGAAAATAACTTTCGTTGCAGCAGGTACATTAAATTTAAAAATTATTGTTAAGAATATATAAAAAAGAGAAACTTTTCGCGGAGTCAATTTTAATATTCATTGGTAAAGCAATAATTTGACAGAGAATATGCACAAAATATTAAAATTGTTATTTAAATGAAATTATATTTCTATATAATTTTAAGCAGAAAGTCATAATATATGTATATATATCATCATTTATTATATAATAATTTGAAATAAACGTTTTATCTGCATAGAAGTAAATTTATATAGAAATTAATTAAGTAAAATACATATTTAATGAGATATAATATATTAAATTTAACTGACAATCCGTTGAACTACTATATTAAAATAATATTTGCAAAATTGTAATTAAATTTCCAGCTTTAAAATATATTAATGTAAAAAATAGACAGGTATCATAGTTTTTCATAAAGATTAAAAAAAAAAAACTGTAATTAAATGTATGTTTTATTACACAATTTATATTCAAGTTTATAAGAAAATTGCAAATGAAGTATTGGATTTTAAAGTTATACAAAATGGTTACTGCGACGCTTATAAAACTGTACATGTATTATTATATTTTTTGCAATTCCCTGTTTTCAGAATTATTTTAGATAAAAAACTTACAATATAAGTATAAGTTTTAAAGTATAAAATTCTATATTTATTAATCAATTAAATCAATTGAAGTTGCTGTTGGCACTCGGTGAAACATTGTAAATGAAATAAAATAAAATAAAACACTCGGTTGAAGTTTCACAATTTTGTGAAACTTCAACCGAGTGTTTTATTTTATTTTATTTCATTTATTAATCAAGTAAATTATTTTTTTATGTTTTGAAACAAAAGAAATTTAATAAAAAATTAACGAAAAAAATTGCAATAATAAACATAATCATGGAATTGATACATTTAGATCCAAGGTTTTTACTTTTAACTCAAAACTAAACGTGTTTTTAAACTGTAACCTTATATTTTTATAATAAAAATAATTTTTTTTAATAATTTAACACATTTTTATTAACTCGTTTCCTTTTCTGTCTTGTTTGTTTGGTTGTCTGTTCAGTACAAATTTTGCAATCCATTTTAAACAAACTTCCCGATGAGCTAGAGATTTTAAACTTTAAACATGGCTTAGAACTGAATTACAATGCAATATTAACTAATTAATTAATAATATTAAATATATTAAATTAAAGTTACTTAAATTAAACTAACTTATTATTAATTATAAATATAATTATATAATTATTAAATTATAATTAATTAAGTTAAAAATAAACAAAACTAAAAGCAGAAAATAATTATTTAAATTAAAAAAAAATTAATATACCACGTTCTTAACATGGAGTAAAAAGTATAAAATAATTTGTTCTAGCCCCATTCACATTTATAACCCCATACAAAAAAAAACGTGGGGCGTCTGCAATAGATAATATTATGGAGTGTAGGGAGTAGCTGTCGTTGCTTCTCGTTTTCCTGAATGAGGTTATAAATCTGTATGGGACTAAAAGAAATTATTTTATACTTTTTACTCCGTGTTAAAAACGTAGTATATTCATTTTTTTTTTATTTAAATAATTATTATATATTATTTTATTATACTGTTTATTCAAGGTAGAAAACAATATGCTAGTTTTCAAATATATGCAAATCTCATATTAAAAACTGAAATAAAATTTTCAAATTTCTGCTCACATTATTAATAGTTTTTCTTAACTGAAGCTGTAGGCAATAATTAAAAAGTTAACTAACAAGCGAGGCATGGAAGATAATTTTTCGGTGTTTATAAAAATTTCAGCTTCATTATAAGAACCGAAAAGCAGTCATGCCAGAATGGGTTATTACAAGGCAAGAGCTTATTATCAGCCTGCATCGCCCGCAGGATTCTCATTATTGTGGCCGGTCACAGCAGGAACAAGGCAGGGCTGTAGTCCTGATGGTTGTGCGCACAAAAGCAGCCAGCAGGATAAAAGGATTGTTCGATTGTGGAATTGTCTGATTTTGTGGTCGGCCGTTTTCGATTCCGTTTCTAATGTGACAGAACGTAAAAGGGCGAGGACTCGCGTCCGTATTTTTTCTCTTTTCGCCCAACAACGAAGTTAGCCTATTTTCTGGCTGATTTGTTGATTTCTTTGCCTGGGCCGTTTCTTCCTTATCTTTTGTCATATTATGTCCGCTCTACTCTTGGGACCAATCATTTAGATTATCGGACGTTTTTTGTATTGCCTTGTTCAAATGTCTTCCATTGTGTATCGGTAATAACTTGTTAGCTTTCCAAAGTTCTCTGTAAATTATGATTGATTTCAAAAATATTCGGAATTGTTGACAAAGAATTCCATAACTTCCAATTTTTTTTTGTTGTCATACAATTCTTGCTGTACATATTTCATTATTATTAATTATTTATTTGTTATTAACTTAAATTCGTAACGTAACGAATTAAAAATAAAAATAATAATTTTCATTTAGAACTTATTACATTAAAATTAAACGGCTTTAGATTATAGTTCTGTATTAATATTTATTAATAATCGACGTTTCAACGAACGCAACGTACTTTTTCATCAAAAAAAAGATACAAATAAAATTTACAGTAAATAAAAATATAGAAACAAGTTACTAGGTAACAAAATAAGTAACTAGATCATAAAATTTAAAAAATTTTAATTAAAGGAAACAATATTTTATTTAAATCAGTGCCTTGACAGTGATTAATGTTATTTTTTTCTTTTCAATATTAATAGCAGATTGATAAGAAAACCAACAAAAATTTATAGAGAAGAATATTATATAATATGTTTTTTATTAACAAATAATTGGAAATAAAACGTTTGCCACGAAAAGAAGAAATTTTGGGTTCAAATCCCAGTGAGGCTAATATACTTTTTTAAATTTATTACATTACAAATTATATATTAGTTCACTGCGATAAAATGGACATTTAAATATTCATGAATTTCGTAATGTTAACACAAAAAATACTTCCTTAAAACAAATAATTTAATGTTTATACTAAATAAGTTAAGTTAAGTAAACAACAAATATTTTTTCAAATATTGAAAAATCTTAATAATAGTTGGTACAGGTTATTCCAGTTTTCTTTTTATATATATATATATATATATATATATATATATATATATATATATATATATATATATATAATGAAAGTCCATCACGAAACTAATAATGCGAAAAGCTCACTCAGTCAGCAGTAAGTCAACAAAGCAAGCTTCAAATCACTTGGGAGCAAATATCTTCTAAGTTAGGAAAGAGTTAGTTTACTTCGCCACTCAAATCCCTTTCATATGAGATATTGTGTACATTACAAATGCTACCAGAAATTCGCTGCTGGACTTTTTTCCATTTGGCACGCGCTACGCCCTGCTTACTTAGGTACATATACCAGAGAGAGCAAAAGTAAATAAGCACGAATATATATATTTTCCGGAACTTGTGATTGATATTGCATTGCAAGGAAATGTGTTGCAATAAGATAAGATTTGAAACTTATCCAATTTTTGTTTTGTTAAATCTTCACATATAGATTGAAATTTGTTCCAGACGTTTTATTTAATCGAATTTAAATAAATCCTAAAAATACTATCTAATTTTCCCACTTGTTTATTAAATTATGTTAATAAAATTGTAAAATTGCCGTTAATTTTTAATATAAAGTGAAAAGACATTTATTTCAAAAAATAATATTAACTTTCTAATTCTAACTATAATGTCTTACATAAATTATAACTGAACAATTTTGGTTAACTAATCGTAATAATTTTTATTGCATCTGCAATATTCTTTAAATAGCGTTAAAATATAATAAATTAAAATTAAAATAAATAAATAAATTAATTAATTAAATTAAAATATTTTTACAAAATTGTGTTGTTATACGTACTTACAATAGATAAATTAAAGTTACTACACTTCGACAAATTTCCATAGTAATCGACAATGCTGTTGAAAGCATGCTGTTAGTAAAAAAAAAAACACTATCATAGTTTTATTTAAATTTCACAGGTATTAACAAATTACAGTTATTTTTTATTTCAGAATTATTTCTCGACTCAAAACTAGGAGTGTGGAGTCGTCATAAAAATCGATCAATTCCGACTCGAACTCTGGTTTTTTTTTGTTATTCGAATCCGACTCCAGTTTTTATTTCGATAACAATTTTTGTTTTATTAGAACTACAGAATATATATATATATATATATATATATATATATATATATATATTCCGTGATTATACTATTATATAGTAAACTAATATAAATTATTCTGTTACATATGAGTATGTGTACAGTATTAATTTAATATTCATAGTTTTTAAATTTAAAATATTAGAAATTAAATAATAAATAGATTTTTTTTGTTATAAACATAATATTCATAAGTTTTTAATATGATAATTTGTTAATTTATTTTTTGCTTTAACGAAAAAAGTTGGGAGTTGGAACAATAAAAATAGACTCCAACTTTAACAAAATTATTCAACTTCTCGACTTCACTACTCTACACTCCTGATGATATAATAAATTTAAAAATAATTTTCTAATAAATGTTACAAAAATTTGTCTTTTGTTTTGTCATTTTACGTTTTCTTATTAAGCTAAAAAAGTTTTAAAAGTATTTAAAATCTAAATAATAATAATAGCTAAAAATATACTTTATATTAAATACAGTAAACACAATCGCTAGTAAATATACATAATATTCAGCAATTTCACCGTATTGAAGAAAATGTTGTTAATAAAAAATTTCAAGTGATGGTAATATTAAATACTACACATTCTAAAGCGAAATTAATTATAAATAAAACAGTAATTAATGTTAAATTAAAATGTTTTATAAGAAAAGGAAATTACAGAAAACTTTGCACAAACCTTTTTCATCATTCTTCCAGTTAGGTGGTTTATGTAATATCGTTAGTCGTTTTTTTTTCATTTTCAATGTGGAACAAGAAGAGGTTTTTCATAATAGTAAAAACAACTTCTGAATTAATGTTTTCAAAATTTTTAATTTAAAATGAAACGTATAAAACACATATGATATTTTGTAATGCAATTTACTAGTTTTTTGTGACATTTTCTAAGTTACTGTTGAAATTTCTGTTGATAGATTACATTTCAAGTTTTTCCTCCTTTTTTTTTAGAATTATGCTTCAGTTTCTTGAAATACTACTAATAATTTTGTTCTCAAGTTCGCTGCAACATTTTTAGGTTATAACAACTAAAGTGAGTAAAAAAGAAAATCTGTTTTTGTTTCAAACTAATGCTGTATTATTATTTACATTTAGTAAAAGTCATAAACCCAAATGCACAAAGCATTGTTAACTAAATCAATCAGTTAACTAAGAAATTAGATCTGTCTTCAAATAGTCTCATTAATTTTTTAGTTGGCAAAAGCAAAATTTCATTCAACTAGTTCTTAATTTTGTACAAAATTACATATAAAATTGTAATGTTGCAAACTTTTCCATTATTGTTATTTGGAATTGATAAGAACTCCTTGGTTATATTAAACATGAAAAATATAAATATTTGCTTGATAATAAAAACATAATTTACGCTTCTTTGCGTTTTGTGGAAAATGTTACCAATCAAATATGCAGAATTTTATCAAAAAGAATTTTAAAGATTTATATTTCCGACATATGAAATTGCAACGTATGTTCAAGAGTGTAAAAGATATTGTTTCTGTTCACAGAAATAAATAGAACTGTTTCTACTAGATTGTCAGGACATAGGCAATACGTCTAAAGCAATGTTTTGTTCAATCAGATCATAGTGTTACAAAAGTTTGTATCTTTTTCTAATAAACATAATTTTTTCTTTAAAAAAAATAATGTAACACCGGGAGTATTAAAAGATGTGAATAAAAATTGCGGCATAAATTTTTATATAGTTTTTGTTTTCTTTAATTATGTTTCATTTTGTTAAATAAATAATACACGACTTTAGTTAAAGTTTTGAAAACACAATTATAATAATATAATAAAATAATTATAATAATAAGTAATAAAAAATTATTGTTACTTCTTTTATTACTTACATATGCCATCATAAAACAAAGACTAAACAATTGAATTAAAACACCGAAAATCCGTGTTTACATTTTACCTACTGTAAAATCTATGTAAATTTTTTAGTATTTATTATTATTGAATTTACTTGAAGTATAACAAATATATAATCTATAATAATCTATATTAACACTATAAATAATCCTGAAAAATCTCCATGGAATATAGAACCAGAAATGTTTGAAGCCTTTAAAGCTGGAATCGATTTTTTTGCTGGTTATACGTAGCAATGTCTCTTTATACTTTACGCCGTACATAAAAAAGTAAAAAACGAAAATCCCTGCCGTCATATCTGAAGTCTCCGAGCAATATGCAATGCGAGAAAAAAATAATCGTAAGAGGCATCTTACCACAGTTGCACAAGACGGTCAATTCTTTGCCCTTTTATCGTCACAGCTAAACTCGCTCGGGCAATCCACAAATCCTTGTCAATATATCTTTACATTCTTTGATGCATTTTTCTTCAGTGCGAAATATGACATTCTTTGCGCAAAATAAAACTTGGCTACGTGCATAAAAGGAACTAAATTTACAAGTAATATACATTTATTGAATATTATATTCTAAAGCAAAGAAGCTAAATTTATGTGAAATTTTAAAGGAAATTAATTTCAAAAACTGTTAATAGTAAAATAAAGTTTTTCTTTTTTTTTCTTAAATTCAATCAACTTCACGTACTCAAATATTAATTATTAATTATTCTAGGTTTAACGTTTATATCACAATGCAAATATTTCCAAGAAAATTATTTAAAAAACTGTCATATTTTGGTAAAGATTTCAGGATTTAATATAATGTATATATTATGCTGTGTTCAAATAAATGCATACAGTTCTATCTCTTCGTAATATTTTATAAAGATTAATGTCGCGAAATATTTTCTGCTCTATGTGCTATAAACATTGTAATGTATATTTTTCATTCATAATGCGTTTTTTCCTAGTTTCTGGCAAACTAAATATTTAATGTTTATTAAACTAGCATTACTGCATCATAAATAATATATACAACTTATGCTGATTATGTTAAATACTTGCTATTTTTCCACATCTGCACATTCTTGTTTTGTTCTGCATATATTTAGTTTTTGTAATGTTTAACTATGTGTTTATAAAGCAATGGTAAATAGTCACAATAAACAAAAAACCAAATTATTTATGTTGTAGATAAAAACGCAAATATTTATTAAAACAAAAAAGCTTCAAGTTTAAGTTCCGTATAGTTTTTAATTAAAATTTGATGACACGATATACTGCATGTATATTATCATCAAGAACAAATATACAAATGACATAAATAATGAATAAACGAAACATAAAAACAAGTTACTAAGTTACAAAATGCAAGTAACTAAATTATAAAATTTATAAATTATTAATTAATAAAAGCCACATTTTAAAGTTTACAAGTAGTAGAAATAGAAGCGCATGTATTAGCTGTATTATGAATGTTGATAAAGCTAGAGTTGCTTGTCTGGATAGGAATGTTTGGAGAAAACTGATTTCGGGATAGTGGAAAGAGTTGGTGCCACACCCTTTTGGGTACATGACGTGATTGTGTATGTATGTAAATTTTATTTAAATCAGTGCCTGATTAATTGATGTTATCTATTTTTTTAAATTTTTATTGCTTCTCTTATCAATCTACTGTTAATATTACACAAAGTTTTCTTTTAAATCAAATATCTGAAAATTTCTTTTTTTTAATTTAGCAGATAAAAATCTAAAAAAAAAGTGCACATATAAAATTATATTTTACTTTTAAAGTTATTCATTTTTCTTTTAAAATATTATGTTAAAAATATTGAATGCAAATTTATTATGGCTGCTTCACAGAACTTTGACGTAAAACAAATGCTGCTATATTTTTTATCAAAACATCTTAAGTTCTCAAAAGTCTTAAGCTCTTTAAATTGTTGGATAAGTTCATGTAACAAAAACCTTATTCTCTCAAATATATTTACTTTTATCTCGTCAAATAAATTTGGAGTATAAAATGTTGAAAGGATTTAGATACCGGAATGACGTTCATAATTTTCCATGATATCCGTGGCGTACCGCGCTATAAATTAGCTTATCGACGGAGATTAGATTTCCTGCAACCATACGACAAACATTCGTACTAAATCCATATATTTAACTGCATCTGTCAAGCTATTTAAGCTCAGCTCACCACTTTAAGCTCTGTAACCACAGGCTTTAAATCACAACTTAGGTGTTTCGGGTAATTAACGTAAATTTTCGTTGAATTCCTACCTAATATTTGAGATTACATTGTAGAGAAGATTTCATGTACTTTCAGCTAGTTTTATTGTTGGATTAGTAAAAAAATCCTTATATATATTAAATATCACGTAAAGTTTTGATAATATTTATATTCATTAATATCTAAACTACAATATATATAAATTTAAAGAAAAAACTTTATGGCTGGTTCTTTAAATTTATTTTTAAAATCAGTTTTAACTAATATCAGTTTTAAGATAATGCAATTGTCAAAAACTGATCTTGTCTATGTTTTTATTATAAAAACAAATAACCAAATTTTTTATGAAAATTTTAATATATAGACTCAAATGTACAAAGTATTTTTAACAAAATCAACGAGTTAACTAAGCAACTAAATTGTCAATTATATACCGCTTCATTGATTGGTCAGTTATCAAGTTCACGAAAGATTTAACTTATAAAACATTTAACAATGTTTTGTGCAATCGTAATATAATTAGTGTTTTTACAATATATTTTAATTGTATTTATATATTCTTTTATTTATATTATTTGGATTCGCTTGTGCAAAACACTTTCAATCATATCTGTCCATCTACTTATCGGACGTCCATAATAATATAACATATATTATTTTGATCAAAATATAAGCTTTATTAAGTGTAGATTAATAGTTTTTGTTATAAAATGTGTAAAAAAGAAAAACTCTTTGTTTTAAAAGGATTGAGTGTTTCTTAGAAAACCGCACTTTTGCGGGCATCACGAAAAACCCACTAAAACAAGGAAGGAAATAAGAATGAAAAGTAAGAGTTTCCCATCCGACCAAGTCGACCGCCAAAAAGTGGATAAAATGCTAATTTATCACGCAACAAGAACACAAGAAGTTCTGAATTGGTAATGAAAGGTCCTAACACAAGCAACTCGTATTCCTGATCTATATTCTGTTCCGTTTAACTTTTCTTTCTATGTCGAGTTCTGAATAAAACACGAATCAATAAAGTATAATTTTATTATCTTTCCTATTGCATAATAGTTACAGGACCCCACCTAACTTAAATTTTAAGTTTAATTACTGTAAAATAAATTTCTAAACTTGTGTTTCCATTTTAATAAGAACTTACATTAATAACTTAGATTTAGAAAAACGACAATAGTATAATAATATGTAATATTAAATAAAAACTCGTCAAAATACAAATTAAATTAATATTTTAATTAACAGAATTTGGTACTTAAATGCCCCATATATAAAATAAATAAATGTATTCAATGAAACAAAATATTGATTATAAAATCACATCTTTCAACTAAGAAAAAGTACAAAATCAAATATAGCAAATCACTTTTTGAAGTGAAATAATATTTTAAAATCATTTTAATTTTACAAATGCAAAGTTTTCTTTCAGTAGGCGCTGTATTTTAGCAATGGAGTTATCTATTTTACAACTATGTTGTTAAAGTTATGATTGGTAGAAAATCGTATTAAATGATTTCATAAAGCACAATTTGTGAATTATGGACAGATAAACTTAACATAAATAATATTAATATATAAAATAACTTTTTTTAAAGACTGTACTAAACCGAATTGTTCAGTTCATTTAATATTCAAAAACAATCCTGTCTAAATAAAAGTAAACTGTCCTTTGTAAAGATAAATAGGAAGCAGAAGTAAAAATGTGGAAAAATTCGTTATCAATTCGTGCGGGGCCAATGAAGAAGATGTCAGATATCTGTCGAAATACAAAACTAAATAAATAAAAACATTTCCGAAACGGACATTTTGCTCGAGGCTACTTCACAGTACATTTATTTTAATACGTTGAAGATTGCCTTGCGCTAAAATCATTTCGACATTTTCTCGATTTTTTTCTGCGTTATAAAAAATTGATGAACATAAAAAATAAGTATCAGAAATGAATTCTACAATGTGATACATATCACAAATTTATTTCGGCAAAAATGTTATTTGTATAAAAATAACTAATTTTAAAAATTTTTGTTGCAAGAATTATTTAAAATTAAAGCATTATTGTTAAAAAGTATTTCATTGTTTGTAATATGTTACATAAACAAATTGTATATTTGTAATTTTTAGGCTTTCACGGCCGGTATCTATTAAATTTATAGAATTTTTTAGGCTGGTATGCCATGTTCGATCTGTTCTCGTCGCAGAAATTTTACCATACATCGTAAATAGCATCCATAGTGCTTGATGATGAATGAGAGTTTCTGCTTTGCAATCTGGTATATATACCTGTCCCCACCACCGTACTCTACAGACACTACAAAATGCTATTTATGATGTATGGCAAAACGTTTGGGATAATATACCAACCCATAAAATTCTATAATTTTAAATTTTATACCTCATTGACCAGTTATAGTTTTTGCTAATAAATCTATTAATTTAATATTATTGTTTTATATTATTTGTTGCGTATATAAAATGTAAATAAATACAAATTATCTAAACTAATAAAAAAAAAATATATTGGACCGTGTAATATAGAAAATTTTGTTTGTACAGAAAACTATTAAAAGTACATTTTTTTAATAGAAAAATGCATTCGTGAAAAGTTAGCACAAAGAAAAAATTAACCAACGGTTGTATTATGAATAAAACTATTAAAAAATAAATTTATCTCTTTAAATTTAATAACAGCCCAATCAATAAAATTCGAAACAAATTTATAGTATGTACAAAGAACGAAAACAGAAAACCCATCTCAATTCAACTGGCAGTTTCCCCAAAATGTCATTTGAAACATGGAAACAAGCTGGACTAATGACTTATGAATACCAAAAATACATCTTGCCTTCAACGCCAGACATGGCCGAGCAAAGAGAGAGAGAAAAAGAGAGAGAACGGAAAACACCATATAAATGGCAAATTCCGCAAATAAACAGTGTCAAATTATCCGATTAAAACACACTGTGTGTCCCCCGCTGTCAGAGTCATTGCCGAGTTGAACAGAGAAAGAGAAAGGGAACGAAAAGATATTGACTTGGAGTTCGCGAGCTTTCTGACGCTGTTTGGAATGATAATCAGGGGGGTTGGAGGGATATAGTACTTTGTGTTCCGCGAAAGTACTACGATGACGTTATTCCTTCGTTCTCCTTGTGTTTTTGTTCGGCCGAGATTATTTCGCGATCAAATGGGGCTGATGGCGGATTCATTGTTCTTAAGAATGATAAGGATGGCACTGATCCAAACGATGGAATAGATTATTCCTGCGGTGCTGATAAGAATATAGATTTGTCGTTTTACCAATTCGGTTCTTCTCTTTTATGTTTTCTTAACATGTAAACTGCAAGCTAATAGGATCATTGAGAGTAGTTATATTTTAGTAGTTTTATTATCAATATACATATTGATACATGAAAAAGATAATTAAAAATAAAATATTTTTTCATTATGTAAATGAGATAATTGCTTTCAGAACATAAGTTTATCAAAATAATATATAATAAATTTTCAAAATATATTATTATAAATAACAAATAAAATCATTCATTGTTATTTAAAAAAATATAGTTATTGGTAGTTTCAAAGAAATTTCGTATTTTAATTTTAAATAAAAATATATTTCTTAAATGCCATTAAAATAAACTAGTTTATTAGTTAAGTTAAAATATTTTGTTTTTTTTTAAATCGCCATTAATTTATTTTGATTAAATAATTAAATCATTAGTTAATTGTTAAATGAAGAAAAATGCATTAAATTTGCGAGGATTTGAACCCGTGACTTTTTGTTTTTGCGGCATCTGCGCTAACCCACTAAGCCACAAAATCACAACGACAAGGTATTATATATATTTTGAATGGTCATGATAAACTCATGAATTTAATCCAGTCAAGTATATCACATGATGTGTCTATAAATCCAGCAATGTTAGTATATTTTATATTTTTAATTACACATGGCGTATTATATATTAGGTTCAAACCTCGGCAAGGTCAATGTATTTTTTTATTTAAAAATTAACTAATGATTTAATTAGTTCATCAAAATAAATTAATTACGATTTAAACAAAAACAAAATACTGTAACCTAATAAAACAATAAATAAATTTTATAGTCAAATTATATAGTGAAAATCTCAAAATAAACATATTTCCAAAATTCTTGTTTTTGAGAAGATTAGTCTTGTATAAAGTCAACCAACCTGTAAATATAATAATAAAAAATTCAAGTATTGCGATAAACAAATAGAATTCCCCAAATAATTCGAAAAATAAGCTATATAATTCGATAACCAGAAACAATCTAATCTTTTAAAGTGCATCAAATGAAAGTTTATGTGTTTATCAATAGTCCCACGGGAATGTAAACATTGAAGGTCCATTGGCGACATATATACGATCAATCAGATAATCAAGCTACCTTCAATATCAAATCGACCGTCTATGTTTTCATTTCATTCGGTTAATGTATTTTTTTATCGTTGATATTTTCCGATATATAGACGATCGTCAACTGTTTTATATGGATTGGTAACGTAATATGAGTTTGATTGCCTGTTTTCATCCAAATTTTAGCAGCTTTTTGTGATAAGATTTCGGAAATTGGAACCGGATATTGTAGTGAATGTTTTAATATTTTCTTTGTAATGTGATAAAACTTTTATTAATGTACAAAGTTATTTATTACTTCTATTATTTTTTTTAAATGTTTTTCTTAATTAAATAAAACAAAATGATCAGCATTTTTGTTATTACAATATTATTATACATTTTAATGTATGTAAATTCGGAAACAAAAAAAAATTAAATTGGAAAATATATAATAACTTAGTTAATGTGAAGTAGCATTATTTCTTCGAACTAACATTATATAAAATAAAATAGATTTAGGTTTAAGATTTGCAGAAATATTTATTGCCTTCATATTGATATTATACTTTTCTTTACAAATTTCAATTGCTTCTTTTATCAATCTGTTGCTAATATTGATTAGTCTGGCAATTATTCAGTATCTTCAAATTTTACATCATGAAGATATTCTAATTAGTTACTTATTTGTTACCTAGTAGCTTGTCTCTATGTTCTATTATTTACTGTAATGTCATTTATATCATTTATCCTGATGAAAACTAACTTTGAGTGCTTGTGCGTAAAACCAAAGCTAAAACGGCAGTTTCAGAATGGAAGTTTTTGTTATCAGAAGTAAATTAAAATTTAATTTAATATATTTATCAAATTCAAATAGTCAAATATAATAATAATAACAATAATAATAAATTCGCTATATATAAAAAAAAAAAAAAAAAAAAAAAATAATAAATTCTATGTACACAATTAACAGTATAAAAATAAATACTGTTTTTTTTTAATACAATATAAAAACAATATAATTCATACTGTAAATTTATGTAACCAATTAATTAATAAATTAATCTAATCTAACCACCTAATTACTAGAAAACATGTAATGAATATAGTTTCAAAAATTGTGTGAAACAAATTTTGATTGATTTGGGCTAACCCATTATTTGTTCCAGCTTCGAACTGTATGTCGGTCAATTTAACACGTTCGCTTGTTGATTCAAACGCGCATAATAATTGCCAATAATTAATTAAAATTTATTTGAACCTCAAATACAGATTGTTAATGAAGCAAACAGTAATTTTTTACCATGAATTAATATCAATAATATAAAGTCTACACACATATATAGATAGCGTATGTTTGTAACATTGTTTTCATTGTATGTATATACAGCTCAAAATTTTAATGTCAAAAAACAATAGAATGCATGTTGCCTAAACAAATTCATTGTTTACAAGAGTTTATTGCTAACGATTCGCTAGCTAGACAACGGAAAGATAATATAAAACAGAAATTCTCAACATTTTCACAATAGTACAACAGTATCTTTCTCTAACATTTGTCATGGTTTTCCCATCTACTCATTATGTGGTTGTTGCACATTAAACAAAAAAATAATCAAAAATATACATTAAAGAGGAAACTCTCCAGAGCTAAAAAACTGTTATTTTCAAACGCGCAAAGCTGAAAGGGAAATTAATATTTTGGAATGGAATAACTTTATTATACGTCATTCTAATAACAAAATAATATCGCAAATGTTTTCTTTCTTTGTTGCTGCATTCTCGCAAAATGGCATTGCCTAAAAGTCCTCCAAAAGAAAATAGCCTGTAAATTAAAAAAAAAAAATGTTTTCACTAAACTCTCTTGAAAATTAAGAGTGTAGCTTTCGATTCGCGATCGCAAACGTATAGATTCAAAATCATTCACATATATTCTTTTAACCAATTAATATAAATATATATAAAATATCATATTTATAACATAAACTTAATTCCACTTATAATAAATCTATTTTTTTTTATGTATTATAATAAACTTTAGATCTCCATATACCAAAAATACTTGTACGAAATTTCAGTAATTTATATTAATAAAGAATAAAATAAAGTTATTTAGTTATATTAATAGTTTATTATAAATAAAAAAAACTTAAATATTTTTAATGCACAACGAGTGGTTCATAAATTGTTTTTCAGTTCTACTCAAAGATTTATGAAAGAAACTGTATGTGAATTATGATAATAGCAATTAAAAAGTTTGAAAACTTCTGGAACAAAGACAAAAACAATTGCGCAAAATTAAGGGACACAATCTACGGTCTCCAAGTCTCATAATTAGTTACACAAATGCCAAAATTAAAGTTTAGACAATTCGTTAGGAATGTCAACATTTTTTTTTTGGCAATTCTAACCGGATACAGTAAAAAATTTAATATAATTTAACTTCCATACCGTAAAACGTAATTTAGTTTCTAAACATAGTAAGTAAATAACAGAATAAATACGTTTAGCGACGTTTTCTCCGTATTCCCGATATTTTATCTCAGAAATTAATGTCAGTAAACAGGAAATGACAACGTTGACGAAAAAAGTAAATAAATAAAATTGAATGAAAAGAAGTGATTTCGGGCGTAAATTCAGGCTGTCACAATTTTACTTCGCGGAAAAGGTAAAGGCGTAGCTATTATTAAATTTTTTTCAATTTCCTATCAATTTCGTCGTGGCCTGACTGTACTTTCTGCATGTGCAGTAACCAAACTCAGCTCATCCGAGTTTAAGTTTATCCCTGCGCTTTAGGAATTTTGCAAAGAGGTTAATATTAATCGGCGTTTCTATTAAGCACGCTGGGATTAAAATGGAACTCATTTGAGAACCGGTTGTTTGCAAAAGTGGAATATATTCCAGTCATCCCTCTCTTTATTGCTGGTGTAAGTTTGTTTAGAAAAAGATGGATAGGTGAAGAGTTGGCGTTTCCTTTCTACACGCTGAAATAGATTTGAAATTCGTCGTGGCCGAGATAAAATTTTGTTTTATCGTTCATTTGGAAAATTTTAATGCTATCTTACATCTTGTTTGCCTGTTCTCTTCTGCTTTTCAACGCCAACTTTTCTCTTAAATGCGAAATATATTTCGTGATACTTTAATTAATGTAAATTCTTGCTAAACTTTTTTTTTGTGGAGACCCCATTATCAGAGTTTCTGACAGCAAAATATGAATATTTATTTTGTTTATCCGCCTTTGAGAAAATAACCAACAAATGACTAATTTTCTTAATTAATACCTAAATAAGCTACTAATATAATTATTAACACCATATTATAAAAATACACAAAATATTATTATATTCCTAGTAAAACAAAACAAGAAATGAAATTATTGTCTGTTCCTCATTGTATTTGTTTTTTACAAAAAGAAAGTAAAATTATAAAAGATTTTAGATTAGTTCAGTATTATTTTTTTAATAAATTAATCATTTAAATTCATTAAACATAAATTTTCATCAGGAATATGAATACAAATAACAAATAAAGACAACAATGTACAATACAATAACATAACATAGAAACAAATAACTAACTAAATAATAAAAAAAATATATTATAAATTATTTATCAAAGAAAGTCAGATTTTAATTAATTTAATGACTTCATACTGATTAATTTTATCTTTCTTTTTATTTCAATTGCTCCTCTACTTAATATTATTGAATCTTGCAATTATTTTCATAAATTGAAATATTATCATAAAAAAATTCTGATGCATATTGGGCGGTAGCGGATTTATCAAAATGGTTCATATTCAATGAATCAAAACGTCGAATTTTAATAAAAAATAATACAAAATTTATAATCTTCTAATTTAATATAATAAATTTTAAAAACTTTGTCGAAATGACAAGGTCTCAGATACTCTAAAATATTAAATACATCAAAAAACAGTGTTCTAAAATATAATTTCTTATATATTTAGCCATAACAATACCATTACAATAAATCACAATTAGTTATTTAATTTAAATAACTATCACTTAGAAATTATTAATTTAAAATGTATTTCTTAATATATCCAAAATATATATAGAAACCCGACAAATTTTTATTAAATAACTACTAATATTATCAAACAAGAAAACTTATTTATTTCCTTTCCAAATAACAAATTCTAAATTTCATCTCCATGAACATTATTACTCACACAGCCGAAGTTAAAAAAATCTCCGCTGTTCAGCTCGGGCAAGCATCGCATCTATACTGCCTGTTACCCGGACAATTTCGCGCCGATACCCGGAAAGCAAGCTCCGGTGATTTACAGCTGAAGTATTTGGAATGTAACACACCGACGATTTTTTATTACGGCCCAGGCACACTCTATCGGATTTGTTAACAAAAAGAAGATTTCGAGAAGAGTACTTCATTCAGGATATTGTCGATAAAAGGTTACAAATGATTTGAAAATAAGTTTTATATAATATTGTCAATTATGTAATTTACATTTAAAAAAATAAAATATTAAAAATAAATAAATACTTTCAAATAAATGTGTTTACTTCATACTTTAATAGATATACAAAAAAAAAATTGTATAAATTTTTTTTATGTTAAACAATATAAATTAAAAGAGTATAATATTACTTAATTAAAACTCAAAACAAATGAATATTCTAAAACAAATATTAATTAAAAATTTTAAATAATATGTTGTTTCATTTCTAGATTATTTAAATATATTTTGATAAATACAAAAGAATGTATTTGTATTTAAAAAAAATATAGTTTCTATACACAGTTAATATTTCACATTCTTTTAAAAGAAATCACAAAATAATATTATTAGATTACTGTGCTGGGTACATACAAATTGCACACGGCAGTTGGGTTTTAATCCCTTACCAAAATTTTGCATAACTAAATTGCACACCGGTCATAAACAGATTAAGAGAATAATATTTCAACCTAAACAACCTAAACCTATAACCTAACCTACCCTATGCCAACAGTGGCGAATAAACGAACGCTCACTGTACCTGCGTAAAGTTTCAAGACTCTTATAAACCAATAATTCGTTTGGGTAGTCCAGAGGTTGACCGGTGTGCAATTTGGTTATTAAAATTTGGGATTTCTGACAGCGGTGTGCAATTTACCTGCTCCGACTGTACTCTGTTCGATTATTTTTAACTCAAACTTAAACTTTAAGTTTACATTTAGACCAGAAAAATTATATAAACAATTTTTAAATAAAATGACAAGGTTATAATATAATAAATAATTAGGCTGATAAATATATAATATCAAATTTTATCATTGCTTATATAACATTTAAAAAATATTTGTAAGTCTTATAAATTTAAATGTAAAATATACCAAGTAATAATTTTTATTTGTATGTATGCGTGTTTAAAATTTTGATAACAGCAAAGGCAGACAAAATATTATTTATAACTACATATATACCTAACTACTACTAAATAAAACAAATAGTCTGGAAAACAAATTAAACTGCTTTGAAAATCATCTTTCAAAAATTCCACAAGTTTTTAATATGTAAAAAATGTATTTCTTAATATATACATTAATTTCTAATTCTCTTTTTGTACGTAAAATTATTTTCAATAAAATTTCAACATCGAAAATAATAAAAAGAAGATTCTTCAAATTCCTGCAAATATTAGCTTCTTTTCCAGAACGAAACTGTTAGAGATATAAAATAAAATAAGAAAAAAATCAAATAGATTTTACAATGTCAAAGTGAAAATATTTTCTAGGCATGAAAATATTTATAGGAACATCTTGAAGCCATTAAGGCAGAAAATTTTCCATTGTTGCAGATGACAGAGGTTTATATCACGGAAAAAAACATAATATTTTCTTTCGGTATTTATATGACAGAAAAGAATTTGTATACGTCGACTTGCATGGCTAGTTTTCCCATCCACAATTTTACTTTTATATTTCTTTCGACCTTTTTTTCGTCATTCACACATCAGAACTATAAAACTTAATATTAGATATTTCATTAGTTCTACCACTTTAAATATTTGTTATTTTATTATAATATACGTTTATTTCAAAAACGATTTTATAAAAATTAAGTGATATCTATCTCTTTCATAATTTACAACTCAGAATCTAATACACTAACAACCTAAATATGTTCAAGATAATTCAAGATTTTCTTAGAAAAGATTAAATAACAAAATATATAGAGCCATAAATGTATTTCATTAATTCGAAAATATTTTGTGTTTTGTCGGAACATATTGCAAGCAACATTGTTATTGTATTAAAAACGACAGATCTATTACCAAATGTAATAAAAAAACGAAATAAAAATATGAAAAACAAATGAAAAATCGTGGCTTTAAAATGCAATACCAGTTTCATATTTTGATTAAAATTATCTGGGTCAGATTTTGCAAGGCTATGCGTGACTTTGCAACTTGATATCGGATTGAAAATTTCTGTGCGAAATTGTCTTTGAGTAATAATACCAAAAAAATGTATAAGAGCATCAAAAAGCTTTCGATTTTACATAAAATATAATCGTTTCAATATTAAATTATTATATAATTATTTATAAATTTATTTTCAATATCCTGTGACTATCAAAAAAACAAAATTGATGCAAATATTTTGGACATGTCGCAGGAATATTAAATAATTCATTTATTTACAAAATTTTACATTTTTTAACTATAAACATAAAAAATACAAACAATTTTTTTTCAATATTTTGCAAAAAAAAAAACAATTACTTAATATTCTTGTAAGCTACTAATTGTAAGATAATTTTTACTACATGTTCATACCTAAGTTTAACAAGATAAAAATTTTATTTAAAAAATATATAAACATAAAAAGGTTTCTGTTGGACAGACAGGTAGAACTGTTTCTTCTAAATTTACAAAACATAAGAAGTCAATAAATCTAAACCATCCAAATAAATCTGCTATTGCTATTGCTTAGAGTATCTTTATGATGTAAAATGCCATGGTACAGTAATAATTGCAAGACCAATCATATTAACAGCAGATTGATAAGAGAAGCAATATAATTTAAATTTATAATTTATAAATTTATAATTTAAATAAAATTTGGCTTTCATTAATTAAAAATTTATAAATAAAAAATTTATGAATTATTTACCTAGTAACTTGTTTCTATTTTCTGTTATTTACTGTAAATGTTATTTGTATAATTTTTCCTGATGAAGATGGACGTTGAATTTGTTGAAAAGTTGATTATTAATGAATATTAATACAGAACTTAAACCTAAAGTCGTTTTATTTCAATATAAATACTTGTTTATCAAACCTCTCATATAAACAAATCAATAATTTTAAATTAATGTTCAAATTTGATTAAATTTTTTTTTAATATACCTTGTCATTTTTGAGTTTCAACTTGATTGTTATTAAGTTATGTAAGAACTACACAAAACTGTAATAAATATTATTAAACATCATATAAAATTTACATATCACACTGAGAAAAATGGATAGTTACCGTAACGCTATTTATATTTAAAAAGGTGACACAAACACAAGATATTAAAAATAACAAAATAAGTATATTTAAAAATTAACTATAAATATAATAAAAACAAAAATTTAATACCATCAATTTGTATATAGTATTACAGTCTTAATTCTTAATATAGTATTAAAATATATATGTGAGTAGATTTTAAAAATGTATAAATTTGTGAATACAGTAAACATACTCGTATATTTCAAATAAATATCTACTTATTATTATCCAATTTGTTAAATATCTATTTTTCTCAGTGCAGTTGACAATATTATCCATAACGTTTAGTTTTTTTTCTGCCACCAGATGTCAACCATTATGATATTTTTCATCGATAAACAAATATTTTTTTTTATAACTTTCAATCTATATTTATTAATAAGCGATTAATATAAAATATAATAAATTATCCCGTGTCAAAACAAGACATTTTAATCGATACGTTATTGATATTATTACTTTGTTAATAAAATAAGTGATAAATTAAAGCCTGTCAAAAACAGATTCATATTTGTATAACAAAAATTGAAATATTGTAGCGCTTGCTAACAAACTTTTATTCAATTTTTTTTTTCTTTTCTGTTTTGCATATTGCAATTACAATTTTGCCCAATAATATGCAATAAATTAAGATGCACAAATAATACACTAGAAAAACTATTTCTTTTTTGTCTTTCAAATAATAAATATAATACTAATAAAATTATTGCAAAGTAAACATAAATTTATTAAAAATAAATAGTAATAAAATAGTTAGTAAAGTAACAAAGTAAGTTTATAGCCAGAGAGCGTAAAAAATAATAGGCCGTAAGTTATTATAAACATATATAATCACGCCATGTACCCATAAAGATGTGGCACAAACTTTTTCCATTATATAAAAATTAGTTTTCGCCAAACATTCATACTTAAATAATCAACTTTCGCTACATTTAAATTCGTATATGCTGTTTTATTCTTTTCACTTGAAAATATTCGCTCAGCAAAATCTTCTCAATTATAGCTATAGTAAAAATAGCAAATCAGTTGAAGTTACGTCATGAATTCCTGATTCAATTTACGATAACAAAGTTATGTTCCATTTCTTTTTATTATACAATAGCTGGACTGTACACACATTTTTATTTCACAAATAATTAATGAAGTTTTGTATGACGTAACTTTATTAAATAACTATTTTTATTATACCCATCATAATATCAGTACATTAAAAATAATATTATTTTAAAACTATTATTTTTTACTATTAATTAAAAAATAAACGTACTTTTGATGTGTAAAGTTGAGTTTTTATAAAAATAATTATTTTTATTAAAAATAAATAATAGTGAGTATAACTACAAAGAGCCGTAGGCCAGTGGCGTATTAGACTTAGACCCTAAAGGTCCTTGGTTCGCGCCGCGCTTACACCAGAAAATAAATTCAATATTATTTCTGGTATTAGAACCTTGTACCACTGAATTAAGTGGTTCGGAACTCACTATAAGTTGTAGGTCCCTTGTTTGGCTGTGGTTAATAATCTGCACCATTGACAACGCAAGTAAAAATTGTTAAAAAAAACTTTTAAAAGTGATTTTTTGACAAAAGTGCTTTTGACGTTTATTTAAAATTACTTATTAAGCAATTTTAATTAGTTTATATAAATTTTATAATATTAGATATAAAAAAATATATCAAAAATAGAAATACTATTCATATTTGATAAGAAGTAGAAGTAAAAATTTATTTTAAAACAAAAAATAAAAGCACTTTTTCGAAAATAAAATAGGTGGAAATACGGGCTTATATGTTCAGTTTTTAAAGCATGTAGTCCCTATGTTCCAGCTAAGAATTACGGGAACTGATGATGATAGTATAACCAGTAATGTTCAAACTCTCACGGCCGGAATTCATTATATTTATAGAATTTTCTGGGAAATTCTATAAATATAGTATAATTCTATAATATAGTATACATTTCCTTTTTATTCAATTTGTGGATAAAAATATATTTGAATTGAAAATTATTAATAATTTTTCAGAGAACATTACGTTTCCAAGCCAATTAGTAAATAAACTCACACAAAACTTTCTAAATAGTTAGGAGTATATTATAACTTTCTACTATTAATTTTTATTAAAAAATTTATTTCTATATAAAACGCAATTTTACAAATGAAAAGTACTTTTGAATTAATAATAAATATGTTAATTTGAAAATAATATTTTTTTATGTACCTATAAGAGATGTTCAATTTTTTTTTTAGCCTTTAGCGCATGTAAAATACTAAAAAAGAAAGAATTTTTAAAAAATTATTAAAATAATTTAACTAAATTGCAAATTAAAAAAAATTTAATTTAAAAAAAAAAAGATAATATCCTTCAACGTATTTTCAATATATGTTATTCAAGTTTAAAATTATATTCTAAGTTTATTGCTATCGTCTCTTATTGGATTATTTAGAATTTGACGTACGTCTTTGGCATGTATATGTCACCTGTCGTATTGAATCACATTGTCACTGGTATAAATTTAAAATTCACAAAAGTTCCATCTTATTTTTCGCACGTCCTATATCAGTATATCGACCATACTTTCATATTTTCTCCATCAAATCTGGTGACAATATTTGATACTGTATTGAAATTCTATATTAACTTTATTTTTTCATTTTTTTATTTTTGATCTACACCTTTTCTTAAATCTTTATCATAAAACAGTGACATGTAATATAATTTTTAAACTTAGTAAAAAAATCGTTCAGAAATTATTATATTAAAATAAAACGGCTTTAGGTTGTAGTTCTGTATTAATATTTATTAATAATCGACGTTTAGATGTACTAATTATAAAATTTTGTTGAGAAAATTTGTTATTATTTATTAATTATGTAAAATACAAGTTAACAGTACAAAAACAGAAATGAGAACGAAGAAAATATACAGAGTAGATATAAGTGGGAACACTATACTAGTCTATTCTTGCTGTCTCATCTTATGAGTAGATTAAGCGGAGATGTTGGATATACATAACTTACTCAACGTACATTATTATTAATATCAAAAAAATGATACATATAACATTTACAGTAAATAAACAAAACATAAATAAAATATAACTGCTTTAGATTCAAGTTCTGTATTAAAATCTATTTATAATCGTCGTTTCGACAAAACTCAACACTTGTCTTTTTTTTCTTGATGAAGACGAGAGTTGAGTTTCGTCGAAACATCGATTATAAATAAATTTTAATACAGAACTTGAACCTAAAACAGTTTTATTTTATATAATGAGTTCTCAAAGATTTTTAGTATTTTAGAATATAAATAACTAGATCATAAAATTTATAAATTTTTAGTGACTTGTTTCTGAGTTCTGTTTATTTACTGTAAATGTTATTTGTATCTTTTTCCATGATGAAAGAAACAAAAAATACAAGCTAAACAAAATTTTAAACTGTAAAAGATGTATAAAGATGTAATACGTAGAATGAAACATAAACAAATACCTCACTACACTAACTTAGAATTAATACTCCAGGTCTTACCAATAAAATTTACAAAAAAAGTTTCTATCTGTTTTATGACCTTAAACTAATCAAAAATCATGTTATAGCATTTTTTTTCCAGTTCATTATTAAATTATTAAAAATGTAACAAATTAAATTAGTTCAGCAATATTTTCCATTATCAGAAAAGTTAATTTTATATTATATCATATTTTTTTTTATATCACGTCATTTTTTATGCATTGTTGTAATACTTTTTCAAATTACAAATTATGAAAAATATAGCGATATTTTCCGCTCCAATCATAATCCATTTTTATTTAAAAGTATTCTCTATTATCAGCGCACGTGGGCCTATACCACCAAAGAAGGAAGAAAAAAAAACAGTTTCGAACAAAAGACTCGCTATTTGTACGGCATCCTATTATCCCCCGTTAATTCAACGAATTCAATGAGCAACGGAGAATACATTATTCGACCAGACCCGTTTCAATCAAAACCCACCGCCCGTTCGTATAATAGCGAAGGCCACGTCACTTGGAAATTCTCCCGAGATGTCTATACCTCTACCTCTTATCATTCCAACGCCAGTATCTCTACTAGTGTGAGTGTTAAGAACGGGATTCAGTAATTCGGTATTCGGCGGTTACCTTACGTGTAAACAAGGTGATCAATCCCCCCTAAAATGGCAGCTGCAAGTCGATAAGTTTCCCGTTTATTCCCAATCGGGGGATATAAGATGCTCTTTGGCTGGAATATAGAGTTCCTCAGGGAGCGGTGCTGAGGTCGAGACAATGTTTAACTGTGTTTACTATGGTGACACTGTGATATGCGATATTGAAGATTTGCTTCTTATCAAGCGCTGCGAGAGAATTAATTTCCGAAGTTTGCGGGTGTCAAGAATTTGAGTGATATATTAATTGAATTTTAGTGGGTATTTGTCGATTATACTTCCTTAAACCTACTTAAAGAATAAAAAATCAGTTTTAGAATAAAATTCTGTTAATTATTTATATAAAAACGACGTTTTGACAAAACTAACCACTCGTCTTCATAGGTCAAAAATTTATCAATGACATTAAAGTAAATAACAAGTACATAACATACAAGTAACTAAATCACAGGAATTATAGTTTTTTAATTAGTAAAAGTCAAATTTCTTTATAAATCTCTATTGCTTGTCTTATCAATCTGTTGCTAATATTGATTGGTCTATCAATTATTACCGTATCTTTAAATTTTACATCATAAAGATACTCTAAAGCATATTCAGCAATAACTGAATACATTGACCACAATCTTGTAATTAGTATTTACATTTATTACATGTAAAACCCTAACTAAAAATCCAAGATGGTGTCTAAGCTACATGATAATCTGTTAGCTGAATGACGTATGCGTATTAATTGCAATATCAAATAATATATTTATATAAAAAAAATGTTAGTATTATTAAACTTTATTTATAACCATTATATTAAAAACATTAATTGCATTTTAAAATAATTATCAATTTTTTTTGTAATATAAATATTATTAATATATTATTATTATTATTATTTTAAATATTATAAAATTGCAAAACATGTATAGGAAATACATTTTTAGATCATTTTTTCACAGTGTAAAGATATTAGCAGTAGATATTAATGTAGACAAAATATAACTTTTTATAATAGTCGTAAAAAAATATTATTTTTATTTACATTTTTAATCAGTTTTTCATCTATAATTAACTGTAAGTCTCTATTTATACACACACACACACACACACACACATATATATATATATATATATATATATATATATATATATATATATATATATATAATTACGCCATATATCCAAAATAGTGTGTCAACTCTTTCTACTATCTATTTATAATTTTAAAAAATTAATGCTTGTAAATTTTCTTATTTGAACGAAATTCAATGCTGTACAAAATATTTAATTTCTATTATTCAAAATTTATCATTTTTTAGTGCAGTATTAAATAAAATTGTGCCACTCATTTACTTAAAATTCATTATAGTATTGTATATTAACATATGTTTTAAAAGAATTAAGTAACACTCACATAGTTAAAAAGACACATTTTTTCTTTGTAAAAAATAATAAAATAGTATGTGTTTTACATAATAATATAAGTTTCAAACATTTTTCATAAAAAAAATTCAGAAATAAAATAAATTACAATTCAAGATCTAACAAGGGTTGATCTAACTTTTTTTTTACATATTTTTTAACAAATTTCAGAACAAAAAATTTTTGTTGAAAAAATCAATTTACGTTACTATTGAAGTAAAATTTGTGAAAAAAATATTCGTCTAACATAATATATTCCGAATATTCAAAAAAAGTTAAAAAATTTCCTTCCCAAAAAAAAAAAGGTAATCCGACAAAGCAACTTTGTGAAACTGAGTTTCTAGTTGTAAAAACCGAAGTTTTTCGTAACCGCTGTTCGAACAAATAAAAGGCCGAATCAATATTTGTAACTTTATCGATAGGAAAGAGAAAAAGATAGATAGAGAGAGAGAGAGAGAGAGAGAAGTATCGATAGATGCTCTAAAACAATGAATATCAAAGTGTATTCTCGGTAAAGGATGTTATTCCGAAAGCATGTAGAGAACTGGTGCGTTTAGGCGCTTTGTGCGTACAATGCCCGTCTGTATGTATGTGCAGCTAATATTATTAGCGCGAGTTTATGAGTCGCAAAATCTAGTTATGTGGCCTAAAGGTATGAACTTTGAACTCTGACTTTGTGCGTCTAGATGGTAGTTACGCTACACTAGCTTTTTATCTTTGAGTTTCCATCAAAATTATTTGATTTTATTCGAATATTTATAGTTTAAGTTTGTAAATATACTTTGCTAAAGTGTTCAGCATTATTCATATGCTATACACTTAATTATTTTACAAAGCGTCTATCTAAATTCGCAAAATTAGCTATTTGATTTGTAATTTTTATAAATTTTTAATTAATTGAAGCTAAATTTTATTTAAAACTGTGACTTCACAATGATATAAACAGATAAAATTAAAATAAGCTTATAATATAAAACTTATAATACAATATTAAAATGAAACATGATAATAAAGTTTGGCAAAATAATAAGCAAATATTAGTAAATAATCTGTATGCAAAAAATACAATATTCCTGCAGCAAATTGAAGAATAAATTTGAAAAGTTCTGATTTAATGTTGGTTAAAGTTTAGGAGTAGCACCATCTTTTGCCCTGCAGATAAAATTAATTATCAAAACTTTGGCTCAAGTTTCAGACCAATTCACTAGTAGTGTTTTACAACGACAGTCGAGCTACCCACATACTTCACTACTTTAGTTTAGTTTTATTTAAGTTTTTTCATTAATTCCAGACAGATCTGATAGATCACCACAAAGAGAACAAACAATCAAAATAAATTTGAAAATTTAATAAAACTGCACACTAAATCGTTCATCCTTTTCTTCTTAAATAATAAACCAGGGTTATAATTGAACTTAAATTTATTATTACCATGTCAAGTTTATTCTGGTTTATGTTCAATACAATGTGTTTCAATATTTTAATCATTTTCAAATAAATCAACGTTTACTTAAACTATAAACACACACCAATTGAAAAATCACTGAATTTTAAAAATAAATTTAATTTTAATTTTAAACCACAATTGTAAAAAACAGATAAAATTTTTTTTAAGTTAAAACAAATAATAATTTTATTAATAATGTAAATATTTAACAAATTCAGTGACATCATAATAGAAAAAAAATGTATTACACAGTTACAAGCATTAAAAAATATTCTTTATTTCAATACATGAAAACTAATATTAATTCTTAACATAGTAAAGAATCTTTAAGAACTCATTATATTAAAATAACATAGCTTTAGGTTTAAATTCTGCATAACTTTTAATTAAAATCTGACGTTTCAATATAATAACAAATAATTACAAATAACATAAATAATAAACAAATAAAAATATAAATACAAGTAACTAGGTAAAAAGATATAAGTAACTAGATTACAAATTTTTATAAATTATTAATTAAAAGAAGCCAATTTTTATTTAAATCAGCGCCGTTATACTGCTTGATGTTATATTTTTCTTTGTAAATTTCTATTGCTTCTGTTATCAATCTAGTGGTAAGATTCTTAGATTTTGAATTATTTTTGTATCTTCGTATTTTACAGTTATACAGAATTAAAACCTAAAGTTATTTTAATTTTATACTCCTATAATTTATTTCCTCATAGCTCATGGTTCTAAACGTGTTAATAATTATTAATAAATTATACTTAAATAGTTTTAAATAAAACAAAAACCTTTTTTTATTATGCATATAAATTTAATTCCTTCTAATAAAAACATATCTGAACAATATTTTAAACTTATTTATGTATTACATATAAACATGTATTTTTACAAATGTTTAATTAAATCAGAAATTAATTAATTATATAAAATAGTAGTATGCAATAAAGTAAAATTTGTAGAAAAAAATTTAAAAAAAAATATTTCGGGTCGGGTTGTGTATCATAGCAGAAAAAAATATTTTTACAAAAAACAAATATTTGTATAAATATACAGCGAAATGTACCTGAAAAGTATTCATATCTTTTTGAAAGCATGCACAATTTCCATTTGGAAGAATTCAAGCGAACAATCTCATAAATAGTATACAACAGTGAAATGCAAGTAAAATTCAGATACTCGTGCATTTTGTGAAGAAATATTTACGCACGTTTGCACAGATTCACGCCCGACAATGACTGTTGTACGTGTAGTATTATCAGATTTATTTCAACACAAAATCCGTACATAAAAAAAGTGTAGAAACCTACACCAAAATATAAATATCTTTATCTGTTTTTCCTAGTATATTTTTAGTTGTACAGTCACAAGTGACCGTTGGTATAGAGAAAATCCCCAATGAAGTATTTGTTTCAAAATATGGTCAATACAAAGATTGGCACATGCTTACTTCGTCATTTCAGTTTATATATCAAATTGAATTCCACACACGTTCTCAAGATATTTCAGTTGATATTGTCGTTGTTTTCTTAAACGGATTTTTCTTTTCCTTTTATCCGAAAATGGCCCGGATTTTCCAGATAATCTTTAAGGATAAACTGTTATTATAGTTACTGACTTCGAATGTCAGTAAAAAACTAAAATTTGCAATAAAATTTTGTAGCAGGTAACTTTCGCGGTGTCAACTTTTTATTAATATTTCAAAATATCAGCTTTTTTAGCATAGTAAAAAATCTTTCACAACTCATTATATAAAATAAATCGCTTCAAGTTCAAGTTCTGTATTAAAAGTAATTTATAATCGACATTTCATCAAAAAAAAATAATCAATTTGTATTGAAAGTAATGGAAAACTTTAGCTATAGAAATTGATAACTCTGCGTTAAAAACAGGATAATAATACAATATTAAAAATCTACACATAATAACGTATTGTTCTCTATCAAACAAAAGCTGATTAAACTTGCTTCGTTATAGTAAATTGGTAAACACAACTGCAAAATATTTGTTGACTTCCAACGGAATGTAATCAACATTACTCAATTGTTGTTACTACATTAATCCCGCAAATGAAATTCTCAAACTCTGTTTTATAATAGCAAGAACAAAGTAATTAAAAAGCAAAAATATAAAGAGTGCAGATTTTAAATAAAATTTTATTAAACTGATGGAAACGATAAATATTTAATTATAATAAAACCAAATTTTATAGAAATTTACAAAAAAAAAAGATAACATCAATCAAAATGAAAACACTGATTTAAATAAAATTTGGTTTCCTTCAATTAGTAATTTATAAATTTTATAATCTAGTTACTTCTACTTTATTACCTAGTAACTTATTTATATATTCTGTTTATTTATTGTACGTGTCATTTGTATTATTTTATTTTATTTAATTTATAATTTTAATAATTTATTAATTTTTTAATTTAGTTACTTGTTTCTATGTTTTGTTTGTTTATTATTTATCATTTGTATATTTTTCCTACCGTAATATCGATTCTTTAATTAAAAATTATACAAAAATTAATCCTAAGTTTTTATATTTAAATATAATGAGTTCTGAAATATTTCTTTACTATGTTGTAATTAATATAATTATATACTTTTTCCACTTGTGTTAAATAATATGTTCATAATATATGTGTATACTGTATAGTTAAAAAATGTTTATAACTTGCAATTTTTGACCAATGCAAGGTCGGTTTTTCGATGTTTTAGTTCCTTTATTTAGTCTTGTTCTTATGACAAAACAAAATTAAAACCAAGTTTGTAATACAATAACTATTTTTTGTTTAGTTATTTCCAATTTTTATAGAACAGAATCAACATTACACAACTGTATTAATACTGCAATAAACTTCTGAAACACTATATCATAATACCAGCTAGAGTAATTAAAAACAGAAAATATAGATAAATATTGATTATGAAATAATTTAACTTTGATATATAAGTGTACAAAGATTTAATAGGTTTTGCGGTCAACGGCAAACATCATACTGAAATTAGGTAAACAATAAGCTGGCTCGTGTAATTACTATCATATATCTATCTATCGCATATACATACACGCCTTCTAGTTGTTAAATAGGACCTTGCCGGAAGCATGGAAAATGAAAATACATGAAAGCTAACTCAATAAGATACATACATGTACAGGGCGTACTAAATTATTTGTCCGTTTCTAATCATATATTATTGGAAGAAACTGAACGAAATAGACATTAATTTTTTTTTGCTTACTATTAATAAGTGTGTTTACTAATTATTTATATCAGCAATTTAAAATTTACTATGTAAAGTATGTATGTATGAAAAGTAAATATAATACATATATTTAATTTTCAAATTTATCATTCATTAAGTCTAAAATAAATGATTAAAAATTATTAGTTCGAAAGTTATAAGAAGAATAATTTAAGAACCGACAACAAGTAAAATACCCTATATTTAAAAAGCCCTGTATATATTTGTCGCAAGCAAATACGTGCTATAATAGTTTATATTATTACTCCAAAATTAAAATTTTCATTAAAATAATTAGCAATTTAATGTTTCATTGTTAAACAAGTTTTATCATTAAAACAGTTACCGTATAAGCAAATGACAATGTGTGATAATTTCTAATAATACTAATTATCATTAATTAAAACTTTAATCAAAGTTTACGTAACTAAAGCAAAGTTCAGATTCAAATCTAATCAACAGACGCCCAGATATAGTTTCAAGAAAATCTTCTAGAATTGTCAGAACTAATCGAATAACAAAACTATTATACATAATGGTTAACAATATTATATTTCAATCAAAATACATAGAATCGTTAATAAAAAGCACTATGGTTAATGTGCTAAAAAATATTTTGAAATATAAAATATGAAAATCAACTAAATATTTATTGTTATGTTATTAATATTAATATAATATAACGCTAGGAAATTGGTCATAAAAACCTTATTTTGTCTTAAGTATTGACGTTCTTTAACAGGAGTAAAAATATTTTATTTTACATCCTGTTTACCGGTTTAAAAACCAGGTTAACCATTATTTTACTAAAAATTTCACTAACCAAAATCGAAACATAAACAGAAAAAGTAACTTAACCAAAATTGTAATAAACCGGTTACACTTTGCTTTGTGTTTCAGTGTAAAATAATTTGAAAAAAGACACACTTAAAATAATAAGCAAGAATATATTATACATAATTTTTTACGCGTAACAAACTATTTTTTTACATTAAACAAATTTACGATTTTTTACGTAAAAAATATAAAATATAATATGTAAAAAAAAGATATTTATTAAATTAAAACGAACTTAGGTTACAATTTTGTATTAATATTTATTAATAATCGACGTTTTGATGAACTCAACGTACGTTTTCATCAGGAAAAATTTTGCAAATGATAAACATAGAAAAAAGTTACTAGGTTAAAAAATAGTAACAATTTATAAATTTTTAATTAATGGAAGCCAAATTTTATTTAAATCAGTTCCTTCCCAGTCATTTAAATAAAATTTTGCTTCAGTTAATTTTTCAATAAGCATGTAACTGTTATATTTTAATATTAATTACGGCTTAAATCCCTGATCACGACATACATATTGGTTTAAAATGCTGAGTCGGTTTTTTTTATACTACTATGTTTATACTTACAATTTTTGACCAACAGCTAGTACTGCAAGCTCGGTTTTTCGGTGTTTTAGTTCCTTTATTTAGTCTTGCTCTTATGACAAAACAAAATTAGAACCAAGTTTGTAATACAATATCAATTTTTTTGTTTAATTAGTTAGTTTAGCTTTTGTTTACATATGTATTAGTTAACGAGAAGTGCAATATAATTTCCCTTAAGACGAAAAAAATATAAACGTACTAAAAAATAAAACGGATTAAATTTCAAGGGTTGAAATAGAGAATGCCCATTCCGAAATTCCGGCAACGAACAGAATAACAACGAGGAAAAAAATCGTGTGGAATTCAATTAAATGGAGGATACGCAAAATAAAAGTCAAAATTCATTTGTGTTAAGTAGAATGGTAGTAACACGTTTTTCATTTTACCACATTGCGATGTCCGTTCCTAAGTGGCACCTAGCTGGGATTAAAAATGCTCCTTTGCGGGAACTGAGTGATATCCAGTCAGTCAACATAAATGATGTGAAGTAAAATCTGACGTGCAGTTTGCTTTATTTCGCTCGCTACCATTAAGGATAGTTGCATTGACGTATATCGATTCTAGTTTCATATGGGTTACAAGTATATGTGGATTGCTTTATGTAATAGACAAATGGTCCTGCAACCGAAATAAATCTTTAAGCGGAATTTTTGGAACAATAAATATTTTTCGCTTGCAGAAGCTTCTATCTCGTATTTTATTTTTCTTTTTATTGCAAGATTAAAGTTACGCCATTAGTTTGAAATAACAAATAAATATATCAATGTCTATATATGTGGCCAGCAAAATATTTCTTCTCAAATAACTTTGTCTTATTTATCTGGATAAAATAACAATATGTTATCAAAGAACAGTATATAATACTATGCATAGAAATCTAGATAACTGTAATAAAAAAATTCATTACTCAAGTATTAAAATAATAGATATAAAGCTCAACTTTTATATTAAAACTGTTGATCATTTGACATTATCTGATTTAATACCAACGCAAATTTTAAACATAAACATTAAAACTAATACGCACAAATTAAATAAAATTATATATATATATATATATATATATATATATATATATATATATATATATATTATATATATATATATATATATATTGTGACAATTTGACATTGTCACTGGTTTGAAAATTAAAATAATTCCGCTTACGAACGATTACATCGGCCTAACCTCAATAAGGAACTGATAAATATCGCAATTATTATATCCTTATTATTTTTATATTATTTCGGTGTCTTTAATAGTTGAATTGAACAGATTTATGATTTCAATATCATTAATTTAGAACTTATAAATATTTTGACAACTGTCATTGAGATTCCTGTGAACCACAAGAGATGGCGTTACTGACATATCGCTGAATATTTTACGCCAGCGAATTAAATTGTGTTTTCTGAATTCAGTAATTGTTTTAGAATATTTAATTATTATATCAACGAACAATATTATTAGTAACATCGAAATAAGCGAAATAAAATTTGTAGAATTCGTCATTTCCGCGTCACGCCTGTTGAGTGGGGAGATTCCATAAATATATGCGCCTGGCTTGATAGGGCTCTCTTCTTCGACAAGGTCGCAGCGACTAACTCTCTTGTTCAGAGCGTACTCTCCTGAACCGACATTTCTGTTCATGTTACCGGTACTGAAATTGTTTTCAATGCGAACGTGAAAATTTATTGTGTGAATATTTAGAATATTCAAGTTTTTAGTAATTTTAACGTTAGAAAATTTACGATGCCGGCGAACAATTCTATTTTATCGGTTGGAGAGCATATTTTATTTGAACGCTAGTATTTGCGTTGTAATAACGTCCATGTGGTCGATGATGATTGGAACTTGGCATAGCTGAATAAACGTAGGTAAGCGATAATTGTGAAAATTTGAATCTAAATCTAGATCAAATTGTTTTTCTTTTGATTCATTTTTAAATTCACGTGACCTTGATCAATGACTTACGATTTATTCAGCCATGTTGTTCAAATCTGTCTAGTTTATTGTGTCATTAGTCGATGGATTAATGAACAGTTATTTTGAATTCTTTTGACAGATATTTGATGAGAAAATAATTTGTAGTTCGAATTATTTTTATAGAAGAAATTTTCTAATGCTTTGATTTATAATCGATTAAGATTTTAAATTCGTTTTATATGAGAAATTTTCTAAGATTTTGATTTATAATCAATTATGATTTATTGTTTTTGAAAACAATTTCACGACTGTCCCGATCCTGTATTGTAGTTTATGTGTTATGTTTGTCAAATATTCCAAGTGCAATCCTATCATTGTAGCTTGCATGTTGTAATTGTGACGTCATTGGGCTGCTGTGGATGATTTGGTGAACCTGTGTGCGTGAGTTGATTGAAGCGTAGCGTCATTATTCTGCGCGCGTAATTCGGCTAGGATTAAGGTCCATTTTGATAGTCGGCCGTCTTCGTAAAGATTATTTTTGTGATATTGTGGATAACGTTCTATTATGTTTGAGGCACGGAGCCTGTTTTATTAGTTTTGAGTTTGGAACGTACCACAGCTTTCTTTCGGAGACATTGCTCGCGTAGTTTCGACTTGTAGTCTAGACCATAGCAACGAAAGACTTTCGCCGCACATGCCATCAGCAAAGCAAAGCCAATTATTTTTTTGTAAAGCCAATATGTTACTTTGTATTTATAATTTTATATTGAACTGTTAATTTATGATGAATCAGGACATTTAACTAGGTAAAGTTAACTTATTTTGTTTGGAATCGTGTGTAGTATATTTAGTTGCATACTGTCGAGTTTTCATTGCATTGCGCTATCGCATTCCGGATAGAATACGTTGAGTTCACTTAAGTCCTTTATCTGAGTCGTGTAACGATCTCTAATTTTGTACCATTCTGTTATATTGATGATTGTATGTCTATATTTAATACCTCTGTTATTTCAAGTGTATCAACTTTTGTTTCAAGTTCGATTTGTTTGATTATAGTACATTTGTTAGTACGGATTATTCTGCTCTGCCCTCTTATGTTTAGGGACCAGTCTGTGCCTTTCAAAGACGTCTGAGTGGGATTCAGTCGTATTAGCAGCATCAGTCTATCTTGGAAGCCGAATTTTGAATCAGCCGCTGAATGAGATATACCATTATACAAATCGAGCACGAAGTAGTGACTGAACGATTTATGCTGAACGTACGAACGCCAATTGGGCATTATCAGATCTCGAGAGCGACCATTTTCTGGCAGTCTTCATCAACTACCAAACCGCTACTGCGTAATGCGTACTGTCGTCCCCTCAGCGTCTACGAAAGCTCAGAAGAAGATCTACTGTAGCTAGACCACCCGCTAAGCAGCAGACGTCAAACAATCTGTCTAGATACACTATTACGAATGACATAAATTTCTTTGTATTGAAAAAGAACACGGAACTCTGTAGCGAATAAAATCATCAATATAACCAAATTAAGTTTTCAACCAACATCAGGTATATTTTTATTTAATTAAGATATTTCATTTCCGAAACAAATTCTCGAAAAGACGAAAACAGTACCTATCCCGATAAGTTCCTCTTTGAGATTTGTCAAAGCTTCTCAATTTTGCGTCAACATTCCGCTTTGACTGGCGCCCACCTAATTTACCAACATCACAAAATAAAGTTCCTACCAACCCCACCTACGACCCCGCTCTCCTCCAAACAACTGACGCCGTGCCCATTATGGGTGACAGGTAGGATAAAAATCAGATG
Source organism: Clivina fossor (assembly GCA_963966155.1). Taxonomy (NCBI): domain Eukaryota; kingdom Metazoa; phylum Arthropoda; class Insecta; order Coleoptera; family Carabidae; genus Clivina; species Clivina fossor. The sequence goes on along the minus strand of OZ014562.1, from coordinate 10,022,464 downwards.
AATGAAACATACTTCAAAAATTTGAACACTTTGATAAAATTTAACCAACAACATAAATTTTAAATTCATCTAAATTGTCACAATATATATATATATTATATATATATATATATATATATATATATATATATATATATATATATATATATATAATTATCTTAAATTATACAAATTATTAATTATATTTAATAAACTAAAAAAATTTCAATCTAAATAATTTTTGACACATTTTGTCATGTTTCTATTCTGCATGTATACGTGTATCATTTAACAGCTTTGCTCTATTAGTGTTTTACTTGTCAACTGACAAACTTTTTATATCAAAAAAACTATTCTAATTGTTTATCAAAGAAAAATAATATATTTAAAATAATATTACTTTTGTTACAATGATGCAATGTTTTTCATATAAAAATCGAGCTATAACCATTAATGGAGTTACGTCATACAAAATTATTATGTAATAAAAAGAGATGGTAGATGACTTTGTTATCTTAAATTAAATCAAGAATTTATAACGTAACTTAATTTAATAGCTATTTATATATTATTATTTTTAAACAAATTTGTAAATCACTAAAATTGAGCAAAAACTCTTTATGTAGTTATATTTTTCATTATATTTTCTTTTAATTTTTAAACAATTTTAAGTAAAACATTAATTAAAAAAATTTTAGTACCGTACGATTTTTTATCTACATATTTTTAGTTACTAGTAATAAATTTTAATTTTCTAGTGGACACTGCAACTAATTTTTATCTAGTACATTTATATGATACACATTATTTTGAAAAAAATAATTATAACGTAAATATTTAATTCTAACGTGTTTCAAAAACATATTTTTATAATATTAAAAAAAATAGTTGTTTCACTGTATATGTTCTCACTAATATACTTTTTTAAATTATTACTTTTATAGTGATGTAACAAAAATTAAAATATACATTTTCAATTTATAAAAATGCGATACAAAATAAATATGAATGTTTTTCTAAGCACACAAAAATATTCATCTATATTTTGATAATATATTCTAGCCGTTAAACGAAATTAAAAATTGAATAAATTTCGCCAGAAACAAAATAAAAAAAAGAGTATCCCTCCTCATCTATATGCAAATAAAAACCAATCTTCCCTATTTTTTTTTCATCATAATCCCGATGATTCGCGTGTGTCCTTGCTACAGGCTCCGATTTGCGTCGCGTCGGCGGTAAGCGTCGTCATAGCTGTCGCCGGCGGCCGGTTCATTGCAGCAAACTGACCGTGAACAGCCTCGGACGTTGGAGAAACATTTGCGTTCCAGTTTGCAGAAAGAGAACAACGTCGAACATATCGTGCATGCAAAATATGAAAAGAAAACCTCGCATGGAAAATGTTTTTCGATCCGGGAAATTCGGATTGGTCGGGTTTGGCATGCTTCGCTGACAAAACAATATGAGAAAAGTTTTGCCGCTCTATAAAGATCCATAAACATAACCCAGAATAGTTTTTTCTGCAAGAATATTTGTATATATATTTTACATAGGCATATATGTAGTGGTGATATATGCAGATTTCAAGTATGGTCGTTTTTGAATAAATCAAAAATGCTGGAAAATGTTTTATTGAAAAGAACAGACTGATGATGGTCATCATAGAAACAAAATGATTATTTCTATATCTAGTACTGAAAATGTACTTTTGTACATATATACATAATTACGCCATTTACAAAGTCTTTCCACCATTCCGAAATTAGTTTCCTCCAGACATTCTTATCTAGACAAGTACGTTTCGTTGTGCAAGATATATATCAATGTCTTCAAAAAAAACATTCAATAATTTTTAATAATTGTACAACACAAGATTTTTATTCTATCGTTATCAAAGAATACAATTCAAAACATTCATTTACAATAGATTTGGTGTACAAACTTTTGTGGACAAAGTTGATAAAATTAATAAGAGAAACGGGTCTTTTTTCATGAGATAAATTGAAAAGAAAGTATAATAGGCTACTGACCCGCAGTACTACTAGTACCTGGGAACACAACCACCTTTATAAAAGATAGACAAATAAATAATACAATTTTTTTATTCTACCATTTCAAAATATTAATTTACAACAAAATTAATATATGCATATTTTTTACAATAATTTTTCTATTAATGTAAAAAATATTAAAATTGACTATATATGTAAAAAACACTTTTAGCAATTTTAAAAGTAGGTTAAAATATGCCAACTAAAATAGACTTATTTTCTATTACTATATTATTAACTTACCCCTGAAATGATGGTACGTTATAATAAAAATTTTAAGATTCCGTAAGAAATATTGCTATATATCAACAAGATTTTCTACGGAATCTCAGTTTTATTTAAACGTACCGTGATTTTTAACGGAAATGATACAGAATACACCAGTATAGTATTGTAAAACATATTTTACGGTACAGATACAGATACATTTCTGTTGTTGACATGACTTGAACATAAAATTAACATTATACTACAGTAAAAAATATTTAACAAATATACTTATTTAGAGAAGCTACGGCATTTAAAATTGTCAATAAATAACTGTGTTATCAATAAAATTTAATAAAATTAATCAAAATTTTTCTTAAATAAATCAAATAAAGTACTTGAAAATATTCTATGCATCTCGTACAGAAAATGTATTTTTAGTACTAGATATATAAATAACTACTTATATACTTATCTATTTTATCATTTTATTCTTACACTTAATTTATGTTAAACTGTCATAAAACAAGATTAGAAGTATATGGGTAAACCCATATATAGACTACTTTGACATTTCTCGGAAAGTTGGTAACACTGTATTTTAATAATATTATAATTTATGTGGGCACTAGGAGATACTTTTCTGAAAATTTGATCAAAATCGAATAAATAATGTAGCCACAATAAATTTTTAAAAAAATTTGTGATTTTTTTCTCAATAAGTTGGCAACACTGTATTTTGTTAAAATTGCATAATTTATTTAGGCACTAGGAAAAACTTTTATGAAAATTTGATTAAAATCGGTTAAATAAAATGGTCATAATAAATTTTTAAAAATTTTACTAATTTTTTTCTCGGAAAGTTGGCAACACTGTATTTTGTTAAAATTACATAAATTATATGAACACAAGGAGAATCTTTTGTGAAAATTTGAGTAAAATCGGTTGAATAACATGGCCATAATAAAAATTTTAAAACTTTAGTAATTTTTTTCTCGGAAAGTTGGCAACACTGAATATTAATAAAATTATGTAATTAATGGGAGCATTAGGGAAATCTTTTCTGAAAATTTGATCAAAATCGGATAAATAATGTAGCCAATATGAATTTTTAAAAACTTTAGTAATTTTTTTCTCGGAAAGTTGGCATCACTGGAAAAAACCGAAACCACTTGACCATCTTGGGCACTAGACAAATTTATCCTGAAAATTTCATTAAAATCGGTTGAACCGTCTAGGAGGAGTTGCGATCACAAAATTTTGTCTGACGACCGAGCGAGCGAGCGAGCTGACGACGCACACACATACACCCTCATAAACTAAGTTCAGATTCGTCATCTACAGGCTATATGAAGGATTTCTATACAATTTTTTTTTTTTTTTGAAAATGTTACAGACACCGTACCAAACGCTTTACTACTTTTCCTTGCAGTCAAAGTAGTAAAAATGAACAAATTTAAATATTGCTCAAATATCCAATGTACTTAAATGTGTCGAGCATCTTAAATAACCTTTGCACTTAAAACATTTTCTACGAAATATTACGTATATAAGAATAATAAAAGCAAACAATAAAACTTTACGAACAGGCTGAAAATCGGCCAGCAAAATTTAACCCGCCCTTGTTATCTAACACAGCCAGCCTAAACTGGTCTATCTCATTAAACTCATAATCACAGCTAGCCATGAAATTATCACGTTTCGTACAAAGTAGTTGGGACAAAACATACACACAGATACAAACGCATACCAGCGTAGCTTATTGTTCCATCAGAATGGGATTTGAGCCAACCCTTTAAAATTAAACGTCATCGCACACACACACACTTGTATTTCGACATTGTTCTCGAAACTAAATAGTATTGCTGTAATTTTACTCCATTTTCCGATTTAATAGATTTAATTAAAACCTGCAATTCTACTAACTGATTAACGAATCACATTATGTGGTAAATAATTTTCAGATAGAAATTGGTAATTGTTAATTGTTCTTGCTGCTAGAGATAACTTGTTTTATTATGATATTAATGAGATAATGTTTTTATATCCACATTAATTGCATTTCGATACCAAATTCATTCTTTTGTCTCAGGGAAAAATAAACTAATACATCGTAAAATAATAGTTGTAATAAAATAATAGCTGACATCATAGAGCATAAAACTACAAATTTTTATAGTACTATAAAATTCTCTATTTCCAATATCCATACAGTTTACGAAAGTTTCAAAACGTAAATCAAATTTGATCGTGATTTAAAAGAGACCATATCTATAATTTGATAAATTTTGTAGTTTCCTTGCTTATAAAATGTAATAGATTTACACATAACAATTTTGTTATATGACGTAGTTTTTTTCAATGTTATAAAATATAATTTACAAATGGAATTTAGACGTTATTTTTAGTACTCTTGAAATTAATAATTAATTTGAAATATTTATTAGAATATATATATATATATATATTAAATCTAATGCCTCAATATTTGTCAAATAGAATAACTTCATTCAGTAAAATTCATAATTATAGTACTAGGAATAGAAATAATTATAGTTTTTTGCATAAAAATAAAACATCTACTAATAATTCGATTTTTTATAAAGGTATATCTGAGTACAATAAATTACCATTAGAGATATGAAGCATCACTAATATAAGGAAATTTAGATATAAGTTAACAAAATTATTTAAAAATGGCTGATTGTATATTATAGATAATAGTTTATATACACATATGTGACTATTATTGTATTATATTTTTTTGTTTTTTTCTTCTTTTTTTTATATATTTTTATATTAAATGTTTATATTAATTATATATATTTGTGAATAGCTGTATTTTTTATTTTTTAGTTAAACCAAACAGACAACAGCCCAATTAAATGGAGGAAACTATACAAACATAGGCTTACAAAATATAATTACATAAATTATCTAGAAAACATTAAATGTGTACAATTTGTAAATAATTAATAAAAATACGAAAAAAATATAAAAAATATATCAAGTTAATTCCAACTTTGTAAGAAGATTAGAATGAGCAATAAACAGACATAAGATATTGGTACTTCTTGTAGAAGAAAAAAGGAAAAATGTAGTTTTGGGAGTATTGCGGAGTCATCGATGAAGTTATTAATTAACTTAAAAACAAATGTCAAAGATGAAATAATTCTGCGAAATTGCAGAGTATGAAATTGAAATAAAGAAAGTAAGGACGATATATATTGGCTTCTTTATTATTATTGGCATTTATTCTTAAATAGATGCTAACTTATGTTGCCAGCGTTGTTTTTTGTTGCATAAATTCACTTTAATATGATATATCCAAATTAAATTTCAGATACTTAAATACATTGTATATATCATCACACATAGTAGCAAAAAAATAACAAATTCATTAATTTAGTTATAGTATTGGCAGAAAACGTATTTCGAAATTTTCAAGAGAACGAGCTTAACAAGGTAATTTTCTACATGTTTTAATTCTCAACGCGTCGTCTGCTATACGGAAAGGCACATGTATCGCGGAAAATTACAGCAGCTTGTCGTACGAAATGAACTGTCACCGTAGCTAGTTACAGTGTAGTTAATGTTAGTACAGGTCGCAATTCTCCTATTGATATCGTTACGTTACGAAATACGAAATACACTCCGAGACACGCGCTTTCAATTCAATTACATTTACGTCGAACCAATTGCGTTAAGACGGCTAGCGAAAGATATAAGTACAGAGTGTCATATTTTTTTTGTGTTTGTCTCAAGTAAACTAAAGTTATTTTTATCAAATTGAAGGTATGTTCGGTGATGTTCTACAATAAAATATTTATTTTCTCTACTAATTTCGGCTGTTTTGCAGTTATTCAAAAGTTAAAATAAAAGTAAAATAAAATTAGAAATTCTTTGATTGTCCGTGTAAATGTTTTAATAATAATAATATAGTTTATTTAATAGCATTAGCTAAATAATTGCATAAATCTTACAAACTTACAAACTATATACCATACACAATCTAAAAACTATTTCTAACATTATATTTAGTCATTATTACTACTTTAATAACTAATAGTAACTTTATTGCATTGTAGTAGATTTTATAAAATAATAATAAATAATAAAACAGTATACTAGTGTACTCTACTACTAACTCTACCAATGTAAACTAAGATTTATGCTTAGCCACGGTTAATACATCTATCATATCAAATAGCATTTGCCAACTCGAAGCGAACAAGTAAAATAAGACACTATGTACACGCAACCGAGCCGATGTCGGTGGCAAATACATGAAATTGAGTTTTGAAATCATATAATCAACATCGTAATTTCGTTTCTTTTGTTAGGCGTAAATTTTCTTATTTCTCATCGCGACAATACACACCCAGCACGTGGCGTATATATGGTAATGAATGTTATTCTTACTATCCGAACGAAGTTTTATATGAAACGAGTGAGCGAGTTGGAATTTTTTCCATCTCTTGGAAATTTAATTTAAAACGGAAGACTCGGACAAAACAGTACTTGTACAAACTAGGTTGTATCTTTCCAGAGAGTTTATAATATCACTGGATTTTATTGTAGTCTTAGTTGAGAAAATTATATTATTCACATAATAATATATTTTTCAGAACCCATTGTATTAAAATATAACTGTTTTCGGATAAAATTCTGTTTAATTATTTTATACGAAAGTAAACGTTCGTCTTCATCAGGTTAAAATTTACTAATGACATTAAAATAAATAACAATACATAGTAACAAGTTACTAGCTAACAAAAAAGTAACTAGATCATAAGAATTATAAATTTTAATTAATTAATTAAATTATTTTAAATTAATTAAAAATCAATAATTCTTTATGTTATCTAATGACTTGTATTATGTACTGTTATTTACTTTAATGTTATTAGTTTTTAACCTGAATTTTATCCGAAAACAGTTATATTTTTAATATATTAGGTACTTTACAATATTTGATTGTTTTAAGAATTTTATACTTTTAAGTGATTCAGTAATTTTATTTAAATTTTTTTATGAATTTATCGCGATATTTGATATAAATTTGCTAGAACAGAAGAAAAACTTTTATTTAAATCAAATTTGATAAACATAGCCTTCTTTTGTAAAAACTGTAACACATATATTTTAGGTATTAATCATTGACTATTTATTTTTATTATTATTTATTTATTATTTTAATCTTTGACAACATGTAACACATTACATTCTATATTGCTGCTCAGCATTTAAACGTAAGATTGTATCATACAACGTCTTTGTTTTGATATTATATACAAAATTAATAATGATATGTAAATTAAAATTAAAATAAACTGAAACCAAAGTATTTGTGTTTTTTACTATTGTTTTTTGTAAAGTTAGTAAAATAATATGTTTATATGGTTATTGCTTTCTAGAATATTTCGAACAAAACTAATATTATTTTTTTTGTTTACAAAGTAATTGTTTTTTCGAACCACTGTTATTGTGTGTTTGATTTCACATTAAATACGGAAAACAATTTGATTAATCTCAGATAAATAATAAAGTCAGAATTAAATTTCAAAAACTATAATAATTTTTTTTCTCGTAAAATTGGCAACACTATATACCAGTAAAATTGTATAATTTATGTGGGCATTAGAAGAATATTTTGTGAAAATTTGATTAAAATCGGATAAATAATGTAATCATGTAATATTTTTCTCGGAAACTTGACATCGCTGAATAAAATAATTAAACCACATGACCATCTTGGACACTAAATAAACCTAGACTAAAAATTTCATAAAAATCAGTTAAACCATCTAGGAGTTGCGATCACAAAACTTTGACTGACAACCGAGCAAACGGGCGAGCTGACGATGGTACTCTCATAAACTAAGTTCAGATTCGTCATCTAGAGACTATATGAAAATTCTCAACATATTTTTGACAATGTTACAGACACCGTACCGAATACTATATCCCTTTTCCTTTCAGTTAAAATGTATTAATGTAAATAACAGTAATCCCTTATTATATAAATAGATTTTCAAAATATTTAAAAACAATTTATTCTACCTTGTTTCAAGTTAGAAAATGATTATCATATATTAAAATGTATTACTTTAATGTAACAGCAGTTCTAGCAGAATTACACCAATATTAAAGAAAACTTTGCAAGCTCGCTACGTTACAGTTTTTATTCGCATTAAATTCTTTTTAAGCTTGAGCTAGTTCAGAAAAACTTTTTTCCTCCTCGGCTAAGAGTAAAATCTTTCTGTTTCACTGAACATTAAAGGGACGTTCCTGAATATTTATTTCATTGTTTTTATTTTAACTGAAGCACGACCGCAGTTTACTCGTACAATAAATAAATACCTAGCTTACGATGAACTAACACAAATAAAAAAAATATATAAACATCGGATTATAAAAATTTCGTTTAAAAGAAAAGATTTCTTTTCGTTCGGATTATTTTCTGTTTACGAAGTAAATAGAATATTTAAATCAAAATTCCGACATTGTTAAAAATTCATGAAAATTTCTCAAAAGTTTTCGAATGCTTTATTAGTAATTATAACGAATTTTTTGAATATCTTATGGTTTGGCAAATATTCAATATTATTTAATCAAAATGTTTAGACAACCAATTTTAAAAACGCAGGCTGTTAAATGTTTACTATATATATATATATATATATTTATTTATTTATTTATTTATTTATTTATTATTATTTAGTAAATCAACGGCCTAAGCCAATTACAGATTTACAATAATTATTACAAAATTTCTTAATTATACAGCAAAATAACAAAATAACACGTTTTTCAAAAACAAGATACAAAATATAAACAGTTTAATATCAGCCTAGTTGTTGATATTGTTTGTTTGACAATAAATCTATAATTTTTCTTTTAAATGTATTGAATTCCATATTAAAAATATCAGTTTCACTAAAGTGCAAATTATAAGTAAACATTAGTCTATTTAATGTTGAGTTTTTACAGTAATTATTATGAAATGTATTAAGATAAAATAATTGATTAGTTCTAGTTGCTTTTAACGGTACATTGAAATTAAGTAGATGTAGAAATTTAGATGAATCTAAATTATAATTAAGAATTTTGAACAAAGTTAGCATATCAGTTAATACTCTTCTATTTTCTAATGTTAACATTTGTAAAGTGAGAAGTGCTGAATCATAATTAGCAAACCTAGTGTTTAGTTTAATAGATAACAAATAAATAAATCTTTTTTGAAGTGATTCTAGTGCATTAATTTGATGTTTATATTGGGGATTCCAGATTGTGGAAGAAAATTCGAGTTGCGATCTGACTATAGAGTTATACAATAATATTAAAGTTTCTGATGATGTAAAATTTTTACATGTTCGCCAGATAAATCCTAAGAGCTGAAATGCTTTTTTAGTAATTTTTTGAATATGTTCATTGAATGTGAGTTTAGTATCAAATATAATGCCTAAATCTCGTATCGACTCTTTAGTTACAAGAAAACCATTATTTAATTGATAATTAAAAAGAATTTTATTAGTATTTCTAGTGAAACGAACAATGTAGCATTTATTAATATTCAAGTTTAAATAGTTTATTTCACAATAATCTTGTAATCTTTGGAGATCAATTTGGAGAAGTATGCAATCCTGTAATGATTTCACTGGTTTATAAAGTTTTAAATCATCAGCGAACAAGGTAAATTCAGAATTTAAGAACAATTCATTAATATCATTTATGTAAATATTAAATAATAACGGGCCCAGGTGAGAACCTTGTGGGACTCCTGATTTAACAACAATATTTCTTGATTGATACCCTCGAAGTGCAACAATCTGACACCTATTGCCAATATATGATTCAACCCATCTTAACAATGAACCATGTATACCCATTTGTGATAATTTCTTAATTAATATAATATGATTTACACGATCGAATGCTTTGCTAAAATCTGTATAGATAACGTCTACTTGAATTCGTTGGTCCATGTTTGAACATATGTTTTCATAAAAAGGAATTAAATTAGTTAGTGTGGATTTCTTTGCACAAAATCCGTTTTGTTCTGATATGATAATACTTTCAAGTTGAAATTTAATTTTTATCACTATAATAGCTTCGAAGATTTTAGCAAAGATTGATAGTTTTGAAATAGGTCGATAATTGATTACATTGGCGCTATCTCCAGATTTATATATTGGAGTTATATAAGAACTTTTCCAATAATCAGGAAAAATACCTAATTTTAGAGATTTATTAAAAATGATACATAATGGTACAGTTAAGTAATATGCACATGTTTTTATAAAACTTGGAGGAATTTTATCTGGCCCTGGTCCAGTTTTAATATTTAAATTAGATATGTAACTAAAAATTTCATCTTCTGTAATTGTAATTTCCCCCAAATTCACAGAACTATGTGCATTGTTATAATTGTTTGTATTATTGATTGGATTTTCATTAGTATAAACAGTCTCAAAATATTTGGCAAATAAATTACATATGTCCTGTCCAGTTTTTGCAGTTTCATTATTGTAATGTAAAATATGTGGAATATTATTTTTATTATTTTTAAGTAAATTTGTATATTGCCAGAAAGATTTGACATTTGTTGTAATATTGTTTTCTAAATATGTGGTGTAATTTTTATGGTCTAAGTCTAATTTAATTTTGATTTTTTTTCTTAAATATGAAAAAGAGTTATAATCACTAATATTTTTGTAATTTTTCCACTTATTGTGATATTTATTTTTTTCTTTAATCATTTTTATAAGTGATTTACTGAACCAAACAGGATATTTTTTGTTATTTCTTTTTTTAATAGGTACAAATTCATTAAATAAAGAATACAGAATACTATAAAATGTATCTACATTCACATTTACATCTGGATTTAGTAATCTATTTTCAAAATTAATTTGTGATAATTTTATGATCAAATTTTCATAATCACATTTACTAAAATTATAAGTAAGTTCTTCGTTTGGTAAAAGAAATTTATATGTATTAAATTTTAAATTAATTTCAACTGCTGGATGATACTGATCTAATTTGGTAATTGGATAATCACATTTATTAATTGTAATTGTATGAGATGATAAAATTAAATCTAAAATTTTGTTATTGCAGTTTTTTACATAATTAAATTGATTTAGTTGAGAAAAAGACATTAAATTGATAAAATCTAGTGCAATATTTCGGTTACATGATATATTAGGTTCAAGAATATTTGTATTTGCTTTACTCAGCCAGTTGATTTCAGGTAAGTTGTAGTCGCCGCAGATCAGAAAAATATCTTCCGGATAAGTAGTGGTTAGTTCAGCTATTTTATTGATGTGAGATGTGTAAACTTGAATATCCGATAATGGTGGAATGTAGGCACAACATATATTAATTTTCAGCTGCGGTGTGTATATGGTTACCCATAAATCTTCAGCCATTGAGTTCCAACTTTGAACTTTAGTTTTGAATTTATTTGCTGTCATAATTAAAACGCCACCACCTCTATTTTTAAATTCACTGACACGATCACGTCTAAAAACTGTATATTGATTTAAGTTGCATAGTTCTGAATTTAACACCGATTCACTAAGCCATGTTTCCGTTAAAATGATGATATCATAATTATTTATACTAACTTCATTATAAAAGTTTTTTAATTTAGAATTAAGCCCTCGAACATTCTGATAATAAATATTTAAATCCATTTTAGAGTGATTTTAATTTAATGTATTACATATTATTTTAAATTATTTTATTTTATTGATATCATTTTCATTGTTTATAATTAATATTGGTGTTGTGTCTGATTTGCGTACAAAAATTTTAAAATTTTTTACCCAGACATATTTACAATTATTTTTAATAGCAGCTTCTTTAGATTTTCTTAGCAATAACTTGTAATGTGGACTTAGATGGTCATTTACATATATTTTATTTGTTTTATCCATATTCAAACTTCTCGAGTTTAGATTAGAAGTTTTACGCGCACTGGCAACAAAATTATCTCTTACTTGTTTTCTTGTGAAACGCACAATAATATTTTTTGGTATATCCTTGTTATACTTAAACGATGCAACGCGATGAACTACATCGATATCTTGTTCTTGTATTGGAAATTTAACAACCTCTCCAATCTTTTCAATAATTGTAGTTAAATTTTCGTTTGATGACTCGGGCACACCAGATATTTCCACATTATTGAGTCTTGATCTTTGTTCCAGATCTATTAATTTTGTTTTTAATATATTACATTCATTTTGAAGTGGTTCAATTAGTTTAATTTTGTCAGTAATTGAATTTAATTTTAATAATTTAATAATTTAATTTAATAAATTTAAAATAAATTATTTAAATATATATATTTATATATATAATAATATATATATAATATTTATATATATTTTATTATATATTTATTTTATTATTTTTTATATTTTTATATTTATATATTTTTATATTTATTTTATTATATATATATTTATATATATTTATATAATATTTATATATATAATAATATATATATAATAAATATATATAATTTAAATATATATATAAATATATTTAAATATTTAAATTATTTAAAATTTAAATAAAATTTAAAAAAATTTAATAAATAATTTAATTTAATTTAATGAAATATATATATATATATATATATATTATTTAATTAATAAAAATAATTAAATAAAATAAAAATTAATAGTTATTTATGTAATAAGTGTGTAAAGAAGGGTTTTATAATATGAGTTCTGAAATTTCGTACCGAGCGTATACACTGTAAAAATTAGTATAAATTTACATTGATAATTGTAGTAATTTTACTATATTTTACATTGTAATTTTATAATATTTTAGTAAATTTACAATAATTTTTAAAAATTACAATAAAAAATTGAGTAAAATTACCTTAATGATCAATGTAAATTTACAATGTAGCAAGACTTGAAAACATCCGAATAAATATCATAAAACCTAGTTTACTCACAAGTTGCATACAAAATTTTATCTACGACTCCAAATTCCCCAACAAAAATGTATTTATAAATATGTTAAGTTTTCTGAACAAATGTAATTGATCACTGTAATTAATAGTTAAATTTACTATAGAGTCTATTTTCTTCTTCAATTAATTTGTTTACAAAAAATTATCAACAAATAACAAACCATGTTGTAGTAATGACAACAAATGAATAACATGAATAACCATGAAGTGTTGACAATAGTCAAATAATTATCTAATTTTAATATAATTTTCATTATTAAATTATTATTTTTGGCTAAAAAAAATGTATATAAATGATTTTGAAGATATACATTTGCGTGGACATCCGATGAGTAGTTAGAATGGTATGGTTAAGAGTGTTTTGTGTGAGAGGAAGTTTCCAAGTAGAATAGAAGAGCATGTACGAGACGAATTATGAATGTGAATGAAGCGATAGTTGCTTGTTTAGATAGGAATGTTTGGAGGAAACTGATTTCGGGTTAATGAAAAGAGTTTGTGGCACAAACTTTTAGATACAAGGCGTGATTGTGTATGTATGTATGTATTAAATTATCTGTACTTTTTTATCTTGTTTATCATAAAATCAGCAATATAAAATAATTGAAAAAAAAAATTGTTGCCAATATATTTGTTCCTAAAGCTAAATATGTCAATAATTTTTCAATATATTTTCTGTCTAAAATTTATGGCAAAATAAAATACAAAATTCAAAATTGATATATGTTTGAAAGAGATGTATTATTTTAATTTAATATTGGATATTTGATATGAATGTATAGATATGCCATTTTCCATGTTATGTATTCAACGACAAAATATATTTTCCCGACTAATGTACCAAAGGAAAATATAGGTGCACATAAATATAGGTATTATTTCATACTACTGTTATCATATTTTCCTCTTTACGTTTGTTCGTACATCTATAAGTTATTGCTTTACTATTTTATTTAAATTATAGTTTACTTTTCATTTGAAATAGAATACAATCCTTGTTACCGTGTTTCAATTTTTCAAATTGGTTTATTCGCAAACAATAAAATATAACTGCTTTTTTCGTTAAGCGTATCGTAATATTAATATTACATTACTATATTGCCTATGTCAAAAAAGGTCATTATGTTACTAGTAGAATAATAATATTATTTTATAGCAATTAGTTTACTATATGCACCACTGGTGCTAGCACCAAACATAACTACAACGTCAAGTGTATTTAATCTTGCATCTTCAGCGGCCATATTAAAAATTATTAAGTCAAATTAAGTTAATTCACAATTGCATTATTTATTTTCGATTGAATTTCAATTTGATTATTGAAAATGTGTGAAGAAGTGCAAGAAATGCAATGTGCACTGTCAAATTTGTCAGAAACTGCATACTCGACAAAGAAACACGATCAAATTTGACATCTCTGATGGCTATATTCAAAATTATTAAATCAAGTTAAGTTAATTGATAATTGGAAACTAAACGCTTGTCTTCATCAGGTCATAATATCATTTATAAATTTTGACCTGATGAAGACGAGCGTTCAGTTTCATCAAAACGTCGTTTTTATAAAATAATTAAACAGAATCTTATCCTAAAACACTTTATTTTAAAATAAAGTTTATTTCGATATATGTCAGAAACATGTTAAATTTTCATAAAATTGATAAAAAATGATCAGATACCATATTGATTTTTTACATTCGCATAATAATATTTACTGTTTTTTTTTTAGTTCTATAAACATCTTTTTTTTATCTGATTGATTCTTGAAAATGGAACAGCACATATTGAATTTCTGTTCCATTTTACTCTTGCATATATTGCAAGAAAATTTTCTTAAAAGGCAAAAAACATTATTTTTCTATCTTAAGTTGAAGTGTACTTCTCGTCAAAATGCAATATGTAGTCGCATCTATCCGTTCAACCTGAAACAAGTTCCGAACTACAATATTTTCCATAGTGTTTCTCTAACGCAAACTCGAAGAGAAAAAAAACCTAATTCCCAATAAAGTTAGTGTAATGTTATTCCTTGCAGTGAATGTCTGGCTTTTTGAAACTTTGAGAGTTTGCTAGAATGGTTCTTTTTTGGCTTTTCCGCTAGAAGTCTCATACATTCTGTTGCAAAATTCTGCATTCGGTTTTGTTTTTTTTTGTCGGTGTTGCAGCAAAGTTTACTTGTTCACTAACGCTAAATTACGTTTCAAAATGCTTGGTTTCGGTAATTGTTATTGTTATTTATTCCTCAGTTAATACTAAAATAAATTCCAACTACACAACTAGTTTTATTTTAAACTAATATTGGTTTGAAAAATATTCTTGTATATAATCCAAAACTTGACTGCACTCTAATAAAACAACCAGTATATTTTCTTGTAATATAATTTTATAGCTCACCCGGCAAACGTTGTCTTGTCTTTATTTTAATGTGAATATTAAATTTTTTATGAATTTTTTTTGTATTACAAAAAAAATCAATTACATTTTTCATGTTTTAATTATTTTCAATTTATTTGGAATCATTTTTTTTCACACTTTTCTATATTTTTCCTGGAACCCTGGGAAGGTGGGGGCTATGCCCCCCAGGGCCTCAAAAACCTTCGCGAGAGTGTACTCAACAACTTCCCAAAGTTTCAAATGTATTTGGAATCATTTTCTTTCACACTTTTCAATATTTTTCCTGGTGCCCCGGGGAGCTACGTCCTCCCAGGGCCCCAGAAACCTTCGCGGGAGTGTACTCAACAACTTCCCAAAGTTTCAAATTTATTCGGAATCATTTTTTTTCTTTTTCAATATTTTTTCTGGGGCCCCGAAGGGCTGCTCCCTCCCAGGGCCCCAGAAACCTTCGCAAGAGTGTACTCAACAACTTTTCAAAGTTTCAAATTTCTTTGGAATCATTTTCTTTTACACTTTCTAATATTTTTCCTGGGCCCCAAAAACCTTCGCGGGAGTGTACTCAACAACTTTTCAAAGTTTCATGGCGATCGGATGAATAGTGTAGTAATGCATAAAGAACAAACAAACATACACTTGATTTTATATATATATATATATATATATATATATATATATATATATATATATATATATATATATATATATATATATGATTTCTTTTACAGAAAATACATGATGAAAACCTTGTGAAATAATATTTGTATCTTTCAAATAAAGCATAAACTAATTTGCTTGTCTTATATAAATCAAATTATCTATAATATTGAGTATTGAAAAGACCCAGGTGCACAAACCATTTTTAAATGCTTTGTAAGTCAACAAACTCATTAATTTGCCAACTAACCAATCAAGACCGTTGAAAATCTAGTTGCCAAGTTAACTTATTCATTAAGTTAACAAATTAACATACTTACAATAGATGAACCAAATTATGCTAATTTTTATTTTTATTCAAATGTTTTTCCTAAAAATTTCACAGGTTACTTTATCATTGAATCGACTTTTTAAGCTATGCATCAATGACCGGCTAGTTAACCATAGACACGTGTTTCGCTTTTTAGAAACTCGTCTGTACGGTGATTTGATCAATGTCCAAAAACAGAAGCAGGTGTAACCATGTGGCTAACTTTTATGTCAAGTAAATTAAAAAGATATTAAAAAGATATTTTTCTATGGTTAACCGGTCGGTCATTGATGTATAGCTTAACAAACCGATTCAATGATTGAGTAACTTGTGAAATTTTTAGGAAAAATTTCAACATTAAAATATTATTATATTAATCTTACAGACACACTTATGAACTTTTGTTCAATGTTATTAATTTTTTTGGGATAATTAAATATTTGAAAATTTTAATATTTAAATATAATAAATATTTTCCTTGCAGACAACATGCATTATCAAGTTTGTTTTTATTTTCCTTATAATCCAATTAAAAACTGGTTTCAACCGTTATTAGCAGTTAACCGAACTACATTTTAACAAAAATTAATTTTCAGCCTTGATTAAAAGCATACTAATAACTTTTTACTTTATTTAATATAAAATTTATTCAATATTATGTTACAGTAAATATTATAAAATTTTCAAATTTATAAATATTTTATTAAAAATTTCAAAACCGCTATTACTTTCGCAAAAAGCGGATTTAATATCGCAAGTTTATATCCGGCTATACATAGATAATATATTATGGTATAAATTACGTTATATGTTCTAATTTGAATACATTAAAAATAAATTATTTATCGATATATTTTGAAACAAATTTTGTTATTTTTCTCGTATGTGGCACCTCCACCATTTTTGCGCGTTTCATTATTTAGCTGCCTGCCAAATAAGACACGACCTTCTAACTACGTTATATCATTTCGTGTCGCCGGGTACTCGCAATATAAATGTAAAGTAACCACACACTGTTGCCAATTTGCATACATCCACTGCTGGCAACACATCGCAGCCGCATTTTGTTCCATTTCGCATTTATATGCTACGACACGATATGGCAACTTCTTAAACATATTTGATGCCATTAATGCATTCGAATTTCGCGTCCTCCAGTTGCCGGAACGAAGAAATAAAAATCTGTGTGTGTGTGTGTGTGTGTGTGTCGCATTCGCGAAGTAAATTTCGTACTGTCAATATTAGTTTATTTTATGTGTAAATAAGTTTAGACCCTGTTGTATATGCTTGTTTGCATGTCGAAAAAAATTGCTTTTGAGATTTATAAGGTAAACGTCAGTTTATTTGTGCAAACATATTACTCACAAAATTGCTTAAAAATTTATTTACTACATGCTGTCTCTTTGCAGATGTATCTACTCACGTGAATAAATTGAAATAAAAATATGAAACATAAGTTCTACATATTTAAAAATTTATCAGACAGTTTTTATTTCAGTTATTTACTAACATGTTCCATTTTAAATGTTGTTAAAATATTAATAAATATAACATATCTACCTGTACGTTTTTACATTATATTTATGTTTAATTTATATTATTCTATACTCTTTTAATTATTTTTTAGTTCTATTTTAACACTGAGAGGTAGTTTAAATTAATATCAAAAATAAAGTTCTTCGTGTTAAAGTTCCAAAATTTAACCATATTGCAATTTTTTTTATAAATTCGGAGGTTAAGTTCTATTTCAAGAAATGTTAAATTTGAACCCCGATGTTAAAAGAACAAAGTTAAAAACGTATTAAGAACCGGTTTCAGCAAAGCCTTAAATTTGAACAAAGTGTTAAATCGTTTATAAAACCAAAAAATATATCAGTAAGTAAAGTTTTACAAAAGATATTGACTCCTGTTATAGATTTTGTATATTTATTTTACTTAAATTTATTATTTATAATCAATTAATTTATAATTGCGCTAAACAAAATAAGATACGTTTATATCATTTCGTAAGGTTTCGTTCTTTGTCGACAATAATAGTATTATATTTTTGCACGCCATTACAAATACAAACATAGTTACCATAAAATCTTCTTTCACATAATATGTAAAGTATAATTAATATAGTTTTATTGTTCTTCCAGTATAAGTAAAAAAAAATTGACAAGAAAGTATTTCAGAAACTGAAATGTTAATTATTATTTTTTTTTTTGATTTGATACTCTAGTTCTATTAAAAACTGTTAAATATATCACATATATTATAAACTAATATTAAAAAGTTCGAAATATGTAAAATTCCCAGCGTATTTGCAGTCATTTAAATACAAGTTTTGCAATTCCCATTTTGGTTTCCATTACGTAGATAAACATATTTATTTACCCAGCTAATAGTACCATTAATTTTTTCGTCTAAAATTTTTTTTTTCAGTCTACTCTCAGTACGTTCCAGTTAGTGTAGTATATTTGCGCAGGCCGCATAGCCACATAAATCAAAGTTCTGCTGGCACCCGGAAATTTATTACGTTTCGCAGAGGAGCTTTATAAAAAGCTTGAGCTTGAACGCGATCACGGTAACTTTGTACACACACACACATTTTCCGGTGGGTATGCTTCTGCCCTATGTACGCCGCCACTGGTGATAAATAACACGCCTTTAGCACTTATGAGACGATCCACAAAGATTCTCATTCTAAATCAATTTTTAAATTGTATAAGAATTATCAAAGTTCTTAAAATAGCATTGTTAAAAATTACAAATATTAAGCAAGTCCACACAACAACAAAATTTACAATATAAAATAAAATACTACACAATTTTTGGATGTAAAACAAAAACCAATAGTAATCAATTTACTAAATGTTTCAAAAGTAATCTTAAACCACTGCTTGAAATAAACCTAAAGAAAAATTAAACTAAATATGTCCAATTGCAATAACCTTACTCTAATTTCTCCGCCCCCCTCTCCCCCCTAGAATCTTGCAACAATTTTGTGCTCATATTGGAAAAATAATATTGATTTTAGTGTACGTACCTAAGAATATAGCGTAAGTTTTTGTCGATGTCAATCAACAGGTTTATGTATGAATAAACACAAGTTAAATTTGACAATTCAAAGCAGAAATATAAAAAAGATTTATTTGAAAGTTACATTCGGCTTTCAGCCTTTTTTGGCAGCTATTGATTCCTTGATAGAGCGGCAAGTAAAAGTGTTTTTGATTTGCTGAAAAATGGCTTTTATTTTTCTATATATATTTCGATTTATTTGCAGAAGCCAAACATATGGGTTCCAGTTTTCAAATATTTCGGTTTTTCTTTTTGCTTGTATCGTCTCTTAGTTTATCGCTTGTTTGACGAACACGATATCTGCATTTAGAAAAAGAATGCGGTGCGAACGTTTTTATTGAAAATAATCGAGTTTCATTTGTCAAACTGACAGACACGCAAATTGAAGGAAATATCACAGACGAATATATTAAATTACAAAAACTATACTATTTGATTTTGTCGAATCGATACTGAGTAATTTATACTTCAATTTATTCCGAGTGTATCAATATGGGTGGTACTTTGAATGAACTCTTCCAAATCTATTTTGCATTGTAAAGCATTTATCTGCAATTTATATTTGAATGATGCTGTCATACAAAGCACTCTTGCTTTTAACCTAGTATCCGAAACGGAACGGTAAACGGAAACTACCGTCAAAGTTTACCAATATTCATCGAGTAAAATTGGCCTTAATTAAAGTGCAAAACAAATTTCAAGTGTTGGGCACTCAACCAATCTACCTTCCGCATTCGAAATGAATCTTTGTCTATTAATTGAACTTCAACAACCTTTTATATTAATCAATAATAAATTAAATACTTCCTATTAATCACAAAACAGTAAATTTAATACCTTTCTTTATTATTAAATAGTTAAAGTACTCAGTTTTGGTCAAACACTGCCAGCTTAATTTTTCTAATCATTATTTTTTCAAATCGTTTGTTTAATTTATTTGATCTTCAATTTAATTCCTTATAACACTTTTTTCTGTTTTTATTGTCACCCAAAATATATAATTTCAACGTACAGAATAGCACAGATATTAATAGAAAATAAAACAGTAATTTTTGCGATTCTATATATATATTAAAAATTATCACATAATATATTCGACAAATAAGACTATTAATTTAATAATACATACATACATACATACATACACAATCACGCCATTTAATAATAACTATTTAATATCTGCAATATCAAGCAAACCGAGCTTCGGTTATTCAAGAGGGACTAATTTTTTATAGTTAGAAATTGATCATATAATATTATGTTTATGTTTAATTTTTTACATTATCGGTTTGATTGATCTCAAATTTTATATAAAAATTATTGCTTGATTTGTTTTACAAATGACAATTTAAAAACTTATATTAAAATAAAATAGCTTGTCAATAATGAATTCTAAATGATTCTTTACTATGTTATTTATATTATATTTTATCGTACTGCCATTTAAATAAATTTAACAATGTTTCTATAGTCACCAGAGGACAGCAACGTGTCAAAATATTTATTATGTCAAAAACAAATTTTAAAATAAGTTTTTTTTTTATTGTAAATGAGTTTTCCATTTAACTAAATGACTTTTTCGCATTCAAAAACGTTAGAGCTGCTTTCAAGATAAAATTAACAAACAAATATACAAAAAACTTTTGTTTAATAATACAGATTTTTTAAGGGCCAATTTTATTTATTCTTAATAGTAAAAAATTATTTGTGATTGGTTAAAAATGTATCCTCAGAATAAATAGCAACATTTCATTAGTTAATTATAAAATTATTCCAAGGATAAAGTTATTCCAAGATTTGGAAATACTGGACCTTAGAACCATAACAATAACACAGTTGGACATGTTATTTTGTTGAATCTGTTACAATTTTATTTACAAATTCTTTAAGATAAAAGATGAACAGTCAACTATGTTCAAGTCTGTTTAATCTAATTCATACCCAAAAAAAATTCTAATTGTATATTTTGAAACAGTTTTTATTTTATTTTTTTTCAATACTAAAAGTTTATTTTTAGCTACTATGACCACGTTGCTATATTATATATATAATATATATAAATTTTAATGTAAAGGCAAAGTTACCAAATAAGTTTGTGAGTGGGTGAAAATTTGTTGCGTATTTGTCCAGATGTGAATGATAATTCGGTAAGCGCGTGGAAAACTTGATACTTGCGTGCGAAGTGGGACAGTTTTGGCTGACGAAAAGTTTTTCGGCAACAGCTAGTTGTAAGCATCTGGCATTCCTACCGTCATATAGTCAGTCAAGGTTATCTCTTCTTAACGATTCAATGT
Organism: Clivina fossor; assembly: GCA_963966155.1. Classification (NCBI taxonomy): domain Eukaryota; kingdom Metazoa; phylum Arthropoda; class Insecta; order Coleoptera; family Carabidae; genus Clivina; species Clivina fossor. Next base: position 10,000,519 of record OZ014562.1, on the reverse strand, counting down.
CACATCAAAATTTCATTATCCTTGTTTTCATTGGGCTGCTAATGGAAAGCCGTTAATACCAGATTCAAAGTTTTCTAACGCAAAGTTTCCTCCTTACATTTTGCAACCTCCACTCATAAAAACGAATCCTTTCCGCCCTCTTAACGACAACGGATATATAGTTGAAAAGATTGCCTTTTATTTTACTTCATAACGCGCATAATAAAACTGTTAAAATCTTCATTGATAAAATAAATGAAAGACCGGCTCAAGTATAGTTATTTGTAAAGTTTAAAATTTGGAATTTTCTTTGAAAAATTTATGGTAATCTTTTCTAGATTATATGCAATGTTCATTTTTAAATTGCGTAATGCTTTATTTTATTTTTAAATATAGGGTGTTTCAGTAAAAGCAAACCTCGAGTTGTCGCTTATTACATAATGTCCTTCAAAAAACCCCCCATCATATGAAAAAAAAATTAATTATTTGTAATAATCACTACGCGACTTGGTGCTTATCTAAAAACTAAAAATACACTAGCCGGTATTACTGAAAAAACAAATTTATTTGCAACAATTTTGAAAAACGTTCTTTGAAAAAGTTTTAGAATGACGTTTAAAATTTCTATAAAAATTTTAAGTTAAATTTTTTTTTACAAATGCTTTTAATCGTATTTTTGATGTATGTGTTCAAAAAATGAGTATTCTTAATAATTAAATCATTATTTGACAATAATATCACTTATCTAAATTTATTATAGCGTTGAGTTTCGTCGAAACGTTGATTATAAATAAATTTTAATACAGAACTTGAACCTAAACCAGTTTTATTTTAAATAATGCGTACTGAAAGATGTTACTTAAACTATGTTACTTACAAAAATGTTTATTTAGGTTGGCTATGGATAACAAAAAAATTTCAGATAGCTTTTTTCAAAATTTTTACAAGTAAAATAACTTTATTTAAAATTAAAAAAATAAAACAAGTAATAAAAAATTTTCCCATATTAAATTAAATTTTTTTTGTCAACTCTATCGTCTAGAAATCGAACCCAGAACCTTTCAGTTAAAAGGTCCTGGGTTCGATATATACAAAGTGTTTCTAATATATAGAGCCAAAAATTTTTGTGAAACTGGAATCTATAGACAAAAAAGTTTTCATAAACATATACCCGAAAGTGATCTATTGACTAATACTAAAGAGAATATAATATAATACTCATAATGTTTATCCTGATAGGGGTATTTCGAATATTATACTATTACATAATTTTCAAATTGAATCTTTAGCAATTAGAAGGGATATTTTTTCGTTGTCATTTTTGTACAAATTATTTCATGGCTTTATTTCATCAGAGTACTTGTTGAGCAAATTAAATTTTTATATTCCTAGAAATTCATCGTGTACCGATAAAACTTTTTATCTTTCATCTGTTAGGACGAATTACATCTTAAAGTCGCCTGTAGTAATTATTTATAATTATTATAACACGGTATTTAAGAATTGTGATTCCTTTCTCGCATTAGCTAATATTTTTGTTACAAGAATAATTTTATTTTATATTTACTTTAAATATTATATTTATATTATTATATTTTATTATATATTTATATTCATGTTATTTATATCTATGCCTTGTAATTAGTTCTCTGTAAGGCAATAAATGATTATTATGATTATTATTATTATTATCCGCTTTTATTTCACACCACCTCAACTTGGCTGGGTATCATTCACCGGCTTGAAGCGCGGCGTAAACGGGGCCCAGATGGTCGGGGTAGTTACCCAGGTGATCGGGGTAACATATTTCTTACAACCCAGAGAAAAAGTGAGGTTGTGGTGACTGATTTAATATCCGAGATCTGACCTAGATCTTAAGGATACTAAATGGTTTTTCTGATAATGTGGGCAGTGCCCAATATTGCTGTTTCTTGTAGTGACTGTAGTAATTTTATATTTTCTATTTATTATTCCGCTTTTTAAATCTCACCACCTCAGCAAATTTTGCTGGGTACAATGGACCGGCCCTGAGGCTCGGCGCAGACAAATGCCCAGATTATTATTATTATTATTATTATCATTATTTATTATTATTATTATGATTATTATTATTATAAAATATATTATATTCTCTTTGCTAATACTATAAACTAAGTTCTGTTTTAACTATTACCGATTTTAAAACAATGCAGCTGCTATAAAACCAGGACTAAATAATTAAAATAAAATACCCAAAAACTAAACTGTAATATTTTTTTAATTAACTTATTTCAAACTAAATTTTATATATAAAAAGAAAATTTAAAATACCATTCAGATCTTATTTTATGAATTTTTTGTTAAAATTCGCAACATTATTTGTACATGGATTTTATAATAAATGTGTATGTTTTGTTGCAAATAGGATAATAAAAGGTGGCATAATAGCAACCCTAATGATAATATAAAATTAATAGAGTAGTTATATAGTGTCACCTAATAGCACAATTAAAGGCATCCAAGTGTAAATATCTAGTAGTTAAAAGCACATATAACGAGAATTTAGTTTTCCCACCCATATGCATATATTACGAAATACATTTATAAACCTGTCTCATATAGCTCGCAATAAATTTAAGCTGTCTCTTTTGGAAGGGGGCGGCGCGGCGGCGGCCGTCTGCTGTGGCGATACCAATGGTTACGAAGGTGGTTAAACGCGGTTATACTCACGCGTTATAGCTCCCCCCGGTTACTGGTTAAAGGTAAGCATAAGCAGCAACCAACCGACTTTCAGTCCTGACTTTAATACATTAATCATTGTCAACGCATTTTACCACTCTGTTTATTATCCAAAAGGGGAATGTATTTCGTATGTGTATACAATGTTTTTACATGATTTAATTTTCGTCAAGATGCTTCCAACCTCCCTGTTTGTGTTTATTCTCTTCCCGACTAATTTTGACGCGAATGAAACGTTGCGAAATTTTGATGAAAATTTTCAAGTAGGCTCTTTACATTTATTTCAATTACGCACAAGCATCAACTGATTTTTTTCCCCTCGCTTTATTGCTTTGAGAAAGTTTCTCATTAAATATATTAATATTTTATATACAGTAGGTCTATTTTAGACAAGCTTACAAATACATATGTAATATTATATCAATATTTTTCAAACATAAATAAACATCTACTGATAGTAGATAAATAAAAATAAATGGTTGTTAAAACTTAAACAAAATAACAGAGTAAAAAATATTTCAGAACTCATTATATTAAAATAAAATGGCTTTAGGTTGTAAGTTTTTATTAATATTTATTAATAATCTACGTTGCAGCATATTCAACATTTACATTTACCGTAAATATATCATTTTCCTGATAATGCTTACACAAGTCAATATACAATAGAAATTACAATATTACAAATATAAAAAAGTGTTTAATTTTTCAAATAATCGATAAATATTTTTATAGCAAAAGGAGCCAAATCAAGTAATATGTCTTTAATTTTATTTTTGAATTGATAAATAAAATAAATTATAAAGTTTAATAGCATGATAATTGAAACTAGTACGACTTTTGATAAAGATATACGTTGAGTACGTGTCGATTATTAATAAGTATTAATACAGAACTACAACCTAAAGCCGTTTTATTTTAAACAAAATACTTCCTAACAGAGAAATTATTAGGAAACTAAATAAAAGCATATGGATAAACCCATATATTCAAAAAAAAATTAAATAAAATTATATTTTTACTCAACACTGTGTTTCAGTAAGATTATGTAATTTATGTTAGCACCAGAAAAATCATGTGTGAAAATTTTGTTAATCAGGGACAAATAATATAGCAATAATAATTTTTTAAAAATTATAGTAATTCTTTTCTCGGAAACTTGGTATCACTAAAAACAATAAGACTATTTTGGGTGCTAAATAAACCGTCTAGGAAAAATTGCGATCATAAATTTTTGACTGACGACCGAGCGTTCGAATGAGCAAGCCGACGACGCACACAGATACAAGCTCATACATTAGGTTTTGTCACCGAGAAACTATATGAAAGATTTCTATATATTTTTTTTTATTTTTAATGTTACAGACCCAGTACCGAAAACTATACCAATTTTCCTTTCAATCAAAGTAGTAAAAATAACAAATAATTAATTCCATCAACTTTCTATAGTACACTTTTGCATAACAAATTACATTAATAATTCTAAAAATAAACCAATTTTCTTTTAAGCTTATGCATTATATTTTTAACCTAGCTATAAGTCATTCTTCAATCTTTTCTCACCTAGAGCGCAAAATGGACGAGCATCTTGACGTAGGTAATCTTATCTGATGTCCAATCCATCATTGAGTAAGATATTTAGTATTCCTACCTCTGCCGGAGAGTCCGGACTTCTCCAGCTAAATTAACATTTCCTTAGCGACCGCAAACGTATACATTAAATCAATGCTGTAAAAGCCTCGCTTAACCACAGCTTTCCCTATTGTACATGTAAATTGGGCACAAGATTGAATACATTTGATAACATATTATACAGCAAAAGGGCATTTCGATAATGTAAGCAAAACATCTGTACTACGCACTCAATGTTCATAATACCAGCATAATTCAGATTTCACGATTGAATGAGTTGCAGAAATGTGTTTTAGGTATTTAAAGTTATCTTGTAATATATCACATTATTATTATTATTTCTATAAAGAACAAGATTAAAAGCATATAGATAAACCTATATATATATATATATATATATATATATATATATATATATAAATAATTTATGTAGACACTAAACAATTCTTTTGAGAAAATTTGATTAATCTCGGATATATAATGTAACCACCATAAATATTTAAACCTTAGTAATTTTTCTCTTGAAAACTTGACAGCACTGTACAATAGTACTATTATATATATACAGGCACTAGAAAAATATATTATAAAAATCTGATTAACCTCGAATAGATAATGTAGCCATAATAAATATTTAAAAGTTTTAATACATTTTTTCTAGGAATTAAAATTATATAATTTATGTAAGTCATAAAAAAATAATTTCTCGGAAATTCAGTAACACTGTACATCAGTGAAATATATATAATATATATCAATGTATGTATAATTTTAGATAGAAAAATTTTTTTTTAATAGTAGCAGATTTTATTACAATTTAAGAAAAATATTGTATCTATTTCGTACAGAATATGTGTTTTCAATATTATATAAATAAATAAATAACTATTTAAAAAAACCATATAAATAATAATTTAAACAAACTTTTAGTTTAACACTTTGTCAATTAATTTTGTATTATTGTGCCATTTGGCTGTTGTCTGTTTGATGTAAATAAATAAATATAATTCGTAGTAGGTTATAAAACACAAAATTTTAATAACAATAATATCATTAATATTTGCTTTTTAACGTATAATAGAATATCATAAAAATTAAAATTATTAAAAAATGTATTGCAATATTATAAAGTTTAAAAGCCACTGTTCTAGCAAATGACTACATTACGCTTTTTAATTAATTTCTAATTTAAAAAACTTTCATTATACAGAAAACGCAATATCAAACATTATATTAAAATTTTAAATTGTATTTCGAGAATTTTAGCACAATATTAAAAAATACTTACAGAATAAGTAACTTTGTTCTGTATTAATATTTCTTCATTTTCTTTGATAAAAATATTTAAAAGAATGCTAGCCGATCAGGCATTCCCCGACATATTAAAAAAAGAAATACCGATTTTCAAAGCTAAAACGACGCACGTTTATAAAACGGAAAAATTTTCTTCCCAACTGCTTCAGTTGTATAAAAGTGGCCAAATACATCTTTTTCATGTCACAATTTCTGTGAGACAGCACTCATACATTTTATTCAGTGATAAATTTATCGACAGAAACCCCACATTGGCATATAGCTGTCAAATGCCAAGCCCAACCACACCGAACGACGGCGACGTGAGTTTACTCCACAAGGGGGGTTTGCTAACCTTTTTAAGGACTTAGCAGCTGCAAAAATTCCTTTGAAAAAACATTTTTGAGCCGCTCAATCTTCGTGTACATTACTAAAACATTCCCGGCATACGAGTATATCTGCTTTCAATGTCAATTTTTTTAAGTGGTTAATTTTCAAGCGAATATTAATTTATTTTAACTCATAACAGATAAAAGGCAACGTAAGTGGTTATTACGCTATAGAATATCATTTAAAAACGAGTCGACTGTTACAGAGTTTAAATTTATATGCTAAATATTGTTTCCATTAATTAAAAATTTATAAAAAAAATATGATCTATAGTTACTTATTTATTACTTAGTAACTTGTTTCTATGTTCTGTTATTTATTGAATTGTAATTGTCATTTGTATCAATTTTCCTGATGAAGATTTTATACATCGAAACGTCAATTATTAGTACATATTAATACAGAACTTGAACCTAAAGCCGTTTTATTTTAATTAAATAATGTAAATATATATCTTTCATATGATTTTATGATAAATTCAGTTTTTTGCAATTTTGCAATTTACAATTCTATCAAAAAAATTTCAAATTCATAATAAATAATTCTGAGTTCTAAATAAACTAATTCTTTCGATCGACGTTGAAAATAATGGGCCCGAGTGTTCAAACAAAAAACTTGAATGTAAGCAATTACGCGAAAGCAGTTTAACAAAATACTTAAACCAAACATCATTTTCATTCTCGCTCAAGTGACAGGTTGACAGTTATTCCATTTACAATCGAACAATGTTGTTAACAAGTGATATTGGAAAAAAGACCAATGTCAGAGCTATAGTCATTCATCAGCACAAAATTCTGACGTGTCCACAATCAATAACTATAGAATTATTGTTTATTAGGTATATTAAATTAGAGTTTGATATAAATTAATATTAATTTATTACAAAAAAAAATCATAAAAATATTTTTACTGCTTTTCTTTTAAATTTATATCTTCTAAAATTTGAGTTGATATATTCAAACTTATGCTTTCAATTATAGTTTGGCAACAAAAATTATTTTTTAAATATTTTTAAATTTTATGATCAAATTCTGAGAAGTTATTTGTACATTAAAACATGTATTTTCCAAGTTGCTGCTCTAAAATCGTATATTTTAAATTAATATCAAAACTATTTTTTTGTAAAAACAAAAGTTTGCATTATATTTTTACCAAAAATTTACAATTTTTAACAAAATGCACAATTTTTGTTAAGACGTGTCCATTTTTAACAAAAATTACACAATTTCTCTAAATCTGTGAAAATTTTGATCAAAATTTTACAAATTTGTTCAAAATTTGACAATTTTTAACAAAAATACACAAATCTTGTCAAGACGTGATAATTTTTAAAGAAAATTACGCAGTTTTTATCAAAATTCGACAATTTTTATCAAAACTTTACGATTTTGACAAAATGTAATAATGTTAATTAAAATCTGATAATTTTTAAGAAGATTCAATAATTTTTAACTAAAATTTGATAATTTTAAACATAACTGCAATTTGTTTGTCAAAATGTGGCAATTTTCAACCAAAATTACAAAAACTTTACTTCAAATTTTAAAGTTTTATAAAGTTGACAATATTAATTAATTTTTTGTTTTTTTTTTAACAAATTATTTGTATGCACAAATAATTTGTTATTAATTAATTAGATATTAATTTTAAAAATTACTTGGTTAAAATAAATTAAAAATTGAAGCAAATTTATCAAATATTTTACATTATTTGCAATAAAATCAAAACATCCCCATTGCATATAAAAAATCTAATTTATTATCATCTTATAAATGAATTGAATGCATCCCTGAGTAAAATCATAATGTCATAACTTACACCCAACGAAACTAAATGCGCACTGAACTTTAATCTGAAAACGCTATTAGTGAGTAAATTTTAAATTATAAATTAATTTCATCCATCCATAATTTATCAAGTTCGAAATACGGTCAGCCAATTTATAAAACTCTGCTAATTTATTATCATTTCACAAAAGCCAGTAATGTCAAAAAATTTATGCAACATCACAGACTCATTAAAAAGCAGAAACCAGAATGGCTTCAATTAAAAACAAAAACACAAAATACACAAAAAAAAAACGTTTGTTCCATCGCATTACCTTGATGTCAAATCCATTCTCTATCCATGTCCACAAACATAACCACAAAAAAATCATATGAATAGACAGTTACAAATTGGTGGCAACTTTTTTTCCAAGCGGGAAGAAAAACAAACACAGACAAAGGTTTGTGCGAACATATGTTGCTGGTATCCATTAACAACGACATAATTAATATCACGCTGAGATAATAACGGTTAATCACCAACCGCAAGTGGACGCAAGGTTGTCCCGCGAAAGGTTGGTAGCAAAAAGCTACTGGAAAAACGGATGGATTTCGAGAAAACTGATAATACTTGGGAAAACAAAATAAAAAAAAGTGCCTCACTTTTCATCTGACAGACGGAGGCAGTTCGAATAAGTTTGTTGCACTCGGGTATCCTATTACTAAAGACTTTTAAAGCGAAAATTGATAGTGCGGAAAATTAATTACGAGTTAATAAGAAATTTACGCTCGTTAAACTATAGCATGATTTATTCTCTAGCTTTTTCTTGCGAGTCTGTAGAAACACGTAATATTATAAGTTTCACATATAAGCTGGATTTACAATCAACCGATAATGAGAATATAAATGGTTAATATCTGCAAGGTAAAAGTTGAATTTTAGATATTTCTGACATTTCCGTTCACGGATATCGTTATACTTTAAGTTTTCATAAATTATTGCTCATCATCTTGTATACAAATTCATGAATACACTTTCTTTCCGATCTTGATTCCGAACCCGTTCTAGGTTGATTTTAAAATTAATACTTACTTAATATAATTTTCATTATTATATTGTAATTAATTATGTATTAATATTAATTAATAATCGACGTTTTGATGTACACAAAATATATCTTAATAAAAAACAAATAAAAATGACATTTAAAGTAAATAAACAGAACATAGAAACAAGTTACAAGTTAACAAAAATAAGTAAATAAATCATAAAAATTTGTAAATTTTTATGATCTACTTATTTATTTTGTTACCCAGTAACTCTTTTCTATGTTCTGTTTATTTACTTTAAATGTCATTTGCATCATTTTTCTTGATAAAATACGTAGAAACATCGATTATTAATAAATATTAATACAGAACCTATAGGCGTTTTATTTAAATATAAGTTCTGAAAGAATTTTTATACTGTTAGAATTATTAAGTTTTTTGAACAAATTTAATTTACAATAACTTATGATTATTAATTACAGTTATATATATAGTTAAATTTACTGTAGAGTCAACAAATAACTAACCACAAAAATACAAAAATATAACTCTCGTTCACTATTCACTGGTTAAAGCAAAGTACGAGCATGTTTCAGTTATGGCCGACAAATGAATAACCATAAATAGTGTTGATAATAATTGTCAAATAAAATATCTTATTTAAATATAATTTTCAATAATAAATTATCAGCACTATTATAACATCGTTTGGTAAACTTCAATCTTTCACAGTGTCTCTAGTTCTAGTGTGTAAAGTGTAAAGAAAAAAAATATTATTTCAAATTCTTGTATATAATTATTATTATCAATTATTAACATATTGTATACACGTATATGTAAAAAAATTAAAGTTTAAACATAAATACCCATCTTTGATCATCTCACGTAATAGTAAAATTCTCATGCGCAGTCCTCATAATTTTAATGCGGCAACTATTATCAAATTTCCGTTAATCAGTTTGCACGCTAATTCAATAACGACAGCGAAAAATACAGTCGGCGATAATAAAGTGCAGTGGGCGAGCGGACATTCATCATTTATTCAAAACATGCTAACCAATTTAAAACGCAATGATCACATTATATCGTTCGCAAATCTAAATTTTAAATTCGAATGCCGGGGCCGCAACACGTCAGCGACTACAGGCAACAGTAAATAAATTGCCCAAAACACGGATATTTTCCCCAGAAAAAAACAAGCCGCTAATGCTATGAAGGCATGATGCAGCATTTTTGTTACACGATGCGATAGTTCGGTCATTATTTATAGGTGGAAACGGAATGAGGATAAACCCGAAGATGAATTAATTTTTCATTGAGAAATTTACTGAATGATTCGAGCATTATCATAAAACGAGATTTATTATATAGAAAATTGACATGCGGATAATTTTGAACTAGTTTTACTTCTCACAGACCTATATTTAATGTAAAAATAAAACGGATAACTAAAAAGAACATAAAAACAAGTTACTAAGCAACATAAAAGTAACTAAATTATAAAATCTATAAATTATTAATTAAAATACCTTTATACTGGTTAATGTTATTTTTTTAATAAATTTCTATTGCTTCTCTTACTAATTTACTGTCAATATTGGTCTTGCAATTATTACAGTATCTTTGAATTTTGTATGATGAGGATTCATGATGTATAAAATTGTAAGATACTATAATAATTGCAAGACCAATAATAATAATAATAATAATAATAATAATAATATTTATTTTTGCATAATACCATAAATACAGTTTTGCTTCGTCATATACAATATACAATATACATGTTTGCAATAATTATAATAAATTTAATATAAAAAAAAAAATCAACAGTAGATTGATAAGAGAAGCAATAGAAATAATCAAAGTAAAAGCACTGATTTAAATCAAATTTGACTTCATATAATTAATAATTTATAAATTTTTATTAATCTACTTACTTATTATGTTACCTAGTAATTTATTTATACGTTCTGTTTATGTCATTTATACCATTTTTCCTGATGATGATGTATGTAGAGTACGTCAAAACGTCGAATTTAAAATAAAATTAATACAGAACTAAATCTTCAAGCCTCTTCATTTTAATATAATGAGTTCTGGTAGCTTTTTGTTACTGTATTAAATATATCGTATTTAATAAAAAATACAATAATATATCGTCAGTTTAAAGACACAAATCAGTAAGTATAGTTTTTCTAAAAATTGAGTTGATATAACTAAGCGACAATTTGCTGAAGTTTTATCGACATTTTTTGATTATTACTCAGAAACAATTAATAATAAAAAATGGCATTGCTATTTAAATAATTGTTTTCTCTCAAATAAAATATTGAAATTCAAAAGTTTTACCTTTTTAGTATTGCATGTTATTTTTATCTCAAACGATTAAAATAATATTAAAATTCGAAAAAGTTATATTACAAGTTGCATACGTTCAAAAGCAAATACAAAGTAAAAATTGTTTGCATAGTTTAAAAGTATCATTATCGAGAAAGTTACAATATACAGGGTGTAACAGAATAACTATTCCTAATTTTAACTGGAGTATCCTGGGCTCAGAATATGAAGATTTAATGCAAATCACTGAGATAAAATGTGGCTCCTTACTGAGCTACAGGGTGTTTTATATAAAAATTTAAAAACGATTTTTGCCCAGTACTTTAAAACTATTTGACGTATCCTTATCATACTTGGCAGGAAATGTAGGTACCGTACACCATACTAAATTATGTTAAATAAAAGTTTCTGGTTACTGCCAGTGGCGTACAACAGGGGCAAGTGAGAGGTTGATCCTTCCTAAATTCTACGCCACTGGCGGAATTGTCATTTTAGCACAATTTTTCGATTCTCCAATACTTGTTGTGTAAAAAACATACTCTTTCTTTCTAACGATAAAGTCACTGTTTTTCGAGATATGTAAAGTTAAACATAAGCAGCACCCTTGGGATTTTTTCAAAATTTGCTCAAAAAAATCTGAAAAAATTCAGTAAAATAGAAAGAAAAATTAGCTACATAATAATTAAGTAACTTTTTTCTCTAACTCATTCTGATTTGGCTGTAAAAATTATTGAAAATAAAAAAAATAAAATGCAAAAAATATTAATTTTCAATAATTTTTCCAGCCAAACCAAAATGAGTTAGAAAAAAAGTTACTTAGATATTATGTAGCTAATTTTTTTCTCTATTTTACTAAATTTTTTCAGATTTTTTTTAGCAAATTTTGAAAAAATCCCAAGGGTGCAGCTTATGTTTAACTTTAAATATCTCGAAAAACAGTGACTTTATCGTTACAAAGGAAGAATATTTTTTTACACAGCAAGTATTGGAGAATCGAAAAATTGTGCTAAAATGACAATTCCGCCAGTGGCGTAGAATTTAGGAAGGATCAACCTCTCACTTGCCCCTGTTGTACGCCACTGGCAGTAGCCAGAAACTTTTATTTAACATAATTTAGTATGGTTTACGGTACCTACATTTTCTGCCAAGTATGATAAGGATACGTCAAATAGTTTTAAAGTACTGGGCAAAAATCGTTTTTAAATTTTCATATAAAACACCCTGTAGCTCAGTAAGGAGCCACATTTTATCTCAGTGATTTGCATTAAATCTTCATATTCTGAGCCCAGGATACTCCAGTTAAAATTAGGAATAGTTATTCTGTTACACCCTGTATATGACCATACATGGTGGTAAATTTGTTTGAAACTAAGCCCTTGAAACCAACAAATATGTATGCAGATAAAGTGACTGATAAACCTGCTAACCACGAAAATTTACTAGCCGGTATGTTTACGTGTTATCCTTCAGATAAACATATTTATATATAGTACCAAAGATTAAACGTGTAAAATTAAATGTCAAAATTTATTTGTCAGCATTTTTTTTTATTCAACAACAAAAGTATTAACTGTAATTTAATATTTCAAAATCCGCAATAGAGGTAATTTATAAAACTGAAAAATAACAACATTAACTGAATTTATAAACACAAAAAGAATTAATAACAATAATATAATTTGCTAATCTCTAAATGTAAAATTTTCATTAAAAAAAAATTGAAAATTGAAATAATATAGTATGAAATGTAATCGTATTAAATTTATATTGATTTGTTTTGAAGTTACACACATTTACCCAGAAAAACTAATTAATTATTTGTATCCATAATTGTTTATCTATTTGCATTATTAATATGGCAAACATTTGCTTTTGAAATAAATACAGAGCTAGATACTTTATTTATAATGACGAAGATCAAAGACCAAATATTATGTATCGATTGTTTTATAAAAATCTGAAAACTTTGTATTGAATGGTGTGACACAAACCCTTTACATTATGCAGAAATTAGTTTGCGTCAAACATTCTTAACCAGACAAGCAACATTCACTTCATCCACATTTATAACACCTCTTATACATGTACAACTTGAAAACATTAGCTCATGTTAAACAATCTCAATAATTATACTGCGTTATCTACTCATCGGACTTCCACGTGTAAACGTATACCTTCAAAATTATTAACATGTATTCTTTTAACCAAACGTTCATTAGATATTCGCTCGATTGCCAAAACTTCTTAATTAAATCGCAGGGATGAATTAAATTTTGCCGTGTGTAAGATTTTTAATAATATAATAAAAAAAATTCAGAACTTATTATATAAAATAAAACGGCTTTAGGTTTAAATTCTGTATTAATATTTATTAATAATATGCAATAGAAATTTACAAAGAATAAGATAACATCAATCAATGTGAAAGCACTGATTTAAATAAAATTTGGCTTCCATTAATTAAAAATTTAAAAAAATATTATTTGTTACTTAGTAACTTGTTTCTACGTTGTTATTTACTGTAATGTCATTTATATCATTTATCTTGATGAAGACGAACGCTGAGTTGGTCGAAACTTCGATTATAAATAAATATTAATACAGAACTTTAACCTATAGCAGTTTTATTTTATTTATAAACAGTTTGGTTTTTGGAATGACAAACAATCGTCAACTTATTTGAGTTAATCATCTAATTTAGTATTATATTTATTTATATTTTGTTATTAAAATATATGTTTTCCTATTATTTACTTTGCACGAACATAAATTCTTCAGCGTTTCCATGTTATATATTCTACTTTAATAAAATAAATAAATAAATTGCGTATGTGAGACACACGAAATAATATTTCTTAAGAAATAATTAATTAATAATTCTCGAAATAGAATCCAAAAATCTAATTTTTCCGACAATTTTTTTCCTCCATTCATCATCAGACAATATACTTTCTTCTCATATCAAATAACATTTCCTCGAGTTTTTCTTTGTGTCCGTGTCATTCAAACACTTGCCCACTGTTGCCCCCATATGTTCTGGCTCGTTAAGCGCAAACGCAGTCCCGTTTACGGGTAACGTTTCACAACCGTAACGTTTGAACGTCTAATGTGCAAGTTGCGTCTGCGATTTCAACGATCATCCTTGTGCCAGAACGTCGGCACTCCCCTGGGCATCATCGCGATATCATCCTCGGGACTGGACGCGGGATAATGACGGGGAGGCTCAAGGATAAACGAGGTACAAGCAAGACTGTTCCATAGGGAACCTGCTTATGTAAGCGCTAGGGTTACGATGAAGATTATGGTAAAAAGTTGATCTACTTTAAAGGGTTTTCTTCTAGCACTTTCATCAAAGGTTAGGTCGTTAATGAATGATTAAAATTTGTTCAGGCAATTTCTCAATTCTCAATTTATATTAAAATAATACTAATTTCTTATTAGATTTTACTGATTCATAATTATTGGGTTGGTGCATAATTATCAGGCGTTTTTGTAGGCGGGTTATTTGTTAATAAAAATTGTTATTTTGTTTATTTAAAAAAAAATATGTACGCACACCGGGAAGAAATGGGTTAAAAACCAGAATTGTATCAGAATTTGCCAAAGTTTAAAGTATGTCCTTTTTATTAAATTTATGTATATGTAATTTGTAGTCACAATATCTTTAAAATCATATGAAGATAATTTTGTAAAAAAAAATAACTATCTATAATATTAAAATATTATATATGTTTCATTAATTTATATTACAAAAAATACTAGAAACATATGAAATAAAACAAACTTATGAATTTATATTCAACAAGAACATATAAACAAATAATTTTCAATAATTTTTTTTTTTTTTAATTTAGAGACACCAAAATACTTTTCCTTTATTATTAATTATCTAGAATATTTAGATACACTATAATATATTATAATCATAGTTTAATTTTATATCAAACAGTGCCAGTTCCTTGAATTTGGTCAAGTTTCTATAAATTTTTTTGACTAATTTGTTCTCTTATAACATATATCTGAGAACATATTGTTTATATTACGCTATTTTTAAATTGCTTCAATATATTCAACTTCTAAAATATTATAAAAGCTAAATTGCAGTTTAAGCGAAAAAGTGCAGAAACTAGTTACAGTTTGTTAAAATAAAATATAGTTTAAATGAAATAAAAAAGAAAAAAAAAACTGACTTACTTTGTAGATACCAACAAGAAGTATTACACTCAAGACGATCATAAAAAGTTGAGTGCCAATAATTGCAAAATAAGCAATTTGTACTCCTGCAACAGAAAATGCAAAAAAACCATTAAATTTTCGGAAAAAATTTCATTAAAATTATTCATGTTATAAATGAGTTTTTTTACGAGGAAAAATCTATGAAATACGAATTACGTTCGAATTTAGTATTATATTAATCACATACCAAAATAGAAACGAATTTTTATTGAAAGATTCTTTAAATTCCAGCTGTGAAAATGGCCAGATATTTCGTAAAATATTATAAGAGATAAAAATAATTCTTTTACAAGTATATTATCCATATTTGTATTTCGCACATATTTTTTATCGATTTATTAAATATACGCCGAATATTTTATTCATATCTTTATGTCTGAGAATGTTTTTTTACATGTCTACAGAAAAAAATATTAGGTTTTTCTAAATATAAACGTGGTCTGCCTTATCAAATACCTAGAGAATATACTGAACATAATTTATTTTATATCGCATATTTGTTGACATTTTATTTTGATAAACTATGCAACCGATGTGCTTGTTACAAAAAAAATCATAAAATATCTTCATCTCATGAGAAATAGTCCAGCATTACATGTTGTATAACTGCAGTATTACGACCCTTAAGCAATTTCACTTTAATGCGGTTGATTTTAATTAATAAATTAAAAGAAATTAAGAGTTAAACGCATTAAAGTAAATTGACTATATATGTAGTGCATGTATATTATAGTATAATTATACAAATACATATTGTTTACATTTTGCAATTATACAAATTTTGAGAGATAGCCACGGTGGAAGGAATAAACCAAACAGAATAGACCAATGGCGTAACGGCACCCGCAGAAGATGGTATATATATATATATATATATATATATATATAATACATTAATCTGGTTAGTTGATAGATATATCATTTATTCCTTTATGATTATATTTGAGTATATATATATATATATAGGTATATCAGATTGCGGAACAGAAACTGTCATTCAGTCACCAAGCACTGAGGATGCCATTTACGATGTATGACGAAATGCCTGCAATAAGAATTTTATAAATTCAATAACCAGGTTAATTAAGTAATTAACTGGTTTGCTTCCCAAGTATTTAAGTGGCAGTATAAAATTTAATAGTGCATAATTATGATACAAATAATTTTTATATTACTAAAAAGACTAAAAGTAGTACTACTAATAATATATTTTACACTTACTTGAATAACCTAATAAATTGTCGAAATATATTAAAGATTCAAAAAATTAAAAAAATTTAAGTTTGAAATTAAATTTTTTTACTTTAATAAAGTTAATGCAAGTTTAATATTTAAGTTGATAATTCGATAAATTATAAATGTCACCAATTATGTAAATATTATGCTACAGTAATAAATTTTCTTTAATTTTTATAATTTTGTAAATATATATTACAATGTAATTAATTAGCCAAGCAGTTAAATAAAGTTTGGTTATTATTATTAAATTGTTAACAATATTGCTAAATTAACAATTTCGTTTAGTGAACTGGCCTGCATATCTTGTGAAATGCTATTATTACAAAATAAACTATAAAAAAAACATCTGAAATGTAATATGACACAAACAAAATAAGGTAAAACCTCAATAAAAAGTCACTAGTTTATATTCGAGTTTTGTAACAAATAAAATGGCATTCTAGTCACGGCTTAAACGTTCAATTACATCCGATTGGTTTCAAATTACAAAACGAGAGAAATCGTACACGGCAAAATTTATCTAGCAACCGAGAAATAATTGGAAAATCTCCGGAAAACCAGTAGATTTCTGCCAAACCAATGCAAAGGCAAACATACGTATACGAGTATAGAACATTTTACCCGCAATATATATGTATGTGAACTATCCAAGTATGGAATTACGAGGGCTATGATTGCATTCTGTGGTCCTTCCCGGGTTCAAATTAGCAAATGTCATTCGAAATTAGTACGACAGGCATAACGAATTTGGCGAAATTTTTGGCAAACAACCAGAAAAGTTTGTATTTGCAATTAATTTCGTGTAAAAATTAAATTCTCATTTTCAATACCACATAAATATTTCTGCATTTAGTAAACAAACTAGTTTAGTTAATTTGTATTATAAGATTATTGACTCTTTTTTAATAATTTAAAAATAATGTTAAAGTAACAAAAACTGTTTGAGGATAAAATTCTGTTTAATTATTGAACGCTCGTCTTCATTAGGTAAAAATTTAGCAATAACATTTAAGTAAATAACAGTACATAGCAACATTTATTAACTTAAATGTCATTGATAAATTTTGACCTGATAAAGACGAGCGTTCAGTTTCGTCGAAACGTCATTTTTATAAATTAATTAAACACAATTTTACCCTAAAACAGTTATTATTTTAATACAATGAGTTCTGAAAAATATTTTACTATGATAATATTGGAGGTTTGAATAAAAAAAATCAGTGATCAGTGATCTTTGATTACGTTGAGTATTTGTGTCACCTTAGATCACTGAATAGAATTTTGATAATTAATGCTCATTCGTATTTCATATTAATACTTATTTAATTAATTTGCTACTGATGATGGAAGCTTAGCTTACTATTAACTACAGTGTGGTTTTGAAATTTTTTTAAATTCTTTGACTGGAACTACAAGCTTAATTTTAAAATCGGTTTTAACTAATACCGATTTTAATACAATGCAAGTAATATAAGAACAGGGCTAAACAAATGAATTAAAACACTCAAAAATCGAGTTCTCCATAGTAGATCATGTTGCAATTTAATATTAAATGTTTGCTTTTTCAATAATTTATTGAAAAAAAATATAATTAAATTAAGTGTTATGATTAATCAAGACCATAAACTTATAATTTCATAACTGATTATTGTAAATAACTTAATAGAATATATATATATATATATATATATATATATATATATATATATTATTCAGCAGAAGAACGTACTAAAATAATTTAAATAAGTTTAAATATAAATTTAAACTTACCGTAGTAAACATCCTGAAGATCCTGATACCTTTTAACATTTATGCCAATTCGCCAGCTATAAAGTAGAACGACTAGTATTGAAATGTTCTGAAACAAAAAACCAAACAATTTGTAAAAATTTAGAAAACCCATATTGGAAAACCGAAACAACAACAAAAAATAACTTCGGAAAAACTTTGCCCAAACATTCGTTAACATTTTTCATCAGGTTTTATTTGACATTTCGCAATTTCTTCGCGCTGTTCTTCCGAAACGAGATATATGAAAAACGAAAAAGTTATCAACAGGCAAAATGAAAACTAAGAAGAATGCGCCACCGTATTTTGAAAATTGTCACACAACTGGTGTCTGATTAATCAAATAAATTTGTAATTTTCTTCGGACGCTTGAAATTCGCATCTGAATAGACGCATTTTGGTGTGAACAACAGCGAGAAAAAAATTAACGTTTTTTTTTTCTTCTTCTCTCTGTTTTCTCTGCTCTACGTTCAACGCGAAGAAATTAAATCTTGTACAGACAAGCAACACGTTAATGAGTTGTCTTTAATTAAATGCTTTTCGCACTTTTTCTTATTTTTCATTTTACAGGCATTTTATTCACGAATTACAAGTGCAGTAGCTACTTAAAAAATTGATTTTTAATTTGAACAAAAACTCGAGAAAAACTTTTTTTAAATAAACATTTTTCATTTCTCCTACATTAAACAAAAACAAAACATTTAGTTTTCGAAAATATTTGATTTTTAATATCAAAGAATTTGATTAATATAGTAATACTAATAATTGATATTAGAAAAAATTAAGTAGTTGGTGATTAATGAAACATATTAACTAATAATCAAAGAAAATGAAAACATTATACAACACATGATTGATTCACAAATTTTCGTTAAATATTACGAATGTTTCCTTCTTTCAAACATTATCAGACTAAATATATAAAAAAAATATAGATAAACTAAATTATATTATAATATATAAACAAATAAAAAATAATAAAAACACTAGGTTTTAAGTATTACAATTTTATTAATAACCCTTTATTAGCCAATTTTGACAGTTAAGCCATCATCAAAAGGAATACATTGTATTCCTTCTTTTTTTAATAATAATAATAATAATAATAATGCTTTATTGCCCAACAGTACAATCCATTTCTTCTGATGATGGCAGATTTTTTTAACTTTACTAATATAATATAATAATATAATTTATATAAATAATAACACTAATTATTGACATTATATGTGAGCATTTTATATATAATTTATTATTAAATTACGCATAAAGTTCTAGTTTATATAAAAAAATGTTAATTTTTTTTTATTGAAATCCAGTTTTGACAGTTTTTTTGAAATTTTAAAAACCGATTTAACGGATAACCGTTAATTTTTAAAGAAGTACGTAACCGGTTAAAATTTTATCAAAATTAGTTTTGGTTTTCAGCCCAAATTGACACACAAAAAATATATGTATCGAAACATGAAGTAAATTATAAATAAATACTAATTTCAACAACCAAAATTTTGTAAAATAAAACTTTTGTTCCACTCAGTAATGACGAGAATCGTACCAGATAGCATAATTGGTAACCAAAGCATTAGAAACCATTGTCGCACAACAACGCAATGATTTGTCAATGAATTATTTTCCAAACAAAAAGACGCAAAATCAAGCCATCGTAAAGGTAGTTAAACAAAGTCGTGACTTCAATATTCTTGTAGCTCTTATTTAACAAAGAGTTAGCGTAGCACAGAGCAGAACAGCAGGCAAATAACGTTATATTGTACCAAACAAACTATATAAATCTAATGGCGAAGCTCACAAAAGGTATTACATAGAAAGACAGTGAGGCATAATTGCCGACACCATATACTCTGGCACAAGGCACTAGCAACATTAGACTGTATTATAAACTGATATTGTTTTCAATTAAGTGTGCCCTCCTACAGAACAGTGTCTCTTCTCTCGTGCTGTAATTATATTTACGGATACAATCGCGCCCCGCAAACCCCGTATTTGTCTGTTACTTGGCAACGTTGTGTGTGCTCCATTGACGTTCGTCGGAAGGGAGGAGGGTTAATATGATAGAAGTGGAAATGAAACCAAGTGCATATCGGTTTGCTCCAGCGACAATTAAATTCTCATAGTTCATTGGTTCAGAAGCGGAAACGGATAGGCTTCATTTGTTTTGTCCTAAATACGTATATTTGAAAATGTGTATAGGTTATTAGTTTTGAAAATGGTACTCCAATTTTATCTTGTTTCAAAATATTACTATTGGCATTAGAAATTGCTGATGACAGCGCTGTAACTTTTTGGCGAAATAATTCTGTTAAAATACCGTCATTTAAATCTGTGTACATATTTATACTTTTCTAATCATATAAATAATAATATATACAAATAATAAAAATTAAAATATGATCTTACTATGATTCAAGAAAAATCATTTAATTTTATATAAATAATAAACATTTTTTTTTCTCATATTTAAGCAAATTTTCTATATAAAATAAAAAGCTTTAGGATAAAATTCTGCATTATTTTTATTAAAATTTTTTCTGGTGAAGATATGTAATAAATTGAAACATCAAATTTTATTATATACAAATCATTTAAAATTCAGTCATTCAATTTAAATAAAATAAAATAGCTATTTCATTTTTCTTTGCATTAACTTTTTCAATATTTAAATATATCAAAATCTTTGACAATGTGTTTCAGACACTGAAAATAGAATTTGACTATTTTTTCATTTTGCTTCTCTCGAGTAATATCAATTATAACAAGATATAAACCAGGCTATAACAATGGTATAACCTTGTAAGTTTCGTTACCCATTTCGATTGTAATCTTCTACGTCATCATCGTATTACGAGCGAAGCCCAACCCAAGCCCTTAGACCAGTTGAACGGTTTTCTATGTGTACGTCAACATCTGGACAATAATAGGTTTGTGGAGATATAATGGTCGCCTGTCAGTTTCAAGTTTAAGATGATAATTATTCTACCCTGGATACTGATATTCAAACACAATCCCCCCTCCCCTCTCGCTGCCTTGGGCACTAGGAAAGTGTAACTTCCTCTTACTGGACTAGACCAAAGACAAAGATGGACCATATGCTCATAACTCATCGAGATGTAATTTTATACATAATCCTTGTCGTACAAATATGTTGCACAAAATATATTATTAATGTACCATTATATTAAAATAAAACAGCTTTAAAATATAGTTTTTTTTTAATAATTATCGACGTTTTGACGTACTCAACGTACATCATCATCAGAAAAAAATATACAAATGGAATTACAGTAACTAAACAGTATATAGAAAAAAAGAACTAGATTATAGGTTTTTGTTACAAAATAATAATAAAAAATAATAATTGTGCAAATATAAATCATAGTTTTTTCTTGCTTCATTAATACTGTATGTATTTTGTATAAATTTTCAATATATAAACTTACAAATATATATATATATATAGGCGCCCCGAGGGGTGGGGGTTCAATAAGGTGCACGTGCACCCCCTGATTCTAGACTAAATATCTAAATATGCTATAAATTTACGAATATATGGAAGAGGACAAATGAAACGACTAAATTAAACAAAGAGTTGATGCAAAACGATTAAAATATAGGAAAATTATCTAATTGAGAGACTTGATTGTCTATAAAACATGAGTATTTTTTTGTAAAATGTTAATGTGCTCTTAAAGTAAATTAAAACGCAACTTTTTATTATTTAAACATTTTTCGTAAAATATGTCTCTAGACCTCTACGCCCCTCGTCAAAAATTATTTGCACCCCTTGAAAAACATTCTGTGGGCGCTTATGTATATATATATATATATATATATATATATATATATATATATATATATATATATATATACCCATTCTATGTAATGTCATTTGTATGATTTTTTCCTGATAAAGACAGACGTTGAGTTCGTCGAAACGTCGATTAATATTAATACAGAACTCTAAACTAAAGTCGTTTCATTTTAGTTATTCTAGTTTGTTTACAGCAAAAGTAATTAAAGTAAGTAATTTTCAATTAATTGAACTAAATCAAAATAGAAACATTTCTTAATCTTAATTCATCTATTAATCTCAAAATTGAAATCCATATTCAGTGCGTAATGTCTAAATATATAATACGTAAACGAGCGTAATTACAACGGCCACCAATTGAGCAGTTTAGCCTAGAACGAAATCCGCAAATTTGCTATTCGGTTTTATTGCTCGTGGGGGTTTGGCCCGGCCACATTTTATTACTATTGTCTCTCTAGTGGTAATGTAGTCTGTAATTGCATTTCGCAAATTATAGTTTTGTTACAGGAGAAATATGTATGTATACAAAATGGGTTTATTTTGCAGTAAAAATAACACGGAATAGTAATTATTGTGTAATAAAACTCACCAGCGTGTAGATGGCAGCAGTGACAGCGGCGTGTTTTGGATTGAGGAGACAACAGCCTCGATGTGTGACTGCCTCATATGAGTAGAAAATCGCCGACTTCATGACTATAATATTTCTGACATCTATAATAAAAAGAAACTTCTGTTAGATATAGAATCTCTAGTACTACTTTTACTAAAACAGTCCTATAATTGCACGTCTAAACATATCTTCTGTTCTACATTTAATAATAATATTGATGATTTTATTGCCAAACAATTATAATAATAATAATAATAATAATAATAATAATAATATTTTATTTATTCTGTTGACCAAGATACATAGGTATAGAACAAGTCACAATTAATAATTACAATTAATAATTACAAATTTACAAATTTAAATATTCTTTTACAGAGTAAAAGCAATTTTCTATTAGAAATTGCTTTAATTTTATTTTGAATAATTTTATAGAATTAATATCCTTTCAAGTTTGAGGCAGCTTATTATAAAACATAATACAATTATATCTGGGTAAATCTTTAAATTTTTCTAATGTATGTTTTGGAATTTCTAATATATTTATGGATCTAGTATTATAATTACAACCAATTACAGGACAAGATATATACAAAAACAAATAATAAAAATTCAGTTAATATACAATAATATTGATACATATATACATTTATTATTTTACTAACTTAATTATTTAACCTATTATTTGTGAATGTAAATTTTCATGAAAAATATCAAAATCAGATAAACAATTGTTAAAATTTCTGCACATTATGTTGATTTATGCCTTTTATAAAATACTTGTTCTCGAAGAATGATAATAAAACATTAGCGTAGAGCGAGACAAAAGTCTTAAAACTGAAAAATTAAGTTTTTCATGTAAACTAAGACAATCCACCATATTATGCTGTAACTTGTACAATATAACTATACTAGTTTTAGTCTCTGATCCAAAGATTCAAAACCAAATCTACTTAGCAAAATGTCATGATATTCCCTGCTCTTGATAGTGTTGATATACTTTATTTGTTCTAAAAGTAATATATTTCAAGAATTTTCTTTGTACTGATTCAAATTCGTGTATAAAATGATTATAGACAAGAAATCAAATCAAGATCCATATTCCAATTTAAGTTGAAATATCCTACATTAACATGTCAATTTTATAAAAATGGAAAGTGTATAATTTATGCAGTTTCTGTAGATTACAATGTTGCTAAAATATTATTATAAAAGAAAATCTTACGCGCTATGTTACCAGAATCAATATTCAGTATTAAATGTGTTAATTGAAATATATAACCTTGTACTCGTAAAATATTTAAATATTATTAAAAAATATGTTATTAGATTTATGAACAACATATTGTACTGATTGCAAAAAATGTTTTCTATACACTGAGAAAAATGGATATTTACCGTAACGCTATTTATATTTAAAAAGGTGACACAAACACAAGATATTAAAAATAACAAAATAAGTATATTTAAAAATTAACTATAAATATAATAAAAACAAAAATTTAATACCATCAATTTGTATATAGTATTACAGTCTTAATTCTTAATATAGTATTAAAATATATATGTGAGTAGATTTTAAAAATGTATAAATTTGTGAATACAGTAAACATACTCGTATATTTCAAATAAATATCTACTTATCATTATACAATTTTTTAAATATCTATTTTTCTCAGTGTAGATTCGCATTTTGCTATCTTTAACCAAATAGATTTTATTCTAATTTAAGCTTTGAAAACCTTAAATTAACACGGCCATATATTACAGTTCTGTATTAATATTTATTTATAATCGACATTTCAACAAACTCAACGTACATTTTCCTGATGAAGACGTACGTTGTGTGTATTAAACCAAATTTTAGTTTACTTCAATTTGCAATTTACGCCAGTAATAACAATTTGACCAAAATCAAACATTTTAACCACTACACTAGTGTCTCATGATTTGTAGACAAAATTACATAATTTTTTTTTTAGAATGTTTGTATGTATTAAAACAAATCTTAGTTTACTTCAATTTGCAATTTAAGCCAGTAAAAACAATTTGAACAAAATCAAATTACATGAAACACGCGTATAAAAAGCACCCTTATATTAATTAATGTAAGTCTCTCAAATTCATAGACTGAAAATTAATTTCAATCTAATTTAAACGAAATCAATAGTCCAATAATGCGACGCGACAAAGAAAATTTGTTTTCCCAATTAGTGTCCCCCGTTATAATAGCCACGTTCCCAAATATTGTTTTCAATTCGGATTGTTCGCTTATGCAGTAGCAATTAAATTAATTTCGACCGCAGAAAAAAAAAACTTACGATTCTCTAATTCATCAACAGTACAAAAACTTTAATGAATATCCATTCAAAAAATCTATCAATTTGATGTTTAGCTATAATTGAATTTATTAGTTTAAAACAAAATTGTTAGTAAAAACATTTTATAGTCTTCTTTAGAGTACTTTTAGATAAATATGCGTATATTTTAAATTATTTATTTAAAAAAAATTAGAGCTATATATATATATATATATATATATATATATATATATATATATATATATATATATATTTCAAAATGTTACATAAGTATAATAAAAAGTATTTATTTTATAAAAATAGTTTATATTTATAATCTTCAGGTTTTCATTGCCGGTATCCATTAAATTTATAGAATTTTCTGGGCTGGTATGCCGTGATCGATCTATCATCGCAGACGTTTTGCCATACATCGTAGATGGCATCCTTTGTAATTAATGCATCAAGCACTGAAGATGCCATCTACCAAAACGTCTGCGACGAGAATAAATCGACCACGGCATAGTATGTTACTAATTTTAAATCAAAATGCGTATTTTTTAAACTATTTATTTCAAAAAAGTAGAACTGTATTTATTTATATTTTAAAATGTTAAATATAATAATAAATATTTATTTTATATAAATAGTGTATATTTGTGATCTTCAAGCTTTCACGCTGGTCTCCATTAAATTTGTAAAATTATCTGGGCTGGTATGCCGTGGTCGACCATACCTGGTGTTCTCAGTGCCTGATGCATCAAGCACAATAACAAATAAGTAGATTACTAGAGTATAAAACAAATTAATCGCAATTTAAAAACTAAAAGCATTATTATCTTGCTTATTAAACGACTTTTATTATAACATTTTAAGGTTTATCGACTTCTTTTGAGGTATACTATTGCACCCTAAAAGAATAAGAAAAGACCGTAAACATTCAGTATATATATATTGCTGTACCTCGCAGTCTTAATCGTGTACCAGTACTCCATATCTTAAACGAAGCAATTTCAAATTATTAATGAGACTGCATTTTCCTTGTTGTATTAACTTACAGAAACTAATTACAACAATAATTTATTCAAAACTTAGTAAAAGAAAAAAAAACTAATTATTACACGATGTAAAATTGCGTATAAATTTAAAACTCTTGTTATAATTTGTAAAAGCAATTACTATTAAAAGTATGTATAACAAATGCTAATATTTCTTGTCACAGGATATTTAGCTTAAGAGTCTTATTAAAATAATCAATATTTTAATCAAACTAGAAAAAAAAGGAACAACCAAAATTTGGTTACATTCCCGAGGCATAAAAGGCAATCAAGTTTTGGATTATGAGCGTTCGTTGTAATAACATTAAAAACGTTACGCGCGCAAATCTTGCGGAACACCTGAAAACTTCACTTGGTTTTCATTTTACGGCGAAAGCCTCCAACTATCGGGGGGTTGAAGTAAAAGAGGTCGTGTTGTTATTTACCCAGCGCGTCGCGATGCTCAGCTCGTTGTCCCGTACTAATCCGTCGGATAAACACAATTTTGTTTGTCGTTTGAAAGAGGATATTGTGGAACGTAATCGTTATCTTTGGTTTTTGTTCTTTTTGCGTTTTACATTTTACGTTATTTTGTCGGGCGGCAAAACGAGCGGACATCAACGGGTTGAAGGCAAAGCCAGAGACTGCACAATTTCAAATTTCAGAAAACTAACTTTCAAGTTTAAGCCCAAAAGTGTTGGTTGTTTGAACAACTATCAGATTAAAATGTTTATGATTTATGATAAAGTTTATGAAAATGCTTTTAACTCGAGCAAAGTGCACTTTAATTCTGTCATATAAATACAGCTAAATTTTATGTTTGCAGTCATAATATTACAGCTTTTATACGCTTTTGCCAAACATTTTAGTTTTAGTGCATTAGTTTATGTTAAATTTCTATAATTATAGTAAACTTAAAAGTTTATCAGTAAATAAATAAAAACTGTAACAATATATTATTTAAACATAGGTCAATTTCATCTTAATTAACAACGAATTAACACTCTGTTAAAATCTAATAGTCTGCTGAAACCTGTTTTACTAAACCGATCAGTAAATTTAAGACGGTTTCATTCGAAAAATCTTAACATAATATTAATTTGAGATAGTAAAAAAATCTTTCAAAACTCATTATATTAAAAGAAAAAAGATTTAGGTTTATGTTCTATAAAAATATAACAAAACATAAACTTAACATAGCTTTTTTTTATTTTAATATAACTAATATACAAAGTTTAAAAATTTTAAAAATACACCAATACCTCACTTTGCGTCGTGGTTACGTTCCAAAAAAACACGACGCAAATTGAAACGACGCAAAGTGAATTATGATTTTCTATAGCAAACCATGTAAAGATCGAAGATAGGTTCCAAGATTACAAAAATACTACTTTTTAAAAAGAAAATTGAACAAAGTAAACATTTAAAAAACAAAAATTATATAAAATTTTATTACATACATACAAAAAACAAAAAAAAAACAAATTCAATTAAAACAAAATAAAATATTCAATTAATTTATAAAAACAAAATAAAAATTAATCACTGTCTGATGAGTCCATAGTGGCTGTTGTCGTAAGTCGTCAAAAATTAAAAAAAAAAATAAAGACTCGAACCCAAAACAACGCAACTTCGAAAATCTAACGACGCACAGTGAAAATTAGTACTAATTCAGCAGCGACGCAACATCGAAAAAACGCAAAACGAAACGACGCAAAGCGAGGTATTGGTGTAGTTGAAAATGTAAACCAACAGATTAAATGTAAGCCTCACATCAAAATTTCAAAAATTCTGTAATACAACATATGAAATAAATAATCAGTGTCCGTAATTCCTAAGTAGAACATAAGAGATATATGCTGATCATATAGTTTCTTAACAATTTTCACTTGCTTTGTCAATTATGCGAGTCGTTAATCCACAGCCAAGGAAAAGACTTACAGTTTGTAATTCCGAACCATTCAGATGCAGATGATATCATTTCAGTAGTACAACATTTTTATTTAAATTCTGGCATGAGTGCAGCGCTAACCAGTGACCCCACGGAGTCCAAATCCAACATTCTGACTTACGACATATATTTGGATAATTTCTTTAATGCGTATTTGTTTTTTTGATCACAGATTTTTAAAAAATTATAACTTCTTAATTAAAATAAAACGGCTTTTAGATACAGTTCTATATTAATTTATATTAATAATCGACGTTTATTATTTTTTTTAAATAATTTTCCTAATGATGTACGTAGAGTACTTCGAAACGTCTATTATTAATAAAAATTAATACAAAACTATATTCTAAAGATGTTTTATTTTAATATAATTAGTTCTAAAAAAAAAAATTTACCATCGTTAATTAAAACAAATTGAAGTTATGTTTATATAACAATTTTTTTTCTTAAAATGAAATCAACTCTTGTTTGTCATAAATCATCTTGGTGGTATATATTTAAAATAGTCTTAATTTTGCAGACAGAATGTTCAACAATAATTTACAAATAAAAGTTATCTTTACTGACCATAATGATAAAACTAATTATTTAAAAATTTCACGCAAAAGAGAATGAAGGTATATGTTGTCTGTGTCCAACACGCGAAACATTTATCATGTTTTAAATGAAAATTAGGTATGTATGTGGGTTTATCCGTGTTATCGCGCAAATACACAGCAAATTTTAAGCGCTTGCTTTTGGCTCAGTTGTTCGCGCAAATTGATGTAATTGCGAGAAAAATACATTTATCTTGCTTATTGTTTCACGCCGGGCCGTTTTCAAATTCCAAAGTACGTTTTCGAAATATCTACTTTCTACTCTACACAGTTGCTGGGAAAACACGTATTAATGGCACCCAAATTAAGCTACAGCTTTACGGTTATCTCATCTCGGATATGGGCTTCTCGCTTACGGATAAATTGTTTTGTTTTATTGGATTTTTAACAGTTGGACTAAATTACGAAGTTTTTTAAAAATACTTTTCACAAAATTATTTTTGTTTGCTTTAACAATGTGTCAGATTACGTAAACAAAATATCATATAAAAAATATTATGGGATATCTATAAAAAACTTTATTGTAAAACTCATATAGACTATCTTGCTTATCACAAAATTAGTGTTACATATTACACTGAATTTACAGAAAATTTTTCGAAAATTTCAGTTGTGTAGACGTAGAGGAACCTTTTACTTTCGTAAAAACAAGCAAAAAAAATATTATTTCTGATGTTTTTTCGATATAAAATTATCGATTTTAATTTTACTAGAATTTTTTTACGGACACTCTAATATATATATATATATATATATATATATATATATATATATATATATATATATATATGTCTTTGTTTTTCAAACGCAACCAAAACTAAAACTATGTCAAAATAATGAAACAATAAAATGTCGAATTCATCTGGATGATTTTCATAGCGAAATAAAATGAAATCTTTTTACATCCAGCACGTGGTATCTTTCCAATTCTATTATCAGACAGTTTCAAGTGCAGAGTGTCAGTTTTACAACTTCGACTTTATAACCGTTACCGTGCACAACAACCATTTTGCCATTTGGCGCTTTTACCGTTTGGCACTGTTCGTTTACTATTTGCATCACGAATCGCAATGACGACGCTTCACAATTCCACTCGGTGTGCGATCGTGATAGGTCTCGGAGATGTGGTCGGATCATTAGTGGAAAAGCAAACCGCATTTTATTCCAGAGCTATACAAAGCTAGTTTTTGATGGTTTAGTCCCGGCGAATATCCGTCGCCGTCGGATTGGAATTTACTTTGTGCTCGCGTTTAAAGATATCGTATCATTATACTTGATTGTTATCCTCTATACTGATTTTACCTACTGCTGCTCATGCGGAAATTTTAAACTAAGCAAAGTAGAGTTTTTGAAAAATGACTTTTGTCAAGAGATTTTTGTCTAAATAGTTTTTGTCCTAATAAGATTTAAAGTTGTAGTAACCTTTCCAACTGCCAGAACAGTATTCATGTTCTTCAAGTTTACATAAATGATCAAAAAAAAATTATCATAAATATATATTTATTTAACAAGAAACATTTTTTTGTAACAGTCATTTATTTATTCTACGTTATATAATTACAAAAAAGTATTATATTTATTTTTTCAGTTTATATAGTTAAGGAAAATAGATTAAAAATAGAAACTATTAAAAAATAATTTAAAAACTATTTGTATTTGACTTTATATTACAAATGTCAAAAGAAAATGAATTTTTATATATTTTTATTAAAAAAAATTGAAATGGATTTGACAATCAAACGGCAAAAATATAAAAATACAGAAACAAGTTCAATTTCGTACGCTATTGAAAAAAAAACTGCAAAAAGGATCGATATCAAAAGATGCAAAGAAAATATTTTAACGCTTCGCTAAAATTACTTTTACATGTACACATGCAAAGGAAAACAAAAAATAAAACAAAGTGCGTAAATAAAAAAACTCAAAACAAACGTTACAGAGTTCTCTGGGAAAGATTACAAGTTTGTAATCTAGCACCATACAACAGAAAAACAAAAAAAAACTGGGAAAAGAAAATAAATTCTCACATGGAGTTTACAAATCTCTCCACTTGGCCACTCGAAAAACAAACCACACACAAAAGTTTATCAGCGCGTATAAAACGATAGCGTAAAAAATTAGGTAGCACACAATTTTTTTAGCTGCTCCAGTTGCGTTTAAAGCTACGACACTTTTCATTTTAAAAACACGAGTTTCGAATAAATTTTTTATAACGTTTCTAGTACGGAATATTTTTAAAAATTACCTCACATTAAATTGCTGTGATGCACAGAGAGAGAGAGAGAGAGAGAGAGAGAGAGAGATGCGACCTCTTTAAACTAAACTTTTAACGCGGTAATTAAATTTTATGCTAAAATAAAGAACGAGTAAATTACTATTTATAAAATATTCTTTTTTACATATTTTGTTTTTAATTGCTCTTTCAAGTTCGCCGAGAATTTAATTACATAAGACTTATTAATATTATATAAAAATACAAAAATTATATTTTTATTGCACAAATAGTAACAACAGTATCCTGCAGTATCAAAGTTTAAAATCAGTTGTATAAGATATTGTTAAGATAATCAGTTGTTGACTATACAATTAAATTTTCAATTAAAGAAAAAATAAATTATTTTTTTCCACTATTTTATTTAATACAGAAAGTACATTCCGACCACTCTATAGTCATTATAAAGCTGACGATAACCACAGAGTGGTTGGAATGTATATTCTGTATTAAATTAAATTTAAGTTAATGTATTATGTATTACATAAAAAAAAAGCTAAACTGAATTAAAAAATAAGTTAAATTGTTTATCAGAAACTGCTCTATAAAAAATATTTTTTTTTTATCTCTGGTTAAAATAAAACTATTATCTCACTCAAATATATTTCACAATTAAACTTTTTTGCTAATTTTCTTTTATTATTTATGTGATGCCGAAGATATTATAATAATTGCAAGACCCTCAACAATATTTACAGTAGATAACAGCAATCAGGGTAACAATAATTATTCAAATAAAATTTGGCTTCCTTTAATTATTAATTTATAAATTTTATAATCCAATTACTTATTTTATTACATAATAAAAAAATCTATATTCTGTTCATTTATTACATATGATATTTATATAATTATTTCTGATGATAACATACGTATATTTTACCTTTATTTTAAAGATGGTAGCCAAATAACAAACACCCCCCTCACCCGAAAAATTATCCTGAACGAAAAAAAAATAATATTGCAACCTACCCAAAATGAACAGTTGCCTATCTCATAACATCGGATTGACTGTACTACATATTCTTCTTACCAAAAACAATTAAAAACTTACAATTATTTTAAAATTGAGCAACAAGATAAAATTTTGTCGTATCTCTTATGGTTCTCGAGATTCTTGAGATTTCAAATAAAAACACTCAGTATACATCCGTCCATTGTCAATTTGCATATAGCGCACAATCCAATTTCTTAGTAACGAAAAACAAATCTGGCAGACAAGCGAAGCAACAACACATTAAAGTATTTAAACGTATTGAATTAAACATAAGTTAAATCTAAAAGCCGAAGCTTAAATAAAACATGATCTCGAATATTTATTTATGGAAATCAGTCAAATTTTATCTCTTCCATATTGCATTTAATGATCTTTATTGAACGACTAAATAAACATGGAAAAGATATATACCGCCCAATGCATTTGCACACACACCCGTATCAACTATTTATCTAACCTCCGTAAAACTAGAATTTCGTTTTCAGCTTTTGCTGTTTATTTTCCATTATTATTTTATGACTTGTAATAACAGATTAGTGTTGCTCGATAAATTGCAATACAAATATTATTGTAATTATGATATTCGTACGATTAATTTTATGATTATTAATAGGTTATGTAAAATTTGATGTCAAAAATAACACTATTGTTTGTATACATTTTTTTGTGTAAAAAAAACACTAATTTTATGTATACATATAGTGTGGCACAAACACTTTGCTTTTATGCAGAAATTAGTTTCCTATCTAGATAAGCAACTTTGCTTCATCTACATTCATATTGCCCCTCGTACATGCTCTTTTATAATTATCACTTGAAAACATTCGCTCACACAAAAAACTCTCAATCATACCTCCTTATCTATTCATCGGACGTCCACGAGTAGATGTATACCTTCAATACCACTCAAATATATTCTTTTAACCAAATATTCTATAGACATTCGCTCAAGATGGCCGAACCATTTTAACTGACTAACAACTACATTTTTTTTTTAATTTTACACTTTTTATACATACCCAACGCAAAAATATCATTTTCATTCTATGCTAATTAAATGTCTTTTAATGTCTTTTTTAGTATAATTTTTAAATGCTTTGTTTACTTGTCATTTGTATTTTTTATAAAAATGGTTTATACTTAATGAACCAAAACGTTGATTTTTAAGGAATGTATTAGAAACGAAAATCTAAAACTTTTTTAATTTAAATATGACGTATAAATTCTAAAAGGTTTTTTTATTTTAACATATTAAAAAAAATATTTTCAGAACTCATTATATTTAAACAAAACTGCTTTAAGTTAAAGTTCTGTATTAATATTTATTTAAAATCGACGTTTCGACAAAAGTCAACGTCCGTCTTCATCAAGATAATTAATATAAATGAGATTACAGTAAATAACAAAACATAGAAAGAAGTTACTAGGTAACAAATAAGTAGATCATACAATTTTTAATTAATTGAAACCAAATTTTATTTAACTTAGTTCCTTTACAGTGATTAATGTTATCCTTTTCTTTATATATTGATTGGTCTAACAATTATTAATTTCTTTAATTTTGAAGATACTGTAATAATTAATACTGAATTAAATAAAATTTAGCTTCCATTAATTAAAAATCCTAACTAATCATAAAAATGTTACCTAATAACATTTACAAAACATTTAAATATTAATTAATAATAATTATTTCCGTGTTATATCGTATTTTGTATTAAAAAAAATGATTTTAAACTGGATACATTTTTCATATTGTAGTACAAACAAGCCAAAAACGTTTAGATACTATTTTGATCACTCTAAATAGCACATGACGTATAAAAACGTTAAAGCAAAAATCAAAGTGACGTGTGGGCAGATAAAAAAGTCGGCTTTCTAGCTAAAAAAAAAAGAGTGTTTGGTAACATCAATTTACACATAGTTGGGCGTCTGGCAACGACGCTGATTTGAACGAAGTGCTCGCACAGACGCCCGGAAAGATTTACCGGGATTGTCCGCACAATTCCGGGGGCCAAAACTCCGGTAAACTCGCGCCACCGGAACGCCGGAGATTTACACGAGCCTTGCGTCACAATGTAAAGTTTCTCTTGTGTAACTTAAGCCTTTTCGAAACAATTATAATTTTATTTTTATTTTGGTATATTTAAGAGATAAAATAATCACACTTTCGAAAAATAAAAAACTAATTATTTAAATGTTGTTAAACATATGGTCTGCTTACAAGTCAATCATACATTTCAAAAACAGTTAACTACTGAGTAGTTAACAAATCATTAAATAATATCTTAAAAAAATTCAATATTGTAGAGGGTATTCGATTTTCAATGGGATAATACGTGTAAAGTATAATATAAGTAAAATTATATAAAATTAATTATACAACTTAATTATTCAAATTAATACTTGCAATACACATATATATATATATATACAAGTAGAACAAATCGAATAAAAAATAGTTTGATGTATGAAGACTGTAAAATTAGCAGAAATGTTGTTGCAAAAGTTGGTGTTATTCAGTTAAAATGGTTCAACTATCTTAATATTCATCTTATATTAATAAAGTATTTTGACACAATTTTTAATTAAAAATACATAGAAATAAAAAAACTGTAATATAATAAACACTGAAAGTTTTTTTACCATATATATATATATATATACAGTGTGTCCCAGGATTGATGTTACAAGAGGTGTAATGGACTAAAATTTTTTGAATTTCATTTCAAGATTCTGGAATTAAGCCCTGCTTGGCGTGAAACGAATTTTAAGAATTTTTTCGTTTTTTGAAAAACAAAATGGCCGTGACGGTGAAGCAAGAACTATTTTCTTTTCAGGTAAAGTACCCTTTTTGTTTAGGATACGACAAAATTTTATTAAGAAAAGTTGTTTATAATGACAAATCATGGCCGTATACCAAACTTCAGGACGATCTACCTACTTTCATTAAACTGTCTGTTTTAGATTGAACAAAATAAATTGTAGGTATCTATTAATTTATTAAAATTTTTATTTGTTGACCATTGGTATACGGCCATGATTTGTCATTATAAACAACTTTTCTTAATAAAATTTTGTCGTATCCTAAACAAAAAGGGTACTTTACCTGAAAAGAAAATAGTTCTTGTTTCACCGTCACGGCCATTTTGTTTTTCAAAAAACGAAAAAATTCTTAAAATTCGTTTCACGCCAAGCAGGGCTTAATTCCAGAATCTTGAAATGAAATTCAAAAAATTTTAGTCCATTACACCTCTTGTAACATCAATCCTGGGACACACTGTATATATATATATATATATATATATATATATATATATATATATATATATATATATACTCGTATATGTAGAGTTTAAAGTTCATCAGCTTATGATTCGGTATAAATTTATTCTAATTTGTTAAAAGTACTACCAATTTTAAATACAAAAGTCTTATACCTAAGATACAAGACAAAATTTAATGATCATTAAGCTACATACATTCACCACCGCGATTCAATTACGATGTTTCGGTAATCTTGAACAAATGTCTAATGATCGTTTTGTTAAAAAAATATATGTGAGTGATATTAAAAATATACATCTTTATGGACATCCAATGTGTAGATAATAAGAAGATATGATTCAGAGTGTTTTGCGTGAGTAAATGTTTTCAAATGGTAAGAATAAACAAGCATGTATGAAAAAAAAACTATAAATGTTAATAAAACAAAAGTTTCTTGACTGGATAGGAATGTTTGACCGAAACTCATTTCTACATACTCATATGTGTACATGCATGATTGTATATGTCTATATATTAAAAAAAAATGTGCAATATGTGTAACATAAGTATGACTCATACAAGTAATAAAATCTTTACAAATTTTATTTAAAAATTTAATTAATATATTTTAGCTGACATGCAAATCCTTGGAGATTATAAACTTCAAACAAATTAATAACAAAACTCAAACATAATTAAATTAAATAAAAACTACGACTCAGCGTGACACAATATAACTCATTCCTTGACTCAATAAATAACGACAGACCACCCTCTAAAAATGACCCGGTAATTTTTCTTAGATTTCTAACCAATTCACTACCAACCTTGAAAACTGAATATAACTATACAGAATAAAGGTACTTATCAACATATTTACTTGCACGCCATGACGGAGAAGTTTTTCATTTACAAATTTCGTAACGTTCACAAAACACAGTCCCGGCTGACTTGATTGGCATGAAGGCATGTTTTCATGATTTACATAGATTCGATTTGATTTCAAGGTTCAGAACGCCCCCCCGCCTCCCAAGATAGTTGTTATTGATCTATATAACGTTATGACGGTCAGCAATTATGCGGACGATGTTTTACGTTAGAATAAACACACGCAAATTTCGTTTGATAAATCTGTTTGTTAATATAAATAATAGATTGATAAAAAATTGCTGAAATATGCTGAATGCTGTTGATTTGATTTAAATCACTGCTTGTTGATATTGATTTACAATTTTCTGAAAATAAAAATAGTTAAAAAAATCTAGAATATTTACATATCTACTAAGAATTAATCATATTACCTAGTAAATTATCGCGGTAAGTTTGCTGTAATCATTAATTTACGAGTAATATAACCTTCGTTTGTTATTTACATAAAAAAACTTTAGGATTTAGTTCTGTATACATTTTAATTAAAAATCGATATTTCAACGTACTCTCCGTACATCATCATCAAAAAAAAAATTATACAAATGATACAGTAAATAAACAGAATATAGAAACAAGCTACTAAGTAACAAAATAATTACAGTCCGGATTTCACGTTACATTTCCGAGTGTCCGGGTGAAACCCAAAAAGTCTGTTTTTTAAAAATTTTTTGTTAAACGTCGATATTAAATATTAATATTATTATTAATTAATAAACAAAATATAGTTACAAATATAAAAGATAAACATTTAAAAGTTAATTAATAAATTAACAAATTAATGAATAAAATTGATTAATAATTCAAAGAATAAAACGGCTTTAGGTTCTAGTTCTGTATTATTAATTGACGTTTCGACGAACTCAACGTGCGTCTTCAACAGAAAAAAAAAGATAGAAATGACATTTATAGTAAATAAGCAGAACAGAGAAACAAGTTACTAGGTAACAAAATAAATAACAAGATTATAATCATAGTTACTTACTTTGTTCTGTTTATTTACTATAAATGTCATTTTTATGTTTTTTCCTGATGAAAACGCACATTGGGTTCGTTAAAACGTCGATTATTAATAAATACTTCTAGAGAATTAAAACATAAACCGTTTTATTCTAATATAATGAGTTCTGATAAATTTTTTACTATTTTAGTTATTCAAAGTTTAAGAACAATATTATCTCATTGGCAATTTTAAAATCCGCTTTTATACTATGTATATGCATTTTAAATTTAGTAACAAAAAGTAAAGTAGTTTTATCAGAAAACGTAGTCTTGTTTATATTAAAATCAAAACTTTAAAAAATATTAAAAATATATTTTTGTCTCACCTTTAATATTAATTTATTAAACTTATTACTCATATTTAGCACATTCATGAGATTCTGACTTCAAAATCGTCAAAATTGCTAAGATAAATATTCATTTTTGTATCTATAAACATGTTTCTTTTTAACACTACCTTCCTCAAATACAAATAATTATTATGCTGTTCATTTTTCATAAGTTCACTGTCAAAATTAATTAACAAAATTTCGCGTTTCGTGTTGCTTACAATTTTTTCTTCATTAAAAATCAAGGCCAGAGAGTCCTTAATAAATGAAAATATGTTTTCATTATATCATTGTTAGTCGAGCTAAAATTTCAAATTAACCTCTACGGTATGCGCTCCAGTTTTAAGCCAGCCGTACATATATAACAATAAGAGTTTTGTTATTATTATGTGCCAGTAGGTACAGTCACTCTCTGTAAACTGTACAATATTATATTTGCTGTATTGTTAAATATAGGAATTTGGTAACAACGTTGAGTAAATTTCTAGAATATCTGGTTGACTAATTCTACATAAAATAAATGAAGCTGAAATCGAAATGCTTATTGTTACATTCTCTTATTTTATATATATATATATATATATATATATATATAACTTAGTACAGTATATATTATTGTATAAATAACAAATTTTTATGTTTGTTGACAAATTGTTACAATTAATAATTAAATTTTTAATTGACATATGTATTGTATAGTTTATGTATTTTTCGCGAATATTATTAGTTACCATAATGTAAAAACATTTTTGTATTCATCCAACATGTAAGTAATATGCATTGTACAATTCGTATGCTATTGTAATTTAATTTCAAAACTTGTACTATTTTAGTGAGTTTGCCCTGAAGAAGCTTATAATCATAAACAAAATAATGGCTACTTTACAATAAATTTAATATGCGTTAATGTTATTGTAATTTTTATTAATTATTTCCGAAATCTATTATTTCAATATATATATAT
Organism: Clivina fossor; assembly: GCA_963966155.1. Classification (NCBI taxonomy): domain Eukaryota; kingdom Metazoa; phylum Arthropoda; class Insecta; order Coleoptera; family Carabidae; genus Clivina; species Clivina fossor. Next base: position 9,962,010 of record OZ014562.1, on the reverse strand, counting down.
ATATATATATATATATATATATATATATATATATATATATGTATATATATATATATATATATATATATAGTGCACAAATATTTTATACAACACTTAAATCTAAGGTTTTCTTTCTATAAATTATTATTTTGTTTATTGTTATCTATTTTTATATTATAATCTTAAAATATATTTATCAGATCTTACTGAAACATGCAGTTAAACAGAAAATGTTCAATAAAAAATTTAGATAAATTTTATCTAGATAATTTCCAGCATTGCAAAGCACCTCCACCAAATTTGTTAAATTATACAAATAAAATAATATTTATATTGAAGCTATGAAAAAAAAACACCCGATATATATGCAAATAAATACATGTTTTACGCAACAAATTTTTATAACAATGGCCTGTATTTTGTAACAGTCGGCAAAATTTCACGTATGATTTAATACTGATTAAAACGGAACAGCGTCAAAATTAAATTTATTACTTCCAGCCAGACAGACACATCACAATATTATATTAAAATATGCAAATTTAGCACAAAAATATTTTGCGATTGTAGCAGCATTAAAACAAACTAAATATTTTCACAAAATACATGTACAATAAAGGCACATTCACACTATAACACTTACCATAAAATTTGTGTTATAATTTTAAGCGCAGAGCTAATAATTCTACTTATTGACATAATGATCTTAATTTGATCGATTGTTTTCGGTTTTATTGCAGTTAAAAATTAAAATTATTAATATTATTTTAACATATTTACAACCTAGTAGATAGTGCAGAAACCAATAACATTACGACTAAAACAAAACGAAGAAAGTGTGAATGAAATTGTATATATTCTGTGTTTTTATCTCTAAGTCAAACTCAAAACGATAAATTTATGCTCTCGTATCTTTTATGGCTACTGTCAGAATAAAAATATGAATCGATGTATTTGCAAACTTACTTATTTTTCTCTGGTGCGGAATAAAATGTTTTATAGAAAATGTTTTGTACGTATAGATGTCAAATGCATATGGCGACAGAGTTCTTTGTTTGACAAACAGATACCGACTATATATCTGCAATTTATTCTACCACAAAATGAGACAATGCGCGTTATATGCCCTAGTTTATTTGAACAAACGTAAAAATATACAAGTAGATAAACAGTCAGCTATGTAGCAAAAATGTAGATACATTTAATGTTTCTCAAATGGAATATACATAAAATAAATAGCATTTAAGTTGATAATATGCTTAGTATGTCAAAGTATCCGCTTAAAAATATTGACTATACCGTGTATATACTATGTAATTTCAATGTACTGGAAGTACAAAGAAATATTTTCGTGTTTAAAAAAGGACATCGTCTTAAAAATTAGTTAAAATGGTTTTCCGAAATTAAGAAATTTTGGAGTTACAGGGACCAATACGGAGTTGGGTCAGAGCAAGTAAAACGTACTGATCAAGCAGTAAAAAATCAACATCAAACCTTAAACGCGTTTTTTTCGAAAACATGTTTTTCAACCTTGTCCAGCCGAGAAGTCAAAAATTATTCGTCTGCTTTACTTCGCTTTAAGAAATAATTATAGAAAATTAAATTCTCTACAATGATACGGCATATCTCTTCTTTTCGATTTTTTATACGTTTTAAAAATTGATTTATTTGCATAAATCTTTGTTAGCTAATCATATGATTAACAAATGTTTTCAAAACACTCGATTGATTTTTAGTCAGTTAACAACTTAATTACATTGTTAACTGATAATATGTTTGACAAGGTTTTATGCAATGATTTTAGCTTTTATAAATTAAATTTATCAAAAACCAAAAAACATAGACAAACGGTATACATACTTTTTTTCTCATTTAATTAAAAATTTTGCAAATGCATACCGAAGCAAATACGCAGTATATAATAACATAGTAAACAGAACCAAAAAATATACAAAAAAAAAACATGTTACATTTAAACATGAAATACACATGATTCAATTTGCCAGTAAAACAATGCAAAACGTGCTTTGGAAAAATTATTCAACAGACGAGCTAAACTCGCTCGCAATTTACTAAAATGAAACTAATTGCATTTTTAAATTTTTGTCTCGCGCTAAACAGTCGACAATTTTTTTTTTCACAGTTTTCCAACAAAAATTTTCTCATTTCCCTGGAGCACCTTTTTTATACAATAATTTTCTATAGATTAAATACTACACAATGTTTTACAATAAGAATATGAATCCTTCTTTTTTAAATCAAATATTGACAAAAACATTTTCAAGTTTTTAATGAAAACGCGCTAATTTGTTATTTGCAATCCTATATTAGGTAATTATTGCCTTATTTACCTCATAATTATAAATAAATAGCAAATAAAGCCAGTCTAATTATTAAAATTGCTTGTTGAGTACTTCAAATATTTACAAATACAAAAAAAAAAAACATTTTGAACAAGATTTTTATTAGGAGATAATTTGTTTTTATGGAGCAAAACAAATAATAAAAAACTGTATTTTATTCAACTTCAAGCCAATGTAAAATTTTAATTAATTTACTCTGAATATATTTGAGATGTAGTCTAATATAAATAGATTTTTTTTAAACTTTACGGTCTGAAATATATTTACATATTACATGCTAATAAATGTTTAAAATACTTTAACAAAATTAACAGATACCTTTGTCCCAAACAAATATTTAAAATAAACTTGTTATCAATTCTTAATTTTACTTAAAAAAAATTATCTAATTACTTAAACATTTAAATAATTTTATATTTACATTTGTAACCATTTTTTATTTTTAAATATTTACTTAAAATTATTTACTATAATTAAATGTCAATTTTTTAATTTCTTGAAAATTTGAATTTACCAGTTCTCTGACAATGCCGAAAGGCGAAACTGTAAATAAATACAGTAAATAAATACAGTAAAATTCAGTAGTTTTTTCTTATTTTAATATAATATTATTTACCTATTACTTATTTATTACAAAAACAAAATAGATTATCTTAAAAAAAATAGTGATTTTATTATGCAAAATACTTACACACGCACTTAATCTTATATATGCAAAAGGCAACTTGCAAATGATAATCACATACTAGATAGGAAGGTTTTATCGATTTTCAGACACTCATCTAAAGTTTCAATTCCGTGTTCCATTAGTTTGTTATATGTTGCAAAAGTGAGACAAACATGTATGCATTTCAGATAAGGTTGTAAAGTATTTTGCATGTTACCACCCAGTTTCATACGAAACCCCTTGTTTAATCTGATAAAGAATACCATCTTCAATGTCAACAATAAAATATAATTTATATTAAAAATTTCACACTGCAAATGATTTAAAAAACAATATTTGCAATTTTATTTATTCTCAAAATAAGTAAAAGATTATTTGTGATTGGTTGAAAATGTATAATAACAACATTTCATTGGTAATTTATTCCAACATTGTGAAAATACTGAGCCTACAGTAAAATAATTAACATAGAATAATAAAATCATAATTTATAAAAATATCGTTAGTCGATTTCTTGTTTGTTCCATATCACAAAACTTTACTTTCTATAAAATGATGTTCAAAATTTCTAAACTGAATTGTTTATAGTATAGATATGAAACAAATTAGAATTTATATATTCGAAACTATTATAATTAGAACATCCAGAATTATTAAAATAGATAGAAAACGAACAAATATTACCAAAATTAGCAATAACTCAATTTGATCAAAAATGGCGTACAGAACAAACAAGAATTCGACTGATGATACTTATTGTAATATTAACTATAAAAATAGACTTTTAACATAATTCTCCATTAAAATCATTAAATATCAAATAAAACACAGATATTAGAAGCAATAGCTATTATAATTCATTTTGCTGAACAGCACTTATTCTTATAAAACTTTTTCTTAGTGTTTGCAAAAAAAACTTTAAAAAAAAAAAAAGGAAAAAATCGGCAAAATTAAGAATGATTGTTCATTAATTTTCTGTTACACAAGTATGTTATTATATTATATACAAAGTGTTTGTAAGAAATACTGTTATAAAAGTACTGAAATATACGGAATGTTTAAGGAAACTTGCTACATTATAACAACCTACACGGAGAAAAAGAATTTGCCAATGGTAACAAATAAATATCTGTTTGATAATAAAATATTTATTAATTACAACAAATATTTTTTTTAAATAAAGAGCTGTATAATTTTCCAAATAAATTCATTTAAAAAAATAAAATATTGTTATTGATTTTTTTTTATTAATATCAAAGATAGATTTTTCTGCGTGTATTGGTTTTTTAACAGGTTATTGAAAATAACCGAAAAAAATAATAATTAAAAGCAATAAATTATTACAAATAATAATCATTTAATTGAAATTTTACAAAAAAATTATATTGTAAAACTATACAGTTAGACAGTGTTCACAGATATATTTCTCAATATTTTTTCTAATATTTGCAGTTATTATAAATGCAATCTAATATTATAAATTTGAGTCCTATATATTTAGTTTGAATATTTATTTTACGTTTTAATTTTTTTCTCCTTTTAACTTATTTGAATTTTGTTTAACTAAAAATTATAATATTGTTTATTTATTCTATACATATTTAAGTCCTACATATTTCGTTTTTATATTTTGTATTTTTACCATTACTTACTCTTCTAATAAAACAGTTAATCTATTTCAATTTTCTTTTACTAAAAATTATAATAACAACAACGATAACAAAAAAATAATAAAAATACATTTAAAAAAAAAATGTTTATTATAGTCTACCACGTACAATAAAAATGTAATATTTATTTTAATGATTCATTTTGTTTAACAAAAAGTTTTATGACTATGAAAGTTAATAAATGTAAATTAAAATAAATGTATTTGAAGAAAAATGATGGCAGGATACATTTTACAGCCGTTGTTCGAGAACAATTTAAAAGCGTGACGTCAGAATTATAATATCATGTTTAACACGAAACATATTATTACAGAAGATATAAATTATTTAATAACATCGTGTACCGTAAAGTATTAGTCCTGAAATATGTATTACGCGATAAACAACAAACAAGGTAATAATTTTCAAAGGAATCATGAACGTCTAACATTTTCAAGACAGTTTTCCTCAAACGCTATTTTCAACCGCAAACTGCTATGCTAACACACCTTCACATTAATATTTTTTTATAATAACCATAAACAAAAAAATTATAGAAATATAAAATAAAAATAAATAAAATGAAAAAGCTTTAGAAGTAAGTTTTGTATAATTTTTTAGTTAAAAATCGAAGTTTCGATATACTCTACGTATATTATCATCAGGAACAAAATGTACAAATAACATAAATAATAAACAAGCAAAACGTAGAAACAAGTTACTAGGTAACAAAACACAAGTAACTAGATTATAAAATTTATAAATTATTACTTAAAGGAAGCCAAAATTTATTACACTGCCTTTACACTGATTGATATTATTATTTTCTTTGTAAATTTCTATTACTTTTCTTATCAATATACTGTTAATATTGTTGAATCTCGCAATTATTTTAATATCTTCATGATGCAAAATTTGAAGATATTAAAATAATTACAAAACCCAACAATATTAACAGTAGATTGATAAGAGAAGCAATAGAAATTTACAAAGAAACAGATAACATCAATTAATTTAAATAAAATTTGAGTTCCTTTCAATAATAAAATATAAATTTTATAATCTAGTTACTTGTATTTTGTTACCTAGTAACTTGTTTCTATGTTTTGTTTGTTTACTTATGTAATTTGTACAATTTTCTTGATGATGATACACGTGGAGTATATAAAAATGTGAATTTTTAATTGAAAAATATACAGAACTTAATTGTAAAGCTTTCATATTTTAATATAATGACTTGTGAAAGCTTTTTGACTATGTTACAAATAAATAATTTTATTCTTCATATTAATCTTGGTTTTTGTTTCATCTCTAACCAGAATTCTAAAGTTTTAAAGGTATACAGACTTATTAGTTTTTGTAAATAAATTTTTTTATTTAATAGAAAGAATAAACATTCTCTAACGCTATAGGTTTGTTTTGAATTTCAGCATTAATTTTATTGGTTTATATAAATAAGGGAATAAAATAAGCAGTTTTTAATATTTTTTTAAAGTTCAAAGTAAATAAATTTTAAAATTAAATTTATTGTTAATTTAATACAGTCTTTTACTTTATACTGACACTAATTTTATTATCTTATATTGTCTGAAATATATAAAATAAATAATAAATATTATGGTAACGTAGTCGAACACTTGATATAACAATAAACCCGTATATTATACATGTTTTTATAATTTATTTCTATACTAATTAACATAAAACTTTTTTCTATTATATATATAGAGAAAAATAACAGCGTGGGATATAATATCGGCAAACAGACCAAAACATTTTGAGAGTTAAACACGAAATCAGATTAATTTAACGGTAAAGTGGCTTGTCAAAAGGCCTTTTGGCTGAGTGGAAAAACTTGAACCGGTGTGTGTATGTGTGTGTGTGCTGTGTTTATATCTCTTTAGCGTTCAATGTGGCAACAATGTGCGCAAGGCTGTGTTGCCGTTTGTGCTTCTACTAGAACAAATCGGATTTATTTCGAATCGAGATGGATTGTAAACATAGCTTTGAGGGTTTAAAAACAAAAGATTCCAATTCGCGGAAAAAGATCGTGAATTATATATTATTTAATATCGCAAACATTTTTAAACAACTTCAGTAACAAAATTTAATTGTACTTAGATTCCTGCACCTGGTATCTCGAGTTCGATATTAACTAATACCGGTTTTAAAACAACGTAAAACAAATGAACTAAAACACCCAAAAACTCATTAAATCATATATCACACTTAAAGGTAGCTATTTCATACATTAAAATAATTTTAAAACACATTTATTATCAGTATTCTGTAATAAATAATATGGAAACACATCTGTAATAAAAACTGTCATAATTTAACCTAACAAATTTACAAAAAAAAAGTTGTATCATGGAACAAGTATCACAATATCGGAAAACTTTATGCCCACATTTCTAAATAAACACGACCACCGACTAAATTCATTCATAACAAATTGTTCGTATAATACCTCGCAACTCTATTGTTTCGAAAAATATGTTTTGCTCTTTTATGGTTAAGAGGGAACGAACCTTTTCCGATATAAATTACATTTCCACCTAGCTAACACACACACACACATGTATCGTACTTTGCGGTTTTCATATTATAAAACATTGTTTTATTAATCATTTGAGACTATGTGAATTTCATTTTCATTTAAGCTATTGATTAAATTATATATATATATATATATATATATATATATATATGTTTCGCGCAAAACGCATACGAAAGTTTCAAATACACTACATAGAGTCATAGTTAAAGTGATTCGTGATATGTTTTCTGAATGTGGTTGGAGATGGAATTAAATTTTAATTTTTTAATTTTCAATTTTCAATTGAAGAGAAAATGTAATTACAAACTTCATAAAGTAATTAATACATTAAAGAAAAAGTGATAGAATATGTTAATAAAAATACATATTTTAATTTATAATAGTTTTTAAAATAGTAATTAATACCTATCTGAAAAACCAAGAAAAGAAAAACTAAAAACATAAACAAAATATTCATACATACACAATCACACCATATATAAAAAAGGATGTGACACAAACTCTTTCCACTATCCCGAAATCAGTCTTCTGCAAATATCCCTATCTAAACAAGCAACTTTAGCTACATCTACATTCATAATACCACTCATACATGCTTTTCTATTTCTACTACTTGGAAACTTCCGCTCACATAAAACACTCTCAATCATAACACTCCAACTACTCATCGGACGGCCACGAAAACGTATAAAAATCATTCATATAAATCTTTTTAACCAAACGTTTATTAAACATTCGCTCAAGATGTCCGAACCATCTTAACTGACTAACACAAACTTTTGTTACAACAAAATATATTTGCTGTGATTTCTAAAAATTGTTTCAATTTTTGTATTACTATCTAAAAATTGTTTTTATGATAATTATTATTAATTAAATTACACAGCAAAAAATAAAACTATACTTATGTAAATAATTTACTTTTCAAGAACCCAAAATTGTAATGAATAAAATAAGAGTTATTTAAAGCAAATCCATTAAACGAATTCGAAGTGGACTAAATTGTAATACCGATGTGGAAAATAACAAGATAAAGCTATCAAAAGCTTTAGATTAGTTTAACTCATTACTACATATTTATTCGTAGTAAAGTTTCTATGAGTTTCCATTAAAATTAACCCTTGAATTACGAAAGAGAATTAGGTCAACCCTGGTCAATTTTGTGGAGGTTCTAGTGTGGCATACATTGCTTCTTCCTCTTTGCACACTACTGGCTTTTCACTCTCAACTATTTTCAATTAGATACAGATCAACTTCTGTAAATTATTTACACAGCTATTCCGTTTCTTTTCATAAGAAAAGATTTTATTTTATTTTTTCATAAATAAAACAACAATTGAATATGTTTCATACAGTATTTATACTATTTCTGTTTCTCTAGATCTATGGTCTCCAACCATGTTTTACTTGCGTGCCGTTTTAGTAACCCATTTTTACAAATTGTACTTTTTATAACGTTGAGATTTTTTTTCAAAAATTTCATAAGTTACTCAGTCATTGAGCTTAACAAGCCGATTCAATGACCGAGTAACTTGTGAAATTTTTGAGAAAAATCTCAATTTTAGTTTATTATTTATATTAATTTCATAGATACACTTATAAAAAATTTTTGTTCAATGTTATTAACATAACTTCAATTTAAAAAATAGAATAATAAAAGATACAATACATTGCAGATTACATAAAAAATAAGTTATAGTAGTAATGCAGATATTGCCAAAGTTTGTAGAGCATTCAATATAGAATATTTTTTTGTCAATACACTTATGATCGCTAAAGTCATTTTTCTTACACCGGACAGTCATGCAAATAATTTATTTTAACTTATTAAATTATCGAAAATTTTCGAGAAAAAAAAATTTTCAAGATGTAGAATTAGAATAACCTGTCGAGCAATTTTTTACATAAAAACAGTTTGAAAAGACGTCAAACTTATACACAATCTGTATCTTTTATTTACGCTTCTTGTTTATTAGATATATACGAAAATAAATAAATATTTAAAATATTATTGTCAAGTTTTCCAAAAATCCGTCAAATTGTAACCGAAAAATTCATTTTTTTGTATTAGAAACTGTCAATTTTTAAACAAAATTTTTACTTTTATATTGTATTTGATTTAATTACTTTTTTGTTCTATACTTTGTCTGAATTTCGTAGATGAAAATAATAAACATTTCGAGAAAAGTTTCATTGTTGCTTTCTGTGAAATTAACTAAATTTTAGTATAATTAGAGTTTTCTTTAAGAAAATTAATAAAAAGTGAAAAAGAAAAATTCCAGAACATTTGTTTGTTTTATTTTATCTACGTAAAATTAACTAGAATTTAGTCTAATTAAAAGCATCTTGAGTATAAGAGAACTTTTCCATAATATAGAATATCGTATTTCCTTCCTCTCGGGCGATAATTTTTTCTCATTTCGCCTGTTTGCAAAACTAATTGCACGACCATAAATTCGACTAATATTACATTTCATTGCCAGCGTTCAACTCCACCGCTCGGTACAACTGCGAACTGTCTTTAAATAGGCAAACAAACATAATTACCGCGGTTTTGCGGGTGTATATTGCCGGAACACTGAAGCACTGGCGTCGACTGAAACTCCCCGGACGCCAGAGTGAAATTGAGTTTGCGCATATACGTTTCGCCAGATGGCCTGTTGCTGGCCGGCTTCAATTTACCCCGATTCAGTTTCCGCACGCTTTACTATTCGGAGAATTGACGTTAAGGGGAACCCCCTCCCCCCTCTATCTGCCACAGCTATGCATGTTATATACGTGTTTACTGCGTATGTTAATGTTTGAATGAGGGATTCTGAGTAAATACCTAGCGAAATTTCACATGCAATATTGCTGTATTACGAAATTGAAGCGCCCGTGTTGTTTACGGAATTTAAACTGCATTTGTGACATTTTGTCTGACTAAATTTATTACAAAAGTTTTAGAAATGTGTCTATACTAAAAAAAAAAAACTTTAAAATCACTGAGTCAAAAGTAAACATACTTTTGATCTGTAAATTTAATAAATGTTAGTAAGTTTTACTATAACTATTTTGAAACCTTTCATAAATTTTTTTAGTATTCAATTTAGAAAAAAATATATATTTGAATAGAAAATTCTTAATAATTTTTCACTACTTTAATCATCTTGAGCGATTGTCTAATAATGTTTGATTAAAAGAATATATGTGATTGATTTTAAAGATATACGTTTGCGTGGACGTCCGATGAGTAGATGAAATGATATGATTGAGTTTTGCATCTTTGTTACAGAATTGAGGAGGGGAGAAATATTTGAAGTAAAATACTTTTATTTTGTTTCAGTTAAATAAATTTATAAAATTAGCAAATGTTCTAGAATTTTCTTTCTTACTCGTTTCCTCGAACAAGATTTTAATTATAAAAGATTTCAGTTAATTTTGCAGACAAAAACAGTAACTGAAACTGTTCCTAGAATTTCCAGTGAAATAAATTTTTCTTATCTCAGTTTCCCATTTCGAAATAAAGACACAGCAAAGAACGAAAAACTGCAAGAAGAAAAAAAAGGGGGGAATCAAAGACTAGACGAAACAATAAAAACTTTGTTTAAAACAAAATTACAACATCTGTTCCGTAGATTTTTATACTTTTACGACTGTAATGTGAAATTTATGTTATCTTAACACACGTTTCTACGCAAAAAAAAACGGTTCAGCGGTAGCAAAAAGAAAATTTAATTTATATAATTGAAGCAAATATTTGCGTTTGAGCTATATGCTTACATACTGTAATAAAAATAACGTCGTAAAATTATTTTTAATTAAATGTTCACGAGCAGAAATTTCTTTATGTAACAACAAACTATTATCTGTTTTCATTACAAAGAGTAACGGGCTTTTATAACAAATATAATTAACAGTAATTGTACTGTGAACAGGCAATTACTATTTTATATAATCAACACCAATATACAAATCTTTTGGACCGGAAATAATATTTAAAAAAAAATAAACAATTATTATTATATCTTCATTTTACATAAAAACAAAACAAATGAATTTTTTGTATACAAAAAAAAAATAAAAGTCTATGGTTTGTCCATTACATCAGAAGAATTACAATATCGTTCTAAAGAAAAACCTAACAAAAGTCGTGTAACAGTCGTGGATATTTGATATTTAGCATTTTTCAGAAGTTTTGACTGTCGAGGGCATCGAACTTTGTCACTTTGTCAGCTTTGTCAGTCGTTGCGCAAAGTTCGATTGCATTTATTTTTTATCTAATTCTAAGCTGCATTTTACAAATACAGCTTAGCTTAGATTATTTTAATTCAGTTACAAATAGATATTAAAAAAAAACAACATCAAGTTGTAATTTACGAATTAGAATATTAATGGTTGGTTACTATATTATCATGTTGATCACAGATATGAGAGAGTTTCAATATCAGTTTGTGAGAGATTAGCGGTTTCTTTAAGATTCCTTGAGACTGGGAAAAGCATTCAGATTGTTAGTGTCCCTTCCACTTCCCGTGCTTGAAGCTCGAATTTTAAAATATTTAGAAATCCGACAATCCATTCATCAGTCCATCAGTCTTAACCTTACACTTTCAATCAGAATGTCAATTTTTCTGTCTGAATGTCATTCCAAATGATCGTGCAAGGCCCGCTTAAAGGATGAGCCATAAAAACATATTACTTTAATTACAAAATTTTCGGACAATCCTGTATAATGTAGATTTTTAGTCTCAATAACGAAAATTTTCAGAAAAACAATTTTTTTTATACTAGATATAGAAAAAAGTAAAATCCAGGCATTGTATGACTTTATTATATTGAAAAAAAGTTTGTACCTCTCAGATTTTTTTTATTATTTGGTGCTTTTATCTTGTCTTTTTTTTTGTTTTATTAATCAGACACCAAAGCAAAAAGTACAAAAAAAGACAATCAAACCGAGAATTTTTTCTAGCGAGAAAATGACACCAAAAACAACTAAAGCACGCTCTGACGAGCCGCTAGATGGCACTGACAACGCCGCGGGGAAAACAAAACTTGGTGAACGACGGCACAAGAGAGCGGAAAGAAAAAAAAAAAACAAGAAAAGCAAAACAGATGAAACTCGAACGATCGTGTTTTGTTCTTGAGCACTGATATTTTTATGTGTGTGTGTGTGAGCTGCTGTTGTGTCATCAAGTTTTTTTCCGTTAACGATGAAAAGAACATTCAATGGACACTTTCGATCTGGTTTCGGGCGTTAATATCATAGATGGTGCTGTCGGCTGCCAGTGCCATCATTGAGCTTCAGTCATCAATCATCACTTTAGTCATTTAATGATTGATTATATGACTATGTCGTCCGCCATGCAATAAACAAGTGGAAATTGAGGCTTCCCTTCTCTTCTAGCTTTTTATCTGTCAGTGACGGGGAATTTTGTATTTGTAATATTTATAGCCTTCCAGTTTTTTTTTTTATTATTTATTACCTCATTGTTTTACAATAAGGCACACACGTTTTGAATTAAATTTAAAACTACTTATCCTTTTTTTCTTCCTCAAGAAAAACCAGTGTTTGATATATGATTCTTCTTCATATTGAACATCAAATTACTGATGTTCATTTTTTTAATATGCTAAAGTTAACTTTACCTTTTGTTTATATTATACATACATACACAAACACGCCATATACTCACAAAGGTGTGGCATATTCTCTTTTCATTCAAGCAGAAATTAGTTTACGTCAAGCAAGTAGAATATAAGAGGTCGAATGTGAAATAATTTAGTGTATAAAGAATGTAAAATTGATAAAAATATTCTTGCAAAAGTTGGTCAGATGGTTCGGTCATCATAAGTCAATGTCTAACAAACGTTTGGTTAAATAAAAAATAACATAGTAAAAAATCTTTCAGAATTCATTATACTTATCAAAATAAAAATGCTGTAAGTATTAGTTCTGTTAAATTTTAATTAATATTTGACGTTTCAATATACTGCACGTATATCGTTAGGTAGAATTAGTTTCTATATGTAAATGATAAAATGGTAAAAAATATATTAGATCACATTATATTAAAATAAAAATGCTTTAATATAGTAATTCTGTTAAATTTTAACTAATATTTGACGTATTGATTTAATTATTAAATTATAAATTTTGTTACCTAGTAACTTGTTTCTATGTTTTGTTTGTTCATTATTTATATTATTTATACATATTTTTTCAGATGATGATATATATGCAGTGCATTAAAACGTATTATTAATATATAAATGATATTGAAGATAAGGATGGATAGATGGATCAAATTTATGTAAGATTAAAGAAACATATATGAAAAGTATTATGACTGTCAATAAAGCGATAATTGCTTATCTGGATGGGAATGTTTAACAGAAACTAATTTCTGCTTAATTGTAAAAAAATTCTGCTACACCCTTATATACATGGCATTATTGTGTAAGCTTGTATGAAAAATCTCTAAAAATAACTATGAATTCGTTAATATGTTCCATAAAATAAAATACAAAAATACAAAACACCATATTCATTAGATAAAAATAAATTTTGACCTGATGAAGATGAGCGTTCAGCTTCGTCAAAACGTCGTTTTCATAAAATAGTTAAATAGAATCTAATCCTAAATACAATGAGTTTTGAAAAATATTTTACTATATTAGCATATTCATTATCTAATGTTAAGGAACATAAAAATATTTGTTTTAAATAATCACATAATAATGAAACTTTCATCTCACAGTTGTTTACTGTTAAGTAACATGTTACGTACGTACAACAAAAACAAAATCTTTATAAAACTATATATTAATTAATATGTAATATAAAATATAATTTACAATAATACAAAGCATTCTATTTATTACATATTGTGTGTAGATACATAAAAAATTCTTTTAAATAATTTAATAAATCATAGTCTCTTATACATATTAATAAATAATAAATTTACATTTAAAAGCGTTATTAATCAGAAATCTAATTATTTTAACATATTATCTTTATTCCCTACAATGTTAATTTCATAAGATCCACTTCCAACACCACTGCGTCTGGTAAGAGGAAAACATGCAGTTTTCTTGTTACAGAACCCAGCCCCATGTTGTAGAAAAACTGAATAAAACGAAATGCTTCATCTCGCAACGCTTAAAAGCATCTTCAATGCCTTGCGTATCTGTCTTTCCCTCTGTATGTGTGTGTGTGAATGAATGATCAGTTCACTGATTTAATACGCACAATGCTCTCAAGTGAAAAGTGATGACATTCATTATGTCTTTAAGGGGACGCAATAAATTTTCGCAAACGATATTCCGGCGTCGACGGGGCACGTTGTCTGTTGTCTGCTAGCAAATGAGATTTTTCGCCCGACGAATGATGGTTTTCAACAGTTTTACATGATAACTGTCGCTTTTATTTTCGTCCGGTTTTTTTTTCTTTTGAATTATCATTCGCTGGATTATCGTACTAAATTTTCAAAAGACTTTTAAAATTTTTATTTATTGCTTGTCCGAAGCAGGAGATATTTTTTTATAAAAGATACTGATGTTATCCATCTTAAAAATATGTAAATACAAATGATGAACAAAATATTTGGAACAGCAAAAAAATAAAATTTTGAATTTCATTAAATTAAACTGGTTTAATAATATATTATAATATGGTAAATAAATATTATTATAAAAACTATTACAAAAAATATTGCAATAATTTTATATTTTCAGATTAGATAATCGTCAAGAGTATAAAAATAATTTTCTTTTAAACTTTTTTTTTTAAATAGATTTTCAGCAATCTGAGCATAAGTTTGCTTTTAATTGTTTCCGGTAAATTTTTTTATAAATATTTAATTCTATAACGTTAAAATAGTTTTTAAAGTATTTTTTCTACATTTATACCGAAAAAAGAAAATTGTAACAAAAATAACATAATTAAAAATCTTTCAAAACCCATTATATGAAAATAAAACAACTTTAGTATTTAATTCTATATTAAATTTTATTAATAATCGATGTTTCGACGTATCAAAAATAATTTGTGTACAATTAAAATTTTAAAAAATAAATTTCATAAAAATAAAAATATAAACAAGTAACTAAAACAAAATTTTATAACGGTGTAAGATCTATTATTTCAGATTTTAAAATTAAGTTTTTTAAAAATACTTAAAAAGCATTCATAGAAAATAATAATACCCAAGATAAAATAACAAAACTTATTGAAATTAACATTTTGAGACCTTTTTCAAAAAATATTGTTAATTAATAAAATATGTTAGAATTTCATTCTTCTATTTGAAAATAAACCTTATTATCTAATAAAGTAAAAAAGCTTTTGTTTCAGACCGGAATTAAATAAAATTGGCTTGCTTTGATCAATAATTTATAATATAGTTATTTATACATCTAGTTACATTTATTTATTTGTTATTTGCATTTATTTTATTTGCATGTATTTTAATAAAAATATACTTAAACTAAAAGCTTATTAACTAAGTTTCTTTTCTACACATTAAGATCAGTCAGATTTTTTTTTAAATTATAGTAAAGTAAGTCTAAAATAAATGTTTATTACTCGGAAGAGCAAAGAGTCCAAATATTTGCGTTTTTAAGTGGAAAGATAAAAATGTTGAACGCAATTTAAAATCATGTCCATTTCATAATTTATTTAAAACTGACAAACGAATTGGAAAAACGAGCTCGTCGTGCAATAGAATACGACGACAGAACTTTGAAGTTTTTAACATAACAATAGCCCGTGCCAAACCGGCTGTGTACAAAAACACACACAAAAAGAGAAACGAGAACGGCCCCCGAAATCTTAGAGGCCTTTTAGCTGCAAAGCATCAGTTTGAAAAGGTTTTATTTATTTTTTTTTTCGCCTTACTTCTTCGCTCGCTGCAAATCGAAAACGGAACGCGTTTTATTTACGAACGACGCAAACGACGCAAGACGTAGTTCACACTTGTTTATTTCCATTTTACGGGGGAAATCGATTTTCTATCATTTCCCTATAGTTTTCTTCGCCAAATTGTTTACTTTTCTCGCACGCGGAAATCAACCAAACGTTCTTGCCGTATCAGCTTCTACAAAGTTATATTAAAAGTAATATTTCCAAGCTCATATACCGCCTAGTAACACTATTAAATTAAAATTTTATATAGGATGTAAACATTCATTAACAAGAAATATGATTAGGTTATAGTATTTTGTTTATTTTGATGAATTAATTAATTTTTTAAATGAAGAAAAATGCATTGATCTTGCCGGGGTTTGAATCCGGAACCTTGTGCTTTCGCGGCAACTGCGCTAACCAACTGGGCCACATGATCACAACGATAAGGTAATGCATTTTCTATATTTTGACTGATCATGATAAACTCATGAATTTAATCCAGTCAAGTAGATCACATGATGTGTCTATAAATCCAGTAATGTTAGTATATTTTTATATTCTTAATTGTAATTAAGAATATAAAAAAAAAGAATTGTTATTATTTTCAATATTTCTCTATTTTTGATACAAAACTAACTGTGTTTTATATATCGAAAATAGAATATTTGCAAATGTTAAAATTCAGCAAATCTTAATACCATTTGTAAAAATATTTATTTAAAGCTAAATCTTTGATAGTTATTGTAATATAAATGATTGTAATCCAAATTTAATTCCCAGATTTGATAAGATATACACTGTGAAAAATTTATGTAATTTAACATGTTTTATAAATATAATTTTTCATAGAAAATGTAATATTACGTAAATTATCACAGTAAATTTACAAAACGTTGTTATTTTTACTGTTAAAACCTATGTAAAATTACATAAATATAAGATATATATTTTTACAGTATACAGAAAACAACAGGATTATCCATTCCACTAATTATGGTTTATTTATTCAGTGTTTTAAAGTATCTCTTTATTGAACACTCTTTACATACAGTTTTGTAAATTTGGAGAGGTGTTTTATATTTTATTTTTGACCTAATCAAACTTAGCTGCAGCACCAACTAAAGTTTGAATTATTTATACTTTTTTTTTTGTCTAGATTCATGTTAGATTTCTAGTTCGAAAAAAGATACTCACTTCCTAGTATAATGTAAATCAAATTTGTACATCCAAGTTTTGTTCAAGTTTTCTAGTACACAGCTTGCCGTGTTTTTCAACTTAAAATTAATATTAGATACATTATACGCAAGGCCAGACAATTCTGTCAACCTCATACATAATTAGGGTCAAGTAATTATGTATTATTAATTTATTTTATTACTCAATATGTATCAGGAAGTAAAGGCCGATCAAATTAAATTTATACATAATTGTCAAATATCTGTAAAACTCCCCAAATTAAGTATTTTATATTTTTAAGTTGGTGTACTGACAATACTTCGAAAAAAATCAATCAATCAAAAATCAATATGGAAATCAAACAAAATTCGAATCAAAACCAAACTAGAAAACCTGCATAAATCTAAACGAAAAAAAAGGTATAATGTAATTCAAGCTTTAAGAATAACTTTCTTTTCATAATTTATATTTTAATGTAATATATAATTACTATTAAACCATTTGTGTTAAAACTAATTATTTTTCTGTAACACAATTGAAATTTATAGATTTCAAAGCAATCTCTCCGGTTTATCTTCGTAACCATATTATTTCTTCAACAATTTTTAAAAAAATTCAATTTGCCTATTTATTAAATTTTCAGTTTACCAACAAAAAATATTGATTCATAAACGGTGCTATTTTTATCGTCCAACGAAACAAATAAGCTACTGAAAATTTATTTATTTACACGTACAGAAAACTATAAATTTTCATAATCTTTTAGTTGAAAATCTGTTTTTCAAAGTAACTTTTTTTTATGATACCATAAATTCCCAACATTATTTTATAGTCTTGTTTTTCTGTTACTAAATATGTATTTTTTCCGCCATTATTTTTACTACAGCATTACAGAGTTACGTGATTTTCAAAATTTATTTACTAAAACACAGTTTTGCTTTAAATTTTGAACCAAATAAAACTGCCAAATATGTGCCGCATTATATTGTTGAATATGACTGAAAATTAATAAAACTGATGAAGTACACATGCAGAAATTTTATTTGAAAATTTGTAAACATTAAATTGATATCGAGTTTTTGTCACAAAATACCTACAAATTTATTTCAATTTTTAGTATGCATTTGCATATTAATATAAGCCCATCATGAAAATTTTATCACTGTAATATTAATATTTAAATGTATGTTTACAAATACATAAATTCTATTTTGTTGAAATATATGTTCATAAATAATTAGTATTGAATTGGTTAAAATTATTATTCATTTTTAAAAAATTATTTAACATATATTTACATTTAAAATCAAAATTTAATTTGCATATTTAATTATATCAATTTTGATTCTCTCCCCATTCCAATACCTAAATTTTTAATACTAATATACAAGATGTCAAACTGAAAGTTGCTATTACAATTAATCAAGTGTTATTACCTTTATAAGGTTATTGAAAAAGATATCTTAAAAAAGATGATTATTTTTATTATCTAATTTATTTAACCATGGTTAAAAAAAATCTCATTGTATGAAAATATAAAAGCTTCAAGTTTTAATTAATAAATTTAAAGGCACTGATTTGAATAAAAATTGGCTACCTTTAATCAAAAATTTATACATTTTATGATCTAGTTATTTATTTTATTACCTAGTAACTTGTTTCCATATTCTGTTTATTATAAATGTCATTTCCACCTTTTTTCCTAATAAAGACGTACATTGAGTTCGTCGAAACGTCGATTATTAATAAATATTAATACAGAACTTAAATCTAAAACCGTTTTATTTTATGCTAATGATACTGATGATATATATTTATTAGATTTCTAATATATTTTATCAATAAAACAAACTATATCAGTTTTAAATGTCAAAATAACTAAAACTAAACTAAATAACGAATGTCTGTGCATGTATTTCTACAGATATAAAGCTATTTAAAGATAAGTAAAGGTTTTCACGTATAATATTTGTATTTATATCCTATTTAGTACGTAAATAGTCATTTTATATTCGATAGATATTCGGGCAAAGCAATAGTATTTTGACACTGAGATTCGTATCTCATGAATTTATTATGAATTTCATAAAGGTAATCATAACGCTAAAGGTCTGATTTCATATTCATAGAGAACATTATATTTGAGAAATGGAAAATCAATGAAATTTTACCATCTCGGGAACTTGTATGCATTTTACCACAAAACATTGTTCTATGTCATCAACGGCATTCGTTTGATCCAATCTATTTTCAATTTCAATACCATTTAACCCTTTATTCGGCAGCATAATTTTCTGCGGTATTTATACTCTCTACTCTATATAATAAAATATTATTTTCAAGGAATTATATTTTTATCATGGTAAAAAAATTTTCAGAACTCATTATATAAAAATGAAAACGCTTTAGGATAAGTTCTGTATATACTTTTTTAAAAATCGAATTTTTGATAGAGTATATCAAAACGTCGATTTTTAAATAAAATATATACAAAACTTAATGCTAAAGAGTTTATGTGATGTACATCATTAGGGATACTTTTTACTATACAGAACAAAATAAAAATTACAAAATACATTTAAAAAGAAATACAAATTAAAATAAACAATTAAGCTAGTTTAATTAATAATTTTCTAACATAGTAAAAAATGTTTCGGAACTCATTTAATTAAAATAAAACTGCTTTAGGTTTAAGTTCTGTATTAATATTTATTTAAAATCGACGTTTCTACGAAACTCAACGTCCGTCTACATCAGGATAAATGATACAAATGTCGAAAACTTAGATAAATTTAAATAAATTTGTCATTAACCTAAAGCTGTTTTATTTTAATATCTTTATGAACAACCAATATATATTTATTAAATTTTTAATATATTTTTTATCAATTATTCTAAGCACACACAAAAAATTGTAAACTTAACCAATAAGTAACTAGATTTTCAACTGTCTTCGAACCACATCATTGATTAATTAACGAACTTACAACGCATTTAACCATGCTTTATGCAACCGAACCTGAATTATATATTATTAATAATAAACAAAAAATGTAAATATATCAACAACTATTTATTTTTATTTGCAATTTCCTAACACTTTTCAAATGATAGTGACTAAGAGTATACTTTTTTCGCCAAATTTCTTGCTATTTCAACATGCATATAAAGCAAAAGCATTGAAAAATTGAATATTCTTTGCTTGCTGACGATATCATTTTTACGCTAAAAGTTCATATAATGACACTATTTATTTTTCTTTCTTATTTTACATCTACAATTTTTTCTAATAGCTACTTTATGTCTGCTAAAATGTTTTATATTTCCTTAAAACTACCATTAAATATATAAATTTATGTTATATATGTGTATAACTCTGAAGGCACATTCAGACCAACCTACTTATCTAATTGAACCGGAACGAAAAATATAATGGTTCAAAACCCTGTTTTATTTTAAGTATGTCGAAAACTTTAGATAAATTAAAATAAATCTATATTCATATTCAAGTTTTGCAAGTTTATTCTACAATAAATAATTAAGACAAATACACTCAGTTTGTTTTACGTCAAATCTAAATACAAACTAATCTTCATTCTAGCTAAAAATACTACAGCCGTCTTTCAAAATCTTATTACATACGATGTCTTTAGTATCTAATCTAAACCATAGAATATACCAAGGGCAAAGGCAAAAATTTCGTATTGCGTGAACGGTGTCGTCTATTTGTGACTTACAATATATACGGTTCTGTTGCGTGAACGTTACGAGCAACCTGTAGCTTAAGCGCACGCTTTGACAGACTTATTTGTTGTGTAACTCCGTCCGGCTGATAAAGTTCCACTCAGTTCTCTCCCGGTAAAATTGGGCTAATATTGTACCGAATAACAGTAACAGCCAACGTAAAGATATTACTGGTTGCGACTTAATTAAAATGTAACCTAACTTTATTAGACCGTTTACGGTACGTTGAACTCGATTACTCTTAAGGTAAATTATACTTTGATTTATTTAGATTTTCTCTTGCGTTTTTCATTGTTTGATACATTTAACTACACGTTGCTATCTCGTAGCTTAGTTGGTAAAGCGGCTGCTGCAATAGAAGGAGGTCCCAGCTTCAAATCCCGGCTAGGTCAAATGCATTTTTTTTTCAAATTTATTAATAAAATAATTGTAAAATGAATTCACTGCGATGATTTAGCATTTAAGTATTATAAATAATTATATAAATAAAAAAAAAATTAATATAACACGTTTTTTAACACGGACTAAAAAGTATAAAATAATTTCTTTTAGCCCTATACAGATTTATAACCTCATACAGAAAAACGTGGAGCGCGTACAATAGATAATAGTAATGAGTGTAGGGAGTAGCTGTCGTTGTCCCACGTTTTTCTGTATGGCGTTATAAATCTATATGAGACTAGGAGAAATTATTTTATACCTTTTAATCCGTGTTAAAAACGTAGTATATTAATTTTTTTATTTAAATAATTATTTTCTGCTTTTTATCTTGTTTAACTTTAATCTAATTAATTAATTATAATTTAATAATTATAATTATATAATTATAATTAATTAAGTTAATTAATTAATTTTAATTTAATATTTCTAATATTAAGTAGTAAAAATATTCTATTATTCTAAGTAGTTAATTAATTAATTAGTCTCTAGCTCATTGGGAAGTTAGTTTCAAAACGATTGCAAAATTTGTATCGAACAGCCAAACAGGAAAAGAAGCAAGTTAATAGAAACGTGTTAAAATGATATACAAAAAGTTCAAAGTAAATATTTCTAAATATAATTTAAAATTGTAATTTTCAGACTTTCACGGCCGGTATCCATTGAATTTATAAAATTTTCTATCCTCGTCATACATACACAATTAGGGCATATATCCATAAAGGTGTGACACAAACTCTTGCCATTTAAAAAGCAACTTTTGCTCTATCCACTTTTATGATAACATTTAAATATAATCTTTTATTCCTACCACTTGAAAACAATCGTTCACACACAGTATTCTCAATAATACCTCTCCATATTATAGTATAGTATAAGAATGTAAAAATTATTTTAAATGTTCTCACAATTTTTTTGTACGTATCTCGTGCAGAAAGTGCATTTCCGGTACCAGATACATAAATAACTATTGTTATAGTATTTGTATATAAGCTGTGTATCATATTTATATTAAATATAATACTATTAAAGAGTTAAAGACTTTTTGGTGGAGGTGCCTACTACATATTTTATTATTAATTAAAAACAAAATAAATTAAATAATTTTTAATTGTAATCCATTTTATATTTATTCTAATATTACTATATTCTATATTTATAAATAATTATTTTTATAAATTCTGTTTAATTAATCCTACAAAATACAAGTTTGGTGGATGCGCTCCTACAGATTATCAATATAAAATTAATGTAATAAAAATATAGTAATCAATATCAGATTTAATTTTTATAAACAATAAGTTTTACATTTATTTAAAATAAGAAATACAATACAATATCGAATTAAAAAAAATATTTTAATTTTACTAAATATACAATTTATAATAAAAACAAAATATAGAAATAATACATTATTCAAAGACAATATTATGAATTATAATCATAACATGCAAATAAAATATTATACTTTTTCTATGACTACAGTAGAACCGTTGATTATTAATAAGTATAAATATTATTCAACAGTATTATATAAACAAAATTATAAATATAAAACACAAGAGTTAAAAATAACAATTTAAATTATTTTGTTATTCACATAAACATGATAGAAATGTATTATTTTAATTTTCTTTTAAATTAGTATGTAAATTATTCAAAATATTCTTCTTAAATTAAGTCGAAAATAAAACAAAATTTTGTGCATTTGTTAAAAATTATGCAAAACCGTTCCGAAAAAATTATAAATGATAAAAAAAAATATTTTTTAAACTTGGAAATTTATGCTAAAAATTTACTCTAACTTTCTAACTCAATCAGAAGAATAAGAAATAAAAAACTATTCTATTCTTGCAAATAACGACAGGATTCAAGTCACAAAATTTTCGCAGTAAAATTCATAAAACGTACAAATCAAATTACTATTACTCTATTTACATCCAACTATAATTCAATAAAAAATAACTAAATTTTTATATAAAAAAAATGGTATGACATAAAATATTCTATATTTAGTAAATGAAGGGTAAAAAGTTGTAATAATGAAATATGTCGTTCAATAAAATTGTTTTAAAAAACAGATGGATTGGACTAATGGTGCGTAAAAATGCTTTTATACGTTTTACGTATTACCTAAATTAAAAAATCCCGAGTCAGTAAACAAAAATGTATTTACATTACGCTTTAATTTGCGCAATTTTACTATACTCACTCACTCCTCGAAATAAACATTGATTTCACAAAAAAAAAATAAATATAAATATTGTTGGTGTAAAAAATATTTTGCAAATGCTAATATTTTCATTGCTAAAATCTTCTGTATATTTGAGGAGTTAGAAATAAAACTGCTTTAGGTTAAAGTTCTGCATTTATATTTATTTATAATCGATGTTTCAACGAACTCAACGTACATCTTTATCAGAAAAATAATACAAATGACGTTGTACAGTAAAAAACAAAACATAGAAACATAAAATTTTATAAATTTTTAATTAATGGAAGCCAAATTTAATTTAACTCAGTGCCTTAACAGTAATTGATGTTATGTTTTTCTTTATAAATTTCTATTGCTTCTCTTAATTGCTTTTTTAATTTCAGAACATAATTATTCCATAGTTTTCAAATTAGATTCCTCATTTTTATTATAAATTAATTATTATTAGACATAAAATTACTTAATTTTTAATAATACTTTTGTTACTATATATAATTTACTATAAAGTTAACAAATTATCTATTTAGATTTCATTATTTAAAAACAAAATCTGTGTTATATTTCAGAATTTATGTAAATTTTATATGTGATTAAAATACAAAACTGAATCATAAAGCCTTTTATTTTAATTTAAAAAAATATTTACAGTGTTAGACTTATTTTCAATAACACATTAAAAAAACTACACAATTCTATTTTTTACATATTCATAATAATAAACAAATTTTATATGTTATAAAATATTCTAAAATATAAAAACATTGCGTACATTATAAAAAATGTGAATTTAATTTGTAATAATTTTTGTCAAAAATAATTTTGCGTTAGAAAAAAAAAGTCAAATTATATTGTATTTTATACTTTTATCGTAATAAAATAATATATAAAATAAAATAAAAAATAAAAAAAAAAATATTCCGTACATATGAAAATGTGAATTTAATTTGTAATAATTTTTGTCAAAAACAATTTTGCGTTAGAAAAAAAAAGTCAAATTATATTGTGTTTTATACTTTTATCGTAATAAAATAATATCTAAAAACAATTCTGAAAAGTGTCCTTTATCAAATTATATCCTTATGCTTTTCAGGACAGAAATACTAAAATAACTTGACAGAATATTTGAAGGGGGCACGTGTAAAAATATCTCCCACGCATAGAGCGTCACGCACTCAACTATATGTCAATAATTTTACACATATTGATATAAACGCTCAAAGACAAATGATGCACATATCATCAACGTTTATACTATGTATAGTTTGTTTTGTTCCTTATTAATAGAAAATTAATTTCCTGTTTCATTTTTTTTTTTCTATACACACAATGAAAAATTATCCAGACGTAGAAAAATGTAAAATTTCAAACAATAAAAAATATTTTTATAGGAAATATATTATACACATCATTAATGAAATATTAATAAGCGGATATTAAATATTATTTATTATTCAGAGCATGTTTAATATATTGTATATTTACGTAAACACTTTAATATTAATTGAATAGATTAGTATTGCAGTTGTTCTTACCTTTATCAAAATGAGTATTTCAGCAAAAAGTTTAATAATGTTTCAGCAAAAGTAAGCGATTCATTCTGTAACAAAAGTGAAATATGTACATAAATAAAAGAATAAATAATTTAATAATTACATTATATTTTTATTACAAATGTTTCAAATAATTACGTTATTTATTAATTGTTTTCGTTAAATAATATTATAAATAACATTCTAAAAAATGTATTATTATGTTGTATAACGTGACGTAAATAACGATATAAAAATAATTTATATTTGTAACTTTGGAATCTGTGAAGTGTACAGTAATAATTAATTAATATTAATAACTTGGTTAATTATACCAAGTTAATTTTCATGTTTAAAATGCAAACAAAATGGCCCGTATTCGTAACTCCTTTTATTTAACTATTTTTATCATAATTTATATTTGAAAATGTTAAACATAGTAAAAATTATTTAATTTATAAAAATTGTTTATATTTGAGAGTAAAAATCAATATTGAAATTACGACAGCTTTTAACTAAAAGTGCTCTAAAAGGGGCTATGAATACGGGTCATTATATCTTTCTCTCAAAAAAAAAACTCATAGAGAAAAACGTTACAAATTAACTTTTTGCTAACTTTTAACTTTTTTTATTATAACGTTATATAACGTTAGAGTAATATTTATCATTGTTTTAGAAATTATAGTTAAATTGTTATTATATCGTTATAATTTTAAAATTATATATATATTTTCTTTACGCGTATTGAAATTTTTATAACATGTTAATTTATTTTCTATACAGAAAAAAAATCATTATATTATTAATACAATAACATGAGTATTATTGTACCAATAGTATCAAACAAATAACATATATAATAACAGTACCGACGGCAATATTAAAAATGACTAAATTAATTGACACTTGTATTGTTTATTACTACTAGTATATTTTTGCTTGAAATTAAATTTAATTATTGAAAATATGTAAAAAAAAAGTGCAAGAAATGCAATGCACACTGTCAGATTTTTCAGAAATTGTATATTCGACCAAAAAAAAAATTAATTCTTACAACTCACGTAACAAATATAAATAATATATATGTTATACAACAGTTAGTAAGATAAATTGGTATATATTTTTATTTATTTTTAATTTAGTTTCGTTAAAAAAAATATCATGTCACTTGTTTCGTCCAAATACCTTGGCCTCGGCTATGCCTTGGCCGCAAGTATCCGAGCTCAACAGAATAAAATTTGCTTTCTACTCCTCGTAACATAATATATTACAATTTATATAAAAAAGTGCAATTTTCATATTATTGTATCATATCATCATATTGTTCACATAATGCTAAAATAACTATTCTAACTTGTAAAGAAATTGAGTTATAAATTATATATTAACTTTTATAAAATGTAGCTTTTCTAGATATCTATCATAATAATACAAAGTACATTTTACATATTATGGAATTCCAGGTAATTTCACCAGTTTCACTTTAATAATCAATAATTTCTTGTAACTAATACCGATCAATTGTACTAAACGTATTGACAAACCCTATCTCACTAATTAATTGCAAAAAAAAATTTTTTATCTTTTTTATTTGTCCTATCATAATTCGAGCTACTTTTCTATCTTCAATAGAAATACACTCGAATAAAATCCGTCTAATGATTGGCGAATGAGAACTTATAATAAGTACGGAAGCCAAAGATAAGTTCTGCATCGATGACATTGCGCAAGAAACGGAAGCCATTCGCGGAACAATCGACAATCGAGAAATTACGTCATGTCCTGGATTTCCATGACCTTGTGCCCGGGCGCAATTTTAAAATGTA
Organism: Clivina fossor; assembly: GCA_963966155.1. Lineage (NCBI taxonomy): Eukaryota > Metazoa > Arthropoda > Insecta > Coleoptera > Carabidae > Clivina > Clivina fossor. The sequence goes on along the minus strand of OZ014562.1, from coordinate 9,934,977 downwards.
TGAGACTGCGACGGCTTGGATTTCTCTCCGTTGGCCGTCAAAAAACACTGGGAATTCTTCGCTTCCGATTTTCTTAAAGACGCAACTCGTGAATTCCGAATGAGACATCCGGAATTCTTTTCATCGGGTCTGATTAGAAGCGGGGAACCAATGCAATGTAATACGGCCCCGGCTACCATTAAATAAAGTAGGAGAGAAAGAGAAAAAGTTACGATTTAACGTTGAATGCGATGTTTGTTTTGATTTAGATGGGGAAATGGTTTTGAGGTTCTATATGCAGTAAAAGAATGTATAATGATTGAAACTTAAAGAAACCTTTTAATAAGTTATTTTTCCATTTCTACAATCTCTGCATTTCGGTTAATAAAAGATATCAATTGAGTGACATTTAAATATAGATAAATTGAAACTTTACACATACATACATATACACAATCACGCCATGTCCCCTAAAGGGTGTGGCACAAATTCTTTCCATTATCTCGAAATCAGCTTACGGTAACAAAATCACTTGTTCTATTATAGTAATTTGCAGGCTTTTCACGGCCGGTATTCATTGAATTTATAGAATTTTCTGAGCTGGTATGCCGTGGTCAATCTTTTCTCATCACAGACGTTTTGCCATACATCATAGATGCGATCCTCATTGCTTGGTAACTAAATGATAGTTTCATAACAGTTTACAAAAAAAAATTAATTTTAATTTTTAACTCTTTCAAGTAAAACATGTAACCGATAACAATATTGATTAATAACGGTTAACCAGTATCGAGAACTATATTTTAATATTGGTTTTTGTTCTTCTTTCTTGTTTAACCGACTTTTCATATTATAAATTGGTTTAAACCGGTTAAGTTTATTAAATAAATCGGTGTAAATAATGTATATATTTCTTGTCAAAAATGTAAGTTTTTCTTTTTTTTTTTAAATAGTAACATTATTAACAATTATTATTATTTATTTTCAGAAAATCTAAATTTAATTATACATTATAAAATAATCTTTCGTTAATTAGATATAAAGATAAACAATATTCCAATATGAATGTGTACATACGCCGTTTCGAGAAAATGATGTTTCTAATCTGAAGTGTTTAGTGTAAGGATATGGAACCAATTAAAATTTATATTTCCGAAACTATTAAAATTATTACATCTACGATTGTTAAAATAGATAGAAAACAAGCAAATATTGCCAAAGTAAGCAATAACAAGAAATCAAATGACGATTTAGGTACAATCTAAAAAGAAAACTATTATTTCAAAAATAAAATTTTTCTAAATATTGTTTAAAGTTATGTAAGTATTTTATTAAAATTCGACGTTTCAGTTTATTAAAAACAAATAATCATCAAGAAAATAAATAAAAAATAACAAATAAATACACGTAATATATGAATAAGTAATTAGATAAAAATGTTATAAATTAATAACCAAAAAAGCCTGATTTTATTTAATTCAACGCCTTCACAATGACTGAAGTTATTTTTTAAATGTTTTTAAATGCTTCTTTAATTAATCTGCTAATAATATTATTGAATCTTGCGATTATCTTCATATCTTCAAAGTTTGCGTCATGAAAAAATTTTAAAGCATTTTTACATATATATTTGAAAAATTTGTACATGTATATCATAAAGACTTCTACGTAATCTTTAATAGTAGATCGAGCAAATAACAAACTATTTCGAAAAAAGAAATATCTAACAGGAACATTGGAACTGAAAGCGTATCAATAATCCCTCTCCGGTCATTGGCCAAAGTAAATAAAACATTGCGGTTTCGCTGCGAAGAAAAGTCGTCTGGAAATAAACACACACGCACACACATTCACACATCAAGAGAATGATGGAAAGAGCAAAGTGGTACATTATTTAAAGCTGTCGAGAATTCAATTTACACAGCCAATGTATTCCCGAAAGGTTTCCTGCCTGTACTAAGAGATCTAAGAATCCGCCCCGACAAAGTTAGTCAACGTGTGCCACGTACAGCGACAGGCATTTATCTGCTACACCAATAAATAACACATTGAACGTCCAGAATGAGGAAATAAAATACCTTTTTCTGCTGTCGCTGCTCTTTTTTTTTTATAGCTCACGCGGTCAAATCCACAAATCCTTAACGTGAAGCAATATTGAAATGTTGCGATATCAATCAATGCTCAGCCTATCACGGATACATCAATTTGCAGACATCTAATTTAAAACAAACGTAGGTTTTTCTCATTTATGTTAAAGTTAGATACAAGGATATTTCTGCTCTAAAGTTACAGAATATCTCAAATTAAAATAGCTTAAATTAATTAGATGTTATTTTCAAATATATATATATATATATATATATAATCACGTCATATACCCATAATAGTGTGGCACAAACTCTTTCTATGCATGCAGAAATTTGTTTCCGCCAAACATTCCAATCCAGACAAGTCAGTTTTTTTTAAAAAAAAAGACTGTAGTTTTTAGTGGATATACATACATAAAATTTAACAAAATGTTTGTCAGTTTATTTTATTAATAAAAATTATGCTAATAATATAATAAACTAATGATATGTATTTATTAAATTATTACTATATTTTTCATCAATAAAATAAACTAATATATAAACATTTAGTATAATTTTATTTATATTCATTAAAAACTGCAAACTATTTAATTTTCAAATACATATTTGTTTGTTTTTTTTTAATAACTGCATTTATTATAAAATGACAGCTGATTATCTTTAGCAATAAGATTACTTACAAAATCTCAAAATTTTTATTTTAACAGGGCATTATTTTTAACAAAAGTAATACAGAATACACATATTTAGCTATCAAACAAAATATATCATATATAAAATTTATTTTTGCTACTAATAAATTATATATTACTTTTATGTCTCTTTAATTTAACTTTAACTAAAGTCGATTTTAAACTTTCAAAAATGCTTTTATTGACAACAACAAATAAATTTACCATTAAAAATGTAAAAAGTTGACAAAGAAGCATCGTTTTATTGACAACAATAATTATTATTATAGTAGAATTTAAATGCTTTTTGATCGGCTTTAGATAAAGTTTTTATTATGAAGACGGCCGCCACAATACAAAAACTGCAGTTTAATTAAAATTATTTCTTCGTTAAAAACAAATACTTCCAAAGATCTACGCATTACCATTAATAAAATTTAACAATCCTTTTAGAACAAATTGTTTATTACTGTTATATCTTATACAGCATAAAAATTGCGGTATAATAAAAATATTTCTTTAGTAATAAAATTTAAAAATATTTAACAACATATACTTTAAAATAATATCCACTATTCCAAAGGTAAACGCAGGATGTAATGAAATTTTTTCAACTTGGTAAATAGCCTAGGCAGGTAGGTAATTTCGCGACCATAAAGAAGGTAATTGCAACAATTTGCTCTTGCTAATAGCCGAAGTCATGTAAGGTCCCGCCCCGTACGTAACTTAGATGTTCTAATTACATAAAGTGGACAATAGTTCGGTCATGTTAAAGGATACTTGCATCGTAGTGAGCCCTAGCCCAGCTAAAGGTGACTTTATATATGGACAAGACTGCAAACTTTGCTTGCAAGTTTTACTATAGACAGTTATTGCTGGCGGCGTTTTGCAAGTTAGGTTAGAGGAAACAGTATGTCATTGGTCGGAAGATGACTGAAGGCGAATCGATAGTTTTGTTTAGTTTGGGAAATATTTTTCTAGTTTAACAACGCAACATTCATGTTTGTATTGTGTTGCATAACTTTTTGTTGATGTATCGTTTACTTGTATATTATGAAAAATGTGTACACAATTCTACATCAACGTTGTTTACATAGACAGTGGTATCTCGGCTAACAAATTTAATTCGTTTCTGCAAATCATTCGCAGTACAAATTATTCGTTAGTCGAATGACGATTTTTCAAAAATTTCTATACTTAGAAATCCGTTATTCATTTTAATATACTGTAAAGGTAAAGCCTTGACACAAATCTTGAAAAAAAAAATATATATCAATTACAATCAAGTGGCGGGCAAATTCGTCAAAATTTTAAATTTTGCAGTAGAAACAAAATGCAGTTAAAATTTAACTTTTTAACAAATCTTGACAATCTTTGAATATTAAATATATATTTATTAATTTTTCTCTGTAGCGTTTTCCAAGTTATTTTTTTTTTTTTGTAAATTTATAGTTATACTAGTATATTAATAATAATTTAATTTCCGAAAATATATTTTTAAATATACATACATACACAATCATACCTTGTATCCTAAAGGGTGTGGCAAAACTGTTTCCACAATCTCGAAATTTATTTTCTCTAAACATTCCTATTCAGACAAGCAATTCTAGCTTCATCCACATTTATGATATCTCTCATACATGCTCTTCTCTTCATACTACTTGGAAACATTCCCTAACGCAAACCACTATCAATTATACAACTCCATCTACTGATCGGACGTCCATGCAAAAGTATACCTTTAAAATCATTCACATATATTTTTTTAACCCAACATTCATTAGACAATCGCTCAAAATGATTGACCCATCTTAAATGACCAACACGACAACTTTTGCAACATATTTTGTCAATTTCACACTCATCAACAATAATTTATTTCGTATCTGATTTCGTAAAAATCTCATTTTTATTTTTAAACAAAATTGTGTAAATTTATTATTCGTGCAGTTGAGAAAAATGATTTGCCCACCGAGGCTCCGGGCTTTCCCCGGTGGACCGTCATCATCGTGGGCCATAATCGGCGATAGTTAAAAAATTAAAACTAATCTCCGAGTTTTACACAAATTTAAAAATTGATTATTCTAAAAATATCAATTAGTAAAAAAAGTTATTTATTTAATCGTTTTTAACTTAGATTTAAATAAAAATTATATTTAATTTTATATGTGTAATTTTTACAAATCATTTTTATTTCCCTGTAATGTCATTTCCATGTAAATTAGAACAAAAAATATAAAAACATAACTTATTTAAACATTTTTGGAATGTAATATCCTGCAACTTTTCTCGGGCCTAATTTTTCATCCAGTCCAACTCTGGCTTGGTAACATAGTAAACATATTTTTCAGGCTTGATACATAATATATTTATTTACTATAAAATATTTATTAATAAGTTCGATTAGTTTTGGATCGCGTGCACCAATATCATTATCAGGAAAAAGAACTATCGTGATTTAAGTTGCTCAACCATCTGTCTCATCAAATAACGTAAATTTACGGCCAAGTTTACTCTTGGGTTAACTTGATTATCTTTTCCTATAAGTAGATCCTTCGCCATCCAACTCATACATAATAATATACTTATACACATCAAATATAGCCCAGGAAGGGCTTTTCCGTAGTGGAAAGAAAATCTGATGCCACGCAACGCATATCCGATATATATATATATATATATATATATATATATATATATATATATATATATATATATATGTTGAATATATAGATCGGCTATTCATGAGATAGATTTGTTCCTATGAATAACTAGGTTATGTGTTATTTTATATGCCAACGTTTTTTTTTTCTTTCACTATTTCAAAAGCTGCTTCTAAATGGAAAAAGGGATCTTAGTTGTCCATACAGAGATAATCTAACATCGAATGGAATTTCATTTTTCAGAATGTGATATTTCCATATTTTTTATTTTGCATTTTATTAGATTATTATGTTACTTTAAATGCTTATGTTTTTTTCCATATTTTAAAAATTGTTTTTAAATTTAAAAATTTCTCAGTTAATCATATAGAAATAATCTTAAGTCAAATAAAATCCCAATTTTAAACTTGTATAATAGTTAGTAGTATATTCATTATATATTTATCGACCTATGAAAATAATTATCGACCTATGAAAATAATCAAATACCTACTGATATAATTATCGATCTATAGAATTTGATCTATAAATTTTAGGTAATTGGCTATTTAGGGTAGGTTAGGTTAGTAGGTTGGTTTAGGTTTTTTTTTTACTATAGATTATTTTTTAATTATTAATAGGTAAATGATTAATTTTTCTATAGGTAAAAATATAAAATTTCATAGGTAATATTTGAATTATTAATAGATCATAAAATTAGCATCTATAGTTTTGTAAATTGTTTACTTCAATATTTTTTATTCTGCATTTGATATTTTATGTAACCTTAAATATTTGCACTAGATTGCCAAAAATATTACTCTTACAATTTTTGATTATTTTGTGTAATAGTATCCACTGAACTTATTGAATTCCGTGGTCGATATATTCTCGTCGCAGACGTTTCTCCAAATTTTATGCAACTTAAATAACAAATTTTCTTTCCTAATGTCAATTTTACCAAACAAAAACTTATGTTGAAAAAAAGTCTTCAATATTAATTATATAATTTTAATGAAAATTTTAACAACCTATATTTCTTCGGACAATTGACAAATACTATCCAATTTAATAAAATGTAAAAGTACTAAATATTTGAAAACACGAGTGGATAAAGATTTTTATTCGTTCAAGCCTATTAATGACATTATATTTTTGAATTATCATTGTTTTGTTCCAAAATTATTTTTAATACCTATTATTATTATTATTAATACTTACAAAAAATTTAATAGATATATTAAAAACTGTGATCACAATGAAAATAAAAAATATAATGCATACAAAAGTTTCATTATATGTTTTAAAATCAGTTTTACTCAAAACATACTATTTGTAATATGACAACCTTCATTTACTTGTGTTTTTATTTGATTATTCTTTTGTTAATTTTATAAAATAGATAAAACGTATAAAATTTATTTTGAATAAAATAGAATAACTTTATTTTGCTTTTGGCTAATAAATTACATTGTAATGCATATTTACAAAATTACAGGAAATGTACAAATATATTTACTTAATTATTAACTTACATTAACTTTATTAAAGTTAAAGAAAAATAATTTCAAACTTAAAAGATTTTTAATTTTTTTAATCTAATATATTTCGATAATTAATTATATTCAAGTAACATCATAAAACGATATCCAATGAGTTCGCAATTAAAATATCATAAAAATTTAGAGCCACTTGCATAAAACACTGTTAAAAATATGTCAGCCTAACAACATAATTTAGTTGTTAACTAACTAATTAATAAAACGTTTTAAAAACAGTTAACAATTTTTGGTTTCACATAACCGGCGTCTAATGAAAGCATTATCCCAAATAGTTTTGGAAATTCAGCGTTATGGTACGTTCTCATTTCTGTAATATAAGCGTTGAATATTTCATAGCGGTAGGCCATGCTGGTGAATTATGAAAATAACAAAGTCACCAATGTCACATCCGATTACTGTCAAATAAGCTGGTGGCTCTATCTGTTTAGTTGCCGGAGCGAAAAACGGCTAGTCTATCAGGGATTTTCGTTTTATTATTGACCGCTGAGAACAAAAAGAAAAACTACTAAGTATTTCCTACCACCTATAAGAAAAAAATTGCGTAATGATAAATTGGTGTCTATTACTTTTTTATATCCACCTATAAAAAATTCACAGACGTTCACACAACGATATTTCTAAAGCAATATTATAATACTTTTATATATTAGCAGAAATATATTTAATATCCGGAATTCATTGCGTAATATTTATTATTTTTATTTTAGTTGATGTTTTGGTATTATAAACTAATACCTTAATGTAATAACACTCATTAAATTACATTACATTAAATTTCACAAGACAATACGAACATTTATTTGTTCAAATGTCCTATATTAAACTAATACCCTCTTTAATGCAAAACACAAAACATGATAAAAAGTACATACACAAACTAACTTGTTATAACTATGAAAAGAAAAATTACTATATTTGAATTTATCGTCAAATTTAATAGTTGTCCGAATGTAAATCAATCTGCTAGTTAGAGAATTCTTGTAAGAAAAAACAGAGTATTCTGATATAATTATCGATCTATAAAATTTGATCCATAAATTTTACGTAATTGGCTATTTAGGGTAGGTTAGGTTAGTAGATATTATAGATATTATAGATATTATAGATATTATAGATATTATAGATATTATAGATATTATAGATATTATAGATTTTATAGATATTATAGATATTATAGATATTATAGATATTATAGATATTACGTATCTATAACATAGTAATAATTCTATTAGAACTCATTATATAAAATTACACAACATTTAATATTTATTAAAAACCATCATCATTATTCATCAGGAAGACTGGTATATGACATTTACGGTAAATAACAGAACATAGAAACAAGTTACTAGGCAACAAATAAGTAACTAGATCAAATATTTTTATTAATAATTTTTTTTTTTGTTTCTATTAATTAAAATTTTATAAATTTTTTATGATCCAGTTACTTATTTGTTGCCTAGTAACTTATTTCTATGTTCTGTTATGCATTGTAAATGTCATTTGTATCAGTGTTCCTGATGAAAACGGACGTTGAGTTCACCGAAACGTCGATTATTAATAAATATTAATACAGAACTTAAATGTTTTATAATTTTATATAATGAGTATCTATATTTATGGTTGATCTGATGGTACAACTATCTTTTCATAAATTTAGTATATATTTAACATAGTAAAAAAAATTTCAGAACTCATTATATAGAATAAAATTGCTTTAGGTTCAAATTCTGTATTAAAAATTTATTTATAATCAACGTTTCGACGAAACTCAACGCTCATCTTCATTAGAACAAACTAATACCAATAATATTTACAGTAAACAAACAGAACATAGAAACAAGTTACTAGGCAACAAATAAGTAACTAGATCATAAAATTTTTATAAATTTTTAATTAATGGAAGATAAAAAAAAATTATTATCAGTTTTTATTGATGATGCCCAGCGTTGAGTTTCGTCGAAACGTTGATTATAAATAAATTTTAATACAGAACTTGAACCTAAAGCAATTTTATTCTTAGTATATATTTGTATACACAAGCTAATACATTAAGAATTTATTCATATCTCTCTAGTGTAAATAAACAACAAAAGAATCACAAGCTTTCATATCCGGAAAAACTAAAAAAAAAAATTTTAAATCCACAATATAAATGAAACCTATATTGATATCATAACACTCGCTATTTAAAAAAGTAAAAAAAAACTGACAAAAGAAGAAACAGAACAATTTCCATTAACAGTTGAAATTAAAGAAAGCGAGCCTGCTGCAAGGCAGAAAAAAGCAATTAGTGAAAAACGCCACTGTGGCCGAAAGGGGAGGGGGTAGCTGATCCTCCTCACCCCCACGTAAATCGTTACAAAAAAAGAAACGTCATTTGTACGATGAAAGAATGTCGACGAATGTCATTGATATGAAAACCTCGCTGACGGAAAATTTTGTTTGCAACCCCCTCTAGCATTCAATTTCAAACAGTCGCTGGATTATGTGTTCAATTGTAGAATGGAAATCTCAATGGTTTTTAAACGAAAAGTGTGAATTAAATTGTCTCTTACTGGAAGACATTAGAAAATTTTCTATATCAAAAAAATTAAATTTAAACCATCTGACATCAGTTATACAGGATGGTCCAGAATTATGTACCGTAATTGCTAGAGCTGATGGTACGTTCAAAAATAAGGGTACCTTTTTATATACACTTTTTTCCAAAACTCAATAATAAGGGAGATACAACCAAAGCCTACTTTACTTATTAAATGATTACATAAAAATGCACTTTTATTTTAACTTTAAATTACTCGAAAATGGTAATATTTATCGAAATGTAACAAGTGTACCTTTTTTGCGTAGAATAGTCTGGAGAATCATGTTTTTAAGAATTTTGTTTAAATAATTGCAAATTTAAAAAAATATGACGTAATAACTCACACGTATCTTCCGAAACTACCCCTTAATCATAAGCGATGGAATAAGTGGTAACATAAATTTAATTGTTCTAATGTCATATACTCACTCCTAAAATATGAACCCGTTATTCAAAAGCGTCTGGAAGATATTAAAAAAAAATTGTTTTTATTTCACCCCTTTACAGGGTTGTATCTCCCTTATTATTGAGTTTTGGAAAAAAATGTATATAAAAAGGTACCCTTATTTTTGAACGTACTATCAGCTCTAGCAATTACGGTACATAATTCTGGACCACCTGTAATTTATTTAAAGTATTTCTGTTGAATATAGTATAATATAGTAAAATATTTTTCAGAACTCATTGTATTAATATAAAAACTATTCTAGGATAAAATTCTATTAATTATTTATATAAAAAAGACGTTTCGACGAAACTGAACGTTCGTTTGAGTATATACAATGCAGTTTTGGTGCCTACGTTGATGTATAGGGTAGTGAATGTTGGGTTTGGTTGCAAAAGCATAAACGGAAAATGAATGCTATGGAAATGAGATAATCTTTCTTTGGTCAAATATAGAATTTTTAATAATCTTGGGCGGTATACATTGCATTTCTTACACTTCTTCATACATTCTTAATAATCAAATTCAAGCGAAAATAAACAATGCAATTGTCAATTAACTTAACTAAATAATTTTGAATCGTGTTTCTTTGGTTGTATATGTAGTTTCTGACAAATTTGGAGGTACATATTGCATTTCTTGCACTTCTTCACACATTTACAATAATCAAATTCAAATACAAGCGAAAATAAAAAAACAATTGTCAATTTACTCAAGATGTCAAATTGAATACACTTGACGTTAAAGTTATGTTTGGTGCTGCCACTAGTAGTGTAAATAGTAAGTAACTACTATATAATAATGTATATTATTGAACCAGTAACATAATGACCTCTTTCTACATAGGCAATATGGTAACGTAATATTAATAATACGATACGGTTGAAGAAAAAATATATTTTTTGTTTCACATGCTATATAAAACATATATGTGTAAATAATAGTAACTCTTTGAACACAAAATATCATTATCGAAACCCCTCCATATATTTTATCTCTAAACATATATTACAAAAATACTCGTTGCTAAAAATAGCTCCCAAAAAATCTGCCGATAAAATCAATAACAGCCACTTTAAAAAATGCTACTAGTAGATGATAAAAATGAACATAAATTATGTATGCGAAACGAATAGATGTACGATGCAGTTTTTTCTTTTACTTGAAAAAGCATAACGTACTGTCAGATTTTTAAAAGAAGATACTTGAAAGATATTGATACAAAATTAATACATACATTATATTTATTAATTTTTGTTCATTACAATTTCAAAATAAAAACTGTTTTAAGATTATATTCTGTTTAATTATTTTATAAAAACGAAGTTTCGACGAAACTGAACGCTTGCATTCATCAGGTTAAATTCATTAAAATAAATATCAGTACGTGGCAACAAGTTTCTAGGTAACTTACAGATTTTTAGTTAATCGAAGACAAATTTTATTTAACTCAATGCCTTCACAGTGATTCCTGTTATTCTTTTCTTTATAAATCTCTATTGCTTCTCTTACTAATCTGCTGCTAATATTGATTGGTCTAGCAATTAACTTGATAGATATTTATCTATCCTTGTTTGTTGATTTATTTAAATATTTTATAATAAATTAAAAATTTGAGACAAATCTTTTCTTCATATATTTATTTCTAAATCAGATGTACATTTCGACCACACTGTGGTCATCTTCAGTTAACTTCTTAACTGAAGATGATGATAAATATATGAAGAAAAAATTTATCTCAAATTTTTAATTTATTTAAACTTCATGTACTCAACAATAAATAATAATATTTTACAATATCTAAATAATGTTTAAGTACTGATATTAAATAAACAAATCATTTAAAATTTATCTATGTAATTTGAAATAGATGAAATTGCTATTTTATTTTATTCTTTGTTATTACCAGACGGTACATCATTAAAAGTAGATTTATTCGTTACAAAAATAAAAATATTGATTCGTATAATTTAGAAATGCTTCTCAAATCTCTTCTTTAAAAAATCCAACTGTACTTTGAATATTTGGAATTAATGAAGGAGGATTAGGGAAGAGCCTTGTTTGTGCTTGCAAAATCCCTGTCTCATTATAGCCAACGAATATTCATGAGTTTCACATATGAAACGATATGCTGGATTATTTTTTGGCACGTACTAACCAATCCCGGGTGCGCGTACGCGTTTGGTTTCCGTAAAAGTATCGAGGAATTCTCATGTTATTTTATATTTTATTTCAAGTTGTCAACCGTTTTCGTATTAATTTTAATACCAAAACGTAACTCGTAGCATGTTATTGAAATACGTAATTTGACGTGATATTTTAATATAGATAATTCCTTATTCCTTAATAGAAAACTATTTATTTTGTATTATTACAAAACTATGTAAGTCTTCATATGCTATTATATAGAGAAATAGGATTTGTAATCATATAAATATGTTGACTTTCCAATATTTTTACAGATAAGAATCAATTAAGCTCTGTGTAATATAAATCAACTGTTTTAACGTGATATCAATCTGTTTGCTTACAGCAAATTTAGTTAAACAATTTTTATATTTAAGCTTTGATCGTAAATATCTCAATTTGATTAATTTTGGTGTAGATCCCACCAGAAATGGTACATAAAAATCCATGGCAACTGATATACAACAGTTTAATATGTAAATTTACAGACTACAAAGGAAAATTTTTTTTAATATTTTATATAAGTTTAGGTACTTTCTCTGTAAAAAAAAAACACAATACAGTAAATTAATTATTTATTTGACTTTAAATTACAAAATTATATTATTTTAGTGCAGTTTACTGATGTTACTTTTATATTTTTTTGAATATTTCGCAACAGAGAAATATTTCGAAAAAAATTTTTTACAGAATTTGTTAAACAAATAATTATATTTGACTTTTATTTGAATCAGTTTTTAAAACAACTTTCATAACTTTACATTTTTAACTGAACTTAAAATTTTATCTAAGTATCTATTTTAGCATGTACTATAACAAATATATCTTAAATTTATGTAATTTTATATAGGTTTTAACAGTAAATACAACAACATTTTGTAATTTTACTGTGATAATTTACATTTTTTATGAAAAATTACATTGACAAAACATTCAACAGTAAAATTACTTAACTTTTTTATAGTGTATTACTATTTTAACTTATCAACAATCTCCCCAACTACTTTCATTACTTAATGTTTGTGTTCCATCATTTTCTTTCCGTTAATCATACACTTTTATCTTTCATCTGCTCACTCGAACATTTTGTCGTAGTTCTCCCGTCTACTAAATGCGTCACTTATTTTATTGTCCAAGTAACTGTAATGACTTTTTTTTGTTCATCTCTTACCATTTTTAAAAAATCTTTTGTTATCGGTTTGTCACATTTCTATGATTGTTCGTAATATTTATTTTGTTTTGTTAACCTTTTTCTATTACATTAATCTGTAATTAGATATATATAGTCTGTTGAGTAGTTGTTTCAAATAATTACGGTAAATTTTGTCAACATAATAACAATTTTTCTGTTAGAATATAATTTTAATACTTTCTGGTGACAATCGGTTCTGCGCTGGACACAGCAGATTATTCTATTTTACATTTGTATGATCTATATTATTTTTTTAAAATATTGACAAATGTACATACACTGTTGTTTATTTTTAGGATAAGCTTGTTTTTAAACATTATCATTTAAAAACTTATAGCCAAACAAAAAAAAAATGTATTTTCTACAGATAAATTATAACAAAAAATATAGCATTTAATTTTAAATGTATATACATATTGAATTTGCGTAAAACAAACAAAAACATTGTTAAAAAATAACAAAACAATCAGTTATTTATTATTAATAGATTCTACGAATATTTATTATCATTTATGTATATATATTTCACATTGAATTTTCAGTAAAATAAATTTTTCAAATGTTTTCAGTAATTAAATTTAGTCAAAATAAATTACTAAAAAACTGTTTTCAATTATTTTATTATTAAAAATATATACAATAAAAATTCTACATCTATTTTTAATGGAACAACAATCGAATTGTTAATTTTTCACAATATATATTTTATACTGTACATTGTGAAAACATTAACTACATATATGTATACTATACAGGGTAGTGTCCCATTAAATCGACACTTGAATTTTTATTGTGTAATTTCGCTATTGCAAGTCATATATATATATATATATATATATATATATATATATATATATATATATATATATATATATATATATATATATATATTTCTACCTTTACAAGTCATGTAAAATGCAGAATTTTATGCTCTAATGCTCTAATGTTCGTTAAAATGAAAATTCTTGGATCTTTTGAGAAATTTTGTTGCATTTTCGTTCAGTAGAAATTTATAAAAAAAAAAGATAATATCAATCAATTTGAAGGCTCTGATTTAAATAAAATTTGGCTTGTTTTAATCAGAAATTTATAAATTTCTTGATCTAGTTACTTATTTGTTACATAGTAACTTGTTTCTATGTTCCGTTTATTTACTATAAATGCCATTTCTATCTTTAATCCTTATGAGGACATGCGTTCAGTTCGTCAAAACGTTAATTTATTAATAAATTATTAGATAACTAGCAGTGAAAACCGTTTTCTAATATAATGAATTCTGGAAGATTTTTACAATGTTAATAATAACATATATTTTAATCAAAGCACTTAAATATTTTTTGTAATTTAAAGGCCGGTATTTTGTGTTCTGGTTAACCGCATAAATAACTAAGTGAGCTTTCAAATTAGACAGATTTTAAATTCATAATTAAATTTGTTAGATAGAACACTTATTAATGTAACCAGTACACAAAATACAGAAAATGTGTCATTTTAATCAAATATTTAATTTAATCAATTACACTGTAAAAAATGTAAGTTTACATAATTTTTCACAATAAAATAGCCGTATTTTGTAATTTTTACTGTGATTATTACATTTTCATGTAAAAATTACATTAATAGAATATGTAAATTTATATTAATTTCTTACAATGTACCGAATAATTTTAACCTAGATTTAAATACCGGCACTGTGCCAGTTGATAATAATAATAATACTTTATTAAAGCTGTTAAATATACAAAATATATATATTAGCTAAAGTCGAAAAAATACATGAATGACATACTATGACATATTAACAGTTATTTGATTAGAGATTTTAGAAAATTCCTCTACTTCATAAAATGAATGTTTAATTAAAAAGTTTTTTATTACAATTTTAAATTTGCCATATGTAAGATTTTTGATCTAAATAGGTAAATTATTGAATAACTTTGCCCCTATATTTGTTGGAAGATTTTATATAGTATAGGTTAAAAAAATCAAACTATTAAAACTACCGATCGGAAGAAAACTTAGTTCGTCGGTTGTCAAAACAGTTATCGATACCTTGAACATAAAACAAGACATCGACGTCAAGCGTCTACTTTCTCCCATCCCCCGCACTTGTTAATCCCTCATCGGGGTCCAGTACGCGCCGAAACACTTTCCGCACGTGAGAAAATCTCAAGTCAATTCGACCGTGTCCACTTAGCAGTTAATACCCGTTGGCGTTTTCCACCCCCCACCCCCCAACAAAACTCAACCCGGCGCTTCAATCGAATTCAATTAACGGCGAGTTAGTTGTTAGTCGATGCCGCTGCCGTGCGCTACGAAACTCTGTAGAGTCGTTTCGGGGCCTCCCCCGTTTTGCTCTTGCGCGCCCCGATTGCGGGGGATGGAAAACACGGTGATTGGGGAGGTTGTTGTAATGTTGAGCTATTTTCACCTTAAACCACTCGGCGGTGTTGCTAATCTTGATCAGGTTTTGTTTCGAACAGTTAAAGATAAGTTTCTCCGAAAAAAAAAATGGATGGGTTTCAGTTACTATACCTAGTATTGGAGTTTGAGTAGATTTTTTAATACAGATTAAAATAGAAATCATACAGTTTACAAATATAATTTTAAAAATATATAAAACATACATTGACATTTGACGTAAACAAATTAATCTAACTAACCTCCTACTAATCCAATTCTAATAAATAATATTGAAAACTTTATATTAATAATAATAAATATTGATAAAATTCGTAATAAACTAATAATAACTAATTCTAATATAAATTATTGACCCTGAAATACAGTTATATATACACAATCACGCCATATACCCAAAAGTATAAGTGTAGCAAAAACTCTTTCCACTATTCGGAAATCACCCTCGAGTCATTTAAAACTGAATTAAGTATTTCGTGCGACAGAAAGTGACAAATATTATGTTGGCACACATTAAACTGTAGCTAAGCGAACCTCTAACGGCTGATTTAACTGCGGGAATACTGTGCGAGAGGTATTTTCATCATTTTTTAAAATATGTAATGTAATTATAAATAAATGGCTAATATGAGATGAAGACTAAAAAGTAGAATAATTTATATTGAATTAGTTTCGAACTAAAAACATTTTATTGTACAATTTCTATTAATAAAATTAAAATTGAGAGGTTCAAAGAATCACTAGTTTAAGTTTATAAAAAAAAGAATAAAAACGAATCATTGTGAAGGCGCTGATTTAAATAAAATTTGGCTTTCATTAATTAAAAACTATAATTCTTCTTACGTATATGTTACCTAGTAACTTGTTGCTATGTATTGTTATTTACTTTACTGTCATTGATAAATTTTGACCTAATGAAGACAAGCGTTCACTTTCGTCGAAACGTCGTTTTTATCCAAATAATTAACAGAATTTTAGTCTAAAACAATTTTTATATTGAGATATAAGAACATATGTTAAAATTTTAGTTTTTTATTTGAACTACTTAAACTATATCACTTAGGTAGTTAATTTTTCTTCTAATACGAGTACATTTTTACAAAAGTTTCAAAAAATAGTCTCTACTCAGAATATTCAAATTTGTCACTTGATCTAATTTTCCTCGGAGTCTCTAAATTATTTGTTTGATTAAATTTATTCTTTAAATAAAATTATATATTAATATATTAATTATTATTAATACGTTTAATTTTATAAACCTTGTACTTTTAGATAAGTTTAGAGTGATAATATAAATTTTTTTTAAATGTCAATTTTCTTTACTTTTCCACTCAGCGACTCATATATATATATATATATATATATATATATATATATATATATATATATATATATATATATATATATATATTGTAATTGTTTTTCTTTTTACTTCTGTAAATAATACGTTTATTACATAAACATTTCTTAATAAGTAATACTATTCATTACTTCTATCAATACGTTTCGAAATAAACATAAATCTACATCTTTTAACCAATCAAAATTTTGTAAGTTTATTACTCAACACTGTGACCAAACACAAAATTATATTAAAAATATCTAACAAATCAAAACTATTACAAGCATACAACGCAATTATTAAGTTATTTTTATTTTTATATGTACTCGTATTTCATGCCAGACTCAAAAATGTATTTTTCGTTTTATTTAGTAAAAATTATATTGCTCGTATGTAATGAGTGTCATTCATCGGATGAATTACAACATTTACCTGTGGCTCGTGCCTTAAACTTTATTTTCATAAATAATAATAATCATTACATGCTTATTGAGTAATGTAAACAATCAATTTCAAACACAGTCATCAAAGTATACTTATTATACTCAAAATGTTTACTATCCTCAGGTCTATACTTACAGTTACAGAAAGAATCAATAAAGAAGAATGATTAGAAATTTTGTAGAAAAATTTATCACAATGTTATTCGGCAATAATTTAATTCTCAGCAACGCCTACTACAGATTCCAGCATGTAGAACATTAGCCAGAAAAAAGAATTCGTAGCCATTTGGTCATTTAATGGTTCTCGAATAATGTTTGGTTTTCTGGTCGGTACCGGCGCTGCGACTGTAAATGGCTTTCCAATATCATTTTATCACCAAGCTATCAGCCCATTTCCGCCCCTTAATTCGATCTGATTTCCGAAAACATATGCTACGATTTTTCTGAATAAAACCAGAATACCAAGTATCTGAACATTATTCATAATACGCAAAAGTTGTCGATAATCTAGTTCGAAAAGTAAATATTTGAAATTAACTTTTGTTTCAATGTGTCGAGACTTTACAAATAAACTTTTCAGAAAAGAAATATAATAGTAATGTCACCAAAATAGTTATTTATCTATCAATGCTAAAAATCATATCAAAAATAATTTAAAATATTTTTTTGTTAAGGTATAGTATAAAATTATTAATTAAAGATATATCATTTCAAAAAGTATCTATATCATGATTCTCACAGTTAATATGTTCTATTGAATGATTGATCATAGATCAATTTCTACAATCGAATCTTCTTTTTTTTTTAAATAAGATCAAGAAAAAATATTATTTCTTATATTTTTTTAATTAAAAAAAGAATGATTCCAAAGTATTCAATTAATTAAAAAATTGATAAATTTATTGTATTTTTATTTTAATTAAAAGATATTTATATATATTTTAATGTTACAAAACAAAAACTGCAAAACAAATTATTTATTTAAATAATTAATGTAATATTAAAACAGGGGTCAAATATTAGTTGAATTTGAATTTTTTTGATGATTTCTTTTAGAAATAACAATGATTCAAATCTATTAACTCTCAAATTATCAGGTCTAGAGACTAATATTTAACTCCCACTATTAAATAGTCGTTCTATTGGAGCAGGTGAGGCAATGATATGTTAAATTTTATTAAACAGAATGTAACTAATATGCGAAAAGTTATAACTTGTAATATAAGTGAGCGTTACATCAAAATTTTTACATTTTAATCTAAATCAATTACTCAGGTATTCATTTAATATTTGAAAATTAATAATCTTAGACAGAGAAATAATTTTGCGAATATGTTTCATTAACATTGTTCATATAATAACGGTTCCGGTCGAAAGATTCGGTTACACAAGCAAACTATATAATTTTGATAGATTGTAAATTTAGGGAAATTTACCAACAAATATATACAGGGTTGTCATACAGTTAAATAACTAATCACAACTGTCAAACTAATCACAATTTGAACAATGACGTTGATTAAGGAGACGAAATTTTGTTCTAGTTCGAACATTTACGATACAATCGATAAATTAACTACAAATAGCCATCTACGATATTGGAAATCTATTTGGATTTAGATGAAATATTCGTTTCATATTTAATCATGTTACTAGATAGATTATATCAGCTCTATTTAATATATAATTTATATATATATATATGCCTGTAACAAATGTAAATGTTTGTTAAGCGGTTTTTGATACATCTAACTTTGATATAATATATAAACAATTTCGATATAATAATTCAATAAATATAAAATAATAATCCAACCAAAATTATTTCATTACATTGAGATTTTTAAATTAAAATCAATCAATAATTCCATTAATTCCATTTTAAGTTACTTTTTTGTTGACATTTTAATCAGATTTATAATTTCTTAATAATATTTTCTTTGCAATAATTAAACATTTATTTTTGTCTATACACAAAATGTGCAGTGGAATTCTAAATTCTGCAGTAGAAACTTCATATTTGTAGAGTTAAAATTTTACTTTCTTATAATACTTGACAATTTTTTTTTAATTGAAGAAAACATTTTCAATTAAAATTCTCATCGGTAAATTTTCTATTATTTAAATTATATATTGAAAAAGGTAGCTTTAACGAAAATATTTTTTGTAGTAGTATATTAATAATTTAGTTTACGAATAATGTAAATCCTCATTTAAACTGCACATATATTCAGACTAGTGTTTTAGTTTTACGCACAAGCACAAGAATTTGACCAATCCAAACACTTGGTGTTAAAAGTAAAAGTGTGTCAAGTGTTTGGATTGGTCAAATTATTTTACTTGTGGATAAAACTTAAACAGTAGTCAGAATGAGGCATAATATGTGTGCAGTGATAAAAAATTAGAATTAGAATTAGGCCTGATCTATATTCTGTATTACAAAAATTGTAAAAGTTTCTCTTATAATTAATTCCATAAAAATAAATATAAATAATAAAATTATATTTTCTAACCATTTTAATATTTTATTATGAAAAAAAAATACGATACCTGCGTAACAAAATAATCATGATATTATGTTAACAATTACACTTTTTTACTGTACTATTTACATTAAAAACATATACAAACATAAGTATATTTTTCTAGTTTTTGTGAGTATATGTATAATAAAAATTTGTTTTTGAAAACAAAGTTATACTACATATTTTTTGTAACTAAATAATATAAACATATTGTTTCAGTAAAATATCACTTTCAAAATAAAATTTATTTCATGTTTTCTGTAAACCAAATGATATTGTATTTTTTTCGTAAAAACAAACCTGCTTCTGTTATTTTATGGAAAAAATAACACACTCAAATATTCATCACTTTATATTAATTGTAGTCGTTTTTTATTAATAATATTGTAATATTAATGTCAAAAGATAAACTTTTGTTCTTGGGTCCTAAACCTGCGTTATGATTAATTATAATGTTATTAAATTCCCTATCAGGTTTGTTATTGTTTTTAACAATGACGCGTTTCGACTTTTCAGTCATCTTCAGATTTTCTGATCTTGGTCTGTGGTCAGAAAATCTGAAGATGACTGAAAAGTCGAAACGCGTCATTGTTAAAAACAATAACGAACTTGATAGGGAATATAATAACAATATAATTAATAATAATATTGTAGTACTTATCTTATAAACTAGTTATTTTTAAAATAGAACGGCTTTAAAATATAGTTCTGTACAAATTTTTACCACGTACCTCTTCATCAGGAAAAATTACACAAATGATATTACAGTAAATAAACAGAACATATAAATAAGCTACTACACTGTAAAAAAATGTAATATATATTTATGTAATTTTGCAGAACTGTTACCAGTAAAATAACTGTAAAATTACTGTGATAATTGACGAAATATTACATTTTTTTCTGTAAAAACACATTTACAGAATATGTAAATTTACATAAATTTTTTACAGTGTAAGTAACAAAATTGGTAACTAGATTACAAAATAAAAATTAATTGTCAAAATGTGAAATATCATTGATTATGCGTCTGCACATTTTATTCTATATCGTGTAATACGTATTAATTTTGTCTATTTTCTATATAGATTTTTGTATAGAAAATTGTATCGTGTAAAACCAGCCTTAGAAACATCATCAAAAGCTACAAGAAATATAAAAAGAACTAAAACAGTTTCTACATTACATAATCTTCTCTGACACATCGCAGCCGAAGACAATAAAACAGCAAATAAAAAATACATTTGATCTGAAGAATTTCTAGATGAAACAGAGATCGGATGAAAGTAAAAAAGAGAGAGAGAGAAAAAATAATATAGAATAAGAAAGAAAACCAAATAAATATATGTTTGTATGTGTACTGTATATAGTATGATGTAGTGGCTAGTCAGTGAAGCAAAAAAATAGAAAGGTCTGAAGCAGAAAATTAGTCTTGATACGCTTGTTAAACATTTTAATAAAAAAGTCAAAGTTTTAGAGGAAAAACAAATTGATGGCTCGCTTCGCGCCACGACACGCCGTCTTTTAATTGAATCTTAATGAGAAAATTCAATTACTATGTTTACATTTCACTTTCTTGTCGCTTTATTTTCTCTGTCATGTTTTAATCGTTAGCACACTCATCAATCTGAGCTACGTTCATTTTTTAATTAAATCTCTAAATGACTGTTTAACAACAAATATTTGCAAACATATACATACAATCAGTTATTAAACACTTCGGTTGCCTTTTACTGCTTTAATTATTTTTTTGAGATTAGACCGAGAAGAGAACCACTTGTACAAATTAATTAAAAATCTTGTCAAATTTTAGTAAAATCCTTTAAAATCATGGTAAAATCAATTTCCTTAAAAACTACGTAAAATTTCGAGTTATTTATGTTATAAGTTTTACTAAAAACTATTTCAGCAATATAGATTGCAACAAACGAGATTAACAATTTAAAGTTTTAATAAAAAAGAACGAAAATAATTTTTAAAAAATTGTTTTATTTAAATAATGAAATAAAATTAATTAATAAAATGTATTACAAAAAAAAAATTATTACAATATATTATGTTCTTTCAAACGTCCATTCGTAAATTAAAATTGAATGTTGTTTTTCTGAATATCTATCCTTAACTTACAATTTAATGTTGTTCTTCTGAAGATCTATTCGTAACTAAATTAAAATAATTTAGTTTTCGACTAAACTAGATTTATAATAAATGCAGCTTAAACAAAAGTCGAATGCAATCGAACTTTGAACTACGACTAAAAATGTTGACAAACTGATAAAGTTCGATGCACCCGACAGTCGTGAATATGTCAACGTATTAACTTGCGAAAAATACTAAATATCAAATATTCACGACTGTTACACAATCTAAAATATCTTATAATATTCTTAAAATCAAGAAAAAATCACTGCAATTTCAACAATCATACTTAAAATTTGTACAATCTATTGTACAAAATTTGAAGAAGTTGTTAAGCTATGAAATCGCATACTTAAATCAATTACTATAACATAGTAAGAAGTTCTGTTTATTTTATATTAAAATTCGACGTTTCAACATACTAAACGTACTATATATCATCATCAAGAACAAATATATTCAATTACTTATTAATAGTAAGAAAACGTTTTTAGACGGAAGTTTTGCTATAATCAAAATAGCCGTTCAATGAAGTTATGTCGTACAGAACGTCATTAATTATTCGTGATATAGAAATGCGTGCACAGTCCAGCTATTGTATAATTAAAAAAAATAAAACATAACTTTGTTATCGTAAATTGAATCAGGAATTAATGACGTAACTTCATTTAATGACTATTTTTACTATACTACCTTCCGTCCATATACATATACACACACACATGCGTATATATATTTATATATATATATATATATACAGAGTGTCCAAGATAACTTCGTATGCATGGGGATCTCCGAAACTGTTAGAGATACGACATCGGTTAAGTTAGATGAAAGAAAAAATTCCTTAGGTTACTAGATATAGACAAAAATGCAAATTTTGCTGTTTTATATTTTCGCTTATAACTCCCGTATGCAAAATGATACATTATTTTGGTTTGCACTTTCTTAAGACACTTTTTTACACAGAATTTCCAGGAGTAACCAAAATTTTTTTATCATGTACCGTTTTCGAGATTTATGATGCAACTTTCATTTTTCTTATGTAACTAGTATTTCAATGTAGTGTAATTAAAAAGACCTTTTTTTTCTCTTCCCAGTGATATAACATAGTCCTACTTTATTTTAAATAATAACATGGAAAATTGAAAAAAAATCTATTTTGCAAAGTAATAATTCATTTTTTTAGTTGAAAACTAAGTAGGTCATGTTAAAATAAATGAAACATGAGCCCTACCTTATTTTAAACAATAATATAGAATTATAATCCAAAAAAAAAAAAACAATTTATTAAATACTAATGCCATATTTTACATTCGTAATAACTAATAACTATAACAGTAAAATTACATTAAGTGTTCAAATAAACCACCGTTTTCTTGAATGAACATACGTGTTCTCTTAAGCATAGCTTGTGTTAGGTTAGTTTTAGGTATTTAATACCGTACTCAATCAAATTCATGTTTAATATCCTATACATCCCTACACTGGGTTGTCTTCTTTAAAGATATAAATTTAAATACATTTCCGCGGCTAATACTGCGTTACTTTGACAACGAATGTAACAATAAAGCATTTCAAACTTCTCTAAATTTTCAAACCGCTCTATGAATTAATATTCTTTCAATAAGCACTCCAATAAAACTAACTAACTAACTAAGACAATAATCAGAAGAAAAGCAAAACCAAAAATCTAATAATAAGGAAAACAATGCCTATTACTCATGTTTCATTTGTTTTGATATGGCCTACTCGGTTTTCAACTAAAAAAATCAATTATTACTTTGCAAAATAGATTTTTTCAATTTTTCATGTTATTATTTAAAATAAAGTAGGACTATGTTATATCACTGGAAAGCAAAAAAAAAAGATCTTTTTAATGACACTACATTGAAATACTAGTTACATAAGAAAAATCAAAGTTGCATCATAAATCTCAAAAACGGTACATGATAAAAAAATTTTGGTTACTCCTGGAAATTCTGTGTAAAAAAGTGTCTTAAGAAAGTGCAAACCAAAATAATGTATCGTTTTGCATACGAGAGTTATAAGCGAAAATATGAAACAGCAAAATTTGCATTTTTGTCTATATCTAGTAACCTATGGATTTTTTTGGAAAAAACAAAAGATGACTAAACTCGCCTACTAATGAGGCAACTTTCATCTAATTTAACCGAGGTCGTATCTCCAACAGTTCCGGAGATCCCCATGCATAGGGAGTTATCTTGGACACTCTGTATATATATATATATATATATATATATATATATATATATATATATATATTGTTTTGAAGTTACGTCATTGCATTGAAATCTAGTGACAACAAGATTTAGCACACGTCAAAAATAATTTCTCTAAAATTTCATTTTATGATACTTAATAACATTATAAATATTAAAACAATTCCATACCAGTGTTTTGTTATACCACTGTATAACAAAACACTGGTAATTCATAAATTTCCATATTGAAAAATACAGAACAACAAAAAATCAAAATGGAAGTGAAACAAAAGCGCGTGAAAATTTTTAACAAATGACAAACTGCATCATATTTATATATGGACTATGACAGATAAAGCGGGACAATAAAATAAAACAAAACAAAAAATGCAAAATAAAATATATCCCGCGACCAAAATAAAAATAAAACGAAAAAATCTTTCTCAACATGGATCCCAGTGGTGCGCAACATAGAATTTCATTATCTTTTGCATCTGAAAATGACAAGTGAGGGTTGCAAATTTCATCACCACACACACATACACCCCTAGTTTACCCCTGGTGAATGGGGGATTACTATAAGCCCACAAAAAATGTCAGCTTTTTATTTTTTTAACACACATTTGTTTCACAAAGTAAAATATTATGGCTGCTCACTTTTATTTATGCGACTATAAATCAAAATTATTTGATATATTATTATTACCATAATAAGAATATAAATAAGTTCTAGAATAATTAGCACTTTCGAAACTAAATTTCTAAAGAATACACTGTAAAAAATCAGTGTAATTTTCTGATTTAAATTATTGTAACATTAATAATAAATAAATAAATTTAATATAATTTTCATTGTAATTTTATAAATTATTAGAAAATTTACAAGAAATTTTAAAAATTACAATAGAAAATATAGTAAAATTACTATGATTATCAATATAAAATTACACTAACTTTTTACAGTGTAGTTTACATTAGTAGAATACAGTGGTAGAGTGCGTGCTATTCCATTACAATGTAAACACTTTAGGATACTGAAAGATGAGTACTAAATATAGTAGCGGGTAGAGTAGAGTAAATATAAATAACACATGTGGAATAGTACACTCTACTCGCCCTTCTCCCACCATATTACTTATTCTACTATACTATATTTTAAAAACTTACTAAAAACTTTTAATGATTCACATAATTATGCAACTCGGAATGCGGACTGTATTATGTTAGATAACAAAAATTACAAAAGTCTCAAAATTCAATATTGTTTAAGGCAGTAATAAAGTACAACTCGTTACCAAAGTGTGTAAATGCAGCGAGTTATAGAAATTTGTGTACAATAACTAAACGAATGTACTTAAATGAATTTGCAATAAAAATGTTTCTATTTCCTTATATTCTTATCATTAGTTATATGTGTTAATTACTAATGCTATTATATCTATGTATACTTTTTTATATTCTATTATATTTTCTTGTTATATACAGATTCTTAAATATTTAGTATTAGATTATGTATGAGTATTACTTTTTTTTAATATATTCTTTATAATTCGTTGTATTTTTGTTTTATATTTACATTACGAAAGTGATATGTATTAGAGCAAGCTATCAAATAAATTATTATTATTATTATTACTATACCGACACACTACCAGTGTAAACAAATAAAGTAAAGCAATGGTAGAGTAGTAGAATGCAAAACATGCGTCAAATTTTTTAAATTTATAAACGGAAGTTGTTGAGATTTTCAAATAATTGCCATCGTTAATTAATATTTTATTTTAATACGTACAAAAATGAAATAAACAGAAGCTGAATGAAGTTTAAACTAAACTCTTCTCTACTAGCTTAGTGTAAATAATCACTCTACTAAAATTAGTAGAGTAGAATGATTTGGAGAAAAAGTATACTAGTGTACTCTACTACTAACTCTACTGATTTAAACTTAGCTTAAATATTTAAACGCGACGAGATTTAAAACCAATAAAAAAATAATTTATTTAACATAATAAACAAATCTTTCAAAACTCATTATATTCAAATAAAAAAGCTTTTGTATTAAGTTTTGTACATATGTTATTTAAAAATCAAAGTTTGGATATAGTCTACATATATCATTAGGATAATATACGTAAAATACATCGAAACGTCGATTTTTAATTAAATATACACAGAAAAATCCGAAAGCTTTTTTATTTTAATAATATATTTGTTTAATTTTGTTCACACATTTTTACAATCTCTTCACATAACATAACTCCGTTGAACAGTAAAAAATTCAATAGGCGCACTAAAGATATACTTCTGCAAAAGACTATTTATTCTTTTGAAGATTATTTTAATTTTATAACTTGATTTTGTGATGTATAATGTATTTGTAATGTTCAATTGAAATGTATGAATGATCTATCATGCAAATTGTTTGATGATTAATAAACATTATTATTATTATTATTTTCTCTGACATTAAATTAATAACAAATCACTATTAATAATCCTATATCGTTCTTCAGAAATATGTCAAAAATGGTTTAATTAAATAAAATAAATGTAGATTAACTAAAAAAATAACAAAACTATTTTCTTGGAAGACTAAATACTCGTACATGTTATCTAAATTCATCTACACATTAGCAGTAAAAAATTCATAAAAATGTTTGTAGCGAAAATGTTAAAAAAAAGGTACAAGACGTAAATTAAATTAATTAACGACAAAATAAACGTACATTTTAAGTATAATAAACATGAAATAAAAAACAGAAAAAAAGACCGACAAAGTTTTATGTGCCATGAAAACAGAAATAACAAAAATCCTTTTTTTTTATATTTTCACGAAATAAAATAACAAAATTGTGTTTCCGGAACAAAATACAATATGGCTAGCAAGACCTAAACAGGGTTGACTCGTCAGCTAAAGGAAATAAAGCTATAAATTTATGATTCAATTCAATTTTTAAACATTTTTTACTGCTTGTATTTCCAAACATTTAAAAGTTATTGAATTTTTATTGCATTAAAGTTGTACGTGTTTAATAATTTATTTTAACTTTCTACTTTCTACTATTTAATTAATAATAATATTTAATTCAAATGTCAATTATACACATATATTTTTTGTAATTATATTTTAAGATCCACATTGTCCTTCATACAAACTGTACATTTTACAGTGTATACAATTTTCTATACAAATTTATATACATAGCAGTGGTGTAGCCAGGGGGGTGCTAGGGAGGTTAACCCCCCCCCCCCTCCCAAAACCATACGTATGTTACTTTACTTACATTTTTATAAAAATATTTTTTATTGGTCTTTATTTTTTATACAAAATATAGTTTATAGTATTATCTTTATTGATTAATTTAGTAAGCCCCCCCCCCCCATGACAAGTTTCTGGCTACGCCACTGATACAGAGAATATACAAAATTAATACGTTTTACACGATATAGAATAAAATATACAGACGCATGTGCAATGATATTTTACATTTTAACATCTTATTTATATCTAATCTCAAAATTGCATATTCATTAGTAATAATAATATTTAGTACATCAACTAAATAAGAATTTTTGAAAAAAAAACTGTAAACATAATATGAACTGATGAGAATACATAACCAAAATGAGAGTTCGATGTTTATAGTTTCGCGTAAAAATGCATGAAAAATAGAACGTGTACTAATTCATACATTTTTCTATATAGACTGTCATGAACAAACTGAGCATGCGCATGTATAAAATATTCTGTACAGATTTTTATGTAGAATCGAATATTGGATCATGTAATACAGAAAAATTTGTTTGTACAGAAAATTTTACATTTATATAAAAATGCATCGTAGAAAGCTAGCATAAGATTGTAAAAATATACACAATTTTTAATTGATTTCATTATGATTTTATTACGATTTTAAAGGATTTTAATTAATTTGTACAACGGAATGTACAAATAGCTTCCCCCTAACAAATTTATATATGATTATTATTATATATTATATATTATATATTATATATTATATATTATATATTATATATTATATATTATATATTATATATTATATATTATATATTATATATTATATATTATATATTATATATTATATATTATATATTATATATTATATATTATATATTATATATTATATATTATATATTATATATTATATATTATATATTATATATTATATATTATATATTATATATTATTATTATATATGATTATATTTTACCAGTGCCTGTAAAACATATGTGCCAATATTTTGTTAGCAAAATTACTTTTTTATAAGTTTACCTCTTAATTATCCTTTTACTAAATACTAAATTATTGTTTACCTAGCAATATAATTTCCAAAATAATCTTCAAACATTAATCTACAGAATTCAATTAGTTATCGATATTAATTATACCTATATGAATAAATAGATGAATGCAGAATGCACTCAGCCCACTTGATAAACAATACGACAAACTGACAATGAATTGAATTCAATTATGTAAGTGAACTGACTATACCGTAACTACATACAACTAGAATACGTTTACGTAACGATGGTTTAGCGTTTGCAGTACGGAGTGAATTCGCATTCGGACACCCCCGAAATGACCCTACAATAATTTACATCGTGTTGAATCGTGCTACCAAACAGACAATATGGCCGCCGATCCATCCCAAATTATTTTGCCAGGAATTTTGGCTTACGTACCCACATTCGAAGAATGCATATTTGCCCCGAATGATGTTATCCTTATTTCAACTCAATTTTCTCTGTAGGTACAGGGTACATGGAAAGTTGTTGAAACAAATCAGTTTATTATTTTTAAATGCTTATTTCAATTGTGTTTTTGATTTTTTAAAAATATACTATTCTGAAGAGGATGCAACAGATTGTCGAAAATTAATAAATAATAAAAATATATATTATAATGTTGGGATTTTTTCCCTAAAATGTCACGAATTACTCAATCATTGAATCGGCTATTACGAGATTTGCCTATCTTCCCTAGTAAACGTGGCTAGTAAAAAATAAAAAATATATATAAACATCAATTTACAGTAATATATTTAGTAGAAAAAGTTTATGCAAAATCCTTTTAAATAAATGGCATGATTGTGTATGTATATATGTACATTTAGTGCGTTTATTTCTTTTTAAGCAACAATAAATAATAAAGAAAAATGATAAATTTAACCAAACATCTTACACCCACAAACTTTTTTTTTACTCTTGCAGAAAAAAATATGCATTTCTAATATTTTTTAATTAATAGCATAGAACTTGTGACTCCCACGCATTTCAATTTTAAAACAGACCCAAAAAATTTGTAGAATAATTTAAACAATTTTTTTTTAATATATTTGAAGTTGAGTTAAAAGTTTTAAGCATTTATGTTATATTAAATAAAAATTTATAAAAAATATATACAAAATAAAGATTTTTAAGTGATATAATTTTATTCAAAAATGTTTATCTATAAAATAATAAAATACATCAAATATATTTATTATTACTTTGTAACTATACTAAAATCAGTCAAGACAATTTTAAAAATTATTTAACTCTTTACTGGAGTTGATAATTAAAAAAAAAAAAACAAATTAAATTCTCAATTGCTATTTATTAAATAAAATAAATTACACATCTTTATAAACATAAAATAAAATAATCAAAATTATAACTCACATAAGAAAGTATAAACAACATAATAAACAATTGTAACAAATTAATATTTTCCATGGCCCTCTCCATTTTGATATCCATATTCAGCGCCTCCTTGTTTACCTCCCTTTTTAGCATAGTCTGAATAATGTCCATGATGCTGTTCATGTCCATTTGCTCCTTTAAATCCTTTATCTTCCTTTTCGTAATGTCCTTTATCATGACCTCCCTTCTTTCCATATTCATCGCTTTGATATCCGGCATCGGATTTACCTCCTTTTTTAAATCCTCCCTCTTCAGAACCATGATGAGCTTCTTCATCACCATGTTTCTTATAAAAACCTTTTTTATCAGCTTCATCATAGAAAGTATGATCCTTCTTGTATTCGTCTTTGTGATAAACGTTATGAAATCCAGTTGTTTTCTGTCCCTTTTTATGGTATTTGGATTCCCCATATTTTTCTCCTTTAGAACCTTCACCTGCTTCATGGTGTTCATCATAATGACCTCCACTTTCATGGTGTCCAGCTTTTTTACCTCCTTTTTCTTTATAATATCCTTCATCGTGTTCAGCACCATGTTCACCCTTTTCTCCTTTACTGTAAGCGTGTTTATTCGCGTATCCTTTATCTCCTTTCTCACCATGAGCTGAGTGTTGACTAGATTCATATTCTTCACCGCCTTCTTTCTCAAAACCTTCATCATGGCCTGCACCAGCTCCATCTAAATCTCCGCCTGCTTTATAGTTTCCATGAGTAATTTCACCTAAATCGCCATGGAATACTTCTACTGAAGGTTCCTCGTATTCGACGATCTTTTCTAAAGTTTCTACAGGTTCTACAAGTTCCCCTTTGTCTTCCACTTGCACAACTAATGGTTCTGATTGCTCAGCAGTGTAGTATACTGGGACTACTTCTGCAGGAGCGTGACTAAATTGGACGTAACTGGTTGGTTGACCAGAAACACTAGTATAGATATATCCTGATGCAGAAGTTTCTAAGTCTGATTTACCAGATCGTTCACTATACATTCGTTTCAAAACTGCTGCATTGGTCAGCACCAATAGGGCACAAAATGTTACAAAACTATGCAGTTTCATATTGAATTTTTATTGTACTGAACACTTTAGTTATACTGATTTGTAATTTTAATCTCAGCGCTTATATACTCTCTTACCAATATTTTGCAACTACAAAAATATCAAGTTTAGAGGACAATTAATGTATTTTATAAATTTCACTTATATTGATAGATGATGCAATTACCACATCTGTATATTGTTTGACATGGATCATTGCCTGCTTGGATTTTTAATCGACCGAACAATTTTTTCTAACAAAAGAATTATGTTTCTCTTAAATGTGTCACATTATTATAAACTTTTTCAACGAAAAAAAATCGCAAATATATTTTATCTAAGTTAATGCATTAATTATGTCACTTGCAATTAGTTACTGAACATTATAATTAATTTTAAAAGAAAAACTAATCAGACTAATTAAAACTTTCACTAACTTAAATACAATTTAAATTGTATTAAAATAAATTTCCAAAAGTAAAAAGTTTGTTATTTTTATATTAAAATAAATAATTTTTTACTCTTTTTCAAAGTTTTGAATCTGAAAGATACTTTTTTTTAATTATATGTTTTAACTAAATCAAAGATTCATCTTTCAAACTTGTTTATCTAAAATAAAATATATTATTTAACGAAACTTATTTTTTTTATAAAGTAACCAAGTTTCTTATATATTATTTTTGTTCAAATTATATATTTGTTTTTCATTATATGATATCAAAATGTGAATTATACAAACATACGTAAAATAACAAAAATTACTTTACTTCTTTATACAAGCAAAATATAAATTAATTTAATATAACTTTAATTAAATTATCTATCTTTGCCTCATTACAAAAACTTTTCTTTTTAATACTATTTAAAAAGTTCTTCATTTGGCTACATTTTAAAGAATATCAAAGGTGAAAATTATTCTTCAATTGTTTCGACTGATTGTAAATAATTCGAAATAAAATAAAATTGACCATTTTTTGTTATAACTGTTATTTACAAAAAAAAAAACTATTTAAATTATTTTTAAATATTTCAAAGAATATAATCTGCCTTTTTCACTGTATTTTTTTCGTTTACAAATACAATTTTTAATATATTTATCTACTTTTTTAAAATGATATGTATTTTTTCGTTTTTTTTTAAGAACATGCCAGATAAATTAATATACAAATAAATAAGTATTTATAATTAATTAATTTATGCACAGAGCGAGACAGTAGAGGCCTGAAAAATACAATTTGTGTTACAAGTTTTTGAAACAATAATTATAAAAATATATTTTAAACTTCTATAATGATTCTCATGCAAATTATACAATTTCGAACTAAAGAGATTTATTCAGTTTAAAAACAATGGCCCGTATTCTCACCTTGCTTTTTCGTGAAAAAGTGCTTTTATCATTAATTTTAAAATACCTTTCTTGCATCTGTTTTTCATCAAATATAAATAGTTTTTCTATTTTGGATCATTTTTATTATATTCGGTATTATAAAATGAAAATAAATTATTATAAATAATTTTAAGTAAACGTCAAAAGTACTTTTGGAAAAAATCACTTTTATAAATGAGGTGAGAATACGGGCCAATTATTTTTATAAAATAAAAGTACCAAGCCATTGATTTAAATAAAATTTGGCTTTCATTAATTAAAAATTTATGCTATTGTTCTGCTATTTACTGTAAATGTCGTTGAGTTTATCGAAACGTCGATTATGAATAAATGTTAACACAGAACTTAAAACTAAAGCCATTTTATTTTACATAATGACTTCTGAAAGATTTTTTTTACTATGTTATATATTTAAACGTATTTTCTTAATGAATTAAATGAATAAAAATAACGTTATTCATTTTGATTGTACGTAAAATATTCTCATTTTGAAAAACAAAACACTAAAAAAAATGTCAAACAACGATTTTTAATAAATCTATTTTGTATATATTACAAAATATACTAACAAAAAATAAATTTAGATCACACAAATTTTCCATTTATATGATAAGAAACGCAAATTTTTACACTCAAAATTCACATTTTAAATTCTTTAAATAAAAACGTAATACGTATTTTATTACATTTACATACATAAATATTTTTATATGTTTAAGTAAAATGTGTCAGGTAGAGATAAAACAGAAATTAAATTAAGATAAAATATATTTTGTATGTTTTAGACTTTATTCTGTACAAATTCCGTCTCAAAATAATGACCCATTAAAAAAACTATACAATTTACCTATTAACAGTTAATAGTACGATATTTATTTTGTAATAAAATAAAAAACAAATTATTTTTACTATTCATTATTTTAAATACAATTTATACATACATAAATACATTTATTATTAATTGTATATTGCTACTAATACAGAAATTAATAAAAAACAAATATATAAATAAAAATTAAACAATTTACATCGACCAAGTGATAAATCATGAGGGCCCAGGTTCGAATCCCGCTTGGTGCATGATTGTGTTGTCTAAAATTCAAATTTATCAAAAAATAGCTCCTGGTCAATAGACTAAAGTCTAAAAACTATGAAATTAAAAAAGTTCTCGTGCTTTTGATCGAGGGACTTAAGCGCATTTTTGGCGGGCGGATCAGTATTTTTATAACCAAGTCATTTGCATTAAATCCCAAAACTAAATTTAATGGTTTTTCAGAATTCAAAATTATAGAAAAATTATAGAGGTAAATTTTGGACAGATTCAACTGGTGAAATTATAGAGGTAGTCCTTTTCGATAGGTTGCACTGTTTTGTTTATAAAATTTAAAATATCATTAATTGGCATTGGCTGAGCGCTTTTAAACTATTCGATGCGCCAATAACTCGACAGCACCGAACTACGATGTCTCATTTAAAAGTTTTTCTGGGGCCGAACGAACGAACGACCGACCGACCGAACGGACAAAGCGTATTATTGAGCTTCCTTTTTGAAAACCAAAATGCGCTAAAAATCAGAGAAGCGATAAATATTATATAATTATTTATCACTAATTAATATATTACTAAGCTGCTGACACGTACATTAAAATTGAATTCAAATTTTAGCACATTTAATATATATATATTAAATGATGAAATGACAATATCATCACGAAAACAGATAATCATTAATTTTTGACACAAATCACTAATTAATAAACATGTAAAAATTAATTTGATATAATTTAATTGCCTTTTTAATTAATGTATAAATTTGTTATGACTGCAGGTAGAAAACCAACTGTTTATTTTAGCTTATTAAAATATTACTAAAAATTAATCAATACTGTTTTCTATTTATAATATGTTAATTCTAATAAAGTAAGTAATAATTGTATGTTATTTTGTATAATTATAAATAATTTATTTTTTTACTTCTTTTTTAAAAAAACTATAATTTTATAGTATTTATTTTTTTATGTATTAAAAAAAATATGTGGAAAAATTAATGAAATTTCTACAGAAATTTGTTTTATGCTTTTTAAAATGTAGATATATATTTTTTTTAATTTTTACTAACAAATTTTATATTACAGTAAACGCAGTTAATTGAAATCATGGTTAATGTTATCAGTCGAGTATTGTTATCATTTTCATGAAAAATGAACCAAACGCATATGATTCCATAGAAAAAACATCATTTATAGTAACAAAAATTAGTTTTTAACACAATAATTTTATTTTTATGTAATATAAACAAAACAAATTCCAAATTTTTAATGTTTCATATTTACTCGAGTTTTAGCTTTTACCAATCCATTTTGTTTTTATTGTAAATATAAAAAGTAAAAACATTTATAACCTATTTTTTTAAAAAATAATTTATTATTATTTTCAAAAGCTCTATTTAGCTTCCTGTAAAGTTAGAATGTCAGATGTAATTAACAAAAGCAAATATACAAAAATATAAAATAATAAAAAGCAAATACACAATTTAAAATATATGTCAAATAGTACTTTTAACAGAAACTATCAATATGAAACTAGAATTTTAAGAAATATATTTCTATGAAACATAATTTTAACTTACAAAAAACTTACTTCATACATTAGACAAATGTTTCGTCTTCCTTATAATAAATTTTACTGTAAATAATTTAATTATAAAATCATTAATAATAATTATAATTTTCTTTCTTAGTCGTAGACAAAACTTTGTATTTGGATACTCATCAAATTAAAGTTCTAGTAAATAAAAATTTTAAAATTA
The DNA here is from genome assembly GCA_963966155.1 of Clivina fossor. NCBI lineage: Eukaryota > Metazoa > Arthropoda > Insecta > Coleoptera > Carabidae > Clivina > Clivina fossor. Next base: position 9,899,589 of record OZ014562.1, on the reverse strand, counting down.
ATTTTCATTACTTATTTATTTAACAAACAAAAAATTTAATACATCATTTGAACACTAACGTGATAAAGAAATAAATATATCAAAAACGAATTATTTCTATAAATAAAATTAATTCCAATTTAGCAAAAATCTTTCAGAACTCAATATATTAAAATTACAAAACTTCAGATTGAAATTATGTTTTATTTTATATTAAAATTAAACGTTTCGATGTACTATATGTATATCATTATCAGGAAACAATATAGGTATACAAGTAACATACAAGTAGAAACAAGTTACTATAGGTAAAGTAAAATATAAATAAAATATACTAGTAATCATATACATTATTAACCCTAACCTAACTTAATTAATTATAAATTTTGATTTTGAAATTTTTGAGCCGTAAACATTTGTCTAGTTTATCAAATTAGAAAGTCAGCCCTGTTAAATTTACGTTTATCAACACATTAAAATTTAAAAAAAAAACATCGAGTCAGGTGATTACATAAAAACAAAAATTAAAAACAAATAAAATTTATCAATGCCAAACAACCGATAATATAACCTCAATTCACACATTAAAAATCCACACAAAATTTCGTCAACAAAACGAAAACAAAAACAAACAAACAAAAAAGCTAAAACACTTACCTTCTTAGAATATTCTAGCGCAAATACAGCACAATTTAATTTAGCATAAAATCGACCTGAATTGCAGCGAAACCAGTTTTGCAATTGAAACGACATTGACCAGACATCGCGATATTTTGCGCAAGAAACCGGGTGGTAAACGACACGATCGCACGTACAGCCGCGACGCGCACAGGAAATACACTGAAACTGAAGCTGAAATTTTGCGGACGCCGCGCCGCGTCGCTGAAAAGAGCGTCGGATATTTCGGATGAAACTCGGGAAAACAGAGCTGCGCAAGTGCGCGCGCAAAATCATATCTTTTGTTACTTTTAACTTTCGACAGTTGTGTTTTGTTTTTCTTTTTTTTTTTTCGTTAAAATAATATCGCTTCGTTATTGTTATCTTTACTTTGATTATAATTTAATATGAATGTTAAATACAATGCATACCACAAACTTACGATCACTCGAAATAACTTTTTTATAATCTTAAATTCAATAATTATTTCTTGAATGGTTTGCTGTCTTAGGATCTGCTAAATATGCTAATGATAAGTAGCAAAAAGTAATCTTTTAGCTGTCATTGCAAAAAGTTTTTATTTTCTTAAATACTAAAATATATCCAATAAATGTAAGGAACTATTTTATGTTGTTAACAATACTAGTATATTATTAATTTATAAAATAAAAATTGTACTAATTGTAAGCATCGAAAATACATCTGACAGATTTTTGAAATGCGCGCCAGAAAGTGACGAGAGTGAAGTGAGAGAGGAAACACTAGATGGCAGTAGAGTAGAAGGAGATCTGTAATGTGAACGCAAGCCGATTAATAAAATAAATAATAAAGTGTATTATCCTGTTTTATTATAAAAATCCTTACAGAGAAAAATCAGAAGTGAGATTTACCGGGTTTCTGAAGGGTCAGAGCCTTGCGAAATCGATATATAGTGGCAAGTTTTCAGCCGGAAAACTTAGAATTGTGTAACGAATATTCGGTGAAAAAGCACGTGTTATCCAGTTACAAAAGTTGTGGTAATCGGACAGCACAAGAAAAAATGCCGAACGAAAATACAAGTAATAACGCTAGCAGTGAGCAAGCAATACTTATAACACCAGAAGCAATGCAAAATATAATATCAAGTGCTATAACCGCAGCATTAGCACACATAAACATTAATGAACAACGTGGACAAAGAATGCCATTGTCAGAAATTTCTACGCAAATTCCAGCATTTAGTGGAAGTCATGATGAGGATATAGATAATTGGTTGTCGAGGGTAGACATCATTCAACTAAATCATCGATTGGAAGACACTACTGTACTGTTAATTGCAACAAACAAGCTAACGAAGAGAGCCAGAGAGTGGTACGATTCACAAGCAAACTTAGCACAACTTCCATGGCAAGAATTGAAAACTAAATTAAAAGCAACTTTTAAATCAAATACCGATCGTTTAACACTTTTTGACAACATGCAAGCTAGAAAGTGGAAGCAGGGAGAACGAATCGAAGACTATTATTACGACAAAATGAAAATGTTAAATAAACTAAACGTGACTAGTGAAGATGATATCTTACACATTATTCGTGGAATTGATAATTTGGTATTAAGAATTCAATTAAAAGGGCAAAAACTTCAAACACCTGAAGAACTGCTCGAAAATATGAAATCGTACGCTGATGAATTACCTCAAAGTACAAGTACTTATCACTTAAATAGACGTGAAAATAAACAGTTCCAGAGTGGAAACAACCGTCCGAAAAATACCAATAAACCAAACATACAGTGTTTTAACTGCAAAAAAACGGGGCATTACGCGTCAACATGTCCGGAAGCTAAACGTAGCAACAATTGCTTCAAATGCGGCGACATTGGTCATCAAGTAAAAGATTGTCCGAAGAGAAACGCAAGTATAAATTTAACTCAACCAATATCAAAACATATGTCTAATATCCAAATAAAGTTAAGCGGTAATACTTATAATGCACTCGTAGACAGCGGAAGCATTACGAATGTGATGCGAGAAGAGATTGCTGAAGATTGTCGATTAAAATACGAAGAAAGTAATCAAATTTACACCGGTTTTGGAATGACCGACGTTCAAAGCAAGGGAAAAGTACGAACACAAATAAAAATAGGAAACGATAAATACGACATCAACTTTATCGTTATACCCAATTACGCAATATCACAAGACATTATTTTGGGTGAACCATTCTTTAATGATGCAAGTGTTACATTCGGTCCAAGTGGAATGAATATTTCTAAGGTCAAATCCGAAACACCATCGGAAGTAAACGAGATTCTGCAAATCGAAGTACAGCAAACTAGCCCAGACTATAATGTAAACCCGAACTTCAGTATGGCGCAGAAACATCAACTGGAACATATGGTAAGCCAGTACCAACAAAATTTATTAATTAAACCTGTTCTAGACAACGAGGACGTGGAGATGAAAATTCGACTGAGGAGCGAGACACCGATCGTTCATCGACCGAGACGTTTGGCACAGAACGAGTTGAAGCAAGTGCAAGAAATCGTCGATGATCTCCAGGAACGAGGTATCATTCGTCCAAGCAAGTCAGAATACTGCAGTCCAATTCTGTTAACAAGAAAGAAAAATGGTGAAGTTAGAATGTGTGTGGACTATCGAGCTTTAAATGCTATTACGGTAAAAGATCAATTTCCATTACCATTAATAGACGACTTTATAGATAAACTAAGAGATAAAAAGTTTTTTACTTTATTAGATTTAAAAAATGGTTTTAATCATATACGCATGGCAGAAAACTCTGTAAAATTTACATCTTTTGTGACACCTTTTGGTCAGTTTGAATATTTATATATGCCATATGGTTTGAGCAATGGTCCAGGAACATTCCAAAGATACATAAATAACGTATTTTCAGAATTTATAAGAAACAACGATATTCAAATTTATATTGATGATATAATGATAGCAACAAAAAGTGTAAAAGAAAATTTTGAAATCTTGGAACGTGTCCTTGATACTTGCAAAAGTAATTGTTTAAAATTAAGACTTGATAAATGTCAATTTGGTGTGACACGTATAGAATATTTAGGTTATGATATTAGTTTTAATTGTATACAACCAAATATAGGTAAAATCAAATCTGTAATTAAATATCCAGAGCCAAAGACGATACATGATGTACATAGCTTTCTAGGATTGAGCGGGTATTTTCGTAGATTTATTAAAGATTACGCAAGAGTTGCAAAACCTCTTAGCGATTTGTTACGTAAAAGTACGGGATTTAAATTCGGAAAGATAGAACGAGATTGTTTCGAATTGTTAAAGCTGAAGTTAAGTACTAAACCGATTCTTTCTATTTATAATCCAATCGCTAAAACGCAATTATTTACAGACGCGAGTAGTAAAGGTTTCGGAGCGATTTTAATGCAAACGGATGAAACTGATAAATACCATCCGGTATATTATTTCAGCGCGAAAACATCGGAAGACGAAGCCAAATATCATAGTTTCGAACTCGAAACTCTGGCAATAGTAAAAGCACTTCATAAATTTCGTACATATTTGCTAGGTATTGATTTTACAATCATCACTGACTGTAATGCATTAAAACAGACACTTTCAAAGCGAGAAATATGTCCGCGTATTAATCGTTGGTCATTAGTTCTCCAAGAATTTAGTTATACGTTAGAACACAGAAAGTCCGAATTGATGAAACATGTAGATGCTCTTAGTCGGTATCCGGTTCAATTAATTCAATATGATTTGCTTGAATCACTTAAAAGAGAACAAGGTAATGATCCCGATATACAAAATATTATTAATAAAGTTAACGCAGACAAATTACCTGAAAGAAACGATTATGACATTTTAAACGGTTTACTGTTTCGTAAAGTTTCGCGAAATCTACTAGTAGTTCCGCGAAATATGCGCAGGAATATAGTAAACGAATACCATGATAATAACACGCATGTAGGCCATGAGAAAACGTTGGCAGCAATTCGCGATTATTATTGGTTCAGAGGTATGAATAAATACGTTAAACAATACATAAAAAATTGTTTGATCTGCATTCAATATAACAATAAATTGAAAAAAGATGGTTATATGAACATACCAGATCACGGTGATCGACCATTTAAAATTTTACACATCGATCATATAGGGCCATTGGAAAAAACAAAATCCGGTTCCAAATTTATATTAATTATAATAGACTCGTTTTCGAAATTTGTATTTTTACGAACTGCAAAGCAAACCGATAGTAACAGTGTGATAAAGTCGTTAACCGAAATCTTTTCGACTTTCGGAAATCCAAATATTATTATTAGCGATCGAGACACGGCCTTCACCTCAGCTAAATTCGAAGATTTTTGTTCGCAACGAAAAATTAAACACGTAAAAATAGCCGTAAGTACACCGCGAGCTAACGGTCAGGTAGAACGGTACGTTCGAGTTACCAAGAATGCTTTAGCGAAATGCGCGACTTCGGAGAATTGGAATGAATCTCTAGAACTAATTCAGCTTAGTATTAACAATACCGTTCAGAAATCTGTTGGTGCCTCTCCTAGTAAGTTATTATTAGGGATTGATTTGAATTACTTAATAGATCAAGACATAAAATATTTAGTCGATCAGGTAAATGATTGTGAACCTGTGAATTTTAAGATGTTGAGACAGACTGCTATGGATAAAATGAAACAATCACAAAACTATAATAAAAATGTTTTTGATCAAAAGCGGAAACCTGCTGTTAGTTATCAAGTTGGTGATTACGTAGTTATAAAAAGACCACAAATATTATCAAGAGGTAGTACTGTCTTTGCACCAAAATTTAAGGGGCCATATATTGTTACTAAAGTCTTAGAACGCGACAGATATGTAGTTGAGGATATACCTGGATTTCAATATACTCAACGTTTTTATACAAGTATCTGTTCAGCTGAAAATATGAAACTATGGCCGCGTGAAGAAAATGATGTTATGAACACCAATTCTGATGTCGAGGACGACGATCCGGTCAGAATAGCCGAAGCTGTAAGCATCGAAAATACATCTGACAGATTTTTGAAATGCGCGCCAGAAAGTGACGAGAGTGAAGTGAGAGAGGAAACACTAGATGGCAGTAGAGTAGAAGGAGATCTGTAATGTGAACGCAAGCCGATTAATAAAATAAATAATAAAGTGTATTATCCTGTTTTATTATAAAAATCCTTACATAATATAATTGTTTATTTCATAATTGTATTGTCTATAAAATGCGGCTCATTGAGAAAAAATTTGCTTTAGATTCAAGGTTTTTACTTGTAACTCAAAAGTAATCGTGTTTTTAAACTGTACACTTATATTTTTTTAATGAAAATAAAAAATTTAGTGGAACAAAATAATAGTAAATAACAGTATAACCATTTTTCAACGCTTTGTATGAAATTAGTTATTATTTAGTTTAAAAATAGAACCACATTTGAATTGAAAATTATTAATAATTTTACAAATACATTGATTCCAAAAAAAAAAACACTGTTCCTAAACTGAATAGTAAAAAATCTTTCAGAACTCATTATATTAAAATAAAACGGCTTTAGGTTTGTAGTTCTGTATTAATTTTTCTTAATAATCGACGTTTCGACAAAGATGTACGTTTTTACGTCAAAACGTCGATTAAAGCCGTTTTATTTTAAATAGTAAATAATTTTATACAAATCTTTGAAAATAGTTAAGCAACTACTTACTATTAAAATTTTTATTTCTATTAGAGAAACATAAGTTTATTGTAATAAATTCACTTTGACTTATAAATGCAGCTAAGCAAACCATTCAGTGCCTTTTCAGCAAATGCCGATTTGCTAATTTTGCAATACATCTCCGATAAGTCAAATCGACTTTTAGTCAAATTTGCCATATTTTTTGTTAAAAAAGTTGACAATTGTCAGACATAATTTTCAAAGCAAATTTAATATTGTCAGTGCACAAAATTAAAAAATTATAAGTAATGATATTGCGTTGTATAACATAAAACATAAGACTAATTCGGATAGCCTTGAACAAAGATTGATAATACAACTCACTCAGCTAAATATTTGATATCCTAATACATTTTAAATTTATTTTATATTTTAATTTATTGAAAATAAAACGAAATATATTAAAATATTTTGTAATATAAATTTTATAACATCAAGTAAATACTATTCAAAATTTAATAAACATGAACAGACAGAAAAACGCAAAATATAAAAACAAAAATGATATCTTTCTCGTTCAAAACATATATTTGTCACAGATGTAATCTAAAATACATTTCAAAAATTTATTACATGCTTGACACCACCAAAAAGTATTTCCCAAAGGTACAATTTTTTATAAAACTTTATTTTTATTATTTCAATTGTTTTACCGACACCGCCATGGAAAGTTATGTAGACAGAAATATACTCGTATATATTTTAACAAACTTTTTGTTATATTTAGGCCAAATAAATATACCTATTGCTTCAATATAACAAATTTTATCTCGATCTAATTACAAATTTTTTATTTTACAGCAATGTTTTTTTTGTAATTTAAATTTTTTACTACATCAAATTTATATCTAACCCGTGACGTAACTAGTTTTATGGTATCTGTGACAATATTATTTTAGAGGCCCCTTTCCTTATCATGTAAATAAATTATTCTCGCAACCACAAATGCTCGCAAACGCAAACTGATTTTTTAAAAATATTGAAATCTAGCATTTGAATAATATTTGAAATCAAAATATAACAATTTAAAATTAATATTATTAATACTCAATACATTTATGCCACGAAAATCTGAGAATTGATAACGCTGCCAGATAAATATGGTAGCAGTTTTTCAACATTTAACAGTTAAATATGTAATTATAAATATTAAAAAAAAATTATCATTGTCATTTTTTTTTTTAATCACTTGACCAGTTTTATCTTTTTTATATTCATAATAAACAGTAAATAAAACATCAAAATAATGCCAATAACAAACTTTATTTATTTAGTACCTACCTATCTACAAAAATACATTGCATTTATTAGTGCACATAAAAATCACAAATATAAATATTATATATATATATATATATATATATATATATATATATATATATATATATATATATATACATATAAATCTGTAAAAGTCGTTTACATTTTATCATTTTTTCACCTCAAAAAGATCATAAAAAACATTGCCGATTTCTTTAAGCATATCTGAAGTAGTCATACTTCTTTTATACTTCGTAAAAGCTCTAGCATTACATTGTCTTGTCAGTTTACACGCTGCATAACCAGCAACAATCGATCTCAAATCCTCTCTAATGATCGGCGGGCTTTGATTTAAAGCCCAGCAGTAAAATGTTGCCATGGAACCCGATAATAAGTCGCCTTGTCCTCCACAACGTCTTGCAGAACCTTGAGCTGAGCAATTCACTTTTTTCGTACTATCAAAAATCTCATCTTCCCTGCCTTTACGTACAACAGTACAATTCGGACCAAATATATTTAAAAGTCCAGGTTTCACTTCACTACTACCAAATAAACGACCAAATTCAACCATATTTGGAGTTAAAATTACACCAGCAGGATAATCTTTAATCAGTTCGGGATTTTTAGTAACCAGAAAGAGTCCATCAGCATCAATGACTAGCGGTTTTTTTAACTCGCGGCATTTTTCAATTATAATTGAGACAGCACTAAAAACATCATCATCACGACCTAAACCCGGGCCAATTACAAGAACATGAAGACGGTCCATCCACTCCAAAGCGCCTTGAACACTTTCTTTATTATTTAGTAACGGATGTACGATAAGTTCGGGACTATATGATTTTATCACACTTGCAGCTTGTGTTGTACAAAAAATATGAGTTATATCCGCACCTACTTTCAATGCACTAAATCCGGAAAAATATGGGGCTCCCGTATACTCCAAAGAACCACCAATAACCCCAATTCTACCGGCTTGACCTTTATGCTTGCCTTCAACTAATGGTGGAGCTAGTTCACTACACAATACCGAAATTTGCGACTCTTCAAGTATTTCCATGGTTTTCGTTGCGACACGACGACTCAAATGATGAAAAACAGTTTTGTTTAAAGTAAATAACAACTGATTCTTGATCAACATTGATTTGACATTTGACAAGGTCATGACTTACAAATCGTTTGTTTATATCATCTAGCTACATCTATTGTCAGAACTTTAAACTAATTCTTTTAATATTATAATTATTTTATTTTAATATAGTTAAATAAAAAGAAATGCAATATTGTAAATAATAAAATAAAAACTTTTAAACTATTAAATAATATTTACTATTTAATAATTACAATTTCTGTGAAAGTACATATATTTTTAATTACTTATTTTAAAAAATGTTAGAGCTGTATATTAGCTTTATTTACATTTTAAAATGTTAAATATAATCAAAAGTGTTTAATTTATAAAAATAGCTTACATTTGATAAATAATAATAAGAAAAATTCAATTTGAAAGGGCCCATGAATCATTTTCGAAATAAATAAAACAACATTAAATAAACAATATTATGGCATTTATTCAGTTCAGTAACAAGTTCTACAAATATTAATATGACAATAAATTGCACAGTTACACCATCACAACCTCTCAAAATTGATTTTGAGAAATAATTCATGTTATAAAAAATGTTCTCGATATACATTACGTAATTACTTATAGAATTATAACTGGTTACATGCCGAACTCAAATTATTGCGTTACAATCAATTTGATAATAAAACTAATATTTTAGTAGATATGTACATATTTCAAATTTCAATGAAATTACTAAACAAAAATTAACTATTATAGTTTAAATTTCATTTAATTTGAGTTCCGCATTTATTAAGGCTGACCAGAAATAACAATTAATACTTCAATTGAAAAACGCTATGATTCATATCACAGTATTATTTTCTATTTCTATAAGTGAGCAACAATTGGTAATGAGAATGGTAGTCAAAAGTTGGAAAAGGTGTTTTTTATTTTTAATTTTATTATAGCATTCTAGAATTTAACTGTCAAGTGATTTACACATAATTTATAATTGTTTATAATTGTTTTTACAATTTTAATTATAAAATAAGTTATGATTAGTTTGAATGGATAAAATAGTACTTGTTCATGAATTTTTCTTGTTCTCTGCAAAATAAATTCATATTACTGTTTTTAAAAAAAAAAATCACTTTAGATATCGCCCTGATGAAGAAAAACAAAATTATGCTACAAAAGCTTGAATTGATTCTTAAATGACAATTCTTTTTTAACACCTTTTCCATTATCAATTTTTCACTGTATATAATATATATATATATATTTAAATAAAAATAAATAATAATATTTAATTTACAGTTAACCCCAGATAATAAATTAGATGTTGCTAGAGTAAAAGAATTGGCTATGGGTCTTAAGGAAAAGGATGCAGCAAAATACGACAAATTAATGGTTGTTGTTGATACATGCGGTGCTTCAGGTAGAGTACTATACAATACTGATAATTACATTTCAATTAAACTATACACACACACACACAATCACGCCATGTACCTATAAGGTTGTTGCATAAACTCTTTTCTTTCAAGCAGAAATTTAGTTTACACTGAACCTTTAGTCGAGCAATATCTATCCTCATTTATATGATACTACTCATTATATGTTTTGTAATTATTAAAATATTATTATTATGAATTATTTTTTAGTTGCTGTTAATCCAGATGAATGTGCAATGTCAAAAGAAATCATGGAATGTTGTCATACTGAATCTAAAAAAGTAAATTATTTTTAGTTTATATATTTAAGAGTATATATATATATATATATATATATATATATATATATATATATATATATATATATATATATATATATATATATATATATATATATATGCTGCAATTTTGTTCACATCTCTTAAGATTTACGATATTTTGAGATATCTCGTCATTTTCTAGTAACGAAAATTCTTTTTTAATAGAAAAAATATGGCGAGTTTTTAGAGATTCGAATAGAATTGCAAAATTTGATTAAATACTTTTAAATTAATTTCTTTTTTTTATTTTCAGGCTGGAATTGAAGTCACAGTTTTCGACTTTTTGTAAATTGTTCCTTTGTTTTGTAGAATTAAAAACCATGTATAATGTTTATAAAATTGCAAAATGTAGTATACTAAAATTTCTGTAAAATAATAAAATAAAATAATGTAATAATACTTGTTTTATACTTTTTTCAAAATATTAATAAACAAATTCTTGAATAGAAATGAACCTCAAATTATTATTTTTCCTTAAATTTACATATGAATATAAGTCAGAATATTTCGTATTTTTCTATATAGTAAAATGTTTTGTTTATTAGAAATAGTATTAAAAAACTATACGTCCAATAGATTAATTTCAAATTCCACTAAAAATTACAAAATTTGCAATAAAAACATGCAATAATTACGAAATAGATTAGTGTATGATGAGTGTGGAATTGAAAAAAAATGTTGTAGCAAAAGTTGGTGTTAGTCAGTTAAGATGGTTCGGACATATTGAGCGAATGTCTAATGAACGTCTGGTTAAAAAGATTTATTTGAATGATTTTGATGGTATACGTTTGCGTGGACGTCCGATGAGTAGTTGGAGTGGTATAATTGAGAGTGTTTTGCGTGAGCGAAAGTTTCTAAGTAGTAGGAATAAAAAAGCATGTATGAGAAAAATTATGAATGTGGATGAAGCGAAAGTTGCTTGTTTGGAGGCGACTGATTTCGGAATGATGAAAAGAGTTTGTGCCACACCCTTTTGGGTACATGGCTTGATTGTGTATGTATGTATGTATGTAATAATTTTTATGTGGTTACCAGTGGCAACTCGTGGATTAAAGATTTAATGGGTCAAATTTCTTGAACTGTCATGATAAAATACACAACCAAACTTACACTGTCATTATCTTATTGAATTTTTACTATAAACTGTAGATATACATATGATTATAAATATATTTATTAAAATTTGCTAATTGATTTTTGTTTATTTTGAGATCGATTTTGTATTAATATCGTTGATATTGTCTTAAAAATTATATGAGTTTATACAATAATTCTTAAATATTGCATGAGGTAGTCTATTTACATATATCAAATGTAATGTAAGTTACTAGAGTAATTATTTTTCATTTTGTTTTAGAGATTTTAAATATGTATTGTAACGACGCCCTCCACTCAACCGTCATCTCTGCGCGCCGACTCTACTAGACGCGTAACCGTCAAATAATTCCGTCTATTATTGTAATCAACTTGATTAACTCCATTTATTATTGTTATTTAACTGATTAACTGTGTTTATTATTGTTATCAACTTAATTAACGTTTTGCAATTTACCTATACTTTAACAATGAACAAGAGAAATAACATAATACTCCATCTAAGTAATCAGTACAATGTTTTAATTACACTAACATATCATAATCTAATTTATATTCAGTCCATTTAGTCTTTGTTTTCCATGTACTTGTGTCGTAGAGTAAACAAAAATAATATAGAAAAATAATAGAAAAAAAATTGTAAATTGTAAATTAAAATAAATTTTATTGTAGTACCCAAGTTATTTTAAATTTAAATTATTTTAAAAATTAAAATATTTTAAAAATGATTATACAACTTGTACGAAACTAGAGTTCTAAGAGAAGAATATTTTACAGGTACAGTTAATAATTTTATAAATAATTGTTTGTGTTAGTTAGTTGTGTTATTTTGCAAAGTTGAAATTATCAATATTTTATAAATGACCGCCAAAAAGTCTTATTCATGTCAGAAAAATTTTTAATAATTATTTTTTGAAAATAATTATTACTTCCAGTTAAATTAAACCATAAAAAAAGTCAGGTTAATTTGCTATATTTGTAAATATTTTGTTATTTGAAATAAGTTTTCAAATACCATTTTAGGCATTTTGGTTTTTATCGTCGACTTAGATTAACATTTTTTTTAAATTCATATAAGTAAACTAAATGTTTCAATATAAAACGATTTTAAGGTTTAGTTCTGTATTAATTTTAATTAAAAATTTGATATTTCGATTGTACTCTACGTACATTATCATCAGAAAAAATTAAAAAAATATCATTATATAATAAATAAACAGAATATAAATAAATAAACAAATATATAAGTAGCTTATAATTTAGTTACTTATTATTGTTACCTAGTAACTTGTTTCTATATTCTGTTTATTTACTGTAAATGTCATTTCTATCATTTTTCTGATGATAATTATGTATGTAGAGTATGTCAAAACGTCGATTTTTTAATTAAAATTTATACAGAAATTAATTCTTAAAGCCATTTCATTTTAATATAATGAGTTCTGGAAGATTTTTTTTACTATGTTTGACCTCTAAATTTGTAACTACAATATATTTTGCATATACATTATAATTTTCTAGATACTTTATAATATTTAAAGAACTTACAGATGTAAACAGAATATAGCCACAATTTTGAGATAAGTAAAATAATTAAAATGAGACTTTAAACAGAAACAAATTTAAATTGCATAATTTACATATACGTATTAGATGTTTTCTACATTGTAGTATATAATTTATATTTATGATATTTAAAAAAAAAATTTGTTAATGAATACCTTATATTTCTACAAATCAAAGTTGAATTTTTAAGACGAAACGCATTGACGAAAATAATTTTATTTTTACCATTGTTTCGCGTATTTTTTTTGCTTGTCATCAATTGTTATTAAATTTAATAATCATATTTAAAACATTAAAGTTATATGTTTAATTTTGGAATAAGTAGAAAATACATAATACACTGTATTTATCATTTTCAACAATACAATATTTATTATTGTCTGTAATATATAAAGATTATAAAAACGTTGCACAGTAAATATATTTTTATACTGTTCATAAAGCAACTACATATTTGTAACTTAAAATATAATAAAATTAATGATCATGGCTTGCTTTGTTCAAGCAATTTGTTTGATGCTTTTAATGGTTACATTAACGCAAGTAAGTTTCAATATATATTTCTTACGTTATTATTTACTTTTTCAAAATATACTCTTATTAAAATTATTATTTTATTGATAAAGTTTTATTATTTTTTTTAATAATACTTGAAAAGAATTGAAGATGCAATACTATACATACGTAACATTTAATGATTGTTTTATATATAAATCATTCAAAAATATAAACATTAATTTTTCTTTTAATATGTTATATAATTTTTTAATTTTAGACAGCTTTAACTCCAGACCAAATGGAAGCTTTATATAAAAAAGCTATGGATTGCAAAACAAAAACAGGAGCTACAGATGGTAAATTATTATTAGTTTATAATTAATTAATTATTATTAGTTCAAATAATTATTTATATCATAATTACTGTTAGCATGACTAACTTTTTATTTCAACTGACCCATTGATTTTGATATAATAAAACAAAAACAGAGTATATTTATATTTTTTTTTTATAATCATTTAGACGATATCAATTTAATGATGCAACATGGTGAACCAAATAATCGACAAGGAATTTGTTTTGCAGCCTGCATGGAAAAAGAATTAGGAATTGTAAGCTTTTTAAATATTATTTATTGCTTAAAACAATTTCCTATTATAGTAAGACTTCTTACTTATTTTATTTTGAAAATTTAATCACTCAAAACTTCAAATTAACTTTACAGTATACAATATATGTATATTAGTTTTTTTTTAAGAATAATAATATTTAATTTACAGTTAACCCCAGATAATAAATTAGATGCAGCTAGAATAAAAGAATTAGTTGTTGGTCTTAAGCTGCGTATTCATTTGAGCATTTTTGCGCGCACAAACGGTTTGCGCGCAAAAATGATCATATGAGTACCGGTAGAACAAGTGTGTGCGCAAGGTCTGAGCACGCACGCACACGCTCCATCGGTTGTCGGTCTCGGGGGCCATCTCAAAGGAATTTTGCGCGCAAGCATTGCTCAGTTTGGACGAGGTTTTTAATTTGTGCAAACAACTGCATTTGTGTTGCGACGTTTTTAGCAGTCCGTTTTGATTTGGGGTTGCGGTTTATTTATAATTTGTGTGTGAAAAATAGCCATTTAATCATGGAATGGAATAATGAATTATCATTTTGTATCCATCTTCTTTATTTTAGGACCAATAGCATTAATTAAAAATTCAAAGTCCTGAGACGACATGCGAACGAAATTATGAAAGTGATCACTGGTTTCTTGTAGCTTCATGTCTGATAATAAATTTGATCCATTATACAAAGGCCGGTTACGATATAGCTGTCTGTGTAATCCACCATCGTTTGGTTTGTTTTTTATTTTTTTGTTTATTAATACAGTGAATTACAATAAATGCTGCACTTGCAATTGTTGCATTTCTTAGAGACATTTCTCCTCATCAAATCACACACACATACAACACGCACAACTGGAGCGGGTATTTGCGCGTACAAACAAAAACGTAAAAATAATTATGTGTAGATTTTAAAATTTTCGCGAACAAACATGTGTGCGCGCAAACGTTTGTGCGCGCAAAAATGCTCAAATGAATACGGAGCTTTAAAGAAAAGAATCAAGCAAAATATGACAAATTTATGGTTGTTCTTGATACGTGCGTTGCTTCAGGTAAAGTACTATTCAAGACTGATAATTACATTTCAATTAAATTATACATACACACACACACACACATACACAATCACGCCATGTACTCATAAGGCTGTTGCACAAACTCTTTTTATTCAAGCAGAAATTAGTTCTCATCAAACAGCAAACATATTCGTTAAATATAATGGTTCATTAAAATGAAATTTTTTGGATTCCGTAAGAAATCTTTCAATATATATTGCAACGCAATATCTTACGAGATCCAAGAATTTTCATTTTAACAAATTGTTATATTTAACGAAAGTGTTTTAGCATAAGGGGGTTAGACAAGCAATATCTATTCACATTTATATGATATTACTCATTATATGTTTAGTAATTAATAAAATATTATTATTCGATAAATTCTAACACATGAATTATTTTTTAGTTGCTGCTAATCCAGATGAATGTGCAGTAGCAAAAGAATTTATGGAATGTTGTCGTACTGAATCTGAAAAAGTAAATTATTTTGATATAATTTTTAGTTTAATTTAATTTATAAGTGCATTTTTTTTACAACATTTTGAAATATCTCTTCATTTTCTAGTAAAGAAAATTCTTTTTTTAATAGAAAAAAATATAGCGAGTTTTCAGAGATTAAAATAGAATTGCAAAATTTGATCAAATATCTTTAAATTAATTTTTTTTTTTTCAGGCTGGAATTGAAGTCACAGTTTTCGACTTTTTGTAAATTGTTCTTTGGTTTTGTAGAATTAAAAATCCTGTTTAATGTTTATAATATACAATGTATCATTTTTACTAAAATTTCTGTAAAATAATAAAATTAAACAATGCAATAATACTTATTTTATACAAATGTTTACGAAATATTAATAAACAAAGCCTTGAATAGAAATAAACTTCAAATTTGATTTTCTATCAATTAAATTTGTTATTAAGTAATTCAAAAGTTTTATCGAAAATATTACCAATATAGATTTTGAGAAATAGAAAAAAAGGTTTGTAATAATACTCATTTTCGTAACATTTCACTACAATTTATTTCGTCAACAGACTTAAGTTTCGGCTCGCACCATTGTCAGTGTTATAATGAAAATAAAATACAAATTCAGCTTATATATATACATATCAGAGTTACAAAAATCAGATACATTGTTGATGATTATATCAATACATTACAATACAAATGTGAGTTACAACAATCAAAGTTACAATAATCAGAAACCATAGTTGATGATTATATCGATACAATACTATAAAATACAAAATGTAAAAGTTTGAGAAAGTTATTTAGGATCTAACCAATAAATATTATTATATATACCGTCATTTAATACATATCGATGTTTTTGTAAAACCAGAGATCAGTTTTAATGTTTTGACAATTGCCGGTCACGGCCCATAACATTGGCGGCCCATCGGGGAAAGCCCGGTTTCAATAACAATTAGAGTAATACAATGTTTCGGTTATTTTTAAACCAACCTTGTAGTACCACTTTATATGTTTCTAAATGTGACATTTAAACAAAAATACAATATGTTTTTTCATGTTGTGCATTTATTAGTTCCAGCATAATATAAAAAAGAAAATAATATTTTAAATAACAAAGAGAACATCAAAAAATAATAATTTACATAGTTTGTAATCGCATTACATAAACATTTTTCAAATTATGCAATTTTATTGGTATTTGATTAATGGAATAATGCATTAAATAAATTTCAAAAAAAATTAATTACTATAATTATATCTAAATTGACTTACATATAAAGTGAATCAATTTTTGAATTTTGTACATATCGAAATACATAGAACATAACTCAAAATGAAGTGCTGTATTATATTTATTTTTGTAGTTGTTTCATTCCATTTTGGATATTCTGCAACTGTAAGTATTTTTAGTGTTCAATATAATTTTTATTATTAGTCTCTGTGAAAATGTGCCCAGAAGACATAAAAATAACAAAAATAAAATTTTATTTTTAAAATAAAACGGCTTTAGGGTTATAGTTCTGTATTAATATTAATTAATAATCGACGTTTCGACAAACTCAACATAAGTCTTTATTATTAATAAATATTAATACAAAACTATAACCTAAAGCTGTTTTATTTTAATATAATGAATTCTGAATTTACTAATTTATTCTTAAGTTCTGCGTTTGTTGTTGTTAAAAACAATGCGTTTTGACTATTTAATCATTTTTAAATTATTTCCAAACATATTTTTTTTAAATTTATAAACATAATCTAATAAAATTTTAAGAAATAAACTGTACAATGATGTAAATTTTACAAACACATATAGTGAGTTTTTGTTTTATTTAAAAACTAACAACAAGCTATGAGCCCCGAAATATATTCATTACGATATGATTATATTTTTAATATAGCAAAATATATCTTTGTAGGAAGTAAAAGAATACACTGAAAAGGAATATGCAAAAATAATGGAGGATTGTCAAAAGAAAACAAATGCATCTGACGGTATAAATATACTATTATTTATATTTAAATCATAATAATTTATTAATGATAAAATACAAAATTTTTAGCGGACTTAATGATATTATCAGAGGAGGCTGTCCCTGTAGTTATCACGAAAGAACAAAGTTGTCTGTTGGCTTGTTTTTGGAAAAAAGTCGGAGATGTAAGTTCGTTTGTTTTTATTATTTTATTATTTTATTATTTTATTATTTATATTATTTTATGATTTAGATGGACAGTGAAAATAAATTAACTCTGAGTTACACATTAAAAGCAATAGATTCTACAAAGGACGATAAAGATCAAACTGGATTTCTAGAAGTTAAAACAACCCTGATTAAAAACATGAAAGATTGCCTCAAAACAGGTAAAAAAAATTGCATACATATCAATTACAAAATTAATTAACTAGGCAACTAAATTGTCAATTGTATTTAACCCTTAAATACACGGGTAAATTTCAGAAAAGTACGTATTTCAAAAACTAAAATATAAATTATTATTATTATTATTATTATTTAATTTTCAAATAATCATTGATATTTATTCAATTTAAACTCTAAAATATAAATTGTTCTGAAATTATTACTCCAATATAAGGAGCACATATATATTTTATTTTTTTCAGTAACTCCTGATAAGGACCAATGTCTCGTTGCCGAAAATTACATGAATTGTATTAAACCCAAAACTTTCCCAGTAAGATAATTAAATATATTTTCGTTTAAAATCTATAACAATTAATTTCGTTTTCTTACAGATTTTCGTACTTGTGAAAGAATAAAATACGAGAAAATAATACCTAGTTGTGTAATCCAGTTATTTGAAAATAAATATGTTTATTTCTAATTTACCGTGTTTATTTATATTTATAAGTTAAACTTGAATACCTTTGCAGCGGCCTCACTAAAGCGGGCCTTACACGGTCAATCAGGAATGACTGAAAAATCAGACTGTCATTCCTGACTTCAAGTTCCTACACTCAAAATGACAGTCTGATTGAAATAACCTTACACTGAGAGAAAAACTAACAATATTTTCTTATACCTATAGTGACAGCTAACTTTTTTTGTTAAAATATCAAAAAAAAGTTTGTTATACATACAACAAACTTATATGATTATATGTATTAGAAAATATTGTATATTAATTGTTTTAACAAAATTAATTTGTTTGAACAAAAGCTTTATATTTTTACATTAACAATATTTGTTGCTTATTTCATAAATATACACAACAGTTTATACACAATAAAATATAATTTTTCGAAAGCTTGCCTACGTAATAAAAATTGAGTTTTTGGCTTAAATCCCAACTCCTGGCTGCAATACCATTAGTTTTTGTTACTATATATATATATATATATATATATATATATATACTGGGTGTCCCATTTTAATCCGCCACCTGCAATAACTTTAAAATCGTGCATCGGACAAAAAAATGTTTCGGATAAAAAGTAAATGGTTTCGAGGGAGACATCTGATGCAGAGACCCTTGCCTCCTCCGGACCCCCTGGGGGGCGGGAAAAGGGGGCAACTTTGAATTCTTAAATGGAACACCCTATTTTTTATTGTAGATTTTGATAGGCCATTAAAAAGTATGCAAATTTTATTTTACGACTTTTTGTTTATCTTTGATAGATGGCGCTGCAAACAGCATTATTTTTCTCAGTTTATCAGTTTTCAATTTGAAAAAAAAGGTGTAACTAAGTACGATATTCAAGTTCTTTTCAATTCTTTGGGTAGAGGGGGGGGCAAGGGTCACTGAATCAGATATCTCCTCAAAACCATTAGCTTAAAGTTATACCCCTCGAAACCATTAACTTAAAGTTAATGGGTTTGAGGAAGATATTTGATGCAATGACCCTTGCCCCCCCCCCTCTTCCCAAAGAACTGAAAAAATCTTGAATATCGTACTTAGTTACACTTTTTTTTTTCAAATTAAAGATTGATAAACTGAGAAAAAAATGCTGTTTGCAGCGCCATCTATCAAAGATAAAAAGAAAGTCTTAAAATAAAATTTACATACTTTTTAATGGCCTATCAGAATCTACAATAAAAAATAGGGTGTTCCATTTAAGATTTCAAAGTTGCCCCCCTTTCCCGCCCCCAGGGGGTTCAAAGGGGGCAAGGGTCTTTGCATAAGATGTCCCCCACGAAACCATTTACTTTTTATCCGAAACATTTTTTTGTCCGATGCACGATTTTAAAGTTATTGCAGGTGGCGGATTAAAATGGGACACCCAGTATATATATATATATATATATACTTTATTAAAGTACATTTATTTTTTATTTTTCTATATACAGATAAATTATTTAATTATACAAGCAATTCATAATTTGGTTTCAAAACATATGCGTTAAAAGTTTTGTTTTGCTTACATTGTATACTGGGATTCACTAATTTCTGCCATACATAACAAATGTAAACAAGCAAAAATATTTCATAATATAAAATATATAAAAAGAAATAAAAAAAAGAATATTATTTACGATATGCAACACATAAGTACATTATTATATAAAATATACATGGTTATTTGAATAAAATATCAAAAAAAAAGGATTTACTTACCGTTAAAATTTGGTATAAATCTTTCTAATCCCCATTCAGATAACACGTTTTTTACAAATTCGTCTGCCATTTGTTCTTATAATTGATTATCGGCAAAAAATACAATTATTATTCACTGTTAACAGCACGAGATCACGATCTAAAATAACGCAATTATATCTTCGAAATGTTTTGTCTAAGTTCATCCCTAACTAACATGCAGTGACGCGTTCGTTATTTAACACAAGATCATATTAATATAGTTACAGTCACATATTGTTTACTACATAATAAAATATTATTAGATATACAGTTAACAATATATCTTTTTACATTCATTCTAACAAAACATATATATTACAACAAACTAAATGAGTTTGTTAAATTAAAAAAATCATGTTTAACATCTAACAATAAAAATTTTGTTGTTATTACTAAATAATATTGTACAAATATGATTATTACAACAAAATCTTTTGTTAGTTTTACAATATTGATTCTAACAATAAATTTTTTAACAAACTTTTTTCTCAGTGTAGCTTTAGATGACTATAAAAATTTTTACCGTATGAACGAAAATCTATTTAACACGTTTGATCACCATATTGTAAAACAAAAATCTAGAGGCTTTAAATTACTATGAAGGGTGGGCTTAGTTTACAGCTCAGGTAGCCATAATCCATCACTGATAGTTACAACATATAGTGGGTTCCTAATCACTCACACACAATTGCTTTAACTGAATAAAATTAAAATATACTAAATAATAATTTGTAATAAAATAAAAACAGCTTTAGATTAAAGTTCGGTATTAATATTTATTTATAATCGACGTTTCGACGAACTCATCAGGAAAAATGATACAAATGACATTACATTAAATAAGAACATAGTTACTAGAACATGATTACTAAAAGATATTTACCATGTAAATAATTTATAATTTTACACATTCATTAATTCTAATAATTAATTTACTGCTATTTATAATTTTTTAGCAATACATAATTACTTATTTTTTAATTATATTTATATCTATTTTATTATAACTAGATCTACAACTATTTTATTTTACCATGCATAATAAAAGATAGTTTTTATTTATTTTTGATAAATGACAAAAGATAAACAAAATTATTGCATGAAAGCGGAAAACGAAAAAACTGAAATATAAAAAAATTCCAGTCAAAATTATATTTCCAATGACACAGTATATAAAAATCGGCGTATAAAATTTTATCACAACAAAATTGAAATAAAAATTTCAAAATGAATATATTTTTACCACTACAAATATTATTAGTGTAATTTTATAAATTACATTTGTTGTAATTATTGTAAGTAATATATTATAAAATAAATATGAAATTTTATATTCTGTCTGTCGATGGCCTAACAATGTGAATGAATTTTAGTTGCAGTGTGATTACATTGTAGTTACAAAGTAGTTGCCTATAATTGCCTATAACTGTTTGTATCGTTTGTGTTATTATGTAGTCTGTATTCATCTGACGATGGCCTACAGGTTGAAACTGCAGTTACGAGATTAAAGTTTTTAGTGATATAACAAAGTTATTTTTATTTATTTATCTTATTTCCAAAATGTATCACAAAGTTACGGCTAATCAAGTTAAATATTTAAAATATTGTTGTTAGATTATTATTAAATGAAATAAAACGCAACACTGAACGTGATCAACTAACCAATCAAAATACTTTTTCATATTCACTTATATTTTTCTGTTTGACTAAATTGTTTCATTAAATTGTAATCCAAATTCTTCAAACTCAAATATTAAAATGCAAAATATCGCTTAATAATATATTAATATACCTCCATAAAGATATTTATTTTATTATTCAATTATATAAAGATGTTATAAGTTTTAGATGAATATAATTAATGGTCGACAGTTTAACTTTGTGAAACTCTTTGATAGATAAAAGGTTTGTAATAATACTCATTTTCGTAAAATTTCACTACTATTTATTTCGTCAACAGACTTAAGTTTCGGCTCGCACCATTGTCAGTGTTATAATGAAAAATAAAATACAAATTCAGCTTTTATATATATATATATATATATATATATATATATATATATATATATATATATATATATACATATCAAAGTTACAATACATTGTTGATGATTATATCAATACATTACAGTACAAATGTGGTGTTACAACAATCAAAGTTATAATAATCAGCAACCATAGTAGATGATTATATCGAATTATTTATTTTAAAAATTATTATTTTTTTGTTTTTTTTTCTTTTTTTAATAATAAATGAAACATATTTTTGTGAATCGCGTTATATCTTTTATATATCTTATCATTAATAATAAAACAATGAGAAAAATTATAATAGGTATAGTTAATAATTTATTATTTACTTTTTAATAACGTATGCAAGTAATTTCTCTTATACGAATTTATTTAATACATTTTAAGTTACATTAAAATTTTAATACATTTGAATAATTATATTCGTTAATAAAGTGTAGTAAAATTATTTACAAAATAAGTTCTAGAAAACTAAAATATCAAATGAAAAATTAACATTTTTTATTTTAATTATATAATAATTTATAAAAAATTTTGTTCAGAAATTTTTTTTATTGAATAGAAAAAAAAATGATTACAATTTAATGAAACAATTTAGTCAAACAGAAAAATATAAGTAAATATGATATGCGTTTTCTGCATTACTTCTCGCGTTGCGATCTTTGCATTGCTGCTTACTTTGCGTTGTTATAAATCCGGCTTTACTGATGATAAATAATTAATTATATATGCTGCTATAGAACATCGTTTTAATATTTAATATGCGCAAAACACGGAAATTTATTAAATTTAATTCACAACACAAAATAGACTAATTTCAATTTATAGAATTTATAAACGAACATTTTTCATTATTATAAATAAATGAAATTCGGAATTTAATAGTGTTTCATTTACATGAGATTCATTTTTATAAATTATTGATATTATATTTTCACATCTAAAATTATTTAAAAAAAAAAATAACGCGGCACAGAGTTTGTGCCACATTAGCTGTAGTATGCAATTATCGGGGTTCGGGTCACGAGGCATTCACGTCGTTCCCCATTGGATGGGGTGGGGTGATTCATGTACTTCATAGATAAGGAAGGGATTGTAGTTCCTGCAAGTTGTGTCCTGTCTGCATAGAACGCACTAGTTTTGTTTAGACCTTATAGCTTATAGCATCGCAGTTGTGCGGCACGGACTCTAGTCGATGCATTTGTGTTTTGCAAGCGGCTCCTAGTTCATAGACATCGTGTGTGATTTTTATAACAAGAACTGAGAAAGTGAGAAGTGAAATCCCCGGGAAGTAATAAGTGTAAAAGGCTCTACAGGCCAGGTGGCCTGTATTTTAAACGTGCATAAAAAATGTATTTAGAAATACATTCTTAGAAGAGTGCTTCACAACAATAATAACAAACCTGTGCCACTGAATGCCGCGCGGCGGTCAACATGTCAACAGTATATTTTCCTCAACTGGCTTGATTTTTTAATTGCTTTAAAATATAGTAAGTACATAATTTTATAACTTTACAAAAGTTTAAATTTTTTTTTGTATTGACTTTTTACGACTGTATACGACGAGTAATTCTTTCCGGTCCATAACGTATCTAAATAAAATGTTAGAAAATTAGATTGCTTTGAAACAAAAAAATAATAATTAAAAAAATTATTTTAAAATTAGATTGCTTTGAAAAACATAAAAATGTATTACAATAATGCTTGAAAAAAATGTGAGTGAAAAACGGTGATAGATTTTGTGCTAAACATGCAGTAATTATTTCAATCCTTGTTGTCGGACAAAATTCAGCACTCCGAATTTAGTTCGTGCTTTTTCATATTTTATTTATCCAATTACAATTCAATAAAACCGTGGGTGAGTGATCAAATATTTTTTATACACAATTTTTTTAATTTCCTGACTTGTATTTTTTGAAAATATTTATACAAATAATATTAGATTAGTTTTTTTTTATATTTTACTAATTATTCATACTAATTAGTAAAAAATTATTCATGACTCGCTAGAAATTTATCTTCAGAATAAATGGCAATATTTCATTGGCTAATTTAAAAATTATTCCAAGTATAAATTTATTTTTACACATTTGGAAATATATACCTATGTAAATGTTTTTTTTTCTCAATGAATGCGAATTTTATATTTGCTCTGTGTATAAATATATTTTCTATTAATATGAGAAATTTTTAGGAGTATTATTTACTAATTTTTGTGTACAAAATATTTATTTATTTGATTGTATTGTTTTTCATAAAAAACTGATAAAATTTATTTTTGTAACTATAGCAACATTGTTGCTTTATTTGGCTGTTTATTTTATAGAAAATTTTTGTAAACGTGTTTGTTGGTTATTTGCATATTAATTTTGCTTGAACGTTTTATTTGTGCATCTGTTTTATACAAATATGTAAGTAATTTTATAATTCGTGATAATGATATATTGAATTTGAAATATATCTATAATAAATTGTGTAGCTTGACGTATTAAGGTTGTATTGTGTTTGTCATATATGTATTTACTAATTATATTTTGATGATAATTTTTTTCTCACTTATTGTTAAATTTTTAAATAATATTGATATTATTTTTATTTTTCAATTTTAACACAATTTATAACAATTTATAATTGTATCAATTGCAACATATAGGGGTCTATAAAATTAATTCTTGTTTGTTTTTATGCCGACGCACGTTGCAACCATTATTTTGTTTTTCCTTAGTAACGAAAAAATGTTTTGTTGAAAAACGTAAAATTTTTCATAAATAATTGATCGTTTTTTTACTTTGTAATTTAAATGAAAAATGTGCAGTGATAATATATTCTTTGAACTGAAATTGTTTAATAGAACTAAAATATTTAGTTGAATGTTATTGGTGGAATAAGATGAATTTGAAATGCAATAATTATAATAACCTTGAATATGGAATAAAGAAAAATTATTGCAGATGAGGGTAATGAAGAAACATATTTATTTAAAAATGTAATTATGTTTTTGAATTGTAAAATTTGTTATGTTTTTTATAACAATCATTGATTTACTAATCATATTTATAATATTCCTATACATATACGTAAGGCGTATAATGTATAATTTTTTTTTCACTTATTGTCAAATTTTTAAATAATGTTTGTATTAATTTTATTTTTCAATTTTAACGCAATAAATCTACATATTTTTATAATATTAATTTATCAGAATTTATAATTATATCAATAATTGAAGCGTATAGGGGTCTATATAATAATGAATTCTTGCACGTAGCAACCATTGTAGATTTTGTTTTTGTGTTGTTTAGTGAAAATTTTGTCTAAATATGAACGTGTTTATTTTGCAGTTGCAGTTTCGTGTCTAGTAGTCACATTTATTATAATAATTGCATTATTCATGAAAAGGATCAGTTTTCATTGTCTACAGAGAGGATATATATATATAGAACGGCCAAAATATGTAAGTAATTTTTAACATAGACTTTTTATTTAAATCGTATAAATTCTGTAAAGAATCAAATTTTCGGAATAAATTATTATAATTTTGACGTTGTATTTAATAATTTTAGACTGTTTTTGAAATGGGGTGTGGAGTTTTCTGTCACCTATATCGCCCATATTTATATTTTGATTAATGTTATTTAGAAATTTTAATGTAAATATATGGGAAATACTAAAAATAATTTAGTCTGTGAAATATCAAAATATTTGACGATATTTTTATTTTATATTATAAATAACTAGTTTTTGTAAAAATAGTTATTATTTAACAAGTTTCTTGTTTCTATTTCTAAATGTTTAAACGCAATGTAAATGTGCGTGATGTTATAACGATTTAAGTTAGTTTTTTTTTTTTATTAACTTGCATTTTTTGATATAATGGAGATACATACATACACAATCACGCCATGTACTCCCAAAAGGGTGTGGCACAAACTCGCTTTTCACTATCCCGAAATCAGCGTCGTCCACATATTTCTATCTAAACAAGCAACTTTAGCTTCAGCCCAATAATAAATTGAAATATCTATTTCTAATGTAAATGATTCTGCTTACAGAGTATTTTTTCATCGTCGAACTAACTAACTAACTGCGGAGATGAGATTGTTGGATTGTTGATGATTGTTATGTATTCGACAACAATTCGTCATGCTGTATACTATCACGGCGGATAAAGTAAGTTTATTTATTTATTTATTTGATTTGATTTTGATGTTACTGATTTTTTAATTGTTAATTTTCTGTGGTACTGTGGGGCTCGAGACACATTTGTTATTATGATTTGATCACAAAATGTATTCTATGATGTGGTGTCGTGCCAGTTGGGTACGTGCAAGTTGCGTACAGATATTAAATAGTGCTATTTGCGTACAAAAAAGGATCGGGTCAAACCCAGATAGTGAAGATAGT
Source organism: Clivina fossor (assembly GCA_963966155.1). Taxonomy (NCBI): domain Eukaryota; kingdom Metazoa; phylum Arthropoda; class Insecta; order Coleoptera; family Carabidae; genus Clivina; species Clivina fossor. The sequence goes on along the minus strand of OZ014562.1, from coordinate 9,872,794 downwards.
TAGGCCGAGTGCCAGATGCGTACAGCGGTTATATAATATTTATAATACGCTATAATATCATAGCATAGCACATAATTTTTACAAATAATCAAGTCAGTATTTAATTTTAAAATTGACCAAGTTTATATTTATTGGTTTAAATTTGATTTGTGTAGATTAATATTTAGTAAATTCATATCGTTTACCAACTTCGTTACTTTTTACTAGGTATATTATGATAAATTATGCTTAAATTCGTGATGTTAAATTTGTAATAATAATTACATAAACTACCCTACTCTTTTGTTAATTTTATTTGTTGTATTTAGCTATATAAGAACAAATTTTGTTAAACTTTTTGTAGTATTACCTTCTGATAATGGCTTAACACTAGAACCAACGACGTCAATTTTACGTATTTAGAAATTAGATTTGTTGTTATTTCGTTAAAATGCTACCGAAAAACTTTTCGTTTGGTGACTTCATCATTTTTTATGTACTTCAAGATGACATACTCTTTTTTTTGGATTGAATAATTATTTTTGCAATCATTTAATTATCTACCTAGAACTACTTATACGTCAATTTGACGTAATTTCTTAGTTAAATGTTTTTACACATAATAATAATAGTTTATATTATATTATTTGTAATAGAAATTTTAATATATATATATATATATACAGAGCGAGTGTAATGTTTGGAACTATCGCAATAAATCTTTTATTAAACGTTTTTGAAAAAAATCCTCGAACACGTCGATTTTTATTTTAAATGAGACATATTTTACTGTAATCGTCACTTCAAGATCGTCTTTTGTTTTTGAGTTATGACGTAAGCGATAATTTTTTTAAATGGAAACCTATATTTTTTATGATGAATTTGGAAAGAGCATGAAATTCTAAGACCAAATATGATAAAAAAGTATGGTACTGTTTCTTGAAATTTTCGAGATAATTGCCGTTAAAGTTTTAAAACAAAAATCTGATAACAATCAAGAATTCCAAGTTTTAATAAAAAAATCAAGTAGCCATGTATAACAATTGACAGCGTTAAAATTATGACAGTTCTTTATCAGTTTGTTTATCTGTTTTTATTGTGGGCTTTTTCACGTAATTCAGTAAATAATGGTGCGATATTTGACTGACAGTTGTAGTTAATGTTTTTTGTTTTATACACTAATAACTAGATTCATTTTGCCAATTTAATTCGTTTTTAATATTTAAACTTTAAGATTATTTTTCTTAATTTTTTTCAAATGTAACATATTTAAAATTTTATATGGTTGGAAACGGAATAAAAAGTACTACCAAAATCAATAATAAAAAATATAGGTTTCCATTTAAAAAAATTATCGCTTACGTCATAACTCAAAAACAAAAGACGATCTTTAAGTGACGATTACAGTAAAATATGTCTCATTTAAAATAAAAATCGACGTGTTCGAGGATTTTTTTCAAAAACGTTTAATAAAAGATTTATTGCGATAGTTCCAAACATTACACTCGCTCTGTATATATATATATATATATATATATATATATATATATATATATATATATATATATATATATATATATATATATATATATATATATATATATATATATATATATGCTTATCAATATACATTTTGATTGAAAATATTCTTATAACTTGAGTTGTTTCATTACAAAAATGTTCTTAACCAATATATGATATAAGACATTATAAAAATAAATGTTATTTCTGATTATTTAATAAAATTTATTATTACATTATTTCAATAAATTATCTTTAAAATATAGTCATTATTTATATTCGGTAGTTCTAGAAATACGCAAAAGCAGTATTTCTAGTGTTAACAGCCGAAATTGGCCAATAAAGGATTTTTTTATTGTTATTGTGAAAATTTAACCGAGTGTTTTATTTTACATATTTCCAAAATGATTACAGGATGAAGTCCTTTTGGGAAAAGTGTGAGAAAAAGTTTATGTAATTATTATAACAAATTTAACATCACGAATTTAAGCATAATTTATCATAATATAGTAAAAAAAAGTAACGAAGTTGGTAAACGATATGAATTTATTAAATATTAATCTACACAAATCAAATTTAAACCAATAAATATAAACTTGGTCAATTTTAAAATTAAATACTGACTTGATTATTTGTAAAAATTATGTGCGATGTATAGCGTATTATAAATATTAAATAACGGCTGTACGCATCTGGCACTGGGCCTAACTAGCTTCGTTACCTGGGTTTGACACGGCCCTTATTTGTATGCGAATGGCACTATTTAATGACTGTACGCAACTGGCACGTACGCAACTGGCACTATTTTCTATGACGTGGACTTTATATTTAGGTGAAATAATACTCAAAATAGTTTGTAATAAACCTTAAACCATTATGAAACATGAATTCCATCTTATGGTTACATCTTGTTTAACTTTTAAAATATTTTTCTTGTCATATTTCGTTGCTTGTTTTGTAATAATTGTTCTATAGCTGAGACACTATATGTTTGAAATTCTACATTATATTTTTTTTCAAATTGTGGTTAGTTTGTCAATATTTTTTAACGCTTTACTGAGAGAAAAGAAAAGTTTTCATAACTATATAACAGTGCAGCAAATCACTAAATAGGTTAATATAACGGCAAACACTAAATATGTTATTGAAACCATTCACAATGATTGTTTGTTTCAATTGAAATTCTGTCTAGACTTGGAAACTTAGCAATTCAAACGCATATTAAGGGGATTTTCGTGTTTGAAGCACCGAATTTTAGGTGTGTCTCAACATTTTTTTTTTTGGAGAACTTTAATAACAAATACATTAAAAACCAATTAGACTATTTGAAAGGGTATTAAATGAGCTTTAACACAGGTTTTTTTTTTTTTTCAAAAAAGTAATTTTTTATTTAAAAACGGGACGTCACGGGCATTGTCCTACGGCGTGATCAAAATTTCCAGTTCTGTTTGTCAGAAATGGAAACAAATAAAATTATCTTATTTTAAATAGATGTAATTCTGGTTGAAACCTAAATTTTTTTATGATTTTTACATTTATTTTCAATATGGCGACAATTTGAAATCAGTTTATGGGCTGAAAAGTGACGTAGTTAAGCAGTGTAATAATTGCTATTACTAAAATTTTGCATGACATAAAAATTTAATTTATAAATTCCGTATTTGTCATTTCTGAAAAATTCACAAAAAAATTGCGACATATAAAATTTTAATTTATAAATTTCGTATTTATCTCATTTTCTATTGTATTTAGAGATTTTCAAAAATTCAGTTTTTAATTTTTTTTCTACTAAACGATGCATTCTAGAATAATGGTTTATTCACTAAATTATAGTACTCATTATTCCGCATTTTTCCGTATTAAGGTTATTTTCCTACATCTCATAGTTTTTGAGAGAAAAAATAATAACCAAAAAATCAAAAAAAAATTCTAGCGCCCAAACGGCACATGGTAGCAAATTAAAACTAAAACCAAATTATAGAACTTTTTATGCCCTATCGAAAAGTATTCTAAGTATTTCTTCGAATTTAACTCGAGAAAGTAGTATATCGCAATTTATCGAAATTACATGTTAAACGCCCATACGAACTTGACGAGCGAACACCCGGTATATAAATAAATAAAACAATAAAATTAATAATAATAATGATCAAAGATCTCTTTGACCGTTTTTTGTTTTTCCTTAGTAACGAACAAATGATTTGTTGATTTTGCAACAGACACGTAAAATTTTTTCATAAATTGAACACGTTTTTTTTTTACTTTGTAATTTAAATGAAAAATGTGCAGTGATAATATATTCTATGAACTGAAATTGTTTAATAGAACTAAAATATTTAGTTGAACACGTAATTAAGCAATGTTATTGGTGAAATAAGACGAATTTGAAATGCAGTAATAAATATCTTGAATATGAAATGAAGAAATATTATTGCAGATTGGTAATGAAGAAACATATTTATTTAAAAATGTAATTATGTTTTTGAATTGTAAAATTTCTTATGTATTTTATAACAATCATTGATTTACTAATCATATTTATAATATTCCTATACATATACGTAATATATATTTATATATTATTATTATTATTATTTTCAGAACTACACACACATATGCAGAGATACAGATTTCAAGAATGATTCCCGTTCTCAATTCATCAAATTCTTGAGTTACAGGTAAGTGGTATTTTTTGTATTGCCATATTTTGAAATATATAGAAAAAGAGTAATATATTGGACATTAATAATGGGTACTAAAAAAATTAGATTAGAAAAAGTAAATTAAATATGACTTAATGATTAGATAGATGCAATGGGATATCTGGTATATTTAGCAAATTTTATAAGATTTAGTTTATTTAAATAAACATTGCAACAGATATGTGATTGTTAAATAAAATAGGTGTATATTTATTTAAATATACTTGCATTTATAGAAATTATTAGTTTGATGTTTATCTTACAGTAAGTGACAAGTTCAAATTTTTATTTTGTAATGTAACTTTTTTGTAAAAAATCTCTCAGAACTCATTACATTGGTGGTAGTTCTGTATTAATATTTATCATTATATATTATTTATTTTTATTTATCTTCTTCGGAAAGCTTTCTGTGGTAATGATGGTATACAAATAGGTGATTGTGTTGTACCTGCTTTTGCGTATGCTGATGACGTGCAGTTGTATTCTGGCTGAATCTGAAGAACAACTGAGAAGGATGATTGATAGAATTAATGTTGTTGGTAAAGATATGAATCTTGTGTTGAATGCTGATAAGTGCAAAGTTTTAGTTTTTGAGAAGGGTGACTTGATGAATGAATGTAATGTATATATTGATGGTGCACGTTTAGAGCAGGTAGATGAATTTGTGTATTTTTGGGTAGTTTGCTGTCTAGAGATGGCCGTTTTGATCGTGAAATTGAAAGGAGAGTAAATGCTGCTGTTGTAAGGTGCTTTGGGTGCTTTGGGAACTTTTGCTAGGAATGTAAATGTTTCCAAAGAAGTCCGTTTGAGTATATACAATGCAGTTTTGGTGCCTACGTTGATGTATAGGGTAGTGAATGTTGGGTTTGGTTGCAAAAGCATAAACGGGAAATGACTGCTGTGGAAATGAGATTTTTACGTGGGGTACGTGGTGTAAATAGGAGAGATCGGGTACGAAATAGATTAGTGTATGATGAGTGTGAAATTCGAAAAAAAAGCAAAAGTTGCCCCGTGTTAGAGTCAGTTAAGATGGTTCGGACATGTTGAGCGAATGTCTAAGAAACGTTTGATTAAAAAGATTTATTTGAATGATTTTGATGGTATACGTTTGCGTGGACGTCCGATGAGTAGTTGGAGTGGTATGATTGAGAGTGTTTTGCGTGAGCGAGTTTCCAAGTAGTAGGAATAAAAGAGCATGCTGTGAGAGAAATTATGAATGTGGATGAAGCGAAAGTTGCTTGTTTGGATAGGAATGTTTGGAGGCATCTGATTTCGGAATGATGAAAAGAGTTTGTGCCACATCCTTTTGGGTACATGGCGTGATTGTGTGTATATGTATGCATGAAGCTATATACAGGGTGTAACAGAATAACTATTCCTAATTTTAACTGGAGTATCCTGGGCTCAGAATATGAAGATTTAATGCAAATCACTTAGATAAAATATGGCTCCTTACTGAGCTACAGGGTGTTTTATATAAAAATTTAAAAACGATTTTTGCCCAGTACTTTAAAACTATTTGTCGTATCCTTATCATACTTGGCAGGAAATGTAGGTACCGTACACCATACTAAATTATGTTAAATAAAAGTTTCTGGCTACTGCCAGTGGCGTACAACAGGGGCAAGTGAGAGGTTGATCCTTCCTAAATTCTACGCCACTGGCGGAATTGTCATTTTAGCACAATTTTTCGATTCTCCAATACTTGCTGTGTAAAAAACATACTCTTCCTTTGTAACGATAAAGTCACTGTTTTTCGAGATATTTAAAGTTAAACATAAGCTGCAGCCTTGGGATTTTTTCAAAATTTGCTCAAAAAAATCTGAAAAAATTCAGTAAAATAGAGAAAAAAATTAGCTACATAATAACTAAGTAACTTTTTCTCTAACTCGTTCTGATTTGGCTGTAAAAATTATTGAAAATAAAAAAAATAAAATGCAAAAAATATTAATTTTCAATAATTTTTCCAGCCAAACCAAAATGAGTTAGAGAAAAAGTTACTTAGTTATTATGTAGATAATTTTTTTCTCTATTTTACTAAATTTTTTCAGATTTTTTTGAGCAAATTTTGAAAAAATCCCAAGGGTGCAGCTTATGTTTAACTTTAAATATCTCGAAAAACAGTGACTTTATCGTTACAAAGGAAGAGTATGTTTTTTACACAGCTAGTATTGGAGAATCGAAAAATTGTGCTAAAATGATAATTCCGCCAGTGGCGTAGAATTTAGGAAGGATCAACCTCTCACTTGCCCCTGTTGTACGCCACTGGTAGTAGCCAGAAACTTTTATTTAACATAATTTAGTATGGTGTACGGTACCTAGATTTCCTGCCAAGTATGATAAGGATACGTCAAATAGTTTTAAAGTACTGGGCAAAAATCGTTTTTAAATTTTTATATAAAACACCCTGTAGCTCAGTAAGGAGCCACATTTTATCTCAGTGATTTGCATTAAATCTTCATATTCTGAGCCCAGGATACTCCAGTTAAAATTAGGAATAGTTATTCTGTTACACCCTGTATAATACAAAAGAAGATAATTATAAACATAAAATAATTTCACATAAATTCTGCTATACATCTACATTACTTAAAAAATATTTTTTTATTTCAATTTTAAACTTAGCCACTGTGTTAGATGTTTTAATAAACTGAGGCAACTGGTTAGATTCCTGCAATCCTTTATGGAATAAGTGATTGCTAGTACTGACTTTATTAGTTTTACTTATATAAAAATTATTAGCATTTCGAGTATTATGCATATGAACATCAGTATGCAATTTTAATTTATTTGTTAAATAACTCGATAATAATCCTTTCTCCATCTTAAATATGAATGTCATTGCATTTATTTTAAATAAATAATCAACATTTAACCACCTCAATTTCTTCAACATATTCTGAATTGACTCATATGGTCATATGTATTTATTAAATTGCAATATTACTCTTGCATTTCCCTATTTTGAAGCAACTGCAACTTATGTTTATCTCTGTTGTTACACAAATACAAAATTGTTTCACAATAAATAAAATGTGGATATATTATACTATTATAAATTAATATTTTAGTCCATGTTGATAAAGATTTGCCGATTCTGTTAAGAAAATTGATTTTTTTAGCAATTTTTTTACATAAACATAATCAACATGATTATCAAATTTCAATTTATAATGTATATCATTACTCCTAAGTATTTTATACAATCTACAAATTCCATAAATGGTTACATAAAAATACAGAAAATTAATTAATTATAGTACAAACTACTAGTACAAAGTTTAAAATTCATAAATTATGCTTTAAATAATAATTAATGTACGTTATATAAAAATGATTTCATATATATCGGTTTTGTTTCAAAAATTAAAAAAAAGCCGCAAATTTTTTTTCGGTTAAATATCGATTTTAAATGATTTTAAAACATCGGTTAATTTTTTAACGGTTTGATGTCCTGATTCAACTAGAAATAACATAAACAAAAATATGCATGTTACCTTTTAATATAAGCACATATTGTTTAGAAATTTAAACTAAAGTATTGCTGTAAGCATACGATATGCAAAATAACATAATATTGTACTTATAAAGTAATAACAATAATTTTAATTATAAATGAAAATACAATTCTTATATAATTATAATATAATATTATCTTTTGTGTAATATTATTTAATATTATTTTTTGATTACTTTTATATGACATCCGAGGGTGGGCAACCTTTTTTATAACATGGCCCAAAATAAATTTTATGTTTCTTCCTCGGGCCGTAGTAGTTAATTGACACCTTCTTGTGACCTGTAATTTTTTAGTCTACAAATACTAAATAAATGAAAACAAAAAGAAGTTAATTACTATATTTATTTCTCTTATCGTCTTCGACAAATTACAAAGAATTGGAAAAAAATATCTATTAACCGTAAAACAATAAATATACTGATATATGAGTAAAAAAGTATTTATTTAATGTGATATCTGGTGCAGCAAAGATTTTGTTAATATCTGGTGCTTAAGGCCATTTCAAGGCAAACAGACAGGTGGTGAGAATACAAAAATGAATAATTTTACATTCGATTTATTCGTTTAATACTGCATATTTATGGTAACTAATTATTAGAAAAATTAGCTAATTTATGTACAATTAATAATTTAATAACAATTTTTATATTCAGACAGAATTAGCATATAAAAAAAATTAATCAAATATATAATTGTCAATATTTTCTTTGTTTATTATTATTTTGATTGCCAAAAAATATATATGTTGCTAATTGTTATTATAGTACTTATGTATTAATTTCAGAATTTATTTATGTGCAGTTTATTTGTAAAAAAATAACTTTCTTCATTTTCCTTGAAAAATGCGATTTTCTCTTATCTCACACATGTTTTTTATTTGAAAACAAATATGATTAATCTTTATTATAATTAACAACACATATATTTTTTGGAAATCAAAATAATAATAAACAAAGAAAATATTGACAATTAAATATTTGATTAATTTTTTTATATGCTAATTCTGTAAATATATAAAAGTTGTTATTAAATTATTAATTGTACATAAATTAGCTAATTTTTCTAATAATTAGTTACCATAAATATGTAGTATTAAACGAATAAATCGAATGTAAAATTATTCTTTTTTGTAATTCCCACTGCCAAATAAAGAGTAACATACTTCGCATTATCAATTAAATTTGGAAATTTAATATACAATTTAAACTAGACGAATTACATCTTAAAATATTTATTTAGAATTTCTTTTCTTTTCGCGGGCGTAGCTAGCCCGCGTGCCGGGGCTTGCCCACCGTTGAGTCATACACTATATATTTTGAAATCATTTTTAAATTTAATAACCGCAAATGATTTTCTAAAAGGACACAAAATTAAATTGGTATCAACAATTTTCAAGTAAAATATAATTTATATACAAAATTACTTTTACTTACTCAGAAATGTTTACACAAAAATAGTTATTTTTAAAACAACAAATACAACACAGTTTTTTCTGTGATATTAGTAACTATTGTCATATTAGGCGATTTGTCCCTGTATATATTTTAATTTTAATAAAATTTGAAAAAAAAAAAAATCTAAATTACGAATATCAAATTACATGTACTAAAAAAATAAATCAATTTATAAATTTAACGAATTATATTACGTTTAATACACCTTAGCAACCATTTTGTTATTGTTTATAATGAAAAAATTTTCAGTTGTAATGTCGGGTCGTTGTGATGGTCGATATTTTTGTAGTGCGTCTTTGCATAAGCCTTTTATTGTGAATTATTATTTTGATACAACGATATTAGACGAATTATATACATAAATATGTAAGTGGCTTATCTTTATTTAAAATATTATATTTAATATGAAAAATAATAATGTAAATTTTGTATAGACACATATTTTTTGACAAATATTTTATATATGCAGACATTTTTTTTTTTACAAATTTATTAAATTGATTATTGTGCTTTTAATTATATTTCATTAAAAATCGAAAAATTAGAAGTAATTATTATTCGAAATTGACATTAAAAGATTAATGTTTTATTTTGTCATTTTTTTAAATTTTATTACGTCCAAAAAACCTTAGCAACAATTTTGTTTCTATAGTTTGTTTACAACGAAAAATTTTTAGTCGTGATGTGATGGTCGATATTTTTTGTAGTGCGTCTTTGCATAAGCCTTTTATTGTGAATTATTATTTTGATACAACGATATTAAACGAATTATATACATAAATATGTAAGTGGCTTATCTTTATTTAAAATATTATATTTAATACGAAAAATAATAATGTAAAATTCGTATCGACACATATTTTTTGACAAATATTTTATATATGCAGACATTTTGTTTTTTTACAAATTTATTAAATTGATTATTGTGCTTTTAATTATATTTCATTAAAAATCGAAAAATTAGAAGTAATTATTATTCGGAATTCACATTAAAAGATTAATGTTTTATTTTGTCATTTTTTTAAATTTTATTACGTCCAAAAAACCTTAGCAACGGATTTTGTTTCTATAGTTTGTTTACAACGAAAAATTTTCAGTCGTGATGTCGTGCTGGTCGATATTTTTTGTAGTGCGTCTTTGCATAAGCTTTTTATTGTGAATTATTATTTTGATACAACGATATTAGACGAATTATATACATAAATATGTAAGTGGCTTATCTTTATTTAAAATATTATATTTAATATGAAAAATAATAATGTAAAATTCGTATCGACACATATTTTTTGACAAATATTTTATATATGCAGACATTTTGTGTTTGTTACATATTTATTAAATTTATTATAGTGCTTTTATTATATTTCATTAAAAATCGAAGAATTAGAAGGAATTATTAGTAATTTGATTAATATATTAGGCAAAAATTAGGACCGTTCAAAATCTTGCTAGTTTTATTAGAAAATATACAATGTGGATTGAAAACGAAACCTGAAAATTATGCTAAAATTTGAACGGTATAATTTGTAATTTTCAAAATATCGAATACAAATTGCTTATTTTAAATGGGGCATGATGATATATGTTTTATAATATGTATATGTCTGTAGCAGAAAGAGATTTATTAATTTCCATATATAGACAGAAAATATGAATATCTAATTTATATTAAAATTAAAAAAAAGAAATTTTTTGATAGTAGAAATTGAACATTTAGGAATCTATACAAAATTTAAAATAGAAAATCATAAATCTGTTACAATTATAACACTATAGTCATTATCTAACATATGTGCACAATAGATCTGCTTCTGGTCTAGAAAAAAATCAATTATATTACTATATATTAGTTTTTATATAACAATTTTTTAAAATGAAAATTACATAAATTTTTTAATGTTTATGTTTAATATTTTACTGCCAATTTAAATACGCTTCAATCTAAGTATATATATAAAAAATTATAAATTTATTTCAAACTGTTTTCCATTAAAAAATAATGCAACATACAGTTTCAAATGAGAAATTTGTGTACAATATTTAGAGTACTAATTACTTGAAAAAATATTTTATTAATTGTTGTTTAAGTTTCAACATTATTTGTAGAAGTTGCTCAAATTTAATCAACATTGTGCTCGTTTTTTAAAAAAATTGTATTTAGAAAATCAATTTATAAATTAAAAAAATTATATAGGCAACTGTCAGGTATAATTCATAGTATACTATAGCAATTATTTATTTATTTATTTATTATATTTGAAAACGGAATCAAGTTTGTTAGATAATGTTTTGTTTATTTTTTATTATTTATCGATGTTAGCAACGGCGTTGTTAGTATTTTGTTAATTTGTTTATAACGAAAAATTTTTCATCGGTTTAGTCACAAAATCGTTTTTAACAATTATTGCATCAATGTTTTTATTTTAAATCGATTAAATGTACATGTAAGTAACTTATTCTTATTTAAATGCTATAAAATTTCTGTTTTGCAAAAAATTTCATTGGCTTTATAATTAAAAATGCACTTCTGTCATTAGGTATATATATATAGATTGAAATACATGTAATTTGTACTCTATAATTTAATTTTTATGAAATAATTTTCACTTAAATGAAAACATTATTAATATATATATATTAGATAAAATATATATTTATTTAAATTTTATTAAAATTGAAAAATTTATGTAATTTATTAATAATCAGATAAATATATCGATGTTTTAATAAATTTTTACAGTTTTTTCTTCTCAAGAACGAATTTATGCTAATATTTGTCGCACAACGGGAGAAAATCAATCGAATTAATCTGATTGATTTCGACATGAAGAATAATTGCTTATATTGGCCAGATATTGTCACTGATACGATTGGAAGACAATGTTATAGTAACGAACGGTACAAATTATCCAGAAATTCTTGTCGAATCGAATTTGCAATCGATTGAAGATATGGCATTCGATTGGGGATATCAAATGTCTTGTATTTCGTCGATGGAATACGTGCGAAAATCGAGCTAATCCGTACGGATGTGTACAACCAAGAAAATCGAAAATTCAGACAATTAAAATCAACTATTTTTGAAGAAGGTGAAACGAATACAGAAAACCATCATATGGGACGGATGCGGCGGTACCATTATCAATTCGGATAAATTTCGTTAAGCTACGTGGCATTGCTGTTCATCCATCTTTAAGGTTATATCTTTTGGACGGATTGGACGCCAGGCGAATCGTCTGCTGGTCGCGCAAATATGGATGGTTCGAATATAAAACAATTGGTTCGATAAAGATACGGTAGAGTGGCCGAATGTTATATCGATTGATAGGATTGATTGATTAAAATTGATGATTCTATTGGGGAATTCTTCTATAAAAGGTATTTTTATCATTTTTGATATATTAACTTGACATTTTTTCAATATGGCAGTGAAATTCATTTTTCTCATTGCTATCTAAGTTAAATATTAAATTTATTATTATTTATTTATTCATTTTTCTCATAGCTATGTAAGTTTATTACATAAATATATTGAATTTTTCAATGCGATATCACACACACACACACACACACACACACACACACCATTATTATAGTATATACTTAATTCTGTATTCAATGATTAGATGATTTTAAACGCGATTTTAACAATTTTACATGATTTTAGGCACTTTATCTGGATGGGAAACGATTTAAGAAGATTTTATCGGCGCTGTGATGATCATGTATCACATTCGTTTGCTGTTGCTGTTTTCAAGGATACTATTGGGATAATTGGAAAATGAAAAATGGTATGTTCAAATAAATTTTATTTATTGAAATTACTAGGGATGCAACGGATATTCGGCCAGGCCGGATAATCCGGTCTATCCGGCCAATTTGGTCGAATATCCGTTTTGGCCGGATAATGACTTCTATCCGACCGGATAATAATGTTGTACACTTTCATTCAAAACAAATAAAAATATGTTCACACTGATAGATTCATTTACGAAATTGAAGCCAGCCAAATTTTCTACAATGTTTCTTTCAGTAAATATCTAATATTTTTGTTTATTAATTTCAATACGATGCCAGTGAAATAGTTATTAATGAAGCTAAAACTTTTTGCATAGTTATGAAAAGATTTCTGTGAAACAAGGTTACTTTATTAGTATTAACATTATGTTATCTTATTAAGTAATTAACATGTAACCTTATTTTCCATATTATAAAAACATATATTTTTTATAAAAATTTGCAGAATATATGTAAGTGATACTTATTGAAGGTACGTAGTGTAGGCTTTCGATGAGTAAATAGGATTTGTTTTGATTATACATATATATATACAAATGTAATAATTGAAAATGTTGCATACTACACTGCTCAAAAAAATTAGGGGAACACTTTTTTCGAAACCTGTAACTTTTTAAATAATAGTTTTAGGCAAATCAAATTTGGTATACTTTAACGGCATATATTTAACTAAAGAAAATTATAAAAACAATGTTACAACTCTTAGTTACTTTTAAGTTACACTTAAAAATGTAAATTAATAACGCAAATCAAAATGGAAACGACTGTCCTAGTATCGATTACAGTCGGGTTTTCTGTGGATTGGTGAGCTTTAATACAGTGCATGCCCTCCACGAGCACGAGTCACTTTCTCACACCTGCGTTGCACGCTTCGCATTAGTCTGCGAAGAGATTCTTGGGGTATGCTTACCCATTCCTCAATCAGGGCTTGTGTCAGTTCCTGTATGGTTAGTGGTGGATTATGGCGCTTGCGAACACGTCGGTCAAGCTGATCCCACACGTGTTCAATAGGATTCAGGTCAGGACTTAACGCCGGCCATTCCATGACCTGAATTCCACGTTCTTGTAAAAAGTTTCTGGTGATGCCGGCGGTATGTGGCTTTGCATTGTCCTGCATTAGGATGAAATTTTGACCGACGCCATATGCAGCAGGCACCACATGGTCCTCCAAGATGTTTTCGATGTAATTCATGGCATTTAGTCTACCAGGAACCACAACAAGATCAGTTCTGTTGTCTATACTGATTCCAGCCCAAACCATTGCAGATCCACGACCAAATCTATCCACTTCCTGTATAGTAGCGGCTGCGTAGCGTTCTCCAGGACGTCTATATACACGTACTCGACCGTCGCAACGAGTTAAACGAAATCTGGACTCGTCTGTAAACAGTACAGGCGTCCAGTGACGAAGTTGCAAATCTCTGTGATCCAGAGCAAACCTCATTCGCGCTGCTTTGTGATGCTGCGTAAGGCGTGGTGCGCGAACAGGTTTTCTTGGTTTCAAATTCGCTTCTTTTAATCTGTTTCTAACAGTTTGATCAGAAATTTCTCTTCCATGTGCTCGTCTTAGGTCGTTTAGGAGGTCTCGTGCTGTGGCAGTACGCTGACGTAGGGAGGAAAGAACGAGAAATCGGTCTTGATTTTCAGTAGTTTTTCGATTTCGACCTTGTCCAGCTCTTCTAACATATTGGCCAGTCTCTTGAAACCGATTCCATAAACGCTGAATAACAGAAGGGGAAACTCGAAGGTCTCTGCTAACATTTCAAATAGAGTGACCATGCTGAATAAGGGCGACAGAACGAGCAACTTGCACTTCACTAAGATGCCTCATTTTACTTCTAATTAACGAAAATTGACAAATAAATTCATTTGTCATCTTTAGTAGGCTTTCATACGTGAATTCATAGCATACTTGACATTTTTCCCATTTTGTTTTGCGTTATTAATTTACATTTTTAAGTGTAACTTAGAAGTAACTAAAAATTGTAACATTGTTTATATAATTTTCTCTAGTTAAATATATGACGTTAAAGTATACCAAATTTGATTTGCCTAGAACTATTAGTTAAAAAGTTACAAGTTTTGAAAAAAGTGTTGCCCTAATTTTTTTGAGCAGTGTATAACCACATGTGAATTGTAAATATGAAAATTTGATGTTAAAACTTGATATTTATGATTTTTTTATTAATATTTATTATTCGGCCGTTGCATCACTAGAAATTACTACCTATTGGTATAGCTCATTCATTATATTATATTATATTAAGGTTTGTTAATTAATTTTTGCAGTTTTTTTCTTCTCAAATACGAATTTATGGTCAAGATGTGTCTGCCCCACCCTAATGCTGCTTGTATTCTCATCACTCAATGATCGAATTAATGGACAATTGGTAAAGAAATGGAGAATTATTCTTATGCCAACACAAAGGTAAATTGCTATTGTGGTAAGGAAAAACATTCTACATACGTCTATAGAAAGCGGGGAGTTAAGGGGTAAGTTGTAATATTTTCATTTTTCTATTATTTTCCTACCGAGAAGAAAATTATGAAAATTTGCTAAAGTCGCGACAAGATAAAAAGATAGGGACGTCATCAATTTTTGTCACTAGGCAAATAACGTCACTCACTACTATGTTTATATGAGCTTCTACATAATCGGAATAAAATTATGAAACCGGGTTGTCTACATTTCTTTTCTCTTTTTTTTTGGGCTACTCAAAAGTTTTAATTTTGCCGAAATAGAATGTACAATTGCAATATTTATTTTCACAGCTTCTGAAACTCGCTGAAATATTAATAGCGTTTTAGTTTAGATATTAAAAAAATGGGCCAATATGAATTATTCACTTTACCTCGCGTACAGCAGACAAGGGCATTAATGGCCCATTATTTTCCTTTTCTTTGTCAAAATATGAAATTAAATTGCCTACTAACTGTTGACATCGCCTAGACCAAGGGTGGGCAGAACAAGCGATACGTCATACACTTACAACTACAAGGACACGACACTACTGCATGGATGTGTGTGTGTGTACATTACCAACTGAGTTGGTGGTGTTGCGAACATACTGGCACAAAAACATGAAACAATTACTTTCTTTAACAGTGGACAATGACAAAAGTTCAGTAACAGTAAATATAAATACAATGAATAATAACAAGATAAATTTCGCCAACAATGTGCTGTATAGTTGTTTGACAGGTTAAGGTATTTGAACCACCTTTAATTGATATTATTAATATTTTAAACTTTAATATTTCGAATATATTGTTTTATTATATTTATAAGTAATGGTTTTCTTTCGTATTATTATTATTATTATACTTCTTTAATCAATGGTATTACTTTGAATTTATTTGATTGATATTTTTTGATTTAATTTAAATTACACTTTATAGAAAATTTGTTGCCATATAAATAAACATCCCTCCCAACTTCACATAGTTCTTTCAAAAATTTTAATTTTTCAAATATCTTGTTAATAATAGTAAAAAATTTTTCTGTTTAAAAGAAAATTGTTTTTTTTTGTCTACTACTCTTGTAGTATACCAATAATACGCACCACCAATAACAACACAAATCAAAATACCACATATAACTCCCCAGTAACATTTTTGGGATTTGGTTTTTGTGGATTGTGTAAAGATAAATTTCGCCAACAATGTGCTGTATAGTTGTTTGACAGGTTAAGGCGGCGGTATTTTGAACCACCTTTAATTGATATTGTAATAATTCTCAAACCGGAGAAGGGATGGGAATTTTAAGTTAACAATAATTAGGTAGTTTGGTAACGTGGTATGAACGAAGAAACACCAGAATAAGCTTAATTAATTTTATTAAATATATAAAAGACAAGAAACAATAAAAACAAGTAAAATTGTTGTATAAATTGTTTTACAAAATAAATTATTATTGTTTTACATATAATTGACAAAAATCAATTACAAACAACTTTAAAAAAAAATAAGCATTAGTTGAAATTTAAGAGAAAAACATTGATTGTAACAAAACTAGAGTTTCAGAATAAACAAGAACAATTGTAAAATTATTATAAAATAATAATTTTACGTTAACATCATAATAATAAAAATAAAAGTTAAACTTACAATACAAAATTCATTTTTATCAGTACTTCAGACAAGACTGGCTCAAAACAAAGTCGACTTCAAAACGGAGTTTGAACATCCGTTCAAACTCCGCTTGATCGACACTCTCTTAATATACTTAACACTAATCAATAGTGAACTGACTGGTTCGTCAACAAATCAAGAACTAGAACTGCCTGTCATCAATTTTTTTTGGTCTTTATATATGATTTTGTTTCCATATACAACGAAGAACTAGTGCCGCAGGCATGGACTATTATTAAAGTAGTAACCAAAAAATAAACACATTAAAAGTTAATTATCTTGTTTTTTTCGACCAAAAGTAAAAGTAAACTTTTCTATTTTTATATTTTGCTATTTCATGAATTTTTATCTATTTACTGCTACAATATTATTAATATTTTAAACTTTAATATTTCGAATATATTGTTTACTTACTTGCATGACATTCGGACAATGGCAAATGAATAATAACAATAAACTTAAATAAAATGAATACCAAAATAATAAAAATTGTTAATAAACTGAAACGAATTTTTTCTCATGATTCATAATAAAATACAGCAAACGTCTACGAATTGCACGTCTTTCTCTCACCGTTAATAAACTGAAACAAATTTTTTTTTGATGACATAATAAAATACAGCAAACGTCTACGAATTGCACGTCTTTTTCTCACCATCTGTGAATGATTTCCCTCTTCTTGCAATTTGTAGTGATATTGCAAAGCTTGCCAGATTTACATTATTTGAAGATTGCGCCCAGTTACTTAGCATAGAACTCGACTGTTGTTTTTGTTTTTGCAGCTCTTTAACAGCTTTTTTCCGTGCGTCACCGGTTGGATAATTAGCAGCGAATCGGGTATGTTTGGTAGTGAAGTGTCTCTCCACATTTGATTTTTTATTGTTTGCAAGTTTTTCTTGGCAAATGAGACAAGTCGGAGGGCAATCTGTGTTGCATATGAACGCAAACGACTCCGTCCAATCCTGATTAGATTCTCGATTTTCTTCCTTCAGATGCCATTCTGGAGGCGGAGCTGAAATAAATATTTTTTAAATTTTGTTTAGCTATCTAAAGAGGCGTTGATAAACCGTTAATTAAATAGTTAATTTCGTTAATTGCTAATCTGTTTCAAAAAAAATCAACTTCGTTAAACGAAAATATTCAAATGAAAATTCAAAATATTCAAAATATAACAAATGAACTAATATAAACGTACTGTGACTTTTGACATTAAAAAACAATGCTGTCAAATATAGCAAAAATAAATAAGTTGTTTTCGATAAAAAAATCTAATAATATACGATATATTTGTATATATTACATTTTAATTTGATTAAAATAACATACGTAAATAGTTACAAGAAGAGATTTAGCTCATTATATGTAGAATAGAATAAAATTAATTTTGTTCATTAGTGAGTTTCATGTTGTTAAGTTTTATCACGTGATTATGACGTCCCTATCTTTTTATCGTGTCCCGACTATATATTACTTTTTATCGGTTATCTCGCAATTTTTGTCAGATAAATCGATACATGAGACATTTCTTTTATTATGTGTTCGGATGAATAATTTGGCTAGTGATTATGTTAGATATAATAATTAATCAACGATTACAAACATATTATTAAACTAAAGAGAAATTCACTATTTAACAAAATTTTAACTATTAACCATAAATTCGTACATACGTCTGCAAGGCAAGGGTATATGTATGATGAGTTTTTCAAACATCATCGCTAAATTGACTCGCCGCACTTCACCGATTCATTCAAATGTTATTGATGATATATCATCGTATAATATCGTATTTATAATTGTTAATTGCAAATTATTAACAATTTACATTAGGAAAAATTGCTTTTATTTTTTTGCTTTAAAATAAATTTTAATTTCTACCTAGTTCTTATCAAATATACATACATACACAATCACGCCATGTACCCATATGGGTGTGGCACAATTTTTTTTATCATCCCGAAATCAGTCGCCTTTAAACATTCCTATCCAAACAAGCAACTTTCGCTTCATCCACATTCATAATTCCACTCTCATACATGCTCTTCTATTTCTACTACTTGGAAACTTTCGCTCACGCAAAACACTCTCAATCATACCACTCCAACTACTCATCGGACGTCCACCTGCAAACATATCATCAAAATCATTCAAATGAATCTTTTTAACCAAACGTTCATTAGACATTCGCTCAACATATCCGAACCATCTTAACTGACTAACACCAACTTTTGCTACATTTTTTTCAGTTTCACACTCACCATACACTAATCGTATTTCGTACCCGATCTCTCCTATTTACACCACATACCCCACGTAAAAATCTCATTTCCACAGCAGTCATTTTCCGTTTATGCTTTTGCAACCAAACCAAACATTCACTACCATACATCAACGTAGGCATTGTAAACTACATGGTGTATTTCTAGATAATTTTTTTTTTAATCCTAAACTTATACTACATAATTTTACTTATTATAGACTATTATTTCTTAAGAACTATACAAAATTTAAAACAATGCATTTAGTACATGTAAATTACATCAAATTTAATTAAACTACATTTTCCAAGTAATATTTCTTAATTTTAAACTTAAAACTATGTAATTTTGCATTTTTTTATTTCATTAGATAATTTATTATAAACTATTACTTGTTCAAAAAATAATTCAGTTTGCTTTGCGCAGCTTTGGTATTTTTATTTTCTAAGATAAAATTATTTTGATTTTGTGTGTTTGTGTATACATCAACGTAGGCACCAAAACTGCATTGTATATACTCAAACGGGCTTCTTTGGAAACATTTACATTCGTAGCACAAGTTCCCAAAACACCTTACAACCAGTATTTACTCTCCTTTCAATTTCACAATCAAAACGGCCATCTCTAGACAGCAAACTACCCAAATACACAAATTCATCTACCTGCTCTAAACGTGCACCATCAATATATACATTACATTCGGCAATCAAGTCACCCTTCTCAAAAACTAAAACTTTGCACTGATCAATATTCAACACAAGATTCATATCTTTACAATATATAAAATTCTATATTATGTTAGTACCGCAAACTAACACCTTTGTTAAAAACTAACCCCTTTATTATTTTCATCAGTTCTATTTTCCCCTCTTTACTATATTTTCTACATTTCTCTCGTGTTATTACCACGCTTATATTAACTCACTCTGTTGTCGTTACCACGCTTATATTAACTCACTCTGTTGTCGCGGTCAAATTTTTTAACCAATTTTTAGACCACTTCCTATCATTTGATCTCACTGAAATTTTTCATGTAGTTTCATTCCAGGAGACAACACAATATTATATAAAAAAAAAAAACCGATTACAAGATATGACACGCTTATATTTATTTTTTGAATACAATTAATGACATCTGTCACATGAACTATTTTTTTGTTCAATTAACAATTGAATAATGTAAATGACAGATAAAAATAAAATTATAATAACACTTATGTAATAATTATTTAGTTTAATAAGCGTGGTTTTAAAAAAAGTTTTTTTTATATGTAAGTTTATACTTCTTATCATTTGGGATATTTTCTATTAATAATATCCAATTCGACTGATTTGACATATCGTTACGATTAAGATATATATATATTTTATCTAATATTTATATATATATATATATACCGGGTGTCTACTTTTTTTTTGTTACATAGGGAATAAAATGCTAAAATTTTCATTTGGTGATAAATTTTCCCCTAATTATTATAGAACAAAAGTACAAATACAAAAGTTGTTTAGAATTCAAAAATGCATCAAATTTATCAATATAGGATGTTCTGATCAAGAATTAGAAGCAAATTAAAATTTCCATTTTTGCGCTCTTTACATCAAAGTGCCACGGAAATTAAACAAATAATTTCATTTCTTCTGGAGTTTGAGTTTGACAGATCGTATTTATTTTATTGTTACGTTCTGTATTATTATTATTATTATTATTATTATTATTATTATTATTATTATTGAAAATAATGAATAAACTTAATGTAAATGAAAAGCTATTAAGTATAAAAAGTATTAAGTATTTATTATTTATTACAATGAAAGGGTATTGTACTCGGCCGTACACTACGTACTAGCTGTGGTTTTAAATTGTGAATGTCTCCATTATAATTTTAAGTAATTGTTTAATTTATTTATTAACTTCAAGTTATAAAAACAATACATTTGAATTAGATGACTGGCATTATGCCTAATATATTTATTATAATAATTTAAACTTATCCCTGAGGATGCTGTAAGTTGTGCAGTGAAACGTCGGATAAGAGTTTAATAAATAGTAAATAGCTGAACTCCGTAAAACTTTCTTTATTTATTACAATATTCAATATACCTATAAAACAGAAAAATTCATGAATACAAGATATAGGAGAACAAAAACGAAACTAACAATTTAAATTAAATGTTCAAATAAATCGCCATTAACTGCCAAACAATAACCTAATCTGTTATAAAATTCGTGACGTACAGAGCTTAATTGTGTTTGTGTTATATTATTGCACTCTTCAACAATGGCATTTTTCAAATCAACAAGATTTTTGATATGTCGTTTATAAATTTTCTCCTTCAAATATGGCCATAAAAAGAAATCGCACGGTGCTAAATCGGGCGATCTAGCTGGCCAATTAATTGGACCACCTCTACCAATCCATGAATTTGGAAAACATTGATCCAAATATAATTTAATGTTGCAGCTGTAATGTGCCGGACATCCGTCTTGTTGATACCAGACAACATTATCTTGAGTTGCACACTCTTCTAACTGCGGACCAATATGATTTTGCAACATATCCAAATATTTTTCGTTGTTTAAATTATTTTCAATAAAAAATGGCCCAATTATACACCTGCCAAAAATTCCAGCCCATACATTAACTTTTTCTGGATATTGGGTACGTGTTGCTACCATTAAATGAGGATTTGTTTGGCTCCATATTCTAAAGTTTTGTGTATTAGGTTCGCCGTGTAAAGTAAACGTAGACTCGTCAGTAAAACAAATAGATTTCAAGAAGTTTCTGTCTAAATTGGATTTTTCCATAATAATGTTACTAAATTCGCTTCTAGCCATTTTATCCGCTTCAAATATCTCTTGGTGCGTGGAATATTTATAAGAATGATATTTTTCATTTTTTAGTACCTTATGTATTGTTGAAGGATGCAAATTTAATTCAGCACCAAGTTGACGCACACTAACATTTGGGTTTTCCGTTACACACAAAAGTATATTCAATGTATTTTCTTTAATTGCATTTTGATTTAAATTCTCCTCCTGATCTTCTGCGTTGATTTTTCTACAATTTTTACAACGTTTTAACACACTTCCAGTTTCTTCGAATTGTTTAATTATCCTACGAATAGTCATAGCGGAAGGTATGGGACGGTTTTCAAAGAAAGCGCTGAATAAATCTCTTACTCGTCGTATCGAATTTCCTAAAATACCATTTTACGCACTGAACTTTTTCATTTACCTTAAGTTTATTCATTATTTTCAATAATAATGATAATAATACAGAACGTAACAATAAAATAAATACGATCTGTCAAACTCAAACTCCAGAAGAAATGAAATTATTTGTTTAATTTCCATGGCACTTTGATGTAAAGAGCGCAAAAATGGAAATTTTAATTTGCTTCTAATTCTTGATCGGAACATCCTATATTGATAAATTTGGCATCATTTGATGCATTTTTGAATTCTAAACAACTTTTGTATTTGTACTTTTGTTCTATAATAATTAGGGGAAAATTTATCACCAAATGAAAATTTTAGCATTGTATTCCCTATGTAACAAAAAAAAAGTAGACACCCGGTATATATATATATATATATATATATATATATATATATATATATATACAAATTACATGTATTTTAATCAATATATATAATTTTATTTACTGTATATTTGAATTTTGATTTTATAATAATTATTATAATAATGACGCCTTTTGCGACAAATCTTGGCATAAATTCGTTTTAGTATTCGATATAAGTTTCCCTACATAGAAGATGTGTCAATATTGACTTCTTATAGAAACTAATTTCTAACATTTTCGTTTTTCTGTTAGTCGACAAAATGGAATTTTGCCATAAAGCACCATTCAGACTGCTGTATTATCATTAAATTAGGGATGCAACGGATATTCGGCCAGGCCGGATAATCCGGCCTATCCGGCCGATTGGGTCGAATATCCGTTTTGGCCGGATAATGCCTTGAAATGGCCTTAAGGCCATTTCAAGGCAAACAAAAAGCTATATTCAGACATGTGGTGGGAATACAAAAAAAGAATAATTTTACATTTGATTTATTCATTTAATACTACATATTTATTATGACTAATTATTAGAAAAATTAGCTAATTTATGTATAATTAATAATTTAATAACAATGTTCATATATTTACCGAATTAACATATTAAAAAAATTAATCAAATATTTAATTGTCAATATTTTTATTACTTATATACATACTTATTTTACATACTTATATATTAGAACTGATATGAAAAAGAATTTTACTTTTAAATATTAATATTAATATGTACGTGGTAGTGTGTGCCATTGTTGCTCTGAATGCTATTGTTGCTCTGAAAATATAGGAAAAAAATTCAATTAATAGTTTTGTAGAATAAGTTAAGTCATTGAAATACCATTTGAGATATTAAATTTTAATAAAACATTCATTCTTCTGATGATGGCGTAACAGCCGAAATCACGTGATCAAGACTTTTTTAATAAAAAGAAAAATTGTGAAATATACCAAGTGTTTCATTAAAATTTAATATTTAAATATGTTTATAAATTACTTCAATAAGTTGCGATAACTGTTCTGTTATTTTTGAATTTTTTCTTGTTTCTCGAATTATATATTTTGTTACCACTCTTAATTTTTCAATAATTCTACATAATTGTTTTTGCTTGGTAAATAGTTTTTTGTGTTGGTACATATGTTCTTTATTTGCTTCTTTGATATTTTGTCCAACGTAAATAAAGGCAGCACAGAATGCTAGATAAAATATTAAATTTATTTAGCTATTGCCGTCGACTGAATAATATGTTACGTACCAATAATTATAATAATTCCGATTACTAGGACAATTTTTTCAAACAAGACTTGCTGAGTCTGATCATTCTACATTTATAATTTGCAAGTGGATCATTGTCTGAATCACTTCTGTCCGAAGATGACTCTTGTGTTTCTATGGGTATTTCTGGTTGTGATCGTAACTGCCTTTCAGTAACAGTTGATGGTGCGAAATCGACGTCATTAAATATCCCAGGATTATACGGTTCAATACCACAAGCTGCAAAACCATTCACAGCAACACCAATAGTTGCTGCTTTCATATATGCATCTCCAAACAACTTTCCGATTTCATCATCACTGATGATTACTTTGCCTGGATTATTAATCATAAAATTATCACAACTCTGAGTAAAATAAGTTTTTAAAGGTTCAAAAAACGACTCAACGAGTGCTTGGAGTCGATGTGTCGTGTGAGGGGGGGGGGGGGGAGACCTAACATTATAATTCCTTGTTCTCTACAAAAATTTATTGCCTCTAAAGATATATGAGAACTATGATTGTCAACTAAGAGTAACACTGGTTTCTCTTTAGTTGGATGTGCATATTCAGAAAAATGATGAAGATATTCCACAAATGATTCTGTATTCATCCAACCACTGCTATGTGCTGTGCCCTTGGTGTTTGGCGGGCAGCCATTACTCATGCATATAAAAAAAAATTGAATTTTGAGGTGCTCTGAAATAAATATCATACATTTAGTTAAAATACACTAAATTCACATCTAAGTGTTACATTTTATTATTCTATATACTTCTTTAATCAATGCTAATACTTACTTGAAAATGGTGTCTAAAATCAGGTGATTTTTTTCAGGCTGCTATTTCGTTTTGCAGTTGCATTTTGGAACGTTCGCCCGTCACCTTAATTTTGTTGATGTTATACAAGTGGTGAATTAAATTCCACCCTTCGGGCGAACTTTTTTTAATCAAATGATTATGTTTTTTATATAAAGAGATTAAACATTTTTTTCTCATTTTTGGTAAATTTAAGATGCATTTTCTAAAATATATCAATTAAAAGTTTAGAAGCACACAGTTTAATTTATAAATTGATTTTTTAAATATTTTTATTGAATTAGAATTTTTTTTAAAAACGAACAGAATGTTGATTAAATTTGAGGAATCTCTACAAATATATCTGTATCGGAATTTTTTAAATATGAATGTTGTTTGGAACGCTATTGTTGCTCTTTATAGAAAATTTGTTGCCATATAAATAAACATTCCTCTCAACTTCACATAGTTCTTTCAAAAATTTTAATTTTTCAAATATCTTGTTAATAATAGTAAATGTTTTTTCTATTTAATAGAAAATTGTTTTTTTTTTGTCTACTACTCTTGTAGTATACCAATAATACGCACCACCAATAACAACACAAATCAAAATACCACATATAACTCCCCAGTAACACTTTTCGAATTTGGTTTTTGTGGATTGTGTAACTCCCCAGTAACTCTCGCGTTGTTCAAATTGTATAAATGCGTAATTCGGTTCCACCCTTCCGGGCACCGTTTCCGAATTAAATGTTTATTTTTTTTTTTATTTTTTTTTTGCTGATAAAAGATGTTTAAATCTTACTGACTTTTTCATTTTACTAATGACATTTTGCAACTGGTTTCGACGCGACGCCTGTGGCCTGTAGTTACTTACTGTAGCAAACAGATGGGCATATCTGCGCTTTCTTTCCATGTGATATATGAAAATCTAAAGCTGGTGAGGAGTCCGAAGGCCTGTTCGGACGAAGGGAGAGTTGTTGTACTGTCTTGCGATTCTCACCCAGGGCATCGCTCGATGTTCCGGCAATGCTCGCCTATACGCCACATATATTTGTGCTAATACTTCTTTCTCGATGTATAAATACCTTCGCGGCATTTTCTAAAATATATCAATTAAAAGTTTAAGCATTATTTAAGAAATATTAAAAAAAAAAAAACGAAACAAAATAAAACAAATAAAAATTAAAAACTTACAATTAAGTAAAAATCCCTTAAAACTTCACAATATTTTTCTTCTGTAGTTATTGTAATTATGGGCGATTACCCGCCAGGCCGCCGCTCGATTCACCCTCAAGTGGCGAATTTGTGCCAGATATAACCTGGCCAACATTTCCTTTTCGTGGTTTAAATACCTTCCCGGCATTTTCTAAAATTCCGACGCATGTGGTAAACTACCATCTCCAACTGATGTGGAGTTCTATTGCCTGTTCTCAACGAAGGAGAATTGTTGTAATTTTCTGCGATTATCCGCCAGGCCGCCGCTCGATCCTCCCTCAAGTGGCGTCTATTTGCCACATACAGTCTGGCCAATAGAGTTTTCTCTTGTAATCTATACCTTCCCGGCATTTTCTAAAATTCCGACGCATGTGGTAAACTACCATCTCCAACTGATGTGGAGTTCTATTGCCTGTTCTCAACAAAGGAGAATTGTTGTAATTTTCTGCGATTATCCGCCAGGCCGCCGCTCGATCCTCCCTCAAGTGGCGAATTTGTGCCAGATATAATCTTGCCAATAGAGTTTTCTCTTGTAATCTATACCTTCCCGGCATTTTCTAAAATATATCAATTAAAAGTTTAAGCATATTCTAATAGGTTGAATAAAAGACGAGTAATAGACTAACATAATATTAGTGGCGTAAAAGGCACACAATTACTGTTTAGAGAGTTCTGAGAAAAAAATATTATTGTATGCCTAATAATTGTTCAAGAAAATAAAGAACATAAATAACAAAAACACACAAAGAACCCACTTCCACGTATTGTCAGCCTGAAATAAATATCATTCATTTAGTTAAAATACACCAAATTCACACCGAAGTGCTACATGTTTTGATTCAGAATAGCAAATAATATTGATGTTGTGGTGGGCGGATAAATCCAAAGGAAAAAGCCGACACATTAATATATACAAGCAAGTTCAGGAAAACAAATACAACGTAATAATTTGTTTGAATAATAAAAATTTATTATAATATTATAGCTAATACTTACTGGTTGAAAGAGATGCTGATACCTGCGATCCAGTCGCATGTGGTAAATCACCATCTGCAACGCATGTGGCGTTCTTTGGCCTGTTCTCAACTCAGGCGAATTATTGTAAATTTGGGCGATTCGCACCCAGGCCGCCCCGCCCTCCATCAAGTGGCGTCTATTTGCCACATACAAGTTTGCCAACATTACCTTCTCTTGATACCTATACCTTGGCGGCATTTTCTAAAATATATCAATTAAAAGTTTAAGCATATTCTAATAGGTTGAATAAAAGACGAGTAATTCCTAAAAACTTTTTTTGTTTTTTTTTTTGCAGCAAAAAGATGTTTAAATCTTACTGACTTTTTCATTTTACTAATGACATTATGCAATAATAAGTAAAGATCCCTCAACACTTTAAATAATTCTTTTAAAAACTTTATTCCCTATTTTTTCTATGTAGTCGAAAATAGATTTATTTTCTACTACTCTCGTTTGTTTGTATGTACCAATTTAATGTGCATGAATGTTAAATCATCAAAATTCTAATAATTTAGCCGTGGCTGTTACAATATTCGGTAATAACGTAATTTATTAATGCTATTCGAGTTGAACCTCCAACATAAAATTCTATATTATGTTAGTACCGCAAACTAACACCTTTGTTAAAAACTAACCCCTTTATTATTTTCATCAGTTCTATTTTCCCCTCTTTACTATATTTTCTACATTTCTCTCGTGTTATTACCACGCTTATTATTTGTGACATAACAGGCCACACCTTCTTCAATAATATCAAGGTGTATACTCTACCTATCTATACTCTACCTATACTCTACTATACTCTACTATACTCTACCTATACTCTACCTATACTCTACCTATCCACTGGCCTATTCCGTCCAAAAAATTGCAACCCGCGTTGACGATTATCTTTACATATTCGAGAATTTGTACAAAAACATTCTTGGGTTCTTCTTTTGTTACCCATCAATACCAATAAAAAACATATGCAAAAACCAAACATATCAATAATATATATAAAATTATTTTTATGAAATAATTTTGGGGGTGGGGGTTGAACTTCTTCTTCTCCTGGATTCATAATCTAAAATATATCAATTAAAAGTTTAAGCATATTCTAATATGGGAACGAAACACCGCGCTCAGCATAATTATGCGCAACCGCGCGATATAAATTATAAATTACTTTAATAATTTGTGTTAATTGTTCTGCCATTTTGTCAATTTTGAAGTCAGTTATTTTGGAATATATTCTTGTTTGACGTTTCATATCTTTCATTTCGAAATTAATTTTTTGAAACATTTTAAGTTGGCATAGTTGATTTTTATTTTGTTTTAAGCTTTCTTGTTGCATATTTTGACCAATCTTGAAATATAAGGCCCCACAAAACACTAGATAAAATATTAAATTTATTTAGCTATTACCGTCGACTGAATAATATCGGGTCACTCACTATAAGAAATTAGAATCGGAAATGTATTCATATATTCATGAATTAGAAAATTGTTCTCCAAATACATTTGATTATATTGAAGATCCAGAATTATGTGAAAGTGTAAATTTAATATTCGGAGAAACATTATCTATTAATTTGGAAAAAATAAAAAAATAATAAAACACAGTTATCTGATAACTAATATTAGTGTTTACAAAGCTGTATACTAGTTCCTAACATTTTCGTTTTTCTGTTAGTCGACAAAATGGAATTTTGCCGTAGAGCACCATTCAGACTGCTGTATTATCATTAAATTAGGGATGCAACGGATATTCGGCCAGGCCGGATAATCCGGCCGATTGGGTCGATTATCCGTTTTGGCCGGATAATGACTACTATCCGGCCGGATAATAATGTTGTACACTTTCATTCAAAACGAATAGAAATATGTTCGCACTGATAGATTTATTTACGAAATTGAAGCCAGTCAAATTATCTACAATGTTTCTTTCAGTAAATATCTAATATTTGTTTATTAATTTCAATACGATGCCAGTGGAATAGTTATTAATGAAGCTAAAACTTTTTGCATATTTATGAAAAGCTTTCTGTGAAACAAGGTTACTTTATTAATATTAACATTATAAGTTATCTTATTAAGTAATTAACATGTAACTTTATTTTTCATATTATAAAAACATATATTTTTTATAAAAATTTGCAGAATATATGATAAGTGATACTTATTGAAGGGTACGTCAGTGTAGGCTTTCGATGAGTAAATGGGATTTGTTTTGATTATACATATATATACAAATGTAATAATTGAAAATGTTGCATACTAAAATATAACCACATGTGAATTGTAAATACGAAAATTTGATGTTAAAACTTAACATTTATGATTTTTTTTTTTATTAATATTTATTATTCGGCAGGATAATTCGTTATCCGGCTTTAAAATTTGGCCGAATATCCGTTATCCGGCTTTTTTAAAAATCGCTACCCTTTGCATCACTACATTAAATAGAATATAATAACATAATATAATAAATATATTTATCATTATTATCATTATCATTACGTATTGTGTATTATCATATTTTATTATTACATAAGATATATTGTATCATTCTCTCTTTCTTTTTTTTTTTTTGAATTTTAACCTATCAATTTCCACATTACGGTTTTAACCCACGGCGGCACAAAGTTACAAGCTTGCTTTTCAGCCGAGATATTAATTTTCTGAGAATATTATTTATATATTTTCAATTCTGTATTCGTAATTGATATTTATATAGTTTCTATTGCATTTTGAGATTTTTCTCTGACATTATAAATTTTTTTATTTGCCTAATATTTAATTTTTTTTTTATCTTTATCTATCAAGGAATGGTTTCCAATTAATGGAACATTAACTTCATAATTTATTGAATTGAAATTACATATATATATATATATATATATATATATATATATATATATATATATATATATTATATATATAATGACGTATTGTGCGACAAATCTTGGCATAAATTCGTTTTTGAGAAGAAAAAACTGAACCATCAGAATCATTTAAGTTTGTTATAGCCGAGTTCATCGGCATCGTACACAATAATTGTCGCCGGTGTATTTTTTATTAACAAATTCGATAAGTAAGTAATTTCGTAATAAATTTTTTTATTGTCTATTTGAATATATTTCGGATATGTATTGTTTCTGATCCCAGATATGACATATATGTGTTGGTTCTTTAATATCTGGCATTTTTTTCTGGCATTATAAATTTTGTTATTTACCTAATATTTCTTTTTTTTTTATCTTTATATCTATCTATCAAGGAATGGTTTCTAATTAATGGAACATTAACTTCATAATTTATTGAATTGAAATTACATAATAATAAATCTATTAATGTCAAAGCGTGGTCACATTTCATTGGTCCGACTGAGTAGTATGGTTATCTGCGTAAAAATATTGAGAGATTCACAGATCCCAGATATGACATATATGTGTTGGTTCTGAAATATCTGAGATTTTTTTCTGGCATTATACATTTTTTATTTACCTAATATTTCACTTTTTTTTTATCTTTATCTATCAAGGAATGGTTTCCAATTATATGGAACATTAACTTCATAATTTATTGAATTGAAATTACATATTAATAAATGTATTAGAGATTCACAGATCCCAGATATGACATATATGTGTTGGTTTTGTAATATATTGTTTTAAATCGTACTTATTCAAGCATATTTTTAATCTTTTGGAATAAGTAGTATTCGCTAAAAAATTTATATTAAAATCACCTACAAGTGTATTATGTCATATTTTATCTGTGAAAATACTCCTCGCACATATTTTCTAAAAATTTTAAAAATACTGATTCCGAGCGGCCAAAACTCACTATTTCACACAAATTTCACAATGACCGATTCGGAATTTTGAAATGTCCCGAATGACATGTATATTTTAAAGAAATAATTGATGTTGAGTGTGCAATTGTTTAAATGCAAAGTCAACGACTGCTAGCCGAAAACAGCTATCATTTGAATTCTGAATGGATGAATTAGTATAAAAATATTTGAAAATATAATAAATATAATAAATTTTCTACTGCTGCCACATACACGCAAAAGAGTGTAGCACAAATATCAGATTCCTCCAAACAAGCAAATTTTCATTACTCAAACAAGTGAAATATTAAAAAAAAGTTAGAAAAATTGTTTTATTTATGAAATTAAAAATTATTTTATAAATTATAAAAAGTGTAAATAATTGAATAATATAAAAATATATGAAAAAATTGTTGTAACTTTGAAAAAATAAAAATATATATATAAATTAATAATTAACATATATTAATATTCTAAAGTTGAGACATTTTCTCAAAATTTCACAAGTTACTCAGTCATTGAATCGGCTGTTTAGCTATGCATCAAGATCTGGCCAGTCATTGATGCATAGCTTAACAGCCGATTCAATGACTGAGTAACTTGTGAAATTTTGAGAAAACGTCTCAATTTTAGAATATTATTATATTAATTTCACCAAGTGACATTCATGAACAATTTTTGTTCGATATTATTTATTTTTTAACATATATTAATTTCACACATATATTATTCTCTGCAGAATATTTATTTATCAAATGTTGTAAAATAATAATTAAACATGTCTTATGATAAAAACTTTTTCAATTTATAATAATGCAAAACTGAAATTATAAAAATTAAACCGACAATAAATTAAAACTAATATTTTTACTTATAACAAAGGTTCAAAATAAAATAAAAATATTTTATTTTTAACCTTTGTTATAATTTAAAAATATGTTTCACCAAGAACCGACTACAAACTCAATCTCGATTATCAATATTTTTACATTAAAAAAAAACAATATTAACTTTCTAAATTAAAAAATTTTTCTACAACAAATTTTATCAAATTTGCTTATTTATTACCTGCAAATTAAATTTATTTTCTTAGTTTAAGTTTAAATTGCTTTAATTTTTTATTTATAAATCAAATTTCACAAATTTAAAAGTAAACATTAATAACAGTTGCATAATAGTATATTATTCAACAAGCATATTATATATTTATAAATAAATATATTGCTCAACAGGAGTAGAAAAAAGGATATTTATTGACTGATTCATTTTGATTATTTTCTAACTATAATAGTCATTTTGTGGTAATAACTAATTATGTCTTAAAATTTCAATTTTATGGATAGTGTTTTACGTCAAAACTATATTATATTAAGTATGGTTTGATCACATATATTTTTAGTGTGAATTTGTTATAAAATATATTGATCAAACAAATACTTAAACGTACTCAATGGTCAAAGATCACTGGTGCCTACATTGAAATCTTATATCACTGATTAGTAATTTAGCTTGATTTTTTGCTACTGATGATGAAAGATTATCTTTCGAAATACGTACTTTTTTACAATATTGTTTGTGGTTTATGGAAAAATATTTTATTAACTTTTCGCCACAGTGAGATCATATTTTAATGTTTTAAAGCTAATACTGAATATATCTATAAATTAAATGATAAAATTTTATAATAATGGTGTTGAAAAGCCGCTACAAAGTCACAATGACAACATATTAATATTAATTAATATGACATAATTGTCCAATATTTTAATATTTTGTGTTTTTGTTTTTTCGTTTATTACCTTGTGTTAGGTTAGTTTTTAATTTAATTAGGTAATTGCACTTTTTTTTTTATTTCTTTAAAAACTACATAAATATAATATGTTTCAAAGCAAAATTATTTATAATAAGAATAAATAAATTTGAAAGTTTCATGTCAAATTCGAATTTGTTTGTCGTGAATTATTTGTTGTATCAGCAAGTATTTAGAGAGCGCTTATTTTATTATTTACTTATTTTATTTGAAAATTTATGTTCGTCTTCACAAAGCGTAATTATAATATATTATAGTAATTGGTATAAAACTATATTTTATAATCATAATATTTATCTTAATTTAAATTTTGAAATATAAATCTAATATACGGCAACGCTGCCTGATAAACTGATAGATACATTGCAATATTTTGAAAAGCGTGTCACGCAAAAAACTTTATTTCCGAAATTTTTAATAAAAATATTGTAATATATTTTAAAGGGAAATGGTACATGAAACTATAGTTTGGATACTTTCTACTTT
Organism: Clivina fossor; assembly: GCA_963966155.1. Classification (NCBI taxonomy): domain Eukaryota; kingdom Metazoa; phylum Arthropoda; class Insecta; order Coleoptera; family Carabidae; genus Clivina; species Clivina fossor. The sequence continues at coordinate 9,839,447 of OZ014562.1, read as the reverse complement.
AAATTAGATACTTTGCACTTTGTACAATCTGAACTTTAATTTGAATAATTTGCACTATGAATTTAATACATTCCACTATAAACGCCACGAAACTCAAGTGAATATAATCTAAATTAAAGTGCAAGTTAATTACAACCCTATTTTAAATAAATAAATACATTAATTATAATGTTATTAAATTCCCTATCAGGTTGGTTATTGTTTTTAACAATGACGCGTTTCGACTTTTCAGTCATCTTCAGATTTTCTAATGTTGGTCCGTGTTGTGGCTCGAATAAATACATTATATAACATTGACTTTAAAAATGCTCTGTTATAATTTCGACTTCAAATAATAAAAGTATTACTGAATGCAATAAGCCCATTAGTTATGCAGTTATGGTTTAATTTTTTGGTTGTATATATTGTCTTCTGTCGTCGTGTTTGCTATCTCCTGAGCAACCTAGTGAATGAAGATTGGGTTCTAATCCCCAGTGGGACATTAGGTCAGGATTTTAGGCGAACGATTCTTGAGCAACTTGGTGAAAGATTGGTGTATTAATCCCAGTGGGAAACCAAGTCAAGAATAGACGATATTTTTCTCTTGTTTTGTTTAGGTTAGGTTAGGATGGTCGTTGTTATGGTAATTTATTAATAGCGCTTCCTCCTCATATTTAGCAATATCTCGCTCTACTGCATCGCTAGTATTATTTGGTGCGGTAGTATAAAATTAAAATACGCTGTTTGAAATATTTGGAAGATATTTTTGAATTTGCAACAGATACATCAAATCGAAAAAATTGGAAGTGTCCTTTCATAAAGTACCAAGTTTGAATTATACGAGCATAATTCGTTCCAGAGTCTTACTCGTAACGCGAAACACTTGTTGAGCGAAACAATTTTTACCATATGCAGAAAAAAAAGAGTCAAAAAATAAAATTAAAATAAAAGATACTCGAAAAAAACCGTTATGCGTGTAACGTTTATTCAAAGAAAATTACATATAAATTGTTAAGAAGCGTGATTCATCTTCATCTTTTTTTCTATCGCGGAATGAACCAACCTGGAATGAGAATTTGATTTGCAGAAAACAAAAAAAAAAATTGAAATAATTAGTAACATACCGAATTTCTTTTTACTAGAAAGCTGTCTAGAGACATTTGTTTTTACTACATTTTGTTCTAAACAGAGGGCTGATGTTTGGTGATTGGTGAGTAAATACAATGACCGAACGTGACGTTTACGTTATGCGATTTACTCGTTTTGCGAGGTGCTCGTTAAGCGAGGTTCCACTGTATTTTCAATAAAATAAATAGAGAATATATGGCTGAATATATTGGAAGTAGAAAAATCATAGAAACAAAATTGGGAGAGGCTCAGAAAGATTTAGTTAAAAGAATTTATCAACAGAACAGATTATGTTGCTTTGGTTCCTTTAAAAAAAAATTTAATAATTACATAATAACACGAATGTTGATGATTTATGAAAAAAAAAAAAAAAAAAAAAAAAACAAACAAACATAAACTTTTATATTTTTTTTACACAATTGGTTGTATCAGGTTATGTGATATTAATGATTCAATTTTATTTGTCATCTGCGTGAATCAGTCGTTAGCAAACTTTATAGAAGTTTGTATTTTTATCCTATCGAAGAAGAGCTTATTAACAATATTTTGAAATTGAAATTCAAAAAATATTGTTAGAAAAAGATAGCACAGCGTTAAAGCTGTCAGATATTACTATTGTTAACGTAAATTAACTACTGGCAAATGATTTGAAATAATTTTAGCTGGTATATTGGATAACTGAACTTGTAAAACACTCTTGTAAAACACTCTTGCGTGATCAGAGCAAGCATCTTGCAAAAGAATTACTTGACTTTTTTTTTCAAATTTCAAGTATTTTATTTTTAACGTGCTCCATCTTTGTGAATAAATCATAATCCTTTATGAGCAATGCATAAATTGTGTATTGGATTACACAAGTTGTTTAAATGTCAGACTTTCAAAGGAAAATATGGGAAATCAAATTGACATTATTGAACAACAATCGTTTTGTTTAAAACTTGGTTACAAAGCACCTAGAAAAAAGGTAGATAGAAAAACAGCACTTGTTTTAAAAAGAAGAAATAGCTCTTACCAAATACTCATTTGCTGTCAACTCAACAAAGCAAAACTTGTACTCTCCCAAACAAATTACTTCAAAATACCGAACCGAATGCTTCTAAAAGCACTGTAATAATGTATTGTTTTGGTACAGAATTCAAGCCAGTTTATACAACATCAAGGCATCATGTAATAACTGCCTAAATTGAAATGCAACACACCATAATTTTGTTGCTTGCTGGTGTACGATTTCAGCATCCAGCATTTTCTATTCTGCTGTGATTATTGATTCATTCAGTTGTTAGTGAAACACTCGGCAATTATATTTCGCACATGAATTTGTCATCATGTTTGGAAATTTTTATGGATCTGGAAAAAATTGATATGCTGCTGCTTGAAGCTGATATTCTTGTTTACATGTTACAAGATGAACGTTTCGTTTACCCTGAAATTCAAATTTAATTTTTATACTATTGAAATTACCACTCATTGTTAATGGGGATTGTCATGAGAAAAACTCAATTTATTAATCTCAAAGAAATTGATAATACTATTTTTTACTTATCTAATAACGGCTGCAATAATTCATTGACAAATTGTAGATAGTTGAAAATTGTTTGCTAACTCCGGTTGGTAGGGTTAGTTATTGAGACAAATAACAATATTGTCCATCGAAAATTGTTTAATTGTAATTAATTGTTTAATTGTTATTGCATCCAGACTGGTTGATTAAACCTAAAGGTATGATTGATAAAACACATCTAAAAATTTTGATAGTTTTAACAATCTGAGTTTTTCACTAAATATTTGTCGTTGTCAAAGCTACAAAGAATTATTGCATATTGTGCTGTCGTTTCGATTAATTGAATCTTCTGAAAGATACTGAAGAATGCATGTGTGATTAGATGAATTTAATATAGCGCTAATTGAATTCGTAAAATTAGCACAACTTGAGGCGAGAGTGCCTTATAAATAATATAAGCGCTATTATCTTTTCCGCATAGAGTTATTCAAAAGCTATTCGATTCTCTGTCACCATTTCTAAAAATACGGTTACAATATTTGCAAGTGCTTTCCTTAAAATGTGCGTAAAATCCTCTAGAATTTTTTGAAATCTTAGTAAAATCCTCTTAAATTCCTTAAAAAATTCTTAGAAAAATCCTCTATAATTCCTTAAAATCTAAGAAAAATCCTCTATAATTTCTTAAAATCTTCGTAAAATTCTCTATAATTCCTTAAAATCTTAGAAAAATCCTCCAAAATTCTTTAAAATCGATTGTCCACTAAGGCATCCTATATGTCATTGCGATCAAATATCGGCTTACAAGATCGATAACTCAACATTATCATGAAAAGCACTTCTATGTGGAACTTGAAATATTTATATCTACAATAAGATAATGGTAAATTTGGGATGATTTCTTTGAGAATCGTTCTTCCATATTTTGTGATCGATATAATTTTTTAATAATACAGAATGTTATGTTATGTTACGAGTATCATCATCATTCATAACTGTAGCTTTTAGAAAACTAGAACTGAATATCAAACGGCTCAACTTAATTAGATATACATATAGATAATTATAATAAATTTAAGCTAGAAGCAAAGAGAGATAACAGCAAATTGTAAATGTAAATAGTTTCCGTTTGAGGAAATAAATTATATTAAATAAGGGAAAATAAACAAGATTTACCTCTCTTTTATTATTTCTTTTCAAACAAACAAAGAAAGCGCATACTAAAATTACAAAGTAATAAAATATTGATAAACTGAACTAATTATTAAAATATTAATTTATTATTATGAATTAGGGAGACTATTGTTTTCGAATAATAGCTATTATTATATTAATATTAATATGCTTGTGTCAAGCACGGCGGGCGTGCTTTTTACATCATCTATAGATTTATAAGATTTTATCATTACCATTTATTTTCATATTTTCATATAAAAAAATTATTACATATTTATTCTCTAAGTTTTACAAAAATTCAAGTAAAGACGCATTAAGCTAGCCATTAATAATATATTTTTAAATAAAATCGTAGTTTAGCCGTAATTAGTTATTAAATGACAAAATGACCACAATTTCAAACTAATTACTTATATATATATATATATATATATATATATATATATATATATATATATATACAAACATATTTATCTTTTTATCTTGAAACTGTTATTAATTTTATAATAAATAAATAAAGGAAAAAATAAACAATATAAAAAAATATGAAAAAAAGAACAAAAAAAAAAAAAGAAAAATAAAAAAAATAAATAAAATATAAGTAATTTGGAAAATATGTTTTATAAATTTGTATAAATTTTGATGGATTTGGAGATACATGCAGCCGGTAATATGTTTATATAATTTGTTTAAAATTTGCTCATATTATACGAGAGACGAGAGTGTCCACTGCATACTGTGCAAATGATCATTTTCTTTCTTTCTGCATAAATTCTTTATATTGATATCTTTACTCAGTAGGGCTGGGCGATATTGGAATTTCAATATCGATATTTTATATTCAAAAAATATCGATAATATCGATATATCGATAATTTTTATTTTTAATATCAATTATCGATATATCGATAAATTATCGATATATCGAGATTTTTTCCCAGCCCTAATGCTACTGGATAATATAATTTAATTTTTAAAATAGAAACACTAACAGAAAAATTTTAAATTTATAATATGCCAATAACAGTATGGATATGAAATGAAATAATCGCCAAACATTTTGTTATTTATTTTTAAATAAAGTGAATGAATAAAATTTTTATTTGAAAATAAAAATGATTATCAACATTTTGGAATATTTAATTTAAAAAATAAATAGAACGTTTCATAATTACTTTGACATATCATACTTATACTTGTGAACTAATTATAACAAAAATTTATAGATAGATAATTTTAATTTTATCTGATTTTAAAATACACTTTATTATTAAGCGCAAATAAAAATGATTAATCTTGTATATTAAATGTCGTTATTGTAAACCGTTATATATTTCAATTAAAACCAATCATTTTTATTATGTCTCATCCATATGCGAGATCAAATATTTGTAGCTTACAAAGAGGATATCATCTATCTTAAATATCGATATATCGAAATACCGATATATCAATATATCGATATATCGATATTTCGATATATCGATATTTCGATATATCGATAATTTTTATTTTTAATATCAATTATCGATATATCGATATATCGATAAATTATCGATATATCGAGATTTTTCCCCAGCCCTATTACTCAGTAAAATACAATAAAGAATTTAAAAAAAATCAATTAGTGATTTACGCTAGAGATAGATATTTTGCATGAGATTGATGTATTGACAGATTTTATTCAACTCCAACCATAGATAATAAACATACTATAGATGGCGTACTTTAATATTGTTGGTCAAGTTGTTGCTGAAAAAAATCAAGTTTATTTGGAAGTTAAGAAAAAATTGAGTGGAAAACCACTTTCTCAAATTTCATACAAAATAGTAAAAAAATTAATTAAAATAATAATCGACATTTCGACGAATTCAATGTCCGTTTTCATCAGGAAAAATGATACAAATGACATTTATAGTAAATAAGAATCATACAAATTTTTAATTAATAGATGCCAAATTTTATTTAAATCAGTGCCTTTTCAGTGATTGATATTAAAAATTTATGATTTAGTTACTTATTTTGTTACCCAGTAAATTGTTTCTGATTCTGTGTTCTGTAATTTATTGTATATGTCATTTGCATATTTTTATTTTACATGATTTTAAGAAAATCTTTAATAGATTTTATTATAATTTTAAAATATATTATTGAGATTTTAAAAGATTTTAATTGATCATAAAAATTTATAAATATTAATTTCAATTAGTTTAGAAATTAATTCCGTGTATAAAGTCGGATTTCTATTACGTATAGAAGTTTGGCAAATCCATGAGTGAAAAACACTTTATGCATTTATTATCCTATACAATACAATTTTACTAATTTTATACAAAATAATAAATATAAATAATATATCAATATCAAAATTCGGAACCGTTTGGGCACCGAAAAAGCCACCAAATTAGTTTTTTTGTATAAACAGCTGAACTCTAAGTTTGATATTCTGATAAAAAAAAATGTATAGATCTATGCTGAAAGAATTGTTCATATTTCCAAAGATTTATTTAAAATCAAAAATCGTTGTGATGTGTTTGTTATTTAATTATATAATATAAAGATTATAGAAATGACTCAATACTGTGAATGTAGTTAAATGCTTTTGAATAAATTATTATTATAATAAATATTTTCATTATGACTTGATTTTTTAATACCTGATAACTGATGTAAAATAACCTTTGATATAAATCAATGATTTATTTTAGCAAAATATGTTTGATTTAAATCATTGCAACTCTGTTCTATATTATTCTTTAAATAGTGGTATAAATTTTATTAAAAATTACGTACAACAATGCTTTCCAAATCAGCCAATAGCGTTTGATTATTCTTATTAGCAATTTCAATCATCGTATTTTTCTTTTCCATTTTCTCCATCGTCTCGCGAACATGGCACAAAATTTTATCATAATCATCTAATCGATCTTCGATTCGATTTGCTTCATCAATAGCAATATCCAACTGTTCCATTAATGTTTCGACTTGAGCTTCGGAAGCAAGCACGCATTGCACATTTTCACCATCCAAAAGTGATAAATCACGAGTAATTATATCCATAAAAGCTTCGGCATTACTTATTGCAAACTCACATCCCGACATTAATTTATTTAAGTCGGTCTCTTCACGTTCTGTTATTGCTTGATAATCCTCAGAAATGTCAACGTTTTCCAATAAATTTTGAGCGGACGCATCAAATTTACTGATTTCGGGTGTTTGTACATCCCTGGCGTACACGTATTGAGGAATATTCTTAAAAATAGGTTTTTGTTTCATGTACTTTGTGATTAATCGCCATAATTCGGCGATAAATTGTCGTCTTTCTTGTAAATTGGATGCAGACCACCTGTAGATTTTCTCTAAATGAAGATCTAATTCTAAATTTGTATTGTCTTCCGATTTGCCATCGACAACTTTCAATTCGGTTAGATTCCAACTATGTTTACGTTTGAAGTTTTTATCGATTTGCTTAATTTGAATAATTGACAATTCGTAAGGTGCTGAACTATTTTGAACGATGCATAAAAACGAGGTTTTCTTTTTCTTGTATAATTTTTCTACATGACAGACACTTAGTAGACGTTCGTTGTTCGGTTGAAATACTTCTTTTTGTAATATGTATCTTATTGTTGCCATTTTTTTTAAATTAAAACATGTAATTTACTAAGGACACTTAAGTTAAAAATATTCGTGTTTTGTAAGTGAATTCGAGAAGCTGTCAAACTGACTTCACAGTTGATTTTATACATAGATAATAAACATACTATAGATGGCGTACTTTAATATTAGACATTCAAACATTTTGCATGCGCAATAGCGAATCGAGTACGAACTAATCATAAAAATACCGGGATATATGAAATGTATTAAAACCTTTATATGAAATTCAAATTTATTTTTTCAAACATTTTATTTAAGAAACAAAAAAAAAAATATCAATCGTGATATTTTTAATTTTGTTTCTTGAATAAAATGTTTAAAATATTAAAAAAGATGGAGCGAATTGTTTAGGATTAATAAAAAAAAGTTAAAATTTTATTTTTTATTTTTTCTTTTTTTACAAATACTTAAAGCTAAATCTTTCAGTTTATCATTATTGCAATTTTTTAACTTGCCAGTTAAAATTTTGTTTACATTTTTTACATAAATAAATAAATTAAATTGTATAAAACAGTTAATAAAATATTCCTTTACATTATGTACATCACAAATAAAATCAACTGATGTATGATTAATATTATTTTTAATATAATTACATATATTTTTTTCAGAGCAAATATTTGCAATATTTTTATTGAAATACACTTGTATGTCGTTGCAAATAATTATAATTTTTTCGGAACAATTTATTAATTTTTTGTTTTGGTATGTCGCAGTTGTAAAAATAAGTTAACCGCTTCGTTTGATAATAAGTCACGCTGACAATTTTCGCAGCTTTTGTTTTTAAATTTATTAAAAAGTTTTTTTAAAATATAACCAGCTATGTAATTAATACTGTGGCTATCTACTGGGCCACTAGAAATAGCTGGATTCAGCGGAGCGATGGTTGTAGCCGTTTCTAGAATATTTTCTTCATCCTCTTCGACAACTTCTACGTCGACAAAACTCCGTAGTGTATCCAGGGCATCTCCATCATCAGCCAGGCAGTTTGCCTTTTCGGAGTGGGCTGACGCAAAATTCGTCACAAGAAGTGATTTGAATGATGCCGAAAAAGACGTGCACGAAGGATTTGTGTTCCTAAATCCGTGACTCCGTATGTTGTCGAAAAAATTCTCCAATGGATCCTGGTTAAATTGCTTCAAATTTAAAAAAAATACATCATCTTGTTGCAGAAGTTTCTGCTTCAAGTATATAAAATTTTTTTAATTTAAGATCCAATTAGAGATCGTCGGCGGAACATATTTTCGTCCAGTTTTAGGACACACAAATTCTAACGTCCTTAACGTTTTTAAGGCATCATACCAAAACTCTTCGTGTGGTGAATCTTCTGTCAAAGCACTCCGTAAAGGTTTGCCAGGTGATGACAGAGATGTCCCGTTACAGCTATCGAACAATTTGTCGACAAAAAGGATGAAATCGGCTGTTTCCTTTGCCGATCGTTCCATTAAGGGGCGTCCGGAATCATCTGAAAACAATCATTTCGTATTAAAATATGCTATTAAGAATAATTAAAAAAATATTATGTTACTCATAAATAAAATTTAAATAATAAAATGAAACGCATTAAAACTTTTATAATTAATAATTTTGAAAATCTATGAGAAGCAAAAAATTAAAACTTAAAAATCTAATAATTCATTATTAAACTTACCGCAAGACATAGAAAAAAAATTCATTGCAGCCGCAGTCCTTTGACTAAATACTTGGGCTGCGTACGAAACCTTCATTTTTTTTCTATCTTCCGGAGCTATGTGTGTTTCTGTCAGTTTCGGGCACAACCGGAACTCACTGGCTCCTTTGTCTGCCTCATATAAATTGCTAAGGTGTGACCATTTCCCAACTTTTTTAATTCCATTTTCTTCAAAATGGACAACGCCATACTTTAAAAAATTATTTCTAATTCCTTTTAATAAATGTGGCGTGTCATATAAATGTAGGATTTCTTTTGTATTTACAAAATATCCCAGCAACCTGTATTCTTCTTCCCTTCTTGTGTGGGCAGCAATTGATCTTCACGAAGAATTTTAATTGCACCCACATTGTTGGTCGCTTGGTCTGAAATTGTCGCCACAACTGTCAGACCAATTGACTGAACGTGGCCAATTATTGTTTTTATTAAAACAGCCAATGTGTGCCTTTTTACGGCACTTTCACAAAATACATACGCCACGGGCTGTTTAAATTTTCGTATAATGCCGCTAACCATAAAAACCAATGCATGGTCAGCAAACCTCGGCCTCCTGTCATTGCTATAATCCACAAATCCTTCAATGATATCCTTATGTTTTATATATTCTAGTAGTACAGTAATTTTTTTATTATGATCAAAACATACATTTCACCCAAATAATGATTAATATTACCACAATAATTTAGTACGAACGTATTACAGAAACCGTTGTATGCTCCTGTGTTACCCGGGTCCACCTCTATTTTACCCTACCTATTTTACCATATTCTACCATTTGCCACTGTATATATAAATATGTCTTAATTCTTTTTTCTATTCTACCATTTACCCTATACCTATTTAAAAATTGTTGGCCATTATCTTTAGATATTCGTACATTCGTACCCATATGTTTACATTCTGTTCTCACTAAAACACCCACACATATTCATAAATCGTATTTATTAATGACGTAATTAACTATTGCGATTCGGGTTGTCCCCCGTACATCTTTCAAATTTACGAATTTACATATTCGAGAATTTGTACAAAAACATTCTTGGGTTCTTCTTTTGTTACCAACCAATACCAATACCAATACCAAACATATGCTAAAACCAAATATATCAAAAATATATCTAAAATTATTTTTATGAAATAATTTGGGGGGGGGGGTACGGTACATAAAATTGATCTTGCAAATAATCCCGGCAAATAAAAAGGTGTTTCTAAATGTGTTTCTAAAAGTGTTTATGCGCCTATATGCCACATATATTCTGGCTAATAGTTCCTTCTCGTGGTATAAATAACATGGCGGCATTTTCTAAAATATATCAATTAAAAGTTTAAGCATATTCTAATATGTTGAATAAAAGACGAGTAATTCCTAAAAACTTGATATTAAGCAAAATATTTATAAAAAGCATTGTTTTTAAAGTTACTAATAATTTTTTTTTTGTTTTTTTTTTTGCTGCAAAAAGATGTTTAAATCTTACTGACTTTTTCATTTTACTAATGACATTTTGCAACTGGTCTCGACGCGACGCCTGTGGCCTGTAGTTACTTACTGGAGCAAACAGATGGGCATATCTTTTATTCCTTTGCATATGCCAGATTACCATCTCCAGCTGGTGTGGTGTCCGAGGGCCTGTTACCACCAACGGACAGTTGTTAAAATGGTCCGCGATTTGCATCCAGGCCGTCGATCTGTGTTTATTAATTTCCACATATATTGGGTCCAATACTACTTTTTCCCGATTTAAGTAGTTTGGCATTTTCTAAAATATATCAATTAAAAGTTTAAGCACACAGTTTAATTTATAAATTTTAAAAAATTCTCACCACGACGCGACAGCACTATTATTGTACGAGTTTGTTATGTTCGTCCAGGCCAACCGGCCAGTGACAACCGGATTCGCGTTATACTCCTGTGTTACCCGGGTCCACTCCTATTCTACCATCTGTCACTGTATATATACATACGTCTTTTCTACCATGGTACCACAGAAAGTAGCCAATAATATTTAATTTGTTTGAATAATTAAAATTTATTATTATATTATAGCGCTAATACTTACTGCAAAATGATGTTTGTTTGTAATGCTTAGAGCGTTGACAAGACTTTGCGCGATGCATGGGTTCACCCTTCTGCTGAGCCTTTTTGTACAAGCGTTTGATTTTTTTTTCTATATTTTTATTTAAATATTTAAATATGTTTGTAAATTACTTTAACAATTTGAGTTAATTGTTCTGCCAACTTATCTATTTTCTATTACGGCGGGGACATCGTATTTAAAAACAATGTAGTTTTCCACAGCAATTCTGGTTGTGCCCCCTACATCTTTCAAATGTTCCGATAGCCTCAACTACTAAATTTGCCTGGTCGATCAAGGCTTTTGCTCTTAACCCTTTCAAGGCAACATTTCGAATTTTAGAATGATTCGACTTTTATGCTGCGGAATAGTCTAAATACCGCTTAGGAAACATAAAAAAGTGTACCCTGATTTTTTACTGTTATTAAAAAAAAAGTTACGAAGTGGTTTCACCAATGTACCACAAAGCAGCAAATATAAAAAATTTAATTTAAAAATTTATTGTTTTTAATTACATAAACAATATTAAAATGTTTAAATATTATAATTATAATTAATTTCATGAACAATATAATTGTTCTCAAATTTTTTCATGATATTTCAGAAAGCAATTCTTCTTATCATTCAAGCACAAACCAATTTTTCAAGTAGTACAACCCCATCTGGTTCGGTGAGGTACATCTCTGGTGCTACACAATGCACATCGCCTGGAGGATGAATGGATGGGCATGTGTGCGGCCTTATCCCATCTTTTTTCCAGGGGAATATTTGGTTTGAATTTGCTGACTGCTAAAGAACCACTGGGTCTTCCCTTACGTGGAAGTTCTGTTCCTGTTCCTATTAGCCCAGTTGCAACAGACAGTCTAAAATCTTTAAGATTCAAACTTCTTTGTTCACACCTTTCCGTGAATATTATAAATGAATTTACAATTGTCACATCGACAAAATGCCATAAAAACCTGTGCCACCACTTATGGCTTTTTCGGTTTAATTCATATGTACTTTTTAACATGTCCGCCTTATCCACAAATCCCATATTGGCATTATAATCCTTGACTATCAAAGGGCACCGAATATTTTCTATTTCTCCATTTTTCTTTTTTCTTTCCACAGTTCCCGAGAGATCGGGCATATGGTAGTTACTAACCATCATTACCACGCGTTTGTCGGTCCATTTCAAGAAAGAAATTCCATCATCGGTCACCCGCCAGTCATAGCTTCCCCTTTTCAGTCGCTTGTCCGGTATTAAATCAGTTGGTAATCCTCTTCTATTTTTTCTGATTGTACCACAGGCGAAAATATTTTCGGATCTCAATTGGCGCAAAAGTGACAATGATGTGAAATAATTATCCATAAAAACATAATGGTTTTTATTGACAAGAGACCTGGTAAGATCCATTACCACTCTAGGGCCCAAGTTTTTCTCAGCCGTATCGCCCACCTTTCCCGTATAAATCTGAAAATGATCTATGTAACCACTAGATGATGCGCGAACCCAAACTTTATAGCCTCGTTTTATTGGCTTATTGGGCATATACTGCCGAAAGGAAGACCGCCCTTTGAATCGAATCATAGATTCGTCCACCGAAACCGATTTTGATGGTTTATAATGTGTGGCAAATGTTTGAGATAATATATTTAACAAGGGTCTAACCTTGTATAATTTATCTTACGCAGGATCTCCACGTTTTGGTTGCAACATATTATTATTTAGATGCAAATTTCCGAGCAACCAATCAAATCTCATTCTAGGCATCAGACTGGAGATGTAGGAGTCCCTAAGTTCTAATTTGGTAGACCAAAAGTCTCGGTAACTGGGAAGATGCTTCATGCCCATAAGGACATTTATGGCAAAAAATATTTTTATTTCACAAATATTAGTGGGTTGAAATGGTTTGCCTGATCTGGTACTAGCCTGTGTAGCATATAAGTTTGTTTCATTTACAATATCTGCAAATAAACTATTTGGAAACAAGGTAAGAAATATTTCACTTGGCAAATTGACATCCTCTGGTATGTTACACGGCCCACATTCTTCGGAGAAATCCGCAGGTGCTTTGTAGTTTGATACTTCTCTTCTCCAAACAAATGTGTCAGCGTTGAGTTTTTTTTGTAATGCGGCTAAAGTGATAAAGTCGTCATCACTGTAATGATCACTCTCATGCTCATCAACAGCATCCATGCGAAAGGATTCTCTGGCATGGTAAACAATATAGTCATTTTCCACAACTTGCTGAGGCTGGTCTACAACACCTTCCAATTCATTATCTTCTTCTTCAGAGTCTTCAGATTCGTTACCAGACGGAATTTCCTCTGATATTTTAAGATATTCCTCATAATCCATCTGTTCCAAATCAGTAAACTGCCAGTGATTTACTAATAAAACAAAATAAACAAAATGTTATTATAAATTTTATTTTACGTCACCATTGATGCTTTGTGGTTTCGTTTGAAACCATCACATCAACAGTAAAAAAAAATAATTTCCAAAATAAATTTAAATTTTTTAGTATAAAATATGATAAATACAATTAATATGTTAATCAGAAAAACCACTTACCAGCCATTTTAGTTGAAATCCACTAAATAAATAATACACAAACTTTGATAACTGAAAAAATTAACCAAACACGTGTAGTTGATTAACAGAACTAAAGTCACAAGACTGCTGAAGCTCAGAAACTTGCAATCTATTTTTTTCCCGCTAGAGTACGCCACGTTACTGCTACTCATACTGTGGTTTCGCGATGAAACCTCAAAGCTTGAATGAAATGAATTTTCAAATATGTGGTTTCATCTTGAAACCACAAAGCTTGAAAGGGTTAAAACAGTTCGAACCGAAAAATCGAAAATTATTTAAGAAAATATCAGGCATATCAATCATTTTTATCTATATTTATAAAAAGTCAACTCTTAAATATCTAATATCTATAATATAAAAATATAATCATCTACATAATAATTTTATTTTTTATAGTTGTTCCTGTGGAAGATCAATGTACAACAATGGAGAATTTTTTAAATTGTATTAAAAAGTATGCTAATAATTAAATGTTTCTTTATATAATTCTTTTTCTAAGTTTACACGCAAAATTACTTGTTTTGTTCCCGAATGCAGGGGCGCGCCAGGAGCATGCGGCGCCTGTGTCAAAATTTTTGATGGCGCCCCATTAATTAAAAACATTTGTATCAAAAACTAATATTATAAATATTTTGCATGCCTAGGTGATAAGAGCCCCAACAACTATAGGTTCGGACACTTTGATTTTTGAAAAATAATGAATAATTAATTTGAAATACTATAATTTTTTTATGTTTAGAGACATTTAAATGACTGTTTTTGTTATATTCTTAACGCATTGAAATAAAAAAACACACAGAGATTTAAATAGTCTGTGTAAACTTTTTTATTTAAAATACAAAATTACAAAGACAAGTAAACAGATAAACAACAATAATAAATGAAAAATATAATATTTATAATATAAACATAATACATATTACATTGTTATTATAATTAAATTTTCTTTTTGAACAGACTCGTCACGACCGATACAATTGAGGAGAGAAGCCTTGCAAGACCATAAACTGCAATTAGCGGACAATATTTTATCGGGCACACGCCAACCTACTGCACCTTGATCTGATATATTTTCTTATTAAAAATTTTAAAAATTAACTCTTAAGATTTTCTGGCCGTCAGCCACGGATAATCCGCGCACGGATGAAATTTTAAAAATGCCGCACGAAAAATCCGCCGCCCGGATAATGCGCGCACGGATAATCGGGGTTCTACTGTACTTAAATTATTCGCTTTATTACTTCATACCATCGTTTACTTTCAATGTCTAATATTGTTTGCTGTAAATCATCAACAGTAGTTTTATTTTTGAACGTTAGAAGCAACGAATTTTGAATTTAAATACATTTTTAAGGCGCCTTTGGTCTCCTGGCGCCTGTGTTCGCTGACACATTCGACACGTGGACGGCGCGCCCCTGTCCGAATGAAACAGTCACCTGGGATGAAGAATTTATAACAATAGTTATTATATATTTGTTGTGTTTTTGTGTTTATTTAAATAAAAATTATACTATACTGTTATTTAAATAAATTTGTTTATTATAAATGTTTTGATTTTATAATTGTTTATATAAATCTGTCTATTTCAATTTAAAAAATCAAGAAAAATATTACATTAAAATAAACCAAAAAAAGAATATAAAACAATTTAAAAGTACATGAACTTTTTTTGTAATTTATTACAGTTTAAAAAGTAAAATTATTTTATAAAAGTTTGCAAAATAAAATGCAGGATTTTTGTTATGCAATAATATTTATAATAATTTCTTAATTATGAATTAATTTGATTCATGACTCAACTAACCCTGATTGAAAAAGTCAAATAAAACTGTATTTTATGGCCGGTTTCACCAACAATC
The DNA here is from genome assembly GCA_963966155.1 of Clivina fossor. Classification (NCBI taxonomy): domain Eukaryota; kingdom Metazoa; phylum Arthropoda; class Insecta; order Coleoptera; family Carabidae; genus Clivina; species Clivina fossor. Next base: position 9,823,804 of record OZ014562.1, on the reverse strand, counting down.
AAATAATCATTATATCATTTATGTAAATTAGTTTATAACGATTCATTTTTGTTTAATTCAAAATATCGATATTTTTAAAAGTATTTGTTGATAACGCAGGACAAAAAAAGCTAATGTAAATCGGAAATAAATAATTAATTTTAATGCTTGTTTTTAGATGAAAAACTTGAAAAACAAAAGAAATAATATTCAGTTTTAAAATGCTATATATAAATCGTAAATAAAAGTAATTAAAACTTGAATTTCATTTAACGAAATTATTTTAAAATATATTCTACAATAGCAAAAGGGATCTTACCTTCAAAAACCAATTCTGTCTGTACAATTCAAACTTTAGTTTTTTTTTTTTTTTTTTCAACGCTGGATAATTTTTTGCACCTTTTAGTAAGTACGGTATAAATTTATTAAAAAAATTTAAATTTAAAGCATCTTTTCTGAAAACATACTTTCTCAAACTTACGAATTCAAACAACACTTTCTTAAAATATTTTAACAAAATTTAAACAAATTTTTAACAAAGATAAGGTTCCTTTTTCTGTGACAGGTCACAAATATTAAAAATCAACAGATGTTATAGAATAAAACAGCAAAAAATTGTACGAAACGCTTATATTTATTTATAAATTAACAAACAAATAGTAACAAAAGATAATAACAATCAAATAATATTAATCTTTTTTCTGGAACTTCCATTTCTTACCTCCTTCAATATCTTTCTTCTTTCCGTATTTTTCTTCATGATCATAATGATCTTCATGTCCGCCGGCATCCTTATAGCCTTTCGTTTCGCTGTGATGATGTCCTTTTTCGTGACCTCCTTTCTTGCCATGATGACTTTCATGCTGCAATCCCTTCAAATGGCCTCCCTTTGAATGACCGCCCTGGAAATCGAAAAACATAATGAAACGTTCTCAATTAACTACTGATGTTTATAAACCTAATAAACTTACGTAAGTATTTAATTATATTATAATAAAACAAATAATGAATGTTTTCTATATACTGTCTATAAATTGAAAATAAATTATGTAGAATATTTTGAGTTAAATTAAATTAGTATAAACATAATAAATAAATATTTTATTAATCAAGAGCGAATTCTTTAAAATATTTGTTTTTTAGTTTACTGAATGTTTTAATATAACTGACAAATGACGAGAGTCTTGTCTTAACCGCCGTAGCGTAAAGACATATTTGTGTACATACCTGCAAATTAAATTGTGTTAAGTATATAAACTTTAAATTAAATTTAAATAAAAAATTTTATATGTGTATATTTGATTACAAAAAGTTCTCATAATCTTAAAGAACACTTAAAGTGAGTCCACCCGTGGTCACACGGCCCGGGTGGCTACCCCGCGATCACGCGACTTAAACTTTAAACTAACTTAGTCCAACATAACATTAACTGGTAACAGTGATACAATTAGTGAGATGAGTGATAGCGAAACATCGTTTATTACTGTAAATGAACTAGATTCGCTAATAGCTAGTGATTTCGAGACAAATCCAACAACAAACTTTCAATCCAGAAACATAGGAATCAATAAAACAATAAAAATTCACCAACATGCAGAACAACAAACAAATAACATACCAGTGATTAAAGACAGTACTATAGAATTATTATTTAGCGACGAATACATAGTACAAAGTAAGAAACGCAAGCCAACATCACCATTATTACAACGTAGCTCAAAAATGCAAAATACTGCCAACACAAGCCAACTCCAACATGCCCAGCGGACTAACAAACAATTTGTGACGTCTACGTACAACCAATACAGCCCACTTGCCGCGCTCCCCGATACCGACATCGACGAACCTGCAGAAAACCAAGACACTACAAAAACAGAAAAACAAATTACACCAACACCCATTATTATACAAGGTAAAACTAAAAAACACAATATACTTATATCCCAATTAAATACAATAATTAAAAACGGGTACTACATAAACTACTCGGCAAACAACACAAACATATACATATATCAAAACCCTAGAAGACAAAAAGAAATTTATAAACGCAATAGAAAATTCAAACATACAATTCCACACATACACAGACAAACCGGATAAAACACACGCGTTTATCATAAAAGGTTTGGCTGAAGACACGGACATTGAAGATATAAAGCATGAACTAACACACTCATATAAACTAAAAATTCATAAAATATATAGACTCAGAGGAACTTATAAGCCTAAGTGGATGATAGTCATCGAACCAAATATCACAATAAAACAACTAGAAAAAACAATCAGATATTTACAACATGTAAAAATAACATGGGATAAACATTTAAACAAGAAAAAATTAACACAATGCTATAGATGTCAAAAGTGGAATCATGCCGCATCAAATTGCTATAGAAAGCCAAAGTGTTTAAAATGTGGCCAAGAACATTGGACCAAAGAATGCACCAAAGATATAAACACTCCTGCTACATGCTGTAATTGCGGTGAAAACCATACAGCAAATAGCATTGAATGTATAGAATACGAGAATGCTATGGCACTAACGGAAGCAAAACAAATAAAAAGTCAAATGATTGCCGAACTAAAAACTAAACGGCATACAGACGCCCCGCCCCCGAAAATCAATATATGGGAAATACGCAAAAAAAGATTAGAAGAACGATTAGTCGAAAAAACAACACCTACTACACAAACAGGCGGGGAAACGAACAAACCAATCCCCACTGGTAATGCAACAACACTACAAGTAAGGAATCGAACTATAACACAACCAACAAAAGACTATTATCCCCCTCTCCCCCAAAGAAGACATGAAAATAAAATGAATTCCAACCAAACAAACAATTCAAGTACAGACTCTGACAGTGACAGTGAAAACAATGTCCCTAACGTAAGTACATATAAATATAAAAATAAATCTAATTATAATAACAATAATAATACTAGTAAATCAAAAAATAATATAACATCATTTAACGAACTATCAAATGAAATGAAAACACTAAATTCATTAGTAAATATTAATAAAATGCTAAAAGCAGTTAAAGAGTTAAATAATTTGCTTAAAAAATGTAACAATGAAACAGAACAATTTTTAGTTATATTAGAATTTGTAAACAATTTTGATAATTATGACTGTAACCCATAAACCCACACTAAACACAATAAAAATCTGCTCCTGGAATGCAAACGGAATCCTGTCAAAATGCCAAGAACTTCCCCATTTCCTCCAAAAACATGATATACATATTATGCTCCTTACCGAAACCCGACTAAAACCTATACATACATTTAAAATAAGAAATTACGAAACTTATCGTACTGACCGCCCCATACAAAACCATGCTGCAGGAGGTGTAGCTATCCTAATTAGAAAAGATATCCCACATAATCTAGTTTTATTACCCCCCACCACAATGGAAACTGTTTGTATTAAACTTTACAATAATATACATATTATTTCAGCTTATAACGAGCCCCGTAATAATTTTACTGATAACGATTTATTAACACTTCTTAATGTAGCTAATAAAGTAATAATCCTTGGACAAATGGACGGACATTGTACAATCATCTATCACAAAACAATACCATACTACTGCACTCTGACGAACACACTCATTTTCCAGATAATTCAACCTCACCTTCGACAATAGATCTAGTGTTATATAAAAATATTTCAAACATTACTAAACCTTTATCCCTTTTTGAACTTAGCTCCAATCATAACCCCATAATCACAAACTATAACACCTCAATCCAAAGTAACAATAGTACACATAAAACAAGAACATACAAACAAACTGACTGGCACGCATTTAGACAAACATTAGACGAAAACATTACTATAGAATATATAAATAACAAACAAGATATTGACAAACATGTTGAAATATTCACTCAAACACTGACAAACGCAATTAACAAACACACAAAAATAATCACTGTAAATAACAATAAACCACCACTTCCTGAACATATTAAAACTATAATAAATAAAAGAAACAAAATTAGAAAACTATGGCAAAAAACAGGTAATAAACTGTACAGAATACAAATGTGTAACTTAAATCAAGATATAAAAACAAAAATACAACTACATAATAACGCAACTTGGACCAAAAAACTTCAAACCCTCAATCCTAATGACAACTCACTTTGGAAATTTGCAAAACACTACAAAAAACCATTTAAACCAGTACCAAATCTCCAAAATAACAATAACGAACTGCTTACAGACGAAGACAAAGCAGAAGCACTTGCTGACAATTTTGTTACATACCATGACATTGACGATAACTACACCACTGAACAATCTGACATACGCATCCAAACATTACAGTTCCTTGATACTCCACACCTAACCCCTCCAACCCTTTTAAAATCACTATTAACTTTCCCTGCCGAAATCACAAAAATATTAAAAAACACTAAAAACAGAAAAACTCCTGGCCCTGACCAAATTCCTAACATCGTATTAAAAAACCTATCCCGAAAAGCAATAGTACAACTAACATACATAGTAAACGCAATAATAAAACACAACTATTTCCCAAAACACTGGAAAGCGGCCACAATAGTACCAATACCTAAACCTAATAAAAATCCTAAAATACCCCTCAGTTACCGTCCTATATCCTTAATAAACACTTTAGCCAAAATAGCCGAAAAAATTATCCTTTCCAGACTACAAACTTACACTGCAAGAAACAAAACTATCCCACCAGAACAATTTGGATTCCGAATAAAACACAACACCGTCCAGCAAGTAACACGAATAGTAAACGACATCAGTAATAACTTCAACAAAAATAATGTTACTGTTATGGCTCTATTTGATCTCGAAAAGGCATTTGATAAAGTATGGACCCTAGGACTCATTTACAAAATGCAACTCGCAGGTTTTCCTCCCATCCTATATAAATTAATTTACTCCTATTTAACTGATAGAACTTTCAAAGTAAAAATAAACAATACATTATCTGAACATCGTAAAATCACGGCAGGTATAGCACAGGGTAGCGTCCTTGGATCAACCCTATTCTCTATGTACCTCTATGATATACCATTATTCCAAAAAACAAAAACCGCCTTGTACGCAGATGACACCGCTATCTATGCGCACTCATTCTGCGCTCAAGTGGCGAACAAACAAATCCAAATACATACCAACATCCTACAAAATTACTGGAATAAATGGAAAATTAAAATTAATAAAGACAAAACAGAACAGATTATTTTTACAAAAAAATATACCAACAACAAAATTTTCACTCCATTAACCGTCTTCAACAATAAAATCACCCCATCCCCTTCAGTAAAATATCTCGGAGTTCATCTTGATTCTCGTTTAAATTTTAACAAACATATCAACCAAACACTAAGTAAAGCTCATATAACCCTAAATAACATATACCCCCTAATGAATAAAAAAAGCCTTTTCACATCCAAGACCAAAAGACTACTATACATGACTATGTTAAGACCTATACTAACATCCGCAGCTCCAGTTTGGTGTGCTATCTCAAATACTGCTTTAGCTCCTATACAACGATTCCAAAACAAATGCCTACGACTTGTAAACAATGCAGATCGCTTCACTAGAATAACAGACTTACATAATATGTCAAAAATTCAATATATAAGAAATCATATAACACAACTTTCACAAAAATTTTACTCACTACAATTAAGATATAATAAAATAACAAAAACTATCACTCATATAAGATACAATAACGCTCCATACAAATTCAAACATAAACTCCCGTACCAATTCCTTCCAATCTTCCAAGAAAATCCGCCATAATCATTACAGGAGCAACAACACACTTCACATACACACACTCATACACACTCACTCACTCACACATGCATAATTTATTGTAAATCATCATCATTGTAAATATCATACAATCATTATAAATAACATCACAACAATGTCAAGTAGGTTTTTTCATTGTTTTCCCTACAGTTAACAAAAATATCTCCTAAATGTAAATAAATCTTCACCATTAAATATATGTATCTAGAAACTAAGTTAAAACACAATAAAATTAGATAATAAATCCATAGGATAAGGTGTGTCTACCAATAAGCTGTATTACTTATGTAAGAAATTAAGAAAAATAAAAATATTAATTCACGGAAAAAAAAAATATCATTAATTAATTTATTTAGCATTGGCTGAGCGCTTTTAAACTATTCGATGTCTCTACGATGTCTAGTTTAAAAGTTTTTCTGGAGCCGAACGAACGAACGACCGACCAACCGACCGACAGAACGGACAAAGCGTATTATTGAGCTTCCTTTTTGAAAACAAAAATGCGCTAAAAATCAGAGAAGCGATAAATATTATATAATTATTTATCACTAATTAATATATTACTAAGCTGCTGACACGTACATTAAAATTTGAATTTAAATTTTAGCACATTTAATATATATATATATATATATATATATATATATATATATATATATATATATATATATATATATATTAAATGATGAAATGACAATATCATCACGAAAACAGATAATCATAAATTTTTGACATAAATTACTAATTAATAAACATGTAAAAATTAATTTGATATAATTTAATTGCCTTTTTAATTAATATATAAATTTGTTATGACTCCAGGTAGAAAACCAATTGTTTATTTTAGCTTATTAAAATATTACCAAAAATTTATCAAAACTGTTTTCTCTTTATAATATGTTAATTCTAATAAAGTAAGTAATAATTGTATGTTATTTTGTATAATTATAAGTAATTTATTTTTTGACTTCTGTTTTAAAAAAAAACTATAATTTTATAGTACTTATTTTATTTATGTATTAAAAGAAATATGTGGAAAAATTAATGAAATTTCTACAGAAATTTGTTTTATGCTTTTTATAATGTAGATATATATTTTTTTTAATTTTTACTAACAAATTTTATATTACAGTAAACGCAGTTAATTGAAATCATGGTTAATGTTATCAGTCGAGTATTGTTATCATTTTCATGAAAAATGAACCAAACGCATATGATTCCATAGAAAAAACATCATTTATAGTAACAAAAATTAGTTTTTAACACAATAATTTTATTTTTATGTAATATAAACAAAACAAATTCCAAATTTTTAATGTTTCATATTTACTCGAGTTTTTGCTTTTACCAATCCATTTTGTTTTTATTGTAAATATAAAAAGTAAAAACATTTATAACCTATTTTTTTTTTTAAATAATTTATTATTATTTTCAAAAACTCTATTTAGCTTCCTGTAGAGTTAGAATGTCAGATGTAATTAACAAAAGCAAATATACAAAAATATAAAATAATAAAAAGCAAATACACAATTTAAAATATATGTCAAATAGTACTTTTAACAGAAACTATCAATATGAAACTAGAATTTTAAGAAATATATTTCTATGAAACATAATTTTAACTTACAAAAAACTTACTTCATACATTAGACAAATGTTTCGTCTTCCTTATAATAAATTTTACTGTAAATAATTTAATTATAAAATCATTAATAATAATTATAATTTTCTTTCTTAGTCGTAGACAAAACTTTGTATTTGGATACTCATCAAATTAAAGTTCTAGTAAATAAAAATTTTAAAATTAATTTTCATTACTTATTTATTTAACAAACAAAAAATTTAATACATCATTTGAACACTAACGTAATAAAGAAATAAATGTATCAAAAACGAATTATTTCTATAAATAAAATTAATTCTAATTTAGCAAAAATCTTTCAAAACTCAATATATTAAAATTACAAAACTTCAGATTGAAGTTATGTTTTATTTTATATTAAAATTCAACGTTTCGATGTACTATATGTACATCATCATCAGGAAACAAAATATACAAGAAACATACAAGTAGAAACAAGTTACTATAGGTAATATCAAATAATTCTTCGATAAATTAAAATATAAATAAAATATTACATACTAGTAATCATATACATTATTAACCCTAACCTAACTTAATTAATTATAAATTTTAATTTTGAAATTTTTGAGCCGTAAACATTTGTCTAGTTTATCAAATTAGAAAGTCAGCCCTGTTAAATTTACGTATATCAACACATTAAAATTTAAAAAAAAAAACATCGAGTCAGGTGATTACATAAAAACAAAAATTAAAAACAAATAAAATTTATCAATGCCAAACAACCGATAATATAACCTCAATTCACACATTAAAAATCCACACAAAATTTCGTCAACAGCACGAAAACAAAAACAAACAAAAAAAAAAAGCTAAAACACTTACCTTCTTAGAATATTCTAGCGCAAATACAGCACAATTTAATTTAGCATAAAATCGACCTGAATTGCAGCGAAACCAGTTTTGCAATTGAAACGACATTGACCAGACATCGCGATATTTTGCGCAAGAAACCGGGGGGTAAACGCGCACAGGAAATACACTGAAACTGAAGCTGAAATTTTGCGGACGCCGCGCCGCGTCGCTGAAAAGAGCGTCGGATATTTCGGATGAAACTCGGGAAAACAGAGCTGCGCAAGTGCGCGCGCAAAATCATATCTTTTGTTACTTTTAACTTTCGACAGTTGTGTTTTGTTTTTCTTTTTTTTTTTTCGTTAAAATAATATCGCTTCGTTATTGTTATCTTTACTTTGATTATAATTTAATATGAATGTTAAATACAATGCATACCACAAACTTACGATCACTCGAAATAACTTTTTTATAATCTTAAATTCAATAATTATTTCTTGAATGGTTTGCTGTCTTAGGATCTGCTAAATATGCTAATGATAAGTAGCAAAAAGTAATCTTTTAGCTGTCATTGCAAAAAGTTTTTATTTTCTTAAATACTAAAATATATCCAATAAATGTAAGGAACTATTTTATGTTGTTAACAATACTAGTATATTATTAATTTATAAAATAAAAATTGTACTAATATAATTGTTTATTTCATAATTGTATTGTCTATAAAATGCGGCTCATTGAGAAAAAATTTGCTTTAGATTCAAGGTTTTTACTTGTAACTCAAAAGTAATCGTGTTTTTAAACTGTACACTTATATTTTTTTAATGAAAATAAAAAATTTAGTGGAACAAAATAATAGTAAATAACAGTATAACCATTTTTCAACGCTTTGTATGAAATTAGTTATTATTTAGTTTAAAAATAGAACCACATTTGAATTGAAAATTATTAATAATTTTACAAATACATTGATTCCAAAAAAAAAACACTGTTCCTAAACTGAATAGTAAAAAATCTTTCAGAACTCATTATATTAAAATAAAACGGCTTTAGGTTTGTAGTTCTGTATTAATTTTTCTTAATAATCGACGTTTCGACAAAGATGTACGTTTTTACGTCAAAACGTCGATTAAAGCCGTTTTATTTTAAATAGTAAATAATTTTATACAAATCTTTGAAAATAGTTAAGCAACTACTTACTATTAAAATTTTTATTTCTATTAGAGAAACATAAGTTTATTGTAATAAATTCACTTTGACTTATAAATGCAGCTAAGCAAACCATTCAGTGCCTTTTCAGCAAATGCCGATTTGCTAATTTTGCAATACATCTCTGATAAGTCAAATCGACTTTTAATCAAATTTGCCATATTTTTTGTTAAAAAAGTTGACAATTGTCAGACATAATTTTCAAAGCAAATTTAATATTGTCAGTGCACAAAATTAAAAAATTATAAGTAATGATATTGCGTTGTATAACATAAAACATAAGACTAATTCGGATAGCCTTGAACAAAGATTGATAATACAACTCACTCAGCTAAATATTTGATATCCTAATACATTTTAAATTTATTTTATATTTTAATTTATTGAAAATAAAACGAAATATATTAAAATATTTTGTAATATAAATTTTATAACATCAAGTAAATACTATTCAAAATTTAATAAACGTGAATAGACAGAAAAACGCAAAATATAAAAACAAAAATGATATCTTTCTCGTTCAAAACATATATTTGTCACAGATGTAATCTAAAATACATTTCAAAAATTTATTACATGCTTGACACCACCAAAAAGTATTTCCCAAAGGTACAATTTTTTATAAAACTTTATTTTTATTATTTCAATTGTTTTACCGACACCGCCATGGAAAGTTATGTAGACAGAAATATACTCGTATATATTTTAACAAACTTTTTGTTATATTAAGCCAATTAAATATAGCTATTGCTTCAATATAGCAAATTTTTCTCGATCTAATTACAATTTCTTTATTTTACAGCAATGTTTTTTTTGTAATTTAAATTTTTTACTACATCAAATTTATATCTAACCCGTGACGTAACTAGTTTTATGGTATCTGTGACAATATTATTTTAGAGACCCTTTCCTTATCATGTAAATAAATTATTCTCGCAACCACAAATGCTCGCAAACGCAAACTAATTTTTTAAAAATATTGAAATCTAGCATTTAAATAATATTTGAAATCAAAATATAACAATTTAAAATTAATATTATTAATACTCAATACATTTATGCCACGAAAATCTGAGAATTGATAACGCTGCCAGATAAATATGGTAGCAGTTTTTCAACATTTAACAGTTAAATATGTAATTATAAATATTAAAAAAAAATTATCATTGTAATTTTTTTTTTAATCACTTGACCAGTTTTATCTTTTTTATATTCATAATAAACAGTAAATAAAACATCAAAATAATGCCAATAACAAACTTTATTTATTTAGTACCTACCTATCTACAAAAATACATTGCATTTATTAGTGCACATAAAAATCACAAATATAAATATTATATATAAATATACATATAAATCTGTAAAAGTCGTTTACATTTTCATTTTTTCACCTCAAAAAGATCATAAAAAACATTGCCGATTTCTTTAAGCATATCTGAAGTAGTCATACTTCTTTTATACTTCGTAAAAGCTCTAGCATTACATTGTCTTGTCAGTTTACACCCTGCATAACCAGCAACAATCGATCTCAAATCCTCTCTAATGATCGGCGGGCTTTGATTTAAAGCCCAGCAGTAAAATGTTGCCATGGAACCAGATAATAAGTCGCCTTGTCCTCCACAACGTCTTGCAGAACCTTGAGCTGAGCAATTCACTTTTTTCGTACTATCAAAAATCTCATCTTCCCTGCCTTTACGTACAACAGTACAATTCGGACCAAATATATTTAAAAGTCCAGGTTTCACTTCACTACTACCAAATAAACGACCAAATTCAACCATATTTGGAGTTAAAATTACACCAGCAGGATAATCTTTAATCAGTTCGGGATTTTTAGTAACCAGAAAGAGTCCATCAGCATCAATGACTAGCGGTTTTTTTAACTCGCGGCATTTTTCAATTATAATTGAGACAGCACTAAAAACATCATCATCACGACCTAAACCCGGGCCAATTACAAGCACATGAAGACGGTCCAGCCACTCCAAAGCGCCTTGAACACTTTCTTTATTATTTAGTAACGGATGTACGATAAGTTCGGGACTATATGATTTTATCACACTTGCAGCTTGTGTTGTACAAAAAATATGAGTAATATCCGCACCTACTTTCAATGCACTAAATCCGGAAAAATATGGGGCTCCCGTATACTCCAAAGAACCACCAATAACCCCAATTCTACCGGCTTGACCTTTATGCTTGCCTTCAACTAATGGTGGAGCTAGTTCACTACACAATGCCGAAATTTGCGACTCTTCAAGTATTTCCATGGTTTTCGTTGCGACACGACGACTCAAATGATGAAAAACAGTTTTGTTTAAAGTAAATAACAACTGATTCCTGATCAACATTGATTTGACATTTGACAAGGTCATGACTTACAAATCGTTTGTTTATATCATCTAGCTACATCTATTGTCAGAACTTTAAACTAATTCTTTTAATATTATAATTATTTTATTTTAATATAGTTAAATAAAAAGAAATGCAATATTGTAAATAATAAAATAAAAACTTTTAAACTATTAAATAATATTTACTATTTAATAATTACAATTTCTGTGAAAGTACATATATTTTTAATTACTTATTTTAAAAAATGTTAGAGCTGTATATTAGCTTTATTTACATTTTAAAATGTTAAATATAATCAAAAGTGTTTAATTTATAAAAATAGCTTACATTTGATAAATAATAATAAGAAAAATTCAATTTGAAAGGGCCCATGAATCATTTTCGAAATAAATAAAACAACATTAAATAAACAATATTATGGCATTTATTCAGTTCAGTAACAAGTTCTACAAATATTAATATGACAATAAATTGCACAGTTACACCATCACAACCTCTCAAAATTGATTTTGAGAAATAATTCATGTTATAAAAAATGTTCTCGATATACATTACGTAATTACTTATAGAATTATAACTGGTTACATGCCGAACTCAAATTATTGCGTTACAATCAATTTGATAATAAAACTAATATTTTAGTAGATATGTACATATTTCAAATTTCAATGAAATTACTAAACAAAAATTAACTATTATAGTTTATATTTCATTTAATTTGAGTTCCGCATTTATTAAGGCTGACCAGAAATAACAATTAATACTTCAATTGAAAAACGCTATGATTCATATCACAGTATTATTTTCTATTTCTATAAGTGAGCAACAATTTACATACAAAAATTTCAAAAATTCCGTATCCATTTTATGTCACTCACGGATTCTATTTCTAATTTATAATTTTCATTTATTCAATAAATCTATTTAGAAATAGTTCAAAACACTTTTTTTCCTAGATTTAATCCCGTATATAATTACAATTTACATAATTTTATCGAAAATTAAATCGGTAAAAAATATAAAATATAAAAGCAAATATATATATACTTAAAAAGGAACTAAATTATCAAATATTATTGTAAAATATAATTGATTTAATTTTCGATTCATTTACAAAATATTATATACATATTTTGGCCTCTTCAAAATATTTGAAAAATATTTTAATTTGGAGATCAATTTTGGCCGTTTTATTATTATTATTATAATCGTTGTATATTAAAAATAATCATTATATAACTTAGTATATATATAATTTATTGTCATTTAATGTTTTATATTAAATATTATAGATCATTTTTCATATTTTTTTCAATGCAAAACACTAAATTTTAAGTACGCGTTTACAACCTTATATTTATCTGGCAAATAAAATATATATATTTAAAAATTCGTTCTTATCATTTCCTATTAAATTGATATGTCAGTACAGTATAATTAATAATTAAATAAAATTAATTAATATAAAAATTATTTCGGTCCAATATTGTTCCAATTGCTAATTGCTTTTAAATCGACGAATTCAAATCGCCATTTTTGTGTAACTGAATGTTCGTCGCATTTCGTGACAAATAAAGATTTTTTACCTGGATCGCAATCTAAACAACGTGGATTTCCGCCATGTATTAACCACTGATGTTCCTAAAAAAAATATTAGATAACATATCTGGTTTGCAGTCCTTAGTATTAAAATGAAAATAACTCACAACATCGTATCTCCAGTATTGGTTCCCTCCCATGCCGTGACAAGAATATAGAGACACTTCAGCTTTATCATGCGGATTTGATACGTCCCAGCACATTGTTCGGCCTTTCGGACGAATATCCTTATGCCATGTAAGTGTAAAATTTTGCTCGCCTTTCCGTTTTTTATCATCTATGATACAATCTTTCAATCCAATTGGCATATCTTTCTCTTTAAACTCGGTGTCGACACACAGTTCCGGAGCAGCCAGATTTCGAATCTAAATTTTAAATTATATAAGTTAAATAGTTGGTGACTGGTAGAAATATTTGTGTAAGTATATTAATGGGTGTAGTAGCAGTCAATTTTGGGAAAAGAATGTTAAATGAAATTCATTTAAGTTTAACAGGTAAGCTTTCGATTTATTTAGGTCTTTTGGAAAGGATTTGAAATAAATCAAAAGCTTGCCTATTAAACTTAAACGAGTTTAATTTAACATCCTTGAGATTATATAATTGCGATAATACCTCGCCTTTAGCAAAATCGTCCGGTTCAATTGGAGGATATTTTAACGGTAAATCGAATGCGATTTTTTCCATAAACCATTTGAAAGGTTTGCATTGTAATTTTTGTCGTAACTCCTTTTGTTTGGTAAGATCTCCGGGATCTATTAAACGGTAATGCGGTCGCCTCTTGTACAAGAATTCGGCGTATTCGTCCATCCAAACCTCTGCTACGCGTCGATAATTCTAATTCATAAATCATTATTTGTACCATTTTCTAAATGAATATAATAATATTAAATTAATAGTTCGTTGAATTCATGTTTAAGCAATTTCCGTTTTGTGTATAACCATGTTGGGGATAATTATTTTCCACCAACTAGTTCATTTCATTTCTTCATAACTAATATGACTGTCAAAAAGAAAAGTGATGTAAATGATCGTGAAAAAACAAATCTGTTATCATCTGTGTACATTTATTAAAAGTCAGTAAATAAATTTCAGACCTACATCAGCTGATAGTATTATCTTGTTGCAAATTGTTATTAAAATACTTTTTTCTATTAAAATATAATTAATATTATTATCAAAAGATAAACTTTTGTTCTTGGGTCCCTGAACCTGCGTTATGATTAATTCTCATATTATTAAATTCCCTGTCAGGTTATTGTTTTTAACAATGACGCGTTTCGATTTTTCAATCATCTTCTGATTTGTCTGTGTTTGGTCAAGCAACAAACACGGACCAAATACAGACAAATCTGAAGATGACTGAAAAGTCGAAACGCGTCATTATTAAAAGACAATAACGAACTGGACAGGGAATTGAATAATATTAGAATTCAAATCTAATTACCTTTCCAACAAAATCTCCACGTCTGGGATTCGGAAATGGAGCAAATTTCCTATAGATATGTCCAACTCTTGAACAAGGTGCATCATACATCTGTCCACCGCATTGCCAAATTTTAAAACTCAATTCATATTGTTCGCCACCCCAAATATCCAAGCCCTCATCGTAACCACCTAACTCCCAAAAAAACTTACGACTTATCGCAAATAAGCCACCGGCCATAACTGGACTCCTACAAAAACAAAATATGTGAAAAATGTGTTCAGAAAAAATTGATAATCCAATACTGTACAATATTTAGATAATTTTACATATTTTATTTAAAATAAAAAATTATTAAACATACTTAAATGGTTCGGTAGGATGTTCCAAGTCTTCAGGTAACAAAGGAAGTCTTTTATAGAAAAATTCCCAATCAAATGCTCCCCTAGCACCCTCATCCTGAGCCCTATATTCAAAAGTATCCCACGCAATAACATCGATAAAGGGACATACGCAAGTTTTGTAATCTTGAGCTATTGGTTCTAAAAATTTATTTAAACAATAAAAATAAATTTTCGGAAAGATTAGGAAAAAATATTTACCGAGTAACGGAGGTAACCAATTGATGTTCGCTTCTGTATGTGAATCTAAAAACACTAAAACGTCTCCGGTTGCAATTTTGGCGCCCGCTAAACGAGCTCTGATTAATCCCTGACGCTCTGGTAAATGTATTACTTGAACTTTTGTTAAATTTGCTTTAATATAATCGTCTAGTGGTTTTCTACTAAAGTCTACAATTAAATATAAAATCTCATTACTTGATAAGTACTTATCAATTTATTTCAAAGCAAATATGCATTTTATAATTAAAATGATTATATAATTAAAATTCTCTATTAATTCGGAATGTTTTCTATTATGGAATAGAAACATATTAAATATAATTCAAGGAGGAAACACTTTCTAAAATTTGTACACCAGATTGTACAAAATTTGAAGAATGATTGTTGAGATTACAATGATTTTACGGATTTTATACAAAATTTCTAAGATTGTAGGCATTTTATACGAAATATTACATGATTTTTAAGAAAATCTGTCATTGATTTTCACCATAACTTTACAAAATTTGACTAAGATTTTAAATAATTTGTACACCAGATTGTACAAGTGATTTCCCCAGACATAATTATTTATTATCATTTAATTTATAGCCCATTTAAATTTGAAATACAATATAAAAGATATTACTAAATTAACAATAAAATAATTTAATACGTAAACAAATAAACATCAATATATATTTAAAAGACACTTTATGCATGAGTTCCAAATAATATTATTCTGTGATTGTCTGTAATTAGAATTAACTTAGACAAACATCAAAACAAAAACCTAAATATGAGAAAAACTTTAAGTTAAAGTTCCATTTAATTTTATATTAATAAATTATCAAAATTTTATAATTTAGTTACTAGTATTTTGTTACTTAGTAACTTGTTTCTATATTTTGTTTGTTTATTATTTGTCATTTATAGATATATATTTTTCCTGATGACGTTTAATATATCGAAACATCGAATTTTCATATAAAATTAAATAAAACTTCAACCTAAAGCTTCTTTATTTTAATATAAGCTCTGAAAAAACAACAATTTACTACCATAAATCAAGCCAAGATCGGGTAACAATTTTTGTTGTTTTCAATGTTTTGTCAAAAAAACATACTAAACAAGGACAGAATACATTACTGTTTAAAGGAGTGCAAATATATAATAAGTTACCTGATAGTTTTAAAAACTTAAATTTTAAATTATTAGACTTAAGAATTATTATTTAAATAAAGATTTTTTATATTTATAACGGATTTAAGAAATTTTTATATATGACTTACAATTTTTTTATTATTATTGTGTATTTTGTATAGCATTTGAGCTTTTTCTTTTTCGCAAAGTACAATTTTTTAACAGCTGTAGAAAGAAAAAACCAATGACTAAAAAATGACAGTCGCTTACCTTTTGTACTACAATCATCAACTAAAATAATTTCTTTCAATAATTGCGCTGGTGAACGATTAATAACACTATAAGCAGTTCGTAATAAGGTGCTCCAATGCTCATTATGAAATGGCACAACTACACTGACAGTCCCAAGTCTTTTTAGATATTTTTTCGCTTTACATCTACGAAAGAAAAAAAAAAGCTATAACATTTCATATCAAAATCAAATAAACAAAAATAGAATACACTAGTACTTGCCCTTGATGTCGAATATCCGGTAACGCTCGATTTACAGAAATTTTATCACTTAACGCTGCGTTAAAGCCATTAACTTTAAATAATTTATCGTATTCATTACTATCTTTTGTTGACAAATGTGCTGGTTTACCTTGTTCTCCAATACCTAAAATTAATGTTGTTTTTATTACGTGCTACAAATTATTTTTATAGATAATTCAAAAAATAAATTATCAAACAATAAATAACGCCATATAATTTATTAACAATAAAACGGGACATTTTATTATAAGCATTATTTTCTAAATAATTTCAAATTCATTTTTATTTAAACAAAACGCATTATCTTAATTAGAATTAAATAAATATTTATTTAGTAACATATGCAAACATTCTTCAATTTTTTTATAGTTATTATCTGATGTGTTATCAGGAATTTCCTAATTAATTACGCAAGAAAACCAAATACAAATATTATAATTATTTCTGTATTGGAAAACTAACCTGTACGTTGTGTATCATGTTCAATATATTTATGATCATGCCAATCAACTTTAGAATTATCCTCATCAAAATCCTAAAAACAATTGATTATTATCAATTTTTCATTCATTTGTTTCAAATAAAATTTTAAAAAAATTACAAGTAAAAAATCAACAGATTGTGGTGGCATAGGTATCTCGTTTATTTGAACAAATTTCTCAGGTCGCACATTTTCTACACTTCGTAAAAGTTTAAACAATATTACCGTCAAGCCAATTGTTGCTCCGGATAAAAAAATAAATTTAAATAAACTTTTTATATTACGTCTCATAGTTGAATACGAATGAAAATATTTAAAATAAAATGACACAAACAAATTATAATAACTATATCATTTATAACACGTAAAACAATTGTATAGATACATATACACACAATGTTTCACACATTTTAAATAAGTATTTACTACATTTATTATAAAATAAAACTTGTGTATGACATTTCGACACGTTACAATTTTTGACACATGGTTTGCGCTGACATCTAGTTGTACAAATCGAAACTGAAATTAATAATAAATGAAATAAAAATATAAAATTAAAATTATAAAATTATAAATTATAAAATTATTTATATATAAAATTATATTATTTATTTTAAAAATAAAAATATTAAATAATTTTATATTTATTTTTTTTAATTTACTAATATCTATGTTCCGAGCATAAACTAAACGCACCATTTTGTTTATAATCTACCAGACAGTGGTGAAGACCAGGGAGGACCTGGTGAAGACCCATATAGGCTTCCAAAGAAAGGTATGTAATTAATACAAATGATACAAAATATTAAATATAAACATAACTAATTTTTGAGATATTGTATATTATACAATAGTATATTATCTAAATATATGTAGTGTAAATTTGTAATTAACTAATAAAATCGTACATAAAAGCATGACTGGCTTTGCTGTCTTTATATACTTTTTACTAATGTAAATATGTAAAATACGTTAAAATGTTTGAGTTTTTCTTATGTATTTATTCTAAATATTTTTGCATTGTCGGAATTTTATGATACTTTGTTGCATATTTGTTGTGTCTATTGAAAACTGTTTTTGAAATTGTTTTGTTTGACATGCGCAGTAGAGAGATCAAAGCATGTTCAAAACTGTTTTCAAAGCACTCATATTTACATTTTTTCAAGAAGATCAAAGAAGATAAAAGCGATTTCCGTACACAGTTGTTAAATTGTTGAATGGTTTTCAATAAATTTGAAGAACGTGCTTTATTTTGTATTAGCAGTTCCTACTAATGGTAATTAGTAATTATATTTATTATCATGTAGCATACATTGTACAGGTGAGGTTAT
The DNA here is from genome assembly GCA_963966155.1 of Clivina fossor. NCBI lineage: Eukaryota > Metazoa > Arthropoda > Insecta > Coleoptera > Carabidae > Clivina > Clivina fossor. The sequence goes on along the minus strand of OZ014562.1, from coordinate 9,804,884 downwards.
GTTTATAATTTCGAATTCTAGAATACAGACATGTCAAAAAAACAAGATAATACAATACATTTTAAAGATGAAGAACAAAATACCGACAACTTTAAATACAATAGGTTACATTTTACAAAGCACATCCAATATAAAAATCGTATTTTCGTACTTGATCGCGAAGTAAACGATGTAATAATAATTTCGGATTATTGCGGGAACAGTTCCTATCAGCCAATAGTAGATGATCGTGAATATTTTTTTAAAAACACACTTTTGAAATACAATGTAGAATTTGAATCGCACGAACAACGTGCTCAAGATTATTTAACTAAAAAACAAAACGATTTACGGGTCTTGTTGAATTTGGCCAAAGAATGTTTCAATAAAAATAATTATACTTCAGCTTTTGATAATTATTGCAAAGCATTAGAACTAATTGATGAAGATCCATATCCTGATGAATTTCAACTCGCTTGTTACGATTTATTTGCTATTAAATTGTGTTTGGCTTTATGTAAAATACGAATTCATGAATACGGCACTTTATTAACGGCTGTTGATATTCTACTCTCTTTAAAAGATATTTACGGGTCCAAATTTCCGATAATTTATCAGTATCTATCGCGGGTTTGTTACAAATTAAATCAGTTTTCAAAAGCGGCACATTACGCTCAAGAAGGATTAGATGTTTTAAGTAAACAAACTATAACAGTGCAAGAATTAAAATGGCCAAATTCTGCTGACAAACTAATAACAGACGATGATATATTTAATCTGAAATATAATTTATTCAGTATTTTAAATCAATGTAAAAATATACCAAAACCGGATGCCATTTGCCAAGCTGCATTTTGTAAAACTGAAATTCGAGAAATTTACTTTAAGTAAGTTGATATTAGAAATTCGATTTAATTTGACTGTTCGTAAAATATAAATGAAATTTTTTAGCGCTTTAAATTTTGATGGTTACGTACATTTGCAATGCACAAATAAATGCAATTTGAAATATCATCGTTTATGTTGGAAAAGTCAATGCCGATCCGATAAACGCAAACATGGAAAGGATGTTTTGGATACTCCATGTGAAACAGATGATTGCGGCGGATTTTATTCGAGATACTTGATTTATAACAATAAATTAGATGTGGAAACTATAGCGAAACATAGCGAAATATATAAAGCATGTAAGTTTATTTTTATTAATAGAAAAATTTAATAATGTCTATTACATATTTTTTGTTTATTTCTTACAATGTTGCAATACGTAAACTATTTTTATTTATAATATTTTTCTGTAAATTTTAATATTTTTACCACTTTGACTGCAAGGAAAAGTGGTATAGCGTTTGGTACGGTATCTGTAACATTTTCAAAAAAAAAAATTGTATAGAAATTCTTCATATAGCCTCTAGATGACGAATCCGAACTTAGTTTATGTGGGTGTATGGATGTGTGTCGTCAGCTCGCTCGATCGTCAGTCAAAATTTTGTGATCACTTCTCCTAGACGGTTCAGCCGATTTTAATGAAATTTTCAGGATAAATTTGTCTAGTACCTAAGATGGTTATGTGGTTTTATTTTTTCCGGTGATGCCAACTTTCCGAGAAAACAATTACTAATTTTTAAAAAAATTTATAACCACTATTTAACCGATTTTAATGAAATTTTCATAAAAAATTCTCCTAGTGCCTAAATAAATTATGCAATTTTAACAAAATACAGTGTTGCCAGCTTATCGAGAGAAAAAATCACAAATTTTTAAAAAAAATTATTGTGGCTACATTATTTATTCGATTTTGATCAAATTTTCAGAAAAGTTTCTCCTAGTGCCCACAAATTATAATTTTAATAAAAATATTGTATTACCAACTTTCCGAGAAATGTCAAAGTGTTCTATATATGGATTTACCCATATACTTCTAATCTTGTTAAAATGTATTTTAATAATATTAACATTTTACAATTCATTTCGTTGTTAAAATAACTAAAAATATATAAAATTGAAATATATTTTAGGTAAAAATCAGGCAGATGGAAATAAAGAAAATGAATCTGATAAAAACCAATTGAAAAAACACGATAAAAAAATTAAAATTGTAAAAGAAAATTCGCAAAAATCTGTTCAAAATAAACAATTAAATTTGAACGCCAAAGAATATATTCCCCTTCAGAAATCGTATCAAAATTCTCACCAAAATATTGACAATAAAATCAAAAGTACTTTTGAGAATAATTCGAATTTGGACTTAGAAAAATCTCAGCTGATAAATTCGGAAGTTTATGTTGATTTTGATTCCGAATATTCAAAACAAAATTATCAAAGCACGGATATTCCAAAACCGAATTCTAAAATTTTTCCGGAAAATAGTGGAAATAACACTTTGAGATATGCGACTGAAAATAACAATGAAATATGTCATCAGGTTTTTGCACCGGAATTTTCAAGTGCTTTTTTCGTTTCGGACGATAGTTCTCCAGAAACTTCACACTTGCAGAAGCAAACTGTAAGTTTTTATTATTTAAATAGATAATTTGTTTTGTTTTCGTAAATGGTTTCCAAGTCCTGTTCACATTTAATGAATTTAATTTATATTATTAATTTATTCTAAAAGTCGCAAAATTTTTATTTAAATTAAAATTATGTAAAATGTAAAACAAAATCGTATTCAGACTCAAATTTAAATAATTCATTTTGTAAAACAAAAAAGAAAATCAGATTTAATTCAGTTAGTGAAATAATGTGAATAAGGCTTTAAAATTTGTGTTTTTTCGTTTATTTGTTTCTATTTTGTGTTTATTTCGTTTTGCATGTTTCTTTGTAGTTGTGTTCGTACACTTCCTTTTCAAATATTTCAAATGATCCCAACGAATTAATTTCATATGAAACGCAAAATATTAATTCTGCAAATTATTTTCAACCTAACGGAATTATCGACAAACCACACGTTTTTAATTTCAAATAAATTGTTAAAATATAAATAAAAGATATTTTTTACAGACTCTTGAAAAATCTAGTCAAACAAATACTGTTACTACTATGTCAGTTTCTACTCAATATGAAACGGAATATTACGATAAGGAAACGCAAACTAATAAAAATAATAATAACCTTGAAGTGAGTATAAAGAAGTTTGCAGGTAGAAAATTACTATTTATTTTTATTTGTAATAACAATCATTTTTCAAATTTAATAGCATTCATATTTTTTTGTACATATATACACAATCACTGGAAAGAGTTTGTAATTGTGTAGATATGTAAGAAATTTAAAGCCATTTCAAGGCAAACAAAAGGCTATATTCAGACAGGTGGTGGGAATCCAAAAAAAAATAATTTTACATTCGATTTATTCGTTTAATACTACATATTTATGGTAACTAATTATTAGAAAAATGAACTAATTTATGTACAATTAATAATTTAATAACAATATTTATTTATATATTTACAGAATTAACATATAAAAAAAATTAATCAAATATTTAATTGTCAATATTTTCTTTGTTTATTATTATTTTGATTTCCAAAAAATGTTGTTAATTGTAATAAAGATTAATCATATTTTTTTTTCAAATAAGTTGTATGTGTGAAATAAGAGAAAAAAAATAATTTTCATCATTTTCCTTGAAAAATGCGATTTTCTCTTAATTCACACATACATTTTATTTGAAAAAAAGTATGATTATTCTTTATTACAATTAACAACATATATATTTTTTGGATATCAAAATAATAATAAACAATGAAAATATTGACAATTAAATATTTGATTATTTTTTTTATGTTACTTCTGTAAATATATAAAAATAGTTATTAAATTATTAATTGTAAATAAATTAGCTAATTTTTCTAATAATTAGTTACCATAAATATGTAGTATTAAACGAATAAACCGAATGTAAAATATTCATTTTTGATTTCCCACCACCTGCCTCATTATAGCCGTTTGTTTGCCTTGAAATGGCCTTAATATGGAAATTATTTTTCTAAATTTATTTAATGAAAATCGTAATAAAATAATTTATTACCAAAATTTCTAAACTAAAATTATGATAATTTATATTACAAAAAATGAAAAATATTTTTAATTATGTGAATAATAATAATAATGAAAAAATGAAACAGATACAAATCGAATTATTAAAATCCGAAGTAAGCACATTAAAAATGGAATTATTTCAAGCAGAAGAAGACTATAACAATGTGTTAACACAACATAGTATTTTGTATGTAAAGCATGTTAATTTAACCCAAATAGTAGGTATTTTTCGTTTTCTAAACATTTTATTTATCAGGACTTCGGAGCAGTCCAAATTTTTAACTCCTATTCCGCTCCAGAACTGTTTCGCTGGGTTCCAGCTTTGCTCCGTGCGCTCCAATTTAAATAATAAAAAAACTTGTTAAAAAAATTATTCCAAAGACATATTCGGCCTGATTCTCTAACAAAGTTGCTAAATTTTAGCAACGTTAGCCAATAATATTAGCTGACAATGTTATATTTATTTCTATTGGTTATAGTTGTTAGCAACGTTGCTAAAACTTAAAGAAGTTGCTTCGTTAGAGAATCAGGCCGATTATGTTACTGAGAATGGAGCAGTGGAGCAGTCAATATTTTCACAGCTTTGTTTCCAGCTTCGAAGTCTTGATTCATATCCTTCTAATATTTTTTTTTGTTTTTTCTTAAATGAATACGAATATTTTTCCAACAGAACCGCGAAGAAAAAGCTACCCAAACCGATTCTATAAGTTGCACAAATTGCGCAACTTTAAATAATAATTATAAGGATAAATGTGATGAGATTGCTGATTTAACTATGATTGTAAGTATAAATTCAATTTTAAAATATTGAGGAAATTTTTAAGAATTTATATTAAATTATTCAAACAACTTTTGGTTTAACGTTTTGTTAATACTAAAATCATTTTTAAACATAAAAATATTAATATTAAATGAAGGTTTGGAAATAAATAAAGCATTTTTTTTATATTGCATAATTTATAATTGTTTTGTATTAACTTTTTTTTGTTACTTTATTTTACAAACAGGACATCAAACTACAAGTTGCTTTAATTGTGATTAAATTTTATTTATTAGGAGTAATATTTAATTTTAAAAATGTTTGATTTTAATTACAAAAAATTCCTTCTGTAACAATGTTTATTTTTTTTTAACAATCTGTAACAATTCCAAGTAAATATTTGTTTGATTATTATTAATTTTGATTCGTATTGATTTAGATGTGCGAGCAAGATGAAGAAAATAAGATACAAAAAACTAAAATTGAGAACTTGAAATGTAATATTTATCATTTAGTGATAAATTTAGATGAAGTCAACGCTGAATTAAACAGTGTAAAAAATTCGAATTTCAATCAGCAATTGCAAACTTTGAGGTAGTGATATTCTTTTTCGAACTATATTTTTATTATATACTTTTATAATAACAACTTTTGTTAACGATTATTGATAATAAAAATTTTGAAAAATATTTCTGATACATTTATGAAGCACAACCTTATTTTATATGTTTGCAATTATTTATAAGGTAAAATATGTATTGGAATAAATCTAGTAGACTACTTGTGACAATTGTATTTGGTATGATTTTATTTACTATTATCGTTTTTCCGTATTAATTTGTTTAGTTTATCTGCTTCAAAAACGCATAACTTTTATTAATAATTTTTGTTAACAAAAATTTGTTAAGGATTTTATTTTAAATGAATTTTATTAATTCTAGAGAAGAAAACAAACAACTTAAAAACAAGATTGTGGAATCAACTGGTTATCACAAATTATTAATTGAACATATTACTGCTCTAAAAACAGTATATTTAAATTACTACAAAACGTAAGTTTTCTTTTTATTTGTATGTAATATTTATATATTCGATTTGAAACTGGAACTAATAACTTTATTATTTAGATTTCAACGTAACGGCAAAACTATGATAGCCGAATTAGAATATATGAAATTTATATTAAATGCGGACATGATTCCATCAAGAACAGAGATTGAAATTAGCTTAGCTGAGTGGAAAAAAGCTTTGGAACATGCCATTCAAATGGAAAACAAAATTCACGTAAGCAAATTAACAAAATTCGAATACGTAATCAGTGAAAGATTTGAGATTAAGATTTGAATTATTTCCAGGAATACTGTTTGGATATTATGGAAAATTTAAACCGACACGATATAAATAATATTGAGTTGGAAAGCTTTCCATTAATTGATCAACCCGATAATATTTTTGTTCGCTATTTTAAGTACATGTTTTTGAGAAATTTACAAGACCAACTTAACAGTGAGACAATGTTGCCTTCAGTTTCGAATTTATATCAAAACTTAGATCTTAGTTACACTCCAAATAATAATCCACCGTTAGCGCAATATAATTTAACTCATCCTGCTGCTAATACGCCGCAAAATAGGAGCTTTCCAAATCCACAATCGTTGGTAAATTTTGCAATTTCCGCTAATCAAAATTCGCCTGTTGGAATCGCGCAAAATTCACAAAATCAGCAGACATTCGAACTACCCATTCCAAATCCGATACTTAATATGGAAAATCCGTTACGTTTACCTTTTACACCAGCGAAAGTTGAAACTAAAATAAATTTAAACACAAATATGCCAAAACCAGAAATTGAAAATTTTCGAAATGATACTGAAAGCGTAGTGGAAGAAATGGAAAATCTAAATTCAAATGATGAATATCAAAAGCAGACAAAGAAAGAAATTTTCTTAGAAAATCCGGTATCCAGAGTTGCATGTGGACCCATGCCTTCTTCTTATACTGGAGCGATTCAAAAAAATGGTGGCCGAATCTCGTACGTTTATCATTAAAGATATTTTAATAAATTGTAGGTTGTCAGTAAATTTGCTTTCTAAATGGGTGTATACTTATACATTGTTCTCTTAATTTCATTTATCTAAAGTATCTAAACTTTATAGTTTTTCGTATAGATTTATATTAATAATAAAATACAATTCTTTAGTATTTAATTACAATTTATGTAATCTAAACTAATCTGCAATATTTTAAAATGTTATTATAACCAAAAAAAAAAAGAAAACTTTTGACATTTCAAAATTCTAGACCATCTGACTTGTTGAAGAAATCCGAACCAAAATTGCGGAAAGATTATACCGTAAAAGGAGTTGATAGTTTAACAAATATTCTAGCACCAAGATTTCCGCAGTATGATAAGGAAAAAGTAAGCGAATGTTTGAAAATTTTACGATCTCGACGAGGTAAATTAATCGGCGTCGATTTGAAACAAATTTGTATTGACCTGAAGAAAATCTTTAAGGAAATTTCCATACCTAACATGGCCTCCACGTAAGTAATACCCAGTTAATTTTTTAATTATATTTCTTCGAATTTACAAATCGAAATTATATATCAATATTTATATTGGCATGTCTAGTCTGCCGTGGCACAATATGTCACACTTATTATGTAATAAATATAATATGCCACATGAAAAATATCTAAAATGTACAAATAAAATATTGTAAATCTTTTTTAATATAAGTGTGGTTTTGGGATTTTTTTATAATATTTTTATTTAAATTTCGCCACAGTAGATCATTTTCTAATCTTAAATTACTAGATTTGTTATGTGTTATGGAATATTAAATAGTCTGCATTTTCGTAAAATCACCAGTATTTTGCAAGAGCTTTTAATTCTTTTTTAATTACAAAAATACATGCATTGAATCCGACCAAAATGGATCTTTGGGCATATTTCAGCATTTTCGTTTAACATGTGAATAATTTTTGGTACAAATTATATTCTTATGTAAACTTTTTTCTTTTGGTACATATCAGCATTCACATGTTACGTTTTAAATTTTACGCGTCATACTCGCATGTAATAAATCGATTTTCTTGGGTACGTTTAAATATAGTCCATATAATAATAATACTCCTAATAATTATTATAAACTTTATTTAGCTCATTGCTATACAAAAATAATATTATAAAATTGATATTACATCTGAAATTTATTATTGTTATTCATTATTTATTTAGTTACTGTTTGTAAATTTTAGTTCACAGTCATCTGTAAGTAGTGCTTCGACTCCTGTAAGTAGTGCTTCGACCCCTGTAAAAAATGCTCCGTCTTCCGTAAGGAGTGCTCCGTCTTCCGTAAGGAGTGTTCCGTCTTCTTCATCAACACCATGGACTCAAATAAACCCTCGAAAATCGTGGACTAACAAAAGTCCTAATGGACCTTGTTCTATTTGCATGGAACCATTTGACAATGATAGAGTTCAGTTACGCTGTCATCATTTTTTTCACAAAAAAGTATAATTTGTATAATATTTTATTTAATTCATTATTATTATTTCGAATTTTTATTTTCAGTGTATTAAAGATTGGTTCCATTATGAAAGAATTTGTCCACTTTGTCGACAATTCGCGACTTTAGATGACGAATATCCGCCACTGTAGGCAAATTTTCTAAAAATGTTAATTTTTGTTTTGCTCAAAAGTATTACTAGAATCTTTGTTTTTGTATTATTATTATTATTTAATAACTTTGTCCTTTGAAGAAATATGTTTTATTTTTGACTGTATAGTCACCGTAGTTACCTAATATGAGGTTTTTCTTTTCTTTGATTATTATTAATAGCTATTAGTTTTTGTTTTTTGAAAAACGATTTGTATTTAAATATTACAAACTAATGTTCCGTTATATAAGTTAGTTAGTTATGAGAATGGATTATTTATTTTTGTTACGAAAACATTTTTGTATAAAAATGTTATTTATAACTTGTATGTTATAATATTGATTATTAAAGAATTACTTTACTTTAGATGACGAATATCCGCCACTGTAGACAAATTTTCTAAAAATGTTAATTTTTGTTTTGCTCAAAAGTATTACTAGAATCTTTGTTTTTGTATTATTATTATTATTTAATAACTTTGTCCTTTGAAGAAATATGTTTTATTTTTGACTGTATAGTCACCGTAGTTACCTAATATGAGGTTTTTCTTTTCTTTGATTATTATTAATAGCTATTAGTTTTTGTTTTTTGAAAAACGATTTGTATTTAAATATTACAAACTAATGTTCCGTTATATAAGTTAGTTAGTTATGAGAATGGATTATTTATTTTTGTTACGAAAACATTTTTGTATAAAAATGTTATTTATAACTTGTATTTTATAATATTGATTATTAAAGAATTACTTTTCTATTTTTACCCTTTTTTTTAAATTCCTATTGGCATTAGCATTGAATAACTAATATATTAGTTTATTTATTAGATTATATATTCAATGGCATTAGCTAGTATCATTGAATATTATTATTTTATTATGTTATTAGTTATTCGGTATAAGTAAGCTATACAATCCCGAGGAGTTGCTGTGTTCACGTTAGTTGAAAAACCAGTGACTCTCAAAATGTGTATTATGACAAAATGTAATTTTAAATGTGTCTTAACGGTCTTTAAAAAACAATCTCCTACCTGAAACCTACCTACCAAACCTACCCTAACCTACCGGACTTCTTAACGGTCTTTAAAAAACAAACTCCAACCTGAAACCTACCTACCAAACCTACCCTAACCTACCGGACTTCTTTACGGTCTTTAAAAAACAAACTCCTACCTGAAACCTACCTACCAAACCTACCCTAACCTACCGGACTTCTTAACATAACATAACAAAAGGAAAATTACTAATGAAACATTTTGAGGTTCACTGGTTTTTATACACCAAATATGGGCGTTCCGATGTTCACGCATGCGCAAATCTGGTTTTTTTAATATTCGTGAATACAGCAACATCTCGGGATTGTATATCTTACTCCAGCCAGTTATTCAATGCTAGTATTTTATAAATCAAATTTATTTTATAAACTGTTTTTTCGTTAAAATTATTTTTCAAAGATGTCACTGTGTGTCTTAAAGTTTTCAAATAATTTAAATATATAAATAATACAATATTTATTATTGCTATTTAAGTAAATATTTATATTTTATTAATAAATATAATACATTTTAAAGCTAATCGTATTGTTAATTGTCAATAAATTATAAAAGAGGTTATAAAACGTGCATCTGTCAATTTGTAAACATTGATTGTCAAAACCGAAGACATGAATCAAGCTGATGTATCGAAATTAGTGTCTCAATTACGAATAAAATTATATCCCAGACCTCGTAAATTTAAAAATCCGGAAGGTCCAGAAGGTAGATTAAAAAAGCTACGTAAAACTGTAACTGCTTTAATAAAACATGAACGAATTGAGTTGAATTATCCGAGAGCGGACGAAGCCAGAGCTTATACAGAACGCGTAAGTACTAATTTTAATTACAATTTTAATTAAATATATTAATTATTATGTGATTAGTTAATATCCGATGCAATACGATATGGAGACTGTCACAGAACCACAATGGAGATGGCAGATTTTTGGTTAGAAGAAAAACAATTAGTTCATAAATTATTTAAGGTGTTGGTGCCGAGATATCAAAATTATAAAGTGTCTTATACGAGTATGTTTAAAGCACCACGGCCGTATCCCGGTGATTATGATAAAAAAGCTGTTTTGGAATTACGTGGAAATCCCTATCCACCCTTAGTACCGGATCAATATCATAATAGGAATTTAATTCATAATGTTCTACTTGATGAAGCGAGGAAGGAATATAGAGCTCAAAAATATGCCGAAATTGCGAATAAGATTACCAATGAAGAAAACAATTCAACTGTTAGTGAAAAACCTAACCCTACAAAATCGGAAAATAGTGAACAAAAAAGTTCGGAAGAAAAAGTGAACGCATAGTTTTTTTGTAATTAGTTGTTGTATCTACTTAATAAATGTTATTTAATAAGTATTAAATATATTTTTTATTTCCCGTTTTAATTATATAATAGTTGAATTTTTACAGATATCCGTATTTTCTTTTTCGTTTCACTTTATAATAATTTTATTTTAATTTAAATTAATATTTTGTTCATTTTTATGTTTGTTACGGTCGATTTCATAATATAATAAATACTTTAACTAAAGTCAACTTTAAGCCGATTAAAAAACATCTATTTTAAATTCTACTTTAATAATAATTATTCTTGTGAATAAAACGATGCTTTTCTGTCAACTTTTCACACTTCTAATGGTAATATTATATGTTATTGTAATAAAACAAAACTTTTTTGTCAGCTTAAAAGTCGCCTTTAGTTAAAGTGTTTATAATGAAACTGGCTATAGAAAATTGTTTTTCTTTATTTTAAAAATTAAATAGATAAATAGTGAATTTTATAATGTATTAGAATTTTATTTATTTTATGTAAATAAGTAAAATATACAGTTCATTGGCAAAAATTAAATTAATTCTATTTTTAATATTTTGTTATGAATTAAAAATGCAGTACAATGTTTTAATGAGGGTTGTATATATTACAGGCGTAATAATGTTACTTTAACATTTAGGGTAAGTTTTTAACCATATTTTACAATTTATTTGATTATTTTACAAGAAAATATTATTTTAAAATTTATTACTACTAGTTTCATTTTTATATAAGTGTTAAACTATCATCATTTGTTTTAAATCTAACTAAATTCAAGTTAGATAAACTTTTTGGTCAAAGTATATTTGTAGTTTTTAATATTTTGAAACATTTAAATAATAGATTAAATCAAATATATCAAATACTGTGCGAGTTTTAATACATAAACTTTTTGTTTTGTCAAAAATAAATGAAATATTATTTTAAAAAGTTTGTGAACAACTATGACACTTGTCGATTTGTGATTAGTTTGCAATTGTTTTATGTTATATATAACTTTTATAATTTTTACAAAACTATAGTCGTATTTAGTGATAGTGCATTAATGATATATATTTTTTAAATTTGAAAGATATTATATTAGATTTCTGATTGTGAATTTCCTATATGGCAGGACTTATTTCCGAGTTGAAGTACAGGATGCAGCAATCGGAGAACTTTCATAATGTAAGTTTTGAACATTTTTATACTTTAAATAATAAGAAGTTTTATTATAATAATAGATATTTTTAAATTTTCGATTAGTTCTAAGAATAATTATATTCTGTTAACAATAACGGAGTAACTTAACCTAAATTTAAATCAAATAATTATGTACATTATAGTTTAATTATTATTTAATATTAGTCAGCAATATTATTGGGTTATATAATTGTATTGTAAATTTTTGAATTTGCTTATGTCAAACCGTTAACTCAGAACTATTCATATCAACAAAATGATATTTCTTTGTTCTTGCAATGCCTGTTGTGTATACACATTAAGAAATATATAGGTACTTATTTATTCAATGGTAGAGGGCACTTACCAAGTCTTTTTCATTTAAATTTTTATTAATGATTTTTACCAGAAGACAGAAAAAAGAACTATACTATTGCAAAATAAATGATAAGCAGGACTTAGCAGGAATAATAATATAATGTCCAAAATTTTGTCGGATTCTAATTTAATTCGTTCTACATGGTGATTAGAATTATTTGTTAGCCAAATTACAATGTTTACTTTGAAAAATTGGCGAAAAAATAATTTGTCGAAAAAATACTTTGCGGAAAAAAATTGTTGTAACAAGATCTTTTGTTCGGTATTTAAGTATTAAATACTAATTAAAGTTCAAATACAAGTATTTATATTTTGTAAAATTCTTAAGTATTAAGTACAAGTATTTTGTAAAATACTTCAAATAGATTTTATTTAAAAATTGGTTTATCTGCTAATTCTGGAAATATTAAATAACGTCATTTAGACAATTTAGTTGAAATGGTATTTTAAATTGGTACATAATATTTCTGCATAAAAAACAAAAAAAATAAAATAAATGTATCCGTTGATTATATAATATATATAATATTGTATAATCAATGATATTACATATGTTTAAATTTAATGATTATGACATAGTAAAAAATCTTTCAGAACTCATTATATTCAAATAAAACGGGTTTAGGTTGTAGTTCTGTATTAATTTTTATTAATAATCGATGTTTCGACGTACTCAACCTACATCTTTATCATAAAAATGAAGATGTACATTAATACAGAACTACAACCTAAAGCCGTTTTTTTTTAATTTAATGATTATGCTTTGATGCGCAATAATAAAAATTCTGTTATAGCATTAATAAATATTTAGTGCAATATTTAAGTACTTTGAAGTAGTAAATACTCAAATATTAAAAGTACTTAAGTACTAAGTACAAAAAAATACTTTAAAATGTTATTACGTAAGTACAAAAGTAGTGCCCAACTCGGCTGTATATTAAATTTTTTTTTTTAAATAAGTTCACAGCACTTTAGCAACGCTGTACACTTTAGCTAGTAATGTATAATTTTTTTGTTAAACTAATTGTATCAAGTACACATGTTTTATAGGTTGTTGTTTACTTAAAATTACTTATTAAGCAATTTTAATTAGTTTATTTGAATTTTATAATATTAGAAAATTATATCAAAAATATAAATGCTATTCATATTTGATAAGAGGTAGAAGTAAAAATTTATTTTAAAGCAAAAAATAAAAGCACTTTTTCGTAAAGGAAAGAGGTAGGAATAGGGGCCAATGTATTTTTCACCAAAACACCATTTTATTGAGAATCAATATTGTGATGCCAAATCGGGATTTTTAAAATTAGCGTCTGCTATTTTTATGGCAAAAGGTTTGCGATATAGTTGAACGTATTTCTGTAAATAGGTATATACCTACCTTATATTCTGTAACTCGTATTCGTCTATACAGCAGATAGGTGTTTAGTACATACGTTGTGTTCGCTTTTCGGGCACGTCTGTGCAAAAGCTGTTAACTGGGAAATTAAATAGACAGGATCGAAATACCAGATGGGAACTTCTCTACATCCCTAGGGAACATTTTATCGATTTTTATGTTAAAGGAGGGAAGAATTATCTAAAATTTTGTGTTTTCAGTCAAAATAACTAATTTCTTTAATTTAGTAAAAGATATATGTAGTGAGGGATTAAAATTGTAGTATTCTGTATCATTCTATAATCTCTATAGTACTATAGAATCTTTTAATAAACAAGAAACTTCATTAATTAAAAGAAAAACAAAAGATTCTATATTGTTTGTTTATAATTTTTGATTTTTAGAATCTTAATTATTTTTGTTTAAATATGTAGGGATTTTGTTTTTCTAATGAGTCGATTCTATATAAATTTCAAATATTTAGTTTAGTGTATGAAAAGTAAAAATTAAATAAAAAAAATGTTATAGCAAAAGTTGCAGTGTTAGTCAGTTTAGATGGTTCGGTCATTTTGAGCGAATGTTTAACGAAAGTTTGGTTAAAGAAATATATGTGAATGATTTTAAAGGTATACATTTGCATGGATGTCCGATGAGTAAATGGAGTGGTACGTTTGACAAAGTGGCTTACGTGAGTGAATGTTTTCAAGTGATAGGAATAGAAGAGCATGAATGAGAGGTGTCATGTATGTGAATTAAACTCTTGATAGAAATGTTTGAAGAAAACTGATTTTGGGATAGTGAAAAGAGTTTGTGCCACACTCTTTCGGACACATGGCGTGATTGTATATATGTATGAATTTGGATGACGCAAAAGTTACTTGTATGGATAGAATGATAGCATGATTGTGTATGTATGTTTGAATAAATTTAATTTATTAAAACTTTTGACCATTTGTTCTGTAATAATTATAAAACATTGAAACAATTTTTTTGCATATTTTATTTATTATATTAATTTCTTATTATAATTATTTACAGTATAATACTTTATAAGCGTAATAAAATTAGAATTAAATATAAGGATACATATGAGCATTTTTACATAAATTTCAATATTTGGTTAATAAATTATTTGCACAGAAATCCGACCTGTTACACTTTTAGAACTTAAATTTAATATTTATGTTTGTTATATTTAAAAAAAAAACCATATTTACAAAATGAATATGTATATATATATATATATATCACAAATTATAATAATAATGAGTTATGTTACTTTAAATTTCCCTTAAAAACTAAAATTATAGAATATGAGCATATACAATAACGGACAGGACCAGTATCATTTAAATATACAATTTTTTTTAACGAAAATGATAAAAAGAGATGCTATAAGAATTTGCGAAACATATAGGGAATATTTCGAGTGAAATAAACGCAATACATACTTATATTTTCTAACTCTTTTTATCCTATGCGTTGACATTTATCCACTTATTTTTATAAATTCATATTATAAAATTAAAAATTGATATTTACAACGGAAATAAATAAATATTATATAAGTATATCACAAAAAATAAAAAGCGAATATCTTGTTTTGTTTGTTAAGTTTCACTCATAGTTTTTCACTTATCTCGAAATTAGGTTTATATGGTTGTAGTCATAATATTATTGGTTCTAAACTGCACTATTTACTAACTTGTAAAAATAATAACAATTATTAAAACAAAATAATAATAATAATAATCTCAATTTTTGTCTAACAACTTATCAAATTAAACATTTGAATTGTTAAAATAAAACTGCTATAGGTTAATATTCTGTATTAATAGGTATATGTATTAGTATATGTTGATTTTAAATAAGTTTTAATACAGAACTTTAACCTAAAGTAGTTTTATTTTCATATAATGAGTTCTGAAAGATTTTTTACTATATTTGCATTGGTTTTCATAAGTTAATATGTAGTTTGCACTATAAAAAATTCGATAATTTTACATAAAAATCAGAGGCAATTGATTTACACCAGTTTAATATGTAAATTTACAGATGTCACAGGAATATTTTTACTTTATATAAATATAAAATACGTATATTTTATGTAAGTTTACCTACTTTTTCGGTAAGAAAACATATTAAATTATAAAATTGTATTATTTTTACAGAAAATTTATCAAAATAAATACACTATTCAAAATTTTAGATTGAAAGAGTAAATTTATCTGAGGACAATTGAATTTGTACCATTATTAGTGTAATACATTTACTCTTTTTATGTGTATTTTAAAATATATAACTTAAGCAAATAAAATGAAAAGCAAGGGTTAATTATTGCTCACACATGAATGGGCAATTTGTAATAATAATATAAAAGTGGTTGCTATGCGATCATAGTCAGTTTTTAAATGCTTCAAAAAGTGTTATCTTTTACAATTTATCTGGAGTAAAGAAAAATTAAATTTATCTATTTAGGGTCATCATTATTTGCCTTTTTCAGGAAACGGACTTATATAATGCTGACTTTACACGATGCATTTTTGTTATAAAAAAAATCTATCTAGAAAATATACCTACAAAATTAATACGTTTTACACGATATAGAATAAAATGTATAGGCACATACGCAATGATATTTTATATTTAGACAATTTATTTAAATCTAATCTAAAAATAGCATATTCATCAATAATAATATTTACTGCTTCAACTAAATTAGAAATTTAAAAAAAATTGTACAAATAAATATGAAATGATGATAATACATAACCTAAAAATGAGAGTTTTATGATTCTAATATCAATGCGCATTCAGTATCGCGTTGAAAATTCATAAATTTTTCTCTAGACTGTCACGAACAAACTGAATATGCGCGTGTATAAAATATTCTATACAGAATCGAATTGTAATACAGAAACATTTTGTTTGTACAAAAAACTATAAATTTTTTTAGGGTAATTTTTTTCGTACATAACACTAATTTCGAGATAAGTAGGAGTAGTTTGAATGAAGCATTTAAACATCAAGAACATGATTTAAGTAGGCAATGTAGCAAATTGCCAATCGAAGAATTTCAATCTTTGACAATTTCTTGTCAGGTGGTAATGTTGGCAATAGTTTTCTAAGCTCCGCAAAAGCTACATTAAAAGCTTCCACACGTATTCTTTCTCTGGTCGCGTGAGCCGTACGATATTTTTGGGTAGCTCGTCTTCGGCGTCTACGTTCTTCACGAGTTAGTGTACCCATATCACTGCGCTCTCTAGAAATTTACAACAAATATTTTTCTTAAAAATATTTATTTAACTCGTATAGTTTAAATTTCCTTCAAGATTCTACGATTATTAAAATGGTTTCTGTATTTTGCTTCGGTGATATTATTTACATAAACTTGAACAGTGACAAAATATCGAATTTGTCAAATTTTATTTAGAATTCAAGTACTAATTTTATGATTGAATTGTTCTCTTTACATAGGAATAAGAACGTTAGAAATCAAAATTAAAATATTTCTAGAAAAGAAAAATATGTCAGTAATACAGTAAAATACATTTGCAAATATTAAAAAAAAAACATTTTTAATATACCACGTTTTTAACACCGGACTAGAAAGAATAAAATAATTTCTCCTAGCCCCATACAGATTTATACAGAAAAACGTGGGGCAACTACAGCTACTCGCTACACTCCTTACTATTATCTATTGCATGTGCCCCTCGTTTTTATGTATGGGGTTATAAATCTGTATGGGGCTAGGAGAAATTATTTTATACTTTTTAGTTCGTGTTAAAAACGTGGTATATTAAAAATGTAACTTGTTTAACTTTAACTGTAACCTAACTAATTAGTTTAATTAATTATAATTATAACTATTTAAGTTAATTAATTAACTTTAATTTAATATTTCTAATATTATTAATTAATTAGTTAATTAATTAATTGAATTAGTTAATATTCCATTGTCATCCAATTCTGAGCTATGTTTAAAGTTTCAAGTTTCTAGCTGATCAGAAAGTTAGTTTAAAATCGATTGTAAAATTTGTACTTAACAAACAAACAAACAGACAGACAGGAAATAAATAAAAAAGGAAATTGTTTTTATACTATCTACGTAATAATCTGTTAGAATGTGCGCGCAGAAATGGCCAGTTTTGTTTATATTTTATTTATAAACCAGGGTAAAAATATTGGTTATTGGTTAACTATCGGTATTGAGAACAATATTTTAATATTGGTTTTTGTTTTTTTTTTTTTGTCTGGTGGAAACTAATTGTGCCACACCCTTATAGGTACTCTTATTTAAAATTCTGTTTTTGTTGAAAAGCATGTTATATCAATTTACAAGCATCAAATTCGACAAATATATTTTTGAAACCGAATTTACATAAAAATATAAAATATATTTGACATGTGTCACCCATAAAATAACGCTTCTAGTATATTTGACACAGTATTGCCTCTGCCCTATATCAATTTGTGTAAAAGCATTTGAATTTTTGGAAGACATATAGATACATCACAACACACATACAATAAACATGCATCAATATATTGAAATATTACAAACGAAAACTAAGAATTAAAGAATAAAGTAGTAATTTTGAATCACCTTCTTCTTGTATTTGGTAACTGCAATCCGTTGTTTTCGGAAGTGGTAGAAATTGCCTGTAACATTTCCTGTTGCGAACTGCTGTCTGTATCAGAAAAGGGCTGTACGCTCATTTCATTACACTAAAATGTCCTAATTTTTTTTTAGGAGTTTTAATTTTTTGTTTCTCTGCAGGCAGATTCTATAAGTAAATAGTAATTGTTAGAGAAAACCGATAAAATGTGAAAGAAAGAAATTATTATCAACTTCTGTTGTCATTTTATTGTATACTGTATTTTTTTCACTATATTTCTTAAAAGAGTTTTAATTTATATTAAATAACTGGTGACAACAAAAGAAATATTTGTAAATTTGTAATTTTATGTTGATAATATACACATGTGCTGAAATCACATCATATGTGAGATTTTGTATCTTAATTATTAAAATTATATAATTAATTTTCTCTAATGTAGTTTTATAATATTCATTTATCTAACAAGTGTGTAAAGATGTGTTTTATAATATAACTTCGAAAAGTTTGTGCGGAGCGTAGCGAGGCCCTAAAACATTTGAACGAATAATGTCATAAAACCTAGATTACTCACAAGTTGCATAAAAAAGTTATCTACGACTTCAAATTACACAAACAAATACATACATACATACATACACAATCACGCCATGTACCCAAAAGGATGTGGCACAAACTCTTTTCATCATCCCGAAATCAGTCGCCTCCAAACATTCCTATCCAAACAAGCAACTTTCGCTTCATCCACATTCATAATTCCTCTCATACATGCTCTTTTATTCCTACTACTTGGAAACTTTTGCTCACGCAAAACACTCTCAATTATACCACTCCAACTACTCATCGGACGTCCACGCAAACGTATACCATCAAAATCATTCAAATAAATCTTTTTAACTAAACGTTCATTAGCCATTCGCTCAACATGTCCGAACCATCTTAACTGAAAAAAATAATAATAAAAAAAATGTTTTTATGAATTTATATGAATATGTACAGTTTTCTGAACAAATGTAATTTACAATAACAGAAAAATGTTACTATTAATCACAGTTATTAATAGTTAATGTAGAGTTTATTTTATTATTTTAATTATTTTTTTTAATGATAAATATCAACAAATAACAAACTGCAGAAGCGCAAAAAACAAAAATAGAGAATAGCGTGAATATCCATGAATAGTGTGGGTATTTGACAAATAATTCTCTAATTTTAATATAATTTTTATTATTAAATTATCTACACTTAAGAATAATAGAATATACTAACTCGACTAATGTAATCTAGACTTTAGTATTTCTTTATGAAATTAATGAAATAAGTAATAATAATTTACTTTTACAAACTATAGGTATAATTATAACAAAAATATTTGCTTAAAAAAAAAACAATATATCAAAGAAAAATAATCTATATAAAAACATTAAATTAAGCAAAAAAATTCTGATAATCTTAATACAATTTTACGTATAATTTACCCCAAAAATGATTCAATTTGACTGTTCACATCTAGCCACCCTTATATAACAAAATAAATATTTTCTAAGGGTGAGTATATCTCTTGAGACCTCAAAATCTCCATTTGGAGTAACAAGTGATAATTTCTAAGTATATAATCAGTATTATCAATCACGCAAACACACTAAAATCGTATAATTCGATTAGCTTTTGTTACTAAGGTGATGACAAATCATGTTGAACTCCCTGTAGTATACTAGGTGTACGGGTGTTACAAAATTGGTAAATCATTTCACAGATAATTTTTTTGTTTTCAATCTTTAATTGAAATATTTTTGTGAAAGTAATTATTTACAAATAATTATTTCATAATTTTTATTTACTAATTACTAAATTTTATTACATTAACTCATTTATACAGATTTTATTTTAACAAAATTAAATTTTTATTTAGGTATAAGATTTTTAATAAGTTGCAGATATTTGTTTCTTGATATTATTATATTTTTGTAGATAAAAACGGGTACTAATACATTTGTATTCTCCACATATAATAATATAATAATTTATTTATAAGATGTACAATTAAATATGTAGTAACATACAAATCTTTTTTTGTATTATCAAAAATGAGTAAGGTAATTTTGACGAAATTATTTTTGGTGAAAACTGGAAGGCACAATATACATTTTTATTCTCAAAGGGGTAGTTCAATATGCTATTTCTTTTATTACTGATCAATAATACAATATTATGGCCCACAAATCTTTTACTACATTTTTTATTCCATTTATTTTTGTCAATTTGAATCTTTCCAAATGTTTTTTTTATATATATTTTCTTCTGATTTTTTCTTTTATGATTTGTAGAATTATTTTGAGGCAATAAAATTGATGACATTTTAAATATTTATATAGAAATCTGCATTTATAATAAAAAAATACAGGACTGGATTGAGTATGATTTTTTACCATGACTGTTCAAATAGTGATTTTAAAATGTTTGTAATATTTCTTAATACAGAAAACTACATAATTAATTAACAAAAGTACATACCATAAGCTTGTTTTTTGGTTGTTTCAGTTCATTTGTTTAGTCCTGCTCTTAAAAGTAATTGTAAACTTTATACAATTAATTATAAATGATTTTGGATAATCTGATTTAATTGTTTAGATCTTATATTACTATATTAGTTATAGTTAGTTATAATTTCAATTGTTTTAGTGTTTTACATACAAATGAGATATTATTTGAGTTGTAGAATGGAATTAAAATAAATTTATCAATCAATTTATTTTATAATTTCTATATTTATTTCAAATGTTATTTTGACAATTATTTTTCAAATTTAGTTATTTGGTCGCGAAATTATTACCAGTACATTAAATAAAGATACTCGTGATGTAGCAAAGTTTGAGAACCCCAGTACGCTAAAAATGCAAGCATGCTAGCGGTGAGGAAGGGAGTCGAGAGAGAGAGTCGTTGACGATATATGAGAAAGAACGCTTTGTAACCAACACGAGTTCTTTTGTTATTCATTAAACATTAAAATCACATTATCTGTATTTGTTTATTTAAATTTAATATTTTCATATTTATGTAGCATCTAAAGTAGTGTTAATAAACGTTATTAAGTTATAAAGTGCATTTTATGTGTTTTATTGACTGCAAACATAACCAACTTTAACCTGCATGCTATATTGGCGCCCAACGTGGGGCATGCTATATTGGCGTCCCAGCTTAGCGGCCGAAACCAGTGTTTAAATAGTTTGTGTAATTTTAATTAGACATTTTCTGGTGTTCTACGAAATACCCGTGTCGATTAAATACAACTAAAAACTGTTTATTGTAATTCAAGTGTGTTAATATGAGTAATGAATAAGTACTGTTTGGTGCAAGTGTAAAAAGATCATTATTGAGACATTTTTTTGTGTCCAATACATACAAATATATCTATTGAGACATTTGTTTGTGTCCAATACACAAGGTAAATATACACAAATATATTTATTGAGACATTCGTTGTGTCCGGTAAAATTATATGAACCGTTGCATGGACATATTTTAACTTCAGTGCATAAATACCGCGTCATTCGTCGCCGTGTGTGGTCTCGTGCGCTGTTGTACAGAATAATTCCAGTGACGCTCAAACTTTTTTCGAGTATATTTTTATATTTTTTGATTATTTTTTTTAAATAAAAATAATTAACACAAAGTTAAACAAAATGTCAAAAAAACAAGAATCAATCACTCTCACAAATGAACAATTCGAGCAACTTCTCACGCGTGTTACGGGTTCTTTAAGTGCAAATGTTGAACATCTTAGAAATAATGCTACCGATAGTCCGGTGCCGATTATTCAAAATTCCGGAAGTTTTGCAAAATGTACGTCTAGATTTGATGGAGGTGCATCGTCAGATGTTGACGCTTTCCTGGATGCAATAATAATTTATAAAGAGTGTTTAAACATAAACGATGAGAACGCATATAAAGGTTTACCAATGTTACTTGAGGGTTACGCGGCCACATGGTGGAAAGGTATTAAACAAACAATTTCTTCTTGGGATGATGCTGTTAAAACATTACGAGAAGTGTATTCCAAAAAGTTACCGGCACACATAGTGTACAAAGAAATTTTTTCTCGTGAACAAAACGGAAACGAATCGACCGAATTATTTATTTGTCACGTACGCGCGTTGATAGCACAATTGCCATATAGTTTGGAAGAACGTGTTCAATTAGATATGCTGTACGGTCAGTTGCATAAAAATATTCGCCAGCGAGTAACGAGAAACGAATTTGACACTTTCCATAAATTGATTCAACGAGTTCGGGATATAGAAATCTCTACGAAAGAAGTAAATAAAACTGAAGAGAAATATACGGATAAACACGCTCAGCGTATAAGATGCTCATATTGTAAACTATATGGTCACCTAATCTCAGAGTGTCGAAATAAAGAAAAATCTGATAATAAAAAGAAGAAAGAAACGGTCACCCCAGAACGAACCGTATCAAAACCAAACCCAAACATTTATTGTTACGGTTGTAAAGCACCCGGAGTGATACGTACAGAATGCTCAAATTGCAACAAAACTAAGAAGAGTGAAGTAGAAGCAAACATTGGAAACATAACTTTCTATGGAGCACAAATTGGAACTCAATTTCATAGACCAAATCTATCAGTCAAAATTGATGGTCTTCAAGGCATAGTTCTGGCTGATACTGGTGCAACAAGAAGTATTGCTGGCAAGAAACTTTTCGAAAATATTAAACATTCACACCCAATTGAAATCGAAGATGTGAAAGTTACTCTTGCAGATGGGAATGAGCAACAGTTAAAGCTTCCATGCATAGAAGTGAATGTGGACTTAAATGGGAAAATAGTACCAACAAAATTGTTATCTCTTCCAACGCCACACGATAACAGAACTCTGTTAGGTATGGACTTCTTAACACAAGCTGAAATAGTACTTGATACCGCTAAAGGAGAATGGTATTTTAGAAAGGAACCAGAAAGAAAATACTCATTTTCACCGGCTGTATCAGAAATAAATCAAGTTGAATGCCAAAGAAATTTATATGAAGATATAAAACTGCGGGGAAATGAAGGAGAAGATCTTACATTAGAACAACGAGAACGTGTTAATGTTCTACTTACGAATAACATGAGCATTTTCACACAAGGGGGAGAGCCAACTCCTTTTGCCGAACATCGAATAAATATCAAGGATGGTCAGTCACCAATCTCCGTACCACCGTTCAGAATGGCAAAACCAAAAAAGGAATACCTTCAGAAAGAGATCAATGAACTTCTTGATAACGGGATAATAGAAGAATGTGAATCTGCCTGGGCTGCTCCAGTGGTTTTAGTACCAAAAAAGGAGGGATCATATAGGTTATGCATTGACTATAGACGGTTGAACGAAATCACAATCACGGATTCGTATCCAATGCCACGGATTGACGAATTGCTTCACGCTGCGAAACAAAGTAATTTTATGACAACGATAGATTTACGCGCAGGCTACCATCAAATCAATCTTCATCCCGACGACCGAGATAAGACTACGTTTACCACGCCGTTCGGAACTTTCCGATATAATAGAATGCCCTTCGGACTCAAGAATGCTCCAGCAACCTTCCAACGGATGATAGACCGGTTTAGAACTGGATTAGACGTCACTATTTTGGCTTATCTTGACGATTTGATAATAATCTCAGAAACATTTGAAGATCATTTATGTGGTCTACAGAAAGTATTTGATCGGCTCAAGCAATTTAAATTGAAGGCAAATCGAAAGAAATGTGTATTTGTACGACCAGAAGTTGAATATTTGGGACACGTACTAACGCGTTCTGGGTTGCAAATCAATTCTAAAAAAGTAGCTGATACGTTATCAAGACCCATGTGTGATCAACAGAATAACAAAACATGTGATCTGTGTACAGTAACCATAGAAATACCTAGAAGACCTGCTACTGACATTAGGGAAGGACAATTAAGTGATCCAGAAGTAGCCAAAATCATTAAAGATTTTGAAGAAGTACCAATGAATGAGAATTCCACTCGTTGGGCTCAAAGAGGATATCTTCTGATGAATGGTATATTATACCGTTACGATGCAGATACAGAAACGGAAGAAGCGCAGAGAGTTATACCCAAAGATGAAATACCTGAAATTCTCAGAGAGTATCATGACTCGCCTACTGCTTGCCATGACGGAATTGAAAGAACATTAGGTCGAATCAAGAAAGAAGTGTCGCCTACTACCTATGAAATTGCTGATGTCAACAATCCGGAAATTGGACTAGGTAAGCATCATGTATCTGAATTGACCCCATTTATAGGTTCTAGCGATGCTGAATCAACACCCATCTACAAAAAACGAAATAGAGGGCGTCCGAAGAAAACTCATCCTAGTCACTCGGTGAGGCCACCTTCTCGCGACTAGAGGGGGAGGATGTAGCAAAGTTTGAGAACCCCAGTACGCTAAAAATGCAAGCATGCTAGCGGTGAGGAAGGGAGTCGAGAGAGAGAGTCGTTGACGATATATGAGAAAGAACGCTTTGTAACCAACACGAGTTCTTTTGTTATTCATTAAACATTAAAATCACATTATCTGTATTTGTTTATTTAAATTTAATATTTTCATATTTATGTAGCATCTAAAGTAGTGTTAATAAACGTTATTAAGTTATAAAGTGCATTTTATGTGTTTTATTGACTGCAAACATAACCAACTTTAACCTGCATGCTATAGTATCTAATATATATTACTTGCAAATATATTTTCCAAATATATTTTTTATTTATTATTTATTTTACTATAATAATACTATTTAGACTAATTTAAAAAAAAAACTTGTGCATTATTACATAAAAATAAAAAAAACTAGGATTAAGTTCTGCATTAATATTAACTTAATCCTGAAGCTTTTTAAATCTTAATATAATGAGTTCTGAAAGATTCTTTACAATGTTATTATTATATAATTTTTGTGTGTAAGAATTTAAAAAAAATTTTGCCCATATTCCCACCTCTTTTGTTTATGAAAAAGTGCTATTTTACTTTAAAATAAATTTTTACTTTTATATATTTTTGATATATTATCTTATATCTAATATTATAAAATTAAAATTGCTTTAATAAGTAATTTTGAGTAAACGTCAAAAGTAATTTTGACAAAAATCACTTTTAAAAATGAGGTGAGAATACGGGCTTTAGTTTTCTGTAAAAACTTACCCTTTTATGTATAAAACAAAACCATAGAACACTTTTATATTTGGCAAAACTGTTTCTTATCTCAAATAGGATCTGATGAAAACTGACTTGTCAGTTCGAGGGATGATGCCGGATGCAGCATCCCTTACGGTCCAGACACACCCTAAAACACCTTCCGGCCAATGATATTGTTGGCTTATAATATCTCCACCCCTAATCAATATTTCCATTGTATATTTTCTAAATCATTTTACTGATTTCCTTTTGAAAAGGCGGAGCTTGCTTTTGATCATTTTTATGGTTTGATTTTTTTTAGATATATTTATATTATTATTTAAAATTTTAAAAATTAATATTTTATTATTAATTATTTTAAAATATATACTTTAGTTATATACATTTAGTACATAATAATTTATTTATTAAGATTTTATAATATTATTATTTATTTGTAATTCCGTTAAATTAATTTTGAGCTAAATGTGTAGTTAACTGTTGATTTTTTTTTACAACTAAAAACTTTAAATCAAGTACATATTATAAAATTTAAAATCGATAAATAATGTTAATTATTTATTATTATTTAGTACACGTATGCATAAAAAAGATTACAATTATACAAAATCAAGTCTCATTTACACTTTTTTACTTATCTCAAAATTAGTATTATGTTTTAGTCGTAATGCTATTGATTCTGAATCGCATAATCTACTAGCTTGTGAAAGCACAATAAATATTTGTTAAAAAAATATTAGTAATCTAAAATTTTGGCTATAATAAAACCATAATTTTTTAAACTAAATCTTACAATAAATAGTTTGGTTCTTCAAAGCCAATAGCTCTGCACTAAACAACTTTTTGTGATAAGTAGGGGAGTGTGAATGTGACTTAAGATTATTAATTGCAATATAACAAAAAACAAATTAGAAGAAAAGTTGAGTATTTTAATTATTCATTCAAAAACAAACATAATAAATAGTTTTAAAATTATTAAACCTGTTTCAAAATTCTTTGTAAAATAATCGGTGTAAATTTACAATAATAATCATATAAATTTTATTATGTATTGCAAAATTTATTATAATTTGTAAGTATTACAAAAATTTTAAAATTATTTTGAAATTTTACAATTTATATATATATATATATATATATATATATATTAACATTTAAATCTTTTTTTTATGTAATTAGACAAACATTATTATGTAAAAAATTCATATCATAGGAAAAATCAAATTTTTATGGGATTTTTTATAATATTACATATGTATTCCATATTATTAATATGTATTTTTTTGTTATTATTTAAGTTAACTGTCTAATATTTAAGAGTGAACAATGTAATATTATATCAATTACATAAATAAACATAACATTTATGGAAATATTACATGTATTAATGCAAATTTACAATAGCATAATTACTATCAAAACGTGCAACATTTTAGATATTGTAATTTCATATTTAAAAAACATGATTGCAAAATACATTTTGTTGTAAATTACATGATTCTCGTTGGTAATAAAGTGTTTAACAATAATCATTTATTTTTTACAGTGTACCTACATTTATTGAAAAATTAATTGATTTAATTGTATATATTTAATCAATATTTAAAATTACGAAATAATTTACAGTAACAAAAGAACGTTTGTGGAGTTATAATTTATTTATGTTAGCCTTGATAATATCATTCAAAAACATTATACAATATGTATGAAAATATTTGTCCTACATTTGACGGTTTATAATAGATTAAATCATCTTTTATGTTTTGTCTATAATAAGGTTAGCAGTTTCAATAAATTAATTCGTGTATTTATGTACGTATACAATACACGATGATAAAATAAAGTAAGTTGGTAGGTTTATAGTGTTTGGTATGTAAATGACATTGGTGCCAGGTAATGCATTACACCGTTTAAGTCTTGGCATGTTTCGTCTTGCTAAACGCATAAGATGCGTTCCAATCAAAGGTTTGGTTTTTGTTTTCCACTGTGATTGAAACAAAACACCAATCAATAAAATGAGCTCGGTAATTATCTTACAATCATTTTGCTGACTGAAAGAGGAATTACAGCGAGATTTAGAGACAAACTAATCTAAGTGATAAATTTGAATATTTCGAATTAAGACAATTTTTTGAAACTAGAAGTTAGAATTAATTAGGAAAAATATCCGCTATATGGTATGTTTAATAGTTCATACAAGAATCTGAAATTTCAGATTATGTTCTCATATATTTTACATTGATTTTGTAGTTTAATTTCTCAAAAATGCCACTACTTACACCTTGATTTTACATAAAAACCCGAGGTAACTGATTTACACCAGTTTAATATGTAAATTTACAGACGGCACAGGAAAATTTTTACATAATATGAATATAAAATAAGTATATTATATAAATTTACTTATTTTTTCGATAAAAATAACATATATAATATGATAAATTAATTATCTTACTTAAAATTACAAAATTATAATATTTTTATGGAGAATTTATGTAAAATGGCAACTCTTTTTACAGTGTAGTTTAAAATAACTATACTGTTTAAAATTGTAGGATAAAAGAGTAAATATATCTGAGAACAATTGAATTTATACCATTTTTAGTGTAAGTAATACATTACTCTTTTTTCTATGTATTTTAAAATATGAAATATATCTTTTTAAAATCTAATTTTTTTGATTCATGCATGTAGTAATTGACAGTCAAACGACTTCTTTCAATGATTTTACTGTTTTTTTGATGTTGTGACAATATTATTATCTAAATATAAAACGTAGAAATAAACATCATTTTCCGTAAAAGCTATAATTTTAAAAGGTTCTGAGATAAAATTGCATGCAAAATTTTGTCATTTTTATATCCATTAGTTTTAATTTATAGCATCCTAAAAAAAGATTATTCCGCTTTGTAAATGACGGATATAATATCTATATCTGTGGCCTTCAACTTCTAAAAGCATTTTCAAGGCTTTTCCGGCTAAAAGAAAATTGAAAATTCTTGATTAGTTTTCATTAATAACTTTTACAATACCAGCCAATTTTCAATATAAATGACTTTGATATATTTCATTTAACGAAAATCTATATAAATGCTATTTATCAAATATTTTATTGAAACAGAAAGTATACCAGGCGTATTTTGGTGGAGGAGCTTGACAAATTTTGCTAAAAAATATTATGCTTGTAAAAATATTTTTTAAATTGATACTGTTATATATTTATATCGTAAAAATTATATTATGTTTTTTTTACAATAGTTATTTATGTATTTTTGGATAATACACTATGTAAAACATACTTATGAAAGATGGATGCATTTGTTTAAATAGTGCTGAAATGTACTAATTTATTTTAAAAAAAATTAAATAATTTATCGATAACAAAATCAGTGATTTGTCAAATATATATTTTTATGACAAACTTTTCAGTAATTATATTAAAATTTATTTAATTTTTGTTATATTTAAAATTAATATTTGAAGTTTCGATATGCGACACTTATATTATCATCATTAGGGATATATATATATATATATATATATATATATATATATATATATATATATATATATATATATTATATATATATATATATATATATATATTTATATATATATATATATATATATATATAATTTATGATGATGATATAAGTGTAGTAGGTATATGGAAACGTCGAATTTTAATTTAACATTAATTTAAGCGGGGAGCCTGATGTAGTCTGCCGAAAACTGACCTATTTTAAAGTGCGAATTAAAGAAAAACTATTAGACCAATCAACATAAAACTTTTTGCGATATATTAAACATCATTTAAACTAAAAAATAGTCTCATTAATTAATGTGGGTGCGCGCTGAGACAGGGTTTACGCCGTGCAATGGAGAGGCCGCTACAGTCATCTCAAATAAAAAAATTCAAAACATCGTCAAAGAACATGAAAATGCGCTCAGCATGAATCTCTTAAAAATATAATTAAAATAATTTTATCATACAAAAAACAAGTGTTTTTTAAAAAGCTGATTTTTTCAACACTTTTTTACTTTGTTGTTAAAAATAGGTAATTTTTTTTTATCAAATTTCAATATTTCAAAGGTTTATACTGAGGAGAAATGTGAGAGGAACAAAAAATCTTTATTTCAAGGTTCGAGAGTGACAATTCATTGCACGGCGATTAAAAAAATGACGATTCGAGAAAACGACGTTTAAAGTTTTTCAGCTCGTATACCTGCCTTTGAAGCATGTTTAGAAAAACAGCTGTAACATTCACAATTGTTTAGATATCGGTATACGGGTTTCAACGCCTTATTCTTGAGGGGTTATACTATACTTTTACGAAAGAAAAAAAAATATTAAAAATTTTGAATTTCTACACCAGGTTCCTCCCTTAAAGCATTTTCAGTTTAATATAATAAGTTCTAAAAATTTCTTGGATTTGGTTTTAAAAAATATTAGTATTGTAAACAGTTCTGTGTAAAAAATAACACTAATTTTGTATATAATATACACTTTACAATAATGTTAAAATGTTGATGTTAATTTTAATTTTGTGTCCTTTTGGTAACACCAGTAAATGTAATTTGTTTATATTTTTTCTAGTGTAATTTTTACACAATTTTTGCTGTATCCCAAACGGGGTAATAAACTAACTGATAACTAAATAAAAAAACAATTTTTTTCCATCTACATTCTCAAGAAACGCTAGTCAATATCAATATACAGTAGAATTATTTGTCTATATAGCTATATAGGAACACATTCCGAAATATTTCAATTCTATTTGAATACGTTACTATGGTACCTTTTCCCCTTGTTTATTACACATTTTCCGTATCTTATAGTAACCAGTTCAATGAATTTAGAAAAATCACTAGTTTCGTTTCACTCATAACATTTCATAACAGTCTGAAAATGTAATCTTTTATTCAAAGCGAATATTTCTATCCTTGCAATTTAAATTTACAGTATTATTTATAATTCAAAATGTCTCTACATTTTAGTGCTAATCAAGTAAGTAATTTTATTTTATTTTTTGACGTTTCTGTCATTTTAATTTACAAAAAGTTAACAACTTATTATTTCGTTTGATGTAGTTGAAATACAAATTAGAAAAGGTTAAAATAAATAATTGCAAATAGTCATCATTAATATAAAATTGTATTTGTAAATATTAGTTGTTCATGCAATCGTATTAAAGTCACGCAAAAATATTATGTAGCTACAAATCAGTTTTTTTTTGTAATATTAAATACAATTATTATGCAATGTTTATTTTTGGATTAAATGTTCTAGTTTTGCTCATGTCAAAATTGTTATTAATGCTTCTTTGAGTAATAGTTTTAAATATTTGAAAAGATGTAGTACAGTGGTATAAATTTGAATGGATATAATGGATTTTAAATATAGCTTTAATATGTTTTCGATCATGTAGCTATCAGATTTTAATTTTCTTTTAGATATTTATAGAAATTTATTTATTTGATAGATATATTTCCATTTTGAATAGATTAAATCTGTAAGATATATTGTTTTATACATATAAAATGTATCTTCAATTTTGATTTTTACTTTAAATAAAATTTATATAATATAATAAAACAACTTTATAAGAAAATATATCTTCAAGCATTTTTTGTTCATCGTGAAGTTTGTTTTTATGACAAATTTTTGTAGCTCTATTAAATAAATATTTAATAATACCTAATGCAAAATATAAAAAAATAATTTTGTGATTTAGTTATTAATTTTAAAACTGTAAATTCTGTGATCTAGTTGCTTGTTTGTTTCCTGGTTATTTGCTGCTCTGTTTTTGTTATTTACTTTTCTGACCTGATGAAGACGAGTGTTTAACTTTCGTCGAAACGTCGTTTATCTAAATAAATAACAGAATTAAAACCCAAAGTTGTTTTATTGTATTAATATGAGTTCTATGTTAAATTTATATATTTTACGTTTCCATGGTTGTCTGATAGGTTGTAATTGAATTTTGTATTATGTGTAATAGAATTAATATCAATATTATGAATAAGTAACTGAATTGACATGATTGAGAGTATTAAAACAATGGCTGTTGGGTGTTTTAATTTATTTGTTTAGTCCAGCTCTTATGACAGTTACGTTGTCTTAAAACCGAAATTAGTTAAAATCAATTTTAAAACCGAGCTCGTAATATGGGCCAATGTTTTTTTGCGATGACGTTGAGAATTCCACAAATATTTAAATATCAACTTAATCGCAGTGAAGTAATATATGATTAATAAATTAAATAAATTTGGTTGACTAATATGTTTTTCAAAATTTATTAAATTAACTAATTATACATTAGTTTACTGCGATTAAATGGATAGTTAAATATTTATGAAATTATGATTGAGCGCTTTCTGTATGAGTGAATGTTTACAAGTGGCAAAATAAAGTACATAGTGTATTGGATGGGATGTATCATGAATATGGATAAGGTGAAAGTTAGATACAAAGATAGAATTTTTAACATAAAATAATATTTTGTTAAATGAGAAAAATTTGTTTTATATCTAGGTATGTTGCATAAATGTATAGATACATAGAGTGTCCGCCAAAAAATCTGTTTCATATGGGAAAAAAATATTATTATTTTTTTTTAATTATTACAGAATTATTTGGTGTAATAACCAAAAGTATTGATTGTTTTAGTTTTAGTTTATGTTTTAATTGTAATTCTAGTTTTAATCATATTTATAAGTCTAAACTTCGAAAAAATATATTTAACATAGTTTCAGAATAACATATTAGGTTTTTATACAAATTTTTAGCTAAAAATACAAAAAAAAAACATGTTTTTGTTTGTTAGTTTCTTCCATTTTTTAAAATTATTAGTCAAATTTATCTAAAGCTTTAGATTTTAGTTTTGATATACTAAACGTATATTATCATCAAGGAAAAATATAAACAAATGAATGAAGATGAAGCAAAAGTTACTTGTTTAGGTAGAAATGTTTGGAGAAAACATAGTGGTAAGAGTTTGTGCCACACCCTTTTGGATACATGGTGTGATTTTGTATGTATGTACATAAATATAAACAAGGTACTAGGTAACAAAATACAAGTAACTGAATTATAAAATTCTATAATTTATTAATTAAAGAAATCTAGATTTTATTTAAATTAGTGCCTTTGCACTGATTGATGTTATCTGTTTTTTTTATAAATTTCTATTGTTTTTCGTATCAATCTACAGAACTTCATCCTAAAGCTTTTTTATTTTATTATAATGAATTCTGAAAGATTTTTTATTATATTAAAGTTTCTTCTCATTTGTATGAGTATGTGCTTACAATCATACTTAAATTTAACACTATTGCCAAAAAAAAATCAATGTCTATTTGAAATGACGTTGTACGTCAAACTTTTGCCTAAATCAAAATAAGTTACGCGACGCTCGACACAATATTCTTGCGTCGCGGCGTCCGTAACGCTGAATCAGTTGACTTTGGCATGCGTCGGCGGTCTGACTTATCTGTCAGCTGTTTCCGGTTTAATCAATCACAAGTCGAAACTGTGAAAGGGTACCGGTATATTGCATAATTATTTGTTATGTAGGTTATATATTTCTTCTTTCATTCATTTTTAATTTTACATGTGCATGATGTGTGTACACTATTATTGTGGTTTGATTTGAAAAGTTGTGGCTTTTGAAGGGTTGAAAGTTGTGGTTGTGTGTGTGATTGTGAAAGGGTTAATTGTATTGTTTGCGGATGTAAATTATAGTATTCTATGTTTTTAATTTCAAAAAGTTTTAGTTTCATAATATTTTTTCTATTTTTTTTAATAAAAACAAAGGCCTGTGTTCCCACCACTTTTGTTTATGAAAAATTTTTACTTCTATTTCTTATCAAATATGAGTAGTATTTCTATTTTTCATATATTTTTTATATCTAATATTATAAAATTTAAATAAACTAATTAAAATTGTTTAATAAGTAATGTTTAAGTAAATATCAAAAGTAATTTTGACAAAAATTACTTTTAAAAGTGAGGTGAGAATACGGGCCTAAATTTTTACAGGATTATTCATTTTTATAATATGAAAAAACCATATACCATGTACTAACTTTGTTCAATGTTTTCATTTATTTTCGGGTAGTTTGGCAAAATTGACAATTAGTGCTAATAATTAAAAAAAAATGTTTATAACGTAAAAGAAAAATGAATTATCTTGTATTCTGTTTGTTAATCTAAATACTCTAAATTTATATGCTTCTTTGAATATATTTTTACACTCAATTAAAATATATTTAATACATATATAAATATTATTTTATAGTCAGCCAAATTTTAAATTATGTAATTTACATAAATTTAAAATTTTTGAAAACATAGTAGTTTTTTAAAATTAAAATATAATTGACCTATATTCTCACCTCGCTTTTGAAAGTGATTATTTTCAAAAATTATTTTATATGTGTATTTTAAATTATTTATTAATTATTTAAGATACTTTATTTAGATTTTGTAGTAGTAGATATAACAAAAAAAAATATCAAAAAGTGAAAATTTATTTTAAAATATATGATAAAACACTTTTTTACGAATAAAACAGTGAACATAGATCCTTATTTTTTCTTCAGTTTTTGTTTAGCTTTGAAATTTATATCTCGTCTATATAATGTAATCATTATTACTAATTATTATAATATACTAATAATTTAATTTAAGACAGTGTAATAGTAAAAATTGTAAATTTATATTCCTAATTTCACGTTTGTCATTTTATTGATACAATTAATAATCATTTATTGATCATTGGTTTTGAAGAATAAAAACAACGCAAAATGCATGATTTTAGTTTAATCAGTTGTTGTTAGTTTTATTGTAGCCAAAAGTTGATTATTAATGTCTTTTAGCAAACTTTTATTATGTTTTTACAAGCCAGTTTAGAAACAATAGTATTACGACTGAAACATAACACTAATTTTGAGATAAGTAGATAAGTGTGAATGAGACTTTACAATTCAGTAATTACTGTGTGTAAAACTATAATTTTGTAACAAAAACTATTACTAATTTATTTGTTTCGTATGTAATTGCTCATTAGATATGATTTGTTAATTTAGGTATAATTTATTTAAAAAAATCAAATATTTGTACATATTGCACACAAAACAATTGAAAACAACACTTGTATTTTTGTCAATTCCATTTTGATTTCGATACAATGCTAAGAGATCTTGAAAAACAACCCTTAGCAGAAAATTCTAGTTAGAGTATTTAAGGGATTATCCAGGGACATGATTTGTTGTCCCCTTGAGACAGATGGTGGCGTAGCCAATGTCACCCTCCTGCTGCATTTTTTTTTAACCCTACGGTATGCGAAAATATATATAAATATGTAGATATCAAGTTCGAATATTCAGAGTTGTCAAAAAACATGCGATACTTTTTGTGTGTAGTAAGAATTTGATGTGTTGACATATATTTGTGTATATGCGTGATTTCGACTAACAAAATTATCGAAAAAAAGTTTATTTTGTACGGTTTTTATTGGAGTTTTGAGTTATAAATTAGAAGTTGGAAAATTTTTGGGTTATTTATTACTTTGAAAAATAATAATGTTATAATTTTACATGTAAATATTTATAATAAACGTTTCTATAGTATAGAAATAGTAAATAATAAATAAAGTTGTATGAAATTTGATAAAATTGCATGAAACATTAAAATAAAAAAAGCTTTAGGATAAAGTTCTCTTATATTTTAAATTAAAATTCGATGTACTACACATCATCAGAAACAGAAATAGTTCTAAATTTGTATATAATATTAATAATATTTTCAAATTTACTAAAAAATATTTTTATAATATTAAATTTATATTACATATGATTGTTCCGGATTTAATATGATTGTCTCGAACTAATAACTTTTCCAAAAATGTCCAGAATTTAATCTATTTTCCTAAATCTCATTTTACAAAATTTCAAATTTTTGTTTAAACAAATAAAACACTTTTTCGAATTGTATTTGTTTCATATACTTTAAGAAACAATTCAACAATTCTTATTCAAAACTATATGTTTCAAAAAATACCTATTATATCGTTCTTGAATATAATATTAGCAATGTTCAAAAAACATTTTTAAATAATTATAAACAAATTGACATGTAGTTTCTAGGTTGTCATTTTTTAACATTGTATATACTCAAGAAATCTCATTATACAATATTTTATTTTTATTATTTTAGATTATTATATTATATCGTACATATCATTTGTTAATTTACAGAATACAAAGTTTAATATTAACTAGTATATATGTGACGGTTAATATGATAAATTGGTTACTATAAATAATAACCAGTTATTATGATAAACATAAAAATATACTTTGGTTCAGTTTATTGTTAAACTTAGATTAATTTATTTATATTACAAATCATCCAACCTATCTGGCAATAAGTTGTGCCAAAGTATATTTTTACATTTATTTGAATTAATTTTGATAATTCATAATAACCGGTTATTATGTATAGTAACCAATTTATCATATTAACCGTAACGAATACATTGAGTATGCTTTTGTAGATGTTATTTATTATGTAGGTACCTATGTTTATGCACAGATATTACTGCAAAAATATTAAATTTTAAGTGCATGATCACAAATCAGACATTTTTTATAAACACAAAAAAAATCGATACAATATATCCATTGGATAAACTAAACTGACACTAATTTATCAAATAAAACACCTGCTAGTACAATTAATAATGACAAACAAATATAATCTTAGGATTACAAAGTTAAGCTTTTAAAAACGAAAAAATACATAAGTCATTAATATTGAAATAAGAAAAACATCCCTGAAACATAACAATACAATGATAAATGTCCAGGATTAACCAAAATGTAAACAAACACGTAAAAAACTATCGCATATGCTTGCAAAATATTACACATCCCTCACTTTCATATTGTCTATCAGAACCATTAAATTTATCCTAGCTTTGGCTATAATATCACTTTGAGGAGCAATTCCTTCCTAACACATTTTTGCCGTGTTTAACTCACTAACTAAAGCTGATATTCAATTGTTTGGGGTGTGAGCCCTTGGCCCAGGGGTGGTACACGTGCAGGACGAGCCCTTAACTATCGTTTGGTGTATTGGACAAGTGGCGTAAAATAAGGGATGAAATTTAGTTGTAACATTTGGAACACGTGTTTAGATGTAGCTTGTAATTGTAACTGATTTGATTTTCGGTTAATTATATAAAAAACTTATCTAGTAGAAATGAAGGGATGATTATTTTTGGTGGCTGAATGTGTGAAAAAGGGCGTTAGGTAATTATCATAGGCGATAATTAAGTTACGAATGAAATATATCTATACTTTGTAATTTATAATTGTCCAATTTTTTTTATTGTTCGTATAACATATTCGCACATTTTAAATATTATTTTATTTTTGAAAAATTAAACTGGATTAAAAAATATACATTTAATATTATTAACAAAATATATTAATTTAAATTTTTACGTAACTTCAATTGTAAAAATTAAATAATGATATTTTATATAAAACTGACAACTAGTCTGTAAAGTTTCTATAACTAAAAATTTGTTCAAAATTTCAATCCGATAAAAATGTGAATCTATATTAGAACTTCTTTTTATTAAATTAATACCTGTGTTTTTAGAATATATTTACTAAAATTTTATAATTATGCTTTTTTTTGTAATCGTTTATTAAAGTAAAATAAATATTTATATAAATTTTCATTTCACATTTTCTATTTAGATCATATACTGAAATTTATAATTATGATTTATGATAAAATTTAGTACGACAAACCATTCAACAGCAAAAGTTTATGCTCATGGGAATTGCCAAGACATCATCGCGACCGACCTCGTCAAAGACGCAGCACTACAGAAATTATTGCCAATAATCGTGGACATTTATTACCTTTTGTTTCTAAGCCTGAAAGTGTTGCTGCTGGTCCATGGGGCTCATTTGTTCCAACATGGCAAATGCCAAGGAAAATTACCAGAGAAATAGGTACTTAAAACTTATTCGTCTTTTATCAATTTAGATTTTTGAAGTCTCAATTTGAGAAATAACAGGAAGAAGTATGTTTTGTTTCATAAATCAGTACATAATGGATATTTTATCTTTGTTAAAAATTATTTATTAAATATATAGTTTAGAATAAATAGAAATAGAAATAAATAAATAAAGTACTCATAAATTCTTATTATAATTCTATGAATCATGAACAATTTGATACAGAATACAGAAATTATAGTTTTTCTAAACTCCATTTCATTACTAGCTGAGGTCATAAGAGATCCGGAAACATATCACAAAATCAAACGAACTAGAGATGAGAAAATCAAATTACCTCTGCCGAAGGATCTTGTAAGGATAGCTAAGACAGAGAAAGAAAAAGAGAAAGTATCAGAAAAAGAGAAAGTATCAGAAAAACCTCCTGAAAATGCTGATCCTTGTGCAGATCTACCAGATAAAGCTGTTCCCGTAAGATCTTTAGAAAGATAGCGTATTTTTGTTTCTTATTTTTGATTTGATTTTTCACAGAAAAAAGTTTGTCCAATTCACGGTTTAAATGGTTGATTTTAATTTGTTTTCTCCGTTAAAAGTGATTAATTTTTCAACTTTTTATACACGCATACATTGATTTCTCATTTATGTTAGTGATATTTTGTTTTTGGTAAGTATTATATTATGCTTCTTACTTTTAGTTCACAAACATATTAATTTCATGCTTGCAAATTAATATTTCATTTGCAAAAAATTATATTTGTTGAAAAAAATAGATTATTTTCTAAAATTCAAATGTTCAATACTAAAAGCTGCAGGTTCTCGGTGAAATATTTTAATAAAATAAACCAACATTCAGTTATTTAATAGCCGAAATTATAAAATAAAGGTATATTTCCATTTTTTTTTTTAACAATTGTTATTGTCCAGGTTTTGATCCAACTTTTTAGGAACATTACTGTTAAATTTCATTTTGATCTAAATATCTAAAGTTTAATTTGAATTTAAATTTATGTTGAGTCAATTAAACAGTAAATTTTTGAAGCTATATACAAATATAATTTTTAGTAGATTTAATGATGATAGAAATATTTGATTAAAATGAATTTAGGAGCCAGAAAAAGATCTTACGTATGTTCCTGGCGATTTAACTGCTCATCACCATCGACCAGAAAGTTACGAGCTACTACGTCCTAAAAAAGAACTAACTCTCGAAGAAATACGCAAACAAGAAGAAGAAATGGCTGAAAAATTACGTCATCATTCGGCTTCGTGCGAATCGCGTCGTCAAAGTCCCAAAATGAATCCATTTGCTTGCGTCTATCGTAACTTTGAAATGGCCAAACGTTGTGCCAAAGAAAACTTAGAACACCATCCTTTACCTGATACAGTTACAAACGATGTCTATCGTAAACTCCAAATGCAGCGAGCAAAGGAACCAGGATTAGGAATTGACGAGGAAGGTCAAATTAGTGCTGTAGGCTGGAAAGGTTACGGAGCGGGTCCTACACAATGTACGAAACTAAGAGTGTACCGTCCAAAGACTTGCTCGCATAAGAAACACGATAAGGAGGATCAAAGACCCGGATCTTGTGGTTCTTTTGACATGAAATGGAGATTTATAAAACAGAAAAATGTCACGCCAATTGATCTAGCAATTTGTTGGGACATGCGTCCGGAAAATTCAAAGGATGAACCAAAACGCACCACTCATATCGATGGTTCAAATGGTTCTGCTGCACCAGCTGTTTTCCAAATGGTACATTCGCCGAAACAACCTTCTGAATTGGATGCCAAATCACCGAATTGTGATGGCATTCACGGATGCGGCTCAGCCAGAAGTAGTAGATCCAGTTGCCATTCACCAAAATGTGAACAAATTCGACCAAAAACTACTTATTATGAACGAAAACTAGATACAAATAATAATTTTCATCATGGCTTAGATCAGAAGAGTGTCAGTACTAATAGTTTGTATGTAAACGCACCAGCTACTACCAAATTAATCAAACGAAACTTTCACACATACGAGTCATTAAATAAAGCATTAAATCGGCAAAAATTGCACAATAGTTCGCCAAATTTATCCACAGTTAGTTGCTGTGACAGCAACTGCAGTAAAAATGTCAGGCATGGCAAAAATTGTCGGCCTTGTTTGGCATGCGATTCTAAGGAAGAATCCAAAGAGGAAAGACCAAAATCTGAATACAAGATGGCATTTAAAGCGGGAAAAATAAATGAAAATAAAAGTCTAGATGGTAGTACTAATTCAGGTAGCTCAAATAAAAGTAGTGTGAAAGTTCCCAAGCAACGGGATCCTTACGCAAAACGAAACTATGATATTAATTCTTTGCATCCACCGTTTAGTATTTGGAAAGGAAATACATGTCAAAGTTATCCAGAACATTGGAGATTAGCTAGTATTTATCAGCATTCTTACAAACCCGTAGAAAATAGAAAGAAAACTTTGCTTGCTAGTGTATATCAATGATAAATAAAATGCGCAATAAAATAAACATATACATTTTCCAAACGCTTTATTTACAAAATATTAAAAAAACAATGTACATTTATACAAAATAAAATATCACGGCATTAGTTTGGAATATTCTAAAAAGAATGAGCTTTTCTTTATTGTATCCCAAACTCTAGTAGCAAACTGTAACCAATTTTTTTCAGTTAGCTGTGAAGACACCATTGGAATTCTAGTAACACTGTGAATCTGTGCACGTAATTCCTCGACTAACTTCTCAAAGGGTGGATGACCTCTATATATTCCATCTAAATAAAAATCAAATCATTTAAATTAAATTTCAATTTTAATTAACTATTTGCAATCTTACCGTCTTCTTCATTATATGTAGGTAATAAAAACAAATTGAGAGGATCGCCACTTGACGATGGATTTAAATTGTAAATAATTTTCCCCGTTCCTAATCCCATTCCTGATTCAAATCGCAACTTAGATTTACTGAAAACCTCCCGATAAACTTGTTGAATCATTTTAAATCTAATGGGCGTAAAATCCTCCAAAGTTGCCTGATTTTGAATCAAAACAACATGAGGAAAATATTCCAAATAATCTTCTTCAGCGGTTGGTATACTTGGTTTTAGCATTTCTGCTGTTTGCATAAATCTAAAAATCATTTGTATTTAAATTTTGCGAATAATGTACCAAGGTTACCTCAGACTAAACATAACTAGACTGATAACGTATATATTTCTATGTGTTAAATAAAGATAGAATTAAAATTATAATAGTGGTATCTTTTTCTAGCATCTTTGGGTTACATTGCTGTATTGTGGTGTATACAATATCTACTTATGTTTAGTCTGAAAGGATTACACTAAATTAATCTAACCTGACAAAATTACTGTCTAAGAACCAATCTTGTACAAGTATGACAACATGACAAACTGACAGCATAAATGTTGCCAATTGTAAGCTGTGAATTTCAGCGCAATTTTCCACAGGTAGAAATTCGCCAGCTACAGTTCGTTTAAAATCATTTTGAACGATTTCGTCCAAAACAGCTGCCGATATTACCGGCTGACAATCAAGTAGAAATACTCGGTTATCGGTAACAAATAAATCCACACCGCTTGTACCATAATTACCAATTCCAATTTGTTCTAAACTTTGAGGTTTAAAAATTAAATTATTCTTATCGGGCTCGGATTTATTTTCATCGTTTAATTTAATATTTGTAATGGTATCTGTTAGAATCTTAATTGGTTCTGTTGGTTGCTCAACGGACGATGAAGATGGATATAAGATTTTTATTTGTTCACTCTGTTCAGCGGAAGGTGTTAGATTAAATAAATGATTTATTTTATTATTGGCGATTAAATTCATAATCGTTGATTTGCCAACACCCTGAGCACCTAATATGCCAACGACAAGAAAATCTGGTTGATCTTGTAAGAATTCTTGAACGGATTCCGAACTTAGTGTTCCATCTTCAATTAATTTGATAGATTTTGTCATAACAGGTGGAGGAACAGTAACGGCTATAATTTCATTTTATATTAAATTCATATCAATAATAAAAATAATAAACTTACTTTCATGTGTCGCTATCGAAGTTGGAGTTGGAGTCTGTTCAGTCTCTTTGGATGATCTTTTTGGTGATACAGAACGTTCTGTACGCACTTTTAATAAAATTGTCGGCTGTTGAATTGGTTTTTCTTTATTATCAGTTGATTTCTCAGCATCCTTATTGTAATCTCTATCTCTGTCGTATTTGTACAGAGCATTTTTGTTATATGGACGACTTCCATAATGTGATGAATGACTTCCATCCTTTAATTAATAAATATTAAAATGTATGTGGAACTAATTATAATTAAGAATGGCTTACTCTTTGTCCAGGATAAAATTTCGAACGCCGAAAATATTTATTTTTATCGTAATCAGACATTATATAGGTTAGATGTAAACTGTGATTTGACAGATGACAGATTAAGTTAATTTTAATACGAATAGATGGCTCTCATTATTAATTTTATTTATAATTAATTATATTTGTTATATTTATTGAAATACATGTGTAATTATCTTTACATAAAGTATAACATAAATATAAATTATTTTTTAATAAATTTATAATCATTTTAATAAATAATGCTTTAAGTATATAGTTCACGCTGTTGTAGATAGATGGCAATAGTAAGATCAATACAGTGGTTGTTGGATTTTGTAATGTGTTTATTATGCTAATAGCAATATTATTTTCCAAGAATTAAAGTATTTTGAACTTAAGTAATTAAATATTAATTAGTGATAGCAGTAAATTATTAGTGCTTAACTAATTAAACATTATATTAGTGACTAATGCCGTATTATCTTTTAAAAGGTAATGCGCATGTCAAGTGAACGCATTTTGTAAAGTGTCAAAAAACGTGTTCCAAGTATATTTACATGTGTCTGACGTTTAATATTTACAATAATTATAATTTATTATACAATGACCGGCGAAAATTGTAAATTAATTGGGTATTGGTTATCGGAGAAAAAGTTGCAAAAGCTGAATTGGGCCGAATTTGCTAATGTATGCCGAAACCATGGTTTCGAACTTATTAAGGTATGATGTTTATTGTTATTAACTATGTTGCGAATGATTGAAAAATTGTTGTTTACTCAAACAGGTTGATTTGGAAAAACCACTAGATAACCAAGGACCATTTGTAGCATTTTTACACAAGTTAACTGATATTATCGCTCTCGCAAACCAAGGTGACAAGAAGGTAACGACAAATCTATTTTCGTCTTTTATGAATATTTTACGACCACGTTTAATATCCAACATCTAATTTCAGAGTAGCGATATGATGGCTCGTATTACAACATGGATCAAACAGAATCCAACGATGGAAATTATCGATCCAATCGAAAATGTTCAGAAACTTTTAGATCGTTATTTATCGTACAGTATTGTCCACAAATCTGATCTCTTCCAACACGGAGTTTTCACGCCCACGTTCGCCGAAATAACATCGCAGAATATTTCGGAAACAGTTGATGCATTACAGTCGGCAAATGTTCAATATCCGTTTATTTGCAAGCCATCAGTTGCGCACGGTTCGAAACAAGCGCATAAAATGCGAATTATTTTCGACGAGAAATATTTGAAAGATTGTCGGCCACCGTGCGTTGCGCAAAGCTTCATAAATCATAACGCTATTTTGTATAAAATTTTCATAATCGGAAATCAACATTACGTCGTTGAACGACCAAGTTTAAAGAATTTTTATCCGGCTGATAGATCGACAATTTATTTCGATAGTCAAGATGTTTCGAAGGCTGATTCGTGTAGCGCGTTATCGTTGCTTGATCCGGACGATGATTTAGA
This sequence comes from Clivina fossor, assembly GCA_963966155.1. Classification (NCBI taxonomy): domain Eukaryota; kingdom Metazoa; phylum Arthropoda; class Insecta; order Coleoptera; family Carabidae; genus Clivina; species Clivina fossor. Next base: position 9,761,462 of record OZ014562.1, on the reverse strand, counting down.
GATTCAAAATTGTGCACCAAGTTCCGAAAAACTCAATGAAATTGTTGCGACAATTAGGAAAGAACTTGGAATGAATTTGCTAGGAGTTGATGTTATTATTGAAAATTCGACGGGAAAATATGCGATTATTGATATTAATGCTTTCCCAGGTAAGTTTCTATATAAATAAATATTAGAATCGAAAATTAGGGCACGAAACCGATAAAATAAACCGGTTAACCGATATTTTTGTAAATATTTGCGAACATTAACCGTAACTTTGACCGATATTTTAAAATCTTTAAAAGCTGAAAATCATTTTTCTTAACGCATATATTTTTTTTTAGCAAAAATGAATTTTAAACTTTGTTAGTCAATTTTAAAGCAAATAAACAAAAATGGATCTTTATTTCTAAATTAAGGAAAGGATATTTTATATATTTTGATTTTCTGAAAATATTTGATATTTGTTAATAATTTCATTATTTGGTTACACAACAAATATTTTTAAAAACAACAAAAATAAATTTAGTTTGACAAAAAATATGTACATTATTTACATTTATAAAATTATTTTTATAAATTTAACCGGTTTAGAACAAAAACTGATATTAAAGTATAGTTCTCGATACTGATTAACCGTTAACGTTAACCAATATTTTTAATGATCACTTGCTTTCGTTTTAACGTGTACTATAAATTTTATTGATCTTAATTTCGAATATAATTATATATATTTTTTATAGGATATGATGGCTTCCCTAATTTATTTGAAGCTCTAATCACTTGTATCGAAGACGTTGTAAATAGTTCGCAATACGTAAACAATTTAGAGAAACGTCTTCTGAAAATGGAAAGTGAAGATTTAGATCAAGACTCGGGTTTCGATACGGGCGATTCAAGCGATGAACGCGCCAAGAAACAAATCTCAATTCTGTCAAATCACGGTTAACTGTTAATTAAAAAGAAAAAAACAATCAATTTAAAGACTGATTTCCTAATCACTATTTTTCAGCCAAACTTTCGAACCAAGAATTTTTGTTTTTTGTTTTTTTTTAATACTCGATTTATTTTTTAAGAAAAAAGTCTATTGTATATAAGTATACTGAACAGTATTTATTTTTTTACTTGTACAGATTGTTTTATTTTTCATTTTAAACTGTTTTTAATATATATATAAATGTTTTTTTGTTTTTTTTTTGTTTTGTTGTTAGAAGTTTATTCTAAAGTTGTGTATTATAATCGGAAAATGGAAGTAAACAGCATTTTTGTACTTTTTTAAAACTAAAATAAACTCTGCATCTAGGTGAAAGGTTATGTCAATAAAAATGCATTTACAATGTGTTCTATTTCACATAATTTATTACATTTATATATTATATATTATACATATTGTGTTCGGATATGAACGCGTTATTTAATAAAGATTATCATTATTATAATGAATGTGTTATTTTGTTATTAATTGACTGTTTGTGTACATGAAGATGGGGGATGAGCAGCCTGAACTAAGTCACGAATCACCAAGTGCTCACGGGGCTTATAATTAATCAATTTATTAATTGTTTCGGACGAACATTGACAAATGACTTGTCACGTCAGCCCACGATGTTTGGAATATAATTTTTTTCTATATATGAATAAATTTACCGTATATTGCTTTAGATTTAATTTATTCTGCGTTATTTTGCATAAATTGTCTATATGTTTTACATTTTAATTGTTTATTAACAATAACTGTAATACAATTTATAACTTTACAGGAAAACATACCGGTATCACACTGTACAACTTTGTTTCATATAAAACTATTCGATAAAAACAAATATTTTTCTATTACGAATATATTACTCTAAAATGGGTAATAAATTGTTTAAATATATCACTGTGAATGAGTAACACACGCGTTTCATACAATAAAGTTTTACTGAAATAACAGCGTTTATATTTGAAAAAAAAAATAAATCTGGATCTGTAGCTGTTTTTAATCCTGTCAGGTAACCACCTTTTTAATAAATTGAATCTCATAATCCTACTGGTCTTGTGGACCGACCGCCGTTAAAATGGCAAGACCTCCATTTTTTTAAAATAAGTTGAAGCATATATTTTTTTAAAATACTCATTTCATGTTTTATTATGTAACCTACAACGACAAATTGTATTTTATTTGAATAAAACCTGTAAAAAAAATTCCGGACGTAAAGGATTAAAATTGCTAATTCACAAAAATAATCAAGTTTAGCCATATATACCGATTCTTCAAATCGGTGTAACTCGGCCGATTTTGAACAAAATTGAATTTTTGCTTCCGAAAAAATTTGAAGTTCATCTTTAAGATCATGCAAGATGATAAACCATTTGAACTATTCAGCTTCCTACCACACCGCGCAGAAAAAATATGTTTTTGACTTAAAAATTGTCAAACTTTGACAACATGTATGGCATACAAAAAAAATTTTCGACTAAATTTACCAAGAGGCCAAAAAAATTCCAACAATTCGATCTAAATTTCGCTTAATTTCAAGGACTTACAATGTTTTGACACGAAGTTAAGAAAAATAGATAGTTGTACATTTTGGATAAGGTGTGTCAAATTTTTTAAATTTATGAATGGAAGTTGTTGAGATTGTTAAAAAATGCTATCGTTGAATAATTTTTTATTTTAATACGTACAAAAATGAAATGGGTTTTAAACTAAATTCTTTTCTACCGAACTATTAGCTTTGTATAAACAGTTACTCTATCAAAGTTAGTAAACTAGAGTGATTTGGAGAAAAAGTATGCTAGTATATTATTCACAAATAATGTTTTTCACAACAAAAAATGTAAATGCACGACAACATATATTTTCCCACTACAATAAATAAAAGTCAACAACGTTCAAATAGCAAAAGAATAAAAAACTAACATTTTAATTCAACTTATCTAGTAATAAACACAACCAAAATTTTCAATTCTATTGATTTCTAAACAAATAAAAAATTAACCTTTTAACCCAAAATCTTCGGGTATATTAACTTTCTTTAAACAAATAAAAAAATAATGGTTTATTAATTTGTCGTAGTTAGTCGATATATCAGTTTTGTCATGAAATTTTTCATTTATGTTGTGCAATATTTATAGTTTGAAATATTAATGATTAATGTCTGAACAAATTTTTATTATATTTTATATTCTTAATTACACATGGCTTATTATATTAAATTAGTTAAACAAAATAAGCAAAAACTTGTTTTCACACGTTAGTAGATGGTGCAATTGAGAACTGAGCATATTACAACTAAAATATATATAAAACTAATTTGGCGATAACTCGGAAAGTGTGAATGAACGAAATTATGCATGATTGAAATCTCGCGTGTTACGGTCCTGGGAGAGCGCCGCAGCATCAATGCGATGTGTGCGATGCGGCCCTCCTCACTGCACGAAAATTATTTCGTTGAGTGTACCTAAGCAGATCCGATCCACGGTGGAGGAATACGGCGTGGAACAGTTCGTAATGACAGCGTGCTCTCCGGTGTGTGTGTGTGCTGTGAGCCGAGTGCGCCGCGCTCTTGATTCAGTCATGTCGTGAACGGGCCCCGGCATAGCCACCTGGACGACGGTTTCGCGGACGATAAACGGACGTATACCTAAATGCGCATGTGCGACACTGCCACGCGTGGTATTTGACACTTTGCAGTTTTTTCGGTTTTTCATCCTTTTTGTTGTTTTTTTTTTGTTGTTCTTGTTGTTATTGTGTTTTATTAAAAAAAACAATTTAGTGATTGTGGTGATTTCGATTTTATTATTGATTATAATTTGTGTTTAGTTTTTGATGTGATAAGGTTTCTATGTGCTTGGCTTTTAATTGAAACGTACATATTAAGGATTTATAAATATAGATGAGGTTAGTTTATTATTTTATTAATTTTGTGTTGTAAGTTTAATAGTTTACTTCTTGATAATATTATACTTTTATTATTAACAAATACAGTGTTTCTGATGTTTATAATTTGTGTTTTGTTTTCACCGCAATAAGTTATAAACATAGTTTATTATTTCAATTTACTATTGATATTAATTATATTTTGTGTTTTTTGGTGTATTAATTTTTGAATGTTGTTGAATTTGATTTGAATAAAATTAATCCAACAGAAATCTTCAAAAAATATCTAATACGCAATTTTTGGTTATAAAAATTGAATTTGTTAATATAGATTTAGAATTATATTTGACAATATTTATTTAATAGAAGTTTTGAATAAATTATAGCAGAAATACTTATTTAATTTAAATAAAGTAGTAAATATTTAATGTACTAAAATAAATGGACCAATTGAAAATATAGGCTTCATTTAATCTGTTAGAACAAATTTATTTTAGAAAGTGTTACGTTATTATCAACAAATTTTGTATGTAACGGTATTTTTCTATTCAAATTCATTAAAATCATTAAAAAATTGTGTTTATAAAAAGATTATTTATTTGGATTGTCTCGTTTTATTAAAATGTTTCATTGAAATAATTTAATTTACTCAAGGTTTTTTTTTCAATATTATAATTTTATTTTTAGATATAATATTGTGTATAGTTCATTAATTTAATTAATTACATACTAATTGAAATAAGCAAATTGTATGCATTGTTTCATATAAATTTGTACGTATATACAGGGTGTTCGTGTGAAACGTTGGTATAGGTCGTTAACTTGTAGGAACTTATATGAATTAAAACGAGCTAATTTATATATATATATATATATATATATATATATATATATATATATATATATATATTTAAATAAATATTGGAATGTTATATTAGATATAATAAAATTTTATCAATGATATAAGTACCTATATTTATACTATAGTTTTTGAACAGCAGAGTTAAATAAATGAAAAAAGTTAATTTTATTATTATTTTTTATTCACTTTTATTTGGAATAATAATTGACGTTTCGACGTACTTTACGTATATCTTTATTAGGAAAAATGATATAAATGACATATACAATAAATAAACAGAACATAGAAACAAGTTACTAGCTAACGAAATAAGTAACTAGATTATAAAATTTATAAATTTTTAATTAAAGGAAGAAGACACTGATTTAAATAAAATTTGGCTTCCTTTAGTTAATAATTTATAAATTTTATAATCTAGTTACTTATTTTGTTACCTAGTAATTTTTTATTTACTGTAATGTTATTTGTGCAATGTTTTCCTAGAGTACGTCGAAACGTCGATTAGTAATAAAAATTAATACAGAACTATATCCTAAAGCCGTTTCATTTTAATATAATGAGTTTTGAAAATTTTTTTACAATCTTAATATTATAAATATGCTACTGTTTAATACAAATTTCTTATTTTGATAATATACCTGTATCAATATTTCAAACGCACACCCTGTGCAAATGGTATACTTTTTGTTTTTCTGTTATATAATGATGTCAACGAAAAGAAACAGGTTTTAAATTTCGGCCACTTTTTATTTGTGACCGAAAAATATTTGATCGGTGTATTTATAGATGTTTTACGATTAGCAAAATTAAACTGTCTATTGATTTTTAATAAACTCTAATATAAAATTTTTATCGCTCCGTCATCTTGTTGAAAGTTTCATTCGGTAGTGCCTCTTTTTCTATCGATTTTGAATCTAAAATATTCAAAATGCCAGCTAATATTTATTGACGATGTGAAAATAATTTGCGTTAAACATTAAACTACTAATAATAATAATAAAATTATTTTACGATATTGTAAATTGATTATATATAATAAATTTTTTTTTTTAACTTAGAAAATGTCGGGAAAGAAATATACTTAAAAAAATTAAATGGAAAAATTTTCGTAATTAGCTTTGACTGAATTTATGAACAATAATAATATTAGTGAATTTTTTTTATTGATAAGACGATTTTACCGATAATATTGTTTCAAAATTTATGCTTACTACGAGTATATTTTACGTTATTTATATTTTTTTTTCTTTTCGATTTTATGCCTGTTTTGGCCTTTCTTATAAAATAAAAATACGTTTTTTCTCGATTCGTTAATAATGTTGTTAATTATACTAATAAAAAGTTAATGTTTTTTTTATTTTCATTCCGTGCCATGCATAGATTTAACTTATGAATGTCAGTGGCGTAACTTTCAATTTCTGGTTTTCCTTTTTAATGTTTTTAAATATTCTTTTTTCACGTAATAAACACATTACAGTTATAGCTCGGCTAATAATGAATAACCCTAAATAAAAATGCAACAAAGTCAGACAGAATTAAACACAACAGTTTGATCAACTATATGTGTAAAAGCATCAGTAGTTTAATATAGTAAAAAAATATTTCAGAATTCATATAAAATAAAATAGCTTTATGTTTAAGTTCTGCTGTATTAGTATTTGTTAATAATCGATGTTTCCATGAACTCAACGCTTGTCTTTACCAGGAAAACTGATGCAAATGACATTTACAGTAAATAACAGAACATAGAAACAAGTTACTAGGTAGCAAAATAAGTAACTAGATCATAAAAATTAAATATTAATACAAAACTTAAATTTGAAGCCGTTTTATTTTATCAGTAGTTTAGGTTACTGATCAGAACGCGTCGCTGCTCTACGCGAAAGCACGACTTTCAGTTTCGAAGAAGTGTCTAAAATGAATTCGGCTAACAAATAATTTTTATTTATATTCAAGTACACTTCGCCCGTCTAATTGGAGATATTGCTCGAAGATTATAACAAAAATTACACGATCAATTCAGTAATATTTGTTTTGTTTTGTAATGCGTGTTGTTTGATTGGTAATAATACATATTGATAATTTATAGTAAAAAAGTGGAAATTTCCAAGTATTAGGAATAGAAGAGTATGTATAAGAAGTATCATAAAGGTGCATGAAGTTAGAGTTGTTTGTCCGGATAGGAATTTTTGGAGAAAACTAATATAGGAATAGTGGACGGAGCAGTGGCGTAGCCAGAAACTTGTCATGGGGGAGTTACTAAAAAAATGATATAATAATCAATAAAGATAATACTATAATTTTTATAAAAAATAAAGAGCAATAAAAATTATTTTTATAAAAATGAAAGTAAAATAACATATTTCATATTTCACATACGTATGTTTTTGGTAGTTCAGGTTCTTGGGGGAGTTTTAACTCCCCTTTAACACCCCCCCCCCCCTTGGCTACGCCACTGGGACAGAGTTTGTGCCACATTTTTTCGTACACAAATATAGGTAAATAACATCAGAATAGTTTAACCATTCAGGAAGACAGCTCTGAAGGTAATTTATGTTTAAATAGTAAAGCTTCAACTTTTTAGTTCTGTTTTTGAGAACGTAATAATAGTACGGATTATAAAACGCATTAAAACTTATGAAAAATCGCAATTCGGCTAATGAATAATTCGTACTATAAATTACTTCGTGGATTAAATTAAACGACGGGGAACCTATTTGTACAATCTGATGTACAAATTAATTAGAAATCTCTTAAAATCTTGTAAAAATTATAGTAAAAAATCTTTCAGAACTCATTATAAATAAATAAATAAAATTATTTAAATGGTAACTATAGTATTTATTCTTCAGCCGATAGTTAAAATTATATCAAAATGTACATTTGTTTGTCAAATATTTTGTTTCGTGACTTTTTGTACAATTTGATGCACAAATTAATGAATATTTTTAGTAAAATCAATTAAAGATTTTCTTAAAAATCGTATAAAATTTCGTATAAAATCCGTAAAATCATTTCAATTTTAACAATCGTACTTACAATTTGTATAATTTGTTGTAAAAAATTTGAGGAAGTAGTTTTTCTCTCGATAGCTTTGTAAAAAGTTTATTTTCATCATCATTGAAAAATTTTCAATCCGATAAAAGTATATAAATAAATTCCTATTAGAATTATAAAAACAATACAAGGCGCGCAATTGTTTTTGCAAAAGTCAACTGATTACGACAATCAACAACAAAAATTCAAACTCATAAAGAATTTTATCAGAACGTCTTAAATCTCCATATTATTTACACATAGAGAAACACTGGTTTATGTGTAGGTGCGCATTCCACTTAATGTTTGTACAACAGCGGTACTCAAACAATATTTTATTTGTACATGGCGGTGTTAAAAGTAAACATAACCGCGTATATACATACATATAATAAAATATAATTGTGAAATATGATTCTTTTTTGTTTTTCACTTTTTTTACTGCTATGTGAATACAAATACCTATATTTTTCGGTTTTCAGTTTTAACTGCCGGTACTCGTGTAACCTTTAAGATAATTGCTGTTTAACTTTGATATTCTATTAAGTAATTTTTTGAAGTTGTTTTTCAATGTGTTATTATTAATAATTGCTTTCAACAAATTGTGTAATTATATTGGAAAACTATAGATTTTAAATTAGTTCGTGGGTCTTTATCTGTATGGTATTGTGGTTGCTATTTCACGAATGACATAATTACTACCGTTCTTTTACTGTGTTTCAAATAGAAAGAATTTTACTTACATTATGCAGTATATACAGTGCACCACAGTAAAAATTCAGATTTCTGATAACAAATAACTAATTGATAATTATATCAAAAAAAAACATGTCATTCTGTCACCAAGCACTGAGGATGCCATCTACGATGTATGGCGAAACGTCTGTGACGAGGATAGATCGAACAAGACAATTCCCAGAAAATTCTATAAATTCAATATCAATTACAAATTAAAATACTTTTCAGAAATAAAGTAAATTATATATATATATATATATATATATATATATATATATATATAAATATATACCTTTATACATACATATATAGTGTAAATAAAAGGAAAGCTAATTTGTCTCCAGGCTGTTAATTCAAAGAAAGAGATATAGTTTATCTTTGAGCTTGAAAATATGCTGATAAAAATGCATGCAACAAGATTATTATAAGACGAAAACAATTGATAACATAAACCGACGTTATGATAACTATAAACGTTGTTTTCGTATGTATTCGTATACATCCGGCTGGATAACATTTGTGATTCGAATAATAAAAATTAAATATTTTCATGTCTCTCATATGGACTAATATTTAACATTTAATAAATTTAAATTAATAATAACGATATGTTTATGTGATTAATAAATTTTATATTGTCAATAATAAGACATGTACTGGCCACATCAGTTTATATCTTTGTAAATATTTAAATAAAATATTAATATTAATAATGATATTTTAATTAAAATATGAAAACGCAATATTGAATGTCGGATTAAGTCTATCTTTCCTGTCAGGCCGTGTCACTATCTCTAGTAGGTGGACACTAATACGTTCATATTAGTCAGCTGGATTATAGAATCATCATTAAATTGTCACTAATCGTATGTTTAACTTAATTTTATTTGTTTTATTTGATGTTGTTGTAGTTTTTTTAATTTCGTTCTCTGCTCTAAAGCTAAACTAACATTAATTATTTTTAATACGTCGTATGTTTTATTTTCTGTATTTTATTTTCTCACACTTGTGTTTGAACAAGCTATTAGCGTTCATTTTCAAGTTATAAACGAGGAATGTTTTTCGAAAATTATTTAAATTGTTTATTTGCGTTTTCTAGAAATCATTTTGTTTTTGTCAGAATATATTGAATAAAACATTTTACATATTTTATTAATACAATTTGATTCATAAATAAATTATATATAGTGTATATCCGGACTTAATGACGGTTGCATAAAACTTTGTTAAACACATATCAGTTAAGTTCTCAACTGAACTATCAATCAGGCATTTCAAAGATAGTTAGATAGCTAGAGTTGACACTAATTAAATAAATATTTTATACTTACAATTAGCTATTAATGTTATTTATATATTAATAGCAGTGGCGTAGCCAGAAACTTGTCATGCGGGGGGTTACTAATATTAATCAATAAGGATAATACTATAATTTGTATAAAAAATAAAGAGCAATAAAAATTATTTTAATAAAAATTATTTTAATAAAAATGAAAGTAAAATAACATATTTCATGTTTCACATACGTATGTTTTTGGTCGTTCAGGTTCTTGGGGGGGGGGTTCAACCCCCCTAACACCCCCTGGCTACGCCACTGATTAATAGTACATATTACTAACTATACCTATTTAGAATTGCAGTGGCTTCTAAAGTTACTTGTAGGATAATTTTTTTTTTTAAATATATATAATAATCAGTTTAATTTTTTTCTTCTAATTCTTGAATTTTATCTAAAAAATACATTTGAGAGATTATTGGTTTTTTATTGTGAATAAACAATTTTATTTGCGTTTTTGCAACTTGTATATTATTAATTGTATATTGTTATGCAGTTACAGAAAATAATTTTAAATTTTTTTTTTAAGAAAATAGTACATTTTTATGTAATAATTTATTAATTAATATTAGTATTATGCCGATGGGGAAACCTCTTTCTCAAATTTTGTCCACAAGATTCTACAAATTTTACGTATGAATATATTGTAGTGATTTTTCGTTGATTTTACGGATTTTACACGAAATTTCTAAGGCCCGTATTCTCACCTCATTTATAAAAGTGATTTTTGACAAAAGTGCTTTTGACGTTTACTTAAAATTATTTATTAAAGACTTTATAATAGTTTATTTAAATTTTATAATACTAAATATAATAAAAATGATCAAAAATAGAAAAACAATTTAGATTTGATCAAAAACAGAAGCAAAAAATTATTTTGAAATTAATCATAAAAGCACTATTTCACGAAAAAGTGAGGTGAGAATACGGGCCTAAGATTTAAAAGATTTTACTCGAAATTTTACATGATTTTAAGAATAAACTTTAATTGATTTTTATCATGATATTTAAGCTAAGATTTTAAAATAATTTTAACAAGATTTTTAATTAATTTGTACACCAAATTGTACAAGTAGTTTTTCCTTCATATTATGCTGCTAAGTGTTTTTAATGGAATCTAACTAAAATAAAAATATTTTACATCATTTTCGGTATATATTATAATTTTTTAAAACAGTTAAAAAATTGATAAAATTTAAAGAGAAATTTACATATTTTTGAGTAAATATCTATCTCAATGATTTAAAACAAATATTGATATTTTATTTTCTTCTAATTGAAAAAGTTCTTTCTATAATATTTGTCAAAATATCCCGAAAAGTTAATATAGTATCTATTCATTTTTTTTATTATATTTGATATTAAAATTTTAATTTCTTTCGCTTAACTTCTGAAATACTTTTTCTAGGACCATTTCCAAATTTTTTTCCTGCGTATCTATTTTTTTTTTTGCAAAAACTAAGTAAAAATATATTTTGATACAAAATTTATGAAATTCAATACTTTTTGTCGTTTATATTTCAGTAACATTAAGGAAATTATTTTTTAATTTATCAAAAAAATGTTTGGAGGAAACTAATTTCAAGATTGTGGAAAGAGTTTGTGCCATACCCTTGTAGATACATGACGCGTTTGTGTATGTATGTATTTATTTTTACTGCAAATAGCTACTGAAGAAGTGAAAATATCCAGATTTTCTCTGAAAACATTTCGGACAAAAATAACTGCATTATTTTAAAAACATCGTGGCGTGTTATTCATCTATATTATAGACAAACCATACCAGCATGACTAAGTCAGTAAACATCTGAAATGAAATTATCAACAAATAAACTCACTCACATCCAGACAAAATATAAAATAGAAAAAAAAAATAATGAAAACATTGCAAAACACAGATGTCAGTAGTGTAGAATTGCATCTGCAGTTACAAGAGTACATACCATTACACAAATACATCAGATTACATACACTGAGGCAACCTAATCTGCAAGATTCAAGTTTTTTACGGGACCAGTTTAAGAAAATCTTGCTTGCTTATAAATAGCCATCATAATTAAATTGTAAAAAATTAAATAAATCATAATTTATGAAATGATCAAGTATCATTAAACAGAACTTTACTTCGATCAATTAAGCATTAATAAGAGAGATTTTTTAATTAGTAAAAAGACAAGTTAAAATACTCTTTTACTCTCTCTCTTTCTTTATACATATGTATGTATATGAAATGTAATTAGTAAATATAATTGTATATTTGAGACGAAATCAAAATGGTATTTTTTATCTTGAAACATGTTTCATTTTAATATCTTAATTATAAAAATATTATTCTTTATATGCTAAATAATAAAATAATTAAAATAAATTATTATTTCAAAGGATATTGGATAAATTGAAAAAATTTACGTTAATTTTTTAATTAAAAAAAAAAATGATATAAAAATTTTGCGAAGGTGATATATAATCTGGTATACAAATTAATTAAAATATCTTAAAATCTTAATAACATTTTTTTAAAAATTTAGTAAAATCAATTAATGATTATATTAAAATCATGTAAAAGTTCGAGTAAAATGCTTACAATCTTTAAAATCTTTCATAATAAATAAAAATATGATCTTACTGTGATGAAAACTTAATAAAATAAAATAATTTCCCTTATACCACAAATAATAATATTAAAAAAGCTATATACATATTTCGAAAGCTAAGCTTTCATTATCAGTAGCAAGAAAAAAAGCTAAAGTCCTAATCAGTGATCTAAGATTACATAACAGGCAAGATTCAATTTATATTATTGCTAACCGGAGTAAGGATCCGTGGTAATTTTGCGTACGGTGGAAAAATCGATTATTAATGAAAATTAATACAGAACTAAATTCTAAAGCCGTTTTATTTTATTATTGAATTATTTCTGATTTAAAATCTTATTTTATTGTTAAAAAATAATTAGCACAAACTTTCTTAAAACTTCTAATTTTAAGAGTCATATTATCAAATCCTAAATTTTAGTTTAGGTCAAATTTGACCTTCACTATGAAATTACATTTATGCGAAAAAGCGTGGGATGTCAAAATAATTTATAACTTATTTTTTAGGTTTTCAAATTGCCAAAATAAATTACGTAGACAGTATTGTGTTCAACATGTTTGTAATATTGTATATATGTATAAAATTTTTGGACTTTAGGCAATTTTGCCTTAATGAACAAATAATGACTATTTTCTCAGTGATATTTCTTTGTTTTTTTTTTTGATGTTTTGTTTTTGTTTTTATGGGCGTGTATTTGTTTTTTAAATTAATGGGTTGTTTTATTACAATAATATTTTTAATGTATGCTGTGCACCATTTTTTTGACATTAGTGAATTTTAAAAATTTATGTTTCTAATGTGTTTTGCTTTTCTGCAATAGTTGGAAAAAAGTATTTGTGAGAAATAGCATACAGATTACGTGAATTATCAAATGTTTTCGTCTTGATAAACAAATGAAATGTGCATTAATTATTTATAACGAAAATCGTGAAATTATTTTGAAAAATCTGTTTTTGTTTTTCTCATTTTAATTGTTTACGTTATCAAAGTATGTCAGGGTTACTAACATTATTTATTCTTTTGTTTAATCAATCTTCGCGCTCAATAAATAAAATCTGTGTTTTCTGTCAATTTTTTTTTTTAATGAAATGAGACGTAGTTAGGTTTTTTTTTATAAGTTTTATTGATAAATAGATTATAGTTATATGTTTATTTAATGACTAATACTAAATTTTTACACGCCGGTCGGCATGGCTGTGCGATTTAAGACGTATGACATTGCTCGTACCTGTGCGGGCCCGGGTTCGAATCCTGCTTGGGGAATGGATGTTGGTGATGCTTTTTTATCGTCTAAATAACTTTGAAACTTAAATGCATTTCCTGGTTGAAGGCCTGAGTTGCCGAATCCAAATTATATGTTATATTTATTTATTCTTAAGATAAGTAAAAAATCATTTGTGGTTGGCTAAAAATGTATTAAATTACATTTTACTAGGATAATTTAAAAATTATTCCAAGGATAAATTTATTGTAATATTTGAATAGAAGATAAAAGGTTTCTTTCAACCAGTCATCAAATCAAATTGAAAATAGTTTGAAACTGTCCGTAGCTATCGTATTTCATCAATTATTATAATAAAATTGAATGAAATTAAATGTAAAACAATTAATTTTTACAAATTGCTTAACATTCCATCATACAAATCAAGACAAATTTCGTATCGAATGATAAACGCAATTTGTAACCTCCGAAAAAGTCACACATACATTAGTGTAAAGTAACAAAAATAAGCGTCAGAGGATGCAAAAGGCAATATAGAAAAATTAGGAACAATTAACCGAAACAATGGAGCATAGAACAATCATTTTCATGGCTTTAAAAGTACTCATCTTCGTTGCGTTTCGTGTTCGTAGATAGATAGAGTCCGTTGCGGGTACGCACGCGTGATTTAAAAAAAACAAACGCGCGTACCACATCCAAGGACATGCGAGACCTGGAGAATGTAGTACGCAAAAATATTTTACGTCGCTGACCTTGTCGTACAGGGACAGATTTAGGTGAAATTTTTTTCGGCAGCGAGATTTAAATTGTCTTCAATTTATTGCATATCAAACTTCGTATTTATAACACTTTTAGTAAATAACCCATTTTGGAATTCTGTGTATGTTGCACGAAGTGTAAAATAGCAGTAATTTTACAGAATTTTATAATATTTATTTTAACATAATTTTGTTTAATCTTTTATGATTTTTATTTTGATAGAATTAGAATTTTTACGAGATTAAGTTTCCAGCTTGCAGTGTACAAAGATTAATACATAATTTACTTATTGTTATTTAATATTTGTTGATTCCTATGTACGGAAGTTAGTCGTGAATAAATGTGCTTAAAGTAGAGGTAGTTATATTTCTTCAGTAACAAATTCAATATTACACAGGTTAATACTTAATCAAGTCACACCGAGTCGAAATGTGAGTTTCCTATACTTTGCCTAAAATGGTCAGTCATCTAAATGTTAACCAAGTGATAACGTTGCTTGACATTGTAAGCATTGTATAAAATATGTTTAATCACATTGCCTACTTTTTGGAAACATAAAACATAGAAGTATTATTTATTATTTCAATTTTTTAAACCTATAATAAATTTGTGTTTTTAAATTGTTCTAAAAAAAAAGCAAAATTTATTCTATACAAAGTACTAAAAAGTTTTATTTTTGATACAAGACAAATAACGTATTATAGTACATAAAAATAAATTATAGTTAACATAGTAAAAAATCTTTTAGAACTCATAATATTAAAATAAAGAAACTTTAGGATTAAGTTCTGTATATATTTTATTTAAAAATTGATGTTTATAATATAATCAGGAAAAAAATATGATATACGTAGAGTATATCGAAAAGTCGATTTTTACATAAAATATATACAGAACTTAATCCTACAGTTTTTTTTTGAAATTTAAACCATAGTTATTAAGCCTGCTTATTTAAATCTGCGGTTTTTAAAATTGCTAGTAGGTTAACTCTTTTTTTTTTAAGTTTAAATGAATTTTAGTGATTATTTAACAATTGAAATCAATTAAGATTGAAATATCTTTCAGAATTCATAAAATTAAAACAATTTTTGTTAAAAAATTCAATTATAACTCAAAAATCTAGTGTTTATTTCTTTATAATTTGCTAATCTTTTTGTTTTTTTCTTTTTGTTTCAGATGCATCTTATGTGAACTCAAAAAGTGACAAATTTAAACTTAAAAACGAGTTTTGATAGTTGGATAGTTTAGATATATCTAAATTACATTTAAAAATCTTAGTGTTTTTTTTAAGTTATGTTTGTGATTTTTATTAAAATTAAGTGAAACTTTGAAATGCTTTTGGATTATACTTAATAGTAAGTAATTTTTAATTTTATTTAAATATCATATCATAAGATCAGAATTAAACAATTAAATTAAAACACTCAAAAATCAAGCTTATAGTATTGCCATTTTGTTTGAAACGAAACAATTTTTTTCTAGATAAAACTTTTTATCTCATTTATATTAAAAAAGTTTTTGATATAGTACTATTAAAATTATTCCCACTGTTAAAGAACTTAAACAGATTTAAAGAATAGACTTAAAGAACTGACAACATTTTAATGCAATCCAGAACATTATCAAATAAAATATCTCGACATAAAACATTTATTAAATTACTTTTAAATTTTAAAACACTTGAGATTAAAAACAGAAAAAAAATCTTACAAAACATAACTGAAGTACATATGTTTTAGAACAGACTTTTTTCTCTCATAAATAAATTTCAAAGTTTGAATAAATTATCTATCAGATAAACATATATTCAGTTGATTGACACGACAAATTATTTTGTAGTTTGTAAAATATAATAAAATAAAAGACCTTGAGAATTCGCGAAACACGTTACATCTACAAAAATATCCTAAAACTCTTAAGTTTTTTTTTGTGGTTATTTTTAATGATTGTACAAAAAAATTGCAACCTTGAAATGGAAGTTTAAAAAATTGTATATAATTATGTTCTAGTTAAAATAACATTAGATATTACATGAAATTATTTTCTATAAGCAGAAGGAAATAATTATATTTGTTATAAATTTGTAACACTTGACTACACGGAAGAATTGTAAAGTATAAATAAATAAAATCATCTTTTATTTATTGTATAAAGTGAAAAGGTTACTTCAGTAATAGTTATAATATTATATATTGAAATATATTAATATAACTTTCTTCAGTTACTCATAATGTTAACATTAACTTTTTTTCTTAACTTTTGTTCTTAAAAGAATTTAATGTTATTTATCAAGTCATCGTAGAAATGTACATATTTTATTTATTAAATGTCTTAAGTAAAGTATTTTAAATTTGCAAATAGAAAGTATAAAATTAATGTTTGATGTATCAAGTACAATACAATATAATTTATTTTTATTGTCACTTCGTGTTAAAACATTTTATTATTACTAATATGAAGATGTACGCTGAGTACGTTGAGACGTCGATTATTAATAAATATTAATACAGAACTACAACCTAAAGCCGTTTTATTTTAATTATATACTATTATTTAGTACATATGACAAATTATAAATTTTTGGTAAGCTTAAAAATTGTCCATTCTAATAAGTTATTTTCTTTTGAAGTTTATCGAAGTTATTTATGATTGGAGACGCTTATTTGTATATATCTGATGTCGATATAGTATTAGGGCCTTTGTATAAGTTTTATTTTACATTATAACTATAACACATACGTAATTATTTATTTAAACAAATAAATTTATTATATTTTGCTTGTTAATTTTAATGTGTATTCTTTTTAATTGTAGAAACTAATCATTATTTTGATATTTGCTACAATTATTTCTAATGTAAATATGCATTTAATGAGCTGTTGTAATAAACTTTGCTTTAATTATAAAAATAATAATTACAATTCTCACGTCGCTTTGTTGTCTGAAATTAAAAAGAAAATAATATTCAATTAATTTTTTAATATTAGTTATTTTTACTTTTAGTAATCTACTATCATTATATTATAAGAAAACTAAATTAAGTTTTAAATTCATTTTTTTTGTCCATTTAATTTAACTTAATTTTCACTTTTGCGCGGGGTATTTTGCGTACAAAACTATTTTTTACAATTTTTTTTATATCAATTTTTTTGCAATAAATGTTATTTTTTTATATCAAAAGTTACGTGGTAAGTGTTTATTATTGTTAATGTTTGTTAATAATGTTTGTTAATATTATTGTATTGTTTGAAGCGCAGATTTTTTTGGAATAAATTTTTTTACGTCTTTATTTATTAAAATTTAATTTTAATTTTTGCACTTTTTTTTGTATTTCTCGATATTTTTGCAAGTTATTTAATAAAATTAAATTTTTAATAAAATACGTATTACATTTTTAGAATCAGATTACAATTTTCTTTTATTACTTAGAAATTTAGAAGTTTTTTTAAGTTTACTAATAATAAATAATTATTACATTCTGTGTATTTTTTTGGTTAACATTGCAAATAATATTAATTATAATTAATAATAATAATGATGGTTCAAATAGTTTTGTTAAATAATTAAAAGTTATTGAGTGATTTATCAAGAAAAGTAATATGTGTCTCAACAAAAAAAAAATAGTTTTTACTGATATTTGTTGTTAACTAACATGTGTTTAATAACATTTTATACTACATTAGTTATTAAGTAAGGCATGTGTTAAACATATCGTGTTTTTTACTTTTTGCAATAACGATCTAAATAAACAACATTTGTATAACGGATTTCAAATCAAATAAGATATTTTAATATTACTTATAAAACATCTGTTTCGATGCAGTAATCTAGCTTTAAATCTATAAATTCTAGAAGCTGAGAATGTATTTATATAAATAAAAATAATTTATCGTTAACTAGCGAACGTATTAACACAAATTAAATTACAAGAAATTCTAAGAAAACAAAACAGTAACGATCTGTAACATCAACAGTTCTCACAATATGTTTTTTTTTCTTCGCGAAACTATTAAAGAATATTTGTTGCTAATAGATAGTTGTCTATATTATATTGTAAGCCAACTAGTAAATAGTTAAGGGGCCCTAATAAACGATTGTAGAGAATGTTGTTGCTTAGTATTGCGTTGCTTAGCGACGACAACTAACAGTTCATTGACGTAACAGTATTTTACAGAAAAAGTAGAGTAGTCAAAGAGAATGATGATAAAACAGCTGGTATCGTGTGTGTATGATACGAGCAATTTTCTAATAGCTCGAACATACCGAATACCTTATAGAAGATACTGTTAGACTGTTACTATCGTTTTTTTTTATTGCCTTAGTTTTTGTTGATTTTTTGCTGGTAAATCCATCATAATTTTGTTTTTTAAAAATATATAGTTGACTATATATATATATATATATAAGATGGTTAGGTCATTTTGAGCGAATGTTTAATGAACGTTTGGTTAGAAGAATATATGTGACTGATTTTGAAGGTATATGTCTGCCAGTGGACGTCCGATGAGTAGTTGGAGTGGTATGATTGAGAACAAAGTTACTTGTTTTGATAAGAATATTTGGAGGAAACTAATTTCGGGATAGTGGAAAAAGTTTGTGAAATACTCTTTTGGGTACATGGCGTGATTGTATATATGTATGAATTCTGAGGATACATTTTAGCCAATCACAAATGATTTTTACCGATGGAAAAAATCTGGTGTACAAATTAATTAAGAAAATTTAAAAATCTTAATACAATTCTTTAACACCATGGTGAAAGTGTACGTTAAATACGTCGCAATGTTAATTATTAATAAATATTAATACAGAATTTCAACCTAAAACCGTTTTATTTCAATTAAAGATATTTTTAAAATTTAGTAAAATACTTATAATCTTTGAAATCTGTAAAATTAAGAAAAAATCACTACAATTTTAACAATCCTAGTTAAAATGTACACAATTTAGTGTACATATTTTGAGATAGTGGTTTCCCTCTGGTTTTTAATAATAATAAATAAAATTTTCTTTTTTCGGTTCTTAGTATAATAATTTTGAACTTGGAAGGGCTGTTAAGGAACAAATAACAATTAATTATTTGTTTCTCAACAGCCCTACTAAATTCAAAAATAAATAAAATTAGAAATACTGGCCTTAAAGGAATTTTCGATTCTAAGTTTTTCGAAATACTATAGTCCGTATTCATAGCCCCTTTTAGAGACCTTTTAGTTAAAAGCAGTAATAATATCAATATTTATTTGTTCTTTTACTATAAACCAAATATAGACTACTCTAAAAGGGGTCTATATATTTTTACATAGTTGAATTTAATAATAATAATAATTATTTATTTTCAATTACAGAAAATTATGCAATGTTGTGGACATATTAACAAAACAAAAATAAATGAAGATATTTATTATATAAGTTGAATTTCAAAATAATTATTCTGTAAAGAAATTTAGAACTGCATTACATAATACATTAATAGTATATATCTGGTGTTAATTTTTCTATAAAAATAATTAAAAATTATATATGGTTTGTGCTTATAAATGACTAGATCTATTTTCTTATAATTTACAATTTGTTACTAATTTTACAGAAAAATTTGCATTAAAATTAGATTTGAATTATTATTATTATTATTATTTTTAATAGCTATTTGCAAATATATTTTATTTATTTTTTTACGTAAATAGTAAATAGTTTTTAACCGTATAATTGGTAAAATAATAAAATAACTTTGGTTGAATTATTTTGCTGTATTTGGGAAAAGAAACATTGAAAAATATAATAGTTTCTATTATGTATTTGTAGTTATTGTACTTCGTAATAACAATAATTTTGCAAGCTGTAATTGCGAAAAAAATTGAACGGTAGCGTTTTCCGTCTACCCACGTCGTACAACTGACTTAAGTAATTCTTTCAGTCGATAAATTAAACTTTCCTTATACGTAAAATAAGCAAGGTATGTAGGTGGAAATTCATTCATAATATTTAGTTGCGTTTGCCAATATTAAATCTTGTTATATTTTTTTTTTTTCATTAAAAATCTTATCGATTGCATAAAATGTTTGCTAGATACATGTCAGCTAATTTTTTGACTGTCCAAATATTGTTACCAACTTTTCCACAAAGACCCGGAATTTCCGAAAAAATCTGGTGTTTCTGTAGTTTCCGGAAATTTGTTATCAATACACATATGTAATGTTTATTTGAGCAGTTACGATTTAGAATTAATTTAACTCATAATTTATTATCAAAATTTATTTAATAAAATATCTGAAAAATCTGTTTCCGTAGACATATGCCAGTTAATTTTTTAACTTTCCAAATAGTGTTACTAACTTTTTCCGCAAAGAACTGGAATTTCCGGAAAAGATCTGTTGTTTCCGGAAAGAATCGGAGTCTCCGGAACTTTAATTACTCAAGCACATATACAACAGTTATTTTAACAGTTACAAATTATTATAATCAATTTAATTTATATAATTTATCAAAATTTATTTATTGAAGTTCTGAAAAATAATTTAATTTTTGACTGTCGAAATAGTGTTATCAACTTTTCCGGAAAGACCCAAGTCTTCTAAAAAATCTGGTATTTCCAGAAGGACCCGGAGTTTCCGGAAAGACCCGGAGCTTCCGGAAAGACCCGGAATTTCCGGAAAGACCCGGAATCTCCGGAAATTTAGTTATCTAAACACATGTGCAATATTTATTTTAACAGTTAAAAATTAGAATCAGTTAACTCATATAATTTATCATAAAAATGTATTAAATTAAGTATCTTAAAAGATTTTTGCATATTTAGAGGTGTAAACTTTATATAAGAATTTTTTCAAACATTAAAATTGTTTGGTACGGTTCTGAATGTAGGAATTTAATAATAATTTTACTTTTCTAGTTAATGTGAATTACTAAATTAAAATTAAGCATAAAAATCTACAGTTTTTAATGGATTTCAAATCACTGAATACGAATAAATTTATTACAACTACCTCTATTAAAAAATCATTTGAAAAAAATGTTTAAATATTTCAATAAAATAACAACGAATTCATTTCAATTTCTCAGCATGATTTTTCTCTATCATCCGTAACAGACGCAACCGCGGTATCAAGTGGTTATAAAACCAGTAACCGGATGCAAAAACCCGGTCAGTAAATCACAGAATGTTATATGCGTATCGACAGAGCCACATTTACACCGCTAAATACGTACGCTGTGAACTTGCGCGAACCATCGGGATATATATTTGCGTTATATTTAGTTGCTTATAATTACACGAGACATATTTCCATATTTTTTTTGGTCACCCCTCTCTCTTATATATACAGTGTGATTTGGAAATAATTTTACAAACTTTACAAGTGTATTTCTCATATCTAAACAAGTAAAAGTCAAATACATAATGACTAGTACTATACGTTTATTATTAATTATTCTATCAGTTGAAATTAAAATATGACATTTGTGTTTTTCTTATTTTGAATGTAGTCTTTTGTTTATTATAACTTACAAACTACGCATTTTTGCGAACATATGTTTATAATTTTTTTGTTTTTTTGATTAGATGTGGGTAAATTATAATGTAAATATTCTAGAAGTATTTTTGAAATACCCTGTATAAGTAGAATTGTTGCGTGCGTGCATATAAAGACATTATACATAGATCTGGTTACTAATTGAATTGAGTCGATTAGCGTAATTAGGGTGGTTATAAATTACGGGTCATTTCAGTTATTATTTATAGACTGCTAGTACTTGACAGAAAATAATCGCAATGATATCTTTAAGTATAATTGCATTTGAATTAATACTGATCTGGAATTTTATGTTAATATATTTAATTTGAAGTTATTTATATATCTAGTATTGAAACTGCATATTTTCAGTATTAATCGAGTACTGAAAATGCATTTTGTTTTAGCTTAATATGTATGTTTCATAAAATACATATGTTGCAATTTGTGTTTCTTTGGACCGCTTCTAAGCTAATTCTCTTTTATCTAATGTTAATTTTATTAATTTTACAATCTGGTGATAGTGTTAAGTATAGTTTTAAGATACTTATTTTTTTTTTGCTTTGACAATGAGTTTAAACACAAGTACTACTGTAAATGTATGTATTTAATTTTACTTTTTAGGGGGAAACTACTCTTAGAATAGATAAAATTTGGGCATTTTGTTTATAGAGAAATAATAATTGAAATGTTTCGGCTTTTTTAAACTACGGTATATTTAAACTACGTTTTTGAATTTTTATGTCAAAAAAGTTTTCAAATTGTGATGTTACACATGGATTTGTTAGTCTCAGTTAAAAAAACTCTAACCAGTTGTCCTCGTCCCCGGGATGAAAATAAAAAACTTATCATGATACGTCGGATTTTTTGAATTTAGAAAAATTACAAAAATGGCGGCTATTTGAAAAAAGTGTTCTTTCTTCAATGTAACTTTTGAAGCGTATAAAATCGAAAATCCATGGTATCATTTTAGAGAATTTAATTTTCTATAATTATGTCTTAAAGCGATGTAAATCAGATGGATATTTTCCGAGATCTCGACGAAACAAGGTTGAAAAACATGGTTTCGAGAAAAACACGTTTAAAGTTTGAAGTTAGTTTTTTATTGTCTGATCTGCACAATTTATCTAATCTGACCCAACTCTGTATTGGTCGATGTAACTCCGCCAAAAGTTCGAATTTCGAAAAGCACATTATTTTACACACATTTTGAAAATGTTAAGGTGTGTCCTATTTTTAAATAAAAAAGTTTTAGGTTTTAGTTCTAGTACATTTTTAATTAATATTTGACGTTTTGATATATACTGCAGGTACATCATCATCAGGAAATATATATATATATATATATATATATATATATATATATATATATATATATATATATATATAAGCAAACAAAACATAGAAACAAGCTAAGTAGGTAACAAAATACAAGTAATTAGACTACAAAATTTAAAAAGTAAACAAAAATGAAACCGGAAGCTTATTTATTTTAATTTGCTAAAAAAATTATGTTTCGAAAACAAAATAAAAATACAAAACGTGCAATGTTTTAAGAGTGAAAAGCAGTTTTGTAAAATTTAGCAAAAGTCTGTTACAGGCAAAAACTTATGTGCAAAAAAACATATTTAATTATTCGGCATTTAAAAGAAATAGACCTGCAATGCTTTAATAAAACGGAAAATTTCTAATAAAAATGTTTCATTACATTTACGAGTTTCGCGTATTTAAGCTTTTGCGTTCTCATAATTACCTGGACAAAATTACGGACCTTATGCCGCTAATCATTGGAGATACTTCTAAAAATTTTCATTTAAATTATTTCTTATTTCGCCTGCAAAATTTTTAATTAAATTAAATTTCATTAGAAGATACGTATAATAAACTTAACTTTAAGCTTTTGTACTTTAACTTTTACGATATTTAAAGCTCCCGAATAAATTATTCGTGAACTAAAGCAATAAACACTGAAAAGTATAAGATATATTATTTTTTGTAATTCATAAATGGTATATACGATTATAGTTTCTAGATTCCATATTATATATTTTTATTATGATTATTTTTGTAATTGTTTTAAAAATGTTGATTTTATGATAATACGATACGAAGCTTTTGTAGTTTAACTTTTACGATATTTAAAGCTCCCGAATAAATTATTCGTGAACTAAAGCAATAAACACTGAAAAGTAAAAGATATATTATTTCTGGTAATTCATAAGTGGTATATACGATTATAGTTTCTAGATTCCATATTATATAATTTTATTATGATTATTTTTGTAATTGTTTTAAAAATGTTGATTTTATGATAATACGATAGCTACACAGAAAAATGTTAGATGATTTTTCTAATGTTTTAATTTGTAACAGTCGTTGATATTTGATATTTTTATTTAGCATTTTTTGGAAGTCAGTATTCACGACTGTTGAGTGTATCGAACTTGATCAGTTTGTCAGCATTTTTAGTCGTCGTTCCGTTTAGTCGAAAACTAAATTATTTTAATTTAGTTACGGATCGACGTTCAAAAGAATAGCATCTACTTTAAGTTACGTTAATTATTAGCATTAGTCCATATATTGTCTAATTTTAATTAGGCAGGTTTTACAATTTTTAATAACCCTTTTTACCACAGTAAATTGATAATTTTATAATATACAATAATAGAAAATTATTTCAATTTAGTTACGGATCAACGTTCTAAAGAATAACATCTACTTTAAGTTACGTTAATTATTAGCATTAGTCCACATATTGTCTAATTTTAATTAGGCAGGTTTTACAATTTTTAATAGCCCTTTTTACAACAGTAAATTGATAATTTTATAATATACAATAATAGAAAATTATTTTAATTTTTTCTAAAGAATTTTTTGTCACTATTTCGTAGAAAAGGAAAGTGTATTATTAAAAGAAAGTTTTTTTTTTGAAATGTTTAATTTATTTGATTTGATACTCAATAAATTTTGTACAGAAAGTGTGTTTATATCAGTATTAGATAGATCTTAAATTTAAAAGTATGAAAATCTGTTTTCATAATTAATTTGCGCGAGATTTTATGATGATGCGGCCCTGTCCGTCGTGTTAATCGCATCTAGTTCGTCTGGCAGATGTTGCACTACAAGGTGAAAGGTTACGGCGCGTGAGATTCCCATGTAAATCAAGTGCATTGCGAGCACGGAGGGCCGAAGCACACCAAAATAAAAAATCAACGAAATAGTCACGCTTTCTCGCAGAAAACAGTACTGCTGTACTTGTGTTCTCGTACTCTGTACTGTACTATACTAAAAACACTGAGAAGTGTTCATTTTCACGTGATACACACGTGACATAAACGAAATCTCTACCCTTGAGTAAAAGAGAATTTGTACCTTTATTAGTATAATATATATATTTTAAAAGATGTAATTATGAAAAGCAAGGGTAATATGATTGTCTACACATAAATGGGCTATTAATTACCTTTTTTTTAATTTTTACCTAATATAAAAGTTGAATTTTGGACTGGTATTTTGTGGTTGATCTACTCTCATCGCAGATGTTTCGCCATACATCGTAGATGGCATCCCCAGTGCTTGGCGACCGAACAATAGTTTCTGCTAGTTTGTTATGTGATTGGAGTTTTTAATTTCTCCTAAATAAATAATTTGCGCAGAAATTTTAAGTATGAACTTGAAATTAATATTGTATTGTCCTATCAATAATAAGCAAGATTACAAATTAATATAACCAAATATTTATTATAAAAATAAATAATAGGTTAGGATAGATTAGATTAAGTATATGATCCTATAGCAATGGCGTATTAAATAGGAAAAAATATATGGAGAACATAGTTTTATTGTTAGCTGAAAGTTATAAGCGAAAATATAAAACAGCAAAATTTGCATTTTTGTCCATATCTAGTAACCTAAGGAATTTTTTGAAAAAAACAAAAGATGAGTAAACTCGCCTACTAATAAGGCAACTTTTATCTAATTTAACCGAGGTCGTATCTCTAACAGTTCCGGAGATCCCTATGCATACAGAGTTATCTTGGACACTCTGTATATACAAATTATTGACACGCGGTGGTCTGATTTTTACCTGGTTTTAGGTTGAAATCTTAATCTCTTTGGAAATAACCGGAGTGCAGTTTCGCTATGCAAAATTTCGGTAAGATATTAAAACCAAACTGACGCTTGCAGTTTATATGTATTCGTTCGGTTACATGTTTTCATACTTTTTTCTATTTATATTACAATACATATGTAAACACATCTATTGACTGGGAGACTCTTACAATAGCCAATAGGGAAACAATATACGTGAATATTCGCTGATCTCGACTTAGTGATTTTGGTATAGTGTGCGGTACGACTGTGCTATATATATATATATATATATACCTAGATACGTACGTAAATGTACTTTTTCTCTTCCGCTTCTTCTTCGCCCATCTTCGAACGAAACGATCGAGTAATTGGATTCATTTTGCTTTTCGTTTCGATCGAACGAAACGAATCACACGCAAAAAAAAAACAAACGCAAACGCACTTAAAATCTAATTTGGCGAATTAAATACAAAAATTATCTGTCCTTCAATCAAATTGATTGTGAGAAAAACTCATTATCGGTGAACGAGTTTGTGTTTTTGTAATTCCGCCAGGAAATTTCACATACTTAGAATTTGACCCTTTCGTTATGTACACTGGAAAAAATATTACGGAGTTAAATGTTTTTAGTAAAATAAAAAGTTTTTAGAATTTAATGCTGCATAAATTTTAATTAAAAATCGACGTTTCGATATATTCTACGTATATCATTATCAGGAAAAATTATTTAAAATCCTAAAGTCTTTTTATTTATTTTAATATAATGAATTCTGAAAGATTTTTTACCATGTTAAATATTTATAACTTACAACTAATCGCCGGTTTCATAATAAATACTTTAATTAAACCGACCAAAAAGCATCGATTTTCAATTCTACTAGAATAATAATTATTGTTGTAAATAAAATGATGCTTTTTTGCAACTTTTTGTCAACAAAAAAGAATCGTTTTATTTACAACAATAATTATTATTCTAGTAGAATTTATTATCGATGCTTCTAATGGTAAAATTAATTGTTGTTATTAATAATAATATTTTGCATTATTTTTGGTGGACATCATTTTATAGAGAAAATTCCATCATTTCTCTAGTTTTGAATTTTTTTTAATTAGAAATAGATTTAAGCCCATGTAGAAACCACTTGTACAATCTGGTGTACAAATTAATGAAAATTTTAGTAAAATCTTTAAAAACCATGGTAAAATTTGTAGTAATATTACTACTATCTTAAAAATTTTCGTATATGAAATATCACTGCGATCTCAACAATCATACTTAAGATTTGTACAATCTGGTATGAAAAATTTGAGAAACTGGTTTTTTTCTCGATTTATGTAAAGCATATATTATTGAACTAAGAACCATATTAGACTTTTTTTGTTTTGGATAACCAGAGTTCTTACTTTTTACTGCGCAAACAGTGTTTCTAGCAAAAACGTTGCGTCTTAACTCTTATATATAATATAATATTTATATATAATATTTACTGGTTATTTTAATTGAAATATATATATATATATATATATATATATATAAATTAATTGTACAATAGAATGTTTTGAAAATTTTAAAAAGATTGATTCAATTATTTCTTCAATGAAAATTCTCGAAAATTTATAGATTTCGGGCATTTCCATGAGGTTTTCCTCTCAAATGAAACACCTTATATATATATATATATATATATATATATATATATATATATATCGATTTAACGGTAAAATATGATAAATAAATTCTGTAATCTCTTATAGATAAATAAATGTATTCCAAGTTCGAATTGCAAATAAATTCTGAAACTCAATTCTAATAAATCTGAAAGTAGTAAAAATTATTTCTACGTATAGAGTTAAATAAATAATTATTATTATTATCTCGTGTAACATATAAGCAAATTAACCCCAGGTCAGCTTGTATCTATTTCAATACTTGAAAATATATCTTTCTACTATAAAATATTGAAGGTAATTACATTTTGCTTATAACAAACGAGCTAACTTCAATCCAATTAAAAATTACCACATATTTTCAAATGGAAGAAATATCAAATAAATAATTGTCTGGTTGATTATGAAAAAAAATTATGCAATACATTGATTGTACAGTATAATTTATTTTCATTGTCTTTTCATGAGTTTTATTTTATTAGTAATATGGATTTTTTCTATGATTTTTGCTTTTACTTGTTGAAACTATCAATTTATTTTGGTATGTTTTGTATAATTACTCTGTTTTTTGTTTCAAAAAATTATTTATTTTTGTGACTATAGTTTTGATATACAATAGCATCGTTAGACCAATAATCACCAAAATAAATAATTTTTTGAACCAAAAAAACCGAGTAATTATTACTTACATACCAAAATTAATATGGATTTTTTATTTGCAAATTTAATTTAATTTTATTACTTTATTTGTTTTGTTTTATTTTGTTGTCTGTAAAATAATATAAATAATAGTATATTATTCAATTTAACGAATATGTATTAATTACTGCATGTGAGTATGATAAAATAAAAGAATGCAATTTTTGATTTGACATTTCAAAATAATTGTAATGTAAACTCGTCTGATGTTTCAAATGCAAGTTATTACAAACTACTGAGTAATGAATATTACTTATCAAGAAATCTAGTGAATAATGTTAATAATTTAATTGTCAATATGACTATAGTAATGTCAAAAATTACATGTATCTGATGTCAACAACAAACATATTTTCGTAAAATATAAGACGTAGTATTAGTTTTGTTAATTACCACAACTTATTTGACATGAAATCTAACAAAAAAAAATTGATATGACAAATAGCGCCATGTTGTTATTTAATTTATAAACATCATTGTAGAAAATGAGTTCTCATAATAGTACAGCTAAACTTAAACGAATAAATTCCTCTTAAACAATTAAATAGATTATTAATTTAATTAATTTTGAACAACAAATGCTTTTAATCTCACGCCGACTACTAATGTCTACCTTGTACAATTTTCATTAGACATTTTCGACGCTATTTATTTGTTAAAATTACTGTATTCTAATTTTAAGTAATTATTTAAATGAAAAAAAAATAATATATCACGTTTTTAACACGGACTAAAAAGTATAAAATAATTTCTACTAGTTTCATACAGATTTATAACCCCAAACAGAAAAATGTGAGATAACGACAGCTACTCCCTACACACCTTACTTTTTTCTGTATGGGGCTAGGAGAAATTATTTTATACTTTTTAGTACGTGTTAAAAACGTGGTATATTAAATGTTTTTTTTTTATTTAAATAATTATTTTCTGCATTTTAATTTTGTTTAACTTTAACTTAATTAATTAAATTTATTATAATTTTATTAATTATAATTAATTAACTTTAATTTAATATTTCTAATGTTATTAGTTAATTAATTAATTAGTTAATATTGCATTATCATCCAGTTCTGAGCTATGTTTGAAGTTTCAAGTTTCTAGCTCATCGGGAGGTTAGTTTAAAATTGATTGTAAAATTTGTACCGAACCTAGGAAAGAAAGCGAGTTTATAAAAAATATGTTAACGTGTTAAAAATCAGTCTTGCTTTGATATAAAAATTTTGGTAAAAATTTATATAGTGGAATTTGTTTAGATTTGGGTCCAGTTACCTTTAATTGTCTTCAATTTTTTTTTATTATTTCTCTCCAATTTGCTTCATTTCGAAATTTTTAAAATTAATTTACCATCAATCGAGATACAAGAGATTAATTTTCAATAAATTGACTGTTTATAAAATCTGATTTATAATTTACTAAAATTGTTGTAAATATGGCATATTAAAATCGTTCAAATGATTTAAAAGTGGCCTCAAATTGCCAGAATGCTTCAACATGTTTCATCATTGAAAACTTTATTCGTTTTTAACTATTTTAATTATATTTACAAATTAGTTCATTTTAGCATGATTAAAAAAGTGTATGCATCTCTTGCAAAAAGTATGTTTACATAAATAACTATATTAGTAGTTATAATATAAATGTTTTTGATTATTCAAATATATTTTTTCTAATCAAAAATTTGATAAAAATAAAATTATTAATTTTTATTTTTACATAAAATGTACTCACATTGTTCATATATGATTTCAAGAATTGTTATCAGCTTTAGTTATTAAATTAATATAAAAATTACGTGCGTTCAATTATTTGTTATTTAAATTATTATTATCGTAAAACAACAAATTTAATTTTTAGTGAACTAGTTAATTTTAATTACCGCAAACAACAAATTATATAAGTAATAACAAATTACTCATGATTATAATTTTGAAACAAATTAATTTTGTGCATAATGTATGTAGTAATTTGACTTTTATTAGGTTTTTTTTGCTGATATTACAAGATCGATTTTAACTAATGGGTCGATTCTGTTCACCTCTGTAAGATCTGTAGAGATGTTTTGTTTTTGTTTCTTCTAGTAAATGGAATTCTTCTATTTTTAGGAAAATACAAAATATATACAGATCTTAGGCCTGTTTTACACTGAGCAAGAATACACTATTGCAGTCAGATTGCATGAATATAATACAGAAATTGCCTATGCAATCTGTTGCAGCAATCTTGCAGCAAGATGTTCTATTTCGTGCCAGTCTTGCAAGGTCAAGTTCTGTTTATTTTAGTAATTTTGAATTTCTTATAATACTGCCAACTTAATATTTAATGGTTACTGATTAGTTTTAAAATATTAAATTTATTAAATCCAAATACATTTTATTATTGTAATATTTATTTTATATTATATAATAATAATAAATAATTAATTCAAAAAAAATCGTATTAAATTTAAAATATATATCACATTATATGACGACAAATTTTATATACACACGCGCAGTATGGTTCTTTGGTTAGTTCATGCAGACACTTATAATAAAAATAATCTATTGCCCGTATATATTAAATATAACATTAAATATAATGATTCGTTAAAATGAAAATTCTTGGATTCCATAAGAAATTTTTCCAGGTATATTGCAACGAAATTTCTTACGAGATCCAAGAATTTTCATTTTAACGAACGATTATATTGCATAAAGCTCAGTGTAAAAGAGAAAATTGCTTTTGCATCTTGTAAAACAGACACTACAGATGTAAACCTAATAAATCCATGATACTGGTTTTTGGACACTTTTACAGATTAAAGAAAAAATTAAAAACCAAGCTGGTAATACCAACTAATTTGTTTAAAAAACAATTAACATTGTTTTATATTTATTTGCTTTAACAACGTCATAAATATGTTTGTAAAAATAAAATTACTAATTCTGGTTGGAATTTTATTTTAATAGCATAATAAAAAATTACCTTCAAGTTATTTATATATATATATATTTATATAAAATAGAAATTTGTTCCACAATTTTAAATAGTTAGTTAAAAACAGAATATTCATAAACGGTTTATTTGAAAGACTAATATTTTTGTTATATTATTATTAAATAAATGTTAGTACATATTGTTTGTTATTTGACACAAAAGAGTGAAATTTTAAATAATTTTTTTTTATTAGCTATAAATGTCTAGCTTAGCTCAAGTCTGTGTCAATATTAAATATCTTAGAAGAGAAGTTAAAACTGAACAACTAATATTTAATATTTATTTTTCTTAAGTTTACATGTCTGGCCAAAGAATTTATTTTTACTAAAAATCACTCAGGGATATTTATAATAAAGCAAATAATATATTTGAATTGTTTAAAACTTTGTACTTTTGATAAATATTAAATTGGAAAATTATTCAAAAAAATTAAATAAATAAATATTTAGTAAAAAATCTTTTAGAACTCATTATATTAAATAAAAGTGCTTTAGGTTAAAGTTCGATATTTCGACGTACGCAACGTACGTCTTCATCAGGAAAAATGATACAAATGACATTTACAGTAAATAACAGAACATAGAAACAAGTTACTAGATAAAAAATAAGACAAGAATAATAATCTAGGTATTTATTTGTTACCTAGTAACTTGTTTCTATGTTCTGTTATTTACTGTAAATATCATTTGTATCATTTTTTCTGATGAAGACGGATGTTTAGTTCGTCAGAACGTCGATTATAAATAACACTATTTAATACGATGACGATTGATTCTGTGGTGGCTAAAGCAGATTTTTATATATAATAATTTATTTTAACAAAAATTTTATTTTTTTTACTGCAAATTTGCACAAATATTTTTAATTTTTTCGCTTTAAAGATATTGTAACCTTTTGAAGATATATACTATTGATTGATGAACTATAATTAATCATTGATTTTCATTAAAAATTATAAATTACAATACTAAATTCTTAGACATAGCGTTCTTCAAACTGCATATGATATATGAAACATAGTGTACGATATGCAAGTATAAAGTTAATATTTCATAATCTTTGATGCAAATTTCGTTGACATGTTTATTATACGTTATTCGCACAAAGAAAACGCAAAAAATCTACCCAGTCGGGTATGATTGGTCATAGTTTGTGTTGTGATGAATGACCTAATATTATCCATTATCCTTGAAAAGGATTTGACAACTGAACTGGCTTTGGCTATTGAGATAAGCGCGCGCATATACACACACACACACCTACATATATGGGATTCAGTTTCAAGTTTGAACGCTTTGATACGACGGCGCTGTTTACATGATTTAATACCGTATTTAATTTATTACCCGTTTTAAGGCCATTACAAATTACTCAAAATTGCTCGTGAGTTTAAATTTTCGAATCTTAATTTCGTATTTTGCGGATAAGATGTTTGATAGGTAATATATCAGAAACGAATTATAGTTAAACTTTCATTAAACAATTGAAATGTTTCCTTTTTTAGTAGAACTTGAATAGTGTTTTGTAACATTGTAAGAAGATAGAAAAAATCGGAGTATGACGGAACAGATGTATCTATACTCTCTTTTAAAGTAAAAAATCTTTAGGATTAAGTTCTCTATATATATATATATATATATATATATATATATATATATATATATATATATATATATACTCGATATTTATTCAAATGATATAAATAAAAAACAAACAAAACATAGGAACAAGTTACTAGGTAACAAAGTAACTAGGTTAAAAAAATTTGATATTAAAAAAAATATATAGATTATTAACATAGTAAAGATTTTTTGTAGAAGGTACTGAGTTAAATAAAATTTGGCTTTCAGTAATTAAAAATTTATAAATTGTATGATCTACTTACTTATTTGTTACCTAGTAACTTGTTTCTATGTTCTATTATTTACTGTAATATTATTTATATCATTTAGACGGATGTTGAGTTTCGTCGAAATGTCGATTTTAAATAAATATTAATACAGAACTTTAACCTAAAGCAGTTTTATTTTAAATTATTAATTAATGGAAGTCAAATTTTTCAAATTAGTGCCTCCACAGTGATTGATGTTTAGTGATTATTTTAGTATCTTCGAATTTTATATCATGAACATTTTCTAGCACATGTTGTAATAGTGGATTTTTTTCTCAATGTTAGATAATGTAAAATAATGCGAAGACAGAATAAAGATGAGTTAATATTTTCTATGATCTCATAAAACTGATTTGTTTTATTTACAATAGTCTAACAGCTCTCGATATTGACTGTACAAAATTACATATAAAAATTTGTTGATAACTGTGAGTGTACCTCCCACGTCAAAATATAAAAAAAGCAGTTTGGCAACTTAAATTTATTACAGATTAAAAGTTTACACATGTATTTAGATGGAACAGGCTATAAATTATATTTTTATATAATTTTCTATACGAAAATATCATTATATAACACAAAAATATCACGTTTAAAATTTGTTAAATTTTTAATTAATTTCATATTGTTCAGGTGGTTTAAATTTACTTGTTAGAAATAAAAATTTTATTTACCTTTTTTTAATAGATAATATAATATATAATATAGAGAAAATAAAAATATGCAAAGTTTTAAAAATAATATAAATAAGTAAGAATGTTATCTATAAATTTACAACTTTCATTGGTGAATACGATTATCCAATCACACAAACCAGTAAAAACAAATTAATTAAAATAATAATTTGTATAGGAAGTCAGTATACAAAATAATGACAAATGCAAAAAAAAGAAACATTTAATTTTTATCAGAAAAAATTCATCAATATTTATTAATATCTATACTTCAAGGACAGATTATTAACCTTAGAGTGACAAAAAAATGACATATTTTACTTTATAATTAGAGAACAACATATGAAAACACATAGTTAAAAATTTAAATAAATTATTCGCAAATTGTTTTTTTTTTACATTCTAAGATTGATTCGCTAAATATTTTTGTCAAACTGATGTGATCAACATGAGCACACAGTTTTTTTTTTTTTAAATAATTATATTTTATAATAATTTTCAAACTTTGAGTTGTTCGTTAAAAAATTATGATTAACAGTTTGGTATAATTTAATTTGAAAGAAATATTATATGTATTTTGTATAAAAAGTGCATTTTTACAACATATATAAATTTTCAAAAAAAAAGTAAGTAAGAATTCAGTGGAATCAATTTTTTTTATTAGGAGTGTAAAAAGTAGAACACTGATAAAGTAATATTCGTTTACAAAATAAATTGAAGTAAAATGAATTTAGTACAATATACAAGTTTATTTATAACAGACGAAATTAAATTCTTATCTAAAAGCACAACAGCAGCGATTGGTTTTTAATGTGTTTTTAAATGTGTTAAAACCATAAAACATAAAGTTTGTTAATTTTATTGCTAATATTTACACTTTTCTACTGTCTAAATTACAATTAAAATATCATAAAAAAAAATTAGGAACACCTGTGCGTATGAATGTATGAACCAAATTGAGAATAACCTATAAATTATATTGCACCTACGACCATCAGATATAATCTATTTTTTATTTTTTTTATGCTTTAAACTTGCTATTTTTATACAAAAATTATACATTGTGAACATTTTAAAAAGTTTATTATATTTGTTAGGGTACTTTTAACGATTTGTTAAAATATAGGGTATTTTATTTATAATATTTATAATAAGAAAGTTATATGAAATTTACAAAATAATACACTTGGAAATATTTTACTATAGATCCCTGGTTTGTAGTTTTAACTTAAAAGTAAACATGTTTTTGAACTATAAACTTATGTTTTTTCTAATAGAAATAAAAATAATAAATATAATAGTAAGTAACATTGTAACTATTAAATCTCTTTATTTCGTTATATTATCTATTTTAACAAAAAAGTAAATAAAAGGTTTAAAATTAAATTACATTTTCGCAGCAGTCATTCTTATAATAATATATGAAATATTGAAAAAATTTAGATAAAAGTATCACACTGTTTATATTAGTATACTTTTGTGTTAAATAATACTACTATTATTATTAAAATAAAAAGCTTTAAGATAAGTTTGGTATAAATTTCTTTAAAAATCCATATTTCGATATACTCTACGTATATCATCATCAGTTAATATTATATAAATAATATTTAGAGTGAATAAACAGAACATGAAAACAAGTTACTAGATTATAAAGTTTATAAATGATTAATTAAAGGAAGTCAAATTTTATTTAAATGACTGCCTTCCCACTGATTAATTTTATATTTATATTTTGTAAATTAATTAATAAAATTATTTTTTTCTTGTTAAATTAAACATTATTTTAAGATTGAAATGTAGTTACAACTGATATGAAAAATATTAGATTACTAATTATGTAAGTACATCAGTTAGTTAAATTGTCAAACATCTTAAAGAATTGTTTATTTTATATCCTTAAAAAGCCTCTTTAAAAATATTATTTCTTAAACCAGCTCTGTGCTGTCCGCTAAACCATAAGATAGTAAAAAAACTCTATAGTGAAAAATGTTTTGCTAGAAAACAGGTTTTTGTTTTTTAAATGTGTTAGAATTAAAAAAAAAAGAATCAAATACTCTTCACGAAAAGAACGACGTAAAGAAGAGGAAAAAAAAAACTTACAACGAATACTTCTTTAATAATTTTGACCTAGTGATAGTTTTTTGTGGCCGCAATTTTTTTTAGTTATCCGAAAGATAAATTATCCACAAAAATATTTTGGAGATTTTGGCTTGGTTCGCTGGCTTATGTCATATGATTATTAAGATTGTAATCAATGTTTTTTTTAATTTAATTTTTTTTAGTTTAGTTTTGTTTTTGGAATTACGTATCAGGAAATTTAATGAACGCAAAAAATATCCGGTAATATTGCTAAAAATATTTCGCTTTTTTTATATTAATAATCTGCGGTTGAATTTTCAAATTATATATTGTTTTTTTTCACTGAAAATTTTTCTTAATTAAATAATTTTTTTACTATGACAGATTGATTGACTTCAATTTTTTAATTATTGGTTGGTTAATGAAATTTATTTTAGAGAAGTGTTTTTTACTAATTTTTTTACTATGTTATATAAAGCATAAACGGAAAATGACTGCTGTGAAAATGAGATTTCTACGTGGGGTATGTGGTGTAAATAGGAGAGATCGGGTACGAAATAGATTAGTGTATGATGAGTGTGTAATTGAAAAAAATGTTGTAGAAAAAGTTGGTGTTAGTCAGTTAAGATGGTTCGGACATGTTGAGCGAATGTTTAATGAACTTTGGTTAAAAAGATTTATTTGAATGATTTTGATGGTATACGTTTGCGTGGACGTCCGATGAGTAAATGTAGTGGTATGATTGAAAGTGTTTTGCGTGAGCGAAAGTTTCCAAGTAGTAGGAATAAAAGAGCATGTATGAGAGGAATTATGAATGTGGATGAAGCGAAAGTTGCTTGTTTGGATAGGAATGTTTGGAGGCGACTGATTTCGGGATGATGAAAAGAGTTTGTGCCACATTTTTTTGGGTACATGGCGTGATTGTGTATGTATGTATGTATGTTATATAATATGGTAAATTAATATTTTAATTACAATTACAAAATTATTTATGTTTTTGGAGAAAATTTATGTAAATCATCGTTTTGCTGAATTTTAATGGTTTTTATGTAAAATGGCAACTTTTTTACAGTGAATGTCAACTGTTATAGAACATAACAATTGACAAAGAACTTGTTTTTGATAATTTAACTGTACATTGTTTTTACTGTAAATTTGTATTTATTAAATAAACTTTTTTTGAAATGACTAGGTACTCAATTTAAAGTCATGTGTAAAAAATTAATACGCGTTACTATATTTTATATGTACATGCATGTTTACTATGTGTAATAAATGAAAAATTGCGTAAGGTTTTTTTTTTCGGCCAGATTAACTGAGAGAATGAAAATTTTAGAAAGTTCTATGAGAGGAAAAAAAGTGTCACACATCAAAAATTATAATCTACGCACTTTTTAAATTATAACTTACGAAATATCGATTGTATAATCTAGAAAAAATATTGAAATTAAATGTCAGAGTCAGATTTTCTAAACACGTACATGCGTGTATTTCTGAATTTGTATTTTTTTGTTCATTTTTCAGATATAAAAAATATTTTACTATCAAATAAATGTGAACGAATTTCTATTATAACTCAATTGATAATTGAAACAAAAATAACTTTTTATAACTGTTTTATAATGTTGATTATATGCTAAACTAAAGAACAATGAATTAGTGTATTATGTTCTAGGAGTGGAAAGCGATGATTATTGAGGCAAAACTGAAGCCAAGTAGTCTGGGTGAAACACAGAAAGAGTGACATATACAATTTTTTTTTCAAGTGTTCTACATATATACATACACAATCACGCCATGTACCCAAAAGAGTGTGGCACAAACTCTTTTCATCATTCCGTAATCAGTCTCCTCCAAATATTCCTATCCAAACAAGCAACTTTCGCTTCATGCACATTCATAATTTCTCTCATACATGCTCTTTTATTCTTACTACTTGAAAACTTTTGCTCACGCAAAACACTCTCAATCATACCACTCCAACTACTCATCGGACGTCCACGCAAACATATACCATCAAAATCATTCAAATAAATAAAAAAAAATTAAAAAAAATTAAAAAAATAAATAAAAATAATAAAAATAAATTACAATAAACTAAATGTAATTAGCTAAAACTAATACATTTTTGTGAAACAATACGCTCAACGTAATTACCGAACAAAGACGCAACTTAAAAATCCATTTTATCGACTGATTACAATTTTGGCGAAGGGCCACACCAGCTCAGGTACTGCAAAAAAGTTCCAATAAACATTCTAATTCTATTTCATACATAATTGCTTACTAAAAAACACAAATTTATTAACAGAATCTCAAAAACAGCTAGTGGCTCTTGGTCCTCTAGAGGTTAACTTCACTAAACTTAACGTAATAGTTTTCTCAATACGGTCGAAGATGTGAGAATAAATACACTTGACATTGTAGTTATGTTTGGTACTGCCACCACTGCTGTATATAGTAACTAACTGTTGTATAATAACGTCATTATTGTACTAGTAACATAATGACCTATTTCTACATAGACAATATGGTAACGTAATATTTATATTATGATACGCTTGACGAATAAAACTTACAAATGAAACTGTATACACAATATTTGTTGATAGAAACATACAATAAAAATCATATGAATTTCTTTGGACGCTTATTTAGTCTTTTATTTACAGCTGTCATGTTTGATTCAAATTACAAAAGATTAAAGGCAAATGTAGTAGCAATATTAAATGAAATAATACACGGTACTGCAACTGAAAAAAAAAACTTTTATCTCAAATCTATTTTTGAAATGATACTAAGTATCTATATATGTTATTCTATAGGTGGCTACTAAGTCGTGACCCTGACTTAACTAAACGTATAGTTTTCAACACCGCACTGCTCGTTGTATGTCCATATTCATACAATCATATATATATATATATATATATATATATATATATATATATATATATATGTATTTGTGTATTTGTATTTTAGTGTTCTGCTAAACGTCATGCTTAGTATAACACAATGGCGTTACGGCACCAAATTGGTTTCCGAAATTGATTAGTTAGTGTACTAAGAAATTTTTAAATAAATATATAACATATTGCGTTATTAAATCCAAAAAAAGAATGCACCTTTCAAAAATACTAAATTTGGTCCTTCAAGCCGTTTAAAGAAAATTATATTAGCTTTGTATCTTTAGAAATTTGAAACACATATTATACGATAGAATTTAAATACGTCCGAATTAACATTTTTCGATCATCTTGAGCGAATGTCTAATGAACATCTGGTTAAAAGAATTTATATAAATGATTTTGAAGATATAAGTCTGCGTGGACGTCTGATGACTAGTTGAATTGGTTGAGTGTGTTGCGTGAGCGAAAGTTTCCAAGTAGTAAGAATATGACAGAGTGCCAGTATGAATGTGAATGAAGCTAAAGCTGCTTGTCTGGATAGGAATGTTTGGAGGAAACTGATTTCGGGATAGTGAAAAGAGTTTGTGCCCCTTTTGGGTACATGGCGTGATTGTGTATGCATGTATGAATTTAAATACTGTACTACTCGTAAACTGCAACAAGTTTAAATAAACTGTTTTCAAAATATTTTACTGTGTCAACATTTTATAGCGATTGTAATATATGATTGAACATCCTTTTTACTATTATTTATTAATATTCATTATGATATTGTACAAAATTACTTTAAGAAAGTACGAAATATTGATTAGTTTAAAAAGTTATACATAGTTGGCACTTGTAATTTCTACTGCTGGCTGAACACTGACAAATAGAATTAAAAAAGGAGGACATGTATGTGTTAAGGAGGACGGAAGGACTTTTATATAAAAAGGAGATCTGTCCTTCCGAAAGGAGAACAGTTAGCAATTCTAGTTAAGATGAATCAGCAACATTTGGATTTTTTGACCTTTCTAAAGCGCTGTTTGTCTCAATTGTTGTTCTTTAACTTTCCGATTGTAGGAAAATACACTACCATACTTTTTCTCCAAATCAATCGATTTTACTAAT
Source organism: Clivina fossor (assembly GCA_963966155.1). Classification (NCBI taxonomy): domain Eukaryota; kingdom Metazoa; phylum Arthropoda; class Insecta; order Coleoptera; family Carabidae; genus Clivina; species Clivina fossor. The sequence goes on along the minus strand of OZ014562.1, from coordinate 9,721,455 downwards.
TTTTTACTAATTACTGAAATCGAGTTTAGTTTATAGTTCATTCAGCTTCTATTTATTTAATTTTCGTACGTATTAAAATAAAATATTATTTACCGATGGCATTTATTTGACAATCTCAAATTGACACGCATTTTGCGTCCACTCTACTCTACTGCAGTAATTTTGTTTACACTAGTAGTATACCAGTAGAGTAGAGTAAGTATTGTTGTGGAAGAAAAAAGAGTAAAGAGTACTATTCCACATGTGCTAGCCACTGTACTCTACTCGGTTCTATCTTTCACTATCCCAAAGTATTTACATTGTGATAGTACGTACTCTATCATCGTACTCTACTACTAACTTTACTAATGTAATCTAGGCTTTAGGTATCTAAAATGAATATTTCTACTAAATGTGTAAATCGGTACGCAGCTTATCGGGAAAAAATCTCTAATCCAAAAGCAAAAAGTAGAATAGTAGAACCTAGGAACATTTGAACGGGCTCCAATACTAAACTAAGATCTTCATTAAAATTCACGGTCATAGCCTACTCTATTGTTATACGGAGAATACGATTGTGGAACGGACTGTCGAATGTCAATAGAATTTAACGTCTCATTGAAAGAGACCGAGCACGAGCGCACGCCAACAGATCTCATATATATATGTATTTAGGTTTATATACGTATTATATATGAGTAACTATCAAAGCCTATTAAGTAATTTATCATTTACGAGTAATTGTTAGTTAATTTTCTAACAATAGTCGCTTGTTTGTTTATTTCATTTTATAAGTGTAATTATTTTAATGATAGATTGTGTTTAGTTTTTGTTAAATTTTTACAAGGTCGTTTCAAATCAGTGATTTTTTGATGATTGTATGATATATGAGTACAAAAAAGTGTATTTTATTTTATGTAATGTCACTTATATTATCATTACCATTTTGAAAACTAGTAACAAAATTAATACACAATTTTGTATTTTGTGTTTGAACTGACATAATTGATAATTTTGGAATAGAAAAATATAGATAAACCTTGAAGCTCTGAATGGACTAAACTAATCAGAAATAAGACACTGATCAAATCACCATACTGACGAACTTCTAAAAAGCGAAACACGTGTCTATGGTTAACTGGCCATTGATACATAGCTTAACAAGCCGATTCATTGATGGAGTAACTTGTGAAAATTTTGGGAAATATCTCAACATTTGATTATTATAAAATTTTTGTTTTAATGAATTCTTTTATATATTTTTTCATAATTTATAAAATTAAAATTACAAGTTAAATCTTAGTGGTGTCTACACTGTAAAAAATTAGTGTGAATTTACATAACATCCGTAGTATATAAATTATTAGTAAATTTAAATATAATTACAAACAAATATATAGTAAAATTACTATTATTGTTATTGTTGAACATAAAATGTTGTAAATAACGAAAATACTACAATTATTTTAGAAACACAATACATTTAAAAATTATTTACAAAACGATTAATATTCCTGTCATAAAATACGTACAGTTCTTGTTAACAAATTACAGTAATAAATTGTTTAAATTTCCCGGTAGTACGTCCCTGTGCTAAAGGCGCACATAATAGCAAGAAAACCCACAGTGTAGTGTGATTTAAATATTATTTCCTTATAGTCTAACTTAATTCATGTGCCCACATTTTATTCTTTCTAACAAAATTGTTCTACATGCATATAAAATAAATATGTACACAGATTTTTTTTTTATATTTATCTTTGAAATATTAAAAAATATGTTTGTAAAATATTGCTAAAACTGTATTTGACTGTAATAATGACTCATAATGTTTTAATTGGCTTAAGAAGGGTTAGTTGTAATCAGTAGGGCTTCATTTTAAAACAAAATTGAATGTTATATTAGTTGAGCTCGTTGTGTATTCCAAATATTACGTATTTTTGTAGTTTATGTTTTATTGTGTTGGATAATCGCATGTAAGTAATATTCTAATAATACATCTGTTACTTGTTAATTAGTTTTAAGATGAGGCCCTGTTATATTTTATATTAAAATTCGACGTCTTGATATACTTCACGTATATCATTATCATGGAAAAATATACAAGGAAAGCACGATGAAAATGGTAAAATTCACGACGAAATTGGTATTTCAAACGACATGTATAGCACGACAAAAAGAGTATTTTTTCCTGATGATGATATACATACGTTGAAACGTCGAAATTTTATATGAAATAAAATTGAACTTTAACCAAAGGTTTTTTTATTTTAATATAATTAGTTCTGAAAGATATTTGTACGATGTTAATAGTAAATTATAAGTACTAAAAGTGAACTTTGTATACTTACACTGTAAAAAAAGTTGCCATTTTACATAAAAACCATAGTAAAAAAATACATATTATTTCAGAAAAACAATAAATTTTCTGTAAAAAATACTATAATTTTGTAATTTTAAATAAAATAATTAATTTACCATCATTTTATATACGTTTTTTACCGAAAAAGTAAGTAAACTTCCATAAGATATACGTATTTTATATTCATATTATGTAAAAAAAATTCTGTAACATAATTTACATAAAAAAACTGATATCAATTGCTCCAGATTTTTATATAAAAATACCGAATTAGTGTAGTTATTCATTAATTAAGTTTTTAAAGCAGGGCTTTAGAGCAGTCAAAATTTTTAACCGCTCCGATATTTATACAACTGCTCCGGTTCCGTTCCAGCTCCGATTAAATTATCAAAAATTATAGAATTTTTTTGTGAAAAAAGTTATGAAACCTGTAAAATAAAAAAATATATTAAATTTTTAAAGATGCATTGCATAATTTAAAAATAATATGAAACATATTGATTTTTTCAATGACATATGTTGCTAAAAATGGTGTAGTAAATAGTTTTACAGCTCCGATTTCGCTTCTGATTCGAGTAAAAGTATTTAGTTCAAGTATTTGTTATTAAAATTAGCATAATATGCGAATAATATGGAATTCTTTTTTTAATGGGACGTTGCACATTTTTTTTAAATTTATTTAATGGAAGATTGAATAACATAGTAAAAAATCTCTTAAAACCTAAAATAAAAAGCTTTAGGTTTTAGTTCTGTTAAAAATTTTGTACACCAGATTGTATAAATTTTACATATGATTGTTGAGAATTTTTCGTTGATTTTTATGAAAATCTTTTATCGATTTTAAATGATTTTTATCAAGATTTTAAGGTATTTTAATTAATTTGTTCACCAGATTGTACAAGTGGTTTTGCCTTGGATTTTCATAATTCCAAAGAATCCTTTTTCTCTGTATAATTAAGTTAACAACATTCTATGTAAGTGATGTTAAAGTATTTATTATTAAAATTCACATAAAATGCGCGTAATGTTCAGTTTTAATATCAAATTTTTATTGTTTTCGAGTTGTTCATTAAATGCAACTGAAACGAGACATTCAGCAAAAAAAAATTTAATTTAAAATGACGTTTTATTTTTACTGTTTCCACCTTTTAATTTACAGCTACAGTTTCCGTAGAATGGCATAACTAAATATTCTTCCGGATGTCAGCTTTGTTATTTATCTTCGTTGACAAACGTTTAAACGCATATTAAAGAACAAATGAATTACCATCAAAGTGCAGCCATATTGGTCTGTAATAATAAAAGTTGTCTTTATAGTTTTGCAAGAGTTCGAGATTTCTGTAACGCGTAACGGCCGCATAGGTTTTTTTCTTTTTCTGCAAAAAACCATTGTTTCTGGTTCGTGAAGGTGTTGTTTATTTCTTCGGTAGATAGTCTATACGGAAGCCATAATCGTTATGTTTTTGTTTTGTCTTGTAATGGTGCAAAATATTCCTATTCGGTATGCTCGAGGCACATTCTTGCCGTGTGTTCTTATTGTTTAAGATTTTTTATAGATTGGAAATCTGTAATTTTATATTATTATAGCTTCATATTGGCGTTATTATTTTCTTTTTAAACGTAATAGTATATTTTCAATATGTACCTATTCTATATGCATTACTTGTTGTATTTTTTAATTTAAATTAATACAGAACTAAATCCTAAAGCTTTTTTATTTTAATATAATGAGTACTGAAAGATTTTTTATTAATATTATTATCTTGTATGTTTATCAGATTTACAATAATCATAGTCCATAAAATTATCAATTACAAAAAAATCTAATATAAATATAATTTCAAGCTTGTGCTTCGTTAATTTTAATAAAGATCAAGTAATAAATAATCCATTTCCGTGATTCAAGGATAATTTATAAGTTCTAAATTTTGAAAATTGCATAAAATACTGATAAAATAACGTGAAATCATTAAGCTGCTCGAAATATCCTGATAATAACTGAAACTTTATAATATATACTTCAGATAAATTATAAATGTCATTTTCATTCCGGAAACTGCAAAAGATTATCTTGATGTGCGTGATTTTTCGACCACTCCATGTATTTTATTTCTCCCTCTATATTTCACAATCTATTACATTGTAAATTTTTTTTATATTTAGTTCTGAATTTTTTGTATAAATTGGTATTTGATATAGGTATATTTATAGAAATTTTTCAACAAAATTTATGATTCTAAAGAAAAATTTAATCTAAGGAAAATGACTGTTAATGATAAAATTTGATATAAACAACATATCTATTCAAAAAGTGAGCTATTTTTAAGTGTCATAATAGCATTTAAAACAAAAGCGCTAATAATTTTAATAATTTTATAAGTTTGGCGCTAAAAATTTGTACATTAAATTAAAAATTTTCTAAAAAAAAATATTGAATTTTTCACATACCAGAAGTACAATCATATATTACGTTTGTTATGAACAAGCGTCTTAAAAAGATTTTTTTTTTGTAAATTTATTAATAAAAATTTGTCTATTTTTTTTCGGGGCACCGTATTACAATATCGTTAAAAATAATATGGCAGCTATATAAATATATATAACAGTAAAAGATCATTAAACTTTCTAAATTAATTTACAAATTTTCACTTACTACAATCATTAAAATTTAATTACATTACAATGTATAGAATAACCAATAAACCTAAAGTAAATGAATATTGTAATATAATCTAACAAAAAAAAAACGGGTTATATGTAACAAATATTGTAATAATACGGATTCGTTCCGAGTGGAATCCGTAACACGTAACCACCTCACCAGGTAACTCAATGTTTTAAACTAACATAAGAGATAGAAAATCCTAACAATAATATAAGCGTCTATATAAACCCGTTTCCATTAGGATAGAGAAAGATAGTTGCTTAGCCCAAAAGGTTATTCGGTTAGCAATTTAATTATTTAATTAGGGCCGGCTGGGGGGGCCTATGACGGCACGTGCCAAATAACCCCTAGGGGTCAGCGTATCGGTGTGTAATTACGTCGCTGGTGAAGCTTTTCTACTGCTTTCCGGTTAACCGGAGCAGCCCCCCTCCCTCCCCCCTAGCCCGACTTTTGCTGTACTCCGGTACGCCACTCTAAGCGACTGGACGTCGGAGCTTTTGAATTAGTTTCGAGTCGTTGTGTGTGTGTGTGTGTGTATGTGTGAGTGTTTGTTTAAGAGTCAGTCTTTTCAATTATTTATCATTTGAAATGTAAATAAAATTAGTTGAAAATACCTCTGGAATTTTTTACTTTGTTGCTCAGGTAAAAAACGTTGGAGTTTTGTTTTAAAACGTTCTTTATTTTTAGCTTTTAATTTCAGTATATCTTACTAAGATATTGTAGAATTTTTTTTTTTTTATTAAAAATTTGTGGAGTATAGATTACATAGTTTTTATTGATGTTAATATTTTAAAAAATTTGTTTCTATTGACACAAAATTTTGCAGAAATAAAAGTATCAAATGTTTTTAATTAACTAATATATTTAATTTTCAATTTATCCCTTATAAAGCCCAGAATAAATAATTAAAGCATTTGTATAATCTGGTGTACGAATTAATTAAGATGTTTGTAACCTCTAAAATTTCTTAAAAGCTTAGTAAAATCCTTTAAAAGCAAAATCCTTTCAAATCATGAGTAATTAACGATTTTCTTAAAAATCATGTAAAATCTCTATAATCTTAGAAATTTCATATAGAATCCGTAAAATCAGCGAAAAATTACAACAATCTCATCAGTCACACTTAAAATTTGTACAATCTGGTATACAAAATTTGAGTAAGTGGCTTTATCCTCTTAAAAATTATGACAACTGCTGTAATTTTAACATAATTGTTTAAAACATACATAATATCAGAACTATTACAAAAATTATGTAATATGATGTTACCAACGGAATGGAAAAAAGTTAATTTACAGAACTTCAGTGAATTTTCTGTTGGAAATTTTCCATAAATGGGTAAAGTTTGTTTAGTTCTGTAATATTATTGTTGGTATAATTACATACATTTCTAAATTTATATAAAGGATGTATTTTGTATGACTATGCATTAAAGTAAGTGTGGTTAAGTAATATAATCCTTAAAATAAAAAAAAAAACTGTTTTAGGATTAGATTCTGTTTAATAAAAACGACGTTTGACGAAACTGAACGCTCATCTTCATCAGCAATGGCGTAGCCAGAAACTTGTCATGGGGGGTGGGGGGTTACTAAAGAAATGATATAATATTAATCAATAAAGATAATACTATAATTTGTATAAAAAATAAAGAGCAATAAAAATTATTTTTGTAAAAATAAAAGTAAAATAACATATTTTATATTTCACATACGTATGTTTTTGGTAGTTCAGGTTCTTGGGGCAGGGGGGTTAACCCCCCTAACCCACCCCTTGGCTACGCCACTGTTCATCAGGTTAAAACAGAATCCTAAAACAGTTTCTTATTTTAATACAATGAGTTCTGAAAAATATTTTACTATGTTAATATAATTCTTTTGTATCAACCTACCAAAAATCTTGTATATAGTTAATTAAACAAATGTGTAGTGATTTGTTTTGAATTTTTAATCGAGTGTAAACACACGAAATGAAATAAACAATAACAATGCTATTATCCTTGGAATTATATGTAAGCATACAAATAGTGCTAAATTTTCGGTCGTGTAATCGTTGTGTCTGTCTGTCTGTTACAGATGAATGCCTCGTGTCACCATCAGTACCAGTATTACCAATTTCGGCACGACCACCAACACAATGGCGTACGATTGCGAACATACTCACCAAACACATGACGATTCTATGCAGTCTGTCATTCCTGTAAGTGAATACCGCCCTCCTCATTTCCTGTTTGCTTTTGAAACATAATTGCATACGTTGTCTCTATTTGGTTATGTCATATCTATTTGGCTTGTTTTGTGTTTAAAAACGTGGGACGCATGCAATAGTAAGGAGTGTAGGGAGTAGCTGTCGTTTCGCCCCACGTTTTTCGTTTTAAATCTTACAAGTATTGTTATAGCTATTAAAAATTTACAATAACAAATTTTCAGGACAATCTGTATGGGGCTCAGGAATCTGTATGGGGCTAGGAAAAATTATTTTATACTTTTTACTCCATTTTAAAAATGTGGTATATTAATTTTTTTTTATTTATAGTGTCCGTTAAACCTAAAGTCGTTCTATTTTAAAAAATATGAGTATCAATTTAGTACACTCTTAAAAAAATTATGTAATTTTACCTAGAAACCATGAGACACTACGATGATCAATATTTCTAACTATAATTACTCAATTGCTGTAATTTTATTCATAATTGTTTAAAAATAAATAATATCAGAACTATTACAAACATTATGTAATATGATATTATCAACGAGAAGAAAAGTACATTATATATGAATGTAATATTACAATGTTTTTAGTTAAATTTCTTTTACTAAATTTACAGAACTTTAATAAATTTTTTGTCAAGAATTTTTTTATAAATAGGTAAAATTTGTTTAGTTCTGTAACATTATTGTTTGTATAATTATATACATTTTTAAATTTACATAAAGGATGTATTTTAAAATGAATGAATTACATTTAAAATATTTTATTAGTATTATTATACAAAATATGTACTAAGTCTAATTATTTTGATGAATTATTACAGATATTATTATTCAAGCTGTAATTTTACATAATTTAAGAAGTTATACAAACAATATGTAATTCTATATTAAGTATGTGATACAATTTCCAGAAAGTGATCAATTTTACATACTTATTAGGTCATTTTTACTTATGTGATTATTATGAAGTATGTAAAAATTACAGACTTTTGAGGTAGAAATACAGAATATTTATAGTAAAATGAAATTGCAGATTTTTACTACTATTTTTCTGTAAGTTCGTTATTTTTTTACAGTGAAATTAAAACAACAAAATACATATTGAAGTTTTCTAAGATTGTATTTTATTTTTCATAATTTTTAACGCTGTTATTTAATAGTTCTATGTCAACTTCTTGATTATCGAAAAAAATCTTTATTTCCCGTAACGGATTTACGAGAAATAAAGACGTCATCCTGTTAATCTATTAATAATAAAGTAATTTTCAATTTTACACACGTTATTTACGTTGAATGAGCCCCTAAGGCATAAAGAAAGACCTCCTCTCAAGCTTTAGATCCTTTGTGATATCAGGGAACTCACAGTGTATAGATTAAAATTTATTTTAGCCTACGTTCTTTGAAAAGAACTTAAAAGAAAAGGAAATTTCTATTCAGGGTTTTTTTTTTCTCTAAATTAGAGAACGCATTGCGTTCTTGTTTAAATTAGTACAGCTGTTAATTCTCAATAGACATAAGTGCTTTTACACTTGAGTTGAAATGGAACGTATTTTTTTTGCGTCTGTTGAAATTCTTCTATGAATATTTTATTTAAATGACTCTTTTATTAACATATTATTTCTTAGATATTTTTATTCAGATTGCCTTATTTTTCATGAAATTAGTATTATGTTCTAAACTAAACTACGCACTAAATCATGAAAAAAAAACAAAACAAAAATGTTATTCGTTTTATTACTTTCAACCAAAAGTTTTTTTAATAAAAATTTTATTGTATTTTACAAGCTAGTTAGATTGGAGTGTTCAATACGAATAGTATTTACTATTAAAACATAAAACTAATTTTGAGATAAGTAGGAAAAGTGTGAATAAAATTTATGCTGATATTCTGTATTATTCTATAAATATATTTATTTATTTTATTTATTTTGCGTGGACGTCCGATGAGTAGTTGGAGTGGTATGATTGAAAGAGTGAATTTGCGTAAGTGAATATTTCCAAATAGTAGGAATAGAAGAGCATGTATGAGAAGTGTTATGAATATGGATGAAGCTAGAGTTGCTTATCTGGATAGAAATGTTTGGAGAAATCTAATTTCGAGATAGTAGAAAGAGTTCAAAGTAAAAACTTTGGATTTAAAGCAAAAAAAAATTCTCAGTGTAAATAGAGCACTTCTGAATTATCTTTATAAACAGAAATTTTTTTTTTTTAATTCTGTAACATATTATCGATATGTTTTATGATAATAAAAGTTACTAGCCTATCCAAGTATCTTAATCTCGAAATAGTCCAATAATGTTTCATTTCCGTATTAAAAAATAACAAAACAGTTATGCTAAAGACCTTAGACAGTAGCGCTACTTTGAAAATACCATATTCCCACAGCTTAGCTACGATGAAATATAGAAGAACAAAACTGTTAGTAGTCTAATGAGTTTGTAATATCTCACATCAGAAGATGACATTTAAATATTGCTTTTTTTTCAAAGATGTTTCTTTGGCTACTTTGTTGCTACTGTGTTGTTGTGTTGTATTCGAAAATTTCATGTTTTTAGATAATTTGATATTCTTTGATCATATATTATGGTAAGATGAGACGGTTGTTGTAATTGGAGAAGGCTGGGTCTAGAGTTTTTTTGTTTTGTTTTTGTGACATCATGCGTGTATAGTTAATAACTGGACCGAGACTTGTAAATATACCAATAATTTATTTGGGATTTTTGCATTTCATTATTTAAATATTTATGTTTGCAAAGGTACATTGTATTTTAATTTTCATTTAAATATAATGTTGTTGTTTTTTTTAATTATTTCGGGAGAATGTAAAAATTTAGATTTTAAATATAAAAATTTGAAATTATATAATATAGAAAAATAAAATCCAAAAACGTTACTGATTTTAGATAAATTTTAATATATTTTACAGGTTTATGGCGAATAAATTTATAAATGAAAATACGTAAAAGCTTTTGTGGTAAAAATGTTATTATTAATAATATATTAAAATTAAAAAAGGGTCCGTGTATCTTTTTTTGTTAAATTTCAGCGTTTTGATTTATTAAACATATATCTTCATCAGCAAAAAATCTATACAAATGATATAAATAATAAACAAACAAAACATAGAAACAGGTTACTGGGTAACAAAATACAACTACCTAAATTACAAAATTTATAAATTATTAATTAAAGGAAGCCAAATTTTATTTAAATTATTGCCTTAAAATGAAATAAGTACTACCAAAAGTAGTTTTTTTAACACACTTAGTTTTAACTGTGCAGTGAAATCATTGCGAAATTGCGCAGTTTACAGATAACTCAGTTTTGCCCGTATGCTATACAGGTTTTACTCATGTCAGTCAAGTACGTAACTAAATCGTAACAGGCATTCGAATGTATGATATTTTTCTATAAAATATATAAAAATTATCTAGTCCTCGACATATTTTACTATATAACTACATATTGGTATTGCATCGATAAAAATGTCAAATGAACTACAAAAGCTACACACATGCTCCGTTTCAACTGCACAGTTATGGTTAGTGTAGTTAAAAAAAAATTGGCTACAGATTTCACTCAGTACAAACTCAGGCCAAACTCATAGACTCATAGATTAGAAAATTTTTGTAGCTATTATTGAAAAATATTATACATTAGAAAGCCTGTTACGATTTAGCTGTCCACTAAACTTACAATTAGAAAAAACTGTATAATATGTATGGCCAATTTTGTTACGATTTTCCTGCACAGTTAATACTGCGCAATTAAAACTGAGTTAAAACTGAACGTGCCTAAGACGATTTTTAACTCATTTTTTTGTGTGTGGTCATAGTTTATTATTTAAATAATTTCTGGAAAAAATACAAGAATAATTGCAAATAATATAAAGTGGGTACAATAATTATTTATGCGATTATATTGAAGATCAGAGCAACGTTAAGTCAAGGTAAGTAGGTGTAACTTGCTATTGCGTGCGTCTACGCACGAATAATAATTAGTGCAGTCGTTAATGAACGGAAGTCCGTCTACTGATACTGATTGTACTTCCGTTCGCGGCTTGTACACTTGAAACAACATTTCAGGACTTTGCTGATCTCTCTACTTTGACCAATATCTTGATGTATTTTAATTTATATTATTTTTTTTTCTTGTACTAGCTTTTGTTTAGTTTATCAACTGTGCCATCCTGAATTTCAATTATATAATAGTTAGGAATTATCGCAATTAATGTTTCATTATAATTCATATGGACGGAACGATGTATGTTTATGAAGTTATAATCTGCACTTGTATCTTTGTATTACAGATGTTTTAATAAGACATACATTTTTATATGCATTTTACTTTTTAAATTTGAATATGTACCATGTTTTTGTTTTGTTTTTATATTCATTTGCAAATTAATGAATAATATTATGAATATATAGCAATAATGTTAATTATAAAAAAATGTATAATTAAAATTTATTCATAAATATAAGTATTATACTCAGGGGTAAATTGGATGTTGATATTATATTGTAACGTCTCAAAAAATTTACACGGTTGAAGATGTTCAAACAGAAAAAATTGTTATTGATAAAAATTCTACCATAGTTATATTACGTTGATAATTTATAATTTATTGTAGCTATGGAAACATATCTTCATATCGTCAGTTTAAAGGTAAAACTTATTAACTCCAATTTTTTATTTGGGAAAAAATAAGTATTAAATTGTGAATAACTCTTAAAAAAAGGGAAATTCTGTACAGAATTTTGTTGTAAACAGAAATACTACTTCTCAAATATTTTTAAGTAATATTCGAAAAACTTGAATAGAAAATCAGGAACTGATAGCTTAATTATTTCAGTTCATTTTCAGCAAAATCCTATTTAATGACTTTTACCTAAAAAATATCGTAAAATTATAAAAATTTATTGTTACATTAAAAAATGTTATAAATAAAAGTTGTTAGTTATAACTAATATAGCAACTTAATAATTTTTTTCGAAATATTTCTCTGTTGCAAAATATTCGTAAAACACATAACAGTGACATCGATAACTACCACTTTCAGTAGATAGATCTGTGCCAAAAGTCGACGAAATTGTGATATTAATTTCCGAAGCATTAATATAAAATTACTTGAAATTCCATTTAACTGAATTTGCTCTACATGTGTCTACAGACCATGGTCTGTTGCAACAGACAGACTGCATTATCATGCTAAAAATAGTTGATTCATGTTGCAAAAAGTCTAATTCAAATCTCGAAAAGTCTAAATTGGTATGACTACAATACCTCTTTTACTATATGTGACGGTCGGTCAAAAATATGTATATACTTGTATTTTGTTTGTACACCAATAATAACTATATAAATATATTAATTTTTTTTAAATATATCTTTTTTTTATTTTTAAAAGTTTCTCTGCAAAATTATATTAAAATAATTTAATCAATAAATAATAACTGTAACTTTATTCTCAAACAGGTCAAATATTTGCATATCATTTAAAAAGGCGTATTAATTTTTTTTTATCATTATTATAACATTAAAATTCATACGGAAAGTTTACTTTATGAAACCTAATAAAGTTCCAATGAAAACAAACAAAATTAAAATCGCTAATAGTTTGTGCAAAAAGTCCTTAAACTCGGATGAGTAATATGCGGGAAATGGTAAGGTCTAAAAATAATAATCTGTTTTCTCTGGAGAGGGACACGCCCATGAGTTCATCCTGATGTCACTAACTTTAATAGAATTTTATATGAACTTTTATAAATGTAATATATACACGGTCTTTTACAACCTAAATACGTAATAAATTTTCGACGAAAATCTACATATTACATGCGTAAGAACACGCACTTTAACCAAAATTTACCATATTGTTATTTAATATAAAACACAATTATTTTGTATGTGTTTTTATGTCAAATAGTGATTTTTTATGTATTATGTAAATTGAGACTAATTAAGTAATTAAATAAATATTTATATTTTTAGTACTGATATTAAATATTATAAGTTTAGTTTGGAATACCTACGCACAGAAAAAATTTAAACAGCTATTTTATTTATTTGAATTAAATGCCCAAATTTTAAGATAATGCCCATATTTATAGCTTCTTTTAGATCATTTAAAAGCAGTCATTAGTTTAATATTAATTTTTGCTTTTATTATAAATTAAATATAAACTATTTTTGTAAATTAAAAAAAATTACATTTACTAAACGATATTATAAAGCGATGCGTAAAGTAACCAGCGTTGCTAATATCAGTGATAATATTGAAATCAGATCAGATTTATTATTATTTTATTATTAATTGTGTGTTAATATTTATCTTTTTGAAGAAACTGCGTATTTAGAATAAAAATAATAATTCTATAGTATTCTTAATTAAAATAATAGTTCTATATTATACTTAGGTGCAGATGATTTAATAATGAAAATTATATTAAAATAAGATAATTATTTAACAAGTTAAAATGAAAGCAGAAAAAAATAGTGTAATTTCTACAGAATAGAATTTATGACTATACAAGACTATGTAAGAAATCTCGTTGCAATATACATAGAAAGATTTCTTATGGAATCTAAGAATTTTTATTTTTACAAACCGTCATTTTTAACGAAAATGTTTATGCGTACGGGGTAAAACTAATTCGTATTAAAGAAAAATTAATAAATATTATTATCATTAACTATTTTCAAATTACATTGTTTTTTTTATTATGATTCGCAAATGACAAGCAAATTTGCGTTTTTATCACGACTTGTTCAAGAAATAAATAACGAAATTCATAGTCCGTAATTATCTGTAATTGTAAGTTAATTAGGTATCCTACGTAGTTAATGTATAAAGGACTTATTTGGCGTAATTCCTTATTGCAAATGAAGTAATAATAACAGATTTCAAATTACATATTCTAGATGTTCTTGCATCTGCTGTTCTTGGAAATGGAAAAAAACGTTTGACAAGAATTATTAATATCATATTTCTATCATTTCTTGATAATCTTATTCAATTTTAATTAGATTAAAATATATTGAAAAACTGATTTATTTTATAAAATGAAAATCTAAAATTTTAAAAATACATATTTTTGATTACTTATATGATCTTAAAAATTATCCTAGTGCAAATTTTAAAATCAGATATGCTTACTTTTTATGTTGTTTTTTTAGGACTAATATTAAAAATAAGATTTTTCAGTAATCAGTATTAAAATTGTTAAAAACTATATTTTATGTTTTTTTTTTGTGCATAAAACATCCGTTTATTATGCAAATACATATTCCGAAAGAATAGTTTTTTAAGAAATTATCGAAAATAATTGAAGTTGTCTGGCGCTTCCGACATTAGAAATCTTAAATTTTAATGGTTTGCTAATTAATCCTAATTACAGACAATCATAGAAACAATTCCGTATAGTACTTATAAATAAAAGGTCATTTTTTTTACTCATTCGTGAAAAACTACTACTTTATGCACTTGTTATATAAAGTACCATTCTGTTACTGTTTTGGTTACTATATAATTCCTTTTATAAAAAAAAATTAATATCAATATTTTTTTTTTAAAAACACTTTATTAACTTGGTTGTTTTACAATGTTTTATCGACGTGATGATCGATTTGTTTTTCAGAGAGGTATGAGACGAACTAATGTACAAATTCTCTTTCAAATATTCAAGTATATGTAATAACTTATTTTTAAAAATCGTATTATGCAATTGAAAAAAAAACAAAGAAAAATTTTTCTTTGCAAATATTTTCACAAAAATCTAAAAAATCTTTCCCAGCTAATTACGACAATAAAATACTGAGTTAGCACATCAATTTATCAAACAATCATATATATAAAACCAGCAATTTCATATTTCGTCGAAACAAACAAAATAAAATGAATAAAAAAAAACAAGAATGTTATTATATCTCGCAGCATTCTTTACGATAAAATGATACATCTGTAAATGGCGCGATTTGAACCTAACAAAATCCATGCGCATCATTATTATTTTCCCATGGTTTTGAAGGTAGCACGCTTGGGCAGCAGGGCAAAGAGATTCGAGTATAAATGTTGCCCTCACGTGCAGAATTTTTGGTAATGATTAGCTGATGTTTCGTTATGGATCGGTTACGTTTTGCAACAAACAAAAAAACAAAACAAAAAAAAAAAAAACGCAGAAAAACCATAGCTGCGTCAAAATTATATTGCGGTTTGGAAATATATCTCTGGTTTTGTTTTTGTTTTTTTTAATCAAATTGTCACATGATGTTGCGATCAAATTGAAATAATAACAATTTTTGGGTACAGAAATATTTCCAAAGAATAATCTGTTTTTGTTATTGTTATTTGGCAATCAAATCATTACCTTTTTGTAAATAAAAATAAAGTGTTAAATATATTACACACATTCAAATAAGTAAATAAAATAATTTCAAGAAAATATCTAAATAGAAAATTAAAAATCAAAACGAAAATAATGCTTTACATTTAGGTTTACGATGTTTATTACAGTCATAGTAAATTAGTAAAATAAATTATGTTCAGTAAAAATATTAAAAAATAAAGTAAAAATATCAAGTATTTTGTAATTTTATAAAAGGTAGCAATTATTTTACTTTGAAACAAATAACTATTTGTTATTCAACGATATAATGATAATTATTATCCAGATAAGGTAAAATAAATTATAAAAATTACATAAAATTAAATTAGATGATTTTAAATGATTTTTGATGCCTGAATATTTGAGTGTATTTTCGAAAAGATTTTACTGGTGAGTGTACAAGAATATTACGGGTATTCATTATAAAGTCAACTCATCATTTGTGGTTAGCATGTATATAATAAACGTATATTTATATATAAATGTGCTTTTAACTTTGCTTAATATTATACTTAATGTAAAACAATACTTGTTCAAAATAATGAAGTTATTAAAGAATTTTTATTTTTATTTTTTATATATGTTTACGAAAATCAATATGTTTTACAATAAATCTGCTGTAGGTTAAAGTTTTATATTAATATTTATTAATAATCGATGTTTATTATTTACAGTAAATAACAGAACATAGAAACAAGTTACTAGGTAAATAAAAAAGTAACTAAATCATAAAATTTGTCGATTTTTTAATTAATGGAAGCCAAATTTGATTTATCTCAGTGCCTTCACAGTGAATGATGATATCTTTTTCTTTATAAATTTATATTTTAATAGAAATTTA
Organism: Clivina fossor; assembly: GCA_963966155.1. Taxonomy (NCBI): domain Eukaryota; kingdom Metazoa; phylum Arthropoda; class Insecta; order Coleoptera; family Carabidae; genus Clivina; species Clivina fossor. The sequence goes on along the minus strand of OZ014562.1, from coordinate 9,705,011 downwards.
TAAAGAAAAAGATAACATTAATCACTATGAGTTAAATAATATTTGACTTTCATTAATTAAAAATCTATAAATTTTATGATCTGTTCTACTACTTGTAAATTTTCGTTTACGAAAAACACTCTCAATTATAGCACTTCATCTACTCATCGGAGGTCCATGCGCAAACGTGTACCTTCAAAATCATTCACGTATATTCTTTTAAACAAATGTTTATTAGACATTTGCTCAATAATTTTTTTTTCAATCAATTTTAAATCCGATTTCTTTTAGTTACATTACACACGCTACTTGAAAATTTCATTTCCGCAACAGTCATTTTTCTTTTATGCTTTTGCAGGCAACTTTAACATTCACTGCCATATGTCAACATAGGCACCAAAACTGCAGTATATATACTCAAACGGGCTTCTTTTCAATCATTTACGTTTCCAGCCAAAATACCGAAAGCACAAAAAAAAATTCAATATTATTTATGTATATGAATTATAAACAAAATTGATTAAATTTCTTATACCATTATATAATAATGAACTTATCCAAAATGTTCAACACATCAACAGAACTTCAATAAACTTTGGTTAAAATCTGTCAGAAGCAGTGACAAGCATATTATAAAATAAATTACTCTATTATATATATATTACATTTATTCATCGAATATTTGCTAAAAATTTTAATACAATTTCAGTTTGTTTCACTTTAAAACTCTCGCAAATTTTGATTTTCACTTTTTTTTTTAGTTGAGTGAAAGCGCTTCGCCACTTGATTTTTAAATCGCATAAAGCCTCATTGAATTTGTATGACGATATCAATCACATTTTGACACAAATTTTTTCTTGACAAATATTGTATTATAGGAGTATATTTTAATAAATATTTATTTATTTTAAAATATACGAAGTTTGTTCAAAAAGTAATATTGTATTATGCTGAAAATTCTATGATGTCTTTTTATACTATTGTTGAATCATATGTTTATAATATATATGTATTCTGTTTAGTTATACATACTATCTGCAACAACCGTGAGTTATAAAATAATAACTCACCGTTTCAATTATAACTATTTAAAATTTTAACTGCACAATTGTAAAAACAGATATTTTGTAAAGTAATGTAGTTGGGAAACTTTGCACTTCTTAAATAATACATACATACACAAATACGCCATGTACCCAAAATAGTGTGGCACAAACTCTTGCCACAATTCTAGCTTTTTACACTCTCGCAAAACAATCTTAATCATACCATTCTATCTACTCATTCCACGCAAACGTATACCTGCAAAATCATTCACATATATTCTTTTAATCAAACGTTCATTAAACATTTGCCTAAGATGACCGAACCGTCTTAACTAAATTATGAATTAAAATTTATATATTAGTTTTTCTGTGTTAATACGCAATATTGATCAATATTTATATATTTTGAAGTATAAACATTGATTAAAGAAGTATATAAATGAAATTTTGCCTAAAATTTATGCTACACAAAATACACACATGTATTGCAGTTTAATCTATCTCAGTTATTAACTAAACCATTATAAAAATTTTCTTATACTAATAGCAAATAGCAATAGTTATAATTAATATTAATTTATCAAAAATAAACTATTTTATATACATATATGCTATTTATATTACATTTTTTAAATGAGTTGTAAAAGATGAATTATTGGTCTAGTGGTTAAGATACTTGCTTTGTAATCAGTAGGTCCCCGGTTCAAATCCCGCACACATATAGCATTTTCAATTTACCAATTTATGTAAATTGGAGTTGAATGGGTGCCAGATTAATATGAGGGAATTCGCTAACACCATGAAAGCTTTCGGGCTTAATGAATGGCGTTTGATAGTACTCTCTCTACAATTTTTCAATGTTTATTTTTAATATATTTATAAAATAATTAAACTCTACACAGTGAATTGGAAACGAAAATTAATTTTTATAAAAAATTATTTAAAATATATAAATATTTTAAGTTAAAAGATGTGATAATTAGGTTAATTATTTTTGTAATTAAATATTTAATTTGATTATAATTTTTTTTTTATAAAAAGTAGTTTAAAGAAGTTATATAATATTTTGTTGTTTTAATGTAATACTATGTAAGAGTAATAAATAATAACAAAATTATAAATTTGTGATGCAAGCACGTGATATCAGACAACGATTGTAGTACTATTCGACATTTGTAGATGGCTGCATATGTCTAGAAATAATATTGACTTTTAAATAAACGTAGTTACGTTATATTTCGATGTAAAATATATCTTAATTTTAATAAAATATTGCAGAACTTTAATTTCAATACAAAAAATTCTAAAAGGTTTTTTACAATTAAGATATATAAAATAAAACGGCTTTAGGTTTAAGTTCTGTATAAATATTTATTAATAATCGACGTTGAGTTCGTCGAAGCGTTGATTATTAATAAATATTTATAAAGAACTTACACCTGTCAGGCTGTTTTATTTTATATAAAGAGTTTTTACTATGTTAAAAAAAATATATAGGTATTTATTTCTTTAATAATATATTCAATACAATATTATAAAAAAATTTAAATTTTAATATAATATACATTATTAATAATAATAATAATATTAATAATATTTACAAGAAAAAATTAAATTGAAGGAAATTTTTAATGAAAATATTAAAGGATGGCAGCCAAAAATTGATAATGTATTTAAATGTGTTCAATGGTCTGTAGTGAAGCGGAACTAAGCGGTCTATGAAACGGTAATCTAAACTGCTTCAAGCGGTTTTCGATGCTAATATTAAAATGTCATAGAACGTAATTAATTTATGCAAAATGGATACTCATCTTGTTATATGCCTTCTTATCCTACGGGCTATTCCACTCTATATATATATATATATATATACATAACACTAATTTTAATTTTCCAAAATTCACTCATGCGCGGTTTTACTTTATTAGAAACATTTTCTGTATTCATTTTTAAAATAAATTTTGAAGTAACTTGCTGTAGACACCACAGAATTGATACCACAATTTACTTAAACAAAATACTTTCTAATATTGAAATTATTACTTAAAGTATCATAATATTATGCTGATAGTTTTACGATATGCATTTATAATTTATCGTAATCATATACATCAAAATAGATACTTGTAAATGAAGTATCAAAAAAGGTTTTAAAAACAGTTGTTAGTTATAACTAGTACAGTTACTTTTTATTTAAAATATAGGATTGAAAAATAATGATGTAAATTTAATTTTTAATTGATTTTTGGCGACTAGTTTCGGTTATTTTTACCGTCTTCAGACGAACGACAAGTTAGCTACTAATATTGTCGTACATGTGGTGCCTTTTTTTAGGTTAAATTTGAAAACATAGATATTAAAATTATATTTCGTAATTATAAAGAAAAACTATTTGTAGATTAAATTTTTTTGACTTTTATTATGAACACAAAATCTAGTGAAAAATTTTAATCTACAAATAGTTTTTCTTTATAAATACGAAATATAATTTTAATTTCTATGTCTTCAACTTTAACGTAAAAAAGACACCACATTTATAAAAACATTCGTAGCTAACTGACGTTGGCCTGAAGACAGTCTTCAGGCCAACGTCAGGTGACTAATTCGGCAGAAATCAATGAAAAATTTAATTTACACCTTTATCATTATTTTTTAATCTATATTTTAAATAAAATCAATGGGTGTATCAATCGATACTTTTACGAATATAGTATAGCTACTTTATTGCGAAATATTCATGGCGAAATATTCATATGGCTGAATCTGTACCAAAAGTTGATCGAATTGAGATATTTACGTATATATGAAATTTCTAAAAAATCTGTTCTACCGAATTTGCTCTACACATGTCCACAGACAGATCGACAGATTGGCATTGCGCTTAAAACTATTGATTCATGTTAATGCTTATCTGTAAAAATCTCGAAAAGTCAAAATTGATACTATTAAAATATTAAATTATATTAAAATGATATTAATTATATTTTTTATTTGTAAAGAAGATGAAAGGTATTTTATGAATTTATTTGCAAAAAACTTTATTTACCGTAAATTTTATTCCAATAATTATGTTCCGTTTATTTCACTAATTAAATAAATACAAGTATATATTTTCATAGGAATGGTTAACTTTGAAAATGTGATATAATTAAAACACGTATTAAATAAACAAATAATTGTGAACTTTTCCAAAAGCAAAACGTATAAATTCCGACGTTTTATTTGATCTAATTAAATAGTTACATTAAACTGAACTCTCACAATCACACATAATATCTAAAAGCGTAGAACTCAAATGAACCAACATTTTCCTATTTGACAAACAAGTTTAAACTCAATATTATACGGTATATATTAAGTACATATATGTACACACACAGTTTTCCGTCATTCTTTACATACAAATGTTAAATTTGTGAAAAATTTTCCAACGTAAATACACTCAACTTTTAGTTTTCTTCGACTTGAAAATTTTAAAACTTGTTTTAAGTTGAAAACTTTTGTATTAGACTAACTTAAACTACTACTCGGATACATATAAGTTTTTCTATAAAAATTATATTTAATGTAAAACAATATATAAAATATTGAATTATTGTTCACGTATCGAAAAAATGACTAATAAACATTTCATTTTTATAATAATAACAAATTTGCAACTAATATTAAATAAAATATAAACAGAAATTTGTAATCAATTAAAAATTTAAAAATAGCATAGAAAACAAAATAATGAAGAGAGAGAAATAAAATACCTTTTTTTAGTTTAGTCAGAAGTTAACTATAAAAGTTTCTTAAACGTTCTAGATAATTAAAAGTCTATAATAATGATCAGAGTTTCAAGCTTTTTGTTTCTCTTAAATAAAGCGTCTTTTTGTTTTAAAACAGAATATTTTTATTTTTAAAACAACTTTTGTTTTACAATAAATAATGTTATTACAAAAGTCTATCTTATAGTTAATACACAATTAATATTTTTGTATGTTTTATGAAAGTTTTACAGATTTTTATTATTTTCAATATTGCTAATTAAATTAATTTGTTATATAATATTATCTATTATCTATATACATCCATACTCCTATATTGAGTGTGTTGTGTCATGTTAAAATTAATGTATCATTTTATACACATTATAAATAAGTAACACAGAAATAATTATCTATTTATTACTCATAATAATAATAATATAGCAACTTTATTAGATTTTGATCATATCAAGTAAATTTGGGTTTTTATATGTTAAACTGACTGCGACAGCTATTTCCTACACTCCTTACAATTATTTATTGCATGCGTCTGACGTTTTTCGTTTTAAATCTTACAAGTATTGTCATAGCTATTAAAAATTCACAATCACAAATTTTCAGGATAATCTGTTATAAATTTGTATGGTGCTAGGTGAAATTATTTTATACTTTTCAGTCCGTTTTAAAAACGTGATGTAAATTATTTTTTTTTTATTTAAATAATTTTAATATTAGATACATAAATAATAATAAATTATTAATGTAATTAATGTTTTATTGTTTTGTTTATTTTCATTTCTAGATGATTGTGCGAGTGTATAGCGATGGAGCCACTACAGATGTTCCTGTAACTCCATCTACAACTTGTCAGGATGTTATAGATTGCTGTCGCGATCCTGGAGATGAATCCTGTCAGCTTATTGGAGTCTGGGGCACTAGAGGTGGTAAGTTTTTTTTTTTAATATAATTGAAGACACAAGTGGATAATGGTGACGTGTTACAAATTGTGTATTTTGAGTAAAACTGATTTAAAAACATTTAATTGTAACTTTTTTATGTACATGACCTTGAGTCATATTACATATTCATATATAAAAAAATTTAAAAAGTCCTCGTGCTTTTGATCGAGGGACTTAAGCGCATTTTTGGCGAGCGGATCAGTATTTTTTTATTTAAAATATTATTAATTAACTTATTTAGCATTGGCTGAGCGCTTTTAAACTATTCGATGCGCCAATAACTCGACAGAACCGAACTAATGCAAGAAACTAGAACTCTCTACGATGTCTAGTTTAAACCGACCGAACGGACAAAGCGTATTATTGAGCTTTCTTTTGAAAACAAAAATGCGCTAAAACACATTGTATATAAAATTCTTCAGATACATTGCATATATAATTCTCAAAAAAACACATTGTACATATTTCTCTTAGACACATCGTATATAATTGCCTCGTACACTGCATCTCCGTGAAATATTACAATTTATGTAGAGAGAGAGAGCAGAATAATAAGTTACATAAATAGTAGATAACTTTGAAAAAAATGAAGGTTTTTTTTTTCGCTGTAATATTGAATTTTGTCTTTTGAAAAATGTCAAAATCAAATGAAAATGATGAAAATACCTTTCGTACAGTATTCCTACAGTAAAGTCTATTTATTCAGTGGTTAGAGGGTGTGTTTAGTTTAATGTGCGCCAATATAACATTTGCCACTTTTTTCCGCACGAAATACTTAATTTCATTTTAAGCCCAATAATATTTTTGCATTTTATTGTGAATAAAGTGATACTATTATATTTTTTGTAGGTATTAATTATACTATTTTAAAAAGTTCTATTACATCAAAACAGAGTGTTTAGTGACTTTGTACACCGTAGGTGGCAATATACCTCACGCCAACATTCAATTTTATTATTTTAATTAATTCGTTTACAAAAAATATCAAAAAATAACAAATTGCAAAAACACAATAACACAATTCTGGTTCATTATTTACAGGGTAAAGAAAAGTGCGGCGATGTTGTAGTAATGACGACAAATAAATAACGTGAATAATCATGAATAGTGACAATTGCAAATAAATATTTTATTTTAATAAAGTTTTCATTAATAAATTATCTGCACTTGAGAATAATATAGACTTATTCATTTTACTCTAATACGCTTTTTCTTCAAAGTCATAAATAAATGCTAACTCAGAATTAATAATAAAATAATAATAAATCTGATTTGATTTAAACAGCATCACTGACATTGATAACGCTGGTTACTTGACGCATCACATTATAACATCGTTTAGTAAACGTCAATTTTTTACAGTGTCTTTAGTGTGTAAAGAGTAAACTTTAGAGGCGGCCATAGATAAAATATACTCCTAATATTTAACCAAGAAAAAAGTATAACAATTTTTTATATATGAACTAATATGAATATTTTAATTTAAAAATATTATGTAAAATAGAAAAAAAAAATCTGGCGTAACTAAAATGAAAATTGGAGAAAAATGAAACCAAAAAATAATTGTCGGTTATTGTGTGCATGTTTACTTTATGGATATTACAATTTTTCCATTTCGCATCGAATAACACGATATCAAATATGAAATTCGTTTTTTTTTTTATTTTTTATTTACTCGGTAAATATTTGAGGCATCCAATGCCAAATCATATTATTATTTTTTTCGTTTCGTCTTTAATTAAAATTTGACTAAATGTAAATTCTCTTTTCAATCATTTTGTCAATGATAATGTCCTAATTTTTTTTGTTCTTTTTACAATTTTAATAAAAATTTCATTTTTATATTTGATATTTGTAAATAATTTTATTTTTTATATTTTTGAATGGAATGTGAGAATATAATTAAAGTGTGAGTATAGAAGGAGGTCATTATGTTACTAGTACAATAATGCACATTATTATATAGCAGTTAGTTACTATATACACCACTGATGGCAGCACCCAACAAGACTACAACGTCAAGTGTATTTAATCGATGACTATATTGAAAATTATTACATCAAGTTAATTGGCGATTGCATTGTTTATTTTTGAATATGTGAATAAGTTCATGAAATGCATTGCGCACCGACAGATTTATCAGAAACTGCATATTTGACCAAACAAACACGGTCAAGTGTACTCGTCTGTAATTTTATATTTCCGACGGCCACATTAAAAATTAAGTTAGTTGACAGTTTATTTTTGCTTGAATTTGAATATAGAAAATTTATCAGAAATTGTATATTTAAATAAAAAAAATATTAATTCTAACAAATTAAATAATACATATACATGCTATTGTAATGGGATTGGTTCGTGAATAACAAGACGGTATTTAATTAATGTAGTTTATTATTTTTATTATTAAATATAACAAAAATTATAACAAGCTGTTCTATTTACTTTACTGCGAACAGTGACTATTACAGCTAACCTGCCTCCTTTTTATATTCGTTCAAATGTTCCAAAGCGTTCTGTCTCGTCCCAAAGCAGTTTGATTAGGTTGTGCCGGTAGTTGCAGTTGTGCGGTAGTTGACAACGAGAGGTCAGAAAGAAGAAGCAATTTAATCTTTTTTTGTGAAGTCTTTTTTCTTTTGGATCGTAACTGCAAATCAGGACTTCAATGCCCGTATGCCAAAAAAATTACCCCTAGCATACTGCACACAGTTCACTATTGTAAACGGTCCAGCCCACAACTTAATTTCGGTACTGCCAGCGTTAATACGTTGTTGTGCAGAAGATGTTTTAGTTCTACTAGTTCTAGTTGATTTTTCATTTGATTATTGTTTGAATACAAGATAGTACATGGAACCCTATGACGCAGATGCAACGCGCTTCCTACCGAAGATTCTTGCGAACAAAGTTCTTCAAGCCCACCAACTTTTTTCCGAAATACACTAGCAATCCCCTTAGATATACGTAAGTCCTGTGCTACGCGTGTGTCAATGCAAAGAGGTTTTGTTGTTTTTCTTGCGTGACACCTCTAGCGTGTTTTACGTGTATTGTCATATAAAGATATAAATTCTTCAAAGTAGCTCTTCACTTTATTTGTTTTTGTCTGACTTGCGCGCATCTTGGAGCTATCTTCTTCATTTGTTTTATCTTATTACTGACTGTTTGAATATTGAATCTGACCTGTTTCTGAATGTGGTCTATTCTTTTCCGGAGATCATTGACATAATTATCACCGGCTAAGTCTTCATCAAACAAGATATTTACTGGGGGATTGTTCTATTGTTTCGTGAATGCACGATCGATATGCCAGAAGGAACCCACTGTAGCACTCTTCCTGTAGCTTCTTCTTGTTGTTTTTCATTTACCCATCGTTGTACATAAGCATAATGAAGTTATTTGGAAGTCTCTTTGCATTTGCAGGGTTATACTCACCCAGCTTCATTGACATCCTTTTCAATTCCAAAACACATCCAACTATGTTTTCTGGATTTGTTCTTTTCTCGTATATCACTTTATTTGTAATAATTGCGTAATTTCCAGTAACAATATCAATAATACGATACTGTACAGCTATTTTGTTTGAAAAATATCAATCACATTTAATGTGATTGATAATTCGCAGCAAAAATAGTGAACAGTAATGTCTTATTGATAACTAAACTGAAAATTATGCATTCTTTTACAAAACAAGGTAATATACGAGAGAAGAGCAAATATTATAAAACAATGTTGGATATGTTTTGGAACTGAAGACGATGACAGAGAGGCTGATTGGGTACAACCATGTAAATGCAGAGGAACTTCGACTTGATTTCGTTAATCTTGTTTACATTGATGATGAAGAAGAACAAGGTGAAGCTACAAGAAGAGTGTTATGTCCGCGATGTAAAACAGAATATATAATTTTATTTCTTGAAATGGTTGACATATTTGATATTATTTATGAAAGTTATCTGTTTTTGACTGATGGCATTATATTGGAGCAATTTACTTGATAGATGTGACTTTCGGAGGCATTCCTGTCTTGCAAGTGACAGGATTTAAAGAAGCTTTTGCTGTAATGATATTAATAATTGATTTACCAGCGTTAGCAGTTGCGTTAGTTGTTGGAAAAATGTTTCGTTGGGAAGACATGGTTTATAACTTTTTATTAGACGCCATTTAGTTGAGTTTCATTAATTAGATACATTTTACCCCAGCACCTGACACCAATTGTAACGGGACTGGTTTCTGAAACAAAACAATATTTTAAACTAATTAATATATGAGTAAGTTGAGAGTAATTTTGAAGTGTGGTAGACTGATAAGCATTAACCATATGTTAGAGATATTGGAATGGTAAATATTAAAAAATTTGTACTAATATTTATTAACAACAAATTTAGAAAACAATATAAAATACGTGTACGATACACATAATTATTATATTCGTCAAACTCAGCAATTATATACAGTCGATTCCGCGTAATTGGGCCACCGCTTAATTGGGGCAGCCGCTTATTTGGGTCAAATCTCAAAGAACAGAAACCAAACCAAGGAACCAACAGTAAATTTACATGTTTAATTGGGACAACATTTCGCTTAATTGGGCCAGTAAATTTAAGATCACACTACATATTATGTTACAAATATTTACAAGAAAAAATATTTACGAAGAATTTAATATGAAATGTTACAAAAACAAAAGACAGATTACACTTGACATATTTTTGCATTGAATTAAAAATGTATGGACCTATTTATTATTTTATTTTGGAATTTATTATTATTTTTTCTTAAAAGTTTATATTTTTTGGTTATATGTAGTTTATAGTGTTGTCCAAAAATTTATAAAATAAAATTATTCAAAGAAAAATATGGATTGTTTAATTTTATGTAAAATTCGCTTAATTGGGTCAGCCGCTTAATTGGGCCAAAATGCTTCTAGTCCCGATGTGTCACAATTAAGCGGAATCGATTGTATATCGAAAACAAATAAGTCAGTTTAAATTTGTTAATGGTTTGAATATGTATAATAACTTATCAACAGATATAAAAAATGCTGATTTATTGATAACTTTTAAACGATAATTGAAAGAAATTTTGTAAATTTATTTTACTGTATATGTTATTTTGTATTTATCAATAATAATTTGTATTAATTTTGTAATATTATTATTATAAAAGATAACAAAAATTAGTATATGCCGTTTTTACTTACTTTACTGCGAACACTGGCTATGACAGCTTGACGATGACTAATTTGCCTGCTTTTTTTCGTACTTGTTCAAATGTTTCACAGCATTCCCGATCAATCGAGTATTTTGCAAAATATTAATTGTTTTTTAAATGTAAATAAATAAAGTAATAACGACTGTAGGCCGAAATAATGAACAAATGTGTGAGGATTCAAATATTAGATTAATTGTTTTCGTATTTTATTAGATTCGTAAAAATAATAATAATACAAAACACATGATTGAAAATAAACATAAATTTAAATTTAAATCTGTAATATATCGTTAAAACATTGGTCAGCTATAACTATAAATAACTAACTATACATTTATAATTTATATATAACATACGATAAATATTATGCTGATGATTGGCACGTAATACAACGGCCAAAACGTCCACATAACAACAATGGTCTGCATTCATAGTCCCTTTATAGCACTTTTAGTTAAAAGCAGTCAAGATTTCAATATTAATTTTTGCTTTTGTTATATATCACATATTAACTATTTTTATAAATTAAATACTTTTTATTATACTTAATATTTTAATATATAAATAATGCTAAAAACAGTTTTAATATTTTTTAAATAAATACTTTAAAATATAAGTAGTTTTTTTTCTAAAAGTACTCTAAAAGGATCTGTGAATACGATCCATTGTGTTTTTTTTTTCTACTTTCTAAAATTTGAAACTCAAGATGGAAATAATATTTTTATATCAATTTCAAAAATAAATACGAGTGGAAACCAAGACTTTGTTTTATTCAATTCTAATTAAAAAGAAAATATAGTATTAGGATGATTTTATATTATATAAACTTTTTTTGTTGGAACTATTTCACAAATTATTTGTTCAACTATTTAATTACGCCAATAATTATTTTCTAATTAAGAGCATAGACTGTCAATCTTTAAGTTTCTGAGGGGTGCCAGCGTGCGGTGGCGAGTAACAAGTAAGCTGTACTTTACTAGACTGTAGCTACAATATGATTGGCTACTGAAAAATCTACAATTTTATAGTTTTGCTAACTGCATTGTATGTCGCGGGCGAGACATTTTTGTCAGATTCAAATCGTTGTATCTTAAAAAATGTTCAACCAATTAACTTGCAACTTTACACAAAAACTTTCTTACATATTAACAAACAATTTTCTCACTGAACCTTATTCGTATCGCAACTTTCGTCACTCACTTTATCAATCCGAAGCTAAAAAAACGTGCTTTTTTATGCATTTTTGTTTATATTAAATTTTTAGTAACAAATTATCGTTACTTATATAATATGTCAGTGTAACCATCAGAATCGCTAAGTAATTCTGAGTGCATTTCAGAAAAAATCTGCCAGTTTCCTTAAGGGGGTAGTACTCTTTAGCGGCCTGAAAAAAAGGTGATTTTCGGGATTTTTTTAAAAAATAACTATAAATGTATGACAAAAATGGAATACATATATTTATTCTGCCGTTTTCCGGCTACATAAATTAATTTTTTGGTTTACATTGGGCAACTCCTTCGGCCGCTACACCATGTGCAGCGTGGCACCTATGAGGGCAACCTGCTGATCGGCGGACATCATAGAGGCCGCACCGTTGGAGCTAGAACAAAATCGATATTTTTCCCTTAATCTCCGATATATTTCCTGTCATCGTACGTAGGATTTTTTGATTATGTTGAAAAATGAAAAATTGACAACGTTTTGAAAAAAAAATCAGGTTTTCGGACGCAAAAATGGACATAAAAGCTTGCACCAAAAATCCATATTTAAAGATAAAGAAAAACGGCTACGTACGGATGACAGAAAAAATTGTGTAGAATTCAAAAATTCAAACCGCGTTCAAATCGGACTAATCGTTTTTGATTTATGATGTCCGCCAACTTTGAAAACATGCTTTCGAGATAATCGCGTTTGAAGTTTTAAGTCCAGTTTTTCATCAAATTCGTTTACATACCTTCAATCTGCTACACGGCTTCGCTTTTCGCCTGTAACTTTGACACGGAGTGTCTCATGAACTTTGGGTAAAGTTTACGATAAAGTAGACACTCCAAAGAATTTTTTAAGCAAACAAAAAAAAAATCGATTTTTTAAAACTTGCAAAGAGTACTACCCCCTTAATATATATTTTTTTTGAATTTTTTTTGTATTTATAGTTTGGTAAAAAAAAAACAAAAAAAATGTGGTTGTTTTTGAAAATAAATTTTTTTTCTTTATTTTCCAAAATACGAACAAATTCAAAAAAATATATATTTCTACATAGGATATTATATCTCAGGTATTTTTTCGGTACATTAATCGTTTTTGTAGAAAATAGAGCCAGTTAAAAAATATACTTTTTTTAATTTTATATAAATCAATTAATAATATTAAATTTATTATTGAATTATTAATTCAACATTTATTACGTAATTTTTAGAACAGTCAGTTACAATAAATAAGTTATATTAAACGAATAAATTCAATATGAAATTTAACATATTTTGTTTTTTTTCTACGTGTCTAAATATAGCAATTAGATACATGATGCCTCACGTTAAAAATTAAGTTAGTTGACATTTTATTTTTGCTTGAATTTGAATATTGAAAATTTATCAGAAATTGTATATTCAACCAAAAAAATATTTATTCTAACAAATTACTTAACAAATTAAATAATATATATACATGCTATTGTAATAGGACTGGTTCGTGAATAACAAGACGGTATTTAATTAATATAGTTTATTATTTTTATTATTAAATATAACAAAAATTATAACAAGCTGTTTTATTTACTTTACTGCGAACAGTGACTATTACAGCTAACCTGCTTCCTTTTTATATTCGTTCAAATGTTCCAAAGCGTTCCAGATCAATCGAGTGTTTTGGCAGAACATTAATTGTTTTTCTGTCTTGTTTCAAAGCAGTTTGATTAGGTTGTGCCGGTAGTTGCAGTTGTGCGGTAGTTGACAACGAGAGGTCAGAAAGAAGAAGCAATCTAATCTTTTTTTGTGAAGTCTTTTCTTTTTGGATCGTAATTGCAAATCAGGACTTCAATGCCCGTGTGCCAAAAAAATTACCCCTAGCATACTGCACACAGTGTATCATAGTAAACGGTCCAGCCCACAACCTAATCTTGGTACTGCCAGCATTAATACGTTGTTGTGTAGAAGATGTCTTCTTAGTTCAACTAGTTCTAGTTGATTTCTCATCTGATCATTCTTTGAATACAAGATAGTACATGGAACCTTATGACGCCGATGCAACGCGCTTCCTACCGAAGATTCTTGCGAACAAAGTTCTTCAAGCCCACTAACTTTTTTCCGAAATACACTAGCAATCCCTCTAGATATACGTAAGTCTTGTGCTACGCGTGTGTCAATGCAAAGAGGTTTTGTTGTTTTTCTTGCGTGACACCTCTAGCGTGTTTTACGTGTATTGTCATATAAAGATATAAATTCTTCAAAGTAGCACTTCACTTTATTTGTTTTTGTCTGACTTGCGCGCATCTTGGAGCTGTCTTCTTCATTTGTTTTATCTTATTACTGGCTGTTTGAATATTGAATCTTTTCCGGAGATCATTGACATAATTATCACCGGCTAAGTCTTCATCAAACAAGATATTTACTGGGGGATTGTTCTATTGTTTCGTGAATGCACGATCGATATGCCAGAAGGAACCCACTGTAGCACTCTTCCTGTAGCTTCTTCTTGTTGTTTTTCATTTACCCATCGTTGTACATAAGCATAATGAAGTTATTTGGAAGTCTCTTTGCATTTGCAGGGTTATACTCACCCAGCTTCATTGACATCCTTTTCAATTCCAAAACACATCCAACTATGTTTTCTGGATTTGTTCTTTTCTCGTATATCACTTTATTTGTAATAATTGCGTAATTTCCAGTAACAATATCAATAATACGATACTGTACAGCTATTTTGTTTGAAAAATATCAATCACATTTAATGTGATTGATAATTTGCAGCAAAAATAGTGAACAGTAATGTCTTATTGATAACTAAACTGAAAATTATGCATTTTTTTACAAAACAAGGTAATATACGAGAGAAGAGCAAATATTATAAAACAATGTTGGATATGTTTTGGAACTGAAGAGGATGACAGAGAGGCCAATTGAATACATCCATGTAAATGCAGAGGAACTTCGACTTGATTTCGTTAATCGGGTTTACATTGATGATGAAGAAGAACAAGGTGAAGCTACAAGAAGAGTGTTATGTCCGCGATGTAAAACAGAATATATAATTTTATTTCTTGAAATGGTGATGTTGGTTGACATATTTGATATTACTTATGAAAGTTATCTGTTTTTGACTGGTGGCATTATACTTGGAGCAATTTACTGGTTAGCTGTGACTTTCGGAGGCATTACTGTCTTGCAAGTGACAGGATTTAAAGAAGGTTTTGCTTTAATGATGTTAATAATTGATTTACCAGCGTTAGCAGTTGCGTTAGTTGTTGGAAAAATGTTTCGTTGGGAAGACATGGTTTATAACTTTTTATTAGACGCCATTTAGTTGAGTTTCATTAATTAGATACATTTTACCCCAGCACCTGGCACCAATTGTAACGGAACTGGTTCCTGAAACAAAACAATATTTTAAACTAATTAATATATGAGTAAGTTGAGAGTAATTTTGGAATGTGGTAGACTGATAAACATTAACCATATGTTAGAGATATTGGAATGGTAAATATTAAAAAATTTGTACTAATTTTTATTCACAACAAATTTAGCAAACAATATAAAATACGTGTACGAGACACATAATTATTATATTTGTCAAACTCAGAAATTATATATATTGATAATAAATAAATCAGTCTGTATTTGTTAATGGTTTGAATATGTATAATAACTTATCAACAGATATAAAAAATGCTGATTCATTGATATCTTTTAAACGAAAATTGAAAGAAATTTTGTAAATTTATTTTTTATTCTACATTGTTCGAAAATGAAATTTTTGTGACACTTTTGAGGAGCGAAAACAGTATTTTTCACGGCTAGGAGCGAAAACAGTACTTTTCACGGCTAGGAGCGAAAAAAATGCATGACATTCATCAATTGGTGGCACTGTGATCATACATATGTTAAAACATTTACACATACTTGAAATTGTATATAACATTGAAAATATATTTATTATTATTATTATTATTATTATTATTATTATTATTATTATTATTATTATTATTATTATTATTAATATTGTTATTGTTATTAATTTTATTTTTATTATTGTAAACACAAATCATAATTGAGCTATGTGACTTGGCCTAGTTCTAAACAGCAGTAGCCATATTGTTTTATCTGTCAAACGTACATATTTACATTATTTGAAATTTATAGTTTAAAAATAATGAATAAACACTTTTTGGATATTTTAATGTAGGATAAAAAACATTGTGTAACACACGCTACGAAAATGATATTTCATGCCTCAAGAAATATTTAACCTCGGCCTAAAGGCTTCGAATAAATATTTTTTCTTTCGGCATGAAATATACCATTTTCGTAGCTTGGGCTACAAAGTACTATTACTGTATATGCTATTTTGTATTTATCAATAATAATTTGTATTAATTTTGTAATATTATTATTATTAAAGATAACAAAAATTAGAATATGCTGTTTTACTTACTTTACTGCGAACACTGGCTATGGCAGCTTGACGACTAATTTGTCGGCTTTTTTTGTACTTGTTCAAATGTTTCACAGCATTCCCGATCAATCGAGTATTTTGCCGAAATAATGAACAAATGTGTGAGGATTCAAATATTAGAATTGTTTTTTTGTTTTGTTTTATGATTTTTTGTATTTTATTATATTCGTAACACTATTCTACAAACTATTAGCAAATAATAATAATACAAAACACACGATCGAAAATAAACATAAATTTAAATTTAAAACTGAAATATATCGTTAAAATACTGGTGAGCTATAACTATAAATAACTAACTATACATTTATAATTTATATATAACATACGATAAATATTATGCTGATGATTGGCACGTAATAAAACGGCCAAAACGTCCACATAACAACAATGGTCTGCATTCATAGTCCTTTTATAGCACTTTTAGTTAAAAGCAGTCAAGATTTCAATATTAGTTTTTGCTTTTGTTATAATATCACATATTAACTATTTTTATAAATTAAATACTTTTTATTACAGTTAATATTTTAATATATAAATAATGCAACAAACAGTTTTAATATTTTTTAAATAAATACTTTAAAATATAAGTAGTTTTTTTTTAAAAGTACTCTAAAAGGATCTGTGAATACGATCCATTGTGTTTTTTTTTTTCTACTTTCTAAAATTTGAAACTCAAGATGGAAATAATATTTTTATATCAATTTCAAAAATAAATACGAGTGGAAACCAAGACTTTGTTTTATTCAATTCTAATTAAAAAGAAAATATAGTATTAGGATGATTTTATATTATATAAACTCTTTTTGTTGGAACTATTTCACAAATTATTTGTTCAACTATTTAATTACGCCAATAATTATTTTCTAATTAAGAGCATAGACTGTCAATCTTTAAGTTTCTGAGGGGTGCCAGCGTGCGGTGGCGAGTAACAAGTAGGCTGTACTTTACTAGACTGTATCTACAATATGATTGGCTACTGAAAAATCTACAATTTTATAGTTTTTTGCTAATTGCGTTAGATGTCGCGGGCGAGACATTTTTTTCAGATTCAAATCGTTGTATCTTAAAAAATGTTCAACCAATTAACTTACAACTTTACACAAAAACTTTCTTACATATTAACAAACAATTTTCTCACTGAACCTTATTCGTATCGCAACTTTCGTCACTCACTTTTTCAATCCGAAGCTAAAAAAACGTGCTTTTTTATGCTTTTTTGTTTACATTAAATTTTTAGTAACAAATTATCGTTACTTATATAATATGTCAGTGTATCCATCAGAATCGCTAAGTAATTCTGAGTACATTTCAGAAAAAATCTGCCAGTTTCTTTAATATATATTTTTTTGAAATTTTTTGTATTTATAGTTTGGTCAAAAAAGCAAAAAAATGTTGTTGTTTTTGAAAAAAAAAATTTTTTCTTTATTTTCCAAAATACGAACAAATTCAAAAAAATATATATTATTCTACATAGGATATTATATCTCAAGTATTTTTTCGGTACATTAATTATCGTTTTTGTAGAAAATAGAGCCAGTTGAAAAATGTACCTTTTTTTATTTTATATAAATCAATTAATAATATTAAATTTATTATTGAATTATTAATTCAACATTTATTATGTAATTTTTAGAACAGTCAGTTACAATAAATAAGTTATATTAAACGAATAAATTCAATATGAAATTTAACATATTTTGTTTTCTTCTACGTGTCTATATAGCAATGCCTCACGTTAAAAATGAAGTTAGTTGACAGTTTATTTTTGCTTGAATTTGAATATTGAAAATTTATCAGAAATTGTATATTCAACCAAAAAAATATTTATTCTAACAAATTACTTAACAAATTAAATAATATATATACATGCTATTGTAATAGGACTGGTTCGTGAATAACAAGACGGTATTTAATTAATATAGTTTATTATTTTTATTATTAAATATAACAAAAATTATAACAAGCTGTTCTATTTACTTTACTGCGAACAGTGACTATTACAGCTAACTTGCCTTCTTTTTATATTCGTTCAAATGTTCCAAAGCGTTCCAGATCAATCGAGTGTTTTGGTAGAACATTAATTGTTTTTCTGTCTCGTCTCAAAGCAGTTTGATTAGGTTGTGCCGGTAGTTGCAGTTGTGCGGTAGTTGTCATCGAGAGGTCAGAAAGAAGAAGCAATCTAATCTTTTTTTGTGAAGTTTTTTTCATTTTGGATTGTAACTGCAAATCAGAACTTCAATGCCCGTGTGCCAAAAAAATTACTCCTACCATACTGCACACAGTTCACCATTGTAAACGGTCCAGCCCACAACCTAATTTTGGTACTGCCAGCGTTAATACGTTGTTGTGCAGAAGATGTCTTCTTAGTTCAACTAGTTCTAGTTGATTTCTCATTTGATCATTGTTTGAATACAAGATAGTACATGGAACCCTATGACGCAGATGCAACGCGCTTTCTACCGAAGATTCTTGCGAACAAAGTTCTTCAAGCCCACCAACTTTTTTCCGAAATACACTAGCAATCCCCCTAGATATGCGTAAGTCCTGTGCTACGCGTGTATCAATGCAAAGAGGTTTTGTTGTTTTTCTTGCGTGACACCTCTAGCGTGTTTTACGTGTATTGCCATATAAAGATATAAATTCTTCAAAGTAGCATTTCACTTTATTTGTTTTTGTCTGACTTGCGCGCATCTTGGAGCTGTCTTTTTCATTTGTTTCATCTTATTACTGGTTGTTTGAATATTGAATCTGATCTGTTTGTGAATGTCGTCTATTCTTTTCCGGAGATCATTGACATAATTATCACCGGCTAGGTCTTCATCAAACAAGATATTTACTGGGGGATTGTTCTATTGTTTCGTGAATGCACGATCGATATGCCAGAAGGAACCCACTGTAGCACTCTTCCTGTAGCTTCTTCTTGTTGTTTTTCATTTACCCATCGTTGTACATAAGCATAATGAAGTTATTTGGAAGTCTCTTTGCATTTGCAGGGTTATACTCACCCAGCTTCATTGACATCCTTTTCAATTCCAAAACACATCCAACTATGTTTTCTGGATTTGTTCTTTTCTCGTATATCACTTTATTTGTAATAATTGCGTAATTTCCAGTAACAATATCAATAATACGATACTGTACAGCTATTTTGTTTGAAAAATATCAATCACATTTAATGTGATTGATAATTCGCAGCAAAAATAGTGAACAGTAATGTCTTATTGATAACTAAACTGAAAATTATGCATTCTTTTACAAAACAAGGTAATATACGAGAGAAGAGCAAATATTATAAAACAATGTTGGATATGTTTTGGAACTGAAGACGATGACAGAGAGGCTGATTGGGTACAACCATGTAAATGCAGAGGAACTTCGACTTGATTTCGTTAATCTTGTTTACATTGATGATGAAGAAGAACAAGGTGAAGCTACAAGAAGAGTGTTATGTCCGCGATGTAAAACAGAATATATAATTTTATTTCTTGAAATGGTTGACATATTTGATATTATTTATGAAAGTTATCTGTTTTTGACTGATGGCATTATATTGGAGCAATTTACTTGATAGATGTGACTTTCGGAGGCATTCCTGTCTTGCAAGTGACAGGATTTAAAGAAGCTTTTGCTGTAATGATATTAATAATTGATTTACCAGCGTTAGCAGTTGCGTTAGTTGTTGGGAAAATGTTTCGTTGGGAAGACATGGTTTATTACTTTTTATTAGACGCCATTTAGTTGAGTTTCATTAATTAGATACATTTTACCCCAGCACCTGACACCAATTGTAACGGAACTGGTTCCTGAAACAAAACAATATTTTAAACTAATTAATATATGAGTAAGTTGAGAGTAATTTTGAAATGTGGTAGACTGATAAACATTAACCATATGTTAGAGATATTGGAATGGTAAATATTAAAAAATTTGTACTAATTTTTATTCACAACAAATTTAGCAAAAAATATAAAATACGTGTACGATACACATAATTATTATATTCGTCAAACTCAGCAATTATATACAGTCGATTCCGCTTAATTGGGCCACCGCTTAATTCGGGCAGCCGCTTATTTGGGTCAAATCTGAAAGAACAGAAACCAAACCAAGGAACCAACAGTAAATTTACATGTTTAATTGGGACAACATTTCGCTTAATTGGGCCAGTAAATTTAAGATCACACTACATATTATGTTACAAATATTCACAAGAAAAAATATTTACAAAGAATTTAATATGAAATATTAGAAAAACAAAAGACAGATTACACTTGACATATTTTTGCATTGAATTAAAAATGTATGGACCTATTTATTATTTTATTTTGGAATTTATTATTATTTTTTCTTAAAAGTTTATATTTTTTGGTTATATGTAGTTTATAGTGTTGTCCAAGAATTTATAAAATAAAATTATTCAAAGAAAAATATGGATTGTTTAATTTTATGTAAAATTCGCTTAATTGGGTCAGCCGCTTAATTGGGCCAAAATGCTTCTAGTCCCGATGTGTCACAATTAAGCGGAATCAACTGTATATCGAAAACAAATAAGTCAGTTTAAATTTGTTAATGGTTTGAATATGTATAATAACTTATCAACAGATATAAAAAATGCTGATTTATTGATAACTTTTAAACGAAAATTGAAAGAAATTTTGTAAATTTATTTTACTGTATATGCTATTTTGTATTTATCAATAATAATTTGTATTAATTTTGTAATATTATTATTATAAAAGATAACAAAAATTAGTATATGCCGTTTTTACTTACTTTACTGCGAACACTGGCTATGACAGCTTGACGATGACTAATTTGCCTGCTTTTTTTCGTACTTGTTCAAATGTTTCACAGCATTCCCGATCAATCGAGTATTTTGCCAAAATATTAATTGTTTTTTAAATGTAAATAAATAAAGTAATAACGAATGTAGGCCGAAATAATGAACAAATGTGTGAGGATTCAAATATTAGATTAATTGTTTTCGTATTTTATTAGATTCGTAAAAATAATAATTATACAAAACACATGATTGAAAATAAACATAAATTTAAATTTAAATCTGTAATATATCGTTAAAACATTGGTCAGCTATAACTATAAATAACTAACTATACATTTATAATTTATATATAACATACGATAAATATTATGCTGATGATTGGCACGTAATACAACGGCCAAAACGTCCACATAACAACAATGGTCTGCATTCATAGTCCCTTTATAGCACTTTTAGTTAAAAGCAATCAAGATTTCAATATTAATTTTTGCTTTTGTTATATATCACATATTAACTATTTTTATAAATTAAATACTTTTTATTATACTTAATATTTTAATATATAAATAATGCTAAAAACAGTTTTAATATTTTTTAAATAAATACTTTAAAATATAAGTAGTTTTTTTTCTAAAAGTACTCTAAAAGGATCTGTGAATACGATCCATTGTGTTTTTTCTTTCTACTTTCTAAAATTTGAAACTCAAGATGGAAATATTATTTTTATATCAATTTCATAAAATAAATACGAGTGGAAACCAAGACTTTGTTTTATTCAATTCTAATTAAAAAGAAAATATAGTATTAGGATGATTTTATATTATATAAACTCTTTTTGTTGGAACTATTTCACAAATTATTTGTTCAACTATTTAATTACGCCAATAATTATTTTCTAATTAAGAGCATAGACTGTCAATCTTTAAGTTTCTGAGGGGTGCCAGCGTGCGGTGGCGAGTAACAAGTAGGCTGTACTTTACTAGACTGTATCTACAATATGATTGGCTACTGAAAAATCTACAATTTTATAGTTTTTTGCTAACTGCGTTAGATGTCGCGGGCGAGACATTTTTTTCAGATTCAAATCGTTGTATCTTAAAAAATGTTCAACCAATTAGCTTGCAACTTTACACAAAAACTTTCTTACATATTAACAAACAATTTTCTCACTGAACCTTATTCGTATCGCAACTTTCGTCACTCACTTTTTCAATCCGAAGCTAAAAAAACGTGCTTTTTTATGCTTTTTTGTTTATATTAAATTTTTAGTAACAAATTATCGTTACTTATATAATATGTCAGGGTAACCATCAGAATCGCTAAGTAATTCTGAGTACATTTCAGAAAAAATCTGCCAGTTTCCTTAATATATATTTTTTTGAATTTTTTTGTATTTATAGTTTGGTCAAAAAAAAAAAAAAAACAAAAAAATGTGGTTGTTTTAGAAAAAAAATTTTTTTTTATTTTCCAAAATACGAACAAATTCAAAAAAATATATATTATTCTACATAGGATATTATATCTCAGGTATTTTTTCGGTACATTAATTATCGTTTTTGTAGAAAATAGAGCCAGTTAAAAAATGTACTTTTTTTTATTTTATATAAATCAATTAATAATATTAAATTTATTATTGAATTATTAATTCAACATTTATTATTAGACCAAGATCCCGTGACTGCCAGACCTTCCTTATTTTATAAAAGCTGAAAGTTTCTCAGCGCATGCTCCCAACACTGGTAGAAACGATAAGCTACTTACGAAGTTTGGGTCATCGTGGCTTTGGCAGGTAACAGGTTGTAAAGGTGTATAAAATGCCAACTTAAATTTTTGCGATATACTCCTTTCTTGAGTTAAATTCGGAGAAATACTTGGAATACTTTTTGATAGACAATAAACAGTTCTATAATTTGGTTTTAGTTTTAATTTACTAGCATGTGCCGTTTGGGCACTAGAATTTTTTTTTTGATTTTTTGGTTTTTATTTTTTTTCTCAAAAACTATGAGGTGTAGGAAAATAAGCATATTATGGAAAAATGCGGAATAATGAGTACTATAATTGAGTAAAGAAACCATTATTCTAGGATGAATTGTTTAGTAGAAAAAATAAAAAAACTAAATTTTTGAAAATTTATCAAGGGGGCAGGTACCCTTGCGATTTTTTCAAAATAAGTTTTTTTTCAAAATTTGCTCAAAAAAAATCTGAAAAAATTCAGTAAAATAGATAAAAATTTTGCTACATAATAGCTAAGTAACTTTTTTTTCTACCTCATTCTGGTTTGGCAGGAAAAATTATTGAAAATTCTAAAACGTTTTTTAAAATTTTTAATAAAATTGAAGTTTAAGGGTGTCTGGCAAGGGGTTGCCGCGATATTAAGTGTCTGGCAATGGATTACGTAATTTCTAATATTATTCTGCAGAAAATATATGGAAATTACGCTTTATTATTTGACAAATTTAAGTTGGCATTTTATACACCTTTGCTACCTGTTACCTGCCAATGCCACGATGACCCAAACTTCGTAAGTAGCTTATCGTTCCTACCTGTGTTGGGAGCATGCGCTGAGAAACTTTCAGCTTTTATAAAATAAGGAAGGTCTGGCAGTCACGGGCTCTTGGTCTATATGTAATTTTTAGAACAGTCAGTTACAATAAATAAGTTATATTAGACGAATAAATTCAATATGAAATTTAACATAATTTGTTTTCTTCTACGTGTCTAAATATAGCAATTAGATACATGATGCCTCACGTTAAAAATGAAGTTAGTTGACAGTTTATTTTTGCTTGAATTTGAATATTGAAAATTTATCAGAAATTGTATATTCAACCAAAAAAATATTTATTCTAACAAATTACTTAACAAATTAAATAATATATATATACATGCTATTGTAATAGGACTGGTTCGTGAATAACAAGACGGTATTTAATTAATATAGTTTATTATTTTTATTATTAAATATAACAAAAATTATAACAAGCTGTTCTATTTACTTGACTGCGAACAGTGACTATTACAGCTAACCTGCCTCCTTTTTATATTCGTTCAAATGTTCCAAAGCGTTCCAGATCAATCGAGTGTTTTGGCAGAACATTAATAGTTTTTCTGTCTCGTCTCAAAGCAGTTTGATTAGGTTGTGCCGGTAGTTGCAGTTGTGCGGTAGTTGACAATGAGAGGTCAGAAAGAAGAAGCAATCTAATCTTTTTTCGTGAAGTCTTTTTCATTTTGGACACTGCACACTGTGTACCATTGTAAACGGTCCAGCCCACAACTTAATTTTGGTACTGCCAGCGTTAATACATTGTTGTGCAGAAGATGTCTTAGTTCTACTAGTTCTAGTTGATTTCTCATCTGATCATTCTTTGAATACAAGATAGTACATGGAACCCTATGACGCAGTTGCAACGCGCTTTCTACCGAAGATTCTTGCGAACAAAGTTCTTCAAGCCCACCAACTTTTTTCCGAAATACACTAGCAATCCCCCTAGATATACGTTAGTCCTGTGCTACGCGTGTGTCAATGCAAAGAGGTTTTGTTGTTTTTCTTGCGTGACACCTCTAGCGTGTTTTACGTGTATTGCCATATAAAGATATAAATTCTTCAAAGTAGCACTTCACTTTATTTGTTTTTGTCTGACTTGCGCGCATCTTGGAGCTGTCTTCTTTATTTGTTTTATCTTATTACTGGCTGTTTGAATATTGAATTTGACCTGTTTGTGAATGCCGTCTATTCTTTTCCGGAGATCATTGACATAATTATCACCGGCTAGGTCTTCATCAAACAAGATATTTACTGGGGGATTGTTCTATTGTTTCGTGAAAGCACGATCGATATGCCAGAAGGAACCCACTGTAGCACTCTTCCTGTAGCTTCTTCTTGTTGTTTTTCATTTACCCATCGTTGTACATAAGCATAATGAAGTTATTTGGAAGTCTCTTTGCATTTGCAGGGTTATACTCACCCAGCTTCATTGACATCATTTTCAATTCCAAAACACATCCAACTATGTTTTCTGGATTTGTTCTTTTCTCGTATATCACTTTATTTGTAATAATTGCGTAATTTCCAGTAACAATATCAATAATACGATACTGTACAGCTATTTTGTTTGAAAAATATCAATCACATTTAATGTGATTGATAATTTGCAGCAAAAATAGTGAACAGTAATGTCTTATTGATAACTAAACTGAAAATTATGCATTTTTTTACAAAACAAGGTAATATACGAGAGAAGAGCAAATATTATAAAACAATGTTGGATATGTTTTGGAACTGAAGAGGATGACAGAGAGGCCAATTGAATACATCCATGTAAATGCAGAGGAACTTCGACTTGATTTCGTTAATCTTGTTTACATCGATGATGAAGAAGAAGAAGATGAAGCTACAAGAAGAGTGTTATGTCCGCGATGTAAAACAGAATATATAATTTTATTTCTTGAAATGGTGATGTTGGTTGACATATTTGATATTACTTATGAAAGTTATCTGTTTTTGACTGATGGCATTATATTGGAGCAATTTACTGGATAGCTGTGACTTTCGGAGGCATTACTGTCTTGCAAGTGACAGGATTTAAAGAAGGTTTTGCTTTAATGATATTAATAATTGATTTACCAGTGTTAGCAGTTGCGTTAGTTGTTGGAAAAATGTTTCGTTGGGAAGACATGGTTTATAACTTTTTATTAGACGCCATTTAGTTGAGTTTCATTAATTAGATACATTTTACCACAGCACCTGACACCAATTGTAACGGAACTGGTTCCTGAAACAAAACAATATTTTAATCTAATTAATATATGAGTAAGTTGAGAGTAATTTTGAAATGTGGTAGACTGATAAACATTAACCATATGTTAGAGATATTGGAATGGTAAATATTAAAAAATTTGTACTAATTTTTATTCACAACAAATTTAGCAAACAATATAAAATACGTGTACGAGACACATAATTATTATATTTGTCAAACTCAGAAATTATATATATTGATAATAAATAAATCAGTCTGTATTTGTTAATGGTTTGAATATGTATAATAACTTATCAACAGATATAAAAAATGCTGATTCATTGATATCTTTTAAACGAAAATTGAAAGAAATTTTGTAAATTTATTTTTTATTCTACATTGTTCGAAAATGAAATTTTTGTGACACTTTTGAGGAGCGAAAACAGTACTTTTCACGGCTAGGAGCGAAAAAAATGCATGACATTCATCAATTGGTGGCACTGTGATCATACATATGTTAAAACATTTACACATACTTGAAATTGTATATAACATTGAAAATATATTTATTATTATTATTATTATTATTATTATTATTATTATTATTATTATTATTATTATTATTATTATTATTATTAATATTGTTATTGTTATTAATTTTATTTTTATTATTGTAAACACAAATCATAATTGAGCTATGTGACTTGGCCTAGTTCTAAACAGCAGTAGCCATATTGTTTTATCTGTCAAACGTACATATTTACATTATTTGAAATTTATAGTTTAAAAATAATGAATAAACACTTTTTGGATATTTTAATGTAGGATAAAAAACATTGTGTAACACACGCTACGAAAATGATATTTCATGCCTCAAGAAATATTTAACCTCGGCCTAAAGGCTTCGAATAAATATTTTTTCTTTCGACATGAAATATACCATTTTCGTAGCTTGGGCTACAAAGTACTATTACTGTATATGCTATTTTGTATTTATCAATAATAATTTGTATTAATTTTGTAATATTATTATTATTAAAGATAACAAAAATTAGAATATGCTGTTTTACTTACTTTACTGCGAACACTGGCTATGGCAGCTTGACGACTAATTTGTCGGCTTTTTTTGTACTTGTTCAAATGTTTCACAGCATTCCCGATCAATCGAGTATTTTGCCGAAATAATGAACAAATGTGTGAGGATTCAAATATTAGAATTGTTTTTTTGTTTTGTTTTATGATTTTTTGTATTTTATTAGATTCGTAACACTATTCTACAAACTATTAGCAAATAATAATAATACAAAACACACGATCGAAAATAAACATAAATTTAAATTTAAAACTGAAATATATCGTTAAAATACTGGTGAGCTATAACTATAAATAACTAACTATACATTTATAATTTATATATAACATACGATAAATATTATGCTGATGATTGGCACGTAATAAAACGGCCAAAACGTCCACATAACAACAATGGTCTGCATTCATAGTCCTTTTATAGCACTTTTAGTTAAAAGCAGTCAAGATTTCAATATTAGTTTTTGCTTTTGTTATAATATCACATATTAACTATTTTTATAAATTAAATACTTTTTATTACAGTTAATATTTTAATATATAAATAATGCAACAAACAGTTTTAATATTTTTTAAATAAATACTTTAAAATATAAGTAGTTTTTTTTTAAAAGTACTCTAAAAGGATCTGTGAATACGATCCATTGTGTTTTTTCTTTCTACTTTCTAAAATTTGAAACTCAAGATGGAAATATTATTTTTATATCAATTTCATAAAATAAATACGAGTGGAAACCAAGACTTTGTTTTATTCAATTCTAATTAAAAAGAAAATATAGTATTAGGATGATTTTATATTATATAAACTCTTTTCGTTGGAAGTATTTCACAAACTATTTGTTCAACTATTTAATTACGCCAATAATTATTTTCTAATTAAGAGCATAGACTGTCAATCTTTAAGTTTCTGAGGGGTGCCAGCGTGCGGTGGCGAGTAACAAGTAGGCTGTACTTTACTAGACTGTATCTACAATATGATTGGCTACTGAAAAATCTACAATTTTATAGTTTTTTGCTAACTGCGTTAGATGTCGCGGGCGAGACATTTATTTCAGATTCAAATCGTTGCATCTTAAAAAATGTTCAACCAATTAGCTTGCAACTTTACACAAAAACTTTCTTACATATTAACAAACAATTTTCTCACTGAACCTTATTCGTATCGCAACTTTCGTCACTCACTTTTTCAATCCGAAGCTAAAAAAACGTGCTTTTTTATGCTTTTTTGTTTACATTAAATTTTTAGTAACAAATTATCGTTATTTATATAATATGTCAGTGTAACCATCAGAATCGCTAAGTAATTCTGAGTACATTTCAGAAAAAATCTGCCAAATTCCTTAATATATATTTTTTTGAATTTTTTTGTATTTATAGTTTGGTCAAAACAAAACAAAAAAAATGTGGTTGTTTTTGAAAAAAAAAATTATTATTTTTTATTTCCAAAATACGAACAAATTCAAAAAAATATATATTATTCTACATAGGATATTATATCTCAGGTATTTTTTCGGTACATTAATTATCGTTTTTATAGAAAATAGAGCCAGTTAAAAAATATACTTTTTTTTATTTTATATAAATCAATTAATAATATTAAATTTATTATTGAATTATTAATTCAACATTTATTATGTAATTTTTAGAACAGTCAGTTACAATAAATAAGTTATATTAAACGAATAAATTCAATACGAAATTTAACATATTTTGTTTTCTTCTACGTGTCTAAATATAGCAATTAGATACATGATGCTTTATGTTAAAAATTAAGTTAGTTGACAGTTTATTTTTGCTTGAATTTGAATATTGAAAATTTATCAGAAATTGTATATTCAACCAAAAAAATATTTATTCTAACAAATTACTTAACAAATTAAATAATATATATACATGCTATTGTAATAGGACTGGTTCGTGAATAACAAGACGGTATTTAATTAATATAGTTTATTATTTTTATTATTAAATATAACAAAAATTATAACATGCTGTTCTATTAACTTTATTGCGAGCAGTGACAATTACAGCTAACCTGCCTCCTTTTTATATTCGTTCAAATGTTCCAAAGCGTTCCAGATCAATCGAGTGTTTTGGCAGAACATTAATTGTTTTTCTGTCTCGTACCAAAGCAGTTTGATTAGGTTGTGCCCGTAGTTGCAGTTGTGCGATAGTTGACAACGAGAGGTCAGAAAGAAGAAGCAATCTAATCTTTTTTTGTGAAGTCTTTTTCCTTTTGGATCGTAACTGTAAATCAGGACTTCAATGCCCGTGTGCCAAAAAAATTACTACTAGCATTCTGCACACAGTTCACCATTGTAAACGGTCCAGCTCTCAACTTAATTTTGGTACTGCCAGCGTTAATACGTTGTTGTGCAGAAGATGTCTTAGTTCTACTAGTTCTAGTTGATTTCTCATTTGATCATTGTTTGAATACAAGATAGTACATGGAACCCTATGACGCAGATGCAACGCGCTTTCTACCGAAGATTCTTGCGAACAAAGTTCTTCAAGCCCACTAACTTTTTTCCGAAATACACTAGCAATCCCCCTAGATATACGTAAGTCCTGTGCTACGCGTGTGTCAATGCAAAGAGGTTTTGTTGTTTTTCTTGCGTGACACCTCTAGCGTGTTTTACTTGTATTGCCATATAAAGATATAAATTCTTCAAAGTAGCATTTCACTTTATTTGTTTTTGTCTGACTTGCCCGCATCTTGGAGCTGTCTTCTTCATTTGTTTCATCTTATTACTGGCTGTTTGAATATTGAATTCGACCTGCTTGTGAATGCCGTCTATTCTTTTCCGGAGATCATTGACATAATTATCACCGGCTAGGTCTTCATCAAACAAGATATTTACTGGGGGATTGTCCTATTGTTTCGTGAATGAACGATCGATATGCCAGAAGGAACCCACTGTAGCACTCTTCCAGTAGCTTCTTCTTGTTGTTTTTCATCTACCCATCGTTGTAAACAAGCTAAATGAAGTCATTTGTAAGTCTCTTTGCATTTGCAGGGTTATACTCACCCAGCTTCATTGACATCATTTTCAATTCCAAAACACATCCAACTATGTTTTCTGGATTTGTTCTTTTCTCGTATATCACTTTATTTGTAATAATTGCGTAATTTCCAGTAACAATATCAATAATACGATACTGTACAGCTATTTTGTTTGAAAAATATCAATCACATTTAATGTGATTGATAATTTGCAGCAAAAATAGTGAACAGTAATGTTTTATTGATAACTAAACTGAAAATTATGCATTTTTTTACAAAACAAGGTAATATACGAGAGAAGAGCAAATATTATAAAACAATGTTGGATATGTTTTGGAACTGAAGAGGATGACAGAGAGGCCAATTGAATACATCCATGTAAATGCAGAGGAACTTCGACTTGATTTCGTTAATCTTGTTTACATCGATGATGAAGAAGAACGAGGTGAAGCTACAAGAAGAGTGTTATGTCCGCGATGTAAAACAGAATATATAATTGTATTTCTTGAAATGATGATGTTGGTTGATATATTGGATATATTTGATATTATTTATGAAAGTTATCTGTTTTTGACTGGTGGCATTATACTTGGAGCAATTTACTGGTTAGCTGTGACTTTCGGAGGCATTACTGTCTTGCAAGTGACAGGATTTAAAGAAGGTTTTGCTGTAATGATATTAATAATTGATTTACCAGCGTTAGCAGTTGCGTTAGTTGTTGGAAAAATGTTTCGTTGGGAAGACATGGTTTATAACTTTTTATTAGACGCCATTTAGTTGAGTTTCATTAATTAGATACATTTTACCCCAGCACCTGACACCAATTGTAACGGGACTGGTTTCTGAAACAAAACAATATTTTAAACTAATTAATATATGAGTAAGTTGAGAGTAATTTTGAAGTGTGGTAGACTGATAAGCATTAACCATATGTTAGAGATATTGGAATGGTAAATATTAAAAAATTTGTACTAATTTTTATTCACAACAAATTTAGCAATCAATATAAAATACGTGTACGAGACACATAATTATTATATTTGTCAAACTCAGAAATTATATATATATATTGATAATAAATAAATCAGTCTGTATTTGTTAATGGTTTGAATATGTATAATAACTTATCAACAGATATAAAAAATGCTGATTCATTGATATCTTTTAAACGAAAATTGAAAGAAATTTTGTAAATTTATTTTTTATCCTACATTGTTCGAAAATGAAATTTTCGTGACACTTTTGAGGAGCGAAAACAGTACTTTTCACGGCTAGGAGCGAAAAAAATGCATGACATTCATCAATAGGTGGCACTGTGATCATACATATGTTAAAACATTTACACATACTTGAAATTGTATATAACATTGAAAATATATTTATTATTATTATTATTATTATTATTATTAATATTGTTATTGTTATTAATTTTATTTTTATTATTGTAAACACAAATCATAATTGAGCTATGTGACTTGGCCTAGTTCTACACAGCAGTAGCCATATTGTTTTATCTGTCAAACGTACATATTTATATTATTTGAAATTTATAGTTTAAAAATAATGAATATACACTTTTTGGATATTTTAATGTAGGATAAAAAACATTGTGTACGAAAAACACGCTACGAAAATGATATTTCATGCCTCAAGAAATATTTAACCTCGGCCTAAAGGCTTCGAATAAATATTTTTTCTTTCGACATGAAATATACCATTTTCGTAGCTTGGGCTACAAAGTACTATTACTGTATATGCTATTTTATATTTATCAATAATAATTTGTATTAATTTTGTAATATTATTATTATTAAAGATAACAAAAATTAGAATATGCTGTTTTACTTACTTTACTGCGAACACTGGCTATGGCAGCTTGACGACGACTAATTTATCGGCTTTATTTGTACTTGTTCAAATGTTTCACAGCATTCCCGATCAATCGAGTATTTTGCCGAAATAATGAACAAATGTGTGAGGATTCAAATATTAGAATTGTTTTTTTGTTTTGTTTTATGATTTTTTGTATTTTATTAGATTCGTAACACTATTCTACAAACTATTAGCAAATAATAATAATACAAAACACATGATTGAAAATAAACATAAATTTAAATTTAAAACTGAAATATATCGTTAAAATACTGGTGAGCTATAACTATAAATAACTAACTATACATTTATAATTTATATATAACATACGATAAATATTATGCTGATGATTGGCACGTAATACAACGGCCAAAACGTCTACATAACAACAATGGTCTGCATTCATAGTCCCTTTATAGCACTTTTAGTTAAAAGCAGTCAAGATTTCAATATTAGTTTTTGCTTTTGTTATAATATCACATATTAACTATTTTTATAAATTAAATACTTTTTATTACAGTTAATATTTTAATATATAAATAATGCTAAAAACAGTTTTATTATTTTTTAAATAAATACTTTAAAATGTAAGTATTTTTTTCTAAAAGTACTCTAAAAGGACCTGTGAATACGATCCATTGTGTTTTTTCTTTCTAGTTTCTAAAATTTGAAACCCAAGTGGAAATCAAGACTTTGTTTTATTCAATTCTAATTAAAAAGAAAATATAATATTAGGATGATTTTATATTATATAAACTCTCTTCGTTGGAAGTATTTCACAAATTATTTGTTCAACTATTTAATTACGCCAATAATTATTTTCTAATTAAATAATTACGATCTGAAACTATTTCACACTATTAAACACTAGCTAAACATCGAATAACAATTTATAAACAAACTCAACACGACAAGTAAACAATACTTAATTAAATTTAACTATATATATATATATATATATATATATATATATATTTTAAATGAAATAACTGAAAAACAGTTATATTATTATGTATATATTATTCTTATTTTAATAAGTAAATATTATGAAAGTATATTATAACTATTTTATTAAAACTATTTTGTTATTATTTTATTGAGATGATAACAGAGATAACGGATGAAAAATCGCAGTGCACATTTAATATTATGTAGGTATTGTTTAAGAGTCAACGACCTTTACGGTCGTCTTTGATAATGGCAATACTTTTGTGCATTCCTGGTTGCAGCATATGTATGCAATATTGCATATCTTTTACATGGGGTATATCTTATACAATATACATCATGAAATATATTGTTTTGAGAGGAAAAACTACTTCCCAAAATTTTATTCACCAGATTATAAAAATTTTAAGTTGAGACTGAAGTAATTTTTTGTTGATTTTACCGATTTTATACAAAATTTCTAATTAAGATTTTAAGGGATTTTACAGGATTTTCTAAGATGTTAATGAATTTTAGAAGATTTTAATTAATTTGTACACCAGATTTCGCAAGTGCCTTATAAATGAAATATATACAGAACTTAACCCTAAAGTATTTATTTTAATATAAAGAGTTCTGAAAGATTTTTTTTGCTATGTTAATTGTTTTAATTTATTTTTACTTAACAAAACAATGCATTCTGGTTTCGGAGTAGTTTTTATTTTTATAAAGTAAATACATTTGCATGTAAGAATACTAGTTAATTATTTTTGCGAATTCAGAGCTTAGTATTTAATTACATTTAAGTTCGGTGCAAATTTAAAATTCAATTGTAGAAATGTGCAAATAACATTAAACACTTTTAAATTACATTGCTACTGTATTGCGCTATTGTTTTTAAACGTTTCTAGCGTTTTAAAAACAAAAGAAATATTCAACGAAACATTGTTAAAATCATTTTATTGTACGTTCTCTTTTATCATTGTTATTTAAAATGATTCGTAGAAGCATAGCAATCACAAATAGTCTATTTTGTTAGCGAGCACTGTGTAATATTTTCCTCTGTTTATTTCGTTTTCTATTTGCGAAAATTTCCTATTTTCAATCCGCGATATGTTTTCGCTGGCACGTTCTGGTTGTTTTTCCTCTTTGTTTACACTTAGTATACGTACGTGAAATGGAATCCGAATGAAGTTTAATATGGTAGTTTTAATGGTGGATGCTGTTCGAATCGTATTTTTAGCGACTGTACAATATTATTTTTTGTTTGGTTATGTTTTTCACCGAGATAATACGTGAATATTGTTAAAAATGAAGTTTTTTTTAGGATTTGTTCAATAATTCAATATGCTTATTAATAAAATATTGTTTTTCATTTCGTTCCACCATTTTGTAGCTATATTAGGGTAATGTATTTTAAATACAGTAGAATTTGAATAACGGTTGGTTTCAGGTTTAAGTTCTATGTTGTAAGTTGGGTTTCTATATAGTTCAATAGTTATCTATCGAAATTGTGTAAATTATTTTGTGATTACCTAATTAATATTTCCATCTCCAGATCGAGAGATTGTAGGTTCGATTCCCGCCAGATGACGTAATTTTTTCATTTAATATTTCGTTTTTAAAAATATTAAATATTAACTTGTAATATTAATAATATTTAATAGATTCACTAAATTGTATTTATATATATTAATTACATACATACAGAACATCTCAACGTCACTTGTATTTGAAATAAACAAATATTAAAAATGAAATTAACACTGAAAACTGCCGTAGTCGCCTGTAATCTAACGGGCAAGGCGCTCGATAGATTGTGGGTTCGATTCCCACTAGATGACGTAATATCGATCGATTGAAATCAAACTCGAAACTTCGAATAACAAATGACAGTATTTCAACGTGCTATTTTACAAAAATGGCAAATAGCATATATTCACGATTGTTATAATATTCCATATAATTTATTATTTTAACAAGCAAATACTAAAATTATTTAATTGCAGTATGATATATAATTATCTAGAACTATTTATTATAAATTTCCAGTTCAGTAAATATGACGGTTTAAATTAATTAACATTTTAATAACAATTACATATTGCACTATCTTGTACATTTATACACTCACTAATTACTCTCCAAATAATTATGTTCAAATGTCATTAATTTGTTTTTTTTTTTCGGAATTAACATAAATATTTATTAATTAATATCACTGAAATAATATTCATTATGTCAAATTTTAAAAGTATTGCGTCTGGATATTTAATAATTAAATATTAATTTGTTTATGTATTTGCAAATTCAATTTAATTAAATTATACTAAACCATAAAACCAAAATCGAAGAACTAATTATTTTTTGATAATACAAAGGCATTTTTTTGTCGCGATAAATAGCATAATTAATTATGTTCAAAAAAGTTTCGTATAATGATGTCATGAGTTTGATGTGGTTAGCAGATTTACGCTAGTAATATTAATAACAAATCGAATTTGCAAAAACAATAAAAAGGTGTTATTTTATCTATTATTGAACATAATAGAATCAAACTTTATTTAGCATTTGACTAATAAATTACATTGTAATCAGAGCAGGACAAGCTACTCAATTAATGTAGCTAAGGTACAAGCTTTAAAAATCTATATAGCTACAGCTATAGCAATTTTTTTCCAAAAATAATTTAAGCTACAGCTATAAGCTACTATAAAAGTAGCTTTCAAATCTTAAGCTACTTTTTAAACTACTTTTCAAGCTACTTTGTAAATGATGCAAACACCGTACTGAGAACTATACACTGTTTCTTTTTAGTCAGAATAATAATAAAAGCAACTACGTAAAGAAAAGTAATGATTAAGTATAGAAAAGTGTCTGTAAACTACTAAAAGTAACTGTAAATTATTAAATGTAACTGTATAAAATACCTACAAGTTACTAAAAGTAGTTATAAGCTACTAATAGTAATTATAAGCTACTAATAGTAATTATAAGCTACTAATAGTAATTATAAGCTACTAATAGTAATTATAAGCTACTAAAAGTAGTTATAAATAATAGCTTTATGTTTTAGCTAGTATTTATTAGCTACTTGCAACTTGAAGCTACAAGCTAAAAGTATTTTTTTTTTATAGTGCAGTTACAGCTACCAACAAATGTAGCTAAGCTAAAAAGTAGCTAATTACTGCTTAGTTCTGATACATATTTACAAAATTATAAAATTACAAAAAATTTACAAATGTAGCATAATATTATTGAAAATATAATGTAGTCTATTAAATTATTTATTTAATTGTTAACTTGCATTAACTTTATTAAAGTGAAATTTGCAGCGTGAGTCGCAGGCGAACGTTGTAAACGATTAAAATTGACCAAAAATTGCAATTAACTTAAAACCGGATTAAAATATTGAATAGCACGGGTATTATACTAGTAACTAAATAAAGTAGCAATTAATAAAGTTAACTAAACTAAATTCGGAAAGCCAAAACTTTAACCTAGCCATATACGTATTTGCATATGAATACCAATATCTAAAATCAAATAAACCGCATTATATAAATCCGGTAGTAAACCAAGTTCCGGTGTCTTGGCAACCAACTCCGAACTCCGGGTGTGCTGGAATTCCGGGGCCGAGTAATTCCGGTACACCACACGACTGATAGCAGCTATTGACGGAGAGGTTTATTTCAGCAATACACTACTTTCCAGTACAAGATATCTATATTGAATACTAAACATACGTACAATAACTCCATATCATATAATCATATGAGCTTCATATCCAACAATGCTTCTTGTGGTTATACGGTTTTTGAGATTTTACTATAAGATTATTTGAAATGTGGTTTAAAGAGATTGTTTTCATAAATTCGCATTTATATTCGAAGGATTGTAAAATATTTAATGTAACCGTTAAGCTGTACACTGTAAAAAAAATTATATGTTTTTACTACGAAAAGCCAAGAGTAACAAAAATGCCTTGTCATATTGTGTAATTTTACATAAAATGTAATTCTACAGAATATTACTGAATATTATCTGTAATATTACTTAAATTATTCTGTAAAAATGTTATTATAATATAATTATAATTTTAGTGCTACATAAATAATATGGAAAAATACATATTATCTGTTGCAGCACAAATTTATATAAACTTTCGTAAAAATATATAAAAAATATGTAAATCTGCTATTTTATTTTGTGTAATATTTTTATTCTAATACAATAGTTATATGAAATTTATAGAATAAATGTAGTAAATTTGCATTACAGAGAAAATTATATGATTTTTACTATGAAAAAATATGTAAATTTACAGACGTTTTTTACAGTGTAATAAATTAGTAATACATGAGTACTAAATTTTTTGATAGGTTTCTGTTGATTGTGCTAAAATTGTTGTTCCAGCTTCAGGTATCTTAAATTATTTGTTCACAAGCGCCACAAATTCTTATTGAAGAATATAATTACATTTTGTACTATTATTTTATAAAATATTACAATATTCAATGGGGCATCCAGAAATTTTTTTTTTTTATATGTTGAACTAGAGTTAAAAATAAAAGACCCGCATTTTTTAATTTCTGTATAAAGTTAGCAAATACAGAGAAAAAATTATTGAAGTTATTAAAATTTATATAATATATTATACAAATTAAAAAAAAAAATAGTTTACTTTTACTAAAAAAACATAGTACTTATTCTTTTTTGAATTTTACTGTTATCTCCCTTTCCCCACCAAACCAAAGTCCTGCATTTTTATCTTACCTAAAATAAAATAAATTAAATTCAGAACGAAATACTGCAAGAATTATTTAACATTGTGCATACTTTACTAACGGCATAAAAGCATACCTTAGTTTCAGCAAATAGTTTTTTCTTTTTATTTCTATTTTCCCCGAGCAGATGTACTACGTTCTTATCTCGTCCAACAATTAAATCCAAGCTGGAAAAAAAGCTTAACAAAGCTTTTATTTCGGTGGGGCCAGGCTAGCCTCAAAGTGTCACGCATAAATCTCTCTGCAAAAGCGGCGAATTCTTAAATTATTCGCAGTTTCATCGCTGGGTAAATTCTCAACGTACACCAACCACTGTGAATGTATAAAATATGATTGCGGGAGGCCGAAGTTAGAATTTTACTTTACCTTCTCGTACTTTGTTAGCTGTGTTTAGTTCTTTCGCACTGCGCCGAGATGTTCCCGTCTCTAGAATGTCTCTTAGGGCATATAGATCATATTAGAATTTAAGCTTGAGCTATCTGATATTTGCTTACTCATATAATCAGATAAAAAATTGTGAAATATATTAGCTTAACGTAAAAATGTTTTTTTTTTGTGTCTTACCACTTCTACTAAAAAGAGTAATGGTATAGTAATTTTATTGTAGTTCATTCTTTTAACACTTGGTGTTACCACAATAAGCAAATTATGTTTTTTAATAATTAAACACTTAACTGTAATATAGTAAAATATTTTTCAGAACTTATTGTATTAATATAAAAACTATTTTAGGATAAAATTCTGTTAATTATTTATATAAAATCGACTTTTTGACGAAACTGAACGTTCGTTTTCATCAGTTCAAAATTTATCAGACATTCAGAACTGTTTTAGGATAAAATTCTGTTAATTATTTATATACTATAAAAACGATGTTTCAACGAAACTAAATGCTCATCTTCATCAAGTCAAAATTTATGATGAAGATGAGCGTTCAGTTTCATCGAAACGTCGTTTTTATATAAATAATTAATAGAATTTTATCCTAAAACAGGTTTTATGTTAAATTAACTGTAGATAAAACACAATTTTACAAATTTAACCGAAAGATAAGATTAAAAAAAAATAAGACGGCTGTAGGTTCTAGTTCTGTAATAATATTTATTAATAATAATCAACGTTTTGAGGAACTCAACGTACGTCTTCATTTTTTTTCCTGATGGAAACATACGTTGAGTACGTGGAGTACGTCAATTATTAATACATATTAATACAAAACTAGAACCTGAAGCCGTTTTATTTTAATATTATAAATTTTGAAAGATTTTTTACCATGTTATAAGATTAGAAATTATTCAGATATAAGATATAGATAAAAAAATTAATAATAAATGATAATTACATTAGTAGAGTACACTAGTATATTTTTTATCTAACTAATTTTGGTAGAGTTATAATTTAACTACTGTAGATCGGTATTTTATGAAATAACTAGTTATTTAATGGAATACCGGAATTATATGCTTTAACAGTAACATAAACATTACAAAATTAATATCGCCAAACGGCAATAGATAAAAGAGAATTGTCAACTAGTTATAATCAGAAATAGTAATCACCCTGTAGGATATAGGCAAACAACCCCTTGCACATTTCATATTTCAATCAAACTACCATCATTTGCCAGTAAAACGCGACACTGCGTTGAAACTAATCAACCCTTGTATCGCTAATTCTATTTTCCCTTTGATTCACTCGATAGACATGTATTCGTTGCGCTTGTAAATGGTTAAATTGTGCGTATCCAAACATATATAGATTTTTTTACTCTCGTCAGCTTTCGACAAAATTTCAGGCCGACCTTTCTGATGGTTTTTCAATGTTTTAATATCGTAATTCGGTTTCAAACGCGTACGAATAATATATTTTGTTTGGGTTTTATCAATTTTCGAAGCGCGGAGTTTCAGTTTTAAACACATAAATGTGCTTTAATGTTTAGACCTTTTAAATGAGATGGAAGATATTTTCTTTTCGATGATATTATCTTTGGAAAGTTAACGTCAATGTAAATAAATTACACGGAATTGAAAATAAAAGTTTTGGAAATGGAATTGGGTTAGATGAACCAGTATTATTTGGAATTTTGTTTTTCTTGATTAATAATTAAAACTTACAATATTATTCCTCTATTCTGTAAAGAATGTTTAAAATTAAAGTTAAATTAAATATTCCGAAATTTGTTACAATGTGTATTATTTGTTATACGATTTTGAATATGTCCAAACTTCAGGATTATCTGGATTTGTTACATATTTTTTTATTATAGCATATTTTTTTTTATTGATCCAAATATATAACAAAGATTATTGCAATACTAACAAAATGTGTATCAATTTTATAACTTAGCTTTGGTAACTTATTGTTAGACCATTAGGCCACCACAAAAATTTTAAATTATTGTTTATTTACTTTTATTATAAACAGATATTATTATTTTGTAAATATTTCCATAATAGATAATAAATATTATAGGGTTAATGGACGTCCAGTTTAGATAATTGTAAAATTAGTTTGTTTCTAAAATTTGGAAATAGGTTACATTCTAATTACCAATATCATTGAAAATATAAAATATATAAACACAAAGTCTGTGATTAAAAAATAAATTAAAGCTTAATAAATTTTTTCTAACATAGTAAAATATTTTTTAGAACTAATTGTATTAAAATAAAAACTGTTTTAGGATTAGATTATGTTAATTATTTTATAAAAACGACGTTTCGACGAAACTGAACGTTTGTCTTCATCAGGCCAAAGTTTATCAATAAATACATAAAATAAATTTCGAGCTGATGAAGACGAGCGTTCAGTTTCGTCGAAACGTCGTTTTTATAAAATAATTAAAGTGAATCTAATTTTAAAACAGTTTTTATTTTAAACTTTTTCTCTAATTTAACACATTTTTAATGATATTTTATTGTATTCAACTCTTTTTATAATAACTATATTATTTCGTATAAGAATATAAATCCAAATAAACTTTGTATCAACGAAAACACATTAAATTTTATTATCCCACGTAACTACGTAAATTAAGTGATTGAATAAAAAATTTATAGTGATCAGTGTAAGAAGCAAATAAATATTTAAAAGCGTTCTTTGTGTTTGAAAGAGATATATTTTCCATAGTATAAGTTTCACTTGTGACATGTGAAAAAAGTAGAATAGTGTTCGGGCTAGATTTTACGTCACATAAAGTTTAATTTTCTTTCGCCATAGAATTCAATTTTCTCAGGTACATTATGTACCCATATATCGTAATTTCCTTCATTTATCTTACGTCCTGAGAAGACATTGTCCTGCAGGATAATAATGATAGAACACTTAACTTAAAATCCGTGCCAGGAATAATAACATAATTTATATTATTATTAGTTTTATACTGTAATATTTAAATTGCTTTATTTTCAAATATATAGTTTATTTTGAGAAATTTTAGTTATTTCATAATATTAACGTAATTTTAATGCATCGTCTTTATAACCTAGTTTACATTAGTAGAATTAGTACACACAGAAAAAAGTTTCAAATACCTACGTGTTAAATTTTCAAATGGTTAAAATTTTAGAGTTATTTTTAACTCGAAAATAGTGTAAAATGCACACGATTTTTTACACGAATGCCAGTCTTTTCAAGAGTTAACTTTTAGTGTTAAATTAACTCTGTGAAAAGTATAATTTAACTTTATATTTGTTATTTAAATCTATATTTTATATCATCGTGTAACCTCAACACTAAACTTAACTTGAACTGGACGTGTTAAAATAGTACTGTCCTCGAGGTTACACTAGTTCGTGTTTAGTTTTAACACTACTTTTTTTAGAGTGTAGTAGAGAAGATAGATAAATAGATAAGGTAGATGAAAACAATAATAATAAATAATGGATATGCCTAGATTAGAGTTAGTAGTAGAGTAAACTAGCATACTTTTTCTCCAAATCACTCTACTCTACTTGGTAGAGTAACTGTTTACATAAGGCTAGTAGTTTAGTAGAGTTCGTTCAGCTTTTGTCTATTTTATTTTCGTGCATATTAAAATAAAATTTTAATTAACAAAAGTAATTATTTGAAAAACTCAACAATTTTAGTTTATAAATAAGAAAAATTGACACAAGTTTTACACCCTACTATTCTACTATTACTCTACTCTACTGCAATAAGTTTATTTACATTAGTAGTGTACCGTTAGAGTAGAGTATATATTTGGTTAGATATGTGATATCCACTCTACTCTACTAGCTTCTATTTTAATACTCATCTTTTACTATATCATATCAAAGTGTTTATATTGTGTTAGTAATGGAATAGTACGCACTCTACTACTAACTCTACCAATGTAAATTAGGCTTAAAACAAATTTTAATAAAAATAATAAAGCCGATTATTATAATATTGAATGTAAAAAATGATTTATTTTAAACATTTTGTATTACAAGACTCATCATATTTATGTATCACAAAGAATAAATTATTTCAAATTAATTAGAAAATTATTTGTAAAAAAAAAATTAAAATTACAACGCTTGCTATATAATTTGCAAATAAATTACAAAACAATACATCTAATTTTGCCACAAATAAATATTACAAGTTTAATAAATAATATCGCATTGTTTTAGATTTAGACTTCAATAAGCAAACGAACTGAAACAATGTAAATTAGCAATATTTATTTTCATGATTTTCAATTTATTCGAGATTTGTTTTCACCCCCTTTTCTTATGCAAATTTTCCCAGGAGAGTTTTCCCCGCATTGGAACATTTCTATCGCTTTTTGTTTCATTTTATAAATATTGACGCCGCGAATTACAACCGTATTCGACTAATTATAACGCTTTTGTTTTTGCAAATAAATTATGTTGTTTTTGTAGTTTAAATCCACTGGAAAATAAATATATTCGAGATAGATAAATAAACTTTACGAGTTTACATTCGCAAATAAAAATAAACGTATATTTTTATACAATTGAAGAATATGTTAGAGTAAATATGAATTGTGTATTATTCTTGAAAAAATATTAAGATTTATCTCAAAATATATATATGCCAGTACTTAAATAAATAATATATTTTAACAACCTATATATTTTTAAAAACAAAATAGAAGCAATACATAAGTTTACCGCTCATATCTGTGAGGGCCTGGGTTCGAATCTCGTTTGGGACATGGATGCTTGTGATATTTTTGTATCGTCCAAATACAGTTTGAAAAGTGATATCTAAGCATCTATTGGTTGATGGTTTTTGCTACCGAATTTATTTATATAAAAAAAAACTGAATAATTATGAGAATTTTTCCCACTTAATTGAATTACAGACTCACGTAACGAAAAAGTAGATATACATATATGAGATATTTTTGTGTTTATGTAGATCTGTACTCGAAAATTTCATTAGAAATATATAAATATTTTAAAAATTGTATTTTTAAATATTTGTTTTTTCACAAAATAAAATAAAATAATTTAAAAAATGCGTTTATTTTTACTGTTTTTGATTCTAACAAAAACCACAAAAATCGAAAAATTTTAAATTGCGCATGAAAAGCATTCGAAAAGCATTAACCGAAATCACGCAGAATTTCGACAATAATTTAGCGGTTGAATTCTGTGGGGCAGGTTTGAGTTTCAATGCCATGTAGGTTTCTGTTCTCTCTTTCATATAACCGTTTCACACTTTTACCGGTGAAATATCATCGGTGTTAAATTCGTGACAGTTTGGAGAAATGGCGTCACACGGAATTGTGGGTAATCTTCTGTTCATCTTTCGAGGTCTCCAATGGGGTTAGTCATTAGTTGATATATGTGTGTGTGAGCAAAGAATAATATTTTTCCTGTCTATTATTTTCGACGAATATTTGTTTTACTATTACGAAAAAAAGTATTATAATGAGAGAAGTTGTTTTCTTTTTTTAATTTGTATTAATGAAAGAGATGTAATTTTAATTTTTATGAACGTAATAATTATATTGTAACTTTTCCTAAAATTATTTCAGTAACACTGAGCTTTGTTTGTTCAAGAGGAACTGCATTCTTTAAATAGTTAATAATAAAAAAAAGATATTTTCACTAAAGTAATGTATGTTTTTATTTAAATTCATTTAAATAACTATGTTATTATTGTTCAAAGAGTTACGAAACACAAGCACTAAACATGGTAAAAAACATGTAAAATAAAACTTATTTTATTATAAATGAGTTTTCCCAAAGTTGATAGCTAACTCACTCGCTTTTTCTCACCCAAAAACGTAGATTCACTACACATTTTAGAGTGCCGTTTTGAAGATAAACTTTGCAAACAAATGTACAAATATTGCCTGTTTAATACATTAGTATGGGGTAGACATTTTAAGTTTTTTCAGTTATATTTATAAAAATTATCACACTGATAGTCTGGTCTGGTTATATATGGCATTATTGGTTTTAGATATTCGATTAAGGGGTTAAATTATTAATGTCTCAAACGAATTTGACACCTCTGATTTAGATATTGGATAAATTTCGTCAAAGTAAAAGCTGAAAACTTTTAGACAATAAATTTTTCTCTCTGATCTACAATATTTTCTTACAAAATTGATTTCAGTTTATTGGTACAAAAATTTAGATTTTAAACATATAATACAGAAAATTAAAATTTTACGTTTAAACTAAACTAATTACTTATAAAAAGACACATTTTATAAATTTTTCTAAGCAAAAAAACTTAGCTGTATTATATATTTTAGGTTGAAAAATTTAATCTAAAGCTTAAAAAAAATGAACAATACGTGATATGGACTACTTGACTTTTTTTTTGCTTTAACACTCAACAAAGAAAATAAATTTCGTCCGATATTATAAGGAAGACATTTCTTTCCACACAAAAGAGAATTCTCATGAGTTGGCCATTTTCAGTTAGATAATAGAGCCCTTTTTTTATTTTTCATTTTCCTTTCCCTATAATATTCTAGGCTCGCTATTTTGTTATCATCTTAATGCACCCATTAACTTGC
The DNA here is from genome assembly GCA_963966155.1 of Clivina fossor. NCBI lineage: Eukaryota > Metazoa > Arthropoda > Insecta > Coleoptera > Carabidae > Clivina > Clivina fossor. Next base: position 9,660,208 of record OZ014562.1, on the reverse strand, counting down.
AGTATTAAATAATAAAATACCAGTTAAAAAAATAATCTAAAATTTATTAATGACTTTTTACTTTTAAATTTATTATTTATGTAAACTGTTTTTGACATGAATACATATTTAAATGAGCTTTATTTGAATTATAAATGTATATTAAAATTGTGAATACAATGCAAGTTTGAATAATTTAAAATATTGAAACAATATTTATTAATTTTCTATAGTGAAATGTTTGTTTTAAACTTGTTACATTTTGCAAAATATATTTAATTGAATTCAACTAAAATGGAAAATATATTTGCGTATAAAAAGGATAAACGTGGTTTTAAAACTAATTACAATAAAAAGTAAATAAATAACGAAATTGTCAAAATAAATGAAATTTATTTTGTAATTAAAATCCTTTTTTTTTTAATTGTTACGAAATGTTAATTTTTTTTTAGTCGTCCCTAAACGTTACTTTTATGCGGTTATTTTTAGTATTAAATACTAATGATAGAACCGAAGTTGAATAATATTCGGTATTCGGCCTTTTCGGCCATATTTTACTATTCGGTATTTAGTCGAATATTTTTTTTTAATACCGAATATTCGGCTCTAAAAGATAAGTGGAGTATTATACTTTTTTAAATATTTTATGTTAAAAAAATACAAAGAAAAATAATGTTCAGAACGTGTAAACCATTCAGATAAATTCGCTATCGCACAACATACGTTAGAAAATCTTCATGACATAAAATTTGAAGATACTAAAATTATTGCAAGACCCACCAATATTAAAATTTACAAAGAAAAATATGACATCAATCAGTATACTTGTATTTTGTTACCTAGTAACTTGTTTCTATGTTCTGTTTGTTTATTATTTATGTCAATTGTATATTTTTTGATGATGATATTTGTTCTGAAAGATTCTTTACTATAAAAATAAAAAGGCGTTAGGATTAAGTTCTGCATACATTTTAAATATTTTTTTTTGTTGATGAGTATATCGAAATGTCGATTTTTAATTAAAATTTAAACACAATTTAATCCTAAAGCCTTTTCATTTTAATATAATGAATTCTGAAAGATTTCTTAAATATTTTTTAATTTTGTGTATCTTTTTTTATGTTTAATTTTTTTAAAATTTAAATTGACATTGTGATTTTTTTTATAATTTTCGAAATTTTCATGCACTTAGTACCTTTTATATTTATTTTTATTTAAAATTTATAAAAATAAATGACAATCAATCGTTTATTTTGTTAATTTACGATAGTATGAAAAATTAAAAAAAAAAACTATGAACGAAATTCTGTTTTTATATGTTGTAATTTTGATAAAAACACTGGATATAAAGTTTTATTACATGTCACTAACTCACGTTAAATGGTTAATAAATTGTCCGCTAGATGTAGCATACCCGAGCCCTCCAGGGCCGTAACTTATAGTAGGAAAGTTACAAAATTAGATTTTACAGTTTGGTCTATTTGTAACAACGAAAAATTCAATACTTATCTGTATTTTATAAATATTTTATATACATTACATTTGTATATAACAGATAAGAGTTCTCATTACTTTAAAATATATATTTGTATGTAATTTAAAAATATTGTATCGTTCGTATTTCTGTTTAGATCTCTGATAAAAATATCGACGCACACAAATATTTAATATTTAATGTAAAAAGTTTGAAATTAAAATTTTGGTATAATTTTTCAATGTATTACAGCAAAGTTATATCACTTTTCCTACAGAAATAACTTTAAAAATTCTGGTTATACGCAAAGAAGAAGTTGTGTTGAATTTTTTATCGACATTAAAAATTAAAACGATTCTAAGATTAAATCATGTAAGAGGGTTGATTAAAAAGTAATACCTTTAATTTCATATTTTATTACATTTATGAATGAAATTATTAACTATTTTAGTATTCCCACCTGTTTTGTTTATGAAAAGGTGCTAGTATTTCTATTTTTGATATATAGTTTTTTATATTTAATATTATAAAATTGAAATAAACTGTTTAACATAGTAAGAAATCTCTCAGAACTCATTATATTAAAATAAAACTGTTTTAGGTTAAAGTTCTGTATTAATATTTATTTAAAATCGACGTTTCGATGTTTATTTTGTTTTCAAATCTATTCTGTAAAAAAAGATAAAATGCAATTGCAGGTTAGAATAAAAATTCCAGAATTTATTAAAATGTTTACTATGTTATGTAATATTTATTGTTCTAATACTTTACAAACCCCTAGAATATTTGTTTTAACATGTCGTTAATTTTAACAGTAATGTCACAGAATATGCCTGTTTGTAAAAAAAAATATAATTAGGTAATAAGTTACGTAAATGCGACTTACCGATGATATATTTAATAAATATTTCTTTTATTTAATAATTTTTATACAATAATACTTTATAAATTTTATTAATGTATGGATTTTATTAACGAATTAATTGGGATTCGGTTAACAAATCACGCGGCGAGTTTCAATTTCTAAAGTTTACTATTCCAATATTAGTCCATTAACGAATAATTTATATTACGAATTATTTTCTGGCACAAATTAAATTTCTTAAATCAATAAGTTTGTGTCTGTAACAAAGTTTTTAATATTTAATTATTTCTAAAAATAACTTGTGGCTTGATGGATATACATTAAAAGTCCGGTATTATTATTATTATATAGATATCTTGTTTGTTTATTGTAGATAAATATTATAAAAATGATTATATGCTTATATTTATTTCATATATACATTTAGTAGATTTTTATCAATGCTTATTATTATACTTATTTGATTATTTATATTTTGTTAAAGCAAATTTTTGTAGAAAATATTTTTATATACCAATTGTATTATTTATAGATATTTGTGTTAATATATTTTTAATTGCTGTACCTATATATTTTATTTGATATATTTGTTGTAATATTGGAATTATGTTAGTCTTTAATAAATATAAATTACTAAATGACTTTTAAACATTTCAGAAAATTTTCTCTTATCTTTTAATTAAAATCAAATTTTATTACTATTTATCATCGGGCAATATTACTTAATAAATAATTACTCAATTATCCTGAACTATTATTAATATTTCGATAATTTTGTTTCCTCGATATCCTTGGGTAGGATAATTGTCCTTCATTACGTCGATTCATTGAGCGAAAATGTATAAATAAGTAAACAAAATTTCCACACGTTTGTTTTCTCATTTGTCGTTTTTTGAATCGATATTGGAAATGACAGCGTGGAAATTCTACCCCGAACACAACAAATCGAACATATACCCTTCAACGTTTAGCAACCGTACATCAAAGTAAGCAGTTGTATTTTTAAGTTGCTTTTCCCCGTTTTAAGTTGCGCGGATAATTTTTCTTCACGGAAAAAGTTTTATTCGTTTAAAACAATTGAATAAATTTATAACGAGTGTTTGCATTTTAATATTATTAAACTTGCTGGTTTAATTTTTGTATTTAAATTTTTTTGTTAAAAATAAATCAAGAACGAACTAAAATTTATATTTATTGAATAAAATTATAACAAGTGTTTGCATTTTAATATTATTGAATTGCTAGTTTAATTTTTGAAATCGTTTAATTTTTTTTGTTAAAAGTAAATCAAGAACGAATTAAAATTTATATTTATTGAATAAAATTAAAACAAGTGTTTGAATTTTAATCTTTTTCATCTTTCCAGTGTAATCTTTGAAATAGTTTTAATTTTTTTATAACAATAAGTCAACGAATTAAAAGTAAAACTTTACAATAAAAAGAAAACAAAAGTTTGATATTTAAAAGGTGTTTTTTTATATTTTAAAGTAAAACAAAATATTATATTATTTATTAATTTATTGTTTAACATAGAAGTGTGATTTTTAGTGATTTTTATAAAATTATATGTTTTAGTTAGACAAGTGATACAGTGATTATTTTAAGAATTTTTATTCAAAATGATGGTAGTTACGTCTAATAAAACAGAAGAGTACAATGAGGAGAATAATAAAAAGAATACCTATGGTAATTTTTACTTTATTATATTACATAATTATGTAGTGTGATTTATATAATTATATACATGTATAGTCCGATTGTACGTTTTTATATTTTGCAAATATTATGTTGACACACATTAAACTGTAACTAAGCGTACCCTGTAACCGCTTGATAAATAGATTTTACTGCGGAAATGCTGAATGAAAGGTTTATTCATATCATTTTGACATTTTCCAAAAGACAAAATACGACTAAAAAAAATTATTTATTTTTTCAAAGGTATCTACTATTCATATTTTTTTAAATGCGATCTTTTTACATATTATTGTATACAAGTAACGTATTTTTTTCCCTTTTCTACATAAGCTGTATTATTTCACGGAGGTGTACGAGGCAATTATATACGATGTGTCTAAAAAAATAATGTACAATGTGTTTTTAAAAACTATTGTATACAATATGTTTTTCAAGAATTATATGTGCAATGTATCTACAGAATTTTGTATACAATTTTTTTTTTATATATGAATATACAATGTATTTTAACTATATGCAATGTGTCTAAAAAATATTACATAAAATGTGTCACAATAGTAACTGTACTTAATATATTTGCATATAATTTTATATAACATAGTATTTAAATAGTTTAAAATTAAAATTTGATGTAGTTAGTTTGTTTATCAATGATATTTAGTTATATTTACAAATAAATTAGTACTAATTATGTAAAATAATATTTTGATATTTGTTTTTATTTTTGATATATTTGTTTTTGCTAAATTGCACGTTTACATTATAAAAATAATAATTATTTGTTTTTGTGACGTTAATTTTGGTTGACGTTTGCAAATAAATAGATTTTCTCGTTTTCTTTTTAAATATTAAAAAAAAATCAGTCATAGGTAAAAGTACGTTGTTGCATTTGAATTGCTTGTAATGTAATAAAAAAAATATCTATATTGTTTAGTTTCTTTTTTTCTTTGATATTGAATTTATTTTATCGGTGGGTGCTTCATAAAATTATAGAAAATAATCCTGAAAACGATTTATCCAAATTATGTCATATCGTCTATTGTTATTTATGAATTATGATATTTTGAGGGAAATGTACATTTTTCATATTTGGCGTCTTAAGTATGACAAATGATTGGAGATATAGATTTCTAGATATTACCTACGATATTAATCAAAATGGACTATCAAAAATATTGTACAACTTTATGAAGATGGCTTATTTTTTAGTCACTGTTATTATCTTCAGAATATCGTTATAAATTATGATAAATTTATTAGTTAATTCATTATGATTTTAATTGTTTTTTTTTAACTCTTTTAATTTAATTATTATTATTTATATTTTCATTAAAATTTAATGTATATCTTGTATTGAAAACGAAAATATTTGCATTTTTTTTAATTATATAAACAAAAATTATTACATTAAATAATTAATTAATAATTTATTTTTGTAATCTAGTTACTTGTTATTTCTATGTTTTGTTTGTTTATTATACTGACCTATAACCTATAGCCGTTTTATTTTAATTAAAATTAATCTTTCTACTAATAAGTTGGACCAAAGCATATTTTTTACATTTATCAGAACAATCGGTTTTTATGTGTGGTAACCAATTTATCAAATTAATCGTAATATATCTATTAAAAAATTAATGTTGACCATGACTTTTTGGTGAAGGTACCCAATAAATCGATTAACTTTGTAAATAATGTACATGTTTTCAAGTAACATTTGATACAAAAGTTTTTATTATTCTTATATTGAATCCCGAGTCTTTTGTATGTCAGAAATTGTAGCCCTTTTATATATGGGAAGAGTGTGATTTTACTCGACATTCTTCACATAATGTAAATTTGAATAATTTATTTCAAATGTTATTGAGTTTTTTTTTTATTTGCATGTGAAACTCATAAAATTTATTTGTAGTATATTTAAATTATAAGGTAGATATAGTCAAGTGGTAACTACTTGCTTCGAAAGTTAAAAAAATCAAAATAAAATGAAAATAATAATTGTAATTTGTAAAGTTTTTGATAAAAAAATGTTTTGTAATATGTTAAGCTCGTTTTAGGTTCAATATTTCTAAATTTTGGAATAAATTTGTTGTCTGAATTATTTTAAAACTAGTCCATGAAATATTGAGATTTATTCTGAGGATAAGTTTTGAGCAATCTGGGCGAAATATGAAAAGAGCATTCTAATCCGAGTAGTGCATGTTATTTTTTCTTCTTCAAGCGTTCTAAACGAAACTAAACTAAAAATAAATAAAGATACATATCAATATATTATACAGTATATTATATTATACATTATATTTGTTACGTGATTTGTGAGATTTAATGTTTGTTTGGTTGAATATGCATTTTATGGCAAATCTGGCGGTGTACAGTGCATTTCTTGCACTTCTGCACATATTTTCAATAATTAAATTCAAAGTCAAGCAAAAAATAAACACTGCAATTGTCACTAATATGGCTGCCGAAGATGTCAGATTATATATACTTGACCGTGCAGTCATGTTTATTGCTGTCACCAGTAGTTTATATAGTAAATAACTACTATATAATAATGTTTACAGTATTTGATTACCAACATAATGACTTCTTTCTACGTAAGCAATATAGTAATGTAATAACAATATTTTAATACGCTTGAAGAAAAAAATTGTAATTGGTAGTTTGAAACTGATTATAATTTTAAATATTTTTTTATGGAACAGTTTTTAATTTTTGCGAATTACTTGAAAACGCTCTAAACAAGAAGATTTGCTTCATTCAATTGATTTATATGATTTTTTTTAATATCATCAGTAATGAAAGTCCTTTTTTTATGAAGGAACAAGGAAAATGAATTATTTTGTTCAATACTTTAAGAATTTGTTTTGCAGAACAAACAGAAAATATATGTTTGAGATGTACTTGGAAATTTTGTAGGAAACGCGCAAATAAAAGGGTAATATTTTAAAAATTAAATTTAATGCCCCCGACGTGACGAGTTGACACTGATTCCGTTGTGAATAATTGAAAATATCGTCTGGCATTCGATATGGTCGTACAAGTCCTTCACTGTTCCACTGTTCGATTTGTCAATAATTGTAAAATGGCATTTTAAAGCTGGGTATTGTAACCGTACGTTAATTTTGTGATATTTTCAATTTATAATTAATCGCTGGTCGACAAAGTGTTTCATCGCAATGCATTTATATTTTTTTTTTCTCTATTTTGTTTGTTTTAAATTGTTAATTCATTTACAAATTGATTTTAAAATTTAAATTAAAAAAAATATTTATTGTCTGTTTTATAATATTAATTCAGTGTTTTATTTTTTTTCACCGTACAATATTTGTTTACATGAAAATAATAGACTTGTGGTTTTTAAATTATTTAAATATTTATTAGGATTTTTAATCAAGACAAGTAATCGATAAAAATATTGGTTAACGGTTAACTAATTTTTGTTCTTTTACAATATTTTAATATCAATATATTGTAATTTTATTATTACAACATTATACATTATTTATGAAAACAAAGTATTAAATATACCATTATTTTTCGTTGACAAATAAACTATGAAAGAAAGATATCAGTAAAAATAATCAAACTAGAATGTCTTTCAGGTTTGTCTTTATTTTCGTTTGTCACAATACATTTTTATTTCTGAATAAATACATTGTATAGTTAAGTAGTACCATCGTGTACCAAGATCTATCAAACAATCTACACATGTTATATTGTTATATTTGGGAATTGATTTAATGTAAACATTTTGTGGGAGACATCGCCGAAAAGCCAGCTGGTGTATTTTTAATCGTTACACGTGTACAGAACAATCAAACTTTATTTTTTTTTAATTTTAATTAAAATTCAAGTAAAATTTCATACATACATATACATACACAATCACGCCATGTATCCAAAAGGGTGTGGCACAAACTCTTTTCAACATCCCGAAATCAGTCGCCTCCAAACATTCCTATCCAAACAAGCAACTTTTGCTTTATCCACATTCATAATTCCTCTCATACATGCTCTTTTATTCCTACTAGTTGGAAACTTTCGCTCACGCAAAACACTATCAATCATACCACTCCAACTACTCATCGGACGTCCACGCAAACGTATACCTCAAAATCATTCAAATAAATCTTTTTAACCAAACGTTCATTAGACATTCGCTCAACAAGTCCGAACCATCTTAACTTCAATTTCACACTCATCATACACTAATCTATTTCGTACCCGATCTCTCCTAAAAAAAAAAATCAAAATTAATTTTTAGAATTTAAAATTTTTATTTTGCATGTTATGTGTGTATTTTTCAATCTAATTTTTATTTACCGGATTTCTCATTTATGCTGGTATACATCTGGAACAATATTATTATCAGTTCCCGTAATTTCTAGATGGAACATAGGGGCTACATGCTCGAGAAGCTGAACACATAAGTCTGAAAATTTTTACTTGCATTGTCAATGGTGCGGGTAGTTAGACTACAGCCAAGCAAGGGACCTACAAACTTAACTGATATCAGTTCAGTGGTACAAGGTTTTAATACCAGAAAAAGCGTATTGATCGTATTTAAGTATATTAAAAATAATAATGCATGTAAATTGAATTTTTCGATATAAATCCATTTCAGTATTTTAGCGAAATAGGCAAAATAGTTGACAATTGCATGGCTATATCCAGCTTAACAAAATTACTGAACAGTTTTTAATTGAATCTGTTAGACGTTCGTGTAATTGTTAACAGAAATGCAGGTTTTGTACATCAACTGAAACTAATCAAATTTCAAATCTAACTAGTTGAAACGTAAATTGCATTTTCTAAACTCTAGTTTAGCAAATTACTATTTTATTCAATTATTTTAATTTTGTTTTTTATTTACGTTATTTAATTTAATTTTGAAAAGGAAATAATTTTTGTACTGTTTATAAATGACAGAATTTTTTAAATAAAAAATTAATCAAAATATTTAGTGAAAATAAAATTGAAACAATTTTAAATTTTAATTTAATTTTTTTAATTTCTGTCTTTAATACGTATCATTATTTATCGTAATAATCTTCAGGCTTTCACGGCCGGTATCCATCGAATGAATAGAATTTTCGCCTTCATTTTTGTCGAAATTTTATTTATATCAGTTTCTTCACCCTGATGTTATATTTTTCTTTAGAAATTTATAAAGAAAAATGTGACATCAATCAATTTGGTTTCCTTTAATTAAAAATTTATAATTTTTATGATCTAGTTACTCATTTTGTTTAACTTGTTTCTATGTTCTGTTTATTTACTGCAAATTGTCATTTGTATAATTTTTTCCTGATGAAGATGTACATTAAGTACGTCGAAACGTTGATTATTAATAAATATTAATAATAATAATAATTGCCTTTATTTAGCATTTGCTATACATTAATCTTACAGACAGAATTAAATTTACGTATATAAAAATAAATGATCACATAAAAAATAAAATATAAATATAAATAACAAAATAAATGAATAAATGAAAATATGTGGAATAAATGAACTACAAAATACGAATAACGTACAATACATAAAATAGAGATATATGTAATAAGAAATATATATAATATAAAATATATCAAGAAATTAATTTAACCTTAACTTAATTATTTGCACTGTAATATTCTTTAATTAATTTCTTAAACATATTTACATTTGTCCTCTTTATATTTTCAGATACAGAACTACAATCTAAAGTCGTTTTATTTTATTATTTACTATGCTATTTTTATAATACTGTATATTATTATTCAGATAACCCAAGAAATTTTTTAGTAATCTATCTGCAGATGTTATTAAATTAATTAAAATTTTATTTAAACGCTTTGTAAATTAACCAATTTGTTAACTTGCTAACTGACCAATTAATGAGGCGATTTGAAGACAGTTGACAATCTAGTCTTATTGATTAAGTTAACAATGCTTTATGCAACCGGGTTGAAATATGCAAAACTTGATAATTAATAATATTCTGTAGAAAGACATAACAAATTTACTAAGTTCTGATAACTAACACTAACTTTAATAACTCCAGACAGGAGTTATTCGTAATGATAGGGTTGAAATGAAGAGCCTATTACAAAGTACATTATGTACACCCCTGTTGCTATTAACTTAATCGTAAATTGTAGGCAGATGCTCCCTTATCTGGTAGCTATTTAAGGGCGTATTATTATTTCACTTGCGAAACGTAGTAGGATGTTTAATGCTGAAAATAATATATTTTTTTTAACTAAAGGATGAATCAAATATATGATTATTGTAAAATAACTATTAAGGGACTTATCAGTACATTTTTGTTACAGAATGGCCTTTAAAAGGAGAAGATCGTCCCTTGGAGATACTCCAACGTTGGAGTACCACTGGAAGGGAGCCGTTAAAATTTGTGCTTCGATATACAGTTTTAGAACGGCTGCCGACATCTGCAACAAATGGTAAGTTATTTTTCATCACTTTAAAAAATAAATACAATTTGTTTGTTTTATAAGTTTGATACATTAATAGACTTATTCAGTAATTTAAAAAAAGGAACCTACAGATAAATATGAATATAATGTTAAAAATATATAATAGTTAAAAATTTCGCCGATGAAAAAGCAATTATTTCAATTAGAAAACTTTACTAGCACATTTTGTAAATCCAGCAACCCTGTTTCTGGACGTCCATTCTGGAAAAGTTAACTTGAATATTAAGGCTAGGCTGTTTTGGCGTGGTGCTATACAGTACGCCGGTTGTAATTATCAACTGATTACATTATTGTCATTCTCATTGTTGTCACTAAACAAGTTTTGAAAACTTTTTAATTGCCGTCTCTGTTTTATGATTTTGTTGCACGACAATTCGCGTTGTTTTAGCCGTATTTTATTTATTCGACGAAAGGAAAATTTCCTTGCATTTGTTTTTGCGTCGCTCGGGCCCGTCTTGTTCATTAACTGACATAAAAGCGAACTTTCAACTTATTTAATTTGAAAACAAATTGTTATGTACAAATTTTCAATTTGGCCTGCTGTGCGTTTTTTTATTTTTAAACTTAAAATAACAAGAAATACCATAGAAATGTTTTCGAGAATACAATAATTATAAAATAGTAAAAAAATGTTTAGAACTCATTAAAATAAAAAAGCTTTAGGATTAAGTTCTGTATATATTTTATTTCAAAATAGAAGTTGCTATATACTCTACGTATATCATCAGCAGGATAATATATACAAATGACATAAACAATAAAGAAACAAATCATTGAAACAAGTTACTTGGCAACAGAGCTTAATTCTAAAGCTTTTTTATATCAATAATTATACATTTTTCCATCATGTAAATGAAAAATTATTATATATATATATATATATATATATATATATATAAAATTCTACGGATATTGCTCATTGTGTAAAAATGTAGCTTTCTTACTATGGAATGAAAGACGTTGCCAATTAATCGCGTTGCAATGGCAATATATAATATAAATAAACGAATACAAACAACTTTGGCTCTATCTAACTATAATCTTAACTCCAACTTTTGCAATTTTACACTTTTTATACACAAAACTCATCATACATCAATGAAGGCACCAAAACAGCATTTATACACTTAAACAGGCTCTTCTGAATTCATTTGTATTTCTAGTAAATGTACCCAAAGCATCTGAAACATTTAAATACATAAACTTATGGTATCTGATTTAAATACACACCATCTTAATTGACTTAAACACTAATTTTTGCAACTATATTTTTTCAATTGTATACTCTTTATACACCAATTCATTTCAATCTCAATATTTTTTAGTTACACTGCATACTCCACGTAAAAATCTTATTTTTATTGTTTTTTTTTAATATATATTTTTTTTTATAAATATATTCATATTGCAATCAATCAATCAAAAACTGTATGAACAGTATATTCTTATACTCCTATTATTTAAGAATAGTAAAAGTTCTTTCAGAAGTCATTCTATTAAAATTTAAAAAAGCATTAAGTTGAAGTGTTCGACGTTTCGATACACTAAACATCGAATTATAATATAAAATAAATAGAACTTCAATCTAATATTTTTATTATTATTATTATTTTTAATGTAAATGTGATTTTACATATATTTGTTAAATACATTAGATAAGTTTCAACGAAACATCTTATTCCAACATTGTTATTCCAAAGTTTAAAGCCATTTCATGTGATAATTCATATAAACTAGTTAACAAATAAAGCGTTTTCCAGCTATCTAAATAACAAATAAGCATCACGGGGAAGAACAAAACAGAAAATTAGTCTGTGTAGACGAAAACTATGTATGTGTGTGCAGAACTTGAATTATACGGTCGAAAATTTGTTCTCGCCTGTAAAGATCCCGAAAATTTTCATATTAATTAACTCCATTGTATCGTATTGCTTTGTAGTTCGAGAGGAGTTTACAACAATTTTGCGTCAGTAATCAAGTGGAGAAAAGGAAATAGAATGTGTGTATGTGTGTGTGTGTGTGTGGAGCTTGTACCTGTTTCCTGCCCTCCTGCATCAACTAAATCTTGTTTACTATTCGTTGCTAAGGCTTTCCGAGGACACACGTTCACATGTGCGGTGAAAAGGATCTCGTCGTTTGTCGGTCGTCCGTGCTTTCAAAGGATAGAGAGGAATCTAGTATGGCATTTGAATGAAACCCAAATGCAATGCAAAAGAGGTTTAAAGGTTACTAGTGCTGCTGGTAATGCCCTCAAACCAAAACCAGCACAATTGGGAATTGTTTTCGATATAAACAGATCAGATGCGCTTTGAATAAAGGTTTTAAGGAAAATCCGATTTGAGGGACAATTGATATCTTTTACTGTTCTATTAAAAATGTAACAGGTTTTTACTACTAGCTTTCAAATGTATCATTATTTATCTTAACATAGTAAAAATATTTTATAACTCATGTTAAAATTTTAATTTAAATATTTTATATTAAAATAATTTTGTAATCTAGTTACTTGTATTTTATTACCTAGTAACTTGTTTCTATGTTTTGTTTGTTTATTATTTATGTTATTTGTATAGATTTTTTGCTGATGATGATATATAGTGAAATTTTTATTCAAATAGGATTCCAAAGCTATGAGTCATTTACTACGGTTACATGATACCCTGTAAAAATTTTCATTTCACAAAATCGCACAAAATCTCGAAACTTTGACGGCTTTGACGTTTAGAAAAAAAAACAAACATTATTTATTTTTTGTTTCGTTGCTAGGATATGAGTTTAGGATTATCAGATATGGGAAAAAAAATAAAAGCACACTTACCATTAATATTGATTGACAGTTATAATTTTTTAAACGTTGGAAAACTATGCATAAACGTAGCACGTTGAAAGCAACAAGCTAATTCGGTTGAATCAAGCCACGAAACACGTAATTTGTTTTCATCGTTCAACGGAACGGATTAAAAGCAGTTAGTATGTAGAGACGTAAGTCAATTATTAAAAATTCCTAATGGGCTTTGGAATCCCATTTGAATAAAAATTTTACTATATATACATTTGCTATACTAAAACGTTGAATTTTAATATATAATTAAACAGAACTTAAATTTAAAGTTACATTTTTATAGGTATATGGCGTGATTATATATGTATGAATGTATTTTTTATCTAGACTAATAGTAGAAATTTCAAAATAGAAGGAACAACTAAATGAATTTTATATTAATTTTAAATATGTTTTGGGTACAATATCTCAACAGGACTAATTTGAAAAATTTGTTAGAAAGTCGATAGTAGGCTATGCTTTATCTTCGAAATTTCTATAAGGTTGTGCCAATGTTGATAGTGTTTCTACAGTGACGTTTTGACGTCATTTTGACGATGACTAATAGATGTCGTGTCTATCGACGATGCCAATGCAAAACCCATCGCTTATAGACGTTCTACAATGATTTATAGATATACAGCTGAAAGGATGAACTTGATTTTTTTCTATCTACACCACATCGATACACTTTCCTTCTACCTTCAAATCCCAATAACTTAGCTATCGGATTTCATTTATTATTACGGATATTAATAAATTTATTTTTAACACTTTTTATATCTAGTTTTAAAGTTAACTCTTTCTGAAACAATATAAGGAAACTAGAAATTATAAATAGCTAAATATATTTTTATTAATTCAATTAATCGTAATGTAATGATATTATTAATATTCAAATATAAAAATGGAAGAACTAGTTGTATTTCTACAAAACTATAAATACCAACTAAATGTGACATAAAACAGATGCTTCAAACACGAAATCTTTCCCCGAAATACAACCGCAATGCATTTTAAATCCGCGTTATATTTCAACGGAGTAAAAGACCGTATTAAAATCGTATCTAGCGGGCTTACGATTCTTGACAACAAAATAAGACTTTCTGTGCAAAATCACATATAAATGTAACGTATAGCTTTGCCAGCTATAGTAGCTGTAGGTCTATTATGCAAGCCAAATGTCAACAATATTCTGTTTATATATCAAAAGCCTTATGGATTAAAAAAGCAATTATATTTTTGCCGTTTGCCGCGCGAAATAAATACCTTACTTTGCATATTCAGATTTTCGGAATGTACTCTGGTATTTCAGTGTATTCAACGCTCCAATATGAAGCACACATGATCAAATATTCTGCAATTGGTTAATCTCAACGCTTATGTTTTAAATGTAACATATTGGATTTTGGAAATAGAGAAAATTTTATAATTGATAGCTGTTCAATACTTTTCAAAATTTTTAATAATCAAATTTTGTTACTGAATAATTATGCATCAGAATGGAACGTTTCAAATAATTGTTCTTTTTTACGACCAAAAGGAATACCAATTTCTTCACATACATAATTTATTTTTTTTTTTAAATATTGAATAATCTTTCATAAGTTGTTTTATTGATATATATATATATATATATATATATATATATATATATATATATATATATATATATACAGTGCGATATTTTTATCTCTGAACATATGAACTGAATTACATGTAAATTTCCTATGTTCAATTTTAAAAAAAACAAATCAGACGCATAGAGACATCCCTGATAGTTATGCAACCAATCTTACATAATGTGACAGTTATTTGAAAAAAAATGAATTACTTTCAACAAAATATTTAGAAAGCATTATTTCAAGAAATCTGTTTAAAAATGTATAGTATTATTTATTATTATTATTATTTATAAATTTAAGTGTTCAGCAATTTACAATAAATGACCATATTCTGTTAAATATTTTATTTTTTATTCAAATAAACATTATATTACGTATGATTGGTTGCATAACTGTCAGGGATGTCTCTATGCGTCTGATATGTTTTTTTAAAAATTGAACATAGGGAATTTGTATGTAGTTCAGTTCATATGTTCAGAGATAAAAATATCGCACTGTATATATATTTGTTTCTTGGGATTTTCAGTCAGGCAGAATAAAAACAACTCAATTCATTATGCGCAAGCTTTCAGAAATATTTTATTTCTTTCTTCAGGCCCTATATTACAAATAACTTACTCCAGTCACTAAAACAAATCTATATATATATATATATATATATATATATATATATATATATATATATATATATATAAATAATAGAAGAATATTCTATAACTCATCAAATATTAATATATATGTATATAATATATATATATATATATATATATATATATATATATATATAAATAATAGAAGAATATTCTATAACTCATCAAATATTACAGATGTGAATCAAATAGGCTTATTAATTACTTTTTTTTATTAATTGAGCTATTAAAACAAACACATCTCAACTGACTCAACTCAGGTTTTTTGATGATTTAATTACATAACTAACTACTGATTAAGTTAATATTTTAACCAACTGACCTTCAATATTATTACATTAAAAATTATTATAAATTTGTTAATCAAATGAAGCTAGATTTTATTTAATTCAGTGCCTGTACACTGATTTATGTTTGATGATTTTAATTGTATCTTTAATTACTCTGTTACTAATTTTATTTGGTAGTAATACAAGTTCGGTTTTAACTAACACCAGTTTTTAAATCTGGATTAAATAAATGAAATCCGTTTATATGATCAAATAGTAAAATTATTAACAATTATCAGAATTTATTTTCTGAAAATTAAAATTTAATTATAGGTAATAAAATATTTTCTCCTTAATTTATAAATAAAGATCTAATTTTTCTAATTGAATGTGTACAAAATTTATATAATTCGCTTATAAAATATACACTGTAAGAAATATATATTAAATTTATGTAATTGTACATACGCTTTAATAGTAAAAATAACAACATTTTTCAATATTACTGTAATGATTTATGTAATATGTATTACATTTTTTTATGAAAAATTACATTCACGAAACATGTAAAATTACATACATATTTTACAGTGTACATTATATAAGGATAATTTTATATTTCGGATACGTTCCCTAAAATTTCGTATATTTTTTAAGAATTTTCAATTATCAGTTAAGGTTGCGGTTTATTTTCGAAAAATATTAAGAAAAATATCGGTTAACCGGTTTCATTAACGGTTTTTTTTACCGGTAAATGTCCCGGTTAGTTCTAAGAGTATATTTGAAATGGACTGTACCATTGGAAAGCTGCATTTAACAGTGAATATGCAAACAGTGTGTAACGGTAAACGGTTAAATGTCGAAATGCTTTCGTGCGAATATCGAAACGGAAATAAACAAACATCGAATATTAACCGGGGGTTCAGTTTGATGTACGATCTATGTTATGTTGTGTTCGGATGTGTTGTGTGTGTGTGTGTGTTGGCGTAGCTTTCTGTTTTACGTGGTGTGGTTGTGTGGTAAAGTCCAGGAAATTTATCATATGATATATTTCGTATTAATAATTGTCATTCACAAGATTCGTCGATTTATACCGAACCGCTATATAATCATTTTGATATTGATACATTAACATTTTCGGTTGTTGCATAAACATCTGCTGGAAAGGTCTGACTTGGAGAATTGCTACTGTTTATCATTTTGATATTATCGGTTTGACCGATCTAATATCACAGATTGTGCTTTAAGATATTAATTTAAACTTTCGTTTACCATAAGAGTCTATTGAATTTATTTGTATTATATTTTGAAATTTATTTTTACTAAATTTATTATTTATTAAATTTATTTATTTATTTATTTATTTATTTATTTATTTATTTATTTATTTATTTATTTATTTATTTATTATTTATTTATTTATTTTTACTAAATTTATTTTAATTGAAAATTCAATAATTTTTCCTGCTAAATCAGTATAAGTTAGAGAAAAAAGTTACTTAGCTATTATAATGTAGCTAATTTTCTTCTCTATTTTATTGAATTTTTACAGATTTTTTGAGCAAATTTCGAAAAAATTTTATTTAAAAAAAATTCTCTTGAGAAATTTTCAAAAATTCCGTTTTGAATTTTTTCTACCAAACGATTCATCCTAGAACAATGGTTTCTTCACTCAATTATAGTACTTATTATTCCGCATTTTTCCATATCATGCTTATTTTCCTACATCTTATAGTTTTTACTAAAACCAAATTATATAACTTTTTATTCCCTATCGAAAAGTATTTTAAGTATTTCTCCGAATTTTACTTCAGAAAGAAGTATTTTGTCCTATATCAACTTGGCGAATGAACATCTTATATATATATATATATATATATATATATATATATATATATATATATATATCGTAATTTTTTTAAATATAATACAAAAGTCTTAGTAAAAAATCATTTAGAACTCATTATATTAAAATAAAACTGCTTTAGATTAATGTTCTGTATTAATTTATTATCGACTTTTGGACGAACTCAACGTCCGTCTTCCTAATGAAAAAGGTTGTTGAGTTTGTCGAAACGTCGATTATAAATAAATATTAATACAGAACATTAACCTAAAATACAAAAGTCATTGGTAATAAGAAGTTTTTCCACGAAAAACCGAGCAAAAGCTCTTCCGTAAGGAAGCTAAATATTCTCGTTCCTTTAAAAGCGTATTTTTTTCTGGCCAACTTCCTTAATCTAATAGCGGTCCAATTTAAGGCTCCATTTTCCTTGGCCGTATAAAATGTTTATCCTGGCTAATAGGACTTCAGTTCGGCTCGGCTCTCCGACCTCCTAACTCCTGCTTATGTACCAGCACGTTTCTCTACGTCAAAGTTTCGTGGCCCCGTCTATATTCCTGCTGCGCCGGTATCACTTTCATTGTGTCGCCGCACGTCCGTCTAATCACGAGGTTAACTCGTATGCCATTGCATGTGTTTCGTAATTTATTTAGCGTTTAACCTGCTTTTCGACTCTGTCACTTTGCCTCTCTCCCGATGGATTTAATATTTTAACGATGGGGGGAGGGAGGGGCGAGAATTTTTGGCCCGGCGATTATTGCAAATTGGATTAGGAAGTTTGCGATTGTTGGACGAAGTTATAATAAGGATGTTGCTTGGCTATGTGTAACTTTGTTCTATGGGTTTATAATTTGATTATATATAAAAATAACAAACTGGTTTCAGATTTGTTACTGTAATATGTTATTTTTACTTAATATTTTAATGCGTATAAAAAGCAGTGCTAGAACAGATAAAGAAAAAATTAATCTAGATAAAGATAAAGATACAGTATTTTTATTGATCGTCATATCACATATGATAAGGGAGGTATTGTAATCATACCAAATTTGACATACTGAGATTTTTAAAGATAAGCGCACGAAGTAGGCTAATAGTAACACGAATCAACTGTTTTTAGCGTGATGTCCGTCTGTCGGTTTGTGGACACGTGTAGAGCAAATTTGGCTAAACGAATTATTTAAAAAATTCATATTTAAGCTTTGGAGATAAATATCTCAATTTGATCAACTTTTGTTTTGACATTTTCTATGTCATTCTTCGAAAATGTAAAAACAAATTTTGTATAATAACATAAACATGTTATTGTAATAAACATAATACTTAATGGTATGTAAAAACAATTAGATTAGTATCATATTAATGTAAAATTCTATAAATTGAACAGATAAAATTTTAATGTGTTTTATATTGAATTGTAGAACGTGCTGAAGATGGGTTGAATTCCAACCCAAAACGTCCAATAAATTATGTTAATATAATCATAATTATAATATATTTTTTTTTATTGATTTTTCTGCTCGCCATAATATTTATATTAAATAACAAATATAGAATCCTGAATTTCAAGATAAACAAATTTTACTTAACAACTTTTATTTGAAACATTTTTCGATACGGCTAAACAATTGTTTTGTATTTTTTCATATTTTTGTAATATATATATATATATATATATATATATATATATATATATATATATATATATATATAATAGTGTAGCAAAGTAAGCTAGCCAGGACCCGTCTGTTTACCACAAATGAATAACCTTGACCGCGCGACGCCTACCAGAAAGTTCTATATGTTTACGAATCGGGCCAGCTATGGAATATTCTACAGGCAACCAGAGTTGCTTTCTCGAAAACACGATGGCCATATAAAAACACAGCGAATGCTAAAGTCAAGACAGTTCTTACGCAAACCTTAAGCTTGAAACAAGTTCACTTCAAGTGCAACAGTTATATAAATAGTGAAATAAATATTTAGTGTTAGTTTGATTACTAGTGTTTAAGCTTATAACCATTTAGTTTATAATTATATTCATACCTTTATATTTTTTTATATTTACATTCTATATTTAATCGTTTTAGATAATAAATATCTAGTTAATAAGTGTATATTGTGTTTTATTTAATTATCTCGTAAAAAGGCGAACAAAACGCATTACAATTGGTGTCCGGTGTGAAGTGCGAGATAATTTTAGAAATAAATAATAACGTAGATAGAATTAAAAACGCGTAAAATATTGTGAAAATGGCTACAAAACAAGTTAGTTTGAATGAGTTGAAAATTCAACAACTGAAACAAGAACTCGAAGAACGTGAATTAAGTATAACAGGGGCTAAAATCGTTTTACAAGAACGACTTAGAAAAGCTATAACAGATGCAGGTCAGAATCCTGAAACATATCTATTTGAAATACCAGCGGATATAAGCGCACTGATGAGAAAAATGGAAGAAAATTTAACAAAAAATATAACAGAGAAATTTGAAGAAAATTCTAGAAAAACAGAAGAAAATTTAACAGAAAAATTTGAAGAAAATTCTAGAAAAACAGAAGAGAATTCTAGAAAAATGGAAGAAAAAATAACAGAAAATTTAACAGAGAAATTTGATGAGAATTCTAGAAAAATGGAAGAAACTTCTAAAAATACAGTAGAACAATTGAAAACAGAAGTAAATCGTAACATAGAAGTTATTAAAAATAATATCTCTGAATTAGAAGATAAAGTTAAAAATAATATCTCTGAATTAGAAGATAAAGTTAAAAATAATATTTCTGAGTTAAATAACAAAATACAAGCTGAAAATAATGAAATTAAATCTGATATATGCGCATTGGAAAATAAAATCAGAGCCGAAATGGAAAATAAAATCAGAACCGAAATGGAAAATAAAATCAGAACCGAGATGCAAAACCAGATTGAAGCAATTTCGAGTGCTACATCCGCCAACGGTATTATGATGAAACAAGAAGCTGGTCAACCAAGTCCTGTCCCGAAACTACCAACTTACGATGGGAAATCGTCATGGGAAGAATACTTGACATTGTTCGAGACGACAGCAATAGTCCACGGCTGGTCTGATTCAAGAAAGGCACAAGTATTGAGTTTGTCTCTACGTGAGGATGCACTACGTGTATTACAAAGTGTGCCGTTGAGAGACCGTACGGACTTTAGCCAACTAGTCGAGCAATTAGAGCTACGATACGGACATAAGCATGTAAAAGGGTTGTACCTAACACAATTAGACAGTCGTGTCCAAAAGGCGAACGAAACATTGCAAGAATTCGAAGCCGACATTGTTCGCCTGATACGAATGTCTTATCCAACGGCTCCCGATGACATCTATGAAAACCTGGCAATTAATAAGTTCTTGAATGGAGTTCGCGACCCAGAGCTACAACAAGCCGTTAAGCTAGCCCATCCTCAGACGGTTAATGAGGCATTAACGCAAGCTCTCGAATTTGAGGCCATCAAGGCATCAACACGGAGCCACGCTCGAGTTCGTGCAGTGAACAGCCATGAAGAGGAGGAACACCAAAATGGCTCGATTGAGCAAATCGTACAACAAGTACTGCAAGCACTGAAAAATCAGAGGAGACAACCTCGCTGTTGGAACTGTGGCGAAATGGGGCATATTAGACGCCGGTGCGGAAAGCCCCAACAGCCACAGGAAAACTAAAACGGGTTGATGGGAAGGGGCAATCTTCAACCCGCCGTATACAAGCCCCACGTAATGCACGAGTGGCCATAATTAAAAACTGTTTAAAGAGCGTGTTCATCGATGGTGTTGTTAATGGCAAGAATGTTCTTCTTCTGTTAGACACGGGAGCCACGAAGACCATCGTGAAGACAGGAATGATCAAAACCAAAAACAAGCTGTTACCGACCAACTGGAGACTACGCACAGCAACTGGAGACTTGGCCAATGTGTGCGGCGAGTTGGATGCCCACTTTACCATCGGTGGCACCAGCTTTTTACATCGAGTGCTGGTTGCGGATATAGAAGAAGAAATCATTCTTGGAATGGATGTGATGACAACGCACGGTTTTGAATTAAATCTGAAGCTAGGAATCGTGAAGATTCATGATGAAGAAGTTGTTCTACATCAGCGAGAAGACACGATGGCACAAGCAGTTTTGCTGAACGACATTGAGCTACCACCACGCAGCGAAGTATTTGTGGAAGCAAAACTAGACCGTCCGATTCCGGAAAAACAAATCATTATGTTGGAACCAAGATACGGTGACAAGGGTCCGGATAAAGGAGTGCTGATTGCAAAAACTATAGTTAGAAATACGAAGAGCATTCCAGTACGGCTGATGAATATCAACAATTATTCCGTAACATTACGTAATGGAACGTCGATTGGTTGCTGTTCGTCACCGTCATCTATCGTCCGACAAATTAATAGCTCGGCAACCACGTTAACTAAATTTCCGGAACATCTGAACAAAACGGTCATGAGTGCTTGTCAAGATTTAACAAAAGAAGAACAACACAAAGTTAAAGATCTGTTGTGTCGTTACCAAGATATATTCAAAACCGAGGGTGGTCGTACTGGTCGAACCAACATTGTTCATCATCGAATCGACACTGGTGATGCGAGACCTATACGCCAAACTGCGCGAAGACTACCACTGGCAAAACGTGAGGAGGCCGAACAAATCATCCAAGACATGGAAAAGGATGATGTGATAGAAACCTCAAACAGTCCATGGGCGTCGCCAGTGGTTCTGGTGAAAAAGAAGGATGGGTCAACACGATTTTGTGTTGATTATCGCCTGTTGAACAATGTAACAAAGAAAGATAGCTACCCGCTGCCAAGAATAGATGACACCTTGGACACGCTGGCCGGATCAAGAATATTCTCGACTCTGGACCTGAAAAACGGTTACTGGCAAGTTGCCATGGATCAGGGAGATCGTGAGAAAACAGCGTTTAGTGTCGGATCGGGACTGTGGCAGTTCAAAGTAATGCCGTTCGGACTCTGTAATGCTCCGGCAACCTTTGAGAGGCTGATGGAAAATGTCCTGAATGGACTATCCTGGAAAACGTGTCTAGTATATCTAGACGACATAATTGTGATTGGAAAGTCCTTCGAGGATCATGTGAAGAATTTGGAAGAAGTGTTCCAACGGCTGCGACATGCCAATTTAAAGCTGAGTCCCAAGAAATGCTACCTTTTCCAGAAAGAAGTACACTACCTCGGCCACGTTGTTTCCGGAAAAGGAGTAGCTGTTGATCCGGAAAAGACACAAGCTGTCAAAGAATGGCCAGTACCGCTAGATAAACACGAACTCAGAAGTTTCCTTGGTTTGTGTTCCTATTATCGACGGTATGTCCTAGGATTTGCCAACATAGCCAAACCACTTACACGTCTAACCGAAGATGGTCGTAAATACAATTGGGATGAAGACTGTCAGAATGCCTTTGATACCCTGAAACAGGCCCTAGTGGGTGCACCAGTCTTGAGCTACCCTCTTCAGGAAGGCAAATTCATATTGGATACGGATGCGAGCAACGTAGGCATTGGCGGAGTCCTGTCGCAGATTCAGGAAGGACAGGAAAAGGTCATCGGCTATTACAGTAAAGGACTGTCAAAGCCCGAACGCAATTACTGCGTAACTCGGCGAGAATTACTGGCAGTAGTGAAATCCATCGAGCATTTCTACAAATACTTGTACGGCCGCAAATTCTTGCTGCGGACCGATCATGCTGCCCTCAAATGGTTGCTGCGATTCAAGAACCCAGAAGGACAAGTGGCACGATGGATTGAACGATTACAAGAATATGACTTCGACATTGAACATCGCGCTGGCAAAAGTCACTGTAATGCCGATGCCTTGTCAAGAAGACCATGCTTGCCGGATTGTAAAAGTTGCTCCCGAATTGAGGAAAAAGCGACCACTCTCCTTAGGACGACCGCCGTTGATGACGACTGGCAAATAGGGAATATTAGCCACGAACAAGATATGGACACTGATTTAAAGCACTTAAAACGGTGGAAAACGATAGATCAACGGCCAACTTGGGAAGAAGTGGCACCACATAGTCGCACCCTTAAATCGTATTGGTCGCAATGGAACTCGATCGTACTTAGGAATGGGCTCCTAATGAGGACTCTGGAAAATGAAGAGGGATCCCAGGAGAAATTGCAGCTACTGGTTCCGAGAAACAAGGTTTCGGATGTACTACGACAACTCCACGACGGGACCTCTGGCGGGCATTTAGGAGTCAAGAAAACGATCGAGAAAGTGCGGGAACGATTCTATTGGGTCGGATGCCACGAAGATGTGAAAATGTGGTGCAGAAAATGTGTAACATGCGCTACAAGTAATGGCCCGCATAGAAAACGTAAGGCGCCAATGCGACAATATAACGTTGGCAGTCCATTCGAGCGAATAGCCATTGATATAGCTGGTCCTTTCCCGATGAGTGAGCAAGGAAACAAATTTATCCTGGTAGCCATGGACTACTTCAGTAAATGGGTAGAGGCGTATGCACTACCAAACCAAGAAGCTACCACAGTTGCCGAAGTTCTAGTGAAAGAGCTCTTTTGTCGATTCGGCATACCGATGGAATTACATTCCGATCAGGGGCGAAACTTTGAATCCAACATCTTCCAGGAAGTTTGTCGGTTACTAGGAATACGGAAGACCAGAACGACTGCCTTACATCCGCAGTCTGATGGCATGGTAGAAAGGATGAACCGCACAATGGGTAAATACCTATCAAAAGTCGTCTCCGACCATCAAAAAGACTGGGACCAATACATTCATCTGTTTCTATTGGCCTATCGTTCATCCGTGCACGAAACCACTGGACAAACCCCTGCAAAAATTGTTTTTGGACATGAGCTACGCCTGCCTTGTGATTTAAAATTCGGCTGTAAACCTGGAGAGGACCTGGCCGGAGAAGACTATGTCGACAACCTACGAAAGAAGATGGATGAAATACATCAACAGGTTCGTTCCAACATACAGATCGCAAGCGATCGGATGAAGGACGGCTACGACATTAATGCTAATATGGGAGGTTATAAGCCAGGAGACTTAGTCTGGCTCTACAACCCGCAACGTCGTCGGGGACTGTCTCCTAAACTGCAACGCTGGTGGGAAGGGCCGTATCAAATCATAAAAAGGATTAACGATGTCATATACCGGATCCGCAAGACGCCCAATGGAAAACCAAGGGTCATCCACTATAATCGTCTAGCCCCGTTCGCTGGGCAAAACGAGGAAGATCCTAATATCGAAGAAGGCCACGTCCACCAGTTACGGAGCGAAGAGGTGGACTTCGAGCAATTTATGTCCTCTTACGCTGCAGGTCGCAAGGCCCGTCATGGCGTCACCCGAGAAGTTCAACAGGACCTGTTCACCGTACCCGAGGACTATGCACTTGCACATTGCGTCGCTCAGGACCTGCAAATGTCCAGAGGGATTGCTACCGTTTTCCGCAAGAAGTTTGGTGGGATCACCGAGCTACGGGAACAGCTGCCTGCTGTTGGGGCCGCATTACATCTGCAAAGGGAACACCGCAACATCTACTACCTGGTTACAAAGGAACTGTCTCGAGAGAAGCCCAGTTACCAATCAATGTGGAACACACTGCAGACGTTACGCGAGCTACTCCTACGGGACAATATCCTAAAATTGGCGATCCCCAGAGTAGGCTGTGGCCTTGACGGTTTAGATTGGCGAATTATTAGAAATATGCTGGAAACTCTTTTCCAGCATACCGGCATTGACATTCTTGTTTGTAGCTTCAATCCTCTGGAAAACAAGAAAGCCGAAAAGACCGTGGAATGCTACTTTTATCATACCTCCCACTGCGCTCGCGGGACCACGTGTCGATTTCGCCATGGCCCCTCACCAATAATTTATGAGTGTCCCGGGACGGAACACTCTAGGGAGGGGGCAATGTAGCAAAGTAAGCTAGCCAGGACCCGTCTGTTTACCACAAATGAATAACCTTGACCGCGCGACGCCTACCAGAAAGTTCTATATGTTTACGAATCGGGCCAGCTATGGAATATTCTACAGGCAACCAGAGTTGCTTTCTCGAAAACACGATGGCCATATAAAAACACAGCGAATGCTAAAGTCAAGACAGTTCTTACGCAAACCTTAAGCTTGAAACAAGTTCACTTCAAGTGCAACAGTTATATAAATAGTGAAATAAATATTTAGTGTTAGTTTGATTACTAGTGTTTAAGCTTATAACCATTTAGTTTATAATTATATTCATACCTTTATATTTTTTTTATATTTACATTCTATATTTAATCGTTTTAGATAATAAATATCTAGTTAATAAGTGTATATTGTGTTTTATTTAATTATCTCGTAAAAAGGCGAACAAAACGCATTACAATAGTATATAATTCTGCAAATAGGTGGCGCTATGGGCCAGGCGATCTTTACCGATTTCTTACGATTATCAAATAATCGTTGGAGTCAAATAAAGTTTGTAATGATCATTTAACAAATGAAACCGTGTTATTTGTGTTTAGATATCATTTCCATAAACTACAAATGAGATAAAATATTATATCTGAAATACTTTCTGTAAAATCTGTCAGATTTTTAGAAGGTCATATTTTAAACAGACAGTGTTAAAACAATCTTGTGTTCTAATTGAAAACGTCACATTTTGAAATTCTTTCAGAATTGTCGTATTTTCAGTGACAATTTGATCCGTGCTATTGCCGAGTACCACCTGAGACTGCTAACTATTCTGCACTTTTATACTTTTTTCCGTTTCTTTGAATTTTATTTTTAAGGGTACCTACATTGTACAGCTGGCGTTGCACTTACAGTTTCTAATTTATCTCATGCAATGAAACATAGTTTTAGTTTTATTTATTTTTATTTAGCTTTTTTTATCGTTGCTAGGGTTCTTAATGCGAAATTTGCCAGAAGGGATCTAGTGTAGTAATTAAAGATTCTTTTATCTTTTTTTTATACATAATTTATTAATGTATTTTTTGTTTTCTTTACTTTCTTAGTTTTTAAATAATAGATATTTATGTTATACATATTTTATTTTGTAACTTTTATTTATTTATTTTTTGAACATTTAGGTTCGGTTACACAAAGCTTTGTCAGTTAACCAATTCTTTATCTCCATCTGACCAATCAATGAAGCGGTTTGCAAACAACTGACAATCTAGTTAGATTAGTTAGCAATGCTTTGTGCAACGTAGTCATAATGTTTAATAAAATATTTATAATTAAAAGTATAAATATGACAATAAAAATTATATTAGGTTATTTTTTGTCAATGATAGGACATTCATCTCTTGTCACACATTTATTTCTGAATGGGTCTCTATACAGACCAGGTTTACATTTATACCCCGCAAAACATCCTTGTGGCTTGTCTCTCGACGGATTATATCCTGGACAATACGGTTGATTTTCTGCTCCTTCTTCAACATATACTTGATTTTTGTCTCCTAAGAAAAAATTATGTATATTATGTATGTATGTATAATATTAATAATTATTTAAAAAAAATATTGAAATAAAAAAATATTTTTAATATACCACATGGGGCGCGTGCAATAGAAATAGATAATAGTAAAAAGTGTGCCCCACGTTTTTCTAGGAGAGTAATGATTTTTTTACTTTTTACTCCGTTTTAAAAACGTGATATATTAAAAGTATTTTTTTTATTTGAATATTTTATGTAGAGCCCAGATATTTAGAAGCTTAGTTTATGAGGTCTAGGCGAAACACAAAAAGAATATTCTAATCTCAGTGACACATACTATTTTTTTTTTTAATATTTTAATTGTAAGCTGAACTTTAAAGATATGAAATATACGTTCCACAGTTTTTGCCAAAAATTGACATATCTGATAGATAGATTGATAGTATTTGTTAAATGTTTCATTGGGAAATTAAATTATTTGTTTTAATTGTTTGGGATTAATAATAACAATTTAATTACCTGGAACAGGACAAAATTCGGCAATGATGCATTTTCCTGTATTTCTGTCTCTTAGATATCCTTGTCTACATTCTAATCCTGGCGATTCACAGGATCTTTTACAATTTCTAGGATAATGACATGTTTCTGTGGGACACATTTTTGGACAAGGATTTCTACATTCTGTATAGACTTCATTTTTGTCGCGAAATCCTGAATAAAAATGATTTAATATGTATTTTAAGTTTTTTACTAATAATAAGTAGATCAATTTTATTAATATAATTGACTATTTGTAATGTATTATAAAATTTTATTACAACTTTTTTCTGAAATTTAAGTAAAATACATTTGACAGAAAACTTCTAATAAATAAAATTATAGGAGATATCTAGTAAATATGTTTTCTACAAAATATTGAAATACAGGCTGGTCCAGAATTATGTACCGTAATTGCTAGAGCTGATAGTACGTTCAAAAATAAGGGTACCTTTTTATATACACTTTTTTCCAAAACTAAATAATAAATAAAAATTACAATTTTTTAAAGATTTTTTGTGGAACTTTATGCATGTCACTAAAATATTTAGCGACTACTAGATTTTATGTTTGTTTTTAGAATTTGAGTATATTATGTAGTATAATATTTGCCATTTAATTTATTTTTACAAAAACTATTTGAAAAACCTTACTTTTTGGAACATTATCACAGGAATAATCCAAACTGAGTAGTCCATCACTTTTAGGACAGATATCAGCAAAAAGTGGTTCAGTTATTAATAATTGACAAGAAGGAAATCCATTGCATCTAAAATAAAAAGATTTGATTTAATACTATTGATCAGTTAGGTTGTGCAAAATAATTTACAATACTGCCAGCAATAATGTTAGTCTATTTGACCAACATTCTGATGTAGGTTCACCTGTTCTTCGTGATATTCTGCAGTAAGTTGCTGATCTTATTCTAATGTAACCATCACATGTTATTTCCAATAAGCTTCCACTATTTATTGGTTCTTCTACATTCTCTAAAATATGTCTCAATTAATTAATAATAATTTACATGATCTGTTACTAGAGTAAAAAATTTTTTCAGAACTCATTATATTAAAGTAAAACTGCTAGAAACTTAAAAAAACTTTAAAACCGTCTTAAAACTATTTTAAATTGTGGATAAAGAGTTAATTAAAAAATTCGAATAATCTAGTAACAAAATAAAACTGCTTTAGGTTAAAGTTCTGTATTAATGTTTATTTATAATTGACGTTTCGACGAATTTAACGTCCGTCTTCATAAGGTAAAATTATACAAATGGCATTTATAGTAAATAACAGAACATAGAAACAAGTTACTAGGTAATAAATAAGTAACTAGATCATAAATTTATAGATTTTTAATTAATGAAAGTCAAACTTTATTTATTTATTTTATGGTCTAGTTACTTATTTGTTATCTAGTAACTTGTTTCTACGTTCTGTTATTTACTGTAAATGTCACTTGTGTAATTTTCTTGAGGACGACGGACGTTGAGTTCATCGAAACGTCGATTATAAATAAATATTAATACAGAACTTTATTTTGTTTATAATTTGATGGAAAGTGCCAATTCTATGGTAATGCTTTGCTTGTTTAGAAAATATTTTAAAAACTCGCTGGCATGAGTAATAAATAATACTTGAGAATAATTGAGAAACGTATATATATATATATATATATATATATATATATATATATATATAATGAATATATTATTTATTAGGAATGATAAAAAAAATTGATAATACATACGTGTAACACAATTTTGTAACAGATATGTTACACTTAAATATAGGAATATACTCAGATACATTTTTGGAATAAATAAATTGTGCAGTTATGCTTTTTAAATTTATATACATATATAAAAAAGGTTTATTTGTGTTTCGCATTTTAAATATTAATAGTTATGTATATTTTTGTCAATGTTTTGTTAAAATATGTAAAATTTAATTTACATAAATATGATTTTTAGAAAAACAGATTTTGTATTCGTGTTTGGGCATATTTTTTAATGAAATTTTATATTAATATTATTGTTCGTGACAAATTTTTGAAAATATGCAATATTTTAAATAAAATATAATGACTGATAGGCCATATTTCATTTGACATTATTGATAAAATAAATGTCATTTTAAAGGAAATTTAAGGAAAATATATGCATACGCAGATTTTAAAATCGAATGAAAATATGAATCAGAAATATGTATCAGATTCTAAGAATCACATGGCCCAACACTGCTTTATTACACTAGAAAAATGAATATGAATATTTAATTTAATTTTTATTTAACCAATTTAATTGCTTTGTGTAAAATATTAGTAAAAATGAACAAAAATATTTAAAAATGACATTTAACGCTGGTAGTATTGTAAAAAAATTTATAAATATAACCGAAACTTGTACTTGTCATGCGAATATCTTATTGGATAAACACATCACTAGATTTTTAGTTAAATTAATTTCTATATATTAATGGAATTTTTAATTGATGGAATAAGTACAATAGATCAAGGTAGCCGTGAAATATTTAAAGAATTTTTTGGAAATGAAAGGTACTTATTGCTTTTTATGATTTCCAGAATAAAATGTCTTTAAATTCTCATTTTTTCATTATATTTCTATGTTTGGTTCTGATTTTTCTCAATAATCAGTATTTTATTTAATGCATCGTGAAGTACCTACTGCGTCTGTCTTATACAATGGAAATTTTTAATTAAATTTTTATATGTAGTGCAAAAAAAAATGTCGACAATCAAGTCAAGTGGGTAGCAGTTAACATGCAATTTAGAGATTGTCAGTTTGAGTCACGCTGTAGTCGGAAGAGAATATTTTTTAAAACTTTTGTAATATGTAATAATAATAATAATTTGTTATTACAGTTGAAAATTAATAAGTATTTGAAGTCACAGTACACGTAGAAAAACTTTTCTTTAATATTAATAAATAAATTTCAATAACATAAATATCTTTATTTTAAATCCACTTTAGATGGTAATAATTTATGAATAAATATTTAAAATAAATAATGAATAGATATTTATTTGTCACTACTGAATTGAGTTTCCTTACTCCAAAGAATCCTTTTTATCAGTGTTACTAATAATTTAAAAAGGAACTAGGAAATGGTTATAAAATTTTAATACTATTTTCCTATTTCTGTTAGAACATATTTAGTAAGTTACCAAATATAATGTGCATATATAAAAAAATTCAAATAGATTGAAACAGATAATTCTATAAGTTGAAAAGAGATGCAAGATAGGTATTGCATAAATTCTGTCTATGTTTCCAATTAACGTGTTAATTACAGCAGAAAATACAATTACAACTGCGAGGCGTGGCGCCATTTTAAAATAAAATTAACATTGTAATAGCATCAAGTAAACGAAGCTGAAATTTGCGCGTATTACAGAATTAATCTTCATTAATTCGCTATTTTTGCATATGCTGGCAAAAAAATATTAATATACTCTCTGGAAGAAAATCTGTTATAGTCATTTTATTATATTTTTTATTTTCTGTGTTTCTAGAAAATTTTACATATTATTTTTCATGGTAATTAAATCTCTCTAATTGCAAATGTTTGTATGTATGTATGTATATATATGTATGTATGTATATATGTTTCTTCAGCATCTCCTCCTAAGCCCCTGAACCGATTTTGATGGGAGTGGTGTCATTTTAATTGGCTCATTCCTTATTTGAGAATAGGCAAGTTTAATTTTTCTACGATTTCGTCTTGGTTCTCAAAAATTCTGAAAAATTATGTTTATAATGCAAATGTCAAAAATGACAGCTGTGTGAAGTTACACATATGTACACTACTGATGATAGAAGTGTTGCTTTTGAGTAATATATAATAGTGCAATTGATATTTTATTATTTGTTTATTAATTTATTTTTATTATGATTATATGTGTAATTACTATTTTCGACTTCAAACGTGACACTTTAAGGGTCACTGGTTTCCTAGTAATCAGTATATTTTGGTTAAATTTGTAATATTAATATATAAACAAGTTCAAATTGTATTTGTAAATTTAAAAAAAAAAACACTGCGCATTTTAAGCGTTGTTTCTATGTATAATTATGCATCATGTCACACAGGCTTACGATAAAAATATTACAATTTATTTTTTAGTAGATATTTGTCGTTTTTTTTTTTCTAAAATAAAATGTTTGAAACATAAAAAACACAAGTAATTGTCAATTCTCGCTAAGAGTTATTTGACAAGTAATGGCGGCAGAAACAAATATCTTGTATTTATTGATGCTGCAACGTTGTCGGGTTCCGTTCCGTATAAGGACTCGAGAAAAGTAGGAAGTCCTTAAGAAAAAGGACTCTTTAGAACCCCCCGGAAGTACGTACAACGACTGTCTCATGTAATTTAGAAGTTAATTACTCCACAGATGAGACGACAACCCTCTACCAGATATTCTCAAACTGTTCTGTTCCTCGTTTTATATTCATTAACTAGTTTTTTTTTTTAATTAAAAGACTGTAGACTAAAGTTTTTGTATTATTTTATTAAAATTAGGCATTTTGATTCATTAAACATGTCTAATGAATTGAAACGTCAAGTTTTAATAAAGTAATACTTTAACGTAAAGCATTTTCATTTGAGAAGCTAAATTTTGAAAGGTTTTTTACATTGTTCAATTTCTTAGTTTTATTAATTTTTTTTAATTTAAAATTATCCTGAAAATGGGAAAAATAAATGGACACTTCAAGAAAATGCTAGCAGTAGAAGAATAATCAATAAAAATAAATAGAAATCTTTAGGCTTTCTTGGTCGGTATACATTGAATTTATAGAATTTTCTGGGCTAAAATTTCAGTCACCAAGCACTTAGATTGCCATCTACAATGTATGGCAAAAATTCTATAAATTCAAATAAAAATAAATTTTGAGAGAATTGTTTTTAACTAATAAAGTGGCAAAAACAATAAAAGGTTGATATTTTATCGCACTACATGATTGGTATTATTTACGATGAAATTAGTATAATTTACAACAGGAAAACAAAATGCACGACAAATAATATTTTTCTACGACAAAAAATCTAAATTAACGGCAAAATATTTCTTTTAACGACAAAAATGTATATGCACGTTAGAATATTTTTACATGCATTTACATAACGTTTTAATAGCAAGAAAATCAAAAACTAACTTATCTACACTGTAAAATATTTATGTAATTTTACAAAAATTTATGTATTTGTGAATGTAATTTTTTTAAAAAAAATGTAATGTTACGTAAATTATCATAGCAAAATTACAAAATATTGTTATTTTTACTGTTAAAATTTATTTTTTGCATTGTAGCAATTACCGGAACTAAAATCTTCAGTTGTATTGATCTTTGATCAAATAAAAAAAAAAACCTTTTAATCCAACCTATCTAACAATGAATGTGACTAAATTCTTCATATTTATTGTCCTTTAAAATCTAGTAAACAAGTTTATTAATTTGTCATTTTATATTTTTCGTTTAATATAATAATTTTGTCATGAAATTACCATTTTTGTCGTTTGAAATATTATTTTGTCGTGCTGTGTTTGTCGTTTGAAGTACCAATCTGGTCGTGCATTTATATAGTACTCCATTTAAAAATATGTACATTTGAAAATAAACAAAATTTAAGCTACAGTCAAAGAAAAAAAAGTTTTACTGCCAACGTGTTACCCAATTTTAGCTTGTCGTATCCCTGGCAACCTTGAGGAGTTTTCCCCGTAGATTTATCTTGTTTATGCGTTTGAAAATTTGATCGTTAATAGCTCAGTCTATAATCAGTACAGACTATCTTGTTTCATTAAAGCTGATGTGATGGCGGGGGGGGGGGGGGCTAGGACGTTAAAAAGACGCTAATATGAATTAAAATTAAACGGGAAAGGTTTGCGATTTTAAACTCAGAATAAAATATTGTAATTTTGTTTCTAGAAATATTTCGTTTAATTTTACACTTCAGTTATCTGGAATTATAAATTTTAGCTCGGATAATGTGTATGTAAATAAATAGATAAAAAGTGTAAAATGTGAAATTTATTTTAGTTTGTGTACACCATGAGACCATGAGACACCAAACCATGAGACACTATGATGCCCAGTATTTCTAGATATAAGTACTCTACTGCTGTAATTTTATATAATTGTTTAAAAATATATAATATCAGAACTTTTATAAATATTTTGTAATATGGTATTATCAACGGAATGGAAATGTAGATATGTATGTAATATTACAGTTTTTTTTAGTAAAGTTATAAAACTTTAGAAAATTTGCTGTCAGGCATTTTTCATAAATAGGTAAAATTTGTTTAGTTCTGTAATATTATTGTTGGTTATAATTACATACATTTCTAAATTTACATAAAGGATGTATTTTGATATGAATGAATTATACTTAAGATATTTTATTAGTAATATTACACAAAATATCTACTAAGTTTCATTGTTTTAATGAATATTAATATGCAAGCTGTAATTTTACATGATTTAATAAGTTATACCATCAATATGTAATTATACATTAAGTATATGTGATGCAATTTGCAGAAAGTAAGCAATTTTACATACTTATTAGGTCATTTTATGTGATTATTATGAATTAATGTGAAAATTACAGAATTTTGAGGTAGAAATACGGAATGTTTATGGTAAAATGAAATTACAGATTTTTTAATAGTAAAATGTTACTATTATTTTTTTGTAATTTTACTATATTTTTTTTAACAGTGTACCTATATTTGCAATTAAACGTGACAAAATGAAATTAAAAATTATCTTTATTAGCTAAGTGTACAAATGCATATAATTTTTTTAGATAAAATGTACATTTGTTTATTTTTATAATCTATATTAACTTTTCTAATTTCTAACAAAATATTATAAATTTCTACTTTCGTTGTTGTTTTGTACTCATAGAAGTGTGTGTGTGTTAAATTACTTACACATATTGTAGTCAGTTCAGAAGGTTTGATCATTTTGAGCTAATGTCTAACGAACATTTGATTAAAAGAATATATGTTAATGATTTCTAAGGTATACGTTTGTTTGGACGTCGTATGAGTTTTAATCTCCATATTAAAAATTATTAAGTCAAGTCAAATTAATTGATAGTTGCATTATATTTTTTTGGCTTAAATTTGCATATGATTATTGAAAATGTATGAAGAAGTGCAAGAAACGCGATGTACACTGCTAGATTTGTCAGAAATTGTATATTCAATCAAAGAAACACCCACCTCTTTTGTTTATGAAAAAGTGCTTTTATTTTTCACTTTAAAATAAATTTTTAATTTTACATCTTATCAAATATGAATAGTATTTCTATTTTTGATATATTTTTGTATATCTAATATTATAAAATTCAAATAAACTAATTAAAACTGCTTAATAAGTAATTTTAAGTAAACGTTACGAGTAAAAATCATTTTTAAAAGTGAGGTGAGAATGATTCTCATAAATCACGTAACAAATATAAATAATATATACATACTATTATATAACTGTTAGTAAGATTAAGGTAACTTGGTATGTATTTTTATTTATTTTTAGTTTAGTTTCTTTTAGAACGCTTGAATTAAAAATGGCATATATAACTTGGAGCAGAATGCTTTTTCTATGTTTCGCTCAGATTCCTTAGCTTCGGTTCTGTCTTGGCTGCAAATATTTGGGCTCAGTACAGTAAAGATCACTGTTACTATAATATTTGTAGTTTATTTTCTAACACATTCTATATATTTTACATATTTACCACAAAGTTATTATAAAACAAATTGAATTAATTTTAAAAAAAATTTAAACATTAACAAACAATATTACATAATGTGAATATTAATATTTAAGCACCTCCGCCAAATTTAGTCATATGTCGTGTCGCTAGATAAGTTTTTCTTTTGTAGCGTGATAATACCGTGTAAATATTAAATATAGTTTTGACGTCATCGAAAAAAAAACACCACTGGGACGTAATTTATTTATCAGTGTATCATTCCAGAATTCTAGAAATAGTTTCTACGATAAAAATATTTTTTATGTAAATGTAAAAGAAAATATTGTTTCCGCGTATATCTAGTTATTTATTTTATTATTAATAAGTTCAAAATAATAAATTAATTTCTCGCTAGTAATTCTGTACAGATGTTGAATAATGGAGCACTATTTACATTTGAATTTTACCGGTGGGAATAAAGGCTAATGTTGTTTATGTTTTTAAAAAAAGGTTTGTATGTAAATTTTACATAAAATGTTTGTTAGATACTGAAGGGAGTTTATTTATTATAATTTTATAATATGACGAGTATATTTAAATAAATTGTTTATTATACTGGTTATTAATATATAATTAATGAAATATGTGTGTATAATTTTAGAATATGCGTTGCATTATTCAAGCTTTGCAATTATTTATTTAATTAATTCAGTTTTATATCCATTTTTTTTAAATATAATGTCTAAGTATTTAAATTACTAAATAACTAATTTTAATTAGTTTAATTGAATTTTATAATATTAGGTATAAAAAAGTTTATCAAAAATATAAATACTATTTATATTTGATAAGAGGTAGAAAACAAAAAATAAAAGCACTCTTTTATAAACAAAAGAGGTGGAAATACGAGCCCTAAATTTTCTTTTTATTGACTTATGTACCTTAAAAATCGGTTAAAAATTAACTATAAATATAATAAAATCAAAAATTGAATACTGTCAATTTGAATATTTTTATAATCTTATTCTTAATATATTAATAAAATATACGTAAATCTTAAAAAATAAATGCATTAGTTTTCAATATTTTCATTATAATAAATATCTACTTTTTAATATACAATTTGTTAAATATATTTATTTTTCTTAGTGTATCTAAATGAAATACTTCCAAGTTGTAATAATAGTAAAACATACTTATCCATAGTAAACATTGTACAAGTAAATACAGGGTGTCTTTTAGTTGGTAATGAGCTACAATCAGACGCTAGGAGTACCATGATGATTTTGCTTAAGGAAGGAAACACTTTAATATACTCCATTTTGCTAACAGTTTCAGCGATTCACTGCTTTTCTGACTACTCCTGACCCCTACTACTCGATTTTGCGCTTCATACGAGCAAATTGTCAGCGAACGTAAGTTGTTAGTTGAAAGCACTTAAATGTTAGATAAGTTCCATCAAGTACCGAAACGGTAAATACGTTTTCAACTTACATGCTTAGACGGTTTCAAGTATTATACACGATATACATTACTAAAAGATTTTCTTGTTTATCCTTAAAGAGAATTACAGTTTAAATAGGCGATAGATAAGAATTTAAGGTTTGAGATTTTAATGTTTCTCATTTAGATGAAATTATTGTAGTTTTACCGCAGATCTAGTGATTCTTAATCATTTTGCTGTTATCGGTTCTTGGTTTTATTATACGTTATACATATACGACGAGTATATGGAATGGTATGATTGAGAGAGTAAGTGAGCGAAAGTTTCCGAGTAATAGGAATAGAAAAGGCATCTATGAGAGCTGTCATGAACGTAGATGAAGCTAAAGTTGCTAGTCTGGATAGAAATGTTTGGAGATAACTAATTTTGGAATATTGGAAAGAGTTTGTGCCACAGCTTTTTGGGTATATGATGTGATTGTGTATGTATTTATAGATTATTAGATATAAGTAGAAGTTTAAATTTGGTTTAATAACTCTTTTATTTTTTTTACTTAATTACCATTTTTGACAGTAAAAAATCTTTTACAATTCTTTATATTAAAATAAAACTGCTTTAGGTTAAAGTTCTGTATTAATGTTTATTATAATCGACGTTCATTGTCTTCATGAGGATATATGATGCAAATGATATTACAGTGAATAACAGAACATAGAAACAAATTACTAGGTAACAAATAAGTTATTTACTGTAATATCATGTGCATCATTTATTCTGATGAAGACGAAGGTTGAGTTCGTCGAAACGTCGATTATAATAAATATTTTTTATTTAACCAAAAACAGTTTTATTTTATCATTTTTGAGTTAAATGTACCAAATTCCAGTTTTTTTATGGACCATTGTAACTGATTTTTATCTAGTAAAATAGTCTATTTTTCTACTATCAAATAATTAAAAAAAAACCTTCCTAGTACTATTAGTAAATTAATTTGTAATCAGTTGAAAAACTGCGCATCTAGTATTTGTAAAATTAGCGACAACAAGTCGAAACAAAGATATATATATATATATATATATATATATATATATATATATATATATATATATATATACACGATTAAAACAAGCGACGATGCGAAGGATCTCGAATCCGGGAATGGCGGGGGGCCTGGTGACCACTCTTGCCATCTGGCGAACGGGAACGTAATTGCGTATTTCGGTCTGGTGCATTCTCTCGTCGAATGTAAACGCGTTGAGGCGTGCTTGAAAGGGGGGGGGGGGCACGGCCAAATTGTATAAAAGGTGTAGGGGGCGAGCGCATAAGTTAGATTGTTGCTTACGAAGCATAGGAATGCTGGACAAATTTGTTGGATGTTGTTGAAGGGTTAACGTTGAATCTTTTTTATTCTCTATGTATTTTGTTTTATTTGTATATTGCATTTTCAATAAAACAGGGAAATATGTGTAAAAATTTTAATTATAATTATTTTTGTTAATATTTATACTAAAATAAAACGGCTTTAAGTTAAAGTTCTGTATTAATATTTATTAATAATCGACGTTTAGACAAATTCAACTCTTGGTATAACAGACATATTATTTGTACAATATAAATTTTGTATAGTTTATTTATTTTGTCAAAGATTATCAAGTTTCTTTATAACGTAAAATTTTATCTTCACAAACATATTGGTTCCACTACGGACTTTAAAATTTTCCTAATAATAGCTAAGTGAAATAGTTTGACTATATAACTATACTGTATATTTATTTAAATAAATACACTAGTTTGTATTGTTTAAATCATTTTTAAAATAAAAATTACAAGTATTATTCAGAACATAGTATTTGCTATTTGAATAAATTCGAAGGAATCTGTCTAGTGTTTAAAGAACCAATAACTGAACAAAGAAAAAAACTGCAAAGAAATGCGAACACAAATGTTTTCCGTCGAAAAAATCTACGTAAAAATTAATCTTAAAAACTCAAGTGCGCATTCAACAAAGCACAAATCGGAGCGACGAAAAAAAAAAGCTAAGCTTTATAAAGATTGTCACAACGTGTCACCATGAAAAAAAAGCTCTGTCGTCGTTGCGTTCTTTTTAATTTTCGCTTTCAAATTACAATTTATTCAAAAGTAAACGTCCGACCACCTTTCCGTCCATTGAATGAAACGAGACACGGAAAAAAAGCGCTTCAAGTCACTTTTGCAATGAGTTGAAGAAGAACAGTGATAGGTGTGAAGGAGCGAGAAAGGACGATTTCCGGGTTTGATTCAAAGAAACAAAAAAGGCTCAAGTGCGAATCGAGATTAAACTTTAAACTGTTGTCAGCACGGTTTCCGGAAGTAGAAAGCTTCGGCAACCGTGCACGGAACTGGTCACGTAGCCACAAAAGCACGCGAAAGCTTGTATTTAAATGAATTCAATGACGAGCGGGGGCATAACTCATTCGTTGTAGAAAAGCGGAAAGCTTTACTGACCGGCCATGTGCGAAAACTATGAGTTATAACGGAATTGCTCCAAGGTTTAGAATAAGTTTTCAAAGGTTTATATAATTTTCTTTTGTTTTTAATATAATATTGTACAAAATTTAAAATAATATTTTATAACTATTTTATCCATTAAAATAGGAATAAATGAAATATATAATTTAATGAGTTCTAAAATTTTTACCGATGAGTAGTTGAAGTAGATGAAGTGGAAAGAGTTTGTGCCACACCCTTTTGGGTATAGTATCCTACGTTTGTTGTTACTTTGTTTTAATCCCCGCAATACCAATTCCATAGTATTTGCAGTTCATGATCTTAGTACATTTTGATACAATTTAAAGAGGAATAGTTCATACGTTAATAATTTAAACATTGTTGTAGAATATTATTCAAATAGTTCAATTATCTTTAGCAAATAGATATTTAGTGTAAAATTTGATCTTATTACGAAATTTACACTATGACCGTCTATAGTTTACAATCTATACATAATAGATACATGAAGCATATATACTACATGATAGAATACACATATTCAAACTACGTTCCTACCGTACAGTATGTGCATATCTAACAAGGAGAATTTCCCATCTCTCAT
Source organism: Clivina fossor (assembly GCA_963966155.1). Taxonomy (NCBI): domain Eukaryota; kingdom Metazoa; phylum Arthropoda; class Insecta; order Coleoptera; family Carabidae; genus Clivina; species Clivina fossor. Next base: position 9,620,264 of record OZ014562.1, on the reverse strand, counting down.
ATATATGAGAACTTTATTAGAACAGAGACGAATACACCATCTTGATCAAAATTAAGTTGTTTTTGTTTTTCACTGGTAGTAAAAATACATACATAGTACAACTGCAATTCATTTGCATATTTGTCAAATACTATAACGATCTGTTAAGTTGAAAATTTTGTGATTTTGTAAGAAATCTTACTATAGACGTATAGACTATAGACGTGATTTCTTACGGAATCTCCGAATTTTTAATTTAATATACCGTTATTTTAACGGATATGATATAAAATACACCCGAGTGTTCACTAAAAAGTTGGCATCATATGAGAAAAGAAATATTTGTTTTTTTTTTTTGAAACTAATCACTACGAGAAGTACTTATATGACTTCTGGTGTTGGTCAAATTAAACAATAAAGAATAAAATTTCCGGTACACTTACTTTATTTGTAACAATTTTGAAAAATTTTAGACTACGTTAAATTTTTTTAAATAAATCATTGAATTTAAGTATAGAAATATTATTGCACAAAAATATATTTTTAACTGTTTAATATATTTTTAAAATTTTTATAGTACTATAAATTTACAAATTTAAATCCTAGGTATTTACTATTAACTCAAAAGTAGTATAACATAGTAAAAAATCTTTCAGAACTCATTATATTGTATTAAATAATTATATTATATAGGTTAAAGTTCTGTATTAAAATTTATTTATAATCGACGGTTCGACGTAGTCAGCGTCCGTCTTTATCAGGAAAACTGAAACAAATGACATTCACAGTAAATAACAGAACATAGAAACAAGAAACAAGTTACTAGGTAACAAATAAGTTACTAGATCATAAAATTAATGGAAGCCAAATTTTATTTAATTTAGTGCCTACACAGTGATTGATGTTATCTTTTTCTTTATAAATTTCTATTGCAAATTACAATTATTTGCAATTATTTTTACAGATAAAAATAATAATTTTCAAAAAAATAAACAATACATTTTTTTTTAAATAAAACGAATTTAGGTTGTAGCTGTGTATTAATATTTATTAATAATCGATAAGAATGTTTGGAGGCGACTGATTTCGGGATGATGAAAAGAGTTTGTGCCACACCCTTTTGGGTACATGGCGTGATTGTGTATGTATGTATATATGTATGTAATAATCGACGTTTCGACGTACTCAATATTATGTTCATCAGAAAAAAAAAATGATACAATAAAATTTGTTTTTCCATTTGTTTTTTGTGTATACTCGTAGCTAATCTCTTTTGAAAACATTGGGCGTTTATTTGACACCGTTTATTTCTAATTTTTAAACGACATTATTTCGATACTCATAAACTAACGTATTCGTCACTGTATCACTAAGACTCTCATATGTTCACGGCATATGACTGTTGTGTGTGTGTAGACATTGTAGAATAGTTTGTACGGCAACGCGCCGAGATCGAGTTTACTGGATGAGGGATACTATACATGGATACAATTCGCTTCTTGCAGATGCAATATTATGACAGAGACATACATTTCGGAATCGTGCGAGTAAACATTGACCTTGTTCTACACCAATTAGATGGCGGGGGTAATTTAATTAGATTTAGTGGAGTTAACAAATGTTTTATTTCTAATACGTTCTCCGAAATAGAAAAGTTTGTTTTCTGTAGTTCTGTACGATATCGTACAATATGATGAAAAGTGACATAGTTTTAAAAAAGGTGATTATTTTAGAATAGCAGAAAATATATTTAAACTACATGTAGTTTTAATGTAAATAATTATTTAAATAAAAAAAAAATGATATACCACGTTTATAAAACGGACTAAAAAGTATAAAATAATTTCACCTAGCTTCATACAGATTCCTAACCCCATACAGATTGTTCTGAAAATTTGTGTTTGTGAATTTTTAATAGCTATGACAATACTTGTCAGATTGAAAACGAAAAACATGGGGCGCATGCAGTAGATATTAGTAAAGAGTGTAGGGCAGAGGTTCTTAAACTGTGGTCCGCGGACCCCTGGGGGTCCGCGAAGCCTTTACTGGGGGTCCGCAAAGCCATTTGAAAAAAAAACATCGTAAAAATATATACATATATAAATATTTAAAGTTCATTGTTTAAGTATATCCTACCCTCGAAAATTTTATATTAAGTCTAAATATAGAAACAAATTAAATATAGAGCCGGATCTTAGAATAAAAGTTTCCAGTATTAAGCCAGATATTGAGCTTCTTGTTTCAAGAAAACAACTGCATCCATCTCATTAATTTATTAAATATTTATAAAAATTTAATGTAAGTACCCATTATAATTTGTGAGATTTGTTGCTATGACAATGTTTATATTTTCTTTCTTCAATATTATAATTTCTAATAAAATGTGTTCTACAATATGCAAAAAAATCGTTATTCACCAATCACTGTTAGAAATATTCATCATATATCCTTGTCCTTATGAGATCGTAAGCCAGAAATTAACTAATAAAATGACGTAAAGTACCTAAAGTTGGGATGGGGTCCGTCAAAAAAATTTTTTTCAAGTGGGGGTTCGCGGAGTACATAAGTTTAAGAACCTCTGGTGTAGGGAGTATAGTTAATTTTTAAATTATGAAAAATTAACTAATGATTTAATTAGTTCACTAATGGCGATTTCAGCATTTAAATATTAAACTAATTTTTGACAGTTAATTGATTAAGTTAATCTTTAGTTTTTCAAAGAAACTGAACCTGAAATACAAAACAGTAAAGTTTAAAATTACATAATTTTTTTACAATATACATGTAAAATATTGGGCCTCAGTTATAAATTTAAGAATTCACCAACTTTAAATGTTGCCTTATTTGGGCTCTAATACCATTGGATAGAGAATATTTTAATTTTTTATTACTTATTATTATTTTATTTATTTTATTATTTATTTATTTATATTATATTTATACAATTTTATTAAAGAAACCTGCAGTTTTTTTTTCTAACTAAAAAATGAGAGAACAACAAAAATGAATATAAATACAAAATAAATAATATTAATTAGAGAAAAGTACGAGTGACCTTTGACAAGTGCTTAAGTGTTCATGTACTAGGATCACAGGTAAGATTTTTGTAAATTTATTTGCTACTGAAGATGGAAGCTTAGCTTCCGAAATACGTATTTAGCTTTATTTTAATTTAAGTGTGGTTTTGGGATTTTTTATAATATTATTTTTAGAGAAAAGTACAATGAAGTTAGCTTTTCGTCTGTAGATAGATAAGACTGTCTATTGTTACCGTGCATGACTGTCTTAAACATTCTAAGCTTAAGGAATGATTACAGAACAATAATAGGATTAAATTTAATCATTTTAATCTATTATTTACTATGACTGATTCTAGAAATTAATTATTTCAATCTGTACGTCGAAGTAGCATGATTTCTAGTTAAATATACGGATATCATTTCTTACACAATGTTATTTCATTAATTACAACATGTAATGTTATTTGTATAATTTTTCCTGATAATGATGATATACGTTGTTTATATCGAAACGTCAATTATTAATAAAAATTAATACAGAACTATTCCTAAAGCCGTTTTATTTTAATATAATGTTATAATCAATGATAAATTTAAATTTTTTCAAAAATAATGTTATTTTTATTTTCATATAATGAATTACCATTCATTAGTTCTATGTAGTTTTGGTTTTACCGCAAAATTCTGAAAATGGGTTTTCTTTAAATATACACAATTTTTAAAAAGAGAATTTTTAAAACATCATTGTAATATCTACATTAATTTTTAATAAAACTCAAAATTAATATAAAATATTCATATTCTGTAAGAAGTAGGAAAAAGATTTGTCAGATAACTATATTTTGGCTCAAATTAAATACCGTATTGTCTTGTAATATAGGCTGTACAGAACAGAAAAAATTTAATTATAGTCAATATTTGCGCAATTTTTCTCTAAAAATATTCCTAAATATATAACAATAATTAGTAGTGTAATAAATCTTTAATATATAGAATTTTTTAGGGTACTCTGTATTGCGGGATTTTACGTCACAATTTACTGACTCTGTAATAAACTTTGACAGCTGATTCGATTAAAAAAGAATTATATTAACATAAGTCTGATACGTCTTAAAAAGATGGCAGGCCATATTAAAAATAAATTTAAAATAATAAGTGGTAGCATATGTCAACTTAGTCGGCGCTAATTAGGCCTAATTGCGCGATTTATTGTTAGTTAATAGATGCTACCACACATTTTGTATATTTATCAAAAAAGTATTTTATAGTAACATTAAATCAGTATTATTGGTGGATTTTTCTTTCCAATAAAAATTCTTATATTTATACTAATAAACAAAACACAGTATAAATTTCAATAACCAAACAGAAACAAATAAATTTTGAATTTAGATCACAGGAAGCAGAAAATCAGCGCTTCTAATTTTTTTTTTCAATTTTAATACAATGACAACGTACAATTTTGAATTTATAAATATGTATTCGAAATTAGCATATATTTGTACTGTTGACATACAGGGTGTGGCATAAATGAGCAGTTATTATGAAAATCACTTCGGTCCATTGTTATTGTTTAGTCTTGATGTAAATTCTACACGTGTATTTTTTTTCGTGTGTGTGTGAGTGTGTGTGTGTTACGATTTACTAGTAATTCGATATACACATAGATATAAGTAATGTTTATTCATTACTATAGCGGTGGTTACGAATTGATTGTGCGTTAAAGCGGTCGTTTTCGGTTTGACTCATTCGCTAAACATGTTGAAGCAGAAATTAAATAAACATGATTAGATTGTTCTTTTATTTGTTTAGCATACGGAAATAAACATTTCCATGCAATTTGTAGATATATGTGAAGGTGGATTGGAAACATTATTATATTGTAATTTAACATTCAAATAGTTTTCAAAATTTATAAGACAAATGAGATCGTTTTATTATTTAAAAAACAATCAGCTGCGGCTACCATAGAACCGACCATGTCTTAAGAACTTAAAATATTTTTTAACAAAAAAATTATTATTGAAAAAACAGTAATATATTATTGAGTATATACAATGCTGTTTTTGTGTCTACGTTGGTGTATGGCAGTGAATGTTGGATTTGGCTGCAAAAGTATAAAAAAAATGACTGCTGTGGAAATGAGATTTTTACATGGAGTATGTGGTGAAACTAGGAGTACGAAATAGATTAGTGTATGATGAATGTGAAATTAAAAATGTTGTAGCAAAAGTTGGTGTTAGTTAGTTAAGATGGTTAGGACATCTTGACCGAATGCCTAATAAATGTTTGGTTAAAAAATGTATATGAATGATTTTGAAGTTATGGAAGTTGGAGTAGTTAGAGTGATATGATTGAAAGTGTTTTCCGTGAGCGGAAGTTTTCAAGTGGTAGGAATAGAAGAGCATATATGAGAGGAACTATGAATGTGGATGAAGCTAAAGTTGCTTGTTTGGATAGGGATGTTTGTAGGAAACTGATTTCGGGATAATGTAAAGAGTTTATGCCACATCTTTTTGGGTAAATGCTATGATTCTGTATGTATGTATATATGCAATGTGTCCCAGAAATAAAAGTACTCAACTATATTCAATATGTCTAAGCACTTTTATATACAATGTGTTTAAAAAATCATATATGCAATGTGTTTTAAAAATCATATATAATACAATTTCAGATCTGAATCGAAGATCCGAATCTCGGATCCTAATCTTAGGTCGGGATATCGGATCCGGATCTCAATTTATCCGCGAATCGGATATCCGAATCTTTTTGGATCCGTATATCCCGATCTAATTTTTTCAATGTGCTAATGCCAGTTTTTAATTTCACTACCAGATGGATTCAGTGCTTTTACGATTGACAATAGTGCACTTATTAACTCTGTGATGTAATTACCATAAAGTCTGTTTGAAATATAACTTATTGTAATTTATTTTACAAAGCTAATTATGTCCGTAAGAACATTTATTAAAACACTGAAAAAAAGCACTTAATAAGTATGCTGGTTGGTGTCTAGACATAAAAACTAGAAAGCGTATTTTCTTTCGAGCAAGCTCTGTAGTCTTACAGGGAGAGGAAAAAAAGACTGCCAAGTGACTTTAAAACTGTCAGCCAAATAGTTTTATTCATTTATTAAAATGAACCCGTCTGCGGCAAATGTTTATACAAAAAAAAAACTTAGCCGCAACACAAAAATCACTTCATAAATTGTGGAATTTGTCATTTGTCTCGTGCGTTGCTCGCTTTTTTTTCCGATCGTGTTTTTTTTTCTACTCTCACAGCCCGCGTTGATGTTATTTTCACAGCGTGATATTAATCGACACTGTTGCCAACCTAGTTTTTTTTCTCTCTTTTTTTTCTTCATCCGGGTGCGTTTTTCGTTTATTTTATTTGATACCGTCATTAATTTCTAGCTGAAAAGATTGTCTTGTGGCCGTTAATTAATTTGCAGTTGGTGGCATTGTGAGTTGATTTTTGCGCAAAAATTATGAGTTTTTACAAATTGTGAATGCTATTGCGCCCTGTTGTGCAGGCAACCAGCTTCACAGAAATGTATGGAGTGTTGGTATACTTTTTTAATATACTTTCTGAAATATGTGCTAGGTGTTCTATGGAGTTAAAAGTTTTAGATGAGTTTATGAATACATTTAATTAAAAATTTTGAGCTTCTTTTTTAATTTTTTTTTTGTTTAACTTTACACTTCGTTTACTTATATTTATTACACTGGTTCTCAAAGACATTTTTTTAAAAATATGTAGTTGTAATATATTTTATTAAATAATTTTAATTAAATATGAAAAAAAAACTACTACTACTAGCAAATTAAATTGCTTATAACCTAAAAATTACACTTCTATCATTTAATAAATATTTAATTAAAAAGAATATTTTATAATAAAATTATATTTATAAACATTTAATTTTAAAATATGTTACATTGGAATAAAAATTTAGGATTAAATTTTGTATATATTTTATTTAATAATCGACATTTCGATTTACTCTACATATATCTTCATCAGGAAAAAATCATACAAATGATATAAATAATAAACACGTACAGTCTATAGAAACGTCGATTATTAAATAAAATATATACAGAATTTAATCCTAAAGCTTTTTTATTTTAATATAATGAGTTCTACAAGATTTTTTTACCAAGTTACATTAAGTTACACCAATTACAAATAATTACAAAAAAAAATTGTAATTTTGTTTTTATATGTAAAATTATTAATACAAAATTTGAAAGTATATTTTATATTTTTTGAAAATATTTAAAATTTATATTTAGAGGATGTTCAAAATTAGAATTTGATTTTGATATTGTTCAATAATTTTGAATGTTTTCAACTTTATATTTTTTGAGCATGACCAATAAGAATTTTGAATTAATTTTATTGTTAGACATAAACTAAGGAATTTTTTGCATCATTTGTATAATGTACGTTTTGGTCTCTAGTATTTTCAGTTATGAGATTTTCTTTTCTTAATAAGCACCCTGTATATTGATATCTAGATTATAACATTTCTACAAGACTGCAGCAATTTTGTATAAAATAATATTAACTATTGTCTATATGTTTCAAAATTAAGCCCATTTCTGAGCCAGAGGTACACGTAACTGCTTATCATATCTTAGAATTGAATGACCGAGGCAACATTTGTTGCTGACTCTGGACAATTCAAATCAGTTATCAAGTTTATATTGTAATCACGTCCCTTAATATCTTTGGTTGCTATAGCAACCAATTTCGGTCAGTGATGTTCAAACTCAACTTATATATGTCGGTTATTTATTTTTATAGAGTTACATATATTTGTTACATTTTAATTTTTTTAAACAATCAAGAAATACTATAAAAAATTATAAAAATATGTAATTTTTATTTTCTCCACATTTAAAATACCTTATAAGATATGCTGATTTAAAATTATTTATTATTTTTCAAATATCAGTATTTACACTATTAACCACTACTATGTTAACATTGTAAAAAATCTTTCAAACTCATTATATTAAAATAATACTGCTTTAGGTTAAAGTTCTGTATTAATATTTATTATTTATAATCGTACGTCTTCATCAGGAAAAATGATACAAATAACTTTTATAGTAAATAGCAGAATATAGTTACTAGGTAACAAATAAGTAACTAGATCATAAAATTTATAGATTTTCAATTAATGGAAGCCAAATTTTATTTAACTCAGTTTTTTCACAATGATTAATGTTATGTTTTTTTATATATTTCAATTGCTTCTCTTATCAATCTGCTGCTTATTGATTGGTCTTGCAATTATTACAGTAGATACTGTAAATATTAATACAGAAATTAAACCTAAAGCAGTTTTATTTTTTTCCTATGTAGTTGTAAAAGAAAAATGCAAAAATACAATTTAAAATAATTAAATGGTGTTTTCAATTAAATGTATTACTAAAAGATGCTATGAATACAGTCAGACAATATCTTACCGAAAATTACAAATTTTTTAATATAATATAATAATGAATATTTAAATAATTTACGTATTTAGCTAAATTTTGTATTTTAGTTTATATATGTATTCATAAAACTTTCCATTAAATTAAACAGATCGTTAAATAACAAATTCTAGAATTCTTTGTGATTTTATAAAGTGTATAACATACTAAATCATTTGTTGTAAGAATTTTTTTCATTAAACGGAAAAAATTTTTAAATACGTAGGTTAATGTTTGAAATATATGTGTTAAAAACATAGTAAAAAATCTTTCAGATCTCAAAGGCTTTAGAATTAAGTTCTGTAAATTTTAATTAAAAATCGACGTGTTAAAAACTTTTAAACAATTTTCAAAGCTGTCAATACTGAAATTCCTCTAATAGAAAATCTGTCCGCGTGAAACAATTTCACCGGACAACAAATAATAAGTGAATCGCTTAAAGTTAAAGGATCCATTTCCCAGTCAGACATTCTCAGCCCTTGGTCGTGGAGGGCATGGGTTCACATATCTGCCACTCGTTAGCCTGGCTGTTGTGCTCTCCCAAACTATTTCTAGCTTGTCCTGCTAATGTCACGTGACCTCTTGCCGTTTTGACCGACTCCCGGAATATAAGGGTAAAAGGTGGCCTCCCTTCCGCCGGAAGCCGGGCCTATACAAAAGGGCCCAACGGATTAAACTGACCGCTTTCGGCCCGGTTGCTTCTATGGTAATCTTGTGTTTGTGTTTTAGGAACCCATCATCATCGGTGTGAAATAGGATTTTGAAATTAGTTAGCCGAATGCTCGATGTAAATATTTGCATTTCTTCTTTAAACTAGATATTGTATGCTTTTCGTATTTGTTATAAGCTTTTTTCAATTTTGTATTGATTTTATAGACATTCGAAAATTATCAAATATTTTCATCACATAATAGTTTTTATATATTTTCTGTAGTTTTTTTTTTTTTTTAGGAAATTTTATTTATATACATATTTTGAATTTATGTTTTATTATCTCATCTAGATTATAAAAAAAAAATGTTTTTCATCTATAAATTAATGTAAGACCTGTAATGTTACAGAATATTTATCTGTTTTTTGAAATTAGACAAAATATCCTGTAACGCTACATATCTTGCTGAATTGACTTATAAATTAACTGTTATCCGTCAATAAAAAAAAATTTTATGCAGTTTTAAAATAATAAAAAGTTATGTAATTTTAGAAATGGCATTATTATTTTTTGAGAACATTTGTTAAAAAATGACATTTTGTCTTATCTTATTATCTGGATATCTTCTTCTTCTAATCTTTATTTTAAAAGTATTAAATTTTATAACTAATAAATATTTATATTATAATAATTTAACTGATTTTAATTATTAAGTCATTTTACAATAATAATAATGACTTTATTGCCCAACAGTTACCTATACAACCAATTATAGGACAATATATATATATATATATATATATATATATATATATATATATATATATATATATAAATGACATATCAGTTAATGTATAATAATATTAATAATATACAAATATACAATATTATGACTAACTTAATTATTTAAGCTATTAATTAGTAAATGTAAATTTTCCTAAAAATATCAAAATCAGATGAGCAATTGTTAAAATTTCTGCACATTATGTTGATAGGTTCGTTATATAAAATATTTGTTCTAGAAGAATCACAATAAAATATTAGGAATAGAATGAAATGAAAGTCTGTTTAGCTTACTCGAAAGTGTCGTCTAGTTTCTTTTTGGTCCCGTAAATTTATTTTAAATTTCGTCTCGTATTGTTTTCGAGAATCAATAACTTTTATTATATCGATGAAATTTGTGTGTATCACTTTTACAAATTTTAAAATATGTCTAAAGATCTAAACAATGCTGTTAATTAATTTTTATAAACAATTATTCAAATTATAAACAAACAAATGTAAACATGAATATTAAATGTCGATATCCACAATGTAATTAAAAACAAATGTCTAAATAATAAAATACATAATTAAATAACAGATAATGTTACATACCAGACATTACTAGAAAACATACGAGAATAAATAAATAAATTTCCAAGGCTAAAATGGATGTTTAGTTTACTTATTGCCATCCGACACTTTCACGACATTGTAAATTGGAAAGTGTTAGGTATGGGCTGGCTTAGTTCATCATTGTTATAGCTATAAGTTTTATTTTATAATATATATGTTATGCTGTTCTGCGCTGTGTTTATCATTAAAGCATTTTATTATTTTAAGTAGACCGCTATCGTGATGAAAGCTTTTCACTATTAGTGCCTTTTAAAATGTGTTAAGTTGGTAATAATTGTTTCACACTAAATATGCTGTTTTATACTTGACAAGATTAAAATACTTTTAGTGGATGTTGTTTATCATTACCATCGTAAATATTTTGTCTGTTTTTAATATATATATATATATATATATATATATATCTCACCAGGCACTAGTTAATTTATTTAAATATACATACATACACAATCACGCCATATACCCAAAAGGATGTGGCACAAACTCTTTCCACTATCCTGAAATCAGTTTCTTCTAAACATTCCTATCCAGACAAGCAACTTTTGCTTCATCCACATTCATAATTTTATAAGCACCTTCAGTTGAACATTTTTTAGTACAAGCATGATTAACAATTATTATTAAAGTACTACATAATTAAATTTATGAAGTGATATGATTAAGAGTGTTTTGAGTGAGCGAATGTTTCCAAATAGTCTGAATACGTATGAATGTGAACGAAGCAAGAGTTGCTTGTCCGGATAGAAATGTTTGGAGAAAACTAATTTCGGAATAGTGGAAAGAGTTTGTGTCACACTCTTTTGGGTAAATAGCGTGATTTGTGTACGTATGTATGATTTTTTTTTCATAAGCTTTAATATCTATCGTAGAATATTATCTTTAGCTAAAAATTAATAATTAATACGACCAAAGCTTTAGCAGACTCTTTCAAATTGTTTTAGCAGGAACGATCAGAAAAAATGTTTTTGTCAATAAAAATTATAAAAATATTTTATTATAATAACTGTCTCTGAACCGGAACCAAACAATTTTTTCTGAATCCAGTTACCGGTTAACTGAAATTTTAATTGTTTAAACGGAAACTAATTATAAGCTAATCAAAAACAAGCCAAAAATGAATTAAAATAATAATCTTTAATACTGTATCATCATTCCGATATAACATCGCAATTAATACATGAAACCAAAACTACTAATGTGAATGAAAATCTAGCTAGCCTTGCATATTTCCTCTATATATCCATCCAGCAGCATTCTTGCGGCGTCCCACAAGTATAGTACATATCTTTATAAAATATCGCAGGGAGATTCATCGTTTTGTATCCCTACTAAATACATTCCCTCCCCCCGCTTCCATGTGAAATCTTTTCAGTCAATAACAAGAGATGGCAGCATCAGCGGAGTGGCAGCCAGAGAATCACGCGCGCTCTCAAACTCTCCTCTCGCTCTTCGCGCCGAACTCTCTTTTATCTGGCGCGTCGTACACACCTGTTGGAATGCGTATTCTCATGCCACTAGGCCCTCAGGCGAATACGTTACGAAAAATTTGCCCAAATACCTCGTCACTATCACCGCACTGGTAACAACTTTACCATTATTTATTTGACTCACTCTAGGTGGCATCTCGCAAATGGACCAATACGCTCTGTCCTTGTTCAGCTTGTGTATTGGTAATAGGCTGGCTGTCTATCTCGCTTCAGTCGAGATAAGTTTCAATAAGTCGTGTAGTCAGAGAAGTGCCTCCTCCCCACTTTTTTGTTTTAAAACTCTACACACACACACACCGGCCATTTTGGTGGTGCTGTCTTTGTCTGGTGAATGGTGTTGGGGTATAGGGTTATCTCGTAATGGTAACTCCCGCCATTTTAACAGTTTCTCGACAGGTGAGTTTATGCGCTAGATTTAGGTGAACGTTTAGCCCTGTGATAAGTTTGGAATTTAAATTTTTTGCTTTGTTTTTATTTTTCTTTTTTTTTCTTATTGAAATTATATTTTTATTTGATTTGCATGGCTCTAATGATTTAGTGGTCGGCTTCTATTAGATGCTGACGAAGAATTTTTGGTCAATCAACTTTACCATTTTTTTTGTTTTTTGTTTTGTAAATTTAAAATTTGATTATTATAGAAACTGAAATAATTTTTTTCTTAAATTTTAAACTTAATTTTAGATTATTTATTTTCATTACTTACTTGACTATTACAAAATTATATTTTTATGTAACAAATATTTTAGTTTATTTTCAGTTGTTTATAAATTTAATGTAATAGTAATCGTCTGCCCTTCACGGCTATTTTAGGACCGTATCTTCATCACAAATGTTTTGCCATACATCGTAGATCACATTCTCAGTGTTTAATGACTGAGTACTGGCGAAACGTCTGCAATAAGAATAGATTCGATCACGGCATACCAGCCTAGAAATATTTAATTTAATGTATTTAAAAAAAATAAAATTAATTATAAAATTGAATGAAATGCTTTCAAATAAATGATAATAATGCTTTTTATATAATTTAACAAAATATAAAAAAAAAACTTTCAGAACTCATTATATTAAATGAAAAGTTAAAGTTCTATATTATTTTTATTAAAATTTGACGTTTTGATTCATTATATATGAATATTCATTGAGAAAATAAATGAAAAACTTTCTTTTAAAGCCTTTTAATTTAATAGATTTTTTCTAAATTTACTTTTTTATTTACTAACAAAATTTTTACGTAATTCTAGCATAAATTTATATGAAACTTGCAAACTAATAATTATGATGTTTGGATCTTAATATAAAATAAAAAATTAATGAAGGTATATAATTTACAATTTTAAATATATATGATTTTTGTTTTATGTAGAAAATATAATAAATCGGTTAAAAGTAGTAAATAGTTTATGTAATAAATATTTGTTTATTATATCATATATTTACATGGAACATTACTGTTTAATAATATAATTTGAATCATTATATTAGATAATATAATAAGAAGAATAATAAAATCACAATTATAATAAAAATCATTAATTTCCCAACGGACAACTCACAAACAAAATTTCAAACCGAAAGACATTCCAATGCTAGTCTGGTATGTAGTCATATCACATATAGAAACGCACATTGAATCCACACCATGGTCAGCCACGTAGTAAAGTGCGAGTGAGACAACGATACCGTGGTACCTATTGTACCTCTCACCCCCTCTTATTACCGTCAAACCGGCGTATAGCGTTCGCCAGGTAAGAACGAACTAAAACTGACTCGATTCGGTACGTTCATGCTCCGAGTCAAACGCAACAGACTTTAGTAAGTTTAAGTTAACTTAGCGTTTAAGTAAAGTTGCTGAGGTGCGCGCGATTGCAAATGCGACTTAAGTCAATTCCAACTCAAACAAGTACACCGGATTTTGGATTTTTATACGTAGCACGTAACGGACGATTTCAAAGTTCAGTTTTCGATAAGTGATCACGGGGTGTCTTTATATTGGAAGTCCGTAAGGTTGTGATTTGTGTACGTTGGACATACAGTGATAAAGTTCGTAATTTGAAAGGTACTTTTCAATTTATTGGTAATTCTTGCACGATATCTTCTTTAGTTCATCTGAAAATGTGATTGTATTCTTTATATTTGACAAATAATTGTTTTGAAGGTAACGGTTCCAATTTGAAGTGCTACCCATCAACTTAAGAGCAGAATTAGATTGTTGATAGTTAGCTGTCAAATTTATAATATTGGAACGTCAACATTTGCTAGTAGGATTTTTTCTAGCATGATGATATAGTTGTAACTGTTTCTCTTCCCGGGATTTTTTTCTTCTTTTCTATCAAGTAACGAACTCTCTCGTGGTAAACAAGATTTCCAGTACTGTTAGTTCTTGTGGTCAACATCTCTCTTCATTCAATGTGTTAGTTTCTGGATACGTGGAGTTGTGGTGTCTTCCAGACAAATTGTGCAGTGTCAAGTGATTTTTGTGCAAGTGTTGGTTTTATTTCTTGGTGATTATATTGGTTCTAGTGTAGTACCGCTATTGGATTAAACAATTGGATTAACTGATCGAACTATTTGGAGCATCTGCAAGGTGAGATACGTTTTAATATTATTTATATAAAAGTATCGCAAAATGGAAAAATACAAATAATTTTCATGGAACACTTGTTCGTTTCCCACCTGCGAATCGAAAAGCAAAAAATAAAAAAGATTCGAAACAGTTTTGTAGGCCAATTCAAGCGTAAGCATTCCAAAGTTATGTTTCTTTATTATAAACTTGGGTTTTCTTTTGCGTTGATTTTTGTAATACCTTGCCGTGACGACAATAGGTTTGCGTCTATACAAAACTTTTCGTCTGTACTTTTCATTTTTTTGTTTGGACGGAGAGCATACATGGATTTATGATTTTTCTGCTTTCGTACGACCAGCAGAAAACTGGTTGACCGATATGTACAATAGGCTATTGTGTCATGTGGGATATAACTTTTGTCGTCGATCAAATTTTGTCTCCAGCTTTACATTTTATGTTTTTTTTGTGTGCAAACTATGAGAATTATAAAATAAGATAATATTTAGAACAAAAACTAAAAACTGAACATGAAATGCACGGAAAACTTTATACGTATTAGAAAATGTTAAAAATTCAAAGATTATTTATTTATAAATTTCTTTTTAGTTAATAATTGAATAATTATTTTAATTACACGTTAAATAATGATAACATTTATAGTAGCAAATAACGACAACATGTTATTTGTTTACATATTGTAATCATCAAATTTAATGAAGCTATTTTAAATGACAGAATAAAATTAATCATTGTTTAATAAATGGTTGTTAGTGCAAACATTTTAAAAAATTATGTACTTTAGGTTCTAGTTCTGTAATAATTTATTAATAAATCAACGTTTCGACGAACTAAATGTGCGTCTTCACCAGGAAAAAGATAGAAATGACATTTATAGTAAATAAACAGAACATGGAAACCAAATAAGTAACTAGATCATGAAATTTATAAATTTTTGATTAAAGGAATTAAAAATCTTGTATACAAGATTTGAGGAAATGGTTTTCCTCTCGGAAAGTACTAATAGAAAAAGATTAAAAAATAAATATTAATATAGAACTTAAACCTAAAGCCGTTTTATTTTTATTTTAGAAAAAAGTTTAAATTAAACTTAACTTAGTTTTACTAAAACACAAAAAAAGTATTTATTTATAAAATAAAATTGTTAAATAATTCTACTAGCTGTTGCTGAAAAAGTTCCAATTTTGCTTAAAATTGCGGAATGGTCTAATATGAATTGCTAAAAAAAACGAAATTACTAAAAAAATTCAAAGTCATTGCTCAGTCTCGCTGAGATTTTAAAATGCCCGAAATACTTAACTTTTTAAACGATTCTACAATTTCCCATTAGCTTGAAAACTAACAACGATAATATATTCGTCTCATAAAATATGAAATATACTTTTCTTCAGCGTTATATCTCTCAGAGAAGAAAGTCCGTACGCCGTGAAATTGAGTATTTAAAAAATGTAAAAATTTTTACTGCCCCAGAAATGGTGATAATAGACACTGTATATAAGGAAGTCATAAAGATGTGGTTTATTTAACACCTTTGTGCTCTTGTGGCGCGCTTGTCGCAGACTGCCGGTTCAATCCGTAGGTTCCTTCCAACAATGGGATAGAGGAAAAATTTCTCCCACGAATCTTTTTACGAGCCCATAACTTTGTCTGTTTTTCTGTGCGCCGTTAGACATACTAACATTGATATATTCGACGTAGAACTAATACAAAATCTATCATTTAAATTTCGATTATAGTTGGAGAAAGAAGTTCTTTGGAAGAATAGTTAATATACTATTTATCAGTAGTAGTAAATTTTATCTTTTTACTGTGAGTGTAGGTAATTTTTTGCACTCTGCCTGCGACAATGCCAGTGTTAAAAATTCATTTTCTATATGAGATACATACAATATTTTTGCTACTTACTTTGAAAAAAAAATTAATATATTATTGTATTAGAATATTATATAAAATATATTACTTATTAAAATACAACGGCTTTAAGTTATAGTTTTGTATTAGTATTTATTAATAATCGACATTTCGATCTAGTTACTTATTTTGTTATCTAGTAACTTGTTTCTATGTTTTGTTTATTTACTGTAAATGTAATTTGTATCTTTTTAACATCGATTATTAATAAATATTAATAAAGAATTATAACCTAAAGCCGTTTTATTTTAGATATTTTAATTCGAATTAAATGAAAGTTATATTTATTTATTTTTAGTGTATATAAACGTCATTCAACAAATTTTTTCAATATATATATATATATGTTTTGTCATAGATTTTTGATGCAGTATGTTACAATACATACACAATCACGCTATGTACCCAAAAGGGTGTGGCACAAACATTTTCCACTATCTCTAAATTAGTTTCCTTCAAACAGCTCTATCCAGACAAGCAACTTTAGTTTCATCCACATTCATAATTTCTTTCATACATGCTCTTCTATTCTTACTACTTTCGCTCACGCAAAATACTCTCAATCATACCATTCTAACTATTCATCGGACGTCCACGCAAACGTATAGCTTCAAAATCATTCATATACATTTTTTAACCAGACATTTGCTCAAGATGTTCGAACCATTTTAACTGTTACATTTTATGTAAGATATTGTTACTTATTACTTTGTGTAATTTTTATATTGATTTTAATTATTATGTTAATTTTAATTATGCAAAATTCAAAATTTTAAATATTCAATTAGGTTGTCTCATGAAAAACGGTTTATTTTTGACTTTTAACATATTTTGCTCTACTATATACGTGCCTGCAATATGTTACTTCGATAAAGCCACTTATGCAACATATGTTTATCTGATTTTACTTCTGAGGGTCTACCTCTGCGATACATAATAGGTCCTAAGGACAGGCGTGGGAACACCCTATAATTTACAAGGTTCTTTACAATTTTTTTTTTTTTGCCGAAATTCTTAACATAACTTTGAAAATATTTCAGAAATTAGTTTTCTTTTAAAACACGTCTGTTCCAAAACGAATTTTTTATTCAAAATATTTAAAAATTAATTCTTGTTTTACCAGTTTTTTTTTTACTGTTCATTCATTTAACAGGAATCTATAAATTATAATCTAAACATATATTTACCGGGTAAATGTTAATGAATCAAAACGTATTTTTGGAATTACCGGAAACAAGATAAGTTGTACGGAAACCGGAACTACATGCAATGTATCTGTTAATTCTCAAGCGCAAAGTCTCTTGCTGCAGGATATTGCACCTCGTTCCTACATTGTTTCATTCTATAATAAATTTGATACGGTGTATGATTTTAGCATCTTTTTTTTTTGCTTTGTTATTTTTACAACGGTAAAAATAATAAGAACCTAAATAATTACAGCTATTTTTAAACTTTTATACCTGTGTTCTTCTCCAGCTGAAATATATGTTATTTCTTTTTAATCATGTAGGAAGACAGTTGAACAAAGAGACTCTTCAAATGAAATTGTTTTGAGATTTTTCTTATGAATTGTACTTAAATGTGTTAAAAAAATTTAAAATGTCAGCATTAATTTTTGAAGCACGTGGTCGTACAGCAGTTATTAAAATTAATTTTGTACAAAATAAGACTTTGGTATTACTATTACATACATACACAATCACGAATTGTAATTTAATTAATTTAATTATCTGGATATCTGGATAATTTTGGATCCGGATCTAAAATTATCCGAATTCGGTTCCCAGTACTAGTTTATACTACGATTTATGTAGATTAAAAAGTTTTTTTTATATATTTAATTTACGACAGACCTAGGCGATCCTTGATCTTAAGTATCGAAATACTTGTTCCGTGGTCATTCATTTAGACAGTTTTTTGAAATTGCAAGTCGTGCGTTTACGTAGAATAATGACGAGTTTTGACTAGTAATCTAAACTACTGATGTTTTTAAGGCAGTCGTACTGATGTGTAAAATTGAATAAATATTGGTTCATAATTGTAAGAATATTATAAAGATTGTTGAAGATAGATATTGTTCTACCACATAGATTTTTAGAAATAATGAATGTCAGAAGTTAAAAAATTGTATGATAATTTTTTAGTTATCTGAAAAGACAAAAATAAGAATCAGATATTAATATTACTACTGGGTTCCTCATTTATTTGGCTTTGAAATTAACCCTCTAAAAAGATGTAGAAGTAGTCACAAACAAAGTTAAGACTTTATAAGTTTTTTTGGTTATACTCAAAAAAAAAGTGTCAAAGGATTTAATTGATTTTGCATATTGATTATTCAAATATTAGTGTGCATTGCTAAAAACCTAAAATCTAAATTATAAATAATCGCTTCCTAAATTAATGACGTATGTACGAAATAAATTTAGTGAAATTGTTATGGAAACTATATGATCAGTTTCTCGAGCATATAGCTCGCATTACGTGAACCGATTATAATAGTACAAATATTGGAACATGAGATTAGTTACTTATATGACAAAAGAATTTAACAAAAATATTATTTTAGTAATATTATGTATTACTATTTCTATTGACTATAAAATTCTTGAAAGTAGAAAGTTAATAGTTGAAATTAGTAGATATTTATGTTACAGTCTGCTAAATACATAAATGTTAATTACAATTATTATGAATACAAATGAGTTAAAGTTAAGTCAACTGTTGTTAGATTATATAAATATTTTTTTTGTATATTTACGAGTATTTTAGTAAGGTTTATGTGGCTACATAATGATTTATCATATTTTCTATGATTCGTAATCGAGATGAAAATTGTCTCACATGATAATCAACAATTTTTATTTTTCCTGTATTATCTTTGTCACTCGATTTATAATTTAGTAACCGATCGATATATCAAATGGTAACTGTTGATATCTTCAATTACATGTCAGATAATATTATTACAACAATGTATGATCATAAAATTTAATTTTTAAATATGCATTTATTCAGATATTTGTTCAATTTTTATTTTTGTATCTTTATGTGTTTAAAAGACTTGGAATTCTAACTTTGGCTTCATTATACATTTTAAACTGTTGTTCTGTATGCTAAAATTCACATACCAAAAATAATAATATACATTCATATAATACGAGGGAAAGAAACAAATTAGCAGTTCCAATGCATAATTCGAGCAAATTTAATACGGAATTTACGTACAACTGTATTTAAAATAACCAATAAAATACCTGAACGTATCAAAAAATTAGATCATAATAAATTAGAAATTAAACAAATTTTTTTACAACATAGAGGAATTTTTATATATAGGTTTATACTAGCAAATTTTTAAATTTTTATTATATTGACAATACAATAAATTTTGGTTTATCATTTTGATTGTTTTTTATTATTTATTGGACACATTATTTATGTATTGTTCTTTTGTATTTTGTTAAAAGAAAAATTACATTTGACACAAGTTTTAGCAACATTGAGATAAAATGGCATACGATATGTCGCTCTATATATTTTTCCTATATTAAATTTATTATAATTATTTCATACTGTATTTATGGTATTACAAAAAATAAATAAATATTATTATATATTTTTCTATTGTACCCTTTAAATTGGCAAATATTTTCGTATAATATGATAATTAAAAAAAAAAAACAAAAATGAGAACTGGTTGAAAGAATAATATAATTATCAACAAATCTAAAAGGCATTTCCTCACAAAATAAATATAATCTTAACTAGTAATAAAAATGCATTTTTAATAATATGCAAACAAGACTTTTTAGCTTTTTACACCCACATACCATCTATGGCGTGCTACTTATGTTTAGAAAGTCTGAACTGAACAACTACTAGAAATCAGAAATTATTTAACTTGCCATATACAAATAAGGCTGGAAAAATATATATGTACATTTGGAATATTGAAAAATATCTGTTGAATGACGTTTATATACACAGAAAATAAATAAATATGACTGTTTTATTTAATTCGAATTAAAATATCTAAAATAAAACGCCTTTAGGATATAATTCTTTATTAATATTTATTAATAATCGATGACAAATGACAAACGACATTTACAGTAAATAAACAGAACATAGAAACAAGTTAATAGGTAACAAAATAAGTAACTATCGAAATATCGATTATTAATAAATACTAATACAGAACTATAACTTAAAGCCGTTTTATTTTAATATACTGAATTCTGAAAGATTTTTTTACGATGTTAAAATATCTAAATTTTAGATAATTTGTTTATTAAATTAGTTTTTTATAAATTACTTTGGTTCTATCATCTATACTCACAAATTTGATAAAGTCAAATTGTTTTTTTTTAAATAGTTTAGATAAATAATTGGAAAGCTTGGATAAATCAATGAGTAACATTATATAAATACACAATAAAAAATATATTTAATTGGATTAATTCACTCCTGAATTAGTGTAATATGATTAGAAAACTGAAAATTATCTTTTAGATAAAAAACTAAAATATCAGAAAAATCATCTAAAGATTTTTTCTGTATATGTTTGAGTTTTGATAGAAAAATGTCGTGTTTATAAAAACACATTTTTGTGTTTGTTGTTCCGAATTATAATATTTATAAAGAATGATTCATTCTATTTTTTTTTTTAAGTAAAACTTTTTTATTATTAATGATATGTAAAAAAACATGTAGGTTTTTATATGATAACTTTTGTGAGACATATCTACTGGTGTAAACAGTAAATTGATTTTCAATTTTGACTTATTATTACATTACTGATTATTTTAACAATATTTTTGTACTGTTAAGCCTAATTCAAAATGCCGTTTCAAACATCTGACACACTTTTAGTATTAATGTTTGGATTGGTCAAACTCTTGTACTTTTGCGTAAAATTAAAACGGCAGACTTAATGAGATGTTATAGAGAATATTGCTATAGTGCTTGTACATTTAGGATAACAAGATAAATCTATATTTATTTTTTAATTTTTGGAGACTTTGGATAAATTAAAATCATGGGAAATTTTAAAATGGTATTATTATTATTATATTTAAAGATAATTTGTTGATTTAGGTACAATAGAAAAACAGCGTAATAAAATCTTAACCATTACATAATTTAATCTTTTTTTTTTCAAAACAAATTTGTTTATTTTTTTAATAATATTATTTGTAAGCATTTAATGAGTGTGAAGGTACATTCGTTACAATAATAACAAATAATAATCCAGCAATTTTTTTAAGTGCATAAATAAAACTTTAAAACAGACCGTAACCGATTGTAATTAAAGCTGTAACGTCAAACATTTTTTATAGTTGAAAATGGAGATCGTTCAGTTTGGTTGCATGCAATGTAAAGCTATTATCTTGTGCAGTCATTCAAGAATTTCTAATTGAGTGATTATATCTAATTCAGGTTGTTTATCTTTGTTTCATCTAAAAAGTATTTTGCACAAAAATTAAACTTGAAATCTTTATTTAAAACAAAATAAGTTTTTTAAAACCTTGTAATATTATTGTGTTAAAACAAAAGAAAGGTTAATAAATTTAGAACTTTTGACTTCAATTATTAGAAATTGTCAAGACTAAAAGTTGATTAAATTAGTGATATGTAAATATAAATGTAATTTTATTTTATATTTTTATAAGTATTGTATTTATTATATATTTATATTTAATATACTTACCACTTTTCAAGTTTACACTTAGTAGAGATGGATAATCAAATTTTAAATTTTAATATTTTAAATATTTTATAACCTATTATTAATTTTGGATTTTCTGAAAATAAATAATAGTAACATAGTAAAAAATATTTCAGAACTCATTATATTAAAATGAAAAAGCTTTAGAATTAAGTACTGTATAAATTTTATTTAAATATCGACGTTCCGATATACTCTACGTATATCTTCATCAGGGAAAAACTAATATAAATGACATAAATAATAAACAAGGAAAACATAGAAAAACATTACTAGATGACAAAATAACTTTATTAAAAAAATTATAATGATAATTGTTAATAATAATTTTACTATTTGGTCACATAACGAATATTTATTAAAAATACAAAAATATACTAAAGTTTGACAAAGTTTTATTTTATACTACGAAAGCCGTATTTAGACTGCCATTTTAGATTTAGTTTTACGCACAAGCACAATAATTTTGACCAATCCAAACGCGTGGCATTAAAACTAAAAGTGTGTCGAATATTTGGATTTGTTAAATTATTATGCTTGTATGTATAACTAAAACGGCAGAACAAAAACCGATTTTAAAATATAGTTCTCGAAATTGGTTACATATTCTGGAATTAATATTGTTTTGAAAATTATATTAATTTTAAAAATATGCACACTGAATATTTAACATTAAACAAATAAATGTTTATAAGTATATCTGTGAAATTAATATAGTAATATTCAAATGTTGAGATTTTTCCCAAAAATTTTACAATTTCTTTTCAATTTACTTGGCACAAAAGGCAGCCAGACAGTAGCACCTGCATCAGTGTCTTTGACCACATCACCATACTGACGAGCTCTTAAAACACTTGTCTATGGCTAACTGGCCAGCTTAACAAGCCGATTCAATGATTGAGTAACTTGTGAAATTGTTTAGAAAAATCTCAACATTTGAGTATTAAAATATATATTTTAGAAATATGAAAATCTGTCATCCACAGAATCGATTTAGTTCGAGAACTAAGCTCCGAATGGTTCTAATCTTCCAGCATATAATAATGATGCGGCGACGCGCATTACTCTAATACTAATAAATTCCATTGGGAAACCTTTCCTAATGATTTAATATCGCTAAAGCCTCGTCGCTGTCCTGTTCGTTGACTATTCTCCGAGGAAATTATTCCAATTTCAGACAATTGTCCAGGCCGTACAGCCACGGGCACACTCAGTGATATACCATGGCCCGTACCATTAAGTCATGAAAGCTCTCTCTTGCTCTCTTGTTTAATACCCACGATATGTTCTATGGAAATCCTTCTCACATTTTACACGCACTCTTATTGATTTAGTTTACTCGTGTCTGCAATGCTAAATTCATGTTTTCTATTTTTTTAATTAATTAATTTATTGTAATAGTTATTACGCTATATTTTTAATTGTACCGAAATGTTCTACTTTATTTAAAAAACTGTAACTATACAGTGTATTCCAATAAGTTTTTGTTAATGAATTTATGAAAAATCTTTTTAGCATAATTGTTGATTGAAAAATTTATTTTGATATAAAGAAAACAAATGTTAGTACTTCCAGTGTATGAAAAACTCAACTGTGCACAAATAGATAATGGTAACATTGTAAAAAATATTTCAGAACTCATTATATTAAAATGAAAAAGCTTTAGAATTAAGTTCTGTATAAATTTTATTTAAATATCGACGTTCCGATATACTCTACGTATATCTTCATCAGGGAAAAACTAATATAAATGACTTAAATAATAAACAAGGAAAACAGGAAAAAATTACTAGATGACAAAATAACTTTATTAAAAAAATTATAAGCGTTTGCTTATATTACGACCTTATTAAGTAAATAGAGGTTCTAACTTAAAAACAAACTAATTTTAATGTGAATTTAGGCATTAAATCTGTCAACATTAATGATAATACATCTATAAATCTGTCACTAATACTCAAAACTTGAAACTTTAACTATAAAAATGAAAAATACACTTGAATTGAAGTGCTGGAACATTAAAAAAAGTAATTATATACCAAAGTTAAAGGCACGTTATTAATTATTGTTTTTATATATTTCTATAATATAACCATTTTTATATTTTGATAATAAAGTAAAAAGTTTGATGTAAATGGTTGTAATGCGACTAGCTTTAATATTCTTTGGCTAGAGGAAAACTTTAATAATAAGTTTAATGCAAGCACGTGCAAAATAACAAAATTCTTTCACTGATTAAAGAATGTCTTACGCAGCATGTAATTATCAAACGATGTAATGTAATAACGTAAATGCTTGTATCGTATGTATATATACACACATTTCTTTGGATGGCAGTAGGCTTTGAATGTAGTACTGATAGCAGCCAATGGTGGCGCTGACTCGGCCACCTTGTGTAAGGTCAGTGTCCTTCGATCTACCGTGAAGTTTCATCAATTCGAATAGAAAAAAAAGTGGAAAAAATTTATCGTCAAGGTTATATCGCATGTGCGCGAGTATGTATTTATATATTGCGTATTTTGCATATTACCTTTTATAGAAATTTTATTCATAATCGGTTATTACTTTGTATATTGGAATAGACTTGGGGATCGTTTATGTGCGATAGAATATGAAAAAATGGCGAAAGAAAAATGAAAATGGATAAAAACATGTATGACGCATTTTATAGACTGTATAAGTTTTATACATTATTTATGTTATTGATTTTTGCATATTTGCATAGTTATTATTTCATTCTCTAACTTGTTGTTTTTGTGAAGATGTAATTCTAGTTTTTATACACACACTGCCATTCAGTTACAAAAAAAAGAATCCATGATAATGAAAAAAATGTTAATGTTTTAGATTTATATAGTCGCAGTATTAAACAAGATTAGAAGCACATGAGTAAACCTATATATAGACCACTTCAACATTATCACATAAATATTAAGAAATACAAATAAAATTTTTATATTTTTTCTTAAAAAGTTGGCAACTCTGATTAAAAATAAAATTATATAATTTTTGTGGGTATTTTTGTAGAATTTTTACTAATCTTGAATAAACAACGAATAAAAAATATAATTTTAGTAATTTTTTTCTTAAAAATTGGCAACACTTTAAGAGACTAATATTATATAATAATTTACCTGCAGCACTAATAGAATCTTATAACCATTTGATTAATCTCGGATAAATTAAATTATTAAAATTTTAGTTATTTTTCTTTTATTATCGGAAAGTCGGTAACATTATAGACATTAAAATTATATAATTTATTGAATATTTTGTACAAATTTGATTAATCTCGGATAAATAGTAAAGCTAGAATTAAAATTTAAGTAATTTTTCTTTCAAAAAGTTGGCAATACTAATATTAGTAAAATTATATAATTTATGTACTAGAAGAATCTTTTGTGAAAATTTGATTAAAATCGGCTAAATAATATATTTTTAAACTTTAGTAATTTTTTCTCAGAAAATTGGTATCACTGGAAAAAATAAAGAAATACCGTCTAGGAGGAATTGCGATCACAAAATTTTGACTAACGAACTAGCGAGTGTGCGAGCTTACGACGCACACATATACACCTTCATAAACTAAATTCAGATTCCTCACCTGTATGAAGGATTTTTATATATATTTTTAATTTTAGTTATTTACTTGTTTAAAACTGTCTTTTCTTCGAATCAAACTGTTGAATTTTTTGTTGTACTTAAGAATAATTTTAAAAATTATTTTGTAAATTCAATATTATTATAATTATATAATTGGGTGTTTCCTGTATAGGTACTTGCAGTAGCTATAAAGTATTATTATTGCTATAAAAATCCGGCCATATTAAATTTTTGAAAATTTCTCGTAAACTGTTGAAACAATTAAAGATTGGTTTGCCCCATCTTAAATATTTAGTAAAATACATCACACACATCCATACTTTTCTTATATCATTGATAATAAAAACAGGTATTTTATAGAAGGACAAAGAAAATGAATCATTCTCTACATATGTTTCTAATGAAAAACCTAATAAAAAATGTGCATTTTATGCAAAATTTAATCAATAATAAAATGTTTACCAGTTGTGCAGCGAAGAATCTATATATATATATATATATATATATATATATATATATAAAATTAGAATTTATAATATTAGCACATATTTTGTTTTTATTCATTTTTAAACTAGATTTAATACATACTTCTTTTTATTTATTTTAAGCTAGAATAAATAAATTTTTCAACGAGGAAAAACAGAAAAACAAAAAGACAGGTTTATTGCAAGCAGTTTGCTGTATATATATTTATCATTCCGAGTGGATAATTTTTTAAATCAAGAATCGACATCTAGAAAATAAATTAGTTTTAAAACTCGCTTGCTTTTACATTATAGAATAAATTCATTGCGATTTGTATTGTATTTTTTTATTGAGTATTGCTTTAAAAGAGAGAAATAAAAGTATTTGATTGGCTATTAAAAGATTTCTAGAATTATTTGTTGACTATTGTCAGATTACTACGAAAAATCTACATTTTTGGTTCGATATTCTTTGGAAAGTTACTGAAACTAATTAGCTGTCATTTTCAAAATGTGTGCAGTTATTAATAGAAGAGTGTACAGTTTTTAATAGGCATAAACAAAATTTAACAAAATTTGCGTATATCAAATTAAGTTATTGAGTTATTTTAGTATTAAGTTATTTTTCGCAGACAAAATTATTATAAGTTTGATGATTATCTTAGTGCAAGTTCTAATTTTCAATTGTAATGTAAATTCTATGTATTTTAAATTTTTTAAATTTAATTTATAAATATTTATCATCAAAAATAAGAAATATATTAGAATCATATTTTCATTCTGTGAAATCTGAAATATTATTGCAGAATACTTATACTTTTCTGCTTAAACTACGGAGACTGTATTGTGAACTAATGTTATAGTTTTTTTTTAATGTAATCAATTAAATACGAACTAAAGCAGGGAATTAGGAGCATTACTTTTTGATTGACATTCTTGTTAAGTTGCATGTTGTAAAAATATAAGAGAAAGTTTTTACAAGATAATTAATGCAATAAAGACAGTTTTAATTAAGTCAATTCCATGTTTGAAAAATATTTTAAAAACTTGCCTCTCATAGCAAATGATTTTCGTTCTCATAATTATGAAATAGATAATATTAACGTGATCGTGAGTCGAGTTAAACTTGAAATGAATGGAAGAAAACATAATAAAGGCGTAGAAATTCGTGCAATCATAAAACTAGAATACTAATTAATTTTTTAATTATCTTTATTGTTTATGCATTTTTTAAACATCGTTATACTCAGTTATTATATGCATATAGAATATATTTAAATATTTTAATTTTAATTTGTGGTACATTTTTAAATAGTTATTAATATAAAATTATATTTAATTACATAATTCATTACAAGAAAACAACATAAGTTATGAGAGTGAATCTAGCAGCCGATTCGTAGCAGCCGATTCGCGAGCGTACCACTGTAAACGTGGTGACTCACCGCTAGCGCTATAGCAGTTGTATATTGTATTTAACATAAAACTCGTTATAATTATTAAAAATAATGTAAATACAGTGATAATATTAACAATTTTTAAAAATCAATCTAATAATATTAAATAAAAATAAATTTAAAGTAAAACGGAATACAAGAAAAGTTGCAATACATGTTATCACAAAAAATTAAAAAAAAAATATTTCTAAGAGGTGTCTCACTTTAATTTTTTTATAGTGGATATCTACCCTCTTATAGAACATTTTCACCATATCGTTGATATAGCAGCACCCGTACGAAACTCGGGATATCGAAAAGAATTCAAAGTTATAATATGCGAATTTTAAGAAAAAAATTCAAAAAAAATATTTCTAAGAGGTGTCTCACTTTAATTTTTTTATAGTGCATATCTACCCTCTTATAGAACATTTTCACCATATCGTTGATATAGCAGCACCCGTACGAAACTCGGGATATCGAAAAGAATTCAAAGTTGTAATATGCGAATTTTACGAAAAAAATTCAAAAAAAATATTTCTAAGAGGTGTCTCACTTTAATTTTTTTACAGTGGATATCTACCCTCTTATAGAACATTTTCACCATATCGTTGATATAGCAGCACCCGTACGAAACTCGGGATATCGAAAAGAATTCAAAGTTGTAATATGCGAATTTTACGAAAAAAATTCAAAAAAAATATTTCTAAGAGGTGTCTCACTTTAATTTTTTTACAGTGGATATCTACCCTCTTATAGAACATTTTCACCATATCGTTGATATAGCAGCACCCGTACGAAACTCGGGATATCGAAAAGAATTCAAAGTTGTAATATGCGAATTTTACGAAAAAAATTCAAAAAAAATATTTCTAAGAGGTGTCTCACTTTAATTTTTTTACAGTGGATATCTACCCTCTTATAGAACATTTTCACCATATCGTTGATATAGCAGCACCCGTACGAAACTCGGGATATCGAAAATAATTCAATGTTGTAATATGCTAATTTTACGAAAAAAAATTCAAAAAAAATATTTCTAAGAGGTGTCTCACTTTAATTTTTTTATAGTGGATATCTACCCTCTTATAGAACATTTTCACCATATCGTTGATATAGCAGCACCCGTACGAAACTCGGGATATCGAAAAGAATTCAAAGGTGTAATATGCGAATTTTACGAAAAAAATTCAAAAAAAATATTTCTAAGAGGTGTCTCACTTTAATTTTTTTACAGTGGATATCTACCCTCTTATAGAACATTTTCACCATATCGTTGATATAGCAGCACCCGTACGAAACTCGGGATATCGAAAAGAATTCAAAGTTGTAATATGCGAATTTTACGAAAAAAATTCAAAAAAAATATTTCTAAGAGGTGTCTCACTTTAATTTTTTTACAGTGGATATCTACCCTCTTATAGAACATTTTCACCATATCGTTGATATAGCAGCACCCGTACGAAACTCGGGATATCGAAAAGAATTCAAAGTTATAATATGCGAATTTTAAGAAAAAAATTCAAAAAAAATATTTCTAAGAGGTGTCTCACTTTAATTTTTTTATAGTGGATATCTACCCTCTTATAGAACATTTTCACCATATCGTTGATATAGCAGCACCCGTACGAAACTCGGGATATCGAAAAGAATTCAAAGGTGTAATATGCGAATTTTACGAAAAAAATTCAAAAAAAATATTTCTAAGAGGTGTCTCACTTTAATTTTTTTACAGTGGATATCTACCCTCTTATAGAACATTTTCACCATATCGTTGATATAGCAGCACCCGTACGAAACTCGGGATATCGAAAAGAATTCAAAGTTGTAATATGCGAATTTTACGAAAAAAATTCAAAAAAAATATTTCTAAGAGGTGTCTCACTTTAATTTTTTTACAGTGGATATCTACCCTCTTATAGAACATTTTCACCATATCGTTGATATAGCAGCACCCGTACGAAACTCGGGATATCGAAAAGAATTCAATGTTGTAATATGCTAATTTTACGAAAAAAAATTGAAAAAAAATATTTCTAAGAGGTGTCTCACTTTAATTTTTTTATAGTGGATATCTACCCTCTTATAGAACATTTTCACCATATCGTTGATATAGCAGCACCCGTACGAAACTCAGGATATCGACAAGAATTCAAAGTTGTAATATGCGAATATTAAGAAAAAAATTAAAAAAAAATATTTCTAAGAGGTGTCTCACTTTAATTTTTTTATAGTAGATATCTACCCTCTTATAAAACGTTTTCACCATATCGTTGATATAACAGCACCCGTACGAAACTCGGGATATCGAAAAGATTTCAAAGTGGTAATATGTGAATACTAGGCAAAAAATTAAAAAAAAATATTTGTAAGAGGTGTCTCACTTTAATTTTTTTATAGTAGATATCTACCCTCTTATAAAACATTTTCACCATATCGTTGATATAGCAGCGCCCGTACGAAACTCTGGAATCGTACGGGTCCTGCTATATCTACGATATGGTAAAAATGTTTTATATGAGGATAGATATCCACTATAAAAAAATTAATATGAGACACCTCTTATTAAACTTTTTTCCAATTTTTTCTTTATTATCCTATAATACAACTTTCAATTCTTTTCGATATCCCAAGTTTCGTACGGGAGCTGCTATATCAGTGACATGGTGAAAATATTCTATAGGAGGGTAGATATCAACTGTAAAAAAATTAAAGTGAGACACCTTTTAGAAATTTTTTTTTTTGAATTTTTTTCCTAGTATTTGCATATTAAAACTTTAAATTTTTTTCGATTTCCCGATTTTCGTACAGGTGCTGCTATATCAACGATATGGTGAAAATGTTCTATAAGAGAGTAGATATCCATTGTAAAAAAATTAATGTGAGACACCTCTTAGAAATATTTTTTTTGAATTTTTTCCTTTATTACGTTACATTACAACTTTAAATTCTTTTCGATTTTCCGAGTTTCGTACGGGTGCTGCTATATCAACGATATGGTGAAAATGATCTACAAGAGGGTAGATATCCACTGTAAAAAAATTAAAGTGAGACACCTCTTAGAAATATTTTTTTAAATTTTTTTCGTAATATTTGCATATTACAACTTTGAATTCTTTTCGATATCCCGAGTTTCGTACGGGTGCTGCTATATCAACGATATGGTGAAACTGTTCTATAAAAGGGTAGATATCCACTATAAAAAAATTAAAGTGAGACACCTGTTAGAAATATTTTTTTTGAATTTTTTTCCTAATATTCGCATATTACAACTTTGAATTCTTTTCGATATCCCGAGTTTCGTACGGGTGCTGCTATATCACGGATATGGTGAAAATGTTCTATAAGAGGGTAGATATCCACTATAAAAAAATTAAAGTGAGACACCTCTTAGAAATATTTTTTTTTAATTTTTTGCCTAGTATTCGCATATTACCACTTTGAAATCTTTTCGATATCCCGAGTTTCGTACGGGTGCTGTTATATCAACGATATGGTGAAAATGTTGTATAAGAAGGTAGATATCCACTATAGAAAAATTAAAGTAAGACACCTCTTAGAAATATTTTTTTTTTATTTTTTTTTTGTATTGCGTAATATTACAACTTTGATTCTTTTCGATTTCCCGAGTTTCGTACGGGTGCTGCTATATCGACGATATGGTGAAAATGTTCTATAAGAGGGTAGATATCCACTATAAAAAAATTAAAGTGAGACACCTCTTAGAAATATTTTTTTTGAATTTTTTTCGTAAAATTCGCATATTACACCTTTGAATTCTTTTCGATATCCCGAGTTTCGTACGGGTGCTGCTATATCAACGATATGGTGAAAATGTTCTATAAGAGGGTAGATATCCACTATAAAAAAATTAAAGTGAGACACCTCTTAGAAATATTTTTTTTGAATTTTTTTTCGTAAAATTAGCATATTACAACATTGAATTATTTTCGATATCCCGAGTTTCGTACGGGTGCTGCTATATCAACGATATGGTGAAAATGTTCTATAAGAGGGTAGATATCCACTGTAAAAAAATTAAAGTGAGACACCTCTTAGAAATATTTTTTTTGAATTTTTTTCGTAAAATTCGCATATTACAACTTTGAATTCTTTTCGATATCCCGAGTTTCGTACGGGTGCTGCTATATCAACGATATGGTGAAAATGTTCTATAAGAGGGTAGATATCCACTGTAAAAAAATTAAAGTGAGACACCTCTTAGAAATATTTTTTTTGAATTTTTTTCGTAAAATTCGCATATTACAACTTTGAATTCTTTTCGATATCCCGAGTTTCGTACGGGTGCTGCTATATCAACGATATGGTGAAAATGTTCTATAAGAGGGTAGATATCCACTGTAAAAAAATTAAAGTGAGACACCTCTTAGAAATATTTTTTTTGAATTTTTTTCGTAAAATTCGCATATTACAACTTTGAATTCTTTTCGATATCCCGAGTTTCGTACGGGTGCTGCTATATCAATGATATGGTGAAAATGTTCTATAGGAGGGTAGATATCCACTATAAAAAAATTAAAGTGAGACACCTCTTAGAAATATTTTTTTTGAATTTTTTTCGTAAAATTCGCATATTACAACTTTGAATTCTTTTCGATATCCCGAGTTTCTTACGGGCCCTTCTATATCAACGATATGGTGAAAATGTTCTATAAGAGGGTATATATCCACTATAAAAAAATTAAAGTGAGATACCTCTTAGAAATATTTTTTTTTAATTATTTTCGTAAAATTTGCATATTACAACTTTGAATTCTTTTTGATATCCCGAGTTTCGTACGGGTGCTGCTATATCAACGATATGGTGAAAATGTTTTATAAGAGGGTAGATATCCACTATAAAAAAATTAAAGTGAGACACCTCTTAGAAATATTTTTTTTGAATTTTTTTCGTAAAATTAGCATATTACAACATTGAATTCTTTTCGATATCCCGAATTTCGTACGGGTGCTGCTATATCAACGATATGGTGAAAATGTTCTATAAGAGGGTAGATATCCACTGTAAAAAAAATTAAAGTGAGACACCTCTTAGAAATATTTTTTTTGAATTTTTTTCGTAAAATTCGCATATTACAACTTTGAATTCTTTTCGATATCCCGAATTTCGTACGGGTGCTGCTATATCAACGATATGGTGAAAATGTTCTATAAGAGGGTAGATATCCACTGTAAAAAAATTAAAGTGAGACACCTCTTAGAAATATTTTTTTTGAATTTTTTTCGTAAAATTCGCATATTATAACTTTGAATTCTTTTCGATATCCCGAGTTTCGTACGGGTGCTGCTATATCAACGACATGGTGAAAATGTTCTATAAGAGGGTAGATATCCACTATAAAAAAATTAAAGTGAGACACCTCTTAGAAATATTTTTTTTTAAATTTTTTGTGATAACATGTATTGCAACTTTTCTTGTATTCCGTTTTACTTTAAATTTATTTTTATTTAATATTATTAGATTGATTTTTAAAAATTGTTAATATTATCACTGTATTTACATTATTTTTAATAATTATAACGAGTTTTATGTTAAATACAATATATAACTGCTATAGCGCTAGCGGTGAGTCACCACGTTTACAGTGGTACGCTCGCGAATCGGCTGCTACGAATCGGCTGCTAGATTCACTCTCATCATAAGTTTGTGTTGTAACTTAAAAATTACAATTACATCTAAATTTTTTAAAAAGTGATATTTTTGACGATTCACAAATAACTGTAACAACAAATAACTGACAGTTGAATTATTTATTTTTACTAGAATTTTAATTTAATTATTGAAAATTTGTATAGAAGTGCAAGAAATGCAATGTGCATCGCCAGATTTGTCAGAAATTGCATATTCGACCAAAGAAACATTCATATCCGTATGCATAAACATTTTCGTTGAAAATAACGGTTCGTTAAAATGAAAATATTTGGATCTCGTAAGAAATTTCGTTGTAATATACACAGATTTCTTACGGAATACAAGAATTTTTAACGAAAATATTTATTCATACAGGGGTCAGTCTTACAAATCACGTAACAAATATAATGTTCTATAACTCTGTTACTAAGGTTAAGGTTGTTTAGATATATTTAATTTATTTTTAGTTTAGTTTTGTTTGGAATGCTTAAAGAAAAAATACAATACGTCACTTCGAGCAGAATTCTTTCTATGTTTCGCCCTGATAGCTTGATCTTGGTTTTGCTTTGGCCGTAACTATCTGGGCTCAACACAATAAAAATCTCTTTTAGTTCCTCGTAACATAATATAATGATAATGAAAATATTTAATCTAATTACGAATATTTCCCAGAGAAAAAATTCTGTATCAATATTTTAATATAAAAAGGAATGCGCAAATATTCGAATCAATACTTTGAAAGTGTGATAATCTGGATGCTAAAATATCTTTTAAAGAGGAGATAATATGCAGATTGTGTAGCAGAGAGGACAGCCACATTGTATTAACTCAGGCTAGATAATGAAATTCTTTGTGATGGACAAAAGGTGGCTTGTGTCGTTGTGATGTTATCTCTACCATCAGGTGAAAGGTATAATGTATTAGTTGATGAGCAAGCAAGGGAAGTCTGGGGAAGCAGGAGGGGAGAGACGGAAGGTGCAGAAAATTAGGTCTAAAAGGTGTTGTTCTGTTTCCGCATTATTTAAATTGTTCATGATTATGAATAGGATATTAATACTATAATGTTTTTACATTACAATACATAGTTGAATTAACAAATGATATTTGAATTATTGTATACTATGAAATTAGAAATAATTATATATTTATTTGTGTATTTGTTTGTAAACTTTATTTTGAAAACGATTCTAATGATTTTTGATGAATGTAGTAAGTATTGTATTTTGGGTACGGAAAAATGATTTAGCTAGGTTTCGACTTTGAGAAAACTCTTAACAAGAAAACTTATTTTGAAATTATTCGGTATTCGGCTATATTTTTACTATTCTGTATTCGGTCGAATATTTAATTTTAATACCGAATATTCGATTGTAGAAAAATAAGTGAAGTACTATACTTTTTTATTGTTTTACTTAAAACAATACAAACGAAAATAATGTATAGTTTTCGATATGAAAATCTATCTTTTCGGAAAACTAAGTGTATGATTTACATACGTAGCGATTATCTTCTTCTTCTCACTTCACTGGATATGATAGATTAATTTGTATTTTGATGTAGGGGTCTTAGCTTAATTCGGAGTATACATAATTATGATGAAAGGACAGATTTTCAAACAAGAACTGTAAATAACATTTACCCAAAGTTAACTTATAAAATACCAAACATATGTCATCTTATCTTATTTATAATTTATATTAAAATAATTAGATTTAATACTAATTAAGAAAATAAATCAAGAAAAATTTGTTTTTACATTTAGTTATTTTTTTTATAAGTAAAAAATGTAATAAATATTTAAAATACATTAGCATTAAATTTAATTGCTACATTGATATTGGGATTATCAAAGATCTTACGGTACGCTGTTTACGCTAAATTCTCCAAAAAAAAAATTTCTTTGTCTGAGTTTAACAAATAAACGAGTTTAGACAAGCAGAGCGAGCATTTTATCATTAAAAAAAAAACGTCACTTTACAAAGAAGATCAGCAATCATGTTTTAAATTATCAAAAATATACTATTCGATTATAGCCGAATATTCGGTTGAAATTTAGCCGAATATTTGTTATTCGGTTATTTGGCTAAACTTCTATTCGTTACATTACTAGACGTCAATGGCAATAGAACAAGTCAAGTGATAATTTTTAATGAATCCGTTTGTTAAGTTTCTGTTTTTCTTTTAGGATAACAATAACATAGTTACTTACTCGTATTTAAATGAGTTTGAAATTGAAACTAAATCAAACGAATGATGAGAATAATATTTTTTATATACTATTAAAAGAGCAGTTCTTAACTATTTAAAGGAACCAATCTCTCTCGTACGAGTGAAGCTCAGTTTTTCTGATACTATCTGTTATATGAATATATTCATGTTATTTGTTATTAAAAAGAGAGAAAGTGAAAGAATAAGTAGTCTTCAAAGACTTTTAGCCAGCAAAAATATTTTTAGTAAATTTCAAAATGTAGACGAAATAAAGACATTACAAACAGTCATGCACCAAGCGGGATAAGAATCCGGACCCACACCGATTCTAACGATATCAGATAAACTGCTTAAATTACTTGGCTATGCAAGAAGGCAAGAAAAAAGACTTTAAGATGAAGTTCTGTTTTATTTTATATTAAAATACGACGTTTCGATATGCTATACATCTAATTTTAATATAAAATAGAACAGAACTTCAACCTAAAGCTTTTTTATTTTCATGTTTTGAGTTCTTATTATTATTATTCCTATTATAACAATTATTTTAGATTAGCTAATTTTAGATACCGATTATAAGAAAATAATGTATCTTTAAAGATATTTCATTAAAATGTAATTTTAATTATGTTTTTTTTTGACAATAAACAGTCACCAACTTTTTTTAATAATGCAAATTTATTATACAATTATAGTGTAATCCAAGAGCAATAATTCACTGTCATAGTCTCAAATAACAAATTAAAATTGTTGAAATAATATTCTCTACATTCTACAAGGATGTAGAGTTCTGTGTTATTTATACTCCATTTTCATGAAGGAAAATAATTACATCAAATCCTCGAGTCTTTTATTCCTTTTGTGCGCTCGCGCGACAATCTTGTAAAGACAATGCAGACTTGTACAAAGATATTTTAGTCTTAGAGACTTTTGCTAATCAACCGCGAGTTGTACTAGAAGTTCACCGTTGTCTGTCACTCTTGGAAATCCTCAAGGAGAGAGGACGCAGCGCGTTAACCGCGACAAGAAGTGCACTAGGAAAACGTCATGCGGTCTCTGCTCGGCTAGAGCAACAAAGAATAATGAAGAAGAATCTTATTGATCGGCTGGTTTTCCTGAAGATCTGACTGCGGCCAAGGCGACTGGAGACAGTTGCCGTCCCGTGGAGGACTCTTGAGAATAGAGTTACAGAGCGATGTTTCATCGTGTTCTATCTACTGCATCAAGTTGGTGGCTTTACAATGGGCTACAACGTCAGGGAGGTCTCTGCTGGTATTGTTCTGCACTTGAAATATGAACTGTGTTATGTTTGTCTTGTTTCATCGCAGGCGCTTTGAGATTTGGACTTTAGGTTAAAGAACGAGGATTATTCTGCTACAGGATGACAGGCAAACTGCTTGCGCTACAGTCAATTTTTAGATGAATTTTGGAATTATTATTAAAAAAATAAACTGGGATGATTAAAGTTTAAATTGGCTTTTGAAGCATATTGACAATTTTTCTTAGCTATATTAAAGTGTCAGTGAAAACAAGCATAATAAACATTTTTAAATTATTTTTACTAACAACCAAATTCAGCCAAAATGCTGGTTTTTATTTTTTTGTATTTGTGTATGAACTTTACAACTACATTTAATACTATAGAAAAATGATTATATTTTCTTTATTTATGTTGAAACTTTTTAATTTCACTAACTTGTTTAATATGTACCTAAGTATTTAAAAAACAAAACATAGAAATTACACTTAAGACTGATAATCATAGTGTTAAATAATATACTACAAGGGGCAGTCGAATTTTAGTTTTAATCTTTTGCAAATTTAAGGAAAATTAAAAATTCTTATAATTTTGTTACATCTACAAAAGATTTAAAAATATGTCTAAACAAATTATTATTCTAATGTTGTAAAGCACCCAAAAATTAATTTTATAATATTAGCTATTATTTTTCTTTTTAATAATTGCCATTTTATTATTACATATTTAAAAAAAATGTTGTATACTGAAAAATATTACTTTAAAACCAACGTCTTTACTATTAAATTACAAGTAATCATACTTTTGATCTCTATGTTTTTTTAATGCAATAGTTATAGTTATACTATAACTTACTATTATTTATTTTTATTTAAAAAAATATTTATATTATAATAATCTAATGTTACTGATTAAAACTATGCTTACATTTGAATGAATAGTAAAAACGTTGGTAATAAAGTACACTTTTTTTGTGAATTACAAGGTATGACATAAAGGTAGAAATGTCAATTTCATATTGTTCCAGTAACATTAGAATATAAATTGAATTTGACAGGAAAACAATATCGGGTTCGGTATTGGAAAAACAAAAAAAAATTTAGTAAAATGGAAATTTGTGTTTGCTACAAAATATATACGTTATGTCTATTATTTTAGCGGAAATATTTTGACATTTATTGACAACTGCATAGTGCATTAATTATTTAACTCGTACAATGTGTGTGACACAAATAATGAAGCGGAGAAAAATTACTGTTGACTTTTGTATGCAAATAAACCTAGTTTTATTGTGTACATAAAAAAGTATTCTAGATTTTAGCACGCAATAAGTATTAAGATTCAAATCATTACTATTTTTTTTTTAAATTATAGTAGGTACTTATTCTACAAGGTTACCGGGGCAGATGAGATTTTTGATAATTTATTTAGACTTATTGTTTTATTAATTATATTTACTATTCATTCAATATGGTTTACATCTAGATAGCGTTGCAACAAATATGATAAACAAATTAATTATTTGTGTCGCAATTAGCATAAAAAATTGTGCTTTGTGAATAAAAACACAATAAAATATTGAACAAAAAATTTAAATTCATTCAAAGTATTGTTTACTCTGTAAATTACAGATGAGACAATTGAAAATAACTTCATTTGTTGTCAATATGTCTGGAATAAAATTAATTAGAACCCTCAATATATAGAGCAAAGAGTGCTGTGCATTTAATCTCGCTTCGTTGTTATTTACTCTCTTTATTTTCAGGCGCTTTTAAATTATAAAATTTAATTAAAACGTCAAGCAATAGATAATTAAGCGTTATTACGTATAATGTATTGCAGATACCAATTTACTTTATACCTTATTACGAACCTGGATAATACAATATAATTTCTCATTAATTTACGAATTTATCTTCTTGAATACAACAAAAATGTCTTTTCTTTAGGGGCCAAAATGTTCGCGACGCTGATCTATTTAACAGAAAAGAAGTTGAACTTTTACGGGAGAAGTTTGTCGTTCTTAAAGACGAACGAAAGAGTATTTTATCCTGTTGCGTTTTGGCCCCGTCAAAGGAAAACGGAAAAGACGTTCTACTTAACGGACTCTTAAGTTTTCACTTAAATGCACGCGTCACTTAACAGCTCGGCGACTGAATGACAAACTTCTATATTTAATGAAATATTTTACAGTTTAAGTTTAACCACTTTGTCGTCAGCTTATTTGGAAAAATTCACTAACAACTTTGTTTTTTATTTTTTATTATTTTTAAAGGATTTTTAAACGGAAGCAAAATTTAATAAAATATATTTTTCTTAAGTATATATATATATATATATATATATATATATATATATATATATATATATATAAAGATAATAAATTTTATTTTAAAAAATAAAGTAATATTATTTTTGTATTTTATACCATGATTTTCATATTTTTGTATATATTTTTTGCTTTTTAATTAAATAAATATTTACTGTATTATTAAAAAAATATTGATACATTTAGCTTAAAAATTAATAAGTAAAAAATAGACGCTAAATGTTCAAACTAAACATAAAATATTAATTTTTTTTATTCATATTTAGTAATTCGTTTTTTAAATTATTAAATTATTATAATATTTTAGTATATACATATACATTCACGGTATATACTTATATTATTCAATATGATCGTAATGTGCTTATTCAATATATTTTTACGCGCTTATGCAACGTCCAAAAAGATGGCAATATGCGCTTCCTCAAAAATCAAAAGAAGACAGTATAAAAATACAATCTGTTTTGAAAATTTTAATAGTAATTTAAAAAAAATGAATATGAATTGAAAAAGTTGATGAGAAAATGTTTACTTAGGAAATAAATAAATAATGCACAAATTTATTAGGAGTGTCCTTTCATACAAGCCTTTCTCTGTTTACCTTTTATGCTAGGCGCATACATATATATATATATATCTATTGTCATCGAGTTTATAAACAGTGGTTTCCGTTCTATGATTCACCATTCCGGGTCATTATAAACATATCCAACTCGTTTTGCTAGGCCATGTTTTGTTTCTACCTACGTACCTATTTCGTACTCGTACTGCGGCTACAAAATCCAATTGTTTTCTCTCAAAACACTGTGTTGTGATTGAGGTATGAGCACACATAAGTATAATAGAACAAGAGCGCCACTCATATTTTGTTAACTGTTTATTCTTGTGTACAATAAAGAGACGAAATTATTTCCACTGTTAACGCAGTGTTTTCGTAACGGTGTATTACATATTTTTACGATCAGTTTTCAAGGTGATTGACATTTATTTATTTTTCGAAAATAATTGACATTCAAATTATATGAAATTGTGTTGCTTACAAACTACAGTTTGATCGAAAATGATTTTTGTTATATTTTTATTACAATATCTAGTATTGAATATCTAATTCAAAATACATACATACACAATCACGCAATGTAACCAAAAAGGTGTGGCACAAACTGTTTCCGAAGTTAGTATTCTCCAAATATTTCTATTCAGACAAGCAACTCTAGCTGCATCCACATTTATGATATCTCTCACACATGCTCTTCTTATTTTAATATTTGCTACTAGGGTAGATCAAGCACAGCATACCAGCTCAGAAAATTCTATAAATTCAAATGATTTAAAAGTATTTTTTTTATATGTAGGTTTTTATAATTTTAAAATCAGAATTATGTCTTTATTTTTTGATGATGTGAAGTTATTACAATTCTTATATTTCATATTTTTCATATTTCATATTTTTATTAATTTTCAGTATTTACATAGTGAAAATATGTCAAGATACACAATAATACATAAAGTTATTTATCTAATAGTTACAAAAATAAGTTACAACAAATAATCAGTTAAATTACATTGTAAAAATTGTTCTATATTATAAAATGCATTTTGAATTAATATAATTTTAATTAATTTTAAGAATGTTTTTAAGTCGTTTTGTTTTATTCCTTCGGGCAGCTTGTTATACATGAGTACTCCCCAGTAGTCAAAAGTTCGTATTTTGTCAATTTTGCACATAGGAATTACCAAATAATACGAATTTTCCACTCAGACATTATAAATCACTTTTGTTATTGAATATTGTTTAAATCTTCCCATTTGATTAACATAAAAGTTTTTCGAACGTCAAAAAGATAATAAATTATTCACGTCGTTACTTAGAAACCGTTAGATAGATACGTAAATGAGAAATTATTCAACTCGTAAGCTCCACTTTTATATCCCATTTCTTTGTGTTTGGAATTACGTTCTTCTGGGCCCAATGGCTATTGTTTATCTCGTTTGGCGAAACAGTAACAGTTATGATTCATCTAGAAGTTTTTCAACTTGAAACTAATATTTGTTTTAAATACACAATGAGGAGAGGCGAAGTTTCATATCTAAATCTATTAATTTAATCCAGCAAGTAATTTCGTTCAATGGATGTGAAGCCACTATACTTTATACTAAGGGATTCAAAACCGGGAGCCAGATATCGAACCGAAAGAGGAAGCGAGATGAGATGAGTTGGGAATACTGTTCGAGGAAACGAGATGGCGCTAAGGTGGCATATATCCTACGAAGTGGGTAGGACTTCGAGACCATTAATCAGAGGCCCAGTTCTGATTACACCGGAGAGTGTCGTTGCTGTTACCAATGTTTTCTCTTCCTTCTTTCTCACCTTTTCTTCTCTAACATCCCCGAAAACACTCTTTTGATTCTCTTCTTGCTATTGCTTGACGTTCGGTTGGTTGCTACTAGTTGATATAACAGCCGATTATTATCCCTGATTTGATATATTTGGGATTGAAATGTTGATGTGATATGGATAAGATTTAATACGATGTTTCAAAAATTAATTCTATTAATTATTCTAGAATTTTTTGTTTTTAGTTTTTCGTGCTTTATATTATAGTTTAAAATAAAATTATAATTTCTTTTTTTTTCTTTTATTATTATTATTATTATTATTATTATTATTATTTATTAGTTACTTTATAACATAGATTTTCAAACTTATTTGAGCTATTGCCAAAATAAATCTCTAATCCCCCCCCCCCCCCCCCCTGCTATATAGAGATAATGTTTGCACGTTACTCATTATTTTTATTTTCCGTGGAAATTTAATAAAAATAATAAAGAATTTTAATCTGAAGCCTTTTAATTTTAATATAATGAGCTCTAAAAGGTTTTTTTTTAACTATATATAGTCTAACAACAGACAGTTGACAATTTAATTGCGTAGTTAATCATTGAAGAAATTAACAACATTTTTATGCAATTAGATCTTAATTTTATACAAATAATATTGGCTTAATTTTTTACAATCATTTACCAAATCATTTCAAAAGTATAAAATCAGAAAGATACCTAATTCATATTTAATTTAAAGAAATATTTGATTGAAAAATACTACTACAGTTTAGAATATTATCTTAGTGATACGTTCTAATATATAAAATATTTAGTATTTTGCTATAATTTAAATTCTTTATTGTATTTACGTATATTTTTAGCAATTTTATTTATTTTTTTATTTTTAC
The DNA here is from genome assembly GCA_963966155.1 of Clivina fossor. NCBI lineage: Eukaryota > Metazoa > Arthropoda > Insecta > Coleoptera > Carabidae > Clivina > Clivina fossor. The sequence continues at coordinate 9,577,832 of OZ014562.1, read as the reverse complement.
TCATATTTGGAATAAAAATATTGTTATTGATATTATTTAAATCTTTCAAATAAATTAAATCTTTTTCATACGAATTACATTTTTATAAGTTAATTAAATCTGCATGCAATTCTACATTCCTATTTCATTATTTATATTAAAAGCTTAAATTATTAGATTTTGGCATTTTTTTAAATAATTTAATTCTAGATATCAAAATAAATTGATTTATAATTTATTTTTATTTAAATATATGTTTTTCAAGGTCTTAATTTTTTAACGTAAAAAATTACTTATAAAAAACTTAAATTAAGAGATTTCTGCTAATAATTTTAGTGTATTTTCCATGTTTTAATTAAGTATAAGATGGATTTAATAACAAAACAGATATTAAAATAAAATAGTGTCTAATGCATCATAATAAATTTCATTTCAACTACTTACATATTTAAGCAGAATAACAAGTTTATTACTGTAGTAATTATAGTTAAGTTGACAGTAACATATGATTGTGAGAAACAAGCCAAGGATATTTAAATAGTCTCCGTTTATAATACTTGTAAAGAATCTGCAAAATTGTTCAAATTCTTCAACACAAATCAAATGGCGCTTTTATGTAACAAGACATCCGTTATTATAAGAATTCTTTTTTGTTGCATTTTCTGTAGCTGAACTGAAGAGAACATTTTAGCTTGTTATGCTTCTGCAAGCAAACGATTCTACCGTTAGATTCCGCGATAAAAAATAATTGTAAATAATTATGGAATTTAAATATGTAGTCAGGTTAATAGAAGCGTTCAACTGTTACAAACAGGTAGCTAATTCATGCCATAATTATTAGCTACAGATTATATCTAGCTAATGTGACGTTATCCCGTAAGACTCAAAGTTAAATTGTTGACTTGCAAGAATCGTTTTTTAAAAATTATTCATAAGAAAAATTATTAAATTAAACAGAACATTAACCTAAAGTAATTTTAGTTTTAATATAATGAGTTCTAACAGATTTTTTTACTATGTTAATTAAAATTTATAATAAATATTTAAAAAATGTAATTATAAAGAAAATATTTTTTTTTAATTTTTTATGAATAATACGTTTATTTTGTTAAGTTACAGTGTACTACATAAATTATGAAATCATAACTTATAGATTTTTGTTCAATTACAACTCTCGAAAACTTTAAATATAAAGTAAAAAAAAAAAGAAAAAAATAAATATATTACTGTAGTAACTGTACTATAAACGTTTATGAAATTTACAAGATGAACCAATTAACGGAGTAAATTATTTGGTCAAATATGGTAATTTACCCCAGACATAAATAAGTTTATAATCTATAAATTTTATTTCAGTATTATGTCTATAGTACGTCATCTATTTCTTAACAATTTTTTTCTTTAGCTTTTGCCATAATTTTTATCTATTTTCAAAAATTTAAAAATATTATTTAATATAGTAAATCTCCCAAAATGTTTTTTTGTGAAACAACAGGGTGAATTTACTTGATTATTAAATTTACTTATAAAGTAGCTACTTCATAATTTACTTTAATGATTATGGAACTTAAAAATTTATTGTTATTAATTATTTATTGAATTACTCAATTTTTTGTTAAATGATTTTATTAAATGTAATGAACATTAATATTTTCTTAAATTCAATATTTCTAAACGTTGGAATATTTATTTCTTTGGAAATTAGCTAACGAAGTGTTATTTATTCTGAGAATCCAAAATGATTTTTTATTTATCTTATCATAATTTAATAATAATGAAAATATAGAGAGAAAGTTTATAATATTTCTAAATGACAAAATTATAATTAAATAAAAACTTAATTATATTTTCCGTAGACAATAATTTAACGTACGTTGATTTCGAGAAAAAAACTAATATTTGAAATTGTGACAGGAATTGTACAATTAGAGTGTCCGGTGATGCAAGAAGCAATTTAAGTTTTTATTTTTATTTTAGTGGAACATATTGTGAACCAGACATTAGCGATCGATCTCGTTTACTGAATCAGCTATAATATACACAATCGAAGTGAAAGCTGTGACCCAATATGTTTTTCGAATTTAATTTAATAGAATTTTATTCTTGATCGTTTTTGGAATTCATTAGTGTTCGATTTTAAATTGTCATTATGAGTTTTATATTACCAAAGTTGAAAATTGGTATCAGTTAACATATTAAAATCTACATATATACATAGACAAGTTTTTATTACTTGTATTGTCGCTGGTAACTGAGAATGTTAATGTGATAAAACTCGACCTTAAAAAAAAATATTATAAATAATATTCAATATATTTTTATTTAAAATTTTTTAAAATTGTATAAAAAAAATATTATTTTTTAAATATTTTAACAAATAATGATTTTTTTTTATGAAATTTTTTTCACATGGAAACATTTTATAAACTTAACTTATTTCAACTAATTTTTTTTTACTTATTACACAAAATTACTAATAAAAAATTAAGAGATCTATTTGTGCTTCAGTAAAACACTATAATATCAAATAATCAATTCTCTTGGGCAATTAATTTTGCCAAGCTTTAATACCACTTATTCTCAATTCTTCTCAACAAAAACTTACGAATGTAACTGACAAACAAAAACGTTTGAAACTTTATTACGCCACTCATCCAAAGCGAACGAGCATATATCTAGTGGTAGAACAACTTGCAGACAACGAAGTATTTAGTTTTTCTCCTGCACGACAAAAAAGCAATTCCCGTTCAACGGGAAGAAGCCAAAAAAAAAAAAAGAAAACGGACTAGGCACGCGCCACCACAAAGAACCCTTCTATGGGTCCGGGTTTGGACAGAGAACTGCATTCCCAGCAGTGTGCGCCAATGCTAAAAAGCATTCTTGCTCATGGCTGTGTATCCTGGTTGGATATATGGTTTCAGGAACAAAAATACGACGACCGCGTGATAAGAAAAGAAAAATTGTGAGGCGGACCAGATAGAATAAGTGCGAATGTAAAAAAAAGTCAGTGAGTTGGCGTTGTGTGAGTTTGGGGTTTGGCACGTTCAGTGGGACTATATTCGTTTCAGATTTTCAAAGTTTTCTTATAAATTGAAATAAAGTAATGTTAAAATTAATATGTAACGTTTCTATTCATTAGATATGAATCATCATCAACAAAATAAATAAATAAATCTAACTTAGAAACAAGTAATTACTAAACACTGTAAAAAATGAATATAAATTTGCATCGATAATCATAGTAATTTTGCAATATTTTTATTGTAATTTTATAACTTTTTGGTAAATTTATAAAAATTACAACATAAAATATGGTAAAATTACTATGATTATCAATATAAATTTGGATGAGGTTATTTATACATACGGTATGTATACGCAATTGGCTATTTATACATACTAAAAAAAAAATGAAAACCTAAACCAACCTACTAACCTAACCTACCCTAAATAGCCAATTTTGTAAAAATGTATGTACAAATAGCAAATTGCGTATACATACCGTATGCAAAAATAGCCACTTTCTATAAATTTGTAATCATTTTTTACAATGTAGGTAACCAAAATTATTATAATTTATTAATTAAAGAAAGCCAGATTTTATTTAATTGAGAGCGTTCATTGCTTGATGTTTCTTTTTACTTTGATAATTAATTAATAATTAATCCTGTTATTATTATTGGATCTTGCGATTATTTTAGTATCTTCAAATTTTAAAAGAAGCAATAGAAATTTACACAGAAATGTAAATTTAAATAAAATCTGGATTTCTTTAATTAATAAATTATAAAAATTTGTAATTCTATTTATACTTGTATTTGTTACTTAGTTACTTGTTTCTATGTTTTGTTTGTTTATTATTTATAAATAATAAAAAAATCTGGATATGTTATTTAAATAATACAAATGTTATAAAAAAATAAAAGGCGATTTTTATTATTAACACGTTTTTATTACCTCGTTTTCTTGTCTGTTTGTTTGTTTGTTTGTTTGTCTGTTCGGTACAAATTTTGCAATCGATTTTAAACTAACTTCCCGATGCGCTAGAGACTTGAAACTTTAAACATAGCTCAGATCTGGATATGAAAATGCAATATTAACTAATTAATTAATTAACTAAAGAAAAGAGAGCAATAATAACTATTAGAGTAACTAAAGTCGTCTAAAGTTGTTAGTTCAGCTTAAATATGATTAGAATTTTATAAAATATTCAAGAAATTTGCCATGTAACCGTATATGAAACCTAACAAATGTTTTGTAACACGAATTAATATATTCCATTAATTTATAACTATGTAAATTTATAGAGAACTTTAACAAAATATATCAAAACATTATAAAATGTTCATAAAACAAACATAGCGGAGAATATTCCGTACAAATGCATTTATAATTTCCTGATGCAACGATGCGTTAAAAATTAATTAAAAACAAATTGTTAATAGAAAAAAAAAATTAAAATGTTTCGACAGCAAATTAATAGCGAAAATTAAATTAAATCTCATATATATATTGCATCAACCTTTGACATGGCAAATTCAATAATAATTTCTGTTTGTTTCAAAGCAAAACTAATAACACCGATTGCACAAAGAGACAAAAGTTATAAAATAAATTTTCGGTTAACTTTTTTTTCACCTATTTATTTCGAACACAATTTATAGTAGTTAATGACTCGTGAAAAAGTCCGCAATAAATGCTGGATTACAAAAAAGAAGAACGCAAAAAGTAGATACTGTTTGTAGTCCAGAATGTTATTGTCAAAACAAATGAATTTAAATGTTATTTGATTTAGTAAAGCTGGCGAAAATCGGGCTCAAACAGCCTGAAAATATTTTCAGTGATTATACATGTTTCAGTGCATACTGAAAACTTTCGTTCGATTATATCTGTTTGTATCAATTTTCACGTGCAGAGCGATTTGAATCCGATTTTAACCATGCAGTTTTCAGCTTTTACATTTCCGGAAAAATATCAATATTTATTTTAATATTGGTTCAGTTATTTCCGGTTAAAATTTTATTTTATATACATATTTATATGTACTTATATTTTATGTGTTTGTAGTTATGTATATTTTATAAAATAGATATACTACATTCTACATAATTTATTTTTTTAATACAATTTTTATTACAATTTATAATGACATAGATAATCTAATTTTAGTACCTAAATGGTGTTATACCCTAAAATTTAAATATATCTGTACATTTAGAAAGATTATTAATAGATTACAAATAATTTTATTTTTAAAATTAAAGCTGTAAAAAATATTTCTATAATTTGGAATCTAGCACACGTTTATATGGTTTTATGGTTTTATAGTTTTATATGGATAGTTGATAAAACCATATAAACGTGTGCTAGATTCCAAATTATAGAAATATTTTTTTCAGCTTTAATTTTAAAAAGACAAAAGCAAAAAGTTATTTTGAAATTAATGATAAAACCACTTTTTTACAAAAAAGTGAGGTGCGCATAGCTATGTATTTTATAATACATATTATAATATACATAGGCCCTTATTCGCATCTCACTCTTTCAAAATAACTTTTTGCTTTTGTCTTTCATCAAATATAAATAATTTTTCTATTTTTGATAACTTTTATTATAAAATTTAAATAAAATAATACGGGCCATAATTTTTTAAAAATATGTATGTAACTTTGAAAGAAATAAAATAATATTAAAATTGTACTATAATAATTAACCAATATGTCTGAAAATTTACTAGAATATTTCTTTGTTTGTTTTAGGAAATCATTCAGATTTGAGCGATGTTATGAAGGAACCAGGACACGCTGACGAATTTGTTACGGTAAGTTAACTTAATTTTTATGGTTGGTACTACAAGCTCGGTTTTAACTATTTGGTACCGTTTTCAAAATAACGTTACTATTATAAGAGCAGGACTAAACAAATGAACTAAAACAACTTAAACATCAAGCTTGTAGTACCAATTTTTATGTTTAAAAAAACTAATTTGAAGTACTACTTTGAAAACAGGGCAAATTCTACTATTAGTACAAAAAACAAAAGAATATTTATTAATGGCAATACCTTGTTTTATTTTTAAAAAATTCTGTAACTAGAAGACTGATTTACACTGAAACAACTGGTAAATTTAGTTACAAAATTAGGCGATTAGTTCAAGTATAGTAATTTTTCTTTTTATAGTTACAACATGTTAGTTTATTTATATTTTATTATGTTTTGTATTTTACCGTAACGAATATGTTAGTTTATAATTCCAAAACATCAGATAAAATAAATATAATAACAGAACTTTAACCCAAATTTTTTATTTTATTATAAAGTAAGTTCTGTCATAGTTATGTAGATTTTTAAAAGTATGAGTGTTTAGAAAAAATCTGATAAAATAAATAAAATTTATCGTCAATTAGGTATAAAATCTTATTTTAACTTTTACAAGTAAATAAAAAATTAACAATTGCAAAGTTAAATTTTCTTGATAACAATACACCGAAATTAACTATTAATTCGAAAATAAATTTACATTAAGTTATTCCATCAAATACTTGTAGAACAAGTCATTTCTTGAATAACTAATTGAAGAATATCAACATACATGTTATTTCCTAGAATTATTTTAACCACTATAAGATTAGAAAATGATCTACTGTTGTGAAATTTAAATAAAAATAAGATTATAAAAAATCTCAAAACCACACTTTAAGTGTGGTTTTAGGATTTTTTTAAAGTTTTTAATAAAAATTTTCTATAGCGATATGCATAGTAAAATAAATTTTATTAAATTTTCATTGTATTTCATGTAATAGAATTATAATTGATGCAAAATTGATTAATAATAAATAATAAAAACTCAATTTGTATTCTCTGCCGGGTCGTTTAAGCTAAATATAATATTGACATTTTATTATTTTATTGAAATTACAGTTTTGAAAATATACATAATAATATAATATAAATACTATTTACTGAATTTATTGAATATTATAAATTCATATTTAATAAAATCAAAAGTCAAAATATTAAATGAAAAAATTGCATTATCTGGCGCGAATCGAACCCACAATCTCTCAGATCGAAAGATTACTGATAAGTATTACTTATTTTTAGTTTGTCCGTTTAATTGTTTAATAACTATATAAATTATAATTTTATGTACCTACATAATAATTAAATTTTTTTCTTTTATAAATAAACTAGTGTTAAAATAAAAATAAGATTATAAAAAATCTCAAAACCACACTTTAAGTGTGGTTTTAGGATTTTTTATAATCTTATTTTTATTTTAACACTAGTTTATTTATAAAGAAAAAAATTTAATTATTATGTAGGTACATAAAATTATAATTTATATAGTTATTAAACAATTAAACGGACAAACTAAAAATAAGTAATACTTATCAGTAATCTTTCGATCTGAGAGATTGTGGGTTCGATTCGCGCCAGATAATGCAATTTTTTCATTTAATATTTTGACTTTTGATTTTATTAAATATGAATTTATAATATTCAATAAATTCAGTAAATAGTATTTATATTATATTATTATGTATATTTTCAAAACTGTAATTTCAATAAAATAATAAAATGTCAATATTATATTTAGCTTAAACGACCCGGCAGAGAATACAAATTGAGTTTTTATTATTTATTATTAATCAATTTTGCATCAATTATAATTCTATTACATGAAATACAATGAAAATTTAATAAAATTTATTTTACTATGCATATCGCTATAGAAAATTTTTATTAAAAACTTTCAATTCATTTCAACGTAAAATGTGTATTTATAAATACCACGTAAATAGAATATTCTGACATTTATATAAAACGTTATTGTTAGCAATAGATTATAATATACAAACTGTCAAATTGTCAGTTGACAAGTTTTATGTACGCAACTAGAAAAATGCAAATGTACAGGGGGGCCAATTTTAAAGTATAAAATATTGTGTACATTGCATAGAAAATGCCACGTAGCATATTGACAAGTAAGTTAGGAAAATTTTAAGCGAAGAATAGGGAAAATAAATGTGCATATAACCGAGAATGTGACACTTTTTTTTTTAAGAGATATTTTTGTTTCTTTTTTGGTTGTGTTGTAAAATGTCTTGACAGATAAAATGCTTCGGTGAACTGTAAAATTACCGACAGTTTTTTCCAGTATATTGAAAATTTATCTATAGGAAAATATATTTATTTATTGAAACATACGATGTTATTCTTTAGATAGAAGTATAAAATATTATACATTTTATATTGAATACAGGCAGCCGTAGGCCAGTGATATCGTGTTGGACTCGGACCCAAAAAGCCCCTTGTTCATGCCGTGCTCCTACTAGAAATTAAATGAAATATTATTATTAAAACCTTGTACCGTCTACTGATATCGGCTGGGTCTGAATGGTTTGGAGCCCACTATAAGCTGTAGGTTTCTTGCTTGGTTGTGGGTTAACGATCCGCACCATAGACAATGCAAGTAAAAATTGTTAAGAAACTATGTGTTCCGCTTTTTAAGCATTTATCTTCTATGTTCCACCTAGGAATTACGGGAATTGATTATTGTTTTATTGTATATTTTTTAAATGAAATTTACGAAGAAGAAATAACTTTTTCAAAATGTATACACTGTATTATGAAATTTTAAGTATGATTCTTGAATTTGTAGTGATATTTCGTTGATTTTCATGGATTTTATACGAAATTTTTAATGCTGACTTTACACGATATTTAATATTGTAAACCCACTTTTTATTTAAATATTTCAGTTATTAATATATTCAACATTTTTGAGATCCAAAGCAGATCATTACGTATATAAGTCAAAGTTAAAACTTAAATTCTGAAAAATAATTTTAAATATAATTAATTATTTGTGTAACAATGACACAATTCACGTCATTATGACTTAATTTTTCATGACAAAAGCAAATTTTTCTGCTATGTAATTTTATGTTGCATAATTGTTTCATGAACTATTTCTAAATTGCATTGTATTACATCAATTTATTTTGACTTATATTTTTGCAATTATTAAGTTAAATTTTGCATACTTGCATTACTAAATAACTTGTTTATGTAAGTTTTGTTTTTTAAGTGGAATATATTAAATTTGTATTTTTATATTTGAAGTATTTTAGACAAAATTTGACAAGAACTCTAACAAATGAAAGAAAGTTTTTTTGTAAATTCAGCATTTATATGATTCTACAAGCTCTGTAATAATATAGAATCTTTTTTTTTTAATAAACAATATTGTTGGGAAAAACATTCTACTATAAATTTATAATATTTATAAAATTAAATTAATTTTCTTCATTCGCTATTGATTATTTAAATTAATTAATGTTTACATAATCAAATAATATTTAAGATTGAAAGAATGTTTAAATCACAAACCATTATTGATTTGCAAGTGTCGAATAACTGAAACCCAAAATACATCGAATCAGAATTGTTGAACTCTCTACCATTCGACCAGCAAATAGTCCCTATCATGATCTCGAATTTTCTCACGGGTTTAAAGTACGACAAAGCCAAGAGCTAGAGTGCATGTTGCGCTCCGTGTTCTCTATCGTGGCCATAACGTCCGGTTCAAGGCCATAATGAGACACCGAACCAATTCAACGAACCGGGCCCAGAGAACCATCTACCCAAGCAACCGGCGATAGAGAAAATATCAATAATGCACCACTACTATAGGAACGCCAGAGAAATTGCAGGTTTAGCTTTCTGCACTTATATCCCTGCGGATGCTTACAGATGCAAGTATGTATACAGTCAGTTTGTTTAAGAACTAGGTGAAGTTTGGGCACGGTCTTCTTGATATGAATAGGGGGGGGATGTTATAACTGTGATAGTGTTATAGTTGCAGAGATATGCAAACTGCATATCGGCTTTAGTTCTTTCAGCGTTGGGGGGGGGGGGAAGCGATTGGATGAAAAGTTAAATTAGGTTTCGATGCTGAAGTTGCAGAATTTCGCTTGTAATATATCATGATATGAAATATTTGATATTCGTGTAATAAATATATTTTGATATAATTTTCAAATGAAAAAGTATCACCTCAATGTATTATTTATATATATAACATTTATTTTAAAAATCTTAAAATAGCTTCACATACACATAAATAAGCAAAATCTTAATTAGGGTGGTTCTTATTTTGGCAAAGTCGGAAATTTGTTGCTCCCACCCGCCAAAATTATTCCAAATAAATAAAAAAAAAAGTCCATACACTTCCCAGACCTGGCAGATGATATTAACCTGTGCCTGTTGAAGGCTCAAAATTTGCATTTAGCTTAAATGGGGAAATCGTCTTTTTAGACATTTTGGGATATAACTTTTATTGTATTTACTTTAAAAATATTTCAAAATAATCACCAAAAAGCTAATGAAATATGCTTTTAAGTAGTCCAACATCCATGCCATTCCGATGATTATTAACGGAGTGGTGTGAATTTGAAAAATATGATTTCTGACTCAGAAAAAAGCTATAATGATTATAATCATTATAGCCAAAATAAGAACCACCCTAATATATATATATATATATATATATATATATATATATATATATATATATATATATATATATATATTTGTTATACGAAAAAAAAAAAAGGACAAATCTTTTTACGGCTAGAAAGTAATAATAAAAATATCCCGCATATTATTGAAAATACCCCTATGCACTAAACCAACAAGTTAGCACAACTTCGTTTGCATTTATTAATAAATATTCGCGTAATTAAAACAAGTTTTTCACGTTGCAAAACGTAATTAAAATAAGTTATTGCATTGATAAAGTCTGTGGCACTATACAGAAATATAAATGAAGCAAAACCAGTAAAACAAAATGTAAACCTTTGTCGGCCTACTTTGACGATCGCGCGCTCAAAAACAAAATAAAAACTAAAACAGTTGCATTGCTGCCCGCAATTAAAGCTGCATTTACAGTAGCGAGTCGCAATAAAATCGCGACGCTCATACCGCGAAGCAAAACAGATATGCTGATTCGGGGGGCTTGGGGCTTTGTGGGGGGGTTTCGTGAAGACGACGGACGTAAGTAGGAAAATCGAAAGGATTTATGGAGTGAACGCGATATAATAATACGCCGTTTTTCTTCTTTTGTTTTATGGGGCAATACTTGAAACATGTCGTAAAAAAGTAATTTGCAGCTGAAATATATACGTTTTAGTGATTTCGTTATTTTTTATGGTTCGGTGTTATTGATTATTGCTACAAGTTGCTTTGATTTTACGTCGTACTGGATTTTTTTTGATATACTTACAACAAATAGTATGATGTTAAATTTGGAGTCATTTACATAAAATGTTGTTAAATTAATCTGTGATTAACTAGATGAATTATTTTAAAAACGTTTCAACTGATTGGTCAGTTGGAAAATTAATCATTTTGATAACTCACAATAATATACAAACAAATAAAAAATAATAAAACACTCAGTTTTAAGTTTTACAATTTTATTATTTCCTTCTGTTGATGGCTTAACTTAAAGGGTTTTTAATAAAAATTGTAAAACTTAAAACCGAGTATAGTAAAAAATCTTTCAAAACTCATTATATAAAATAAAACTGCTTTAGGTTCAAGTTTTGTATTAAAATTTTATTTATAACCAACGTTTCGACGAAACTCTACGCTTGTCTTTATCAGGAAAACTGATACAAATGACATTTGTATTATTTGTATATTATTATTGTATACGTTTGCGTGGACGTCCGATGAGTAGTTGGAGTGGTATGATTGAGTGTTTTGCGTGGGGGAAAGTTTCCAAGTAGTAGGAATAAAAGAGCATGTATGAGAGGAATTATGAATGTGGATGAAGCGAAGGTTGCTTGTTTGAATAGGAATGTTTGGAGGCGACTTTCGGGATGATGAAAAGAGTTTGTGCCACACCCTTTTGGGTACATGGCGTGATTGTGTATGTATTATTGTATTTAAAAAATATTTATAATGTAAAAAATAGTAAAATTATTAACAATTAATAATATTTATTATTCCAGTTCTTATATTTTAATTATGTATTAGATATTAAATTTTACTTATAGAAGGTATATTTCCATCGCAAATATATATATATATATATATATATATATATATATATATATATATTATATTATATTACTATTTTTTATTTTTGGATAGGTTTATCAGTTTTAGTAACATATTGGCTATTTTGTTCAATTTTTATTTATTACTAGCCACTGCGAATTAGTTTGCAGTTTTCTATCCATAAAGTTAAATGAAGTTTACAGCAAAACACAGTTTGTTAGACAATATTTTTCTACCGCATTGTACACAAACATTGTGTTGTTTATTTTGTTATTCTACGTGCGTTTTACTTGTGGTATAGATAAGGTCCCTTGATATTAGAGTAGGACGTACGGGTACTGTAGCCATACAATAGTGTACCTCGATCACTGGATTTTTTATGGCCAAGAATACCTTGGAGAATTTCACCGGGAGGTTTGTTTTGATTTTTTACTTTACCACAGAATATCCTTCCATTAAATATTTGTTATTTGAGATATCACAAGGGAACAAAGTTAATACTGATACAGATTTAATCTGAATCTGTCTTAATTATTTAGAATTTTATACTTAAAAATAATATATGGAGAATTTTACCGGGCGGGGGGGTTGTTTTGATTTTTTACTTTGCCACAGAATATCCTTCATTAAATATTTGTTATTTGAGATATCACAAAGGAATAAAGTTAATACTGATACAGATTTAATCTGAATCTGTTTTAATTATATATAATTTTAAACTTCAAAATATATAGTATTCAATACACGAAAGAAAATAGAACCGTTTGTAAAATATGGATTTAATTAAAGTTGTAAATTTACAGTAAATTTGAGTCATATAGTTTATATGAAAGTTTTTGAAAAAACTAAACTGCAATAATAATTTTACGTATGATCACCTATTTTTTGTAAAACTTTAATTAAACGAAGGAAAATCATTTTTTCAGATTTTGTTACAGTATAAGTATAAGTGTTTTATTATTATTTTATTAGGTTTTGATTAAAAATAAAAAATAATGATTTTTTTTCCTTATTTTTTCATATTTTTTGCAAAAATTATCGTGACAACTAGGTTTTTATTAGACTAATAAATTTGTACAGAAGATTGTAGTTGCTTTATTTTCTTAATATTAAATTACTTTCTATAATTAAAATCTTGATTTAATTTAAAAAATATAACACCTAAAATTGAATAGCAATTTTTACATAGTTTTCTAGGGAAATACAGAATAAATAATAGCAAATTTATTTTTACTATTAAAAAATGTGCTAAAAATATTTTGACATAAATACTTTTTCATTTGAACATGTCAACAAACAAAATTCTATTTTTTTTATTTATTAGTTATAGAGATATTGATTTCCACATATACTTATATATTTAATATATAATATATTTTATTTTGTTTAAAACTGAATAATACAGGTAGAACTTAACCTAAAGTTTATATTTTAATAAATATAATATAAAAATATACTAAATAAGTACAAATTAATTAGGTTAATCTATTTATTGATTTTGTCTTGAAAAAAAAACAAAACATACAGTTTCTGCTTTTATAACCAATTTTATTATGTACTATTACCATTCTTTTGTCTTACGAAGAGAGGAGATGAAAATGGAACCCGCATATATTCTTATCATCATCAAAAAAAGTGTCAAACGCTTGTGATTTTCGCATGAGACAACGAACGCGAGTGGAAATAATATGAAACCGGAAGTGCGTAAAATGTAACAGAAACGAAAATGGCGTGAAGAAGCGGCGCTTCTTTGCGGGCTCTGATTCCTCTACGTCAGAACGCGTATAACGGTGTTTTTCATTCTCACGGCCTGAATTGTTTTGCTACCGTATTTTATTTACACACACACACACTCACTTTGTGGATATACAGCTAACCTAACTTAACTAGAAGTGGAAGACACGGATTTATTAAGTGTAACAGTTGATCAACGGATTTCAAAGATTTGTAACTGCTAATTATTGGTTTAACAAGATGATATATGCTCGGTATTTTAGGCTAACATGTAATTTTTATGTTTCTATTTTGATTTATATGTAATTGGTTCGAATTAAATTTTTGTGTCCATGTACTATTTATATAGAGAAGTGTAATTATATAATTTTCTTTAGTTCCTTAAATACATTTTTTTTTAATTTAATATGATAATTTGATGATTATTAAAAATGGCAGGTTTGCCAGAAATTGTATGTTTGACAAAAGAAATAATAATTCTTATAAATTATGTAACAAATATAAATAATATATACATATTCAAATAAAACTGCTTTAGGTTATAGTTATGTATTAATATTTATTAATTATCGACTTTTTGATGTACTCAGCGTATGTCTTTATCTGGAAAAAGTACAAAAGCCATTTTATTTTAATATAATGAGTTTTGAAAGATTTTTTATTATACATATACTTAAAGTTACTTATGCTGGTATTCTGTATTTTTCTGTAATTTCTATAGTACTATATAGTCGTTTTTTTAATAAATTGAAAATTGCATGTTTTAAAAAAAGACGAAATATTCTATAGTTATTGTATCGCTTATAAAATAATACAGAATATCCAGCTTAAGATTACTTGGTATAAATTTTTATTTAGTTACTTTTGGAACGTTTGAAGAAAAATAGCATGTATTACTCTGAGCCGAATTCTCTTTTTATATTTCATCCAAATTTCTTTTGTATGGGAACTCGTAACATAATATACTGTTATCTATCTAATTGAAATTAAAAACCAAAGAAATTTAATCATTTGAATTGAAATTTAAATTTACACTTAACATAGTAAAAAATATTTCAGAACTTATATAAAATAAAACTGTTTTTGGTTTAAGTTTTCTAGGAGTATTAAAATATATTTATAATCAACTTTTGTCGAAACTCAACTTTTGTCATTATTAGGAAACACTGTTACAAATGTACATTACTGTATCAGTTTTTCCTGATGAAAACGAGCGTTGAGTTTCGTCAAAACGTTGATTATAAATAAATTTTAATACAGAACTTAAACCTAAAGCAGTTTTATTTTAAATTTACATTTATTGTAATATTACAAAAAAACTAAAGATATCAAAGAGCGTTCAGGTTTCCACGACATCAAACAATTCTTCGACAAACAAAGATTTTTTTTCTTTCGTGATAACGATTTGTTTTTCAGCTCGACTGGTGCCCCCGTTCACTTTGCGGTTCGTCCAGAATAACGACATCTGTCAAGTGTCACCTTTTCGTTGCAGGCCAATCTCGTTTTGCGTCGAAATGAAATAAATTAATTGAAAAGATTAGCGTCGTTTAATGTCGTTTCTGTCTTTTTTATTAAGGTACTTGGGGATGATGTTTTTGTTTTTCTTTCGATGATGTTCCGCACGCTGTTTAGTTCTCCCATTTAAGATTGGGCCAAATGCTGAAATAAAAATGCTTTACGATTGCTTAAATCCACCACGGAGATTTATTTTGCGTAAATAAAATGCTCGGAATTGATTTATTTTTCTACTTAAGTTGATTGGTTGGACTATTTATGAAAGCTGTTAGTTAGTTTTTATTAATACATTGTATATGTGAAATATAGTAGGAAGTTATTTGGGGAATTCACACACTGAGAAAAATGGATAGTTACCGTAACGATATTTATATTTAAAAAGGTGACACAAACACAAGATATTAAAAATAACAAAATAAGTATATTTAAAAATTAACTATAAATATAATAAAAACAAAAATTTAATACCATCAATTTGTATATAGTATTACAGTCTTAATTCTTAATATAGTATTAAAATATATATGTGAGTAGATTTTAAAAATGTATAAATTTGTGAATACAGTAAACATACTCGTATATTTCAAATAAATATCTACTTATTATTATCCAATTTGTTAAATATCTATTTTTCTCAGTGCAAACTGTAATACTCTTCATAGAATTTTGTTGTACGAAATGAACTGATTGTAAATTTTTATGAAAATAGAATCGCCGCTATTTTGGTAAAATTTTGTTATATGAAATGCTATACGATATACAGGGTGTTTACGGTCTTCTATGTATCCTTTTACAGGACACCTAATTTAATATTAACAAATAAAGAAATAAGTAACATTAGTGGACTAACTAATACATAGAAAAAATTATACTTAACTAAAATTAAGTACATATAACCTATAATATTTATTTATATTAATAAAGAAGAATATTACATAATATCTAATTAAATATTGCAATTACACTTTTCTTAATAAATTGGCACAAGCATGACAAATCCTATTATAATTATTACATATTCTAAATATATAAATAAATAAGAAAATTATATTAAAAATTCGAATTTGTTATCATTCAAACTAGTGAAATTTTATCTGAAAATAGTCAATGTTTCTTGAACTTTCTATTTAATGTATAATGAATATTAACATATTCATGAAACCAGACATATAGCACATGTGTGTGTGTGTGTGTCTGTATGTTTTGATCTAATCAATATTGGCAATATGTTTCGACTTATGCTTGATCACAACAAACAAGAACACAGTACCACGCAATTCTCGTTACCATAGTAACGTGCAGCGTGCTGCTTCTGTTTTGATATGTGTTGATTACTTGGTGCCAAACTGCTGCATCGTTTTACATTTTATACCTAGCACATCGAAATGTGCGTTTTGTATCCGTCTCTATGTTATGTTACGTTTGGACTTAATCATAGACAGGTTACGCCATAACACGGTTTATAAAATGTACTGAGAGTTCATTTACTTTAAGAACAAAGTTTTATGAAAGATAGGATAATATTTCTCAGCCTGTGATTGGCTGAAATTTACATTTTACATTAGGGAAAAATGTGCAAATTTTGCTTGTTAAATTTATGTTGAATTTGAAAATTTTTATTTTTATTTATCAACTTTGTCACAGCGTATTTTATATTTGAGGGTTTATTTTGTTATAATTTTAAAAAATTAACTATTAAAATCAGTTCTTTTGTGATATGTATGTAGATTACAGCGACAACTTCTTCATTTTTAAAGTGAGTGAATTATAATTTTAGGCAGGGGGAAAATTGATGATGTCACGATTATCCTATTATATTGTCAATACTGTTCAAGTTGGTAATATTTAATTTGTTTTCTATCAAAAGTGACATTATTATTTTTTTTTTGTGTGTAAAAGTTGGTGAGTTTTTCCAATTTTTTTTTAATTTTGAATCTAGAACGCCAAATTTTTATTTTGTTGTGTGTGTATTAAAAATGTGTATGACAGAAATTTAATACTAGATTTGGTGGTTCGAATCCGCTGACCGGCGTTTATGTTCATCGTAAAATAAAAATAAAAATGTCACAAGATCCAGTCATTAATTAAACAGAAACAACACAACAGTTTGTTTGTTTTAAAAACATCAGTAGTTTAGATTACTGTGTAGAATTCGTCGCTTCTCTACGCGAACGCACGACTTGTAGTTTCGAAAAAGTGTCTAAATGAAAGATCACGATACAAGTATTTCGGTACTTGACATCAAGGCTCGCCTAGGGCTGTTGTACCGGTAATAATAATAATAATGATGATGATAACAGAAATTAAAAATGTAATAAATGTAATTATAAAAACTAGATTGCATATATTATAAACATTTGTATGCGTATATTTTAAACTATTTATTAAAAAAATATTAGAATTGTTCTTAGCATTGTTTCTATTTTAAAATGTTAAATATATTAATAAGTATTTAATTTATGAAAACAGTTTATATTTGGTTTATAGTAAAAGCAAAAATAAATATTGAAATTATAACAGCTTTTAACTAAACGTCCTCTAAAAGGGGCTATGAATACGGACTATAATGTTTAAGTTGGTAATTTTGGCGAGTTTCTTCCAATTTGTTATTGAATTTAAATATAAATCGTCAAATTTTTATTTATTAAAAATGTGAAAGAAATTATAAATTATAAACACCGGTTTGCATATATTATAAACATTGTGTAGCAGATTGTCTATATGTAATTTGTACTTATGCATACGTCATCAAATATCGTCGACAGACGGTCAGTTATGACGCACCCTGTATTGGTATTACATCAACTTGTTTCTTACCTTCCATTGATTTTTTTTCCATTCTAAGCACATCTTTAAATTTCAAATTTAATTACTGATAAAACCAGCTTAGCTTTTGAAACAGGCATGGTGGCTATGGCGTAACCTGTTTTGGTTTCACTTAGCTATACATCTCGCTGATCATATGCGATGATTAATATTTCATCAGGCTTATGTACTGAGAGAGAATGGCGAAATAGTAACTCTGTTTTCGGTGAATGCATTTCGAGCTAGGTGCATTGCCGCAGCGGCTCAGTTCGGGCCCAGGTTTGAATTGAAAATGTAATCAACGGTTATGGCCAGAGCAGTGGGATATATCATATGTATTAAACTATACGTTTTGGTAAACAGTTTCAGCAGACCGGATATATTATTGTTCCACTACTAAATATTATAATTTACATTTGTTCGAATTGAAAACAACTAATCAAGCTTCAGTCATTTTTAATATACAAACCTAGAATACATTAGCAGAATTAGTAGTAGAGTACGATAATAGAGTGCGTAAATAATTACCATAAAAGTCTGTTCACTAAAACGAGTAAATAGTAAAATAAAACGGCCTGAGGTTTTAGTTCTATATTAATATTTATTAATAGTCTATGTTTCGACGTACTCAACGTTTATCTCCATCAGAAAAAATGATATAAATGATATTTACAGTAAATGTTAATGTAGAAGTACAACCTAAAGCCGTTTTATTTTAATATAATGAGTTCTGACTGATTTTTTACCTTGTTAGAATAAATAATGTTACCATAAACAGGTAAAATTATAAAGAGCACTTTTTTTTTTATCTCAGAGAAAGTTTAAAAACGTAAATACTTTTTGAAGCAATTAAAAAACTACCTATTAACTGTTGCACACTCGGTCGCAGAATAAATTTTTACTATTATATATTGCCTATGTAGAATAATGTACATTATTATACAGCTGTTACTTACTATATATATATATATATATATATATATATATATATATATGCATTTTCTGACAAATCTGACGGTGCACATTGCATTTCTTGCACTTTTCAATACATTTTAATAATCAAATTCAAATTCAAGCGACAATAAACAATGAAATTGTCAATTAACTTAACTGAAATTTAAATAAAATTGTTTTAGTTTAAAGTTCTGTATTAATATTTATTTATAATTGACGTTTCGATGAACACAACGTCCATCTTCATCAGGAAAACAGATACAAATGACATTTGTAGTAAATAACAGAACACAAAAACAAGTTACTGCGTAACAAATAAGTAACTAGATCACAAAATTTATAGATTTTTAATTAATGAAAATCAAATTTATAAATTTTTTGTACGATTTCATTAAGATATTAAAAAAAAATTTATATCACCTTTTTTTTGACGTTTATATGCATTTCCGCCTTTAAGACGTTCCATACGAAGTTAACAGGTCTGTATGCACATAGTTAATTATGTTGCTCATAAAAAAAATTGTGCAAATGATCTATTTAAAACACTTGAATTGCTAGTTACCATAACTGGATTTTTGTGATAAATTTGAATGGAAAATGTAAAATTGGAAGAAAATCATACAAAAAAAAGAAAGATAATAAGATCGAAGGTTATTCAAATAATTCATCTGTAGTTATCGTTGTCCGCAAAACTGTAACACCAACTGACACGTTTTAATTTAATTCAATTGGGTAAAATCAACGTGGAAAAAAGAAAATTGATTTTCTCGTAATCGCAAATTGAATTTATCTTGTTATTATTATTCAATTTGCTTGTTGGAAAGTGTCGGGGGTCGCACCGACGACGAACAACTTACGCCATCAGCATTTCACGGTGTAAAACCATCTGCCGTTTCTGTGCGTCACACAGTTTAAAAGGAAACAACACTTGTTCGCCCGACTGGTCCACGGGAAACGAAACGGTGTGTATGAGAGGATGGGAAAGAGACGCAGCGCAGGCGAAATGTCATCAGCTGTGAGCGTCGCGGTGCTATGCCGTCAACGCAAATTGACAACGGCGCATCGCCATTACATGCCGATGGATTTTTAACATTGCCGCTCAACGCAAAACATGACCTCTGTCAAATTCTCAAATAGCTCGCTAGATACAAATACACATTGGACAATGTTCACTTAGTTTATTTGTATTTTTTTTTGAAAATGGAGGAAGACATTTTCAAAAACCAAAATTTCATGTTAAAAATTTACAAATGCATTTCGAAGCTATACTTTTACGTGGACGTCCGATAAGTAGTTGGAGTGGTATGATTGAGTGTTTTACGTGAGCGAAAGTTACTTGTCCGGAAAGGAATGTCTGGAGGAAACTGATTTCGAGATAGGGGAAAGAGTTTGTGCCACATCCTGTTGGATACATAGCGTGATTGTGTATGTATGTATATATGTACAAATGTATTTTATATATATATATATATATATATATATATATATATATATATATATATATATAATAAGTAATTAAAGTTTTGATTACAGAAATTTTACGTTTTGGCATTGTTATTCATTTTTTCATTAAAATTAATTTACAATAATAAAAATACATGATACATACATACACAATTACGCAAAAGGGAGTGGCATAAACTCTTTCTATTATGGCGAAATTATTTTCCTCCAAACACTCCCATCTAGACAAATAACTTTTGCTTTATTAATTAATATGAAAATTAAAACAAATTTTATACTAAAATTAACTTTTTAAAATATAATAGCCTCTATATTTTCATACTTTGAGCATGCAATTAATTCTCGTAATTCCAATGCGGAACATAGGGACTATATACTTGAGAAACTGATCATGTAGTTTTTTTTTTAACAATTTTTACTTTTATTGTGCATGGGACCGACAGTTTATAGTGGGTTTTAAACCACTTAGACGTAGCCAATACCAGTTCAATGGTACAAGGTTTTCTAGTACTAGAAATAATATATTTAATAATAAAAACTTTACAAAATACTTTAATAAATTTAATAATTGCTAATGCTCATGAGGACGAAGTTTACAATACGAGCCGTAGGCGAGAGTGATAATTCTTCCGAATGAGTAATAACCTTTAAATGTGAACAGAATACTGTACATTTTTTACGAGAATAGAACAGAACATTGCATTTTTTGGATTGATATTTTGAAATAATTATAATATGCAAATTGTATAGCAACAGCGTTAACTCGTCAAATACTTCAAATGAATTTTGTGTTTATTCTATTAAATAATAATTTTTTCTTTTTCATAAATACAGCGTAATATCGAATTGAAAAAAAAATTTGCGAAATAAAACATTTAAAATACCATTCCTATATCTTTAAAATCATCTCTTGTATAATGAAGTACAAGTAGTTTTGTATGTATTTTCCTCAGATGTAAATACTTCATTTTGAAATGTTTGAAGGCTTCTTGAAGAATTGCTGCCATTTTTCTTTTAGTAAGTTTTACTAATGAAGCTATTATCCCTCTCTCGACGCATTTTTGTTTCCTGCGAAAAGAAGCCTTTTGTTTTCCTCGAAGCTAAATGACACTTTATTTTGTCAACGCTTTTCCCGTTTTTTAATCATAATTGCGTTAAATGTTATTGGATTATATTTTCCTGTGGAAAATGCTTGCTTTGAAGATTTTCAAATAAGCTTTTTTGGGATAAGCTGTTATTTAAGACGGCGGGGCATAAACTTTTTATTTATAAATATTTTATTATTAAAAGCTTTTACATAATTTTTAAATAAGTTTAACTTTGTTTTAAAAATTAATAAATTTGTGTGGGCAGCACATGACTTTTAGGTTATAGCTCAGTATTAATATTTATTAATAATCGACGTTTTGACGTCTTAACGTACATCTTTATCAGGAAAAAAGATACAAATGATATTTACAATAAATAAAAAGAACGTCGAATTTTAATTAAAAATTTAACAGAACTTAATCTTAAATCATTATTATTTTGATATAATAAGTTATGAAAGAGTTTTTACTATTATTTAATTTTTTTTTTAATAAAATTTTACTGTATATTCATTTAAAAGAAACACATTGAATAGAATTTATATAAGAAATTTAAAGTGCGTTTAAATCAAAGTTTAATACAAGTGCGCAAAGCATTTACAAATATTTCATTAGTACATAGCAGTGGGTGAGTAAAATAACAAAAGACAATCGCAAAATTACAATTGCGGTGTATGGAAATCTATTTCCTACATTCTTCGCGTAACTTAACAATGCAAATTCGTATAGTCTTTGCTCTCTGTACGTTCGTTCTTTCATCTATTTTGCCTGTTTCACTATTTCGCCATTACCTGCTATATGTTTTATTTAACTTCTCTTAGTATTTCTGTGGAATCTTTACCAGGCTTTGTGCTCCTTTTTTGTTCGCGGCTAAAATGACTCAGCGCTTGTTTGTTTTTCCAGATACAGTGTTATGCTTCTTTTTTTTTGTTTGGGCATAAACAGATCATTTTCATTGTATGTTATGTAGAATAATACTATCTGCGGTATATTTTACAAAGGCAGCTAGAGGCTATGGTCTCTAGATGATTGTACGAGAAAATACAAGGTTGCCTGATGTTAAAATTTTTGGTGAAATGTTTGAAATGTGTCTCTTTGTAGATTTTTTTCGTTTTGTTTTTGATGTTTTGAGTGAATTGTACAAAAGGTAGGATGTTGTTGAATGGATATTTGTCTGTGTTGATGTTTTAATATTTAATTTTAATTTTTTGTGTTTATTGCGAATTTAGGATATTCAATATTTGCTTAAATGTTTGAGCTCCATATGGAAATTTAAATTATAGCTCACCAATTTTGTTATGGCGTTTGGGAATATGTTGTGCGCAGAGCGAGAACGCATTCGGTAAGAAAGAAATAGCAAGTACGCTCGGATTTAATTTTTAGCACAGATTATACTTTGAATGCTGAAAACACGAAACGAACGCAGTCACGGTTAAAGAAATACTAATGTTTGCACCCTTAATATATCCCCACTTTTACGTATGCTATTGCACATATGACCTTCACACGCCATAAGAAAATTGGTGGACTATAGGTATGAATTTCTCGAAAAGTATATAAGTTATAGTAATTTTCAGGCTTTCACGGCCGGTATCCATTGAATTTATAGAATTTTCTGGACTGGTATGTTGTGATCGATCTATTCTTGTCGCAGACGTTTTACCATACATCGTAGATGGCATCCTCAGTGCTTGGTCAGCAAACACTAAGAATGCCATCTTCGATGTATGGCGAAATGTCTGCGATGAGGATAGATTAACCACGGCACACCAGCCCAGAAAATTCTATAAATTTAAAGTACACTGTAAAAAAATTTATATAATTTTACATGTAATATTACGTAAATTATCACAGTAAAATTAAAAAATGTTATTATTTTTACTGTTAAAATTTATGTAAAATTACATAAATTTAAGATATATTTTTTACAGTGTATATGAGTTAGTAATATTTTGAGGACTGCCTAAAATTTTTGTAAAAGTACCTGTATAAAGTACATATTAAAATATTATGCGAAAATATTGTTGAAAGTTCGTTCAGCTATTTTCGTACGTATTCAAATAAAATATTAATAAAAACCATGGCAATTATTTGACAATCTCAACAATTTTTAAAATTTGTGCACCCTACTACTCTACCATTACTGCACTTTACTGTAATAGATCTGCCGGTAGAGTAAGTATTGTAGTGGAGGAAAGACGAGTAGGGTGTATTATTCCACATGTACTATCCACTCTACTCTACTCGCCTGCTATCTTTAGTACTAGTCTTTTACTATCACAAAGTGTTTACATTGTGCTGGTAGTGGCATAGTACGCACTCTACTACCGTACTTTACTACTAACTCTACCACGGTTAACTAGACTTAAAAATAGAAAAAAATATATTTTTTTTTGTTTTCAAATAAAATTGATACAATTGATAATACACTCTAAAAAATGTTTTAGTTCCAAGAACTAAAAAAAATTTGTTAAACATTTTTTTTGTAACTAAAGCTAATATATAAGTTCTAACAACAAATGTAAAATTATAATCGATAATAAAAGCAAATATGTATTTGCTGTAAAAAACAAATTGTTTTCGTTGATTTGTATGTGCTCTGTTAACAAATATTTTTGTTAAAGTTACAAAAATTTTAGCATTAATGAACAATATGTTATTTGCTGTAAAAGGCTAAATTATTTGTGTAATAATAACTAACTTATATATGTTATAATTACCACAATTTTATTACACTTAACAAATATATTTGTATATTCTGCTACATTCAATTAGTAACAGGGTACGCCGCCACGCCGTAGATTTGTTCTTTGTTAGTCTTATGGCGTATTTTATATTGTGCAATCGGATCTATCTGATGCAATCTGAATTTGCATATTTATGGTGTTTTGTGTTGTTTTTCATTTATTCAGTAATGTGTGAATATATTAAAAATATGTTACAAAACTGGGGGTTTGAGGAGTACATCGATATTTTCGATGGTAAGTTCAATGTCTTATTTTTAACATTATAGGTTATGTTTAGTGGCGTGTACTTTCTTGTTCTATATTAATATAATATTATTATACTCAGACAATGACATCGACAAAACATCTTTTCCATTATTAACTGATGACGTGATTAAAGAATTAATACCAAAAATTGGGCCCAGAATGAAATTTTTAAACAAATTTGCAAATTTCAAATTACAACCAGAGATGTCATCTTCTACATCGGTAAATAATTACATTGAAATATAAAGAAAAGTTTAATTTATTTTAATTTAAACTGAGTAATTTTTTAGATGTGTTCTGATGATACGGAAATATGTCCTAGTTTTCCAATTTCATGTATCGAAGGTGATTCATTCGCCAGCATGTCAAAAAATAATGGTACTAATATAATATATATATATATGTGTGTTTATTTTTTATGAGTGGTATTTTTGTTTGCTATAGATTTAATCTTAATTCCGACTACTCCACCCGAATTTCATCGGACAATTGTAGGTTTGACAACCGAAGAAATTGAAAAAACACCATTTAAAATGGAAATAAATGAACGAGCTAAAAACAAAAATTTAGATCAAATTTTAGGTAGATCAACTACCGGCCATTTAATTAAATCTGAATATGAAGAAAATAAAAAATTATCAAAAGATGCACGAAATAAATTAGTAGATATTATAATTGAACATGAATTGCATAATGATACTGACAAAAGGTTTGTTATAAATATTTTATTAACAAAAATTATCAATAAATGAAAACATATATATTTTGCTAGAGTATCAACGACCGATATGGAAGATTGGGCAAACGCCGTTGTTATGCTGTTTCCGACAGAATTAAAGGAAGTATATTTTACAAAAATGCGTACAAATGTAAATAATAAATTATATTATACCGGCAAGGGAAAAATATTCAACAAATTTTTTAATTATCGGAGATTATTAAAAAGAAAAGGGATTTTAAAATCTTCGTCAACAAATATAAATGACAATATAATTGATGATACAATTCATGGTATATTACAATTTAAAAAATTTAACTCTTGTACTGACTTTTTCTTAATAATATTTTTATTTAAGATGATACATCAGAATATATGTTGCGTAACCAAATGGATTAAAATAAATAATGTCAAATATGAACCAAATTTGGTACTGTTAATTGGCATGGATGATTTATTACCTATTTATGGTGTTATAAAACATATACTTGTAAATAATAATAATAAATGTTCTTTCATTTTTACGGTTTTAAAAACAGTAGGGCTTTATAGTCATATAAACGCCTATGAGGTACTAAAAAATAATAAATTTATTTATAAAGAATTTAAAGAATTATACGATATCTTTCCTACATTTTGTAAAACTTTTTCAAATGGCTGTTTGTACATAGATGTATAATTATTTTTTGTAAAATAAAAACTTTATTTTCATTATTGTCATTAATTTCACATTGATATGAAATTAATGGGTGATATACGTGATAAGTCACATCTTGATGCATTGTGATCATAACTAAATATACAAGGTATAGAATTGATATTTTTAGTTATGGTTGTAATTGTTTTGATAAGACTTTTAGTGGCCTATTAATTTTATGTCAATTCTAACCTATAAATTCTGCAACAAATAATCTTACTTCGTCCACAGCAAATTTAAGTTTGTTAAAGTAGCTAATATTTTTTTGTTGTCATAACAAATTTATATTTGCTAAGGAACTTTACGTGTAACAAATATTACTTTGCTGTCATAGCAAAAAAGAAACCAGCTAAAAAAAATTTGCCTTCTTTGCAAATATTTTTGCTGTGAGAATTTCCACTAAAAATTTTGAGTTACCATAACTAAATTTTTGTTACAACAGCAAATATATTTTTTAGAGTGTACGAGCAAAATAGTTTTTCCCGTTTAGCAGAAATCTCTTGAACAATAAACGCAATAAGATTCTCGTTCTGCACTGATAAGAATAAATGAAATACTGTTGTAATGTAATGATTGTATTCGCACGCAGTGATACAATAAAGACCAGTTTGAACATAGATGTCAGGATCTTACAATGTGATAACGCTTATCCAATTAGTGTTATTTATAGCTATTGAACAAACTAAAATACAACAAACACCTAGGTATAGACACAGCTACCACTATACGAAGTCATGGCCGCAGGAATAGAGAGAAAAAAATCAGAAACGGTTGAATTTACGAGCTGTTACGCAGGAAAGTGTAGCGAAATGTCAAAGGTAAAACTGGGTACCATGCCTACAAGTTTGCGATACCAAAGACATCAGCGAAGTGATTTGTGTAGTTTGACACGGCACCGTATAGCGGCGCTAATGCAGCAGACATTCAATTCCTGCTGCGATACAAAACAGATTGGAGGTATGATAACTTAAGTACTGCCAACTAGCATTTGTTTTACCAGCTCGGCTAATTCACACAGATATTTTTTAAGGTGCACATCGATTAGTCACAATTAGGTAAATTACTCTTAGGCACATTCAGTCACGAAATAACACATATTTTCGGCCTGACTAAATGTTTCGCCTGTATGACTAACTAGTAGGCGTTCAGTCTTATACTAAACTAAAATCTTTTTTGTTGATTATATTGAAAAAGTGGTATAGTGTTCGGTACGGTGTCTGTATTATTTTCAAAAATTAAACAAAAATAGATAAACCGTTTATTCAATTTGCACCAAATTTTCAGGATATGTACTCCAGACAGGCATGTGGTTTCATATTTTTCCAGTGCTGCCAACTTTCGGAGAAAAAATTCTAAAGTTAAATTATTATGACTACATTATTTATCGTAGATTAACCAGATTTTCACAAAAGATTATCTTGGTGCCCGCATAAATTATACTACTATAATTTTACTAAAATAGAGTGTTGCCAACTTTCCGAGAAAAAAAATACTAAAGTTTGAAAAAAATTTATTATGGATACATTATTAATCCGTATTTAAGCAAAATATCACAAAGAATTTTTTTAGTGCTTGATATTAATACCAAATTAATATTAGCAACAGATTGATAAGAGAAGCAATAGAAATTTATAAAGAAAAGAATAACATCAGTCAGTGTGAATATAGTAACTGATTTAAATAAAATTTGGCTTACATTAATTAAAAATTTATAGATTCTATGCTCCAGTTACTTATTTGTTGCCTAGTAATTTGTATCTATGTTCTGTTATTTACTGTAATGTTATTTATATTACTTATCCTAATGAAGGCGGACGTTGAGTTTCGTCGAAACGTATATATTAATACAGAACTTTAACTTAAAACAGTTTTATTTTAATAATCTATTTACTATTTGTTGATCAATTAGTTTATGTAGTAAAGAATGATAATTTGTTAATTCTGATCAAAAACTAGTATAAACTACTATTTCTAACTCTATTTTTAAATCTGTCTATAGTGGCATTATTTATAATATTTTATTTGAAAATTATATTAATTTAAAAATTGGAACAAGGAATAATTAATTTTTGAGATAAGTTTTTAATTAAATTAAGGTTAATGTTGTAAAGAACTAAATTCTTATATTTTAAATAAATTTATATCTTTCCTGTCTAGCGGAAAGGTTACTAATAAAAATCTTTAATCCAAGAAAACAATTGCACGACATTTGTGCTGAAAGCACCACCCATTTGACCTAGACGGAAACAAAACGAAAGAGAAAATATTTATATAAATGTATATTTATAAAATTTATGACACGCAACCTAAAACTACAAGAATAAGAAACGAGAGAGAGAGAGAAAAAAATGTTTTGTAAGAAGAAAAAAAATCGATCAATTTGAGACCAAGTTTATTAGTATTAAATTACCTAACGACCTTGATACGCTGAGCAACAGCCATTTTGTTAAATAATAAAATAAAAACAGTTGACAATCGACAAACAACTAAGCATCGAATGTCAGACATTAAAACCAAACACAGATAGATTAAACGTGATACGGAGTAACGCGGATCGGTTTTAACACTGTTTCGATTTTATGTTTGTATTTGTATTTCTATAAGTCGCAATTATTCTTCGTATACACTTAATATAATATGTGAATGTAGTTGAATGTGTATGTGTGTGTGTGTGGTAGAGAGACAAGCCCAGTAACCTTGGCACATACTGAGGAATCTGAAAAGATTAAGTTTTTTTTTTATATATTATAGTTCTTTAGTCAGAGTTAAGAGAATGATCTGCCAGCCATTTTCATCTCAACGAAAATTCTTGGCATTGCTTGTGTTCAATATACGATGTTGAAGGTTTTACTATTATTTTAAACGATTCAGATTTTTTAAATATTATTCTTACCGACTTGAAGTTAAACTTTAATCTAAATGCAGAATAATTGTATATTTATTTGTTTGTAAATTTTATCTTGAAAACGACTATAACGGTTTTGATGAAATATGATGAATCTAAGTAATTTAGCTTGACTTTAGAAAACTCAATTACAATAAATACTAAGGCTTGTTCTCTCTTTTTACTTTTTTGTAAAAAAAAGTACTTTTATCGTATATTTCAAAATAAATTTATGCTTTATTTTTTGTGCACCATCCAGGGTGGTCAGGAACTACATATTCGACCAAAGAAACACGGTCAAGTGTATTTAATTTGACATCTCCGATGGCTGTATTAAAAATTATTAAGTCAAGTTAAATTAATTAACAATTTCACTGTTTATTTTCGTTTGAATGTGTGAAGAAGTGTAAGAAATGTAATATATACCACTCAGGTGGTCATAAATTGTATATTCGACTAAAGAAAGAATAATTCTCACAAATCATGTAACAAATATAAATAATATATACATGTACATACTATTCTACAACTGTTAGTAAGGTTAAGGTAACTTTGTACGTATTTTTATTTATTTTTAGTTTAGTTTAGTTTAGAACGCTTGAAGAAATAACATATATTACTCAGAATAGAAAACTTTTTATATCTGGGCATAACACAATAATCATTGTTTTCCACTTTTCGTAACTTAATATACTATTCTATATTATTTAAAATGATAATTTTTTAACTATTTAAAGAATCTATTTCTTATTAAAACAAGCGAAGCTCAACTTTTCTGTTATTCTAAATTAAACCAGAACTACCAAATAGATAAATATGAACAATGATATTATATCATAATAAACACCATATGTACACAAGAGCAGAAAAACTGATATCTCTATTTGCTTCTGGTATTCGAACTCAGTGGAGAAAAAATTTTCACGTTTCGTATTATATCAACGGGGTCCTTTGAATCGCCTTATCCGGACCAAGCAAACCAGGATGCATATTATATTACGAGGACCAAGGATATATATACATAATACAGGTAGAGGATAAGAGGATGTGACGTAACAGGAAACTTGATAAAGTTAGCGCTGCAACCCAGCCAGCACACAAATGGGTTAAGAGGATGATATTATATATATAGGACCGGGAGACAAGAATGTTGATACTGGCTTTTGAGGTTAAAGTTAGTCAAAGTGACCGTTTATGATAGGGATCTTCAAAGGAATGCTATATTATTTTAGCGAGAGAAACTTTATTTTCGTAAAGATTCAATCTATTGGATTTACTCTGCAATTTGATCAAATTATTCAGATTTTTAAAAAAAAAAGTAATTTTTAAATGTGTTATATAAGTATTTTAATAAAAAATATGAAATTTTTTTCTAATATTTATAATAATTGTTTTATAAATTGATTTACTTAAAAACTGTTATCTATTAAATTTATTAATTATTGGATTTTTTTCTTCAAGCGTACGTTACTATATTGCCTAGGTTATTATGTTACTAGTACAATAATGTACATTATTATACAGTAGTTAATTACTATATACGCTACTGGTGGCAGCACCAAATATGACTATACGGTTATTATACGGAAATTTATTAAATTAAGTTAATTATTGATAGTTATAATGTTTATTTTTGCTTGAATTTGAATTTTATTCTTAAAAATATGTAAAGAAGTGCAAAAAATGCTATATACATCGCTAGATTTTTTAGAAACTGCATATTCAATCAAAAACAAGGTCAAGTGAATTTAATCAGACATCTCTAGTGATAACACTGAAAATTATTCAGTTAACTGAATAATTTATTGTTTATTTTCGCTTGTATTGAAATGTAATTATTGAAAATTTGTGTAGAAATGCAATATACACCGGCAAATTTGTCATGAATTATGTATTTGACCAATGAAACATTAATTCTTACAAATCACTTAACAATTATAAATAACATATACACATACTTACTATTTTACAACTGTTTGATACTGTTACGGTTACTTGGTATGTATATTATTTATTTTTAGTTTTGTTTCGTTTAAAACGCTTGAAGAAAAATTAACATATGTTACTTGGAGTAGAATGCTCTCTTTATGTTTGTCTCATCTGCAAGTATCTGAGCTTAACACAATACACACTGCTTTCTGCTTCTTGCAACATAATATACTATTTCCAATACAAGAAAAAAAATAGATCGTACTTATTATATAATCAATACATGTAACGATTTAATAAAAATATTATTTTCAAAATAACATCGTGTTTATACCAATAAAAAGAATTTGATTACAAATTCGCATACATATAATTTAATGAAAATAGTCATAGCAGTTCTATTACATAATATTTTTGTAAACTCTATTTGCTCGATATATATATATGAACATAAGTTTACACGCTGAAAAATATTTTCCACACTGAATGTGCATCGAGTATGAAATTCACTGCTTGCTACACAAACGCTACACAAATTTTCAATATAAACGCAGAATTTTAAAGTTTATGTTCCATGAAATTTTCGTTAGTGACTTTGCTTTGCATATTTCCATTTCCTCTCTTGCCAAGCCGGTTTCACACTGAACGAAATGTGATTTAAACGCGTTTGCAACTCACCGGCGTTAATGTTTATGAAAACAGTCGCATTTATTTCGGGATTATTGCTGATAATACGCATTGGCCGGTAGCGCGGATTTACCAGTCAAATGATACTGTTAGCACGCTTCGTTATAGACAGTTTGGGGTTAATGAAATTTTTTGAGATATTGTCGGGATATCATTGCGGGTATTTAAGGATTTTAATTGATTTATATTTTTGTTTTTGTTAAAAAAATGTTGATTGCAATGGAGAGGAAATTAGATTTTTTTTCTGAAGATTGTGCAACTGTTTTTAACCTTCAAATTTTGAGTAAAAAATACACCCCTGAATAAAATAATGCGCCACTTTGTGTTTTGTGTTTATTTTTACCTTCAAATTTTGAGTAAAAAATACACCCCTGAATAAAATAATGCGCCACTTTGTGTTTTGTGTTTAAACTGATTTTGTTGAAAATTGGAATAAAATGAAACAAAAACTATTTTAGGATAAAATTCTGTTTAATTATTTTACAAAAACGACTTTCCGACGAAACTGAGATTTACCAGGCTTAAAATGTGCAAATTTTTTCTTCGTAGTTAAATATTAAATCATGATATTTTAATTTTGAAATTATATATAATAATAATAAAATCTGTTTTAACTGCAGAAACTTTTAAGATAATGTAACTGACATAAGAACAAGAATAATTAAATAGATTACAGAATTTTTAGTTTTATTTGTTCTTAAGATAAGAAAAAAATCATTTGTAATTAGCTAAAAATTTATCCTCAGACTAAATAACAATATTTTATTGGGTAGTTTTAAAATTAATGTCAATGATACATTTTAATACACCGATACACTGTTAATAGTGCAAGTATAATTATGTTAAGAAACTATATGATCAGCATCTCAAGCATAAACAATGTACATAATTGTTAAATTAGTGAAGTGCGAATGAGGCTTGATAGTCCATATAACAAAATTACTTCCACCTAATCATGTGTGCCACTAGCGACATCTACATTAACAATTACCAACTTACATACAGTTCCATTCAGTAATTCAGACCAATCCCCTTTGCATTATGAAGATCATTATAGGAGAGTAAAATTCGTGTGTCACAAGCGCCGTTATTACAAATTACAATAATATAACCCATACTAAAGGCAAGTCAAGTCAGTCGCTTATGAAGGCTATATTCCATTGCGCACGTCTTTCACTCTCTCAACACACACACGCAGCACATACAAAGAGACGAAATACATTCATATAAACCGAGAGAGGCATTGTCTCACCATCCCAAGTCGTGCTACCCACATACACACACACAGACGCCTCGAGAACAAATGCCGCCCACGACATTCATCAGCGAACGAACCTAGGAGCCTCATCTCTTGAGGGAATCTCTTTGCGCGCGCGGTTCACTGTTAATCCTAAGAGAATCCAAACTGAGATATTCGCTCTGGTTATTTGTTCTGCGGGCAGTGAATTGCTTCTTGCATTTTATTTTGGTTTTGTTGGTGATAGCTACGGATTAAAATTACCTACAAGGTGATTTATTATTTTTATATTCCAATATAAGGATCTCAAGAAAGCTTCCTTGCTTTTTTTTAAATATATCGTTTCCTAATTATAACTTTAAGAATTAACATGTCGACTATTATGTTATAATTGGTAATGTATTTTTTTATATTATTTCTAATTGCTTTATTAAATATTAATTTTTCTAAAAATGTTTTTAGTACAAAATTTTATTCTGTTCTAATTTAATTATAATTTTTTGAAACACTTTTTATTCAGCTAGAAGTTATTTTGTATTTCTCATATTTATAATATCTTTTATACATGCTTTTTAATTTTTACTAGCCAAATACATTTGCTTCTTCAAAACTCTGTTAATAATGCTAGCCTATTTATTTATCGAAAGTTTGCTAATGCAAAATTTAATATTAAAACAAATGGATTTCGGTACACTGAATTCTAAAATGCCTGTATTTTATCTGAACGAAAGCTATAAATTTTTAGCTTTTAGCTTTAAAATAATTTATTTTAAATTACATATATTTTTAATAAACTTTGACATTTTTAAAGTTCAATGCGAATATTTGGCAAATTAATAAAAAAAATATTTTCAGTTTTTAGTATTTATATGTACTAATTTTAATTTAAGTATTTTCCAAAATATTAGCATGTCAGAATAAAATATAAATAGTATTAGTATATTTTTTTATATTCTTAATTACACATGGTGGCATATTATATATATTTGGTTAACTAATTTCATTAGTTCATCAAATAAATTAATGGCGATTTAAGCAAAAACAAAATACTATAACGTAAAATGTAAACAGTCAACATATTTTTTTTTTAATTTAGAAAAACAAGATTGTATATTTTCAGATTTATTATGGCTCTCAAAATTTTACCGAAATGAATCAGTATCTTTTTTAAAGAAATATTTAAAAAGTAATTTGTAAACTTGTTTAATAACTATGTGATGTTTAAATTTATTTTAAACAAATGGTAACCATATTTATTAATTCCCATCGCCTATCGTAATGTACGCTTTTTTGGAAAGAAAAATGGTTCATTTCACTTATGAAAGAAGAAAAATACTCGAAGGGAACCAATAATGCTTTTCCATTTTGAGAAACATTCATTTCCGTACAGGCAAACGTTCGTTCATAACTCTAGAGGAAAGTCATGGCACAGACTAAAATATATAGACACAAAGACAAATGAAATGTGGCGAAGTCAATATTCGTTCAAACAGATAAAATATACAATACATATGTACATTTTGCGTCCCAAATGTATCTATATCGCAAAGGAAATTGAACATTTTTGCAAAATTAATATTGAAAAATATTTTATCGATAATAAAAATCTAATATTTATATTTTTGCTTTTTATGTTTCTAGTCAAGATAAAAATTATATTGTATTATTACTGCAAGCTTGGTTTTTGGGTATTTTAGGCCCAATATTTCTAAATTATGGAATAATTTTAAAACTACCCAATGAAATATTGTTATTTAGTCTGAGGATAAATTTTTAGCTAATTACAAATGATTTTTTACTTATCTTAAGAATAAATAAAATTAAAAATACTGTAATCTATTTAATTATTCTTGTTCTTATGTTAGTTACATTATCTTAAAAGTTTCTGCAGTTAAAACCGATTTTATTATTATTATTATTATTATTATTATTATATATAGTTTCAAAATTAAAATATCATGATTTAATATTTAACTACGAAAAAATTTGCACATTTTAAGCCTGGTAAAGCTTTATTTGCACTTGAATATAATTATTGTCACTCAGGTAAATGAATTACAATATGTACTTACCTACAATTTATACCATAAATGTATATTTTTTTATACAAATAAAATTTTCTGTATTACACGATCCAATATTTGATTTTATATAGAAATCTGTACAGAATATTTTATACACCGCATGTTTAATTTGTCTGTGACAGTCTATATAGAAATATGTATGAATTTGAACAAGTCTTATTTTTTATGCATTTTTGACGCGAAACTGAATGCGCATCGGTATTAGAAACGTCAAACTCTCATTTAGATTAAGTATTATCATCAATTCATATTTATATGTGCAGGTTCTTTAAAAATTCTTATTAATTTAAAGCAGTAAAAATTATTATTGAAGAATATTAATTAATAAATAATAATAAATTGTCAAAATGTAAAATATCATTGCGCATGCGTCTGTACATTTTTTCCATATTGTATAAAACGTATTAATTTTGTATATTTTCTATGTATAATTTTGTACAAAAAATTGTATTGATATTAGTATAGAAAAATGTATCGTGTAAAGCCATCATTAGTAATAATCATCTTTATATACTTATTGAATAATATTTTGATACCAATTTTATTATATTGTTTTATTTGAAATATCTTATTTATCCAATTGATTATTGTATTTTTACTTTCCTATATATATATAAAAAACAAATAATTATTTTTAATTGGCAAAGATATATCAAAGACTCTAATGAACAAGCGAACAAACAATCAGGATTAAAAATTTTGAATCAACACGGATTAATCTAGGTTCTTTTGTTTGCACATAAATGTCACTAGAATACAGATTTTTTCCGAGCGGACACAATTTACAATACAATGAAAGAAATTTGTTATTTATCACAAAAAAAAATCTGATGGTGATGCTATATTGGGATTATTTTTTCGCTGTTTTTTCGCGGCAAACATTGAAAAAAACTGACAATCGTTAACGAAAATATTTTTACAGGTTTTTGCGTTTAAAGCTTGCCGCGAGCTTTAAGTTTTCTGGAAATGATAAAAATGTAGATTTATTAAAGAATAACAAAAGTGATGCAGCAATATTTTGACTTTAGCAAAACGACCCAACTTGGTAAACAAATATTTGTCGAACAAATTATGGATATTCTGTGTCTCATATTATATTTTTATCGTTTCAGCTGAGATACGTCCGAAAAAGTTTACTACTAAATAAATAAAAATTCTTCAACTGTTTTAAAGTGTATTATTTTATCTGTTTTTATGTTTGTTTAAGGACATTGAAATATAGTAGATTCTTTTAAGAAATCTGGTATATATTTATATATATATATATATATATATATATATATATATATATATATATATATATATATATAGTTAATACTCAAATATAATCATAAAGGAATAATCTGGTTCGATCCCAGGTCGAGGCGATATGAATTTTTCATTTTCAGATTATTCCTTTATGATTATATTTGAGTATATATATATATATATATATATATATATATATATATATATATATATATATATATATATATATATATTAGGGTGGTTCTTATTTTGGCAAAGTCGGAAATTTGTTGCTTCCACCCGCCAAAATTATTCCAAATAAAAAAAAAAAAATGTCCATACACTTCCCAGACCTGTCAGATGATATTAATCCGTGCCTGTTGAAGGCTCAAAATTTGCATTTATCTTAAATGGGGAAATCGCCTTTTTAGACATTTTGGATATAACTTTTATTGTATTTACTTTAAAAATATTTCAAAATAATCATCATAAAGCTAATATGCTTTTTCGTAGTCTAAAATTCATGCCATTCCGATGATTATTAACGGAGTGGTGTAAATTTGAAAAATATGATTTCTGACTCAGAAAAAAGCTATAATTATTAAGGATTATTAATCATTATAGCTCTTTTTTTCTCTCTATTTTACTGAATTTTTTCAGATTATTTTGAGCAAATTTTGAAAAAAAGTCTTTTTTAAAAAAAAAAATTCCCCCTTGACATTACTTTCAAAAATTAAAAAAAAATCAGTTTTTAATTTTTTTTCTTTTAAACGATGCATCCTAGAGTAATTTTTGTTGATTTTCTAAATTGATTGAAATTTTGTATTTAACTAAAAAAATGCAATAAATGGTACTTCTCTTTTCATGTTATCTTAATTTAGAGTCATTCTGTACATTTAATCTTAGATTTTCTGATGGTAAACTTATTTATTCAACAAGCAGAACTTTTTATAAAAAATGACTTTTTGTTTTAAAATCAATAATAAAAAAAATTCCCATTTGTTGCCAACTTTTACAGACATACTATATAATTATATATATATATATATATATATATATATATATATATATATATATATATATATAACATGCAAAAACTGATTTCAAAACTGCATATTATTGATAATAGTTTTAATTGTTTATTTTGCAAGAAATAGTAAATTAAAAATCAACCTATCTTTTTACAAACACCATAGAATCTAAGTTGAGGCAAAAGCACACAGTGGCAACCTAATATCCCGAGACCCCTTCGCCAGACACGTTAATTTCGATTCGACATTGACCCCTTGCTCGTATAGTCGGTCGCGTGCCAACCGAGTTTCTCTGTATAAATTATTATGTTAAATGCTACTGCCGTCGTAGTTGCACAGCCGTGTTCACACACAAGCGCATGTGGCATCGTAACCACGCCTGATTCAAATCTAGGTCGATTGTGTTGGAAAAGAATTTATTTTAAGCCCGACTTCATGACTCGCTTTAGCCGTACGTGTATGAAGAGATTCGACTTAGAAATGTTTTGTTGCTCAAATGTGAACAGAAATTAGTAGTTATTATATTCGGTACTAAATTAGGGAGTATAACGAAGGATTTAGTAATGTAGGTCGTTGTTTGGATTTGTAATATACACTCAATCACTGTAGTTGAACTATATAGTGAAGTTTTTTCTGAATGACATTAGAATGAAGTGATGCTAATACGGCTTTATATTAACTTATATTAGTTATCAAAGGAGCGATTTTTTAATATTTTTTTTTATCACGGACCTACTTCAAATACAATTTTTTTTATACGGACTTTCCAGACTTAATTTAACTCTTTCAGTGCTTTTTGTTTATTTCTTTTTAAACTCATTTTTCAAATTACTAATATTTATCTCTTCAAATTGTTAAATTGATTATGCAATAATTGAAATTGAGGAACACTGCAAATTTGAATAGATATATACTTACTAAATAGGATTTCTATTTATTTTATATTGTGCTCTATTTGGCCTAGTATAGTAATTAAGTCTGTACTGAAAAAATAGATTTTCGGTTATTGTTTTGGTTACCATAATATTAAGATTGAAAACAAAATATGATTTATGTAGTTGGTTTTAAAATTTTGTCAAATATATTATTTCGAAATACAAACAAAACATGCAGCTAACCAAAACACACATTAGGAGTGAAATAAGAAATTATAATACCAGACATAATCGTAGACTAAAAAACCAGCTAAAGAAAATAAAAAGTAATAAAAACACACACACACATTAGAACATTCGAACGGCAAATGACGTTCTAGTCGCCAGTCACAGGCAAAGTTTACATACATAACGGTCACGAAATCACGCAGAAGCCGGTCGTTTCGTTCGTTAAGTCGACTCCGGCTGCAGAAACATAAAGCAACAGAATCCACATACAACATACATAAGTATTATAAGAAGTAAAAACACGCATATAACATATTCGCGTTCGCCATTGAGGTCAACGGGTCAGTTCGACTCTTTAACTGGACCATTCACATACATTTCTCTATATGTTTGCTGTTTATTGTTGAAGAAATTTCAGTTTAAATGTTAGTTTTTCGAATTTTATTGCTTGTACATTGATTGTAAATTAAACTAAGTCGAAAACAATAAATGCAGCTGCAGTACATTTATAGTTCAGTTATTGAAAAATACCACTTTTTGTATTTAAGTTTATAGATTTTTAGAGAATTAATTTTCCTACAGATGAAAAATTTTTATATAGTTTTTTTTTTGTGTGTGTAGTATTTATAAACAAATTAATAAATTTAATGATTTTTGGATTTCAAGATGTATTATGTAATTGTATATTGCTGACTAGAGTTATATTCAAAATTATTATCGACTGATTATGGTATAATAGATGATTTTCTTGTACCAGCTTTAGCGTATGCTGATGACGTGTCGTTTTGGCTGCATCTGAAGAGCAACTGAGGATGATTGATAGAATTAATGTTGTAGGTAAGGATATGAATCTTGTGTTGAATAAGTGCAAAGTATTAGTTTTTGAAAAGGGTGATTTGATGACTGAATGTATCTATTGATGGTGCACGCTTAGAGCAGGTAGATGAATTTGTGTATTTGGATAGTTTATTGTCTAAGGATGGTCGCTTTGATCGTGAGATTGAAACTTTTGTTAAAAACGTAAATGTTTCCAAGAAAGCTCTTTGTTTAAGTATATACAATGCTGTTTTGGTGCCTATGTTGATATATGGTAGAGAATGTTAAGTTTAGCTGCAAAAGCATAAAGGGAAAAAACTGCTGTGAAAATGAGATTTTTACATGGCGTATGAAGAGTAAATAGAAGGAATCGGGTACGAAATAGATTTGTGTATGAGGAGTGTGAAATTGAAGAAAAATGTTATTGGAAAAGTTGGTGTTAGCTAGTTAAGATGATTCGGTTATCTTGAACGAATGTTTAGTGAACGTTTCGTTTGATTTTGAAGTGTGTGGTATGATTGACAGTGTCTTGGGATAGTGGAAAGAGTTTGTGCCACACTCTTTTGGGTACATAACGTGATTGTGTATATATGTATAAACTATAGTAATAAATAATTGAAATTATTAACAGAAATAGGTTTTAATATCGTTGACATTTATGTTAAATTTTATAAATAGTTAATACTTAACCGGTTTCAAACTCTTGTATATTTTATTCTATTCAGAAAGCAAAAATAAAACTACAGAAAAACATTATCTAGAATCAGAGAACTTCATTCATAAATATCTGTATCAAATTCTAAGAGCATATACTTCTTTTACATATATACATACTTAGATTGTCAGACGAACCGAATTTCACACTCAGCACTTATGTATATATATATTTACGTATATATACATAAATACATAAAACAAACCACGTGATTCAGTTTTAAATTTATCCACAGAGAGTTGCCGGTAATAACAACAACTGTAGTTTCACCACACAGAACTAGTAGTGTAGGCGTTTTTAGTTTAGTTTCATATGCAGACGAAAAACTGTGTATGAAAATCTCTCGATTGCTACACTATTTTTCTATCGTGTTTTTACTGTGATACCTTTGCATAAAATGTGTGGAAATGAGACAATTTTTTTGTTTTGTTGTGTTTATTATGTGTTGCCATGGTGATTTGTGATAATGTTTTTACGTGGTGTTAAATAGAATTTGTTTAAAAATTTGTTTGTTATTTTTTTCGTTTATTTGTTATGGTAGGCGTGAAAAAATATCTATAAAAACATTGTAAATAAAACTTGTCGAATATAAAATATTAAATGTAAGAATTTATTGTTTAAAGTTTGTAGAATATGTTCAATATTATCTGTTTTATGGTGATATTCTGTATTATTTTATAAACTTTATAGTTACTATAGAATTTAGAGTCTTTTTCCACATATGCCATTTTAAATTTGTTAAAAAAAGATAAAAGATTCTGTAGTACTACGAAGTTTACAGAATAATACAAAATGTTAGCATTAATATTACATTTTTATTTAAAAATTACATAAAAATATTTTGTCGCGTATCGGAAAGTGAAGGAATGTGTTAGGAATGAAATTTAAGTAAATTAAAAAATAAAACATAAAATATTAATTTTATAGAACATGAAATGGGAACTATTTTAAAGAAAACTTAGTAAAAATTGAAAATGAAGAAAATAATTTTAATTTGTATTATACGCGAAATTAGATTAAAGTTTGTTAGCGATAAGAATTATAATTTTATTTAGATTAGTCATGAAATGTTTTGCATACATTGACATTTGTTTTGAATTCATGTCTAGACGAATTACAATTGGCCAAAGAAATCTTTCAAATAAAGATATAATAATGTTGATATAATATATAATAATATTTTATCATTAGTATTAAATTTTGTAGTATTATTTTTTAAATATTTATAAACAAAATTTATTTTTGATTTTATAATTCCAAATTTTTACATAACATAATACGCCATGTACCCAAAAGGCTGGGACACAAACTCATTTAATTATCTCGAAATTAGCTTCCTTCAAATATTTCTATCCAGACAAACAATTTTAACTTCATCCACATTTATAACACCTCTTACACATGCTCTTCTATTCCTATTATTTGGAAACATTCGCTCACGCAAGCCAACTTTCTCAATCATACCACTTTATCTACTTATCGCAAGTCCACGCGAACTTCTAATATTAAAAATATATGACTTACTGTGGTGAAAATTTATAAATTATATAATAAATTTGAAATATATTTTTCAAAATACAATATTTAATTCTTATTATGTATTTTGGATGCTAAGCTTTCATTATTATCAAATTTAAGTACTCAATATATTTTATGGTCAAAGATTATTAATCTATTAAAGAACAAATTTAATTTGCTACTAATGTCAATTAGTAAATAGACAGTTTTTATTTATTAAAATAAATGTAATACTTTTTATAATTGCATATTGTAATATATTAATAAAAAAGTTTTTTAAATGCGCATATATTTTAAAATTTAACATGTAAATTTTATAAATTATATTTCAATTTTTGTACTATTTTTCAACAAAATGAATATAATTTTTATAAACCTTTAGGCTGTAACTGTTACAGTCGGTAAATAATTATATATTATTTTAAAACAATTTCCGCGATTAACATTTTTAATTTTCATAAATTTAATTCAAAAATATTATTTAATACAACTTTGATTTAAACCTCGTAATGTTTTATCAATATGAAAATTATTTTTTTTAAGCAAAATATTATAATTTTAAATTGAATTTAAAGCTGACAGATATTGTACATCAGATAGCTAAAGTTCAATGACTTTGCCATCCCACAAACAAAAATTTTTCAAATATTTTTATTAAACAATATAATATTCCATATGTCCATAATTCACAATATTAGTGGGAGTTAACATTATATACTCGTATTAATTTCACATTTGAATTTGTATAAATAAATTACAATTATTATTTCATCATTAAAATCGAATCTATCTGGTATGAGGATGTATGAAAAAGTAATATCTCTGATTCTATATTTCCGGTAATATTTTGTTTACTACGATGAATGCATATTTATTTTTCAATCATAAATGTCAAATTATTAAAGATGATTTTGAAAATAAGATTATATTGTAGAAATATTTTTAGCATTTTTAAACTTTAGTAATATTTTTATTTATATTTTAACAATTCCGTCATATTATAACCACAAAAATTAAAAGATGTTCTATTATATTTATTTTTGCTTTTTTTTTTAATTCTCATTCGCAGAAAAAGGTGTTATAAAATTTGACTCTTAATTTCGGGATAGTGGAAAGAGTTTGTGCCACATTCTTTTGGATAAATTTCGTCTACTTTTGGTAGTTTTTTTAGTTGGAATAAATTTAAAATTGGTCAATAAAATGTCATTTATTCTGAGGAAAGTTGTAGAAAGAAAATTAGTAGCTACTGTATTTTTTTATTATTTTTTTTTTATTAATTTCGCAAAAATTATGAAGAATAATGAATATTGAAAAATAATAATGAAGAAGAGAAACATATATTTCGTTTGTATTTCAAACATGAAAATTAATTTGGCAATATTTTTCTTTAATTTATACTGTATAGATAATTATACAAATAAAAATTATTTTGTAACGTTATTATTTACATAATGTTATATAGCATAGCAATTATTTTTTAAATGTTATTTGAAACATTATGTAATGAAAACAAATAATAAATAACTTTACAATTTGAAACGTTATTTCATCCTTGATTTAAACGAATATTTATTTTAAAAAAAACATAAATTTTTCTCTAAAATTTGTTATTTTTTTTAACTTTATTAAAAAATAATAATGCCTACCGAAAATAATGTAAAATACTTTTATTTTAGTTAGATGTTAAAATAATTTACTTCGTAATATTTTTATTAGTATCAATTTAATATCTACATTTTATACACATTCTTCACACTTATAACATTAATTTTATGCAAAAAAAATCGATTTTTTCAAACCCTGGAGAAGTTAGTAATAAAGTTCTAGCTATAAATTCTGTACCTTATCATACTAATGTTGTACTTAATAACTTAATAAATATACTAGTTTTGTTTCACTAAATATTTATTAGAAATATGAAATAAAATGATTTTGAATAAAGCGCTCTAATTTTTACTAATTATTCATATTACCATTCAATGATTTTCAAATCTCTAGTAGTACAAAACTCGTACTCAATAAAAGCGATCAATTAATATATTATTCATTATAATTACATTCTTAATTACAATTTTAACGATTTCATGTAAGCTATCGAATGCTGCAAACCGAATTAAAATTCTCTAATTAGTTTTCTAGGTATTAAGCAAAACATTAGTATGGTAAAATATAGATTTATTTTAGAACTTTATTGCTTTTTTTTTCAAATAAGTTTACTGGAATACCCTCCTAAAACAAAACAATTGTATAATAACAAACAAATTTTTAAACGAGTTGTGTAAAAACCAAATTCAAATAAAGATGGAGCCGTCTGTAGACTTTGCTAGCGGAAGCACAACTGCAGGTTCTGATTGCGATCTGCTGGTGACGATGGTCGACACAAGTCCAGCTGCGTGTCTGCAACGGGCTCTACGATATGCCGGATTAAAGCTAGTAAGTTGAGCTTTGTAGAAAGCCTTCTCTCATTCTGTGTGTGTGTGTATGTGTCTCTACAAGTTTGCTTCTGATGATAGTTTTAGACATTTTCCCCTCGTGTCGGTGACACATTTCCGATGTGCTTGGCTGCGTCCTAGCGCCTTTATTACTCGTACAATATTTGCAAGTTATGAACGAACAAGATGGTAGACGAACTTATGCATAATATTATCCTATTATTAATCTTCGGAGTCGAGGTTCAAAATTTTGATTTATGGCACATACTTTCTTCTACTCTTATTAGAATAAGGTAGTTTGTAAATTCAAGGTGCTGCTACTTTACACATTATTGGAAGGTTTCTTTTTAATATTAATGGTTTGATATTATTACCTTCGAATTATATTATTAATAATGTAAAAAAGCTTTAGGATAAAGTTGTTTTTTTTTATATTAGAATTCACCGTTTCGATCATCATCATCATCATCAGGAAAACATATATACAAATGGTATAAATAATAAGCAAACAA
The DNA here is from genome assembly GCA_963966155.1 of Clivina fossor. Lineage (NCBI taxonomy): Eukaryota > Metazoa > Arthropoda > Insecta > Coleoptera > Carabidae > Clivina > Clivina fossor. Next base: position 9,533,638 of record OZ014562.1, on the reverse strand, counting down.
AACATAGAAACAAGTTACTAGGTAACAAAATACAAGTAACTGAATTACAAAATTTTTGTAATTTATTAGAAACTAGATTTTATTTAAGTAAGTGCCTTTTTAAAATTAAAAGCTTTAGGATTAAGTTTTGCATATATTTTATTTTAAAAATCTACGTTTCAATATACTCTACTTATATCATCATCAGGAAGAAATATGCAAATGACATAAATAATATTAATTTGATAATTTTTATATTTTTTACTACTGTTACCTAACGGGACTTGGCAACAGCAGGTCTTGATAAGTAACAGTCGATCGATGTTATCTGATAATTTAGCAGGAGCTATTAATTAATCACAACTAAATATGCACATATATTTGAACATTATAGCATATCAGTTTATTAAAAAAAAACCTTGGTAAATTATATTGAAGTTGCAAATTTATATTTATTGACTAAGTTGAGGTACAATATAAATACAAAGTTTTATTTAGTTGGAAAAGTGGAGCACAAACTTATTTTGCATTGTAACTTGTGCTGGTTGAGCTGTAAATAAAACTAACGAAAAAATAACTAGTTTTGTGTACAAGTTTCAAGCGGCGCGCAATAAAACGTTTTAGAACTTCTGGCCGCTTATAAACCACTTATTCTTGTGTGTATTGCAACTCCCCGTCGAGTTGGAGAAATGCAGCCAACATATATACCTTTTTTAAACATATAAAATTTGTGGTTTCTTTTCAAAGTTGTTGTGTGTGTGGACAATGTCCACTTACAAGAAGTTGCCATATTTTACACGGTTTTTCGTCATAAACTGAGGATATAAGAGTTTAGAGTTTTAGACGTGCGAGACAAAAACTTTTCTACAAAGTTACACTTTGTTCATATATATTTTATTTTTGTTTTATCGCAACTAAGATACTTGTAGCTTTACATTTGTCGTAATTTTATAAATAACTTTATTCTAACTTAGGAAAAATATAAAGATGATTGCAAGATATTGTTCATAAAGAAAATTGTATACTAAATTAAAAATATTAGTTTTTTTTTTCAGTGCAATATATCAACGTATTTTGATTTAATTGTTATAATAAATAATCACTTATTGGTAATCTTCAAGCTTTCACGACCGGTATCTATTGAATTTATAGAATTTTCTTGGCTGGTATACCGTGGTCGATCTATCCTCCTCGCAGACGAATATATTAGATTTTGAAGCAGAAACTGTCATTCAGTCACCAAGCTCTGATGATGCATTTAGAAATTTTTTAAATAGCTTACTTATTCAATATAAGTTGATTTGACAAAAAAAAACACATTAAAAATTTACATGTTTATAATTTAAACTACAACTAATTTGAACGAATAAAAAATTTAATTATTTTTAATTAATCCAATTTTCTTCAATTAATTTTATATTTTATCGTTAAATATTTTGTTTATAATATTTTTTCAATAATTGTATTAAGAATATTTTAAATTTTTTATGGAAAAGAGTTTAATCCATATTTTAATACGTCACTGTTTTCATACTAAAAGTGTTAATATATTAACAAATACAAAATAAGTAAAAAATTTGCACAGAGATTTAATATTATAAAACATAAAATTTTAAACTAAAAATAATTATATTGCTCATATCTCGTGTAATAGTATATATTTGGTTTTAAAACTCGTGAAAGTGTCAAAATTAAAGAGCGATTTCTCTGTGGTCTGTTGTAAGAACTGTAGCATAAAGTTTAAAACCAAAGTAAGTAAATTGCAAAAGAGGTCACTGACCGCTTTCTCCTAACGTTACCAACGGAAATCGGATGATAGTTATCTGGTCTTATTCTAGTTACTGACTAGATACTGTTACTGTATTGCAGATACTGTTTTATTCATCAAATAAATACTTTTTAACCTAGCCAAGTATTATACTACAACTTTCTACTGGTTATTTAATTTTTTTGTCATGTTAACTATTGCTTATATAAAATTTTGTATCTTACCATTTATTAAACATTATACATACATACACAATCACGCCATGTACTCAAAAAGATAAGTACAAACTATTTTCGCTATCCCGAAATTAATTTTCTCCGAACATACCAATCCAGACAAGTAACTCTAGCTACAATATACAGGGTGATTTATTGAGAATAGACGAATGATCCCAACGGGCCTTATACAAATATTGCTGGTTTAAATGATACAAGATGTTCTAAATTAGAATTTCTTAATAATTTTCAATTATAAGTTTCAGTAGTATTAACTTGAAAATTGATATTTTTATGTTTTTCGAGATGATAAATAATAATTTAAAACTAATTGTAAAATTTCTCATAGAGGACACTAGTTATACCATACTGATTTGATAAATTGAGGATATTTATGTTTGCAGAATTATGGGCATAATAAATCAAAAATTTGTAGAGCATTCTTCTTTAGATAAAAAGTGACCAGTGTTTAATTACAATATCTCTATCTGTTTCCAAAGTATTTACTACGTATTAAAAGTATCACTTTTTCAAATCTTTGAAAATTTTATTATTTTTTAGTTTTGAAATTTCCGAATATTTTTTTGTATTGTAAGCAATTCGTTTTACTTCAAATTTACTATTTGAAATGTTCACTATCTGTTTCAGCGCACTTTTCTATGCAAAAATGATAATCTTGACTTACACGAAGTTACTAAAAACTTGTATAAAATCACTTTAATTTTAATAATTAGGATGTGAGTACGTGAATCTAATTGAATTTAAGAACAAACAAAAGATTCTTTACTATTTTATTTAATTCAGAATGCATATTTCTACCACTTTATAGTTATCATCAGCTATGATGACTACAGAGTGGTCGAAATGTACATTTTGTACTTTTAACGAAATTATTTTTTTCTGTTAGCGCAGAATTAATGGTTTTTGAACCAAACTACTTACTAGCATGTGAAAAAACTACAAAAATATTAATATTTTAGTTTCATCAGTTATCGTTGATTTTATTATACCCAAATATTAATATTATTAATATCTTCTAACAAATTTTTATTGTGTTTTTATAAATTAGTAAATGTAATACTAATTTTGAGACAAGTAGAGTAGTCAAATTATTGAAATAAAATAGTTGTTTGTTTTATTGTAAATGACGTTTTATTTTATTTGTTAAATAAAAACGATAATTATTGAATTCAATATTTTAAAGTTACACCAGGAAAGGTTAATATTCATGGTTATTCCACAAATTTCTAACCACGATTTCACTAGCCTTTTATGCGGCTAGCAAGAGGAATTCCTTTGCAAACTTAGGTGTTAAATGGCTTCAAGTTAAACTTAACTGAAATTTAAACCGAAGTTTAAGACGAAGAAGGAGGGGGGGGATATTATGGTCGGCACACGAAAGTCACTCCATAATTTCAAATTCTCCCTTAATAGTTCCCAATGGATGGTGGTAGTTTCGGTGAGGAAACAATGGCCGTTTAAGTACCTGGGTACTTTGGCACTTTTGTTTAAAACTAAACTTGTAATTTTCGCTCGTTGGAAAATCGGCTTTTGTGAGAAAGTGCATGAACTATGCATAGTATTAAAAGTACTAATCATTATACAATATAAGTTTCTATTGAAAGTTTTTAAGAGTTATATAACTTCTTCTACAACTTTGAAATTACAGTTATTATAACTGATGATAAATATTGTTTTAACACAAATAGAAATTGTTCAAGTTTTAAGAGGATTCGTTCCGTTTATTATATGGGATTATAAAATCTTCATGCAAATTTTAATTTTATGTCTAACAAAGTAAAAAAATTCAGAACTCGTTATGTTAAATTAAAGGCCTTTGCAATAATATTCTGTATAATTTTTATAAAAATTTAACGTTTCGGTTCACTACACATAAAGTTGTAAGTTTCACTTGAATTTATATAATTTTATATGGTTTCTAACATTAAAATAACATTTTATAATTTTTCTGTTATAATTTACGTAACATTACATGAAAAAATTACATTCATAAAAAAGGATGATGCTATTTATACATACGGTATGTATACGCAATTGGCTATTTATACATACTTAAAAAAAAACCTAAACCAACTTACTAACCTATTCTAAATAGCCAATTACGTAAAAATACTGTATGTATAAATAGCCAATTGCGTATACATACCGTGTATATAAATAGCCACTTTCCATAAAAAATGTAAAATTACATAATTTTTGCAGTAATGAATATTTAAAAATATAGTAAACATTGAAAATGTTATGTTGGTAAAAGTTATTAGTCTCATATCTAGTTACAACTAGAATACCTTAAAAATTATAAGATTTTTATTAAGATAAATATGATTAAATTGGTTCTTCACTGTTATTTTATAAAATGTTTACAACAATTTATCTAACATTCTGTATAATGACGTAAATTATTAATAATTAGACTATATAATATGAAGATATATCAAGCAAAATCTGGTTTGATAAAGTCAACTAAATCCTCAGACTTCATTCATAAGTGGCTCGCATAGCAACGACGCAAATACAATCAATTTTGTCGCCAGACAATAATAGAGGGGCTGTGGTCGGTTTTAGCGTCAGTTGTGTCGTGGTCGGGTCAGAGTTTAGCATATGAATGTGAGGCGAAAACTGGGTATTTCTCAGCGGTTTCTGAAGGCACCATACCAACACTAACCAACCCATAAGGGCTCGCCCATATAGCGTTTCGTATGTTATATGTCGCGTGCTTCAATGTCGACATTTCCGCTCAACTTTTTTTTTGCTTTCTTTCTATGTTTTTTGGCTTTTGTTATACTAAGATTGGGGCGTGGGTTAAGGGTTAAGCTGTCACTGGAAGTACGATCATTGTTGGTGATGGTTTGATGAAGGGTTGAAGGGAATCTAGGCTTTATTTAAATTTTTAGAAAAGAAGCAGTTTTTTTTAGTCATAAATAAGTGTGATATAGTCAGCTTTTTAAAAGATTTTTTAACATAAATAAATTAAGATATAAATAAATGTACATAGATCAAATATTCAATTATTTTTTATATAATGAAAATTTAAAATAATTATTTATATTTGTGATAATGAAGACATGCATCTGCGTAGACGTCTGATAAGTAATTGAGGTGGTATGATTGAGAGAGTTTTGCGTGAGCAAATGTTTCCAAATGGTAGAAATAGAAGAATACTTGTCTGAATGTAAATGTTTGGCGGAAAATAATTTCGACATAGTGGAAAAAGTTTGTGCCATATCATTTTGGGTACATAGCGAGATTGTGTATGTATGTATATATTTATGGAAACTTAAAATTGAATTAGCTTTGAAAAAAATAATTTTATTTAGCATTTGGAAACATTTGTTTTCGTTAAACACTTTTAATTATACCAACTTATTTATTGATTCTTAAGATTTAACTGAAGTGATCTTTTAGTTTTTATGAGTGACTTTATCTCAACCATAACTTAAATGCTTAAGCTCGCGTTCACGAAGCATTGTTAACTTAATCAATGAGTTAACCGGCTCATTGGTTGGTCAGTTGGTAAATAAACTAATTTGTTAACTTACAAAGCATTTGACAATACTTTATGTAACTGGGCTTTAGTGTAATATCAGACCTTACAAAACAAAAATATGAAATTAAAATTTTAAAAACATATTGTTTAAAAGATTTTTGATTAAACAATCATATTTTTAGTAGTTCTATTTTTACATACGAATATGAATCATTAAAACAGGAAATTATTACAACATTTCATTTTTAAGACATTAATATTTCTTATTGAACTAAAGATAATTTGAAAAAAATTAAATTGAATTTATTTTTAGCATTTTCATCATATCGTATACACATTTTGTTTTTGGATATAAGATTTGTAAACAAAATAAACAAACAAGAGATTTACAGTTTAATGTACGAACCGGAAGCATTCTTTTATTAAATTTAGTGTTTAAAAAAGGATTTCAATTCAAGTGCATTTGCTTATTCGGTGTTAAAGCGTTCTGTGCGTTTTACATAAAATCCAAATGCTTTTAAGTAATAGATTTAGAATCAATAATAGAAGTAGCTTTGAAGCCATTTTGGTGCAAAGAGCTGGAAATCTAGAAATGTAACGTTTCCTAGATAATATTCTAGATATGGAAACCAGTTTCTGTACTAATGCAATAACCTCGCGCAAGTTTATGGATATAAGAAATATTTTTTTATACTTTTTTCTTTGCTTTTATAAAGTGATATATATTTGTACAGAGCGTCCCAAAACTCTAGTCTGTGTTAGTGTTACTTGAAAAGCAGGAATATAAAAATGATATATTTTTTAATATACTTATATGTCGCAAAAATAATGAAGAATCTATTTTTTCCTTTGTTAAATTACTAATATTTTTTTAAATATTTTACGTCTTGAAGATTTCCAAAGCATTTACTATGATAGCGAATTTAGTAAAATGGTTTAGATGTATGGCTACTACTTGAAAACTTTCGCTCATGCAAGTCATTCAATCATACCACTCCATCTACTCTTTGGACGTTTTCGCATAAGTGTACTTTCAAATTCATTCATATATATTCTTTTAATCAAACGTTAGACATTAGACAACATTAACTTTTGTAAAAACATTTATTTCAATTTCGCACTCATAAAACAAAAACTGTCATAATTTTAATTTGGGGCGATATCTCAAAAACAATTGATTTTAATTGATGAGTAGTTGGAGTGGTATGATTTAGAGTGTTTTGCGTGAGCGAAAGTTTCCAAGTAGTAGGAATAAAAGAGCATGTATGAGAGGAATTATGAATGTGGATGAAGCGAAAGTTGCTTGTTTGGATAGAAATGTTTGGAGGCGACTGATTTCGGGATGATGAAAAGAGTTTGTGCCACACTTTTTTGGGTACATGGCGTGATGGTGTATGTATGTATGTATGTAGTACATTTGTCAATTTACTAGTAATTAATTCTTATATATATATATATATATATATATATATATATATATATATATATTTATTTTGTTATTTTGTGGATTAATATTATGTAAGGACAAGCGATTTAGAACACATAATATATTTACGGGTTTCAATATTTTCCATCAAATTTTCTTCTTTGTCAATAAATTTACTAATAATTTTATTTGAAACACAAAATTCAAACAGTAAAAGATAATATACCTGAATGAATCACTTCAGAAAGGAAACATACATAGACATAAATACTTGACTAAATTTATAAAAGACGTTGAACATCAAACGAACCTAACAGACAGACGCAACAAATAGAAAATATAAGAAGTAGCAAAAGATGAGCAGAGACGATCGTTAAAAAACAAATGTGAAGAGATAAATAAAGCGCAAAAGGAAAATATACCTTCTTATTATTGCTGGCGTGAAAATTTGCAGAGGTATTTTTCAAGGTAATAAAATAAAACAACCACGTCTGTTTTCTCAGTCTTGGAATTTTTATTCTCTCATGTTGTGTTATTAACTCTTTAGTTTTGGATGGTGGCCAAAGACGAGAGAAATATTTTGTGTTTTAGTTGATAAATTTTGCTCTAGTACTTGCATCCGTCTTCTAGTCTATGTTAGGATTATGCAGTAATTACAAATATCATGAGGGTTGTTTTTCTTAGCTTCTTAATAGCAGAAGCTACTTTAAATTAAAGTAATTTTTAAGTCTGCAAATAAATATTTATCTTTATTCAGTCAGTTGCAAATTGCTTTTAACAAATTAATTCTTTTACATACATTTACACAATTACTTGTATCCAACAGGGTGTGGCACAAACTCATTTTACTATTCCAAAATTAGTTTTTTTTCCTAACATTTATATTGAATCAAGTAACTTTTTTAAAATATAGTAAATTTAAAGTTAACTTGTGATTTCAATGATATTATTTATGTAAATATATAAATTTTAAATTTTTGAAATTGTAAAAACTTATACCTAAAGTTTATTTTACACGATACAATTTATATTTTGAACGATCAAAGTTGCAAGAATGTACAAATATAAATAATATTAAATCGACAGTACACAATCATGTATATTCTTCAAGTTGTCAGTATAACTAAAATTTATTGATTAATTTTTATACATAAAATTGCATTGTGTGAAGATAACTTTATACTGGCATTACACAAAAAATTTATACAATTTTCTATAGAAAATGTACAAAATTAATAAGTTGTTTACGATGTAGAATAAAATGTACAAACGCATGCGTAATAATATTTTATATTTTGACAATTTGAAAATTGTATATTTATCAATAACAATGTTTACTGCTTATAAATACTAAATAAGAAATATAAAACAAAATGTACACATAAATTAAATTAATTTTGTTATTATTATAAAATTAATATTTTTAAAGTTTATTACTCACAAATTTTTGGCTAATCACAAAATCGTATACAAAATATTGATTTTGCTAAATGAATTTTTTACTAACTAAAGCAGTGTGAACGCGGCTAAGAATTTATCATCAAAGTGATTTTAAACATTGTAAATGTATGTAATTGTTTATGTTGCTAAACGAGTAATGGTCTAATTAATCAAGTACCTACCAAAAAAAAAATTGTGATAATCAAAAACCATGTCAAATCGATATTCAACTGTCACATGTCATTTTTAAAAAAAAAATCAAATCAAAACCACAAAATTACGACGATACAAAAGCGAACAAATTTTTGATGATTCATTACATTGATTTGTGCATTTGCTTACAATTCTTCAAAATATGCGATTGCCTTTAGGGTCTTACGAGTATATTGGCAGGAAAAATTACAGGATTTTTGTTTGCATTACATATTACACTAATATATTATTTAAAAATATTTGTTGTAGCGCGAACTGCGTTTATTACGCGTGCTTTTGTTTATTTAAACAATAGCGTAAAACTCGTTTTACGGTAAATATTATTTTGTATTTACTCCTGTTCACCGTGATTAAAACTCACAAATTTTGATTGAAACCCATGAAAAAATTTATTCATTTAATATAGTAAAAAATCTTTTAGAACTCATTATATAAAATAAAACGGCTTTAGGTTTAACTTCTGCATTAATATTCATTAATAATCAACGTACTGTACGTACTCAACGTCCGTCTTCATCAGGAAAACTGATACAATAAATAACGGAACATAGAAACAAGTTAAGGTAACAAATAAATAACTAGATTATAAATATTTGTAATTAGTAAAAGCCAAATTTTATTTATATCAGTGCCTTCATAGTGATTGATGTTATCTTTTTCTTTACTAACTGATTTAAATAAATTTTCGCTTCCAATGATTAAAAATTTATAAAAAAAAAATTATGATCTAGTTATTTATGTGTTACCTAGTAACTTGTTTCTATGTTCTGCTGTTTATTGTAAATGTTATTTGTATCAGTTTTTTGATAAAGATGGACGTTGAGTTCGTCGGAACGTCGATTATTAATAAATATTAATACAGAACTTATACCTAAAACCGTTTTATATTTTATTTTATTGTTTCGTTTATTTAAAGTCACTATTTGTATTGTAAACTAAGTAAAAATAAATAAGCTACATTATTTAAATAAAAAAGGCTGTTATTTCTAAATTATATTTGAAATTCAGAAAACTCAGTAATTTTACATTGTTTAAAGAATGAACTTCACGTAGTTTTTATAAACGTTGGAACAATAACTCACAATGTGCGAGTTGAATGTCTGTGTTTTGCGACTAGTTCATTTTTCACGGGTAACAAAATGACGCGAAGAATAACCGGGCTGGGAGGTGTTTTCGGGGGTAAGACGCAAACCGCGTCGAAAATGAGCCGAATTCGTGAACGAATTCGAAGGAAGAAAAAAAAAAGACACGAATGCCGTTTGCGAATGCGGGAACAAATATTTCTTTGATGGCGACGCGATCGAGCGCGGAAAATTGGCGAAAATATTTGATCTTTTCCTCACTCGTTTTGCTCCAGTAGGAAAATCTAATGTTTTCACTTCCAGCGAGAAATAGAACAGATTTTGCAAATATTAGTTATCAAATATTAGTTTTATATTTTTACTTTTATGTATTTGAAAATATAACGAATAAATAAAATTAGATAAACACGTATTTTAATAACAAATAATATATAAATTCTTTTTATTTTTAAACAAAATCAATCACAAGATTTATAAAAGATTAGAAAATGATCTACTGTGGCGAAATTTAAATAAAAATAATATTATAAAAATCCCAAAACCACACTTAAAGTGTGGTTTTGGGATTTTTATAATATTATTTTTATTTACAAGATTTATAGTTTTCAATGTATTCTAAAAAGTCATATGCAATGCTGTTTTGATACCTACGTTGACTTACCGCAGTGAGAGTTGAGTTTGGCTGCAAAAGCATAAAAGGAAAATGACTGCTGAGAAAATGGAAATTTTACATAGCGTATATGGTGTAACTAGAAGAAATCGAGTATGAAATACATTAATGTATAATGAGTTGAAATTGATAAAAAATGATTGTTGCAAAATGTTAGTGTTAGTCAGTTAAGATAATTCAGTCATCTTCAGCGAACGTTTGGTTAAAATAATACATATGAATGATTCTGAAGCTATACATTTGCGTAAACGTCCAATGAGTAGATGGAGTGGTATGATCGAGAGAGTGGTTTGCTTGAGCTTAAGTTTACAAATAGTAAGAATAGTAACGGATAATGACTGCTGTGGAAATGAGATTTTTATGTGGGGTATGTGGTGTAAATAGGAGAGATCGGGTACGAAACAGATTAGTGTATGATGAGTTTGAAATTGAAAAAAATGTTGTAGCAAAAGTTGGTGTTAGTCAGTTAAGACGGTTCGGACATGTTGAGCGAATGTCTAATGAACGTTTGGTTAAAAAGATTTATTTGAATGATTTTGATGGTATACTTTTGCGTGGACGTCCGATGAATAGTTGGAGTGGTATAATTGAGAGTGTTTTGCGTGTGCGAAAGTTTCCAAGTAGTAGGAATAAAAGAGCATGTATGAGAGGAATTATGAATGTGGATGAAGCGAAAGTTGCTTGTTTGGATAGGAATGTTTGGAGGCGACTGATTTCGGGATGATGAAAAGAGTTTGTGCCACACCCTTTTGGGTACATAAGAATAGAAGAGCATATATGCGAGATATCATAAATGTGAATGAAGCTACAGTTTCGGAATAGTGGAAAGAGTTTGTTCTACACCCTTTTTGGTACATGCATGATTATTCATGTATATTATGAAGTAAAAATCTACATCATTTAAACTTTGTAATAAAACTTTAAATAAAAACATAAATGATCATAAGATTTAACATAATATGTTACGCTGAAATTAATGAAAAATTCATATATATTTTTAAATAGAGACAAAATGTGCTATCAGATTTTTAATAAAAAATTTACCAGGGACTTTTTTTAAAATTCATACATGTACTTGGTTGTTAATAAAGGTCTTTTTTTCCATACGTATCTCATACTCTGATTTAATTAAGTTTTTTAATTATTTTTTGAATACGGTTTTCTCTTTCTCTTTCATAACATCGTATAAATGACTATATCAGTGTGAAAAAAAACACAACAACATACGTTTTAAATGTTATTTTTGTGGTTTTTTAATTAAAAAAATACTTTGTTTCGAAAATTATTAAACACATCTGCTACAAAATAATATTTTTATATTGATAGAATCAGTGATAAATTTTTACGACTTTTAACTGAATGTTTTATATCTAATTTGCAATTGATATTACTCAATTAGGAAGTCGAAAAATTATCGATTTCCTTGATGGTATACAGGAAGTGCACACAGAAATAATAAAGTTTAAACATGCGATAAATATAAAATAAAGAGAGGAAAAGAATAATTAGCTACTAATGAAGAAGACCTGACAGTTTGGCAGGAAAAGTGTTACAAGTTGAAAAAAAAATATATAAATAACTTTTTCATTGCACGAGCTAAAATTATCTTTAATTTCAATAGTACTTGAAACTTTTTAAACATCAAAGCGAATGCAGATAGATCTAACGAGCGCAGTTAGATTTTATGAAATGATATAATATATTATATCACACAGTATTTGAATTTTTTTTTTACGGGAATTTTATATTTTTTTTAATTAAATTTTAATTACTCAATTTAAAATTTTAATATCATAGCAATACTGTTTGAGTTTGATCAGTAAAATTATTAATTATATTACGCTAATTTTGTGAACAATAATTGACAGATGAATTTAGAATTAATAATACATCAATTTTTACATTAATACATTTTTTTAATACAAATTAACACCATACGACAGATTTTGTGTTAAAGTTTTTTTTTTACTACACAAATATTAAAATGTAATGTTGTTCTTTCCAAAATTAAATTATTGATTTAATTACTTATTAAACACTTTCAGTTTGTTTATTTGAATTTTTTTAATAATAGATACCATTTATATTTGGTAAGAGGTAGAAGTAAAAATTTATTTTAAAGCAAGAAATAAAAGTACTTTTTCATAAACAAATGAGGTGGGAATACGGTCCTACGTCTATAAAGTAAATAGTAAATAATTTCATACAAATCTTTTAAAATAACTATACTGTTACTTACTATGATTTTTTTAAATTAAATTTTATGTTTCTATTAGAAAAACATAAGTTTACAGTTCAAAAACACGTTTACTTTTGAGTTAAAAGTAAAAATCTTGGATCTAAAGCAAAAATTTTCTCAATAGTCACACCATCAACTAGTTTTATTTAATTTTACAAATCTATTAAAAAAAAACTAATAAAGTGGATATAATCTTGAATCTAAAGCAAAAATTTTCTCAATATTCACACCATCAACTAGTTTTATTTAATTTTACAAATCTATTAAAAAAACGAATAAAATATAATAATGTGGATATGCAGAACTGAAAAAAAAAAGTAAGTCCGGCCCTGTATGTGGGAAAAGATGGCGTTAGCGTGGCTCATGTGAACGAAGAAGAATCGAGTTAACTTAAATGAACTGGAATTGATTCAGTCACGTCTTAAATTGGTATTCATCTTGTTCCGTAGTCTAAGAAGGAGTTTTCATTTTCCTATATGTAAAATGCATTTTTACGTATGCTCTTTTCCACAAAGGCAAATGCTTGCATACAGTATATGCGATTCTTTCATAAATCATCTCCAGCAAGATCTGGATTACTTATTTTTATTATTTATTTTTTTTAAAAACAAATTTTAAAAAAATGTAATTTTTATTGACAATTTTGTATTTGTTTCTGTAAGAATATATATATTTCACTATCCCAAAATTAGTGTGCTCCAAACAATCTATCCAGGCAAGATCACTGCGATTAAATGAATATTTAAATATTTGTGAAACTATATATATTTCAACAGGTGTCGTGCCAGTTGCGTACGTGCCAGTTGCGTACAGTCATTAAATAGCGCCATTTGAGTACAAATAAGGGTCGGGTCAAACCCAGGTAGTAAAGCTAGTTAGGCCGAGTGCCAGATGCGTACAGCGGTTATATAATACTTATAATACGCTATAATATCATCGCACATAATTTTTACAAATAATCAAGTCAATATTTAATTTTAAAATTGACCAAGTTTATATTTATTGGTTTAAATTTGATTTGTGTAGATTAATATTTAATAAATTCATATCGTTTACCAACTTTGTTACTTTTTACTATATTATGATAAATTATGCTTAAATTCGTGATGTTAAATTTGTAATAATAATTGAAATTACATAAACTTTTCCTCCGTTTACAGATATATTCTTACAGGAATTTCCATACTAACTCTTTTTCTTTAACCTTTTGTTAATTTTACTTGTTGTATTTAGATATATAATGACTGTACGCAACTGGCACGTACGCAACTGGCACTATTTTATTTTAACAAATCCTAAAAATTTTGTTTTACTGTATTATAAGTTTCAGCAATTTTATTTCTACTAAATACACTTGAATAACAAATATATTTTGTAATGTTTCGAATAAATAATTTATAGATGAAATACTAATTATTTTCTATTTCAAATTGACACGATTCCTAAGTACTAATCTTCAGACATTCATACTTTCTGACAGCTGAATTAAACTAGTAAAAATGACAGTTTTTCTTTACGAAATTTCATCAAAAACGAGAAATGATTGATGCAGTCGATATTGGTATAAAAAATCAACGTTTTTTTTCCCAGTTCAATTTCGTTTATATCTCGCCGTTATCAAACAGAGTTTTTGCGATAGCAAGAGTGAAAATTTTCAAGTCTACGTAACGCTTTCAAGGCTAGTAAAGAAATCTTATCGGACAAAAATATCAGGTTGTAAAATGTTTTGCTACGTCATAATTCATTTTCAACAACATGATCTGCGTCTTACTGCCGACCATTCTATTGTATTGTAATTTTATCGGGACTGAACACAGAAACAATTAGAAGAAAAAAAAACAGTATTATATATCGTACAAGCATAGTAGCAGTATTTACTGATGTCTAGATATTACTATTGTTTATTTTTAACTATTGGACTATAAATTTTTCTAACTTGGCATCGAGCGAATAAAAATGAATTTTTTTTTGATATCATAATAAAATTTTTAATAAAATGAAAAAAATATTATTTTTATAGGTAGTAAAATGAAAATTGCGCTATTAGAATATCTCTTTTTTATTTATTTTTTTATCTCAGTTTCTGTGTTAATGTTCATCATTACAACTTTTATTTTAGAGGTAGATATTTTTGGTACTGTAGTAAAATATATACCTGTATTTTTATTCAAAGTAGCTTCATTAAATGTTTATACAGAAATTAAACTTTTTTTTACTTTTAATAATTTTGTGTTGGGGAATGGTTTCTTTTTAGGTTAATTTTTAGTTGCTTTGAGTAAACTTTTAATGAAACTGTTGGTATAATGTATTTGGAATTTTCGTTTTTTTTTTTATTGTATTTATAATTTGTAATTTACCGAATAGTTTAATGTACCTATATACAGTAAAAAAAAAAAGCTTAGAATAAGGTTTGGACCCTCGTTATTTAAAATTGAATTAGGTATTTCATGTGGAAGAAAGTGGCGAAAATTATGTTGACGCATAATAAACTGTAGCTAAACGTACTTCCTAATCGCTGAATAAATCGATTTTGCTCCGGGAATGCTGTACGAAATCATGTATTTTCATCATTTTTATTTGATTTTGACATTTTTCAGAAGACAAAATTTAATATTTTGGCGAAAAAACTTTATCCATTGTTTTCAAAGTTACCTACTACTTGTATTTATGTACTACTATTTTTTTTAATGCAATATTTTTATGCTATTATAGTATACAAGTAATATACTTATACGATGGGTCTAAGAAAATTATTTACAATATGTTATATACACAATGCAATTAAATAATTTTATGTTCTTACATATATATATATATATATATATATATATATATGCAATGCGTCTCAAAACTGAAGTTTTTTGCAAACTCCAAGAACCAACCAACCTTTTAGAAAAGCATAATGACAATTTCATTCGTCTAAATTACTCGGAAAACACCGTATTCCATATTCGGGCAGATCTGCACGAAATATATTAGTTAACGCGGAGATTTCGACTCGTAGAATGACTTCTGTCTCTTCGCGTAAACGTAAGTTGCTTAAACTAACGTATTTCCTACGGTCGAGGCCGATTCGAAATGGTTTCACGTATATTTCTCGCTTCGTGATTACTTTAATGTCATCTCGGGTTCGGGGGAAAAGGACATCACCGTCGCGCACCGCCGTGAACGAACATGATTAAATCGTGTCGTCCTGACGTGTCCTTCCCGGTTACGTAAGCCCCGTAAAAGGAAAATTGCCGACACAGTTTTCTGACAAGTGCAACGTGAACTTTTTAGTTTTTGATTTTTAGTTTTACGTGAAGATTTTTAGTTTTACTTATATATGTGAAATGACATATGATGGGTGGGAAACTTTTTGTCGTCGGCGTCATATGGAACAGAAAATTATTATTAGTTTTTTGAAAATTAGTATCGGATTTTTTGGTACTTATCCAAAAACAAAAAAATGCACTAATCGGATATACCGATATCACTTCTGGTTTAGGTCAAATTAAACAATAATTAAAAATTACTTTATTTGTAAAGATTTTGAAAAAAGTTAAAGTAAAAACAGTTTTTGGATAAAATTCTGTTCTGACGCTTTGATGAAACTGAACGCTTGTCTTTATCAGGTTAAAATTTACTAATGACATTAAAGTAAATAACAGCTCATAGTAACAAGTTACTAGGTAACCTATAAGTAACTAGTAACTCGTCTGATGAAGACGAGCGTTCAGTTTTGTCGAAACATAGTTTTTATAAAATAATTAAACAGAATTTTATGTGAAAACAGTTTTTTACTTTAATACAATGAATTCTGAAAAATATTTTACTATATTGAAAAAGTTTATTTAAATGATGTTTCAGAATAACATTTTAGGCCCCTATACAAAATTATAGTTTCCATAGCCAATTTAAATAAACATTCTTTAAAAATACATGAAGTAAATTGAATGTTTCAAATTATAGCACTTATATTCAAAATATATCAATAAAATTTGGATAAATATGAATTATTTCTATTTATATAAATAAGTGTTTTTTTTCATCTGATATAAATTTTGAATTGAATATAAGGAATTTGAGAAAATATAATAACTTTGCATCAATGTGGTAACACCTATTTATAAAAAATTAATAATATTTTCAATAACAATTAATTATGCGAAAATTTTTAAGTAATAATACAATTAAGCGATGAATATTATTGTGAAATAATGACTAAATTATTAAAAACACGCATTTTCTGAATAAATCAAAAATTACTATTAAAAACATTTGAAAAAAATTTTTTTTTTTATTTATAACTCAGAATTTTTAAATGTCATTTTAAAATTATTATATGTTTACGAAGGTAGATTTATCTAGTTTAAAATTAATAAAATAATAAATGACAAAGACAAGCTTTCGTATTTATAAAATATGGAAAACATATTTTTTATTTTATCAATAAATAAATACAACAAACCAAGAGATAAAGTACTAGATAAACATAAATTCTATAATTTACATATATCTATATTCAAACGTTTATCCATTCTGCAAAAAAACGAAAAACTATTTTGTCAATACTTCGATTATACAGAATGGACCAAAATCTATTTCACTTTTTTATTGTCGGTCTCGTACAGTAACATATTGCATACCACAATACGCGAATTCTTCGGGTTACTCGAATATCTTTTGTCTTTGGTATTCACAAATTTCTATCGAATTTTTACGTCTACATGCTTTGCTGACATTCACATTGTATTTCTCTCTTTCTTTCTCGGCAGAATTGTCTAACGGTTTTTTTTATCAATTTTATATCTACAGAATATGTTTTATAAAGATATACATAGTTCTATATGTTAGACAGCTAATATTTCATATTTGGTTACATTGCGTCATTGTGTATGTATATATATTTGAAGCCAGTTTTAAAATTAAATATAAAAAAATTTGAATAAATCTTTTTTCAAGTAATTTCACATAGGAGTAAAATAGGCCACAATACTATTGTTTACAGATTATAGAATTTTCAAGAATAATACAAAGGCATTTATCTAAAATTTGTGTTTTCGCAAAAAAAAAATATACACATTGTATTTTTGTGTATTGTTTCACATTATTGTTATGTTATATAATCATAGTTTATTATAAAAAATATTAATAATGTGGGAAAGAAAAGAATATACGCAATATTTATTTGTGTCTGGAAAGTTTTACAAAACAAAAATCGTAAATTCATTAGAAACGTACTGTTTTGCACCGAAAAAATAAAAATAAACTGTCAGAAATATGTCTAACAATTTTTTTGTTTTTATTTTTCAGGTGAGTACCCGACCGCATTATATTCCTGTTGAGAAAAAAGGATAAGTTTGAAAATGTTAGTGGTAAGTTTCACATTATCAAAGCTCTACGTAAAATTGGTTATATTTTAGGTTTATTTCTTTTATTCAATATAAAGTTCTTACGGCCATTGTTAAAATTATCTAGGGCAAAATTTACATATATAGTTTGAGGGCATATAAGTTTTGTCATTTATTGTGAAAAAAGACCGGAATTACTTTTCCGGTTCTATACCGGAAAAACCGGAACTGCAGTGCTAGACAATTTTGCTCTAGCGTTATTTTTTATTATACATTTTCAGATGCGTCTTTTTTATTTCTATTTTTTTTGCTTACGTTTTGTTTTAGATAAAGTAAATTTTATTTTTACTAACCTCATTAGTACAGCAAACCTTTTTTTTATATCTACACTCAGAAAAATTTTACTTTAGCTCTAAGGTTTTTACTTTTAACTCAAAAGTAAACGTGTTGTAAACTATAAACTTATGTATTTAATAGAAATTACAAAAAAAATTATGGAAAAGATAATAGTAAGGGACGGTATAACTATTTTAAAAGATTTTTATATAATTATTAGCTATTTAATAATTTTTAGTTCAAATGCGATTTTATTTTTAAACAAAATATAAACTAATTTCATACAAAGCTTTCAAAATAGTTATATTATTAATTTTTCTATTAAATTGTTTATTTTTATTAGAAAAATATAAATTTACAGTTCAAAAACATGTTTACTTTTAAGTTAAAAGTAAAAACCTTGAATCTAAAGCAAGATTTGTCTCAGTATATTGTTTAAATTCAAATACACAACTCAATTTTCAAAAAAATTGTTTTAGTTTTACATGTGAAATAAATCTTAGTTTTTGCTTCAAATCATACATTTCTTAAACAATTATCAATTGTTTATTTTCTGAAATATCGCTAAATTCAAGGTGAACGTGACTTTCGCTTCCCACAAGACTAAACGTTCGTCATTTTTTATTTGGTTTCGTATTTCTAAATTTAAAACCTACCGCATATATTTTAGTGTTATTGAACTTGCACACACAGAAAGAGACATTCGAATATTTTGTATACATCTTTCGACGTGTGAAATGTCTTTTTATGAAATTTTAAACTTTTATGTTTCTGATATTCGCTCTTATATGGTTTTTTACTTTTTTCATTTTCTGATGGTATAAAATTTAGTCCTAAGGGAATTGCTTTATATATATATATATATATATATATATATATATATATATATGTATTATTTTCTTTCCTGAATTTCATTATAGGTTTTTATTTACCTTTGAGAATAATTGGTTTGAATTTAATTTTACATATTAGATTTGCATTGCGTTATATATGACTGTGGGGACATTTAAATTATTTTCATATTTTTATAAATGTATTGTGTTTATATTTATCTAACAAAGTACCAATATTATACAGTGATAAAAATTGTATTAAAATTAAAAATATGGCAACTGGTAATTTTAACTGTTATTTTATCAGTTAATAAAGTATATGATAATATATTAATTTATGTCAATAATTTGAGAGATAAGTACTTAAGAATATTGTATGCAGATATTGAAATAACGAGAAATTGCATTGTAATAAAATCTACAATTTTTAATAGTAAATATGTATCATAAGTTTATTTTACAATATTTTCAGTTTTGATTTATATTTGTGATCTAGATCAGTCACAACTCTGGTCATAACTGAAAATGTAAATTCAAGTTTCTTCAAACAAAGCTGAAAACATTTCAAATAGATAAAGAAATATATAAGTATATAAAGTTATAAATATTTCCAATTGCAATTAACATGTGTAATATTTTCATACAGTTGCACAATTTCGAACAGTTAAAATCATAATTGATTTAAATGAGTTTTAGAAAACCAGACGTTTTTATTACATTTTTCTCAAATTACAACGTCTAGAGACTAATATTTGACCTCTCTCTACTAAATAGTCTTTCTACCGGAGCAGATGAGGCTAGAGTTGCTTGTCTGGATAGGAATGTTTGGAGAAAATTAATTTTGGGATAGTGGAAATAGTTTGTGCCACATTCATTTGGATATATAACGTGATTGTGTATGTATGTATATTTTTTCAATTAAAGTTACAAAAAATTATCATATTTTGCTATATAACTAAATATTAACCACAAATTAATGGAATCATACCGATACAAATGTCAGATGAATTGAAAAAGTCACATTCGCTCCGTTTTAGCTGTGCAAGTAAAAATCTATCGACTACAGATTTCAGAAATTTTGGACTGAACAGCATTACTCTAGTTTTCACAGTTAAAACTGTGCAGTTAAAACTGTGTATGAAAACTGAGCGTGTATGTCGTCTTAAACTTAAAGGTGTAGTTAGAAATTGAAAATTTTACGTTAGGTACTTACTTTTATGTATACCTGCTCGTGATGAATGACTGAAAGCAGATCATTGGCTAATTCGTAAAATATAATACGCGAGTTACAACTTGCAATGCAAATACGCGTATGATCTTTTTTAAGATCACAGATCATTTATTTATGATCTAGATCAAGATTAAAATCTGTAAAAATAAAATGATCTAACAAGGTATTACATTTTGATTTATATCTGTAATTTAGATCAGTCACAAGATCATAATTAAAAAATTTTGAAAACAAAGCTATAAACATTTGAAACAGATTAAAAAATATTCATGGATCAAAGTTATGAATATTTCCAACTGTAAATAACATTTATAATATTTTCATATAATTGTATAATTTTCAACAATTAAAAACATAATTTATTTCTAAATGAGTTTTTAAAAGCTAGACGTTTTTATTACACTTTTCTTGAGAAATAAAATTGCTTAATAATAGTATCCAAGTTTCTTTTAATTAGTACTAATTAACAAAGGTTTTATTTTCCACTATAAAGTTCACAATTCATTAAAATTTTCTAGTTAAAATATTAGAATTCTTACGATATTTCAACATTTTCGTTAGATTTTACTGTTCCGTAGATATATTTGTAAAGACAAATGTTTTCTGGACATTGAAAAATTGTTCAACATATCTTTGTGCCTGAGAAATATTTTTACCAATATTTTATTTGCGTGCAAAGTAAGCAAAAAGCCAAATATATACGAGAAATGGACAAGCCAATAACTATATTTTATATAAGAGGAGAAACTAGTAAAATTGTTGCAAGGAATTCAAAGTAAAAATTCTGGATTCTGTCTATACAATATATATATATATATATATATATATATATATATATATATATATATATATAAATAACAGAAAAGCATCAAAATAAAAAGGCATCATCTTGTGAATTTTTGATGTCAGAAAAATCGGAAGCAAATCCTTTTGTTCCTTTCAAAGCTTGTCACATTTCCTCCTCTGTTTTATTTTACTTATTTCTCTACTTTCATCCTTTTTCGGTGCATATAGGCCATGATCAGAAAGAACTAAGGCTGTATTTGTTTTCTCAAAAACTAGCGACATTAAAACAAGTACAACGTGTTAAAAGTACCTACCGTGTAAAATTAAATTTACAAACTACTATCGTGTGATTCTGCTGTCAAATGTTTGTAAAACTTTTTATTGTGTCAGTTAAAGTTTTCTGAATAATTTCAACTATAAAATAATCATTTTAGATTGCAATTTTAATATCTAACATCTAAAATAGTAATAAATAATAATATAATATAATGAAAGAAAAATTCTTAAATAGGATTAAATATCTTTCTTACGAAAAATCTATATTCCCTAATATTTATTACCATTAAAGTATTTTGTAGTTTATAAAATTTTGAACAAAAGTATTAATTGGCCACTAGATATAAAATGGTATGTTTTTGTTTCTATAATTCTTCAAAACCAATACAACTTATATTCATTTTATGTTTTAGATTTTTAACATAGTAAAAAATATTTCAGAACTCATTATATAAAAAAGTGAATAGGCTTTAGATTTTATTTCTGTTACATTTTTAATTTATATTCGACATCATCAGCAAAAAAATATGTAAAAATAATATACGTAAATAATAAACAAATAAAACATAGGAACAAGATACTAGGTAACAAAATACAAATTTATTCATTAAAGGAGGCCAGATTTTATTTGTATAGAGGGTGGTTTTGTATAATATTATCTTTTGAAAAGTTACAGAAGTATATTGAACATATTATAATATTTTCAACTAATTTATCAAAATAAGAATTCAATAAAAATATTTAGGTTTAAGGTTTTTACTTTTAACTCAACAGTAAATGTGTTTTTGAACTGTAACTTATATTTTTCTAATGAAAATAAAAAGCAACAGTATAACTATTTTAAAAGT
Organism: Clivina fossor; assembly: GCA_963966155.1. Taxonomy (NCBI): domain Eukaryota; kingdom Metazoa; phylum Arthropoda; class Insecta; order Coleoptera; family Carabidae; genus Clivina; species Clivina fossor. Next base: position 9,511,455 of record OZ014562.1, on the reverse strand, counting down.
TTTGTATGCAATTAGCTTTAAAAATTAAATTAAATTTGAATTGAAAATTATTAATAATTTTACAATTACATTTATTTTAGAAAAACACTATTTGTAAATTAAATAATAAATAATTTTATACGAAGCTTTTAAAATAGTTATTACTGTTACTATATTTCTATTAGAAAAACACAAGTTTACAGTTAAAAAACACGTTAATTTTGAGTTAAATTTAAGAACCTCAGATCTGAAGTAATTTGTTTGTTGAAGCATTATTCTTTTATCTCTTCATTTTTTAATAACATTATCTTCCACAATACATGTTTATGTTAGGAACTGTAAATTAAAAAATCGGATGTATCAGAATTTTTTCCATGGTAGTATCAGTTTTTAAAGAAGAAAAAGGCTCAATCCCATTACTTTATGAGCCCACCTTGTATCCCTTTTATATATTTGTCAACGGCAGTCCTACGCCCAAACGATGCTACAATTGAAAACATTTGAATATGTTTGCCTGGAAAAAATACTTTTGCGAAAAACAGACGCAAATTACATGTTGACGTTGTTGGACCATTTTTACAAATTTAATTAATATAAGTAAAGAGAACACCATTTTATTAATTATTCATCAAATAAGATCAAAGCGCAATTTTTAAATTTCAAATTTACTCAAATGACAAAAATTTTATCTTTCGAGAATGAAGAATGTTAAAAAATGTAATTAGTGTTTTAGGACAGTACAAAGATACACAAATATTTACTGCTTATGGGGTTTTTTGTTCTGTCGGATTAAGCGAATAATTAATTTTAATTAAATTTTCAACAATTCTAATACACGTACTAATTATTTAAAATTACCTCGGCTGTTCATTTGTTTAATTTCCAAGGCTTACCTTGATTTTGCTCATCGTACTAATTAAGAAAAGCTGTTCGTATGTATATATTGGTTTTCTCTTATACCTGAGCATTTTTTTATTTCTTTTTTACTCTAGGAACATAAATAATATGTGCTTCTATATTTTCACAAGATGATTTATTAAAGAATTATGGTAATTTATAGACGGTCTAAATTATTTCGCGCTGTATTTAATGGGATTAGTATGAAATTTAACTTTAATTTATGATGTTTAAAATAGTATTTTTGACTCGTTATTTTTTTTATTTCCCTTCAATGGCTCATTTGTAATTTAAATGTTTACCTATATATTCCTAGGGCAAGGTAAATGTATTTTTAGATTGTTCTTGAAATTCTCTCATTGATTTTTGCTTCATATTCATTTTTCTTAACCTATTAAAGAGATTAAAATATTTTGGTATGCAGCATTTAGCAAGTCAATTTATTTACGTCACATAATATCATGTCTTATTATATTTACATCATTACTTAATATTGATAATAATAATAATAATATTTGTTTATTTAGCATAGTACCATACATAGTATACATATTTGAAATAATTATAATAAATTTAATATAAGAAAAATATATAAAGTGATATATGCCAATTTGACTTAATGTTGTTAAACTTATGCCTAATGTAATTTTTTTTTAATAAAATATAGAGGAACAATACATAAATAATGGTGTCAAATAAATAATAAAGAATAATCAAAATGATAAAACCAAAATTTATTTGCTTGTTAATATAATAAAAAATTTATAATTAGTATGTCAGTACTTAAAAATTCTTTTATTTTATATGTTGCAATAGAATTTGTTTAATTTCTAATTTAAATTTATTATCATCTAATTTTTTAAAACGTTCAAATATTTTGTTGTATAATATAATACAGTTGTACGTAGGTCCCGTTTTAAATTTGCTCGAATTAAATGTACATTAAAACTGCTAATTAGTTTCTTTCTTTCGTATTATATGAATGTTTATTATTATTAGATAAGTAAAAAATGAACTAATAAATATGTAAAATTGTTTACTTTCTGCAAATTACGCATTGTTGGTATAACTTCTTAAATTATGTAAAATTACAGTTTGCATATTAATATTTGTTAATAATTCATCCAAATAATAAGATAGTTTTTGTAATAATACTAATAAAATATTTTAAGTGTAATTCATTCATTTCAAGATACATTCGTTATGTAAATTTAGAAATGTATATAATTATACTAACAATAATATTACAGAACTAAACAAATTTCAGCTATTTATGGAAAATTCCTGACAGCAATATTACTGAAGTTCTGTAAATTTACTAAAATAGACTTTACTAAAAAAAACTGTAATATTACATACATATGTACTTTTTCATCCCGTTGGTAATATTTTTTTTTAGAATGTAGATTATAATAATATAATACGAACTGTTACGAAATCATATCCTTTTATATGTTAATGTAAAGAAAGCGATTCGATAAAAGATCCCAAAAAAAGGTAACTATATCATTTCGGGGGTCCAACAAAAAAAGATCCCTCTTAAGTGATATAGTCGTTCCGGTCTTATCTGTCCTCGCATTTTGTTCGTACTTAGAATTTCAACAGACACAGACGAGAAAAAAAAAAGTAGATATTTTTTTCGTGAATCAACGTGAAGTTATCAGGGCACATAGGATAGTAATGCTATTGGTACTCTCAGCCTCGCCGGTATAGAAGTGTCGCACGTTTACCGACAATTGCCGCTCCCATCTCGAATGGGGCACGGAACTACGACGCGACAGGAAATTGCACAGGAAGAACTTTTACCTCCTAAGCCCCCGCGCGCTTATCCACGCGCAATAGCAACAACCAGGCTCTATAGAGATTTTCATTAAACTATATTGTTTCTATATTGCCCTGGCCCACCTCCATTCAGACGACTCTCTTCTTTTAGATATTCTTGTTAACTAAATATGACTTTTCAAGTTTCTCAACCTTTATTTTACAGATTTCTTTTTATCTAAAGTTCTTTTACATTTTGTTACTGGAAATTAGTTTGTATAGTTCGATAAAAAAAAGTCTTATTTGAATGCCCTATTTATTACTTGTTTCTAAATACCTTTGGACACACGACAAAATTTAATAATCATTAAGAGAATATGTAACATATATATCAAAATTTTGAGGGACTGGTTGGATGTGCGAGAAGTAACCCAAAAAGTGGAACTAAATTTGTGATATATTTGTACAAGCTAGTGAAACAAATATGTTACAAATATGATAACATTCGTTTTATCATTCACTTTTACTTAAGACTATTTGAGAAGGTGCATTACAATGCAATTTTTTAATAAAATATTTTTTCAGGGGTTAGCATAAAATTACCTCTATTATTAAAGATATCATTTTCAAACGGAAGATAAAGAATGAATCTAGAGCTTCAAATTGTTGGATTTTTAAATTTTTAACGTAGTAAAAAATATTTCAGAATTTATTATATTAAATAAAAAACGATTTTAGATTATAGTTCTGTATTAATATTTATTAATAATTGACGTACATTTTCATCAGGAAAAATGAAGATGTAGGTTGAGTACGTCGAAACGTCGATTATTATTTGATTGGTGCATAATTATTAGGCGTTTTTGTAGGCGGGTTATTTGTTAATAAAAATTGCTGTTTTGTTTACTTTTTTTATTAACAATATTATTTTATTTATTTGCCCGTGGAATCCACCGTTTTCCAAGTAAATGGGAAGCAGTTATTGAAGTATATGGTGACTACGCTGCGGAATAATCATTTAAAAATGAATTTTTATGTTTTTTTTTTTTTCATAATGAATATTGTTTAAAAAACGCCTGATAATTATGCACCAACTTTATAATACACTACAACCTAAAGCCATTTATTTTAAATTTTTAATATATATATATATATATATATATATATATATATATATATATATATATATGATCTTTACAAACTATTGGTAACATTATAAAGTTATGAAAACATTTTTTTGACGCAATAAAAATCGAGGCATATTCAAAATAATCCAAATATCTGGTTAACTTTTATTTAGTATATAATTATCATACCTTTCATACATTTTCTTTTCTATTATGCAGTTGAAAATACTCATTAACACTTGCGATCGCTTATACGAATTCGTTAAACTAATTTAAACAATACAATTAACTTGAGTATTTCGAACTAAATCCGCAATAACTTATTGACAACTTCTATAATAATTGCATAGTACACTTGATTGCATAAGCCGTAAAAGGAGTGTATCTCTCCATCGCATCCTACTAGTCTAGTCGTATTCTAAGCCCGTCGCATTGCGGGAATACAAAATTATACAGAAACTCGTATGGACGCTCTTGAAATCCGTGCGACAGAAATTCACTTTAATTCGTCTATCTTACCCACTACTGCACGTCAGCGTGGCGTTTTGTCCATCTACCCCGTTCTTGTTCTCTGTATTTAATTAACTCAGCCAACGTATGAAATAAGCAGACGATGGGGGTCTTAAGGCCCTTTTCGTTACCCCCTGGGAAACAAACGAACGCGTAGCCAGAGTTTCGAAACCGTTTCGAGTGACAAGCAGTCTGGTCGATAGAGGATTGTCAATAAGTTGCTCCGATCTGTATGAATGCTTTTGTTAATCGGGGAGATATTGTTTCATTCTGGTGCAGAGTTGTGTCGAGGATGAGATGAGTAAGACACTTGCTCTACACTGTAAAAACCGTTTATGAATTTAGTTATTTTTTCATTGTAAAAATTATATAATTTTCTGTGCAATGCAAATTTACTATATTTATTCTGTAAATTTCATAAAATTATTATTTTACATTTTTTTGTATATTTTCACGAGAGTTTATATAAATTTGTGCTGCAACAGATAATATTATGTATTTTTCCATATTACTTGTATAGCACTAAAATTATAATTATATTATAATATAGCATTTTTACAGAAAATTTTATGTAATGTTACAGATAATATTCAGTATTGACAAGACATTTTTGTTACTCTCCTCTACAAAACTACTAGCTTTATGTAAACAGTTACTTTACCAAAATTAGTAGAGTAGTGTACTCTGCTACTAACTCTACTAATGTAAATTTGGCTTAAATATATACCAAACTAATACATTAAATTAAAATACCAAACGTAAAACTTTCAAAAAAAAATTAATGTAATATGAACAAATTATTTCAATAGTATATTTGTTCATTATTTTTTCTGAAGATAACTTCAAAATATATTAATTATCAAAATAGTAAAAAAATCTAATAAAAAGTAAACACACGACTGATGATGGTCTAACAAGCCGAAATGTACATTGTATAATAAGTTAAATAAATTTTGAAACAAAAAACTAAGAGTCGTGTGTTTACTTTTTATTATATTAATAATGTTTCAACAAGTTCCTACAAGTTATTAGTAAAAAATCTTTCAGAAGTAATTATATAAATTAAGATCCAAAATATATTATGTAATAAATTTTTACAAATGATCATAAAAAAATCTTTCGGAATTTTAGGTTTTAGAACTTAAACCTAAAGCCGTTTTATTTTAAATAACTATCTTACCTAACATAGAAAACATTTTAATAAATTCTGGAATGTTTGTTCTAATGTATAGTAAATTTTAACGATTTTTTTACAAAAAAAAAACTTGAATATTAGTTAAAACAGCTGAAGATCGTTTTGCATTATTAGATTAGCAACGAATACCTACGTGCTTTTTTCGTATCACTAATTATAAATTTTTTTATATAGACACAAGAAAAACTAAATAATCCCATTTGATTGCGATTTCATATTACGGATACTACAATAATAGCAAGCTCAAAGCAAGAAGATAAACCTATTACAATTATATTAATTAAAAATTATTTAATTCGTGTAGTCGTTTAGTAAAACGCATCAATTACAAATGAAATTGCATGTTTTAAACAGAAATGCAATAATGCAAAATAGGTATAATTAAAGCTCGCGTCGGAGCCCCAGCTTTAAATATAATCAATATAATTTTATCTAAATGCATGCGTATGATGGAAAATTACTATGATTACAAAATGGTGTCAAATTTCATATGTATTACAAATTGTATAAATTTGTGTATTTCCTATTATTTACTCTTCTCTGTAGATTTCTGTTCACTCTCTGCAATATAAATTATTTCACTGTCATCACATATATTTGATAATGTTCAATATTATTTTACATAATTTAATTGTAATAACATATTTCAACATAATGTGATACAGTTCTGACAAATGCTAAATATAATTGTTATTAATATTGACATTTCAAATGTATATTGAAAATTTAATCTAAAAAAAAGGTCCGTATTCCCACCTTTTTTATTTATGAAAAAGTTCTTTCATTTATCACTTTAAAATAAATTTTTACTTCTAGCTCTGATCAAATATGAATAATATTTCTTTTTGTAATATATTTTATTATATCTAATATTATGAAATTCAAATAAACTTATTAAAATTGCTTAATAAGTAATTTTAAATAAACGTCAATAGTAATTTTGACAAAAATTATTTTTAAAAGTGAGGTGAGAATACGGATCAATATTTTTTATTTAAATTTAAACGAAAATAATCAATACAACGTCAATTAAATTATTCTTAAGATAAATAAAAAATTATTTATGATTAACTAAAAATGTATCCTCAAAATGTATTCCAAAGGTAAATTTATTCCGACATTTAGAAATACTGTGTCTTATTAAATATATTTTTCTTGAAATAAAAATATTCTTTTGTCTTTGAAGGAATGTACCAAAATTATTTCTATAACAAATATAATTTCTTTGACAATGCTGTGTAGAATAGTAATTTGAAATGTCCCAAATAAAGGTCGGAGTTAAATAAATTTATCAACAACTAAAGCTAGCCTAATGTTATTATACCGACACATCCTGGCTTCGTTTTTGTTCATCTCGAAACAAATGAATACCGCAAAGTGTCACAGTACACTATATTCTTGATAAATGGTCAGAAATTGTCTCGTAACCGACGTGTCGTCTTTTGTCTTTCTCACACTAAAACTGACAGAGAAATTGTCTGACATTTGCAACTATTTTTTTAAATTATCATTCACAATATTTATTCATCCAGTACTAAAAACACACTTTCTATGCAAAATTCATATTTTTTAACTGTATCATAATATACTTTTTTTTTAAATATTTAAGTTAATTTTTTTAAATGTATTTGTATTCTAAAAACTATATAAAAATGGGAATTTCTATTTAAAAAAAAAAGTGATTTCTTAATAAGACCTCGTTTACAAACTGAAAATATTTGATTGCATTCTCGAGATACGGATCCTGGAAAAATATTGCCAATTTTTAACAAAAAATCTAAAAAGTTGTAATTTGTCAAAAACAATTTGAACTAAAGTGAAATGTACCTAAATTCAATGACAAATTTGAAAAATATGGTGTTCCATTTAAAATAAGAAAGTTAGGGTCGACTCCGGTTAAATCGGAAGTGGTATCTTACAGCCAATATTTTACTACAACTGAGTATATCAGAATAAACATGTATACGAAATTTCATAACATAATATTATATAGTTTTTAAAATACAAATAAAGTAAGCTCGTCCTGGGACATACTATACATATATATTTTAAAATAATTAAAGAAAAATAATGTGTAATATTGATTATTCATATCAAGTACTAATCATTTTAGATTTACCTTTGTATTAAAATTGATATGCTTACTAAATTTTCTTATATTATACTTACCAATTGGTTTACAATCATATGGAGCATGCGTAGTATAAATTACAAATTTATTTTTATTTTATTTTTTTATAAATTCTTTTGGTGTAAATGTTTTAACTATTTTTATTTTTGCATTAAACACCATTAATTTTATATTTTATTTATCTAATTAAACATTAGACAATTTTAAATTAAAGAAAAATGCATTGGCCCTGCCGGGGTTTGAACCCGGGACAAATTTATTATAGAATGCGCATACTTGGGATAGTCATGAATTGATGTCAAACTAATTTGATAGGTGATTGAAGCAAATAGTATAACATGCTATGTTTTTAGGTCTATAGTACTAAAAATAATTTAGCAGTATTCAATATCGAAATACTTGTTCTTAGTTACAATAAAAAATCAACATTTTAAGGCAATTTAAAAATAAACATAAATAGTTAATCAAATTTTACATAATTGATATTCGATGTTGATTAAATTTTAAATTATTAATAAAGACTTTAATGCAGTGTTATTAAACAGAAAATTAAACCATATTTATAATTAATTGTGCTATTCTAACGTACACGACATAATTTGCAAAATAAAACTATTAGGTAAAAAAGAAAATTAGCTAGTGTTATTTTGACCTAGTAAGATATTACCGCTACCATAATTTCTTACAACGTTTATGTCATTATTTTCTTAGCTCTTTACTCAAGTACTTGTTCCAAGAAAATATTATGTGTTTTTTTTTAATAACAAAATTTATATTTCTACGTCTTATCGTACAAGGTTTCACATCATAAATAATTTGTTATAAACTACCTGGATTTATTTTAAGTTGTGAATATATATATATATATATATATATATATATATATATATATATATATATTTAATATTAGTTATCGCATATTTTATTAAAATGGTTTGTTTTTAATTGTTGAAAAGAGAAAATATTTTTGTGTAAATATATTACAAACTACTATGAGCTCGATATAAAAATTGAAATTTTTCTAAAACTAGACGAGATGAAAATATATTGAAAACTTTTGTGAATTTGCCATGAAATAGTGATTATATAAGCTGTGTTTTTTACATTCCACTCAGATCAGTAAATCTTTTAAATGAGCTGAGTTTTGCGGAGTGAGTTGTATTGATAAATAAAACAGTAAATTTGAAAATGACGTTTAAAATCTAAGTTCCACATATGATATAACCTAAAATATTAGATGTATTTGGGTTGTTTGCGTTGATAATTTATTGCAACTCGCCGGATAGCGGATATCTATTGTTTGATTTCAAAATAAAATATTCAAATATAAATGTCAACCAGTATCAAACACGTTATCAAATCTTAAACTAGGAAAATTTGAATTGCGCATGTGCGCTCACTTAAATCTCAGCTAAGCACTAGCTAAATATCAAACTCAGTATCTGTAAGGGGGGAAGGAATTTACTCACTTCGAACTTAGTTACGAGACGATAAATGAAACAGCTATTATTTCAAGGCAGATCTGACCTGAGTTTTTCGGTAAAAAAAAACACAGCTATAATATATAAGTTAAAATCTTGTATGATTTTAAATAAAAGAATTAGAAACCAAACACAAAAAAGACGATATTTATATTTTTGTTATATCAAATGATATATGCGATTTTTAAAACTATTATTTGATGAGTAATTCAATAAATTATTATTGGCAGTGAATTTATCTGTAGCAAAAGTCGATCAAATTGGAATATGCAAGTAGAAAATAAAAAAATTCTATTTTTTTGGAAGTGTCAGGGTGGTGTTCCCCCTTAAAGAAATATTTAAAAAATAAAGTTTGTGAATTTTTGCTGTGCAGAATGTGCCTGTTTCGAAATCCTTGCACAGATTGATAAAATTCAAGATGTCACACTAGAAAACTCATTTAGATTGAATCATTTTCGTCAAGGAATCAATATTTCTGGTCGTTTCGTACACGTGTTACGTCATCGCTTCACGCAGAAGAAAATTAATGTCATTCGTCAAATTTCTTTTAAATTACGTACAGAGATACATTTTCTTTTTTTTCTTACTTAGACACATACGTAGTTGCTCTTATCACTATCATCAGCTATATCATATATAAAATTATCAAATAATTAACGGAATAGTTCAGAATCAGTCAACCTATTAGAGAATTATCTGATGGCTTCAGGCTTGAAGGTACACCATTACTAGATTTAATTGAAACTCTCTCGGATAAGTGTTTATGTCATTGGAACGGATTCTAGAATCATACAAAATGTATAACGCATATCTAAATTAAATTGATTATAGGAAAGAGGGGGCATATTAAATCAGATAATATTTTACATTGATTGGAGAATTACGATATTGAATTTTAGTATTTGGTGCGGCGTCATTAACCATCAGGATAACAGGATAATGAAACCATCTTTGATTCAATTAACGCTTTTGAATATTAGGATATTCTTGGATATTTGATTGGTTGTATAATAATGCCAATATATTGGTCTTGTATACTGATAATTAAACTAGTAATAATACAGAATTTAAAGCATAGGTTAATACAGTTGGATTAATCTTGGAGTACACTTAATGAAGCATTTTGTTTCTTACATTTTATCCAATTTTAATTAAATACGTATTTGGATTAGTTAAAGGGCAGAAATTTTGTTATATAATAATAATAATATAATTTTTTTATTATTTTCACATGTACGTTTCGAATGAAAGACTCATACATCAAAGTATATAATATTGTAATTAAATACTTCGGCAGAATTTTTAAATTAAGAATGAAGTTATTTTTTATAGTGTTGCCAATTTTTCAACAAAAAAAAACTTTCAAATTTATGTTAGATATATTATTCAGTCGATTACAAATAAATTTTTAAAAATTTTCTCTTATATGCACAACAAGTACAAAATTTTATTTTTGAAATATATATTTATATATATATATATATATATATATATATATATATATATATATATATATATATATATATATTCTTTAAAAATAAAATTAAGTTTAAACTTACTGTTCAATATAAAAAATTTAACAGTAAATGTTATTAATATTATTTATTTGATTAGGAAATTATGAAAATTTACACAGATATGGTAGTATTTTGACAATACCACTTCGCTAAACAATCACAGTGCCACCATCTACAATTTCGGATGCCAGCATTAATAAGTTTGAACTTTAAAATATCAAACAATACAATCGGATTAAAATTGAAATGTGAAAATAATTTTGCGAAGTAATGCAAATATATGGATATCAATATGAATATAAAAGATTATAGATTTTCTACACAGCATCCAATTCTACTAATTAACCTTTCCGTTTGATTAACGTTTTAGAAATTATCAGGCGTTTCGTCTGTATATATCATTTACACGCCATTAAACTTGGTCATTCGTTCTGCTTGTGTAAAATCTTACTTTAGAATAAATAAATTTTGTAATCTACTAAGTTACTTGTATTTTAGTACTCAGTAACTAGTTTCTGTGGTTTATTTGTTTATTATTTATGTCATTTTTATATAATTTTCTTAATGATGATATACGTACAGTATATCGGAACGTCGAATATTAATTAGAAGTTTAACAGAACTAAAATGTAAAGCTTTTTATTTTAAATTTTAGTTGTACCTATGCGATATTTACAAACTCATTTTTTATACTTATTAATTAATTGAATTTAAGTATATTTTTTACAATTATGCAATAGAAAATATTGCTATAACATAACAAGAGTAATAACTTGTCAGATATTGGAAATGGAAACTTTTGAGTAAGGATTACTTAAAAAATATTGAGTAACAAGTAAAGAACTCAGTACTTAGTGGTATAAAAAACTGCCAATATAATGAATACGATATTGACAAAAGTAAATAGTTATTATTTGATTTAAAAATTTAATTCAAATATTCCGTCAAGCAAAATTAGCTACACTTTAAAACAAAATTTCTCAACTGCTATAATTTTACATAATTTTTTAAAAATACATAATATCAGAACTATTAGAAACATTATGTAATATGATATTACCAACGGGATGGAAAAGTACATATGTATGTAATATTACAGTTTTTTAGTAAAGTCTTTTTTAGTAAATTTACAGAACTTCAGTAAATTTGCTGTCAGGAATTTTCTATAAATAGGGAAAATTTGTTTAGTTCTGTAATATTATTGTAATATACATTTCTAAATTTACATAAAGGATGCATTTTGAAATGAATGAATTACACTTAAAATATTTTATTAGTATTATTTCACAAAATATGTACTAAGTCTCATTATTTTGATGAATTATTACATATATTAATATACAAGCTATAATTTTACATAATATAAGAAGTTATACCATTGAATAACTAATATTATAGATTATATATTCAATGGTTATACCAACATACGTAATTCTACACTAAGTATATAATGCAATTTGCAGAAAGTAAACAATTTTACTTACTTATTAGGCCACTTTTATTTACTTTATGTGACTATTATGAATTATGTAAAAATTACAAAAAATAGAGAATATTTATGATAAAATAAAATTATAAGTTTTTTTTATAATAAAATTTAACAATTATTTTTCTGTAATTTCGTTATTTTTTTACAGTGTAGCTATAAAACATTGTAGCTAGCTGAAACTGCAGACATTTACATTAGGCATATAAACGTACTCGTAGATATCTCGTTTCGGGTAACTTTTCGTTTCGAAATGTATATTAAATTATACAGTGCAGTTTTGGGAGGTTAGAGAGAGACGAGACTGGCTATTTGCATATTATTACAAACCAGGGCAGGGCGAAATGTGAATGCAATGTTTTGGCGGTCGGGGTATGTGGAATATGATGCAGACGAATGCGGAATATGTTCCGTTCCGTATTTTCTGGGTGACGTTCTGTTCGTTTTTTGGTTGGAAGTGATTCGTTCCAGAAGCCAGCGTGACGTTTCTGAGTAGTTTTTCATTGCTCTTGCATCACCGAGGATGCACAATACCCTAGCCCCACATAGCCCATATATGTAGAAGGTAGATATGCGACAGAGCTTAAAATGCTGATTTGTGTTGCGGGAATATAAATGGCATTCTCATAAACTCAATTTGTTTTCCATAACTTCTTTTTCTATTGGCAAGTGAAGCATCATTTATTCTAGTTTATCGAACGAGATTTTTTTATAGTTATGTTCAATAGCATTTGGAGTTTAAAAGCGATAGATCTAAATTTATTAAAATAAAAATGCTATAGGATTTAGTTCTGTATTAATTTTAATTGAAAATTGACATTTTGACGTACTCTACGTATGTCATCATCATTTTTCCTAATGGTGCTGCTAATTAAAATTAATACATAATTAAATCCTAAAGCATTTTTGTTTTAATATAATGAGTTCTGAATTTTTTTTTACTATGTTATCTAAATTCATATTTACAAATTTGTAATTTGATATCTTTTAAGTCTAGTAGTAGAGTACACTACTATACTTTTTCTGCAAATTACGCTACTCCACTAGTTTTGGTAAAGTAACTGTTTGTAAAAAGCTAGTAGTTCGGTAGAGGAGAGTTTAGTTAGAAGTTCGTTAAGCCTCCATCCATTTAATTTTCGTACGTAATAAAAAAGTAATATAAAATTTTGTGAAGCACATTTATTTAAAACTACTCTTTGGAGGGAAGTAATTTCGGCATAGGGGAAAAAATGTGTACCACATTCTTTTGAATGCTTGGCATAATTGTGTTGTAATGTATGTATGTCTTTAAAATTGCCAATAATCTTGTTTTTTACGTTCACATAAATAATCAATTTTATCTATTATTTTTCTTCAATTATTGAAAATTTTGTCGTAAAAATATATCTGACGGATAACAGTTTTTATTGTCAATAAATATTTTAACTGCGTTCTTTATAACAGTAAATTGATAATTTTATGTTATGCAGTTACAGAAAAATATTTTTTAAATTTTCTGCAAAAAGTTGTACGTTTTTTATAAAATTTTAATGAAAAATATTATATACATCTCATACATTAAATGTAAAATACAAGAATTACTTTTTTATTTCAAATTGTTTATTATGAATGTATGTAATAATAATTCGACTTTTTTATTTTAATATAATAAGTCCTAAAAGATTTTTTTATTATGTTTACTTTATTGAAAGTGTAATAATATCTATTTTATTTATATAATTTATAAATATTTTATTTAAATTTTTTTATTAGATTATACTTTTACATGAAATTCTTTTTTTTTTTTGATTAACATGATTTTTAAATTAACCAAATAAACCAAAATCAAAATTACTGAATGAGTTTCCATAATAACGAACGAAATTTTCAATAGAGATTTAATATCAGATTAACCATAATATAGATGGAGAATGCAAAACAATGTTTTTTTATATCAATAAGAGAGAGAGAGAGAAATTTTGTTTATAAACACGTTTGTGTCTATATTTGCTCTGATACCTCTATGCTAGCTGACGATTTCATTTTACATATATAGGGGGTGTTAAGTTCCAAAATGTAAACAAACACTATTCCCCTTCTTTTTTGTTGTATATAACAAAACAATTCATGTATTGGGTATAGGCATTACGTATCTATACTTATAATTGATCTGAAGACACAATGACAGAGCATATATCTCTGGTACATTGAAATAAAATGATTTTGAATGAAACATTACTTGGTTTGTGTACAATACAGGTAAATGGCAGTCCGGAAATAGGGGTGTTCCACGAACCGGAACTGCGGTGACGCACTAGCCATGACGTCAACACATCGCGAGTGCATTACCGGAACATGCAAACATTCTAATTAACCGACATACGGACAAGTATTTCACACAAACTTGTTGAAAGTACTTTGCTAATATTATGAGAAAGTTTTCTGAAATGAAATTAAAATCTTACTGTTTTTTTTTTCAAGAAACTTATTTCTTAACTAGTGCAGACAAACATTTTAAAAAACATTTATTTATAAAAATGAATCCTGCGAATGAATAACAATTATTAGATGCGAGTGTATTTTTTTTACGATTATGCAATACCAAATTATACTTTTGGGACTCATATGAATAGCATTTTAAAATAAATACAAGTACAATATGAGAATTACACAATATCATAGCAATAGAGGTAACTTGATTTACTAACATAGTAAAGAATCTTTCAGAACTCATTATAATAAAATAAAAAAGCTTTAGGATTAAGTTCTGTAATTTTTATTTAAAATACGATGTTTCGATGTACTCCACGTATATCATCATTATTCGAATTGATTCTTAATTCTAAAGCTTTTTATTTGATGCCATTTTGTGATTAGTTACTTACTGTTAAGTAAAAAACAAAAGTTTTATAGGTCGAAAGATAGGTAGTAATAACTCAAAGACTTATTGGTGTAAATAATGAACAACATTAACTATCAGGAATCGAATATACAATTATTATAATATGAATAAAAACGTATTTACATGTTTATATTCTTAAGTTTTATAATTAGTAATTTCTAAAAAAAAATAAGTAAGTTTTATTAGATCTAAAATGAATAATTTTAATGTAATTTGACTTAATTATTTTAGAACATATTGACAATTTATTAAATACAGGTGAATAGAAGTTTTAGTATTTATTGTAGACATCTTTGTCAACCTATTTCTACGTAGCTGGTCAACTATAATGGAGTAAGTTTACTAAGAAGAAAGTTTAAATTTAAGTTGCAAGTTTTCCTAGCGTTACCTTAAAATAGAACACTAATTTCCGAGGCTACCAAGTAACTAACACAAATAAAATTTAGTGTGTAAACATACAAAATTATATACTGAGTTTTAAAATTTAATGCTGTATTTTAAGGGGGTACACCACTGTGAAAGTGTGAAGTTGGATTGTTATATATATATATATATATATATATATATATATATATATATATATATATATATATATATCATTTGAAACTACTATATATTTAAAAGCTTTTCAATAATTCAATAATACACATTTTCGTTAAACTTCACTAAACTTTTAACGAAAATGTGTATTATTGAAAACCTTTTATCTATCAAAGAGTTTCACAAAGTTAAACTGTCGACCATTAATTATACTATATATTTTATTAAATTTATCAAAATACATTAATATTAGTAATCTTCAGGCTATCACGTTCGGTATTCATTGAATTTATAGAATTTTCTGGGCTAATATTATTTTGCTTAAATGCTTAAATATTATTATGCTTAAAATAAAAAATTTCTAAATTGGCAATGATAATCTTACAATATAATTTTTGTTGAATAAGGCCCCGTACTTCAAAATGTTGGAATAAATTTATCCTTGAAATAAATAATTTAAAAATTTGCCA
This sequence comes from Clivina fossor, assembly GCA_963966155.1. NCBI lineage: Eukaryota > Metazoa > Arthropoda > Insecta > Coleoptera > Carabidae > Clivina > Clivina fossor. The sequence continues at coordinate 9,495,480 of OZ014562.1, read as the reverse complement.
ATGAAATGTTTTCATTTATTTTGAAGATACATTTTTAGCTAATTACAAATGTTTTTTACTTATCTTAAGAATAAATATAATAAGTTTTCTACTGATACTAATCCAATTTTTCTAATTCCCATCTTGAGGGAAATTCATTTGACATATCAAACTTGAATTCCACTCTATATCCACTTAAGACCATCTGCATTGGTTGCGTCACCAAATTATACTTTCAAATTTTTCCACAAAGAGAAGAAGAAAAACGGAAAAAGAAAGAATATAAACGCTAATCTCATGTCTTAACAATCATTTGCTTTGTTTTTTTTCTGTGTTCCATTGGCGGTTGCAGAATTGAGCATCGACAAATTGTCGGGGCTAATTCACGTTCACGCGGCCCGCGAGCCGAACCGCTAAGCAAGCAATGGTGACGCTTAAGAAAATTACTTTGCTGTTTATTTTACGAATTACCGCTTCGGCTAATTTATATTTTAAAGCCTTGAAACGCAGCACACGGCTACGCTCGCAGCTCGCGCGTCGGCTAAAGTGCGTATTAAAAAGATTAAATGTTTCGGAATTAATCGAATTGACACAGAAATTTGTTTTCGCTGAATTTTCAAGCTCGATGAATGGATTTGCCCCCCGTGAAACATTATTTCTCGTCAAAACTGGAGGATATTTCTATTAGGCCTATTAGTTGCAATGTTTTCCTAATTATTTTACGAAACAAAGTCATTTATTTAAATTAAGGATAATGATCTTGTTGAGTGATACTGGCCAGGATATAAACGATGGGGTTTTATTTGAAAAAATTACTAAGATTATTGAAAAATATTAGAGTGTTTGTTTCTCTAACAATGCCAATACTTAATGACGATAAAATACGAAGAAGAAAATTAATTTTTCAAATTTTGTGAATCAGACTTTACTATCTTAAGATTATATGACTACAAGAATTTTAAAATCGAAAAGCTTTAGGTTGAAGTATAGTTTTTTATATATTTTTTTCAGAACTTTAACTTAAGGTTTTTTTATTTTAATATAATGAGTTCTGAAAGAATTTTTACTATAAGTATTTTATATATATATATATATATATATATATATATATATACATATATTATAAATTAGTTTAATATTTTAAAAGCTGAAATCGCCATTAAGTCATTAATTAATTTTTAAAGTAAGAAAAATGTGTTAAAAATTAACTAATGATTTAATTAGTTTATTAATGGCGATTTCAGCATTTAAAATATTAAACTAATCTACGTTTACACGTCTTTGTATAATAAATATATAATATAATATAATATAATAAAGATATTTTGTTATATGAAACTAAACAATATTTTAATTATAATAAATATTAACGAAATATAAGTGACTTTATTGACTTTGTAGAGTATAATTTCGCTATGACTTTTATAGATTAATTTGTACACTATATTTTGAATTAATTTTTCTTTTCGTAAAATGCATTTTGTTTTTGTATTTCTCGAATAAACAATGCGGCGAACCGCGGATAACTGAAACCACGTAAACTGAATCTTTGTGTACAAAGTTTTGCTGTAATAAAAAATTATCAAATTAATAAGCGACCAAAATACATAATTTAAGATTTTTTGACATTTTATTTCCGATTATTACGATAATTAACATAACAATACACACAAATATTATGCAAAATTTTGATGAAAATGTTTTACATGTATCTTCACCGTATAACCTTTGTAGTTTCGACAATGAATAATTTTACAAAAATATTTTTGCAGAATGTTTTACATGCATATAGAAACTAAAAACTGTAATACATATATTTTACTTTAAAATAGCCAGTACAAATATTTATCATTTTTTACTAAAATTATTTTATGTTAAGTAAAAATTAAATAAAATATGAAAAATTTTGTCAGAATTTGTATTATTTTATTATAATTACTATTCATCTGTACAGAACTATAACATAAAGCCTTTTTAAAATTAAAGCCATTTAATTTAATATAATGAGTTTTGAAATATTTTTTGCTTTGTTAAAAAAAAAATTATTTTATTTTTACACTCATCAACATAACATTTTGTGTTTTGTGTATAATTTTGTTGATAATTGCTGACATAAATTAACTTCAATAAATTAATAACACAAAACTTGAAGATAAATTTAAATAAAATATTTAAAAATACATTTTTAATGTGTCTTAAATATTTATTTCTACATTTTTTTCTTAATTCAGAATTTTACTGTTTAATTAATTTAATAGACCAAAATTAAAATTGCAAATAGAACGTTAAATTTATACATGAGTGTATTTATTTTATTAAGGTTTTAGTACTTCACACAAAAGTATAACAGACACATAAATAAGAATTTCTAATGAAATTAAACCGAAACAATAAATCGATAGAAAGATAATAAATCACATATGTACAATGTAAAGTAGAGCGTTCAATAAAATTTTCATCTACATGCATATACCGAGAACATACAATTACATACCAACAAAAGGAAATGGAAAATTACTATTATCTAGCATCTTTTGCATGTACAATGAAATATCTTCGACAATTTTACACGAAACCATTATCTTCTAATATTTATTAAAACATTAACTAACCATCATTTTTCTCTTCTAACTTTTATCTATTTTTTTTTTGTTTGTTTGTTTGCAGGTGAGTGAATTCAATTTACCTTATGTACTCTAAGAGACAATTGACAGAAAGGTAACAAATTAAAGGTAGGGAGGATTTTACATTTTACTTTATGTTCGGTGAATTGATTGTAAAGAAAAATAGCTTTAGGTACGTACACTTTAGGTAGAAAAAAAGCAACATGGAAAGTGTTCTTAGACAGATTCGAGGGATAAATTAATGGTTTTTGCAGTATACGATGGACATTTTAAGTAACTCTACTATGGGTATTACTTCAGATTAATGATATTTCACTAGCTCGAAACAATGAGATTGCTACGCGTTAGTACTCAAAGAAAATTTTATGCTCTTACACATCAAATAAAACACTTTGATTTGATTTTTTATTTATAATTTTTGCGATCTTTATTAAGACATACATTTTTAATGTATTAAAGCAATATTTTTTTGCGATGAAACTAAGATAATAACTTGTTTCTATGGTTCTTTTGTTGATATTTAAATATAATATATACAGAACTAAATCCTGAAGCTTTGTTATTTTAATATAATGATTTCTGAAAGATCTTTTACTATGTTATTTAAACTACTTTGATAATTTTTATTTAAATTTTATAATATCAGATATATCAAAATTTACTAAATATAGAAAAATTATTTTATTTGATAAAAGATAGAAGCGAAAATTTAAGTTGAAATAAATAATAAAAGCATTTTTTTTTTCACAAAAACGTGAGTTACAGATCATTGTATTTTAAACAAAAATTTTCTTAATTTTTATATTTGAGTCTTATCGACTTTTTATAAAAATACTACAATACAATTAAAAAATTTCTTTTGAAAAGAATATTATTGTCTGCTACTTAATATAAAAAAGAGGTAGATAATTGCATATTTATTACAAAATTGACATAATATATAATTTAAGCAAATATTGCAATAAAATTTGAACAAAATGTAGTACATTATTCTTTTAAAGGAAGGTAAATTTATTTTTAATTGAAGAAAAAAGATTATTTTAATTTCTTTGTAAGTATATTGTGAAAAAAATCACATGAATTTTTTAAAATACAATTATGTTTTTAAACAAATATTTATAAGAAATTTGACAAAAAATATATTAACAATAACAGTGCTGTTTTTTAAATCTTTAAAGCACTTTTAGTTAAAAACACTATTTAACTTGAATGATGTTTGTTTCAAATGCATTTAACATTTATGAAACTACAAAAATATTCAAAATACATCAAATAGTGGTTCTTTTAACTAAAAGTTTTATGATAAGGCTATACTTTGTTTTAATTGTCTCGAAAATAAAAATTATAAAGAATTATAGCAAATAAATGGAATATAATATATAAATATCATTGGGTTTGCTAAAGAGCTTTAAATTATAATTTTTTATAAAAAATAATAAAGTCTGATATATATATATATATATATATATATTTTTTTTTATTTTGCGAAAGAATATGAAATTAAAATATATTTCCACTTTGAAAAAAAATATATAAACAAAATATTTAATTTAGACTGAATTTTCTAAATTACAAAATAAATTAAAAACAAAGCCAAATATTTATTAAATTTAAAGTTAAATTATTATTTATTGATTTTTAGATTATATAAATATTCAGCGCATCAAGTAGTCAAATATTTTTATTTTAATTGAAAAACAAAACAAAAAATATCTAAAAACCGGAGGAAATTGCTAATATTACAACAAATAAATGGAATATAATACGTATTTTTAACTGAAATGACACATTTCATAGTTTTTTTTATTATTATTATTTGTTCATGTTGGCAACACTGGCTTATATTTCAGTTTCACTCGGATGATTGTAGTATACAGTTACCTTCATACTTCGTTTAGCTTCAATTTTACCTCGTATTTGTACTTATTTTATTTTTATGTTTCAAAAATTCTGCTGATGCAGTTTATCAAATATTCAAACCATGTATACAGATTTGAGGCTTTCTATTTATTTATTCGTGCGATAATATATTATTTCTGCTAGAAAACTTTATATAAAAATATTCAAAATAACAAGTTTTTTCAACTACTACATAGAAACCGTATTATTATTTATCTTGTTTTTAATTCGAGGAATCAATTTTTTTCACCTAGATCAATAATCAATTTTAATATTTAGATAATAAAAATAATTGATATTTGTCATTCTTTAAACTTGATATGCAGTTTCATTAATCTGATAGCTATAAACCATTTTTATTACTTCAAAACATTAATTACTTTATATTATTAATACAAGTATGAACATTGTTCGCAGAGGGAACTAATTTTCTCACAAATAAGTTATTTATAATTAGGTTGTTTTATTATTTTTTAAAATTAGCTCGTCGATCTGCTAAACAATCTTTATTTTAAAATGTTTTGTAAACAAATTAAGCTTTATTTATTAAAATAAAAAAAAAATTTAAAACCAACTTTTTTACTACTAATTCAAAAGTAAATGTAATTTTTTTCTGTAAAATAGAAATAATTTTTTTAATAATAATTAATAATAGTAAGTTATAATTATTTTGAAAGTTTTGTACAAAATTATTTAATATTTGATTTGAAGTGAAAAACTAATAATTTTTACTTCAAATATTTTGCCCCGAATGGAATAGTATGAAAATTTATAAAAATATTACAAAATAATAACAATATTGAAAAAGAGTTCACAAGTGTACCTGTGAAATTAATATAATAATCTAAAGTAGAGATATTTCCCAAAAATTTCATAAGTTATTCAATCCTTGAATCGGCTATTAATAACCGATTCAATGTTCAATGATTAAGTAACTTGTGAAATTTTTGGGAAAATCTCTACTTGAGATTACAAAATTGTTATACTATAGTTTACTATTAATATTTAGTAATTTCTACTATAAAAACCCAATTTTACATATCAAAAATGTGGTTACTTTTAAATTAGTAGTAAAAACGTTGGTTTTAAAGTAATATTCTTTTCACTGTATGGTGTATTACTTCGGCAGAAAATCATATCCTAGATTTCGTGTAGAAAGAGAGCTCTTTAGCGTTTGTAATATAATGTACTGTTATTATCTTTCAAATTATAAACTTATAAACTTGATAACAATAGAATATTTTGGTACATTTATTCGTACACACTGTACATGTGAAATAGATACTTATGCATGGTTTTGTATTACTTTTGTCGCCAAGTTTTGAAACTTGAATACGAAATGCACATATTAGCTTCAAGGAAATTTGTTCTCTTTTTGTATGCGGTGTGCTATGAAATTTTATATATGTATACAATTCTGCTTTCGTAAATACAGCTGTATTGCATTTGAATACTAACCAGTCGGAACATTTTTTTACCATAAATATTTTTGTGTGTGCACTTAAAAAGTCAACTTATAATTGCTTTTAAATGTTGGTAGCTTGTATATTCGATGTATACGATTAAATTTATTGAAATCGAATACAGAATAAACGAAATAAATAGAATAAACACATATCGCTTTAAATTTATAAGACTGTGGCACAAATTCTTATCCATGTATGCAAAAATCAGTTTCAACTTCAATCTAAACTACAATTACAATTACACCTAAGAGATAAATATGCATTACAATATATATCCATGTATACATTCAACTATAATTTCAATTTAAATTTCGCTTAACTTAACTATATTTATATATATATATATATATATATATATATATATATATATATATATTTATATATATATATATATATATATATATTTATATATATATATATATATATATATATATATATATTTATATATATAAATATATATATATATATATATATATATATATTTATATATATATATATATATATATATATATATATATATATATATTATATATATTATATCTATATTTATAAATTGACACGTTACGATATAATAAAATAAGTGAAATAAAATACAGTTTTTTAAACAATCTTAGAATAATAATATTATATACAAAACATTTATTTCTCTATTGCTTTATCTTTTTTCTCTCATTTTTTGTATGTATTTTCTGAATGAATACTAAATAAAATACGAATTTTTTAAAATATTATATTACATTTATTATAAAAGTATATAAATTTTGAACCCTTTTTCATTTTTTACCTGTGGTAACTACCTCACTCGCCACACCCTTGGCACGGCTTCGGTAAATAGTTTTGTTTAAAAACACTAACTTTGTGTTAAAACATAACACTAATTTCTTGATAAGTGGAGTAGTGTAAATGAGGTTTAACTTATCAAAATAAACGAAAATAAAAACATTACTTGTATTTGAAAACAAGAAACAAAGCTATTTCAATAAAACTCGAAAAGCTTTTCCACTTTCTGAATCTCAACGGAATTTGCCGAACTTGCTGCTCGAATAATGACAACAAACTCTTAACCTTTTCAACATTTTTTTCTTATTTTTTTTTTGAAATCTTCCTTTTTCTTCCATCAATTTTTCGGTGACTTTACATTTATTACGCGTATCAACCGATTCAACCGTTAAAATGAGAGGCAAAGGCAAACGTGATTTTTCCTATGTGCGCCGCGGAAAATTGTTCTCGACGAGTTTTCTCGTTCGTCGTTCCCATTGTCGTTGTGTAAAAATAATTTGATGTTCGTGAGATTTCCAACTTGGAATAAAGGGGGGGGGGGTAACTGTGTCAAGATCCGATTAGAGTTTCTTTTGTTTTTTTTCGGGGGTTTAACACTTGGTTTATTCGTCACGCGATTGTTTTGCACTGGCTTTAACCGAAAACCAAATAGAAATAAACTAACACAAATATTTTACTCTGATTTCAGTTAGATATTGTAACTATATAAAGAAGATCTATTAATAACTTTAGCTGGAAAATTATTTATTTGTGCAAGTAATATGAGTTATTAATTTTATTATATTATTTTATCAGGTTATACACTATTTAAATCATTAACCATTTATTTTACTAGTTTTTCAATTTATTCCAATGAATTTTTTTATTTAATATTAATAAAATATTTATCTACAATATGACTGAAGCCGAATTTGACTTTTGGTGTATAAGAATTACTATTTGTTATTATAGTGAATCACTAGAAATAATAGATTATTTTACCGAAAAAATAAAACTAAATAACAAATAAGTAAAAAGCAACATCTAAGATAACTGAACGCACTCAACTGTAAAATTACAAACCTGTAAGTAATCAATCACTCAACCTATAAAAGAAATTCATCAAATTGTATTGTTCTATATATGTTGTTTAGAGCTATAGTGGACCAAGTCCTATTTTTTTTTAATTTAAGATAATTAAAAGTAAAATTTACTAAACTCATTTGATTACTGCATATCATCTAAATAAAATATAATTTTAGACACCTATATGCATCAATATTTCAAGTTTTTCATTTTTAGACTTGCACCCATAAAAGTATGGCACAAATTTTTTGCAGTTATACAGAAATTAGTTTCCCCTTTAGCCACATTCATGATGCCTCTAATACATGCTCTTTTATTCTTTCTACTTGGAAACATTCTGGGTCAAATGAGATATTCTCAATCATACCTCTCCAAAAGTTAATACTAAATGAAATACTAATTCAATAGCATTAAATAGCACTAATAAGTACTGTATTATATTCTAGTTAAAAACGGTTAACGGAGGGCTGTGAATAGGGCTTTAATAATAATAAATAAAAGTAACCGATACATTTGAAGGTTACGAGTTAACTGTATTAAATTTCCTTCCCGTAATTTGTCTCAAATCGTCATTTGTTTTCCCGTTGCCTCTAACAACATGACAGTTGACAGTCGATACACAAACCAGGCTCAACGATTGTCTTGAAACCTTTTTTGGATAAAGAAAACGAGAAAGACAGAGAGAGAGAAAGATAGAGAGAGATGAAACTTAGCGAGTAGAGCGAGAAAATAAACAGATCATTCATTCTGACCTCGACGCAAAGCAATGCCAGTAAAAGGTATTTCTTTTGGTGTCCACTTACACCGTATTTCCTGTGTCCCTCTCCGAGGCCACATGGTGGGTGGTAGTTACCCTTATAGACGGATTAAGTTAAAGTTAATGGTAGCTTAAGTCATTGACTTTGGGTTTTAGGTTGGCGCCAGTTAATATAATTTTTTTTTTTTAATAAAATTATTTGATATTGTATTTCTACTAATGCATTGATTGAGAACTGAGTTTTTCGTTTCTATATTCCTACCCCAAGGATACATATTTTTAATAAAATTAAATTTAAATTATTAATTTGATTCAATTTGTTTTTAAAATGAAATATTTTGTTTTTGTTTGTTTGTTACAAAATCAATAACTACTTAGGTATATATACAATATTTTGTTTTATCTTTTATTACTGTTATGTTCAAATATGTTAGCAATGTTTTTAAACAATGTCTGTAAATTAATATAGGAAACAATATACTGGCGTCAAAACTATAAGCCGGTAAGATGATACACATAAGTTATTGGTCTATTTTTTGATAAAAGTTTTAAGTAAAATGCAGTAAAACAGATTAAGAAACGATGTATACGTCTGATTTTTTGCACTGGAATGCGGAATTATCTATTTTACGACTGGTTTTTAAAATGTTTAGCCTAAAACAAAACGGAGTGTAAGTTCAATAAAAATGTAACAAACTTATCATGAAAAATATATGTCTGCTTTTGACATATACGAAAGATTTATTTAGTGTACTTTATATTATGTTGAAAGAAAAGCATAATCTATTTTTTCTTCGTCTTTCAGAAAGAAAAATGTTTGAAATGTTTTCAGTTGGACACAAAAACCTTTTTTTTTTCTCTACCTTCTCTCTGTCCACAAAAGCCTGTAAAAACGTCAGTTGGTTTTAAAATCATTATTGGTCCTTATTAGTTCTATACAGTCTCTTGAAAGATGTTCTTTCATCACTATATTAGGTTTGGATGGAGGCAACGAAATGGAATGAACATATGAGGAACGAAAATATTTTCTCGGAAAAAAATGTGCTAATATTATGCTTCGGTAACTTTTGTTTTCTTTGAGATAATGAAAGCTTTTCTGTTGTTTATTGATGATTTTCCTCGGGAAAGTATACAAAAATTATTATTTATTTAAAGCAAATATATTTTCTTTTGATGTAAATGAAAATCATGTATTTTAAATATACAAATTTTTATTTCAAATTGACTGTTTTACATTTAGAATTAAAATATTTATTTAATATCTTTATGATAATACAAATAACAGCTAATATTATTTAACAAACCGGAGATGAAAATGTTATTTAATTTTAGATTATTTTGCATTTAGATTATTGTTAGTCGTATATTCAAAAAACAAAAATTACAAATTTATTGATATATATAGATAGAAATTTTAGAACGATTTCGATTGCGCAATATTCTTTTGCACAATGTATCAATAGCGCAACTGGTTTATTGCCTATTCAATGTTATGCGAAATGTTTGATAACACAACATAAGGTTGTGTACGTATTCATTTACACAACGTACGATTGCGCCACGTAGCTGATGCACAAGTTATCTTTTGCACAACATAATGTATTGGCAATAGGGCTGGGGAATAATCTCGATATATCAATAAATTATCGATATATCGATATATAGATAATTGATATTAAAAATAAAAATTATCGAAATGTCGATATATCAATATATTATTATATCGATATATCAATATATCAATATATCGATATATCAATATATCATGATATCACTATATCGATATATCGGTATATAAATTATACTTTAAAAACAGATAAAATCAAAATTATCTATCGATAAATTTTAGTTATACTTTACATTAATTTTGAAGGACTTTATCATTGTTTAAAACAGTTAAAAAAAATTACTAAAACTTGTATAGAGAAATTTACAAAATTTTTGAGCGAATATCCATTTCAATAATTTAAAACAAATATTTGTGTACTATTTTTTTAATGAAGAATGTCTTTTCATAATATTTACTAACTTAACCCAAAAAATTAATATAATAACTACTAATTTTTTTTTTGAGTCATTTAATCAAAATTTTGATTTCGACATTTACAAAAATAAACTAAATATAACTATAATTACATTTCTTTAATTGTGTGATTATACGATAGATCATTGTCAAATGCAAATAATAGATTCTTTGAAATTGAGTTAGCTCGAGTGCACTTACCAACCTTATATCATAATATAGGTACTATTGATGTACGTCGGAATTCAACTCCAAAAATGTACTGTAGATTACTGCATGTCATGTAGATTACTGCATTTAAAAATCAAAGCAATTTTTAAAATATAATATAGGTCAAAACAATTACATCGCATTATACAAACATTATGAATTATTAATATTAAAAATGAGTACGATAAAAATTATTATATAATAATACTGTTTATAAAGCAACGGCTAATAAATATTTAAAGACTTCCAAGGTAATATTTACAAATTCAAATTGTACTTTTTGTAGTCTCTCGCTCGTATGTATGAGAAAATCTACGAAGTAAACAGAATCGACAACGGTAGAGACGCTAAGAGTACGTATATAAAATTATAATATGCTTGCATTTTAAGAATTATACGTTTCGAAATTGTAATTCTAACCTTGAAAGTTATCGCGGTCTGAATTTCTGTTGGTTTAATATTATTCATTTATTCATTATTGTTTGTGAATGCCAAAATTGTCCTACTAATTTATATTAGTTTAATAGCTCCGGTTTTCTATAAACAATGTTATTTATTTAGATACTTAACTTTTAATGTATAAACAGAATTTTTTGAAAGTTTTATTTGTTTATTACTATATTATTTTTAAATAACGATTTAAAACACTAAAGAATTTGAAATATTTAATATATTGTCGAACTCTTTGGAGTCTAGTCATACGTGTGGTTTTTTTTTTTAAATCAAAATTATTTTTAAATATGATGCAAATAACAGTTTTTTTTAATAGTCTTTAATTCAAACATATATTAAAAAAAAATATATCATTTATTTATACTGATATGTTATTATTAAAAAGTTTAAGAAAATAGAGTAAGTACTTTTTATGAAAAAAATTAAATATAGTAACAATAAAAATAACAATTAGCATAGTAAATATTATTTGTAAAAGTTTTCCTGATGAAAACATACATTGAGTTCATCGAAACGTCGATTATTAATAAATATTAATACAGAACTTAAAACTAAAGTCGTTTTATTTTTAAAAAACAATTAATTTATAGATAATTAGATTTTAGTGTAATTCAAGCTGATTCCTGTATGAGAAATCTAAATTTAATTTGACAATAATCAAAATATCCATAAAGTTTGTTTAAATGTCAAATAAATTTAAAATAAAATAAATGCATTGCAAGTCGCTTATTATTTTCAATAATAATATAAAAATTGATTTAAATGTTGTAAAAGTTTTGTAACATTTTCTATAATTTCTAAAGTCTATTTTATTTAAAATTTATGTAAATTGTTCCGGCTTAAATTATCCTGTAAATCCACAAGGATCATTGGATAAAACTAAAGAGATACAGCAATTAAATTAGTCCTATAAATGTAAATTACAATTTACTAAAAAATAATCATAGCGCCATCATATTGAACCGAAAATTAAATAACAAAAATTTTAATTTAATTTATTATTATGTTGAAAATTTATTTCCCATTCAGTTTATTTATCTTTGGCCACCATCATGCAAACAAATAAAGCCTTTTTGGTCATTATATGAAATCCCTAAAACAATAGGCTAAGTAACCGTAGCAAAATGTGGTCCTTTATATGTTTATATCTCAAATTGGACAAAACTATGTATGCATTGTATATATTGTTTTAATCTGTTGGTTGGTTTGTCCGACAAAATAGATTCATTTTGTGCGATAAATACGGACAACCTTGGTTTTTAAATCAAATTACTTATAAATTTACTTCGAGTTTATAAATTTGCATGCAATCTTTTAAAATGCTTTTTTAATGACAGTAATAATGCGAATTTAATATTACATGAATGTGCGATTTTTGCCTGATTTTATTAATGGTATTTTATCGATTTTTATAAAAATTTTAATAGTTAGTATTATGATTAACATACTTGTTTTATAATGTACAGATTGTAGGAATTATGTAAGTTCATGTAAAAATACAAAGAAATATGGACAAGACAAAAGTTTGTTTGCTAAAATAGTAAGACAAGAGATCGATTTTTCATCTCACTGTTTTTGTGCTTTTATCATACATACATACAACATGACAATTTCGTCATGTACCGAAAAAAAGTGTGGCACAAACTCTTTCCACTATTTTGAAATTAGTTTTCTTCAAACATTTTTATCCAGACATACAACTCTAGCTTCATCTCCATTCATGATATCTCTTATGCATGCTCTTCTTTTCCTACTACTTGGAAACTTTCCGTCACATCATACCACTGCATCTACTCATCGGACGTATATATACGCAAACGTATATCTTCAAAAACATTCACATATATTCTTTTAATCAAACGTTTATTAGACATTCGCTCAGAATCACCGAACCATCTTAACTGACTAACACCAACTTTTGCAATAACATTTTTTTTAATTTCACATCATACACTAATCTATTTCGTACCTGATTACTTCTAGTTACACCACATAAAGTTACGACACGTAAAAATCTCATTTTCACAACAGTCGTTTTCTTTTTATGATTTTGCAGCCAAATTCAACTTTCACTACCATACATCAACGTAGACATCAAAATAGCATTATATATATTCAAAGAAGCTTTTTTGGAAATATTTTCGTTTCTAGAAAAAGTACCTGAAGCGCCTTACAAGCAAAGCGATTATTCTTAGACAATAAACTACCCAAATACACATCTACTCATCTACCTGCATTAAACGTGTACCATCAACAGATACACTACATTCAGTCGTCAAGTCACTCTTCTCAAAAACTAATACTTTGCACTTATCAATATCAAAGATTCATATCATGCTAAAATCAGTTGATTCATATTACAAAACTTATAATTCGCTCTTAATCTGTATAAATCTCGAAAAGTCTAAATTAGTATGATTACAATACCTTCTTCACTATAGGTGACGGCAAATAAAAATATGTTTTTACATCATGCAATGCAAAGGAAAGTAGAAATCTAACATTCCGGGAACTAAATAAAGTATAGCAATTAAAATATTAAAAAAGAAACATAAAAAAAGGATATTTCTCGTCAGTTCTACGGTTGAAGTAAAAATCAATTTCCTTAATTTAAAATTCATTGATTGAAATTGCCTTATTACAACATTCAAAGGAAACATTAATTTACAAGCAAATTACTATATTTATTCACTTTCAAAGTGCCTGTAATAAATAATAATAAAAATATTCACTCAAGCTTTCTAAAATTCCATTTCTTTTTAATATATATACTTTCTTCATTAAATTGTATTTTTTTATAATTTATTTGATATTAATTGCTTGTATGTGCTAAGAATTCCCAAGAAAAATTATTATTTTTTAAATTTAATTTTTATCAAGAAATATTATTTTAGATTCGAGTGTTAAAATTAAAGTTATATACAGAATCTAGAGAAATCTGGATTTAATTTATATGTTTATAATTTATTGTGTTAACTACTCACTTGATTTAATAAAAATTTTCGAAATAAATTCTAATTGTGTCACCTTATTTTATTTTTACGTTTACAATTTTTAGATTTTTTTACGCTTATAAATATTAATATTGAAATATAAATTATATTAAAGCAATTATTATAATAATTATATTTGTATATAATTATTCATATGTTTTTATATTGTCAAATAATTCAAAAGAAATTATTTTTACTTTTTAAAAGACAATACAAAATACAGAAAACATCAGAATTAAATAAAGAAAGACAGACGCAACAAAGAGTACAAAGATAATGTTATTTGTGTTCAATTCATTAAGAAATCCTTAACGTAAGAAACAATTAATTGCTTAAAAATCTAATTTCGCTCACAAATTAACCGGCAGTTTTATTTATTTAGCAAGAATAACGAAACATTTTTGCGCATTGTTAAATTCTTATTTTGTAACAAAAATTTCGGTACCGCAATATTTGTTGAAATATTACGCTTGTATATTCTACAGAGACAGATGAGCTTTGTTAGATGTAGAAAATGAAGAAAAATTTCTCCAGAAATATAAAAAAGCAAAGTGGAATTGTACTTGTTAAAAATAAAATATGGAAGCCGAGGCAAAACAAGTCTGGAGGAAAAAAAAAAGTTTATGTAAATATTTTGCTTGATTAGTCAGAGTTTTTTCCTCCAACAGGAAAGCAAATAAACATACGTTATTTTTTTCCGTTACAACAGTAAAGGAAAAAACACAAATAAGTTGACTGATTAACTGTCATATCGCGTGTTGAAAAAACACCCTCATGTCCTGGAACCAGGTGCATATTTAATTATGTCAATGCAGTTCGAAAAAACTCTTTAAATAATTATTATTTTATTGTGCAAATATTGACTAAGATAGAGGGAAATTGGGTCTATTTATATATCTATGGGGTGTTCAGCACCAAATTTAAAAATGATAAAAATTGAGATATTGATATAGCATATAGGTGTCTAGAATTACATTTTATTTAAACAAACGACAAACCAAGTTTTAACTATAATTTTCAATATATACCTAGATGGCAATTATCTATTACACTTACAGTAATCAAATGGGTTTACTAAACTTTACTTCTAATCAGAACTGAGTAAAATTCTTTTAAAAAGTATTTAAATGCAAATACAAATACCACTTGAAAAGTATTTAAATACTAAATACAAATACTTTTACTAAAAATGTATTCTCTTAATTATGCAAATAATAAGTAAACGTTAATAAAAAAATTATTCTTGCCTGTTAAATTTCAATAATAATTTAATATCAAACTTTTCATTAAATATAACAATTCATTCAAAATTGTTAGGTGAAACATTTTATAAAAGCTATAAAACATTGCATACAATCTTAAAATTTGTTATTTAATAATTCGTTTTATTTAAAAACAGTTTTAAAATACTAATTTATTTATTAATAAATTATTACAGAACTAGAATTTACAATCATTTTATTCTAATATAATGAGTTCTGAAAGATCTATTACTATGTTATATTAGAGTATTTTAAATACCTAGTAACTTGTTGCTATGTACTATTATTTACATTAATGTCATTGATAAATTTTGACCTGATGAAAACGATCGTTCAGTTTCGTCGAAACGTCCTTTTTATATAAATAATTTAAAGAATTTTATCTTAAAACAGTTTTTATTTTAATACAATGAGTTCTGAAAAATATTATACTATGTTATTTTAAATACTTAAATACTTAAAATAAAACAATGAAATGTTGATTATTAATAAAAATTAATACAGAACTATAATATATTTTAAGTACATTTATACAAATACAAATACTAAATATTTAAAAAGATGTATTTTAAATACTAGTATTTAAAATACTAAAGTATTTTAACTAATACTTAAAATATTTTTTTTTTGTAAATATTAACTACTCAAATCTGCATTTAATTATCTCAAATTGAAAAAAAAAATGGACCATATGTACAATAACTGTTAAAAGCTGTAATTTTGTACCCGAATCTTTCTTGAGAGAAATATAGTAATGTGATACATGAACAAACGATTAATGAAATTGGAAACTAGAAAATATATTTCCTAAATAGAGATATTCACGCAATAATAGATATTTACACATCGTGGAACAAGTCTCAATCATTGGCTATTCACATCACTATATACCCAGAAAATTTTCATCTCGTAGAACCGACAAGTTGCTTTATTGAATACAGAAACTATGGCAGATAGTAACTTCTAATTTGCATGTATCAAATCTAGCTGTGACAGCATTTACGCGACCGAGAGGCAAGCAACATTTGCTTCGTTCTCTCGTCGTCGTGTTGATCAGGCAATGAAAAGCCGTCTTCCTGTACACAAAACGTACGCAAAGACACCCAAAGGTACACCACTTCCCCACCGCCAGCATGGTGAAGGAAATAGGAAGAGAAATGAGGGGATGAAAACCAAGCCCCCGAACGTACTTGTAAATTAGTGGAATAGAGGACTAAATAATTAACATATAAATTTCACTAATAGCGTATTTAGGTTTATTGAAGTTCGATTTTGGTTTCAATTCGAAATTCATTGTTTTTAATTAAAATTATTGTTAGTTCTCAACAAGATGGAAAACTTTGCAATTATGTAATTATTTTTCTTTATTAGTTTCATTTTTCCAACAATTTAACAAGCAAATATGTTTTAAAGCGTGTTATTTTATAACGTGATTGTGTATATGTGTATTTTTAATTTTAGGTTAAACATTTAGTAAAAACACTATCAGTTGAGTTTCGTCGAAACATCGATTACAAATATATTTTAATACAGAAGTTGAACTTAAAGCAGTTTTATTTTATATAATGAATTCTGGAAGATTTTTTTACTATGTTAAGCTTATGGTATATTTTATTCAAATGGATAAAAATGCATGTTGGTTCTTAGAACCGGATATTAAAAAAAATATATTTATAAATTCACATAAAAAGATTGTATATATAAATGAATTTTCTAATAATTTTGAAAATCTAATCTTTGTACGCCAATGGTTTTAACCACTAAAACCAAGCTTGAGTGTAAGCATTATATTGTGTAATATTTCTCTCTTATATAAATTATTTTGCATGCTACCGACTTAAAATAATTTATCATGTAGCTCTATTTTGAAATTCCTTGCTTTTCCATTATTTTATTAACGTAGGATAGCGTCAGAAATAATTTCTTGTTTAATTAGTTACAAAACTGAAATTATTGCTTTATTAAAAATTCCACTAATGTAATTAAATTATTGCGAAGAAATATTTAAGTTCTTGTAGTGAAATGTCTTTCTTAGAATATGTACAATATGAAATAAATTTATCATTTTATGGAATTGAATAAATATATAGTTTTATAACATAGTAAAAAAATCTTTCAAAAACTCATTACATTAAAATAAAACGGATTTAGGTTACAGTTCTATATTAATATTTATTAACAATCGACGTATCAATATTGTCAGAGAATTCATAAAATAAGCAATAGAAATTTATAAACAAAAAAATAACATCAATCACTGTGAGGACACTGATTTAAATAAAATTTGGTTTTCTTTAATTAAAAATTTATAAATTTTATGATCTAGTTACTTATTTGACTACCTGCTAACTTAATATAGTAAAAAAATCTTTCAGAACTCATTATATTAAAATAAAACTGCTGTAGGTTAAAGTTCTGTATTAATATTTATTTATAATAGGCGTTTCGACGAACTCAACGTCCTTCTTCATTAAAAACACTGATATAAATGACATTTGTATCAGTTTTCCTGATGAAGACAGACGTTTAGTTTGTCGAAACGCCTATTATAAATAAATATTAATACAGAACTATAACCTAAAGCCGTTTTATTTTAATATAGTTGTATATTTAGAAGCGAAATAATTTGTTGTATGAGGAGTGTAAAATTGGTAAAACGTTATTTGTCACTTAACAAAATTGTTGATTTTATTGACAGATTATTTTTTTAACGAATCAGATATTTTTAAATAATATTAAAATAATTTAATAAAATGATTGAAGTTTTAATTCTCCGAAAATATAATTTTAAGTTTAAACTTTTTTCAAAGTTATTTATATAAAACTTGAGGGATTAGTAACATTTGAATTGAATTGAACCATTTAAAATTTGTTCTATTGACAAAAATTTGTTCAGAAACTTGTTCTGTCAGAAAGTTTTCAAAAGTGATATTAAAAAAAAAAGAGAAAAAGTTTGAAATTTTGTAAGAATTATCGATTGTATGAACTTGACGACTTAAAAGTTTTTAAACAGTTTTATTGTTATATATATATACAAAATATATTTTATTAAAATACTTTTAAAAATGACTGAAATACAATACCCATTTTAAGTCGTACAGCTTTAATAAGTAATATTTCGAGAATAATAAAGATATAACTTTGATTGCATATTTTTTGTAAATATTACTAAAATAATATTTTCATGTTTTATTAGTAAAGAATTGCTTATAATCACTTTCTTAACATATGTAAATATTTTTATTATACGTACTTATATATGTTTTTTGAAGTATTACTATGTATTATTTATTGGTAAGTTGTTAAATTATTATCCAATGTGTTTAATTAATTAAAATTTTGTAAATTCATTATTAAGTTAGTTGTTAATCACAAAATTGCATTTGAATTATTTGACTAGATGTGATGAATGTAATAACAACGTTTTCAAATTACATATTTTTCTATTTTACTAAAAATATACATATCAACTTTCAACATAAAATCCATTAAAGTAATAAAAAATTGGGATTTCTATTTGAAAAAAATTATATTTTAACGGTTTTTTGTAACTCCAAGTTTACAGCAATATTCTAGGCAAATTTTTAAATATTTTTAATTTATTTTTATGATGTGATAGCTCAATGCTTCTTTAATAAGACTCCGTTTACAAATTGCAAATATTTTATTCCATTCTTGAAATATTGACTCTGAAAGATTTTGAACAAAAAAATCGAAAAAGTTGAAATTCGTCAAAAACAGTTGAACTAAAGTAAAATATTATTAATGTATTATAATTATGTAAAATTTACTTCTAAATTCAATAATAACATCAAAAATTGGGTATTTTATTTAAAATAAGGCAGTTACGATCGACTTTCGATTACACATGAAATGGCATTTTATTGCCAATAAACTACTTCAACTTCGCATATCGGAATACCCCTACATACGAAATTTTATGACATAATATTATATAGTAGTAGTTTTTAGATACACATAGCGTAAGCTCATCGTGAGACATCCTATATACATTCAAACATACTTCTTTGGATATATATATATATATATATATATATATATATATTTCAAGCAATTTAGATGAATTATTTGCACTACATAACCATTATTACAGTCGAATTGATAAAAATTAAATGATTTTACTAACAGTCTTGTATTTGACCACTTGTACAATATTTTAACAGCCAGCCAGTACAACAATGAAAGTTAAATTTTAATTGGAGAAGACTGTACACCATTTACTAGATGTAGATATCTTTATAAATATTTTAAAATAATGAAAATAATATAAAATGTAAATATTAAAATGCATTTTATAGTAAAATCAGATTAAACAAAAAGCTATTAGTATAAATAATAAAAACAAAATCTGCATGTCATATAACACGTATTCAAAATGGAACAAAACAAAACCGTAATGCAGTTTTAAAAGTTAAAACTGAAAATTTTAAAACATACTCTAGAAAATAGTAAAGACCGGATCACTATGATTAAAAATTAATTTTAAAAGCACTGAAAAGTACTTTCTATTCAGCGGACATTCTAGTTCTTTTATGAGAACGAAATTTGTTCTATTTTGTTTCCGTTTTATTTCTTCTGTGTGTTTTCAGTTTCAAGTAACAGATATGTTCTGTCGAACTTTAAGTTTGCTTAAGCTCCGACCAAGTAGTATTAGTGTTTATGAGCTTTGTGTTTGTAAAGTTTTAATAAGCGCAAAAAATTTCGTAACCGCAAATACAATCGACAAAGTTTAAATTTTAGATTTAAAATAAATAATTGAGTACTTTACAATCTTTCTATTCATGTCTCGACAACGTCAATAACTTTTTTTTCTCAATTTTAAACTAATTAAAAATTAATAAAATATAAAAGTAAAATATCTTTCAGAACTAATTATATTAAACGTTAAAAAATCAGGAAAAAAAAATCAGGAAAAATCATACAAAATATAGTTTATAATATTTATTTAACTGCTATTATTAAAATTTCAAGACAGATTTTCTATGTTTTAAAAAATTGTTAATTATATACCCATATATTTGTTTTTAGTTTTTTTTTTAATTAGTTCCTAAAAAATTTAAGATATAGCATTTTACTATAACACAACATAAAAATTATAAAATTTTATAAAAAAATATGTTTTAATATTAAATTAAAAAGTTTTAAGTTGAAGTTCTGTCAGAACATAAGAAGTTAATACGTCTAAACCATCCAGATAAATCTGCTATCGCACAACATGCGCTAGAAAATCTTCATGAGATATCATTTGAAGATACTAAAACCCTACCCATGAATATTAACAGTAAATTGATAAGAGAAGCAACAGAAATTTACAAAAAACAGATAACATCAATCAATATGAAGGCACTGATAAATAATAAATTATAAAATTTTGTTATCTAGTAACTTGGTTCTATGTTTTGTTTGTTTATTATTTATGTCATCTGTATTTATTTTTTTGATGGTGATATACATTTAAAATATCGAAAATTAAACAAATCTTCCAACCTAAACCTTTTTTATTTTAATATAATGAGGTCTGAAAGATTTTTACTATATATTAATATTTTTAATTTTAAAAATCGTATATATCTTTAATATAATAATTGTGAAGTATTATAAAGTTACTCAATTTGCAATAATTTTTTTTTTTTATTGGATTATAAAGAAAAAAAGGTTCGGTACAAAATTGATTATATTTTGAATATGCACTAAATATGTTATAGACCAGTAAATTGGAATATAACAATTTTATAGTTGGAGTTCAGCAAATTGCAAATAAAACTTCCGTGTTATTTAGAATATTGTTCGAGTTTACTTTCGAATATATAGGTAAAATACATACTTTAATTTGTCATCGAAAACCAAATCGAAAAATCTCGAAAGCGAGACGGCTGGGTTCTTTCTTTACCGGTTTTCGAGAAAATTTGAACGCACCCCGATGGCAGTACCTTCTTTTGAATACGTTATGAGATAGATTTCATTTCTGTTGTATGCGTTTTATAAGCAGAGATCTCTTTCTTATACGGCGAAGATTTTCTTAGAATTTCAATGATTTTTGACTTTGCTGCAAAATATAAATATCTATTTTTTTTTTCGGGTTGAATATTTCGCAATATTTGGAAGAAAAGCTAGCATGTAATTTTGGTTTTATAGATTATACGTAAAGTATATATATTCCAAATTTTATTAATAAACAAAGAAAAATTATATTTTTTTATAAATATTATATGTTTTAGTAATAAGAATAAAATATTATCTACTTTTACCTACAAACCATGAGACATTTTGATTGCCAGTATTTCTAGGTATAATTACTCAACTGCTGTAATTTTTAAATAATTGTTTAAAAATACATAATATCAGAACTATTACAAACATTATGTAATATTATATTACCAACGGGATGGAAAAGTACATGTGTATGTAACATTACAATTTTTTAGTAAAGTTTATTTCAGTTAATTTATAGAACTTCAGTAAATTTGCTGTCAGGAATTTTCCATTAATAGGTAAAATTTGTTTAGTTCTGTAATATTAGTGTTGGTAAACTTACATACATTTGTAAATTTACATAAAGAATGTATTTTATAATTATTACAGATATTAATATTCAAGCTGTAATTTTACATAATTTAAGAAGTTATACCAAAAATATGTAATTCTATATTAGTATATAAGTAAGCAGTTTTACACACTCATTAGGGCATTTTTCTTACTTTATGTGATTATTATGAATTTTGTACTAATTACAGAATTTTGAGGTAGAAATACAGAATATTTATAGCAAAATAAAATTACAGATTTTTTAAATAAAATTTTACCATAACTTTTTTGTAATTTCGCTATTTTTTACAGTATATGATAGATATCATGATTATAAATGAAGCGAAAGGTGAATGACTAAATGAGAATATTCCGCGTAAATTAATTTTTAGAGTTTGTACCACACTGTTATAGTGTAAATATTATATTTTATTGTATTGTTTACTTTTTGCACATCCTCTTAAAGAAGAATAATATATTGAAAACAAATCTACTAATAATGCAACCCATAATTGGCAAATCGCAACTATAGTGGAATGTAAATAAAAAAAAATCATAGAAAAATTGAACTATAGTTGACTAAAAAAAATTGTTTATATCTGCAATATACTCGTACAACAACAAATATTTGTTAATTTGCACTCAAAATTAAATTGGCAAAAATATGCAATTTTTAATCACACCGAATATCAACATCATATTCATACGCCTCTCGTTAAAAATAAATAAACCATTAAAATCAAACATATTTTTGTGTTCGACTATTTTACTCCGCTGAATACTCTCCGGTTGATTCTCGCTTCGCTCTGTCGAGACCGCAGTGGGTAGTTTTCACAAATCTAACCCTGTCCCGAACACAATACGCATGCGTTCAACCCTCTAGTAAGTGATTATGAACCCTCGTATAGGCAGGCGAGACACCAAACAGTCACCAGTCGCTATCTACCCTTCGCAATAAGAGGGTAGAAATTTTTCATCCGAATTCCGATTTTTGAATATTCGCGATACTGACATCTGAACCTATCATATATATAAATGTGTAAAAAACATTCATAAATAAACGATGTAATTTATTGTGTTATTTTGCGTTTAAAAATATATAAGTTTTTTGTGATAAATTTGTTGAAATTTTAGTTATTATGTGTCATAAATCTATATGTAAGTAATGAACAAATTTTTGTATAATTTTGAATGCAATTTTTTTTGCTTCAAACTAAATGCAAATTATACTAAATTACTTTTTAATAAATGATAAATAATAATAATAAATAATTAATCGAAATTTAGTGCACCGTGCTATAAATAATACATAAATTAATTAAAAATATAATAATTATTTATAAGCTGATTAAACTGGTCTGATTTATGCTATAATATGTAGAATTATTAAATATTGAATTATGATCATATTGCAGTATATTTATTATTACATAATTATGTTTACCTATAAAATATTGACAATTATTTGAATAAATTGCGTTATTTCAAACATCTCTCCTGATTGTTATTAATATATATTGCTCCAATTTATAGTCAATATATTGTTCAACAGTTTTTTTTTTTTTTCAAATTGGAGCAAAAACATAAATACCGAAAAATTAACATACAATATTTAAATTAATTTACTGACATGGTAATTTTTTAAACTAAAAACTATTATAAATGTAAAATAAAGTTAAAATTTTAATTGAAAACTGAACAAATATTTTTAAAATATTGTCAAATTTATGGAATTTATAGCGTTACAGAATATTTTGTCTTTTTTTGTCAATAGAAGAATTTCATTTATTAAAAAAAGAGAAGACATCCTATAAAACTACAAATCTTACAGATGTGAACCGAATAGACCAATTATTTGATTTAAATTTTAAATTTTAAATATTTATATACTACTAATAAATATCAAAATAATGTACAAAAAATATAAATATATTTTTAATAAAACAAGACTAATTTTGTTTTATGAAAAATTGTTTATTTTAAATACAATCTGATGTATTAAAATTATCGTTTTCAATAAATACAATAATAACAAATGTATATAATATAATAGAAATAAATATAAAAAAAGATTTCATATTTGTTTATTAAAAAGACAATACGGAGAAATTTTAAATCTAGAATACAATTTAATTAGTCACTTTTCCAAAAAAATATCAATTTTGTTCATTTTAATATTTTGACATCTTACATTAAACACATGTTAAGCATAAGAATACAGTATGATTTTCTTAACTAATTAATATTACAGTATTATTTATTTTTAGTTATAATTTTAATATTAATAATGAGAAGCGGAAAATCAGTTTATATTCTAGTGTACAAATTCAGGAGCTGAAAGTAAACTTAGACCAAGTGACATTTTTTTTAAGTCTTGAGAAAACAGGCTCCAAAGTTTAAAAACTCAATGGGAACGTAAACTAAAATTTCAGATTTTTGTTTGAATTATTAAAGCTATCACTTAGCTGATTTTTCTTCTAATACATTTTAACTTCTAGTTAGAAAAAATTATTTTAACTCAAAATATCCTAATTTGTCACTTGGTCTAGTTTTCTTCTGAGATTCTTAATTGTTTAAAGTCTATTAAAGTCATTTGCTGCAAATGATTTTAAAAAAAATTGAATATAGAAAAATATATATATATATATATATATATGTAGTTTGATTGTACTTCATCCAAAAAAGTAACTAAATCTATGATGTCATCATTGTGTAAGTTATTGGTTTATTCTTTATAATTTTAAAATTTATATAATGCATATTAAAGAAAATAAAAATTGAATTATTTAATAATTAGTTTTGGAAAAAACTGATTTTTTTTTCTAATATTTCAAAAGAAAACGAAAAAAATCTGTTTATTTGCAAACGTCAAACAAAATTGACAACACCAAAAACAAATGATTGTTTTTTTTTTGTTTGTTTAATGTAAACGTACAATTTAGCAAAAATAATCATTATTGCCAATTATAGCAAAAATAAACACAAGTGTCCAAATATTATATATTTATATATTATAATATATTGTATATAATTAGTCCTAATTTGTTTGTATATATAGAAAAATATCATTGATAAACAAATTTACTACAATATATTTTTATTTTAAATTACTTAAATACTTTCTTATATAAAATTATATTATATATATATATATATACACTGTAAAAATTAATGTAAATTTACATTAATAATAATAGTAATTTTATTATATTTTTTACTGTACCTAATTTTATAATTTTATAGTGAATTTACAAATATTTATGTAAATTACAATTAAAAACATAGTAAAATTACTATGATTATTACTGTAAACTTATAACATTGATTTTTTTTACAGTGTATTTACAAAATATATTAAGTACAGATACATTTGTCACCAACATAATGATATATATCGGAACTTATGATAATCGAACTATAGTATTGTGTATCGTTTATTTAGTTAGTTTTATATAATAATACATTAATAAAATTTATTAAAAGTTTCAACTAATGTAATTCTAAAACTGTACAGTTTTAAGATTGTACACTTCGATGTACATTATCATCATTTATTTGTTTCAATCTTTCATCTAATATAAATAGTTTTTCAATTTTTTATTATGTGTAATATTGTACAATTTAAATAAACTATTTTTAATTTGCCAAGTACAATTATTTTAAAATACTTTCAATCAATATCAAACAACAAAAAATCTTTTAGAACTCATTATATTAAAATAACATAGCTTTAAGTCGAAAATAACATCAATCAATGTGAAAGTACTGATTTAAATAAAATCTTGCTTAATAAATTATAAAATTTTTATTTTCTAGTTACTTGTTTCTATATTTTGTTTGTTTATTATTTATTTCATTTGCATATAATTTTTCCTGATGATAATGCACATGTAGTATATCGAAATGTCGAATTTTAATATAAAATTAAACAGAAATTCAACTTGAAGTCTTTTTATTATAATTAAATAGTTGAAAGAGTAAGAAACAAAATAAAAATTGCAGTAGCATATAAAATGGAAGCAAAGCTTCAAAAAAGAGCTTAAACAAATAAATAGGATTAGAGAAACTATTTGAAACACGACCACAAATGCTAAGTAAGCAATGTCAGTCGTGTCGTAACACGGCATTGTACAATACAGTACCAAGTCGAAGCTGTGAGCTTTTTCCTCTGGCCCAAGGTATACGAGATACTCTGAAAGCTTCCAGACCGAAACACCTGTAACATTATTCTGTCACAGGAAAAAGCTCGGCCGCGCTTTTACAGCGTTGTCAAATCTTCCTCACCTATATACTTTTAGTTTTTATGTTTATTTCGGTCGTATAGCAAGTTTACGGCATCGAAATTTATCGTAATATAAATAAAAATATAAATTTCGCTATAAACAATTGCTAGAATACAAGACCGGATACATTGAGAAAATATAGAGGAGAAGAACGCTTCTGTAATATAAATCAAAAGCACGGTGCTTATGAAAAGGATTTTTCGGTAGGATTAGGCGCGGAACTAGACTGGAATTTAAGGACAAAAAAAAAACGGGGAGGTTTTGATTTATATGTAGACAAATCTTTGCTGGAATGTTTTAAGAAGATATAGAAAATTTTACTACTAACACTGCTTATGTTTTATATTAAATTTTTTTTTCATTTTTTTCTTTCTTGGTGTATTTATTAATAAAATAATATTTAAAAATTACATACATACACAATCACGCCATGTACCCAAAAGGGTGTGGCACAAACTCTTTTAAAAATTAGAACAAATAAATCCTGTATAGAAAAACCAATATAGATATGTCATCTAATTAGAACTTTTATTATAAAATAAAACTGTTTTAGGAAATGCAATGTTTTCAGATTTTAAAATATTGTGTTTTAATTAGATGAAATTTTCAATAACATTAGTTAATTCATCTACATACAGAGTAGTTGAAATTGAATTGTTAATTCAAATAAATAATTAAAGAACAAGAACAGGAATAGATGTATATATGAAAAATTAGAAAAATTATCTAATTACATTAGATAAATACACTAAACGTAATCTTGTACTTTTAAATTGTACCTGCTTTCTTAAATTGTGTAAAAACAACTTTTATTGCTGAAAATGCAAGTAATTTTGAACTATATATTAATCCTAATATATAACAAAAATTTTCTAATAATTTTGAAAATGATATAATAAATATATTATAATATAATGCAAATCTATTTATCATCGATATCCGAAAAATATTTTAAATAAATTAAATAATATTGACTACGAAAGTCAATACGTCCATTTTTAATTTAACAAATGGATTTATAGATTTTATAAATATCGTAAAAATGTTTAGATGTTTTTTTTATTATTTGTATTTGTTAACAACAGAAATTTTATTTTAGTATTTGTTCTGTATCTATTTTTTTTTTTTCATGTAATAATAATTAAATTAGTTATTTTAAAGTTATTTATATTTATATAATGAATTATAACAGTTAACATATTTTTTAAATGCATTTTCTGGTTTTTAACTAAATTCTATCAATTTTAAACAATATTTCATAGTTTAAATTATAAGCCAGTTATTCCATTTCAACAATAATAAAATAAAAATATAGTTTTTTTTAAACTAATTGTAGAAAAAATGTTTATGTAATTTATACGATTTAAAAATCTCTTATTTCTTAAAAAAATTAAAAAAACTAATATTATAATATATATTCCGATTATCGTAAGTTTTTTATACGTCATTATGTTGGTGTCTATTAACACAAAAGTATTTGTACTTAATATATTTTGTAAATATATTTACGTACAATTTTACATAAGACAGTATTTAAATAGTTTAAAAATATAAATTTAATGAAGTAAGTTTGTGTATCACTGAAATTTTTTTGTAGTTACAAACAAATAAATACTACTTATATAAGTAGTATTTATTTGTAAGTATATTATTGTATATACAATAAT
Source organism: Clivina fossor (assembly GCA_963966155.1). Lineage (NCBI taxonomy): Eukaryota > Metazoa > Arthropoda > Insecta > Coleoptera > Carabidae > Clivina > Clivina fossor. The sequence goes on along the minus strand of OZ014562.1, from coordinate 9,467,473 downwards.
ATTTTGACATTTGTATTTATTTTTGATATACTTGACAATCACACTATGTACCCAAAAAGGTGTGGCACAAACTCTTTACATCATCCCGAAATCAATCGCCTCCTACAACAATGATTATATTTGCTAAATTGTATGTTTACATTAAAAAGCAAAAAAAAACAATTATTTGTTTTTGTGTTGTCAATTTTACTTGATGATTGCAAGTAAATAGATTTTTCTCGTTTTTATTTGAAATATTGTAAAAAATCAATCTTTAACATAATTTTATCAATATTTAACATACATTATAAATTAAAATTGCATAACATTTTTAAAAAGATATTTATTATGAGCTCATATAAACGCAACTCAATGATGATGTCATAGATTTAGTTACTTATTTGGATGGCGTACAATAGGACTTATAATAATCGAATTATACAAATATGTATATAAGAATGTATAAGATGCATAAATAAGCGCTTGTTCTTATTAAACGAGAACGTTTCTTTGTCAAAGTTATGAAGTTAAAATCTCCGAGATTTATTTAAAATTTGTTGTGAATATTTTACGTTAAAAATCTACGACAGTACTTGCAAAATGCACAAGACAAAAACGGCAGATAATACAAGCGAAATTCTTTCCAAAATCTGTTTATAAAGTTTTGAAAGTAACAAATTTTGTTCGCGCCTTCAAAAGACATTTTACGTATTGCGCAGAATATTAGGTAAACGACCAAAAAAAAAAAAGATAACATTATTTCGTTGTTCCGTAAAGTTTTTCTTTAAAAGACAAAAGTTTTACCGCGCCCCCAAAAATATGTAAAAAGATGTTGTGCTTCAAGTACTAAATAATGCATACGTTGTACCTTGTGCTTGACTAAGCATATTTCAGTTTTACTAACAACTCGAAGAAAATACGAAAAAAGTTTTAGAAATTTTCGTAAATATTATGTTTACTACATTATTCTAGTTGTAGTTACATTATTGTAACAGTAAAACTGCATATTTATTAGTGATGGGATAATTCGAATAAAAAATAATCGATCATTCGATTATGAAAATTATTCGAATTAAATTGAAATCATTCGGATGATGAACAAACAAAAAGTGGCAGATTTATATAAAAATATACGAAATAGATTATAAAATTGAAAGACAATCTTAAGGCACAATTTTTTTTAATTATTCGAAATCAGAGCAAGTCAACCAAACCAAGTAGCAAATAATCATGGAACTATGAATACTAAGGATGCTAGTTTGATTGATAGAGATGCACTTAAAAAGAGGAGAAAAAAAGTTGCCAACATATAACTTATAAATAATTTAATTTAATTTAAATTTTCTATATAACTAAAAAGTATTAATAAAAGTATGTATATAGTTAAATACTGTAATTTTAGTAAGGTTATTTTGTTGTACCAGTTACATACACTTTTTACTTTATTTAATAAATAATTAAAATATTGATTTATTTAACATAACAGAAATTTAAAATAATTTATTATTATAATATTCAGTTTTTAAAAAATGCATTGAAATGTCGTATGTAGAACGTTGCGATTTTCATAATAATTTTGTTATTTGATACTTTAACTAGTTATTTTATAGAATATCGGCTGTGTCCCTATTTTAAGTGTGTAATGAATTGTTATACCACACTTTTAATCTCAAAAATCACGTTAATTTGTATTTTAACTGGCGCTGTGTAAATAAGTTATTACAATAAATGTTTAGTGATATTACCATGGAAGAAAATGAAATAAAAAAGAAAATGAATCAAAAGTTTACAGATTTGATATTTAAAAAAGAAATGAAATCGAATAATGCGCTACTAACAATTAATAAATATGAGAGGTTAGGTTAGATTTATTAATTACTCTCTGAAACTTATTCAAGTCCTTAAGTTATAATCTTCGTTAAATTTATTTATCTCGTACTTATTAACTATGTAATATATAGAATAGCTATAGTTAAGGTATTAAATATATATATATATATATATATAAAACTATTCTATAATTTAACAACCTTAGATCGGTATTTTATGAAATAACTAGTTATTTCACGGAATATCGAATTACATGCTTTAACAATGACATATACATACCGTGAAGTTTGTTTTAAAAAAATTGTTAAAATTTTAATTCTACGTTAATTCCGGTTAAGCGCTGTCAATCATTTTAAAATTTGAAATTTTTATAAATGCATTTAGCTTATAATTTATTAGAATTTGATATTGCATTTCGGTATAATTAGCGAAAAATATGTATTGGTTATTCTATGATTAAAAAATCAATATCGAAATAAATTAAATAAAATATACTTTTATTTTATAATGAATATTTATAATTCTATAATAATCTATTACCATACAAGGTTGGTAAGTACACTATAACAGAATTGAGAAGAGATTTGAAATAGCGAGATGAAATCGAGTTACCTAAATTTATTAGATTATATTCAGTGGAATATTCTCTTATATGTTATTTTAAAATAAACATATTGGAAATGTATCGTTTAGTAAAGAAAATGAAGTTTCAAAGAACAAGAATTTGAATATTTTTAGGACAAATTATGTGTTAAAATATTAAAAACATGCAATGAGTATACGAATTTTGATTTTATAGAATTTTCTGGGTTCGTATATCGTGGTCGATTTATCCTCTTCGCAGACGTTTTGCCATACATCGTAGATGGCATTGTCTGCGATGAGGATAGATCGACCATAAGTATATCAGCCCAGAAAATTCTATAAATTCAAAATTCGTATACTTATTACACGTTTCTAATATTTTAATTCATAATTTGTCCCAAAAATATTCAAATTCTTGTCCTTTGAAACTTCAGTTTTTTTGACTACACGATACATTTCTAATATATGGATACCGCCTGTTAAATATTTGAATTTTAATTCCACTTGAACTAAAAAACAAATAAACAAAAAACAATCTGGTAAAAAATTCTTATCAAAACCGCGTAAAGACCGAGAAAAAAAATCACATTTCAACAATATTTTAATACACAATTGTTTAACAAAAAAATTGGTCCGCGCGCCGGATCAGTGTAAAAACCGAGCCCGCGTTGGTAATTTTAACCCTTAAGCTTCAGCACAAGAGTCGGTATATCCTATGATTACCCGGTGCGCCGCGACGCATATCCACACATACATCCGACGCGGCGCCCGGTCGTCGCCACCGTCAAGGATTTTCCTCCATTTGGCGTGTGAAAATTGCGCCCCGGCACCTAATCTCGCTGCTAAGGGCCCACCCGAATTACCCTCCCACCACGACCGACATCGTCCTACGAAAATGAACGCTGTACCTTCGGGGCACTCGACACTGACTCCTATTTACACGGGAAAGTACTCATTGCCGACTAGCGCAGACCTGTATAATATGACTCTCAAACGTATGGTAAAATATTACGGCATGTCATTTTTTGATGAGGTCGGCTTTTTTTATAGATGTCTTGTAAATTGTTATTAAGTTTTTTTCTAAGTTATGATGACGATTTTGATTTTTGTTACTACATGTATACATACACAATCACACCATATATCTAAAAGGATGTGCCATAAACTCTGTCCACTATCGAAACCAGCAACTCTGGCTCATGCAATGTGTAGACGAATCTAATTTTGAGAGTTTGTGCCACATTCTTTTAGGTACATAGCGTGATTGTGTATGTATGTATGTATGTATTAAAATTCTAAAGAAAATAAAATATTAAAAATAATAATATTAAAATATATAAATTATAAATACAATATTCTCTCTCCGACACTTCTATACATATTAATTAATTTTTATATTGCAATTTATTTAAATTCGGAACTTGTGAAGCATGCATTGTAAATTTACAATAAAACTAATATTTTAAAATATCTTTGAATTGTAAACATCAAAATGTTATATGTCAAAATGATTGCAATATTCCATTTATTAGCAACAAATACATAGAAACTTTTAATAAAATATTTGAATATTTCATAAATTTTACATTTTAATTTATTTATGCTTTTATATGAAACAAACCAGAATGTAATTATAATATCATTCATTATTACAATAATATTTGACATAACAAAAAAAAATTGAATTTATTTAAAATATATCATTAATATTCCCGGATTTTTGTTTTTAAATTTCCATAAATAATTATAAAATATAATAAAATTTAATTTAAATACAGCGGAGAGGTATAAATTTTATTCATTAATGAAATATGGAGACAGCTATACAATGATTTGATGCGAGGTAAAAGTAACGCCACACATATATATATATTTGGTTAAACAGTGTGCGAAATACAATACGAAATAAAATGACAAAAAATATATAATGAAATTGTTCAGTGAAGAAGAAGTTTGATATGAATGTTCCATAAATGTAAATTAAAAATAAAAACGATAAAAGTTTGTAGGAAATTGCAAAAAAAATGACAATCTGTGAATTCTAAATTAGACAAAATGGAAAAAAAATCAAATTAAAATTTTTAATTGTTGTTATGCTTATACAATATTTTTTTTGATTATGCATATCAGTGACGTTATAATAATTTTTACAATTTGTATCATTTTTAAAAAAAAAATCATACTAATACGATACAGACAGACGCCTAATTACAATAATAGTAAACTAACTAATATAAAAAAAAATATACGACAAAAAATGAGTATATACAACCTATAATATTTTATTTTTATTATTAAAGAAGAATATTATATAATATAAATTAATACTAATTATCTGCAATTAATTTTATTAATTGATACTGCAATTATCCATTTTGAACCATGAAATCAAACTACCTTAATTTCCGCGATGCTGTTATTAGCACTCAATAACTTTGTATCGTTTACTGTTTTTCGCAAAATTAATTTTGAAACCTTATCATACTTGTATTATTTGTACAAATGTCAAAGTCAAACTTTTGTTAAATTACAATAAATATCATACAGTCGCATACAGTTACTATAGAAATGTAATTTTTATTTGTTAGAAAATTATTTTTTAAATAATTATATAATAGATTGCGAATCAGAAAATAATTCTGAAATAGAAGGATTAGCTGAAATTTTTTAATATCTGCGAAATATAAGTGAAAATATAAAAAAATTACACGATCTGCAAAGAAAAATTTTACATTTTCAATGAAAGAAGTAAAACATTTTGGAAGGATTTAAAAAATATGATATATATATATATATATATATATATATATATATATATATATATATATATATAACATATATGTATAAACAAATATATAATCAACATTCCACAAAGACAACTTTTTTAACAAACGTGAGGTTTTAAAGTTAGCTTTATATATTTTTGTTATAGCTATGTCAAAGTAAAAGTTACTCTATATTTCAAAATATAAAAATTTTTTTCAACATGTGGAAACTTATTATTTTTTTCATATAAATTTTTAAAGTAGATTTGCATGTCAACTCTACTGCATTTATTTTCTATATTTTATGTAAATATTTTTTAATATTTTGTTTGTTCACTTTTTCAAATGCATTCTAGTTTTTATTAATTTCACTTAGTTTTTTTGTTCTATTTTTATATAGTAACCTTTTTATCGATTTAAGTTTTTATTTAACTGAACTCTGTTTATTTTCGTATTAGAATCGAAAAATGTGTTTTCCATTACGAATTAAAATCAGTTAAAGTGTTTTGACTTTGTAAATTATATTATTGGTTTTATTGTTCTCAATTTATATGTGAAAATAATTATGTTAACAAGAAATTGATTATATATTATAGTTGTATAGTTCGATATATTGTTAATGTGATATAATGTTATAAAACTATATATTTATTTTGTTTTCAAATGTTGATTTATAATTTTGATATACTGCATATAAAAAACAAAACATAGAAACAAGTTACTAGTTAACAAAATACAAGTAACCAGATTACAAAATTTATAATATATTAATTAAAAGAAGCCAGATTTTATTTAAATCAGTGTCTTTACACTGACAAAGTGTATTTCTGCTGTTAATATTGCACAACATGCGATAAAAAATTATCATGATGTAAAATTTCAAGATACTAAAATAATTGCAAGACTCAACAACATCTTCGACGGCCATATTTAAAATTATTGCGTCAAGTTTATTTTCGCTTGAATTTGAATATTGAAAATTTATCAGAAATTGCATATTCGACCAAAGAATCATTAATCACAAATCACATAGGTAACAAATATAATGTTCTACAACTGTTAGTAAGGTTGAAATTACTTGATATGTATTTTTATTTATATTTAGTTTAGTTCCGTTTGCAACGCTTGAAGAAAAAATAGCATATGTCACTTGGGAAAGAATGCTTCTTTTATGTTTCACCTAGCTTGCTTTGTCTCGGTTTTACCTCGGTCGTAATTATCTGGAGTCAACACAATAAAGATCGCTTTCTGCTCCTCGTAACATAATATTTTCTGTTGCTGATTAAAAAAAAAGTTATGTCTAGAAATCTAACAGAAAGATAAACAAATTTTAAATAATTGTACAAACTTTAATTCAACTATATTTTAATTACTTAATGTTATAATCAAAATTAATATTTAAATGTTTGTTTTAGAAAAATAAACGTATTTACAAAATTATTATATTATCAGTTCATTTTACTTGGACTTTATTTTAATTTAAATTTTCTGTTAAAAAAAATGACTGTAACAAAAATTAATTGCTATGAATTATAAACTAGATTTTTTTTTTGTAAATAAAAAATTATAGAAAAAGTTTGTTTTAATTATTATTACAAAATTAAAATAGAAACATGCTAGACAAGAAAGACAGATATTGTAAATTATAAACTTGTATTGAATATAAAATTCTGTCTTATAAATGAAAAGTTAAATTGAAAAACTTTATAATTAAAAAGTTACAGAAATTATATATCATAGATGATTAGTTACTGGATAATATATTTGTTTTTCATTAGAAAAAATTGTTACTTTAAAGAGAATTTAAAATCAATCAGTTTTAATTAATTATTTATTATTATCATTTTATTTTTGTGACTTTAGTGTTTCATTTAATATTATTAAATATTTAAAACTAAAATTAATTTATATTTTAATTTCGAATGTATAGGTTAACATCAACACTTACCCTAACAAAAAAATAGCATTTATGCAGACTTTTAAATTTGCTTACATTTTCAAAACAAATATGATGTACTTGAAGAAATATATATTAGTTCACAACGCTAAATAATAAATTAGATTAAAAATTTTTTTAAACAAATAATTTACAGACAAACATAGAAAAACAGGAAATACCAATAAATTTGCTTTGACAATTGTTTTCCGGAGTTTTTTTTTTATTTTCGTGAAAAAAGTACGAATTTAGTAGAATAGCAAGCGGCCTTTTGAAATCTAATGCCCCTTCTTGTCGTCTAGTGTTAGTTGTCAAAGAATTTAATATACCGTTGAGGTTAAACGACGTTTCATGGCCCACTAGGATCAATAAACGATGCTTTGGAATTATATTTTCGTTTTTTTTTTTTATTATTTGAGTCTAGGGCCTACGTCAGTTTTTGCCATTTCATATTCTGTGTGTGTTGATTTTTAAATGAGTTATTGAAAATTGGATCACATCAAAAATTTAATCATTTCTAAAATTATATAGACTTTTGAAAATAAGTTATTTGAACAAAGTTTCAGAATGACATACAAATTTTTTAGTTTAAAAATAACCGAACGTGACGTATACGTCCATGCAAAAAATTGCCAGTAAACGGTGGACGTATATGTAACGTCCACGTCTCTTAAGTGGTTAAAATACGAAAAAAAAATTTCGAAAGTTTTGTAATCGTGATTTCTAATTTATTTGAAAAATTTGTGCTTTTAATAATTTAATCATTATTTAACAATAATATAGGTATTAGCACTTTGATGCAAAGTAATATTTTAACATAGTAACAAATCTTTTAGACCTCTTTATATAAAATAAAACAGTTTTAGGTTCAAGTTCTGTATTAAAATATATTCATAAACGACATTTCTACGAAACTCAACACTCGACTTTATCAGGAAAACTTTAATACAGAACTTGAATCTAAAGCAGTTTTATTTTGTTATATTTTCTTGAATTAATTATATTCAATTCAAAATTAGTGTCAGATGAAAAGGATAAATTTATTTGACTTACACCAGACGTGATATCAATCCTTCCGGCCAGTATATTTTTCGTTTTTGGAAAAGCAACCAAAAATTCAGTAATAATAATTTTCAAAGAACAAATAATAAAAAATATACTCATATGATGCAGATTTTTTGGCGGAAATTATATCTAACGGAAACAATATTTATAGTAATAAAACCAAAAATAAATTAAATTAAAAATACGATAATTTTATTTTAACAAACATTCGCCATTAAAGAGAAGAGGGCGTAAAAGATTTATCGTCCGAGATAACACTTTATTTTCATTGTACTAACCCTGTTTTATATTTAAATTACACCTTCCTCCCCCTGTAAAGCATATTTCACTCAGTTTGTTCCTGAAATCTGTTTTTAAATTTATCTATAACGATAGCTATAGATTTTTCAATATCAATTTGTATCGGGGCTGAAATAATCCGATAAAAATTAGTTCGAAAACTGATTCGTTTCAAAATCACTACAAAATACATTTCGATAAAGAAAAACGTGAAGCAAGAACGGGAAAAAAAATCGGAAAATTGCAAAATCAAATTTATATCCTCTTACGTGGACGACATGTCTAAACTAATAGTTTCTATATAGATTGTGTTACTGTATGTGTGTTTAGATATAGATACTGGAAGTTTATATCTATATAGATATTGATTGCAAAGGAATTGAAGCGGAATAACAAACCAGAAACGGAAAGGAAAATGACACAAAAAAAAATCTAGTTTTACTCTGGACTCTGAACGAAGAAATACAGTTTTTTTCGAATTTGATTCATATGATACGTATGATTGAATATACGAAAAAGAAGTTAAAATATATGAAAATTTTATTACATTTTTTTATGACAAATAACGACTGTATTTAAGTGGTTTGACACATATTGCAAAATGTAGAATACATTCTTGGTCGTATAATAATAATACTTAGTATTGATAAATGTAAAATAGTAAATGATAAATTAATACAATGGAACCTCGGTATACGACCTTAATCAGTTCCTGATATTTGGACTTATACCAAATAGGACGTATACCAAACAAACCTTTCCCATAAGAAGTAATGTAAAAATGATTAATCCGTTCTCATGTAAAAAAAAACTCCTGATATGGTATAATAATGAGATTGTAAAATAATTTTTTAGTTTATTGTTGCTTTTCTTTAGCCTTTTTGCAATTCATGATTAACAAAAATAATAAAATTTTAGTTAAAAATTAAAATCAGAAGAAATTTAACAAAGTTATAGACCGTGGCATCGCGAAGATTTAGTTTGATTTAGTACACCGAAAGAGCAGTACATACACCAATCAACTATACTCTCCCCACCAGAAATTGCGTAGTTTTAAACCAAATGAGGTCAATATAAATTCGTGAATAGTGTAGATATCATAGTGCTAGTTGTTCATAAATAGCGCGTAAAATTAAATTAAGTCGTATACCGAACAAAAGTCGTATACCAAGCAAAATTAGTTTTGCCAAAACAGGACGTATTCTGAATTGGACGTATTCTAAAAGCAGACGTATACCGAAATACCATTGTATAAAACAGAAATGGAAAACTTAAAGTAATATTACCTGATAACATTATAATAACGATTAACTTATAATAATAACGTAACGATATTTCAATAACGTTATAATAACTGATAACAATTTATAAAACGTTATGTTGTAACGTTATTCTCTATGAGTTTTCTTTTGAGAGAAATATATATTTTAACATAGTAAAACGAAAAATGACTGCTGTGGAAATGAGATTTTTACGTGGGGTATGTGGTGTAAATAGGAGAGATTGGGTACGAAATAGATTAGTGTGAAATTGGAAAAAATGTTGTAGCAAAAGTTGGTGTTAGTCAGTTAAGATGGTTCGGACATGTTGAGCGAATGTCTAATGAGCGTTTGGTTAAAAAGATTTATTTGAATGATTTTGATGGTATACGTTTGAGTGGACGTCCGATGAGTAGATTGAGAGTGTTTTGCGTGAGTTTCCAAGTAGTAGGAATAAAAGAGCATGTATAAGAGGAATTATGAATGTGTTGCTTGTTTGGTTAGGAATGTTTGGAAGCGATTGATTTCGGGATGATGAAAAGAGTTTGTGCCACACCCTTTTGGGTACATGGTGTGATTGCGTATGTATGTAACATAGTAAAGAATCTTTATTATATTAAAATAAAAAAAGCTTTAGGATTAAGTTTTGTATGGTTTTTAATTAAAAATCGATTTTTCGATTTATATACCTATAAGTATAACAAACAAAATATAAAAACAAGTTATGTACCAGGTAACAAAATACAAGTAACTAGATTACAAAATTTTACAATTTATTAATTAGGGAATCATGAATGTGAATGAAGCTAAAGTTGCTTGTCTGGATAAGAATTTTTGAGATAGTAGAAAGAATTTGTATCTCATCCTTTTGGGTACATTTCGCGATTGTATATGTATATAGAAAAATATGAAAATTAGCTCAGATTTATGTAGCAGTATTTTGACAGTATCACGGCCAATAAATTGATTCATACGTATACAGTGCGATATTTTTATATCTGAACATATGAACTGAACTACATACAAATTTCCTATGTTCAATTTAAAAAAAAAACACGTCAAACGCATGGAAACATCCCTGACAGTTATGCAACCAATCTTACGTAATATGATGTTTATTTGAATAAAAAATGAAATATTTAACAGAATATGGTCATTTATTGTAAGTTGCTGAACACTTAAATTTATAAATAATAATTAATAAATAATACTATACATTTTTAAACAGATTTCTTGGAATAATGCTTTCTAAATATTTTGTTGAAAGTAATTCATTTTTTTCAAATAACTGTCACATTATGTAAGATTGGTTGCATAACTATCAGGGATGTCTCTATGCGTTTGATGTGTTTTTTTTTAATTGAACATAGGAAATTCATATGTAATTCAGTTCATATGTTCAGAGATAAAAATATCGCACTGTATATATATATATATATATATATATATATATATATATATATATATTTGATAATTAAACATAGATTATTGAATAATGAAATAAAATAAAAATATTTATAGTTTATTTGTGCTTAATTAGAATACCGAACCAAGGCGTATATATAAATATAATATACATAAGCTACTTAGATTGAAAACAACGATTTATTATTTAAACTATATAAACCATCTTATAAATAGTTGTGTTATAAGCGATAACATTCAAAAGGTGTTAACACGTTATTAATCACCATGCCTAATCTACATATTAACACACAATAAACCAAACACACACACACACACACTTACACCGATGAAAATCAATGAAAATCGTGTTAAATTTCTCATATATGTTGTTTGTTCCATTCCGTTCCCCATTTACATATGTGGGTCTCTACAGGTATTTTCTCTATATTTTGTGCTCTATGGGTACATGTACACATGTCTGCTTGTATGTTATATATATGTACTTAACATGATAAATGACTTTGGAAAACAATTCGTCACCGGTTGCGAAACTGACGTCATTGTACAACTGCGCCCTCATTCCCTTTAGAATTTGAAAATTATCTACCTTAGATTTTGTACACGCAATTTGCGCAAAAGGTAAATTTATACCAGCTACTGTACATAGATTTTATTTTCAAGGTTTTTGTGTCAGTATGTTACCAACTTTAGTTTACTATATACTTGAAATTTGTGTTTGCTAAAATAAATATATTAGAAATTTGTAAAAGGCAATTAGAGATACATAATTTTTTAATTATATTAATTTATACATTTTCTAAGTAGAACAGGATGGATAGTCAGTGGTGTAATAGTAAAATTTTAATTTTCACGTAGTCTCAAAAATGTCCTCAACAGATTTTAAAACTTTGTATAGAAATAATTATGTATTTTTATTTATATTATTGATATATTTTATATTCCCGTTATTGATTTTAATAATATTATAACACTTGTTTATTTTTCTTATTTGAATAACAACAAGTAAGTTATTCAAATAAGGAAAATAAACAAGTGTTAAAATAATATTCTAAACTTGAGACATTTTCTCAAAATTTCACAAGTTACTCAGTCATTGAATCTGTCTTTAGGACCTCGTCAGTATGGTGAAATTTTGAGAAAATGTCTCAACTTTAGAATATTATTATATTAATTTCACCAAGTGACATTCATGAACAAGTTTGTTCGATGTTATTTATTTTTAAGTGTTAAAATATTTTTATTTAAATAAAGCGGTTAATATTCAATCGTTTTTAAATAAAAGTAGTATAAAATCTACTCAGACTATACTGCTGATACTGCCATATAAATTTTCATATTTTCTAATCAAATAACTAATGTTAACAACATTTACAATCAAATATTTTATATTGAACAGTAAGTTTGAACTTTCTTTTTCCCATTTTCTAATTATTTATATATTTTGTTTAGAAATGTATTTTTTTTGCATATTAAAATGTGTACCTACCTTTCAATATTGTAAACACAATAATTTAAACGGCTTTTTCGATTTTCTATTTTTCATAATTATTAAAAATGAATAATATAATGATTTAATTTTAATAATATATTAAAATTTAATGTTTATTCAAAATACAAATGTGATAAACACGTGATAAAAACACATGTGTTAATGAAAAATACCACTTGCGATAGTTTTTAATTTCACCACCAGATGGATCCAGGACTTTTGCATTTGCCAATAAGTTAATATAATTAATTTAATTATCAAAATAAACGAAAGTCACATGAACCAATATGTACTAAAAAAATCTCTTTAAAATTGGATTGAAATAAATTGAAACAAATATTAAAAAATTTAAAATATTAATTATTTTCTTTGAAAATTGCAAGATTACACAACTAAAATTATATAATTCTTCTTGGTACTACAAAAAATTTGTCATAAAATTTTGATTAAAATCAAATAAAATAAAATTTTAATAGTGTTTACTCAGAAAATTACAAATCCTTCTTGAACACTAAGAGAAATTACACTGAAATTTTGATGAGAAACCTGTATATAATTTTGGAGGAGATACGGTACAAAATTTGAACAACTTAAATGAGCAAGTGATCAAATCACATACTTATACGTTCTTGCAAACTAAGTTCAGAATCGTCATTTAACTATGCTGTTAATCACTATATTACTTTTCTTTTCAGTAATAAAAAAAAAACAAAGATTAGAACAAAATATATATTTTTTTAATATTTCAATTTATACATAGTATAATTTAGCTCAAATTTCGGAACATATTTTTTGATCAAACAATTTTTAACGCACTTGATAAAAATTGCATTTTCTAAATCTATATAATAATAACATAGTAAAAAAAATTTCAGAACTCATATTAAAATAAAAAAGCTTCAGGATTAAGTACTGTATTAATTTTAATTAAAAATCGACATTTCGATATACTCTACGTATATCATTATCAGGAAAAATTTATACAGAACTTAATCCTAAAGCCTTTTTATTTTTATACAATAATACAAGTAATTTATATTTTTTTTATTATATTCAATTTCTTTATAGTGTAATATAATGTAAACCATTAGATTACATCTCTCTCTATCAACACAATAATGAATAGAGTTATAAAAATTCTTGTCCATTAAACTGAAACATTATTCCAAGTTTACTTATAAAACCTGCTTTTAACGAACCATTATATAAAAGTTTACTAATGTTTTATACCAGCACTCAAATGCTATTCAAACTAACACTAATAGCCCCCTAAATTATCACTAGAGAAATGATAAATATGTATGTTTGTGTGTGGTTTATAATAATTATTATAAAACACGCAAAATGTATCATTAAAATAATGTACAGCAAATGGAAAACTTTTTCACAAAATTTTCACAACTATTTCCCCGACAACAGGTGTTTCTGAGTTTTACTGTCTTATTCCAACTTTTATGAAATATATGTCTATCTGTCGCAATTTGTCGTATTTCATATCTTTTTTCTTATTCTTTTCTTTTTCGTAGTATTGAAGAAAAAAAATTAAATAAAAAGTAAATTTTATATCTCGTGAAATTGTAATTCAGATAAAAAAAAATGCGAAGATGCTAATATGTTTTAAAAGATTAAATTCATTATTGTATTATTTTTCATAGAAATTAAAAATCTGTTGTTCAAATACTTTTTTTATTAAAATTGAATGTAATTAATAAAACTTTCCCTAGTAAAGTTTTTTTTTGAGTAATTACTTCCAATAATAAAGATTAGTGTTTGCGTTATAACTTTAAAGCTAATGTTTTTCAAACAAAAAATACAATATAAAACATATAAATTATGATGAACATTTTAACACAATTTTTTTTTGACAATGATTTCAATAAACATATATTCATTTTTGTACATTTATAGTTGAAATCTAATTACAGTAATTTTATTTTTTATTATGGAACTGATTGTTTTATGAATTAATTAATTATTATTTATATGAAATATTATATTAATAATATAATAATATAGATAACATTAAATTATATTAAATATAATTAAATATTATTTATTATTATTAATTAATTATTACAAAATATATTCATTCGTTCAATATCAAAACTGCAACAGAATCATACAGGACTTTTTCATGGGGAGTTGAAACTAATCATCTCCGTTATATCAAAAAGAATATAATATATATATATATATATATATATATATATATATATATATAAATATAATATAATATTATATTCTCTTTGGATATATGCAAATATATGTAGTAATTAACATAGTAAAAAAATCTTTCAGAACGCTTCAGGATTAAGTTTTGTATATATATATATATATATATATATATATATATATATATATATATATACAGAACTGAATCTTAAACCGAAGAGAAAAACCACTTCTGCAAAGTTGATTAAGATGATTGTTGAGATTGTAGTAATTTTTCGTAAATTTTACGAATTTTATACGATATTTCTAAGATATGTAAGAATTTTACATAATTTTAAGAAAATCTTTAATTAACATAGTAAAGAATCTTTCAGAACTCATTATAGTAAAATAAAAAAAGTTTCAGTGTAAGTTTTTAATTAAAATTTGACGTTTTGATATACCGCAGGTATATCATCATCAGCAAAAAAATATGCAAATGACATAAATAATAAATAAATACAACAAGTTACTAGGTAATAAAAACTACTCGTGTATTTTTCTTGATGACATATGTGAATTTTATCAAAACGTCGAATTTTAATTAAAAATAATACAGAACTTAAACTTAAAGTTGTTTTATTTTAAATCTTTAATTGATTTTACCATAATTTTAAGAGATTTTATGTAATTTATAAATCTATCGATCTAAGATAATCATTCAATGAAATTATTATTAATTTTTAGTGTGAAAAATACAATATTACTACAAGAATCTTGTTATAAATTGTTATAAAAGTGTTGAACGTTTAACCAATTAAATTTATCTAATATAAATGAAATAAAAGTGATAAAAATTAATCGACGAAAAACAATATTACAATGTGACAAGAATGACTTAATTGATTTTAAAAACTACAAATGAAATTTAACTAAAATATAAATATAAATGAAATAAATTCAATTAAAATAAAATAAAAAACTAAATAAATGCAGACGCATAAGGGGACATGTTAGCGTGTGTATGTCAGCCATCTGACACATCTCGACTTTTCGGTAGTGTAAATCGTTCTTCGCCGAATTTTCTCGACATGGCGCCGAAACCACGTGCCCTTTTAGCACCCAGACAACTGAAAGAATTGTCACCTACGAAAGTTATCACGCAAGAACCAACGAAAAAGACATCCTCAGCCACGTTGACGACACATACAACGCATGTTAAAAAACCTGTTACTGTTACGAAAACGAGTAAGACAACGAATATTAGCAAAGATGTTAAGGAAAATCTGACGGTTAAGGTAAATTTTGGTGTTAATTTTGTGTGTGTATTTTCGTGTTGATTATTGTGTTAGATGTATTTTCAGTATTTGTGTTAAATGTATTTTCAGTATTTTTGTTCAATGTATTTTTATTTCCGATAGATTTGGAATCTGTTGCATGAAACAATATCGATTTAAGCAGGAACGTTATAATAACGATTAAATTATAATATTTAATAAAATAACGTTATTTTGTAACGTTATTCTCTATGAGTTTTCTTTTGAGAGAAAGACATATTTTGTTTTTATTTCAAACATGAAAATTAATTTGGTAATATTTTTCTTTAAACTACACTTTACAGATAATTTCAAAGTCGCAAACAATAATTATTTTTATAACGTAGTAAAAAATCTTTTAAAACTCATTATATTAAAATAAAATTGTTTTAGGTTACAGTTCTGGTATTAATTAATAATCGACGTTTCGACGAATTCAACGTCCGTCTTCATCAGGACAAAAGATACAAAAAAATTAAAAATAATAATTTTTTGTAACATTTGCTCACGCAAGTCACTCTCTCAATCATACCACTACATCTATTCATCGGACGTCCACGCAATCATATACCTTCAAAATCATTCACATATACTCTTTTAACCAAACGTTCATTAAACATTCGTTCAAAATAACCGAACCAGCTTAAATGACTAACACCAATTTTTACAACAACATTTTTTTTCAATTTCTCACTCATCATACACTAATCTGTTTCGTACCCGATTCTTTTTAGCTACACCACATACGCCACGTAAAAATCTCATTTCCACTGCAGTCTTGATTTATACCTATATCAAATGTCAAAATTTTCAGTGTGTTAAATTATAAATTATAAGCTATTTGGTAAAGAGAGAACCATTACATTATTTTTATAATATTATCTATATATATATATATATATATATATATATATATATATATATATATATATATATATATATATAATGTTTTTTTTATTGAGAATGGCTAAATTTTTAATTAATGTATTTTTAGTACCGCATAAATCCAGTAAAATGAAATTCGGTATTGATTTAAAAAATTTGTAATTTAAGCGAGAACTAAAATCCGTGCATAATTGAAAACTAAAACATTCGAATTCAATGATCAAAAATTTAAACTTTTCACAAGCGCAACGGTTGTCAAATCTACAAAGAATAATACCATCTATATTTCCGTTCTGCCAGCATTCAAACGCTGGCAAAATTTCCTACATTTACCATAAATTTCCATTTGCAAATGTCCACTCTGCGTGCCACGCCGCGTTACTGCGAAATAAAATAAAATTAGTGTTGTACATGGATGAATAACTTATTCTAACAAATAATCCAATGTTCATACCACTGATTACTAATTAAAATAAATTCTCGTTTAAGCTTTCATACAGATTTATAAAATTAGATAGATTTCTAGATAATAAATTTTTATAGAATATGTGTTATTTTTTTCGATTAGAATTTCTAAGTAAATGCAATAGATTCTTTTTAGAATTTATTTTGTTTTTTCCTGAATTACTGATTATTGAAAATTAATTTATCAATACTTTTTAGGATATTTCAAAAATATATTTATAGTTACACAGTTTTTATATTTTTATTGATTTTATACAAACAAAAATAATAATAGGTACTAGTGATCTTGAATTTATACATTTTTCTGTGCTGGTATGCCGTAGTCGATCTATCCACATCGCAGATGTTTTGCCATACATGGTAAATGGCATGTAATTTTACATAATTTAAGTTTTAAATTAAAAAATTATCTAATTTAATTGTTATATTTAATATTACAGATAAAATATATGGCATTTTAAAGGAAGGTTAAGAAAAAAATTTATTTATATTTAAGTTTTACAATCTAATGATATTCAAAAACATCAATAAATTACATATTAACATAATAAAATATTTTTCAGAACTTATTATATCAAATAAAAACTGTTTTAGAATTAGATTCTGTTTAATTATTTTATAAAAACGACGTTTCGACGAAACTGAACGCTCGTTTTTATCAGGTCAAAAATTTATCAATGACAAGTTGCTAGGTAACATATAAATAACTAGATTATAACAATTATAGATTTTTAATTAATTGAAGCCAAATTTTATTTAATTCAGTGCCCTCACAATGATTCATTTTATTCTTTTCTTTATAAATCTCTATTGCTTCTTTTATTAATCTGCTTCTAATATTGATTGGTTCAGTTTTGTCGAAACGTCGTTTTTATAAATTAGAAAGAATGTAAAATTACAGAATATATACATATATACAGTTTATCTCAAAAACAATATAAAAACAAATAGATTTCCGATATTCGCAACAGTTTCTTTGGGTATAACAACAAAAACAGAGATACTTCTAAGAGTTTAAATCATATCCGAAGAACTTTTTTTTACAACTTCCTAAAAACGGAACAACTTTACAGCGAGAAAGGAAAGAAAAAGAAGAAAGAAAAAAAACGACGAGTTAAAAAAAGACAATTCATCATAGAAATTCCTTTTCCTGCACAATACAATACCCAATGGTTGCTTAAACGTAATCCTCCGAAATGTCATTTTATTTTATTTTTTTGTTCCTACGCCGGCCACGGCATGCTACGATTTTTCATCTGTTTGGTCAGCTTTTCGAAAATTGCGTGCAAAATATGGATATGTACGTGTGGGTACGGTTATCTGCCATACGATGAGGAAATTCAAGAGAGAATTTTCCCTGTCTCTCTGATCATAAATCATACATGGACGTATAACGGTCAGTTTTATATGCCCCTTTTCACAATTCACATGTGCCTTGGCGATGAAAAGTTTGAACTTTTGAACTAGTACCGGGATTTTTACAATGAAACAGGGGATAGACGTATGGTCATTCGATGTAATTTATTAAATTTATAGGTGCACTGATGTGGAAAAGGTAGAAAAGATAATTTTTGAATTAGTTCCAAATATTGGAGCTTTGAATTTTTCAATTTTTACCGTTTCTGCTAACGACAAATTAAAATTGAAATTAAAGGAGAGCCAGTAATATTATTAATGACTTTTATAATGTCTAAGAATATTATAAAGAATCCATTTTCCTCAAAAATACTTTAATATAACGTTAGAAGAATTTGTCATTTTTTTTTAAATATCTCATATGAGATATCAAAGTTACATTCATCATAATTTGACAAGGTATACGTCAAAATTCTTTTAATTATGTCACAGTAATGACTGAAAAATATCAAAATTTGATAAATCTGTAAAAGTTTTACAAAAAAAATATACAAAATTTTTGATTATGTAAGTAAAATTAAAAACCTGTTTGTGCCGTCAAATATTAAAAATTTTAAAGTTATTTAGTTTCATTATACTCAGTTTCATAAACAATTTAACACTTCGTTAAATTTTAACGCTTTTAACATTACGTTTTTTTTAACATCGGCATTAAAGCATTTAACTTGCCAGCTGACGAAGCAATTGGGCGTTTTGAAGACAATTGGCAATTTAGTTGTCTAGTTAATTCATTGATTAAGTTGCAACCAAGCTCGAATTTAACATTCTTTTATGAAACCGAGATTTTTATAATAAAAATTACTACAACAATATAAGTTTTTTTTTTTAAATTTCAATCAACGAAACTCAAACTGACAACCTTTCACACACAAAGCAATTACTCTACCACTTAACCATAACAACCAGTGCTTTATTGTTTGTTTGAAATCAATATTCTCCGTTCGTTTATTATTATTTTTTTTTCTTGTAATAAAATTTTATCTTGAAAAATATATTTCGAATAAAATCGTTTTTAAAGAATGTCCGAAACAATTTTTACTAAAGAAACTTAATTTCTTTCGTGCCCCAAAGTTTAAACTGGCAAAGAGTTTTTGGAGGAGATACGGCAAAGCGAGGAAGCTAGTCTTTGTTGTGCCAATGTCGCTGGATTTCTGTTACAAGTATTCTGCGTGTGTTGCCATAGCAACGAGGCTAAAACAAAGAACAATAAAAACAAAAAACAATAGGGGCTATACTGTCTTTTGCTTTTGGCCCCGCTAACTACAAATAAATACTTTTTTTTTTGTTCGCTGCTAAACGAGTCGAAGTTTCTTTTATAACCAATATATTTTGTTTTTACACGAACGACTTTATTCGTTTCGAATAAAATTCTGTTGCAAATTATAAAATATCGAATTGAAAGCCTTTGACAGATTTTTTTTCCGTTTCTCGTTTACTATTAATACTGTTTTTATAAATGAATATTTTTAATAAAATATAAAAGATAACATATATTTTTTTTATTTAGTAACATTATTACTTTTTCAATATGCATATTTTTTTTTATTGAAAAACAAATATTATTTCTATAACCAATGACATGTGTACTTTGCTGTTTTTAGAAGCACCACATTTGATGTAAATTTCGAATTATGTTTGTGTTTTTTCTTTCAACTAATGTAATTAGTTTTTTTTTAATTAAAAAACTTAAATTTGTAAATTAAATTTGTCATGCATCAGGCTACAGTTTATTTCTGTTTTAAATACAAATATTCAGTTTTCTTTACTGCCCGTATTCAGTAATTAAATTTTGTTAAATGCTAAATCCTTTCAAACAATTGATAATCACAATACTTATTATTTTATCTAAAAGTAATAAGTATTCTAATATTTACTTGAAGTAAATCATTGATTTTAATATAGCTGAATAATGATTTCCTGCATAAGACATAAAAATTATAAAGCAAAATGGAATGTCAAATTTTTATTACAACTTTTCGTTATGGACTTATCAATGAAATGATCATAAAAAGAATAAAAAAAAAACTTGGTAGAAATTTTGTCGTTTTATGAAAAGCAACCTCATTAAGAATGCATGAAATTTAAATAGAGCCACTGTTGGGCTATATTAGCTTAAAATCACTAAAAACGAGAGATGATACAATCTTCGTTAAAACTGAAATTATCTTTAAACTAAAACAACTATTGTAATATTACAGTCTCAGATTTAGAACGTCTTGAAAACGTGAAATGCATAACACAAGTGGAATTAAAATTACATTTCTATGCATTGAAAATTTTGCAATTTTGCCTGCCTTATCTCTAACGTACCACCAGACAGACCATTTTCTGTCTTCCGTATAAACTCAATTATTTGACCGAATAAAGATAAGTCGAATTCTATTTCCATTTGAAATAATTTCCAAGTACCCTGAAATGTAATAATAAAAACAGACACAACACAGGCACCGCCAGCCAATTAGAATGCAAAATAAATTCGTCGACTCTGTTTTGTCGTTAAAGCTATTGTTATTAAGCATCCATCTAGTGACGGATGACGGTACTAACGTGCTCGCGAATAATAACAGGATACGCAAGGATAAATTCCGCTTTGAAAGATATTTTAACGCTAGGATAAAACATACTTTTGTTCCTGTTTTTCCTACTGAAATACTTATCAACTTTGCAGGCGTGCATGATGCTGAATTTATTCGGTTTTCCGCACGTGAAAATTCACTCAAATGCTTTTACACATAAATTTAGTCTTTACTTTCTCAGCTGAAAATGAACAAAAAGTATTTTTACTGAACAAACTTTTACATATCTCTGAAGGATAGGAAAATATTTTTAAAACAATTTATTACTTCTATTGATTGCTAATGTAAACAAGATTAGAAGTATATGAGTAAACCCATATAGAGACCACTTTGACATTTCTCGGAAAGTTGGCAACATTGCATTTTAATAATATTATAATTTATGTGGGCACTAGGAGAAACTTTTCTGAAAATTTGATCAAAATCGAATAAATGATGTAGCCACAATAAATTTTAGTAATTTTTTTCTCGGAAAGTTGGAAACAGTGTATTTTGTTAAAATTACATAAATTATATGAATACTAGGAGAATCTTTTGTGAAAATTTGAGTAAAATCGGTTAAATAACATGGCCATAATAAATTTTTTAAAACTTTAGTAATTTTTTTCTCGGAAAGTTGGCAACACTGGATATTAATAAAATTATATAATTAGTGGGAGCACTAGGAAAATCTTTTCTGAAAATTTGATCAAAATCGGATAAATAACGTAGCCAATATGAATTTTTAAAAACTTTAGTAATTTTTTTCTCGGAAAGTTGGCATTACTGGAAAAAAATAAAACCACAAGACCATCTTGGGTACTAGACAAATTTATCCTGAAAATTTCATTAAAATCGGTTGAACCGTCTAGGAGGAGTTGCGGCCACAAAATTTTGACTTACGACCGAGCGAGCGAGCGAGCTAACGACGCACACACATACACCCACATAAACTAAGTTCAGATTCATCATCTAGGGACTATATGAAGGATTTCTATACACAAACGCTATACCACTTTTTCCTTGCAGTCAAAGTGGTAATAAGTACAGGCTCCTCCCCCAAAATGTGTTAAGCTCAAATAAACGTTTTCAATTTACAAACAACACATTTTATTTAATATTTATATAAGTAATAAAAAATATTATTCAAAAAATAAATTATTTTTTTGTTATGAAACATTACTTCCTCTTAACTACACCTTGTAAGTGCCCAGTGGACCTATACGTTAAGTAACCGAGGTTAGGTTGTTAATACAAAACATATTTCAATAGAATCTATCAATAATGAATGTCAATAACATAACTAAGTTTGCAAATAAAGCGAAATAGCTAAATCGAAGAGCAAGCCGGTCGCTTACGATAAACAGCTCATTTGCAGGGAGCATTTCATTTAGCACCAGACAAATAACGTATGTACCATTTGCTAATGACCACATGTAAATGGCGTTTTCATTAATGGAGCACGGGGAAAGGCCGCTACTCTGAACCAGTAGATATTTCTTTTTCACTTTTCCTGATAAACAGTACAGAGGGCTTAGATTTTAATCAGACTAAAAGCACCACAGCTTTATACCTATCCTGTTTATTGAGAGGTCGCTGTAAGAAAATGTATAAACAGGTGTTAAGAAAGAAGTTTCCAAATTTGTTTAACAAGTAATCTATGAGATTTTTTAAAATCACACGTTTTGATTGTTTTGGATTAATTTTATTAGAATCTTTAAATGTGTATTTTATGCTTGAATATGTATAAAAAATTAATTAAATTTGAACATTTTCAACAATATACTACACAAAATAATTAAGAAATATTAAGTTTTATTTTTTGTGTTTTGTTTTTCAATTAAATACAGAAAAAAATTATGAGAGTGAATCTAGCAGCCGATTCGTAGCAGCCGATTCGCGAGCGTACCACTGTAAACGTGGTGACTCACCGTTAGCGCTATAGCAGTTATATATTGTATTTAACATAAAACTCGTTATAATTATTAAAAATAATGTAAATACAGTGATAATATTAACAATTTTTAAAAATCATTCTAATAATATTAAATAAAACTAAATTTAAAGTAAAACCGAACACTAGAAAAGTTGCAATACATGTTATCAGAAAAAATTAAAAAAAAAATATTTCTAAGAGGTGTCTCACTTTAATTTTTTTATAGTAGATATCTACCCTTTTGTAGAACATTTTCACCATATCGTTAATATAGCAGCACCCGTACGAAACTCGGGAAATCGAAAAGAATTCAAAGTTGTAACATAACGTAATAAAGAAAAAAATTTAAAAAAAATATTTCTAAGAGGTGTCTCACTTTAATTTTTTTATAGTGGATATCTACCCTCTTGTAGAACATTTTCACCATATCGTTAATATAGCAGCACCCGTACAAAACTCGGGAAATCGAAAAGAATTCAAAGTTGTAACATAACATAATAAAGAAAAAATTTAAAAAAAATATTTCTAAGAGGTGTCTCACTTTAATTTTTTTATAGTGGATATCTACCCTCTTGTAGATCATTTCCACCATATCGTTAATATAGCAGCACCCGTACGAAACTCGGGAAATCGAAAAGAATTCAAAGTTGTAACATAACTTAATATAGAAAAAAATTTAAAAAAAATATTTCTAAGAGGTGTCTCACTTTAATTTTTTTATAGTGGATATCTACCCTCTTGTAGATCATTTTCACCATATCGTTAATATAGCAGCACCCGTACGAAACTCGGGAAATCGAAAAGAACTCAAAGTTGTAACATAACTTAATATAGAAAAAAATTTAAAAAAAATATTTCTAAGAGGTGTCTCACTTTAATTTTTTTATAGTGGATATCTACCCTCTTGTTGAACATTTCCACCATATCGCTAATATAGCAGCACCCGTACGAAACTCGGGATATCGAAAAGAATTCAAAGTTGTAATATGCGAATTTTACGAAAAAAATTTAAAAAAATATTTCTAAGAGGTGTCTCACTTTAATTTTTTTATAGTGGATATCTACCCTCTTGTAGATCATTTTCACCATATCGTTAATATAGCAGCACCCGTACGAAACTCGGGAAATTGAAAAGAATTCAAAGGTGTAACATAACTTAATATAGAAAAAAATTTAAAAAAAATATTTCTAAGAGGTGTCTCACTTTAATTTTTTTATAGTGGATATCTACCCTCTTGTTGAACATTTCCACCATATCGCTAATATAGCAGCACCCGTACGAAACTCGGGATATCGAAAAGAATTCAAAGTTGTAATATGCGAATTTTAGGTAAAAAATTCAAAAAAAATATTTCTAAGAGGTGTCTCACTTTAAATTTTTTATAGTGGATATCTACCCTCTTGTAGAACATTTTCACCATATCGTTAATATAGCAGCACCCGTACAAAACTCGGGAAATTAAAAAGAATTCAAAGTTGTAACATAACTTAATATAGAAAAAAATTTAAAAAAAATATTTCTAAGAGGTGTCTCACTTTAATTTTTTTATAGTGGATATCTACCCTCTTGTAGAACATTTTCACCATATCGTTAATATAGCAGCACCCGTACGAAACTCGGGATATCGAAAAGAATTCAAAGTTGTAATATGCAAATATTAGGAAAAAAATTAAAAAAAAATATTTTTAAAAGATGTCTCACTTTAATTTTTTTATAGTGGATATCTACCCTCTTATAGAACATTTTCACCATATCGTTGTTATGGCAGCACCCGTACGAAACTCGGGATATCGAAAAGAATTCAAAGTTGTAATATGCGAATTTTAGGTAAAAAATTCAAAAAAAATATTTCTAAGAGGTGTCTCACTTTAAATTTTTTATAGTGGATATCCACCCACTTATAGAACATTTTCACCATATCGTTGATATAGCAGCACCCGTACGAAACTCGGGATATCGAAAAGAATTCAAAGTTGTAACATAACGTAATAAAGAAAAAAATTTAAAAAAAATATTTGTAAGAGGTGTCTCACTTTAATTTTTTTACAGTGGATATCTACTCTATTGTAGAACATTTTCATCATGTCGTTGATGTTCTATAAGAGGGTAGATATCCACTGTAAAAAATTTAAAGTGAGACATCTCTTAGAAATATTTTTTTTGAATTTTTTACCTAAAATTCGCATATTACAACTTTGAATTCTTTTCGATATCCCGAGTTTCGTACGGGTGCTGCTATATCAACGATATGGTGAAAATGTTCTATAAGTGGGTGGATATCCACTATAAAAAATTTAAAGTGAGACACCTCTTAGAAATATTTTTTTTGAATTTTTTACCTAAAATTCGCATATTACAACTTTGAATTCTTTTCGATATCCCGAGT